>OX387242.1:50954642-53454642 GCA_947561735.1 Cenchrus americanus
AAGACCCTAGTATAGAAAACATCTATATAACCACGATTATATGACCAGCTGTATATCTTTTCTTTTACTTGATCCAAAAAGTTTTTTTTTGGATTCCCTTTTACAAGGGAATTTAGAAAATTCAAATTCTGAAAAAAAGAATAAGTGGATCCATAGAAGATATATGCTATGAATAGACCAAGAATTGCTAAACTTACAGAAGAAATTGCATTAATGAGAAATTCATATGAATTTATGGAAGAATTAGAACTTTCCTGAAAAGAGTTTATTGAAGGAGTTAGCCACTTTGATAATATGGTTAATTCCGATATTCCATTACCCTTTATTCCATTATCAAAATGGATTCCTATAGATCCAATGAACAAAGTAAAAAGCAGTAATATAAGAAGAGGAAATAGCATAGTATTTCCCGTTTCATGAGGATAGACAAAAGTGTTTTTAGCCCCAAAGGGAGTACTAAAGGATCCTATCTTATTTCTTGTATTATCAGGAATTTGAGGTCCATTTTGTGAAAAAAATAAACTCCATCCTTCATTGTTGATAAAACAAAATCTCTATTGACTCCTTTGGATATGCCTTTTCCCCATAAGGATATTGAATACAACGAACCTTCTTTAGTACTGCTGTAATTTTGAAAATGAACACGCAAATACCCATCAAAAGTAAGTAAATATATCCGAAACATATAAAATGCAGTTAATCCTGCAGTAAAAGAGGCTATTATTCCAAAAAAAGGTGAATACAACCAGCTATTACTAAGGATTTCATCTTTGGACCAGAAGCAAGCAAGAGGTGGAATACCACAAAGAGAAAGTGTACCGCATAAAAAAGTAGTTCTTGTAATTGGAACGTATTTTCTTAAACCACCCATAAGAACCATATTCTGACTTTTATCTGGTGAATATCCAACAAGAGGTTCCATTGAATGAATAACGGATCCGGATCCTAAGAACAATAAAGCTTTCGAATAAGCATGAGTGATCAAATGGAATAAAGCAGCTTCATAAGAACCTATACCGAGAGCTAACATCATATAACCCAATTGAGACATTGTAGAATAGGCTAAGCTTCTTTTAATATCTCTCTGAGCAAGAGCTAAAGTGGCTCCTAAGAAGAGCGTTATTGTACCTACTAAAGAAATAAAACTCATTATCCAGGGTAGGGATATGAAAAGAGGAAGAAGTCGAGCTATAAGAAAAATCCCCGCAGCAACCATAGTTGCTGCGTGTATAAGAGCCGAAATAGGAGTGGGTCCTTCCATAGCATCGGGTAACCATACGTGAAGAGGGAATTGTGCGGATTTTGCAACTGCACCAAGGAATAATAAAAAAGCACACAAAGTAGTAAGTAAGGAATTAATCCCATTATTAGGAATCCAGTTATTAGCTATTTTGAACAAATCCCGAAACTCTAAACTACCTGTTATCCAAAAAAAACCTAAAATTCCTAATAACAGACCAAAATCCCCTACACGATTAGTTACAAAAGCTTTTTGGCAAGCACTCGCTGCAATTGGCCGTGTAAACCAAAAGCCTATCAATAAATAGGAACACATTCCGACAAGTTCCCAAAAAAAATAAATTTGTATCAAATTGGAACTAGTAACCAATCCCAACATGGCAGTATTAAAAAAACTTATATAAACAAAAAATCTCAAATATCCTTCATCGTGAGACATATAATCGTCACTATAAATAAGAACCAAGATTCCTACAGTAGTAATTAGTATTAACATAATAGACGTAAGGGGGTCGATCAAGTATCCAAATTCTAAAGAAAAATCGTTATTGATGGTCCAAGACCATAGATATTGATAGATAGAACTTCCATTTATTTGTTGAATAGACAGGTGAACTGAGAATACCAGAGCTATACTTAAGAGTAAAATACTAGGAAAAGCCCATATGCGACGAAGATTTTTTGTTGCTGTCGGAATAAGAAAAAGTCCAAATCCCATTGACATAATAACTGGAAGTGGGAGAAGAGGGATTACCCAGGCATATTGATATGTATGTTCCATAAGAAAAGAAATAGCAATTTTTAGTTGAAATTTATAGTTCAATTTTTCTATAAAATAGAATTGTTTCCGATTCACCAAACCTACTCTTATATCTCTCTAAAGGAATTAAAAAAACAAAATAAGAATAAGAAAAAATACCGGAATTCTGGATTTTTCAAAATTTCTCTCATTAAAATATTCAAAAATTTAGAATGGGTTTAGTTGCTTAAATTCAAAAAGTGAATCAAAGAATTTCGTTATCTAGTTATTAGTAAAAAAAAAATATTTATTAAACTACAAAAAAAGATTGAATCATTTTACTTTCTATTCATTTTTGTATTTCTTTCTCTTAAAATAAAGGAGCTCTCTTGTTTCGTAATTGATTGATTGAATTCCAAAGAATCTATAGTATAGGAAATTCTCAAATATTGCTTACTTCATATAAAACGGAAATCCTAATGACTAGAATTCTCTAAGTTTTAGAATGTCTTGTTTAAGAGACTAAGTATTTTTTTTGATTGGAATTCAATTATGAAATACCGTTCTGAACTTAATTAACTAATTGAATTTGAACCTTCTTTTTATCTCCCCATCTTATATGGGGGCTTATCCCCCATACCATATATTTATATATGGGGTATATTTGATATATAAATTGATTTAAATAGAAAGTCTTAAAAAACTCTTGTCTTATCCACATTAGACAAAATGAACTAAAAAAGAATTTTGAATTTCAGTATCTTTCAGTATCTTTGAATTTCAGTATCTTTCAGTATCTAAGTATAAATACTAAGAAAAAACAGAAAGAAGGATTGATTTTTGGCAATAGATGTCTTTCACATACAACTATAAAAAAATAATTCCCCTTTAAAATGGCAGTTCCAAAAAAACGTACTTCGATGTCAAAAAAGCGTATTCGTAAAAATCTTTGGAAGAAAAAGACTTATTTTTCCATAGTACAATCTTATTCTTTAGCAAAATCAAGACCATTTTCTAGCGGCAAGGAGCATCCAAAACCAAAAGGTTTTTCTGGGCAACAAACAAACAAATAATAAAGTTTTGGAATAATCTGAATTGAACTATCCCAACCCAAAGAAATTCCAATTATTTAATCTGAATGAATAATTCAGATTAATTATAGAATCCTCATTTTTTTATGAGGATTCTATTACCAAAAGTAGACTATTCTTGCAATAGGACATACAACCTCTACCTATCTTATCCAATCTTATCCTAAATTCCCATATAAATGAGTTTAGGACTGGTAAATCATATTAATAAGAGCGTAAAGGCTTTCATTCTATAAATTTTTCTAAAATACAAAATTATTTGTAGTTAATGATGAAATTCTAATGTTCCTAAATTCTATGGCCTCTCCCAATCTCGACGATTCGTGAGAAAATAACTATTATTCTTTTAAGTTAACTATTATTTTAAGTTAGCCGCCATGGTGAAATTGGTAGACACGCTGCTCTTAGGAAGCAGTGCTCAAGCATCTCGGTTCGAGTCCGAGTGGCGGCATTCTCGAAAAAGAATACAATAGATTAGAAAATGGATGAAATTAGCAATTTCCAATTTTGTAATGGGACCTTATCCTTATGCTATTTGCAACTTTAGAACATATACTAACCCATATCTCTTTCTCAACCATTTCAATTGTGATTACGATTCATTTGATAACCTTATTAGTTCGTGAACTTAGGCTTAGGGGATTACGTGATTCGTCAGAAAAAGGAATGATAACTACTTTTTTCTCTATAACAGGATTCTTAGTTTCTCGTTGGGTTTCTTCGGGACATTTTCCATTAAGTAATTTATATGAGTCATTAATCTTCCTTTCATGGGCTCTGTATATTCTTCATACTATTCCTAAGATACAGAACTCGAAAAATGATTTAAGCACAATAACTACGCCAAGTACTATTTTAACGCAAGGCTTTGCCACATCGGGTCTTTTAACTGAAATGCATCAATCCACAATACTAGTACCTGCTCTACAATCTCAGTGGTTAATGATGCATGTCAGTATGATGTTACTAAGCTATGCAACTCTTTTGTGCGGATCCTTATTATCCGCCGCTCTTCTAATCATTAGATTTCGAAATTCTTTCGATTTCTTTTTATTTTTAAAAAAGAAAAAAAATGTTTTACTTCAAATATTTTTCTTTAGTGAGATGGAATATTTATATGCAAAAAGAAGTGCTTTAAAAAACACCTCTTTTCCCGCATTTCCAAATTATTACAAATATCAATTAACTGAGCGTTTGGATTCTTGGAGTTATCGTGTCATTAGTCTAGGGTTTACTCTTTTAACCATGGGTATTCTTTGTGGAGCAGTATGGGCTAATGAGGCATGGGGATCCTATTGGAATTGGGATCCTAAGGAAACTTGGGCATTTATTACCTGGACCATATTTGCTATATATTTACATAGTAGAACAAATCCAAATTGGAAGGGTACAAATTCCGCACTTGTAGCTTCGATAGGATTTCTTATAATTTGGATCTGCTATTTTGGTATCAATCTGTTAGGAATAGGTTTACATAGTTATGGTTCATTTACATTACCACCTAAATGATTACATAACATAAAACCCTCATTTTTTTATGATATGAAGGTTTTTTTCCTTTTTTGTTTGATTTGAGAACCCCTTGAACGTCTTTTCAAAGGGTTCTCAAAAATTCGAGATAGATCTAATTAGACTTTTTTACTTTTTTTTGAATTTTATGTTTTTTCCACTATGGAATTTTTTTCCACGATGAAATATAGAGCGGACTAGTTAAAAAAAGAAAATCCTATTTAGGATAATAATTGGATAATAGAGCCTCTACCCTGTCAACGGATAGCGAGAGAACTAAATCGGGATAAATACCAATTCCTATTACTGGTAAAAAGATACAGATTAAAAGAAATAGTTCCCGTGGTCCAGAATCCACAAAATGTTCATTTGGAACATGAAATAGCTTGTATCCATAGAACATCTGGCGTAACATGGATAATAAATAAATAGGAGTTAATATCATTCCAATTGCCATTACAAAAATAATTAGCATTTTTGGCATTAACATAAATTTAGGACTAGTAATTAGTCCAAAAAATACTACTAATTCTGCAACAAAACCGCTCATTCCTGGCAAGGCAAGAGAAGCCATTGAAAAGCTACTAAACATGGTAAAAATTTTTGGCATTGGAATAGATATTCCCCCCAATTCTTCGAGATAAACAAGACGCACTCTATCACAAGCCGTTCCCGCCAAGAAAAAAAGTGTAGCACCGATAAATCCATGGGATAATATTTGTAAAATAGCTCCATTTAGTCCAATGTTGGTTATGGAACCAATTCCTATAATTATGAAACCCATGTGAGATACGGAGGAGTAGGCTATTCTTTTTTTGAAATTTCGTTGACCAAGAGAAGTTGAAGCTGCATAGATTATTTGCACCGCTCCTATTATTACCAACCAGGGGGAAAATAGATAATGAGCATGAGGTAACAATTCCATATTGATCCGAATCAATCCGTATGCTCCCATCTTTAATAGAATTCCGGCTAAAAGCATACATGTACTGTAATGTGCTTCCCCATGGGTATCTGGTAACCACGTATGTAGAGGTATAATTGGCAATTTGACAGCATAAGCAATAAGGAAGCCAAAATACAGTAGTATTTCCAATGTTGCAGGGTATGATTGATTAATCAATCTTTCCAAATCTAATCCGGGTTCATTGGAACCGTATAACCCCATACCCAGAACTCCAATTAAGAAAAAAATGGAACCGCCTGCAGTATACAAAATAAACTTAGTAGCTGAGTACAGACGCCTCTTTCCCCCCCACATGGATAAAAGTAAGTAAACAGGGATTAATTCTAACTCCCACATGATAAAAAAAAGTAAAAGGTCTCGTGAAGAGAATAATCCTATTTGACCGCTATACATTGCTAGCATCAGGAAATAGAATAATCGCGAATTCCGGGTAACCGGCCAAGCCGCTAAAGTAGCTAAAGTAGTGATAAATCCTGTCAATAAAATGGATCCTAATGAAAGTCCATCGATTCCCAATCTCCAGTGGAAATCCAAAACATCTATCCATTTAGAATCCTCCTTTAATTGGATTAAGGGATCCTCTAATTGGAAATGATAACAGAATGCATAAGTCATTAGAAGGAATTCTAATAAACAAATAGATATAGTATACCACCTAACTATTTTATTTCCTTTATGAGGTAAAAAGAAAATTAATGAACCGGCAAATATCGGCAAAACAACAAGTATTGTTAACCAAGGAAAATAACTCATGATAAAGTAATAAAGACAAGATACGTTTTGACCAGAAAAGCCCATGCTCAATTATTTCGAGCACAGGCTTCTTCGGTAAAGAGGAATCAGACGATTCGAGTGGAGTTTTTTGTAACGTATCAATAAGATAGAGCCATGCTGCGGGTTGTTTCAGGCCCTAAATAAACGCGGACACTTAAAAAATCTGTTGGGCAGGCAGATTCGCATCTCTTACAACCCACACAATCTTCGGTTCTCGGCGCGGAAGCAATTTGCTTGGCTTTACATCCATCCCAAGGTATCATTTCTAATACATCTGTTGGACAAGCTCGTACACATTGAGTGCATCCTATACATGTATCATAAATTTTTACAGAATGTGACATTGGATCTCTAAATTTTCCTTTTCAACATAAAAATTTTCGATCTGGTAAAAATGAAATTAGTACTATATAAATTAGATGTATTGTAGACACCAGACGAAGCAATGGTTTATCCAAACTTTAACAAATAATAATATATTTCTTAATCCGTTTGTAAGAAAGCGTGAAAAGAACCAAGAGACTTGAATTTAAGACTTCAACAGTCAGAATTATATGAATTCTACATACTAATTTGAATTAGCCAATAAATTGGGTATCATCTTTTCAATATAAATTATTGCAATATTCAAATTGCAATATCAATGGATTGTAAAAATGCAATATTCAATTAAGTAAAAAAGAATACTCTGAAATAACCTACTCAAAAAATGGATATTATTAAATACTAATAAAAAAATAAGATCAGATTTCTATTCATCTTAATGTTCCGTATTATTATATATGTGCCTTTGTTTAGAGGATTCTATGTCTAATTATTCAAAAAATTAGATTGATTGATACGAGTTGATTTCCTGTTACGATGGATGGAAGAAAGAATGGATAGTCCAATAGCTGCTTCAGCAGCCGCAAGGGCTATAACAAAAATCGCGAAAATGTCTCCTTTTAATTGGCGACTATCAAATAGATCAGAAAATGTTACGAGATTTAGATTAATTGAATTCAGTATAAGTTCAAGACATATTAGAGCTCTAACCATGTTTCGGCTTGTGATCAATCCATAGATACCAATCGAAAATAAATAGACACTCAAAAAAAGTACATGCTCAAACATCATTAACTAACTCCTTATCAATCTCGATTCATTTCAATATGAGGACAAGAATTGAACCGATTCAATTAATTAGAATAGAACAATTACGCAACAAAAGAGAAAAGAAGGTATTTGTTGTGTTGGCAGTAGATGGGTTTTACTAAATCAAAATTGTGATTGTTTAGTTATTTATTTTATATTTGAAATTCTAAGAATTTTGACTCATTCTAAGTATTTCTTATTGTCGAGCCATAGTAATTGCACCTATTAAAGAAACTAGAAGAATTAGGGAAATGAGTTCAAACGGAAGATAAAAATCGGTTGCTAAATGAATCCCAATTTGTTGAACGTTATTTATGAGACCCTGTTCTACTATTTGGTTTGATCTTGTAGTCCAAAGAATTCCATACCACGACGTATCTGGGATAGTAGTCATTAGTGAAAAAGGAATAGTTATACAAATGAGTAAAGTAAACCCATCTCCAATAGTCCAAAAATTATTATCTTTAGACCACTCTGAGCCATTTACAAACATTACAGCAAATATGATCAAGACATTTATGGCTCCCACATAAATAAGAAGTTGTGCGACAGCTACAAAGTAGGAATTCAATAAAAAATAGAATAAGGATATACAAACAAGAACTAATCCCAGCGAAAAGGCAGAATAAATTGGGTTGGTAAGTAATACTACTCCTAGACCCCCTAGTAGAAGAATAAATCCCCCAAATAGCACAAGAATCTCATGTATTGGTCCAGGTAAATCCATTATGGATAAGAAGAAATTTCTAGTATAAAATTTTTCATGAACTGACTAAAACTAAAAGATTCAAGGAAGGAAAAAGATATTAGGATTTTTTTTTTGTTAGAAAAATCCATTTTTCTAACAAAAAAAAATCCTAATACCTAGTAATCAGTAATCGTTCTTGAATTCCAAGATTTTTCTTCCTCTATTTTACTTTGAGGCGAATTCCTAATTGTTTGAATTGTGTAATCTCCCATTATGGAGATTGGTAACCGACTCAAAGCAATTTGATTGTAATTCAATTCATGACGATCATAAGTAGAAAGTTCATATTCTTCAGTCATCGATAAACAATTTGTCGGACAGTATTCAACACAGTTACCACAAAATATACAAACTCCGAAATCAATACTATAATTAAGATCGCGATGGGTTCCTAACCGGTGTTTCTTTTTTTCGTACTGTTTTGTTTTGGCCCACATCGCCAACGCCTAGACTGCCACGTCTGCCCTCGGAGCGGGATAAACGCGTCCTCGAACGTGCGTTGGCTTCGTGGGAGGACGTCGAGAGATACCAGGGGGCGGTTCCTGGATATCTGGCAGATCGAAACATGGGCGGTTCAGGGTCTTCTCTATAAAAGGAGACGTCCTTTTGACGGGAAGACTCACACCACAACTCATTTTCTCATCTACTCCGTTGCGCGCGCCGCCGTCCGAGTTTCTGCCGTTCCTCCGTCCGCCGTGCAGCGGATCGAGGGAGAGCGGTGTCTCCGAACCAACGTCGGTGTTCTGAAGGCCTGCACGGGTGCCGGCGATCAGGTTTATGGGAAGCGTACTCGCGACCGCTCGCCACTGCTTCCTCTACTCCGACTTCGTCCACGCCTACATCGACTACATCTACATCGTCCTCGACTTCCAACCATCTTCAACCTAGTGTGTGTTGCACTGTAAGTATACTGTTTGCATCTCTTCCTGCACATGCCATGATGGATGTTTGGATCTGTTCCTCTGTTGTATTCCTAGAATGTGTAGGGTCTGTTGATCCCTCTTGTATTTTTGGAGTACTAGCGTATCTGTTTCTCTTTGCTAGTAGTTTTTCGGGAATCAAATTAATCTTAGATCATGTTAATTTTGTAACAATCCAGAAACCTGAGATAGTTAACATGGCTGGTGGGATTTCGGATGTGATGAAGCCTGAGCGCTTTACTGGGGGTGACAACTTTAAGAGGTGGCAGACACGGGTCAAGTTTTGGCTCATGTCGATAAAGATCTGGTGGGTTATCTCCCCAGTGCTCCCTCTCACTGAAGAGCAGCACCGTGATGCTGAGTTGGATAACAACATAACAATCGGATGCCTGTTGTCCCTTATGTCTGATCAGTTGTGTGATGTGTACATGCACTACACTAAAGCCTTTGAATTGTGGGAAGCCCTAGATCGCAAGTATGCAGTTTCGGATGTGTAACGCCCGCGTTTTTAGCTATAAATAAATCACCCAGTAAATCATGCGTATTTTCAAAACCGACCCGCCGAGCTCAATCAAACCCTAGCCACTGTTTTCTTCCCCCTCTCTCCCCGACGCGCGTGCCGCGAACCCCGCCGGCACCGCACCTCGGCCAGCACCTCTGCACGCCTTCCCAATGCCGCGGTCGGCCACCGGCCGGGAATCCCGCGCACGCCGCGGTCCCGTGACCGGTCCGCCTCGCCATCACCGCCGTCCCGAAAAACACGCCGACGCCCGGAAAAGACGGAAAAACCCCACAAAACCCTCCCTTAATTTCCCTAACAATTTTTCCTAATTTCCTAAACCTTTTCCCAATTTCCTCCCTATCTTTTCCCATTTTTTTCTCTTTTCTTTTCTTCCTTTTTCTTTCTTTTCTTCCTTTTTCTTCCCTTTCTCCTTTTCCTCTTTTCTTTTTCCCTTCCTTTCTTTCTTCTCTCTTCTCTTTCTCCCTTCTCCTTCTCCCTCCCGCGCGCGGCCGCCCCCGCGCGCCCCGACCACCGCCCGAGCCGGGCCCGCGACCCGCCGCGGCACCGGGGGCCGACCGGGACGGCCGCACGCCGGCCCGCGCCGGCCGGCGACCGCCACCGCGCCGGTGACCCCTTCTCCCTCCTCCCTTCCTCTCCCTTCCCATCGGGCCGCGCCGCGCCGGTTGACGGCCGGAGCCCGCGGCACGGGCCCGCGTGGCCGCGTGCCGACCACGCCGCCCACGCCAACACGCCACCGTTTCCCCCCTCTCCTCCCCCCGCCAGCGGCACACGAAGGGACCTTTCCACGGCGCCGGGCGACGGGCCGAGCCGTCACCTCCGGCCAACCCGTCGCGCCGCCATTAATCCCCTACCCCAGCCGTCCATTCCACCACCGGCCGGCGAAGCCGGCCCCGCGCCTGCACGACGGGTCTAATCCCCGGCCGAATCCCTGCTCAAGTTGACCGGCCGAGCCATCGCGAAGCCGCCCGAGCTCGCCGGAGTTGGCCTCGCCGGAGGAAAATATCTTCCTTCCCGAACCCTCCTCCGCCGCCTATAAAAGGGGGCCGACGGCTCCCCGGGCCGCCGCACCTCGACACAGCGGACGCACAGCACTCTCCTCTCCCTCCCGCAAGCTCCACAGCCCGCCGCCCCCCTAGCACCGCCGCCGCGCTACTGCCTCCTCGTGGAGCCGCCTCCTCGCGCCGCCTCGACCCAAGGTGAGTGAGGGAAACAAACCCCCTCGTCGCCCTCCTCCTTTTCCCCCTCTCGCCGTCCGCCTCCGTGGCGGGAGGCCGGCCGCCCGTCGCCGCCCGAGGCCCCGCGGCTGCCCCCCCTGCCTCTGAATGTCACGAGGTAGGGGATGAAGGGGGGGGCTGTTTAGCCGAAAACCCCCTGCCCCTTTTCCTTTTTCCCCCAGGACCCCTGTCACTATTCCCCCCCGCTCTCTCTCCTTTCATTTAGCCCCTACCCTTTAAACAAATCCACCAAGACCCCCCTGCCCTTTTCAAATAGATCCCTAAGGCTATTTTAGTTAACCCTCACCTTACTTAAGTATTATGTTTAGGCCCTTTTGTTTAAAACTAAATTACTAACCGGTCCTAATTAACCCTAAGCATCCCTTTTTACTCGACATTTCATGCGCGGGTTTAATCCCAATCATGCCTAAACCCCCTCATTAAAGGAAAATTACCAATAGGTCCTTAATATCTATAGCCCCCCTTAACCTAGTCCCTTTTCATACACGCCCTTCCTTCTCGGTTAAGACCAAACCCTATCGCGCCTATATATATACCCCTCCTCCGCTCACTCCCCCTCCCCGAGCTCGGTCGGAAATATGTGTGCTAATACTGCTTGCTTGCTTGTGTGTACGCCATAGGCCGACGGGGTAGACGGAGGAAGGTACCCCGAGCCAGAGATCGAAGCCGACTACTACGAGCAGGAGCCCGAGGTTCCGAACGCCGAGCCAGCACTTCCCGAAGACTTCGAAGACGGCAAGTTCAACCTCCCCCTTTGCTGCATGCTTCTGTCCTAGTTTTAAAAATATATCCTATACCCGTTTTATAAATTGCATATTGTTTTACTGCAAAACATGGTAGGATAGCCACCCTTGATTGCTATGATTGAACCTTGTTTTGGCCTAAATGAGTGCTTTAAAAATATGTGTGTGTGCTTTCAAAATGTGTGAGTGCCTTAAAAACAAGAGGGGATATGTTTGGGAAATGAGTAAAGAACTGGGTAGACGGGATGGACGTGTGTGTCAGGAGTATGGGTGAGCTCGTACCTGTGTGGTTGAGCGTGTTGGGAGTTGTCCATCTTGTCGGTTAAGGACCGGGTTGCGTGACATCTCACCTGACCCAAATCATCGTACAACCACTCGACCGTTGTATGTGGCAACGGCTTAGCATAAACCCCACTAGTTAATCTACTTGCCATCTGGTGTGCGGGTGAGCAGCGGGAGACCAAGGAGTAGGGGTACGCTCTGTGTGAGGTACGCCCTGGTTATGGGGGATAACCCCTTGGTTGCTCCCGTGGTGGCTCGTGGTGTTAGCTAAGGTGGGTAATGGCTATGATAGGATCCGTACCGGCGCTGAGGTGTCCGTGTGACGGTACCCTACTTGTGGGTAAAGATGTACAACCTCTACAGAGTGTCAAAACTATTCGAATAGCCGTGTCCACGGTATTGGACGAGTCACGGTGTGGTCACAAAAACTAGTGCTTGGGATGGGATGTTTTCTGGCGTGAGTTGTTTTCTGGGTGAAGTGTGTGGTTGTGTGCCTGGGCTACGACGGACGGGAAGTCCGGTAGTTCCACAGTGGTTTTTCTTAAAACAGTTGAGTCACTTCGGTTATAAAAATGATTTGCGAAAAACCTTTTTGAAATGAACCCCTGCATGTGTAAGTTTGCAAAGTGAACCTTAACCTAATCCTTGTAATACCTTATGCATGATTCTGCTGATAAGCCCCTCCGTGGGTGGGGTTGGATTTGCTGAGTACGTATGTGCTCACCCTTGCTTTACTAACTATTTTACAGAGGAGGATCCCGATTACATCCCAGAAGACGTTGAGTAGGTCATTGCCCTACACCCAACCGTGCCTGTGTGCCAGGGCCCTACCGAAAGCTTCCATGGTGTGGTACTCTGAGGAGGCTATGGAAGCCTTTGCTATCGTAGTGTGGTCGCTAGCGTTTGTGTTGTTCATTGTAGCGTTGGCACTACCGTGCCCGTTTTGTAACCGTAATGTAAAAGACTGATTCCACCTGTTGTAATAAATGTGCTACCAGCCTCCTGGGACTGGTATTTGTGTCACATTTGGTCACCTCGGATGAGGGGACGCTTCAGGTGGTATCAGAGCCGTAGGTTGGCCGTAGGACATGACCCTAGGATACGAGACCTCCTTTGGCCCTCTCTAACCTTTCCTTTGCTAAGCTCACCTTTTCCCAAATTTTTACCTTGATTCTTGCCTATTTCCAGATGCCTAACCCCGAGTGGAACGGAGGAATTTGCCCCGTCCAGCCTGGCCTCCCTAACCTGTTGCTACTCAGCCTAGAGCGCGTCGGAGTAAGGGATCCGCCAGAGATCGTCTACCGGGAGTACGAACGCTTCGGCACCCTTCAGTGTAAGCTGCTGATCTTTGTGGGAAGAAGCACGCTTTACCCCGACATTGAGCCATGGTTCGTCAACGCCACTGGTTTTCGCTTTGCCGACACCTACCCCAAGGCTGCTCGGAAGGCCCTGCGTCAGCTACGAGTGGTTTATAGACAGCACCTCCGAAGGACTCCAATGGGATTCTTTCCACCCTCCGGAGGAAGAGGACGCTCGTGGATTGATCGCATGAGAGGTTTGGAAATAGAGGAAGAGGACTTAGAAGAGGCAGTTTCCCACCTATCCATATACCTCAGAGGCCTAGACCACCTTTATCAGGAGCAAGCCCAGCAACTGAAGCAGCAGATCGACAGAGCGGAAAGAGCGGAACAAAGGATAGAACTAGAAAGGGTGAAGACAACCATAGCAGAAGTTGAACTACACAACACAAAGCAAGAATACCTCAGGGAAAGAGAGCGTACGCTGTTGGCCCACAAAGCCCTATGGGATGAACTAAAGGAGCGTAGAAGCAGAGATGAAGGAGCCAGAGCAGAAGAGAATGAACCCGAAGAAACCCACTGGGACAAGGGAACCCAGACTGAAGATGAGATACTGGAGCAAGATCTTCCACTAAAGAAGCGCCGTATCCAGCTAGAGGAAGAGTCACCATGAGGAT
The DNA here is from genome assembly GCA_947561735.1 of Cenchrus americanus. Lineage (NCBI taxonomy): Eukaryota > Viridiplantae > Streptophyta > Magnoliopsida > Poales > Poaceae > Cenchrus > Cenchrus americanus. The sequence continues at coordinate 50,968,522 of OX387242.1, forward strand.
AAGACTAGGGTGTTAGGCTAGAAATCGAGTCCTGGCAATAATAAGTGTACCCCTAAGGATGTACCCCAACCTTCCTACTAAATAAAGTTATCCATCTCTTGTACCCCACCACAACCTGTTCAACTCTACCTTTGTTTTCAGATGGCGGAAGATGGATGGACCCAAGGCGTGTGCCAGGAGGAGCCTGGTTTTGCTCGCCTGCTCATCAACTCCCTGGAGCGCCTCGGTATCACTGAGCGCCCTAGGTACTACGGCGAGAGTACGAGCAACTCGGCACTCTCCGCCGTAGAGTGGTCCTCTCCGTCGCTAGAAGCAACCGCCACACCAACATCGAGCCGTGGCGCGTGACCGCCACGAGGATTCGACACCGGGACACCTACCCTTTGGCCCTCGGAAAAGCCCTCCGCTTCCCGTGCCGAATCTACGAGGAACACCTCGTCCCCACACTAATGAGGTACTTCCCTCCCCGCCATCGAACCCCGGTTTGGCAAGCCCGCATGAGGAACCCGGAACGGCGTCGCCACCAAGAAGACCCGCCCGTACCATGTCGTCGCCTACCTTGTCTCCCTGGACAAGCTCTTTGATGACCGGGCCGGACACTTGAGGGAGCGGATCGGCGGGCCGAGCAAGGGCGAGGTCACGGTGCGGATGCACCAAGTCCGAGTGGCTCAAGGCGGAAGCAAGGACCGCGGCCGCCATAGCGGTGAAGCCGTTGCCCGAGAAAGCCTCGGAAGGATCCAGGACCAACGCATGCAAGAATGGACCCACGGCGGAACGCCAGTTCCAGCCATTGGAGAACCTCAAGTCCTGCTGGGAACACCCCTTGTAGGATGGGGAGGAACCATAGAAGCCCCACCAGCACCCCCAGCAGTCACCGAACCCACAACAACTACCACTGAAGTCGCAGCACAGCCCCAGGAAAACGGAGACCCCGAAGGCGGAAACGATGACGAGTTGCTCATCCCACTGGAAGAACACTCGACCTCAGAAGACAGCTCCCCTCGCGAGTAGTGTGCTCCAAGACCCAGGGAATGAAGCCATACCGGTCCAAGTCGCGCCCTTAGCCCTTAGCCGTGTAATGTGTCCGCGTAGTCGGGATGTATCCTCCTCACTAGTTTGTAATAAAAACTTGTTTGTGTTTGCTTGTTTGCTATGTGCTTGTTGTGTGCTTACCGGCAGACTAAACCCTGCCTTTTCAAAAAAAAAAAGAAACCCGATTATAATACACTTAAACATCACATAAAACTAGGTCTCTTAGAAAACCCATTCCTTTACAGATGGTTTCCAGGCGCCCTGTCAGGACCCACCGGTCGGACGCTGAGGGATCACAAGCCGATCGGAGAGAGCGTCTCCCCGAACAGGTGGTTAACCAAAATGAAGATGGAGGAGAAAACGTGGTCCTGCCACCACCACCCCCTCCTATTGACTTGGCCCAAGTCCTAGCCAACCGCATCGTCCCGATGGAGGCTATCTTCAACGCCATCAACCGCCCAAGACCCCGTGCCATGAGCATGAATGAGAAGGCGATCGAGTTCCTCGGGACTAAGCCGCCCACCTTCGGCGGGTCGGTAAATCCTCCGGATGCGACGATTGGGCGAGAGCCATCTCGAGGGAACCGGAGCCCCTCCACTGCGAAGACCATGACAAGGTTCTCCTGGCAGCTCACCAACTCACCGGGACAGCCCTAGCCTGGTGGGAGAATTACTGCGCCGCAGCCAAGGATCCCTCCGCCATCACGTGGGATGAATTCGTGGAGGAGTTCCGCCGCTACCACTGTTGACGGTTAATAGTTGTATCAAAGTTCGTTTGTGACTTGCAAGCGGACAAGTCTCCCGTCGTAGTCAAGGGACCCTTCTTCCCTCGAGTGGTGAACCCAAGGTATCGAATCCGTGGAACAATGTGCAACGCAAGGATTCAATCTAGTAAAGCAAGGTAAACTATCTTATGAAGGTAAGTTGCATCTAATCTACTAACTCATAAAGAAAACGAATCTAATCTAATCTACTAAAGAGGTAACAAGAGAAAGCAAGAGATAACCAATCTAGAGAATCTAGATCATGCTTATGTTGTAGCTCCAAACAAGATAGATGAAGATAGCAAAGAGAATCTCATTAAAAGCATCTTTAAATCATGTCCTTCCCATCCGACTCCGAAAACATCCGCCTTTCGAGACCCCCGTTCTGTCACAACGTATCCCTATTCATGCGGGGAGCTTAGGGCGAGTTCGATAGAACAAGTTGAAATCACTTGGCCGGTCCGGTATGCACCTCTAGCCACCGCGGCTACAAGAGCACCCTAAGTAATCTATCTTAAGTATAGATCGTAGAAGAAGCAAAACCAAGAAGAAATCAAAATCATCGAGAAGGCACTTAATCGCTAGAAATCGGATTCACTTACAAACTTCACCATGAATGATTACATGAACAAGATCACCACCGGGGCCCTCCCTCGATCTTGATCCTCGCTCCGGAGCTCCGACGTGGTCTTCCATGCAAGGTTCCCACGTCGGCCAGGGGAACCCTAGACAACTAGCACGACCCTCATCTTCAAGTTGGTGTCCCTCAAGCTTCTCTGCTCCTCGGCGGCGGAATACGACTTCGGTTCTGCGTGGCTCTCGGTCAGGGGGCTATTTATAGCCTGAGAAGCAATTAGGTCAAAGGAGAGGCCGATTGGGCCCCGAATTGGGCTGGGCCGGCCGGCCTGGGCCCAATTCGGCCCATCCCGCGGCCTGCTTCGCCCGGTGTTGCTTCCCACGTCTTCTAGATGTTCTCCCCTTTTGCATGTGGGCCCTTGACGTCGGTTTCTCTCCGAATTGGACTCAACTCCTTGTCTTGCAAGATTCAGCACTTTTCTGGTTCAGTCCTCGGAGTTTATCATCTTCTCGGGCTTGGTCCTTGGGCTCTTGGAGTCATGTTCACTTCATTGCTTGACTTGTATTGGGCTTCAAGGTCTTGTCATGAGGTGCTTAATGAACTTATCCCGGAAGTCTTGCTTTCATCGTTAAAACCTGCGTAAACACATAACTCCAAAACCGACATGCACAAGTGAACTTGTTATACCACGGGGGTTAGTACCAATGAATAAGATACAAAAGTTATGCCAACACCGAAGGTAAACTCATGGCTAGGTTGACGGATTTTCACCGTCAACATCTCCCCCATGCTTAAACCTTGCTCGTCCTCGAGTAAGCCTTCGATGGATATCATCGTTGCCAAACAATGTTTAAACCTTGCACTTGATCATACATGAAAAAAAAACATAATGCTCTCAAAAGTTTAATTCGTTAAAGTTCCATAATGTACTAGCCTTCACCTCTACGGAGGGTAGATTCTTATTAAGCTTATCCCACAAGTATTAACATGCTCACAAAGTTTAAATAGATCTCAGAATTTTTGAAATAAAGAACGAGATAAAGAAAAGCTAAACCAAGTTCACAGATTTAAATCACCTTGCATGTTGCTCATGAACTCTCATCTCACTTGTCTCTCAAGCCTATATATTCTACTCCTTTCCCTCTCATAACATATATGTGTGGTAGGCTTTATATGGAGCTTTGGGAAAGTTTAGTCCTAACAAGATTTTATAAATGAGGTGTTGTCAAAACAAGACAAGCTTCTCATGGTCTTACCGAGACTCGTCAAAAAGGTCATTGGAAAATAATGTTAAATCAAGGAGGGGAAAGAGAAAAATACACACACTTTAGATGAGTGGACATGTGCAAATGGCAAAGAGTGATCCCGAGGCACAAAGGAAGTCCTCGTTATCGGATTGCACATGGTTGGAAAATGAGAATGGATCTTTTTAACTTGAAGCCTTGAATGCACTCTTAGAGAACCGGGGAGTTCACTTTACGCTCATATATATTTTTTTCTCTTTCTCATATTTCTCATTCTTTTCTTTCTTTCTTTCTTTCTTTCTTTCTTATATATATATATATATATATATATATATGTTTTTTTCTTTCTTCACCTTGGAAGTCACGTACATCGCCGAATTTTTTTCTTTCATCATTATATATATATATTTTTTAAAATACTCCCTTTTGAACTCTAAAACTGCACCGTACCTACCTCCTCCCCCATGCTTAGACGTTGCTCGTCCTCGAGCAAAGAGGCGAAAAATAAGGTAGGTACCGGAGATATTTTTCCTTGGAGAGATACTTGAAATCTTCAACGTTGGCACCGTCTTGCGATCTTCCTTGAATTGATGATCCATTCTCAACGATAGGTTGTGGTCAAGGAGGTAATCACAAAAAGATGATATTTGGTTTAAGGGTGGATATCCGGCGAAGTTTGTGAGATCACCGATGCGGGGATACACAATGCACGGATAAGAGGCTAGCAAAAAGATAGATACGCAAAAACGGAATGACCAGCTTCTTAGTCTCGGGCCAGAGAAATCATGGCCTGCAATAACGCACTCAAAAATAAATCTTGTACACTAAGGTTCATGCACTCAAATATATATAAGGCTTTGGATAGGTTGAGCAACACACAAGTGATATTTGTGACAAGGTTAGCAATATTTTTGAGCATAAAAGACATCTTTAATCTATTCATAACTTGAGAGCACATAAAACACTATGGGTCTTTATTTTAATCATAACCTCCGCTGAAGATTAAGCTAGCATTTAAATAAATTCAGATTTGTATTTTTAAGAGAGCACTAGTTCAAACATGCATAAATCAATTACAAAGATAAACAAAGCAGCAATTATAATCATATATCATCATGGCACAAACTTTGTAACTTTACCAAAGGTAAAAACTTGGTGGTGACATTATTCATGATGAAAATAAAACTAAGATACATGCTGAAAAAATTAAACTAACACACTTTCTGAAATTTAAATAAAAAACTGAAAACACTACGCATACATAGGCGCAAACAAGCTGAAAATTAAAGAAAAGGGGGTAAAGGAAAGATAACTAAAGCTCCTCCTCTCTCTAATCTTCCGCCTGTGGTTGATATTGATAGTCTTGGTTGTTGTACCCTTACTTGTAATAGGAATGCACCACTCCTCCTATGAATTGTCCGACGGTGCTAGGTGAAGGTGTCCAAGCACATAAGCAATGTTTGCATTTCCTTCACCCATTTGGTTTGCATTGGTTTGGATGGCTGCAATAATTTGCATGTTCCTTGCAGCGTATCCTCCAATGGTGGCTCCATTGTTGTGGTTGAGGAAGGTGTGCAAATGGCTCCGCAAAGGCTACGTTGGGCACCGCAAAAAATGGTGGGGGTATGGCTGCACCACTCCCCCATGCTTGCATTGGTACACCACCGTAGTAATTTGGCGATGCCGGAATTTCTCCGAATGGTGGAACATAATTTTGTTGTGCACCTCCTTTTTGGGCCATAGAAGATCCTTCTCCTATAATTCTTTTCTTTTATTATTTTTTCTTCGCCGGCAAAAGAAGTCCTTCCTCTAACCGATCTTCTTCCCCTCAAGAAAAGTCTTAATCTTTAATCCGGAAGGGGCATATTCACCTAGGCCACTTGGAAGCCTCCTCTCTCATCTTCACTCTTATATTTTCCTTTCTTCATATATTCCTAGGGAAGTCCCGGGTAGGAGATGATTTGGGTTCCTTGTAATACCCGGTTTTAAAGAGATAGCCAATATGGAGAGGCAACACCCCGAACCAATATCTTCCGAACTCGATGTTGCAACAACACCACCGGTTGATCATTGGTGAGTGGGGTCTATTGGCCACTTGGCAATCAAGCCGAGTAAAGCCAATTCAACTCCGTGTTGGTTATCTTTGTCTCTCTTGTTCTCCCAAAAATCCATTTGCACAAAAGTGACACACTTGGATGATGGGTTCCGGATAGTATTTCTTCGTTGATGGTCTCTTCCCGTGATCATACTCCAAAAGCCTTCCCATGTGCCTTCATGCACATACTTGTTCCGGAGCTCCCTTTTGAAAGTAGGAGACACTCGCCCATGGGTCTACGATACTAGACATGCAATCGTTTCAAACATGAAAACCAATCTGATCTATCGGGGATTGTGTTGAATGGATCCAAGGAAGCATTGAGGCCTTACTCCCTTTACGGCATGGTTGCTAGCCTTAAGCATTAAAGTATTTTCAGCACAAGATGATAGATAGATAATCCAACAAAGTGTGATTACATCTCAAGATCGACTGCAACCCATGAATGAAAGGAGATTACCCCATCAAGGTGCTAGAAATAGCATCACTGATCAAGGTTACCCTTCCGACGGTGTCTTCCTTCTTCTCCACTTGTGGGCTCCCTCCAACGGAATGAGAGACTCAGCACTCCTTCATCAAGGGTATACGCCATGGTCATGAAAATTTCCTAGGCGAATTTCTTGTGGGTGTTTGCCGACACTCCGCTAGAGAATTGCACCGGTGTCCCGTTTGAAACCCAATATGTGGAGAGCTTGGTCGTCGATGTCGACGTTTGCTACAAGCCTCTACTTAAGGCGAGCGAGCTTCTTCTCCTCCTCCGTCATGATGACATACCCCTCGGAATACCGCGGAGCGTATGGAGGTGGAGCGGATGATCGTGTCGAGTGGCGAGGTTGGACGGGCGGCTGCTCCATATGTCTTTGAAGTTTGGTGAACCTCATAAACGAGTTTCGTGTGGCCCTCATGCCACCAAGGAGAAGAGTGGTTCCTCCTCAGTGGTGCCGTGTCCTCCTCCATACTCCAAGGAGACTCGGAAACCGAGCGCCTCCTCGAAGAGGTTGTCGATGATGGCTTAGACGACGATGATCCCTTCTTCTTCGGTGAAAAGGCTTGTAGTTTTCTTCCATGATTGCAGCACTCTCCCTCACAAATAAATATCCGGGGTTTTCACCCGGTAACAAGGTACACAAATATTATTTTGGAGTCTGGACTTTGAGTGCATTAAGGATGTGGATTTTTTTTCTCTTGAGCTATTAAGCTTGGGAAGGTTGGCTATGTCTACGGAGGTTTTGAGCACACAAACTTGAACACACAAACAAAGGAAGGAGAGGGAAGCTTGCCTGCAGAAAACGGGAGCCGGGGGGGCTCCTTATGTAGGTGAGGCCGGCCTCGGTGCTCCTCTCCGCCTCGTCTTTCTTCCAGCACGATCATTTCACCTCTGCAACTTTCCTGCCCGCGTGCTCCACGAGTTGCACCGCCCAAACGCTCTCGTCCACTCCTTGGTCCTTCCACTTGATGCTTCATGTTTTGACTCACTTCCATACTCCCTTGTCTCACATGCATCCATGATATTCCTACAAAACAAGGCCTTGGCTGCCCCCCCATGCTTGTACTTTGCATGTGGTTTAAATATGTTGGAGGGGCATCCCGTGATGTATCATGGTGCATGCATGGTTAGGTTAACTAGATTTCCTCCCTTTAAGGCTAAGCACTCCTCTAATTTCGAAATTTAAAAATATTTTTCAGAGCCATGCAAGAGCTCGAACATAATTTTAGAGAAGTTTTTAAACCATTAAAAACAAATGCAAGTCGAAAATATTTTTTTATTACGTCGATTTCGGTCTCACCGGTATAGTTTGCCTCCATTAGTTGAGAGCAAGCTTTTCCCGGCTTGATCATGGGGGCATAGGTTTAGGTTGTAATTTTGATTAGATGAGAGAGATTTTGAATGAAATAAAATTAAGTGAGGCTTAGAAAAATTCTAATCTTAGAGAAACCAAGGATATGGATTTTTAAACCAACCAAAAATCAAGATTCTAGGTTCACACGAGTCCTACCACATGCTGAAATTTAAATAACATCTAGATACAAGTCGTGGCTCTACTCGTGTGTTTTTAGCATGAAAAACAAGTCAACCTCAGCACCATAATGAGGGTGAAAGGTTGATTAAGGTTCTGAAATTTTTTTTTTGTTTTGGTTGTGGTTTCCCGAAAAGAAGCAAACAATCACATAGGATGGTTCATGTAAAGGGTTTATGATCAAGAAAAATATTCAACCAAGAATTATGTCTCTAATATTGTTCAACCATTCTAAGTCTAAGGTTTTGCGTAGTAAAATTCAGAACTGAATTAAATTTAAAAAGACTTGAAAAACCTGGAATCGGGTTGTCCTCCCGGTAGCTTATTCTTGACTTGACGAAACGGGTTGCCTCCCGCCTAGCGCTTCGTTTATAGTCCATGGCTAGACTTCTTTACTTGATTACTCCGGATCAACGCTCTTTGCGGGCGTTGCAATCTTGGGTACCCACTTTGGCTTAGTCAATTTTTTTTCGGTCTTCACAGGCTGGCTTTGTCCTTTGGTCTTGACGAATGCAACAACTTCCTTGTGGCTCGGCATCTCGAACTCCGGTCCTTCGGTCGTGATCTTCATGGTCTCTAGTGTAATCCTTCATCTCTCCCAAATGAGCTTGAGTAGCCTTCGCCGTCTTGGGACCTTGGGGTTGTCTCGGATATTCTTCTTTGTTGCCCATCGGGCGCCCGGCAAGTTGTCCCACTTGCGTCTAGTATCTTCATCACGATGAACACTTCACACTCCTTGCATGTGGATCTTGCCTTGGCAGCCTTTAGGTGTTGAGCTTCTTTCTCCATCTCCATCCTCTCCATCCTCCTTGATCTTGAACGGCCTTCCGGCGTCTTGACTTGGAGGTGGTGATTCCTTTAGAGATTTTGATGGTCCTTCGAGTTTGACTTTTGAATATAGGGTTTCCAACCCTTTAGCATGTGTTGCACGTCACCTTTGCCTGTAAAGTTTTCCTGGATCATCCACAAAAAAAAGTTTGGGTTTCTTGGAGAGGTAGCCAACCATCTCCGGTTAGGGTTAGCAATAAAACAAAAATCTAAAAAGAGAAAAATTAGGGTTAATCAAAACTAGATTAGATTGACTCTTTTTTTTTCTTTTTGGGGATGATCAAACATAAAAGATGCAAAAGAAAAATCAGAAGAAAAACTGAAAGATAAGCGATACTAGATCGGATCTTGATTGCTTGTTCCCCGGCAACGGCGCCAGAGAAAGGGGCTTGTTGACGGTTAATAGTTGTATCAAAGTTCGTTTGTGACTTGCAAGCGGACAAGTCTCCCGTCGTAGTCAAGGGACCCTTCTTCCCTCGAGTGGTGAACCCAAGGTATCGAATCCGTGGAACAATGTGCAACGCAAGGATTCAATCTAGTAAAGCAAGGTAAACTATCTTATGAAGGTAAGTTGCATCTAATCTACTAACTCATAAAGAAAACGAATCTAATCTAATCTACTAAAGAGGTAACAAGAGAAAGCAAGAGATAACCAATCTAGAGAATCTAGATCATGCTTATGTTGTAGCTCCAAACAAGATAGATGAAGATAGCAAAGAGAATCTCATTAAAAGCATCTTTAAATCGTGGCCTTCCCATCCGACTCCGAAAACATCCGCCTTTCGAGACCCCCGTTCGTCACAACGTATCCCTATTCATGCGGGGAGCTTAGGGCGAGTTCGATAGAACAAGTTGAAATCACTTGGCCGGTCCGGTATGCACCTCTAGCCACCGCGGCTACAAGAGCACCCTAAGTAATCTATCTTAAGTATAGATCGTAGAAGAAGCAAAACCAAGAAGAAATCAAAATCATCGAGAAGGCACTTAATCGCTAGAAATCGGATTCACTTACAAACTTCACCATGAATGATTACATGAACAAGATCACCACCGGGCCCTCCCTCGATCTTGATCCTCGCTCCGAGCTCCGACGTGGTCTTCCATGCAAGGTTCCCACGTCGGCCGGGGGAACCCTAGACAACTAGCACGACCCTCATCTTCAAGTTGGTGTCCCTCAAGCTTCTCTCGCTCCTCGGCGGCGGAATACGACTTCGGTTCGCGTGGCTCTCGGTCGGGGGGCTATTTATAGCCCGAGAAGCAATTAGGTCAAAGGAGAGGCCGATTGGGCCCCGAATTGGGCCGGGCCGGCCGGCCCGGGCCGACCGGCCGGGCCCACCTCGGCCCATCCCGCGGCCTCGCTTCGCCCGGTGTTGCTTCCCACGTCTTCTAGATGTTCTCCCATTTTGCATGTGGGCCCTTGACGTCGGTTTCTCTCCGAATTGGACTCAACTCCTTGTCTTGCAAGATTCGAGCACTTTTCTCGGTTCGGTCCTCGGAGTTTATCATCTTCTCGGGCTTGGTCCTTGGGCTCTTGGAGTCATGTTCACTTCATTGCTTGACTTGTATTGGGCTTCAAGGTCTTGTCATGAGGTGCTTAATGAACTTATCCCGGAAGTCTTGCTTTCATCGTTAAAACCCTGCGTAAACACATAACTCCAAAACCGACATGCACAAGTGAACTTGTTATACCACGGGGGTTAGTACCAATGAATAAGATACAAAAGTTATGCCAACACCGAAGGTAAACTCATGGCTAGGTTGACGGATTTTCACCGTCAACAACCACATCCCGGAGGCCACACTGAAGCAGAAGGCAGACGAGTTCCGCGAACTCCGCCAAGGCAACATGTCTGTGGAGGAATACACGTACCAGTTCATAGAGCTGGCACGCTATGCCCCCGAGGAGGTGGATAAAGACTCCAAAAAGCAATAGATGTTCAAGAAGGGGCTGACTCCGGAACTGAGGACACTGCTGACTCCTCAGATTTACCCGGACTTTAACACCCTCATGAACATGGCGATCCTCACGGAGAGAGCAAGGGCCGAGGAAAAGAAGGAAAACAAGCGCAAGTTCATGGAGCACAAGGCCAAGCAGCAAGAGCGGTCCCAGAGGCCGAGAAACTTTGGACACCCCATGTCCAGGTTCCAAGCCCCTATGCAGTACAGAACCCAATCCCAAGCCACGAGCTCACAAGCCCCCCGCAGCCCGCTCAAGCCCTCCTACAACCGAGTGCCATGAAGCCCCCACGAACAACACCAGCCCGGATCACTACCAACAACAACAACAACAACTCCCCGAGTGTGTTTCAACTGCCGGAAACCGGCACTTCATAGCTAACGCCCCTATGCTAAAAAGCCGCCCACCACCACCTACTCCAACTCGGTGAACGGCCGAGGCCACCGGCGTCGGGAGCCAACCGCATGCCGGTGCGCAAGCAACAACAACTTCGGCAACAACACCGGCAACCGGCGGATGAGGCGGCCCCGGCGGTCGTATGGACGCGCCCGAGTGAATCACATCAATGCGCAGGAGGCGCAGGAAGCGCAAGGAGTAGTACTCGGTGAGTTCCTGGTCAGCTCAGTTTTGGCTACCATACTATTCGATTCGGGAGCATCGCACTCATTTATATCCTCAAGCTTTGTGGAGAAGCATAGCATACCCACAGTACTACTCAAAGCACCCCTAATAACTCGAACGCCGGAGGTGACATTAACTCGTCAACCGGGATGCCCCCCGGTAAGGATCATTTTAAGTGGGGTAGAATTCCTAGCGGACACGGTAGTACCGAAATCCAAGGGGATAGATGTGATCCTTGGTATGGACCGGTTAAGCCAACACCATGGCCTCATAAGTTGCGCCGATAAAGTAGTACACCCGACCAACCCGGATGGGATACAAGTGACTCGCCCCACCCGGGGACACAGCCGGATATAATGGTTTTCAACATAGAAGCCAAGTCCATAGAAGATGTCCCGGTAGTACGAGAATACCCGGATGTGTTCCCCCGAAGAACTCCCTGGAATGCCACCGGACAGGGATATAGAGTTCGTGATCGACCTTATCCCTGGAACCTCTCCCATAGCCAAGAGGCCCTATAGGATGGCAGCCCCTGAGTTGGCAGAACTAAAGAAGCAGCTAGCGCAGCTCCCGGCGAAGTGGGTTCATCAGACCAAGTTCGTCACCATGGGGAGCCCCAGTGCTTTTCGTGGAGAAGAAGGATAAGAGCATGAGGATGTGTGTGGACTATCGCTCGCTGAATGAGGTCACAATTAAGAACAAGTACCCTCTTCCCAGGATAGATGACCTGTTTGACCAGCTGAAGGGAGCCAAGTACTTCTCGAAGGTGGATCTAAGATCAGGGTACCACCAGCTCAAGATCAGGGAGAGTGACATCCCCAAGACTGCCTTTGTCACTCGCTACGGGCAATATGAGTTCACGGTGATGTCCTTTGGACTAACCAATGCACCAGCATACTTCATGAACCTCATGAATAAGGTGTTCATGGAAGAGCTGGACAAGTTTGTCGTGGTCTTCATTGACGACATACTTGTTTATTCCAAGAGCGTGGAGGAGCACGAACAACATCTTCGGGTGGTACTGGGAAAATTGAGGGCACACAAGCTATACGCCAAGTTCAGCAAGTGTGAATTTTGGCTAGAGAAGATATCCTTCCTTGGGCACATTCTGACTGCAGAAGGAGTAGCTGTAGACCCAGGGAAAGTGGAGACAGTCTCCAACTGGCAGCAACCAACCAACGTGAGTGAGATCAGGAGTTTCCTAGGTTTAGCCGGGTACTACCGGAGGTTTATCGAGGGATTTTCCAAGATCGCCCCGCCCATGACAGAGCTGCTCAAGAAAGAGAAGAAGTTTAACTGGACCGAGGCCTGTGAGAGAAGTTTCCAAGAGTTGAAGAAGAGGTTGACCACAGCCCCGTCGTCGACCCCCGCCGGACATCCAACGGGACTTTGTCGTGTATTGCGACGCCTCCCGACAAGGGTTGGGATGTGTTCTCATGCAAGATGGGAAGGTAGTGGCATATGCCTCTCGTCAGCTCAAACCCCATGAGCAGAACTATCCCACCCATGATCTGGAGTTTGCAGCCGTAGTGCATGCCCTAAAGATCTGGAGACATTATCTGATCGGGAACAAGTGTGAAATCTACACAGACCACAAGAGTCTAAAGTACATCTTCACCCAGCCCGACTTGAACCTAAGGCAGAGAAGATGGCTAGAGCTAGTCAAGGACTACAACCTAGAAATTCACTACCACCCCGGGAAAGCCAACGTGGTAGCTGATGCCCTAAGCCGGAAAACCTATGAGAAGGCGGCACCCAAGAGTGCCCAGTTGCAAGAGGAGATGGCTCGGCTCAACGTACACATCGTCCCCCAAGGCTACGTCCGCCAGCTGAGTATTCAGCCTACCCTAGAAGAGAAGATCCGGAAGGCCCAAGAAGCCGACGAGAATCTGATGAGGATCCGCAAGCATACCGGAGAGAACAAGGCCCCTGACTTCAGGGTAGATGACCAAGGCACCCTGTGGTACAAGAACGGATATGCGTGCCCGAAGGTGGAGATTTCCGACAGGACCATCATGGATGAGGCACACAACTCGAGCATACTCCATTCACCCGGATCCACCAAGATGTACATGGATTTAAAGCGTAAGTACCGGTGGAATGGGATGAAAGCGACATTGCACGGTTCGTCGCCCACCGTGGACACCCGTCGAGGATCAAAGCCGAACATCGAAGCCCGCAGATCGTTGCAACCTTTACCAATCCCGGTATGGAAGTGGGACGAGATAGGTATGGACTTCATAGTAGGGTTGCCAAGGACTCAGAAGGGACATGACTCCATATGGGTGATCGTGGACCGACTCACTAAAGTCGCTCACTTTCTACCCGTGCGAACCACTTATGGTGGAGAGAAATTGGCAAAACTCTACATAGAAAATATAGTAAAGCTACATGGAGTGCCTAGCAGAATAGTCTCAGATAGAGGGACCCAGTTCACCTCTAGGTTCTGGAAAAACCTGCACAAGGCCATGGGCACCAAACTGGACTTCAGCTCAGCATACCACCCCCAGACAGACGGGCAGACCGAAAGGGTGAATCAAATTTTGGAAGATTTGTTGAGAGCCTTGCGTCCTCACCTATGGCAAAGATTGGGAGCAGAGCCTCGCCGTATGCCGAATTTTCCTACAACAACGGCTACCAAGCAAGCCTGGGAATGTCGCCATTCGAAGCGCTATACGGGAGAAAATGCAGAACACCCCTGATGTGGTCAGAAGTAGGAGAGCGTGCCCTGGTTGGGCCCGCACTCATAAAGGAAGCCGAGGAGCGCGTAGCTGATATTCGAGAAAAGTTGAAAGCTGCCCAGTCCCGACAGAAGAGCTACGCAGACAAGAAAAGGCGTGAAGCAAGCTTCAACCTAGGAGACTTCGTCTACCTCAAGGTTTCACCCATCCGGGGGACTCGGAGATTTCAAGTACACGGGAAGTTGGCCCCTCGGTACATCGGCCCGTATAAAGTGCTCAAGAAAGTCGGAGCAGTAGCATATCGACTGGAGCTACCCGAAGAAATGGCAGATATACACCCAGTATTCCACATCTCTCAGCTACGCCGATGTTTGAAGGTTCTGGAAGAAAAGCGAGTACCAGTGGAGACCATCGATCTACAGCCAGACCTTAGGTACCAGGAGGTGCCCATCAAGATCTTAGACACTGTGGTTAAGCGGACAAGAACGACCGAAGTACGGGTATGCAGAGTCCAATGGAGTAGGCACGGAGTGGAAGAAGCTACGTGGGAACGGGAGGACGCGTCGAAGAAGGAATTTCCCCACCTATTCGAAACTTAGCCGAATCTCGAGGACGAGATTCATTTTAAGTGGGGTAGGTTTGTAACGCCCGCGTTTTTAGCTATAAATAAATCACCCAGTAAATCATGCGTATTTTCAAAACCGACCCGCCGAGCTCAATCAAACCCTAGCCACTGTTTTCTTCCCCCTCTCTCCCCGACGCGCGTGCCGCGAACCCCGCCGCACCGCACCTCGGCCGGCACCTCCCCGCACGCCTTCCCAACGCCGCGGTCGGCCACCGGCCGGGAATCCCGCGCACGCCGCGGTCCCGGTGACCGGTCTGCCTCGCCATCACCGCCGTCCCGAAAAACACGCCGACGCCCGGAAAAGACGGAAAAACCCCACAAAACCCTCCCTTAATTTCCCTAACAATTTTTCCTAATTTCCTAAACCTTTTCCCAATTTCCTCCCTATCTTTTCCCATTTTTTCTCTTTTCTTTTCTTCCTTTTTCTTTCTTTTCTTCCTTTTTCTTCCCTTTCTCCTTTTCCTCTTTTCTTTTTCCCTTCCTTTCTTTCTTCTCTCTTCTCTTTCTCCCTTCTCCTTCTCCCTCCCGCGCGGCCAGCGCCCCCGTGCCCCCGACCACCGCCTGAGCCCGGCCCGCGACCCGCCGCGGCCACCGGGGGCCGACCGGGACGGCCGCACGCCGGCCCGCGCCCGCCGGCGACCCGCCACCGCGCCGGTGACCCCTTCTCCTCCTCCCTTCCTCTCCCTTCCCATCGGGCCGCGCCGCGCCGTTGACGGCCGGTGCCCGCAAAGCACGGGCCCGCGTGGCCGCGGGCCGACCACGCCGCCCACGCCAACACACCACCGTTTCCCCCCTCTCCTCACTGCCAAGCAGACCGAAGGGACCTTTCCCTGGCGCCGGCGACAGGCCGAGCCGTCACCTCCGGCCAACCCGTCGCGCCGCCATTAATCCCCTACCCGAGCCGTCCATTCCACCACCGGCCGGCGAAGCCAGCCCCGCGCCTGCACGACGGGTCTAATCCCCGGCCGAATCCCTGCTCAAGTTGACCGGCCGAGCCATCGCGAAGCCGCCCGAGCTCGCCGGAGTTGGCCTCGCCGGAGGAAAATATCTTCCTTCCCGAACCCTCCTCCGCCGCCTATAAAAGGGGGCCGACGGCTCCCCGGCCGCCGCACCTCGACACAGCGGACGCACAGCACTCTCCTCTCCCTCCCGCAAGCTCCACAGCCCGCCGCCCCCCTAGCACCGCCGCCGCGCTACTGCCTCCTCGTGGAGCCGCCTCCTCGCGCCGCCTCGACCCAAGGTGAGTGAGGGAAACAAACCCCCTCGTCGCCCTCCTCCTTTTCCCCCCTCTCGCCGTCCGCCTCCGTGGCCGGGAGGCCGGCCGGCCGTCGCCGCCCGAGGCCCCGCGGCCGCCCCCCCCCGCCTCGAATGTCACGAGGTAGGGGATGAAGGGGGGGGGGGGTTGTTTAGCCGAAAACCCCCTCGCCCCTTTTCCTTTTTCCCCCAGGACCCCTGTCACTATTCCCCCTCTCTCTCTCTCCTTTCATTTAGCCCCTACCCTTTAAACAAATCCACCAAGACCCCCCTGCCCTTTTCAAATAGATCCCTAAGGCTATTTTAGTTAACCCTCACCTTACTTAAGTATTATGTTTAGGCCCTTTTGTTTAAAACTAAATTACTAACCGGTCCTAATTAACCCTAAGCATCCCTTTTTACTCGACATTTCATGCGCGGGTTTAATCCCAATCATGCCTAAACCCCCTCATTAAAGGAAAATTACCAATAGGTCCTTAATATCTATAGCCCCCCTTAACCTAGTCCCTTTTCATACACGCCCTTCCTTCTCGGTTAAGACCAAACCCTATCGCGCCTATATATATACCCCTCCTCCGCTCACTCCCCCTCCCCGAGCTCGGTCGGAAATATGTGTGCTAATACTGCTTGCTTGCTTGTGTGTACGCCATAGCTGACGGGGTAGACGGAGGAAGGTACCCCGAGCCAGAGATCGAAGCCGACTACTACGAGCAGGAGCCCGAGGTCCCGAACGCCGAGCCAGCACTTCCCGAAGACTTCGAAGACGGCAAGTTCAACCTCCCCCTTTGCTGCATGCTTCTGTCCTAGTTTTAAAAATATAACCTATACCCGTTTTATAAATTGCATATTGTTTTACTGCAAAACATGGTAGGATAGCCACCCTTGATTGCTATGATTGAACCTTGTTTTGGCCTAAATGAGTGCTTTAAAAATATGTGTGTGTGCTTTCAAAATGTGTGAGTGCCTTAAAAACAAAAGGGGATATGTTTGGGAAATGAGTAAAGAACTGGGTAGACGGGATGGACGTGTGTGTCAAGAGTATGGGTGAGCTCGTACCTGTGTGGTTGAGCGTGTTGGGAGTTGTCCATCTTGTCGGTTAAGGACCGGGTTGCGTGACATCTCACCTGACCCAAATCATCGTACAACCACTCGACCGTTGTATGTGGCAACGGCTTAGCATAAACCCCACTAGTTAATCTACTTGCCATCTGGTGTGCGGGTGAGCAGCGGGAGACCAAGGAGTAGGGGTACGCTCTGTGTGAGGTACGCCCTGGTTATGGGGGATAACCCCTTGGTTGCTCTCGTGGTGGCTCGTGGTGTTAGCTAAGGTGGGTAATGGCTATGATAGGATCCGTACCGGCGCTGAGGTGTCCGTGTGACGGTACCCTACTTGTGGGTAAAGATGTACAACCTCTGCAGAGTGTCAAAACTATTCGAATAGCCGTGTCCACGGTATTGGACGAGTCACGGTGTGGTCACAAAAACTAGTGCTTGGGATGGGATGTTTTCTGGCGTGAGTTGTTTTCTGGGTGAAGTGTGTGGCTGTGTGCCTGGGCTACGACGGACGGGAAGTCCGGTAGTTCCACAGTGGTTTTTCTTAAAACGCTTGAGTCACTTCGGTTATAAAAATGATTTGCGAAAAACCTTTTTGAAATGAACCCCTGCATGTGTAAGTTTGCAAAGTGAACCTTAACCTAATCCTTGTAATACCTTATGCATGATTCTGCTGATAAGCCCCTCCGTGGGTGGGGTTGGATTTGCTGAGTACGTATGTGCTCACCCTTGCTTTACTAACTATTTTACAGAGGAGGATCCCGATTACATCCCAGAAGACGTTGAGTAGGTCATTGCCCTACACCCAACCGTGCCTGTGTGCCAGGGCCCTACCGAAAGCTTCCATGGTGTGGTACTCTGAGGAGGCTATGGAAGCCTTTGCTATCGTAGTGTGGTCGCTAGCGTTTGTGTTGTTCATTGTAGCGTTGGCACTACCGTGCCCGTTTTGTAACCGTAATGTAAAAGACTGATTCCACCTGTTGTAATAAATGTGCTACCAGCCTCCTGGGACTGGTATTTGTGTCACATTTGGTCACCTCGGATGAGGGGACGCTTCAGGATGCTGGACGTGAACTTTATGTTATTGAGATGTATCACGACTATCGAATGGATGATAACCGTTCGGTAGTGGAACAAGCTCATGAGATCCAGCTTCTGGTGGGGGAACTTGTACATTTTGAGTGTGTCTTACCTGACAAGTTTGTGGTTGGTGGCATCATTGCCAAGTTACCTCCTAACTTGAGGGACTTTTCCACGAGCCTCAAACACAAGAAGGAGGCAATGACTGTTGAAAGTCTGGTTGCTACACTTGATGTTGAGGAGAAGGCAAGATCCAAGGATGTGTCTCGTTCAGTCCCACAGGAAGGAGGTTCCAAGGCAAATGTGGTGGAGGGCAAGTCTGCTGGAAATAAGAACAAGAATTGGAAGGGGAAAGGACTAAAGCAGACCGCTAATTTTAAGAAGAAGAGGAACAAGGAAGACCTGACTTGCTTTGTGTGTAGCGAACCTGGGCACATAGCCAGGAAGTGTCGCCAGCGCAAGGGCAAGAAGGGAGGTCAGAAAACTGCAAACGTGACTGTGGGCGAAACTAGTGGATCCGGGTATGTTCCTGAAATCCTACTAGCATGTCAATCCACCGATTGGTGGGTAGATACAGGAGCTAATGTGCATGTATGTTCTGACATGAATTTGTTTTCCTCTTATTAGGCTACAGGCAGTTGCTCCGTCTTGATGGGCAATGGGTCGAGGGCTGCTGTGCATGGAATTGGAAGAGTTGATCAAAAGTTGACCTCCGGAAAGACTCTATCTCTCAAGAATGTGCAGCACATCCCTGGAATAAATAGGAACCTTGTTAGTGGTTCTCTTTTGTGCTGTGAGGATTTAAGTTAGCGTTTGAGTCGAACAAGTTTATTGTTTCAAAATTTGGTTCATTTATTGGAAAAGGTTATGATTGCGGAGGCCTATTCCGCCTTTCTATTTCAGATGATTGTAATAGGTTCGTAAACTCTATTTCAAGTTCTAGCTCGGATAATAATGAAGGAGAGGTTGCTGTGTGGCACTCTCGGTTATGTCACATAAATTTAGATCGCATCTATCGTTTGACCAAACTTAATTTGATTCCGAGTTTTCCCATGGTCAGAAGGTCTAAGTGTCATGATTGTGTGCAAGCAAAGCAACCTCTAAAACCTTTTAAGGCCATTGAGGAGAAGAGTCTGGAATCCATTCAGACTTGTGTGAAATGAATGGAGTTTTGACTAAGGCAGGGAAAAAAACTTTATATCGTTTATTGATGATGCGACTAGATATTGTTATCTCTACCTTGTTAAAACGAAAGATGAAGCGTTGCATTGTTTCAAAGTCTATAAAGCTAAGGTTGAAAACCAACTAGAAAAGAAAATCAAACGAATTAGGTCCGATAGAGGAGGAGAATATTTATCCGCTGATTTTTCTGAATATTGTGCGGAGCATGGAATAATCCATGAGACTACAGCTCCCTATTCGCCCCAATCTAATGGAGTGGCTGAACGAAAAAATCGAACACTCACGGACTTGGTGAACGCCATGTTGGGAAGTGCCGGTTTATCCAAGCCATGTTGGGGGGGAAGCTTTGCTGACCGCTTGCTTTATTCTAAATAGAGTTCCTACATCAAAAGGAGTACAAACTCCATATGAAGGATGGAAAGGAAGAAAACCTTCTCTAAGTTTCATACGTGCATGGGGACAGTTTAGCCAAAGTAAATGTACCGGCATGTAAGAAAAGAAAGTTGGGACCTAAAACGGTTGACTGTATTTTTCTGGGATATGCTCATAATAGTGCAGCTTATAGATTTTTAGTAATCAGATCCGAGGTCGCTGATGTACATGTCAATAATGTGATTGAATCTCATGATGCAACCTTTTTTGAGGACGTTTTTCCAATGAAGAGTAGTAGTTCATCTTCTAGTTCGCAAAGTACTAATTTTATTCCGGATTCTCCTAAACTTATTGATCAACCACATGAGGAGAATGACAGTACAGAACCTCCTCGAAGGAGTAAGAGACAAAGGGTTGAAAAGTCCTTTGGAGATGACTTTACTGTGTATCTCGTGGATGACACACCTAAAACCCTTTCAGAGGCATATGCATCGACATATGTAGAGTACTGGAAGGAAGCTGTCCATAGTGAAATGGAGTCCCTCATGTCAAATGAGACATGGGAGATATGTGATTGTCCTGTTGGGTGTAAACCTGTTGGGTGCAAATGGATCTTTAAGAAAAAGCTCAAACCTGATGGAACCATAGATAAATTTAAAGCTAGGCTTGTAGCTAAAGGTTATACACAAAAGAAAGATGAGGATTTCTTTGATACATATTCACCTGTCACTAGAATGACCACGATACGCGTGCTTGTTGCCTTGGCTGCCTCATATGGGTTTCATATTCATCAAATGGATGTAAAGACAACATTCCTAAATCGAGAGCTGGACGAAGAAATCTATATGACGCAGCCTGAAGGTTTCGTGGTGTCTGGACATGAGAACAAGGTGTGCAGATTAAAGAAATCCTTATATGGTCTCAAACAAGCTCCGAAGCAATGGCATGATAAGTTTGATAAAACTTTGACCTCAGCTGGCTTTGTGGCAAATGAGGCCGATAATTGTGTTTATTACAGGTTTGGTGGGGGTCACGGAGTAATTTTGTGCTTATATGTTGATGATATTTTAATTTTTGGAACTAGTATCGAAGTGATAAATGAAGTTAAGTCATTTTTGTCTCAAAGTTTTGATATGAAGGATTTGGGAGAGGCTGATGTTATTCTTAACATCAAACTGATGAAAGGCGAGAATGGGGTCACTCTAAATCAGTCCCATTATGTGGAGAAAATTCTGTGTCGATTTGGGTACTCAGATTGTAAAACTTCTCCAACGCCATATGATCCTAGTCTGAAGCTTCGCAAGAGTCAAGGACAAGGGATAGATCAGTTAAGGTACTCACAAATCATTGGGTCACTTGTGTATTTGGCTGGTGCAACTAGACCTGACATTTCATATGCTGTAAGCAAATTGAGCCGATTCACTTCGAATCCGGGAGAAGAGCATTGGTCTGCACTAGAGCGTGTAATGAAATACCTGAGAGGAACCACAACACTTGGACTTCACTATACAGGGTACCCATCAGTACTTGAAGGGTATAGTGATCCCAATTGGATCTCAGATGCTGATGAGATCAAAGCTACAAGTGGATATATATTCACTTTTGGAGGTGCTGCAGTTTCATGGAGATCTCGTAAACAAACAATTTTGACGAAATCTACCATGGAGGCTGAACTTGTAGCACTAGAAGCAACCACTGTAGAGGCGGAGTGGTTGCGAGATCTTTTAATGGACATGCCTATGGTGGCTAAACCGGTACCGGCCATCCAGTTGTACTGCGACAACCAAACTGTGATCACAAATGTAGGTAGTGCAAAGGTTAATTTGAAATCCTCTAGGCATGTAAAGAGACGGATGAAATCTGTCAAAAATTTGAAAAACACTGGTGTGGTGGCTGTTGATTATATCAACACTACAAGGAACATTGCTGACCCTTTTACAAAGGGATCTGCCGCGTGCGATGATAGATGGTGCATCGAAGGAAATGGGGTTGAGACCCATATGAGTTGTTCTTCAGTGGCAACCCAGCCTTCTTGATCGGAGATCCCGTGAACAAGGTGATGGGAAAAACAAGCTGCAAGAATGACTAGAGAGTACACTATATGTACCCACTTCCGCTAATAGATGCGTACTCTCCAGACTGCATGGAAGGATGACCGTTGTCTTACTGGGTCCTAAGGCTGAGGAAATCAGCAAGGTACTGCCCTGCAGGGTACCTTGGAAGGACACACCTATATGAACTTGACCGTGAGGTCGCGGTCTATGAGATGTGGGAAATCTCAAATGAGTTCATGAATGGACACGGGAGCATGACCGTAATGCTCCAATCTGAGGCATGGCTCTTGGCGGCCAAGTATCAGCGATGCACCCATGGGAACTTTGCTTACACAAGACTGGCAATTCAAGGCTTTGTCCATTGCATAGATGTGAGTGAGCGAAACATGAAGTGCTAGGTGTAGCTCAACCCGTGACGGGTCTACACTCTAAAGCTGGTATAAAACGTCCAGCGGAGTATTTAACTTGCAGACATTGACTTTTGGTGGGGATTGTTGGAATATATGGCCCAAACAATGTGATGTGCACTCCATTGGGCTGCAATCCATTGGGCCACTATTCCATATAGGAAAGTCAATGTGGTGTGGAGGGAATGCAAGGGAGGTTTAGTGCGACCTTGCTATTCTATGGAGACGAGGACCAACATATATGGGAGGCTCTTGTAGAGTACTTCAAGTGATTGAGTATGAGCAAGAGAACACACACGCACGCGCGCGTGTATCGCGTATTTTCGCGTGATTTATCGTGTGACTTGTGACTTGCGACGATGCGCGATCGCGACGGGTTCCTAACCGGTGTTTCTCTTTTTCGTACTGTTTTGTTTGGGCCCACATCGCCAACACCTAGACTGCCACGTCTGCCCTCGGAGCGGGATAAGCGCGTCCTCGAACGTGCGGCGGCTTCGTGGGAGGACGTCGAGAGATACCAGGGGGGCGGTTCCTGGATATCTGGCAGATCGAAACATGGGTGGTTCAGGGTCTTCTGTATAAAAGGAGACGTCCTTTTGACGGGAAGACTCACACCACAACTCATTTTCTCATCTACTCCGTTGCGCGCGCCGCCATCCGAGTTTCTGCCGTTCCTCCGTCCGCCGTGCAGCGGATCGAGGGAGAGCGGTGTCTCCGAACCAACACCGGTGTTCTGAAGGCCTGCACGGGTGCCGGCGATCAGGTTTCTGGGAAGCGTACTCGCGACCGCTCGTCACTGCTTCCTCTACTCCGACTTCGTCCATGCCTACATCGACTACATCTACATCGTCCTCGACTTCCAACCATCTTCAACCTAGTGTGTGTTGCACTTTAAGTATACTGTTTGCATCTATTCCTGCACATGCCATGATGGATGTTTGGATCTATTCCTCTGTTGTATTCCTAGCATGGGTAGGGTCTGTTGATCCCTCTTGTATTTTTGGAGTACTAGCGTATATGTTTCTTTTTGCTAGTAGTTTTTCGGGAATCAAATTAATCTTAGATCATGTTAATTTTGTAACACTCTGGAACCCTTGGCCTGGGGTTGGGGGATTGGGGGAATGGGGTTGCAGGTGGGGCAGTGGAGACGGGAGGCGGTATGTACCAGGCAACTCTGCTGTTGGACTGTAACAGAGGAACTTGTCGAGGATGGCTCACTGCCGGCGCCGCCTGCCGCCAGGTGTGAACTGAGCGAGAGAACTCCAAATTGGGTCTGGAGCTGAAATGAGAAGACAAAAGAGTACAGGGGGTTAAACATAAAATGTCCTCGAAATCTTGCTGTCCGAGAGCCGTTGCTGTGTCATCGTAAATGAAGCACTTTCATGTAGCATGTCCGAGAGCCGTTGCTGTGTCATCGTAAATGAAGCACTTTCATGTAGCATGTCCTATTTTTTTTGTTTCTCTGAGTAAATTATGTCTGCATTAACCTTGGACGGGTCTTAGGTTTTGATGTGGCGTGTTTTAGTATTTTTGGTTAGGGATGGCGACGGGTACATTAGTACATACCCATCGGGTATGACCTCCCCATACCCACACCCACAATAAGCAAAACACCCCACCACCCATACCCATCACCCACCACGGGTCTCAAATTCCCCCACACCCACCACCCATCGGGTAGCGGGTACCTAGCGGGTGACCCATACCCGCTTCACTATAATTGTAGCTAATGTAATAAAACATGTAATTAATTATGCAAGTAACATCAAATCATCATTTTATCATTAATGTTAGTCGTACAATAACAATATAAGGTAACAATACTAATTTTAACTATATCGCACACAAATGGAGTCTCTCATCTCTTAAACTATATGCTATATATTAGAAATAATACATGATATTATATGGAAATCAACCCCCAACGGGTAGCGGGTATGGGGGACGCAAGAACGTACCCACACCCACCATACCTAACGGGGGAAGGAATCACCCACTAAGTCACCCGTCGGGGAAAAATCCCCCCATACCCACACCCTAATAGGGTTTTTACCCGCGGGTAAACGGGTGGCGGGTACCCATTGACATCCCTGTTTTTGGTTCATGGCATGAACTTCTCGACAGATCATACGTGTGGTGTGTTGCCGGATGTAAACCATTACTGCTGGTGCTCTTTTCTCAATGTATACCCTTTTGTAGAATGCACCTATTCGTTCAGAGATTGATGAATTGTCTGAAAGTGAATTGTGCAGTGCTTGGATCACATGTACGGATCGGGGGAAGACAGCTACATGCTGCTGTGTGTGTTCTGTGCTCATGCACTAGTATCTTATAATTATCTCGGATTGAGCATTGGGTGCTACTGCATCAGCGTAGCTACTGACGGATTAACCTGTTGACCAACTGCTGTCTGAATGACTGATGCTCCAAACAGATTGTTAACTCTGCAACATCAGTGGAGGATCCGTGATTTCTTTTGCAGTAAGAAAGATTGCATCCCTTCCTGCTGCAGCCGCAGCCGCAGCCGCAGCGCATGGAGGAAGAGGCCGTGGCGGCCAAGCTGATCAGGAGGTTGGAGCACCACCGCGGCCAGCCTCAGCTGTGCGCCCGTGCTGATCTCCTCCCTCCGTTTTTGGTTCGGTTCCTCTGAACTTGCTTACCTGTTCAGTGTCTCTGCTCTGAATGTGCTCAGCTTTTTTTCCTTGCAACAAAAAAAGGAAGGGTTCAATGTTCTGGCTTTAGTCGTTGTGTATCCGGCCTGAATCCTAATCTTTACCTTACGAAACCGGGCAAATACCGAGGTCGGGTAGCGGGTCCACGTCACCCGTTAGGTCCAAGCCGTCGGATCCGCCCAACTAACGATGGCATCCATCCGATCGCAGATCTTTACCTTACGAAACCGGGCAAATACCGAGGTCGGGTAGCGGGTCCACGTCACCCGTTAGGTCCAAGCCGTCGGATCCGCCCAACTAACGATGGCATCCATCCGATCGCAGATCGATTCGGGTCTCCAATTGTTACCCGTGCACCAGGGCGCTCGCGAAGCGTCGCGAACCCGCTCGTGTCCCTCTGGCACTGCGCTAATCCGCTTGCCACACACCTTCCTCCCCCGTCCCGTCGCTCTCCGGTAACCGCTCGCATGGCCCGCGGCAGGCCCTTCCGCCTCCGGCGGCGGCAAGCCGCTCCGCCGCCCCTAGCCGAGCGTTTTTTCCACCGCCACTTCGAGAACCTTCTTCCCGAGCATGATAGAACAACTTCAATCCTCCCACCGCTCACCACCGCAGTCTCCAGCTAGCGGCCGACGATATCGAGGAAAGGCCACACTCCGCTTAAGTAGCTCTTTTATTTTCCATGCCTCCTCTGCTAGGCATCGCCGTTGAGGAAGCCAATTGCTGGGCGATCCACGCCAGATCGTCTGCCCGGCACACTGCATCCCCTCGCGGCATGCTGGAGATTGGAGAAAGCCCGCACACAGTGCCTCCGGGAGCCCACGGCTGGTACTCCAACGCTCGTGGCACTACCTGCAGCACGCATTGGCCACACGCATCGCTGTGCAGCCGCTTCTTTCTAGCCAAGAGCATCATAGTTCACATGATGTCATACATGTGACCAGGATGCATAACATGATTTTTCAGGAACACTCAAAGCTGTCCCTACATGAGGATTTAGAAATAAATATTTGTGCACGTCTTTCATACATGTTCCTTCACTAATTGTTCTGAGAATTCCTGCAAAAGTTTTGTCGTATTTTGTCTTATCTTTGATTGATTACATCCTAAGATTCTCGTTGCAAACAAATTTCAATCTCAGCTTATCTCCCTCTTTGACATATAAGTTGTGTATATCCAGGCCTCATGCAAGTTATAGGCTAGAGCTCCTTTGCGGTGCCCTATACTAGGTTGTACTAACATTGAAAAAGGACTATTATACAGACATCCAACGGTTCAGAATAATTGTATACTTCGTAATACTCAACAGTAGTATGGGGTGGTATGATTGGGTAGTATAGGGTGGTATGGGGTATTATCGGAAAAACAAATAAAACAACTTTTACAATTAATACTAGTTTGTTAATTAGAATCCCATATAGTACAAACAAAATTGTAATCACACACGATTCATTTGGAACTGTATGTATTCTCATCTCCCGGACCCATGTATTTTCTCACTCTCCTCTCTCTCATCTCTTCCTCTTGGAATGTTCCTCCGCCAGACTGCCTGCCGCCGGCCGGAGGTCAGCGACTGCTCCTGGGCCAACACAAGCAGTGACAGGGGCGCAAGGGGGTAAAGGGTCTGTGAGAGCCGCAGGGCAGGGGCGCGTGCGGAGTCGGCGGCTTTTCCCCGGGCCCGCGCGCGGCAGCGGCCACCGGCGGCGAGGGCAACGCCGCGCGAGCTGCAGGGCATGTGCGGCGCGCGGAGTGCCATTCACCTAATGACCTAACCCAATTCGCCTGGCTGCAGATTCGTGCTCTTCGGCGGCGGCTTCGAGCATGACGGGCGGCCGTCCCCTCGTTCCTCATCCTCGGCGCTTCAATCTCGTTCCAACCGCGGGCGCTGTTCCCGGCTTCCCGCTATTCCACCGGCCATGTTCTAGAGTGCGGTCTGCGGTGGCGCACGACAACAACCTCACCTTTGATTAATCGTCTTGCTATCTGTTGACTACTCACTACTGTAAATTAATCGTCTATCATAATTTTCATCTTGTGAACCGAAAAAGATCCTCTCATTACAAATCTGTGTACTCATGTTTGCTCTCTGCTGTCAATTACCATTGATGATTTGAGCCTGTTTGGTGTTTGCTTCAAGCAGTTGGGATGAATGTGTACTGAGGTGTTATACGAGCATACGCATGAACAATCAGATGGTTGCAGACTTGCAGTTGCAATGGAATGCTCCCAACTGATTGGACCTGTTCTGATTTGTGAACTTGTGATATAGTACTAAAAAAGAATTCAAATAGAGACATCTCCACAGATCACAGTTGCGATTCAGGTTAACAGATTTTGGTTGGATAAGCAATGTCATATGCTACAGTCTACCAAATGGAAGTCTGAATATAGATTTTTGATCTATGACGGAAACTGAGGATTCAGAAATAATCTCATTACATATGTTACACAGAGCACAAAGCTTTTTTTGAACCAATGTCACGGGCACACTAGCTTAGTTTGTTATCAGACTACAATAAACAAGAATCTTATATTCCTCATACTGCCCTCCTGTATGTATGCCTCCAGCCTCTTGACATATAATGCTCAACTACCATTCCGATGACATTGCCATCAAGGTCAACCACTGGTCCTCCACTGCCAACCTGCATCAAAGAAGTATTATTGAGTAACAAGATATAACAAAGCAAGAATACATTATGAGAACACAATCATATAATCACTACCGAAGGGGTCGAACAACTAAGGAACATGTGGTAGTTGCGCCCTAAATAATCTGATTCTTCTAAAAATTCGATTGTCCCATGCCTAGCCATCAGGTATGAGTCAATGTCTTTCGCTAACACAAAAAATCTCATGACCATAGTCTGGGTTAGATCCAAACGCAGGGACATAATGCGCATTGAAGAACAACAGTTGTACCTCTAAGAGGGTCTTATTTGGCAACGGAACTTGTAGCTGAAAAGAAAGAAGAAAGATTTGATTAGATATAGACAAAAATGTTCAAAGGTCATAGGATTATCCGCAAGTTGTGCTAACAATTATGCTATGCAGTGCATAGGAACACGAAGGCATTGAGGGCAACGGGACTTGATTGTACCGAAACTAGCTCTTCAAGGTCATCCAAAGGGGATGCGAAAGGGGCATATATGGGAAGCCAGCGTCAGTGAAAAATAAGTGCAAAATGTAACTAACAAGTCAGAAAATGTTTTTTTTAGAAAACTCAAGACAGACATGCAAGCACAATTAATTAAACAGGCATCCTAGTGTCTGCGACATTTGATTAGAATCCCATATAGTAGGCAACGATGAAATCCGTGGTTAACTGACCTATAGGCATCGATGACAGCAACACTACTGCTCTTCAATTCACCTTCAAGGAATGCCCTCCGAGCTTACTCGACTGGTCCGCCCTTCGCCGCCGCCAGGAAGACACCCTGCATAAGTCTGAACGCTAGATGGGATAACGGATCGATGTATTGATTGCTCAATTTCCTCTTGAAAGTAATATAGCCAGCCGACTTACAATACAACTAAAACCCAACTCTAATTGTAATCTACACAGATTCTAGATCTCCTTTTCGAACTCGGGACTCGATTCTATTTCTTAACTTCGAACTTTTCTAACTCGAATTTTCCTTATCCATACTTCGACCACCAAATTGACCGTAACACATCTATTTCATTAAGAAGGTGGTCCATGCATTTGGCCCTTAATTTCTTACGCTTTTCCCGTCTTTGAGAATAAAGATACTCATGAATCATGATGACTAGGCTTTATCATTATAACACTTGCCCAATAAATTAGAGAAAATATAGGTTACATTTTTTAAAAAATAGAATTGGAATTTGATTGTCCTACCACTACAACAACACCTTCAAGTGCCTTGAGTTCTATACGCTCGAGGGGTACCCGGGAGGAAGACCGGACCGGGATGGTGCACAATCACTGTCGTTGGCCGGCCTGGACGGATAGCTCCCCGGTGGGAATGGAGGCGCACGGGAGATCGAGAGGGAGGCGGGCAGGGGATATTGGGTTCACTCACCGTAGATCAGGCGGTGGGGGAGGCCGGGGACGACGGCACGCTGCCGCAGCCTCGACAAGGGCGAGGGCGGCGCAGGCCGCACCCGGCGGAGGCGGATGCGGCGCGACGTAGGGTGTGACGGGGAAAATGAGGGAGGAGGCGACGGGTGGATGAGGAGGCGGACGGCGGCGCCGCGCGGCCTCGACCACGGCGAGCGGCGGTAGGGGCCGCGCCGGCGGTAGGCGGAGGCGGGCGGAGGCGGCACCGCGTCTGCCGTCAGGGTGCGGCGGGCCAAACGAAACAGGGGTCACGAGAGAAGATGAGGAATGAAAGAGGTGTCACGGGAGTAGATGGAAAAAAATCAAGGGGTCCAATTAAAAAACATGAGAATAAACACAAGTACTAAATTACCCATGTCTATACTTCATACCACTGATTGGTGGTATAAGGCACCGGAAAAGAGCCAATAGGCTATATATGAGCCGAAGCCAACAAAGCCATTACACCAAAATACAGTCGTACTGGTCCAAGCTAAACAAATTAACACTGGTTGGTACGTTTAATGCAAGTAGATGACATCACATGCAACCTTTGTGCTTATGATCCTTCTGTAAAAAAAGAGTAATTTGCCTTACCAAGATCTCTCTTTGATCTTTTCCAAATTTTAGCTGTTACACATGTTGGCTTAACAATAAATTGAAAAAAAACATGAATCAATCATCCTAAACATGTTGCTGAATTAATGATGCCACTGGCATGGCGCGGCAATGCCGCGTTGTCTTTCTAGTTACTTTCGATTACCACCATGCCTCTTCGGTTGTTTTGATCAAAGCTAACCCTTCTTATCATCCGATGTTGTCACTGGAAATTCAGCTAGCCTCTTGTACTGTCCCTGATTTCACTGAAAGAGGCTGTGCAAGGACAAGCAGTGTCGAGAAACTGGAGATTTGCTCCATGTTTTCCTCGTCCGAACCGAGAGCAATAGGTAGGTAGCAGCAGCTCAAAGTTTTGTTTCGGAGAATCAGGCCACCGAAGTTTGATGTCAGAGAACAACATACATCTTTGCTTGCTTACATGCATCTTTCGAAAAAGGGACCAGAAACATCGCCACACGATTTCCATATTCTCTGAAACTAGTGTTAATACTGGTGCGTCTGTTTCTCGTGATGAATTATGCATGTTTATATACGATCCCTCCATTCCTACATATGGTCCCCTGTGTGGTGTCAGTAACGTACTAATGTTTGCGAGGAGGGCATGTGCATGATCAGCATATATGGTCAGGTACGCTGGCTGGCTTGCAGTACGCTGGCTGGCTTGCAGTAGCAGTGCAGTGACGAGAACTCTGCACTAGCAGATGGTATGTGCTGGATACTACATATAAATAAAAATATTAAAAATAAAATACTATACCCCTTGTTTAATTTCGTCCTCCGATCATGTGACGTCGGTTCTCCTGGACGGAGAAAGACGAGAGGAGAGAGAGAGTCATTACTGCTGATCTGACGCTGTTGTTTAATTTGTGCAAAGGTTTGGTCGCGTGTTCATGCCACATATTTGTGCTGTGTGTTTCGCAACGGCGGCAACCAGAGGTAGGGATGCAAGTGGGGCGGACTATGGGTTAGCCGCACCCGCCCGCATGAGCTGCAAACATGTAAGCGGGATTAAAGCAGCAACCCGCATGTGACCGCCTGGGTGTTGCGGGCTTTGCGGCAACCCGCACGGTCCGTATGGGGCCATTTGTTGTGAGGGTAGTTTAGCAGAGTTGTGGAAGCTCGGCTGCAGTCATCTACTCGTCGTACAAAATGCAGGCTCTGGCTTTCTGCATAAACACTGGTTGATGGTGCCGCGGCAAGCTTTGAAGCTTTTCTCTGCGCACTGCTGCAGCAAGCACAATCAATCTTCATGCCTCTTCTGGTTGCCCTTTATCCACTTGAATTAGGTGTTTCAAAATAAAATTGTTACCTCAGAATAAACCAGTCGACGAATTCAAGAACTTGGGCAACAACAACAAGAAAAAGAATCACATACCATCAGCTGCTGATCTTTCTCTGGTGACGATTCCCTCCCAGCGAAAGAAGGCATGCAAGATCGAGGAGAAACGAGTTCCTCTGAATCAAACCAGCAGTAACTTGTTTTCGATGGTTAGAAAGATACAAAGTAGAGCGAAGTTGTTTGCGCAGGGAAACGCCTCCGAAATCCGGATGGATATGCTCGAGTAAGAACTGAAGTTGTTTGGGCAGGGAAACGCCTCCGAAATCCGTATGGATATCCGGACACAACCATCTTATTAGCTTCCTCCTCTCTACCATAATTTCCTTCTCAGCACTGCAGAACTGATGGACAATGGCATCAGGCGCAGACGCAGGCACGGGCACCGTACGGGGCCACCGGCAGCAACGACGCATTCCTGCTCAAAGGAAGATGCGGCGGTGATGGAGGGGGCGCATGCGCAGGTGCAACAACTATAGCCTGTAGGAGCATGAGGCAGCGATGGGCGCAAGCTTGGATCCGGCATGGATGGCGGCGCAACTGCGGAGGTCAAGCACGATGGGGAAGCCACGGGCACGGCCCGCGGGAGCGGATGCTAGCGTGATGCCAGCGCAGAGCGGGGCGGGTATGCGGGATCCAGCGGGCTATGTGGGTCACATGCACATGACCGCTTCCACGAAATGGGCTGAGATGTGGGACTATGTGGGCTAACAATGCTGCATGACCCAGTGGGTTGGCAGTGTGGCCCGCGCCGCTTGCATCCCTAACCAGAGGAACCGAAATGTGTGTCGTTTGCCGCCGCCGTCGCAACAGTACGCCCAGGCCCCAGAGGCACACGTGTTTTTTTTTTAAAAAAGAATTCTCTCGTCTGAACACAGCAGCAGCAGCAGCTAAAAGTTTTGTTTTGCGCTATGACAGCGTAGCCCATTAACCAGTTGCACATGCGCGTTTGGCGCTATGACAGCGTAGCCCATTAATCAGTTGCACATGCGCTTGTTTGGTAAATGTTTTGCCTCTTCCATTTGACTATAATAATATTTACTTCTTGAAGTGTTTGGATTGAGGGTAAATGTGAATGTGAATGGGAGAGAGGGCTGAGATCCACCACTATTTGGCTCCAATTCGGTATTTTTTGGGGGTAAATGTAATAAGGGATAAATTTGCCCCTCCATCCAAATACCCCATGTCTAGTGCTTAGTTTTATAAAAACTCGACGTGGGGGGGCACCCCACGGGCCACGTCATTGTATGAAGGAGAAGGTCGTCTCACACAGGTTGAGAAAAACTTTAATCCCTGCCCTACCCGTACATACATATAGGGGCCTGTTACCCGTGAGATAGACCGGGCTTTGCCATATGCTTTAAGTGAGAGAGATGAGGGGATTTTTTTTAAACCTAACATGAAAATTAGCTCCCACCGGGAAATCTAACTCAGGATCTAGTGAGTGTCACCCACTCCGTCTAACCAATTCGGCTAGAGGAGGTTAGGCAGTGCTTAGTTTTATATTCGCACTTATATTAGGACCTGTCTGTGCTGTGTAGTCCCCCATGCATGTGGCCTTGGATCGGGATTCGGACGACCATGGAGATTGGAGATGGCCGGCCGATCACGTGAATCGCGCGGTGGTCCCCCCCTCCTCGATCGTGTCGTGTGCGGACGCATCGTCGACGGCGATGTCCTTCGTGCGTGGTCTGTGGATATATAGATACACATAGGAGTAGTACTACACTTGTCCTTAATAATTAGCAGGTAACACTAACAGTGTGCATATGCATGGTAATCTCGTGCACGTAACTACTAGCTTAGAAACTCGCGTGCTCGAGTAGTACATGTAGTTGTTAGGGTAGGTGCAAGTGGGTGGACAGCGAGGGTCGTGCGTGTCCTTGCTTGCAGCCTTGCAGGAGGAGCTCTGAGGGGAGGACCAAACGTACGTACGTGAGGCCTGCAGCCACATGCGCAAAGCGATCGAAGGAGCTGCACACGCATGCAACGCAACGACAACGCACACGCAGTCACGCACCCGTTTGTTTTAACCTAGTAAGTTGTCGCAGTTAAATCTGATCGATCGAGTTCTATTTAGATCTGCCGCCTAAACTTTAATCGAGATGGATCAGCTAGTTAATAAACATCTCCTAGCAGGTCATTAACTTTTGAAATTGAGCTAGATATATATAATCCAGAAAAATGAGCTGTTAATTGTTCCCTCAAACCAGATGAATATGGACAATCAGCGTCATGTTCGACGCAGAGCAGTAGTAATTAATTATTACGAGCCCTAGATTAAAAAAAAGGAATATTTACTCCAGTTAGTGCAAACAGAACTAGGATTGTTTAAGTTATCTAATTAAACTCCACTTGCATTGGTGCAGCGGACGATCGAGAGACACGTGATGGGTAGTAGAGTCGAGTAGAGTAGGTGTGCCGTTGACCGTGCATCAACAAAACCAAACAACGTTACGGTGCCGTGACAGGACCGAAGCCTCGCTCGTCTCGACCTCCGCCGTCCGCTCTTGAGTCTTGACCAAACGATCGACGATGCGACGGGGAAGCACTACATGCAGGCAGCTAGCGTGGGCTCGCCGCAGCTGCTGCCCGCGGCGGCCGCCGCCGACGACGACGGCCGGGCTGCAGGTAGCCTCCTCCGATCCGTCCTCTCTGGGCTTTGCCAGGAAACCTCTGCAGGGCGGCCGGCTCATCGTGGCAATAAGCTGTGCTTTACACGTTAATTATCGGAAATAAACGAACAATAATGTTCACCAGTTGCCGTAATATAAGCACAGTGGACCCAACGAAACCAATCAGGCATGCGTGCAGTGCGTGGTGGACTCGGCGATGGAAGGCGATATATATGATAGGCGCGGCCACGTCACTTTCACGCACGTGACATTAATCCCGCCTGACGAGGAACTTCCATCTCACGGCCTAGCTAGTATCTAGTAATCTAGAAAAACCAAATTTTTTTTTACTTTGAAGATTAAAAGAGATCAAGGGATCAGTATCAATGAGCTTGCTTTTAATTATGGCGTGTACATCTGTATATTTTTCATATATATTTGTTGCTTTCACGTATGTACGGCCCAGGCTGTCGTCGCCCGATCCTGTACACGGCGTTGATGACGTGGAAACCAGCTAGCTGCACGTACATCGGATGGGAGGAGAAGCAAATAAAAAAATAATATTATTTTTGGAAGGAGCGTGTGCAGCACTGATACTCTGATCAGACACGTTCACTCGCATCGTCCCGACCAAAAGTGATGCTGTGATAAACTCCCTCCGTCGGTCCATCCCAATAAATCTGCACTTCTAGGATTTGAAGCAAAAATTAGTAAAGATAGGAAATGACGAAACTGCCCCTATTGAATTCCAGTCTTGCCTAGACCTTCGCGTCTGCGGAAGCTGGCCAGTCCGCTAGGGGCCGGGACCCGCCAATCCATTCGAGTGCACCTCTACGTCCTCTTCGATGCTCAAAGCACCCTCACGATCCACTGGCAAGTAGGGTTGGATGAGCGGTTGGCAAGCCTGTCAGTGCATAACTCCAATACACGAAGGTAGGCTTACATACATGGCTCGGTGCTCATTTTTACTGCTAGCATGCTAGTTGCATAAGGTGCGGTTATTTTGGATAAAATGGGACAGAGGGAGTATATATATACATGTCAGCTTGACCGGAGGATTAAATGAAATGATTGAAAAGGGTTAAGGGAACAAAACTTAAATCTACTACAGAAACCCGTGACCCGAAAAAAGCCTCCACGTCACCATCCGCCGCGACACCTAACGGACCCACCGCTCGCGCGCTCAACGGAGGATTCCCGCCGGCGTCGACCTCGCCCTCGTGCGTCCGCGATCCCGTCGACGCCGACCAGCGGGCGGCGGACGGACGCCCACGTAGTCCGGTCGACGTGCTCCACAGTACCCGACATTTCCCGAAAATGCCCCCCTGTCCGGACAGCCGGCCACCGGCAAACGGCAACGAGCGGCTCCCCCTCGCCCTCGCACGTGCTCCACCTCCTCCACGAGGCACGCGCCCCCCCGATCCGGTGGGCCCGCCCGCGCCCGACCCAGTCAACCCCACCCTCTTGGCTCCTCCTCCTCCTCCTCCCCGCACCCGGTCCACCTGCACCGCGCAGAGACCCCTCGCGAGGGGGGCCGTGCCCGACTGCCCGTGGCGCGAGGGCCGGGTCCAGCCCCGGACGCCGTGGACCCACCTACCCCCCCGGCCACAGGAATTCCAAAGGCTACCGCGATATATACCCGCCGGCCGGGTACCCGCTCCCTCCCAACCGCATCCATCCGCCTCAGCATCTCTTTCCCTACTACCCGCCGCGCGCCTCCCCTGCCATTTCTACCACCCACCCCATGGCCGCCGCAGTCGGGAGCCCTAGCCGCGCCGCAGCAGCAGCCCCGTCCCGCGCCGCCGCCGCCGCCTCCGCCTCCCCTCGCGCGGTCCTGAGGGTGGCGCCGGCCTCCGGTGCGCGGAGGGGCGCCGCGGTGGTAGCGGCGGCAATGCGGCCGGCGAAGGCGGCGGTGGCCGCGGAGGCCCCCTCGTCGGCGGCGGTGGAGAACGGCGCGGTGGTCTCCGGGATGGCGAGGCCCGACACCATGGGGAGGTTCGGCAGGTTCGGGGGCAAGTACGTGCCCGAGACGCTGATGCACGCGCTCACCGAGCTCGAGAACGCCTTCCACGCGCTCGCCACCGACGAGGAGTTCCAGGTAACCACGCCGCCCGCCCGCCTCTCTATCCCTCTCCGTACCTCCTGTTCCTCTGCGCTCAGGCTTCTGATTCGGGTGATTTCGCACCCCGTGGTTGGTGCTCCCGAGTTGGAGATCCAATTTATTTTTTTTTACCGCTCTCATAAGCGATTTCGGCACTCTCGGGGTTTGTTTGACCGCGTGATTTACCGTCGTTGCGGGATGCCGCATCTAATTGGCTGTAGAGATTGTCACCTGGGCGGGTTTGATCTGTCCATCGCATCGGCCCCTCTGTGACCCCTTTCCACCATCCAAGCTCCTGTACTACAAGCTGTTCCGCTGTTCAGTCCCGGACAGCTACCTTAAAAGGATTTGCAGGAAGGGCAGGAAAAGTGCACCAATTCATGCCATGGTTCAAAATGACCCATAGAAATGTAAAAT
Organism: Cenchrus americanus; assembly: GCA_947561735.1. NCBI lineage: Eukaryota > Viridiplantae > Streptophyta > Magnoliopsida > Poales > Poaceae > Cenchrus > Cenchrus americanus. Next base: position 51,004,184 of record OX387242.1, read on the forward strand.
CTACCACTTCAGTACTTTTTTAAAAAAAATTATGGTAGAATTTGACACTCTTGTATCATCAGATTCCTGTGCCTCACGAACCATGACAAAGGGATTTAGTTATTGCTCTCTATATTTATAGACGGATGACACCCAGGAGCCATGTCTGACCCTGCACTCCTGCTTTTACAGAAAGAACTCAACGGTATCCTCAAGGACTACGTCGGCCGTGAGAGCCCCCTGTACTTCGCGGAGCGTCTTACCGAGCACTACAAGCGCGCCGACGGCACCGGCCCGCTCATCTACCTCAAGAGGGAGGATCTGAACCACACCGGTGCTCACAAGATCAACAATGCCGTGGCGCAGGCCCTGCTCGCCAAGAGGCTCGGGAAGCAGCGCATCATTGCTGAGACAGGGGCTGGCCAGCACGGTGTCGCCACTGCCACCGTGTGCGCCCGTTTCGGCCTGCAGTGCATCATCTACATGGGTGCACAGGATATGGAGAGGCAGGCGCTCAATGTTTTCAGGATGAGGCTTCTTGGTGCGGAGGTATGGTGAAAACATCATCTTTCCTTAGATCGACTTTGGACCTGCAATTGTTTTCGGCAGTAGTACTTGTTCAGAAAAAGTGTCTTTCTATAAGCAGCACGGTTGTTGCCTTCCGTTTTGGTGTGTTTGTTGTTAGATAGGTGAACACTTCCCCATTCATTTTTCTGAAGTAAAATTTCCCCATTAATTTCTTCCTTCCTTTCTCTCTCCAATAACAGGTCAGGGCAGTGCATTCTGGGACAGCAACCCTGAAGGATGCGACTTCGGAGGCTATCCGTGACTGGGTCACTAACGTGGAGACTACACACTACATCTTGGGTTCGGTCGCTGGTCCGCACCCGTACCCAATGATGGTGAGGGAGTTCCACAAGGTTATTGGCGAGGAGACCCGGAGGCAGGCCATGGACAAATGGGGTGGCAAGCCTGATGTGCTGGTTGCTTGCGTTGGTGGTGGATCAAATGCTATGGGCCTATTCCACGAGTTTGTTGATGATCAAGATGTGAGGCTCATTGGAGTAGAGGCTGCTGGTCATGGTGTTGACACTGACAAGCATGCAGCAACCTTGACAAAGGGTGAAGTTGGAGTTCTCCATGGATCTATGAGCTATTTGCTGCAGGATGCTGATGGGCAAGTTATTGAACCCCACTCCATCAGTGCTGGGTATGTTTGTTTGATGTTTACATTCACAAGGCTGTATTTGTTACATATCATGTCATGTGGGCTAAGTATCCATTTTTCTTTTGCATCACAGGCTGGACTACCCTGGTGTTGGACCTGAGCACAGTTTCTTGAAGGATATCGGACGTGCTGAGTACGACAGTGTAACAGATCAGGAGGCACTGGACGGTATGTTTATTGCTATCTCTTACCACCCTTTGCAATCCAATTTGGTCTAGTTGATTCCCAATTCACCTACCGAATACTGATAGCACCAGGTTTATGGTGTGAACTTTCAACATCCTGATATCAGGAATAATAACTGTTCTAATTAGTATGGACAATCTGAAATTTCTTGATGTCGATGGCTCAAGAGTGGTCGACATGCTAATTAGCAATAGTGATATCAATACAATTGCTGTTTGTTCACCTGTGCCTGAAATTATTTATCTTAAGTCAGTGGGGCACCCCATGTGGAGTGCTTCAAGCTGAAAATTTTTAGTCAGTGAATGCATCACGTGTGGAGTATTTTTGAACTTGTACAATCAGCAAGATCTGATCCATCACTGACTGATTGTTAAATAATATCTAGTTGATGTTGCAGGGACTCCAATGTCATGGTCCTGAGATATGCTAACTGTTTAAACAAGCATTTGTCTGTGTTTTCTGTGTTGGTGTGGACATGTGCTTTGTTTCTTTTTTCTGAACTAATGAAAGTGGTCTCAACAAGAGATTATGTCCTGATTTCTAAGTTCAGCATCTGACCCCATCTGATGACACTGGGTTGCAGCTTTTAAGCGCGTCTCTCGTCTGGAGGGCATCATCCCCGCCCTGGAGACCTCCCACGCCCTCGCTTACCTCGAGAAGCTCTGCCCGACCCTGGCCGACGGTGTGAGGGTGGTGGTGAGCTGCAGTGGACGAGGAGACAAGGACGTGCACACCGCCAGCAAGTACCTCGAGGTCTAAAATGCCACATGAAGAGTCTAAACGAAGGCCTTTGCATGTCAAAAAGTTTTGAAGGGTTCGGCAAAAAACCTCCTAGCGCTGTTCGTTCTGATAAAAAGCACCAATAATACCCGGAAGCTTGTATCGTAGTAGCTGGTAGCCCCCGCCTTTGTTTGATTTGTTGTTGTCTTGTATCAGAAGATTATGTTGGAGTGGATAATCGAATAAATAAAATGCCAAGCTTTCTACTACCTTGTTAGCATCTCTAATGGTTGAGAAGATCTATATCTTTATGATGCTATTTCCAGTTGATTTTTGTGGCCGCTGGCCACTGGGTAGGTGATGCAATCTGATTGGAATTTGTGTGCTGTACCAGTTGCTGAGCTTGACTGCAATCTGATTCCCGATGCCGATACCTTCTCAGTGGCTGATCCCCTCAAGGCTTAAGCCGTCACTTTTCTAATGTCCATTCCAGTTGATTTGCTGCTGGGTAGGTGTGGTAAAGGTGTGACTTATATGGACTTGGTTGCCCCGCTTTGACTGTAATCTGATGTCGACATCTTTTCGATGTTCAGCGGTTCATCACTCACGCTGTCTGGAAAGTTTACCCTGTTAACTTTTCGAGCTCGGTTTATTTTTCTCGTATGAACGAGATGTCGAGCCGAACTGCGCAAGTTTATGAGCTTGTTTAAAAGTCAAGTTTCCCTGCATTGTTTTTGGAGCTGGGTGTCATGTCGTGTCTGAACAATCGTACCCTAATCGGACATGTTTACTGGGAACCAGCCGCTGCACTTGGACTGCAAAGACAATGAGGCATTCAGAGGACGTCTTGCCGGTGGCTGAGCCCCCACGCTGTCTGGGAAAAAGCTTTCCTCGTGTCAAACTCGTTGTACTCGTGCGGCCTTCTGTGTTGGAGCAAGCAAGTGAATCTCTGGAATAATAATAATAATAAAATACTCCGTGGAAAAATTAGGGATAACCTTGACCATTAAATTATTTACAAAAGACCATTGAATTGAAAGACTGGACTTGGTCTTGTGATGAGTTTAGAACTGATTCAAACTGGCCTCTGCATGTGCTGCCATCTTCAGCACCTTGCCGAAGTGTGTCTGAATTTGTTTTTCCATAAGTTCTCTCCATATGTTCTTTAGTCAGTGATGCGGCCATATTGAGCTGTTCTATCCCTGTACAAGCAGAGGTTGCTCACGGTCACAGATCCAGGCACCCATATCATGGACTACTACCAACTCTGTGGATCGAATAGAAGGAACAACTGAAGCAAATACCATCCTGACTCCCAGCTGGTTGCTGCGAAACCGGTCCAGTGACGACAAAGCTGTCCCTAGTGGAAATACTGACTATTCCAAAAACGAAGAATTCTTGCACTGATCTCGGGTCAGAAAATAACTGCTCCTATGCCAAGGTGAAAAAGAATCGGGAAAACTCCAAATTAATCCCGTCAAATCTGACCAAAGTTCAGATAACTCCTGAACTATCCTAAAACTCTGTATTCCCTTGAAAAGAAGTGCGCCCGAGGAGAAATAATTGAGGGAAACAACTTGATTCACCAGGAAACTTTGAATTGTTGGTGTTTTCAAAAATCAAAACTTCAAGCTGTTCATAACCATTATTTAATTTGTTCAATATTTTCATAGAACCTTTTAAGAAGGCATCCACAGCTTCGTTTTTAGAGTGAATAGTTCACTGCAGGATCTTAATATTAAATATAATCAGACGTTTATTAAAGTGGAATATATCTCAATTGTACATCTTGACTAAACTCTACGAAGAGGAGTCAGGGGCCGAGGCTCCTCTAAGTGCCGATTGAAAATGCACAGATTGCTCAAACATATAAACATTGTTAATGTAAACAGTATAAATCTCGGAATCAAGACAATTTATTACATAGTATAGTTATATTAATAACAACCATGACTATCAACTTAGTTCTGAAGAGCTGTAACTCTGACCACCAATAGAAGACAGCCTATCTAATAGAATAAAAATTACATTTTCATTTAAAAAATATTCTAGAGCTAGGTACTTCGAACAATACTAACATAAGACAATTCTACGGATCCAAGATATATTGTGCCATCCGCTCTTTCCACCGCCTCTGTGGGCCTAACATCCTTGGGACCCCTCATCTCTTCTAGCTTCTCTCCTTCCGCACCAATCCTAATAGCGACTAAGTGGCTGTTCTTTCCAAACGGAAGCTCGTACTTCTCCCGATGCAAAGCCACCCAATACCCTCCCTTACCATCGGGCCTTACATTGTCCGGGTATCCTGGCAGGTCAGCGAACAACTCGGACGTGCCGGCCTTAGGCCCTCGGATCCAATACCTCATCAATTTGCATGGTCCAGTGAGGGCGACAATGAGATGACTCCTGTCCGCGCTGATGGCGATGCCGTTGGGGTATGTCACGTCGGATAGGAGCACGGTGACCTTGTTAGTCCGTCGGTTGTATTTCAGAATGCGTCCCGTCGAGTCTCCTGATTGTGTCACCATCTGATGTTGTGCTCGCGTGTATGTCGCACTACTATCGGTGAAGTAGACGTCACCTGTAACCTGGTCGACGTCTACACCATTCGTGAAGCGCAAAGGTGCACCGTCAGCCTCTGTGGCAAGCACGGTTGCCTCCCCGCCATTTGGCCCAACGCGCATCAACCCCATGTACGCGTCAGCGATGTAGAGGTTGCCAGACTTGTTGTGAAACCGTAGACCCAGCGGCCGGCCGCAGGAGCTCTCCGTGGCAACTGACGGGAGCTCAGACGGCGCGTCGCAATTATTCTTGATGTAGTTGGGGCTATACGCGAAAGTGGTAAACCCGACGTCTTTGCCGGCGTACTTGAGGATGCGGCCGTCGGAGATGCTAACGTAAGGCCCGGCGCCGCGGCGGTTGAATGCGACGCTCTCGGGGCCGATCAGGCCGTCGGGCAGGTCCAGATGCTGTGTGTTGGTGGCGTCGATGGCCTTGGCCACGGCGGCCGACGGCAGGAGCAGCAGGATGGCGAGCAGGATCGTTGCGAGCAGAGGCAGCGGCTTCGACGTCCTCCGTGCCATGGTTGCTGTTGCTTCGAGTAGACGGTGTGGTTCTGGTTCGCTGTTGTCAGGTGAGCGCTGATACGATCGTGGTGTTTGGCTTTGATGGAGGGAGAGGGCGTTCTCCGGCCTCTCGTTTTATTTGGGAGGTTTCTTCGGGTGTCAACTCCGAATCGGTTTCAGGACTCCAGCACAATCGGACTCGACCGGGGTTTCTCCCTCGGCAAAGGAACACAAACGGACTCGGAGGCCCCCAATAGAATTTATGAATTTCGTATATGCAGACATCATGCAGCCTGAATGATGGACGAACTAGAACAGACTGAATGCATGCTGACAAAAAACGTTAACCGGTTCAAAGTTCAAAGTTTTGCAATCTCCAAATTCAAGTCAAATTAACCTCCATGCACGGGGAGAAGGGGATCGAGCTGGAGAAAATAGGAACACCAAGACACAGGTGTACACCAGACACATTTGAACACCAAGAATCCAAATAAAAGACACGCATGCACGGTCTAGCTGCTGCTCCTACAAACCCCTGGTGAGAGTGGCAGGTCGATCCGATGGGAAGAGACTAAGGGAGAGGAAGGGAGTCAATGCCCGAACCAACCCCCTTGCAAGGTGTTGCGCCCCTCGGCCCTCGGCCTACTACCCGAATCAGAAGGCAACACATTGCAAGGAGAGCATGCGGTGCGTTCTTGACTCCCCGCATTGCCAGATCCTCCCAAATCTCAAATTTAATCTGATTTGATCTTGATTCAACCCGCTCTTCATCCCACACCAGTTTCATTCATCTCCTGCATACACAAAATGCAAATAAAAATTTCATCATGGGCCAAAGAAATTGATATTGATCTGAACTCAGTTCAGCCATATTCGTGTGGAAGAAGCACTAGTACTAACCATAGGGTGGTGGCTGCGGCTGGTCGTCACCACCACCACCAGCAGCAGCAGCACTGTCGGCGGCAAGGGCAGCCTTGATGCGCTCGACGGTGCAGGCGATGAGGCTGTTGACGGTGGCGACAGAGCCCAGGGAGAGCTTGGCGGTGGGCACCGAGTCCACAAGGATCTGGAACGCCACGGTCAGGAGCGACCCACCGCCGCCCGCACCGGGACCGTCGGGCAGGATGGCAAAGCCTGATGGAAGCAACGCCACGTAGTCTGGGTCCCCACCATTGAGCACCACATTCATGGCCACCACGTCCACAGGAGCATAGATCACGTAGGAACCTGTCTTGTCCGTGCAGCACTCCTGCAGGATCAGCATGTTGCTCTGGTTCGAGTTGGCGTTCTGCGTTCCACATCCATGGCGTAGCATCAATGTGCTGTCAGATCAAATTAGCAGTAAAGAAGTACTAGATATTAATGCAGGAGCTCAAGATGACATACATTGACACGGAGCAGAGAGACAGCATTGCCGTGGTCTCTGCCGTTGGCGATGTGCGCCATCTCCTGCACGTCGCCGCCATTGGACAAGATGTCCCACTCGCTGCGGGTGGCGTCGTCGCGGAGGAAGCCGAAGACGCGTGCCGGCCTCACAGGGAGCCAGAAGGAGGTGGCTGCATTGAGGATAATGCCAGGAGGACGGCCGGGGTCATCTACGCTCTTGCGTGTCATCACACGAACATCCTCAGGGCCACTGCCTGACAGAGTAGTCCACTGGTGCGTCGTTGATGCAGTCACACCACCACAGAAGCTTGCCACCATCCGCTCTGCAAGCCGGAGCATGCTACGGCGTCCCTCAGCTGAGTTCACCACACCTGCGGCATCTCCTGTGGTAGGTGCAGGGACACCGCTGGCCATGGCGCTGGCAAGGCGCTCGCACTGCCTCTCCAGTGCAGCTGCCCATCGCTGCGCACCGAACGCTAGCCCAGAGCTCACCAACGGACGGTACAGGTCATGCACCATCGCATCATCTGCCTCCACATGCTCCACCCATGTCACGCGGGAGTAGCCATTTGGCATCTCGTGGATCAGGCAGCCCGAGGGGCGGCGGCGCCCACGCACACCCACTGCACCACCTGCACGCACGCCATCAAGGGACACATCCACTACTGCCCAGCTGCCGTCTGTATGCTGCTTGCAATAGCGCACAAACTGGCTCTCACGGGTCGGCACCAGCGGAGAAGGCATCTGGAACTCCGCTGTCATCTGCATCCATTTTTGATCACCTCAGTATTAGAAGCAATTGATGAGATCAAACTTAACAAACTTTTAACTTTAGGAGACTACCAGCTGCAGTGCACCATTGTAGTTGCCCGCAACACCGGTGGACAGCACCTCAAGCGTGGCAGCCCGCGACACGATGCTTGAGAACAATGTCGACCACTGGTTCTGCACACCATGGACACAGATGGATCAGCAACCTCACTGTATAGTGTGCATCTAGAAGAAAATTAACATGTTTCTATGATTACCACGTCCATGAGCATCTCAACAAGGTTGACGTGGTTCATGATGACGACAACAGTCTCCCGTGAGGCCTCTGAGTGGAGTTCTGGTGACTTGGGCCCAACACCCCTAGGGAACCCATGAGCATACTCCTCTTCATTGAGAGTTTCAGTGGCAGCACCGTTGACCAGGGCAGATACCCAGAGCGGCTCGCCAAGCTGAGCCATCCGGACCAGCTCCTCCATGGCTGCCACAGCAAGCTCAATCACCATAGGCTTGTCAAACCCTGCTGCGGCTGCACGGTGTTGGAGGCCACCAAACATGTCGGCTGCTCCAGGGATGAGGTGGTGGGTGGAGAGCGGCAGCGGGTAAGGTGCAGCAGTAGCAACAACGGGGGAGATGTTTGATGAGTTGGGCAGCTGGCCGGCAACGGGCTTCCCAACGTACTTGGCGGCAATGGTGGAGATGCGATCGATCTCATCGTGGAGGCGCGCGTTCTCCATGCGGAGATGGTGCTCATCGAAGGACATCTCGCCAATGACAGCTGTGGCTGGGCCACCACAATTGGGGCACGCGGCATTTGCAAGTGCTTCCTTGTAGCGCGTGTTCTCAGCACGTAGCCTCTCGTTCTCGGCCCGCAGCTGCGTGTTCTCCTGCCGCTCCTGCTGCGTCTGCACCACAAAAACAGCAGCAGCAAACACGTCATTAGCAACATAGCACACAGCACAGCATGAATGCAGAAAGGTGATGATCAGTGATATGGTGCCAATACCTTCATCTGTGTGCGCTTGTTCTGGAACCAAAACTTGACCTGCAGCGGCTCCAGGCCCAGCTCCCGGCTCAGCTCCTTCCTCTGCTTGTCATCAGGGTGTGGAAACTCCTTGAAGAACCTGCGTCATCCATGATCCATGCATGGCAACATTGTCAAATACTGAAGAGAAAACTCTACTGCATTGTGAATTCCAGATGAGATGGAGTGATGGACTTACGCTTCGAGCTCCTGGATCTGGTGCTGTGTATGGCGGTGGTAGCGCTTCTTGCGGGGCCTCTGCAAGCTGAGGTCCTCCTCCTGCAGCTCCTCACCACCAGAGCCTGACCCGGCACCGCCCTCCATGTTGTCACTGCCCGACTTGCTCTCCATCATCAGCAGCTCATCGTGGTGTGATACGCGCATGTCACTCTCGCTCGTGACAGCTTGCTGCTGCTGGCCATGGTTCTGATGCTGCTGCTGCTGCATCACCGCAAGCTGATGCTGCCCATCCATCATGTTCTGCATCAAACATAGCAATGTCAGCTGCAGTTCCTTTATTTTCAAGCAAAATCGACCAAGATAACTTAAAATGCAATACGAAAATTGAAAAAAAAGTGATTCTTTGGCTTGATCTTGCATCACACACCTCTTCAACTCCAACCTCAACCTTGCTGGAAACAAAATTACTGAAGGTATATTGTTTGTTTCAGAGGAATGTAAACAAGCATCAACCACAACCACTGCAGTACATTTGCAAAACTAAGGACTCTTTCTCTCCTCAAGAAGGTAGAAATAAAAACAGGAGCCCATGCATTTATTTGTTGCAGTGTAAAACATGGAAGGTTTTAAGATGCCAGCAACTGTACTGACTTGCAAGACTGTAGGGAGTTCCGGTACACTTTGGCAAGGCAATAAATTCGAGAAAGTACTGATTAAGTTGGATAAGAGGAGTGATTAACTCCGGAAGAGAAGAGCACGGCTCAGCACAGTTGTTTGAGAAATAAAGGATGCCCCAACTTGAACATGTACAGGTATAAATACAGCTGGTGTGGAAGCAGAAAGAGCTTCACCAACCACACATTTCTCAATCTTCAGGTGAGAGTGATGAATGCAGTGATAGCATTTCTCAATCTTCAGGTGAGCGATGAATGTTGAATGTAGTGATAGCTTATGCAATGCAACAGATTAATCCTGAAGCTACGATCACCCGCTTTTGGCATTTAATTAATCAGCTGCTACTTAAATGCCCGCCTCCGTTTTCTTTTCTAGGAACACACCGCATGAAGGAATTCATTTTTAAGGATGACCATAAACCTCTCATTTCCTCCTATCCTACTATAAAAGAAAAGGGGTTTATATAAATTTTACAAAATCTTAACATTATTAAAGGCACAGATTCATGAAAAATAAAATATGAGAAGACGAATATATCTCTATATATCATTCCTCCTGTTCTCACCGGGGTACGGATACACCCACATGACCCACGAGTCGAGCACTCGAACCCGGGTAGCTGGCCGGGCTTCTCAACTACTCCTAGAGGCTCAACCAACCGAACTATCATCACTTAGCTCCAAGATTCATGCACATACAGATCAGCTGAATCGTCGTTCGCAAGGACGAGATCGATTAAATGAGCACCTTAAATATATAGCCCAAACCAGCTTGCAGTATAGAACAGGAGTACTTTGTACTGCATTTTTTCCGTGAAAAATGTCCCAGCAAAATCAAACAGATGTGCATACTGAATCACTGATGAGGGTGCCCGGCGACGGAGTACTGAGTTGCAGAGAGGTGACGAGAAGATTGCTGTGTGTTACCTGACCGAGGGAGGTGGCGTAGCTGGCGAGGCCGCCGATCATGGCCGCCGTCGTCGGCATGTTCCGGCCGGGGATCATCATCCCGCCGGGCATAGCCGCCAGCAGCCTCCTCCTCCTCCTCGGACGAACCCTAGAACCTCACCATGCACACACCTTCCCCTTCCCTTCTCGCTCCACACCGACCTTCCCTGAACTTGGATCTACGCCTCCGTGACCTCGCCGGCGCCTCGCTGGCTAACTCCGATACGAGAAATATCCGGGATCGATCTTCTCCCTAGACGCGCGAGCCGGATCGATCGATCGATCCGGAGCTCGCTCGCCGATGGAACAGTACTGGGACCGAGCTCGGTGACGAGCAGACGAGGAGCCAGCGAGAGAGGGAGACGGAGGGGGAGAAAGGGACGGCGGCGGCGATGGAGATTGGAGGAGGAAGACGGAGTGGGGGTGGGGAGGGGAAGGGTGGGAGGTGCCGTATTGAATACCGGAGTTATTGCAGAGAGTAGCGAGAGGGTGCAACGGCATTCAATGTCGGCGTGGAGTTATTGCATGACACACAGCAGACACAGGCAGCCCGCTCGCATACCTCTCTCACCGTAAAAATCTACACGTAGTATTTTTCTTTAAAAAAATATACCGTACAAATCTACACGTAGTATGTCGAAGAGTAGAACAGGTAACTACTGCATGTATGTTGAGAGAGAGGAGGGTCGATGGGTACACCTACTATATATGTATGAGAGTACGTACGTAGTGATGAGCATCCATGGCAGGATAGACATAGATATATACATCCATCTGTCTGCCATGGTTGACGCTAGGTTGTCTAGAACGGGATATTTAACTATTTGCCACTCTTAGCTAGGGTCAATTAATCCCTCTCACATTCACTCCCCTCTCATGGGTGGCAAATTTGTTGCCACTCACCCCCCATATGATGGCAATAGGTTAAATATTCCGTCTAGAAGTATCTAGTAGGGCTCTAGACATGGTAAGTTGTGTACCTACTACAAAAATAGCTTTGGACGGAGGTCTATATATATGTACATCAGGGTAGCATCTATTTATTTATAACAACTATATAGGTGAGACTCATTAAAAATTTCTCTAACTTCTCAGTCATCCCGTCATTTGCTCGCGTCACCCCCTACCCCGCTGCACCCCTTTCCTTCTCCACCCGCGACACGTCTTAAATCCCATGCCGCCTCCTCGCCTCCCCATCGCGCCACCCCCTCGTCTTCCCACCCGCCACTTCCCCACCGCGCCACCCTCTCGCCTTCTCCACCCCTCCTTAAAGACTACAACAACAAATCGCTATCGGCCTACAAATCCTTGCCTTGACACTGTCGCTGTCAAACACCGTGTGCCTGCAGAGATCCGACGGGCCACAGTCAGACGGAAGCAGGACATGGAGGAAGGGAGGGGTACACTACGTGAAAAACTGGCTTTGGTAACGGGCCTAGATCACCTTTGGTAACGGGAAATGCGCCCGTTACCGATCAAGTGTTACAAATAAGCCAAGAAAGGTAACGGGCAGATGCCCGTTACTGATAAGACATATTCGTAACGAGCATTAAACAACGACCATTACCACAACTAGCCACCGGTCACGTGAAATGGTTGTTTCTCTTGGCCCACAGGGACCTTTCGTAACGGGCACCAAAGAAAAGCCCGTTACAAAAGCTCAATATCAGAGACGCTTGATGTGCACCTGCGTCTCCACTATCTTGACAAAATGAGACGCGTCTATTTCACGCACGTCTCAGCACAACTAGTATTCGTAGCGGACATCAAACAACGACCGTTACCACAACTAGTCACTGGTCACGTGAAATGGTTGTTTCTCTGGGCCCACATGGAACTTTGGTAACGGGCATGAAACAGAGTCCGTTACTGTGAAATTAACATCAGAGACGCATTCTGTGAACCGGCGTCTCCACTGTCTCGATGAAATGAGATGCATCCATTTCTACGCGCGTCTGCTTTCTCTTTATTAAAGGAGACACTTGCTTTCAACATGTGTTTCCTATATCTCGATGAACGGCCAGGTCCTGGGGCCCACCGGTCAGGACTGGTAACTAGCTTTTACACTGCCCATTACATTGTGGGCATTTTTGTAACGGGCTTTCCCAATGAAGCCCGTTACTCACTGATCAATGTTTGTAACGAGCTTTAATTAACGCCCGTTATAGATACGGCGGACACCCCTACAGCAACCTGCCCGGTTGCCGGCGACATCCTGGAACCAACCAGGATTTGGCAGCCACTAGGGGCTGCATCCTGGAACCAGCCAGGATATGGCAGCCACCACAGCAAGGAGACATCACAAACACATTCTCACATCGCAGATATAGGAAAAGCAAGATCACATTTACAGACAAGCTAGGATCACATCAAGTTTCAAGTTATTACTCTCATCAGAGCTTGTTTGGATGGAGTCATGAGAAAACTGCCTGAACCGAGGCGATGCTCGACCCCAACCAAGCAAGCCAAGCAGGTTTCTCAGGCAACAACACCTGACTAAAGAAGACTGAATGAGTTTCAAGTTTCTGGTCACAATAAACTCACGATGCACCACTGTAGAACTTGCCCTTTCGGTCGATGGTCTCCTTAAGAATGTACTCGCACAACATCTCCCGGACACACTTTACATCTTCTGTGGAAACATCTACAGGAGGTTTGAAATCTTGCAAAATACAATCATTTATGAGAATACAAGTAGAAATCATTTTCTAAAATCAGATGAATAATATGAGCAGAGACAAGGTTGAGCATTATTATCTACTTACAGCAGCCTTCTTGATGTCAGGTATGTTATCGAGTAGTCTTAACATATGGAATGCCACATGGAATCCACACAAAGAGGACCCCGTGACGGATGAGCACACTGCATCGAGGTACCAAAATGACAAGTTAATGCAGTACCAAATAGGTAAGAAGGGACCATAAAAAAAACCTCGGTCTTACAGCGAGATTTGTTTTGTGCTTGAGTGTGGCTTTTGCCTTTTTTCTTTCCTTTCGTCTCTCTGTCCTATGCATCAACAAAGGCCCTGCATGATCAGCAATACCAATTAGAAACACTAAGAGATTGAATTTTTTGTGAACAAAAAATACTGTACCAAAGGCCCTGCATGGTCAGCAATACCAATTAGAAACACGAAGAGATTGAATTTTTGTAAACAAAACCTACAAGAAACTGACCAGTTCAAAGCATTTTGGAGGTCTGAGAACTTTAGTGGGGGATGTTGTTTAGCAGAATCTAGATACCAAACCTCTTTGAACTTCATACAGATGATCACTGTTACCCAGTGGCTAGTGCAGTAGGCACCCACCACGTAGTAGTTGTTCATCATTGCATTTGAGATTGCTTTGCCAACTTGCTGAGAACGCTGAGAAATATTTGTTGAAGTAAACAAATCTAGATCTATAAACCCAACACCGATCTGCTTCTCCACTGTCTTGTCCATCATTTTCCTACAAAAAATCAAATTGTTAGCATGCATGAACTTTACGGTCAAAATTAAAGAAATATATTTTTAGGTTTTAAAGGACTTACAATGTCCACAACCTCATGAAGGTAATATCCAGAGAAGCCAGGGTTATAAGGTTAAACACGCTACTGAATTCAATGTTTAACATTAAAGCACCACAACCACCTTTAAAGTAGTCTTGATCCACTTTTGCTGTAAAGGCAAGTTTATCCTTACTGTGTTCCATGACATAAGCATGAAACTTGTCACATTTTGGTCCAGCAGCCTTTACATTTGCTTCTGACAACATAGGTGCACCAGGATTGTATTTTGGTCGATCCTGTTCTGTCCCATTAACATTAAGAAGCTCATCTTTAGACAGAGGTTTCCTGGCCTAGTTCCCCTTCTGCAATGGAGATTGCCTAGGCTCCTCCTGTTGCAGAGGCTGATGTACTTGTTGCATCTGCTGCTTAGGGGGAGATTGCCTGCGCTTCTCCTCCTCCTGCTGGAGAGGCTGTTGTTTCGTCTATTGCTTATCCTCATGTTGCAGCAGCTGCTTAGGCGTAGTTTGCCTGGGCTCCTCCTACTGTTGTCGACGCTCCTGCTGCTGGAGAGGCTACTGTTTCGTCTCTTGATTATTCTCAAGTTGCAGCTGCTGCTTAGCCGGAGTTTTCCTGGGCTCCTCTCCGGTTGTTGTCGACGCTCCTGCTGCGTAGTTTTGCTGATCTGCTGTTGCTGCTGCTGGTGAGCCTTCTCTTGCTGACACTGAGCTGCAGCACCTCCATTTAATGTTGTACCCCTGCTATCTGTTGCGGCTTCAGGGTTGGGATGTCTCATCATGAGTGGTATAATGATCTTGTCTTTTGGCCATTGGATCCTTTGAACGAGAGCCGCAACTAGGGTTGCTACGTCACCCCTATCAATCGGTACAGGCAGATGGTATTGAATCGTATTAGCCCACACATAAGTAGGTTGCACCACAACATACCCATCCTGCACCTGTACTGAATGGCAAGCCTTTTGAGATGGAAAGACTTTCACTAGTGCGAGCTCCACGGTGCCATCCAAAAGGCTGCATACGGTCGGCTCTGTCAGCTTATCTATTGTGTCCAGCATAGGTGATCGACTATCATTGTGCACTTCATTCGCTTCGTCACCGTTTGCATTCCAATGATCTTGCTCTCTGTCATCTTCCTCCCTGACATGCGCATGTTCTTCCTCGATGTCATGCCCATCTTCTTCCTCAATGCCATCCATATCTTCTTCCTCGCTGCTACTGATAGGCGCTGGTAATTGGGAAGGAAGAAGTGCATTTCTTAGCATGTTGATGCCTGATAATCTTAAAGCATGGACAATTGATTTAAATGTTTTGTCCGCCATCACATCATGAGCATCAGACCTCTTGTTCCTCTTCTTCCTGTACATTCCAGCGAACTCTTCACCAAACCCTTTACCCCAGCCAAGTGAACTAGACACGCCTCGGACCCGACCTCGATGCTCTGGAGTCTGAAGTGCTGCGGTGAGGATATCATCCTCCCTAACCCCAGAGAAGGAACCATCGCTACCCTGAGCTGCAAGTGTTTTGACCCTATCTCCTACCCCCACCACCATAGGGTTACTGAATGTTATGCCCCCGCTTCCTCCACTAGTATTCTTCTTCTTCTTCCCTACCCTTGCGCACAGATAAGGTCTCAAACGTCCAGGAAATTGGTCCCAAGGGTTCTGTTTTCCTTCGGCGGCGAGCTTTGCATCCTCCTCCTGCCACTCTTTCCTTTTACCACGATAACCTTTTCTGCCCGTCTTGTGTGTCTTGTTATGCAATGCTCTCTTTTGTTTCATCTCCTGGCTCAATTGCTGAAATGAAGGAGAATTGGTTTCCTGCACAAACATGTCCCAGTCTTGTTGCTGCAAAAAGGCATACTTCACAAAGGTAGTCAACTTGTCTTCTGGCCATTTGGTTTGTGTCCTTGACCCACGGGATCGAGTACTACTCGCAGCAGTCTGTGCTGAGTGACCTTGTGAAGAAGGTTCACCGATGATGGGCTGTGATGATGCACTGGAGGTAGAGGAGTTTGTTGTTGTGGGAGACTGCATAGATGATATGTCAGGTTTGTCAGTAGAGCAACATAAGCAAGACTAAAAATCTAAACTTAATTCTTATTAGATAAATTCGTTTTCTCTGACAGGCAAAATAGTTGATACAGTCGTAAGTAAAATCAGCATAGACATACACAGTTCATATTTTACTTAATTAGCATACAGGGATAGGTGCTAACCATTTTGACAGGGACACAACAATATGCTTATATATCAAAGCAGAGAATAAATTCCTTCAACTGCTTCCTTGTCCAACTTGAGCAGCGATGGATTGTGTGTTCCATATGTACATGCAACAGGAGGATAAAGCAATGGTCATGACATTATATATGATAGTAGTGAAACAACACTCACAACACATCATGACACCAACAATAACAATATATATGACAGTAATGAAACAATTAACACTCACAACAAAGCATAAGATAGTCTATTTATCACTACCTTATAAACCATTGTGATGCAATTCCCACTGACATTATGTGGCCATCAGAATTAAAGTGTGCTAACAGGTCCAAAGCATAACTGTCGATCTTGTACATTCAAAGCATAGCAGAATTAAAGTATGCTTACATCTTTTATGCTTTTCATGATTTTACAGTGCAAAAATTATAGCACCAAGAACATGAAAATGAATTTCAACATTTCATATAACTTCATCTGTTAGCAACAATTTATTCAAAACAGACTTGGAGCAACAAAATCCATCCATCAAATCCACAGTCAATCAATTGAAGATGAACTATTAAGGCATGTCTCCCTAATCCACCTTGACATGAATATATAGCAGATTGGGTGGACTACATTATAAACCACTGCGATGCAATTCCCAATGACATTATGTGGCCATCAGAATTAAAATATGCTAACAGGTCCAAAGCATAACTGTCGATCTGAGCATTGCAGAATTAAAGTATATGCTAATAGGTCCCAAAGCATAATTGTCGACCTGGTACATTCAAAGCATAGTAGAATTAAAGTATGCCATCATCCTCGATGCTTTTCATGAATTTATAGTGCAAAAATTGTAGCATCAGGAACATGAAAATGAATTTCAACAGTTCATATAACTACATCTGTTAGCAACAGTTTATTCACAAAGACTTGGGGCAACAAAATCCATCAATCAAAACCACAGTCAATCATTTAAAGATGAACTATCTAGGCATGTCTCCCTAATTAATCTACATTGACATGAATATATAGTAGATCGATTTTGGTTGCCGATGAGAGAGAGGGCGTTGGGGGTTCAAGCAGGACTAACCTCTGTCGCGAATGAAGTAGTTGTTCTCATGATGGTCGGAGGGGCCGGATCCACGGCGGCTCGTGGCCTGAGGCGGCCGGCTCGTCGTCATGGCCGGGGACGACGTCGACGGATCCCCGTCAACCGTCTTTACGTTGGCCGAATGTACGTCTGCACGCCAGTAACCGCGTCCTCGTCACCGTCGTCACACAGGGAATAGTGGGGCTGGAGAAGAGCAGGGTTGCGGCGGGGAGAGAGCAACGAAGGCGAGCAGGGCGAGTGGCGGCGGCGGTGGGGAGAATGCTGGCGTTGTGGATCTGTCTAGCGATGAGCCAAATATGAACGACGCGCGTAACTGTGTTTAATGAAACTACTGGCGTGCCCTTGACGGCTCTGTGCAGCAATTGGAGTTTCATGAGCACTATAGTAAATATAGGTGGGAAATTTTGAGCAGCCCACGCACGGTTTGTCTGCTAACGCTGACGAGTGGGCCAGTGTCATGGGTGACGATGGTTAGTGAACCCGGATCGCCTTTGTTAGGAGTTGGGTCAGTGGTTTCCTTTTTATTTTGGCTGCTGACGCTGACGCGTGGGCTAGCCACTATTTTCTTTGGAATGAAATGTGCTTCCCTAAATTATTAGAGCCCATAAAACAGCACGTAAAATCATAAAAATACGAACAATTTGTATTTGGACATTTAGTATTTGAATAAAATATCAACAATCACACTTGTGTGCCCAAGATTCTTAGAATCCGTTTTTACATCCCATGTTAATGATGTAATAATTCTATAAACATCTAGTGTGCTCTAAAAAATCTACAAATTGACTTGCCAACATAATTTGGGTACCTAGACTTGTCTTCAAAATTTCAAATGGTTTCAATGAAGAAATAATATACTTGTGTACAATTGTCTACATCTCTCACGTAGTTTCCTAGAATGTTTGCTTGAACATTGAAGTTTTCCACACTTTGCAACATGTTCGAACTCATATGCATTTGAAAACTTAACAAAACCTTGTGTTCACCTTAAGCTTACGAAATGTAAAGTTCCACCACTAATGGTTGCGTAAAACAAATATTATTTGTATGTTGTACTTACAAGGAACAAAATAAGGCATATAAACACCACTCAACAAACAGAATGTACACTAAACAATGAAATAAATGAATAGATGGTGATTTTAGAAAAGTTAGAAAAAATTATCAAATTTGGATTAATAACAACAAAGAAATACTTGTTACAACATTTGATTGCAGATTAAAAAGGAGAAATGGGAACTGTTTTTCATTTGAATAGAACTGGCCCCCCACAGTCATTTGAATAGAACAAAGGAGGAAGCAGAGGGCACTGCCGCCCGCCGCCGAGGAAGCAGAGGGCACTGCCGCCCGCCGTCGCTGCAGATGTGCCCGCTTCGGCGGTTTTGACACCCAAGAGGGCATCCCAGGCATCGTCGACGGCAAATGAGACCACCGCAACCTTCGATTTGACTCACAAATGTGACAAATCAAATATTATCTATCAAAAACTGATTAAAAACTAACATCCCGATAAAATCAAATCCACGTTTAGTAATATATCTAATAATTTACATTCAAGATAGATAATGTTCATTGATGCTTGCGCCTACATCCCGATGTTCATCCTGCTGACGGCGTACTCCACGGCGGGGCGGCCGAAGCTACGCGTCCAGAGGCCGAACTCATGACGGATGCGACACTCAGTGCTGCAGTAGTAGATGATCTCTTTGGTATCTGGCCCGTAGCGCCTACATCCCGCTTCCCAAATGCAGATGTGGGGATTCTGGACGAGCAACAACGGAATGTCGTCGTCGTCGTCATCAAGCCAGTACCACCACGCAATGTTGTCGAGATCCTGCTTGACGAGGTAGCGCAGCCGTCGTAGGTTGGGGTTCTTCCACTGGCCGTCTAGGGGCGATGGGCCGCCGCTGATTTTCTGGAGCAGTGCCATGGCTTCGGGGTCCGTCGGGTTGCAACGGTACTTCAGCATCGCAAAGAAGTACTTGGCACCAGAGTCTTCAGCAACGGCATCTTCGATGAGCTTCAGACCCTTATCGGGGTTCCGCCGCCTCATCAACCTCTCCATCCCCTCAAAGCACAATGCCTCCGGATGATTGGCCTCGCGGAAGCGCCGCTCAAAGCACGACCTGACGTACAGATTCTTGCACGCCTCACGAAGATCATGCAGCGACACGAGCAGTAGTACCTCATCGGAGTTGCAGATGCACCAGAAGGTGCCGCCGATTTTATTGCGAAGGTTCAGAAAATGGAAAACAGCCACATCATTGATGGAGTGGATGATGATCTTGGTGAGAAGTTCATCTAGTAGCAACAGCATCAAGCACACCACAGCGGCCATCAAGGAGAAGGGAGGAAATAGCACACCGACGGGGTTTGGAATTTGAATGGTGACGAGGGATGAAGTTGGTAAGGAAAACTGAAGTTGAAGAGGGATGAAGTTGGCGACGAGGATTGAAGTTGAAGGAGCGAGGCGACGAGCTCGAGGGTTCAAGGTTGAAGATGGCGCCTCGGCGATGTCGTAATAAAACAATAAATGGAAATTGAAAAGACGCCGCAGTTTGGCTGCTGCCGTTGACAAGTGGGCCCGACGTCATTGCCCCGCTGAAGCGTCCCCTCATCAGAGGTGACTAAATGTGACACAAATACCAGTCCCAGGAGGCTGGTAACACATTTATTACAACAGGTGGAATCAGTCTTTTACATCACGGCGACACAGAGGGCACGGTAGTGCCAACGCTACAAGGAACAACACCAATGCTAACGACCACACTACAATGGCAAAGGCTTCCATAGCCTCCTCAGAGTACCACACCATGGAAGCTTTCGGTAGGGGCCACTGGGTACGCAGGCACGGTTGGGTGTAGGGCAACGACCTACTCAACGTCTTCGGGAATGTAATCGGGATCCTCCTCTGTAAAATAGTTAGTAAAACAAGGGTGAGCACATACGTACTCAGCAAATCCAACCCCACCCACGGAGGGGCTTATAAGCAGATCATGCACATGATATATATAACAAGGAACAGGTTAAGGTTCATTTTGCAAACTTACTCATGCAGGGGTTCATTTCAAAAGGTTTTCGCAAATCATCTTCATAACCCAAGTAACTCAAATGTTTTAGGAAAACCACTGTGGAACTACCGGACTTCCCGTCCGTCGTAGCCCAGGCACACAGCCACACACTTCACCCAGAAAACAACTCACGCCAGAAAAACATCCCATCCCAAACACTAGTTTTTGTGACCACACCGTGACTCGTCCAATACCGTGGACACGACTATTCGAATAGGTTTGACACTCTGCAGAGGTTGTACATCTTTACCCACAAGTAGGGTACCGTCACACGGACACCTCAGTGCCGGTACTGTGACAACCCGCCCAGGAAAGTACCGTACTATTGCCTAAGACCGATCCACTTGGTCATTAAGCAATAATAAAGTACCATCCTGTCGTAAGTCGCCGGGTTACCGCCCGGTAAATCACTTGAGAGCACAAGGATCGAATATATGCATTAAAACTCACTCGAAGGCGAGTCCAGAGATACAACCACATTCAGATTCAAATTCACACCCCGAAGGGTTTAATTATTACAAACCATAGTTTTCGTCATGATAGAATAGTTCAGAGTTTTGAAAAGACACAGCGGAAATTAACTAGCGGAAGCAAGTCACCACGGGAGGCCATCCATGATGCTTCAGTAGTCGTCCTCCACCCACTCCAGCTCCCAGCCGGGCGGGATCTCACCGGGCCACACATCACTGAAGGCATTACCTGGATCAACACATTATAGCAAGGCTGAGTATACTAATACTCAGCAAGACTTACCCGTTGGTGATATCTATTTCACCAAATCTAGACCATGAAAGGCTT
Organism: Cenchrus americanus; assembly: GCA_947561735.1. NCBI lineage: Eukaryota > Viridiplantae > Streptophyta > Magnoliopsida > Poales > Poaceae > Cenchrus > Cenchrus americanus. The sequence continues at coordinate 51,025,042 of OX387242.1, forward strand.
TTTGGCTACTGGGTTGCTTTTGCTAAAAAGTAACAAAGAGTAGGTCCTTACTTTCAAGATTTTAGCACAAGTTCTAGTAGGTTTAATCTTTACTACATTAGCCAACTAGTACAAACAAAGTTGTACAATACAATTATTCAAACATCATCTTCATCAACTTCCATCATTAGGGATCATATGACTAGTGGAGTAAGTAGTCTCGGATAACGGTGAGAGGCCGACAATCGATTGATTATAAACCTTGCAAGGGAGACCCAAACACACGGTCGGCTGCCCCCGCGAGGACAACTCCCCCGGACCGTCCCCATAAATCCTCGGGTTGGGATCGAATCTTACAGTCTTTGGTGCGAGGCTATCCGGCATACCCCGCGAGATACCCGGAGTCACCATACACCACCGGTAGCTAGCCGTGAGAGCGAATCCCAAGAGTAGTAATAGTAAGATCCCTCACCGCTTCATTATGGTACTAGGCTTACCGGTCCCATACCCGGCATATGCTTGGTACGTTCAAAGACTTAACCCACATAATCACTGGACCGGAGCCCAGATCCCATGCTCTTACCACGTGAGCAATCCATTTAAGGATATAGTATGATTCCTATCTAGGAACCTATTCTCGCGAGTGAGGTCATCACCTGACTTGTAACGGTCCTATAGCTTAGCAGCTATCGACCTATCATACTAGTAGATACCAAAGGTACCTATGGATCATGCACCTAGGGTTTCATTCAACTCCTGAACGTAAATGCACAATCATTCATAGATAATTGAATAAAGAACTTTTAAAACCGGGTTAGATGCACCGGAGCTTGCCTTCGTCAGCTAGGTTAGCTTGGGCACCCTCGGTGTCGAGTACGTCCACGTACTGCAGAGAACCTTCCGCTCCGCCTTCCTCGGTTTCGGGACCGGGGAGTAATCTCCGTCGGAAGATCTATACGGAATGCAATGCACTTTAGGTGATGTGATAGTTTGTTGTCTTATCCAACTCTAGTTGGTCATATTCACCTTAACAAGCATCTATCTAAGGTTTCTATTTGAGGAAGTCATTGGTGGTACATGGATTACTCTTTTATTCCTTATTTGAATAAAGGTTTTATTTAAGCTTATCATTTCATGTGAAAGCTTTATTTCATTTTTATCTTAACCAACAAGGTGTACTTAATATCTTTTATTTATGAATTAAATTTCTTTATCAGTAATATTAATTAAATCTCTTTTATTTATATTAAGTACTATTTCCAAAAAGAAAAAGGATTTAATTAAGGATTTCTCTTTATTTTAATTTCCCTTTAATATTAAAAGGGCATTTAAGCCATTATTTAAACAATTAAATTACCAAAAATTAAATGAGTGTTTCTTAAGCTTAACAGTACCTATTCTGGTCCATTGGGCCCACAAGTAAGTGTTGGATGCTAGAAAATTAAATATTATTGAAAATAACAAAGGTTATCTAGTGATTCATCTTAAATGCAAATAAAAATAAATAAGCATCAAAATGATCCAAACTTTCTTGTGCATGTTCTCTGATCCTAAACAAGCCTAAAAAGCTAGCATGTTCACATGGAACCTCTACTGAACTTGGTTTATTAATTTACAAAGGAAAACATTCATAAATCAATAATAATAATTTCTGTTACTCCTAAATTCATGATTAATTCACAAGATGTGCCTTTTGACATCTCAAGACAGTGTGCACAAGTTGGGCTCAAGAACATGAATATATTTAACATGAAAATTCATCTATGCAGTTCTGCCAGAGATGGAAAAACATTTTTATAAAAAGATTCACATGATAACTTTGTGCAATTTTTGGCACAAAATCTAGTCTTATCCTAACTCACAACATATCCAAAGCTCAGCTACAGAGAAGCTATACATTTCAAGTTATGACAGATTCAAGCATAACACATTTGTAATGTTTCTGCCAAAACTACTTTGAATCTAGTCACAAGTGTACCACACATGAGTGGGTTTTGGCATCCTGAGACCTACAAAATTTGTTTGAGAATTTTTGGAATTTTCTGTGAATTTCTAGGGATTTTCTAAGACTGTGGACTGATCTGTAAATAAACTAAGTTACGGATCCTTGCAAATATGCCCCTGGATTCACATCTATACCCTTGGCGGCGGCGGGAGGGCTCGCCGGCGGCGATGTGGGGCCCGACCACGACAACAAGCGGCACAGGGATGCGATTGGGCTCACCACAATCCGATTGGTGGTGGTGGCGAGGGTGGAGCTGGCTCCGGCGACGGCGCACGGCGGCGACCGGCGGCGGCGCTTGGGGCGGCTCGGTGTCTTTGCGGCGTGGAGGCCAAATTGGCGCAAACAAGCGCGCACGTGAGCTTGCCCGGGAGATATGGAGGCTATCTAGGGGCTTGGACGGCGGCGGGTGGCGACGGCGGCGCCTTGCGCGTGCGACGTCGCGGCGCGACGCGCTCTGCGTCTGGCAGTGACACTGGTGCTGTTTTCAAGCCACGATTTCTCCAAAATTTTGAACACAACTCGACCAAACAATGAATACCAAAGTTGTAGATCTAAGTACCAGCTACAACTTTCCCAAAGGTTGTATGGGGTTTTACTGTTTAGATTTGAATCTAGAGGTTTGTCAACTTTGAGTGTCAACATGGTTCTGTCAACAGTGATCTCTGGCTTGCAAGGGCCTTTTCACAATTTTCCCCTCCAAATCAGCAATGCCACTCTACATGAAAGTTGTGTCCCTCAACAAGACCTACAACTTTCCCAAAGGTAGAATTTTAAGTGTTTAGGTGAATTTTGGGGAACGCGGCAAAAGTTCCGGCAGACACCTGTGGACACTGGGTGGCAAGGGGGTTTTGACCCACCCTTTGACCAAAGGTTGGCCCCACAAGTGTTTTACTATTCACTAGGGTCACTTAGGGGTATGTTAGGGAGTTTTCATGGGTGAGGGCCCAGGTTGACCTAGGGTTGACCATTTGACCGGCTAATCGCGTCGTTAGCGTTAATGACGGTAATTAAAAACCTGGGGCGTCACAGGTACGGATCCTATCAAAGCCATTACCCACCTTAGCTAATGCTACGAGCCACCACGGAAGCACCCAAGGGGTTATACCACATAACCAGGGCGTACCTCACACAGAGCGTACCCCTACTCCTTGGTCTCCCGCTGCTCACCCGCACACCAGATGACAAGTAGATTAACTAGTGGGATTTATGCTAAGCCGTTGCCACATACAACGGTCGAGTGGTTGTACGAGGATTTGGGTCAGGTGAGATGTCACGCAACCCGGTCCTTAACCGACAAGATGGACAACTCCCCACACGCTCAACCACACAGGTACGAGCTCATCCATACTCCTGACACACACGTCCATCCCGTCTACCTAGTTCTTTCCTCATTTTCCAAACATATCCCCTTTTGTTTTTAAAGCACTCACACATTTTGAAAACACTCACACATTTTAAACCAAGCATTCAGGCCAAAACAAGGTTCAATCATGGCAATCAAGGGTGGCTATCCTACCGTGTTTTGCAGTAAAACAATATGCAATTTATAAAACGGGTACAAGGTATATTTATAAAACTAGGACAGAAACATGCGTCAAAGGATGAGGATGAACTTGCCGTCTTCGAAGTCTTCGGGGAGTGCCGGCTCGGCGTTCGGGGCTTCGGGCTCCTGCTCGTAGTAGTCGGCTTCGATCTCCGGCTCGGGGTACCTTCCTCCGTCTACTCCGTCGACTATAGAGCACACACATGCAAGCAAGCAATATTAGCACACATATTTCCGGCCGAGCTCGAGGAGGGGAAATGAGCGGAGAGGGGGTATATATAAGTCCTAGGGAGGGGGTTGGTTCGGCGGGGGTACTACTGGGAGGGGTGTGGTAATATTTGGATTTAATTGGGAATAAAATTGTGCATAGGGTGTTGGGTTAAAGAGGGGTTACAAGGGCTAAGGGCCTATTGGTAATTTCTATTAATGGGGGAGGTTGGGCGCGATTGGGATTAAACCCGCGCATGAAATGTCGGATTAGAGAGGTGTTTATAATTAACTAGGGTTGGTTAGTAATTTAGTTAGAATTAAAAGGACCTAAATATAATATTTAGGTAGGGTGGGGGTTTAATTAAACTAGCCTGGGGGTCTATCTAAAAATAACAGGGGTGTTTTGGTAAAGAATCTTAAGGTTTAGGGGGTATCTTGGAAAAGAAATGGAGGAAATAGAAGGAGGGGCTCGGTGGGGAGAAATAGGAGGGAGCCAGGGGGTTTTTGGCTAAATAGCCTTCTTCCTCCTTGGCCGCGCCCGGTCAGAGGCAGGGGAGGCTCGGGCGGCCGGCGGCCGCCGGCCTCCCGGCCACGGCCGCGGCCCGGCGAGAGGGGGAGAAGGGCGGGGGCGACGAGGGGATCCTTTCCCCTCACTCACCTTGGACCGAGGCGGCGCGGGAAGGGAGCTCCACGGGCGGCGGCGGACCGGTGGTGGTGGTGCTTAGTGGCGGCGGTGTTCTAGTGCTCGGGCAAGGAAGGAGGTGGTCGTGGTGAGGTGCGGCGGCCGGTGGGCGGCCGGCTCCTTTTATAGGCGGTGGAAGGCGGTTCGGGCGGCCGATTTTTCGAGCTCGAGGAGCTTCTAGGGTCGTCGATGGAGGTGGGAAAAATCTTGCCGTTCACGCTCTTCGGCGGGGGCGTGGCCGGCGGCCGCGGTGGGGGCGTGGTGCTTCGTGCGATTAGACGCGTTGTGCGGGTGCTCGGGGAAGGAGGAGGGGCGACACGGTGGCGTGTCCCGGCGAGCTCGCCTTTAATGGCGGTCGCCGGCTTGTCCGGCCGTGCGCGCGGCGGGGCCCCCCCTCCCCGCGGGGCGGCTCGGCGGGGTGGAGTGTGGTCGGCCCGGCGCGGGCCCGGTGCGGTCGGGCGGGCGCGGCGTGCCGGCCCCGGCCGGTCAACGGCGCCAGGCGCGGCGCGGCCGGTTGCGGGAGGTGGAAGAAAGGAGGAGGGAGGGAGAGAGGAGAAGGAAAGGGAAGGGAAAAAGAAAAGAGGAAAAAGGAAAAAGGAAAGGAGAAAAGGAAAAAGAAAGAGAAAGGAAGAAAAGGGAGAAGAAAAATAGAAAAAGAGAGAAAAAGAATTTGGGAAAAATTTAGAAAATTAGGGAAAAATGTTAGGGAAATTAGAGGAAGGGTTTTGCGGGATTTTTCCGATTTCCGGGCGTCGGCGCGTTTTCCGGGACGGCGGTGATGGCGAGGCGGACCGGCTGTCGGGACCGCGGCGTGAGCGGGATTCCCGGCACGGTGGCCGACCGCGCGCGTTGGGAAGGCGCGCATGGGTGCGGCTCGGGTGCGGGCGGTGCGGCGGGATTCGCGGCACGCCTGCCGGGGTGAGAGGGAGGGACAGTGACTAGGGTTTGAAGGGGTAATTGAGCTCGGCTGGACAGTTTTGAAAATACGCATGATTTATTAGGTGATTTATTTGGAGCTAAAAACGCGGGCGTTACAAACCTACCCCACTTAAAATGAATCTCGTCCTCGAGATTCGGCTAAGTTTCGAATAGGTGGGGAAACTCCTCCTTCAGTGCGTCCTCTCGTTCCCACGTAGCTTCTTCCACCCCGTGTCTGCTCCATTGGACTCTGCACACCCGTACCTCTGACGTTCTTGTCTGCTTGACCACAGTGTCTAAGATCTTGACGGGCACCTCCTGGTACCTAAGGTCTGGCTGTAGATCGATGGTCTCTACCGGTACTCGCTTCTCTTCCAGAACCTTCAAACATCGGCGTAGCTGGGAGATGTGGAACACTGGGTATATATCTGACATTTCTTCGGGTAGCTCCAACCGGTATGCCACTGCTCCGACTCTCTTTAGTACTTTATACGGTCCGATGTACCGAGGGGCCAACTTCCTGTGTACTTGAAATTTCCGAGTCCCCCGGATGGGTGAAACCTTGAGGTAGACGAAGTCTCCCGGATTGAAGCTCGCTTCACGCCTTTTCTTGTCTGCGTAGCTCTTCTGTCGGGACTGGGCGGCTCTCAACTTTTCTCGGATATCGGCTACTCGCTCCTCGGCTTCCTTTATAAGTGCGGGCCCAACCAGGGCACGCTCCCCTACTTCTGACCACATCAGGGGTGTCCTACATTTTCTCCCGTATAGTGCTTCGAATGGCGACATTCCCAGACTCGCTTGGTAGCCGTTGTTGTAGGAAAATTCAGCATATGGCAAGCTCTGCTCCCAATCTTTGCCATAGGCGAGGACGCATGCTCTCAGCATATCTTCGAAAATTTGATTCACCCTTTCGGTCTGTCCGTCTGTCTGCGGGTGGTACGCCGAGCTGAAGTCTAGCTTGGTGCCCATGGCTTTGTGCAGGCTTTTCCAGAACCTAGAGGTGAACTGGGTCCCTCTATCTGAGACTATTCTGCTAGGCACCCCATGCAGCTTTACTATATTTTCTATGTAGAGTTTTGCCAACTTCTCTCCACCATAAGTGGTCCGTACGGGTAGAAAGTGAGCGACTTTAGTGAGTCGGTCCACGATCACCCATATGGAGTCATGTCCCTTCTGAGTCCTTGGCAACCCTACTACGAAGTCCATGCCTATCTCGTCCCACTTCCATACCAGGATTGGTAAGGGTTGCAACAATCCTGCAGGCTTCTGATGTTCGCCTTTGATCCTCTGACAAGTGTCACAGTGGGCTACGAATCAGGCAATGTCTGCTTTCATCCCATTCCACCAATACTTCTGTTTTAAGTCCATGTACATCTTGGTGGATCCCGGGTGAATGGAGTATGCTGAGTTGTGTGCCTCATCCATGATGGTCTGTCAAAAATCTCCACCTTCAGGCACGCATATCCTGTTTTTGTACCACAGGGTGCCTTGGTCATCTACTCTGAAGTCAGGGGCCTTGTTTTCTCTGGTATGCTTGCGAATCTTCATCAGATTCTCGTCGGTTTCTTGGGCCTTCCGGATCTTTTCCTCTAGGGTAGGCTGAACACTCAGCTGGCGGACGTAGCCTTGGGGGACGATGTGTACGTTGAGCCGTGCCATCTCCTCTTGCAACTGGGCACTCTTGGGTGCTGCCTTCTCGTAGGTTTTCCGGCTCAGGGCATCTGCTACTACATTGGCCTTCCTTGGGTGGTAGTGAATCTCTAGGTTATAGTCCTTGACTAGCTCTAGCCACCTTCTTTGCCTTAGGTTCAGGTCGGGTACCGGGTGAAGATGTACTTTAGACTCTTGTGGTCGTGTAGATTTCACACTTGTTCCCGATCGGGTAGTGTCTCCGGATCTTCGGGGCATGCACTACGGCCGCAAACTCCGGATCATGGGTGGGATAATTTCGCTCATGGGGTTTGAGCCGACGGGAGGCATATGCCACTACCTTCCCATCTTGCATGAGAACACATCCCAACCCTTGTCGGGAGGCGTCGCAATACACGACAAAGTCTCGTTGAATGTACGGCGGGGGTCGACCGGGGGCGTGGTCAACCTCTTCTTCAACTCTTGGAAACTTTTCTCGCGAGGCCTCGGTCCGGTTGAACTTCTTCTCCTTCTTGAGCGGCTACGTCATGGGCCGGGCGATCTTGGAGAATCCCTCGATAAATCTCCGGTAGTACCCCCGCTAAACCTAGGAAACTCCCCGATCTCGCTCACGTTGGTCGGTTCTTTGCCGGTTGGAGACCTGTCTCAACTTTCCCGGGGTCTACGGCTACTCCTTCTGCGGTCGGTATATGCCTAAGGAAGGATATTTTCTCTAGCCAAAATTCACACTTGCCGAACTTGGCGTATAGCTTGTGTGCCCTCAATTTTCCCGAAGACTACTCGAAGATGTTGTTCATGCTCCTCCACGCTCTTGGAGTAAACAAGTATGTCGTCAATGAAGACTACGACAAACTTGTCCAGCTCTTCCATGAACACCTTATTCATGAGGTTCATGAAGTATCTTTGGTGCATTGGTTAGTCCAAAGGACATCACCGTGAACTCATATTGCCCGTAGCGAGTGACAAAGGCGGTCTTGGGGATGTCACTTTCCCTAATCTTGAGCTGGTGGTACCCTGATCTTAGATCCACCTTCGAGAAATACTTGGCTCCCTTTAGTTGGTCAAACAGGTCATCTATTCTAGGAAGAGGGTACTTGTTTTTAATAGTGACCTCGTTCAGCGAGCGATAGTCCACACACATCCTCATGCTCTTATCCTTCTTCTCCACGAAAAGCACTGGGGCTCCCCATGGTGATGAGCTTGGTCTGATGAACCCACTTCGCTAGAGTTCTGCTAACTGCTTCTTCAATTCTGCCAATTCAGGGGCTGCCATCCTATAGGGCCTCTTGGCTATGGGAGAGGTTCCAGGGATAAGGTCGATTACGAACTCTATATCCCTGTCTGGTGGCATTCCAGGGAGTTCTTCGGGGAACACATCTGGGTATTCTCGCACTACTGGGACATCTTCTATGGACTTGGCTTCTATGTTGAAAACCATTATATCCGGCCTGTGTCCTCCGGTGTGGCAAGTTACTTGTATCCCGTCTGGGTTGGTCAGGTGCACTACTTTATCGGCGCAACTTATGAGGCCATGGTGTTGGCTTAACCAGTCCATCCTAAGGATCACATCTATCCCTTTGGATTTCAGTACTACCAGGTCTGCTAGGAACTCTACCCCACTTAAAATAATCCTTACCCGGGGGCATCCCAGTTGACACTTAATGTCACCTCCGGGTGTTCGAGTTAATAGGGGTGCTTTTAGTAGTACTGTGGGTATGCTATGCTTTTCCACAAAGCTTGAGGATATGAATGAGTGCGATGCTCCCGAATCGAATAGTATGGTAGCCAAGACTGAGCTGACCAGGAACTCACCGAGTACTACGCCTTGTGCTTCCTGTGCCTCTTGCGCATTGATGTGATTGACCCGGGCGCGTCCATACGACTGCTGGGGCTGCCTCATCTGCTGGTTGCTGTTGTTGTTGCCGAAGTTATTGTTGCTGCGCACCGGCAGGCGGTTGGCTCCTGAGACAAGCGGCCTTGGCCCGTTCACCGAGTTGGAGTAGGTGGCGGTGGTTGGCTTTTTGGCATACGGGCAATTGGCGATGAAGTGCCCGGTTTCTCGGCAGTTGAAACACACTCAGTTGTTCTGTGGCAGTTGAAACACACTCGGTTGGCTTTTTGGCATACGGGCAATTGGCGATGAAGTCCCCTGGTGTTGTTCTGTGGGGGCTTCATGGCACTCTGGTTGTAGGAGGGCTTGAACTAGGCTCTGGGGGCTTGCGAGCTCGTGGCTTGGGATTGGGTTCTGTACTGCATGGGAGCTTGGAACCTGGACATGGGGTGTCCAAAGTTTCTCGGCCTCTGGGACCGCTCTTGCTGTTTGGCCTTTGTCACACCTGTTTTTCCAAAGAAAACCAAGTGCAAACCTATATGCATGCCAGGATCAATTTTCATGCATATAGTTGACATAAGTGAATAACAGAAACAATATAACGTAAGAAAAAGGGAGATTATCAGAGTATTACGCTATATCCTGGAAACGGAGGCACCAAACTTCACAAGCAATCGACTGGGGGTTGCGTACGCCTAGAACCAGCAACATCTTCACAAGACTTCAGAGTAGCGTCCTCCTTCTGAGCAACATTGTTTATAGCAAGGGTGAGCACTTGTCGTACTCAGCAAGTGTGGGGAAAGTATGAATGCAAAGGCTTTATAGTGGACTGGGCTATAAGCATTTAGCATTTTAGTTGGTCAAATTTTATTAAGCAACTATTTACTAGCAAGTATAAGTATATACCATCCCACAATTAAGCATAAAGATAAGAGATACACCATGAGCACATGGCAAACATAACCATAACACATATCACAATTTAAGTCCATCTTCAAGTTCAGTTATCATGTGAGGGTCCAGGCCGCTCTTGACCGTGAGCACGGCTAATCGATTAGTTTAACACTCTGCAGAGGTTGTACACTTTCACCACAAGCAGCGTAAAAGCTCTGAAGAACTTTGAACCCAACCATGCGGTGCTAGCTAGGCACCATACCACACTACCGAGGTGTGGTTGCATAGGGACGCTACATGGCCTTTATAAAGGTTCCCCAGCAAGTTGTGACCCACAAGGTCCGGATCAGTTAGCAAGGTATAAAGTCCCCTAGCAGGTCGATACCCCACCATAATAGAATAACTCACCCAACCCCCTGCTAGAGCGAGTCCATACCCCGCAGTACCGCCGATCCCTTGTCCTTATCAGGTAAGATCACCCCAAGCTAAAGTTCCTAATTGTTTAGCCAAGACCATTGCCCATTAGTTCTTGTGGTTGTCTGTTTTCCTGGGTGGTTCTCCATGTTCCGATTAAACATATAGTCTTGTATATTAAACATCACATAAAGGAACATAAAGCATAAAATGATAACCATGTTGATTATTACCAACCCATTGAGCAAACTAAGCAATAGCTACCATCAATATTAATTAAAACCAGGTTCAAGATAATGGTCAAAAGAGGCTAGTCATCCTTAACAGGAACCCATCAAAATTAATGCAAGGCACATGCGATAGTGATTAATAAAGTTATTGGGACAAAAGATCAAGGACACACTTGCCTTTAACCAAGGAGTAGTTGCTCAGAATATCTTCACCTTCACATTCCTCCAAGCTCTTGAACCACGTTCGTTCTACTCGCATCAATCATCGGGCACAAGCATACAAAGCAACAAGTACAACTAAGAACAATGCACCAATCAAAAGAAAAGCTTTAAAAGAACACACTTAAAGAATAGGATCGATTGTAAGGATCACTGAAGAACACAAAGTGTGCTTGGAAGGGAAAGGCTTGGTTAACTTTGAGGAGATGGTCGCGGAAGGTTGAGCAAGGACCGGAAAGATCACATTAAGATAGAGCTCGATTCTATTGGCTACGCAAGCGCAAGAAACACTAAAAACAGAACTAAGCTCGAAACTATCGTGAGATCATTAACCAAACAACAAGAAACTACGCTTGGCATATTTTAATTAAGAAATCATGTGAAAGAATATTTCAGAGAAATACTCTATGTTACTATTAAACAAGTTACATTTAATTAAAGAAATCGCGATAAACCTAATCATATTTTATTTATAACATTCGGGTAGAAGTTATGTCAAGTTAACAATTACTTTTAAAAAGATAAAGCAAGTATAAGATATCTAGACGAGTAACTTTATGTCACGTGTTCAACTAAACATATTTAATATTGAAAAGGCATTTATGATGTCATTAGGCATATTAACTTTATTAAGAAAACCGATGTTTAACTCTAACATCTTTTATTTAGGAAAACTAGTTATGAATAGAGATTAACCAATTACATCATGATTAAAGAAAACCGGATTAGAACCTAATCACTTTTTATTTATAAAAGCATTGGAATAAGAATTATTCAAGATTAACATGCATCTTTAGTGTTAAAACAGGTAACAGTTGATACATACGCTAACGTACAAGGTTAAGGTGAAACGAACGAGAACGGTAGCAACAAACTATCAAGCGCATAAGAAATCTTAGGCTAAGATCTAGGAAGACTAGCCTACAAGGAGAACTTGGATGAACAACTGACACACTAACCAAGGGTGAACTGATCTGACAGGTGAAGTAGATAACAGGGTAAACTCTAAAGAAAGGTAGCTACGATAGATTAGGTACCAGAACACAGCTGATTCATAAAGAGACAAAACCTAATTGAGATAGGATAGACATGAACTAGATACTGATGAACGAGATTCTATGAGAAACATGAAACAAGTGTGGTAAGATTACTTGATAGGCAAATGAGCAGTGCAAACTACTCACACGGGTAAAGCTACTAAGTTAAGTAGAAACTCTAAGGCTTGATTGGATGCACATGGTTTAGCTTGGGCTAACACTAGAAAGGTTTAGAGCTTCTAATAAACTTGATCAAAAGAGATAAAGCTGATACCGAACGTCTAACGAATTGTTTGCATAAATAAGAGAACAAGGCTATGAGCTGGATTTATTTTAATTAACAAAATATATGTAAGGATATTTCATAAATAAAATACCCCATGTTGGAATTAAAGTAGATTAAACTTTATTTGCAAAACCGGTGTAAAGAACTAGTCAAGTTTTATTTACAAAGATTCATATATAGATTATACCAATTAAACATTTAATTTTTAGAAAAACCAAACTATATGAACAATCTAAACATAACTTTGTAATTCGAGTAGATCATATTATTATTAAAAACATTATAATATTGGCATTAATCAAATTAATATTTATTACAAAAGCCGATGTAAAAGCTTAATCAACTTTTAATTATAAAGTTAATTAATCATTAAGCCAATTAATATTTGACTTGCCGAAAAACCGAGTAAAAGATCTAATTAGAATTTATTTATAAAAGCATGTAAAGTAATCATTAATCAAATTAAATTTGATTATGAAAAATGGGTATAGATCTATATTGCTTTTATTTATAAAAGGCGTGTATAACTAGGTATTAATCAAAATTAATATTAATTTTATTTTCAGAAAACAAAACATGGTGAAAACACACCACTAACGCGTGCTTTACATTATTATGAACCTAACGCAACTTGAACGGATTAAATCGGATCTAAAACGTGGAAGATATGGATTAAACAAGATGGGAAGGACCTATACACGATTAACTATAGATCTCAGGGAGTAGCAGCTAAAACTCACAAGAAACATTACACAGTGCTTGCAAAAGTGATATAGTTCAGGGTTAGATCTGTAAAAGGGTCGGGTGGGATTTATGTGCGAAAGGAGGGATCTTTCTAGGGGGTTCTCTAGAAGAGGAACAAGACACATGGAAAGATCTAAAATTACCAAGGAAGACAGGGACTTGGATGCAAAACAACCTTATCTTCAACCTCCAGAACTCGCACAGGAGCAAATAGGGGGGGGGGGGGGGGGCGGCGGCGGCCCTGGTGGCCATGGGCGCCGGCACTCCGGGCATCGAGGGGCTGAGCTCGGGCACAAAACGGATAGAGGAGGCGAGGGTGAACTCGATGGAGGGCTCACCTCGGCGGAAGACAACGGCAGTGGCACGGAATCCTTGGTCAACGGCAGCGGCGCGATCTGGTCTAGCGGCGGCGCGGGCTCTGCATGCGGGCGGCGCAGGATGGGCGGGGCGCAGGGCGACGACCTAGGGCAGGGGTGCGTAGCGCCTAGCTCGGCCTCGCCCTTTATAGGGGGCTCGCATGCCAAGGCACAGGCCTGGCGGCCATGGGTGTCCTGGCCGTGCCCGCTGTTAACACCAAAATTTGGTAAGGAGTATGACATGTGGGTCCGATTCGAAAAAGAGTCCGTCTGGTGGAAGGAAAGATATTTTAGAGATTTTCGCGCGGTCGGCTATCTGGCCTGGGCCACAAAAGAACAAGAGAGCCGATTTTATGATCGGGGACTCGCGTGACGTGGCTCAATTAGAAGAAGCGAATGGATGGATAGGCGATCGAGTTTAGTTAGGCAATGAATCCATTCGCAATCTGTAATCAGCAGGTATAAATACGATCCCCCGGATGTATGTAAAAAACACGTTCATTCCTCAATACACACCGCCTTACGCCAAACCCTAGAGTCCTTGTCGTGTCGTCGAGTTCTTCGAGAGGGCCAATCGATCCGTCGACCTCCGTGAGTACCGGCAACCTTGTATCATGTCTAGTATCATGCGGTGGATTTAGATCTCGATGCAAGTAGTCTTGTTACCACGCTTCGTGTCATGCGGTAGATTCAAGCTTGGTTCAAGAGGGTTTCTTGTTAGATCATGAGCCATGCGTAGGCTAAGGTTTAGCTCGAAGCTAGTTATCGGCTCTATTGGATTTTGGCAAGATCCAATGGATTCATTAAGTTACCCCGTGTTATCATGAGTTTTACTTTATGTTTTAATTCATGCAACACACTCTTGCCCAATCTAGATGGGTTTGGATCGGCTTGTTTCCCTTTTAAGATCCGTCTACGAGCAGATTTCGTGTTTTTGACGCATGGATCTTGTGCTCTCCGATAGCCGAAACCGAATCGATCTAGGTTGTTACGTGTTGCGGGTTCAAGCTTGCTTTGTGCGTATAAATCTTGAAAGAACCGGTATCATGCGGTAGATGCAGTTTTTGGGTTGCTTTGGAGCTAGTCATCCGGTGGATTAGATTTCCAATTCAGCCTGATAGATTTATTCACGTGGTAATGTTTGTTCCTTCTTCATGGACTCCCGGATCGGCTGCTCACCCGTATTCGGTTATATCTTCACGAGTAGATCACGTGCCTCGTTCGTGCCTTAAGTGATGTATGCTTTTAGCTTTCCGTATTTGGATTGTATCATGCGGTGGATAGATCTATTTGCGGGAAGTGGTACGTTTTTCATGCAAGTTGTATCATGCGGTGGATAGATTTGTTTGTGATCGTACCCGACGGATCTTAAAGTACCTAGACATGCGGTAGACTAGTGCTTTGATCTATGCGTGCTCATTTAATACATGATCATGTCCGTGCTTTACCTCATTTTATTTAATGACAAACCTCACGGGGATCGGCCATAACTTCATGCTTGCATCTTTATCTATGTAAAGACCGATCATCGTCACGCTTACGTCATCCATTCAAAAGATTCTTTTTCCCTTTATAATGGTCCTGATGGTTGTGATTCTCTCCCGACGTAGCTCTACATAGCTACATGTCATTCTTGCTTGGCTTTTTGGTCAGAATATGGAACCGTCTCGGTGCCACCCGACAAGTTCCAAGCTTTGGTATCTAATTGCTTTATCTTTTGTTAATTTTCGGAAAAATTGATCGGCACGTCATTTGCTCTCTCGCGCGTGCGAAGCTAGCTTTTTCGCTTGCCGTGTGATTGGCGTTGAGTGCACATTTTGCGTCAACACACTTTTTGGCACGCCCGGGGGACCATACACCAATTGGTTCAAGATGCCCGAAGTCTCGACCTCCCGGATGTCAACATCGAAGAGCTTCCGCAGCAAAGCATCGCAGCTCCTAGACGCCGTGAATCAATTTCAAAGAAAAGTGTCTCATGTCGTTTAAGAAGAATCGAAGTGGTGTACCATATCCGAAGAGTGGCCCCGCCCGCAGTGCCGTTGCCAGGAGAGACCGACGCCACAACCCAACAAGAAAAAGAGGAATGCGCGCGGATCTTCCAGGAGCTCAGACGACATGCTCACCAAGCACAACCAAGCTTTCCTCGGTCGCTCCCCGCGATGATGGTGGCCCTCTTTGGCCCGGCGCGGCGGCGGTGCGTTCGGAAAGGTGTACGCCGGGAAAAGCACCGTGAGCCGGGTGAATCAAGCTCTCGCCGCCGCCACGGAGGCGGGCAAAGCAGCCCTCCCCCTCAAAGCTCCGGGAGCGAGACATTCCAACCTCCCCCTCCGCAGGCGCCGGCGCGCCGGGGCCACCCTCCGCCGCAAGCTTCGAGAAGTCAACCAATCCCCGCCACCACAGAGCAAAGACGGTCGGCCCCCGTGCAATGCTCCGATCCGTACTCAGCCACGACGGAGACCTAGCGTTCGGCTCATCTCGGGGCCCCACTCGACCCCGCCGAAGAATAGCTCCGTCGACCAACCGGCTCCAGAGGAATTTGTACGGCGGTGGTTATCATGAAGTGGGAAATTACGGAGCGTTCGATGCCTTTCCGCACCCGTGGTACGCGCCGGGCCGCAGGCGCCAGTGGGGAAGATGCCCTAGCACGCAAGATGGCCGAATTGATGCAACCGCCCGGCCTCAAGCCAAGGATGGGGCCCCACCTACGTGCCGCCGTTCCCGCAGTGGTACTATAACGTGCTCCCCGCCACCAAGGGTGAAACCGCCGACGGAATTCACAAAGTTCTCTCGGGTGACAAGACAAGCACGGCCGAGCATATCGCTCGTTACCTCATGCACCCTTGGGGAATGTTCCCGCCGAAGAGACGTTCGTGGTTCGCTACTTCCCCGCCCGCCGACGGGTCCAGCCTTTCGCGTGGTTCTCGTCCTTGCCGCCCGAATCGCGTCGTGGAAGGATTTGGAGCGTAAATTCCACGCTCATTACTTCGGGCCGCCTTCCGAGAAGAAGTTGATTGATCTCGCCACCGAAGCAAAGGCACAAGAAACACCGCCGGAGTTTCTTAGAAGATTCAGCAGAAGTCAAGGGCATGTGCTTCTCATTGAACTTGCCGTACGATCGACCGGGGCCGATATGGCCGTCGCCGGGATGTTGCCACCGTGCGCGAGAAGCTATTTGGGATGGAGTTTGAAAACTTGGGCCGCCTATCGCGTGTTGTCCTTGATGAGCAATCGTGCATATGGCCTCAAGAAGGACCCCAAGTTTGGCAAACAAGATGACATCGCCGACATCTACAACCAATTCTTGGACAAGGCCGATTTGTGCGAAGATTCCGACGACGAATTGGAGATAGTCGCAACAGAGATCTTGTGGGGTAAAGAGCCCTTGACAATGAATCAGCGGTGGGTCAGGCAGACCAAAGGAACCTACGACTTCAACATCACAAAGGCTGATAAGTTGTTTGAGCTATTGGTAAAGGAAGGCCGAATCAAGCTGCCTGAAGGGCACTCTATGCTTCGGCTCGATGGAGTCAAAGCGAAACGTTACCGCGGCTTCCATGACAGGGACTCGCACTCCATCAACGATTGCGGTGGTCTTCGTGATGAGGATCCGTAAGGCTATCCAGGAGGGGCACCTCAAGTTCGATAACAAGATGAAGCCGGATGGCCACCCCTTCCCTCGAACATGCTCCCGCTTTTCTATCAATGCGATAACGCAAGAAAAGGGGGAAAGTCAAGGTCCCGACCTCGCCCGTGTCCAAGCAAGATGGATCAGTTGACTCGGAACGCCAGGTGACCCTAGAACAAGTGCAGGGCGACGCCCCCCGCGTTCTCAAGAGCCACGTTGAGATTGGGGAATCGTCCAGGCCTAAACCCAAGGTGACGTCACGCATTCTCCTTAACAAATGGCAGCGCCAGATGGAAAAGGAGTGCTACCAAAAGCGTCGTCACGAGGAGGAGCAGCGCAGGGCTGAAGAAGAGGCGCGCAGATGGAATCAAGAACAGCACACGCGCGAGCAGGGGCGCGCCCACTGGGGGTGCGCCTTCTTCAGGCACTGCTGGAATGAGGGCCTAAAGCTACCCACATTAAGGAACTGTCCTGAATGCAGCGACAGATATGTTGAGTACAGGCAGGAAACTGCCAATCGCCGATCCGTCCATGAAAGACTTGGAAGGATCCACCCGAATGGGGATCGACGGCAAAAAATTGAAATCATTGATCATCCCAGGAAGCGCCAAGCCGATCTCGGTGGGCCGATCGTAGAAGAGGACGAGGATGTCCACGTCCGGCGTAAGGGGCAAGGGTGCCCGCCCGCCTACGCAGAGCCGAAGAGGCGGGTCCGCCGCTTGAGGAACCGCGAGATGAAGCAAGCCGGGATCCGTACGAGGTAAAAGTGGCGCCCCAAGGACCGGCCCGAAGGATCGAAGCGTTCGGCCCCCGCATGCATGGTATACTTCCCCGCCAAACGAGTTCATGGCTCCCGCTAACCGGGTGATGCAGAGGAAGCTTCCCTTTGGACGACGAGCACCGAGGAGATGATGGCGCAACCGGTGCTTGCCGCGGTGCCATCTTCGACAAGCCGGCCAAGAATCGCCATATGAGGCCGCTGTACTTGAGGGGGTACGTCAATGGCAAGCCATTGACCAAGATGTTCGTCGACGGTGGCGCGGCGGTCAATGTAATGCCGTACACCACCTTCAGGAAGCTTGGCATGACCCCGGGCGATCTGACACCAACAAGCATCATCCTGAACGACTTCGCCGGAACCCCTCGTACACCAAAGGATGCGCTCACGTGGACTTGATGATCGGGTCCAAGACGCTCGCTCACCACCTTCTTCGTCATCGAAGGGAAGGGAGCCTACGCCCGTCGCGCGGCGGACCGGGATCCACGCCAACCGCCGCGTCCCATCCACTATGCATCAACCGATCCAAAGGGTGGACGATGAAATCGAGGTCGTCCAAGCGTGATGACTCCGTAAGCGTGGCTAACATGGAACCAGCCTTCCGGGGAGTACCAAGGCATCGATTGCTTCTCGTGGAAGGATCGGGGAGAAGGTCCCGTTGAACCCGTCGGCCAGTGACCAACCCCGATTCAAGTAGTCGGCTCTTATAGTAATTTTTAATGGAGAACCCCGTGGATGGCACCGATGGCAAGTTAGGACGAGGATTTATGTCGGCCGATAAGCCGGAAGAAGTTGACATCGGGAACGGTGATAAATCAAGGCCGACGTTCATCGGTGCAAATTTGCAACCGGACTTCGGGGGAACTTAATTGAGCTTCTCAAAGAATATAAAGATTGCTTCGCCCGGGATTACTCGGAGATGCCCGGATTGGATCGTTCCATCGTCGAGCACCGGTTGCCAATCAAGCCTGGTTTCAAACCATATAAGCAACCGCCCCGAAAATCTACAAGGATGAGGTATTGGCCGATGTGAAGAAGGAAATCGAAAGATTACTTGACGCAAACTTCGTTCGGCCCCGCGATATGCGAGTGGATTTCTAACATCGTCCCCGTGTATAAGAAAAATGGAAAAATGAGAGTTTGCATAGACTTCGTGGACCTAAACAGAGCTACTCCCATGGATGGATACCCGATGCCTATTGCCGATTTGTTGATTGACGCCGCCGCTCGGGCACAAGGTGATTAGCTTCATGGATGGCAACGCGGATACAATCGGATCTTCATGGCAATAGAAGACATATCAAAGACGGCCTTCGGTGTCCCGGTCATATAGGCCTATTTGAATGGATAGTCATGACGTTTGGGTTGAAAAATGCCGGTGCAACCTATCAGCGGGCCATGAATTACATTTTTCATGAGTTGATCGGCAAGACCGTGGAAATCTACATTGACGACGTAGTGATCAAGTCCTTAAGTCATGACACCCATCTGGAAGACGTGAAGAAGACCTTGGAATGCACCCGGAAGCATGGCCTAAAGATGAATCCAAACAAGTGGGCATTCGGGGTGTCAGCTGGAGAGTTCTTGGGGTTTTTGGTCCACGAAGGGGGAATCGAAGTTGGCAAAAAGAGCATGAAAGCCATTGATGAAGTCGTTCCTCCAACCAACCTCAAGGAGTTGCAATCACTGCTCGGCAAGATCAACTTCGTGAGAAGGTTCATCTCAAATTTATCACAGAAGGTGTTGCCGTTCTCTCCGTTGTTGAAGCTAAAGAAGGATCAGAAATTCACGTGGGGCGACGAACAACAAAGGGCTTTCGAGGAAATCAAGCAATACATGAAGGAGCCGCCGGTGCTGGTTCATCCTCAGCTGAACAAGCCTTTCAAGTTGTACGTGGCGGCCGATACCCAAACTATTGGATCGGCCCTTATCCAAGAATTCGAAGGAAAGGAGCGGGTAGTAGCTTACCTTAGCCGAAAATTACTTGATCCTGAAACCAGGTATTCGGCTATGGAAAAAGCCGTGTCTTTGCGTATACTACTCATGTACAAAGTTTCGGCACTACTTGTTGAATGCCGAATGCACTGTATACTCGAAGTTTGATGTGATAAAACATATGTTATCTATGCCAATTTTGAATGGACGGATTGGCAAATGGATTTTAGCTTTATCGCAGTTCGAGTTGAAGTTCGAATCGGCAAAAGCCATCAAAGGTCGTGTCATTGCCGATTTTATTACCGAACATCGTGACCCTTCGCCTGATCTCGCTTGAAATTACCCCTTGGGCTTTATTTTTTGATGGGTCATCATGTGGCAAAGGTGGGGGAGTAGGGATCCTACTAATTTCTCCCGCAGGTGAGATGTTTGAATTCGCCATTCCTATACAACCCACCGTCACAAATAACCAGGCCGAGTACGAGGCATTGCTTCGAGGGCTTCAATATTTGAGAGAAGCCGGGCCGTTTCGGTTGAAATTTATGGAGATTCGCAGTTGGTCATCAAGCAATTGAACGGCCGCACGAGTGCAGAGCGAGGCGCCGAGGAGTTACTACGAGGAATGCAGAGAAATCTTGAAGGGCTTTCCACCGGTAACCCTACAAAGACATTCCTAGAGAGCATAACGAGGAAGCAAACAAAGTCGGCTCGCAGCGCCTCGGTTATAAAGAGAGTCAAGAAGCATTTGCCGCAGGTGAGTGCACTAGGGACGGATCTTACGAGAAGATGATTGGAGGAAAGAGATCGTTGATTATTTGAGAGATCCATCCCGAAAAGTCTCTAGGAAGCTCGGTACAAGGCAATCAAGTTCGTTCTTCCGGATGACAATTTATTCTATAAATCATTAGATGGAGTATTGCTACGATGCCCGGGTCCGTAAGAAGCCAAGAACATGATGAGCGAGGTGCACGATGGGATATGTGGAGCGCACCAATCGGCCTATCGGATGAAATGGGTTATTAGGCAAGCCGGATGCTTTTGGCCGACGATATTAGAGGACCGCTTTGGGTATTACAAGGGGTGTCAAGATTGCCGGAGGTTCGGGAATATTCAAAGAGTCCCCGCATCGGCATTGAATCCCATCATCAAGCCATGGCCATTCGGGGGCCGGGGTATAGACTTGATTGGCCAAATTAATCCGCCATCTAGCAAGGGGCATAAGTTCGTGCTTTTGGCTACGGACTACTTCACCAAATGGGTCGAGGCGATCCCGCCGAAGAAAGTGACGTCGTAAAACATGATCGAGTTCGTTAAGGAACACATCATCTATCGATTTGGAATCCCTCGCACGATTACCACCGACCAGGGGGCACAATTCGTGTCATTGGAGTTCGAGATTTTGCCGAAAGCATGGGAATCAAACTCGTTTAATTCTTCTCCATACTATGCCCAAGCTAATGGTCAAGCAGAGGCTTCTAACAAAATCATGATCAAGCTCATACAAAAGAAAATCGACCAGAAGCCAAGGAGGTGGCATTCGGTACTCAGTGAAGCGTTGTGGGCTTACCGAATGGCCCCCCATGGAGCTACAAAAACTTCTCCTTACGAGTTAGTTTACGGGCATCATGCGGCCCCGCCTTGGGAAATGCAATCGGACTCGAGGAGAGTAGTCTTTGCGCAAAACGAGTTAAGCTCCAAGGATTACGGTGGCCTGATGATGGATGAGTTAGAAGATTTGCATATGATCCGTCTCAGGGCCCTGGAGAACATCGAGAAGAACAAGCTGCGGGTCGCTAAATATTATAACAAGAAAGTAAAAGTAAGGCAATTTGCAGAAGGCGACCTGGTGTGGAAAGCGCTATTGCCGATTGGAACTAAATATAGTGAATTCGGCAAATGGTCCCCTAACTGGGAGGGGCCTTTTCGTGTGGTCAGATGCGTTCCTGGTAATGCATACATATTGAAAACTTTGCTAGGAGAGGAGTTTTCCGCCGCAATAAATGGAAGGTATCTGAAGAAGTATTATCCTAGCATTGAAATCGATCGATGATTATACACATCCGACACGAAACGGCCCAGGCGCTCAAGGATGAGGCCGCCTTTAGAACAAAAATCCATGAACAAGAGAAAATGGCCGGTTCGATGCATTGCCCTTAGCTCAACACTACATTACAACCGTTTCTTGCGGGATTACACATAGCGGCCCCGAAGGTCAAGTCCCCTAAGGGAGGGAAGCGAAGGCGTGGAGAAAGAAGCGAAAGTATGATTCAATCTTTTCTTTGCTTCTTCGGCGTCGCTCCCTCTTCGCTTGTTCCGGACCACCGTGACGGCGACTTGGAACGCACGAGGATGACCATGATTGGCGGCCTCTACCAAGCTATCCCAGGCCGCCTTCAGATTGCTGTACCTGTCAGAGACATCTGGAGCAAAAGAATCAAGGTCAGGGGCAAGAAATCCAGATGCAAACATGAAGGGGTCGAAGCGTTTACCCCCTACTAGTGCTTCCGGCGCCATGCGCACGCTCGCGCTCGGCTTGGCAACGGACGGACATGTCCCCGAGGCCGCGCTCCGTGTGCCGGCACGGCGGCGCGGTCGATGAATGACCCTTTGCTCGGGCGTGGCATCCTCTGCGCCTCGGGGGAGGAATCGGAGGAGATGTACTCGGGGGACATCTTCGGTCCCAATGACCTCTTCGGAAGCAAATCAAGGCCGAAAAGACGAGAAGAAGACATGAAGCGTAAGATCAAGCGGAGAACGAGGAGCGAGATCAAGAAAGAACTCACTTCCGAATCGTACGCTTCCTTGATGAGCCGCTCCCCTGAGGTTGTTTACCCTTGTCCATGGCGTTGGGGTTTTTTCTTCTGGCAGCAAAGGAAGAGACGAGAAGCGATGGAGGAGTGTGCTAATGGACTTGCAGAGCACCCCACGGGCTATTTTATTGACCAAGGAGGCGCATTGGGAGTGATGATCTGGCCAGTACACACTGTTGGAATACCAAGCGGCAGGGGTTTCCACCAAGTACGAAGGGTTTTTCTTTTGAACAGTGTTTACGGATTGCCGAATTGGGATCCTTTGTGGATCTTGCGCCGAGGGGCAGTTGTTTGCGAGCGTTCGGCTAAAGACAGTTCCCAGATGCATTCAAAGAAGACAAAATTCACAGATGCAAATGCGAAGGGAAATATCACGGAACAAAAGCAGAATTCAAAAGTTCATCATATATTGCCGACATTTACGCATCCCTAGTACAATCTAGTCAAAGAGTCTGTTCAACACAGACTGGGGATGGGTAATTTCGGCAATGGCGTCGCCGTGGCCGTCGAGGCGCTCCAGGATGAGCTCGATCTCGTCGATATCCTCCGGCGCGCCGCCCTGGAAGCCACGCGGCCTGGTGGAGTGGTCGACGTCCGTATGCGTCGCCATCGCGGCCGGTGCCCAAGGTGGTGCCCAGGCGAACGCCATGAACGGCCACCTCGTCGACGCGACGCTCCACCGCGGCCGGGCGCTCCGCCGGCGTGTCGCCGTGGGCATTCACCTTCTCGGCCAATTGCTCTACCAACGTCTTTAGCCGGTCGAGCTCGGCGTCGCGGCACGCAAAAGACAAGCGAGAAGGAATTAGCATCAAAGGCCGAGCTGGACCAAGAATCAATCTCAGGGCCATACCGTCAATGGCCTCCAGCAGTTGTTTGCGCTGGTCCTCCCATTCTAACTCGGCCACGCCCGCTTTCTTGGAGACATCCTCCAGTTCGCGACGGGATGCCTCCAACTCCTCCTTGTAGCGGATGGCGTCTGCTTCCCCGTACGGTACCGGGGAGTGGCCGTCGGACTCCGAAGAGTCATCTGGGAGGGGTTGATTTGTCGGTGCGCGAGGCGGATTCCACTGAATCAACCTGCAAAAGGGAGGTGATTGTCAAGGCAAAAGAAGATCAAGAGAAGGATCGAAGAGGAGAAGTTGACGGTCATCACCGCCTGCGCGCATTAGCGCTGCTCCCCTCAGCCTCGTCGGAGGCACGGCGGCGGTTGAGGCGACGCACCATTGCGGTTTGGGGATGTGCACTGTTTGCAAGAAGACCAGAGATTGGCAAAGATTCGAGAGCTAGAAGGCCTGGTGGAGAGCTAGGGGCACCTATGGCAGCATTTATAGGCCTGGCAGGGAAAATCGTGGCTTCGAGTCGTGGCTGTGGATCGTGGCGCACGTCCCAATAAAATCGGAAGGCGGAGAGATTTCCTTGACCAGCCCCCGCCCGCGGTCGTTTGGAGTCCCAAGCTGGACCGTGTGCGGGTTGATTGGTTCGGCTAAGGGAACTCAAGGTATCGTTCGGGAGTTAGCGTTTCACTACCGAATGGGTCGTTCAGCATTACATCTCAAAATACGCAAAGGAAAGGAAACAAATCGCAAAGGAAATATTACAAGAACGACCAGTCCAGGTATACATCAATAAGGACATTCAAGCATTAAGGAGTTTTGCGAGTGCGTGGCGAACATTGGATACTATCAAGTGGGAATTATCCAAGATCTCCTGGAAGTCCTTTTGGGCACCAGATAAGTCAATGAGCTCTGCATCGCATTGCTTTACTCTGGTAACAGCCGATTCTGCCTCCGCTTGGGTCTTTGCTATCAATCCAGGGAGATCGGCTATTTTCTTCTGGTCAATCTCCATCTCCGCTGACAGGCTTCTCAATTCCGCCTCTAGAGCAGCCTTCCTGGCGACTTTCAAATCGTAAGAAGCTTGCGGGTCGCCCAAGGCATCTTTATGGCTTTCTCGCTTGGGATTGTGCCCCGTTCATGGCATGTTCGCGCGTCGGCTTTCTCCTTTTCGATGGCGGACGGGAGCGCAATTTCCTCCAAGTGCGCCTCAAGGGAACATAAAAGGGCTCTAAGTCGTAGACGGATGATAAGAAAGCTCGATGTCATCGGGGAGTCTTCGACTAATGGGTTCAAACATCTCTTCAAAATGACGAAGATCATTGAGCCGATCCCGAACATCTTTTTCTAGCCGGTGCCGCAATTTCTTTGAGTTTGGGCAACACTTCATCCGACGGGCCGGTTCATTTCTTTCATCACCTCGGCCGTTGATGGGCCCTCTGATGGCAAGCTCGATGACGGCGGAGCATGACCCTGAAAAGTAACATTACCGAGGTGAGAATGCTGACATCGAAGTACCGAAACCAAGCGCGGAATTGAGTACCTCATGAATGGTTTCTTGAGCGGGGGCAATCGCGACAGAAAGGTGCCCCCGGATAGAGCCGAAACTCCCAAGTCGGGGGATGCCGATGCGGCCATCGGCGACTCGTGAGTTTCGGGTCCGAAGAATCGGATCCTCCTCTCGTTGGGTTGGTCATTGCCGCTTGACCGATAGGCGATGGCATCCCGGGGGAATTTGGTGGCTCCGGTTGAGTTGGGAGGTCCATCTGCGGGGAGTGTCTTGCGCTTCGCGCAGAAGGTGATGAAGACGAGATCTCTCTTCGGGATGGGCAATTCAACCCTGGATGGGCTCGCTTGTTGAACCACTGGAACATCTACAAGCGGTTCTCCTACGGCTTCCTCTGCAAGTGTCCAATAAAAAGAGTGAGTGCCAGTATTCATCCTTGAAAAAGGACAGTAAAGGACATACCAGTGGGTAGAGCACTGGCGGTGCCTGGTTCGAAGAATGTTGGGCTCGGTCCGAAAATGCACAATGAATATGATCCATCAAGAACAGAGTGACTTGGTAATCAAGAAGGTAAAGGGTTTTACCTCAACAAGCACCTTTTTGACAGTTCTTCTCCTTTTGGCACTTGGAGGGGCAATCAGGTGCAGACCTTGCCTCCTGTCTGCAGCGAGGCTAGAAAGACTGGGATCTGCAGTAGCATACCTGGCCATTAATTGATGCAGGGTTGTGGATTTAAACCCCAATGCTGAAATCGGGCCTTCGGCATTATAAGTGATTACCCTGGCTCGAGGGGCAGGTACTGTGTTCTGTGGGCAAAAGATGAAGGTCAAAACCACGAATGGAGAAGAAGTGTTTGATCCAAGGGCTCATTGTGTTACCTCTGAAGTCGGCAGGAAATCAGGCACCAATTCTGCACAGAACACATGAACGGGTTCACTGAAGATGTGGTCATGGAATTCTTGCCACCATGAGTTGAAGGTGGGGTGAGCTATGGTTGCGGGCACAAAAGGACATGTGTAGACAAGTGGGACTACACACATAGTTGAAAACTCTGCCGCATCGCATCGCTTCTTTGATTTCCTCCCCGGGTTTGAGGAATTCATGCGAAACAATCTTGGGGGCATCTGGCCACATCCAAGTTGCCTGGCCATTACATTAGGATGGTAGTACTCATAAGTACGGTATTCGCCTCCCTCCATTGAACTCAGCGGTAATATGCATGGGCGGATTATGATGTTAAAGATTTCCAAGAATCCCCTATCTTGATGGCCGGGCTCAAAGGAGAATTCGACAGGGAAGGTCAGAGTGTCATTGCCTAGATAAGGGAGCCAAAGAGGATTGGAGAAACCTCTGAAGAACAACTCGAAGAGCTGGATGATGTCCTGCTGAACGATAACAGTTGAAGCTGCTTCTCCATAGTTTTGGCATCCTCTGGTAACTTGAAGCTCTCCTTCGGGGGGATTGGACCAAGGGAAGATCCTGGAGTTCAAGTTGGCGCCTATAATCTGATGCATGTGAAGTTGCAACCAAATTTGAACAAACCACCAAGGGCCATTGACGCATGCTATCCTCTGGCTGGTGTACATTTGGGTAACGGTCTGATGAAGCATATGGTATACACTGCCCAAGAGGAATTTTCCCAGAGGAAGGCGATTGCCGCTAGCCGGATGGATCGCCATTGCGATGTGATTCAAAGTGGGTTCGTTGGCCTTGCCACGAAGACAAATCGCATAACCACATGTTCAAAAGGCTCGTATTCAACTTCGCCAAGGGGATTGTCTCTCATGTGCTTCGAAATATAATTCTTGTAGCCATTCCCCGGCTTTACCCCCGTTTGGCGTGAGGAATTCTTGAAGTTCCAAGGCCGGGACGGACCCGAGTGATGTCAAGGCCGGTGATCATGTACACATCGGCCAAGGTTGGAGACATTGGGCCATGCCCAAAAAGGAAGGCGTTGACGCCATTTGACCGAAGTGGCATGCGGCTATCGAAGATCTTCATTCTTGGGTGTCTCGGCTACGGATAACTCCGGACATTGAGCAATGCGGAGAGCATCCGCATTGGTCAATCCACTCTTATCCGCAAGAATCCTCCGATACCAAGTCTTCCACCGCAATTGGGGGGCAAAGGCCGCTTCTTGAACGCATCTTGCCACCGGGGAGGTGGAGATAAAGCTACCTTGAAAGGGATTCTCTCGAGATTCGGCGGCAATAAAATCTCGGGGGTCGGGATTCCCTTCGGGACCAAGATAATAAGACCGCGAATTGGCCTCAATAGGAATCGAAGAGCGAGAGAGGGTTCCCGGAAGAGAGCGGAAGAAGAAAATTTCGGGTAAAGTTGAAAACCTAATGCCGAACAAAGGTTTGGAGGGGTGAATTTACCCGAGCAACCTTGGTTCGAGTTGCCATTGGAAATTCGAGCTCGGGACGAAGGGGATCTAGGGTTGGATCTGAACGAAGAATCCGGCGGATTGCGAAGAACAAAAGTGTTGACGGGTTTGGCTCAAGGATTCGTGGCTAGAGTCAATTGTGGAACAAAATTACTTTTATCCCACAATTGAAGGGGCATGTGTTAACACCAAAATTTGGTAAGGAGTATGACATGTGGGTCCGATTCGAAAAAGAGTCCGTCTGGTGGAAGGAAAGATATTTTCAGAGATTTTCGGCAGAAGGATCCGCGGTCGGCTATCTGCTCCAGTTCGGCAAAAGAACAGTAGAGCTGATTTTGCGGGATTGGACGGTGACGTGGCTCAATTAGAAGAAGCGAATGGATGGATAGGCGATCGAGTTTAGTTAGGCAATGAATCCATTCGCAGTTGTAATCAGCAGGGTATAAATACGATCCCTGGATGTATGTAAAAAACACGTTCATTCCTCAATACACACCGGCCTTACGCCAAACCCTAGAGTCCTTGTCGTGTCGTCGAGTTCTTCGAGAGGGCCAATCGATCCGTCGACCTCCGTGAGTACCGCAACCTTGTATCATGTCTAGTATCATGCGGTGGATTTAGATCTGATGCAAGTAGTCTTGTTACCACGCTTCGTGTCATGCGGTAGATTCAAGCTTGGTTCAAGAGGGTTTCTTGTTAGATCATGAGCCATGCGGTAGGCTAAGGTTTAGCTCGAAGCTAGTTATCGGCTCTATTGGATTTTGGCAAGATCCAATGGATTCATTAAGTTACCCCGTGTTATCATGAGTTTTACTTTATGTTTTAATTCATGCAACACACTCTTGCCCAATCTAGATGGGTTTGGATCGGCTTGTTTCCCTTTTAAGATCCGTCTACGAGCAGATTTCGTGTTTTTGACGCATGGATCTTGTGCTCTCCGATAGCCGAAACCGAATCGATCTAGGTTGTTACGTGTTGCGGGTTCAAGCTTGCTTTGTGCGTATAAATCTTGAAAGAACCGGGTATCATGCGGTAGATGCAGGTTTTTGGGTTGCTTTGGAGCTAGTCATCCGGTGGATTAGATTTCCAATTCAGTCTGATAGTTTTATTCACGTGGTAATGTTTGTTCCTTCTTCATGGACCCTGGATCGGATGTTCAGCCGTATTCGGTTATATCTTCACGAGTAGATCACGTGCCTCGTTCGTGCCTTAAGTGATGTATGCTTTTAGCTTTCCGTATTTGGATTGTATCATGCGGTGGATAGATCTATTTGCGGGAAGTGGTACGTTTTTCATGCAAGTTGTATCATGCGGTGGATAGATTTGTTTGTGATCGTACCCGACGGATCTTAAAGTACCTAGACATGCGGTAGACTAGTGCTTTGATCTATGCGTGCTCATTTAATACATGATCATGTCCGTGCTTTACCTCATTTTATTTAATGACAAACCTCACGGGGATCGGTCATAACTTCATGCTTGCATCTTTATCTATGTAAAGACCGATCATCGTCACGCTTACGTCATCCATTCGGCAGTATTCTTTTTCCCTTTATAATGGTCCGGATGGTTGTGATTCTCTGACAGGTAGCTCTACATAGCTACATGTCATTCTTGCTTGGCTTTTTGGCCGTAAATATGGAACTGTCTGGTGCCACCCGACAAGTTCCAAGCTTTGGTATCTAATTGCTTTATCTTTTGTTAATTTTCAGGAAAAATTGACTGGCACGTCATTTGCTCTTTGCGCGTGCGAAGCTAGCTTTTTCGGCTTGCTGTGTGATTGGCGTTGAGTGCACATTTTGCGTCAACACCCGCCATGGACACCGGCCAGCGACTGGGGTCTGGGCCCGGATGGGCTAAGACGGGCCGCGGCTGGGCCGGAGGGCGAGATGGGTCGGGCCTTCGGGCTCGGCCCAGATAGATAGGATAGGTTTTCTTTTTTTTCGAAATTATTTTTAATGCGAAAACAATTCCAAAAAAAACCTAGAATTTGTTTAAAGGCATGAAAAATACTCCGAACATCACAAAAATTCCAGGAAAAATCCCAGAGACACATTGGGACATGAAAAATCCAAATAAAGTATTTGAAGCTCATGAAAAAGATTTTAGAGCCTTAATAAATAGAAATAGCTCTAGAAAAATGAGAATAAATTCCAGAAAAATCCGGAAAATTCTCGGGAGAATTTGGACAGCTCCTAAACGCATTTTGAAACCTTTTTGCACTCAAGAACCACTAGATGCATCAGCATGAATGCAACACTCACAACTTTTTATTTGCTCAAGAAAATCAAACATGGATTTTTCCTATACTATATTTCCTGTAAAGAAAAATAAATGTTGGGAAAATTTTAAAATTATGAGAAAATAGTTATTTAATTATTCTCTCTATTCACATCCCGAAATTGGAAATTTCTGGGTGTGACAGCCTTGTGTTCCATGAACTTGCGCTTGTTTTCCTTCTTTTCTTCAGCCCTTGCTCTCTCCGTGAGTATTGCCATGTTCATGAGGGTGTTAAAGTCTGGGTAGATCTGAGGAGTCAGCAGTGTCCTCAGTTCCGGAGTCAGCCCCTTCTTGAACATTTCTTGCTTTTTGGAATCTTTATCCACTTCCTCGAGGCCATAGCGTGCCAGCTCTATGAACTGGTACGTGTATTCCTCCACAGACATGTTGCCTTGGCGGAGTTCGCGGAACTCGTCTACCTTCCGCTTTAGTGTGGCCTCCGGGATGTGGTAGCGACGGAACTCCTCCACGAATTCATCCCATGTGATGGCAGAGGGATCCTTGGCTGCGGCGCAGTAATTTTCCCACCAGGCTAGGGCTGTCCCGGTGAGATGCCAGGAGAACCTTGTCGCGGTCCTCACAGTTGAAGGGCTCTAGCTCTCTCAGAATGGCTCTCAGCCAATCGTCAGCATCCAAAGGATTCACCGACCCGCCAAAGGTGGGCGGCTTAGTCCTGAGGAACTCGATCAGCTTCTCGTTCATGCCCAAAACTCGGGGTCTTGGGCGGTTGACGGCGTTGAAGATAGCCTCCATCAGGACAGTCTGGTTGGCTAAGAATTGTGCCAAGTCAACGGGAGGGGGTGGCGGTGGCAGGACCACGTTCTCTCCTCCATCTTCATTTTGGTTAACTTCCTGGTCGTGGAGACGCTCGCTCCGATCGGCTTGCGATCCTTCAGCGTCCGATCGGTGGGTCCTGACAGGGCGCCTGGAAACCATCTGTAAAGAAACGGGCTTTCTAAGAGGTCTAGTTTTATGTGATGTTTAATTGGATTATATCGGATTTCTTTCTGAAAAGGCAGGGTCTACTCCTGCCGGTAAGCACACAACAAGCAAACAAGCAAGCACAAATAAGTTTTTATTACAAACCAGCGAGGAGGATACATCCCGACTACGCGGACACACTTCACGACTAAGGACTAAGGGCGCGACTTGGACCAGTACGGCTTCATTCCCTGGGTCTTGGGGCACACTACTCGCGAGAGAAGCTGTCTTCTGGGGTCGAGTGTTCTTCTAGCGAAATGAGCAGCTCGTCATCATTCCCGCCTTCGGGGTTTCCGTTTTCCTGAGGCTGTGCTGCAGCTTCAGTGGTCGTCGTTGGGGGTTCGGCGACTGCTGGTGGTGCTGGCGGGACTTCGATAGTTCCTCCCCAACCCACAAGGGGTGTTCCCAGCAGGACTTGAGCTTCTCCAATGGCTGGAACGGGTGTTCCGCCGTTGGTCCATTCTTGCATGCGTTGGTCCTGGATTCTCCTGAAGCTTTCCTGGGCAACGGCTTCATTACTTATGGCGGCTGCGGTCCTTGCTTCAGCTTGAGCCACTCGGACTTGGTGCATCCTTACTGTGACTTCAGCTTGCTCGGCCCGGCTGATTTGTTCCCTCAAGTGCTTGGCTTGGTCATCAAAGAGCTTATCCAGGGAGACAAGGTAGGCGACTACGTGGTACAACAGGTCTTCTTGGTGGCGGCGTCCTTCCAGGTTTCTCATGCGGGCCTGCCAAACTGGGGTTCTGATGGCGGGAGGGAAGTACCTCATCGGTGTGGGGACGAGGTGTTCTTCGTAGATTCGGCACAGGTAGCGGAGGGCTTTTCTGAGGGCCAAAGGATAGGTGTCCCGGTGTCGAAACCCTGTGGCGGTCACGCGCCACGGCTCGATGTTGGTGTGGCGGTTGCTTCTAGCGACGGAGAGGACCACTCTACAGCAAAGAGTGCCGAGTTGCTCGTACTCTCTCGTTGTGTAGTACCTAGGGCGCTCGGTGATACCGAGGCGCTCCGGGGAGTTGATGAGCGAGCGAGCAAAACCGGGCTCCTCCCGGCACACGCCTTGGGTCCATCCATCTTCCGCCATCTGAAAACAAAGGTAGAGTTGAACAGGTTGTGGTGGGGTACAAGAGATGGATGACTTTATTTAGTAGCAGGGTTGGGGTACATCCTTCGGGGTACACTTATTATTACTAGGACTCAGCTTCTGGCCTAAACACCCTAGTCTTATCCTCATGATGATTCTTCCTCTAGCTGGATACGGTGCTTCTTCAGTGGGAGATCTTGCTCCAGTATCTCATCTTAAGTCTGGGTCCCTTTGTCCCAGTGGGTTTCTTCGGGTTCATCTTCTTCTGCTCTGGCTCCTTCATCTCTGCTTCTACGCTCCTTTAGTTCATCCCATAGGGCTTTATGGGCCAATAGAGTGCACTCTCTTTCCCTAAGATACTCTTGCTTCGTGTTGTGTAGTTCAACTTCTGCTATGGTTGTCTTTACCCTCTCCAGTTCTATCCTCTGCTCTGCTCTTTCCGCTCTGTCAATCTCGCGCTTGAGCTTCTTGGGCTTGCTCCTGATAAAGGTGGTCTAGGCCTCTGAGGTATATGGATAGGTGGGAAACTGCCTCTTCTAAGTCTTCTTCCTCTCGTTCTAGTCCTCTCATGCGATCGATCCACGAGCGTCCTCTTCCTCCGGAGGGTGGAAAGAATCCCATTGGAGTCCTTCGGAGGTGCTGTCTATAAACCACTCGTAGCTGTCGCAGGGCCTTCCGAGCAGCCTTGGGGTAGGTGTCGGCAAAGCGAAAACCAGTGGCGGAGACGAACCATGGTTCTATGTCGGGGTAAAGCGTTCTTCTTCCCACAAAGATCAGCAGCTTACACCGAGGGGTGCCGTAGCGTTCGTACTCCCGGTAGACGAACTCTGGCGGATCCCTTACTCCGACGCGCTCTAGGGCCGAGTAGCAACGGAGTTAGGGAGGCCGAGCCGGACGGGCGCATTCCTCCGTTCCATTCGGGGTTAGCCATCTGGAAACAGGCAAGAATCAAGGTAAGGATTTGGAAAAGGTGAGCTTAGCAAAGGAAAGGTTAGAGAAGGCCAGAGGAGGTTTCGTATCCTAGGGGTCATGTCCTACGGCCAACCTACGGCTCTGATATCACTGAAGCGTCCCCTCATCAGAGGTGACTAAATGTGACACAAATACCAGTCCCAGGAGGCTGGTAACACATTTATTACAATAGGTGGAATCAGTCTTTTACATCACGGCGACACAGAGGGCACGGTAGTGCCAACGCTACAAGGAACAACACCAATGCTAACGACCACACTACAATAGCAAAGGCTTCCATAGCCTCCTCAGAGTACCACACCATGGAAGCTTTCGGTAGGGGCCCTGGGTACACAGGCACGGTTGGGTGTAGGGCAACGACCTACTCAACGTCTTCGGGAATGTAATCGGGATCCTCCTCTGAAAAATAGTTAGTAAAACAAGGGTGAGCACATACGTACTCAGCAAATCCAACCCCACCCACGGAGGGGCTTATAAGCAGATCATGCACATGATATATATAGCAAGGAACAGGTTAAGGTTCATTTTGCAAACTTACTCATGCAGGGGTTCATTTCAAAAGGTTTTCGCAAATCATCTTCATAACCCAAGTAACTCCAATGTTTTAGGAAAACCACTGTGGAACTACCGGACTTCCCGTCCGTCGTAGCCCAGGCACACAGCCACACACTTCACGCAGAAAACAACTCACACCAGAAAAACATCCCATCCCAAACACTAGTTTTTGTGACCACACCGTGACTCGTCCAATACCGTGGACACGGCTATTCAAATAGGTTTGACACTGCGAGAGGTTGTACATCTTTACCCACAAGTAGGGTACGAGTCACACGGACACCTCGGTGCGGTACGGATCCTATCAAAGCCATTACCCACCTTAGCTAACACTACGAGCCACCACGGAAGCACCCAAGGGGTTATACCACATAACCAGGGCGTACCTCACACAGAGCATACCCCTACTCCTTGGTCGCCCGCTGCTCACCCGCACACCAGATGGCAAATAGATTAACTAGTGGGATTTATGCTAAGCCGTTGCCACATACGATGGTCGAGTAGTTGTACGAGGATTTGGGTCAGGTGAGATGTCACGCAACCCGGTCCTTAACCGACAAGATGGACAACTCCCCACACGCTCAACCACACAGGTACGAGCTCATCCATACTCTTGACACACACGTCCATCCCGTCTACCTAGTTCTTTCCTCATTTTCCAAACATATCCCCTTTTGTTTTTAAAGCACTCACACATTTTGAAAACACTCACACATTTTAAAGCAAGCATTCAGGCCAAAACAAGGTTCAATCATGGCAATCAAGGGTGGCTATCCTACCGTGTTTTGCAGTAAAACAATATGCAATTTATAAAACGGGTACAGGGTATATTTATAAAACTAGGACAGAAACATGCGTCAAAGGATGAGGATGAACTTGCCGTCTTCGAAGTCTTCGGGGAGTGCCGGCTCGGCGTTCGGGGCTTCGGGCTCCTGCTCGTAGTAGTCGGCTTCGATCTCCGGCTCGGGGTACCTTCCTCCGTCTACTCCGTCGGCTATAGAGCACACACAGACAAGCAAGCAATATTAGCACACATATTTCCGGCCGAGCTCGAGGAGGGGAAATGAGCGGAGAGGGGGTATATATAAGTCCTAGGGAGGGGGTTGGTTCGGCGGGGGTACTACTGGGAGGGGTGTGGTCATATTTGGATTTAATTGGGAATAAAATTGTGCATAGGGTGTTGGGTTAAAGAGGGGTTACAAGGGCTAAGGGCCTATTGGTAATTTCTATTAATGGGGGAGGTTGGGCGCGATTGGGATTAAACCCGCGCATGAAATGTCGGGTTAGAGAGGTGTTTATAATTAACTAGGGTTGGTTAGTAATTTAGTTAGAATTAAAAGGACCTAAATATAATATTTAGGTAGGGTGGGGGTTTAATTAAACTAGCCTGGGGGTCTATCTAAAAATAACAGGGGTGTTTTGGTAAAGAATCTTAAGGTTTAGGGGGTATCTTGGAAAAGAAATGGAGGAAATAGAAGGAGGGGCTCGGTGGGGAGAAATAGGAGGGAGCCAGGGGGTTTTGGCTAAATAGCCTTCTTCCTCCTTGGCCTGCGCCCCGGTCAGAGGCAGGGGAGGCTCGGGCGGCGGCGGCCCGCCGGCCCTCCCGGCCACGGCCGCGGCCGGCGAGAGGGGGAGAAGGGCGGGGGCGACGAGGGGATCCTTTCCCCTCACTCACCTTGGACCGAGGCGGCGCGGGAAGGGAGCTCCACGGGCGGCGGCGGACCGGTGGTGGTGGTGCTTAGTGGCGGTGGTGTTCTAGTGCTCGGGCAAGGAAGGAGGTGGTCGTGGTGAGGTGCGGCGGCCCGGTGGGCGGCCGGCTCCTTTTATAGGCGGTGGAAGGCGGTTCGGGCGGCCGATTTTTCGAGCTCGAGGAGCTTCTAGGGTCGTCAATGGAGGTGGGAAAAATCTTGCCGTTCACGCTCTTCCGGCGGGGCTGTGGCCGGCGACCGCGGTGGGGCTGTGGTGCTGTGCGATTAGACGCGTCGTGCGGTGTGCTCGGGGAAGGAGGAGGGGCGACACGGTGGCGTGTCCCGGCGAGCTCGCCTTTAATGGCGGTCGCCGGCTCGTCCGGCCGTGCGCGGGCGGGGGCCCCCCTCCCCCGCGGGCGGCTCGGCGGGGTGGAGTGTGGTCGGCCCGGCGCGGGCCGTGCGGTCGGGGCGGGGCGCGCCGTGCCGGCCCGGCCGGTCAACGGCGCCAGGCGCGGCGCGGCCGGTTGCGGGAGGTGGAAGAAAGGAGGAGGGAGGGAGAGAGGAGAAGGAAAGGGAAGGGAAAAAGAAAAGAGGAAAAGGAAAAAGGAAAGGAGAAAAGGAAAAAGAAAGAGAAAGGAAGAAAAGGGAGAAGAAAAATAGAAAAAGAGAGAAAAAGAATTTGGGAAAAATTTAGAAAATTAGGGAAAAATGTTAGGGAAATTAGAGGAAGGGTTTTGCGGGATTTTTCCGATTTCCGGGCGTCGGCGCATTTTCCGGGACGGCGGTGATGGCGAGGCGGACCGGCCGTCGGGACCGCGGCGTGCGCGGGATTCCCAGCACGGTGGCCGACCGAGGCGTTGGGAAGGCGCGCATGGGTGCGGCTCGGGGTGCGGGCGGTGCCGGCGGGATTCGCGGCACTCGCGCCGGGGTGAGAGGGAGGGACAGTGACTAGGGTTTGAAGGGGTAATTGAGCTCGGCTGGACAGTTTTGAAAATACGCATGATTTATTAGGTGATTTATTTGGAGCTAAAAACGGGGGCGTTACACCCGCCCATTCTCCTTCTCGCGTAAGTGAAAGGCGACGCGTGGCTTCACGCCCGAGACGGATCCCGATGCGCAATCGAGTGGCACGTGCTGGCAGTAATGGAGTAGTGGGTGGGGGCAAAGGCGCCTGACGGTTCCGCGTCTTGTCAATATAACCCCCTCGCCCAGTCACCCTCCCTGCTTTCCCCTACTTCTTCCATAAGCTTATCATCTTTTCTTCACTTCTTCTTCCTCCTCGCGATTCAGCATTACAAATCTTCGGTCACCAAGAGAAGGAGGAGATGGCGTCGAGGAGCCCACCACCGTTGAAGCGGGGACGAAGGGAGGACGACAATGACGAAAGCCGCCGTCGGAAGAAGTTGGAGAAGGGGAAGGAGGTAGCGGCCAAGGACGCCGACGAGGAACCGCTCTTCAACGACACTAAGTTCGCCGTCGAGCTGCTCAAGAGCGCCTTCAGAAAGCTTGAAGGTGTTGGCGAGGCCTTCGACATCAAGGTGCATCATGATGTGTACAAGGACCTGAGCGTGAAGGGTCTCGCCTTCAGGATCCATGGATGGGCTGAGAAGCTCGAGAACCACCCCGTGGTCAAGCGGGCTGCCCGTCGCCACTTCTTCGACGACGACGGCTTTGACGGCAACGACAACAGCCACGGCGGCGACGACGGCGGGACTCCGACTAATTGATATAGTCCTCTACCAATTAGTAACAATAATGTCTCTGTGTGCTTTTGTGTCTTCATCCGGTTCTTGGACATGAACTGTTTAGTTTGTCTGTCGATCATGAACTGCTTAGTTAATTAGTTTGGTTGTTAGATTTTGTATGTCATGAACTCGATCTAATATACGCGAGTAGATCCAACCGCATTGTGATGAACTGTGTTCTGTTGTGATGAACTGGAGATCTGTTATGAATTAGATCTTATTAGAGTAGTCATTGCCGATGCAGGTTAGCCTGCTGACACTGACGCGTGGGCTAGTGTCATTGCGACGATTGTTAGTGAACCTGCATCGCATTGTTGGGACTTGGGTTCGGGCGGGCAGGAAACAATTATCTTTTTATATTGGCTGCTGACGCTGATGCGTGGGCCTGTCACAACTTTTTTTGGAATGAAACTTGCTTCCCTGATTTATTAGAGCCCATAAAATAGCACCTAAAAATCATAAAAATACGAACAATTCGTATTTGGACATTCAGTATTTGAATAAAATATCAACAATCACACTTGTGTGCCCAAAATTCATATATTTCATTTTTACACCCCATGGTAATTATATAATAATTCTAATAACATCAAATTTGCTCTAAAAATTTACAAATTGACTTGGCAACATAATTTGGGTACCTAAACTTGTCTTCGGTATTTCAAGTGGTAACGATGAAGGAATAATATACTTGTAAATGTCTTCATCTCTCACATAGTTTCCTAGAATGTTTGCTTGAACATTGAAGTTTTCCACACTTTGCAACATGTTCGAACTCATATGCATTTGAAAACTTAACAAAACCTTGTGTTCACCTTAAGCTTACAAAATGTAAAGTTCCATCACTAATAGTTGTGTAAAAAAATTATTTGTGTGTTGTACTTACAAAGAACAAAATAAGGCATATAAACATCACTCAACAAACGGAATGTACACTAAACAATGAAATTAATGAATAGATGGTGATTTTAGAAAAATTTAGAAAAAAAGTATCAAATTTGTACTAATAACGACGAAGAAATACCTGTTACAACATTTGGTTGTAGGTTAAAAGGAGAAATGAGAAGTGTTCTTCATTTGAATATAACCGGGCCCCACAGTCATTAGCGACGCGGGGCTGATAAGCCGCGTCAGATTTGCTGCTCTCCCAAAATTTTACACAGATAATTCGAGCATCATACAAAATCTAATTGTTGCAAAGGTCTGACTAGTGACACATACCGGTTTGACCGGTGCCTACGCAGAGGTGCTGCAGCGAGCCCCTCTGCGTCTGTTGTTGGCCGTACACTTCTGCCAACAAATTGGTGACTCTGCTAGGGAAGAAGAAGAAAGATTTATCGGCAACCATGGATGATGACAAAGGAGCTCTTTGCGATCTCGACCCCAAGAACATCATCGACATGACTAACGGTGACATTCCAGATGCGAAGCGTCAAGCCTTCGAGGAGTATCAAAAAGCTCGAAGGGAAGCTGAGTGGAAGGACTTCATACTGGGTTTTCGGAAGACTCGCGATGGAAAAGTGGTGGAAGTGCATGAATTTGAGTTTCCTCCTCTTCAATAACCAAAGGTAACGCCCACTGTGAGTAAACCACTCGAAGCTAATTCAGATATTGCAAACATGATTGATGAGGCTGATAGTGCTAGCTTGAATAACAAATTTGTTGCCATGAGTGAAAAAATTGAATCTACGATGAATTCTCGTTTAGATTGTATAGAGGCCAAATTTGGTAAACAATTTTCTGGTAATGATATTAATGGATCTACTTCTAGTACCGAAAATTCTAAAGATAGCACACTAGATGATTTTTCAAATTTGCATATACCTAAAGTTCCATTAGTGTACCTCCAATCCATCACATACATAGTCGTACCACTATTGGTGCTTCGGCTGGTGGAGGGAGTGCAATGGCCGCTACTAATGCAGTGACACCGCATATAGTTGTATATAGTGAGCCAAGTGCATATGTTCCTAATAGTTCGTTGCAGCATGTTTGTCACACCCTAAAATTTCTAATTTCAGGATGTGAATAGAGAGAATATTTAAACAATGATTTTCTCATAATTTTAAAACTTTTCCAACATTTATTTTCTTTACATGGAATATAGTGTAGGAAAAAGCCTTGTTTGATTTTCTAAATCAAATAAAAGGTTGTGAGTGTTGCATTCATACCGATGCATCTTGGTGCTTCTTGAGTGCTAAAGGTTTCAAAAATGTGTTTAGGTGTTGTCCAATCCTTCAGAGAATTTTCCTGACTTTTCTGGAATTTATTCTCACTTTCCTCGAGCTATTTCTATTTATTAGAAGGCTCTAAATTTTTTTCATGAGCTCCAAATACTTTATTTGGGTTGTTCATGACCAAATCTATCTCTGGGATTTTTTCTAGAATTTTCAGAATTTTCAGAGTATTTTTCATGCCTTTAAAACCATTTCTAGATTTTCTGAAATTGTTTTCGCATTTAAAATAATTTCGAAAAAATAAAAATCCTATCCTTTCGGTTTGGGCCGAGCCCGAAGAAGGCCCGACCGCACCCGCTCCAACTCGGCCGAGCTGCTAGGCCCGCCAAAGCCCATCTGGGCGCCATAGCTCACGCGAGCGTTGCGCCGCCGCCGGCCATCCTCGGCTTGCGCGCCAAGCCAGCCTTGTGCCACGCGCCCTAAAAATAGCACCCACAGAGCCCCTCCACATACCCCTACCGCCACGCCCCTCGCCCGCCGCCTCTGCTCGCGTCTCACCGTGCCGCCGGCGAAGCCGCCGAGTAGAGCTCCACTGTTCGCTTGAATCGTCGCGTTTGAGCATCCCCGGAGCAAGGGGTCATCATCAGAAGCTCCAGGACATGAAGCCGCAGCTCCGCGGATGGTTCCTGTTTCCAGAAGTTCACCGGAGCACCACCATCCGTGAAGACCCGAGCTGCCAGCTGTCGTCCTGTTCTTCCGCTGCTCCGCACAATTCGTCGTCCAGGGGCGAGAACGAAGCAGTCCGACATCCTCAAGAGCTTCGCGTCGACGGGCCGCGTCCAGGGAGTTCTTCTGCGCCCCGGAGGTCCACTCTAACGTCGTCGCCTGTACGCCGACCGAGCCGGCCGCCGCCGCGGTTCGCCTCTGATTCCGACCGCCTCCCTCCGTCTCCGCCCACGGTGAGCACCCCTTTGAGTCCCCCTAGACCATCTCTCTCTGTTTTCCTGCCCAGCCGAGCTCCTCACGGAACCAATCGCCGGCAAGGCCAACGCCCGGGAGTCCCCTGTCCGTGCGTTCGTGGGTGGTTTCGTGCTTTCGTAGGAAAGGAAGAAGATAAGATGGTGGTTTTACGTTTGGACCCCTAGAGGATCATATAATCTTTAGATCCAATCTTGTGTCTTGGTAAAGCTACAGAAAACCCCTTAGAAAGATCCCACCTTTCACACATAAAGCCCACGCGAGACTTTTCAGATCTAACCCTGATCTTAGATCTATTCGCGGGCACTGTTTAACGTGTCTTGTGAATCTTCTTTGCTAGTACCTGAAGTCTATGGTTTGTCACACATAGATCCCTGCAGCCATGTTTTATCCATACCTATGTTTTTGATCTGTTTTAATTCAATCAAGTTGTGTTAGGTTCATAAAATGCAAAGCACACATTAGTAGTGATGTTTTCACCATGTATGTCTTCTGAAAATAAATTTAATATTAATTTTGTTGATGCCTTATTAAACATGCTTTTCTAAATAAAAACAATATAGTGTTATATACCGTTTTCCTTAATCAATATTACTAAACGGGCACTGGTCTTGGCTGAATAATTAGGAACTTTAGCTTGGGTTGATCTTACCTGATAAGGACAAGGGATCGGCGATACTGCGGGGTATGGACTCGCTCTAGCAAGGTGTTGGGTGAGTTATTCTTTTTATGGTAGGGTATCGACCTGCTAGGGGACTTTATACCTTGCTAACTGATCTGGACCTTGTGGGTCACAACTTGCTGGAGAACCTTTGTAAAGGCCTTGTAGCGTCCCTATGCAACCACACCTCAATAGTGTGGTATGGTGCCTAGCTAGCATCGCATGGTTTGGTTCAAAGTTCTTCGGAGCTTTTACGCTGCTTGTGGTGAAAGTGTACAACCTCTGCAGAGTGTAAAACTAATTGATTAGTCATGCTCATGGTTAAGAGCGGCCTGGACCCTCACATGATAATTGAACTTGAAAATGGACTTAAATCATGGTTATGCTTGCCATATTCTTATGGTGTATCTTATCTATCTCTTTATGATAATTGTGGGATGGTATATACTTATACTTGCTAGTAAATAGTTGTTTAATAAAATTTGACCAACTAAAATGCTAAATGCTCAAAGCCCAGTCCACTATAAAGCCTTTGCATTCATCCTTTCCCCACACTTGCTGAGTACGACAAGTGCTCACCCTTGCTATATACGTTGCTCAGAAAGAGGAAGCTGCTACATGAAGATGACGTGAATATGTTGTGGAGTTCTAGGCGTACGCAACCCCCAGTTGACTGCTTGTGGAGTATGGTGTCTCCGTTTCCAGGATTAAGCGTAATACTCTGATAATCTTTCTTTTCTTACGTGATACTGAACTGTTATTCACTTATATGTCACTATATGCATGAAACTTGATCATGGCATGCATATAGGTTTGCACTTGTTTTTCTTTGGAAAAACAGGTGTGACAATGTTCCTAACACATTACCGAACCAAACATTAACATATGGCACACCACAACCTACTATAAATCGAGCAACACATCATGCATCGGCTTGACCTAGAACCGCTTTGGGGGTGGAGGGATTTAGAGAAGAGATGCATGAGATATTTAGACAAACTTTTGGTACAGAGCCTAAAACTAAGAATCGGTCGTACCAAAGACCGTATCCTGATAATTATGAGTACATCCCGTACCCATAGGGATTTAAAATACCAGAGTTCACTAAATTTAGTGGGGATGATGGTAGAAGTACATTAGAGCATATAGGCCAATTTACTATACAATGTGGTGCAGCTGCTTCTAATGATATTTATAAAATGAGATTGTTTCCTTTATCTCTATCGGGTGCTGCATTTACTTGGTTTATTTCTTTGCCACCCAACTCAGTTTACACTTTTTCTGATATAGAAAATAAATTTCATGATTATTTCTTTACTGGTGAAACTGAGTTGAAATTGTCACATCTTGTATCGGTTAAGCAAAAATCTAATGAATCAGTAACTGAATATATTAGAAGATTTAGAGATACTAGAAACCGATGCTATAGTTTGACAATTTCTGATAGAGATCTAGCTGATCTTGCATATTCTGGTTTGCTTGATATTCATAAAGAGAAGCTAGATGGTCAAGATTTCTTAGATGTTAGTCGGTTGTTGCAAAAAGCTTTAGCCAATGAAAACCGACTAAAGGAATCTAAGAGTTCACAAAAAACCAATGAAAAGTCTAATCGTCCTATTTACTATGCATCTGACTATTCAGATGATGAAGGCAATGATGTTTTAACTGCTGAATTTTTATGGCCAAAAGATAAACCTAGCACTTGTGAATCTTTAAAGCCGGTCCGAAAGAATCGGCAAGAGGAAATTAAATACACTTTTGATGTAGCCAAGTGCGATAGGATTTTTGATGAGTTGTTGAAAGCTGAAAAAATTAAAATAGGTCATACTATACCTCCACTAGAAGAGTTGAAGAGACGTGCTTATTGTAAATTTCATAATTCTTATTCTCATGCAACTAATGATTGCAATGTATTTCGTCGGCAAGTGCAATCGGCTATTAATGAAGGTCGTTTGACTTTTCATGCTATGCAAGTCGATCATAATCCCTTTCCGATGAACACTCTTGAGTTAAACAATCCAAAAGTGCTAATTCGGCCGAATCAAGCCGAAAAAGCTAAAGGAAAAATGTAATCATTGGTGAGCAAAGGCCTGAAGAGAAAGTGCAGAATAAGCTACTGGAGGATACCCCCAAGGTTGCAGCGAAGGCTTCAACGCTCGGGGGGCAAGGCAAGACGAAGAAGACCGACAGCAAGTCGACCGGTCTGACTAGTGCCCCATACCGGTCTGACCGGTGTCCACAGAGATGTCCCAAGGTCAAGAAAAAGGTGAAGCCGATTTTCGAGGAGCTCTTGGCCAAGTACAAGAAGAAAGGAGCAAGCCAAACGCAAGGGGGTCAGCCAAGTAAAGGTAAAAATTTGAAACTTTCAACAAAAAATCGAAATATAACTTGTTCTTGCAAATCTCAAGAAAGTTATGTTGCTGCACCTTATTCATATGCTGGACCGACCTCACCATGGTCCTCGTCATATCCTTGCTATTATTCACCTTTGGATTATGCTAATTTACATATGCGTTCATATATGATTCATTATCCTCCTACATATGTAAATCATGGTTCAATGCAAAGACCGATTGTTCTTGATAATAATCTGGTCGGAAGTGCATCCATTAACTCTAAAGGAGGTCATAAGGACAGCGATGAATCGAAATACTCACAGCCGAGGTGGTGCCCCTTAGACTTAACTCATACACAAAAAAGAAGATTGCAACAGATGCGGAAGCAAGAATCAATGGAGCAACGAGCAGCGGTGATACCAGCAAGACCAACCATTACTAAGCAGGTATGGAGAACGAAGCAAGTTGTTCCATGATTTGAGAGCAAGTTTATGGCCGATAAAGCAATTATCGCCCTTAGGAGCAAAATATGGGTGATGCATTGTTGATCATCGTCTTTAGCAAATTTTGATCTTTGTGAATGTTTTCTGGCGCGCAAGCTTTACCAGAAAACAGGGGGGCATATGTTCGCACCCGAAATTGGCACGTCTTGTCTGACCGGTTAGACCTGTGGGTCCCACCGGTCATACCGGTGTGGACAAATACCACGAAATACAATTTGGACTTCACCATTGGATAGGTCTCGTCGAGTAGATCAAGATTCATATGTGGAAAGTCCGGATGAGGGAGATATGGCTTATACAAGATCTACACGCCGAGTGCACCGGTCTGACCGATGCCTCCTGTCCGAACCGAAAAAGGAGTCCTGATAGATTTAGGCTTGTAAAAGGATTTCCTTGAGGGGCAAGACCTCCCCACCCTATAAATATAAAGGGCCACGGCCGATTGAGGTATCCAATCGATCAAATCAATCTACTTTTATATTTTTACATTTTCCCTTTGTCTTATACATTTCCAATCTATTACTTGTTGTTCCTCCTTCATCTCTACGTCGATTGAGGGCGTTATAGGTGGCCTTGCCGACCCTAGAGCAACCCTACGTGCGCTGCCCCGACGGGATCCTGCCCGGGCAACGTTCGGAGGTCTTCCGCCGGTTCACCCCGGCAAAGGTCTGACCGGTGACCTTCACCGGTCTGATCGGTGTGCAAAGGTCTGACCGGTGACACACATCGGTCTGACCAGTGCCTACGCAGAGGTGCTGCAGCGAGCCCCTCTGCGTCTATTGTTGGCCGTACACTTCTGCCAACACTAATCTACTACTGATTTCATATTCTCTGTGCGAACTTCACCATTTCGCAGCGCAGCCTACAGTCTTCGCTGCAAAATAGAGAAATTCGAAGCCATCCTTTTTCCATGCCGCAGCCGTCGCCGGTGCCTGTGCACGGCTGATCGCCGCGCACCTGTGCCGGAGGCGGCAGCGGTTCACCCCAAATGCGCCAAGTCGAGTA
Source organism: Cenchrus americanus (assembly GCA_947561735.1). NCBI lineage: Eukaryota > Viridiplantae > Streptophyta > Magnoliopsida > Poales > Poaceae > Cenchrus > Cenchrus americanus. The sequence goes on from OX387242.1 coordinate 51,068,879, forward strand.
GTGGAGCGCACGCACGACCTTCTCGCGCAAAGGCAGACACCCCTCGTTGCTCAGCCATCTCAACGTCGTACTGCTGCCGCCCGCGACCCGCCTCATGTACCCATTCGCGGTGTCGTCGGCGGCGGCACCGCCATTGTCTCTGTTGAGCAAGATGACTTATAGATAGGTCGCCGTATCGTGCCCACCCTCGGCGGCGCGCCGGAGATCATTATATCCCCTGTGTTCGATGAAGAAGGCTTTGATTCCGAAGAGGAAACAAGCCTTCGGATTCCCGAGACCGCTCAGCATAGCAAGGAATGCTTTGTAAGCAGTGGGGTTCCACACCCAAGAAATCTCATCCTGTATCCCCTCTATCGACAAACGCCGGCCGACGTCGCTGTGGCCGCACACGCGGCGCATGGTCGAGCAAGTACCGCGTAGGCTGCAGAGATCAGCCAAGGGCCGCTCCGAGGTTGCACCGACGCGTGCCGCAATCTCAATGCGGAGGTCTTGAGGGAGGCCCAACAGCAGCGATGACGGCTGGTGCCGCGTGCTTCTTCCCGGCATGCTATCCATCTCCGGCCGGAATGGTGACGATGAGGAGTAGGCAGTTGCTGTTTTTCGCGGGTAGAGATGAAGGTGGAGGGGATCTAATTGTTTTGGAAGGAGAAGATACAGGAGATTTGTTTCCAAACACGATTTAAGTATGCAATGGAGATGACGTTTCGTTACCCCGCGTATCATATAATTCTACATTGGAACCACTACCTCTGCAGCTCTGCTCTCAGCCATTGACTAGCAACAATTTCCCGGCCGTCTTGACCGTCTTGAGAACCTTCCCGTCCGTTCCTGTGCTCTTGATCTTATCCCTTCCTTGTTTTTTCTATAAAAAGGCACCGACACCTATCGGTCCTCCTCACTTCAAGTTGCTTCCTTCTTCTCTAGTAGATCTAGATCTAGCTATATGGTTCCTTCTTCTGATACAATAAAGCGAGTCACTTGCTTCCTTCTTCTCTAGATCTAGCTAGTATATGGTTCCTTCTTCTGATACAATAATGCCAGGCACTTGCTTCCTTCTTCTCTAGATCTAGATCTAGCTATGGCGCAAAGAATACATCTTGTAGGGCGCAAGCTTTTGGTTTTCTCTCTTCTTCCTCCTCCTCGATCTCTCAGTTGCTAGAAGAATTCTTGTGATAGGGGTGATTGGGTTGGTCATCCCTCTAACATAGCTGCGAGAAGAATTCTTACTCCTTCCTCGTAGCCGTGTCCGGGGAAGGTAGCCCAGAACCTCCTGGCATCAGGATGAACAATTTCATCTTGAGTCCAATGATCATTGTTTTCAGGATGAACAATCCTTCATCCTTTGTCCAATGATCATTATTTTTCCTATGCATTCTCCCTCCACTCGCAAAATGCTCTTGCAAACCAAAAGTGCAGGTTTAGAAAGCTTTGTGGTCTCATTGCAAGCCAGGAATCAATTCTCTAAGCCGTAAACAGAGATGGAGCTTATTCAATGACCACGTGCAGCAAGATCCACGACCCGCGAGCAAGATCGATGTGTGTGTGATTTTGCATATCTCGTCATGAAGATATGGCCACATTGTAATCTTGTTCTGATGTATCAATGATGACTGTAATTTGTGTCTGTGATTTTGCATATCTTGTCATGAAGATATGTCTGCATTGTAATCTTATTCTGATGTATCAATGATAACTGTAATCTGTGTGTGTGATTTTGTATCTCAAGAGACATGCTTTTGTGATTATCTCTGTGTAGTACAATTTTTTGTATGATTTACCTACTCACTTGCAAAGCTTGAAGAACAAGCTGACGGGGGCTGGCTAAGAGCAACTCCAACAGTTTGGCAAATCAACTTGTTTCTCTCAGGATTCCTGATGTAAGTTAGATCTGGATTTGGCAAGTGAAATTATGCCAGATTGTTGGATATGAACTCTTTTTTTACTTGGCATATCTTTTAAGAAGTTGGCAAAGCACAAGATTTGCCAAGTAAAATTTGGCAAACTCTTGGATGTAATTTGTTCGTGATTTCGCATATCTTGCCCATAACAAAGGCGACACTGGTTCGTTAGTCCTCGTCTCTTGCCCGTAGCAATGGCGACGCGGGTTCGTTAATCCTCGTCTCTTGCCCGTTACTGAACTGAAGCAGAATATATATAATATCTTTGGCAGAATATATTACAAGCAGGATTCAAATTCCACCACATCCCGTATATTACAAAAATGATTGAAATTCCACCAATACATCACATTCTTTATATTACAAAACGGATTCCATTTCCACCAATAGACACATCCTCCGGCATTACAAGAAGGATTCAACAGAAATCAGGTTTGTCTTTTCTTCCTTGATTTCTGTATATGGATTTTTCACTATGGTCGCTTCGCAAGTACGGTGTTTTGTTAGTTCCCAAGAGTTGGGGCTTGTATGAAGTGTCAAAGGATGGAATTTCGTCAAACTGGTTGTATTCCTCCTCCTCAACAACATTTTCAATCCCCACAATCCTTTTTTTCCAGGCATAACCACATACCAGTTCTTCTTTGCAAGGTCAGGTACATAAAACACTTGCTCAACATGCGTCTCTAGTACGAAATTATCGGTAACGGACTTTATAGCCCGTTACCAATACGGTAGCGATCAGTAACGGACTTAAGCAGCCCGTTACCGATAGGGCATTGATCGGTAACGGACTTTACAATCTCGTTATCGATAGGTTTAACATTTGTAACGGGCTCTTTTAACATATGTTACAAAAAATTTATGTAACGGGCGTTTAAGAAGGCCGTTACAAGAAGTCCACATTGGTAACTGGCGTTGTGGAGGCCAACCCCGGGGTCGTCCTGGCGCGCTTATAGGTAACGGGCGCCAAACAACAACCGTTACAGATGTGGGTGAATGTAACAGGCGTTAAGGGCCCGTTACAAATATTGCGTGACCTATTTGAGGTTTTCACGTAGTGGGAGGCCACATGGCCATGCCTGACTGCCGATGTGCTGGAGGGAGGAGGGGATGGTGGAGGCTGGCTACCTCCGAGTCGCCGCACCAGAGACGCTGCCCCTGCGTCGGTGCGACACCGCCGTGGGGAAGCTCGCGCGGTCTCCTGGAGGTGGGATGTCGGGAGGCAGCGATGATGGGGATGAGAGAGCGGCGCGAAGGGAGCAACGTCGGGGAAGGGGAGGGAGCGGCACAACGGTATGACGCGGAGGGAGCGACATCGGGGAAGGGGAGGGAACGGCACAGTGGTGCGGTGCGGAGGGGAGCGACGTCGAAGGGGAGGGAGCGGCGCATGGTTGGGTGAGCATGTGCGCGGTGGTCATTCGGGAGAAGGAGCAGGAGCCGCGGAGGATTTCACGAAGAGAAGCACGCGACGAGGGTGTACATTTGGGGAACTGAACAGGGGGTGGCGACAAAGAGAAAAGAGATAGGGTTGCCAGCCGAAGAGAGTTGGGAAATTAGCAGGCTGACTGTGGACCATTGACTCGCGTGAGACTCGGGCTGGCCAAGTACGAGAGAGATGTTCCATTTACGATTTAATCCAACTGATGCTCTAGCGCATTGCAACACCCTTTTTCGCCGCCAGACATCCTGACGCGGCTCCACGTGCGTCGCACCAAGGTACTGCCAGCAGGTTTCACCGTCTTCTGTGCCAAGAAACTTTGATCAGTAACAAGCAGCAGCTACATGCCGGCCACCGAGAAAGCTGTCCTGAAACCGGACCAACAGGACCAACAAGGTTCGAGCAACTACCACATCTTGTATTATTATGTTGCCTTTCTAAATAGTAAGAAGTAAAATGAGAGAACATTAATATGTCTCACACAAAAATCTATCAAAATTCTTTCTCAAATCCCGCAGCAACGTGGGGAATCACCTAGTGTATGTATACAGGGGATAACATAAAAAAATCTACTGTATTCATATTCTGTTTTTTCTTTTTTTTTTTTGCAAAATGTTGTGTTCATATTTATGCATGCCTCATGATATATAAATGGTAAAAATTGGCAGGTCTGCAATTTTAGTCTGAAAATTTTATGAATTCCTCAATTTTCACTGAAGAGTAAAGATTTGTTTGGATCTGTGAATACTATGCTTAGTGGGGACAAATCAGCAACCCATAAATCATATCATATATATAAGTCACATATATCTCTTAGTCGAGAAATCTATATTCACAAGTTGTATCCATTCATTTTTTTTATGTATATGCTCTTGAGATATATGCTAGTGGTTATTAATTCTGTCTCTATGCATATTTGCTACTAGCTCTAAATCTGACTAGTATTTATTGAGTAGAAAATACGAACTCATTGGATGTAGCTGACTGCTTGGACTCTCTTTAGACTTAGCTTGTGCAAATCGTGGACAATACTTATGCTAGACTAGTATTTGTACCCATTCTCTCTGTGTCTCTCTCTCTCAAAACTAGATGTTGTCTAGGCGTCTAATTCAAACTAAAATGTACATTAGTTAACATGAATACTCCTTCCGTTCCAAATTACTTGTCGTTTTGACTTTTCTAGATACATTATTTTTGTTATGCACTTAGATATATATTTATGTCTACATACGTAACAAAATGAATGCACCTAAAAAAGCCCTATGTCAAATAATTTGACAGAGGGAGTATTTCCCTAGTGTCTTTAATACCTAATATTCCATTCTTCTCTTTCTGGAAGGTGTACATGTTGGAATTTGGTCCATGTGTCCCATTTAGTAAATTCTAAAGCATGCACAATAATAGTCTCGTATTGCCAAGACAAGGAGAGGTTGCCTTGCTTAAATATGGGAGTCTCCTATCATAGCAAAATGGATGCATGTGAGAAAAAAGGGGACTGTTGATACACGCACGCGCAGCCCGCGCATTTTCGCGTAAATTATCGCGTGACTTGTGGTTTGCGACGAGCGCGACGCGTACGTGTACAACTGGCTTTTACAGGTGCATTTTTATTTTTGTGTTATGTCAATGACGTTTTAGTTTCGACTGCTTAATGGTGACAGATTTACTGCAATCAAATAGGCAGTTTCAGCCTGCTTGATAAAGATGGCAGTTTCTGCTTAAATCAATTGAGCAGTTATCAGTCTGATTGATGAGAGGAATATGAAACGTTGGCTGGAGCCTATAAACACCAGGAGACGTCTTGGTGGCTGGGACACAGAGTAGACATACACTTCATCTCCCACGCGTTCGCCGTTCTGGCCGCTAGCTGCTGCGCTTCGTCGGCCTTCGACCTCGGCGTGCACCGGGCTTGGAGGAAGCGGGATCTCCGAAACCACTACCGCAACATTCCTGCACGGGGCGGTAATCAGGTTTTTGGGCAGCGTCACACACGACCGCTTGGTGGATCTGCAACTACTTCTTCGACGCGTTCGTCAACTCACTACGCAAGAACTGTGAGTAATTTCTTAACATGTGGCTTGTTTATTTGTGCTGTGTGATTGTATCGTTTTTAGTCAATATGCTTTTCCTCAAGTTTAAATCTGGATTATTCATAATTAGGCTGTTTTTTCCAACAATCCAAAAACCTGATTACGCCTATTTTTATGATCTAGCAATGGCAAAAGCATCTGATGCCATGAAACCTGAGAGGTTTGGAGGTGAAAACTTCCGTAGATGGCAGACAAGGGCCAAGTTTTGGCTCATGTCGTTGGGATTATGGTGGGTGATACACCCGATGTTTCCTTTTCCAGAGGAACAGGAAGCCTAGTTTGAGAATGCGAATAACACAGCATTGGGCTGCCTACTCACCATCCTGGCAGATCAACTCTATGATGTTTATATGATCTACACATCGGCCATTGCTGTGTGGGATGCTTTGGAGCAAAAATATGCGGAAGCCGAAGCTAGTCGCTGGTTGTATGTGTGTGAAAAGTTCTTTGATTTCAGCATGGATAATGCTAAATCAATTGTGACTCAAGCACACGACCTCCAGCTTCTGGTTGGCGATATTGCACATTTGGAATGTGCTTTGCCTCCAAAGTTTGTTGCGGCTGCGATAGTTGCAAAACTTTCTGCAGTGGCGTGATTTTGCTACTTCTATAAAGCACAAAAGAGAGGAGATTTCTATGGAGGATCTCATTACAGCTCTCGATGTCGAAGAGAAGGCAAGGGCAAAAGATGCGCATACCAAGAACGTGCAGAACAGTGCCAATTTTGTTCAAAAGAACAAACAATTTAACAAGAAAAAGGGTCTCAAGCAGAACAAAACTACTATCTTCAAAAAGAAGAAAACAGAGAAGAAGGATATGAAGAACCTTACCTGTTTCGTGTGTGGTAATCCTGGTCACTTTGCCAAGGATTGTAAAGACCGCAAGGATAGGACCACTGAACTTAGATAAAAGTTCACTCATGTGACCATAGGCGAGGCCTCTACTTCAGAAGGGTATGGTAATCCTTTTGTTGTCTATTCTGCATTTCATTCTATTGACTGGTGGGTCGATACTGGTGCAAATGTTCACGTGTGTTCTGATATTTCTTTGTTTTCTTCGTATCAGGCAGCAGGGGCTTCCAGCGTCCTGATGGGGAACGGATCGCGTGCCTCTGTTCTTGGTGTTGGTACGGTGGATCTGAAGTTAACTTCAGGGAAAACCCTCCAATTGAAGAATGTCCAGTACGCGCCTGCCATAAACAAGAACCTGTTGAGCGGGTCTCTCCTGTGTAGGAGTGGTTATAAGCTAGTTTTCGAGTCAAATAAATTAGTTGTGTCCAGGTTTGGGACCTTTATAGGAAAAGGCTATGATAGCGGAGGCTTGTTCCGCCTAAGTACTGTTGGTTCTTGTTATGGGATGAATATTAATACTGTTCTGAACAAAAATCTTGCTGATGTATGGCATTCGAGATTCTGTCATGTTGGTTTTGATACAATTGCTAGAATGTCCAGATCTGAGTTTTAGTCAATATGCTTTTCCTCAAGTTTAAATATGCATTATTCATAATTAGGCTGTTTTTCCCAACAGTACGTGCCTCTCGAGATTTATCGGGCCTATGAAAATCTGTAACCAAAAATTAACATAAATATTTGCAGATCAAACATATAATTTGAAATACCATTATGTGTTTGAAAATACTTCTATATGACCCTAAACCTATATGATCATGAACAATGTAGCATAAGAGAGATAATATGATCAAAGTATAGTTTGAAAGACCAAACCTGATCAAAATCATGCCTTAAACTTTGTAAAGAAGGTAATAGATTTTACTATTCATTTATGGACAAACTGTAGTGACAAAAAAACATGATGTAAAAAGGTGTACTACCAAAAGTGAATTGGGTGCATGAAGAAAACATAAATAATATTACTACCTTATATAGTAAATAGAAGTCCATCCTGTTAGTTATAAACATCTTTACCTTTGAGAACAATGATATATAATTGTTTATCTGAATTGACAACACAATATTCTGCATTACTAGTTTCGCAATAAATATTTGTACGATATATAACACTTTCCATTAGTATATTATATATTTCATGATCACAGTCCGCATAACCCACTAAAGTATTTCTTGATTCGGTTTACTCCCTGAATTATGCCATTTGGTTCAATTTACTTCTTAACACAATTAATCTTTTTTCATCATGCACAAGTAAAATCTTTAGTTCAACTTATTACAAGATGCGGACCTCGTAAGACATGTTACAGAATATATCATGAATTTTTTATCATTACACAAATAGGGTAAGATATTTAATAACAAAATTTATGCTTGTGATACAAAATTATATATAAAGTAATGATAAAAATTCATAAAATATATTTTTAATATACATTATGATGTCCACTAGCACTCTGCACTAATTCAAATCAAATTTCAACTTGTTCCAAAAAAAGAAAATAAAAATTCAACTTATGTATAGAGAAATAAAAAGAACAAATTGTGTTATGGGGCAAGTTGAACCAAATAGCTAGTATAGCTTATGGGATAAATTGAATCATAACATAGTTTAGGGAATTATCTAGACTTTTTCTATGCTTGAATGAGTAATTTGCACTTTTCCTTTTTGCTAATAGCCCCATTTCACAAAGAAAAGTATCATCTTGAAGATCATGAATTTTTTATTAGACTAACAACAATGCCCGTGCGTTGTAACAAGGAGAAATTATAGCTCCCTTCACTGTGATTTTCCTCGGCCGCACTATCACCCCGGGATCCCCACAACTCCCTCATCTCACCATTGTTCCCATTGCACCCACACCACCCTAACTTCGTCAACGTCTCACGGGCGTCATCATCGTCTGCCCTATGTTGCCTTCCCCAACCGTTTTGTCGTTTCCATCAGGCACGCAACCCTAATCTCACACGTCGTCATTTGTGCCTATCCAACCTTATTGTCATCTGCTCAGGTCATGCCATCATCCATGCTTGGCCTCACCGTCGTGCCCGCACCACCCCAACCTCGCTCGTTATCATCCGTCTGCCAAATCCTTCCCATCTTCTCTGGCCGCGTTGTTCCACTGTGTGCTACCACAACCTTGACCATTATCGTTTACGCTTAACCAGCCTCGATTGTGTTATAATTCCCCAACCGCCCTCTTCCATAGATGTGGGACCCATATATTAGTTAGTATATCCCTCTTGTCGTCTCTCTTAGACTATTCACATTCCTATTACTCTATATGTTTACTCTAAAAGGACTATTTTAACCACATTCAAAATTTGTTACTTTACATCAACTTCTCCCGCACTCCTTACTCTATATATTTATTACTATATATCCAATAATCATATTTATTTATCACCTCCCATTATCATCTTCAATTAAAAACCTATATATTTCCTCTTTAGAGATTAAAATGCTAGGTATGATAAATTCTAGGGATTAAACCATGATGAAATATATGTTCTGGGGACTAAAAATATAAGAAATAATAAAATAGAAGGGGGGGAATGAAAATAACCCTACCTTCCATCTCTACCTCCCTAGATCTCTCCGGATTCCTCTCGCAATCTCTGTCTTTCTCTTTCTCTCGCCTCTCTGCAACGACGACAGGGGTGGTGGAGATCTGTGACACCCTAAAATTCCATCACTAAAAATTACCTAGCAACTGTTAATTAGCTTTAAGGATTTAAAATTTAAATTTGCCATTTAAAATTGAGCTCTAAAATATTAAACATAATTTAATTAATATAGAGACAACAAGTGAATGTGCATCATCAGTTGGCTTTGCATGGTTTTTGGTTGCTTGTGTGGTTTCTAAAAAGTTTATAAAATTTTTGAGAAAAAGTTTGAAAGAATTTGGTTTGAATTTCAAAATAAAAGTTGTTTTAAAAGGAGTTTGAAAAAGAAAAGAAAAAAAGCAAACCCTTCTCACCTTTCGGCCCAGCCAGGCCTGCCGGCCCACCAAACCATCCCGCAGCGGCCCACCTAACCGCCCCCCTTTTTCCTTTCTCTCCGCGGACGCCGACACCTAGGCCCCGCCTGTCAGCCTCACCCTCTCCCCTTCCTTTCTTCTTCCCCACCTCGCTGCCAGCCGACCCGCCGCCGCCGCGCGAATCCCGCCGCGCCCCGCCACTCCCCTTCCTTCCCTCCTCACCAAACCGGTCAATTAAGGCAATTAACACCTCCCTCGATCAATTGGAGCCGTTACCTTCCTTTAGCACCGAGCCACGATGGCCGCGGCCATCAATGGCAAGCGCCGCCGCTCTGAGTCCGCCCGCCTCCCCTCGCCTTCCTCCCTCTGGCCCTATTTAAACTCGTGTTCAAGCTCCTGCCCTCCCCTTTGCCTTCTCAGCACACCAACGCACTCGCTCGAGCACCAATTCCACCAGAGCGCCGCCTCGGGTTCCCGCCGCCGCCGTCGTGAATTCGTCGCCGCCGGTGAAGGATTGGTTCCTCCGCCCTTTCTTCTTGATTCTTGGGATCGCCAGGGTCTTAGCAAGCACGTGCTGCTGCAGGTTCACGTCCTTGACGCCTCCCGGAACTCCTCCACCGTCCGCCGGAGTGCCGCCGGGATCGCCGTCGACGCGGGCCCGCTCCTTCGCTTCTCCTTCCGCTCCCGCTGTCACTCCTGGTTCTGCACGTCACGGTGAGCAATAACCCTCGCCCGTTTCCCCTTCCTTTTGTGCGCAACAGCGCGCTCACGAGCTCGCCGGAGCGGCCGCTCCGCCCCCTTCCGGTGCCGGCCGCCGTGGATGCCCGCGCCATTCCCCTGACCCCTTAGGCTTGCTCGCGTGCTCCCCAGCTACGCGTGGAGCTCACGCGCGCGCGAAATGGCGCCCTGAGCAGCAGGATAGGGTGCGCAGGCGAATTCCCGGCGAGGCACCGCCGCGCCGCCCTGTCTCCGGCGACGTCGCCGCCACATCTTGCACGCAAGCATCCAAGGCCTTTAGATCTTGCACGGACGGCACGGATCACGTACCCCTTCGTTTTGAATGGGCGGTCCACCGTGGACCCGTGAGCCGAGCTCACAGCGCGGTCCACGGCACACGCGCGCATCGGCAGCCATTGGATCCAAGATCCACGGTGCCTCTTTGACGTTTTCTTTTAAGAGCCCCTGAGTTTTCACAGTTTTGCATGCCGGTCCTCCCACCTAGTAAAATTCTTGCAGTTAGGTCCTGAAACTTGTAATCTAGCCCCTGTCTACCCTGTATAATTCCACCAGAGGCCCTTTCCTTGTGTTTTAGCATCTTAACCCTTTAGTTCTTATATAAAATTATGTTTTAGCCCCTGGTTTTATTTATAAAAGGCTCTGTAAATTTAGTTTTACTGCAGATAGGTCCCTGTATCTTGTTTTAATCATATCTTTCTCGTTTTGACTTCGATTTTAGCGTTTTATATACCGAAATGATCGTATCAACGAGTAGAATCATTTAAACAGCAAATTTACCAGTTTTGTTACTGTTTGGTGTACTGTTTATTTATTGTTTGTTGTTCATGTTTGACTCGTAGATATCGTGCCTGTTTCGTCTGAGCTCCCCATCGGAGGTGATCAGGAAGAGCTTGTTTTCGAGGAAGACTTTACCCAGCTTGTAGAGGAAGGCAAGTGGCTTCCCCCCTGCATTATCTTTTTGAACCTATGTCACTGCATGTTAAAACAAAGTTTAATATTCCTGTTTCTATGCATAAACTTGATGGCCAAACACCTAGTTAAGGACTTGACTAGATATTTTACCTCATTACCTTGATCAACCCTGTTTAACAAATGTTTGGCTAGATAAATGCTTAGTTTGCTTTACATGGGTATGGTTATGCTTTGTTTATGATATATACCTCAGTTCTGTTTATGTAATACGTTTATGCTTAAGACAAGATAACTTGAAATATAAACGGAACATGGAGAACCACCCAAGACAACAGTACAACCACAGTCCACATGGCTCTGTCTTAGCCAAGTAATTAGGAGAGTCGGTTAGCCGATAGCCTTTTTCCGAGAGGGGCACAGGGGGCTCAGGGTTGCAGGGGTATAGCCCGGTTCTTTTGGGGTAGCAGCCTTGGCTAAGGTGCTGACCATTAGGGAGGGTTATGGTCCGCCCGAGTCAGAATCGTTGCGGGCCGTTGGTTTCTCTTCTTTCCTTTGTAAAGGCTTCGTAGTGGACCCCTAGCCACTCACCTTAGAAGTGTTTAAGGGTCTAGCTAACCGGGCAAAATGGGGAACACGAACTCGTGGGTAAAGTGTACACCCTCCGCGAGTGTAAAAGCGATCGATCGAGTGTTGCTCACGGTCAAGAGCGGCTTGGACCCTCACATGATTAATAAACTTGAAGATAAATGTAAATCGTGGGTTTGTGGGTTTGGTTTGAGGTTTCTTTTAATGATAAGTGGGTTGGTATACACTTACACCTAGTAATTAGGTGCTTGCTAATAAAACTTGACCAACTTATAAAATGCTTACCGCTGTGAACCATAGCCTATCCTTGATAGCCTTGCATTGTTTCCCCCACTTGCTGAGCACCAACCATAAGTGTGCTCACCCTTGCTTACCGTTGTTCAGAGGAGAACATCGGAGGCGAGGATGAGTACTGGAGCGACTACGAGGAGTTCTAGGGCATGCGGATCCCCCAGTCATCATGCCTGTGGAAGTCGAAGATTGAGCTGCTCGTCGTTTAGTTATCGTTCGTGTTTGGACCTTCGAGTCCACCTCTCTGAGTGTAATAATGAATATTGTATCGGTTTAACTCTTGAACGTTTTGTCACTGCAATGGTATTACACTCGTTTTGTCTATCATGTGTGTGTAATTTGATCCTAGCGCACACGTGAGATGCATTCGGGTTTCCTTGTAAAATCGGGTGTGACAAAGTGGTACCAGAGCCGTGATGACTGTAGGTCGCAGCCTTAGTTAGAAATGGACGAAATTAAGGATTCATGTTCTAGAAAACCTTATCATGCTTCAAATCATCTTATTTACGCATTAAAAATCTAATTTAATCTTGTTTATCATTTAAACTCTGTCATTTTTGATTTATTCTGTACTCTGAGATCAGTTTTGCTTTGACAGATGGCCAGAACCTACATGACCCCCCGCAAGACCACTGGTGGGCGCTTTCCCACTGGACAGCTGGCCCCTCGCCATCATCTAGAGGATGTTGAGGAGGAACCAGAGGAGTTTCAGCCAGAGGCTGAAATGGAGGAAAACCCAGAGGAGGTCCAGCCGAAACCAGAAGAGGAAGATCCTGAGTAAGTTGAGATGGAGGAGGAGCCATTGGAGCAGCCGCAGCTGTACGATGGCACCGTGCTGGAGGCAGACGCTGATGGGGACATTGTGATTCCACCAGCACCTATGGCAAATGATGAGGCACCCCCTGCACATGTTGATCCAGTGCCTGATGGTGAAGGTGGTGACCCGGACGATTCTAGTGATGACAGTGGAGATGATGAAGGAGGTAACAATGCTAATGGAAACCCGGAAGAAGAGGAGGATGAAGATCCTCGCTATCATGGGGCAGTGTATCACAAACATTCCACTGAAGATTTCTTCTGCGGGAAGTTCTACAGCATCTGGGTTATACCATGAAGCCCCTCTACGTGACGAAACACTTCTGCGAACTAGGGGTGAGAGATTACTACACCAGCAGAGTCTACATACGGATGCCTTTGAATGATGCAGATGGCTGGAGGTACCGCTCATCTCACCACAGCACAGCCCATTTCTCCACGGATGATGCTGCAGTGAACGATGCAGCGAGGAGGGCACTCTGGTCAATCTGCAATGCGAAGCGGGCACGACTGTTCAACTCGGAGTATCGTCATGTGCCTCGTCGTGCGAGTGGCACAGAGGAGACTGTAGTGCCAGCTGGAGGTGATGATCGCATCGATATCCTGGCACGTGTGACTGCTGCCTTGAACACTGATCTGGAGGGAGCAACTACAGAGATGGACAGGTACCACGAAGAGTTGCAGGCTGCCCAGGCGAAGATTGCACGTTTGGACGCACAGCTGGCGGGGCAGCGACTCCCTCAAGAAGTTGTGCCATACCATACCACAGCCTCCCCTCCGCGCAAGAGACTCCGTTACGGCACTGCTGAAGCTACTACTCATCTTGCCTAGGATCCTAGGATACTTGCCTTTACCATTTACTTTTCCGTTAGATCGTTCCTGCGTGAACGTATTGCTTGTAATAATGAATGTTGGTTGCAAACATGTTTGAGTTGGATCTTTGTTTGATTGTGAATTGTATGGTGGAGTGATGGCAACTATGCAATCAGAAATTTGTTAAGTTAATTAAAAGTTAGTTCGTGTTTCTATTCGGTTGTCTTTGCTTAATCTCCTATGCAAGTTTGAAATGGATCAAATCTGTTTTCGCAGTCATATGACATACCAGTAATGTTTTGTTTATATCTCGAGCTACAGAACTCCAAATGACATGAAACCAGTTGGGTTAGTTCACAAATTTGGAGGATGATTTTCTTTCAAAAATTCAATAATATACAGTATATATTCTGGGAGTTATGTACAAAGTAATGAATATGTCAGAGTCTGTAAATTTCTGCTGATACAGCTGCACTGTTTGAATTTTATCTCGAGTTGTAGATGTCCAAATGAGGTGATTCCAGTTGGGATAGTTCCCTAATTTTATTCATCATAATCTGGTAAAAATTCGTGGTCTTTGGATAATTACACAGAAACTTATACATAACTCTTTAAGGTCAACAGAATCTGTCCTAGTTGAAGAACATGCTGCTATTTCATTTTGAGTTATCTTCTTATGCATTGATTCAAGTACATCTATCTGAAATATGATTTTTCTAACGGTCAGATGGTAAACACCAGGTCCGGAGGAGGTCAAGACGTACCGCCTGTGATCCGTGCTCATATCGCGAATCAGCAGAATCCAGCACCACCCCACCGATCAATCAAGCAATGGATCCAAATATGCGAGCAGTTTCTTGCGGCGCAGATGCAATTGATTCAAAACCTCACCAACACTGTGCAGCAAATGCAAGCTCAACAGAACCAGCCACCACAGCCGATTCCTCCGCCACCTCCGCCACCCAGGGACAGGCACAAGGAGTTCATGAGCCACCATCCTCCTACGTTTTCTCACTCGTCTGATCCACTGGATGCTGACGACTGGCTGAAAACCATCACTAAGAAGCTGGAGATTGTGCAATGCACTGACAGAGAAATGGTCCTGTATGCTGCTGGCAGACTTGTGGGACAGGCTGCAGATTGGTGGGATGCGTATTCAACTTGCTCATCCCAACGGGCGAGAACATCACTTGGCAGGAGTTCCGTGACAACTTCCGTACTTACCACATCCCTTCAGGGGTAATTAAGCTTAAGCAGAGGGAGTTCTTGTCAACGTGGCGGGGCAATATGTCGGTGGCCGAGTATCGGATAAGTTCACTCACCTGTCACGTTATGCACCGGATGAGGTAAACACTGATCCAAAAAGGCAGGAAAGGTTTCTGGATGGCTTGATTGGGCCTTTAAACTATCAACTGTAGAGTCACATCTTCCCAGACTTTTAGACACTGGTGAACAAGGCCATTGGGCTGGAAAGCAAGAGAAAGGAAATGGGTGAACAGAAACACAAGTTCCAGTTGCATGGACAGTCTAGCAGCAACACCCGTCCTCGTTTCAGTTCTCAGCAGAGCCTGACTCCGTACCGTCCTGGTGGTCATGGTGGAAGGTACCCACAGAACATGCAGCTGCAGCGTTCATTTCAGCCACAACGCTTCAATCCTCAGACACCCAGAGCTCCTACCCCTCAGCTGAGTCGTCCTAACAATAGCTCTGGGGCGCCTGTCAGAAACACCAACCCTGTTCATCCCGGTGGATGCTTCAAGTGTGGCGAGCTGGGGCATTATGCTAACAATTGTCCCAAGAGGGTGATGCAAACTCCTCAGAGAGACAGTGGTAACATGACTGGGCAGTCATCTTCACAGGATTGTACTCCACAGACTCCTAGCAAGAGAGGCCAGCAGAATCATGTGCTTGGCCGGGTTAATCATGTATCAGTGGAGCAAGCTCAGAATGACGCCGGCGTGGTATTGGGTACGTTTTTCGTCAACTCTGTACCCGCTACAGTATTATTTGATTCAGGAGCATCACATTCATTCATAACTGATCAATTTGTGACAAAATATAACTTATCTATGAGCTCAATGAAGAACCCACTGATAGTTAGCTCCCCGGGAGGAGAAATGAAAACTGGTAGTATATGCCCACAAGTAAAGATTAATATCATGGGGGTAGACTTTCTTGCTAATCTGGTAGTTCTAAAATCATGGGGAATAGATGTCATTCTTGGGATGGATTGGTTACAAAAGCATGATGGAGTTATCCAGTGTCGAAGGAAGGTAGTGTTGTTAACCAGTCCTCAGGGAGAGAGAATAGAATATGTGAGTACACCCTCATCCAACAGGGGAATTGTGAATTCAGTTGAGAGCAAGGCTTTGGAGGATATAAGGGTAGTAAATGAATTCCCTGATGTGTTTCCAGAGGACTTACCAGGTATGCCACCTAACCGTGACATTGAATTTAGTATTGAACTTATACCTGGTACTGCTACCATATCTAAAAGACCCTATAAACTGGATGTTAAAGATTTAGCTGAATTAAAGAAACAAATTGAAGAACTACTTAGTAAAGGGTGTATCCGTCCTAGTTCATCACCATGGGGAGCCCCCACACTCTTCGTTGATAAGAAGGATGGATCTAGGAGGTTGTGTATAGACTATCGATCACTTAATGAGGTTACTATCAAGAACAAATACCCTTTACCTCGGATTGAGGATTTATTTGATCAGATGAGAGGAGCTAAGGCGTTCTCTAAGATAGATCTTAGGTCGGGTTATCACCAGTTAAAAATCCGAGTGGAGGATATACCAAAGACAACATTCACATCTAGCTACGGGTTGTATGAGTTCACTGTGATGTCCTTTGGCCTGACCAGTGCACTAGCATACTTCATGTATTTGATGAACAAGGTATTCATGGAGTATCTCGATAAGTTTGTTGTGGTATTCATTGATGACATATTGGTATTCTCTCGAAGTGAGGAAGAACATCTGAGGCTTGTGTTGCAGAAGCTTCAGGAACATTAGCTGTATGCAAAGTTCAGCAAGTGTGCTTTCTGGTTGAAGGAGGTCTCTTTTCTCGGACACATTATCACAGATGGAGGGATTGTGGTGGATCCAAGCAAGGTTCGGGATGTATTGAACTGGAGTCCGCCTAAGAACGTACCGGAGATCAGAAGCTTCCTTGGACTTGCAGGATACTATCGAAGGTTCATTGAAGGGTTTTCTAAGATCGTGAAGCCACTTACCACTCTGCTCGAGAAAGGAAAAGAATTTAAGTGGGATGAGAAGTGTCAGGCTAGTTTTGAAGAATTGAAGAAGAGATTGACCACAACACCTGTGTTGATCATGCCAGACATACACAAGGGATTCAATGTGTATTGCGATGCCTCTCGGCAAGGATTGGGTTGTGTGTTGTTGCAAGAAGGAAAGGTAGTAGCTTATGCTTCAAGACAGTTGAGAAAACATGAGCAGAACTATCCTACTCATGATCTTGAGCTCGCCGCAGTTGTTCACGCATTAAATATTTGGAGACACTACATGATTGGGAACAAGTGTCAGATTTTCACTGACCACAAGAGTCTGAAGTACATCTTCACCCAAAAGGATTTGAATCTAAGGCAAAGAAGGTGGTTGGAGTTAATTAAAGATTATGATTTGGATATTCAGTATCATCCTGGAAAGGCAAATGTTGTAGCAGATGCTTTGAGTCGGAAAGGACAGACCAATATGCTGATAGGACACCTGCTACCTCAGGAGTTATGTTGGGAGATGGCACAACTCAACTTGGGAATGGTCGCTTCAAGTGAGACCTTGACATTGGAAATTGAGTCGACACTTGAGCAGGATATTAGGAAAGGACAGTTGACTGATGACAAGATTGCAGAGTACAGGAAGTTGATTAAGTTGGGAAAAGTTCCGGATTTCAGAGAAGATGAGCAAGGAACAGTATGGTTTAAGAACAGAATCTGTGTACCTGAGATTAAGGAGTTACAAGAAACTATCTTGAAGGAAGCACACGATTCAACTTACTCTATTCACCCTGGGAGTACCAAGATGTATCAGGACTTGAAACAGAGATACAGGTGGTATGGAATGAAGAAAGATGTAGCAGCTCATGTAGCTTTGTGTGATGTGTGTCAAAGAGTGAAGGCTCAGTATCAAAGGCCAGCAGGATTGCTTCAACCTCTAAAGGTACCTGAGTGGAAATGGGAAGAAATTGGTATGGATTTCATAGTGGGCTTACCTCGTACTCGTGATGGGTATGACTCTATATGGGTTATTGTGGATAGATTAACCAAGGTAGCACACTTTATCCCAGTAAAGACGACTTATACAGGAGTTAAGCTGGCTGAATTGTATAATTCAAGGATAGTGTGTTTGCATGGGGTACCGAAGAAGATAGTGTCAGATCGAGGCACACAGTTTACTTCACGGTTTTGGCAGAAGCTGCATGAATATGGATACAAAGCTAAACTTTAGTTCAGCATACCATCCTCAGACAAATGGGCAGACAGAGAAAACAAATCAAATTCTTGAGGATATGTTGAGAGCTTGTGCATTGAAGAACAGTGGCAGTTGGGATAAGAGTTTGCCTTATGCAGAGTTTTCTTATAACAACAGTTATCAGTCTAGCATTAAAATGGCACCTTTTGAGGCTCTGTATGGAAGGAAGTGTAGAACACTGTTGTTTTGGAACCAGACTGGTGAGAGTCAACTCTTTGGACTAGATAGCATACGGGAAGCGGAAAAGCAAGTTGAAATCATAAGAGAGAATCTGAAAGTGGCACAGTCACGTCAGAAGAGTTATGCCGATTCTCGGAAAAGAGAGGTGGTTTTGGAAGTCGGTGATTATGCATACCTTAGAGTGTCGCCTATTCGGGGTTTACAAAGGTTTAATGTCAGAGGGAAGTTATCACCTCGATTCATCGGACCTTTCAAGATTGTGGAACGGAAAGGAGAAGTAGCCTACCAGTTGGAGTTGCCAGCACAGTTGTCGGGAGTTCATGATGTGTTCCATGTATCAGAGTTGAAGAAATGTACAAGTGAGGTTAAGATAGAACCGGTACAGTTAGAGGATATTCAAATGGAGAATGACTTGACATACAAGGAATACCCTGTTAAGATCTTGGATACATCGGAAAGGGTTACCAGGAGTAAGATCATTAGGATGTGTAAAGTACAGTGGAGTCACCATACTGAGGAAGAAGCAACTTGGGAAAGAGAGGATGAACTTAAGGAAGACTTTCCTCAGCTGTTCTCTAAATCTTCTGAATCTCGGGACGAGATTCTCTTTAAGGGGGTAGGATTTGTGACACCCTAAAATTTCATCACTAAAAATTACCTAGCAACTGTTAATTAACCTTAAGGATTTAAAATTTAAATTTGCCATTTAAAATTGAGCTCTAAAATATTAAACATAATTTAATTAATATAGAGACAACAAGTGAATGTGCATCATCAGTTGGCTTTGCATGGTTTTTGGTTGCTTGTGTGGTTTCTAAAAAGTTTATAAAATTTTTGAGAAAAAGTTTGAAAGAATTTGGTTTGAATTTGAAAAGAAAAGTTGTTTTAAAAGGAGTTTGAAAAAGAAAAGAAAAAAAGCAAACCCTTCTCACCTTTCGGCCCAGCCAGGCCTGCCGGCCCACCAAACCATCCCGCAGCGGCCCACCTAACCGCCCCATCCCCTTTTTTTCTTCGCGGACGCCGACACCTGGGCCCCGCCTGTCAGCCTCACCCTCTCCCCTTCCTTTCTTCTTCCCCACCTCGCTGCCAGCCGACCCGGCGCCGCCGCGCGAATCCCGCCACGCCCCGCCACTCCCCTTCCTTCCCTCCTCACCAAACCGGCCAATTAAGGCAATTAACCCCTCCCTCGATCAATTGGAGACGTTACCTTCCTTTAGCACCGAGCCGTGATGGCCGCGGCCATCAATGGCAAGCGCCGCCGCTCGGAGTCCACCCGCCTCCCCTCGCCTTCCTCCCTCTGGCCCTATTTAAACTCGTGTTCAAGCTCCTGCCCTCCCCTTTGCCTTCTCAGCACACCAACGCACTCGCTCAAGCACCAATTCCACCAGAGCGCCGCCTCGGGTTCCCGCCGCCGCCGTCGTGAATTCGTCACCGCCGGTGAAGGATTGGTTCCTCCGCCCTTTCTTCTTGGTTCTTGGGATTGCCAGGGGCTTATCAAGCACGTGCTGCTGCAGGTTCACGTCCTTGACGCCTCCCGGAACTCCTCCACCGTCCGCCGGAGCGCCGCCGGGATCGCCGTCGACGCGGGCCCGCTCCTTCGCTTCTCCTTCCGCTCCCGCTGTCACTCCTGGTTCTGCACGTCACGGTGAGCAATCACCCCCACCCATTTCCCCTTCCTTTTGTGTGCAACAGCGCGCTCACGAGCTCACCGGAACGGCCGCTCCGCCCCCTTCCGGCGCCAGCCGCCGTGGATGCCCGCGCCATTCCCCTGACCCCTTAGGCTTGCTCGCGTGCTCCCCAGCTACGCGTAGAGCCCGCGCGCGCGCGAAATGGCGCCCTGAGCAGTAGGATAGGGTGCGCAGACGAATTCCCGGCGAGGCACCGCCGCGCCGCCCCTGTCTCCGGCGACGTCGCTGCCTCATCTTGCACGCACGCATCCAGGGCCTTTAGATCTTGCACGGACGGCACGTATCGCGTACCCCTTCGTTTTGAATGGGCGGTCCACGGCACACGCGCGCATCGGCAGCCGTTGGATCCAAGATCCACGGTGCCGCTTTGGCATTTTCCTTTAAGAGCCCCTGAGTTTTCACAGTTTTGCATGCCGGTCCTCCCACCTAGTAAAATTCTTGCAGTTAGGTCCTGAAACTTGTAATCTAGCCCCTGTCTACCCTGTATAATTCCACCAGAGTCCCTTTCCTTGTGTTTTAGCATCTTAACCCTTTAGTTCTTATATAAAATTATGTTTTAGCCCCTGGTTTTATTTACAAAAGGCTCTGTAAATTTAGTTTTACTGCAGATAGGTCCCTGTATCTTGTTTTAATCATATCTTTCTCGTTTTAACTCCGAATTTAGCGTTTTATATACCGAAATGATCGTCTCAATGAGTAGAATCATTTAGACAGCAAATTTACCAGTTTTGTTACTGCTTGGTGTACTGTTTATTTATTGTTTGTTGTTCATGTTTGACTCCTAGATATCGTGCCTGTTTTCATCTGAGCTCCCCATCGGAGGTGATCAGGAAGAGCCTGTTTTTCGAGGAAGACTTTACCCAACTTGTAGAGGAAGGCAAGTGGTTTTCCCCCTGTATTATCTTTTTGAACCTATGTCACTGCATGTTAAAACAAAGTTTACTATTCCTGTTGTTATGCATAAACTTGATGGGCAAACACCTAGTTAAGGACTTGACTAGATATTTCACCTCATTACCTTGATCAACCCTGTTTAACAAATGTTTGGCTAGATAAATGCTTAGTTTGCTTTACATGGGTATGGTTATGCTTTGTTTATGATATATATCTCAGTTCTGTTTATGTAATACGTTTATGCTTAAGACAAGATAACTTGAAATATAAACGGAACATGGAGAACCACCCAAGACAACAGTACAACCACAGTCCACATGGCTCTGTCTTAGCCAAGTAATTAGGAGAGTGGGTTAGCTGATAGACTTTTTCCGAGAGGGGCACAGGGGGCTCAGGATTGCAGGGGTATAGCCCGGTTCTTTTGGGGTAGCAGCCTTGGCTAAGGTGCTGACCATTAGGGAGGATTATGGTCCGCCTTGAGCTATAACTGTTGCGGGCTGTTGGTTTCTCTTCTTTCCTTTGTAAAGGCTTCGTAGTAGACCCCTAGCCACTCACCTTGTAAGTGTTTAAGGGTCTAGCTAATCCGGGCAAAATGGGGAACACGAACTGTGGGTAAAGTGTACACCCTCTGCAGAGTGTAAAACTGATCGATCAGCCGTGCTCACGGTCAAGAGCGGCTTGGACCCTCACATGATTAATAAACTTGAAGATAAATGTAAATCGTGGGTTTGTGGGTTTGGTTTGAGGTTTCTTTTAATGATAAGTGGGTTGGTATACACTTACACCTAGTAATTAGGTGCTTGCTAATAAAACTTGACCAACTTATAAAATGCTTATCGCTGTGAACCATAGCCTATCCTTGATAGCCTTGCATTGTTTCCCCCACTTGCTGAGCACCAACCATAAGTGTGCTCACCCTTGCTTACCGCTGTTCAGAGGAGAACATCAGAGGCGAGGACGAGTACTGGAGCGACTACGAGGAGTTCTAGGGCATGCGGATCCCCAGTCATCATGCCTGTGGAAGTCGAAGATGGAGCTGCTCATCGTTTAGTTATCGTTCGTGTTTGGACCTTCGAGTCCACCTCTCTGAGTGTAATAATGAATATTGTATCGGTTTAACTCTTGAACGTTTTGTCACTGCAATGGTATTACACTCATTTTGACTATCATGTGTGTGTAATTTGATCCTGGTGCACACGTGAGATGCATTCGGTTTTCCTTGTAAAATCGGGTGTGACAAAGATCCGGCGGAGGGGAGGCCGACGCCGCCCACCATGGGAGTCCCGGGGCTAGGTCTCCCCATCGTCGGTGGGTCGCAGCAGGGGTGGTGGCGTACACATTGCAGAATCGACAATGCCAACGCCAGCCTCCTCCCCATCCCCACCCTATCCCACCTCTACTCTCGTGGCTACTGCTGGCAGAGGTCTCCCGGGCTCCCGGTAGGCCAGTGCCCGTCGCGCCCCTCCCAACGCCGGAGGTCGGCGCTCTGTATCGACGGGGGATCTTGCCCGACCGACCCTGCACGAGGCAAGGCAAGGGTGCGCCTGTGGCTGCCTGGCCCATGCCGCAGCCCGAGGTAAGGGCGTCCATGCTTGCACGGCGTCACCAGGGCGTAGCTCCGTCCATGGTGGTTTCCTCTGTTTACTCGGTGTTGATTTTCTCCCAGCCTTCTTGTTTATATATCAATAGAATGTGTTTGATTATGTTTGCCAGTCCATTCCGTTTTCGTTTTTCTATTATTGCTTCTGAGTTTGAATCAAACTTTGATTTGTGTTTGCGTGCAAGTAGGATTTAGGGATAATTTTTTATGTGGTTTTGCAATGTGGAGTCCGGATTTGCTCCGGTTTTGTACGCTCGAGGACGGTTCTTCGCCTTGCCTCACGGAGTGCTTCGGTCAACGGCGTACGAAGACTTTGGGCAAAAGCAATGTTTGACCCTCTGACAGGTGGGACACACCTGTCAGGACGAACGAAAGATCCGGCAGAAATGGACCTTGCTTTAATATTAGGTAGAGATAAAGATTTTTTTATTTCAGTCTCTGCATGAGCACCTAACTGTCCATTATTGCTAAGAGTCTGAACCATGTATATGTCCTAATAAACTTATATTTCGGTTTAGAAGAAGTAAAAACACATAAAGTGAGTGCATATCTTGTCATGACAATTTTATCATTGTGTTTGGAACAACGTGAATGCAGCTTATGGTCAAAATAAACTGAAACTAGCTAGAGGCCAAATGGTGTGCTTTTTCGTAGTTTTTCGAGGACACTTCTCCCATCCACTCTCATTCGTACTACAATACAGAAGCTGGTTCAAACCCGCTTCTCAAATAAACACTATCTTCATATCTACATAGCTTATTTGAAAATCGCTTTTCCGGCAGCGGTTCCAAACATGCCCAACCTATACAGATGCACTCAATTAAAGTTTATTAATTCTATTTCTTTCTTCGGCAAGCATCTTCCACCAATTAAGGGTCGATACATAAATATGTAGTGATAGACGAAATGAACAGTCGTTTTGTCACCAGTCTCCTTTATTAAATGTAAATCATCCGTGTGTCAAAAAATCTCTCGCATCCCGTGGCAACCCGAGTTCCCAAAGTTTCTACAACTCACCCGTCACATTAAATATTAAACACTATTTAGAAGTATTAAATGTAGATTAATGACAAAACCCATTCCATAATCTCGTGTTAATTTGCGAGATAAATCTATCAAGACTAATTAGGTCATGATTAGACAAGTGTTACAGTAAACATGTGTTAATGATGGATTAATTAGGTTTTACAAAATGGTCTCGCGGATTGCAGTCCAACTATGTAATTAGTAATACAATTAGATCATGTTTAGTTTCCCTAATTAGCATTCGAAAACTTAACATGACACTTGGCCAGAGTGTAGTTGCCCCGTTTAGTTCTCAAAAATTTAGAGGAAAAAATTTTAGACTCCTTTCATAGCCTATTAAGAGGACTATACATAGATTAATTATACAACTAATTACATGAATGGATGGGAAATCACAAGATGGATTCATGAAACCTAATCAAGCTATTATTAGAAATTGTTTATTGTAGCACAACATTGTCTAATCACGAAATTATTATGCTCATTAGATTTGTCACGAGTTTTGAAATGAAGTTAAGAAATTAGTTTTTGTCATTAATCCACATTTAATATTTCTAATTAGTATCCGTTCATTCAATGTAACAGCATGGTTTTAATTTCTGTTTGATACCGGCCGGAATTCCGCGAATACCAGCAATATCGGTCCGACATGGTAGCGGTTCCGACCGGTATTCAAACCGGTGGATTTCAAAGTTTGAAAATTTTTAAAAAATGCTATACAAATTCGTAAAAATAGTTCAAGATTTATAGAATGTAATGGTGTCAAAAATTTTCAAATTTGAGTTCATTCACTATTTTTTGTTGGCTTCGGAAGTTCAACAAAAAAAACCGCAGCCCATTAAGGCCCATTAGCCCCTAAACCTAATACTGGCATCGCCCCCCAAGACACGCCTCTCACTCCCTCCCTGCCCCTATCCGTGACCTCTCCTCCCCAGTCCACCGCCGCACACCGTTGTTCCACCGCATGCCTCGGTTAACTGGTCCCTTAGCACGGTTTACCGAGCCAAATGCTCGGCTAACCGTGGTGGCACCAGATCTGGTGCCGACCGCTTAGTTGGAGCGGTTAGCCGGGGCGGGCAGGCGGTAAACCGCCCCGGTCGGGACCGTACCGTTGGTAAGGGCATTTTATTAGATGTAGGTGTTTCCTTTAGGGTTTATGAATGATTTTCTTTAGGATTTAGGTAGTATAAGCTTGGAGGATGCATGTATGATTTGTTATAGGATTTAGGTAGGGTTTTATCAATGATTTACCGATTTAGCTATGAATGTTGAATGTATGAAATAGATAGAAGGATTTAGATAGATTGCCTTCTTAGGTTTAGTCAATACTCAATAGACATATATCATTTAGGTTGTTTTGATTTAGGACTTACCGATTTAGGTACATTGAAACTATGAATTAATTTGCCACTTCGGTACATTTTTAGGTTCGTGCGGTAACCGAACTAAACGGTTCGGTTTACCGTTACCGAGGGCCAGTGGTAACCACCATCGGTTCGGTAAGGTAAACCCTGTGTAACAGGTGGATGAAGAAATTTTTAAGAACAGAGTATACACGATTTAATGTAAACCCTATCCCAAAAATAAACAGAGGTGGAAAAAAACCAACCCGTCGCTCCCGTGTGGACGACGCGGGTGACGACAAACCCTAGCCGCAGCCGCCCGAGCAAGCGATCGGCAACACGTGCGGCTCTGGCGGCGGCGACGGTCGACGCTGTGGTGAGCAAGGGTGGATGCGGTCGGCGTGGTGGCACCTTGGCTAGCTGGACGGGATTAGGCCGGCCGTGGCTTGCCAGGCCTTGGCTGGCTGTGACCAGTGCCCGGTAGTGGCCGTGGTAGGGAGCCACTGGCTCCACCGGATTTGGGCCATGGCGGACCAGATGTTGGTGGGTCGGTGGTGGACTGGTGGTGCTGCGCGTGGGCGACGACAGGTGACGCAGTGAATCAGGCGAAAGCCTTCATTAATGGCATTGTCGTTGACAATGGTGGTGAAGCCCTTGCTGTGTCGTTCTTCCTGTTGGGGGCACCATTGCGATGCACCGGGTCCTACTGCATGGGGTTCTCAAGGGTGTAAACCCTGTCCCTTTTTTGGACGTGCGACAGTGGCACCATATATAGGTGTCGTGTCCTTCTTGGAGGCGTTGTATCTCCCGTCCCGACTTGGCTAGGCAGTGGTGGTGGTTGGTTGGTGGTGTTGCTTGCGCACGACGACAAATGAGGTGCACTTGGTCCGTGTTGGTAGGAAGGTGCAGAGGCCCCATGGGTGCCAGAGGTTTTGAGTTGGCGCGCATGGCGCGGTGGTGACTACGGTGACGCCTGGGCGGATGTGTCACTCTGCTAGTGGCTTTAGATATCTGAGTCATTGGCAGAGGAGTGTGATACAGTGGATGAGGTGAGGCCCCCACGCAGAGTAGTCAGGATCAGTGGTTTTCATTGGCGCTATGACGAGAGTGTTATACTGAAAAGCTGCACTGGGACAGGAGGATCGGCGATCATGTGTGTGCGGCTTGAGGGGATGGCCCCATGGTGGTGGAGTTCGAGTTGCTTCTCTTACTTGCAGCGGGCCGTGACATTCAACGTGACACATCGTTGGCGACAACAACGCAGTTCACGAGTGGCTTCTTTTGGCTTCTCTCCCGGTTTGCGGTGTAGTGTTATGTTGTGTGTTTTGTTAGTGTGTGTTGCTTATGTGGTGGTGTTTGCTTCGTCACGCTATGTACGATTGCTTCTTCTTCTTATATGACATGGCAGTGCTATGCCCTTTTATTAAAAAAATCTAATGTAAAAATCACATTAACCAATCCTCGTGAATGACAATCCTCGTGAATGATTGATTTATCACACGACAGCGCAATCGATACACGCATGGCGCCTTGACTGCCCCCTCAGGGCACTCCCAACCCAGAATCTACCCATGGAGTCTATATCTCGAATACTCTATCACAAGAAACTATATTCTCCAATGCAGATTTTCTATTATGGAGTCTATCTAATATTTTTCTCGGATCTTCTACTCCCGCTTTATTAAATAAGAGGACACATCACGTATGTGGGCAGCCACATGGGATCCGCACGGACTTCGTTTTGCGTGTAGACTTGAAGTCTAACTTAGGTGGCAGGGTATTTAATGACTCTGGACTCTATCATTAAATTGCTTGCCACATCAGCAATTTATCTAGATGACAGTGTATTTAATGATTCTTGACTCTATCCTAGAGCCTGAGTTGGGACTTGGGAGTGCCCTCATGTACACATGCACACGTGATGTGATGTAGCAGCAGCAGCAGCAGCAGCTAGCTAACTGCAGAGCTGATGTCGCCCAGGAGGCGGATCGGACGGAGGGCGCTGCTTTCGTGCGTCGTTCTCGGACGTCAACGGCCATCCCTTCTTGTCTCCTGGCCGATTCAGCTCACGAACTGGAAGACCCCGCGTGCATGCGTTTCTTCCTTTTGCTTGCCTGCATACGTGTTTGTCTGATTGACTGGGTTTCTGGTAACATTTGCGACCTGACAACTAATTTGCCCACCTGATATGGTTGTTAAGTTATCTTATTCTGATTGTCATCGTTTGTTAAAATTGGCGGAGGGAGACGTACCCTCCAACAATTTAAGTAGATAATTAAGCTTGTCATTTCGACGCCAATGGATATGGAGGAGCCGAATTGAACCAGGTTTTGTTTTCGTTGTACTTACCACTGTAGAATTTGAGGTTACTTTTCTACACGCATCATGGTAATTCAAAATTATATTATACCGAGTAGTTAACAAGGTTCATTTGATCAATCCACTTTGTCCACACGCTTGTCCTCCAAAACAAGAAACTACCTTGAATTAGTCCTCCAAACTTTGCAAATAGCCCAATGTACACCCTAATGAGGTTTGTATTCTTTTTGTCCCTCGCCATATATCAATTAGAGATTAAGTTTTCAATTCATTTTGTTTGGAGTGACATATCCCTACGGGAAACTATACCTCAGCATTTTGAGCCCGGCCCGGCCCGCGCCAGGCCCACCCACAAATCTTACTGGACGGGCGTGGGCAGAGATCTTGAAGCCCGCAAAAAAAATTTTGGCCCGAGCCCGGCACGAAATACTGTTTTTAGTTGTTTTACACTATAAAATGCGCCGGCGGCCCGCCCAAGCCCAAGCCCGACCCGAGCCCGACCCGAAAATTAAGGCCCGACGCGTCCAATGGGTGGTCATGGGTAGTATTTTTCGGCCGAATAACAAAAAAATATTCGACCCGGCCCGAACCCGGCCCGGCCCGAAAAATGCTCACCTCTACGGAAAACTCCATAAATGTCGAGTGTTAAAAGACTTTGCCGAGTGTTTACATCAACACTTGGCAAACTAGTGAGGCCAAGCCTTTTCTGCCCGAGTGGTTAGAGAAGTGTGAGGCCCTAGGTCCTGAGTTCGACCCACGGTGGGAGCAGATTTTCGGGCTAGAGGAAAAAAATACCCTCGCATACTGCCAATTCCCAAAGCACGTGGAAGGTCCGAGCCCGTGCTCACAGGGTTACAACGCCCCCATGTAAGGGTAGGGTAAGGGTTCGAGGGTTTTCTCGACCTACGTGAGAGGCCATTTTTAGTAAGAGTTTTTGTTACAGTTGACCTGTGGTACTGCTTGCTGGTGCTTTTCTTTCTTATTTTTAGTTAAAAATGTAATAGATTTACGCATAATTAAAAAGGGTATCATAAAAATTTCTCACTATTTTTGATACTTTCCTTAGGTACTTCTTGGTACTTCTACCGTAAGATTTCGTCGGATGTACAACTCTCATTAATTTCAAACACTCTAAAAATTTTCTACGTATTAAGAATTTTCCATCATCATTTTCATAGATTAGGAAAAATCTAATTACAAAAGTTACATGGAAAGCAAGGAAAGTATTTTTCTCTAACATATTATATGCATACCATATCCTCTATCATCTCACAAATTAAAATCAAAACTTAACTTGCACACAAGATAAATCTAAGTTAAGGTAGAACATTTGAAATACTTTTGGTGGTGGGGTGGTAAATTGAGCACAAAAAAATGTTAAATGGTCAAACAGATAACTCAGGTACGAATTTTGTTATAATTTAAACTATTTTTGACAGATCCAATTTACACGTCACAAAAATCGTGATTGCCAGCGCTAGTCTAGTTTGTAGTAGCGAGTTGCTTGGTCAAGAGTAATCTGGGCCACTCAAATGCTGCAAGTTCCTTTTATTTGAAATGATTGCAGGCGGGAAGAATAGCCATGGTTATCCAGAACTGCTGGACATGCATAGCCCAGTCAGGCAGTCGACGTACCGTAACATCGATCATTCTCTGGCTAATAACTACAGAGTTCATTTAATTTATGACCACTCGATCGCAGGTTAGAAACTAGAAAGCTTACGTGTGTATGAATTATTCATCTTGAATGACACTGAGTTGTGAATCTTACTCAAGTGATACCCCGCGTGTTGCTGCGGAAATTTTTTAAACAAATTTTTAGGTGAAATGTGAAAGTAGAAACACCAAAGTAATTACATGATAACATTTATTTGTAAGCAACATTATATATGAAAGCATGTTATTTTGTTGAGAGTGAAACATTCTTAAATGATTGATCTTACATGCATTCCAATTTTCAACTGCGAGAATTTTATGTTGTGCTACTCACAAATACATGTTATTTGTGACAGAAAATCGCTTGAAGACATAAATAAATGGTTTGGTGCCTTGGTGGATGATGACATAACGTGTAGTGGATGGTGACATAGAATGCTTCCATGTTGAAAGAATTCTATCAATGACTTGTAGTGGGTCTCACTTATATAGTTGTTATAGATTTCTATTTCTGTATGAATATTCATCTGACTTATTCATTTATATATGACACTAGAAGGCTCATGTCTGTATGAATTATTCATCTTCAATACATGGACAATGAGTTCTGATTAATCTTTGACAACCATGCCATTCAATTTATTTTTCAGAAAAAAATTACAATTCCATCCATTGCGCAAAAGTATTAAATGAACAAGAACACATCAAAGTTCTTTGAGGCAAATATATATGAAACACAAATAATTTCTTTTTTTTAATACTTGTACTAGTTTGAACTTTGAAGTGGTTTGTTCAGCCAGTTCTCTCCAACACAAATTACTATAAACCCCTTCTATCCAAGTCCCACAGTACTCACCCCCCCCCCCCCCATTCAATACCGCTGGGTTTGTGTCTATAAAGCGACAGCAACACTTGACCCCCTCAAAGCCTCACAACCTACCTCTGCCTGCACCTTCTTTCCCAAATGGAGAATTCAGGCGAGGACCTCTCTTCCACGGCCAACCACTCCTTCTCCGGCGACGGCAGCGCCGCCGCAGCTTCGTCGGAGGAGAGCGGCTGGACGTCGTACATCGACTACTTCATCAAGACACAACAGCGGCGACAGGAGGGGGAGGCGGCGAGCCTTTCTGCTGATGCTCTCTCAACTGACGATTCTGGACGGTGCCGTTCTACATCGGAGTACGGTGGTGATTGTGGAGTAGGAGCCTCCACACGGCTGCCGCCGCTCGTCGAGCCGTCGGTGGTGTCGAGAAGGTTGAGCCTAAAGGAGGGTTGGAGGAAGAAGAAGAAGAAGGTCATGTATGATGAGTCCTTGGAGGATACTGCAACATCTCCTATCAGTAGCCCTAAGGTTAGAGCTTAATTACAAGCTTATGCTACTATAATTTTTTTCGTGTTTGTTTTATTCGCACACAAAAAAGGATACTTTTTTATTTGGGGATTTAACTTGATTTGATTGTGGAAGAAAAAATTATTTTATGATTCAGTTGATTGAGCTGAGGGATTCAGATGCCACCCACCAGAAGAAAAATAATTCCAGTGATGAGGTTTTAAATTCTAAGGTGAAGTCAATTATCTATCAGAGCTCAGAACTTTCATTTTGGCCTCTGCTCCATTTTTTTCCTCTTTCCGCTGTATGTCGGATCAGCGAAACACCATTTATGTTTGAACCTCGAGTACTACAAACTAAATTTAATTGCAACATGTGCAATTAATCTTCTGGAGAAATCATACTACTGCATGCAGTTTTTCGCATTGAGCTGCTAGAAACTCATCGTTTACAATTCTTTTATTAATGAGATTCACCATTTATTTTGAGTCTCTGATGCAGCCTAATAAAAGACCATTTTAAAGAAAATAAAATCTCACTTTGATGCACATTCTCCTCAATTTACAGAGGAGTACAATTGGTGATGTAAATGGGGCAAACACAGCACCAGACATGACAATCAAAGAAGAAGACGCTGGTGCATATGACAACAATCAGCCGATGAAGAAAGGCCTTTACTTGGTCCCAGTGTCTGCTTTTTCCGTGTATATAAATCATAAGAGCTGATTGTACATGACAAAAGCAGCTGGTTGGTTGTACACGTGGTAATATAAGCTAGCACCCTATGACACATTGCTTGCATACATGTACACACACTTGCACACATGAAAATAAGTAGATAACATTGTGAACCTAGGTACAATTCTTGTGAATATTAGTCTGTTCCTGTTCATGAAAAGGGTACAAACTTTATATGTGAAAAGGTACAAATTAAAGGTTTTAGTGTTAGGTGACACATCACACTGGTGTGTTAGATATGGGGTCTATTCCATCTTGTGAAGGAGATTAGTTATTCTGTTCATGTATGAGCTGGTTGTTGATCTATCTGTTCCTTCTTCCATTTGAGTTCCATCATGGATACATGACCAAGATATACAATTGAAAGTGCACAACATGAAAATGACATGGTATCAAGATTTGTTTAAAATGGCAACGGCTTGATTGAGTGAAAATGAAAGGGGTCCAAAATTGATCTAAAGAAGCTGTGCACGCATGGGTGCACGCGCATTTGTCGGGCGAAAATTTCCCCATCATTTTCAGTGGAAGGTCAGCCTGAGTGTCACAATCAAGCCAATTAATTCGAGACATAGAAAAGTTTAATTGTACGTAAAGATACAAGTGGAGACTTTATAAAAAAAAGTCCAGGAGATTTGAGGCAATTCACTGTGTGTTGTGGATGTTTTTTAGCAAATTGTCTACACACATGGTTGTTGACATAAATGTGTGTAGGTCTTGAACAAGGGACATTCTTCTGTAATTTATGTAGAATTGTTGAAATTCAAACTATGTACCTTATATGGGACCTAGTTTCAATATGAATTGAATAGTTAGGAATTTTAATCCAAATATTCGCTATTCTGAAAAAACATACAAGTAGTTGTTGTACCTGATGAGATGTTTGGACGTTTGAACAGAGGTACCATTATATGTTGAGAACACTTGATTGTATATTTGTTGACAGTTGAGAACTTGAATTCATTGCACTGAAATTATTTATTTTTGGCTAACTGGAGAGGGTTAACATGCTTTCTTCACTTTCTTAACTTAATACTATTGGTATATATAGAAACCCAAGTTGATTCACTTGCACAAAACTTATGATTTGCCATGAAGAATATACAATTTATTAAAACCTCTCTCCATTATCCATTACACCCAATCATATATAATAAAGGTATGAGATGATCAACCGCGCACAGGTTTATTAAGGAAACAACCTTCTAAATGCAAGTTTGTTCAAAAGTTCAAATACACCAGGTTTATTTGTAAAATTCTTATAACAATATACTGTCACCACTAAAACTTGACCGAAATACATCCATCATAACAGGCAAGTGATCGATTTCAGGATGCATTTTGCATTAACAAGATGATTGCATTGGGATAGTCTTTATGTTTTCTGGGACATGCTTTGGCTATCTAGGCGGTAGACTAGCTAGCTAGCAGCTAGTACCAGGAGTAGAACACGTAGAGCCATGTGCCGCAACAGATAGGCAGTTGAGAAGAACAAGGCTGGTACTGTTGCAGTTGCCAGTTGGTCCTTTTCAGACTTAATTTTTCCATATAAAAATAAGTGCATTTGCTATTGGTTATTGAATTCCATTATTTGACTCTTACTGGCAAACAGCGACAAACGTTTTCAGGCTGTGCACATCTCTGCCTAACTTCACTGTCGGATTTGACTTAGGCGCATCACTTGTACAAACAAAAGTTGAGTTGATTTCAAACTCAGAAAGGTCTGCAAGGGTTTATGTTGCTTTTTGCTCAGAATCACATTCCCGTGAGGCCGTGACCGTGTGTGTGCAACGGAAAGGAGGAGCTGAATTTCTTGTTCTATTGGGCTGCCAACAGTGAATTTGTTGCCATCTTTCACGCGGACTAATTCCCAACCAAAGCTTTAGACGTGTTGTGTGGGCTGAACTTGGTTCTGCAATTTATTCTAGATTTTTCGAAATTCAAACTACCTATAGGATCTAGTTTCAAAACATGAACCAAATAGTTAAAATTTTTAATCCAAATTCTCGCTATCCTGAAAAATAGTACATGTTTATAACTTATCCATCACTGGCACTATGAGAAAATAACCACACAAACCTCCTGTTTCATCAAAAAATAAAATTCAAATGCTCCTCACTACGTGAAAACCTCAAATAGGTCGTGCAGCATTTGTAACGGGCCCTTAACGCCCGTTACATCCACCCACATTTGTAACGGTTGTTGTTTGGCGCCCGTTACCTATAAGCGCGCCAGGACGACCCCGGGGTTGGCCTCCACAACGCCCGTTACCAATGTGGACTTCTGGTAACGGGCTTCTTAAACGCCCGTTACATAAATTCTTTGTAACGGATGCTAAAAGAGCCCGTTACAAATGTTAAACCTATCGGTAACGGGCTTGTAAAGACCGTTACAGATCAATGCCCTATCGGTAACGGGCTGCTTAAGTCCGTTACTGATCACTCTGTATTGGTAACGTGCTATAAAGTCCGTTACCGATGAGCATTTGACGCCCGTTACTAGTTTGAGAGCCCAATAATTTAAGGCTGAGAGCACTCAACTGCAGTGAAGCGGTAGCGCGGCGTCAGTGAACAAATGAGACGGAGGAGGAATTGTGGGGATTGAAAATGTTGTTGTTGAGGAGGAGGAATACAACCAGTTTGACGAAATTCCATCCTTTGACACTTCATACAAGCCCCAACTATTCGGAACTAACAAAACACCGTACTTGCGAAGCGACCATAGTGAAAAAATCCATATACAGAAATCAAGGAAGAAAAAGCAAGCCTGATTTCTGCTGAATCCTTTTTTTAATGCCGGAGGATGTGTCTATTGGTGGAAATGGAATCCGTTTTGTAATATAAAGGATGCGATGTATTTATGGAATTTCAATCCTTTTTTGAAATATATGGGATGTGGTGGAATTTGAATCCTGCTTGTAATATATTCTGCCAAAGATACTATATATACTTTGTTTATATTATGGTTCAGTTCAGTAACGGGCAAGAGACGAGGATTGACGAACCCGCGTCGCCATTGCTACGGGCAAGAGACGAGGACTAACGAACCAGCGTCACCTTTGTTATGGGCAAGAGACGAGGACTAACGAACCAGCGTCGCTTTTGTTATGGGCAAGAAGATATGCGAAATTACGAACAGATTACATCAAAAGAGACACGGATTAGAGCATCTCCAAGAGTTTGGCAAATTTTACTAGGCAAATCTTGTGCTTTGCCAACTTCTAAAAAGATATGCCAAGTAAAAAAAGAGTTCATCTCCAACAATCTGGCATAACTTCACTTGCCAAATCTAGATCAGGAATCCTGAGAGAAACAAGTTGATTTGCCAAACTGTTGAGATAATCACAAGCTTTGCAAGTGAGTAGGTAAATCATACAAAAAATTGTACTACACAGAGATAATCACAAAAGCATGTCTTTTGAGATGGAAAATCACACACAGATCACAGTCATCATTGATACATCAGAACAAGGTTACAATGCGGCCATATCTTCATGACGAGATATGCAAAATCACACACACACAAATTATAGTCATCGTTGATGCATGTTAACACCAAAAATTGGTACAGGGAAGAGGCTGACATGTGAGCCGAATTTGGCAGAAGAACATCATTTGGTAGGAGGTTTTCCTCAAAGCATTCGGTAGAGGCGTCTGCGGTCGGGAGTACATCGTCATTCGGCAGGAGAGCTGTTCCACCGATGAAAGCGGAAGCATTCGGGAGTACGTGATGACGTGGATTGGATACAAAGAAGGAGACGAGTTGATGATGGATACGAGACGGACATGACGCCATGGTGTTAATTTAAGGTAATAAATGTTGTAATCGTGGTCGAGGAGTCATGTTAGAACCAGGGTATAAATATAAACCCTTAGTGTTTGTAATAGGGATCGAACAATTTCACAACAAACCGGCCCCGTGCCAACTTTCGAGTCCTTCTAGTCATGTCATCGAGTTCTTTGAGAGGAGCCATCGATCCGTCGACCTCCGTAAGTACCGGCAACCTTGTATCATGTCTAGTATCATGCGGAGGATTTAGATCGTGATGCAAGTAGTCTTGTTACCATGCTTAGTATCATGCGGTGGATTTAAGCTTGGTTCAAGAAGGTTTACTTGTTGGATCATGAGTCATGCGGTAGGCTAAGATCTAGCTTGGAGCTAGTTATCGGCTCTATTAGATTAGGCAAGATCTAATAGATTCATTAAGTTACCATGTGTTGTTTTGAATTTTACCTTTTTGTGTTTAATTCATGTAACACTCTTATTGCCCAATTTAGATTGATTAGATTCGGCTCTATCTTGTTTGTTATCCACGTGTTGCACGCTCAAGTCTTTGGCTTAACGTGGCAAGTGGGTCATGCGTTCTCTATAGCCGAATTCGGATCAATCTAGATTGTCACGTGTTGCGGGTTCAAGCTTGTTGATCTTGCATAGATCTTGACAGAACCGGGTATCATGCGGTAGATGCAGGTTTTTGGATTGTCTTAAGGCTAGTCATCCGGTGGGCTAGAATTCGATTCAGTCTGATAGATTTATCATCCTTGGCAATGTTTGTTCCTTCTCCACGGAACCCGATTCGGCTGTACAGCCGTATTCGGTAATCCCCTCACGAGTGAAACATGTTCATGAGTTTGTTTTAAATAATGTATGCTTTTAGCCTTCCATGTTTAGATTGTATCATGCGGTGGATTGATCTATTCTTGGTTGGTGGTGTGATTTCAAACAAGTTGTATCATGCGGTGGATTAACTTGTTTGATGTCATGCTTGACGGGTTTGAAAGTACCTAGACATGCGGTAGACTAGTGCTTTTGGCCTATGCATGCTTGTTTACTGCAAATTCATGATCATGCTTCGCTTTTATTTAATTTATCATGCCTTATCCTTGATAATCGGTCATGGTTACGTGCTGTAACGTTGTTTAAATAAAGACCGATTTTTCATCATGCTTACGTCATACATTCGGCAGTGTTCTGTTTACGCGCTTTATCAATTCTCGAATGATGTTTAAATTGCTGACAGATAGCTTGTTCGTGGCTATATGTCGTTCTCACTGGCTTTATAGCCGTAAATACGGAACTGTCTGGTATCACCCAGCAAGTTCCATGTTTTATCTAACCATTTTCATCCTTTGTCAGTTTCAAGGAAAATTGACTGGCACGCTTCCGGAGTTCGACGCCCGGGCCACGTGTGTGAAGCCAACTAATCCGGCTTGCTGTGTGCTTGGCGTGAGGTGTTGATTTTACGTCAACAATACATCAGAACAAGGTTACAATGCGGCCATATCTTCATGAAGAGACATGCAAAATCACACACACACACATCGATCTTGCTCGCAGGTCGTCGATCTTGCTCACAGGTCGTCGATCTTGTTGCACGTGGTCATCAAATAAGCTCCATCTCTGTTGATGGATAGGCTTGCAATGAGACCGCAAAGCTTTCTAAACCTGCACTTTTGTTTCCAATGATCATTAGACAAAGGATGAAGGATTGTTCATCCTGAAAACAATGATCATTGGACACAGGATGAAATTGTTCATCCTGATGCCAGGAGGTTCTAGGCTACCTACCCCGAACATGGCTACGAGGAAGGAGTATGTCACAAGAATTCTTCTCGCAGTTGTGTTTGAGGGATGAGCAACCCAATCACCCCCTATCACAAGAATTCTTCTAGCAACTGAGAGATCGAGGAGGAGGAAGAAGAGAGAAAAGCAAAAGCTTGCGCCCTACAAGATCTATTCTTTGCGCCATAGCTAGATCTAGATCTAGAGAAGAAGGAAGCAAGTGCCTCACTTTATTGTATCAGAAGAAGGAACCATATACTAGCTAGATCTAGATCTAGAGAAGAAGGAAGCAAGTGACTCACTTTATTGTACTCCTATCAGAAGAAGGAACCATATAGCTAGATCTAGATCTAGAGAAGAAGGAAGCAACTTGAAGTGAGGAGGACCGAAAGGCGTCGGTGCCTTTTTATAGAAAAAACAAGGAAGGGATAAGATCAAGAGCACAGGAACGGCCGGGAAGGTTCCCAAGACGGTCAAGACGGTCGGGAAACTGTTGCTAGTCAATGGCTGATAGCCGAGCTGCAGAGGTACAGTGATTCCAATGTAGAATTAAATGATACGCGGAGTAAGCAAACATCGTCTCCAATGGTCGTGTTTGGATGGTAGATGTTAGTGTTACTGTTAGTGGTAGTTTTTAACACCTCCAAATTAACACATGTGTTTGGATCCAAAGTGTTAGTTTTGGTGTTAGTTTGCTACAAACTAACACTAACACCTCCATCCAAACATCCAATGTAAAAAAAGAGAGGAAGGGATAAGATCAAGAGCACAGGAAACGGGAAGAGGTTCCCAAGACGGTCAATGGTGAAATTGTTGCTAGTCAATGACTGAGAGCAGAGCTGCAGATACTAGTAATTCCAAAGTAGAATTAAATGATACGCGGGGTAACGAAACATCGTCTCTACGCGGATTAGCCAAACATCATTTCTAATGGAGAATTAAATGATAACGCGGATTAGCCAAACGTCATCTCAATTGCATACTTAAACCGTGTTTGGAAACAAATCTCCTGTATCTTCTCCTTCCAAAACAATTAGATCCCCTGCCCCTTCATCTCTACCCGCAAAAAACAGCAACTGCCTACTCCTCATCGTCACCATTCCTGGCCGGAGATGGATAGCATGCCGGGAAGAAGCACGCGGCACCTGCCGTCATCATTGCTGTTGGGCCTCCCTCAAGACCTCCGCATTGAGATTGCGGCGCGCGTCGGTGCGACCTTGGAGCGGCCCTTGGCTGACCTCCGCAGCCTACGCAGTACTTGCTCGACCATGCGCCGCGTGTGCGGCCACGACGACGTCGGCCAGTGTTTGTCGATAGAGGGGATACGAGATGAGATTTCTTGGGTGTGGAACCCCACCGCTTACAAAGCATTCCTTGCTATGCTGACCGATCACAGGTATCTGGAGGCTTGTTTCCTCTCCGGAATCAAAGCCTTCTTCATCAAACACAGGGGATACAATGATCTCCGGCGCGCCGCCGAGGGTGGGCACGATGCGGCTGCCTATCTATACGCCATCTTGGTCTACAGAGACAATGGCGGTGCCACCGCCGATGACACCGCGAAGGGGTCCATGAGGCGGGTCGCGGGCGGCGGCAGTACGACGTCGTCGAGATGGCTGACCAACGAGGGGTGTCTGCCTTTGCGCGAGAAGGCCGCGTGTGCGCTCCACTACTCGACTTGGCGCATTTGGGGTGAACCGCTGCCGCCTCCGGCACAGGTGCGCGGCGATCAGTGCGCAGGCACCGGCGGCGGCTGCGGCGTGGAAAAAGGATGGCTTCAAATTTCTTTGTTTTGCAGCGAAGACTGTAGGCTGCACTGCGAAATGGTGAAGTTCGTACAGAGAATAGGAAATCAGTAGTAGTAGATTAGCTTTTGTATGATGCTTGAATTATCTGTGTAAAATTTTGGGAGACCAGCAAATCCGACGCGGGTTATCAGCCCCGCGTCGCTAATGACTGTGGGGGCCAGTTATATTCAAATGAATAACAGTTCCCATTTCTCTTTTTAATCTGCAATCAAATGTTGTAACAAGTATTTTTTCGTCGTTATTAGTACAAATTTGATACTTTTTTCTAAATTTTTCTAAAATTACCATCTATTCATTAATTTCATTGTTTAGTGTACATTCCGTTTGTTGAGTGATGTTTATATGCCTTATTTTGTTCTTTGTAAGTACAACATACAAATAATATTTGTTTTACACAACCATTAGTGATGGAACTTTACATTTCGTAAGCTTAAAGTGAACACAAGGTTTTGTTAAGTTTTCAAATGCATATGAGTTCGAACATGTTGCAAAGTGTGGAAAACTTC
The DNA here is from genome assembly GCA_947561735.1 of Cenchrus americanus. Classification (NCBI taxonomy): domain Eukaryota; kingdom Viridiplantae; phylum Streptophyta; class Magnoliopsida; order Poales; family Poaceae; genus Cenchrus; species Cenchrus americanus. The sequence continues at coordinate 51,107,495 of OX387242.1, forward strand.
AATGTTCAAGCAAACATTCTAGGAAACTATGTGAGAGATGAAGACATTTGTACACAAGTATATTATTGCTTCATCTAAACCACTTGAAATTTCGAAGACAAGTTTAGGTACCCAAATTATGTTGCCAAGTCAATTTGTAGACTTTTTAGAGCAAATTTGATGTTATTAGAATTATTATATAATTACCATGGGGTGTAAAAACGAAATATATGAATTTTGGGCACACAAGTTTGACTGTTGATATTTTATTCAAATACTGAATGTCCAAATACGAATTGTTCAGATTTTTATGATTTTTTAGGTGATGTTTTATGGGCTCTAATAATTCATGGAAGCAAGTTTCATTCCAAAAAAATTGTGACAGGCCCACGCGTCAGTGTCAGCAGCCAATATAAAAAAGATAACCGTTGCCTGTCCGCTCGGAGCCAATTGCCAACAAATGCGATCCGGGTTCACTAACCATCGTCGCCAATGACACTGGCCCACGTGTTACCGTTAGCAAATATAATTCTTCACAACAGATCTCGAGTTAATCTCACGTATATTAGATCGAGTTCATGACATACAAAATCTAACAACCAAGCTATTTAACTAAGCAGTTCATGATCGACAGACAAACTAAGCAGTTCATGTCCAAGAACCGGACGAAGATACAAAAGCACACAGACATTATTGTTACTAATTGGTAGAGGAGTCTATCAATTAGTCGGAGTCCGCCGTTGCCTCCTTGGCTGTCATCGTCGCAGCCGTCGTTGTCGTGGCTGCCGTCGTCGCCGTCGGAGCCGCCGTCGTCGAAGAAGAAGTGGCGGCGGGCAGCCCGCTTGACCACGGGGAGGTTCTCAAGCTTCTCAGCCAACTCGTGGATCCTGAAGGCATGACCCTTCAAGGTCGGGTCCTTGTGCGCATCATATGATGCACCTTGATGTCGAAGGCCTCGCCAACACCTTTCAAGCTTTCTGAAGGCGCTCCTGAGCAGCTCGGCGGCAAACTTATTGTCGTCGAAGAGTGGTTCCTCGTCGGCGTCCTTGGCCGCTGACTCCTTCCCCTTCTCCAACTTCTTATGACGGCGGCTTTCGTCGTCGCTGTCCTCCCTTCGTCCCCGCTTCGATGGCGGTGGGCTCCTCGACGCCATCTCCTCCTTCTCTCGGTGACCGAAGATTTGTAGTGGTGAATCGCGAGGAGGATGAAGAAGTGAAGAAAAAGATGATAAGCTTATGGAAGAAGCAGGGGAGAAAGCAGGGGAGGGCAACTGGGCGAGGGAGTTATATTGACAAGACGCGGAACCGTCAGGCGCCTCTACTCCCACCCACTACTCCATTACTGCCAGTACGTGCCACTCGATTGCGCATCGGGCTCCGCCTCGGGCGCGAAGCCTCGCGTCGCCTTTCACTTAGGAGGGAAGAAGGGGCGGGGCAATGATGTCGGGCCCACTTGTCAACGGCAACAGCCAAACTGCGGTGCCTTTTCAATTTCCATCTATTGTTTTATTGCGACATGGCCGAGGCGCCATCTTCAACCTTCAACCCTCGAGCTGCTCGTCACCTCCTTCAACTTCAATCCTAGTCGCCAATTTCATCCCTCTTCAACTTCAATCCTCCTTGCCAACTTCATCCCTCGTCGCCGGCAACTTCAACCCTCGTCGCCATTCAAATTCCAAACCCCGTCGCTGTGCTATTTCCTCCATTCTCCTTGATGGCCGCCGCGGTGTGCTTGATGCTGCTGCTGCCAGATGAACTTCTCACCAAGATCATCATCCACTCCATCAAGGATGTGGTCGTTTTCCATTTTCTAAACCTTCACAATAAAATCCGCGGCACCTTCCGGCGCATCTGCAACTCCGATGAGGTACTACTGCACGTGTCGCTGCGTGATCTTCGTTCGACGTGCAAGAATCGCTACGTCAGGTCGTGCTTTGAGCGGCGCTTCCACGAGGCCAATCATCCGGAGGCATTGTGCTTCGAGGGGATGGTGAGGTTGATGAGGCGGTGGAACCCCGATAAGGGTCTGAAGCTCATCAGAGATGCCGCCGCTGCTGAAGACTCCGGTGCCAAGTACTTTTTAGCGAAGCTGAAGTACAGTTGCAACCCGGTGGACCCCGAAGCCATGGCACTACTCAAGGAAATCAGTTGCGGCCCGTCGCCCCCTAACGGCCTGAGGAAGAACCACAACTTGCGGCGGTTGCGCTACCTCGTCAAGCAGGATCTCGACAACATTGCGTGGTTGTACTGGCTTGATGACGGCGACGGCGACATTCCGTTGCTGCCCGTCCAGAATCCCCACATCTGCATTTGGGAAGCGGGATGTAGGCGCTACGGGCCGGATACCAAAGAGATCATCCACTACTGCAGCGCCGAGTGTCGCATCCATCATGAGTTCAACCTCTGGACGCGTAAATTCTGCCCCACCGTGGAGTATGTCGTCAGCAGGATGAACATCAAGATGTAGGCGCAAGCATAAATATGAACATTATCTATCTTTAATGTAAATTATTAGATATTACTAAACGCGGATTTGATTTTATCGGGAAGTCGGGATGTCGGTGGTGCCCTCTCCTTCCTCCTTTGTTCTATTCAAATGACTGTGGGGGCCAGTTTTATTCAAATGAAGAACAATTCTCATTTCTCCTTTTAATCTGCAACCAAATGTTGTAACAAGTATTTCTTCGTCGTTATTAGTCCAAATTTGATACTTTTTTTCTAAAGTTTTCTAAAATCACCATCTATTCATTAATTTCATTGTTTAGTGTACATTCCGTTTGTTGAGTGATGTTTATATGCCTTATTTTATTCTTTGTAAGTACCACATACAAATAATATTTGTTTTACACAACCATTAGTGATGGAACTTTACATTTTGTAAGCTTAAGGTGAACACAAGGTTTTGTTACGTTTCAAATTCATATGAGTTCGAACATGTTGCAAAGTGTGGAAAACTTCAATGTTCAAGCAAACATTCTAGGAAACTATGTGAGAGATGTAGACATTTGTACACAAGTATATAATTCCTTCATCTAAACCATTTGAAATTTTGAAGACAAGTTTAGGTACCCAAATTATGTTGGCATGTCAATTTGTAGATTTTTTTAGAGCACACTAGATGTTAGTAGAATTATTACATCATTAACATGGGATGTAAAAACAGATTCTAAAAATGTTGGGCACACAAGTGTGATTGTTGATATTTTATTCAAATACTAAATGTCCAAATACGAATTGTTCATATTTTTATAATTTTTTAGGTGCTGTTTTATGGGCTCTAATAAATCAGGAAAGCAAGTTTCATTCAAAAAAAATTGTGACAGGCCCACGCATCAGTGTCAGCAGCCAATATAAAAAAGATAACCGCTGACCCAACTCCCAACAATGGCGATCCGGGTTCACTAACCATCGTCACTCATGACACTGGCCCACTCGTCAACGTTAGCAGGCGAACCGTGCGCGGGCTGCTCAAAATTTCCCACCTATATTTACTATAGTGCCCATGAAATTCCAATTAGTGCACAGAGCCGTCAAGAGCACGCCTGTTGTTTCATTAAACACAGTTACGCGTGCCGTTCATATTCGGCTCCTCGCTAGATAGATCCACAACGCCCGCATTTTCCCCACCGTCGCTGCCAGTCGCCCTGCTCGCCTTCGCCGCTCTCTCCCCGCTGCAGCCCTGCTCTTCTCCAGCCAGCCACCGCTCCCTGCATGACGACGGTGACGAGGAAGCGGTTACTGGCGTGCGGATGTACGTCCGGCCAACCTAAAGACGGTTGACGCGGATCCGTCGACGTCTTCCCCGGCCACGACGACGAGCCGGTCGACCGCCTCAGGCCACGAGCCGCTGTGGATCCGGCCCCTCCGACCATCATGAGAACAACTACTTCATTCGCGACAGAGGTTAGTCCTGCTTGAACTCCCAACGCCCTCTCTCTCATCGGCCACCAAAATCGATCTACTATATATTCATGTCAATGTGGATTAATTAGGGAGACATGCCTAGATAGTTCATCTTTAATTGATTGACTGTGGTTTTGATTGATGGATTTTGTTGCCCCAAGTCTGTGTGAATAAATTGTTGCTAATAGATGTAGTTATATGAACTGTTGAAATTCATTTTCATGTTCCTGCCGCTATAATTTTTTGCACGGTAAATTCATGAAAAGCATAAAGGATGTTAGTATACTTTAATTCTGCTATGCTTTTAATGTAGTGATAACTAGACTGTCTTATGCTTTGTTGTGAGTGTTAATTGTTTCACTACTATCATATATATTGTTGTTGTTGGTGTCATGATGTGTTGTGAGTGTTGTTTCACTACTGTCATATATAATGTCATGACCATTGCTTTGTCCTCCTGTTGCATGTACATATGGAACACACAATCTATCGCTGCTCAAGTTGGACAAGGAACCAGTTAAAGGAATTTATTCTCTGCTTTGATATATAAGCATATTGTTGTGTCCCTGTCAAAAAGGTTAGCACCTATCCCTGTATGCTAATTAAGTAAAATATGAACTGTGTATGTCTATGCTGATTTTATTTACGACTGTATCAACTATTTTGCGTGTCAGAGAAAATGAATTTATATAATAAGAATTAAGTTTAGATTTTCAGTCTTTCTTATGTTGCTCTACTGACAAACCTGACATATCATCTATGCAGTCTCCCACAACAACAAACTCCTCTACCTCCAGTGCATCATAACAACCCATCGTCGGTGAACCTTCTTCACAGGGTCACTCCGCACATACTGCTGCGAGTAGTACTCAATCCCACGGGTCAAGGACACAAACCAAATGGCCAGAAGACAAGTTGACTGCAACTGGACTTGATGCCAATTTTTGGCCTACCCTAGATGCTGTGAGGGATAGATTTGTATTGGTCTGTGGTCTCATTGCTCGGGAGAGGGTGTCAATCAACAAAGCGGTTGATGATCTCTCACCAATTGAAAAGGACCATTTGTTTACATTTTTAGAGGAAAAGCTAGATTACCCAGCCAATCTGGAAGAATCTGTTCGCAAGAAGGCAGTTAAGGCAGCTATCACAGATTAGAACCTTGCAACAACGGTTCAAGGCCCATTTAAGAAAAAAATATGTGAGTGAAGAGGAGACTCCCTTTGCGAAGCATGCCTTTTTGCAGCAACAAGACTGGGACATTTTTGTGCAGGAAACCAATTCTCCTTCATTTCAACAATTGAGCTAGGAGATGAAACAAAAGAGAGCATTGCATAATAAGCCACACAAGACGGGCAAAAAAGGTTGTCGTGGTAAAAGGAAAGAGTGGGAGGAGGAAGATGCAAAGCTCGCTGCTGAAGGAAAACAGAACCCTTGGGACCAATTTCCTGGAAGTTCGAGACCTTATCTACGGGCAAGGGTAGGGAAGAAGAAGAAGAATACTAGTGAAGGAAGCGGGGCCATAACATTTAGTAACTTTGCGGTGGTGGGGGTAGCAGAAAGGGTGAAAACACTTGCAGCTCAGGGTAGCGATGGTTCTTTCTCTAGGGTTAGGGAAGATGATATCCTCGCCGCAGCACTTGAGACTCTAGAGCATCGAGGTCTGGTCCGAGGCATGTCCAGTTCACTTGGCTGGGGTAAAGGGTTTGGTGAAGAGTTCGCTGGAATGTACAGGAAGAAGAGGAACAAGAGGTCTGATGCTCATGATGTGATGGCGGACAAAACATTTAAATCAATTGTCCATGCTCTAAGACTATCAGGCATCAACATACCCAAAAATGCACTTCTTCCTTCCCAATTACCAACGCCTGTCAGTAGCAGCAAGGAAGAAGATATGGATGGCATTGAGAAAGAAGATGGGCATGACAGCGAGGAAGAACATGCGCATGTCAGGGAGGAAGATGGCAGAGAGCAAGATCATTGGAATGCCAACGGTGACGAAGCGAATGAAGTGTACAGTGATAGTCGATCACCTATGCTGAACACAATAGATAAGCTGACAGATCCAACCGTGTGCAACCTTTTGGATGGCACCGTGGAGCTCACACTAGCGAAAGTCTTTCCATCTCAAAAGGCTTGCCATTCAGTACCAGTGCAGGATAGGTATGTTGTGGTGCAACCTACTTATGTGTGGGCCAACACGAGTCAATACCCTCTGCCTGTACCAATTGATGGGGGTGACGTAGCAATCCTAGCTGCGGCTCTCGTTCAAAGGATCCAATGGCCAAAGGACAGGATCATTATACCACCCATGACGAGACATCCCAACCCTGAAGCCGCAAGAGGTAGAAGGGGTGGTACAACATCAAATGGAGGTGTTGCAGCTCAGTGTCAACAAGAGAAAGCTCAACAGCAGCAGCAGCAGATCAGCAAAACTACATAGCAGGAGCGTCGACAACAACCGGAGGAGGAGCCCAGGAAAACTCCGCCTAAGCAGCAGCTGCAACTTGAGGATAATCAACAGACGAAACGCAGCCTCTCTCCAGCGGCAGGAGCGTCGACAACAGTAGGAGGAGCCCAGGCAAACTACGCCTAAGCAGCTGCAACATGAGGATAAGCAACAGACGAAATAGCAGCCTCTCCAGCAGGAGGAGGAGCGCAGGCAATCTCCCCCTAAGCAGCATATGTAACAAGTACAACAGCCTCTGCAATAGGAGGAGCCCAGGCAATCTCCACTGCAGAAGGGGAACCAGGCCATGAAACCTCTGTCTAAAGATGAGATTCCTAACTGTGTTAGTGGGACAGAACAGGACCGGCCAAAATACAAGCCTGGTGCACCTATGTTGTCAGAAGCAAATGTAAAGGCTGCTGGACCAAATTGTGCCAAGTTGCATGCTTATGTCATGGAACATAGTAAGGATAAACTTGCCTTTACAGCAAAGGTGGATCAAGACTACTTTAAAGGTGGTTGTGGTGCTTTAATGTTAAACATTGAATTCAGTAGCGTGTTTAACCTTATAACCCTGGCTTCTCTGGATATTACCTTCATGAGGTTGTGGACATTGTAAGTCCTTTAAAACCTAAAAATATATTTCTTTAATTTTGACCGTAAAGTTCATGCATGCTAACAATTTGATTTTTTGTAGGAAAATGATGGACAAGACAGTGGAGAAGCAGATCGGTGTTGGGTTTATAGATCTAGATTTGTTTACTTCAACAAATATTTCTCAGCGTTCTCAGCAAGTTGGCAAAGCAATCTCAAATGCCATGATGAACAACTACTACATGGTGGGTGCCTACTGCACTAGCCACTGGGTAACAGTGATCATCTGTATGACGTTCAAAGAGGTTTGGTATCTAGATTCTGCTAAACAACATCCCCCGCTAAAGTTCCCAGGCCTCCGAAATGTTTTGAACTGGTCAGTTTCTTGTAGGTTTTGTTCACAAAAATTCAATCTCTTAGTGTTTCTAATTGGTATTGCTGACCATGCAGGGCCTTTGGTACATTATTTTTTGTTCACAAAAAATCAATCTCTTAGTGTTTCTAATTGGTATTGTTGATCATGCAGTGCCTTTGGTGATGCACAGGGCAGAGTGACGAAAGGAAAGGAAAAAAGCCAAAAGCCACTCAAGCACAACACAAATCTTGTTGTAAGACCGATGTTTTTTATGATCCCTTGTTACCTTTTTGGTACTGCATTAACTTGTCATTTTGTTACCTCGATGCAGTGTGCTCAGCAGCCACGGGGGTCCTCTTTGTGTGGATTCCATGTGGCATTCCACATGTTAAGACTACTCGATGACATACCTGACATCAAGAAGGCTGCTGTAAGTAGATAATAATGCTCAACCTTGTCTCTGCTCATATTACCCATCTGATTTTAGAAAATGATTTCTACTTGTATTCTCATAAATGATTGTATATTGCAGGATTTCAAACCTCTTGTAGATGTTTCCACAGAAGATGTAAAGCGTGTCCGGGAGATGCTGTGTGAGTACATTCTTAAGGAGACCATCGACCGAAAGGGCAAGTTCTACAGTGGTGCACCGTGAGTTTATTGTGACTAGAAACTTGAAACTCATTCAGTCTTCTTTAGTCGGGTGTTATTGCCTAAGAAACCTACTTGGCTTGCTTGGTTGGGGTCAGATACTGACTGGTTCAGTCTGTTTTCTCATGACTCCATCCAAACAAGCCCTGATGAGAGTAACTTGAAACTTGATGTGATCCTAGCTAGCTTGTCTATAAATGTGATCTTGCTTTGCCAATATATGTGATGTGAGAATGTGTTTGTGATGTCTCCTTGCTGTGGTGGCCGCCATATCCTGGCTGGTTCCAGGATGCAGCCCCTGGTGGCTGCCAAATTCTGGCTGGTTCCAGGATGTCGCCGGCAACCGGGCAGGTTACTGTAGGGATGGCCGCCGTATCTGTAACGGGCGTTAATTAAAGCTTGTTACAAACACTGATCAGTAAGTAGCAGGCTTCATTCGGAAAGCCCGTTACAAAAATGCCCACAATGTAACGGGCAGTATAAAAGCCCGTTACCAGTCCTGACCGCTGGGCCCCAGGACCTGGCCGTTCATTGAGATATAGGAGACGCGGGTTGACAGAAAGCGTCTCCTTTAAGTGAGAGAAAGCAGGCGCGCGTAGAAACATATGCGTCTCATTTCATCAAGACAGTAGAGACGCCGGTTCACAGAATGCGTCTCTGATGTTAATTTAACAGTAACGGGCTCTGTTTCATGCCCGTTACCAAAGTTCCATGTGGGTCCAGAGAAACAGCCATTTCACGTGACCAGTGACTAGTTGTGGTAACGGTCGTTGTTTGATGCCCGTTACGAATATTAGTTGTGCTGAGACGCGTGTGAAATAGACGCGTCTCATTTCATCAAGATAGTGGAGACGTAGGTGCACATCAAGCGTCTCTGATATTGAGCTTATGTAACAGGCTTTTTTTGGTGCCTGTTACGAAAGTTACTTGTGGGCCCAAAAAACAGCCATTTCACGTGACCGGTGGCTAGTTTTGGTAACGGTCGTTGTTAAATGCCCGTTACGAATATGTCTTATCAGTAACGAGCATCTGTACTTTACCTTTCTTGGCTTATTTGTAACACTTGATCAGTAACGGGCGCATTGCCCGTTACCAAATGCGATCTACGCACGTTACCAAAGCCAGTTTTTCACATAGTGCCTTCTGATGTCAAATGTAATAGAAAAAATGGCCCAATATGATGGGGTGTAAAAACAAAGAAAAAGAGAGAAGTCAATGCAAGAGGATGTCTCTGATATCTTCATATCATTAAAAAAACACCAGATGAGAAAAATAGTGTAATATATTTTCTCCTTGCAAACTTTCTTTAATGCAGGGCACCACCAATATATATACGTCCTTGTGGATCAGTGAAGCAATAAGTTCCTCATCCACAGGAAAAGATTACTAGGGAGAATATGAATGCCACTATACCACAAGGGGTTTGGAAATTAATTAATTGTAGCTCGAGAGGTTGCAATTATCTCAAGATGGCAATTACGAGCAACATAGACGATACATCACCTAAATATGATGGAACTAAGCCGGTAGGGTTAAGACTACCCCACGGTTTTCATTAAGAGAAGAGAACCTAGTCCCGACTTAGAAAATTCCCGAACCCTGGCTTCATCGGTGAGGAAATTTTTTAAAACCAGTCCAAGAAATTCGCTCTAATGAGAAATCGAACTCAGGTCTTCTGGTTGCAACAGTACCTTAGCCCCCTCTAACCAACTAAGGTCAGAGGACCTTTGGCTCGCCTAAATATGGTGGAGATGCAACTATAGAAGTCGATTGATCATCACCTTCCTAGCTTTTGTGCACGATGACTATAGTCTCTTTGTTCTCTCTCCGCACTGCTACATACTCCATTACCGTGTTACACCATTACCATAGAATTTTCTTGGGAAACACTTGGGATATGGAGATAATTAAGAGATGAGAAAGTTTTCCATCTATCGTGTTCAAACATAACTACTAACCTTTTCTATTGGTTTTCGAGAGAGGACAAACCAACAAACAATTACAAACTTGAAACAGCTAAAGAGGGAGCTCTTTCGGCATTTGCTGGATAGTAATTAAGAACCTGACATTAAAGCTACACATAATTACCCACCTCTTCTTGGTATACAAAAGGTGCTCATTTCTCCAGAAATCCTACTACCACATTCCCCTCCATCTTCTCCTGACCCCCTAATGGAGTCTAGTAGTGGCAAGAAACAAGAATCACATGGCAAGAAACAAGGCCAATCTGATGTCAGGAAGAAGGATTTTACTGGCAACAAACAGGTGTCCGGTGGCAACAAGAATCAGGTTTTGGATCGCAATAAGGAGCACGAGCCCAATGGCAAGAAACATGAATCATCTAGAAAGAGGTAAGGCATATTCTCCAAAAAAAAACTTGGCTGCAAATTCTGATGAAATCGATGAACACATGTTTAATTCGGCTTCTCAAAGGTTTTATAAATAACTTCACGTGCGTGAGTTTTTGACACCTTTTGTGATAAAATAAACAACACAAAAGCATTATATATGAAATTTGTAGAGATTGAATCTAATTTAATCTATTTGGTTTATACAATGCTTGTTTCCAATGTAATAAGTTTTCTTAATCCTTTTACTCGAACCTCTTTTTTTTTACCCAGATCTACTCACCTTTCTCGTCCATTATTTCTTTTCAACTGACACCAAAACCATGTGCCCTTACCGCTAACATCCTAGCACCGCCAATCAGCTCGTTTCTCTCACACACACCACATTACATATAGATTTGTGATAAGGCCCACTAATGAAATCGGACCCGGCCCAACCTCTTCAGTCCGTTCACCTTTTTCTAACATGTTCTAACCTAGATCGTACGGTCCAAATGGTGCCCTTTAACCTATATAACCCCCACCCTCTCTGGACTCCTCATTCCCCCACCGCCACTCTTCCTTGACCTAACTCCATTTACCCTTGATGTATACTGCCTCCCTCTTCCTCCCGATGCATGCAACCTCGCTCGCCGTTATGCGTCCTTGCTCTCCACCTCACCTCTTGCGGCATCGTTTTTCTTGTTCCACCATGGTAGGAGCTTTCCCCTACCATGGTCTTCTACCCAACTTCGGTGCCTCTCAAAATTCGCCATTGATTGACTCTATTCATCCTCGATGCATATTGCATCTCGCTAGTGGCGAATCCAGGATTGGTTGGTAGGGGGCTCACCTTCCTCTTTTTCCTCCACAAAATTTCTATGGGGAGCTTGGAGGGGTTACCATGGGAGCCAGGGTGGTGGCGGTGGTGGTGGTGGGAGAGGGGGGGGGGGGGGGGGGGGGAGCCCCGACCCACCGCTGGCTCCGCTGCTGCGTCTCGCTTAACATCCTTGATGCATGGTGTCTCGCCTAATTCGACGCTCCCTGCCGCTCCCGTCACCTCCGATTCGACACTCACTAGTGAATTTCTACCACAACGGTCGCTAATCGATGCTCCATCATATATAGGTAAACCCCTTACCATTAAATCCCACCTTAAATTTTATTGTAAATTTTACTGAGTCAATAAGCAATGTTTCAATCTTAATTCGGGGTTTACAATTTTTACAAGATAAACAATGTTTCAATATGAATTTCTAGTTTACATTTGTTGTTCCACAAGCAAGATTTCAGTATGAATTTTTTTATGACGATTTCAATCGAAAGGGCAAATCTGAAAATTAAATCTAGAAAAAACATGAAATTCTTTTCCCGGAAATCTCTTCGCTCTCCTCGCCCGCCCCGTCCCCGCCCACCGGAAGGCCAAAAAGCCCAAAACCCTCGCCGCCGGCCTCTCCGGCCGCCGCGACACCACACTAGTAACGCACTACACCTGTTTGGCTGTTTCCTCCCCAATTCCAGCTCTGCATTACACATTTACACCTGTTTCTTCCCAATTCCAGCTTTTTTCTTTCAAATTTTAGCTCAAATTTGGCTCAATTTGAAGTCGGGGAGACCCACTTGGAATTTGCTTCCCAATCTGCCAATCCTCTATATAATCCGTGGTGTGCTGCTGAATCCACAAATTCCCCAGTGCGGCGCCGCCACAGCCACGCCGGAAGAGGTCGCCGAGTGAGGTCACCGTCCCCGTCGCCGTCGCCGTCGCCGCCGCTTCGAACCCGAGCCGCAGGCCGCAGCCGGTGAAGAAGAAGGAGCCGCAGGAGGAGGGGGAGAAGTCCGCTGAGGAGCCGGAGTTTCTGCCGCTGCCGCCGGTGATGGCGAAGCTGGGCCCCGGGCAGGGGTTGGGGTGCGAGGCGGCGGAGGGGTCGCTCGTGCCCAGCCGGAAGCGGGAGTACAAGCCCTGCGGCAAGCACACTGAGGGGAAGCGCCCGCTCTACGCCATCGGGTTCAACTTCATGGACGCGCGCTACTACGACGTCTTCGCCACCGTCGGCGGCAACCGCGTAAGCCACCTATTGTTCTCTGTTGTTGTTCTTTTTTCTTGCTTTTTTGCTTATGAGGTTCGGGAATTTTTTTGTGAAGAATGGCGGGGAAAGGTAGGATTTTTAGTTAGGACGGTTCTCGATTTTAGGAGACGGGGCACTTTTGTTTTCAAATTTGACAGATAGTTGGACCTTGGATTGAGGGGTGGGGTTTTGTGGAATGTAATAATCTTTGTCTGGGTTGCGATCTATTTTGCACTGTTTGCAATATATTTTCATTCGTTTGATAAAAAAATGTGACTTTCGACAGAAAGTTAGACCGTTGGGAAAAGGATAGATGGGAATCAGATAGCAGCACTATTATTCACAATATAAATTATAATGCCAGTTATGATGAAACATTGCTATTTTCACCTGCTACAAGTTGAGTAGCCACCTATATTGCCTCTTGATCTTGCAGGTGACAACGTACCGTTGCCTTGATAATGGTAGCTTTGCTGTTCTACAAGCTTACGTTGATGAGGATGTAAGAAAGATAATGCCTAATGCCTGTGGTTGCTAATCTAAGTTTGATAATGAGCGTTCCCTAATGCTCGTGCTGCCTATTTTTATCTCAGAAGGATGAGTCGTTCTACACTCTAAGCTGGGCTTGTGATCATGTTGATGGCTCACCGCTGCTGGTGGCAGCAGGAAGCAATGGGATCATTCGGGTCATCAACTGTGCTACAGAGAAGTTAGCTAAGGTATATTACCCCTAGCTTTGGCTTTGTTCCTGCGGCAAACTTGACTGGAGCTTCATTTGTATAAATCAGTACTTCAGTTGCTTACCTGACAGATATCACTTTATCTGTAATATACGATCCAGAAGGTCATTTGAATTTTGTTTGATTAAGCAATTATCTGTTTGCTATGTATAAATGTTATCCTATCCTATGAATTAAATTGTGCACGTATCTTATTTGTTATTTCAGCAATTATCTGTTTGCTATGTATAAATGTTATCCTATCCTATGAATTAAATTGTGCATGTATCTTATTTGTTATTTCTGTTTATGGAATTCTGCAGAGCTTTGTTGGCCATGGTGACTCAATAAACGAGATAAGAACTCAAGCGTTGAAGCCTTCACTCATCATTTCTGCTAGCAAGGTTAGCAGATAACCTGTTCTTAGGCTTAAGCTGAATCTTATGATTGTTCTGACACTGTTTCATATGACATAATTGAATAGGATGAATCTGTTAGGCTATGGAATGTCCATACAGGGATCTGCATCCTGGTATTTGCTGGAGCTGGAGGTCACCGCAATGAAGTGTTGAGTGTTGTAAGTGGCTACTGCCTCCTCTTACGGTATTGTTTTATAACATTACTTGCTCAAAGTACCCTGAAACTACCACTCTTTCAGCTTCTGATGTTATAAGGTTTGCTATTGAGCATCAGGGATAAATGTACTGATCAAAATACATTATTTTGGCTGAAGGACTTCCACCCTAGTGATATTGAGCGTTTTGCAAGTTGTGGCATGGACAACACTGTGAAAATCTGGTCAATGAAAGGTTGGAAAACTACTTCAAAGTAGCATCATGTTTACATTTGCATGCTGCATATCATTGATAGAGTTTGCCCAATGTTGTCACAGAATTTTGGCTATATGTTGACAAATCATATTCTTGGACTGACCTTCCATCAAAGTTTCCAACAAAATATGTCCAATTTCCGGTATGTTAAGCATCTTAGATCTATTCTTTTGCAACTACTTTGGTGTTTAGTCCTCATGCCATCAAACTGATCTGTTTCTTTCCTTGCAGGTATTGATTGCTGCAGTGCACTCTAACTATGTTGATTGTACAAGATGGCTTGGTGACTTCATCCTGTCAAAGGTGAAATTCCATCCTTCCTTTAAATCGATACAAGTTGCAAGTCATCAGTCTTTTGATACTACAAAATAACACTGTATCTTGATTCTATATTCTTGTACTGTGCAGTTCTTCAACCTGTTTTTCCCAGTGCCAATTGTTCCTGTATAATAAGGGATCTGATCTGTCTAACTTGGATCTGCAGAGTGTTGACAATGAAATTGTGCTTTGGGAACCGAAGACAAAAGAACAAAGTCCTGGGGAGGTGATACAAGTTAACTTTTCTTGAATTCAACTTCCAGTTGCTTTGGTTTCTAGTAACTGACTGCCCATACCTCTGAAGTAACATGATTATCTCTTTCCTGATATAGGGAAGCATTGATATTCTTCAGAAGTACCCTGTGCCAGAGTGTGACATTTGGTTTATAAAGTTTTCGTGTGATTTTCACTTCAATCAGTTGGCAATAGGTAATATCCGTCATCTGGGCTGTTTTCTGACATAAAAGTTATATTTAAGTTATTGATTTGTAAATTTCACACAAGTTATGAAGAGGTTTTTGCATGGCAAAATGTTCACACTTATATATATGACTGGATTTTCATAGAAACGTTTGCTGATTAATCATTCTCTGCTTCAAACAGGAAATCGCGAGGGCAAAATCTATGTGTGGGAAGTACAGTCCAGCCCTCCTGTCCTAACTGCACGGTAAATTTTAATGCAAGAATTTCAGTTATTCTTATCCTCCACTTGTACTGGTGCTGCATATTAGTAACTCTTTTGGATGCAAACACTGTTATCAATTTATCATCATTGTCAGGCTATATAATCAGCAATGCAAATCACCAATAAGGCAGACTGCAGTGTCCTTCGATGGAAGGTACTTCACTCCAATGCTCCCCTTGGTGTATTGCCTATTCTAGCTTTTGTTCTCTTTTTATTGTGGTGGAGAAATTCACAATTGCATGTAATGTGCTTGCTTATTTTCTTTTTCTGTTATTGCATTGGATTAGTTAAAAATCTGATGTTGTCTGCCTTTTCCAGTACAATCCTTGGAGCTGGTGAGGATGGCACCATCTGGCGATGGGACGAAGTGGATCATGGGAGCTCCAAAAACTGAAGCAAATGTACCTGCTCTGCCACCAGCGGCGATTTGGGGCTGATGATTTGGTTCCAAACTGGTTAGCGTTATGGTTGGTCAAAATCACAACCTGGTGGTTCTGAAGTCAGAATGGTTGGTGTTAACGGAATGTTGAATGTTTGGATGTTAGCTCTGTTATGCTTCGAATGTTGTAACCTGGGATGCTTGCGCTGTTATATTGTGTCATGGACAAGATAAATTTAATCGTTATTGCAACTTCGGTATTTGTTCTGTATCGTCTAGCATTGGTGAAGCATGCGTGCGTTCATGGGCCCATGCTAAAGTCTGCCATGCCTGATTTATGTATGTCCTAACCTGCTGCCAGTTTTTGCATGCTGAAAGATAAGAGTGTGCTCTTCGTTTTCGTTTTTCTTTATTTTTAAAAAATAATTTCAGAAAACTTGAGTTCTTCTAGTATTAGAAAACTATAAACTTCAGGTATGCTTTTTCAAATTTACTCTGCTTTCTTTTTACTGTTTAATTGTTTATCCAGTTCCCAACTTGATTTGTACTTCAGCTCCACCTTCCTCTGATTTATCCAGCTGCTTTACTTGACTTGGAAGTCTATTTTTTCTGAAATGGAAGTCTTGATAGTTGGACCTCCACTTCCCAAATCACTATAGTGCTGAATGATACAATCCCTCTCACAGCTTGTAACAGGTCTCTCATTCTTTCATTGCTGTCTGAATCAATTGCTAGTGTATGTCTGTATCTTACTCTTACAGTCTTACTTGATTGCCGTGTTTATAGGAGCAGACTTGGAGATTCCAAATTGTGACCATCACTCATGGAAGAAGCCTACTGTGAAACAACACCTTAAATGTACAACAATTCTGTTACCCCATTACAAAACTAGCAGACTACCTTTATATCTCTGTGCCATTGTGATGCTTGTCAGCTCATACCTCCATTGGACCATGGCTTCCATCGGCTGGGTGTTACTGCTCTGTCTTGCACAGCTCCTCGCACTTTGCACCACCTCTAGTACTCACCATGCTGATGGTGGCAACCTCACTCACCTTCCCTTTTTGTGCCATCCAGACCAAGCTAAGGTTCTCCTCCAGCTGAAGAAGTCATTCTCCTTCCATGAATCAACCACATGGCTTTCATCATGGCGAGGTGATACCGACTGCTGTCTCTGGGAGGGTGTTGGCTGCGATGCTGTCTCCGGTAATGTCACCGTACTTGACCTCAACAACCATGGCTTGTCCAGTAATGGCTTGGACCCTGCAGTCTTCAACTTGACATCCCTCCGTCGCCTCGACCTTAGCATGAATAATTTCGCTGGACAACAAGATGAAGATATATTGTCAGACTGCTACATCCCTGCTACTGGATTCGAGAGGTTGGCTTCGCTAACTCACCTAATATAAACCTCTCTAATTTGGGCTTGTGTGGTCAGATACCTATTGGCATTGGTAAACTTGTCAACCTTGTGTCGTTGGATCTTTCCAGTTCCTTTTTTGAATATGATGATGAGGATTTTTATACATCCGACAGCTACTACTATGTTGGCACTTCTAACTTTTTGTTTGAGCCCAAATTTGATACCCTAGTGGCAAACCGAAGCAATCTAAGAGAGCTTTATCTTGACCGTGTGGGTTTGTCTAGTAGTGTAGAAGAGTGGTGCACATCTCTTGCTACACATGTTCCCCGGCTTCAAGTACTCAGCTTGGCCATGTGTGGCCTGAGTGGTCCAATTCATAAGTCTCTTGCGCAGCTCCATTCTCTCGTTGTGATCAACCTCCAAAGAAACTATGATATAGCTGCGGGTCCATTTCCAGAGTTCTTCATGGATTTTCTCAATTTAACCGTGCTTCAACTTTCTAGTATTAATCTTGAGGGCCGGTTCCCCATCAAACCGTTCCAATCAAAAAATCTAAGAGTCGTCGATTTGTCCAATAATGACCTCTCTGGGCATTTGCCAAACTTTTCTTATCCAAATTCTTTAGAGACTTTGAGGCTAGATTGGACCAACTTTTCTTATGCCAGACCAATGCCTTCTAATAATTTCGAGTCCTTAAAGCTTTTGAGTCTCCGAGGAAATTTATCAGTGGATTTTCTCTCTTCATTTGGTAGACTTGGGCCTCTGTGCCAGTTGGACCTCACACTGGACTCAGTAAATGAGTAAGAATCAATTATCCCATGGATTGGACAGCAAAAGAACCTTATGAGTTTGAATTTGGCACTCTATTGGTGTAACTTCTCTGAGATAAGGCCTACTTTGGTTAGTAACTTCAAGACCTTGAGAAGCTTGGAAATGGTTGGCTGTAACCTTCCTTGGGCACTATTGTGTGCAATTGGGAACCTCGTGGACTTGCAAACACTGGAAATGAATGGCTGCACAACATATGGTTCCCTGCCATCTTCTTTCGGCAACCTCACAAATTTGGAAAACATGCGGATAATTGATGGTGGGCTTTCAGGGCCTATGCCGTCTGCAATTGGCAGACTCACAAATTTGAGATACATGTATATAAATTATTGTGGGTTTTCAGGACCAATACCGGATGCAATTGGCAACCTCACTAATTTGAAATCCATGCAAATTCAAGGTCATAATTCTCTGTCTCCGATACCTTGCCCAATAGGCCATCAGAATTTTGGGTCGTTGATACCTTATGCAATTGGCCAGCTTAGTGAGTTGGAATTGTTAGTTCTTCAAGGTTGCAATTTTTATGGAAGCATACCGATTTCAATAGCTAATTTGACTCGGCTAACATCACTGGACCTTTCACTTAATTCTCTCCAAGGTAACAATAATATTACTGTCTCGTGTCTTTTTTTTCATTATATGCTTAGGCTTGTGTTTACTTGTACATGCATTTTTTGGAGCACAGTGCTTAGCCCTTGAGTTATACTGGTTGATGTACAAGTGGAATAGATGTAAAACCAAAAGTCTGGCTTTTCCTTTATTGAACTGAACCTTTTTCCTTGGTGTCATCTAGATTCCCAAACTCTTAAAATATAATGGAGTTACTAACCTTTGTTAAATGCACAAGTATAACATGAGGCCCTAAATCCCTTCTATATATACCATGTGGCTCCACTTGGCTTCTGGGGTTGAAGGGATTTTCCTTGAAATTTTAGCGTTAATTATTTTGAAGTATAATAAAAACATTTTCCTTCCCAATCGGGTGAAGAGTTTATTAGGTGCAATTGGTTGGTGCCTGAAGCTCAATATATTAAAATTTAATTTGAATAAAAGAAATTCCATCAAGCACAGTTGAAGATTAAAGAAAAGGAAAAGGAAAAAAATGGAGGAAGGAATTCCAGCCACATAATTTGAAATTCAACAAAGCTCAATATTTTCACTTTTTTATTCAAGAATATGTCGTGCACATATTTTATCAAGAACACATGGTTTTACTACACCTAGAAACAAATAACACCAACAGAATAGGAACAAATTGGCGTTTTGCTATCCCACCTCACTTGATTCTGGTAATTTGCTTCTCTCGTCATCCAGTTTGCTCCTCAGCGAGGCCTCACATTCTGCAGTTCGATTGAGTGATAAAACAAAGCAATCTTTAAGTTTAATGGTTGGAGTACAAGTGAATTGCCCACCTCTCCTCATTAGCAAAAGCTTTTGGTTTGAACTGGTTGGTGCATACAAATCAATATGGTATCAGAGGTCTCAAGTTCGAATCCTGATGGACACGATTAACTAAAATAATTGCAGTCCACTCCAATCGTCGCATATGCTCCCTGAGGGAGCCTTCATGTGAGGGAAAGTGTTGGAGTTGGAATATAAGTAAATTGCTCAACTCAACAATAATCACATAAAGTGTTAGCTTTTGGAGGCTATGTCAAGCAATTTTTTAAGGATAAAATAACTAGACAGCTTTTTCGATGGTACAAGTATTAGTGGCATATAACTTATCATGCTCCAAACAGGATAGGAGAAATCATTTTCTGAATTCAGAGGAGACACTTTCTAACTTAATGTTTTCTATTGCCTTTGCAGGAGAGATTCCACCATCTATTTTCAGTCTTCCTGCATTGAGTGACCTGGATCTTTCTTACAACCAGCTTTCTGGACCTATACAAGGCTTTGACAAGGCAGGTTCACAGTTGAAGATCATGAGCTTGGAGAACAATAAATTATCAGGTTTTATTCCCAAAGCCTTCTTTTAACTAACAAGTTTACTTCCTCAAAAAAAAAAAAAACTAACAAGTTTACTTGTATAGATGTTAATTAGCTCAAACAACTTGATAGGTTCCGTGGACCTTGCACATTTTCGGATATTAAGTTACCTCACCGTTCTGGATCTTTCCTACAATGAGTTGCATGTCATGTCCTCAGATAATAATGATCCAGCAGACACCAGCTATTTGGCTGGACTAAATGTATTGGGGCTCGTATCTTGCAATATAACTCAATTTCCAAGATTTTTGAGGCATGTTAACCGTATATCACATTTAGATCTTTCATGTAATAAAATCAGTGGGGATATACCAAATTGGATATGGGAGATGACATGGAGTGTTAGAGGATCTTATTTAAATCTTTCACATAACATGTTCACAGGCATGCAACTTAATTCGGATGTTGTCCCTATCAATACACGAATGGAAGTGCTTGATCTTAGTTTCAATAGACTTTCAGGGACGATCCCTATGCCCTCATCAGGAACAGTCTTGGAATATTTCAACAACATGTTCTCTTCCCTTCTGCCAAACTGGACCTCGTATCTTTGTCAGACCACTTATTTCAGCATTTCCAAAAATAGTATAAACGGCCATGTATCTCCCTCAATTTGCAATGATGCCATAATGTTGGATGTCCTTGATCTATCATATAACTACTTCAGTGGCCTGATTCCACCTTGTTTTATGGACTTAAGTATTTTAAATTTGAGGGAGAATCACTTTGAAGGGACATTGCCTTCCAGTATTAGAACTGGATGTGGTTTACAGACGATAGATTTACATGGTAATAAGATCGAAGGGAAGCTTCCGAGGGGACTTTCTAACTGCTTGAGCTTGGAGGTTCTGGACTTGGGGGGGAACCGAATAGCTGACACGTTCCCTTCTTGGTTGAGGGGGCTTCCGAAGCTTTCTGTAATGGTCCTGAGATCAAACCAACTCTATGGCACTATAGGTGATATTGTTGGGGATACCAAATTTGAAGAATGCTTCCCTAGCTTGCAAATTATTGATCTTGCCTCAAACAACTTCTCTGGCAATTTGAGGCCACAATGGTTCAAACGGTTAAAGTCAATGATGGCAGAGCTCAACAGTTCAGGAAACATAATCACTGTTCAAAACATATCACCATCCCCGGGTGGTTTCTATCAAGATTTCACTGAGATCATATACAAGGGATCTGATGTGACATTTGATAGGATCCTGACTACCTTAACTGTAATTGACTTCTCAAACAACCGATTGGTGGGTAACATTCCTGAATCAATTGGAATGCTTGTTTCACTACGTGTACTGAACTTGTCTCACAATGCTTTGAACGGGAACCTTCCAGCTGAACTTGGTGGCATGATTGCTTTGGAGTCACTAGACCTCTCCTGCAATCAACTCTTAGGGGAGATTCCACAAGAACTGACTGATCTAACCTTTCTTGACGTCCTGAACTTGTCAGACAACCATTTGGTGGGGAAGATACCGCAGTCCCATCAGTTCTGCACATTTGACAGCAATTCGTTTGAAGGAAATGCTGGACTGTGCGGGCCACCAGTGTCAAAGTTACCCTGTGGGGCTTCACCTTACACTCCAGGCGTTGCAGAGGTAGTAGACAAGCCCTTTCATCATGTTGATGTGGTCTTGTTTCTCTTTGCCGGACTGGGCTTTGGTGTCGGATTCGCAGCTGCTATTCTGGTGAGATGGAATCGGGTCGGCAGATGGTTTGTGGCAACTGCAAGAGCTTCTAGAACTTGAGCGCTTCCGGAAGGTGTGATTTCCAAAGGATCTGTGATCTGATGAGGTGTAGTGGTCTACTGTGGCTCTTTCTTCTGCTGCTACTTTGTACTTGTTAATCTTGTTTTGGGTAAATCGAAGTGTATTGCGCTCAGGTATCTCGGCTTGCGCCAAACCTGTCTGTTTTTTTTAGCATAAACCTGCACTGTTGTGATTTGTGAAATGTGAGCTAACCTCTGTATTTGGCCTCACACGTGTAGTACATGTATTTTTTTTTGTTGAATGTGAACTGTTTGGCTGCTAAGTGCTACTCTTACTTGTAAGGAATCGGATGCTCGTTAGCCTAAGAGGGGGAGGGGGTGAATTAGGCTACTTAAAATCTTAACCTATGGCTTCACTAATTTTGCGCAAAGGTAAATTAGAACATACTATCTATATGTGCAACTACAGTTGTTCTAGTGTGAAACTCCCATCCCAAAAGAAGGTTTGCAACCTATAGCCAATCCTAGCATGATACTACTCTAGTAATGTAGAGACAAGCAAAGATTGCAATAGAGTAAATGCGGAAACGTAAAGGGGATGGGAGGAAGCAAACTCTTGACACGTGATTTATCCCGTGGTATCGGTAGGCACTAAGCCACCCCTAGTCCACGTTGTTGAAGCACTCACACAAGAGTATTGCTTCCCGGTCACCAAGTCTCTCCCAAGAGCACCACTTGACTCGGCACAAAGGCTAGCCACTTAGGCACTTGTCAAGCTCCCTTGGTCACCTTGATGCCGCCTCCACTAAGGAGCTTCAATTTCTTCTTTGCGCCCTTGTCCATCTTCTTGACAAATTGAGGGCATGTGTAGAACTTGTGCCCTTCTCCATGACACTTGTAGCAAGTCACGGTTGTACCCTTCTCAAGCTGGGATCACGGTTATCTTGAGAAGGTTGGACTTGGCTCTTCATGTCTTTAAAGATGTCCACTTGTTCTTCATCATTCTTGCCCTTGCCCATCAAGTTTGCCAACCTCTCTCGGAGCCATTTCACTTCTTGTTTGAGCTCATCATTTTCCTTGCCTATGAGATAATCACATGATTCTACAACAATATTCTCATGGCAAGATGGTGAGCAAGATTCATCAATTAAATCAATGCAAGAAGTTGAAGCATCTACCTTGGAGATAGGAATTGCACAAGGGATAGATGTTTCATCAAGCTCAAAGGAATTACTTGTTTTAGTCTCATTGCTCTCAAGCTTAGACTTTAGCTCATCACACTCCTTGCTAAGCAATTTGAATTTGCACAACAAATGTTCATAATTTGTAGCAAGGGTGTCACTAAGATCATTGAGAGAATTGAGTTCTTTGATTTCATTAGCTTGTTGTTCAAGCATTCCTTTTTGCTCATGGATTAGCTCAACAAGATCATTGAGAGAGGTGGTGTCGGATTCGTCATCACTTACATTGCTTTCCATACCTTGGGCCATAAGACACATGTGTGATGATGAAGGACCTTGCATGAAGCGGGTGGTGAAGTTCTTTCTTGATTCATCGCTTGAGCTAGAAGAACTCGATCCACCACTTGTCCACCCACGGACGACTATTGTTGCTTCTTGCCTTGGTCTCCTCTCCTTGACCACCTTCTTCTTGGGCTTGTGCTTGATCTTGGTGAACTTGATGTGTTGATGATGACGCCCTTCTCTCAAGTGGACGTTGTAGCCGTACATGTTGACTTTCTTCACATAATTGAAGATCTTCTTCACGTACACGGCCACCATGGATTCAACCTCTTCATCACTTGAGGAAACTCCATTGTCACCATCATCACCATCATCTTCACTTGAGCTTCCATGAGTAGCCATCCTACTCAACATTTTCTCTTGTCGGCTTGAGAGAGCATGACTTGTGGTTGGAGAAGATGGTTCTTGGGGCTTTTCTTGGGGCGCCTTATTTGACTTGGGCATTAGTTGAAGCTCATGTGCCATGATCTTGCTCAAGATATGCGATGGCTTCAAATCCTCGAGCTTCTTCTCGTAGATGATTGCCTTCACCAAGTCATAGTCGGGCTTCCGGAGACTTTGAAGGATCTTGCGGTTGATGTTCAAGTCCGTGATGTCCTTCACACCTAAGGCATTAATCTCATTGACAAGCACATTTAGGCGTGAGTACATAGATTCGACATTTTCATTAGCAAGTTGCTTAAAGCTATTGAATTCCTCAAGGAGACAACCGTAGCGTTGATTAGCAACTTCTTTTGAACCCTCATTTTGCTCCTTGATGGTTTTCCATAGCTCATGAGCATTTTCACAAGTAAAAACTCTATTGAAAACGCCTACATCTAGTGAGGACAAAATGATACTCTTAGCAATCACATCAAATTGCTTTTCCTTTCTAGTACCATTTTTCATGCCCTCATCGGTGACTCTCCAAACATCAAGGTCCCTTGCTTGGAGATAGGCCTCCATGAGAACCTTCCACCGAGGATAGCCCGTGCCATCGAAATGTGGAGCCAAACCTAAGGTATCCACCCCTTTCATTCCTCTATAGAGCAACTCACTAGGCGGTGAAGCCTAACCGTTCCAATGAGCCGGTTTTCACAATTTACCAATCGAATTGGCGTTTCCTTGTGAAGGAAGTGAGTCCCGACTCTGATACCACTTGTAAGGAATTGGATGCTCGTTAGCCTAAGAGGGGGAGGTGGTGAATTAGGCTACTTAAAACCTTAACCTATGACTTCACTAATTTTGCGCAAAGGTAAATTAGAACATACTATCTATATGTGCAACTACGGTTGTTCTAGTGTGAAACTCCCATTGCAAAAGAAGGTTTGCAACCTATAGCCAATCCTAGCATGATACTACTCTAGGAATGTAGAGACAAGCAAAGATTGCAATAGAGTAAATGCGGAAACGTAAAGGGGATGAGAGGAAGCAAACTCTTGACACGTGATTTATCCCGTGGTATCGGTAGGCACTAAACCACCCCTAGTCCACGTTGTTGAAGCACTCACACAAGAGTATTGCTTCCCGGTCACTAAGTCTCTCCCAAGAGCACCACTTGACTCGGCACAAAGGCTAGCCACTTAGGCACTTGTCAAGCTCCCTTGGTCACCTTGATGCCGCCTCCACTAAGGAGCTTCTCCACCAAGGAAGGGGTCTCCACGTCCCCCGCACAAAGTGTCCTCGCCGCTCCACACCAAGCCGGAGGGTCGATGACGATTGCCGGTGAGCCACTTAGGCCCCAAGGCTTCCGGCGAACCTTGTATAGCAGGATTCACTCAAGAATCACCTCACAAGGTTGGCACAACCTCACTCAGCTCTAAGCTAAGCCTAGCACTAAGCACATACACAAAGCATGCACTAGTCTAAGGATGAGCAATTAAGCACTTGGATGGATTGGATATGATATTGAATGTGTGTTGAACTCCTCTGCACTTCCAGACCATCCAGCAACCTCAAATGGGTGAGTGGAGGGGGTATAAATAGCCCAAGGCATCAAACTAGCCGTTGGCTAAAAGCTGCTGAAAAAGGTACCGTCGGATGATCCGACGCTATGCTTTTCCAGGGCGTCGGTTCATCCGGTGCCCCTCCCACGTCACGTAGCCGTTGAGGTTCTCTGACACAACTGCTCCGATGCTACGACGGATCATCCGGTGCTGAAGGCCTCGCGTCCAAGTCGGTTCTGTTAGCTTCCAACAGACCGTCGGATAGACCGACGCTATGCCTTGACCAAGGCGTCAGATCATCCGGTGCTGAAGGCTTCGTCTTGGCGCGTCTCTGTATGTTTTCAAACTGAGCGTCGGATAGACGGACGAGGTCCCCACTCAGACCGTCGGATCATCCGGTGCTACTGTCTTCCTTGCTCTTCCTCTGCAACTCGTCTGATGCTACTAAATAATGGACCATCGGTTCATCCGACGGTACCTAGGGTTTGACCCTGTGCACCAACTCGTCCGACGATTGCACCGACACTTGTATTTGAGGGACCGTCGGTTCATCCGACAGTGTCTTCTCTTTTCCTTTTCTTGCTCGGTTTTGACCCTTTGTTTTGGCATTTTTGCATGGGGTTTTTTTGCATCCTTGGGACCTAGAAATGTCTACAAAGACATGCTCAAACAAGATGATTAGTCCCAATGATTATGTTGTCATGAATTACCAAAATCAAACTCCGAACTAATGATATGGGGCCATGTTCGCTACATTAGTGTTAGTAGCATTGTGATGGCTACATGTTGTTTTGTTAGTACTTCTATATTAATAACTCAGCAGAGGCGATGGTTCTGAAAACATTGGAGCGAGCCTAGCATAGTGGGAACAGATGCCTGATGTTGACTAGTACAATGAGCGGCAAACGATGCTTTGTTCGTGCCAAAGCCTAAAACTTTTTTATTTAGGAAAAAGTTTGTTTTACCTTTATGGACACAACGTCCAATTTTGATCGGGTGAACTACTTCCTTCTCTAGCTTTCCTTGCTGAATCCAGTCAAAAAATGTCTATAAAACTTTCTAAAATTTTGAATTTTGATGAATGAATTCATGCTGGCTCATTTCTTCATGTTTTTATTGTTACAAGTATTCAAGATGCAATCAGAAAATTTTATGGTGGTTTATTTTTGTATATATTTTCATTTTGGTAGAGCTAAATTTAAATTTTAGAAAAATTTCTATAAATTTTCACTAGTTTTAAATATTTTATTTAGATTTCTTGCCGCCCAATCCATATCTAGGATTTTTCTCATGATCTTTAAAAGTTTAGGATATTTTCGTGATTTAATAAGTATTTATAAGAATTTTTTAATTGAAAAAGATAAAACCACCTTAAAAACGGTGTTGAATTTGTATATTTAAAATATTGCATTAGTATATCTAAAATATTTATGTACTATGTTAAAACTTAAAATAAAATAGTTGCATTTAGATTTATTTGTTGAAATTCAAAGAAATGTGACTGTTCAAATTAAACAGATTTAGAAATAACTTGTGAATTGAGAGATAAAATTCTTTTGAAGAAAAAAATTCAAACAAAACACTCTCACTCACCCAGAAAAAAAACTTGCACTACACCAATCTCGAACACCAGGTGATATATAAGAAAATATATTTCGAGAGATACTCCCTCCGGTTTGGTAACAGAATTCATTTAGGACGGCGACACGGTCTCCAAAACATAACGTTGACTTCTCTTCTCTATAAAAATATTTATTGAAAAGTTATAAATGTATACTTTTATCACTACGTGAAAACCTCAAATAGGTCACACAACATTTGTAACAGGCCCTTAACACCCGTTACATGCACCCACATCTGTAACGGTTGTTACTTGGCGCCCGTTACAGATAAGCGCGGCAGGCCGACCCCGAGGCTGGCCTCTGCAACGCCCATTACCAATGTGGACTTTTGGTAACGGTCTTCTTAAACACCCGTTACATGAATTCTTTGTAACGGACGTTAAATAGAGCCCGTTACACAAGTTAAACCTATCGGTAACAAACTAGTAAAGTTCGTTACTGATCAACACCCTATTGGTAACGGGCTGTTTAAGTCCACTACTGATCACTCCGTATTGGCAACGTGCTATAAAGTCCGTTACCGATGAGCATTTGACGTCCATTACTAGTTTGAGAGCCCAATAATTAAAGTCGGAGAGCACTCAACTGTCGTGAAGCGGGAGGGCGACGTCAGTGAACAAATGAGACGGAGGTTTGTTAATCATCGTCTCCTTTGAGTCTGTTCTCAGTGACAGGTCAACTCGATTTATCTCTCATTGCTTCCATTTCGACATACAGGCACAATCAACACACATTTCTTCTGAGACAAAACAGACATCATAAGAGAGATAACTTGTCCACAAAGATGAAGATAATTTGTCCATAGGAATAAAGATAATTATTACAACAAGCTTGAACTAGATCACGCCCCATCAGGATTAATGGCTCTTTTTGCAGCCTCTGCGTAAGCAACCAAGGATTCTTAAGCCCTTCTAGCGCACCTTCAATGGGCTCGAGATTTTGTTCAGTAGTATAATTGTACCTCTTATGTGCTTAGCCTTTTTGATGAGGATGTTCACTTCTTTTGTGATCTTTACAAACTCAGGTTTCACATAATCCCATACATTAAGGTTAAAAAGTAACTCAAGCTCTGCTCGCGACTCAAAGAGTTTTGCCTGGAACAGGGTTAAACATGGTAAACAACATAGTTAATTCAGAACTAATTTGCCTCAGACCTTGGAGCAGTATAGGAACAGTCATAGGAAAATTATATAAGAAAATTGAAAATTATCCTAGGCTTCATAGCAGGGTGTGACAAGTACAAGCAGAACTTAGTTCAGAACTGATTTACCTCAGAACTTGGTATAATTAAGATCATGACAAGCATGGAAGATATCATCATAGGCACTAATTAACTTTATGAAGCTCAAGCTCAAGCTACCTTAAGCTCCATCTATAGAACAAGTAAAAAGGCAGTGAGATTCAGAGAAACTTGCCTCGCCGTCTTCGTGGTCGTTGCCAGAGTCAGAGATGAGGTCCTCTACACCTTCTTCGCCGCTCCGTCGACACCTCTTCGTAGTTGCCAGACACTTGTGCTCGCAAACGTGAGGCAGGCCCCTCGCCCACTTCGCTGCCCCCTCATCGGCACGCTCCACCTTGCCGCTGCTTGGCCCCTCGTCAGAATCTGAGAGGATCCAGTCAAGGACTCTCGTCTCCGGCATTGGGTTCACTCCACCGCCGCTTGGCCCCTCTCCGGCGCTCATCGTCGTCTCCCTCTTCGCTGCCATCTCACCGGCACGCGCTCGGATCCAGTTGCAGCACCGCTTCGCGTTCCGGTTCTACTCGATCCCGGGTGCGCAGGGTCGTCCGCTGCTTGGCCCCTCGCCGGCGCTCATCATTGTCTCTGTCTCCACGCCTCCTCTGCGCTTTTTTTCAAGGAAAGTGCTGCGCTTATCCATTCGGAAAGAAGAAAGGGACAATATTTGGGATGGAGGGGGTAGTAGTCAATGCCGACGCGAATTAGCAAACCGGCGTCGCTTTGTTGGCTGGTGTGCGGGCAACAATTACCTTCTTTAACATTTTTTTGAAATGACACTTAATTGCTTCCCTAAAAAATTAGAGCCCATAAAGCAGCACCTAAAAACTAGGTGATTCCCTGCGCGTTGCTGTGAGATATGAGAATTTTTTTGATAAATTATGAACCAATTTGCTACCACATCCAGTTTATGCAATAACCCTTAGTTGGTGGAGATGATGTGGGTAGTTTGTATGAAGAAAGAATTGGTGTAATGAAGAGAAAAAGAGATAGAGCTAATAACCCTTAGTTTGATGGGAGATGACGTGGATAGCTTGCATGAAGAGAGAAATGAAGTTAATGATAGTTAGTGGGTACCAATTATATAGGTTATATAGATAGATTAATAAAAATACGAACAATTCATAGTTTTTTTAAGAATCGAACAACTCATAGGAGTAGTTGGGCATTTGGTATTTTGAATAAAATATGAACAGTCACACGTCTCCTTGTGACCACATGATTTTTGTGGACAAGAGCTCTCCTGAGCGGACACGGGTTCCGAGGCGCGTGACCGACCGCCTGATGGTTCGCCGTCTTGTCAATATAAATCCTGGCTGGCCAAGAACTTCGTCAACTGCCGCACTAAGAAAACCCCAGCACCACCATCTCCGGTCACCATGAAGTGAATCCAAGAGCTTCTTCTTCCTCAAGGAAGCGCATGGCGTCAATCGAGCCATCAAGGAAGCGGGGGAGGGAGGAGGTGCCGCCGCCCCCGCCCGCCGAGCCCGAGGAGGTGCCGCCGCCCCCGCCCGAGGAGGTGCCGCCACCCCCGCCCACCGAGGTGAAGCCGCCCCCGCCCAAGGAGGTGAAGCGACTGAAGCCGCCCCAGCACAAGGTGGCGCGACAGCTCGTGGTGCCCCTGTGTGCTCCAAAAGTAAATGTGGAGGATGCCTGTTTTTCAGTGAAGATGCTCCACCAGGCTTTCCTGAGTCTTGGAAAGGTGGTCATTCATCTCGGGGTCCAACGACCCACTGATCCGCTACAGACGACCGTGATGGATTACGCCTTCAAGATCAATATCTTGGCTGGGGAGCTGGAGAGAGGAGTGCTCCCCCCGTCTACGACGACGACGACGACGGCGACGATGATGGCGGCCCCGATGTCTCCGGCTCCGGCTGCGGCTCCGACTCCAACTCCGATGGTGGGGCTCCTCCGGCGGCGACTACCTCTGCTTAATTAATTTGTTCCTCTGTTAATGTGTTCTTCCAGTGTGCTTGTTGAACTTGTGATGGACTAGCTAGTAGATCCTCTGTATGTTCCTCCTGTGTGTATGTTGAACTTGTGATAAACTAGTAGATCTAAGAGACGCGGTAGATATCCATGTCTCCTATTTTGGAAGGCATTGCAATTTCTATGGTAGCAGCTTACAATGAATTGCAATGTGTATGCCAGAAGTTTGTTACTCTATTTGTGTCATTATATGGCAGCAGTTCACAATGAATTGCAATGTGTATATATGCCAGAGTTATGCCAGAAGTTTGTTACTATGTTTGTCTTAATAATCCGCATTTCCTTTGCCTCGTGCTGCAATGAAATGTCAGCACAGATAAATTGATGAATTTTGTGATGTGTGACACATTAAGATTTGTGACCAAATTGTCATTCCATCCATTCTTCATTCATACACTTAAGTTTGTCATATGTGACAAATTTTTCATTCTTCATCCACACAGATGAAGCAAAAGCACCACTTTTTACATCAGAATTACTTCTTTGCAACATACATCCCTAGTAAACATCCAAATACTACACAAACAACAATCACAACAATCAAGGTCATCTTCCAGATCACATTGTCCATCTTCTCCTTCAGTGCTTTCTTCCTCTGCTTGTCCTCCAGTGCTTGCCTCTGCTCGCCGCTCCCAATTTGACATTCCACTGAATCAACTACTTCATCGACCGTGTCTGCCCAGTTCGATGGTCGAAAAACAATGACGCCAACATCCTTCAGCATCTGGAGATACTCCTTGTGGAAACGATAAAATCCACAATTCTTGGCGTACTGCAGAATCAAAAGCACATAAGGACCCTAACTCAGATTTGGGAGACACATCAGACTACTCACTGAGTTCCTTGCACACTTAAAATAAACACGACCGTGGTTTTCACCTTCCTTCTGCGTCCGCCCCTCCACCACCTGAGTCATACCACAGTCCAGGCGAGGAACTAGTGGAAAGCCGCTTAGCTCACCGACTGGATCGAAGCCGATGGAGTGATTGCGGCTGCTCCGGCAACCTTGGACCCTGCTCTTCGCTCGTGCACCTCCAGACGAATCGGCGTAGTGCGACATGTGCGCGACGGCGGGGAAGGACGGGCGGGCGGCGATGGTGGAGCTCAGATCGAGGAAGAAGAAGGGGGCAGGGTCGGGGCGCCGAGGCGGATGCATATTCATTCGGCAAGAGACATTTCTGATAATGGAGCACTTGTTGGCGACGATGGTTAGTGTACCACCGTCGCCGGGGCGGATGCCGACCACGGGCATAATGGAGCACTTGTTGGCGATGATGGTTAGTCTACCCGCATCACCTTTGTCGGTCGGGCAGGCTACAATTATCTTTTTTATATAGGCTTCTGACGCTGATGCGTGGGTCCGACACTATTTTTTCTGAATTGAAACTTGCTTCCCTCACATATTAAACCCCATAAACAACACCAAAAAATTCATAAAATCACGAATAATTCATAGTTGGTAATTTAGTATTTGAATAAAATATCAACAACCACACTTGTCTAACCAAATTTTTTAAAATTAGAGTTCTTATCTATTGTTTACGATATAATAATTATAATAACGTCTTAGTGTGTTCTAAAAATTCTACAAATTGACTTGGCAACATAATTTAAGTCCCTAAGCTTGTCTACAAAAATTCAAATGGTTTCTAAACGGAAGATTATACTTGTGTACAAATGTCTACATCTCTCACATAGTTTCTTAGAATGTTACTTCAACATTGAAGTTTCCCACACTTTAAAACATGTTCGAACTCATATGCATTTGAAATTTTAACATAACCTTATTTTCAGCATAAGATTACTAAATGCGAAGTTTAATTAATAATGTTGTGTAAAACAAATATTAATTATATGTTGTACTGATAAGGAACAACATAAGGTGTATAAACAACATCCAAGAAATGGAATTACATACGAAAAAATGTCATAAATGAATAGATGTTGATTTTAGAAAAATTTAGAAACAAATATCATCAAATTTGGATTACGGTTGACAGAGAAAAACATGATACAAAATTTGATTGCAAATTAAAAGGGGAAAATCAAGCATTTCTTCATTCGAACAGATCTGGCCCCGCCCCTTCATTGGTGATGGGTGTTTGTTAATCATCGTATCATTTGCGCATCCGAACCTTTTTAATAAACGCTCTGCCCTGCCTTCTGCCTTCTATCCCCTTCTCCGGCTTCCGCCTTCCTCGTCTCTGTCGCATCCTCGTCTCTATCACAGGTATGGCCCACGACTCTAGGGGAGGTTCTGCAAGGAGGAGGCCCCGCGGCCACGTCCCCGTCCATCTTCCTCGGTGCTGTCCGCCGCCCCCGCCAAGAGAGTGAGGTTCCGTGGTGATGAAGAGGAGTCGTCCCAGCGTGCCGCCCCCGTGCGTCTTTCTCGGCGCTCCATGGAAGAGGTCGGTTCTTCGTCGGCCCAAGGGAGGAAGCCGTACACGTGCGCAAGGGCCAAGTTGGCGGACTCCAGCGACGCCCACCATGGAGAGGCAGGGGTTTTTTCGTCAACGCGAAGGAAGAAGCGGTCCACGTGCATTGAGGTGAGCGTGGACTCCTCCAGTGATGACCCGGGCAGAAGAGTGGTGGTGGTAGACCTCATCTCCTCCGGCGACGACTCCGACAACAACTCTGGCGACGACTCCGGCAACAACTCCGGCGACGATTTCGAAGACCATGAGGCAAGTTCTGAAACCATCACGCACGAGATTTGTCCTTGGACCTTCACATATTCACTGATCAATTGTTCTAATGCATCAATTTCCATTTCTTGTAGGAAGTTGTTGCACATGACATTGATAGGATTTGGACTGAAATCAACAAGCTCAAGGAATCAGCTGAAGAGAAGCAGGAAAGATTTGAAACCAGTTAGATCTAAAACAACTTTCTTGTAAATTACAACTGTTATGAAGCTTGCATCAATATAAATTTTTCCTTTGTTTCAGGACCATGCTGTTACTCGTGATGACATTGACTACATCTGGAAAGGAATCGACAAGCAGGATGAGCAGCTTAAAGCCGCACAAAAGAGGCAGGAGATTGAACTTCTAAAGAAGAATGCTGAGCTGGCAGAAAGAGTTGCAAAACTAGAGACAAGGCTAGCTAAACTTAAGGCAACAACACAAAAGTAGCCATCTAGCTAGCTAACTAGTTCCCTTGTAGCAACAATCTAGTTTGGTGAGGCACCCAACTGATGCAGTCTTATTTTGGTGATGTGCCCTGCTGATGCATGTCCAATGTGAATATGTTTGTTATGACTTATGAGTTAGTTTGCTTGGTGATGTGAACTATATTACTCGTTTTAAGGACCACACAAGCCCACTCGCGCTAGGTTAGTAGGGAAGGACGTCTTCCTCAGGTAGTCTCCGCCCACTCTCCACTCGCGCCGCCGCCGCCACTTTCTCCCCCTCGCCTTCGTCGCCATCACCTCCCCCCACGCCGCGACCCACTCTACACCCCTTCGCTGAGACGCGCACCACACCTCTGACAGTGAGATCTAGAGGAGGAGGGACCCAGCTGCGGCGACGACAGTGACGACGACTAGAGGAGGGATCCAGTGACGACGATGACGACGACAACGACTAGGAGGAGGAGGGATTCAACCACGAGGTCGACGCGAGGATGAGGACGTGGCGGCAAGCAGGCAGCGACGATGAGTAGAGATCCCTCCACTCTGGCAGTGCGAAGGTCAGTGGCGAATCTAGGATTTAAGTTTATGGTATGCCGCTCTAAAAATGTCTTATACAATTTGGTAAATGCATTCTACCAACTCGGTAATAATTGTAAAATTAACAACAATTTAGTAATAACGTAATTTGGTATATTTTCTCGAGTTTATGGAATTAGGCCAAGCGCGCTTTTGCAGCACACATGCGTTCAGGTAATCAAGTATACAACATATGCGTGCCTATGGTTTTCTTTTTATATAAATGTGTATAAATATACTTGTACTTGTGGGAATTGCAGGGTACGCAGTGGCTCCTTTGAATAAGTACATGTGGACATACTTAGCTGTCGATCGTATACATACTTATCATTTCCCTTTAGATTAACTCTTACATTTGGTTTTGCTCTTGTTCCTATGCACATCTGCACATTCTCTCCAAGTTGAATAAGTACCTCATCAGCAACTGAGGCAGCCTGCATCTTGCTCTTTAAAATGGTATGGTCGCTTTGCCTGCATTAATTTTTTGGTTACTGAATTTTCCATTTATGTTAATGGTTTACCAGAAACCAATGATATTACAATGGGCTAAAGTAGTTACTGTAATTCCCTTGACTATTAATTCATAGGATAATTCTAACGAGGACTATAGACCTGGGCCACAAGATGAAGAAGAGGGTTATGACACTACTAGTGCACAACAAGACCAAATAGGTGAGGCTCAGCGCCGAGGCAGAGCGCCAAGGACATCCACAAAGTGGCCCAGTGACACAATTATAGTCACTGAGGTCGACATAGTGGGGATGCCAGTACCATTGACTCAAAAGCGCAGGTTCAGAGAGCTTGCGGGTCTCGTTGCTAGACAAAAGATAGCTTTGAACTTGCTGGAAATCAAAGAAATAAGCAATGATGAAAAGTGGGACTTGTTTGATAAGCATGTGTAGAAACACTTGAAGTTCCAGGAAGATGCGAAACCGCATGCATTCAAGCTTTCCTGGAAGACGGCAACAAAGGCATGGAGACAATTCAGATTTCAGGTTAGGCGAGATTTTATCAGAAAAGGACTTGAGCCATTTACAAGGCACCCGTTTATTGTCCCGGAACAGTGGAAGGAGTTCAGGAAACAGGCAGAAACCGAGGAAGCCTCATCTTCTAGTGTCAAGTTCAAAGAACTCCGAAGCTGAAACACAAGTGAGCACAACATGGGTTTAGCTGGTTATACTGTGAAACTAGAACAATGGGAGGAAGAGGACAGACAATTAGCTGCAGCTGGTATCCCCAACCCATATGACGCCTACCCTGACCATGGTTCCAAGAATTGGCTACGAGCAAAGAGTAAGCTAGTGATTAAAGACTGTGTTGTCGTGATAGTGTTCAACAACAAAGAGGTAGAAAAATTGGTTGCGGACATCAAGGAGAAGATTGCATGTGCAGAATCTTCAGGAATGGTAGGGCAGAGGGAGTAGGTTGTGCTAAGTCAGTGATTGGGCCGCCCTGAACAACACGGTCGTGTGCGTGGTGTCTCCAGCTAACAGGGCTGGAAGTATGCATGGCCTCAACACGTCGAGATGTACAAGAAGAGGAAGAGGACGAAGACCGACACATCAATTGATATAGAAAAGATAAAGGAACAAATCAAGCAAGAATTGGTGGCTGAGATGCGGATGCAGAACATGCAGATGCAGAGGTGGTGCTGTCACCAATGTCCAATCGTGCAAGCCCTTCACCCGCCACACTGAAGAGCAGCTGTGCGTCTGCATATGTAGGTTTGATCGATGGCAATGCAGAGTTGGCGACGGAGGTGCTGTGACGACCGTACACACGAAGACCTTATAGGCATGTTGACTGAACCCACACACTGTGGCCTATGGATCACATGGAGGGGCTTCAATGTGAGGCTGCACTTGGTCTTGTTCATCCAGAGGAGACTACGCTACAAACAGTCCCGATTCATGAAGACTGTGTTGTGGTTGAAGTGATCACTGTATATACTATCTTTGCGGATGAACTGTTGGAATACCCTCCTAATGACGAGGTGATGAAACTCAGACAAGCTCAAGGACAGAGGTTACAGTGGAGAAGGTGTCAAATTGACATCAAAGGAGCACCAACATGTAAATCTCGTTCACAAGCTATGGTACAGATTCCTTGTAGTTCACACAGTATGGTACAAGTTCCTTCCTCAGATGGTTCCCCTCCTCCTCCTCCTCCTCAATCCCCACATCCGCAAGACGTTCCATCCCCACATCCGGAAGGTACACAAAATATTCCATCCCCACCTACTCCTAGTCCTGAAAAAATATAAAAACTTGCATCCCTACATCCGTAAGAGACACCAAATATTCTATCCCCACCACCACGCCCACCACCTCCTACTTCTCCTCCTCATGAAATAACAAAACCTACACCCCCAAACGGGAGTGCTCAAAACAATCATGCCAAAGCAGGTACATCTGCGCCTAATACCTCTGTAATAGGTCATGGTGAGACACCACTAGGCAAGAAAGCCCTTGAGAAACCTTCAACCATTTCAAATCATCAAGGAAAGAAACTTGCCGAAAATAAAATCTCTACACCACGTACAACAGGCAAGAAATCCCTTGAGAAACCTTCAGCCATTTCAAAGCTGCAAGAAGAGAAACTTGCCAAAAATAAAAGCTCTACACCACCTACAGCAGGCAAGCAAGCCCTTACGAAACCTTCTTCAGCCATCTCAAAGCAGCAAGAAAAGGAAATTGTTGTAAATAAAACCTATAAGAGGCCTACTAGAAAGCGATCTAAAAGAAATGCCAAGGAGAATCGTTGGTATATGACTAACCCAAAGCAATCTGAGAGTCACACCGAGAAGAATCCTTGGGTTATGGTTAACTCAAATTACAAATTTGGAAAGAGTCTTCTCAGTGATGGTGATCTCAAAAAGGCTGCTCCTTTTACCAGAAAGCTCCACACATTCTACATGCAACGTGGTAAGTCAGATGATAATTCTCAAATTATGGTTGCGCTTCGGCCAGGACCAATGCATGGCTGAAGAGAGATGAATCGTCAAACGAACTCCAGCAGCTACCTCTGCAACTCAGTGATTTGTATGATCTCTTCAACTTGGATGCTTTGGATCTAACACTTCTCCGCTGCTTCATCCTGTAAGTTGCTTAAAAATTTAATCTGCTTCTCGCTAATCACATCCTCTATTGAAATGTGCGTTTTGCCTCACTTCATCTTTATTACCATGTATTTTGCCTCCTTACACTTTGTTTTTTCTTACTAATAGGAATATGAATGTAGAAGTTGAGAACAAGGGCCCTGTGGTTGGCTACCTTGATCATGAATGCCTTTGCTTGACAACATTGAACATCACAGATAACACTCTTGCTTTCTCTGTGTCCTATATGCTCAATGCCTTCAAACTATATGTAAAAAGAATTTAATGCTTACCGTTTATCTCAGTACAAACCAATAGATTGGAGTGGCGATCGTTCCGAAACAGCGAAAGGTCTACTATCTTGATTCATTGAAGAAAATTAATACTAATACCGGCCCTTTCAAGCTAATCATTAATGAGTAAATTATTTCTTTCTTAACCTGCAGACGTTCCTCAACAAACTGTACAGATTATATTAATTAATAGTGTCCTAACCATTGTTGATTGTTTCGTTGTAGGGCTTGGGAACGTTACTGCGACAAAAAGTTGTCGCACCTTGGCGCCTTGGAACACGTCAAAGATTTTAAGGTACATATTACTTAGTTCCTTCCTGTGGAAGCTAGTACTAAAGCTTGAGTTTATTGCTTCTCGATCACCACTATTTTTCTTTGTACATTTATTGTAGTTCCACCAACAACCTACTGGATCCAGACTATACGGCTTCTATTGTGCCTATCACATGCTTTGATTAAAAGAAGGCGTCCCACATATGGAGGTACTTTATTAGGATCTTCATTTGTAAAACCTGCAACTGAGCACAGTTCTTGCTTATTAGCACTGCACATGTTTGGTAACCACCTATATATGTGTGCTGACTGGTGACATTGTTATATCCAGAGATCAGGGCTAGATGAGCATCCTCTCGACAAATCATTGCTGGCAGATGTTCGTGAAAGAATTGCCACATTCCTCATGGAACAGGTGATCACAGCCGGAGGAAATTTTTTTGTTGATGACACTGTGTGGGCTAAGATTATGTACAGTGACTAGGAAATTTTTGCATTCCTCCTTATCCATGAATTTTTGCATTCCTCCTTGTCCATGAATTTTTGTGATATTGTTGCATTCCTCCTTGTGAGATGCATTTACTCCTTTTTTGAGATGATGATGCTAAATTTTGTCATATGATGCATGTGAATTGTGGATTTCCGTGAATTTGGACGCTGGATCTAATTTATGTGAATTTAGTCATACTCTGTCTGGTTCCAGGATGCAGCCCCTGATGGCTGCCAAATCCTAGCTGGATCCAGGATGCAGCCGGCAAGCAGGCAACAGGTTGGGTGACCTACGTATCTGTAATGAGTGTTAATTAAAGCTCGTTACAAACACTGACCACTGAGTAACAGGTTTCAATTGGAACACCCGTTACAAACATGCCAACGAAGTAACAGGCACCGTAAAAGCCCGTTACCAATACTGACCGGTGGGCCCCACAACGTGGCCCATTCGTTGAGACATCAGAGACGCAGGTTCACCACACACGTCTCTGATATTAATTTCACAGTAACAGGCTTTGTTTTGGTGCCCGTTACCAAAGTTCTCTGTGGGGCCAGAGAAACAACCATTTCACGTGACCGGTGGCTAGTTGTGGTAACGATTGTTGTTTTATACCCGTTACGAATATGTGTTATCAGTAACGGGCATCTGCCCATTACCTTTCTTGGCTTACTTGTAACACTTGATCGGTAACGGGCGCATTGCCCGTTACCAAAGGCGATCTACGCCCGTTACCAAAGTGAGTTTTTCACGTAGTGTATGGAAATGTTTTTGAAAACAAATCTATTGATATGATTTTCACATTTGTAAACTTAATGACTTAAAAGTTATTCATCATTTATATTCCCAAGTTTGACTCATAACCTTGTCCAAAACGACTTCTTTATCAAACAATCGTTACCGACTAATCACTTAAACTATAAATAATGAAACTTTTATAGCTTCTTGAAATAGGATCAGGCCAATTGGGGGCGACGAAGACCGCCTCGACGCTTTCTCTTCTGTCCCTGGCATCACCGCCAAGGTTATCCCAAATAGTAATCGGCTTCGGCTACTTCGTCGAGTCACTCGCTCACGGAGGTGGTGGATGAGGGTCCGGGACAGCCGTGCTGGAGGCGGCGCGTCAGGCTTCGCCATGCACAGTCCAGACTCCAGAGATGGAAGATTGTGATGTGCAAGAGCAACATCCAGGTAATGATTTAGTGCCTTGTTGCATTGCAGTTCAGCCAGGACCGTCCCTTGGGGGGGGCGAACAGGGCGCTGCCCATGGGCCCCATGAGGCTTGGGGCCCATGAGTATAGACGTTTCCTTTATTCCTAGTGAGTCTCGCAACCGTAGGGGCGGTAGGCCATATCGATCTCGAGTTTCGACGCACCGCGACATCCTATCGCATCCTGCCTATTCGGCTATTCGCACGCATGAGGGAGGCCACGCGCACGAGGTCACGAGTCGACAGAAAGGGTTTACAGCGGCAACTCGGCGGCGAGGCCCCGAGGGCGACCGGCGACGGGCACGCTGACGACATCACGACGAGCAGGAGTGACGACCCAACAACTAGGGTATCCTCGACGACTTGATGCCCGGTTTGTCTCCCTTCTGGCTGTCTCTCTATCCCTGTCCCAGTCTCCCTCTCTGTTCGTACGGACTGTGCCATCGTGTCGGCGTTCAAGCAGGGGGCATCAAGACATTAAGTTTGCTGATTGAGATTTGGGAATTGGGATCGTTTGTTTCAGGTCGAGGTCAGGACTCAGGAGTCAGGAGGTGATCGTTTGTTTAATTGTTTATCGGTCGCAGACGACAAGGACGACCTCCTCTAATTCTCCATGACAAAGGTATGGTCCGTATGGATTTTATTGTCTAACTTGCAGTTTAGTATTAGTGACAGATCGATCATGCTTATGGGGATAGAGCATGGAGGTTGAAATTGATTTCCAATTTAATGTTTTTTCCATGTTAGATGTTAAAAAAAGACACAAGTCTGGTGCTCAAAAAAGAAAAGAAAAAAAACAAGATCTTCAATTGAGAGAATCACAAAAGGGTGCTTTACATAGGTTTTTTCCAACATCAAGAAATGTCGAAGTCAGTCGAAATCAGGGGCAGCAACATGAGCAACCAATAATCACACAAGCTGATGGCAATGATGGTGGTACAGACGAGCAAATTTTAGAGGCACAAGATGATGCCAATGATGGTGGTACAGATGAGCATATTTTAGATGCACAAGATGATGCCAATGATGGTGCTACTGGGGAGGAAGAGGAAAATTTAGATACACAAGCTGATGCTACCGAGGAGATTTTGGGATTAGGTGAAAATTTGCAGCCTTCTGATAATGCAGAAAATACATATATTGATGAACAGTCAAGGTTGAGTATCTTTGATCCTAGGACTTGGAAAAATCTTGACAATATCAAGAGGGGTATCTTAATTGAGAAAGGTCCTGTGAGAGAGATGGATTTAGAATTTCCTAATGATGCTAGTAACAGGCATTTTTCATATGTTTACTATTCCAGAAAGTTATCTAATAGAGGTTGTTGATAGGAAGTGGCTGGCTTACTCTAAACATGTGGACGAGTCTTTTGTTTTTGCTGCAAACTATTCAGATCAAATCAGTGCAATGCTGCATTGGGAAACGACGGAGTGAAGGATTGGAAGCATTTGAGTGAGAAATTAAAACAACATAAGAACAGTGTGGAGCATCTGTCAAACATGAATAAATGGAGTGATGTTCGTATTAGATTGAGGGAAAAAACAATGATGATGAAATGCAGTGGGAATTTGCAAAAGAGAAGGAGTGTTGGAGACAAGTTTTGGTAAGATTAATTTCTGCTGTGAAGTTTCTTGCTAAACAAAATCTAGCCTTTGGAGGAAAAAATGCAAAACTTTACCAGCCAAATAATGGTAATTTCCTAGTCACAGTGGAAATGATTGCTGAATTTGATCCTGTCATGCAAGAACACATTAAGCGCATTCATGATGATAAAATTCATCACCATTATCTTGGCCCTAGGATACAGAATGAATTAATTGGTATGCTTGCTGATGCTGTGAAAAAACATATCTTAAAGATCATAAAAGGTGCAAAGTACTTCTCTGTTATCTTGGATTGTACCCCAGATGTGAGTCATCAAGAACAAATGACACTAATTGTGCGGTGTGTTAATATGTCTAGAGCCATTCCAAGAGTAGAGGAATTTTTTCTAGAGTTCTTAAAGGTTGATGACACATCAGGAGTGGGGCTTTTTAATGTACTATTGGATGCATTGCAGTCTCTTGATTTGAACATTAATGATGTGAGAGGTCAAGGGTATGATAATGGTTCCAATATGAAGGGAAAACATCAAGGTGTGTAGGCACGAGTGCTTGAAATTAATCCAAGAGCATTGTATATGCCATGTGCATGTCATAGTCTGAACCTTGTTCTTTGTGATATGGCAAAATCTTGCAGGAAAGCAATTACTCTTTTTGGTGTCATACAACATATATATACATTGTTTGCACGCTCTACTAAAAAGTGGAAAATTTTGACTGACCATATTGAGAGGTTCACTGTCAAACCCTTGTCTGATACTCGTTGGGAGAGTCGAATAAAGAGTGTGCAACCTATCAGGTATCAAGCCTCTCAAATAAGATCAGCTCTCAAGGAGGTGGAAAGAACTTGTACAGAGGATGCTAAATCAGTGAGTGAAGCTGGATCATTAGCAACCACTATCGCGAATTTTGAATTTTTAATTAGTATGGTTATTTGGGAAGATATTTTATGTGTTGTCAATATGGTGAGCAAAAAATTGCAGTCTCCACTTGTGTGTTTGGATAGTACTTTGAAACAGATAGAAGGGATCATATCATATTTTAAGGATCACAGAGACATAGGCTTAAGTGCAAGTATTGAGACTGCAAAATCTATTGCATCTAGTTTGAATGTGGAGCCAATATTTCCTACTAAACGTAAAGGTAAAAGGAAGAAGCAATTTGATGAACAAGATGATGAAATTGAAGAATTACAACGGTCAGCTATAGATGACTTCAAAGATGAGTACTTCTAGTTATTGTTGATTATGCAATTGTTTCATTGAGTAGTCGATTTGATCAGCTAAAAAAATTTGAGAAGATATTTGGTTTCTTATTCAATTCATATAATCTAAAGTCCTTGGATCATAGTAATTTACGAGATTGCTGCACAACTTTTGTGAATAAGTTTTCTCATGACAACTAGTCTGATGTAGAGTTAGATGATTTGTTCTCTGAGTTGAAAGTGTTGCAAGTAACTTCACCCGATCAGTTGATGTCAGCATATGAGATTCTTCACTTTGTTAAAGATGCAGATTGCTATCCAAATGTTTCTATTGCATATAGGATTCTATTAACTATTCCAGTGATAGTAGCATCAGCTGAAAGAAGCTTTTCCAAATTGAAGCTATTAAGAAATTGTTTGAGGTCAACTATGCTACAAGAAAGAACTAATGGCTTGGCTACGTGCAGCATTGAGAAGGATATTTTAGATACAATTGATCTTGATAATATTCTTGAAGATTTTGCATCAAAAAATGCCCAAAGACGCCTTTTTAAAAAGGACTAAAGCACTGTGCTTTTACTTGAGGTAACCATCATATTTATTTTGCCATTTTTATCTTCTTCGATGTACCGTTATTTTTACCAGAAGAATTAAATATATTTTACAAGTTATTTCTTATCAATAGTGTTATATAATGTAATAGTTATATTAAAATATTAGATGGTTAAATCCTTAGTATCCTACTTGCCCAAGGGCCCACGAAACTTGTGGGACGGCCCTGGTTACGTCTTGCACGACGGAGAGAAAATAATGAAGCGTGGAAGTAGCTTTGGTGTTGTTAATTATCTGCGTAATTCATCCCAACTCCCAACTGGATTCAATCTTGGATAGATTTTACCTTCTGCAGTACTACGTGTGGCTGCTTACTTGATTAGGAGGTCTTGATTGTGGAACTTCCTATTACCGGTGTCACAATAGTATATTTTTGTTTGAGGCAAAATAGTAACTCAGTCTTTCCACAGGATAAGAATCTTGATGGCGTTCAACTCCAACCAAAAAATGATCAAAACACGGCAATAGTCAATAGCTTTTTGATGTTGTTATCTGCGGACTTCATCCCAACTCCCACAACTGGATTTAATCTTCGATTCCACCTTCCTGTCTGTAGCGGCTCGCTCACTTGACTTGGTAGTCTTAATACTGGCACTTGCAATCACCGGGTCACTGTTGTAGCAATGGAGATATGATACCAAAGGCATTGAACGAAAGGCTAATCAAGAATCAGTACGTGTAACAATTGCGTACCGCCCGCCCATGGCACTAGTAAATAATGTCAGCCTCCTTAGTAAGTGTATAAATCCAAAACGAGACTTTTTTTTTACAGGCAGCTACTCCCTTTGTCCTTAAATATGTACTGCTCGAGGAGCGTGTTTCTCTCACAAATATGTTTTTTTCTTCAGGATACGCAGAAGATCTTTGTATTAAGAAGAAAAGAATAATTTTTTTACAACGCTGGTGAACCACACACTTGCACACAAGGTTTTACAATTGTAAAGGACTATATGGCAAACAAGACAACCAGAGAATAGGAGGGGACAAAGAAAAACACCACTATAGTTGTGGGAGCTCTGCAACCCTAGATTCTAATGACGGCCAACCCAGTGCTGCCATCCACTTCGCTCCGGCTAGTACCTAGAGCTCGCCTTCCCGCAGACCAGATCGCTGAGAGTTATTTTACAGCGCACAATACTACCGTGTACTACCAATTGAAAATGACTCGTAATGTAATAGAAATGGACCTATATGCACTACCGGAATTTCAGTCTTTGCCTTGAGTCAGGTTCTGTGCCGAGAGCCAAATAAAAAACTCTCCGAGAGCCAAACAAAAAGCTCTCGGCACAGAAAATACACTCGCCAAAGATTTCTTTACCAAGAGCCAACTGGTTGGCTCTCGGCAAAGAATTTCTTTGCCAAGTGCAATTTTTTCGCTCTCGGCAAAGAAATTTTTAAAAATCACCTTTTTACTTCCAAAATTTTTTCTATCCTCAACATATACTTGTATAAAACTTATGCTCAAATTTGGCACAATTTTAACTTTGTTTGGTATATTTAACAATT
Organism: Cenchrus americanus; assembly: GCA_947561735.1. NCBI lineage: Eukaryota > Viridiplantae > Streptophyta > Magnoliopsida > Poales > Poaceae > Cenchrus > Cenchrus americanus. The sequence goes on from OX387242.1 coordinate 51,150,928, forward strand.
TTACTTTTTTCTAGGTATTTTTTCGCATACGTCCGATATGAACTGCAAGTGCACGAAATTATATAGTAAAGGTGGTGAAAAAATGATTTTAATGTTCATGAGACATCTCTAAGACCATGTACATGAAATCAAGCTAAATTTCCGGCATTTGGTTCTCTGATCATGATGAAGACCGTGAGGTAGAAAATTTCAAAATTGTATAAAATTCAAATGAAGTTTGAAAATCATGAAATTTGGCAAGTGATCATGATATCATATATGGAGGTTGTGGTAAAAAATTGAGAATGTTTTGAACACTTTGACACGTTTGTTGTTTGGAAACCGGAACATCTTACTAGAAGTGTCTAAGAATTTGAACTAATATCACTAGGTTCGGAGTCTTAGATAAATTTAAATTTGAGTTTGACTACAAAAACTTTTTTATAAGTCATATACAACATAACTGATGTCATGTTAAATTTAGGAAAGTTTTCACATCTATTTACTATTTTTAATAATTATTTTGATAAAATTTTTCTTTGCCGACAGCATTCCTCTCGGCAAAGTCATATTGGGCCAGTTTGGCGCGTAGCCAATTTTCCCGCCGACGCGGCCCATTTGGCCCAACTCCCGTCGGTCCTATATAAACCGCCCCTCCCCCAAACGTAACCCTAATTCTTTCCCACTGCAGCCGCCTCGCCCCTTTTCTTCTTCACCGCCGCCTCACCTCCCTCCCAGCGCCGCCCCTTCTCTCCTTCTCCGACCCTCCTCGTGTTGCCCTCCGCTCGCTGTCCCTTTCTCCCCCCTCCGCTCGCTGCCTCTCGACCTGGCAGAGAGGAGCGGCGGCGGGGCGAGGTGTGGAGGTAGCTACAACGGCGGGACCAGACGGCGGAGCTCCATCCCCGGCACGGTTTCGAGCACGGTGGTGGCGGATTCGAGCGCAGTGGCAGCGGATCCGAGCGCGGCGGTGGTCGATTCGAGAGCAGCAGTGGCGGATCTGAGCTCGATGGTGGCGGAGGAGCTCGATGCGATGAACGGTCGGCGGCGGATTTGCGTTTCGGGTGCCGGCCGGAGGCGAATCTGCGTGGTCGCGGCCCCTCACCGGAGGTTCCAGGTTCTCGTCCCCACCCCTCTATCCCTCTCTCTCAATTCCCTCCTCTCTGTTTGTTCCACATGTAGTGCGGCGGCAGCCGGGTGGTGGTGGACGGCGGAGCGGAGGCGGGCAGCTCTGGTGGTGGTTGTCGTATGGACCTCCCTGGGCCCACTACCTCGGTGGGTACCAGGACCGACTACTCGGTGGGCCCCTGGGACTACCCGGCTTGCGCTACACCCGCACCCGAAGGCGTGGAGCACAAGGACAACACAGAGTAGTACTCGGTTAGGACTCGTACACGTTCCGCACCGTGTAGAGGTCTCCTAGACGTACTCGACTAGTACTCCTTCCCCTACTCCGACTTGTAACCCCGCCTCCCGACTATATAAGGCGAGGCGAGGGGACCGATCTCGGATCACCTCATCCAATCTCAACTCACGGCGCACTATTGCACCTTCCCCGTAATCGTGCCCTATCAATCCGAGAGATACGCGGCGTACGGACGTAGGGTATTACGCACCTCGCGGCCCGAACCTCGTCTAAATTGTGTGCCACGTGTCTCTTCCTTCGAGTTACCGATCTCGGCGAGTCACATTCATCTACTTCGGGTACTCCCCGTAGTAGGTTGCCGGTCCAAAACACCGACACCGGCGCGCCGCCGGTAGGGGCTCTCGCTCGAGATCACATGGCGAACTCGACGGCTTCCGTCCACATCAAGCCAACCGTCGCCTTCAATCGCGGCGACACCTTCGTCTTCGGTGCCTGGGTCTACACTGCCGATGGCGCGGGCTCCTTCCGGCCGCTTGATCATGCAACCCGACTCGAGGACGAGCCTTGTGACGCTTCCCCGAAGTTGTCACGGGCAAGCTCGCCAGGCAAATTCGGCGAAATTTCCGCTTTCCAACCTCCACGCCGACTTCGAGCTCGAGTCCGTCTCCAACTCGAACCCGACGTCGCCATGGGCCATCGCATGCGAGCCGGCTCCTCGCCCATCGCAGGCGGTCCCCTCTCCACGCCGCCGCTCCGCGCGTGGCCCTCGCGTTCCCCGGCACGGCCCGCACGGAGGCTTCTACACCACGCCGGGCCGGCAAGGAGCCCGTAACCGAGTACAACTCGGACTCCGACACCGTCCCCCAGCCGCGTCTCGGACTCCGCCCTCTCTCCGAGTTCTACTCGAACCGGACTACGAGTTCGACTTCGGGTCGGATCCCGAGGGGCCCGAGTCCGAAGACGACTCCTCCGAGCTTCCTTTGTCGGGGCCGCCCTGGGGGCCGGTTATAAGATCGACGCCGGCCGGGAAGATACGTCTTCGGCCGTACCGCAAGCCCGCCGAGCCGACAAAGGAGGACTCACGCTACGTCGCCTACATCGACTCGCTACCGTTCCAGGAGGGAACACCACCGGCCCGGGCCGACTCAAACACACCAACCGAGGTGGCACCTTCGAGCCAAGCTTGGGTACGCCCGATCGTCAAGTCTTCATGGTGCGCCGCGACACCCCGGGAACCTCGAGCACGGCCGCGGACAAGTACTTGGAGGACATCTCCGCGGACGAGGCGTCCGCGATGCCCCCGCGGACGAGACCGACGCCAACCGGGACGCCCGCGCGCGAACGTAACAGAAGCGCAACGAACGACGCCGGCGACTCGGAGACAACCTTCCCATCCGCAACCTTGCGGAAGCTCTCGGCCGCTGAGAGCAGAGTCCACACCACTCCCGAGCAATGCCTCATGTCGATCACAACGATCGCACGTCGGGCTCGGGGCATACGGGCCGGGAGAGGTCATCGCCAAGCTCGGCCGAAGAAGCCTACTTCATGCGGGTCGACAAGAGAGTCGCCCAACCTCTCCCGCCCAAGCCTCGCGACAACGAAGCTACTAGTCGCGAGTGTCGACCCCGCCCCAACCGGTACTCGGGCGACATTCCGGGCCGAACCAAACCGTCGACGCTCCACCGCCGGCGGACCCTCACGACAAGACAACGTCAACCGAGAAGTCGTCCCCCACCGTGCTCCGGCCGGTGGCGGCGGCAACGACCCCGACGGCGGCGGCGGCGACGGCGGCGGCTCCAACCACGAGCCAACAAGAAGGGCGGGAGGCGGCGGCGGCCGCGGCGGCCGCGGCCACGCGCATAGCCACGCCTCCGGCGCCTCTCACGGCGGGTACGATGCTCGCCGTGAGAATCGAGGAGTTGCGGCGAGAAGAAGTCGACGACCGCCGCCGAAGGCGACGGCTTCCCCGCCTTCTCACCCCGGCTTCGCAACCTTGCTCCTCCCCGACAAGTTCAAGCCTTTGGGGATCACCAAATACGACGCGAAGCAGATCCCATCCGGTGGCTCCGATGCTGCGCCCTCTCCATCGAGAACGCCGGCGGCAACGGCCGACACCAAGTGCCTCTACTTCCCCTTACGCTCGGACCAAGCCCCACTCACGTGGCTCGAGTCGGCCGGACAAGCACTCAATCGACAAGTGGGACCACTGAAGGAGCAATTCACAAGCAACTTCGCGCGGGCGCCATGGGCCGTTCGGGTACTCGCATGGACCTTGCCATGATCAAGCGAGAACAAGGCGAGACCCTCCGCAAGTACATGCGCCGCTTTTTCGACAAGCGCGCTACCGTCGTGGACGTCCACCGACAAGGAGGTCATCGACCTCTTCCGAGACGGGCTCTACCATCGCCGCACCTTCGAGGACTTCGGCCGACGCCGCCCCAAGTCCATTCCCCACCTCAAGGACATGATCACATCCTGGGCGGACGAAGAGGACAAGGCCAACGCCAAGTACGACGCCATCCGCGGCAAGTCCAAGAAGAACCAAGGTGGCGGCAGCAGCAGCAATCCAAACCAAGGCGGCCGCAACAACAACAACAACAACAACAACAACTTCTCGGGTTCCAACCGCAAGCGCAAGCCAGACAATACCGTCGCGGCTATCCAGCGCCCTCCGAAAGGGAACTCGAAGAAGAATTCCGGCGGGTTCAAAGACCTGCTGAAGGAGAAGTGCCCGTGGCACCCGAACGGCAACCACACTACCGAGCAGTGCTACCAGGCTCGGGCATGCACTCAAGGATACGCCGAGCCACCGCACCCTCACGATCGAAGAACAAGAAGAAGGACGGCGACGACTTCCAAGAACCCGAGAAGACCGTCAACGTCCTCTTCGGCGGACTACCCCGCAGTGGGAGCGAAGGCTACTCGCCGTGAAGTGATGTCCATCGAACCGGCGGTTATGACCCCTCTCGGTGTGGTCGAAGACACCCATCACCTTCTCCCCGCGCGACCAATGGACCGCCTTCTCCGAACCAGGACGCTTCCCTCTCGTCCCGAAACCAACGGTGGCGGGCTCTAAGCTCAACAAGGTGCTCATCGACGGCGGAAGCGGGCTCAACGTCCTCTTCACCAAGACTCGAAGAAGATGAACCTTGACGTCACCCCCCATGCTCGACAAGAGCAAGCATGCCTTTCTACGGCATCGTCCCGGAGCAACGCGGCTATCCCACTAGGCTCGCTGGTACGCCGCCACCTTCGGGGCGTCTCGCGACAACTACCGCACCGAGTACATCAAGTTTGAGGTCGCGGATATCGAGACTTCCTACCATGCCATCCTCGACGGACCGGCCATCGCCAAGTTCATGGCGGTGCCCCACTACACATACTTGGTACTCAAAATGCCAAGTCCGGCGGCGTACTCTCCCTCCGGGGGGGACTTGAAGATCTCTCACGACCGCGATACGAGAGGCCGTGGTGATCGCCTCAACAAATCAAGTACCCACCCCAATGATGGAGGTCTACGCCGCGTCGAAGAAGCTTGCCACAAGTGAACTCGACATCCCGCAGAAGTCCGACGAGCCGCCAACAAGCCTCGGCCACCGAGGAGGTGCTCGTCAAGCCGGTCGACCCTCGGAACGTGCGACCCCACCAAGACCACCACCATCGGGGCCGGCTTCGACCCCAAATAGGAAGACGCGCTCATCGGCTTCCTTCGGGCTAACCGCGACATCTTCGCGTGGAAGCCACGGACATGCCGGAGTGCCTGTGGAGCCGATCGAGCACCGCCCTCAACGTCGACCCAAAGGCCACCCCCAAGCGACAACACCTCCGACGCTTCGCCGACGACGGACGGGACGCCATCAAGAAGGAGCTCGCCAAGCTACTCGCCGCCGGCTTCATCGAGAGAAGTCTTCTATCCCCGAGTGGCTCGCCAACCCCGTCCTCGTTCGCAAGAAGAACTCGAACGAGTGGAGGATGTGCGTCGACTACACCGACCTCAACAAGCACGCCCCCGGGACCCCTTCGGGTTGCCGCGGATCGATCAAGTCATCGACTCCACGGCGGGGCCGCGACCCGCTCGCTTCCTCGATCGCTACTCCGGTACCACCGGATCGCAATCAAGGAGGAAGACCAGGAGAAGACCGCGTTCATCACCCCGTTTGGCGCGTCTTGCTACACGACCATGTCTTTCGGGTTGAAGAACGCCGCGCCACCTACCAACGGCCATCCGGAGCTCGCTTCAAGCGGCAACTCAACAAGAACGTCGAGGCCTACGTGGATAACGTGGTTGTCAAAACCAGGGACTCCAGTACCCTCATCGACGACCTTGAAGAGACCTTCGCATCGCTACGCGAGTACCGCTGGAAGCTTAACCCGAACAAGTGCGTCTTCGGCGTACCTTCGGGTAAACTACTCGGCTTCGTCATCAGCCAGTGCGGCATCGAAGCCAACCCCGAGAAGATCTCCGCCATCACCAGCATGAAAGCTCCCACGAGCATCAAGGACGTCCGTAAGTCGACGGGGTGCATGGCGGCATTGAGAACGTATTCATCTCGAAGCTAGGAGAACGGGGTCTCCCCTTCTTCAAACTACTCAAGCACCACGAGAAGTTCGTGTGGACCGGCAGAGGGCGGACCAAGCCCTTGCCCGGCCTCAAGGACTTCTCCGTCGAAGCCGCCGCTCCTCACGGCTCCCTACAAGGGCGAGCGCGGTGCTCATCGCTCTACCTCGCCGCGACTACTCACGTGGTCGGGATCTGCCATCGTTGTCGAGCGGCGGGGAAGACGGCCACGCCTACCCGGTCCGGCGCCCCGCCTACTTCGTCGGCGAGGTTCTATCGTAGTCCAAGGCTCGCTACCGCCCCGTGCGAGCTTCTCGTACGCTCTACTCATCACCTCGCGGAAGCTACGACACTACTTCCCGTGAGTACTCGGTCTCCGTCGTCACCGACTACCCGCTCGGCGACATCCCGAGGAACCCGCACGCCACGGAAGGATCTCCAAATGGGTAGCCGAGCTCGGCGCCCTCACCATCGACTTCAAGCCACGCACAGCCATCAAGTCGCAAGCTCTAGTCGACTTCATGGCGAGTGGCGGGAGAACCGCCCACCTACTCCCACCGTGCGACCGGAACATTGGGTGATGTACTTCGACGGCTCACTCAACCTCGAGGGCGCAGCGCAGGGGTACTCCCCGATCTCTCCAACGGGCGAACAACTCAAGTACGTCCCGCATCTTCCGGAAGGTCTCAAACAACGAAGCCGAGTACGAAGCCCTCCTACACGGCCTCCGCCTCGCGGCTTCACTTGGCATCAAGCGGCTACTAGTCTACGGCGACTCCGCGAGTGGTCATCAACCAAGTCAACAAGTCCCGGGACCGCAACAAGGAGAACATGGACGCCATCGCCTAGAAGTCCGCAAGCTCGAGAACAAATTCTATGGTCTCGAGTTCCACCACATCGTTCGCGACAACAACGTTGCAGCGACGTCCTCTCGAAGCTCGGATCAACCCGCGCCCAAGTACCCGCGGCGTCTTCGTCCATGAGCTTCACGCGCCATCCATCCCGGAGCGGCGCCACCGACCACCGCCCCCACCATCCACCACCGGGGAGGTCATGATGATCGACGTGGACCGGAGGCAACCCTTCATCGACTACCTCGGCGAGCGGAAGGTCCCCTCCGACAAGAACGCAGCCCGAACAACTCGTCCGCCGCGCCAAGTCTTATGTCCTCGTCGGCGACAAGCTTTACAAGCGAGGCGCGTCGTCCGGGAGTACTCATGAAGTGCGCTCCCTCGCGAAGAAGGCAAGGACATCTTGGAGGAGATCCACAAGGGTGTCCCGCGGCAACCACGCATCCTCCCGCACGCCGGGCGGCCAAGGCCTTCCCAGCGAGCCTTCCTCATCGGCCTACGTGCCACGGGCGACGCCGAAGAACTCGTCGAAGATGCCAAGGATGTCGGTTCTTCGCCAAGCGAAGAACACGTCCCCGCCTACAAGCTAGTCACCATACCGCCAACCCCGGCCCTTGCCCGCCGGGGGCTCGACATGATTGGGCCACCGCCAACCGCGCCGGAGGATTCAACGAGTACCGGTGGCTATCGACAAGTTCACCAAGTGGATCGAGGTCAAGCCGGTCACATGCCCCAAAGTCGACGAGTACTCGACTTCCGGATGAACTTGTACACCGCTATGGGCTACCCCACCGCATCATCACGGACCTCGGTCCAACTTCAACAACCACCGGCTTTGGGAGTACCGCGAGAACAGCGGAATCGACGTCGATACGTCTCCGTCGCCCACCCACGGCCAACGGACAAGTCGAGCGCGCCAACGGATGGTGCTCGACGCCCTCAAGAAGCGGCTACACGACGTCGCTAACTCAAAAGGGGGCAAGTGGATCAAGGAACAACCCAACGCACTCCGGGACTCGCGGACTCAACCATCCAAGCCAACGGGGCAATCCCCCCTACTTCTCGGTCTACGGCTCCCTCGAAGCCATCCTCCCTGCCGATGTCATATGGAACTCGCGAGCGAGTGGAGCACTACGACGAAGGCGTCTCGAAGACAAGAGACGAGTTGATATCGACGGCCTCGAAGAAGCTCGCTGTGCCGCCCTAGTCCAATCGGCAAGGTACCGGAGGGTATCCGACGCTACCACGATCGCAACGTCAAGGAACGCTCCTTCAACGTTGGAGATCTTGTCCTCCGCCGTATCCGCGAACACGGAAGGACTTCACAAACTCGCCTCCCCCGGGAAGGGCCCTTCACCGTGGCTAAGGTGACCGGGCCGGGCTCCTACGCCTCCAAACACTCGAAGGCGAAGAAGTCAACAACTCGTGGAACGTCGACCGGCTCTCGTCGATTCTACGCCTAGTCTACTCGACTACTCCGGTTCAAGTCCACGCGACTACATCAACACCCCCTTGCCGCGGGCGACCCTCCGGTCCCGGCTTCAAGTTCGGACTGCTCTCCTCCCGTGTCCACCCTTGCGGCTACCTACGGACACGGGCCGCAACGAGCATCAAGGACTCTAGCGAGCCGGTCTACCAAGAGACCACACTCCAAGATCCAGCCCGCACGGCTACCTACGGATCCGCGATCCAGCCACACGGCTACCTACGGATCACTCACCGTAAGCGGCTACCCCCTCCGGTACTACCCACTGTAAGCGGCCTTCTCGGTCCGAAGCGACTACTTGTAACTACGGCCCGGCCACCTGTGTGTACTTCTCTCCGCAATAAAGTTTGATTGTTCATCAACTTTATCGTCTACCTCCGCGACGGGACTACTAAGCCGAGTACTACTACTCGCACCTACTCCACGATGGGCGCTCCGCACTCTCGAGATCGCGGTTACGAGTATCATTGATGGAACATCACATCTCATTGATATATGAAAAAGTTCATTACAATCTGTTTCCTATACAACTACGGCTACTAGCTATCTATGCGGGGCTACCGGAGGTTCAACTTATCGGCTACCTGCTCGCGATGGGAGCCATCCGTCCCGGCCATCTGCGCATCGCTCATCCCAGCCGGGCTGGCGGCTACCCCGCCGGCGACTACCTCCACCGGGGCCTTCGGGAAGTACGACTTCATGAAGGCCAGCACACTGCCCGGATTGACTTGGCCATGTGCTTCACATAGGCGGCCCACTCGGCTTGGCGCCTCACGAAGTCGGTCCGCCAACGGAGCGATCTTGGGGCCGCCCGGTGCGGCACCGTGAGCCTCGCGATCGGGGGGAGCCTCTTCAAGGTCCTTCGAGCCGGGCCCGAGCGCCCTCGCAGTCTTCGTTCAACTTCGCAAAGATTTGTAGCGCTGACGAGATCCCGTCCGAATGCAATTCTCAACTCCATGTGCTTCTCGCACTCGAAGGCCGCTCCCTTGTAGTCGAGTTCATGCACCGGGCTTCTTGCTCCCCGTAGAAGAGATTCTTCATGCCGATCTCCGAGCCCTTCGGCCGCTCTACTCGCCTCCGAGTTCCCGCAACACCGTAAGACAACAATCGGGTCGAGCTTGATGACTCCCAACAAGTACCCGATAAGTCAAGAGACATACCTTATTCTTGTTGCGGAGGCCTTTGTTCTTCCGCACTGCCTCGTCGCCCTTCGCCGCAAGTCCATCACATCGTTGTGGTACTTGCGAAAGGCTGGCGGCCAAGTTTCGACCCCATGGCGGCCGCGTGCTTCCCCGACTTCATGAGTTGCTCCTCCAAGGCCCCGCCTCGCAAGACCAGAGGTCGCCATAGCCTTGCAAAGACGGACCCGACTTTCGGCGGGATCGCTCCCGCGACGTCCCGCACAAGACAAATCCAAGCCGGGCAGAGTACCCAACGAAAGGGATTGACTCACTCCTGGGAGAGGCACCCGCTACGTACCTTCATCCACCGGCTCGGCTCGTCGCATCGCTCCAGAAGGTCGCGCCAACACCGCCGGCCCGACGAGATCGCGTAGGGCCTCGATCCCGCCTACCGCTACTCGACGTAGCCCTCGACCATTGGCGCCGAGCGGATAAGCTCCGCGTCTTGGGATCTCGGGAGATCGGATCGCCACCTCCAGGGCAACCCCCCGGCGACGTGGTAGCCGCCCCTCCCTCGGCGGACTCCTCTCGACCCGCGTTCCCCCCCATGTGGCCCCTGGGGCTCCTACCGCAGCCGCTCGGGGCCTCTTCGCGTGTCAACTCCTCGCATGGGCACCCCCGCAGGGATGTCACTCCTTCCCGCGCCCTCGTCACCAAGGAACACGCGCACGCACTTACGACTACCTTGGGGGGCTCCCGCGCGGCCCAGGAGGGAGTACTCACCTTCGACTACGACCGCCTATGCGCGGGCGCTCGGCACTGGGCCTTGGCCGCGCTTGGGTTTCTCGGAGCGGCTCCTCGACCCGGCGGCGCGGCCTTTTCGCGCTCCCCGTCGCCGTGGGCTCCTCTCCGTCCCGCCCTAAGTCCGTGGATTTTTCTCGCACAAATATCCGGCGCAGGGTCGTCGATAAAAATCGACTACTACAACAAGTACTACTCATGTAAAGGCAGAGGTACGTCTGCTCGACCGACGATGGGCCGATACGAGCACCGAGGATGGGCGATATCAACCGTCCACCCTCGCCGGGCGTTTTCCTCCCCGCCCTCTCGCTACCGCCCTCCACCGCGCCGGCGGCCGGCGCGTGTTTTCGCACCCCCCGCGGCCTTCCACCCCTTCGGCCGGCGGCGGCGGCGGTACCTGCTCCCCCTCGCGCGGTGGGGTCGGCGCTCCACCGCGCCGTGTCTCTACGCGTGGGGCCGGACTCGGCCTCCACCGGTTCCCCCACCGTGGCCACATGCCCCCACCGCCCTCCTCCACGTGCCGCCCGCCGGCGCCTTCCCGCACACAAAGAACGACTACTCGTCGACCGTACTCGATCACCGGGTACTCGACTACTTTGCTCAAGATGACTTACTCTCCGGAGGCGTGGTCTCCGAGACCTTCATCTTTGGCTACCCGCTTCTCGGCGTGGGTTGCGCGGGCTTCCTCGGCGGCGGAAGCTGAAGGCTAGCCTCCCGTGCTGGGGGCCGCAGGGTCTTGGATGAGAGGCACATGAGGCAAGCTCGTGACGGCTAAACCTCGACCGCACCGGAAGCGGTCCCGCGATCGCCTCCCCCTCGGCTCTCTTCGTCACTCGAGGTATCCTCCACAATGACGGGATCGTTCCGTATATTCTTTTGGAAAAAAATTCACGCAGCCAAGGTTAAATAAAAAGACTTGATTTCATATATTACAATAATATTATGTATATTTCCGATAATGCCGATATCTTATCCATACTATGAATACCACCCATACCCATTAAAAAATGAGGCGGTCTGAGTTAATGCGGTAAATCAGATCGCTACGTATAAGTCGCTTTTTTATTACGTCTGAGTGGCACTAGCGATTAGCGCGGGGTGGTGTTGTATACGTAAAAAAGCTATCCCCATTTGAAAGTGCGAGCCGAGTAAATGTGCTGTTTTCGAACTTGTTTCTTCATTCATAACTCGATTGAGACTTGAGAGGATAAGTCCATCTTCCACAACTACACACTGACGCAGATTTTCGTAGAAACGTTCCGGTGCATGTGTCATGGCACCGTGCGATGATATCTGTGAGCCATATATAGTAACTTGTATATTATTCTGATGCACCTCGCAGACCGTATGGGACAATAGCTGACAGGGCGCCGCGTCTGGGTCTTCTACTAGCTCTTGCGCGTTGCCGTGCAGGGCATTCCTCGTGTCGCATGCATTGGCTGATCAAACAAGGGCAATCTCTCTAGCTCACTGATTCTAACGACTGGGGCTCTCAGAGCAGGATGTCCCAGCAGCCTGGCTTGCGGTAGTTAATTTAGCCCCAACAGCTACATGTACTACACTGTAAAATCTAGAGCTTCCATTGGTCTCTGCTGCTGCCGGGAGCACGGCATCGGCGGTCTACCTCGCCCATGCATACGACAAGGAGCTCAGCCTTTCTTTCGCTGTGCCTAAAATGGAATCTTTTGTAGGCTGAAGTCATTTTGTAAAGTGTTTGTGAAAATGGCTTGTGGTTGTAGCTTAATGTCACATGTGAGGAAGAAGCAGCGGGGAAGCCACTATTTTTGGCTTCATCTCCGTGGCTCCTGAGTGCGAAATGGATTCTCCATGGCTTCAGCTTGGAAGCCGATTATTTGGTTAGGGGTTTGGCGGGGCTTCTGTAGAAGCCGGTGGAAAGCAACACGGCCTGTAGAAAGGGCATGGTCTCCGGGGCCAATTGCTATTCAAGCATTCTTCTACATGCAATGAAGCCCAGCATTTTCTCCTACCGATTAGTTTAAAAATAAAGATTATTATTATTTGTCATAACTTTAACATATAGTGGCATAGTACCACCGGCCCTCTCTCAGATGCTGCTGCCACCGGTAGAAAAGGACCTATATAATGGTAGCTCCATACATATACTCAGTGCTCTTCACAGTATTCGTCAAAACCATACAACCTGCATGAGTAGTTCGCCACGGGTGGCATGAGGTGGGAGACAATGCCACTTCTATGGGCCATTGATGCCTTCATCGCCGAGCGGGATAGCAGCCTAGAAATACACTATATCTAGACGTATAATAATATATGTGAATCTAGAAAACACTACTAGAGAATTGAGCATTTGTACGCTTGGCCCGATTTTTCATTTTGTAGGGTATTTTTGGTACAAATGAGGCGGCTGTTGTACCGGAGTGGGGAGAATAGGCCCGATGCATCAGTGAGACCACATTTGTACGGGGTGTGGGGGTTATCACGATACAAATATGCCCACATTTGTGCGGGGATAGCCCCCACCCGAGGTATAAATGTGTCGTACGCATTTGTCTCGGGTGGGTATACGCCCCCAGGTACAAATGTGGAGATGACAACTTTGGAGCCACAGAGGGAGTAGTTGTACGTAGCACGCGTCAGGACCTACCAATTCATTCGCTGGACATGCCCTATTGGTCCATTTTTGCAAAAACAACTATTGTAACAAACTAACAATAAATGAATGGTGATGAATAATATAGTTGGTACTCCCTCTATTTCATAATACTTGTCGTTTTGGCTTTTGTCAAATGACTTTCTTTACGCCGCAGGAGTAAAAAAGAACCAACAAACGGCCAATGGAAAAAGATAAGTATAAGACCTTTGGAGCACTAGACATGATATATTTACTAGTGTTTTGTACAAGTGATTCATATTACCGCCTATTTTTTCATGCTTTATGGGTCCCTATGCTCTTCAGGGGTAGCTTGGTTTGCTGGCCACCGCATGTGCTCGCCACCACCGTGTCAAGCAAATGTGTGTATAAAAAACCAGTCTGCATTTTCTGGTGATAATCCAGATGGAAAGCCCTTAAATTTGTTTCATGCATACTGAGTTTGAAAGGTGTCAGGAAATACCCAGCTTGAGTTGAATGCCCAATCAAGTCCTCTGTCGGGACAGATCGTACATGGGCGTTGTACGGCGTCGCTATTTCTATTTCTACTATTAGAAGTTGCAATACTTCAGCAAAAACAAAGGGGTAATTTGGAGCTTGTGAGGTAGCATATGCATATCTAGCTAATTACTAGTGGTGTACACGCCATGTTGTGAAGCCTGAAAAATCACCTCAATCCCTCTTTCAATCATTTTATTAGGAAAAAAATAGAGAAGACAAAGAATTCAGAATGTGATACTGAAACCTCTAGTCTCATAGCAGAGTGATGTGCAATTGTGCATGACTCTTGTCTCTTTTCGCATTTGCAATCTCTTGAAAACATTGAGATTTCCGGCTTGGGTGCCATGATAAGGTGGGATAGGTTGCAGAGATGCAGCATGAACGGGAACAGTTGTTCAACTCATCTTAGCTAGCTAGCTACTTTAATGACCATACCATATCACTTGAGCGAAGACACACACATGGTAGGTGAACACACACACACACACACACACACACACACACACACACACACACACACACACACACACACACACACACACACACACACACACATACATATATATATATTTGCTGTAGTCCAAATGAACAGACAGGTCGTTGCTCTCTAACTTCATAATGCAACAAGTTGATAAATGTTAGGCTCCTAGCATGCAAATTTTTTTTATAGGTAAAACTATATCTTACATGTTGTGTGATTTGGAGCTCCCTCTTCACACAAAGTTTTCATCATCCCCATCTCCACCTTCTCCAACTCCGGCGAAGGTTAGGGTTCGGAGTTTGGGGTTAGGGGTTCGGGGTTGCGCTGGAGGTGCTGTCCGTCGGAGCGAAGGGAGAGGCGGCGGTGGCCGGCCGGCCGACGGAGGTGGTGGTTCGCGGGGTGGCAAGGCCAGGTGGCGGGGGCGCCGCTAGACGAGGTGGTGGAGGTCGATGGTTGAGGCTAGGGTAGAGCGGGGGTGCACGACAACGTCTGCGGTGGAGACCCGGGGGAACGGCGGCGGCGACCCGCGGCCGGCGGGGGGGGGGGTCGGAAGGGGCGGCGGTGGGTTGAAGGGGGGAGGTGGTGGTGGCGGAGCGGCCGGCGCGGCGGCTAGGGTACGCGAGGTGGGGGCGCGACACGGCGAGTTTGTGGAAGGCCCCAGGCTGTGGGTGGGGAGCAGCGGTGGTTGTGAGGAAAAAGGAAGGTGGGGAGGGAAGAGATATGGTGGAGAGAGAGAAAATGAGAGGAGAAATTTGAGGCATTGATGTGTGATTGATAGTTCAAAAAATCGTCAGAGGGAATTCTTTAAATCACATGGAAAAAAATGGAGAGAAGAGGAGTAAAATTAGTAGATTTAGGCTGTGTAAAATTGTGTGAAAAATTGGTGTGAGGAGACCTAATTTCACACGTGGCGAGCTATAGACAAACTCTTTTTTATTTCTGCCCTTTTTAAACTAAAATTTGAAAAAGAATCCCTCCTAAACTATAGTTTCAAGAACTAGCCTTTTTTAGTGCCACGCTGCGAGTCGTGTCAAATCATGTGGCGTGACGGGCCATCCACGTTGGCTCGCCGCGCGCAGGGACGATGACGTGGCTAAGTGAGTCACGGCCACATGCATGCTTTGGCACGACAGAGTCGTACCGGGGACGCGGCGTGACTCACTTGATATACAGTAGGCTTGCTGGCCCGGTTTTTCTTCCTTGAGGGGCATTACCACACACACATGATCCTTCACCCTGCATGGGCTTTTTATGTTTTTGCCTTGCCTCTGCCTCTTCCAACTCAAACTTACATTATGCTTGAGGGCATCAGGAACATCCACTTCACAGCCTCGTCGAGTGTAAGTTTGGTAGTACTAGTAAGTGCAAGTCAGTATTACTGGAGAGTATTTCTCTTTGGTTCATTATTTTAATTATACGATCACCACTTTTTTAACATGTCACATTAGGTTTGTTCTAAACCAAACCTATCAACTTTTGTAGAAAAATACAGCAAATACTACCAAACATATACACTATCAAAATATTATTTGCCTTGGCGCATTCAACAAAATAAACTCGATATTGTAGATGTTGTTGTATTTTTCTATATACTCGATCAGAGTTGAACATGTTTGATATAGGACAAACCTAAATCCAAGAGCTGGTTATACACATATATAACCACCATATGTGGTGAATAGTGTCACATCCTGATATGCATTTTGCTTGCCTGTGTGTGGTTGTACAAGTCCATCTAATTGATCATTAATTATTGCATCTGACGGACCAAGCAAACAATCAAATTGTGTGCTGACTCTTCTTCAGCAAGGGTAGAAGATAAAAAGGTAGTAACAGTTATGCCTAGCTAGCTAGTACTATATTTTCTCCTGACCATATGCTGGATGAAGAAACTAGGGGAGGCCAAATAAATACTTAGTCTTGCAATTCATTTTGGCTATTCCAGATACATTATTTACTTTAATTTGCTATTAATGGGTGATTATACACGGAGTTTATTAGCATCCAAAGATTCGGGCCGCGTCGCTCCTCGGGGCGGCAGGGGCAGAATGCAGCATGCCACGCCGCCGCCCAAGCAGCCGCGACCGCAAGAGAGGCGGCAGCGGGGACTCATTCACCCCTTCCTCACGCCCTCTTTGGAGACAACCAGAGGCTGCTTGCATCCATGGTTGTGGCAGCTGCTTCTGGCCACCCGTGACCAGATCCCCTTAGGGGCTAGCAAGATCCGCACCCTTGGTGCCCGGATCAGCTCCTTCGTGGGGGCCGGCATGCTGGGATTTGCAGCGGCGACTACGTATACTCCTTTCCACGGTGACTGCGGACCCAGCTTCGGCTACATGTGCGTCGTGCGGCCTTGGCACGTCACGACGGCGGTCTGCGGCGTGGCCAAGTGGTGGTGCCGATGTCTGTGCTCGCGACAGGTGCGTGGCTGGGACCGCGGCCGCAGCTTGGTTACAACAGCGGCGTGCTCTTCTTTCCCCTCCCCGTCTCTCCACCACCACACCGAAATTGTCCTCAAGGTTGCTTTTTTCCATCTCCCTCCACCCGCTGTCGCTGACGGTGCTGCTCCGCCACGGTTGGGAATTGGCGCCTATGGCCCTCTCCACCCTGCCCTTCCCCGTTCTTCCTCTCTCTCTGTGACAACCCGTCCAGGAAAATACGAGACTATCGCTAAGACCGATCGAAAACTTTGGTCGTTAAGCGATAAAGTATCGTACGGCGTCGTTAGTTGTAGGGTTAGCAATAGATAAATCGCTTTGGAATACCGACGGAGGATCGACACATGCATTAAAACTCACGCGAAGGCTTGATCCAGTACAACATGATTTAAAAACATTTTTATTACAAACCATTGTTCACGACATGGAGTAAAGGTTCGGAGTTCGAAAACGGGGGAAATAAATTTAACTCGTATGACGGTAAACATCGCGCCCAGAGGCCATCCGTGATGTCATCACTTGTCGTCACCCTTAGGTCAACGGCACACCTTGCTTGACGGTTTAAAGCAAGGGGCATTTCGAGTATGCTAATACTCGGCAAGACTTAACCGTCGGGTGATAACTACATCACCAAACTCTGAACATGAAAGGCTTTTGGGAGGAGTTTCTTTTTCTTTGACGACCACTAAGGAGTGAATCCTTGCTTTCAATATTTTAGCACAAATTAGTTGATTACGGGTTTCGAAGTGTCTTGTCCCAATTGATACGGGAATTGGACAAGCAATTAATTCATACAACCATATTCCTCGAGTTCCATCATTACGGATATGATGGCCGATTGATTAAGTAGTCGGATAACGGTGAGAGGCGACGATCGATTGATTTAAACGCTTCTGAGGTAAAACTAAACGCGCGGTAGGGCGCACGCAGTGCTTCCGGGCGGTTCCCAAAAGTCCTCGGGTTGGGAACGAGCCTACGATCTTGGGTACAAGGTTAGGCGGCATACCCATAAAGTACCCGATCTCACACATGCACCCCATTTGTGACGCCCCGGGTTTTTAATTACGAAAGTAATTAGCCTTCAATAGCCGGATCGGCCAGGTCAAACACGGCGAGCCACATGGTAAATTCCTTTGATTAGGTCCGCGAGTGCCTGCTGCTTTGTAACAACAGCGCTCAGTCACGTCAAATCCGTGTGACATCACATTCATTATTGTGTGATCACGCGAATGCACGGAAAATACGGTAAGTAGAGCTCCATACTCTAGTGATCATGCGCAAGGCAGAGATGGACCTTGCTGAAGAATACTTTTTTTTTGAAAACATTTCTGAATAATGTTAGTGTTGACTGAATAATGCACGTACCCCACCTATACGGCTATACTACGCTAATCAGATCCCACCTCTTTGAAAATGGAGATGCATGTTGTAGGCTGGAAGCTCCAAGTTGTCCTAGTACGAAAACTACTTGAATTAACGAGGAAATAACCAGCCATAATTTGAGATGTACGTACTCTATTACACATAAATGGGACACAACTATGCTGTGGACTTTGAACTTTCTCTGCATATATGCAAGTATAGCTAATTGTGCCAGCAGAGCATACGCTAAACTAGTAGCTTAGGGCTCTTATATATCGTTTTCATGCTTATTATTAGCAATCTCTTGAGATTTTCGGCTTGGGAGGCATTCTGAATGTAGTCTGCAGCTACAATGCCATTCTGAATGGAATGGACCTGCCAGTTTGAACAACGAATTAAGGCCCAATGCAAATTAATCTTTCATTATAATGAAATACTGCATCAATCGACGACGTATCATGAGCACCCTGCTTTTCCGTTTATCGATGACTCTTGAGCTATAATCCAGTCCAGTTTTGATACCGATATAATAGTTCATGGTGAGTTTTATTTCTACACTATGTACATCTGACTCATAATTTTATAGAAAGGTTTAAGTACAATTTTGGTATCAATTCCAAGTAGAATTGTTTTTTAAAGTGTAAAAAGTGACAAAGTCGCTGTGAAACCACGGCAATGACGAAACATTTGGCTTTAAGTCGCTGCTTTGTAAGTGCCATAAGTAGCTCCACCCCTACTTTAAGTAACTTATTTTTTACCTTTTCCTCTGTGTGGGCAGCGGCACCAAAGTCACTTCTTGATGGAAACAAGGCGACTTAAATCCAGCTGACTTATAAGTCGGGTGACTTACAAATCAGGGTGACTTATGGGAACCAAGCATGGCCTTAACTACTGGACCCAACTAGGAGTTTTCTACACTAGCCTTGCTTATCTCACTTGTTGGCACACATATACATACAAGAACTACTAATGTACGCTTTCCTTTCCTAATTACGGACGGGTTGACCTTTTTAACCTCCAAGTTTGGCAGTTCATCTTATTCAATAAATTTGTGCAAACATAGTCAAATTTAAGTCATTCTTGAAGAACTTTTATTGATATAGAAAAAAATATTTCATATCATGTTTGAACAAGACAATCGGTCAAATTTGAAGTAAGAAATCGAACGAACTATAATTTGGAATGAGGGAGTATCAGCAATGATGATGCAGTGCGTTATGGTTAATTTTTATGACATTGTGTAGTAGTATCAGGGACCAAATCGATCACAGTGCATCTTCGAGCCCGATATACTGTGGAAGCACACTATGTGTGACTATATGTTGTGTCACACCACTGAAATTTCAATTTCGGGATGTGAATAGTGAAAACAATTAAACAATGATTTTCCCATAATTTTAAAACTTTCCCAACATTTATTTTATTTACGAAATATAGTATAGGAAAAAATCCATCGTTTGATTTTCTAAATTAAATAAAAGTTAAGTGTGTTGCATTCATGCCGATGCATCTAGTGGTTCTTGAGTGCAAAAGGTTCAAAAATGCGTTTAGGAGTTGTCTAACTCTCCTGAAAATTTTCCGGATTTTTGCGGAATTTATTCTCATTTTCCTTGAAATTTGTTCTATTTATTAGAAGGCTCTAAAATCTTTTTCATGAGCTCCAAATGCTTTATTTGGATTGCTCGTGTCCCAATCTATCTCTAGGAATTTTTTTCCAGAATTTTTTAGGATTTTAAAATTATTTTTAGTGCTTTAAATGAATTACGGAGTTTCTACGGAATTCTTTTGTCTTGGAAATGTATTTCAGAAAATAAAAAAATGAAACCCTATCCTTCCCTAACGGGCGGGGGCCGAGCCGACCCGCTCCAGCGCGGCCGCGCGAGCCCCATCGGCCGGAAGCCCGAAGGCCCCACGAGCGGGCGCGCCCCGCCGCTGCCTCGGCGTGCGCGCCGGGGGCCCCCCCTCGTGTCCGCGCCCCCAAGGCGGAGCCGCGCGCCCCTGCGTGCCCTAGCCGCGCCGCCCTGTCCCCTCGCCGCCGACGCCGCCGGCGGACCAAGCCGCGGGGCCCGTCGACCGCCGCCGCGGGTCTCCATGGATCGGCTGCTCGCTCCTCTCCTGCGCAGGTGAGCACAAATCCATGATCCCTTAGTCCTTCTCTCTCCGTTCCTCGCGCGTCGAGCCCCTAGGTCGCCGAAGCACCCGGTGCCGCCGTGCCACCTTTCTCTCCATGTGGTAATGTGCAACAAGTTTCACCTTATTCTCTTGAGACCTTATCTGGCCTCCATAATTCCAAAAATCCGATCCACGTAATTTACTCCACCATCTCCCATGTGTTACTTTTGATTCTACGAAATTGTTCAATCCATCTTCTTTTCGAGATCCTATACAACAATATACATGGCTACATGTATTATTTTTTTTATTTCCATTTATATTTCTATTCGTATCAGCAATTCCCTTCTTGGGACAAAGTGAAGCTGTGGTTTTGCCGTGCACGTGAGCCGAGACGCATTGCGTTCCTATTCCATCGTTGCGTCGGTGCCTAGCTGGTCCCTCAGGTCAGCGTCTCATCCCTCCAAGCTGTAGATGGACGTGAGTTGAAACTGACCAAGTTTGTTTCCAACAAGGGCCATTGGATCGTCTATCGGCGGTACGCACGTTGCGTGGCCTATAAAATAAACGGCAAGATACATCACAGCCAGGCTCTCTTTATTTCTCATCTATTGTTGTTCACCGTACGTGTGCCCTAGGTCATCGTGAGGCCCGCGCCGCCGCCGACCCGCCGACCTCATGCGAGACTAGCGCTGCACCACGCGGCCTCACCCCCTACGCAGGGAGCTCGCAACACCCGGCCTGGAGTTTGCCATCTAGGACGTGTTGTTGTGGCCTGTCTCGACCGTCGTGGAGCATGCCGACACGACGAGGCTCGCTAACTCAGGCCGCACGTTCCTCTCTCTGTCGGCCACCGGGTCGAGTTCCATCGCCGCCGTCAAGAAGAAGCATTTGTCGTTGCACGATGCCAAGCTTCCACCCCCGATCACCCATGCCTCCCGTTTCGTCGTATGGAGTTGTCCAGTTTTCATCTCCGTCCGTCGTCCTAATTTGCTGCCGTTGTCGATCGCCGTATTCTGTGGTGAGCACACCGACAGCTTTGCTGATCTGTTTCTTCATCCCGTTTCTCTAGTTAATGATCTGTTGCTGTCGCATCCATCATCGTCGATCATCATTTGCTGCAGAGCGTCACCGGCCAAAGCCGTCCGCCTGAGTCACCGTCGTAGTTTCACCCTCTGAACACCTCGTACGTAGGCTTGATCTACACGTGTCCTCGACCCTCTGTTCCGTTCCGTGCAAGCTTCGTTTTGCATCTTGGTGAGCATCCCTAGTCCGTTCACTTTCTTGATATCTATCGTATGCCCATGTATGCATATTAGCAAGCAAAACACATTTGTACATGCATGCACCCCTCCCGTTCCACTCTCTCATGCAAGTGCATCTGTATGCGTATTGGAGAAAGCAAGACCCTGCTCAAGCTCCCTTTATATTAATTGCCTCACTGTTTTGCCAAATTAGCTAGATATATCCTCTACAATTCTTTCCTGATAGTGAAGCCCCGTAAATATCTTTGTGCCGACCATTTATTTTATCTACATGATAATTCTTTATCTATAAAACTTTTGCTCTTGTTAGATCTATCCATTTAATATCATTTGTTGAATTATTACCTCATGATGACATCATCCTTACAATCTTGTTCTATCGGCTATCATTTTTATCTAAAAAATCCATACCTTACTCAATTCAATTCGGATCCCGGTAATTCTTTCAACGACATGTTCCTCCTAACGCGTGATTAGTTTTGTCTTGTTATAGTACGTTTGTGCCGTTCTCAATTCCGTTTCACCTTAACCTTGTGTGTTAGCATGTGTATCACACATTGCTTATTTTTAAAACTAAAGTTGCATGATTAATTATGATTAATTTTGACTAATACTTATTCCATAGCTTTTCTAAATAAAAGTGATTAGGATATACCCCGAGTTTTTCTTGAATTAATATGTAACTTGTTTCTTTCTTATTTATAACTAGTTTTTGCTAGAGAAAATAAAAAGATGCATAGTGTTAAGCAACGGTTTTTTTCATAATAAGTTAATGCAGCAATGATATTGTAAATGCCTTTTCAATATCAATATGTTTAGTTGAACACGCAATATAAAATTATTCGATTAGATTCTTTCACATGCTTTGTCTTTTAATGTTAATTGTTAATCGATATAACTTGTATTTAAATATACGGTAATAAAATATGATTAGGCTTATCGTGTTTTCTTAATTAAATATAACTTTGTTTTGGTAATGTTCTTGCCACATTATTTTCTAATTAAAACATATGAAGCACGTAGTCTCTTGTTGTTTGATAATAACCTTTCGATAGCTTCGACCTTAGTTTTGTTTTTTATCGTTCTTTCGTCGTTGCGTAACCAATATAATCGAGCTCTCTCTCGGTGTGATCTTTAGGTCCTTGCTCGATCTTCCACAACCATCTCATTAAAGTTAACCAAGTCTTTCACTTCCAAGCACTTTGTGTTCTTTGGTGATCCATCTGTCGAGCCTATCCTTTAGTGCGTTCTTTTAAGGATTTCTTTTGATTGGTGTTTTGTTCTTAGTATGCTTGTTTGTTTGCTTTGTGTATGTTTGTGCCAAGTGATTGATGCGCTTAGAGTGAACGCCGTTAGAAGCTTTGAAAGAGCAAAGAAGTGAATATATTAGAGCAACGACATTACTTTGGTTAAAGGCAAGTGTGTCCTTGATCTTTTGTCCTACAGGTACAATTAATCACTCATTGCATATGCTTGCATTAATATGATGGGACCCTTGTTTAGGTTTGACTAGTGTTATTTATCCTGTGCCTTGATCAAACGGGTTTTATCTTTATGTTGGGTAGTATGCTTAGTTGCTATACACAGGTTATGGTGGTTTAAATGAACATTAATGAGGAATCATGTTATACCTTTATGCTATATCTTGGGACGTTTAATTCAAGATCATATGGTTAATCGGAACACGGAGAACCACCCGAGGAAAACGAGTGCTACCACAAGACATATGGCTGCGTACGCTTATTAATTAGTGAACTATAGGTGTTAGGTATGCTTTACACGATGGGGTTGGGGGGAGTGGCGGGTAGTGGCGTATGGTTGCTCGGGCGTAGGTGTGGGCTTGGCTAAGACACGGTACTCGTCAAGGGGAGCTTTATACGTTGCAGCGACCGGGTAACCTAGCGGGCGACCCATGCGGGATCTTTGTAACGGCCTCGTAGCGTCCCTATGCAATCACACCTCGGTAGTGTGTGGTATGATGCTTGGCGGCATCGCGTGGTTGGGTTTAAGTTTCTTCGGGACTTTTACGCGACTTGTGGGCAAAGATGTACGACCTCTATGAGTGTAAAACTAATCGATTAGCGGTATCATGGTCAAGAGCGGCTGGACCACCATGATAATCAGAGCTTGAAGATGGACTTAAATCGCTCTCTTTGGTTATCTTTGGCCATGTGCTTATGGCGTACCTCTTATCTTATGCTTAATGTGGGTTGGTATAAACTTATACTTTATTAGTAATCGGTGCTAATAAAACTTGATCCTTAAAGCTGGCAAATGCTTATGGCCAGTCCACTATAAAGCCTTTGCATTCATTCTTTTTCCCCACACTTGCGAGTACGACAAGTGCTCACCTTGCTATAAACATTGTTGCTCGGAAAAGAGGAAGCTACTATGAAGATGTTGCTGGTGCTAGGCTTACGCAACCCCGATCGGCTACTTTGTGATGTTTGGTGCCTTCGTTTCAAGGATAAAGCGTAAATCTGCGATAATCTTTCTTTTTCTTACGTGATACTATTTACGTATTCACTTTTATGTCACTATATGCATGAAACTTGATCACGGCATGCATATAGGTATGCACCAGTTTTCTTCGGAAAGTCGGGTGTAATGAAAGCCCCCAAGACACCAAACAGGCCAACCGACCACCAAACGGACCCAAACTCGAAACAACGGCACCACGGGACAACAACAAACTCACCAAGACGTTCACCCGAGCAAAATCCCACAAGGGCTAGCACCGGTCGGACCGGTCGGAGCACCGGTCTGACCGGTGTGGCTGCGACTCGGGATGAACAAAGACCCGCCGGTCAACTCCCCCAAATCCAAATCTCGATCTCCCGAATCGCTCCACGGACTTGAACAAGACTTTGGGGATATCATGAACACCTCATGAGGAGTTCATAGCCAAGTTTAATCCCACCAAAACTCGTCCAAAAAGGAGGAATCGAAGAAATCCCGCCGAAAGCACTTCCAACCCAAGAACTCAAGAAACCCCCAAAATCGAGCACTTTTACTCACGGATTTGGGAGGGGAATCACAGCCCAAAGAACCACGAAGGGTTCCCACAAATTTCCCCCATCAAATCCCCGAGAGAAAAGCCCCGAAAACCACCCAAAGAAATCACCGAGAAAGGGCTCCGAAAATCACCACCAAGAACAACTGGGGAAAACACATCCAAACCTTGAGGAACCACGCCGAATCATCTATACATGAGACAAAGGTTCGTACAAGGTCTAGCAAGCCGCCCGATCATCCATCCCTCTCTACAAGATCTCTCCGTAAAGCTCTCTTGCTAGTCCTTAGGAAAACCTATAGAAAATAGGTGGAAAATAGGAAAACTAATGAGCTAGGGTTCCAAGAGTTGGCTGCCATCCTCTCACCTCTTGGGTTATATAGGCGGCAACCGAATGTCTAAAATGCCCTTCTCTAACAACTAGGGATACAAGCCCCTCAAGGGCGGATTTGGAATTCTTGATGTCTTCACCATCGGACGGATGCCCGGCGACCGCACCTCGCGTAGCCTCGACGCAAGCCATGCGATCCCGACGCGTGTCCTCCGCTTCGAAGATTCCGGACTGCGTCGTCGCACACCGGTCAGACCGGTGCTCCTCACCCGCCGACCGGTCCCCACCGGTCGACCGGCCGGACCCACCGGTCGGACCGGCCTCGGGTGCCGTCGCACCTCCGTCTTCGGTTCTCCGGTCTTGGCTTTGTGGATCAACCAAGGAACCCGGTGGTTTTCGGTGAACCACCGGAAACCCCGCGAACTCGGTGTAGCCTCCGCCAATCTCCACTCATGACTTGGCTCCCACGTAGTCCCGGCTCGACCTTGGTTTTGAGGCTCAACCAAGAAACCGTCCATGACTTCATCTTCTTGTTCATGCCACCATGCGGCCCGCACTTGACCCCGCCGGCCACCGGGTCCCTCGAACAAAGCCTACTTGTCTTCTCCACACCTGGAGGCCTCACCGGCGACGACCTTTCGCGCTTGTTCTTCACCTGCACCAACACGAGTCAAGCCGCAACCTGCACCTGCAATACTTAGCCAAGAATCAGTCCACACAACGTTGTCAATCACTCATCACACAAGGAAGCGACCATCCACCGGTCCTCGAACCACACATGGTCCTCACCCAAGAGCTAAGAGGAAGACGAAGCTCAACCCGTAGATGAGCGGCCCAGAGTGGACGACGTAACTAGCTTATAAGTATAGGGATAGAGAAATGAAGAGGGTTATGAATAGACAAACAACTTGTTTCCTAATTAATATATCTCCTTCCTCGCCATTGTTGTTCTTCCTCTCCTCGCCTCTACTAGCTCTACTTCACCTCCTCTTCCTCCTCGATCTATCTTTGTGCTAACAATATGGTATCACAGACAATGATTCCCAGTCATCCGCGCAGTTAGTTGCATTCGGATCGGGTTCCTAGGACAGATTTGGTGAGCGCGATTCGTCATGGCTGATCCTTCTCCCTGACCTCAATTTGATTCGTCGGCTAGATCTCTCACCTTGGGTGACCTCAATTTGATTCGTCGGCTAGATCTCTCACCTTGGGTCTGGATTTCCAAAATCCCCACTCACTCGATTCCGAAAGAAGTTCCATGGCGCAATGGACTCCACGTCGAAGCTACTCCTCAACGAGATGAAGAAGCTCGGCGAGCGCCTCAACAACCGCCTCGACACCTTCTAATCGCGCATCGACAGCCGCTTCACCAAGCTCGAGTCACACATTAAAGTCGTGGGCGACCGCCTCAAGCCAATCAAGAAGGCAGAGGAGATCTTAGAGTGGAAGAAGGAAGTCGACTCATCCATGGAGGACCTCGTTGTCAAGATCAATGCTATCGAACAACTTGTCGGCAAGGTTGACTTTGTCGACGAACTCAAGCAGTAGATCGCGAACCTCCACAAAAAAATCGATTGAGTGGCTTCAGATTGGGGTGGATCAGCTCTGGGCATCCTGCCCAAACCAAAGAAGGGCGCGGCGACTCCATCTCCCGGCAAACTGTCTGTTGACCCTGATGGGCACCACTTCGACAAGAAACTTCGGGAGAACGAGTTTGGGTCTGTCATGGCCTACACCCATCTCTCGGTCAAGGGTATGACTCCAAATTCACCCTTACCCATTTGCCAACCCCGATAATTATCAGTTAAATCCTCATCGTCCACACAATTCATCTAGTCCAACTATACATAACGCCATTGGTCGTTTACCCAATCTCCCCTTCCCGACTTTTGTCAGGGGGTGAGACCTGGACAGATCCGCTAGGGGGCGACCCAAGCGGTTGTAGGTTGATTGAAGAGGATCAGGACCTAAGAGTGTAGGTGCTAGTTCGCAGGGAGAACTCAGAATATGGTGACGATGGTGAGAGACACAAAGGTTTAGACTGGTTCAGGCCTCCGGAGAGTAAAACCCTACGTCCAATATGCAGTGGAATTAGGTGTGAATGGGGAAGTCCCCTCGAATGGAACTCAAAACCGCCTTATATGGCCAGCGGGCTAGGGCTTCCATTCGAGGTTGGTGGACCCTCATCAGGGTCGATTACAAATTAGGAAGGTCATCTTTTGTGATTACAGGGCAGATCCCGTGATCCGCTGACCTACTGACGGCGTCGCGTAGCGACCTAGGGGAGAAGCTTGCGCCACAAGCTCGGCAGGTCTTCTGGGATCTGGATGAGGTCGCCCGAAGTCCTCCAAGGTCATCGGGACTGTGGATAAAATCTACGGACCCACTTGCAGGTCGGTGGGGCTTCTGACAGGTTGGGTCCACTTAACAGGGGCTCCAGGACCCTGGTTTGTCACACCCTGAAATTTCCAATTTCAGGATGTGAATAGGATGAAAAATTTAAACAACAATTTATTCTAAATTTTAAAATTTTGCCCAGCTTTTATTTTTCTTTACAAGAAATATAGTATAGGAAAAATCCTTTGATTGATTTTCTAAATCAAATAAATAGTTGTGTGTGTTGCATTCATGCCGGTGCATTGTTTTTGGGTGTTTGGATTCAAAACCTGGTTTGAATTCAAATTGGTTTGCTTGTTTAGAAAGGGAATTGGAGTTAAAAAAAAGAAGAGACCAAACCCCCTTCCCGCGCAGCCCGCCATCGCCTCTGCCTCAGCCCAGTTTAGGTCGCAGCCCAGTTCAGGAAGTCTAGCTCTGCACCCTCGGCTTTTCCCCTCGCGTCCGCGCGCCGCCGCGCAGCCGGCTCGGCCCGACAAGCGTTCCGCCCGGCTAGCCCACTGCGCGCGCGCCGCCGCCCCCGCCCCGACGAGCGGGGCCCGCGCGCGCGCGCGCCTACCTCGCGCCGCCGCCCCCGTCTCCGACTCGGGGATGAGCCGAGTCCGGCCGCCGCACGTTTCGAGCCCCGGCCGCCGGCCCGCCGCGCTCCCGCCGCCTATTTAAAGGCCGCCGCGTCGCCTTGTTGCGCACGCTCGTCTCGCCGCAACCCTAGCCGCGCCGCCTTCCGCCACCGTCGCGCAAAACCCTAGCCGGCCGCCGCTTGATTTCTCTCCGCCGTAGTTTTTCCGCCGCCGGGGAAACACTTCGGGAGCCGCGCGTGGAGGTGAGGAGCACGCTGGTGCTTTTTGTTTGGACGCTCGTGCATCGTGTCGCCCGGACGGCCTCGCCGGACCTCCGCCGCCGCGCCCTCCCGCCGTCCGCCGCGTCGAGCCGTCCCCGCCGCCCCCGGAGCTCGCCGTCGTCTTCGCGCGTGCGCGCTAGCCGTCCCGGTGCCGTCCCCGCCGCTTTTGGTGCACCCCCGCACCGGTGCCGCCGTGCGCGGCGAGCCGCCGCCTAGCACCGCCGCGTCTCTGCGCCGCCTCCGGCCTTGCTCCGCCGCAGCCGCTTGCGCAAGATCGGGGCCGCCGGTTCCCCAACCAACGGCCCGGATGAGATCCAACCGTACCGGTCAAACTAGCGTACCGGTCAACCCTAACACCCTCGCCCGCGTTGAACCCCGGCCGTCGGATCTTGATCCGATGGATCAGATCCATCCCCATAATGTTAGCCACGCGCTTTTGCAAATAAAGCCCTGAGTTTTTCCAAAATTGCAACCCGGTCCTTCCACCTTAAGAAACCTTTACGTATAGGTCCTGTTTTCTTCAGTTTAGCCCGAAAACTTAAAATTCTTTACAGATTAGTCCTAAAATTGTTTTAGCCATAACTTCGTCGTTTTAGCTCCGTTTTTAGCGTTCTTTATGTCCACGCGATCGTCTCGATGAGTAGAACGACTTTTTGCCTCTGTTTAGTTCTGTTAGTACTGTTTGGTGATTGTTTCTTATTTTATTCCATTGTATGCTTGTATGTGAATGATGTGGTGTGTAGAAGACGGTTCGTTCGTGGAGAACGCTGGAGTTGAAGATTTCCATGGTCTTGAGCAGCAGCACCCATTGGTAGAAGGCAAGTCCTTGCTGCATTCCCATTGATCCTATTACAACATGCATTTTAATTACACCGTTATTTAATATTGCTTTGCATTAAATTGATGGGTCCTACTATTAAGGTTTGACTAGTTTTGTTTATCCTGTGCCTTGATCAACCTGGGTTTATGTTTATGCTGGGTAGACCATGCTTAGTTGCTCAACTTGGGTTTATGGTGGTTTGATGAACAACAATGTTAATCTTGCTTTACTTATGTTGTACCTTTCATTAAACAAGATCACCTGTGTTAATCGGAACATGGAGAACCACCCAGGAAAACAGTGCTACCACAAGACATATGGCTCTGTCTTGGCTTATTAATTAGCGAACTAGGTGTTAGGTATGCTTTACCTGATAAGGGTTGGGGGCTGGCGGGTAGTGGCGTATGGACCTGCTCGGGCGTAGGTGTGGGCTTGGCTAAGACACGGTACTCGTCCGGGAGCTTTATACGTTGCACTGACCAGGTAACCTAGCGGGCAGCCTTCACCTGGGGATCTTTGTAACAGCCTCGTAGCGTCCCTATGCAATCACACCTCGGTAGTGTGGTATGGTGCCTGATCAGCATCGCATGGTTGGGTTTAAAGTTCTTCGGGACTTTTACGCGACTTGTGGGTAAAGATGTACGACCTCTGCAGAGTGTAAAACTAACTAGTTAGCCGTGCCCACGGTCACGGGCGGCCTGGACCCTCACATGATTAAACTATGGAAGATGGATTAAACTTGTTGCATTTACTTTCGTTCATGATGATGATGCTTATGTTAATCTTTGGGTTGGTATAAACTTACATTTGCTAGTAATATAGCTTGCTTAATAAAATTTGACCAACTAAAATGCTGATCTGCTATGCAACCACAAGCTTCCACCATAAAGCCTTTGCATGTTGTTATAGATCTTTTCCCTTGTTGAGTACGACATGTGCTCATGCTTGTTGTTCTTTTATATGCATCTACACAACCCGGTTGCTGCTCAGACGGACGCTTTGAAGATTTTCCTGGAGAGTTCGGTGGTTTCTAGGCGAGCGTGCCACCAGTCAGCTGCCTGTGGAGACGTCCTTTACCGCTGCTAGTACTCGCTTATGTTACGATTTTGAGACATTCGGTCATGTAATAAAGTTTTAATACTCTCTTTACGCTTTTGCACTGTGTTTTGGTATACACTGAGTCAACGCATGTGTGAAACTTGATCCTGGCGCACATGTGTTCTATGCATTCGGATTTGCCCTTAGATCCGGGTGTGACAAAGTGGTATCAGAGCAGTGTTGACTGTAGGACGTCAGCCTAGTTAGAAACTGGTCGAACTTAAGGATTATAACCATCTAGTAGCCATGCTTACTCCGTGCTATGCTTTAAATTCCATTCTTAATATACTTATCCTTGATTTTACCCCCATCCTTGGTATTCTACTTGCTATCTATCTTATCTTGGTCAATCTTTTCATTCTATACTGCCTTGTTCTTGCTTTAGGAAATCTTTAGCACCTATTCTATGCTCTCTAACCTTTCCCTACCTTTACCCTACCTGTGTTCGCTAGATTCTCGCTTATCTAATGACCCTATCATGTTCAAGCTGAAGATCTTCCTTAGGATCTAGGTTCTTTAGGCTTGTCCTTGTGAAGTCGCTAGTTACGATCGACGAATAGGTGTGCTTAGTTTAGTGGTGTGTTTGAATGCTTGATCTTGTGTTAATGCTTGATTTGGATCTTTGATTGAGTGCAGTGTGTTGTGGGTTGATAACCACAACGACATTGGTTTAGTTTAAGTTTGCTTAGTTGGGGTTAATCTTTGTCTCAACCCTCCTTTAATCCTACACATTCCTAATCCTTTACTAAATCCTTACTCATCTACGTTGCAATCCATCTTTCTGCAAATCTGTTCTCGTCAACCTTCGACACAACAATAGTGTTTTATTCATATCTCGATCTACAGAGCTCCGATTGAGGCAAAACCAATTGGGTTAGTTCATAAATTTCATAACCAATTTTCTGTCAAAAATTCAGCCCCATCCAACACATATTCTGGGAGCTATGCATGAAATATGGGAGTGGTCAGAATCTGTAAAACTCTGCTGACACATTGACTTCATTATTTTATATCTTGGGGTATAGACCTCCGTTTGAGGCAAAACCAATTGGATAAGTTCAGAAATTTCGTGGGTGTTTGTCTGTACAAAATTCAGTAATTTTGATTACATATTCAGAGAGGGATGCCCGAAACTTTGGAGTTACCTGAATCTGTTAGCACAGCTGATATACCCGACTTGTTTATTTTGTATCTGAAGTTATAGAGCTCTGATCGAGGTGATTCCAGTTGGGATAGTTCCGTAATTTCATTATCTTTTACCGTTCAAAAGCTCATAATTTTTGGTTATCCACATTGAGAGTTATACCTGAATGTTTGAAGTCGACAGAATCTGTCTTAAACTGGAAGTCTGCGCTGCTTAATCTTTTGAGCTTTTCTCTTTGTGCAATCATCTAAGTCAATGTTCCTAACACTAAGATGGTGAACACTAGGTCCGGGTCAGGTGTTGATCAACCTCCAGTGATACGCCAAGGACGAGGCAGCAGTTCAGCCAGTGCACAACAACCACCAATGGATCCAGCCATGCAGCAGTTCTTCCAGAATCAGCTACAACTCTTGGAGAACCTGACCAACACTGTAGCCAACCTGTAGGCCCAAGCCAACAATCCACCTCAGCCACCGCCACAGCAGCCGGCGCCCATGAACAAGCACAGGGAGTTCATGAGCCACCGTCCGCCAGTTTTCACCCATGCAGCTGACCCGCTTGATGCTGATGATTGGTTGAAGACCGTGAGCAAGATGCTCAATACAGCTCAGTGTGATGATAGAGAGAAGGTTCTATTTGCTGCAGGACGACTCCAGGGTTCAGCAGGAGCATGGTGGGATGCCTACACTACCACCCATGCTACACCAAACGCCATCACCTGGCAGGAGTTCACTGAGAGCTTAAGGAACCACCACATTCCTGCAGGGTTGATGAGGCTAAAGAAGAAGGAGTTCCTCTCTCTCCAACAGGGGGAATGACAGTGACAGAGTATCGGGACAGGTTCATCGAGCTGTCTCGCTATGCACCAGAGGAGGTGGCAGATGACCCAAAGAAGCAGGAGCGTTTTATGGAGGGATTGGCTGGACCACTTCGGTATCAGCTGACATCTCACACCTTTCCGTCTTTCCAGCACCTGTTAGACAAGGCCATCACCCTGGAGGCCATGCGCATAGAGTTGAGAGATTTGAAGAGGAAGGCCACTACTTTTGTGCCGTTTGGGAGCAGCACTCGTCCCCGTTTCATTCCACCGCAGGGAACAACACCCCATGTTGGAGGTTCAGGTGGTAATTCTGGGCAGAAACAGTTTCAGCGAAACAATCAACCTTTCAAGCACCCCATTCAAGAGTTGCAGCATTCCCCTCCACAGACTCCATGCCCCAATGACCAGCACACTAGTCAGAACACCCCAGCAGGAACCCCAGTGAGACCTAGTGTGCCAAGTACTCCTGTTGGCAATGCATGTTTCAAGTGTGGAGAGACTGGTCACTATGCTAACAACTGTCCTCAGAGGAGCGTCCTGAATACCCCAGTGCAGATGAGGAATGGAAATCAGACCCCGCAAAGCGCTAAGGGACAGCAGAGCTCCGCTCGTGGTAGATTGAACCACATAAATGCAACGACCGTGTTGGGTATGTTCTCTGTCAACATTGTTTTCACATCAGTTCTACCATATCGTTCTCGAAATCTTTCTTTATCCTTCCGAATCTCGAGGACGAGATTCCTTTTAAGGGGGGTAGATTTGTCACACCCTGAAATTTCCAATTTCAGGATGTGAATAGGATGAAAAATTTAAACAACGATTTATTCTAAATTTTAAAATTTTGCCCAGCTTTTATTTTTCTTTACAGGAAATATAGTATAGGAAAAATCCTTTGATTGATTTTCTAAATCAAATAAATAGTTGTGTGTGTTGCATTCATGCCGGTGCATTGTTTTTGGGTGTTTGGATTCAAAACCTGGTTTGAATTCAAATTGGTTTGCTTGTTTAGAAAGGGAATTCGAGTTAAAAAAAAAGAAGAAGAGACCAAACCCCTTTCCCGCGCAGCCCGCCATCGCCTCTGCCTCAGCCCAGTTTAGGTCGCAGCCCAGTTCAGGAAGTCTAGCTCTGCACCCTCGGCTTTTCCCCTCGCGTTCGCGCGCTGCCCGCAGCAGCTCGGCCCAGCAAGCGTTCCGGCCCAGCTAGCCCACCCCGCGCGCGCCGTCGCCCCCGCCACCGACGAGCGGGGCCCGCTCGTCGGCCAGCTACCTCGCGCCGCCGCCCCGTCTCCGACTCGGGGACGAGCCGAGTCCGGCCGCCGCACGTTTCGAGCCCCGGGCCCGCCGCCCGGCGCTCCCGCCGCCTATTTAAAGGCCGCCGCGTCGCCCTATTGCGCACGCCCGTCTCGCCGCAACCCTAGCCGCGCCGCCTTCCGCCGCCGTCGCGCAAAACCCTAGCCGGCCGCCGCTCGATTTCTCTCCGCCGTCGTTTTTCCGCCGCCGGGAAGCACTTCGGGAGCCGCGCGTGGAGGTGAGGAGCACGCTGGTGCTTTTTGTTTGGACGCTCGTGCATCGTGTCGCCCGGACGGCCTCGCCGGACCTCCGCCGCCGCGCCCTCCCGCCGTCCGCCGCGTCGAGCCGTCCCCGCCGCCCCCGGAGCTCGCCGTCGTCTTCGCGCGTGCGCGCTAGCCGTCCCGGTGCCGTCCCCGCCGCTTTTGGTGCACCCCCCGCACCGGCAGCCGCCGTGCGCGGCGAGCCGCCGCCTAGCACCGCCGCGTCTCCGCGCCGCCTCCGCCTTGCTCCGCCGCGGCCGCTTGCGCAAGATCGGGGCCGCCGGTTCCCCAACCAACGGCCGGATGAGATCCAACCGTACCGGTCAAACTAGCGTACCCGGCCAACCCTAACACCCTCGCCCGCGTTGAACCCCGGCCGTCGGATCTTGATCCGATGGATCAGATCCATCCCCATAATGTTAGCCACGCGCTTTTGCAAATAAAGCCCTGAGTTTTTCCAAAATTGCAACCCGGTCCTTCCACCTTAAGAAACCTTTACGTATAGGTCCTGTTTTCTTCAGTTTAGCCCGAAAACTTAAAATTCTTTACAGATTAGTCCTAAAATTGTTTTAGCCATAACTTCGTCGTTTTAGCTCCGTTTTAGCGTTCTTTATGTCCACGCGATCGTCTCGATGAGTAGAACGACTTTTTGCCTCTCGCTTTTAGTTCCGTTAGTACTCTGTTTGGTGATTGTTTCTTATTTTATTCCATTGTATGCTTGTATGTGAATGATGTGGTGCGTAGAAGACGGTTCGTTCGTGGAGAACGCTGGAGTTGAAGCTTTCCAAGGTCTTGAGCAGCAGCACCCGTTGGTAGAAGGCAAGTCCTTGCTGCATTCCCATTGATCCTATTACAACATGCATTTTAATTACACCGTTATTTAATATTGCTTTGCATTAAATTGATGGGTCCTACTATTAAGGTTTGACTAGTTTTGTTTATCCTGTGCCTTGATCAACCTGGGTTTATGTTTATGCTGGGTAGACCATGCTTAGTTGCTCAACTTGGGTTTATGGTGGTTTGATGAACAACAATGTTAATCTTGTTTTACTTATGTTGTACCTTTCATTAAACAAGATCACCTGTGTTAATCGGAACATGGAGAACCACCCAGGAAAACAGTGCTACCACAAGACATATGGCTCTGTCTTGGCTTATTAATTAGTGAACTAGGTGTTAGGTATGCTTTACCTGATAAGGGTTGGGGGCCGGCGCGTAGTGGCGTATGGACTGCTCGGCGTAGGTGTGGGCTTAGCTAAGACACGGCACTCGTCCGGGAGCTTTATACGTTGCACTGACCAGGTAACCTAGCGGGCAGCCTTCATCTGGGGATCTTTGTAACGGCCTCGTAGCATCCCTATGCAATCACACCTCGGTAGTGTGGTATGGTGCCTGATCAGCATCGCATGGTTGGGTTTAAAGTTCTTCGGGACTTTTACGCGACTTGTGGGTAAAGATGTACGACCTCTGCAGAGTGTAAAACTAACTAGTTAGCCGTGCCCACGGTCACGGGCGGCCTGGACCCTCACATGATTAAACTATGGAAGATGGATTAAACTTGTTGCATTTACTTTCGTTCATGATGATGATGCTTATGTTAATCTTTGGGTTGGTATAAACTTACATTTGCTAGTAATATAGCTTGCTTAATAAAATTTGACCAACTAAAATGCTGATCTGCTATGCAACCACAAGCTTCCACCATAAAGCCTTTGCATGTTGTTATAGATCTTTTCCCTTGTTGAGTACGACATGTGCTCATGTTTGTTGTTCTTTTATATGCATCTACACAACCCGGTTTCTCGCCGGACGGACGCTTTGATGATTTTCCCGGAGAGTTCGGTGGTTTCTAGGCGAGCGTGCCACCGCTCGGTACCGCCCGTGGAGACGTCCTTTACCGCTGCTAGTACTCGCTTATGTTACGATTTTGAGACATTCGGTCATGTAATAAAGTTTTAATACTCTCTTTACGCTTTTGCACTGTGTTTTGGTATACACTGAGTCAACGCATGTGTGAAACTTGATCCTGGCGCACATGTGTTCTATGCATTCGGATTTGCCCTTAGATCCGGGTGTGACATGGTTGGTGGGGACCCATGGGTACCCATGTCTCTCAAACCCACGATCGACGTGTATGCGTAGCGGCTGAGACGATGTCATGTTGAAGCGAAGAGAAGACATGGCGCCGTCGAGGTCGCGTAGGGTGCACGGGGATCAAAAAAGAAAAATCCTCTTGAATGCGTACGAAGTCGAATGTCAAGCTCCTGGAGCGCAGATCCAGGGGCTTGGAGTGAAGACAATGCGTTGTAGTTGCTTGAAGAACCACTGACCTGACCGAAATCAGGTTAGATCATCACACCTTCAAGGAAGGTCTAAATGCCGACCAAAGGGAGGTCGAGCAGAAGAGTAACAGAAGGTTGCTTCTGGTAGGTTGAGGCGACGTAGGCAAAAGAGGGCGTCACAAGATGCACTCGTGGAGTAGCCCCTGAGCAATAAGGCGACCTAGAAGGTCGGGTTGATGCTCGAAGAATAAACCGAAAACCTACGGCCTTCTGCTTGAGCAAAAAGATGCTCTTTCTGTTTGAGTAACACAAATTATCTGGAATCTTCACAAGACAGCGTCAGGCGCCAGACTCTTCGTCGTGGAGCGACCCACGAGCGCACTGTGCAGGCATGGGGCCTGTTTCGAGCAGAGGTGCAGCCGCTGCCACTAGAAGACAAAGACTGAAAAGGTGTCATCGCGCACCCAGCAGACGTGTCAGTAGGCCCGGAAACAGACAAAGACCTCGTGGTCCACATGCAGATAGTGCGGCGGATAAGGTTGTCGCGTCAACTGAAGGATGCGCGGCGGCCACTACAAAGATCCACTGCTATAAATAGATGGCCTTGGTGCTTGCTTCTGGAGCCAAGTAGTAATAGCATGGCAACACCGCTTGATAATTCTGCCCAGCCCTAGTCTTGTGTGCGTCCACCGAAGCATAGTTCTAGAGTAGCATCTCCAGGAGCTAGAAGAATGCTTGCGAAGTTGGGAGAACTCCACCAATCTCTGTGCCCGCGCCCAGCGAGGAATCCAGGTGCAGCATGGCGCAGTACATGCCTTGAAGGACCTTGTGAGCAAGGGCCTAATGTGGTGTTGGAGACCACTGTGCTGCACTGGGAGAGGCCTGAGGTGAAGCTGGTCCAATTTGAATCTTGTGAGAGCACCCTAGCAAAAGATGGGACTCCACAGGAAACCTTCTGTGGCTAGAGTAGAGGTGGCTGTGTGGCAGACTCGACCTCAATGGAAGTGGAGGTTTCCAAGTAGGTCCTGAAGCTAGAAGAAAGCTTGCAACGCGCTTCATTAGTCTGGGTTGCGCCACAGGCACCATGTAAGGTAGATCAGGACCTTTAACATGTTTGTACCTTGTAATTGGCCATGGGCCATGGTCTTTTGCAACTTACGAAGTTTTTATACACATGTTTGCATGGCAACTGATGAGTTTGGACTACTGTGATGAGGCGTTCGGGGCAGCAATGGCATGGCCAAGATCCCGGCAGGGCTATGGTAGCACCCCGACCTTCGGAAGTCCATAATGACTATTAAGCGAATCCGTGTCGACCTGAACCGACACGGCCACTGCGCAGTGGCACAAGGGTGTCAATCCTGAAGTTTCCAGGTCGAAATCAACCTAGAAGGCAACTGGGCCTCAGCAGGGCGCCGTGATCAGGACCAAGATGTCGTCAACAGGCAGTAGAGCCTTTAAACATGGATCCGTTGATAAAGGGGTGCCGCTGTAGATCGGGGCGACCCAGAAGGCATGTAGGCAGCTGGGCCTAGGAGACATGGCGTGAACCCACCGTGGGGAGGCCGAGGCAACCTGGGAGACTGGCGATGCCTTTGCGACCTAGAATAGGCAATAGAGCTGACCCACAGGTCGTACATAGGTCGCTGGCGACCTTGAATGACATACTGGGGAGTTTGATGTTGGGGGGCTTCAAGTGAGGCATAACGAGTCCACGTCGGTCGGAGCGCTACTCAGAGGCCGGCGGATGCAGATTCTCGTACAGAACTAGCCGTTACTGCCAATGTACCAGTAGGCCGAAAGAGCTATTGAGCAATAGATCCGTTGAAGGTGCCGGGCCGCTGGGTCGCCGTCTGTTGTGCCAAAGAGACGTTGAGGCGCGGCTGTCCGTTGTGCCGTTGGGACCCGATTATATAAGGCCACTCCATGGCCCAGGGGCCTCCACTTGTTCTCATTTCCGCTTGACGCTAGGGTTCTGTCAACACTCAGTGTTTAGAGCGAACATTAGTGCCGCTGTGTTTACGTCTGCCACCGCCACAACCTCGCATGCGAACCAAGACCCTAGTAGTGTTTAGATCCAAATCTAATGGCTTCGAGGAGGGGAAGATGGAGAAGGCACCGATTCCGGAGCCGCACACTGTCAGGGAGCCATCCACAGTGACGGAGGAGCATATCCAGGCCTTGGCAACCCGCGGGTTGCTGAGGCCCAAGACGGAGGTCGGCTGGAGGCTGACGGCAGGTGAGGAGTTCCCGACGGAGGGTACCGGCAAGACCGTCATCTTCCTCGTGCACATCGAGCGCGGGTTCGGGGCCCCGACCGGTGACTTCCTCCACGGCCTTCTCTTCTTCTACCACATCGAGCTGGTACACCTCGTTCCAAATTCGATCACCATCATCTCCACCTTCATCCACCTCTAAGACGCCTACCTCGGCATAGCGCTACACTTCCATTTGTGGCGCCATTTCTTCAAGCTCAATAAGACTAGCAAGTCCGAGGTCGTCGGGAGCATTCATGCTGCGGCGGAACATGAAGCCGGAGTACGTCGACCTCGTGCTTGCCGACAACACCACCAGTTGGAAGCAGGGGTGGTTCTACCTCGACAACCCTGCGTCGGTGCTCCCAATCAGGATGGGGTGAGCTCCCATCCCGTACCCAGAGTGGACCAACCAACTGGCGTCACGGGATACGAAAGAGCTGCAGCCCCTGCTGGACGACCTGGAGAAGCTGAAGGCAGAGGGGTTGACCGGCAACACTGTTGCTATAAGCTTCTGTCGTCAGTTGATTCAGCCCATCCAGGATCGGGTCCACCTGGCCTTCGAGTATTGGGAGCAATCCAACCCCACCCAGGTCGTCAAGCACAAGGTCTCCAAGGGGGAGATGGCGGCGCGGGTGAAAAACATCTTCGGTGGGCGCATCCACAATTGGGAATGCCCCAAGGCGCTCGGGGTGTACCATTCTTCCGACGCGGTAAGTATTTGACCTTGGTTTGCATCCAGAATAGGTCTCAAGATTTTCTAACTCAGGTCTCTTTATATGTCGTGTCCTGTTTTCAGCATCACGAGGGCATCTACTAGTGCCCCGCGCCATTGCGTAACGAAGAGGAGCGCAACTACAAGGTCTATGATGCGGTGGACGTGCAGGCGGCACCGCAGCCGCCCATAGAGGAGAACATCTCCGACTCGTCGGTGTGGAGTGACGACAAGGCTTCCGCCACATAAAGGGCACCGCCCAAGGTTGCCACATCCGCGCCACGACGTACGCGGCACGCGACGGGCAAGATACCTGCCTCCCGAGCTGCGTCCACGATCGCCGTGACCCAGACGGCGGAGGCCAAGAAGAAGAAGCGGAAGAGGACCAGGCCTATGGTGTCTGTGGACACGACTCTGGTCAGCTTCGGCGTTGAGACTATCAACGTCGGTGATGATGAAGAGGACGATGTCGAGCGCGATGGCGGCCCCATCTGCGGGGACACCTCGCAGGGAGACGTCGATCGAAGAATAGGCGGTGGAGATGCCCTGTCGACCGTCAACAACTGAGGAGTGCCCTAGGTCGAGCGCTGATACAGTGGGCAACTTTGGGTCGCACAAGAGGGCAAGGAAGGCTCCCCCGAAGCCCTACAAGCCCGGTCTAAGGTCGGCGACCAAATAAGTCACAAGACCTACATCCTGTCATGTTTTGCATGTTCAATTTGCTGTGCTTCTGTTTTGATTCAGGTCATTTGCTTGAATGCAGAGTGCCCCCGGCCACGTCGAAGAGCGTCGAGAATGCCTCATGCCAAGAGGTGTTCGGGAGCAAAGGGAAGGATGTGCTGGTGGAGAAATCATCGGCAGTCTCGACGGCGGATGTGACGAGCTCGGCCATCAGGGCTGGAGTGACGGCGGCGTCCACAGCAGAGAAGGCCGGGACCTGTACCGCTCCACCCGCTGGAGGATAATAGGATGACCTT
The DNA here is from genome assembly GCA_947561735.1 of Cenchrus americanus. Classification (NCBI taxonomy): domain Eukaryota; kingdom Viridiplantae; phylum Streptophyta; class Magnoliopsida; order Poales; family Poaceae; genus Cenchrus; species Cenchrus americanus. Next base: position 51,190,114 of record OX387242.1, read on the forward strand.
TGCATGGCTGACCCGCGGCCAACACCAGACCCACAGACGACTGAGGCGGGGGGTGCCCGCGCCGAGGATAAGTCGGCACTCCATGGGAGGAGGACGTTACCATCGACCGCCGCGACGTCAATGGCTTCAAGGAGGTGTCGCGCACAATCAGGCAAACACTCGCGGTAATGATTCATGGCTTGACGTTTAAATCTTCATACTTGATCCTTGCTACTTCGCAAGGTCTCAGATAGATTTTGTTTGCTTCTGTTGTAGTCGCTTGCCAAACGAGCTCAAGCTCGGGTAGGTCTGTTGCGGGAGGCGGCCAATGCCTACACAGAGGTCGCCGCAGCCTATGAGGCTATGTTGCAAGCCTAGGTCGAAGCCGCGCAGGAGATCTAGCGCATGAAGGAGACCATGGCTCGTCAGGCGGAGAAGGAAGTGACCGCCCTGAAGAAGAAGTTGGAGGTCACCGAGCAGAAGGCGAAGGATGCGGCTGACGACCTCCAAGTCGTAGTAGAGGGTAAGTTGCCAAGGTCGCCAAAGGATGAACCTGTGTGCCCTTTGGTTCTTTTATCTTGACTCGTCGACCTTGAACGAATGCAGGCACCAAGGGGACCAAGGACACCTTGAAGAAGGAGCTGGCGGAGACCTAGGATCAAGTGAGGATCCTTAAGGAGAGTGTGATAACCCACCCAAGAAAATACCGTACTATCGCCTAAACCAATCCACTTTGGTCATAAGCGATAATAAAGAATCATCCTGTCGTTAGTCGCCGGGTTAACGCCCGGTAAATCACTTAAATAGCAACAAGGATCGACATATATGCATTAAAACTCACACGAAGGCGAGTCCAGAGATACAACATAATTAACATCCGAAATTTACCCCGAAGGGTTTAATTATTACATACCGAAGTTTTTGCCATAAAGAAGTAGTTCAGAGTTTTGAAACAGCAGAATTAAACTAACGGGAAGTGGAAACACCACGGGAGGCCATCCATGATGCCTTCAGTCGTTGTCCTCCACCCACTCCAGCTCCCAGCCGGGCGGGATCTCTCCGGGCCACACATCACCGAAAGCATTACCTGGATCAACATATTATAGCAAGGCTGAGTATACTAATATTCAGCAAGACTTACCCGTCGGTGATAACTACTTCACCAATTCTAGACGACATGAAAAAGCTTTTTGGCCATTGGGTTGCTTTTGCTAAAAAGTAACAAAGAGTATGTCCTTACTTTCAAGATTTTAGCACAAGTTCTAGTGGGTTTAATCTTTACTAAATTAGCCATCTAGTACAGACAAGGTTGTACAATACAATTAATCAAGCATAATATTCATCAACTTCCATCATTAGGGATCTCATGGCAAGTGGAGTAAGCAGTCTCAGATAACGGTGAGAGGCCGACAATCGATTGATTCAAACCTTGCAAGGTAGACCTAAACACACGGTAGACTGCCCCCACAAGGACAACTTCCCAAGCAGTTCCCAAAAATCCTCGGGTCGGGATCGAATCTTACAGTCTTTGGTGCAGGCTATCCGACATACCCCGCGAGGCACCCGAAGTCACCGTACACCACCGGTAGCTAGCCGTGAGACGAATTCCAAGAGTAGTAATAGTAGGATCCCTCGCCGCCTCATTAAGGTACTCGGCTTATCGGTCCCATTCCCGACAAGTGCTTAGTACTGTCGGTGCGGAATGTGGTCCCGACACTAACCAGTGATAAGCGCCAAGGTCTATCCCTCTATGGTCGATGCTAAGCAATCAGAGACACAAAGTTTATCCTGGTTTCGGCCGAGGGGCCGTACGTCCAGCAGTGGCGTGCTCGAGGCACTATATTGCTCAGCACCGGGGTGCCTGTAGTGGGGTTGCTACAAGCAAGGCGGGAGAGGAAGCGTGGCTTCCAAGTCCCTGGTGAAGTGGCTGAAGATGTTGTGGGAGAATTGGAGAGTAAGTACGTGGCGTGTCGTGTGTTGTTGTTGTCTCCTCTGTCTTGTCCCCTGCGGCGGGGGAGTTCGTCTTCCTTTTATAGGCCAAGGAGAGAGCGAATTACATGCATGCCGCACTATTCAGCTACATGGGGAAGTGTGGTGCGCCGCGCAGTAGATTAGGCGGCCGCCTTGACGGTCCTTGCTGCGATCCGGCCATCATGGCGTATCTTGTACCCGAACAGTGGTAGCCTCGAGCGTTGGGGCGCGGTGAATGGCCGCGATGTCCCCAGGCGGGCTCGAGGGGGTTGCTGACGTTGATCCATACGGGGCACAGTGGCGGGCATGGCGGCGTCCTGTTCCCGCACGCTCCACAGCGCCGAAGCTGTTACCACAGTGCCCGGCGTGGGGTTGTACGGCGGGGGCAGCCACCACGCCGCTAACAGTGGTAGGGATGGCGCCCCGCCGGCCTAATGCCTTGACCTAACCCTGCAAAGTTCACGGGAAAGTAAATCGAGGGTGCGACCGGCCCCCCTTCGAGGGCTCGACGCGTTAGCCGTACCGGAGTAGGCGGTGCGGCGGCACGGGACTGGCACCGGCCACGTCGCACAGTCCCCCACAGTGGCGGGGATGGGTTCCCTCCTAGGGAGTTGGTGCAACAGAACCGGGGCGCAAGTCCCAGGCGCATGATGGCGCCGCCCCGCCATTGTCAGAACATTAAATGCCTGTGTACGGGAATGGGTGTGCACGTGCGGGGCGCCCTCGAGCGAGGCGGAGCCAACTCGAGGGCGACGCGGACCCTCGAGCGAGGCAGAGCCTGCTCGAGGTTAGCGCACCCCCTCGATCGGGGCGGAGCCTTCCCGAGGGAGGCGCGTGCCCTCGAGCGAGGCGGAGTCTGCTTCGAGGGAACCTTTGAGTGGGCCACTCTGGTGGGCCGTCAGGGCCACCGTGGCGTGGGCCATGCCCTGCGTGCTTAAGTGAGGCGCGTTTGGCTTCGGCTTGTTGCGGGTTTTAAGTGGGGATTTCCCTAGTTGTTTAAGGGGACCCATAGGGCTGTCCCCGACAGTAGCCCCCGAGCATCTGCGGGTTCGCCGGCAAGGCTCCCGCAGATGCTGGAGCCTACTGATAGGACGTCCTTCCCTCCTGGCTTGCGAACGCTTTCCGTGGGGCCGCGTCAGCGGACCTGCGGGTCTAGCCCCCGAAGCCCTGCAGGAGCGCGGGCGCTCCTGTAGGGTTTTTACCGCGAGCCTTGATCAGAGGGCGTGATACATGTTTCAACCGGCGTCGGCAATGTTTCAGCCGGCTTCGGTGACGCACGCGCTGCTGGCACTTTCCGCGGTGGGTGCAATCCAGGAGGTGTAGCCGTGTGTTGACGGTGAAAATCCGTCAACCTAGCCATGAGTTTACCTTCGGTGTTGGCATGAGTTTTATACCTTATCCATTGGTACTAACCCCCGTGGTATAACAAGTTCATGTGTGCATGTCGGTTTTGGAGTTTAATGTTTATGCAGGGTTTTAGTGTTGAATGCAAGACTTTCGGGATAAGTTCATCAAGCACCTCATGACAAGACCTTGAAGTCCTGAACAAGTCATGCAATGAAGCAAACTTAACTCCAAGAAGCCGGGGACTTGATCCGAGAAGACGACGGACTCCGGGGACCCGACCGTAAAAGTGCGAATCTTGCAAGACAAGGAGTTGAGTCCAATTCGGAGAGAAACCGACGACATGGACCTACATGCGAAGGGGGAAACATCCAGGAAGCAAGGGAACCGACGTGGGGCAAAGGAGCCCACGGGCCGGGCCTAAATGGGCCCGGGCCGGCCGGCCCCCGGTCCGGTCGGCCCAGCCCATTTTGGGCCCAATTTCGCCCTCCTTTGCCCTAGCCGCCAATCGGGCTATTTATAGTCCCCCCGACCGAGAGCCACGGAGAGAAGATTTCGTCTTCGACCGCCGAGAAGCGAGAGAAGAGAGGGACACCATCTCGGAGAGGAGAGGGTCTAGCTAGTTGACTAGGGTTCCCCTAGCCGACGTGGGAACCTTGCAAGGAAGACCACGTCGGAGTTCCCGAGCTAGAAGCAAGATCAAGGAAGGATCCCGGTGGTGATCTTGTGTATGTATCATTGTTATAGTTGAATTATCAAGTTGAATCTTTTCCCGGCCGATCAAGTGTTTCCTCGAAGATTTCGTTTTTCGATCGGCTTTGCTTATTCCAATTCTATTCGTACGATAGATTACATAGGGTGTTCTTGTAGCCGCGGTGGCTAGAGGTACACGCCGGATCTTCCGAAAGAATCTCGACTTGTCTTTTGACTCGCCCTAAGCTCCCCGCATGAATAGGGATACGTTGTGACAGAACGGGGGTCTCGAAAGGCGGATGTTTTCGGATTTGGACGGGAAACCACGATTTAAAGAGGCTTTTATTAAGATTCGATTTGCTATTTCTTCTCTTGCTTGGAACTTCAACGAAAGGCTTACCCCGATCCCTCTAGATCGGTTTATCTACCCAATCTTACTTTGTTTTCTCCGGTTTTTAGTAGATTAGATTCGTTTTGTGTCTTTTACTTAGATGCATTAGGTTCTTTATTGAATATTGAAGTTACTTGGCTTTAATAGATTAAGTCTTGCGTCACACATTTGTTCCACGGATTCGATACCTTGGGTTCACCACTCGAGGGAAGAAGGGTCCCTTGACTACGACGGGAGACTTGTACGCTTGCGAGTCACGAACGAACTTTGATACAATTATTAACCGTCAACACCGTGCGTCGAGCCCCCGAGCCTGGGCCCGTTCGAGGCGATCGGGCAGAGCTCTACGACTTGTTTTTTATCGCGCCCTCACCGTCCCTCCGCGGGATTGAGGGTGAGGTTTCTGCAGCCCCCATCGAGCGGGTCGCGGATTGCGGATTCCTCGTTGAGCTGTTAGTGGGTGGTTCGAGTGGACGCCCATGCCCCGTTCGATAAGGGTAGGCTGCGTGGTCCGAAGACACGTCCATTAAAGTGCTTGCGTGGGTTTGCTAGGTGGGGCTCGGTCCCGTTCGCTAAGGACCAAGGGCGCGGAAGCTCTCCCTCGGTGGGATCCCCCGGCTAGCTGCCCTCGCTGGCTCTCGAGCACGACATGTGGGGCACCCTCGAGCCGGCGGGCTCGAGGAACGGCTCGAATGCGCGTGCCCTCGTCGTCCCTGACTCTGGTGATCTGGGGCGCCTGTTCGAACCCGTCGAGGGTCAGGCTTCGAACCTCTGATCAGTAGGGTCGTGCGGGGTGGCGCCTAGGCGGCCCCGTCTTTGCATCTGCGAATCCTCGAGGGGCCTGACCGAGTCAGCCCTCTAGGCGTTGATCAGTAAAATGGTGCGGGGTGGCGGCTGAGCACTCCCGTCTTGGCATCTGTTACTCTTCGAGGGGCCTGACCGCGTCAGCCCTCGAGGCGCTGATCAGTAAAGTGGTGCGGGGTGGCGGCTAAGCGCTCCTGTCTTGGCATCTGCGACTCTTCGAGGGGCCTGACCGCGTCAGCCCCTCGAGGCGCCGATCGCAAAGTGGTGCGGGGTGGCGGCTAAGCGCTCCCGTCTTGGCATCTGCGACTCTTCGAGGGGCCTGACCGCGTCAGCCCTCGAGGCGCCGATCGGAAAGTGGTGCGGGGTGGCGGCTAAGCGCTCCCGTCTTGGCATCCGCGACTCTTCGAGGGGCTCGACCGCATCGCCCTCGAGGCGCTGATCAGTAAAGTGGTGCGGGGTGGCGGCTAAGCGCTCCCGTCTTGGCATCTGCGACTCTTCGAGGGGCCTGACCGCGTCAGCCCTCGAGGCGCTGATCAGTAAAGTGGTGCGGGGTGGCGGCTAAGCGCTCCCGTCTTGGCATCTGCGACTCTTCGAGGGGCCTGACCGCGTCAGCCCTCGAGGCGCTGATCAGTAAAGTGACGCGGGGCTTGAATTTTCCTGATCCAGGGGCTCGCGCCGCTCGAGGGTCCTCCTTACTTGGTAAGGGGCCGGGCCATTTAATGCTTTGCTGCCGCGGCTGAGGTTTCGCGCCGTGGGCGCGCCTTTTTAGGCGCCGCAGCCGCGTGCGTAGTGGGTGGCGTGGGCAGGCGGACGTGACCGGCTGCCACGGTCCTCCCGGTTCTACGCCGTGATGATGGCCCGACAGCGGTGGCGTGGCCACCGCAGTCGTGGTGGGGCCCGCCCGTCAGTGAGAAAAGATTCCCCCTGCAGTTAATGCGCGCGGGACGTGCGCTCCGGAGAGCCCGCCTGCGGCTTATAAATCTGAGGAGAGTGGGAAACGGCGGTTTTTACCTTAGCGATCGCCGTTCTTGTTCCCTGCGCTCCTACCCCCGTCTTGTTCTTCGCCGCAGCGCCTTTCCATCTTTGGAGTTCTCCTCCTCCTTGCTGTTCTTCGTTCCCGGCTCCTTTGCCTTTCCCCATGGCGCCTCTTCCGCCTCTCGTGATCGTCGACCCGTACGCGTGGGAGCGCTCGTCGGTGACGCGGCTGGCCCTAGGCGACCTGGTGTCCGCCGGCCACCGGCGGCGAACGAGGAGGGCCGGCCCGCCGAATGGATCGTGCCACCGGCTGGGGACCACACGCCCAACCCGCCGAGCGGCTACGTGGTGAGCTTCACCCGCTTCCACGAGCACGGATTCGCGGCGCCGGCAAGCCACTTCATGCGGGCGCTCTGCCACCACTACGGCGTGGAGCTGCACAACTTCGCGCCGAACGCAATCTCGCAGGCGGCCACGTTCGTGGGCGTTTGCGAGGGGTATCTAGGGATCCCAGTGAACTGGGATCTCTGGATTCACCTCTTCCGCGCGGAGCTGTACACGCAGCCGACGGCGGAGGAGAGGACCCGCCGCGCGGTGTGCGCCGGCGGCATGTCGCTCGCCTTGTGGGCGCAGTACAAGGACGACTACATCCCTTGTACCATGACGACCAACAACGCCGGCTGGGAGCGGGGGTGGTTCTACCTTCGCAACGCCGAGCCCGGCCTCCCCCCTTACACCGGCCTAGTGCTTCGAGAGAGGCCTGACTCCTGGAGCCACGGCGTGTCTCCGGCCTCGCATGGGAGACGGCTGGACTCGCTCCTAGCCGCGCTGAGGAACCTGGCGACGCACGGGCTGACCGCCGCTATCGTCCTCGCTTTCCTCCACCACCGGTGGGTTGTCCCCCTGATGGAGAGGCCACTCTGCATCTACGAGATGACGGAGACGGCGAACCCCGTCGCGCTGGCGAGGTCGCGGATGCTTCCGAGCCCCCTCCTGCGGGAGTACGCGGCCACACGGGCGCGGAGCGCCGTCAACACCCGGTCCCTGCGCAGCGACCGGTCCTTGTGGGATCTCGAGATGCTCCCTACCGGCCCGCTGGTGAGTAGAACTCTTGATCCCGCTCTTGACTTTGCTGATACTTCAGGTTGCCGACGCGCTTCGATGTTTTGCTTGTAGATGGTGAGCCTGAGCGCCGCGAAGTCTAATCTGCCCACTCCCGACTCCCGCGCGATTGGTCGGGCGTCGCAGCAACGGGAGCGGGAGCGGGCGGCGCGCAAGAAGGAGCGCGCGAGGCGACATCGCGAGCGTCGAGAACAGAGGAACGAAGAGTACCGGCTGCGTGAGCAGCAGGGGCTCTCTTCCCTAGGAACCGAGGAGTACTCGTCCTCGGAGGAGGAAGAGGAGGAAGAGACCGGGGGGCAGGGCCTCCCTGATAGGTGGGAGCCTGCACCCCCGTCGCCGGAGCCAGCTCCGGCGGCAAGAGGGGCCGTCGCCCGGGACGGGCGCGGAGGCGCCCGTCGCCGGCCGGGGCCGATGACGGGGGCGGCGCGGGCCGCGGAGGCGCCGACGCGCGCCACGGAGGTGCGCGCGACGGGCGCGCTCGCGTGCGGGGCGGGGCCCGCGCGCGCGGTGGAGACGGCCGGAGGTGCGGCGGTGGCCGTGCCGGCCGCGCCGGCGTCATCTGCCGGGACCTCGAGGAAGAGGAAGCGCGCTTTCTCTTCTTCGAGGTGAGGGACTTGCCTTTCTTGCGGGATTGCATTTCTGACAACCGAGAACCTGACCGTTTGTTTGTGTTTGCGCAGGGTGGTGCCGACCGTGCCTCCCCTCGCGCCGGCTAAAGTGTTAAGGGCGGACGTGTCGGTCCCCACCCGGCGGCGCTCATCGAGGGCGCCGCGGGCGGGGGCAAGCGCGGCGGTCGCGGCGGGTGAGAGCTTGCGGGGGGTGTGGCCGAGGCCCCGAGACCACGGCCGGCGGATCGGTCCACCGCGCCGCGGTGGCGGCCGTCGAGGAGCGGCGGGTGCCGGTCGTGGCGGAGGCGCGGCCCGCGGCGGCGGTCATGGCGGAGACGCGACCGCCGCGGCGCCGGCCGTGGTGGAGGCGCGGTCCGCGGCGCCGGCCGTGGTGGAGGCGCGCGCGGCGTCGGCCGAGGAGGGCGATCCGGCGCCCGTGGTTGCGGGGGCGCGGCCGGAAGCGGTGGCCGCGCGCGCCGCGGCGGGGGCCCGCGGCTACGGAGGCGCGGGCGGAGGCGTCGGCGGAGGCGACGCAGGGGTCGGCACCCGTCGGTGGCTCCCGGGCGGCGGTGGTGGAGATCCCGGATGACGACTCCCCTCCGCCCGGGTGGGACCAGTGGGTGAGCTTCCCCACGCTGTCCCCCGAGTCCCAGGAGGGGGCTATCGTGCGGCGGCGGGAAGGCCACATGGTGGCAGGAGGCCGAGGGCACGGTGCCGAGGCCTCGTCTTCCCGCACCGGCCGCTCCGCCCCGGTAGAGGGGCTCGTTGGCGATCCGCCCGCGTTTGCTGACGCCTAGGGGGAGCAGGAGCTATGGGGAGAGCTCCGCAACCACGGCGCCGCGCTCGACCGAGCGTTGAACGAGGCGCTGCGGATCCATGGCGGCCCGGTGTGGCGCGTCTTCCAGGTGGGGTACCGTCGCGTGCTTTCTTTGTTTTCTCGTTTTCGCGTGCGGACCTTGCAGCATGACACTCACAAGTATCGGTTTGTTGATGACAGGAGCTCGAGCACCGCGCCCGTGACAAGTACGGCGCCTTCGACCAGGTGCGCGCCGAGCTCCGCCAGCTCCGGGAGCGGTGCGACGCCTTCGACGCGCTCGCCGATGCCCCGAGGACCCCGGACGGCCGGGCCGTCATACGGGCCATGGCCCTGCGCGATCGGCTCCATGAGAGCGCAAGGCAGGACCCGGCGTGCCCGTCCACCCTCGAGCGGGTTTGCGCGGCCCTCATCGACCGTGATGAGGCGCTGCGGCAGGCGCGGGCGGACCTGGAGAGGATGCGCACCCTGGCGGCCAACTGGGAGACGGAGGTGGCCGGCGTCCGCAACGACAACCTGGAGCTCCACTCGTTGCTCCGGGGGGCGCAGGCTCAGCAGAGCCAGGCTGAGGAGCGGGCGCGTGGGGCCAACTGTCGGTGCGGAATGTGGTCCCGACACTAACCAGTGATAAGCGCCAAGGTCTATCCCTCTATGGTCGATGCTAAGCAATCAGAGATACAAAGTTTATCCTGGTTCCGGCCGAGGGGCCGTACGTCCAGCAGTGGCGTGCTCGAGGCACTATATTGCTCAGCACCGGGGTGCCTGTAGTGGGGCTGCTACAAGCAAGGCGGGAGAGGAAGCGTGGCTTCCAAGTCCCTGGTGAAGTGGCTGAAGATGTTGTGGGAGAATTGGAGAGTAAGTACGTGGCGTGTCGTGTGTTGTTCTTTGTCTCCTCTGTCTTGTCCCCTGCGGCGGGGGAGTTCGTCTTCCTTTTATAGGCCAAGGAGAGAGCGAATTACATGCGTGCCACACTATTCAGCTACATGGGGAAGTGTGGTGCGCCGCGCCGTAGAGTAGGCGGCCGCCTTGACGGTCCTTGCTGCGATCCGGCCATCATGGCGTATCTTGTACCCGAACAGTGGTAGCCTCGAGGGTTGGGGCGCGGTGAATGGCCGTGATGTCCCCAGGCGGGCTCGAGGGGGTTGCTGACGTCGATCCGTACGGGGCACAGTGGCGGGCATGGCGGCGTCCTGTTCCCGCACGCTCCACGGCGCCGAAGCTGTTACCACAGTGCCCGGCGTGGGGTTGTACGCGCGGGGGCGGCCACCACGCCGCTAACAGTGGCAGGGATGGCGCCCCGCCGGCCTAACGCCTTGACCTAACCCTACAAAGTTCACGAGAAAGTAAATCGAGGGTGCGACCGGCCCCCCTTCGAGGGCTCGGCGCGTTAGCCGTACCGGAGTAGGCGGTGCGGCGTCACGGGACTGGCACCGGCCACGTCGCACAGTCCCCCACAGTGGCGGGGATGGGTTCCCTCCTAGGGAGTTGGTGCAACAGAACCGGGGCGCAAGTCCCAGGCGCATGATGGCGCCGCCCCGCCGTTGTCAGAACATTAAATGCCCGTGTACGGGAATGGGTGTGCGCGTGCGGGGCGCCCTCGAGCGAGGCGGAGCCAACTCGAGGGCGGCGCGGACCCTCGAGCGAGGCGGAGCCTGCTCGAGGTTAGCGCACCCCCTCGAACGGGGCGGAGCCTTCCCGAGGGAGGCGCGTGCCCTCGAGCGAGGCGGAGTCTGCTTCGAGGGAACCTTTGAGTGGGCCGCTCTGGTGGGCCGTCAGGGCCACCGTGGCATGGGCCATGCCCTGCGTGCTTAAGTGAGGCGCGTTTGGCTTCGGCTTGTTGCGGGTTTTAAGTGGGGATTTCCCCAGTTGTTTAAGGGGACCCATAGGGCTGTCCCCGACAAGTACGTTCAAACACTTAACCCACAATAGCCATTGGACCGGAGCCCAAATCCCATGCTCTTACCACATGAGCCATCCGATTAAGGATATATTGTGATTCCTATCTAGGAACCTATTCTCTCGAGTGAGGTCATCACCCAACTTGTAACGGTCCTATAGCTTAGCAGCTATCGACCTACCATACTAGTAAGGACAAGGGTACCTAGGGATCATGCATCTAAGGTTCCATTCAACTCCTGGACTTAAATGCACAAGCATCCATAGATAATTGAATAAAGAATTTGAAAACTAGGTTAGATGCACCGGAGCTTGCCTTCGTCAGCTAGGTTAGCCTGGGCACCCTCGGTGTCGTCGAGCACTTCCACGTACTGCAGCAAAGCTTCTGCTCCTCCTTCCTCGGATTCCGGGACGAGGGAGTAGTCACCGTCCATAAGATCTACACGGAATGCAATGCACGGTTCAGGTGATGTGACAATTGGTTATCTTATCCAACTCTTGTTGGTCATATTCACCTTAACAAGTCTCTAGATAATACATCTCTTTTAGGAAAGTTATTAGTTATACATGATTCATTCTTTTATTGCACATTTGAATTAATGTTTCTTTGTACTTGTCATTTTATGTGAAGGTTTAGTCCTTAATCCTTTTTCCTCTCACTAGCAAGGGTGGTGAACAAGATTTTGATTCACAAATTAATTCCTTATCAGCAAGGATGTTTTCCTAGCCTTTAATTAAGTTAGGTAATAGTTTCCAAAAAGGGAAATGAATTAAAAGGGATTTTCTATATTTAATTACTCTTTAATCTTTAAAAGGCTTTTAAGCTTTTTATTAAGTAATAAATCATTACAAATTTAAGAAGTGTTTCTTAAGCATCACAACACCCATACTGGTCCACTGGACCCACATGCAAGGCTTGGAAATTAGAAAATTAAATATTATAGAAAAATAACAAAGACTAGCTAGTGATTCAAATTAAATGCATACAAAAATAAATAAGCACCAAAATGATCCAAACTTTCTCATGCATGCTCTCTGGTCCTAAACAAGTCAAAATATCCAGCAAGCATACCTAGAAGCCCTACTGATCTTGCTTCATTAATTTACAAATAAAAATATGCACAAATTAAGAATAAATATTTCTGTTAAACCAAAAATCATGATTAATCCACAAGAGATGTGTTTTGACATAACAAGACAGCAGGCACAAGTTGGGCACACAAACATAAATATTGTTAGCTACAAAAATCATCTAGGAAGTTTCTGCAGAAAAGAAAAACAATTTATATAAAAAGATTTACTGCATAACTTTGTGCAAATTTTAGCACAGGAGCTAGTCATGACAAGGCACACAATATATCCAAAATTTGGATGCAGAGGAGTTATAGTTTTTGAGTTATGAAAGATCTAGGTATTTCACAATCCTATTTTTCATGTTAAAAATATTCAAAATCAGACCATGTGAGAATAACCAAAGTTGTAGTAGTTTCCACCATGAATCCAAAAAATTAGTTTTGCAATTTTCTGAATTTCCTACAATTTTCTAGGGATTTTCTACTGCACTGGACCAACTAGCAAGAAAACCTAGATAACTTTCATCGCAAACAGGTCCCTAATTCACAAAACAGCCCCTGGACTTCATAAATATGCCCCTGCGGCGGCGGGGGAGCTCGTCGGCGGCGATGTGGGGCCGGACCAGGGCAACATGTGGCATGTGGGTGCGATTAGGCTCACCCCTAGCCGATTGGTGGCGGTGGCGGTGGCAGGGCGAGCTTCGGCGAGCGGCGGTGTTGATGGTTAATAGTTGTATCAAAGTTCGTTTATGACTTGCAAGTGGACAAGTCTCCCGTCGTAGTCAAGGGACCCTTCTTCCCTCGAGTGGTGAACCCAAGGTATTGAATCCGTGGAACAAATGTGTGACGCAAAAGTTGATTTAGTAAAGCCAAGTAACTCCAATCTTCGGTAAAAGAGAAACCCTAATGCATCTAGGTAAAAGACATGAAACTAATCTAATCTACTAAAGACCGGAGATAACAAAGTAAGATTGGGTAGATAAACCGATCTAGAGAGATCGGGGTAAGCCTTTTGTTGAAGTTCCAAGCAAGAGAAGAAGTAGCAAATCGAATCTTAATAGAAGCTTCTTTAAATCGTGGTTTCCCGTCCCAATCCGAAAACATCCGTCTTTCGGAACCCCCGTTCTGTCATAACGTATCCCTACTCATGCGGGGAGTCTAGGGCGAGTCAAAAGACAAGTCGAGATTCTTTCGGAAGATCCGGCGTGTACCTCTAGCCACCGCGGCTACAAGAACACCCTATGTAATCTATCTCGAGAATAGAATTGGAATAAGTAAAGCCGATCGAAAAACGAAATCTTCGAGGAAACACTTGATCTCTAGGAAAAGATTCAACTTGATAATTCAACTATAACAATGATACATACACAAGATCACCACCGAGATCCTTCCTTGATCTTGCTTCTAGCTCCGAGAACTCCGACGTGGTCTTCCGTGCAAGGTTCCCACGTCGGCTAGGGAACCCTAGTCAACTAGCTCGACCCTCTCCTCTCCGAGATGGTGTCCCTCTCTTCTCTGCTCCTCGGCGGCCGATGACGAATTGTATCCTCCGTGGCTCTCGGTCAGGGGGCTATAAATAGCCTGAATGGTAGCTAGGGCAAAGGAGGGGCAAACGGGCCCTGGACTGGGCTGTGCCGACCGGCCTAGGCCGGCCGGCCTGGGCCCATCCAGGCCCAGCCCGAGGCCTCCTTTGCTCTACGTCGGTTCCCTTGCTTCCTGGATGTTTCCCCCTTCTGCATGTAGGTCCATGTCATCAGTTTCTCTCCGAATTGGGCATAACTCCTTGTCTTGCAAGATTCAACACTTTTCAGGTTAGGCCCTCGGAGTTTGTTGTCTTCTCGGATCAAGTCCCTGGCTTCTTGGAGTTAAGTTTGCTTCATTGCATGACTTGTACGGGGCTTCAAGGTCTTGTCATATGGTGCTTGATGAACTTATCCCGAAAGTCTTGCATTCAACGCTAAAATCCTGCATAAACACTAAACTCCAAAACCGACATGCACACGTGAACTTGTTATACCACGGGGGTTAGTACCAATGGATAAGGTATAAAACTTATGCCAACACCGAAGGTAAACTCATGGCTAGGTTGACGAATTTTCACCGTCAACATCTCCCCCATGCTTAAACCTTGCTCGTCCTCGAGTAAGCCTTCGATGGATATCATCGTTGCCAAACAATGTTTAAACTTTGCACTTGATCATACATAAGAAAACATAATGCTCTCAAAATTTTAATTCGTTAAAGTTCAACAATGTACTAGCCTTCATGTCTATGGAAGGTAGATTCTTAATTAAGCTTATCCCACAAGTATTCATATGCTCACAAAGTTTAAATAGATCTCAGAATTTTTGAAATAAAGAACAAGATAAAGAAAAGCTAAACCAAGTTCACAAATTTAAATCATCTTGTATATTGCTCATGAACTCTCAACTCACTTGTCTCTCAAGCCTATATATTCTACTCCTTTCCCTCTCATAACATATATGTGTGGTAGGCTTTATATGGAGCTTTTTGGGAAAGTTTAGTCCTAACAAGATTTTATAAATGAGGTGTTGTCAAAACAAGACAAGCTTCTCATGGTCTTACCGAGACTCGTCAAAAAGGTCATTGGAAAATAATGTTAAATCAAGGAGGGGAAAGAGAAAAATACACACACTTGAGATGAGTGGACATGTGCAAAGGGCAAAGGGTGATCCCGAGGCACAAAGGAAGTCCTCGTTATCGGATTGCACATGGTTGGAAAATAAGAATGGACCTTTTAATCTTGAAGCTTTGAATTTCCTCATGCACTTTAGAGAACCGGGGAGTTCACTTTACGCATACTCATATTTTTCTTTCTTCTCTTCTTTCTTTCTTTCTTTCATTCCTTTTCTCATTCATTATTTTTTCCTGTCATTCATTCGGTCATGAGACTTTCACATCGGAGTTTTGATTTTTTTTAATTGCTTCCCTTTGAACTCTAAAATTGCACCGTACCTACCTCCTCCCCCATGCTTAGACGTTGCTCGTCCTTGAGCAAAGAGGCGATAAATAAGGTAGGTACCGGAAATATTTTTCCTTGGAGAGATACTTGAATTCTTCAATGTTGGCACCGTCTTGCGATCTTCCTTGAATTGATGATCCATTCTCAACAATAGGTTGTGGTCAAGGAGTTAATCACAAAAGATGATATTTGGTTTTAAGGGTGGATATCCGGCGAGGTTCGTGAGATCTCCGATGTGGGGATACACAATGCACGGATAAAAGGCTAGCAAAAAGATAGATATGCAAAAACGGAATGACTAGCTTCTTAGTCTCGGGCAAGAGAAATCATGGCCTGCAATAACTCACTCAAAAATAAATCTTGTACACTAAGGTTTATGCACTCAAATATACATAAGGCTCTGGATAGGTTGAGCAACACACAAGCGATATTTGTGACAAGGTTAGCAATATTTTTGAGCATAAAAACCATCATTAATCTATTCATAACTTGAGAGCACATAAAACACTATGGGTCTTTATTTTAATCATAACCTCCGCTAAAGATTAAGCTAGCATTTAAATAAATTCAGATTCATTTTAAGAGAGCACTAGCTTTAACATGCATAAATCAATTACAAAGATAAACAAAGCGGCAATTATAATCATATATCATCATGGCACAAATTTTTGTAACTTTTCAATGATATAATCAAGGTGGTGTATTTATTAATGATGAAATCAAGTTGAAATACAAACTGAAAATAAACAAACACACTTGCTGAAATTTAAATAAAAACAGAAAATATTACGCAAATACACATAAACAAAAGCTGAAAATTACAGAGAAAGAGAAAAGAAAAGAAAACTAAAGTTCCTAAATCTTCCTAGTCCTCCGCCGGTGGTTGGTGTTGATGATCTTGATAGTAATACCCTTGCTCGTAGTACGGTTGGACATTCCCTCGACGAATTGATTCGGCTCTACTAGGTGAAGGCGTCCAAGCTCATAGGCAATATTTGCATTGCCCTCGCCAAGTTGAGCCGCGTTGGCTTGGATGGCTGTGACGTTTTGGGCGTTTCTCGCAACATACCCTCCAATTATGGCCATACTTTGTTGTGGTTGGGGATATTGTGCGTAGGGCTCCGCGAAGTTTGCGTTGGGCACCACATAATTTGGTGGGGGTACAAGTGCACCACCCCCCCATGCTTGCTCTTGTGGCCCTCCGTAATAACTTGGCGGAGGAGGGATCCCACCGAATGGTGGCACATTGGGTTGTGCACCACTCGCTTGTGCGGAGGATGTTCCCTCCTCTACGATTCTTCCTCTTTTGTTTTACCTTGCCGGGACAAGGAGTCCCTCTTCCAACCAATCTTCCCTCCCTTCGATGAAAAGCCTAAGCCTTGCATCCGGAAGGGGTAGGTTCACCATGGCCAAACGAAAACCTCCTCTCTCATCTCCACTAATGTATTTGCCTTGTTGCAAATATTCAATGCCGAGAGAGGTACCACACAAAAGATGGTCGGGGTTTCTTGCGATCCCCGGCCGTAGGGAGAAGGCCAACATAGAGAGGTAGCACCCCGAACCAATATGTCCCGCCCCTGATGTTGCCTCGCAACACCAACGGTTGATCGTAAGGTATGAGGGGTCTATTGGCTGCTTGGCAATTAAAGCCGAGTAGAGCCAATTCAACTCCGTGTCGGTCACCTTCGTCTCCCTCATCCTCCCCAATACCCTCTTGCACATCCAAGAGTGAAATATCCGGATAATGGGGTTGCGGATGCAATTGCGTTGTTGGTGGGCTTCTCCGGAGATTAAATTCCAAAATCTATCTAACATGCCGGGTGGCACGTCAAATTTCTCCGGAGCTCCCTTATGGAATCCAAGTAGTTCCCTAACATGCTCGTAGGGAACCACTTGTTGGACTTCCTCCAAACGGAATGATAAGCTTTGCACCCCATCATCAAGGATAGGTGCAATGGTCATCAAGATTTCCAAGGCGAACTCCTTGTGGGTGTCCGCCGACACTCCATTGGAGAATTGCACCCATCCAAGGTTCCCCAACATGTGGTATATGTCGGTGCCGAAACCCAAGTCGTAGAGTGCTTGGTCGTCGAACTCGACGTTGGGCACAAGTCTCTTCTCAAGACGAGAGAGCCTCTCCTCCTCCTCCGACGACAAAATGATGAAGCCATACGAGGAATATATCGGAGTGTATGGAGGTGGCGCGGTCGAACGGGTCGATCGTCGTGGTGGCACAGGCGGCTCCTCTGTGTGCCCTTGAGGTTTGGTAAACCTCATGGATGTGCTCCTTGCAGCCCTCATACCACCAAGGAGGAGAGCATCGTTCCTCCTTGGTGGTGCCGTATCCGTCTCCATGCTCCGGGGAGACTCGGAAACCGAGTGCCTCCTCGAAGACGTCGTCGATGACGGCTTGGATGACGATGAACCCTTCTTCTTGGATAAGAGACTTGTGGTTTTCTTCCACATGGTTGTTGCACTCTTTTCTCTACTAAAACTCCGGGTTGCAACCGGTAACTAGGCACTTAAACTCTTACTTCGGGATGTGGACTTTGAGTGGATTAAGGTGGTGGATTTTTTTTGAGCTATCAATCTTGGGAAGGTTGGCTATGTCTATGGAGGTTTTGGGCACACAAACTTGAACACACAAACTAAGAAAGGAGAGGGAAGTTTGCCTGCAGAAAACGGGAGCCGGGGGGCTCCTTAAGTAGGGGAGGCCGGTCGGCCTGGCCGACCGGCCTGGGGTGCCTGGTGCTCCTCCCCACCTCAGCTTTCTTCCAGCACGATCATTTCTCCTCTGCAACTTTCCTGCCCGCGTGCTCCATGAGTTGCACCGCCCAAACGCTCTCGTCCACTCCTTTTCTTGCATTATTGGTCCTTCCACTTGATGCTTCATGCTTTGGGTCATGTCCATGCTCCCTAGCTCCACTTGCTTCACATGCCACCATGAAATTCCTGCAAAGTTGATGCTTGCTGCCCACCACGCTTGTCCTTTGCATGTGGTCTAGATGAAAGTTGATGAAAGGGTATCCAATGGTGCATGCATGATTAATTCAAACTAGATTGCCTCCATTTAGGTATGTTTAAGGTTAAGCACTCCTCTAATTCGAAATTTTAAATTATTTTTCAGAGCCATGCAAGAGCTCAAGCATAAATTTAGAGAAGTTTTTAAACCATTAAAAATAAATGTAAGTCGAAAATATTTTCCGACTACGTTGATATCGGTCTCACCGGTATAGTTTGCCTTCATCGGTTGAGAGCAAACTTTTCCCGGCTTGATCATGGGGGCATAGGTTTAGGTTCTAATTTTAGCTAAATGAGAGAGATTTTGAATAAAACAAAATTAGATGAGGCTTAGAAAATTCTAATCCTAGAGAAACCAAGGATATAGATATTTAAACCAACCAAAAGTTTTAATTTCTAGGTTCACGCGAGTCCTACCACGTGCTGAATTTTATTAACACCTAGATATAAGTCGTGGCTCTACTCGTGTGTTTTTAGCATGAAAAATAAGTCAACCTCAGCACCATAATGAGGGTGAAAGGTTGAGTTAGGTTCTGAAATTATTTGGTTGTGGTTTCTCGAAAAGAAAAGAACAAACAAGCACATAGGAGGGTTCATGCAAAGGGTTTATGATAAAGCAAAATATTCAATTAAGAATTATGTCTCTAATATTGTTCAACCACTTCTAAGTCTAATGTCTTTGCGTAATAAAACTCAAAACTAAATTATTAAAAAGACTCGAAAAACCTGGAATCGGGTTGTCCTCCCGGTAGCTTATTCTTGACTCGACGAAACGGGTTGCCTCCCGCCTAGCGCTTCGTTTATAGTCTATAGCTAGACTTCTTCACTTGATTACTTCGGATCAACACTCTTTGCGGGTGTTGCAATCTTGGGTACCCACTTCCACACCATCTTGGGCAGGGCCTTGTTTTCCGGCTTAGTCATTTTTTGGTCTTCACAGGCGGCTTCTCTTCCTTTGTCTTGACGGATGCAACACCTTCTTTGATTTTCTTTACGTTCATTTTTTTCGGCTCCTTCTTCTTTTTCAGCCCCTCCTTTTGCTTCGGTTCTCCCTTCACTCCAATCATGTTGCATGCCTCGATTCTTGGACGGAACTTGAAGGAACTCCTTCCTCCATTGATATCGAACATGATCTCCCCCTTGCCAACATCAATAGTAGCTCCCACGGTCTTGAGGAAAGGCCTCCTAGGATGAGCGGCGGCTTCTCCCTCTCTCCCATCTCGAGCACCACGAAGTCGACGGGGATGAAGTGGTGTTCGACCTTCACGGGTACATCTTCGGCAATGCCCAAGGGATAGCGAATGGAGTTATCTCCCAACTCCAAACATATACCCGTAGGCTCCATTGGTAGGCGTAGCTTCTCAAACACATCCCTCGGCATGACGCTTACACTAGCTCCAAGGTCGCCTAACGCCTTCTCGAAGTTGAAAGAACCAACCGAACATGAAATAGTAGGCACCCGGGGTCCTTTTGCTTCTCTAGCTCATTAGCAATAGTGGCACTACATTCCTCGGACATCTTGACATGATCTACCCCGAGTGTTGCTATCTCATATTTATTTGCAAGTATGTCTTTAAAGTAATGAGAATATGTAGGTACTTGTAGGGCATCTAGTAATGGCATGTTGATGCTAAGTCTACACACAACCTCCACAAACTTCTCAAAGTGGTTGTCAAGTTTACCTCCGAAGTAGCGTGGCTTCAGTTGCGGTATCCTCGTGTCTTCCTCCGGCATCTCAAATTCGGGATCTTCAGTGACGATCCCCGTAACCTTTTCTTTAGTAGCTCCTTCCACCTCGGTGAATGGTTTAAGCTTCCTTGCTCCCGTGGAACATTCCGGGTCTTCGATCTCCTTCCCCAAACGTGTTTGAATGGACTTCGCCGATTCGGGACTTTTGGGTTGTCTTGGAAGCTTCCCTTCATCATTAGTGAGGCGCCCCGCAAGTTGTCCAACTTGTGTCTCGAGCATCTTCATCATGTTGAGCACTTGATGATTGGAACTTCCGACCTCCGTCACTTTGCTATCGATGTTCTCCAACACCTTGTCTATGGTCTTGAACTTGGTGACGGTGTCCTTGTTGATCTTAGCTTGCTCGTCCATGAACTCCTTCAATTGTATACGAAGCGGAACCGCGTTAGGAATAGATGAGCTTGCATTAAATTGAGGTCTACCTTGCCGCGGCGGAAGTTCGACAATTCTCCCTTCCTCATGTAGTCGAGCGTTTTGGCTTCCTCCGGACAATCTTTGCGGACATGGCCATACTCTCCACATTCTTCGCATGTGGACCTTGCTTCGGCGGCCTTCAAGTCTTGAGCCTCTTTCTTTTCCATCTCCATCTTCTCCAACCTCCTCATGAGCGAGTCGATCTTGCCTTCAAGTATGTCCTCCTTCTCCACTTGCAAGACTCCTTTGACGTTCCCCGTGGGTTGAACCGGATGTAGGCGCCCGGATGACGCCCATGTGTCATTATCCGCGACCTTATTGAATAGAGTGAAAGCTTCCGTCGGCGTAAGCTCGATGATAGATCCTCCCGCCGATGCATCGATGATCGTCCTTGACGCCATGGTGAGTCCTTGATAGAACTTTTGCACGAGGTCTTCTTTCGGGAACTTGTGATGTGGAACCGCCCGAGTGTACTTGTTGAAGCACTCGAATGCCTCTGAGATAGTCTTCGTAGGATATTGAACAAAGGTGGCAATCTTATTACGCAAGCTTTAAGTTTTACCCGGTGAGTAGTATTCCTTCATGAAAGCCTTCATCAACGTGTTCCAATTTTGCACCGTCTCCGCCGGTTGAGAGTGGAACCATTGCAAAGCCTTCCCGAGTAGTGAGAACGGAAAAAGCCTTGCCCTCATTTGATCTTGAGTCACCCCATCCATGTTGAAGGTCTGACATAGTTGAATGAATGCTTGGAGGTGAAGGTTCGGATCCTCTTTACCGGTGAAGGGTGAATGTTGAACCATGCGGATTGTCGAGGTCTTGATCTCGAACAGTCTTCCGATCTCCTCAAGGTTCAAGATTGGTAGGTCGATGATGTCCGGGGTGCATAGCTCCCCAATCTTGCGCACTTGCGGTGGTTGGTCACCCATCGGTGGAAGTCTATTCTCTCGAGGACTTTGAGGTGGTGAATTCTTCGGAGATTCCTGCGATCCTTTGTCTTCCGACTCCGAATCTACAAAATCCAGCTTTTTAGCTTGATGTGCTTCGCGTCTCCTTAGCCTGTAAAGTTTTTCTGGATCATCCACAAAATTATTGGGTTTGTTGGAGAGGTAGCCGTCCATCTCCTGTTAGGGTTAGCAATAAACAAAGTATGCAAAAACTCGAAAGTAAAAACAAATCTATAAAAACTAGGGTTAGACAAACTAGATTAGATGTATTTTGAGGATGATCAAAGTTTAGTAGATGCAAAAAGAAAACAAAAAGAAAATTTAAATTACAAGAAAAGGCAATAAAAAATCAAATCTTGATCACTTGTTCCCCGGCAACGGCGCCAGAAAAAGGGGCTTGTTGACGGTTAATAGCTGTATCAAAGTTCGTTTATGACTTGCAAGCAGACAAGTCTCCCATCGTAGTCAAGGGACCCTTCTTCCCTCGAGTGGTGAACCCAAGGTATCGAATCCGTGGAACAAATGTGTGACACAAAAGTTGATTTAGTAAAGCCAAATAACTCCAATCTTTGGTAAAAGATAAACCCTAATGCATCTAGGTAAAAGCCACGAAACTAATCTAATCTACTAAAGACCGGAGATAACAAAGTAAGATTGGGTAGATAAACCGATCTAGAGAGATCGGGGTAAGCCTTTTGTTGAAGTTCCAAGCAAGAGAAGAAGTAGCAAATCGAATCTTAATAGAAGCCTGTTGACGGTTAATAGTTGTATCAAAGTTCGTTTAGACTTGCAAGCGGACAAGTCTCCCGTCGTAGTCAAGGGACCCTTCTTCCCTCGAGTGGTGAACCCAAGGTATCGAATCCGTGGAACAATGTGCAACGCAAGGATTCAATCTAGTAAAGCAAGGTAAAGCTATCTATTGAAGAGGCTAGTTGCATCTAATCTACTAACTCATAAAGAAAACACATCTAATCTAATCTACTAAAGAGGTAACAAGAGAAAGCAAGAGATAACCAATCTAGAGAATCTAGATCATGCTTATGTTGTAGCTCCAAACAAGATAGATGAAGATAGTAAAGCGAATCTCATTAAAAGCATCTTTAAATCATGGCCTTCCCATCCGACTCCGAAAACGCCCGCCTTTCGGAACCCCCGTTCTGTCACAACGTATCCCTATTCATGCGGGTAGTCTAGGGCGAGTTCGATAGAACAAGTTGAAATCACTTGGCCGGTCCGTATGCACCTCTAGCCACCGCGGCTACAAGAGCACCCTATGTAATCTAGCTATAGACTAGATCGTAGAAGAAGCAAAACCAAGAAGAAAACAAAATCATCGAGAAGGCACTTAATCGCTAGAAATCGGATTCACTTACAAACTTCACCATGAATGATTACATGAACAAGATCACCACCGGGGCCCTCCCTCGATCTTGATCCTCGCTCCGGAGCTCCGACGTGGTCTTCCATGCAAGGTTCCCACGTCGGCTAGGGAAACCCTAGACAACTAGCACGACCCTCATCTCCGAGATGGTGTCCCTCAAGCTTCTCTGCTCCTCGGCAGCGGATTACGACTTGATTCCTCTATGGCTCTCGGTTAGGGGGCTATTTATAGCCTGAGAAGCAATTAGGTCAAAGGGGAGGCCGATTGGGTCCCGAAAAGGGCTGGGCCAGCCGGCCTGGGCCCAATTCGGCCCACTCGTGGCCTGCTTCGCCCGGTGTTGCTTCCCGCGTCTTCTAGATGTTCTCCCCTTTTGCATGTGGGCCCTTGACGTCAGTTTCTCTCCGAATTGGACTCAACTCCTTGTCTTGCAAGATTCAGCACTTTTCTGGTTCGGTCCTCGGAGTTTATCATCTTCTCGGGCTTGGTCCTTGGGCTCTTGGGGTTATGTTCACTTCATTGTTTGACTTGTATCGGGCTTCAAGGTCTTGTCATGAGGTGCTTAATGAACTTATCCCGGAAGTCTTGCCTTCAACGTTAAAACCCTACGTAAACACTTAACTCCAAAACCGACATGCACAAGTGAACTTGTTATACCACGGGGGTTAGTACCAATGAATAAGATACAAAAGTCATGCCAACACCGAAGGTAAACTCATGGCTAGGTTGACGGATTTTCACCGTCAACAAAGCCTCTTTAAATCGTGGTTTCCCGTCCAAATCCGAAAACATCCGCCTTTCGAAACCCCCGTTCTGTCACAACGTATCCCTACTCATGCGGGGAGCCTAGGGTGAGTCAAAAGACAAGTTGAGATTCTTTCGGAAGATCCGGCGTGTACCTCTAGCCACCGCGGCTACAAGAACACCCTATGTAATCTATCTCAAGAATAGATTTGGAATAAGCAAAGCCGATCGAAAAACGAAATCTTCGAGGAAACACTTGATCGCTAGGAAAAGATTCAACTTGATATTTCAACTATAACAATGATACATACACAAGATCACCATCGGGATCCTTCCTTGATCTTTCTTCTAGCTCCGGGAACTCCGACGTGGTCTTCTGTGCAAGGTTCCCATGTCGGCTAGGGAAACCCTAGTCAACTAGCTCGACCCTCTCCTCTCCGAGATGGTGTCCCTCTCTTCTCTGCTCCTCGGCGGCCGATGACGAATTGTATCCTCCGTGGCTCTCGGTCAGGGGGCTATAAATAGCCTGAATGGCGGCTAGGGCAAAGGAGGGGGCAAACAGGCCTTGAACTGGGCTGGGCCGACCAGCCTGGGCCGGCCGGCCTGCGCCCATCCAGGCCCATCCCGAGGCCTCCTTTGCTCTACGTCGGTTCCCTCGCTTCCTGGATGTTTCGCCCTTCTGCATGTAGGTCCATGTCGTCAGTTTCTCTCCGAATTGGGCATAACTCCTTGTCTTGCAAGATTCAGCACTTTTCAGGTTAGGTCCTCGGAGTTTGTTGTCTTCTCGGATCAAGTCCCTGGCTTCTTGGAGTTAAGTTTGCTTCATTGCATGACTTGTACGGGGCTTCAAGGTTTTGTCATAAGGAGCTTGATGAACTTATCCCGAAAGTCTTGCATTCAACGCTAAAATCCTGCATAAACACTAAACTCCAAAACCGACATGCACACGTGAACTTGTCATACCACGGGGGTTAGTACCAATGGATAAGGTATAAAACTTATGCCAACACCGAAGGTAAACTCATGGCTAGGTTGACGGATTTTCACCGTCAACAGGCGGCGATGGGAGCACGGCGGCGCGCCCGCGGTCTCGCGGGTTCCGGCGAGGCTCGCGGCGGTGCGGCGCAATGCGTGGCTCGAAAGGCTTGAGTGTGGTCTAGGGAAGGCGTAGAAGCGCTTGAACGACGGCGAGCGCGAGCGGGGGATGGACTTCAACGGCGGCGGCGGCAATGGCGCGGCGCGGCGCGGCGGTGGCTCGGGATGGTGTGGGGGCGAGGGGAGAGCGGGGCGGCCTTATATGCACGCGAGTCGCGGTGACGGCGGGTGACGCCGGGAGGGCATCTCCATGCCACGGCGGCACGAGCGTCGTGCGTACTCCGCCGGCGCCGCGGACGGAGCGGGGATGCGCCGCGTGCACGGCGCGGTACGGCGGCGTGGCCGGCGCGGCTCGAGGTGCCTAGGGCGGAGCGAGCGTCGGGGCGCGTGGATCTCGGGTAGCGCATGCCTCGGGCGGAGAGAACGTCGGGAAGGTGCGTGGGGGCACGACCGCCGAGGTTCGGCGGCGCCGGCCGGCGACGCGCGGGAGCGCGGGCACGCGACGTCGCGGCGTGCTGGCGCCCGGCCCTAAACTGTGTTGCTGGCACTGATTTCAAATTAGAATTTCTCCAAAACTTTGAATAAAAGTCGACCAAGCTTTGAACACGAAAGTTGTAGATCTAGTCACCCTCTACGACTTCCGAAAAGGCTATATGGGGTTTTTCTTCACAGATTTTGAAATACACTGCTGCCAACATTGAATGTTAGCGTGTTCCCTGAAACAGTAGACCCTGCCTTTGCAACCAATTTTTCAAGCTTTTCCACTCAAAATTTGAAATGCCAATCTACATGAAAGTTGTGTCCCTCAACAAGATGGACAACTTTCATAAAGGTAGAATTTTAAGTGTTTAGGTGAATTTTGGAGAACACGGAAAAAGTTCCGGCAGACATCTATGGACACTAGGGGTGAAAGGGGTTTGACCAAGTCTTTGACCATGGGTTGGCCCCACAAGTGTGTTTACTAGTCACAGGGGGTCACTAGAGTAGGTTAGTGAGTTTTTTGGGGTGAGGGCCCAGGTTGACCGTGATTTGGCCACTGTCAGTTGGGTTGACCGGCTCTTAGGTTTAAGTAAAAACCTGGGGCGTCACAGAGAGGACCGCAGAGGTCTGTCAGGGTAAGTATCTTGTCCACCGCGACAGGGCGGTGTAGCTTGCCTGACCAGTCGGCGGGCAAGCTACTGAACTTGTTCATTTGAAATGCAGGTATGGAGAAAGAACTTGGTGACCTCAAGGATGCCGCCCGGTACGTAATGGACCTCTACGTCCCTCAGGAGGAGGGGGGGGAGCCGAAAGAGCTGATCGACCGGTTGGATGAGGACTAGAGCTGCATCAAGGGCCTGCTTCTGGACACTGCCAAGCTCGTGGCGGCTGCAGCATTGTCGGCGATGAAGTACCATGATTCATCATTCGACCTACAAAAGGTCTCAGAGGACATCGACCTGTCCGGTTTGGTGGGGCGTGAGGACATCATGGCAGCCGCGGAGGAGGTCGTCAACAAGTTCGATTTCGATAATGACAGAGTCGAGCTGAAACAAGCTTTAGGTGTAAGTTAGGCCAAGGCCTAGCAGATGTAAATGAACTTTTATCATAATAAAGCTTTTGCCAAATATAAAGTATGCGCATCATTTGAGTAGCAAGGACTATCATTATGCGTGCTCGAAAATAACTAGGTCGTAGGAGAAGCCCTCCGCTAACCCAACTCAGTGGAGGAACGACTTACCGACTGTGCGACTCAGTGTGGAGAGTTAGGCACAGCCGGCACGCGGAGGGGGGGTCATGGACCCTAGGTCTTGTGAACCAGCGACTTATGAACATTCATAAGGAAAGTGAAAGCCAAACATGTGATGGGAACTTGAAAGCGTAAGGTATGCAAAAACCCCTTCAGGCCGTGAGACCCATAGGTTGGCAAAGCCAAGCCCCCGAGTGCTTCGGGACCTAACCTAGACCAAGTCCCCCGAGCGTTTCGAGGGGGGAGGGTAAGAACAGAAAGTAAAAAGGAGACCGAAATGCTGGTCGACAGAGGGGTTGCCGAACATGGGATCTCTTTCTTTATTAAATGGAAATTACAAAAGATGAGAGTACATACCTTTTATTTTGATACACATCTTCTAAGGGTAGAAGCGATGTAAATGCTCGATTTTCTAGATGTTCGGGACGCCTTGGCCGTCGGCCCACTGAAGGCGGTTGGTCGCTGGACCGACGACCTCCATCACGATGAAGGGACCTTCCCAAGGGGCAGAGAGCTTATGCATTCCCTTGGTGTCTTGGATGCGACGCAAGACTAGGTCTCCCACATTGAAGGATCGCTCACGCACGTTGCGGTCGTGGTAGCGACGTAGTTGCTGCTCATGTCATGTATGCCGCATCAGCGCAGCCATGCGGTGTTCCTCGATGTTGTCAAGGTCGACCTTGCGCGTCTCCTCGGCTGTCCCCTCTTCGTAGTGTTGGATGCGTGGGGCTCCAAAGGCTAGGTCGGTAGGGAGGACGACCTCCGACCCGTACACCAAGAAGAATGGTGAATAACCCGTAGCTGAACTAACCTAGGTCCGGAGACCCCAGATCACATGAGGCAGCTCAGCTAGCCACCTGGTGGCGTATTGGGAGGCGTCGTCGAAGATGCGGTCTTTGATACCCTAGAGCACCATGCCATTTGCGCGCTCGACCTGACCGTTACAGCGCGGGTGCGCCACCGAGGAGTAGTAGATGTTGATGAGGTTGTCTTGGTAGAAATCCCAAAAATCAGACTATGTGAAGGCTGTCCCTAGGTCGGTGACGATCCTGTGGGGAACCCCAAAGTGGTGGGTGATGTCTTCCATGAACTTTGCTGCTTCCTTCGATGTGACGGTGGCGACGGCTCAGACTTCAATCCACTTGGTGAACTTATCCACCGCCACCAGGATGTGCCTGTAGCCACTAGGAGCCGTTCTGAAGGGCCCCACTAAATCTAGACCCTATATAGCAAAGGGTTAAGACAGAGGAATTGTTCTCAAGGCTTGAGCCGGCACGTGCTGCTGCTTGGCAAAGGACTGGCACCCTCTGCGTCGCCAGACCAAGTCTTGGGCGTCAGCCAGGGCGGTGGGCCAATAGAAGCCCGACCTGAAGGCTTTTCCCACCAGGTTTGCAGATGTTGCGTGTTTGTCACATTCCCCACCGTGAATCTCCTGTAGGAGCTGGAGACCTTCAGATCTAAGGATGCACCACATCAGCATGCCGTTGGAGGCAGATCTCCGGTAGAGCTCAATGCCGATGACGACGTAGTTGGTGCTGCGCCTGATGATTTTCTCACGTTCGACCTTGTCTTCAGGCACGTGCTTCTCCAAGATGTAGGCGATGAATTCGAGGCGCCAGTCGTCTTCGGCCTCCACCATGAGGACATCACGGCCATCTGGAGGAGGCACGTCGCCCGATGATGTTTCTGGGTCGCTGAGGAGCCTGATCGACGACTTTTGTAGGTCTTGGAGGAACACGCGAGCCGGGACTAGCACTTGTTTTGACCCTAGTTTGGAAAGGACGTCGGCCGCCACATTGTTGTCGTGGCAGACGTGATGGAATTCCAAGCCTTCCAAGTGAGCCTCGAGCTTCCGTACCTCGGCGCTGTAAGCATTCATCGAATCCTTCTTGATATCGCACACCTTATTGACTTGGTCGATGACGACCTTGGAGTCACCGTAAGTGATGAGCCGCTTGATTCTTAGGGAAACAATGATGCGCAGTCCGTGGATCAAGGCCTCGTACTCGACGCTGTTGTTGGACGCCTTGTAGTGGATCTGCAGGACGTATTTCAAGTGGTCGCCCTAAGGTGAGATGAAGAGCACGCCCGCGCCTGCGCCTACTCCTTCAAGGTTCAGGGAACCAACAAAGTACATTTTCTAGTGCTTCGGCTTCTCCGTCGGTGGGGGTTGCTGGGTCTCTGTCCATTCGGAGACGAAGTCTGCAAGGATCTGGGACTTGATGGCCCGTCATGGACAAAACTCAAGCTCGAACTCGCCTAGCTCGACCGACTACTTGACGATGTGCCCAGTGGTGTCGTGGCTGTGTAGGATTTCTCCCAAGGGGAAGCTGGAGACGACCTTGATCTTGTGCGACTGGAAGTAATGCCGCAGCTTGCGAGAGGTGACGAGGAGAGCATACAACATCTTCTGGTGTTGAGAGTACCTGATTTTGCTGTCAGATAGGAGCTCACTGACGTAGTAGACAGGTCGCTGGACGGGATATGGGTGACCTTCTTCAGGCCGTTCCACCACCAGGACCGCGCTGACCACCTGTGTGGACACGGATATGTAGAGTAGCAAGGTCTCTTTAGGCGCCGGGGGAACCATGACCGGAGGTGTCGTGAGGAAGGTCTTCAACTCTTCGAGTGCCTGATCTGCCTCATCTGTCCACTCGAATTTGTTGGACTTTTCTAGTAACTTGAAGAAGAGCAGGCCTTTCTCCCCAAGCTTGCTAATAAAGCGACCTAGAGCCACCATCATGCCGGTGAGCTTCATCACGTCTTTCTTCCCGGTAGGTCTCTTCATCTTGCGGATGGTGTTGACCTTAGATGGGTTCACCTCGATGCCCCGGTGGCTCACCATGAAGCCTAGAAGCTTGTCAGATGGGACACCGAAGACACACTTCTCCGGGTTGAGCTTCTAGCGATAGCGCCAGAGGTTGGCGAAGGTCTGGGCGAGGTCGACGATGAGCTTGTCCTCAACGGTGGTCTTGATGACCACGTGGTCGACGTATGCTTCGACGTTCTTGCTGATCTGGGACTCTAAGCACTTCTGGATGGCCTTCTAGTAGGTCGCTCCAACGTTCTTGAGGCTGAATGTCATGGCTGTGTAGCAGTAGATGTCGTGCAGCGTTATGAACATCATTTTATCCTGGTCGGAGACCTTCAAGGCTATCTGGTTATAGCCTGAGTAGCAGTCGAGGAAGCATATCAGGACGCTTCCAGTGGTGGACTCGACGACCTGGTCAATGCGCAAAAGAGGGAAGAAACTGGTGAGTGCGAGTTCCTATTTCTCCTCGAGGTAGTCGTCGATGACCACCGTCTTTGCTTGGTCGGCAAGGCTGAGGCAAACCTTCTTCATCGCTGGCATAGCATCCAGGGTGGTCTCAGTGTGCTTCTGCTCTGGGACAGTGAGGTCGATTGGGGTGACCTTCGCTGCTTCGGCGATCATGACCGCCGAGGCTTCGATGCAGGCGTTCGTCATGGCGATCTCCAAGGCCTCGTTGTTGCACTTGAACAAGACGATCAGGTCACCGTAGACCGTGAGGACTCCATGGAGGTCGGCATCTTCAACACTAGATAGGTGTAGTATGGAATAGCCATGAACCTGGACAGCATGGGGCGACCTAGGATGGCGTGGTACGAAGACTTGAAGAACCTCGAAGCTGAGATACTCCGTGCGAAAGTTTTCCTCCATGCCAAATGTCACTGGGAGGGAGACCCGACCCATGGGGTAGGCAGCCTTGTCAGGGACGATGCCAAAGAAGGGCTCGTCGCATGCCGTCAGCCTCTTGAAGTCGAAGTCCATCTTCTTCAGGGTGTCGACGAAGATAACGTTGAGCCCACTTCCCCCGTCGATGAGGGTCTGAGGGAGCAGGGCGCCCTCGACTATGGGCTCGACGACAAGCGGGTAGGACCCAGGATCTAGGATGTGGACCAAATGATCAGCCCTGGAGAATGTGATCAGCTGCTCCAACCAACGCAGGGGCTGTGATGGCTTGGTGTGGATGAGCTGGATCTCGCGCTTGTCCTTGCGATACCTCCTCTTGCTCGCGTTGGTCTTCAGGCTGTCGACGATCATGTTGATCGACCTCTTGGCCTACTGGAATGGGTCGTTGGGGTTGCCTATCTCCGGTGGAGGAGGTATCTCGCGCTCATCGCGGAGGCCCTCCGGCTGCGGGTTATCACGTCACCGGTCCTCGCGGCGATCGTTGTCGCCGCGGCCACGTTGATCATCATGGCGGTTGTTGTTGTAGCGACGTGAAGACTTCTGATCGCTGTCGCCTCTGGATCGCTTCGGGTCGTCAGGCGTGCGGAACGCCCTCTTGAATTGTGTGCACTCACAGAAGGTGTGAGTGGACCCCTCATAGAACGTGCAGGGGTTTTCAAGCACCACGTTGAACTCATCAACATGGAACGTCGAAGGTTGGTCCCTCTACCGCAAGCACCTCTAAAGGTCTCTTGCGTAGCTTGGAGCATAGATCGGTCGCAGCGGCAGAGGTCCCTGCGTTGCGCTTGGCGTTGGAGTCAAACTGGTTGACCAACACCTCGTCGGTGTCGATGAGCTTGTTCACGACCTCCATGAGTGACGCAACTATGGTGGCGCCTAACTCGTGGATCTTCTCGAAGACCTTGCGGTCCCTCATGCCTTTCTTGTAGCTGTCCATGACCTGGTCATCCCGGATGCCAACCCAGGTGTTGCGGTTCTCGAAGAACCGGTTGGTGTAGTCGCGAAGCCGCTCGCTAGTTGTAACACCCGAAAATTCCATCACAATAAAATATTTCTAGCAACATGGTTTAGTTTTATTTTCTAAGGATTTAATAAATTTGAATAAATAAATTTGCCTTTAATTAAATTAAACAACATTTAATAATTAGAATCACCCAAGTGTTTGTGCATCATGTTGAAAGCATAGGCTTTTGTTGTGGCTTTAAAAGTCTTTAAAAGTTTGTGAAATCTTGTGAAAAGTTGAGTTAAAAAAATGTTAAAAGTTTGTATTTGAAAAGAGTTTAAAAAGGGGTTTAAAAAAGAAAAAAAAAGAGAAACCCAAACCCTTTCCTTCCCCATCCGGCCCACGCGGCCCACTCCCCTCCCTCTTTTTCTTTTTCCACCGACGACCCATTTATCTTTCCGGCCCAGCAACACCGCGGCCCGCTCCACCTCACCTTCCCCTCTCTCTCCGGTCACCGACAGGTGGGACCCACCTGTCGGGAGCGTCTCCCACCTCTGGTCGCCCCATCCCCTGGCCATGGCCGGCCCGCACCGCCCCTACCCCGGTGCCCTCCCCTCCTGCGCCCTTCCCTTCCCCTCTCCGTAACCGCCCTCCACCGAGCCACCCGCAGCCGCCATTAATGGCCGGCCGGCCGAGCTCCCACGCCACCGCCTCTGGCCATTCCCCTCCCCCATCTACGCCCTATAAAGGACAAGCAGGACCTCCTCTCCACCCCACGCCCCTCCCCTTCTCTCCTCCCTCACCACAGCGCCACCGCCGCGGAGCGCCGCCGCCACCGGCCGTCTCCGCCGCTGAGCCACCCCCTCTGGCGCTTCCCCCTCCCCTCCGACCCCCGGGTGGTTTCCCCTCCTCCTCCTTTTCCTTTCCATGCACTTGCCATCGATTTTGGCGCACCAGAACGCTCTTTCGGCCATCGCCGGCGAGCTCTGTCGTCGTCTCCTGCCGCGTGCTGCCGGTCTCCAGCGAGACCGCCGCCCCAACAGCCGGCCGCCGTCGGATCGTGGACCAACGGAACGGATGGATCTCAGCCCCGGGTCAAAATTTCTTGAACCGGTCAAACAAAGCCGCCGCCGGCAGATTTGCTAAAGAGACCCTATGTTTCTTTTGAACCACAAGCCGGTCCTCCCACCAATAGAAACCCTTTCAAACAAGTCCTTTTTCTTATGTTTTAACCCCTGAACTCTTTAGTTTTTTAGCCCGCAGACCACCCTTACTCTTTTATGCTTTAAACCTCGGGTTTTACACATAATTATGTTTAGGTCCCTGAAATCTTGCAGAATACCCCCCTAAACTTCCAGATATTTCACAATTTAGTCGTTGAACCTTGTTTCACCCATATCTTTTTCGTTCTAGCTCCGTTTTACGCGTTCTTGGTGTCCACGCGGCCGTCTCTCAGAGCCCGTCATTTCTAAAAGCTTGTTTTAGTCTTTTGGTAATGTTTGATGTATTTTTTTATTTATTGCATGTTTTCTTGCATGATCGTAGACAACACGCCGTTCGAGGAAGAACAAGTGCAGAGCTTTGAAGTAAAGGAGAGTAGCTTATCGTTGGAGAAAGGCAAGTGACCCTAACCACCCTTCTACCTATGCTTTAATCAAGAATACTATAAATTAATCAGAACATGGAGAACCACCCGGGAAAACAGTGCAACCACAGTCCACATGGCTCTGGCTTAGCCAATTAATTAGGTGTGTGATTGTATTGACGACCTTATCTGAAAGGAACACAGGGGGCTCCGGGTTGCAGGGGTATAACCAGGTTCTTTCGGGGTAGCAGCCTTTGCTAAGGTGCTGACCACTAGGGAGGGTTATGGTCCGCCCTGAGCTGTAACTGTCATGGGTTGTTGGTGCTTTTGCATATCTTTGTAAAGGCTTCGTAGCGTCCCTATGCAATCACACCTCGTAAGTGTGGTATTGTGCCTAATCAGCACATGCATGGTTGGGTTCAAAGTTCTTCGGGACTTTTACGCGAACTGTGATGAAAGTGTGCAACCTCTCCAGAGTGTAAAACTGATCGATCAGCCATGCTCACGGTCAAGAGCGGCCTGGACCCTCACATGATTAATGAACTTAACGATGGATTTAATATTGCTTTCTGGTTATTCATGTGGCCTTGCTGAGCTCCAACCATAAGTGTGCTCATCCTTGCTTACGCTGTTCAGAGAAGAATCTCGGAGTGGAGTACTTCACCGACTACGAGGAGTTCTGAGGATGCGATCAACCAGTCAGAAGCGTGTGGAAGATGAAGATGGAGTTGCATCTTCATAGTTATCGTTGTTCGTGTAAAGACCTTCGTGTCTACCCTCGTGAGTGTAATAAAAGTTAATAAACCTTTTCTGTATGTTTTGAGAAATGTCTTGTGATATTACACTCATGAGTCTATCATATGTGTGAAATTGTGATCCTGACACACATATGAGATGCATTCGGTTTTCTACGGAAAATCAGGTGTGACACCAGTCTTCATGGTCACCTCTCGAGGTTGAAGGCGTTTCCAGGGTGATAGTAGGTCACCTGGAAGTTTGAAGTGAAGGCCTGGGATAGGTCGGCCCATGACTTTATGCTGCCGACCGGGAGGTTGTTGAGCCAGAGCAACGGTGCGTCTCCCATCACCAGCGGGAAATAGGCCGCCATATGATCAAAGTTGCTGCCGGCCGCCTTGACGGAGACATAGTAGGTCGACAGCCAGATGTTGGGGTCGGAGCGGCCGTCGTACTTCTGGATGTTCAGCTTAAAGTTATCGAGGTAGGTGACCGATCGGAGATGAGGAGCTAACGCAGGTAAGGCGGTGATGGCCATGTCGTCGCCATTGTCTCCGACCTGGGCGCCACCCTCATTCTATGTAGGGGCCACGACCTGGGATCTGAACTGGTGATCCTAATTAGGGAGCAGACCCTTAGGGTGACTGTAGTCCGCCTCGTACTGGACACGTTGCCTGTTCTTGACGTCATGTCGATCGCGCTCCTCTCACTCTACGATGTGATGAACAGTGCCCAGGGGGGCATACTCGCGATCGTAGTCTAGACAACGTCGGAGTTCCCGCTCTTCGCGCTCGCGATGGCGCTGGTCAATGTAACCGCGAGTGTCGCGTCCGCGTCTATTCTTATCGAGGTTGGTGTGTAGGTCGTCGTCTTTCGCGTTGTTCGCCTGAGGCTGGTCGACTTCCTCCTGGATGGTGTGGAGCTTTCTGTGCGCATGTTGATTAGATCAACTACGTGAGTGTCGGCTCGATGAAGACACCGTAGATTTGGACGCTGCACTACTCTCTTCCACCAGGGCTGTGGCGACCCGGAGGTAAGCCATAGCCGTGTCAGCCTTAGGAGGGGATTCCTGGAGACGTGCCATAGCCGCACCCAAGTTGGCCTGTGGGCTGCTGAACGTCGGCAGCCCTGCCTCTTTGAACTCGAGGTGTAGCTCGTGGGTGCACGGAAGTACCGTCTGGCGCTGCTCCTCTGCCCGTCTCTGGGCGCGGTTGGCATTGCCCTAGATCCAACGTGCCTCCTCTGAGTCCGTCGCGCCGACCCGTGGTGGTTCGTTCGCCGAAACCACCAGGATCCGCCGCCAGATGGAGCTCTGGTCGTTGGGAGAGATGCGGACTCAGACCTTTTGGAACTCGTCGGCGTTTGGACATGTGGGAGTTCGCGTACTGCGAGGAGCACTACGCTCCTTGTCAATCTTCTTCGGCAGCCGCAGAGGGTGTGCCGCGCGCCCTTGTGATAGGTTCACAGTACATCGAGCGGATCACGGCGGTGTGATGCTCGGTCTTGAGGTCGCCAGAAGACTCTCGCCGCCCAGATTAGATCTGGGAGGACTTGGCTGCCAGGCGGATGTAGGCGTCGCTAGGTGGTCGCAGACCAAAGGGGAAGGTCTTGCGATGCAGCGCAGTCTGCGTTGAGCGCTGGGCACTCTCGCAGATATGGAGGGTCTCCTCCATCATGGCGATGACTCGCTCCATTCCCTGAACGATATCATAGGGTTTGGGCGGGTGGGTCTTCGACTTCAGATCAGAACTGGGGGCGGCGACGGGTGTCGTCGGGATCTTCGCAGAGACCACCGGGGAGGTCGCCGCCGCCAGTGTGGTTGAGGTCGCCATGAAAGAGCCGAAGCAGATCTCCACAGGGTTGGCAAGGATGTCCACCACGCTCGCTGGAAAAACGACACCAGATCGGGACACCATGCTGCACAGCGAGTTCCCGATCACCCCTGGCACGCCAACTATGAGGGGGTGAGACCTGGACAGATCCACTAGGGGGCAACCCAAGCGGTTGTAGGTTGATTGAAGGGGATCGGGACCTAAGAGCGTAGGTGGTAGTTCGCAGGGAGAACTCGGAATATGGCGAGGATGGCGAGAGACACAAAGGTTTATACTGGTTCAGGCCTCCGGAGAGTAAAACCCTACGTCCAGTATGTAGTGGAATTAGGCGTGAATGGGGAAGTCCCTTCGAATGGAACTCTGAACTGCCTTATATGGCCAGCGGGCTAGGGCTTCCATTCGAGGTCGGTGGACCCTCATCGTGGTCGATTACAGATTAGGAAGGTCATCTTCCGTGATTACAGGGTGGATCCCGCGATCCGCGGACCTACTGGCGGTGCCGTGCCGCGACCTAGGGGAGAAGCTTGCTCCACAAGCCCAGCAGGTCTTCTGAAATCTGGATGAGGTCGCCCGAAGTCTTCCAAGGTCGCCGGGGTTGTGGATAAGGTCTCTGGACCCACTTGCGGGTCTTTGGGGCTTCTGACAGGTCAAGTCCAATTGACAGGGGCCTCTAGGACCCTGGTCGGTGGGGACCCATGGGTACCCATGTCTCTCAACTTTTGATGGGGATAACCCCAAATTGTTGTAATCTCGTTGTGAGAAGTACTTTGATATGTATGTTGTAGAACCATCCGCTTGGGTAGGAATTGCATCTATGTGTTTTGATGGCCTAGCTGCACGATGGCTTCAGTCAATCAATAGTCAGCTACCTACTATTACTTGGGAAATTTTTTTTGCAAATTGTTGCGTGATCGCTTTGGGCGTGAACAACATGAGTTGATCATTAGGCAGTTATTCCACATTAGGTAGAATGGGTCTATAGCGTATTATGTTGAGAGTTTTTCCTAGTTGGTTGACCAATTGGCTGTATACCAAACAAAAAACAGATCCCATGCACTACACTTACAGTTCATTAATGGATTGTAGTTGTACTTGTTTAAAGACCCCATGATTTGGATACTGCCTATGTTATTGCTGCCTTGCAAGGAGAGGTTGGGGATTCTCTTCATCACAAGGAATTCAAGAGGCTGGAATTTGGCTCGGTTAACAAAGCACATTTTGGCAAGTTGTTGCCAGCCTGCTCCTCGTCGAGCTTCTGCTACACCTATTTCTATGGATGATGATTGTTGCCAACTAGGAGCTAAAGCTGGTGCTTCTTCTGTGGAATCTAAAGCTACCGCTCTATGTAATTACAGAAGAGCAATAGACTCTGCTACAAATGTAATGAGAAGTGAAGGAGCATAAGTGTTCCCAAACTATCCAATTACATGTTGTGCAAGAACTTTGGGAACTGTTTCACTTGTTGTAAGAAGACATTGATTTTCCTTCTCTGAATCAAATACTTTTGAACATGTTTTTGTGGCCATCTCTAAAGCAGCTGTTCATGGTACTGAGGCTCCTAGAACTGTAAGATTCCTTGGATCCAATCAACACAAGCCTGTTATAGTACTAGTGGAGGTGGCTGCAGAGGACTTCAAACGGAGATCTCCCTAGAGAAAAGTGACAACTAGTATTGTACCAAAACTCTGCAAGCGAAAGATTGAGACCACTGAGCTAGGCAAGCATGAATGAAGCAACAGAGGAAGGTCTCCAAGCATTAGTTGACACGTTCCGTTTTCCCGTCCGTTTGGGGATGGTAAGTGGAGCTCATTCTCAATGTAACTCCAGACATACCAATTGTCTCTTTCTAGAGTTTAGAAGTAAAGTCTTTATCTCGGTCAGAAACCATTGACAACGACATGCCGTGGAGCTTGTATATGTTATCCATGAATGCCTTGGAAACAATGACAATGGCAAAGGGATGCTTGAGAGGAATGAAATGTGCAAATTTGGTGAACTTGTCAACCACAACCAAGATACAGTTGAAGTGGCCTGAAGTTGGCAATCCCTCCACAAAGTCTAATGTGACCATTGACCAAGATGATTCTAGTATAGGGAGTGGCTAGAGCAGACCTGGATAACGAGCTCTGTCTGGCTTGGCTTTTTGACAAACAGCACAAGCTTGCACAAAAATAGTCACTGAAGATTTCATGCCTGGCCAAGAAAAATAGTGTTTTATACAACTGTATGTGGCAGGGATTCCAAAGTTTCCACCAAGAAGGCTGGAATGCATTGCTTCCACAAGTCGTTGTTGTATTGCTTGATTTTTACCAACCCACACCTTATATTTAAA
This sequence comes from Cenchrus americanus, assembly GCA_947561735.1. Lineage (NCBI taxonomy): Eukaryota > Viridiplantae > Streptophyta > Magnoliopsida > Poales > Poaceae > Cenchrus > Cenchrus americanus. The sequence goes on from OX387242.1 coordinate 51,226,980, forward strand.
TTTGATAACCCCTTTTACTAGAGTAAAATTGGGAACATTGTTAGGCTTCAAGGTAAGCTTGTTGATTAACTCCTTTGCTTGAGTGTCAGATGCATAAGCATTGGTAATATCTTCCGGTCATTGGGGTGTAGCACAAGAAATAACCATTAAATGATCAGGTAATGGTCTCCTAGATAGAGCATCAGTCACTCTATTTTCAGATCCACTCTTATACACAATTTTGTAGTGTAATCCTAACAACTTAGTCAATACCCTTTGCTGCTAGGGAGTGTGCACCTCTGCTCATTCAAATGCACTAGGCTTCTTTGATCTGTAAAAATAGTGAATTCACCACATTGTAGACAATGTCTCCACTGCTCAGTTGCAATGAGAATGGCGAAATATTCTTTTTCATAGGTGGATAGTCCTTTGTCTTGGTGCCTAATGCCTTGTTGATGAATGCTAGAGGATGGCCATATTGCAGTGGAGCAACCCTAACTCCATTATCACAGGCATTTGTTTCTATTGCAAAAGGTTGAGTAAAGTTTGGTATAGACAAAACATGAGCAATGAACGCTGCTCTCTTGAGAGATGAGAAGGCAGCTTCATGGTCAGGAGTCTGGATGAACAGAATATTCTTTTTGAGCAAGTTTGTTAGTGGCCTTGAAATAACCCCAAAATTTGTCACAAACTTCCTGCACTATCCTGTTAATCACAGGAAGCTCCTCAATTCTTTAACAGAAGATGGAGTGGGCCAATCTACAACAACTTGAACCTTGGATGGGTCAATAGAAACACCTTGTTCATTGATTATGTGACCAAGATAAGTAATAAACCTTTGAGCAACAGGGCATTTAAAGGATTTGAGTTTCCATTTATCTCTAGCAAGCCATTCAAACACAAGTTGGAGGTGAATCACATGGTCGTCAAAAGTTGCACTATAGACAAGAATGTCATCAAAAAAATACAATGACAAATTTCCTTAAGCTAGGTGCCAAAGTGTCATTAATTGCACCCTAGAAAGTGCCTAGTGCTCTAGTAAGACCAAATGCCAACACCTTGAATTTAAACTGGTCAAAGTGTGTATAGAAGGTAGTTTTATATTCTCCTATAGGTTTCAACAGTATTTGATGGAAGCTAGCCCTTAGGTTAAGCATGGAAACCATGATGCCGTAGCCAATTCATCCATTAACTAGTCAAATACAGGTACATGAAATTTGGACTTAACTGTGAAAGCATTTAAGTGTCTGAAATCCACACAGAACCTATAAGTCCTATCTTTCTTTTTAACCAAAAGAACTAGGGAAGAAAATAAGCTAACACTGGGTTGGATTCCTTTAGCTAACATTTCAACCACTTGTTTTTCAATTTCATCTTTCAATGCAGGTCGATACTTTTAGGGCCTTATATTAACAAAAGTTGCTCCAGGTATCAAAGGGATCTCATGATCACAAACTCTAGATGGTGGCAAGGAATCTGGTTCTTCAAAGAGTACAACAAATTTATCCAACAATAAGTGAACTTCTGCAGGGAGCACTTTAACTTCAGAATTAGTAGCACCTACAAGGGTTTAGAGGGATATTTTCTACAACATCTCCTTAGGGAAATCAAGCACCAACCCTTGTAACTTGATATATTGACTTTCCTATTAAATTTCCATCTATTTCATCTTCCAATGCACTCTCATGGGGCTGAAGGATTCAAGCCAGTCCATGCCAATGATGATGTCATAAGCAGTTAATGGCATTTTTAAATCAGACTAAAATGCTACATCCCTAATAAACCACAAGACTTGAGGAATGACAGCTGAACAGGCAAGAGTTCCGACACAAGCAACTTGGACTTAAACTTGTTTGTCCAAAGGTACTAGGCCAGACAACTGATTACCTAATCTGCAGCTGGTAAAAGAAGAAGAACTGCTAGAATCCTCATCACTTCGGCATAGATGTGACAACCACTTGTACATCACAAGACTTGGATTCTTGGCTCCAAGAGAGGAACATTATGCATAATCTGGTTCGCCAACACTTGTTGCATGGACAAGATCTTATGAAATGTGCAGACAAACACTGGTTTGAGAGGGTCTTCCAAGTGGGTGATCAAGTTTATTTGAAGTTGCAACCATATGTGTAGACATCTTTAGCTCCAAGATCTAACCATAAACTGAGACACTACGTGAAACACTCACTTTGGTGACGGGCATAGATGGCCTTTAGTAATGGGCAAAGCACCCGTTACCGATCAAGTGTTACAAATGAGCCAAGAAAGGTAACGGGTAGATGCCCGTTACTGATAACACATATTCATAATGGGCATCAAACAACGACCGTTACCACAACTAGCCACCGGTCATGTGAAATGACTGTTTCTCTAGGCCCACAGAGAACTGTGGTAACAGGCACCAAAACAGAGCTAGTTATAGTAACTCAACATCAGAGACGTAATCTGTGAAACTGCGTCTCCGATGTCTCGACGAAATGAGACGTGTCTATTTCACACGCGTCTCAGCACAACTAGGATTCGTAACGGGCATCAAACAACAACTGTTACCACAACTAGTCACCGGTCATGTGAAAATGACTATTTCTCTGGGCGCACAAGGAACTTTGGTAATGGGCACCAGAACAGAACCCGTTACTGTGAAATCAATATAGAAGACGCGTGTGGTGAACCTACATCTCTGATGTGTCGACGAACGAGCCAAGTTATGGGGCCCATCGGTCAGTACTGTTAATGGGATTTTACGGTGCCTGTTACATTGTTGGCATGTTTGTAACGGGTGTTCTGAATGAAGCCCGTTACTCAGTGATCAGTGTTCGTAACGAGCTTTAATTAACACCTGTTACAAATATGTAGGCCACCCCTACAGTAACCTACTGCCTGCTTGTCGGCTGCATCCTAGAACCAGCTAGGATTTGGCAGCCATCATGGGCTGCATCCTGGAACCAACCAGGATATGACTAAATTCACAGAAATTACATCCAGTATCCAAATTCACAGAAATCCACATAATTCACATGCATCATATGACAAAATTCAGCATCATTATCTCACAAGTAAAGAAGCACCACTGGCTTGACAACAATATCACAGCCATAGTTAACTAGCTTGACAACAATATCACAAAATTCACGGATAAGGAGGAATGCAAAAATTTCCCAGTCACCATGTATAATATGATCCCACACAGTTTCATCAGCATGAAATTTTCCTCCGACTGTGATCACTTGTTCCGTGAGGAATGTGGCAATTCTTTCACGAACATAGACCAGCGTTTATTTGTTAAGAGGAAGCTCATCTAGCCCTAATCTCTGGATATAACAATGTCACTAGTCAACACACACATATAGGTGGTTACCAAACATGTGCGGTGCTAATAAGCAAGAACTGTGCTCAGTTGCAGGTTTTACAAATGAAGATCCCAAGAAATTACCTCCATATGTGGGCCTCTATCTTTTAATTTAAGCATGTGATAGGTACAATAGAAGCCGCAGAGTTTGGATCTAGTAGGTTGTTGGTGGCACTGCAATAAATGTATAAAGAAAAAATAGTGGTGATCGAGAAGAAATAAACTCAAGCTTTAGTACTAGCTTCCACAGGAAGAAAATAAGTGATATGTACCTTAACATCTTTGACATGTTTCCGGGTGCTAAGGCGCGACTTCTTATTGCAGCAGTAACGTTCCCAACCCCTACAACGAAACATGCAACAATTGTTAGGGCACTATTAATTAATATACTCTGCACAGTTAGTTGAGGAACGTCTGCAGGTTAAGAAAGAAATAACTTACTTATTAATGATTTGTTCGAAAGGGTTAGTATCAGTCTTAACTGTCTTCAATGAATCAAGATAGTAGACCTTGCGCTGCTTCGAAACGATCACCACTGCAATCCAGTGGTTCGTACTGAGATAAGCGCTAAGGATGAAATTCTTTTTAGCATATTGTCTGAAGGCATTGCACATATAGGACACATAGAAAGCAAGAGTGTTATCTGTGCTGTTCAACGTTGTCGCGAAAAGGCATTCAGGATCAAGGAAGCCAACTGCAGCACACGTCTTCTCAACTTCTACAGCCATATTCCTATTAGTAAGAAAAAACAAAGTGTAAGGAGGCAAAATACAGGGTAAAGATGATGTGAGGCAAAAAGCACATTTCGATAGAGAATGTTTAGTGAAAAGCAGATTAAATTTTCAAGCAACTTACAGGATGAAGCAGCGAAGAAGTGTCAGATCCAAAACATCCATGTTGAAGAGATCATACAAATCACTGAGTTGCACAGGTATCTGCTCGAGTCCGTTTGACGATTCATCTCTCTTAGGCCATGCACTGGTCCCGGGCTGAAGTGCGACCATAATGTCAGAATCATCATCTGACTTACCACATTGCATGTAGAATGTGTGGAGCTCTCTGGTACAAGGAGCAACCTTTTTGAGATCATCATCACTGAGAAGGCTCTTTCCGAATTTGTAATTTGGGTTAACCATAGTCCAAGGATTTTTCTAGGTGTTTCTCTCAGATCGCTTTGTAGTAGGCATCTTAGAGGTTTTATTTACATCAATTTTCTTTTCCTGCTGCTTTGATATGGCTGAAGAAGGTTTCTTAAGGGCTTGCTTGCCTACTGTAGGTAGTGTAGAGCTTTTATTTTTGGCAAGTTTCTCTTCTTGCAGCTTTGAAATGTCTGAAGGTTTCTCAAAGGGATTTCTTGCCTGTTGTACGTGGTGTAGAGATTTTATTTTTGGCAAGTTTCTTTCCTTGTTGATTTGAAATTGCTGAAGGTTTCTCAAGGGCTTTCTTGCTTAGTGGTGTCTCACCAGGAGCTATTATAGAGGTATTGGGCCGAGATGTACCTACAACTTTCTTCGAAATGTCGTCAACAAATTTATCAGCACTAGCCAACACATCACTCTGGTTGACTGGTAACAGTGGTATCTTACCAGGAGCTATTATAGAGGTATGAGGCCCAGAAGTACCTGCTTTGGCATGATTGTTTTGAGCACTTTCGTTTGGGGGTGTAGGTTTTGTTGTTTCATGAGGACAAGAGATAGGAGGAGGAGGTGGTGGTGGTGGCGGTGGTGGTGATGGAATATTTGGCTCTTGTGGATGTGGGGATGGAATATTTGGTGTATCTTGTCGATGTGGGGATGTAAGTTTTTCTGTGTTTTCAGGATGACGAGGAGGTGGGGATGCAAGTTTTTCAGGACAAGGAGGAGGTCCGAATGGAACGTCTTGCAGATGTGGGGATTGAGGAGGAGGAGGAGGATGTGGGGAACCATGTGACGAAGGAACCTGTACCGTACTCTATGAAGTACAAGGAATTTGTACCGTAGCCTGTGAACGAGATTTACATATTGGTGCTCCCTTGATGTCAATCTGACACCTTCTCCACTGTAACCTCTGTCCTTCAGCTTGCCCAAGTTTCATCACCTCGTCATTAGGATGGTATTCCACCAGTTCATTCGCAAAGATAGTATATACAGTGAGCACTTCCACCACAACACAGTCCTCATGAATCGGGACTGTTTGTTGTGTAGTCTGCTCTACATGAACAAGATCAATTGCAGCCTCACATTGAAGACCCCTCCAGTCAACATGCCTATAGTCTTTGTGTGTACGATTGTCACAACGCACCTCCGTTGCCAACTCTGCAGTTCCATTGATTAAACCTACATTATTTGTGGACGCACAACTGCACTTGAGTGTGGTGGGTGAAGGACTTGCGCGATTGGACACTAGTGACAACACCACCTCTGCACATGCATGTTCTGCATCTGCATCTTAGCCACTAGTTCTTGCTTGATTTGTTCCTTTATATTTTCTATATCAACTGATGTGTCGGTCTTTGTCCTCTTCCTGTACATCTCAATGGGCTGAGGCCATGCATACTTCCAGCCCTGGTAGCTGCAGACACCACGCACACGACCTGGTTGTTCAGGGCGGCCCAAGCACCGACTTAGCATATCATACTCCCTCTTCCCTGCTGTTGACGGTTAATAGTTGTATCAAAGTTCGTTTAGACTTGCAAGTGGACAAGTCTCCCGTCGTAGTCAAGGGACCCTTCTTCCCTCGAGTGGTGAACCCAAGGTATCGAATCCGTGGAACAAATGTGTGACGCAAAAGATGACCTAGTAAAGCCAAGTAACTTCAATCTTCGAAAGGGTGAAACCCTAATGCATCTAATCATAAGAACGAAAATGAATCTAATCTACTAAAGACCGGAGGTAACAAAGATAGATGGGGTAGATAAACCGATCTAGAGAGATCGGGTTCACTACTAGATTTTTCCCCTAATGCAACGCACAAAATGTGTTGCAATATGCCATATTTGGTTGCAATAGACACAATTGCAACCAACTTATTCCGTGGGCCATGGGATGTGAAAGGCCACGTTGCATTAGGGTATTGCGTCGTTGTCCATCTAGTGGTTGCCAAAGTTTTTTTGTTGCAACGTAACGCAACGTTGCAAATAGGTTTTTTTACAACGCTTGTTCTGGTTGCAAAGTGTACTATTGCGACACATCTGTGGTGTTGCCAAAGGTGCAATTGCAACGTTTCTATTTCGTTGCAAGTTATAGTATTGCTACGCACTGACTTTGGTTGCTATTGGTTGAACCTCGTCTATTACCACGAAAGTAATTTGGTTGCAATATGTAGTATTGTCTGATGCCACGAAATTGGTTAGTTGCTATAGGTGGTCTCCTCTATTGCCACAAAAGTTGATTTCGATGTGATAGGTAGCATTGTCTGATGCCACGATATTGGTTACGTTGCTTTAGGTGGTATCCTCTATTGCCACGTAATTTGATTGGTTGTAATATGTGGTCCTCTATTATTGCATCAAAATTTGGTTGGTTGCCATAAGTTAAAGTCTTTACTACAACGTTTCTATTAGGGTTGCTACAAGTGCACTATCTATTGCCACGCTCATTTTGTGTTGCTACAAGTTGAACTTCTTATTACCATGTTCCTATTAAGGGTTGCTACAAGTACACCATACTATTGCCACGTTCCTTTTGTGTTGCTACAAGTTGAATTTCTTATTACCACGTTCGTATTAGGGGTGCTACAAGTGCACCTTACTATTGCCACGCTACTTTTTGGCAACGAAAAACACTGGTTGTGATATCATGATTTATCATTTGCAACGTATGGTGTATTCTGCCACGCTCATTTATGTAGCAGCAGTAATTGCAACATTAATTAACATCCGCAGATAAATATAACAATGCATCTATAGTTAATTAACCAACATTGAACCATCCACTGAGTTAATTACATGACTCATGAAGTACTTAAATACTGAAAAGTTTGGCACAGGACATTGTTTCAACACATAGTAGACAAATTTGCTAGGACATGAAGAACTTGGTCTGCAAATTGTGACTTGGAGATGATCCCAACACTTGATCAGCAAAGGGGGATTCAATGCAAGGAGGTCGCATCACCTGTAAAGAATCAACAAAATTTTTAAGCTAGCATCAATTAATCTCTAATATTGGAATTTGTGAAACAACAACATATAGCAAACCAAAGATTGATTGTGATTCATAAAAATAGCAAAGTGACATCAAATAATTACCACAACCATAAACACACTTTGACAGCTGAAACATGAATTACATTCACAGCAGTAAGAGTTGTTGAAAAAAGCTTCACCTCATGTCTTTTTGGTGCTTTGTCGTCTCCTTTGTGCAACTTGTACCTGTAGTTGTTGAGAAGAAATTTGTCTAACGGTGGATTGTGTTTCAGGATTGTTAACACCACCTTTAGTGCTTCGGTTTTGCGAAATACTTGTTTTCGAACTTCTTCGCATTCCTTCTCCTATGAACCAATCATTTGGAAGGACAAGATTAGGCGTAATTTCATCGAGAATCGATGATATGTACTAGTAAAAAGTTGTGAATTCGAGAACAACCTGAGTACACGAGAGCACATTCCTGGAGTCTGGTTGTACATTCCCAGATGTAGGAATTGATGGTTCCGCCGCCACGTTGTCTGCGGATTCAGTGAGAAGGTTGTTTTGCTGGGTGATTGACGCAACCGCCGCCACGTCGGCAAATTCAGTGACATTGTTGCTTGGGCTTGGTTGCACAGATATTGGCTGGTCAACCTACCAAAGGATACAAACATTCATATATAGAACCCAAGGAAAGAAACCCATTCATGCAAATAGCTTGACCCGCACTGTGGAACTTGTGATGTCCATTTGATGCTTGCGCATTGATAGGAACTCTTGCCTAAGTCGTTGTAGATCTGCCTCGCCTTCTCTTTTCACTTTCTTCAAGTTGGCGTGCATGTTCTCTCCTTTCGCTTCCCTTTCTTCTTCCCATCCCGACATTTTTTCTTGTAGCTGCCCAAATGCGTCCATGAGCTCGACGTGTTCCTCATGCCGTAGCTCTTCCCTACGAATTTGTTCCTCGCGCTCCGCATTGAGCAGCTGCCTTCTAGTTGGGTTTTTTGCCAGGTACCCGTTTCCATGCAACTTGGTTGATTTGCACTTCGTGACTTCTTTGTAGGCTTTTTGGAACATCTCGTTTTTTTCCTTTTGGGAAACAAAGTTGTTGTCTGCATTTGATTCCGCCTCAGCAATAACGCTGCTTGCGGTGTCCTAACATTTGCAAGGCACAGGTGGAGGAGTTAGTTGAACAAGAGATTGGTTGCATTATATAGTTGCATAAGCTATGTATAGTAATGTATGTACTAATTCATTGAGAACTCACATAGACATTTTTAGATTGTTCGTCTGTCCAAGACCCCTGGTTAGTGTGAGTTATCCACCAAAGTTCCATATCATCGGGCTCTTCACCAGTTTCGGGTCTCTCTCGTTATGCCAAGAAAATAACAAATTAATGTTCTTCATCCCGCAAGACAGATTGGAGATGTGCTTATCCGGTTATTACCTTCTCATAGCTGCGCCGAGAATAAGGCTTAGCGCCCGACAAATGTCTTGTCATTTGTTGGCATCGAATCGCGTAATTTTGTGTGCTCCTTTCCTATACAATGTAAAGTTATGAACAAAAATCTTAAAGACTCAAACATCGCCATTTGAATGAAAAATGTAGTGGTCGAAATCGTAATTAACAATGTGGAACAAACCTTGAATTTAGCGATCTTGAAATACTTCAACGAGATAGTGCCATTCAACAATATCTAATTCGTAGGATTATGTAACATTCTCTCGGTGGTAGCTGTTGTATGTCTTGGTCGTAGCACCGAAAGTTGAACGCCATCCTTTGTAACGCTCCCTAGCAATGGCCCATATCTTTTCCCTTGATTCAGCATTATCCTCCATGTCCCACTTTGCCTGTTATATAATCACAATAGCATTCAAATATTGTGTGAGTTGATATGTTAGTTTTTATTTGAATTGTACTGAAAAGCAAAGTCTATTATTACCAATACATCAGTTTCTATTGCATTTTTGACTTCTTCCCTAACATTTTTCCATGATTTCACTCCAATGATAGGAGCCCTTTTCCTTGTATACATGACCACTTCATCAACGAATGAGCGGTAGTTATCACCTACCGGTCCTCCATGTTTAGAGAATTGAATGTCTAACTCGCTCGCTTGCCCGCCTTGATTCTCTTGGCGATTACCGTCAATGCTCTTACGGGACCGCGTCCTCTTTTCTTAACTTTTTGTGAGCCTATTCCATGCAAACAACATGCATGTGATAATACCCAAAAAATAATTGTATGCACGACAGTAATTTCTATGGAACACATGTTACCGCATCCTTGCTCCCGTTGTTTCCAACGCCGAGCATGAGATGGAGGCCGCACCGCAGTGTTGGGTTCATTTCATTCCTGTGTTGCAAAATGAAGGTGGGGTCCACGTACCGTTCTGTAGAAAATTTAGTGGCATATGATGACCGATCATATTTTGTAGTCTGACAAAAAATGGTAATTTGCTTGCAAATTAGGAGAGGGATATTACCGATGTCTTCAAGTAGTCCTGCAACATTCGGTATTCTCTCGTATGTATCGATTGTGTCATCCCCGAAAATGTCTTTTAATTCTGAAATATAATCCATAATTAATTTCATTCATGTGACCGAACATGCAAATTCGGAGTATAAGTACACAAATATTTGGCCGAAGCATATCTTACCCAAGGCTTTCTTCTCTTGATGCAAATCGGCTAGCCAAAGTTTGTATTCATCTAAGTCACATTCTTCTACTTCTTCTTCATCATCGGCATGTATGTAAGCACTTTTGGATTTCAAAGGTGTTATGGCCATGGTATGGTTTATAGGTATTGGCTCTCCGGAGATAACTAATCCGATCACCATCTCCTCCTCGTGAATCTGTTTCATTCTTTCTACGTCGACGTCGTAGTCGATCTCGGTGAGTGTTGCTTCCGCAAGAGAGTCGGGAATTCTAGTCTTGTAGTAAACAATGTCCCTCATCCTATACCCCGCTTTTTGTTTCGGGTTGTTTATGGTTTGTAGGGTGATTTGTGAACCACGAGGGTGACAAGTATGTGTTGTATCTGGCTCCCCATCTATACCCTTCTCAATCATATATACGGTCCAAGCCTGATCATCTAATGATCTGCGCATTCATTTCGATGTCATATCAATAACATGTGAAGAAATTTGGTGTGCAAATCGCGTGATCAAATGCATGAAATCTAGGGTACCAATGCGTGCACAGATGCATGAGATGTTGGATGCAGTACGAACGAGGGGAAAGATGGAACCACTATACAGCGTACCTAGCCTCGGTCGTCTCATCCTGAGATGAAGGTAAAACATCAGGGTCTGCATCTATGTCCACGTCGACGCGTGCTTCATCGTCGCCCGAAGGTGATGATGACCCAAAGAGAGCCCCCGTCGCCCTAGGCCTGGGGCCATGGTGGCGGTAGGTTCACCAATCGCCGCACCAGGGGTTGTGAACATTCTAGGTAGCATGGCCGACGATGGTGTGCGCTGCGCTTCAGAGGACGTAGGGGTCACCCTTGCCGGCTCCCTCGACGACGGCATCCTCGTGTACGCGCGGCGAGAAGCAGCTTGGCGGCGGCGGCGGTAGTCGTATCGTCTACCCGCCCCCTAACTGACCGAGTTGTAGATTTGTTTTGCGAGGGGATTCAGGAGGGAAAGTAAAGACGCACGACTTTTTACTCTTGTAACCCGGCGTGGTGGCCCCAGTCATGGTTGCGCGGTAGTTTGGGCGAAAGTTAAATAATTCGGATGGGAAAAAACTGGCGCCACATTCCAAATCGCTGGCTACCCATTTTTTCTGAACGGTTGGCGTATTTGAGGGATGCGTTTTGGTGTGGCCAGCTGACGGGTGGGTCCCACAAAGTTTACTTCTTGTTTACCACAAAGTTATTGTATATTGGTTACACATTTTTTGATGTGGTCAGAGTAAATTTACGAATGTCATATTTGTATAAACTTTAGCAGACTACCATAAACCCTTTATCAAATTTGTACCAGAGTAAAATGCATCACACAAATATGTGTAACAAACATAAAGATCGGGTATCAATGGGTAAGATTTATGACAACTGAGTTTACACAGGCTAGCTACCCGAGTCACGTTCACACCACACCAACTAAGGATCATCAAAAACATGCTCTACAAGGACACAATTGTAAAGACACATACATAGTCGAAAGACACAACTTGAGAGACATGCTTTGTGTTTATTAGCTGGATTTCTTCAAAGATGTGACTGAAATGACGCCGCAGCCTCTCTCGCAAGGTCCCTCGTCGGTGGCGGATAAATTTCCTGAAAATGAAGAAAGCATTAAACGAACTGTCAGAACAAATGATAACTGAAATCCTGTGCACTGAAACAATGTTTAGCAATTAGCTGAACTTGTAAAACACAAGAAAGAACGCAAACATGTACACTGAAATCCAGAATGTCTTTTAGGGTGCATCATGTGTGGAACAAATTTATCAAGAAATATCAGCAATGACAACTTTTATACCTTCTTTCAGATCATTAACGCTTCCTTGAGTGTGTAGAAGAACCAATCACACTCGTTTCGGATCCTACACTCCTCGCTGCAGAACCTACGCCAAGAGTACCAAGCATGCCATCCTGCGTGGTCGCCACACCCGCGACCCGCACACTGCAAATCGTCGTGGCGAGGTACGGGCGCCGCACCGGCGACACGGCAATCGCATTCGCATCCGTAAGCGGTGTAGTCCCACGTCGACGAAATGATCCCGGAGCGGCGTTTTGTGCAAGTCAAATTTATCCAAGGAAGCACCGTCGCCCCCTCTTGGGGTGCCTCGACCAAGCGCGAGAGCCGCCCGGCCTCGTCGTCGTCGGCCTCGCCGCCGTTGGGTCCGTAGAGGAAGAGGGAGAGGGTGTACATCGATTCCTTGTGACCCGCCCTCCGCGGCGCGCCGTAGCTGGTCGAGGCACGACGTGATGACGCCACGTGTGTTCCCCAAGATTGCGTGGCGCAAGCCGCCCGGGAACAAGGCCTCCGGGTTGCCGACGTTGGCCAGTGTGTTGACGAGCGCCGCACGATACTCGTGGCCGAGGTAGAATCGACGCCGCAGGACGCGTTTCAGGGCTAGGCGTCGTCCGACTGTGGCGGCGCCGCCCACCACGCACATTGCCTTGCATGTTGCGCGCAGGTTGCGGAGATCCACAATGGCATCCTCTGACTGCGCAGCGATGCGGGAGACGATGTCAATCGTCAGCGCCGTCTGCAGTTCCAGCAGCCTCGATGACGCCTCGTAGCGAGCCACGGAGATCTTTTCCATGGAGTGGTTGCAGTTCGTCACGCGCGGTGGGTAGTAATTGGATGTGCGACGCTGTTATCCCCGGCGAGGATGAGGGGACATGGAAAAGAACCGCCGCCTCCAGATCATGTTGTAGATTGAATTTGGGGGGTCGCATGGTTCATTGGGTTTTAAGGAAACTGCGCTTTCATAGGGAGGACATGGAATCACAGGGTCAATGACGGGTGTACCCAGGCACTTGTTGGCCCACAAATCAGTCTTTACGGAAATTTGACTCTGGGCGACCCCATCTGTGGACGGAGTTGCGGGACCCACCACGTAGGATTGTTGCGCCAAACCGTCGGCCCGAACCCGCGAGAGATTTCCCCATTGGACGAGTTGTGGGCCCCACTGTCGGCGCCCGCATTGGGATGTGTTCTTGAGTTGTTCATGTTCATAATGAACTTGATCATTTGTATCGTTTAATCATAACTTCAAAGTTGTTTATATTTGTCAAATGACGTCCAAATCGAGGAATTTTTTTTTCCTACATTCTTATGACAACATAATCTAGATCATGGTGTCCACTCCATATCGTGTCACGAACCGTTCGAGCAATAATAATTTAAAAATAGAACATTTCATAACTAGATTCAAGATTTTCAATCAGTAGACGACGTCAATTTGAAATGAGATGAACACCAAAGTTTCATAGCTCGTCGAGATGAACAATCTTTATATTGGTTGGATTCTCATTTGAAGAAGGGGTACGATCACGTAGAACAAAAATGACATGTCTCTGACCAAGTTTCTTAAACAATGAGAGTGAACCTAGGATTAACGAACAATGTGTAGGACCACTTCTTCAAACGAGAATCCAACCAATATAAAGATTGTTCATCTCGACGAGCTATGAAACTTTGGTATTCATCTCATTTCAAATTGACGTCGTCTCTTCGATTGAAAATCTTGAATCTAGTTATGAAATGTTCTATTTTTAAATTATTATTGCTCGTACGCCGTGACACGATATGGAGTGGACACCATGATCTAGATTATGTTGTCATAAGAATGTAGGAAAAAATTTCCTGATTTGGACGTCATTTGACAAATATAAACAACTTTGAAGTTATGATTAAACGATACAAATGATCAAGTTCATTATGAACATGAACAACTCAAGAACACATCCCAATCTGGGCGCGGGGCCCACAACTCGTCCAATGGGGAAATCTCTCGCGGGTTCGAGGCCGACGGTTTGGCGCAACAATCCTACCGACAGTGGGTCCCGCAACTCGTCCGCACGATGGGGTCACCCCGCAGTCAAGTTTTCGTTAAAGATCGATTTGTGGGCCAACAAGTGGCCGGGTAGACACGTCATTGACCCTTGGTAACCGCCCCACCCCGCCGAGTGAGTGGGGGTCGCGTCCCCGCAATGGGATATTCCCCGCCATTTAGTCATTGATCTGTCGGCCCCACACGGCAGTGGTACGAATGCAGTTGCCCCGACGCGAGTTATATAACCGCGGGGCCTCGCTGTGTTTTCCAATCCCGCTCCTTTGCACCGCGCCTCTCTCGTCGATCTTGAGTAGCCGCTCGTCTCCCCCCTCGACTCCCTGCGCGCAACTATGGCCGGAGAGAAGCGCCCCGCAGAAGGGGCCCCTGGGGGTTCGTCGCCGTCGGTCCCGCCGCGTCTCCGTCGGTTGATTTCTCGCCGGGGGTGAGTGTCTTCCTGTCTCCATAATTTCCTGTGCTCGCCGAGGATCTGATGTTGTCATTCTTCTTCTGTTTCCTAGTGCGACATATGGCCCGGGTCGTTCAGCCGGCGCGGCGCCTCCGTCCGGTGGATCTTCGTTGTTTGAATCCTGGAGCTTGTCTTCTTCCTCGTCTCGGGCGATGCCCCCGTTCGTCAGGAGGCCCGGGACTCGGCAGAGGAACTGGCGAGGACGCGGCGTCGTCTAGACGTCACACTGCGCAAGGTACGGGACCCGGAGGGGACCCGGGATGCGATGCATACCGCCCTTCAGGCGGCTGAGACGGAGACAGCCGAAGTTCGCAGCGCCAAGGCCGATGTGGAGGCCCGGCCCCGCTTGGTGAGTTCCCCGTATTCCGTCGGTGCACGCCGCCCACTAGGCTCTTGTTTGACTCGTCGCCATTGTTTCTTGCATCGGCCCGAGGAGGCGGAGGCGTCTTTCCGCCGCGAGCAACGCGAGGAGCCGCGCCGCCGCCCGAACGATCCGGGAGGATCCGTCGTATGGACCTCCCTGGGCCCACTACCTCGGTGGGTACCAGGACCGACTACTCGGTGGGCCCCCGGGACTACCCGCTTGCGCTACACCCGCACCCGAAGGCGTGGAGCACAAGGACAACACAGGAGTAGTACTCGGTTAGGACTCGTACACGTTCCGCACCGTGTAGAGGTCTCCTAGACGTACTCGACTAGTACTCCTTCCCCTACTCCGACTTGTAACCCCGCCTCCCGACTATATAAGGCGAGGCAGGGACCGATCTCGGATCACCTCATCCAATCTCAACTCACGGCGCACTATTGCACCTTCCCCGTAATCGTGCCCTATCAATCCGTAGCTACGCAACATACGGACGTAGGGTATTACGCACCTCGCGGCCCGAACCTCGTCTAAATTGTGTGCCACGTGTCTCTTCCTTCGAGTTACCGATCTCGGCGAGTCACATTCATCTACTTCGGGTACTCCCCGTAGTAGGTTGCCGGTCCAAAACACCGACACCGGCGCGCCGGTAGGGGCTCTCGCTCGAGATCACATGGCGAACTCGACGGCTTCCGTCCACATCAAGCCAACCGTCGCCTTCAATCGCGGCGACACCTTCGTCTTCGGTGCCTGGGTCTGCACTGCTGATGGCGCGGGCTCCTTCCAGCGCCGCTTGATCATGCAACCCGACTCGAGGACAGGCCTTGTGACGCTTCCCGAAGTTGTCACGGGCAAGCTCGCCGGCAAATTCGGCGAAATTTCGCTTTCCAACCTCCACGCTGACTTCGAGCTCGAGTCCGTCTCCAACTCGAACCCGACATCGCCATGGGCCATCGCATGCGAGCCGGCTCCTCAGCCATCGCAGGCGGTCCCCTCTCCACGCCAGCGCTCCGCGCGTGGCCCTCGCGTTCCCCGGCGGCCCCGCACGGAGGCTTCTACACCACGCCGGCCGGCAAGGAGCCCGTAACCGAGTACAACTCGGACTCCGACGCCGTCCCCGGCCGCGTCTCGGACTCCGCCCCTCTCTCCGAGTTCTACTCGAACCCCGGACTACGAGTTCGACTTCGGGTCGGATCCCGAGGGGCCCGAGTCCGAAGACGACTCCTCTGAGCTTCCTTTGTCGTGGCCGGCCCTCCGGGCCGGTTATAAGATCGACGCCAGCCGGAAGATACGTCTCCACCGGCCGCGCCCGCAAGCCCGCCGAGCTGACAAAGGAGGACTCACGCTAC
This sequence comes from Cenchrus americanus, assembly GCA_947561735.1. NCBI lineage: Eukaryota > Viridiplantae > Streptophyta > Magnoliopsida > Poales > Poaceae > Cenchrus > Cenchrus americanus. Next base: position 51,243,106 of record OX387242.1, read on the forward strand.
GTCGCCTACATCGACTCGCTACCGTTCCAGGAGGGAACACCACTGGCCCAGGCTGACTCAAACACACCAACTGAGGTGGCACCTTCCCGAGCCAAGCTTGGGTACGCCCCGATCGTCAAGTCTTCATGGCTGCCGGCGACACCCCGGAACCTCGTGCACGGCCGCGTACAAGTACTTGGAGGACATCTCCGCGACGAGCCGTCCGGCCGATGCCCCCCGCGGACGAGACCGATGCCAACAGGGGACGCCCCGCGCGAACGTAACAGGAAGCGCAACGAACGACGCCGGCGACTCGGAGACATCCTTCCCATCCGCAACCTTGCGGAAGCTCTCGGCAGCCGGTTGAGAGCAGAGTCCACACCACTCCCCGAGCAATGCCTCATGTCGATCACAACGATCGCACGTCGTGCCTCGGGGCATACGGGCCGGAGAGGTCATCGCCAAGCTCGGCCGAAGAAGCCTACTTCATGCGGGTCGACAAGAGAGTCGCCCAACCTCTCCCGCCCAAGCCTCGCGACAACGAAGCTACTAGTCGCAAGTGTCGACCCCGGTCCCCTAACCGTACTCGGGCGACATTCCAGCTGAACCAAACCGTCGACGCTCCACCGCCGCGGACCCTCACGACAAGACAACGTCAACCGAGAAGTCGTCCCCCACCGTGCTCCGGCCGGTGGCGGCGGCAACGACCCCGACGGCGGCGGCGGCCGACGGCGGCGGCTCCAACAACGGAGCCAACAAGAAGGCCGGAGGCGGCGGCGCCGGCGGCCGCGGCCACGCGCATAGCCACGCCCTCCGGCGCCTCTCACGGCGGGTACGATGCTCGCCGAGAGAATCGAGGAGTTGCGGCGAAGAAGTCGACGACCGCCGCCGAAGGCGACGGCTTCCCCGCCTTCTCACCCCCGGCTTCGCAACCTTGCTCCTCCCCGACAAGTTCAAGCCTTTGGGGATCACCAAATACGACGCGAAGCGGATCCCATCCAGTGGCTCCGATGCTACGCCCTCTCCATCGAGAACGCTGGCGGCAACAGCGACACCAAGTGCCTCTACTTCCCCTTCCCGCACCGGACCAAGCCCCACTCACGTGGCTCGAGTCGCTGGACAAGCACTCAATCGACAAGTGGGACCAGCTGAAGGAGCAATTCACAAGCAACTTCGCGGGCGCCATGGGCCGTTCGGGTACTCGCATGGACCTTGCCATGATCAAGCAGGAACAAGGCGAGACCCTCCGCAAGTACATGCGCCGCTTTTTCGACAAGCGCGCTACCGTCGTGGACGTCACCGACAAGGAGGTCATCGACCTCTTCCAGGACGGGCTCTACCATCGCCGCACCTTCGAGGACTTCGGCCGACGCCGCCCCAAGTCCATTCCCCACCTCAAGGACATGATCACGTCCTGGGCGGACGAAGAGGACAAGGCCAACGCCAAGTACGACGCCATCCGCGGCAAGTCCAAGCGAACCAAGGTGGCGGCGGCAGCAGCAAATCCAAACCAAGGCGGCCGCAACAACAACAACAACAACAACAACTTCTCGGGTTCCAACCGCAAGCGCAAGCCGTACAATACCGTCGCGGCTATCCGGCGCCCTCCGAAAGGGAACTCGAAGAAGAATTCCCGGCGGGTTCAAAGACCCGTCGAAGGAGAAGTGCCCGTGGCACCCGAACGGCAACCACACTACCGAGCAGTGCTACCAGCTCAGGCATGCACTCAAGGATACGCCGGAGCCACCGCACCCTCACGATCAGAAGAACAAGAAGAAGGACGGCGATGACTTCCAAGAACCCGAGAAGACCGTCAACGTCCTCTTCGGCGGACTACCCCCGGGCGGGAGCGAAGGCTACTCGCCGTGAAGTGATGTCCATCGAACCAGCGGTTATGACCCCTCTCAGGTGGTCAGAGACACCCATCACCTTCTCCCGCGCGGACCAATGGACCAGCTTCTCCGAACCAGGACGCTTCCCTCTCGTCCTGAAACCAACAGTGGCGGGCTCTAAGCTCAACAAGGTGCTCATCGACGGCGGAAGCGGGCTCAACGTCCTCTTCACCAAGACTCTGAAGAAGATGAACCTTGACGTCACCCCCATGCTCGACAAGAGCAGCATGCCTTTCTACGGCATCGTCCCAGGCAACGCGGCTATCCCACTAGGCTCAGTGGTACTGCCAGTTACCTTCGGGGCGTCTCGCGACAACTACCGCACCGAGTACATCAAGTTCGAGGTCGCGGATATCGAGACTTCCTACCATGCCATCCTCGGCGAGACCGGCCATCGCCAAGTTCATGGCGGTGCCCCACTACACATACTTGGTACTCAAAATGCCAAGTCCGGCCGGCGTACTCTCCCTCCGGGGGGACTTGAAGATCTCTCACGACCGCGATACGCAGGCCGTGGTGATCGCCTCAACAAATCAAGTACCCACCCCAATGATGGAGGTCTACGCCGCGTCGAAGAAGCTTGCCACAAGTGAACTCGACATCCCGCAGAAGTCCGACGAGCGCCAACAAGCCTCGGCCACCCGAGGAGGTGCTCGTCAAGCGGTCGACCTCGGAACGAGCGACCCCACCAAGACCACCACCATCGGGGCCGGCCTCGACCCCAAATAGGAAGACGCGCTCATCGGCTTCCTTCGGGCTAACCGCGACATCTTCGCGTGGAAGCCCGGCGGACATGCCGGGAGTGCCCGGGGAGCCGATCGAGCACTGCCTCAATGTCGACCCAAAGGCCACCCCCAAGCGACAACACCTCCGACGCTTCGCCGACGACGAGACGACGGACGCCATCAAGAAGGAGCTCGCCAAGCTACTCGCCGCCGGCTTCATCGGAGAAGTCTTCCATCTCGAGTGGCTCGCCAACCCCGTCCTCGTCCGCAAGAAGAACTCGAACGAGTGGAGGATGTGCGTCGACTACACCGACCTCAACAAGCACCGCCCCCAAGGACCCCTTCGGGTTGCCGCGGATCGATCAAGTCATCGACTCCACGGCGGGCCGCGCGACCCCACTCGCTTCCTCGACCGCTACTCCGGTACCACCGGATCGCAATCAAGGAGGAAGACCAGAGAAGACCGCGTTCATCACCCCGTTTGGCGCGTCTTCGCTACACGACCATGTCTTTCGGGTTGAAGAACGCCGGCGCCACCTACCAACGGGCCATCCGGGCTGCGCTTCAAGCGGCAACTCAACAAGAACGTCGAGGCCTACGTGGATGACGTGGTTGTCAAAACCAGGGACTCCGGTACCCTCATCGACGACCTTGAAGAGACCTTCGCATCGCTACGCGAGTACCGCCGGGAAGCTTAACCCGAACAAGTGCGTCTTCGGCGTACCTTCGGGTAAACTACTCGGCTTCGTCATCGGCCCGGCGCGGCATCGAAGCCAACCCCGAGAAGATCTCCGCCATCACCGACGCATGAAAGCTCCCACGAGCATCAAGGACGTCCGAAGGCGACGGGGTGCATCGCGGCATTGAACGGATTCATCTCGAAGCTAGGAGAACGGGGTCTCCCCTTCTTCAAACTACTCAAGCACCACGAGAAGTTCGTGTGGACCGCAGAGGCGGACCAAGCCCTTGCCCGGCTCAAGGACTTCCCCGTCGAAGCCGCCGGTCCTCCGGCTCCCTACAAGGGCGAGCGGCCTCTTCGCTCTACCTCGCTGCGACTACTCACGTGGTCAGTACTGCCATCGTTGTCGAGCGGCAGGAAGACGGCCACGCCTACCCGGTCCAGCGCCCAGTCTACTTCGTCAGCGAGGTTCTATCAGAGTCCAAGGCTCGCTACCAGCCCGTGCAGAAGCTTCTGTACGCTCTACTCATCACCTCGCGGAAGCTACGACACTACTTCCAGGAGTACTCGGTCTCCGTCGTCACCGACTACCCGCTCGGCGACATCCTGAGGAACCCAGACGCTACCGGAAGGATCTCCAAATGGGCTGTCGAGCTCGGCGCCCTCACCATCGACTTCAAGCCACGCACAGCCATCAAGTCGCAAGCTCTAGTCGACTTCATGGCGAGTGGCGGGAGAACCAACCTACCTACTCCCACCGTGCGACCGAACATTGGGTGATGTACTTCGACGGCTCACTCAACCTCGAGGGCGCGGCGCGCGGGGGTACTCCCGATCTCTCCAACGGGCGAACAACTCAAGTACGTCCCGCGATCTTCCGGAAGGTCTCAAACAACGAAGCCGAGTACGAAGCCCTCCTACACGGGCTCCGCCTCGCGGCTTCACTTGGCATCAAGCGGCTACTAGTCTACGGCAACTCCGCAGTGGTCATCAACCAAGTCAACAAGTCCTGGGACCGCAACAAGGAGAACATGGACGCCTACTGCCTAGAAGTCCACAAGCTCGAGAACAAATTCTATGGTCTCGAGTTCCACCACATCGTTCGCGACAACAACGTTGCAGCGGACGTCCTCTCGAAGCTCGGATCAACCCGCGCCCAAGTACCCGCGGGCGTCTTCGTCCATGAGCTTCACGCGCCATCCATCCCGGAGCCGGCGCCACCGACCACTGCCCCAGCCCATCCACCCGAGACCGGGCGGGGAGGTCATGATGATCGACGTGGACTGGAGGCAACCCTTCATCGACTACCTCAGCGAGCAGAAGGTCCCCTCCGACAAGAACACAGCCGAACAACTCGTCCGCCGCGCCAAGTCTTACGTCCTCGTTGGCGACAAGCTTTACAAGCGAGGCGCATCTTCCGGGGTACTCATGAAATGCGTCCCTCGCGAAGAAGGCAAGGACATCTTGGAGGAGATCCACAAGGGTGTCTGCGGCAACCACGCGTCCTCCCGCACGCTGGTCAGCAAAGCCTTCCGGCGAGCCTTCTACTGGCCCACAGCCCTGGGCGACGCCGAAGAACTCGTCAGAAGATGCCAAGGATGTCAGTTCTTCGCCAAGCAGCAACACGTCCCCTCGCCTACAAGCTAGTCACCATACCGCCAACCTGGCCCTTTGCCTGCTGGGGGCTCGACATGATTGGGCCACTGCCAACTGCGCCAGGAGGATTCAACAGGGTACTGGTGGCTATCGACAAGTTCACCAAGTGGATCGAGGTCAAGCCGGTCACATGCCCCAAAGCTGACAGAGTACTCGACTTCCTGGATGAACTTGTACACCGCTATGGGCTACCCCACCGCATCATCACAGACCTGGGGTCCAACTTCAACAACCACCAGTTTTGGGAGTACTGCGAGAACAGCGGAATCGACGTCAGATACATCTCCGTCGCCCACCCACGGGCCAACGGACAAGTCGAGCGCGCCAACGGGATGGTGCTCGACGCCCTCAAGAAGCGGCTACACGACGCTGCTAACTCAAAAGGGGGCAAGTGGATCAAGGAACTACCCAACGCACTCTGGGGACTGCGGACTCAACCATCCAAGCCAACGGGGCAATCCCCCTACTTCCTGGTCTACGGCTCTGAAGCCATCCTCCCTGCCGATGTCATATGGAACTCGCCAGCAGTGGAGCACTACGACGAAGGCGTCTCAGAAGACAGCAGACGAGTTGATATCGACAGCCTCGAAGAAGCTCGCTGTGCCGCCCTAGTCCAATCAGCAAGGTACCTGGAGGGTATCCGACGCTACCACGATCGCAACGTCAAGGAACGCTCCTTCAACGTTGGAGATCTTGTCCTCCGCCGTATCCAGAACACGGAAGGACTTCACAAACTCAGCTCCCCCTGGGAAGGGCCCTTCACCGTGGCTAAGGTGACCGGGCCAGGCTCCTACCGCCTCCAAACACTCGAAGGCGAAGAAGTCAACAACTCGTGGAACGTCGACCAGCTCTGTCGATTCTACGCCTAGTCTACTCGACTACTCCGGGGCTCAAGTCCACGCGACTACATCAACACCCCCTTGCCGCAGGCGACCCTCCGGGTCCTGGCTTCAAGTCTCCGGACTACTCTCCTCCAGGTCCAGCCCTTGCGGCTACCTACGGACCCTGGGCTGCAACGAGCATCAAGGACTCTAGCAGCGGTCTACCAAGAGACCACACTCCAAGATCCAGCCCGCACGGCTACCTACGGATCTGCGATCCAGCCTACACGGCTACCTACGGATCACTCACTGTAAGCGGCTACCCGCTCCAGTACTACTCAGCTGTAAGCGGCCTTCGGGTCCAGGCGACTACTTGTAACTACGGCCCTGGCCACCCAGGTGTACTTCTTCAGTAATAAAGTTTGATTGTTCATCAACTTCTTTACTGTCTACTCCCTACGACGGGACCACTAAGCCGAGTACTACTACTCGCACCTACTCCACGATGGGCGCTCCGCACTCTGAGATCGCGGTTACGAGTACTCATTGATGGAACATCACATCTCATTGATATATGAAAAAGTTCATTACAACTGTTTCCTATACAACTACGGCTACTAGCTATCTATGCAGGGCTACTGGAGGTTCAACTTATCGGCTACCCTCGCTCCGCGATGGGAGCCATCTCGCTCCAACAACTCGCGTCTCGCTCATCCGAGCGGGTTGGCGGCTACCCCGCCCCGCGACTACCTCCACCGGGGCCTTCGGGAAGTACGACTTCATGAAGGCCGGCACCTGCTTCGGGATTGACTTGGCCATGTGCTTCACGTAGGCGGCCGGCCGGCTTGGCGCCTCACGAAGTCGGTCCGCCAACGGAGTGATCTTGGGGCCGCCCCCGGTGCGGCACCGGGAGCCTCGCGATCGGGAGGGCGGCCTCTTCAAGGTCCTTCGGCCGGGCCCGAGCGCCTCGCGCTCTTCGTTCAACTTCTCGCAAAGATTTGTAGCAAGCTGACGAGATCCCGATCGGATGCAATTCTCAACTCCATGTGCTTCTCGCACTCGAAGGCCGCTCCTTGTAGTCGAGTTCAAGTACCGGCGGGCTTCTTGCTCCCGGTAGAAGAGATTCTTCATGCTGATCTCCGAGCCCTTCAGTCGCTCTACCTGGCCTTCGAGTTCTGCAACACCGGAACACAACAACGGGTCAGAGCTTGATGACTCCCAACAAGTACCCGACAAGTCAAGAGACATACCATTATTCTTGTTGCGGAGGCCTTTGTTCTTCCGCACCAACTCGTCGCCCTTCGCCTGCAAGTCCATCACATCGTTGTGGTACTTGGCAAAGGCGGCGTCAAGCTTCGACTGCATGGCGGCCGCGTGCTTCCTCGACTTCATGAGCTGCTCCTCCAAGGCCTCAGCTCGCAGTACCGTGTCGCCATAGCCTTGCAGCAGATCGGACTTCTCGCGGGATCGCTCCGCTACGTCCTGCACAAGACAAATTCAAGTCAAGCAGAGTACTCAACGAAAGGATTGACTACTCGGGAGGCAACGGCTACGTACCTTCATCCACTATTCGGCTCGTCGCATCGCCTCCAGATGCTGCGCCAACACCGCCGGCTCGACGAGATCGTCGGCAAGCAGCTCAATCCCGCCACGGCTACTCGACGTAGCCTCGGCCATTGGCGCCGAGCGGATAGGCTCCGCGTCTTGGATCTCGGGAGATCGGATCGCCACCTCCAGGGCAACCCCTGGCGACGTGGTAGCCGCCTCCTCCTCGACGTGGTAGCCGCCTCCAAAGAAGACCCTTCAATTCGAGAGGAAGTACTCGACTCAAGGCTCGGGGGCTCCGTGCCACGTGTCCTTCGGTTTTTTCTCTCCGGATTTTTCGGGATTTTCTCGCCAAGACTTCGGATAGATCCTCAGCCAGAGCCCGCGGCTCGAGGCTCGGGGGCTACTCCACGTGGATTGCGGTTCCGCAAATCGCATCTTCTTGACGGCTCCGGCTTCAAGACAAGGGCGCATCTTTGAAGACCTTCGAAGGCGGATTTCAAGGACGCTTGGGACTACTCGAGAAGACTTCAAGATTGCTCAAACATCGCTGGAGTACATTCCGGCCTCCGGGATGCTTCGACTACTCTTGAGGACTTTTGACTTGTAGCACTCGGGGACGCTTGAGGACTACTTGTTAAGGCCTTCAAGACTACTTGAAGCTATCCTTCTCGACTACAAAGTACTCGGGGGCTTGTCGTATGGACCTCCCCGGGCCCACTACCTCGGTGGGTACCGGGACCGACTACTCGGTGGGCCCCCGGGACTGCCGGCTTGCGCTACACGGCACCCGAAGGTGTGGAGCACAAGGACAACACAGGAGTAGTACTCGGTTAGGACTCGTACACGTTCCGCACTGTGTAGAGGTCTCCTAGACGTACTCGACTAGTACTCCTTCCCTACTCCGACTTGTAACCCCGCTCCCGACTATATAAGGCGAGGCAGGGACCGATCTCAGGATCACCTCATCCAATCTCAACTCACGGCGCACTATTGCACCTTCCTGTAATCGTGCCCTATCAATCCAGAGCTACGCAGCATACAGGACGTAGGGTATTACGCACCTCGCGGCCCGAACCTGTCTAAATTGTGTGCCACGTGTCTCTTCCTTCGAGTTACCGATCTCGGCGAGTCACATTCATCTACTTCGGGTACTCCCCGTAGTAGGTTGCCGGTCCAAAACACCGACAGGATCGCCACGATGAACTTATGCGCGCGGCGGAGGTCGCCGTCGCGGTGGTCAGCCCGGGGCTCCAGCTACTGCCCGACCGTCTTTGCGCGCTCCCAAGGCGTGTCCAGGAGGCGGTGCGTGCCGGTGCGTGCCGGGGAGCCGCCCGCTCGCTCGCGACGGCGGACATTCAAGTCGACTTTCCCTTGGGCGATCCCGGCAACGGGAGTGGCCGTTACCGCCGGATCGGCACCGCACTACGCGCCGCACTTCCCCATTGCGGCCGATGCCGCCGCCGCGGGGGTTGACATCGACGGCGTGCTTCGCGACGGCGCCGCCGCCGACATTGGCGGCCTGTAACTCACCTTTCTAAGATTAATCTGTACCGGCCCCTCGTGGCCGAGGAAATCGAACTTCGCATTGTTCCTTGTTTGTGCCATTGCGATTTTTGTTCACTGCTTCGGGGTGGGAGTGGTCGGGTGTACAAAGCAAACTCCGGCCCCCCGTGCCGTCTTGTCACCCGTCACAGCACCTGACGCGTGCTTAATAGGAGGCTAGGAGCTTCGTTGAACAGGCGTCCAGGGTACTCGAGTAGTGTACGTAGGACTGAACGCGTGGGAGATCGCGAGGCGCAGCGCTGCGTTCCTTCTTCCGTTCGCATCTAAATAAAATTAGCCCCAAGAATCTTTCATAAATGGAACACTAAATATAATTTATTTGTAAAACCTTTTCACGTGTAAGCGTAACTTTGTGTGACGAATCTAATGAACCTAATTAATCCATATTTAGCTATAGATTTTGAAAGTAGTTTTGAAAATAACTTACTTTAGTACTTGTAATTAATGGTGCACCTTCATGGAGTAGTAAATGTAGATGAAATCTAAAACTAAATACATAGTTTGGATCTACTTTGCGATACAAAGCTTTTCGCAAACCTTTTCAGACATCAAACCCTTAGTGTGATTTTGCATGCAACTATCCGCTGCAGGTGAAGCGTTGCGGCCAGACGACGACTCCCTAGGCGCGCGTGCGTGTAGCAGTTAATTAGGAACCGCCGCCCCTTCGTCTTGCCGGTTGTCTTCAAATCTTGCCATGGCCATTGCTTCGGCAACCACCACGTCGACTTGACCTGTATATGAAGCTGAAACGACAGCATAGAATATACTAGTTTAGCCTCTTCCCTACCCCGCCCCACCCCCTCCCACAGTCGCATCGAAGGAGAAGGGGTTTTCTTGCCTGCCGCCATTGCCGGCGACCCCCCCGAAGCTTGCAATCTCGGCAACCGCCATCGCAAGCGACCTCCAAACGGCGGCGATGACCCGAAGCGACGCATCGGGTGACGGCGGCGCCCCACAAATGAAGGGGGAGGCCGTAGAGGCAACCGCCGCGCAGCCCGGCCTCTACAAGAACCTAGGTGATGCGGGCGGAGCATTCCCGGCCGCGTCAGCAGAGAGCGTCGCTTCGAAGGTTAGTCCTGCAAGGCACAATGAGTTTCTAGTCGTGGATTTGTCACGAGGTTGAAGATTCGGAACTTTGTTTTCTTGGTTTGGGACTGCAGGGTGGCAAGCATGTCGCCCTGTACCCGTGGGAGGCCGCCGTTGATCCAGCCGACGTTCGAGATCGGAGCGGCTGGGAGTGGGATGAATGGCGCCCCGCCGTCGTCCGTCCACGACTTTCGGAGGAGCGGGGACCGCCCCCAACTACGATGCACGAGGTTGAATTCTTCAAGGAGCGGTACCCGAGCATCAAGACCACCGTCACTTGCGACGCGGGAGTAGTGGCGGAGTACATCAACGAAATCAAAGGTAGCCCACCTCCAGAACGTTTGCTCGTTGGATTGGACACCGAGTGGATTGAGCTTCGCAGTGGCGGGTACAAGCTCGCATTGCTGCAATTGTGTGTCGGTTCGCGCTGCCTTATTTACCAGGTGCACCATGCAGGCTACAAGCTTCCTGATGTCCTGAGCAAGTTTCTTAGCGAGGAAGGCCACATCTTTGTCGGAGTGCATATCACCAACGATGTTGAACGCCTACAGGAGGACTGCGGCGTCAAAATTTCTAATTGGAAAGACCTTCAACTGATTGTTTCTGACGTTGATGAGAAGTATAGCCATCTGTACCGAAATGGTTACAGGTCGTCACTGGAGAAGATTGGAAATCGAGTACTGGAGCTACCTCTGTACAAGGACGAAATGTGAACCACAAAGCTTTGGGGTTTGAGGGTGTTGCACCAATGGCGAGGTGAAATACGCCTCCAAGGATGCATTTCGTCCTTTGAGATTGCTAATCGCCTTGAGATCAAGCATGGTTACCGATTTCCGCCGTATGCTAATTTGTAGAATCATGTAACTAATGTACTAACCAAAAGTAGCAAGTAGAATTTCTTGGTTTTCGGAACAAGTATATGTGTACATATTAGTAGTAATTCAGTTGATGGATTGAAACTAAGAAGCCTTGTTTATTTGGGCAATTTTGACAGATAATTTCCATATTACTCTAATTATTTGTTGATTTACTAAAGATTAATTTGTATCATTTGTGAGTCAATTTTTTATTTTCTATATCAACATATTAAAAGCAACAAGACATATGCAAATTATCAATGTGCCCTTTTGTTAGAAAAGGATTGCAGTCCGAGATTGGGCCGGCCCATTTGTCCTTATTACTTCCCGGTGTGTGGGGAAGCGCGCCGCACAAAAAGACATCAACGATAATCTTTATTGTCACACCGCTACTTCAAGCGGGCGCACCACAACTTAAAAGGCGAGGCGTGCTTGACATCCCGAACTCCTCTGAACACTGCTTCCTCTCTACTAACCTCCGGGCTTGTTGGGCTGGCCGGCCCATCGGCTCCCCGCCGCCGGGCTTCACGCTCGCCGGTAGAGCTCGTTGGTGACCTCGGCTCGCCCTACGGCCCCCTATTTTTGTTTGTCATACCAATTTCTAGATTCATATTTTAAATATTAAGATTTATGCAAAAGTCTTCCAGAAGTAGTAAATAATGGCAACATAGAAGTCATGACTACGGTCGAGTAAGTATCAATTGAAAAACTCATCATCTTGGGCATCTTGAACTATTGGTGCAACAATTCCATCATCAATGTACGTGTCATCTGCATCATGTTCATCATCAACATCAAATACTTCATCGTCTGGTTCATCAACCGCCTCGGCCCGAACCTGATTAATAACTGAGACATCGCCGGTTGTGCCTTCCTTGTCCGATCTAGACCAATTTGTCAAAACCTGGTGTTCACCGAGCAAATTAATACCTTCGATACCCACAGCAAGTGAGTCCTCGAGATCTAATTCAGGCATGGCAAACAAGTTCCTTGGTTTCATTGAAATAACACTGCTCCAGCCAGTTTGTTCACCGCATTCACATAAAACACCGCTCCGCTCGTGTTGCCGAATATAGGGTTCATTGCTAAACTTGTGTCGAGTAGTATCGATGTCAATGACCACATATTTATCTTTACCGTATCCTTTGCCTCTCGTTGGTACTTGTGACAAGAGGCACATCAAACCACCACCGGAACGAATAACTTCTTTTTGTCCAGGGAATTCCCGTTGAGATCATTCTTTTAATCACCCCATACCAATTTGTGCCTTCTCGCCTCACCCTTGACAAGCACACCACCGTTTTGTGTCACAAGGGTTCTCTCGATGTTAACGGTACGAAACGACCAATTGTTGATATGACATCTATTCAATGTACGAGGTCGGGGATCCGGTCCTTGAGCAAGTGCAAACAAATCTGAACTTACTTCCCCTCTAGCATGTAAACCTATGATCTTGCTTTCAAACCATCTTACGAGTTGAGCCTCATGTCGCTTATCAAGATTTCTGGATCCATGTGCCCTCGCTCTTCCAAATGCTCGCCGCACACAAAAGAATATTACCGTTAGTTTGATATTTAAAATTAAAAGCAATAATGATGTTGAGTAGTGCATCTTACTCGACATATGGTCTAGCTTCATCACAATTGCAAATTATGTAGTGCCTCATCTTCCGAAACTCATTTGGTGGTATTTCTTCAACCGTCTGTCCTCTCCTCTTGTAATCCATTTCTGAAAAAATGCTCAAACCAGATGGTGGCTCATTAACAGTAACCGTTTCATGTCGATCAACACGATTGTCTTTGGTGTCCACGTCCAAGAATCTTGAGCGAATGTAAGGCACTCCTCGATTATGTATCCCTCAAAGAATTGAACCTTCAGGGTGAGCCTTGTTCCTCACATATCCTTTCACAGTGCGTAGGTACCGTTCCACTGGGTACATCCATCTGTAACACACTGGCCCCCCCAAGTTTAGCTTCTTCAGCTAGATGAACAGGCAAATGGATCATGATATCAAAAAATGCAGGTGGGAATATCATCTCAAGTCGACAAACAGCCTCCCTAATTGAACAGCTAAGCCTGTCCAATTCTGATTCCACCAACTCCTTTGAACATTGTGCATCGAAGAAATTACTAAGCTGAATCAATCCAATGACAACATCTTCTGGCAAAATCCTACACACCACTAAGGGTAAAAGTTTCTGTAGAATTAGATGGTAGTCATGCGTTTTCAAGCCTGACACCTTACGTGACTTTACATCAACACATCTTCTTATATTCGAGGAAACCCCATTAGGCATCTTCACTCCATATAGAAATTCACACAAACTTTCCCTGGCATCCCTATCTAACTCGTACAAGGCTGATGGCAAGGAATACTTATCATCTTTAATCACAGGGTGCTGATCTGGTCGTATCCGTAGATGCTCCATGTCAAGCCGAGCATTCTCCCCATCCTTACATTTGCCATCCAACTTAAGCAGAGTGCATAGTATGCTCTCGCATATATTTTTCTCAATGTGCATCACATCCAAATTATGTCTGATGAGCAAAGAAGACCGAAGAAGGGAGCTCAAAAAAATACTCTTCTTCCTCCAGTTGTGCCATCTGTTGTCTTCGTCACGCTTCCTTTTTTTGATAACAATGTCTTTCCAAATTCTACTTGTTCAAATGTAGAATACTGCTCAAGTACCTATGCACCAGATAGTGGTTCTGGTGCCTCCCTGGTTTCGACCTTGTTGTTAAAGCTGACCGCATTGTTGCGCCATGGATGGTCAGGGGTCAAAAAACGTCGATGTGCCATGTAGCAGTGCTTCCGCCCATGTTTCAACCACAAATACTCAGTATGTTTGTGGCAGTATGGACATGCAAACTTTCCTTTAGTGCTCCAACCAGACAACATAGCATAGGTCGGGAAGTCATTAATTGTCCAAAGAAGTATAGCACGCAATCTAAAATTCTTCTTAGTCCCCGCATCTCTTGTTTTAACACCATTATTCCAAAGCTCTTTGAGCTCCAAGATCGTGGGCCTCAAATATACATCAATATCCATTCCAGGAGATTTTGGACCAGGAATCAACATTGACAAAATCCAGCTAGATTGTTTCGACACATCCATGGAGGCAAATTGTAAGGAACCAGGATGACAAAGCCAAATGGAATACGTAAAACTTTGCATGCCAAAGGGATTGAACCCATCAGAAGCAAGACCCAGCCTAACGTTACGACCTCCTCCTTCTGAAAACCATTTAAACCTTGAATCCACGTGCTTCCATGCCTTTGAGTCAGCAGGGTGACGCATTTTCCCATCATTCACCAATTCATTCTTGTGCCACTGCATATCCTTTGACATTTGCTTTGACATATACATTCTTTGAAGCCGAGGAATAAGAGGAAAGTATTGTAGGATCTTAACTGGTAATCGCTTCTTAACAGAAGTAGCACCCACTGCACTGCAATTATTATCAGAGGTTTTATCTACAACTTTCCACCTTGACGCCTTACAAATGGGACATGTTTCCAGATTTGCGTATTTATCAAAAAATAACACACAATCATTTTGGCATGCGTGTATCTTGACATAGTCCAAGCCCGTGTCTCGAATCACCCTTTGCACTTTATCCAAGGAGTCGGGAATACAATGCCGGTCGGGGAGAACCTTTCCAAAGAGCTTAAGTATGGCCTCCAATGACGCGTTACTTAAGCTATACATGCACTTTATCCGAAAAAGCTCCACAATAAAAGAGACCTTCGTTGCATTTTTGCATCCCGGATACAATTCCTTCTTTGCCCTCGCTCTAATAGTTTCAAAAAGATCTCTCGCTCGCTTATCCGCCTCTTCCTCATCTCTCGGTTTGTCCATGATGTATAGTGCCACTGATAATATTTCTAATCAGAGTATTGGTGGCAGCAGGGTTATCATCCAAACCATCTTCTTCATCGTCTTCTACAAATAAATGTGTTGTATCATCAGCTGTAGGTACTGCATCATGATTATTGAGATCAGCAGTAACATCTTGATTCACAGGACCCTGAGAAGAAGTATTAGTTTGGTCTTGAATGTTACCAGCATCGATGAAACAATCATCAAACCCTCTATTGAGTAAATGAATTTGAATGGGACCCATGGTGGAATGTCTAATCATGCATTGACACAAATTACATGGACACGCAATAGATCCACCTCTCGCTGATGAGGCCGTAAATTTTTGCAAAAAAATTCGAAAATTGTTCTGCCAATCCGCTGAGTGTCGAGGCAAGCGCATCCAACTTCGATCTTCGTCTGATGCCATTAGTTAATCTGCATTGTTCATGTTTCAATCGACCTTGATCACGATATATATACCAATATGCATATATATGCAGCGAACGATTGAATATATATACGAGATCAAGACATCGGTACGTACCGGCCGTGGCTGTAGTGCCGCTCAGATCTCCGCAACAAGAATCACGTGGAGATCGCCGTGGAGATCGATCCCCTAGAGGCCCTCGTGGAGATCTCCGCAACAAGAACCAGGTTGTCGAAGACGGAATTTTGGAATGGTCCAGATCGGAAGAGCCCCTATCTGATCGTGGCAATACATACACATAGACAAAATTTTAGTACAACCAAGGAATACCTGGTTTCAATATTTCTGAGGTTGTACGTAGTATGACCTTTCTTAGGGTTTTCAACATATGCGTAATTCATTATTTTTCTTTTCTGATCGGCTACTATAGAGGCTAACAATAATACACAAAATTCAGGAGTTCTAGTGAAGAGTCTCCAAATTGTTGATCACAATGCTTTGTGAATATACACATGAATAGCATAAACAATAGCATGTCGCAATTCTGAAAACATACAGATGGTTAGTCCAAATATGCATGACAGGACCCAACAGATTTCAATTTGTGTCACTCATAAGTTCAAATATTTTGCAAGGGCTCATCCAGATCCAAACACATAGACATACGAAGATGCATATATAAAGGTTCAAAGTTATTACTTAGATGTTGGCATACTTAGATGTTGCCACATACACATCCATTCTTAGACCATTCACCAAAGATCCGCATAACATTCACCTAGGACCCGGTTATGTTACGTACTAAGCTAGATTACTACTACTTGCGATTGACTTTATCCCGAAGCTTGCGGATCTTCTTCGCCATCACTTCTAACTTGTCAGCAACAGTCTCCATGAATTCCTTCAGGGTCATCTCCATGTCTTCCTCGCGTTCCAAAGAATGTCGACGCTTAGGTTCTCAATCCGCTCCCGCAAATCATCATAGCGCTCCTTCACCGTTGAACCATTTGGCGCAAGGGCATTTGCTATGGCGGACAACAAACACAAGTTACTAACATGAAATGTGTTACAACAAACGTGTGGCCAATGCAGCAAATTAGTCAAAAAATGCACCTTTCTTTTCGATGATCCCGAAGCTTTCGATGGAGACGGTTTCTTGCTATTGTCCTCGCTCGTCATCCGAGTCCGGAATGATGATCCTCACCTCGATTAGCGTGTTCACTAGCCCGACCAAACAAAACAATTTGCTGTTTTTCGCCTTTAAAACAACCTCTATTCAATCTCTTGACTCATAATGTATACCAATTTACCCGTGATCCCCCGACTACCTCGCCGAAAAGGCCTAACCTACTAAATGGGACAACCCGCGATCATTTGGCCGGCTTTGTTTTCGTGGATTGTGATCAAATGTACACAAAGTCGATTCACAACAAAAGATGGCAAGAAATCAAGCCAATTATCATTATCATTATCTAGTATGGGGTGAGATGGATGCACACAAAAACACAATTACCATTATCTAGTATGAAATTTTGATTACTATGAACTACTAACATTTTTCTAATTGCAAAAGGAGTCACACGATTCCTGGAAAATCAAAGAGGGTAGGGCAGTGTACCTCACTTCTCTTCTGGAACGCTTGCATTCGACTAGGGCCTGCTTACCCTTACCGGATGGATCGACTTGGCGATGCGGGCCGTCAGACGACGACGACGAGGTGGCGGTGTCGTCCGTACCAGAAGACGACAGGGTTGGGGTGCCGCCGACCATACCGGAGGACGACGAGGTAGGTGGTGTGGAACACTTGAACCGCCCGCGTGCATCGCGCTTCTGCGTGGTGGAGTAGTGGCACCTCCGTACGCCGCCGCCGCCGCCCGAAAACCCTCGGTGCGGCCCCGCCGTCCGCCGCGCCGTTCTCCGCAGATCCCCTCGATGCGGCCCCCGCCGCCGTGGCGGCCGCTCGGCCGTGTTACGGCGCCGCGGCCCCTTCGTCCGCGCCCGCCACCGGTCTGGGAAGGCTCGATGCGGCCACTCCGGCCGGTGTCGCCGCTTGCCGCAGGGGAACCTGCGATGCGGGGCATCTCGATGTGGACGCGACGGCCGAGCCGACGAGGGGGACGGTTGGGAGCAACAGTGTATTGGGGGTGGGGGGAGCCGTAAGTTATAGACGATTTGGGCCGGCATATCCTTGTTTTTATTACTCTCATCGGCCCATTTGACATTTTCACATCCTAGTCTCCGCACCTTTAGTGCCACCCCGTAAACCGAGAAGGGGGTATCCCGGCCTTAAAAGGAGAGGTGTGCCTGCGCTTTCGAACTCCATATTACCATCATCAACTAATGCTTGCTACTTGCGCTCTAGGGCTTAATGGGCTGGCCGGTCCACTCGGGCTCCCGCTCGCTGGGCTTTACGCTCGCCGGTTGAGCCTATTGTGGTCTGGCTTAGCCCACATCCCCATAGAACACAATTTTTTCATCTAAACAAATCCTCTCTTTTTTTCATGGTACATATAGTCTATACCATATTGTTAAAATTCAGATTTTTCATAATAAAATTTATTTATTAAATCGCATTTTAAATTTCGCTACAACCCCATAGCAGATTTTTTTCATCAAAACAAATTTTGTGGCAATACGTACACAATATTCCTCCTTGAGGCTAGAAACGAAGCAGTAGCCTTCCTTGTATTGCAACAACGCAAAGAGATATTTGCAACCCAAATAAGATGTTGCGTAAGGCCGTTCAAACGCAACCAACCCTAGTATGGTAGCCATAGCAAGTTTATATTGCAACACCCGAATTTCTAGTGCAACGCAGAAATAGGGTAGCAATATTTCCCACCAAATGCAACACAATTCTGAATAATGGGTCCATTAGCTCCAACTTTTTGCAACATCGCAAAGATATATTTGTTGACGCAAAATGTGCACTCAGCGCCAATCACACAGCAAGCCGAAAAGCTTAGCTTCGCACGCGCAGAGAGAGAGTGATGTGCCAGTCAATTTTTCCTGAAAATTAACAAAAGATAAAACAGTTAAATACCAAAGCTTGGAACCTACCGGGTGGTACCAGGCAGTTCCATATTTACGGCTAAGAAGCCAAGCAAGACGACATGTAGCTATGCGAAGCTACCTGTCGAAGAACCACAACCATTCGGGTAACCGCGAAGGAAAAAAGAACATTGCCGAATGGATGACGTAAGCATGACAACGATCGATCTTTGAATAAACATGGATGCATGTGCAAAAGCTATGACCGATCTTCATGAAGATTAACATTAAATGAAGTAAAGCACGAACATGATCATGTATTAAAATAAGCATGCATAGATCCAAAGCATTAGTCTACCGCATGTCTAATTACTTTAAGATCCGTCGGGTACGATCACAAACAAATCTATCCACCGCATGATACAACTTGCATGAAAAACGTACCACTTCCCGCAAATAGATCTATCCACCGCATGATACAATCTAAATACGGAAAGCTAAAAGCATACATCACTTAAGGCATGAACGAGGCACGTGATCTACTCGTGAAAATATAACCGAATGCGGCTGAACAGCCGATCCAGGGTCCATGAAGAAGGAACAAACATTACCACGTGAATAAATCTATCAGACTGAATTGGAAACCTAATCCACCGGATGACTAGCCCCAAAGCAACCCAAAAACCTGCATCTACCGCATGATACCCGGTTCTTTCAAGATTTATACGCACAAAGCAAGCTTGAACCCGCAACACGTAACAACCTAAATCGATTCGGTTTCGGCTATCGGAGAGCACAAGATCCACGCGTCAAAAACACGAAACCTGCTCATGCACGGGTCTTAAAAGGAAAAGAGCCGATCCAAACCCATCTAGATTGGGCAAGAGTGTATTTCATGAATTAAAACATAAAGTAAAACTCATGATAACACAGGGTAACTTAATGAATCTACTGGATCTTGCCAAAATCCAATAGAGCCGATAACTAGCTTCGAGCTAGATCTTAGCCTACCGCATGGCTCATGATCTAACAAGAAACCCTCTTGAACCAAGCTTGAATCTACCGCATGACACGAAGCATGGTAACAAGACTACTTGCATCAGATCTAAATCCACCGCATGATACTAGACATGATACAAGGTTGCCGGTACTCACGGAGGTCGACGGATCGATTGGTCCTCTCGAAGAACTCGACGACACGACAAGGGACTCTAGGGTTTGGCGTAAGGCCGGTGTGTATTGAAGAATGAACGTCTTTTGTTACATACACCCAGGGATCGTATTTATACCCTGCTGATTACAACTGCGAATGGATTCATTGCCTAACTAAACTTGATCGCCTATCCATCCACTCGCTTCCTCTGATCGAGCCACGTCACCGTCCAATCCCGCAAAATCGCCCTCTTGTTCCTTTGCCGAACCGGAGCAGTATAGCCGACCGCGGATCCTTCCGCCGAAAATCTCTCGAAGATATCTTTCCTTCCACCGTACGGACTCTTTTCCGAATCGGACCCACATGTCATACTCCTTACCAAATTTTGGTGTTAACACATGCCCCTTCAATTGTGGGATAAAAGTAATTTTGTTCCACAATTGACTCCGCCCACGAATCCTTGAGCCAAACCCGTCAACACCTTGTTCTTCGCAATCCGCCGGATTCTTCGTTCAGATCCAACCCTAGATCCCCTTCGTTCCGAGCTCGAATCTCCAATGGCAACTCAGAACCAAGCTGCTCAGGTAAATTCACCCCTCCAAACCTTTGTTCGGCATTAGGTTTTCAATTTTACCTGAGATTTTCTTCTTTCGCTCTCTTCCAGGAACCTTCTACTGCTCTTTTGATTTTATTGGGACGTGCGCCACGATCCACAGCCACGACTCGAAGCCACAATTACCCTGCCAGGCCTATAAATGTTGCCATAGGTGCCCCTAGCTCTCCATCAGGCCTTCTAGCTCTCGAATCTTTGCCAATCTCTGGTCCTCTTGCAAACAGTGCACATCCCCAAACCACAATGGTGCGCCGCCTCAACCGCCGCCGCGCCTCCGACGAGGCTGAGGGAAGCAGCGCTAATGCGCGCAGGCGGTGATGATCATCAACTTCTCCTCGTCGATCTTCCTTTTGATCTTCCTTTGCCTTGACAATCATCTCCCTTTTTCGCCTTGATTCGGTGGAATCCGCCTCGCGCGCCGCCAATCGGCCCCTCCCCGACGACTCTTCGGAATCCGATGGCCACTCCCCCGCATCGTACGGGGAAGCGGATGCTATTCGCTTCAAGGAGGAGCTAGAGGCGTCCCGTCTTGAGCTGGAGGACGTCTCCAAAAAGGCGGGCGTGGCCGAACTAGAATGGGAGGACCAGCGGAAACACCGCCGGAGGCCATCGATGGTATGGTTCTGATTCTTGATTCAGCCCAGCCTTTGATGCTAATCCTTTCTTGTTTGTCTTTTGCAGCCCGTGATGCTGAGCTCGACCAGCTAAAGGCGCTGGTAGAGCAACTGGCCGAGAAGGTGAACGCCCACGGCGATACGCCGGCGGAGCGCCTGGCCGCGGTGGAGCGCCGCATCGACGAGGTGGCCGTCCATGGCGTTCGTCTGGGCACCACCTTGGGCCTGGCTGCGATGGCGACGCATACGGACGTCGACTATTCTACCAGGCCGCGTGGCTTCCAGAGCGGCGCGCCGGAGGATATCGACGAGATCGAGCTCATCCTGGAGCGCCTCGACGGCCACGGCGACGCCATTGCCGAAATTACCCATCCCCAGTCTGTGTTGAACAGACTCTTTGACTAGATTGTACTAGGGATGTGTAAATGTCGGCAATACATGATGAACTTTTGGAATCTGCATTTGTTCCGTGATATTTCCCTTCGCATTTGCGTCTGTGAATTTGTCCTCTTCGAATGCATCCGGGAACTGTCTTTAGCCGAACGCTCGCAAACAACTGCCCCTTGGCGCAAGATCCACAAAGGATCCCAATTCGGCAATCCGTAAATACTGTTCAAAAGAAAACCCTTCGCACTCGGTGGAAACCCCTGCCGCTTGGTATTCCAACAAAGGTGTATCCGCCGCATCATCACTCCCAATGCGCCTCCTTGGTCAATAAAATAGCCCGTGGGGTGCTCTGCAAATCCACTCGCACACTCTTCCATCGCTTCTCGTTTCTTCCTTTGCTGCCAAAAGAAAAAACCCCAACGCCATGGACAAGGGTAAACAACCTCAGGGGAGCGGCTCGTCAAGGAAGCGTACGATTCGGAAGTGAGTTCTTTCTTGATCTGCTCCTTGTCCTCCCGCTTGATCTTGCGCTTCATGTTTTCCTCTGCCTTTTTCAGCCTTGATTTGCTCCCTGAAGAGGTCATCGGAACCGAAGATGTTCCTGAGTACATCTCCTCCGATTCTTCTCCCCGAGGCGGAGGATGCCACGCCCGAGCAAAGGGTCATTCATCGCTGCGCCGTCGTGCCCGGCACCTGGAGCGTGACCTCAGGGACATGTCCGTCCGCTGCCAAGCCGAACGCGAGCGACGTATGGCGCTAGAAGCGCTAGTAGGGGGTAAACGCTTCTGTCCCCCCTTCGTGTTTGCATCTGGATTTCTTGCCCCTAACCTTGATTCTTTTGCTCCGTATGTCTCCCGACGTGTACAACGCAACCCGAAGGCGGCCCGGGATAGCTTGGTAGAGGCCGCCAATCGTGGTCATCCTCGTGCGTTCCAAGTTGCCGTCACGGTGGTCCCGGAACAACCGAAGAGGGGAGCAGCACTCGAAGAAGTAAAGAAAAGATTGAATCATACTTTCGCTTCTTCCGCCACGCCTTCGCTTCCCTCCCTTAGGGGACTTGACCTTCGGGGGCTGCTATGTGTAATCCCGCAAGAAACCAGCTTGTAGTGTAGTATTGAGCTAAGGGCAATGCATCGTGCACCGGCCGTTTTCTCTTGTTCATGGATTTTTGTTCTAAAGGCGGCCTCATCCTTGAGCGCCCGCCGTTTCGTGTCGATGTGTATAATCATCGATCGATTTCAATGCTAGGATAATACTTCTTCGCATATCTTCCATTTATTGCGGCGGAAAACTCTTCTCCCAAAGCAAAGTTTTCAATATGTATGCATTACCCGGGACGCATCCGACCACACGAAAAGGCCCCTCCCGCTAGGGGACCATTTGCCGAATTCACCGTATTTAGTTCCAATCGGCGGTAGCGCTTTCCAAACTAGATCGCCTTCTCGCGAATTGCTTCACCTTCACTTTCTTGTTATAGTATTTGGCGACCCGCGGCTTGTTTTTCTCGATGTTCTCCGTGGCCCCGAGACGGATCATATGCAAATCTTCTAACTCATCCATCATTAGGCCACTGTAATCCTTGGAGCTTAAATCGTTTTGCAGCACTATTCTCCTTGACTCTGATTGCATTTCCCAAGGCAGGATCGCGTGATGCCCGTAAACCAACTCGTAAGGAGAAGTCTTTGTAGCTCCATGGGGGGCCATTCGGTAAGCCCACAGTGCTTCACTGAGTACCGAATGCCATTTCCTCGGCTTCTGGTCGATCTTCTTCTGTATAAGCTTGATCATGATCTTGTTAGAAGCCTCTCGCTTGACCATTAGCTTGGGCATAGTATGGAGAAGAATTAAACGCTTTGATTCCCATGTTTTCGGCAAAATCTCTCGAATTCCAATGACACGAATTGTGCCCCTTGGTCGGTGGTAATCGTCCGAGGAATCCCAAATCGATAGATGATGTGTTCCTTGACGAATTCGATCATGTTTTCTCGACGTCACCTTCTTGAGTGGGATTGCCTCGACCCATTTGGTGAAGTAATCCGTAGCCAAAAGCACGAACTTATGCCCCTTGCTAGATGGCGGATTAATTTGGCCAATCAAGTCTATACCCCCACCCCGAATGGCCATGGCTTGATGATGGGATTCAATGCCGATGCAGGGACTCTTTGAATATTCCCGAACCTCCGGCAATCTTGACACCCCTTGTAATACTCAAAGCGCTCCTCCAATATCGTCGGCCAAAAGCATCCACCGCCTAATAACCCATTTCATGCGATAGGCCGATTGGTGCGCTCCACATATCCCATCGTGCACCTCGCTCATCATGTTCTTGGCTTCTTCCGGACCCGGCATAGTAGCAAGTACTCCATCTAATGACTTATAGAATAAATTGTCATCCGGAAGAACGAACTTGATTGCCTTGTACCCGAGCTTCCTAGAGGCTTTTCGGATGGATCTCTCAAATAATCAACGATCTCTTTCCTCCAATCATCTTCTCGTAAGATCCGTCCCCCGTTGCGCTCACCTCTACAAAGAAATGCTTCTTGACTCTCTTTATAACCGCAGGCGCTCCGAGCCGCCTCCGTTTGCTTCCTCGTTATGCTCTCTAGGAATGTGCCGTAGGGTTACCGGTGGAAAGCCCTTCAAGATTTCTCTCGCATTCCTCGTAGTAACTCCTCGCCCCTCGCTTCGCACTCGTACCGGCCGTTCAATTGCTTGATGACCAACTCGAATCTCCATAAATTTCAACCGAAACGGCCCCGCTTCTCTCAAATATTGAAGCCCTCGAAGCGTGCCTCGTACTCACCGGTTATTTGTGACGGTGGGTTGTATAGGAATGGCGAATTCGAACATCTCACCTCTCGGGAGAAATTAGTAGGATCCCTACTCCCCCACCTTTGCCACACGATGACCCGTCAAAGAATAGAGCCCATGGGGTAATTTCGGGCGTATCAATCGAAGGGTCACGGTGTTCGCTTATAAAATCGGCAATGACCCGACCTTTGATGGCTTTTGCCGATTCGAACTTCAACTCGAATTCGATAGAGCTAAAATCCATTTGCCAACCCGACCATTCAAAATTGGCATAGATAACATATGTTTTATCACATCAAACTTTGAGTATACGGGTGCATTCGGCATTCAACAAGTAGTGCCGAAACTTTGTACACGAGTAGTATACGCAAAGACACAATCTTTCTATAGCCGAATACCCGGTTTCAGGATCAAGTAGTTTTCGGCTAAGATAAGCTACTACCCGCTCCTTTCCTTCGAATTCTTGAATAAGGGCCGATCCAATAGTTTGGGTATCGGCCGCCACGTACAACTTGAAAGGCTTGTCCACCGAGGAGGAACCAAAGACCGGCGGCTCCTTCATGTATTGCTTGATTTCCTCGAAAGCCTTTTGTTGTTCGTCGCCCCATGTGAACTTCTGATCCTTCTTTAGCTTCAGCAACGGAGAGAATGGCAACACCTTCTGTGATAAATTTGAGATGAACCTTCTCACAAAGTTGATCTTGCCGAGCAAAGGATTGCAACTCCTTGAGGTTGGTTGGAGGAACGACTTCATCAATGGCTTTCATGCTCTTTTTGCCAACTTCGATCCCTCCTTCGTGGACCAAGAACCCCAAGAACTCTCCAAACCGACACCCCAAATGCACACTTGTTTGGATTCATTTTCGTGCCATGCTTCCGGTGCATTCGAGGGTCTTCTTCACATCTTCCGCATGGGTGTCATGACTTAAGGACTTGATCACCACGTCGTCAATGTAGATCTCCACGGTCTTGCCGATCAACTCATGAAAAATGTAATTCATGGCCCGCTGGTAGGTTGCACCGGCATTTTTCAACCCAAATGTCATGACGATCCATTCAAATAGGCCTATATGACCAGGACATCTAAAGGCCGTCTTCGAGATGTCTTCTATTGCCATAAAGATCCGATTGTACCCCGCGTTGCCATCCATGAAGCTAATCACCTTGTGCCCAACGGCGGCGTCAATCAAAGAATCCAAGCAATAGGCATCGGGTATCCATCCATGGGAGTAGCTCGTTTAGGTCCCCGAAGTCTATGCAAACTCTCATTTTTCCATTTTTCTTATACACAGGGACGATGTTAGAAATCCACTCCGCATATCTCAGGCCGAACGAAGTTTGCGTCAAGCAACCTCTCGATTTCTTTCTTCACATCGGCCAATACTTCATCCTTGTAGATTTTCCGGGCGGTTGCTTATATGGCTTGAAACTAGGCTTGATTGGCAACCGGTGCTCGACGATGGATCGATCCAATCCGAGCATCTCCGAGTAATCCCGTGCGAAGCAATCTTTATACTCTTTGAGAAGCTCAATTAAGTCCCCCCCGAAGTCCGGGCCGCAAATTTGCACCGATGAACGTCGGCCTTGGCTTGTCACCGCTTCCAATGTCAACTTCCTCCGGCCTTATCGGCCGACATGAATCCTCGTCCCGGCTTGCCATCGGTGCCATCCACGGGGTTCTCCATTAAAAATTACTATAAGAGCCGACCGCTTGAATCGGGCCGTTGGTCACCGCCGACAGTTCAACAGGACCTTCTCCCCCGTCCTTCCCCCGAGAAGCAATCGATGCCTTGGTACTCCCGCAAGGCCGGTTCCATGTTAGCCACGCTCACGGAGTCATCCGCCCGGACGACCTCGACCTCATCGTCCACCCACCGGATCGACCGTTGATGCATAGTGGATGGGACGCAGCAGCTTGGCGTGGATCCGGGCCCCGCCCAAGCAGCAGGATGTAGGCTCCCTTCCCTTCGATGACGAAGAAGGTAGTAAGCAACGTCTTGGACCCGATCATCAAGTCCACGTGAGCGCATCCTTTGGTGTCCGAGGGGTTCCCGCGAAGTCGTTTAGGATGATGCTCGTTGGTGTCGCATCGCTCGGGGTCATGCCAAGCTTTCCCCGAAGGTGGTGTACGGCATTACGTTGACCGCCGCGCCACCGTCGACGAACATCTTGGTCAATGGCTTGCCATTGACGTACCCCCTCAAGTACGGCCGGCCTCATGTGGCGACTCTTGGCCGGCTTGTCGAAGATGGCCTCGCTTGGCAAGCACCGCCCGCGCCATCATCTCCTCGGGTTGCTCGTCGTCAAAGGAAGCTTCTTCCCGCATCACCTCGGTTAGCGGGAGCCATGAACTCGTTTGGCGGGAAGTATACCATGCATGCGAGGGGCCGGACGCTTCGATCCTTCTGGCTGGTCCTTGGGGCGCCACTTCTGCCTTGTCTGGATCCCGGCTTGTTTCATCTCGCGGTTCCTCAAGCGTTGGACCCGCCTCTTCTGGCTCTTGCGTAGACCGGGTGGGCACCATTGCCCCTTCTGCCAGACGTATACATCTTCGTCCTCCTCCTCGGTCGGCCCACCCGAGATCGGCTTGGCGCTTCCCCGGGGTGATCTATAACCTCAATTTTTTGCCGCCGATCCCCATTTGGGTGAATCCTTCCAAGTCTTTCATGGACGGATCGGCGATTGCGCTTCCTCGCCCGTACTCGGCATATCCGTCGCCGCATTCGCGACGCTTCCTTAATGTGGGCGGCTTTAGGCCCTCATTCCGCAGCTGCTCGAAGAAGGCGCATCCCCGGTGGGCGCGCTCCGCCGCGCGCGTGCCGTTCCCCGATTCCATCCGCGCGCATCCTCTCTCGCCCCCGCGCCGCTCCTCCTCGTGACGACGCTTTTGGTAGCGCTCCTTTTCCATCCGACGCTGCCATTTGTTGAGGAGAATGCGTGACGTCACCTTGGGCTTAGGCTTGGACGATTCCCCAATCTCGATGTGGCTCTTGAGAGCACGGGGGCGTCGCCCGCACTTGCTCTAGGGTCACCCGACGCTCCGGTCAACCGATCCATCTTGCTTGGACCCTCGGTCGAGGTCGGGACCTTGACTTTCCCTTTCTCTTCGGTCCGTTATCGCGTTGATAGAAAAGCCGAGCATGTTCTCACGGGGAAGGGGTGGCCATCCAGCTTCATCTTGTTATCGAATTTGAGGTGCCCTTCCCGGATAGCCTTCGGATCCTCATCCCGAAGACCCCGCAATCGTTGATGGAGTGCGAGTCCCCGTCATGGAAGCCGCAAGTAACGTTTCGCTTTGACTCCATCGGTAAGCCGAAGCATAGAGTGCCCTTCGGCGCCTTGATTCGGCCTTCCTTTACCAAGAGCTCAAACAACTTATCGCCCTTTGTGATGTCGAAGTCGTAGGTTCCTTTGGTCCGCCCGACCCACCGCCGATTCATTGTCAAGGGCTCTTTGCCCCACAAGATTTCGCTGCGCCTACCTCCAATTCGTCATCGGAATCCTCGCACAAACCGCCTTTGTCCAAGAATTGGTTGTAGATGTCGCCGATGTCGTGTCGCTTGCCAAACTTAGGGTCCTTCTTGAGGCCATACGCCCGATTGCTCATCAAGGATAACTTCTCGCGACAATTGGCCCAAGTTTTCAAACTCCATCCCAAATAGCTTTTCGCGCACGGCCGGTAACATCCCGGCGACGGCCATATCGCACCGATCGTCCGGCAAGTTCAATGAGAAACACATGCCCTTGACTTCTCCCGAATCTCCTAAGAAACTCCACGGTGTTTCACCGTGCCTTTGCTTCGTGGTGGCGAGGTCAATCAACTTCTTCTCGGAATCGCCGCTCGAAGTAATGAGCGTGGAATTTACGCTCCAAATCTTTCCACCCGGCCACCGACTCGGGCGGCAAGGACGAGAACCACCGAAAAGCCGGGACCCGTCGGCCGAGGCGGGGAAGTAGCGAACCCCGAACGTCTCTTCGGCCGAACATTCCCCAAGCCGCATGAGATAACGAGCGATATGCTCGACCGTGCTTGTCTCGTCCCCGCCCGGAGAACTTTGTGAATTCCGTCGGCGGTTTTACCCTTGGCGGCGGGGAGCACGTTATAGTACCACCTCGGGGAACGGCGGCTCGTAGGTGGGGCCCCGCATCCTTGGCTTGAGGCCGAACCGATTCTCGCATCAATTCGGCCATCTTGCGTGCTAGGGCATCTTCCTCTCGAGCGCCCTGCCGCCGGCGCGTACACACGGTGCGGGAAGGCGTCGAACGCCCCGTAATTTCCCACTTCATGATAGCCACCGCCGTACGGATTCTTCTCGGGAGCCGCTGGTTGACGAGCTATTCTTCGACCGGGGCCAAGTGGGGCCCCGGTGAGCCGAACGCTAGGTCTCCGTACGTAGGCCGGTACGGATTCGGCCGTTGCACGGCCGACCCGTGCTTCTCCGTGGTGGCGGCGGATTGGTTGACTCCCCCGAAGCTTGCGGCGGAGGTCGACCCGGCCGCCCCCGCCGCCTCGCGGAGGAGGGTTGGAATGTCTCGCTCCCGAGCTTTGAGGAGGAGGCCGCCGCACCTCCGGCCTCGCAGCGGCGGGCCGAGAGCTTGATTCACCCAGCTCCACGGTGCTCTTTCCGTGTACGTCTTTCCAAACGCCCGCCCCGCGCCCGGCCAAAGAGGGCCACCATCATCTGCCGGGAGCGACCCGAGGAAAGCTTGGTTGTGCTTGGTGAGCATGTTGTCTACCGATTCCCGGAAGATCCGCGCGCATTCCTCTTTTTCTTGTTGGGTCGTGGCGTCGGTCTCCCCCGGCAACAGCACTCTGGGCAGGCTACTCTTCAGATATGGTACACCACTCCGATTCTTCTTAAATGACATGAGGCATTTTTGCTGAAATTGATTCACGGCGTCTAGGAGCTGCTGATGTCGCTTGCTCCGGAGAAAGCTCCTCGATGTTGACGTCCAGGAGGTCTGAAACTTCAGGCATCCTGAACCAATTCGGCTGTATTGTCCCACCGGCGTGCCAAAAAGTGTGTTGACGCAAAATGTGCACTCGGCGCCAATCACACAAAGAAAGCCGAAAAGCTTAGCTTCGCACGCGCAGAGAGAGTGACGTGCCGCTCAATTTTTCCCGAAAATTAACAAAAGATAAAACAGTTAAATACCAAAGCTTGGAACCCACGGGTGGTACCGGGCCGTTCCATATTTACGGCTAAGAAGCCAAGCAAGACGACATGTAGCTATGCGAAGCTACCTGTCGAAGAACCACAACCATTCGGGTAACCGCGAAGGAAAAAAGAACATTGCCGAATGGATGACGTAAGCATGACAACGATCGATCTTTGAATAAACATGGATGCATGTGCAAAAGCTATGACCGATCTTCATGAAGATTAACATTAAATGAAGTAAAGCACGAACATGATCATGTATTAAAATAAGCATGCATAGATCCAAAGCATTAGTCTACCGCATGTCTAATTACTTTAAGATCCGTCGGGTACGATCACAAACAAATCTATCCACCGCATGATACAACTTGCATGAAAAACGTACCACTTCCCGCAAATAGATCTATCCACCGCATGATACAATCTAAATACGGAAAGCTAAAAGCATACATCACTTAAGGCATGAACGAGGCACGTGATCTACTCGTGAAAATATAACCGAATGCGGGCCGAACGAACGACCGATCCAGGGTCCATGAAGAAGGAACAAACATTACCACGTGAATAAATCTATCAGACTGAATTGGAAACCTAATCCACCGGATGACTAGCCCCAAAGCAACCCAAAAACCTGCATCTACCGCATGATACCCGGTTCTTTCAAGATTTATACGCACAAAGCAAGCTTGAACCCGCAACACGTAACAACCTAAATCGATTCGGTTTCGGCTATCGGAGAGCACAAGATCCACGCGTCAAAAACACGAAACCTGCTCATGCACGGGTCTTAAAAGGAAAAGAGCCGATCCAAACCCATCTAGATTGGGCAAGAGTGTATTTCATGAATTAAAACATAAAGTAAAACTCATGATAACACAGGGTAACTTAATGAATCTACTGGATCTTGCCAAAAATCCAATAGAGCCGATAACTAGCTTCGAGCTAGATCTTAGCCTACCGCATGGCTCATGATCTAACAAGAAACCCTCTTGAACCAAGCTTGAATCTACCGCATGACACGAAGCATGGTAACAAGACTACTTGCATCAGATCTAAATCCACCGCATGATACTAGACATGATACAAGGTTGCCGGTACTCACGGAGGTCGACGGATCGATTGGTCCTCTCGAAGAACTCGACGACACGACAAGGGACTCTAGGGTTTGGCGTAAGGCCGGTGTGTATTGAAGAATGAACGTCTTTTGTTACATACACCCAGGGATCGTATTTATACCCCGCCGATTACAACTCGCGAATGGATTCATTGCCTAACTAAACTTGATCGCCTATCCATCCACTCGCTTCCTCCGATCGAGCCACGTCACCGTCCAATCCCGCAAAATCGGCTCCCCCGTTCCTTTGCCGAACCGGAGCGGATAGCCGACCGCGGATCCTTCGCCGAAAATCTCTCGAAGATATCTTTCCTTCCACCGGACGGACTCTTTTCCGAATCGGACCCACATGTCATACTCCTTACCAAATTTTGGTGTTAACACATGCCCCTTCAATTGTGGGATAAAAGTAATTTTTGTTCCACAATTGACTCCGAACCCACGAATCCTTGAGCCAAACCTTGTCAACACCCGTTCTTCGCAATCCGCCGATTCTTCGTTCGCATCCAACCCTAGATCCCCTTCGTTCCGAGCTCGAATCTCCAATGGCAACTCGTAACCAAGCTGCTCAGGTAAATTCACCCCTCCAAACCTTTGTTCGGCATTAGGTTTTCAATTTTTACCCGAGATTTTCTTCTTTTCGCTCTCTTCCGAGAACCTTCTCATCGCTCTTTTGATTTTATTGGGACGTGCGCCACGATCCACGGACCCACGACTCGAAGCCACAATTACCCCGCTGTGCCTATAAATGTTGCCATAGGTGCCCCTAGCTCTCCATCGTGCCTTCTAGCTCTCGAATCTTTGCCAATCTCGGTCCTCTTGCAAACAAAGGCACATCCCCAAACCACAATGGTGCGCCGCCTCACCGCCGCCGCCGCCTCCGACGAGGCCGAGGGGAAGCAGCCGCTAATGCGCGCAGCGGTGATGATCATCAACTTCTCCTCGTCGATCTTCCTTTTGATCTTCCTTTGCCTTGACAATCATCTCCCTTTTTCGCCTTTGATTCGCGGGAATCCGCCCGCGCGCCGCCAATCGGCCCCTCCTCCCCGACGACTCTTCGGAATCCGATGGCCACTCCCCTGCATCGGACGGAAGCACGATGCTTTCGCTTCAAGGAGGGAGCTAGAGGCGTCCCGTCTTGAGCCGGGAGGACGTCTCCAAAAGCGCGGCGTGGCCGAACTAGAATGGGAGGACCGGGGCCGAAAACAAATGTCCGCCGGAGGCCATCGATGGTATGGTTCTCGATTCTTGATTCGGCTCCTACCTTTGATGCTAATCCTTTCTTGTTTGTCTTTTTGCAGCCCGTGATGCCGAGCCTCGACCAGCAAAGGCGCCTCGGTAGAGCAACCGCCGAGAAGGTGAACGCCCACGGCGACACGCCGGCGGAGCGCCCTGGCCGCGGTGGAGCGCCGCATCGACGAGGTGGCCGTCCATGGCGTTCGTCCGGGCACCACCTTGGGCCCGGCTGCGGCGTATAAGGATAACCCGTATTTGAACCCAAACTATCTTATTAACCTAGCAATTTATTTCTCGTTGCATTTGTGGCCATCACTCCACAATACAACTCACACAAGCAAAGATCCAAATCAATCATGTGTTCAAACAACAATCATTAGCACAACGATCGTCCCTACGTAAAACGTTTCTATCGAAGTTGATAAGGGGTAGCAATCTAAGAACTTATATTAGACGATCTCGATGGTGAAGATCTAGCCGATAGCACAAGAAACGAGCCTGTATTGTATCAAAACAAAACGATGTGTTTTAACAAGAAGACAAGACTAAATTAGTTTTTATATGTAAAATAAGTCAATTTTGAAGGATGACAAAGCTTTCTAGAACATGAATCCTTACTTTTCGACCATTTCTAACTTAAGGCCGCATTCCTGTTACCAACACTCCGATACCACTCGTCAAACCCGATTTCCGAGGGAAACCAGATGTGCATCTCATATGTGCCAGATCTAGTTCCACACATATGATAGACGAAATGAGTGTAATATCATAGACAGAAAACGTAACAAGGGGTTTATCAACTTACTACACTCATTCGGAAGACACGAAGGTCTTTAACATCGAAAACGATAACTACACGACGAGTCTTCGTCTTCCGCTTCCACAGGCACTTGATCGGGGGAGACGCATGCCTCGAACTCCTCAAGGGTCGCAAAGAGAACTCTTCTACCATTGGTCTCTTTTCCGAACTGTAAGCAAGGCCGAGTACACTTATGGTTGGTACTCAACAAGTGGGGAAAATGCAAGGCTACCAAGGATAGGCTATGGTTTTGCGTACGGCTAGCATTTTAATGTTGGTCAAACTTTTAATTAAAGAACACCTAAGTTACTAGATGTAAGTATATACCAACCCACTTAAGAAAAACTTTACAACAAAATTTCCCAAAGCTCATCGAGCTTCACTCAAAACCACGATTTATTCTCATCTTCAAGTTTATTAATCATGTGAGGGTCCAAGCCGCCATGACCGTGAGCACCGCCGATCGATCGCCTTTACACTGCGCAGGTTTGCACACTTTACCCACAAAATACCGCGTAAAAGTTCAAGAACTTTGAACCCAACCATGCGATGCCGATCGTGCATCATACCACACTTCCGAGGTGTGATTGCATAGGGACGCTACGAAGCTCACAAAGGTATACAAAAGACTACCCACCCGCATAGTTACGTACTGTGGCTGACCATAACCCTCCCTAGTGGTCAGCACCTTAGCAAAGGTTGCTACCCCAAAAGGACCGGGCTATACCCCCGCAACCCGATCCTCCGATTCTTCTCGAAAAGGGCCATCGCATCAATCGCACACCTAATTAATTGGCTAAGGTCGTGTTTTCATGTAACACCGTGGTTGCACATGTTTTCTTGGGTGGTTCTCCATGTTCCGATTAAATCACATGATCTTGTATTACCAAAAGCATCATCGTTAAACATACAAGCCTTTGTCATGAAAAACCATTTTTATCCAACCCAAGTTGAGCAACTAGCATATTCTACCCAAAAACATTTATTAAAATTGGTAGTTGATCCAAGGATTGTGGGTAAAAGTCTGTGTAAGTCCTTAAAAGGGTGTTCCCATCAATTTAATGCAATATCATAAATATAAACTTAGTTGTCATGCAATTGCATAGATAAAATAGAATCATGCAGATGGGGAGAAGACCACTTGCCTTCCTTGCTTAATCACTAAGGTTCTTCTTCTCAAACACTTGCTCTTGATCTACCTAACCGGGTCGCTCGCTTTGAACCGGCACGTATGTCTACGAGCACACAAGAATACATACAATAAAAACAAACAATACACCAAGCACAAAGCTTAAAGGGAAAACAAAATGGTTTGGGTTTAGGAAAGCGAACACAAGTGAACACTCGTAACTATCGGGAGATTTAGATGGTCACAAACAAGAGCTAGCTATGCGTTTTGATATCTTTTAATTAAGTAAAGTCATGTGTATAGGTTATTTTGCAGAAATACCCTATTTATTATTAAGCAAGTTATATTTGTATTTAAAATACGATGTAGGCCTAGTCCAATTTTACTTATAAATATTCATGTATGATTTATGCAAATTAAACATTTAATTTTAAAAGAAGCATGTAAAAGCATCTGTGCGCTATCTTTGTATTTCGAGTTATTCAAATCAAATTATAATTTAAAAACACATTTATATTCATTTTAGTCAAATTAACATTTAATTAAGAAAACTCGGGATATAGCCTATGTTACATTTTAGTATAAAGCAAATTGCATAATCATTAAATCAAATTAAGTTTGATTATAAAAAACCGAGGTATACATCTAATTAACTTTTAATTAAAAGAAATGTTCATTTAATATTAATCATATTAACTTTCTTAAGAAAACACGGGTTTAAACTTCTAATTAGATTTTAATTAGAGAAAGCATGTGCAATAGGATTTAATCATATTTAATATTTAAATAAAATATAAAACAGAGGAACATGTACATCATTGGTCCTATCATGTAGTTTTAGTTGATATGAGCTCATCGCAACTTGAAACGGTGGAATCGGAGCTACAACGCAAAAGATATGGAGAAACAAGATTCTAGAACCGCCGGGCTTGAAAAGACGGTCGCGTGACACCAAGAACGCTTAAAACGGAGCCGGGACTAAAAGATATGGCTAAAACAAGATTCGTGGACTAATTTGTGAATATCCGGAAGTTTAGGGGTTTTCCGTAAGATTTCAGTGACCCAGACATAATTATATGTGAAACTAGGAGGTCTTTGGTGCAAAAGAATAGGGCTTGGACCTTGTGGAAGAAACAGAGAAGTCAAAGGGCTTCAACGTTAAAACCTAAAGCAAATTGTAAAAAACTTTGGAGGTGGAAGGGTATATATGTGATTTTAGAAAGTGCTGTGGTTCTTTTGTAAATTACCAGACGGCCGGCGGGTGAGCTGTGGAGGTGCCACGTGGCGGGTTATGATTGGTTGTGGGGCTGACGCGAGCACACGCGGTGGCCGACGCAAGCGATGACGCAAACCGCCGACGTCACGGTGGACCGCGCCCGTGGACCCTGGCCCACCTGGCCCGCGTGAGCCACCGAAGGGGTACACCCCTTTTAACCGGACCGCCCGCCTTGATCGGACGGCCTGTGTGCGCACGGCGACGGCGGCCGCGGCGGCCGGATACCGCGGCGCGCGCGGCCGGGAACAGCCGGCGTGAGCATGGCGGGCCACGGCCGATGGTCGGAAGAGCTCCGAAAGCAACCACCGCAAGAGCACAGTGGGAGGACGGGGACCCCCCCCCCCCCCGGCGGAAGAGGAAGGAGAAGCCGTAGAGGAGATCGGGCGGCGAGGGCGGCGGCGCGGCTGCACGCGCGGGCCGGCTGCGCCGTGGAGAGGGAGGAGAGGAAAGGAGGGGCGCTGGGTGGGAGAGGAGACTCGCGTTCATCCTTTATAGGGTGGAGGGGGAAAGGGGAGGAGGGCGCGGTGAGGCGGTGGCGGCGGCTCGCCGGCCGGCCGTTTCTCTCTCTCGGCGGCGGTGCGTGTGGGGGAAGGCGAGGAGGAGGGTGTGGTGCGCGGGCGAGGTGCGAAGGAGCACTCGCACGGCTCCTCGGTGAGCTTTTATATGTGGCGAGGAGGAAGGGGAGGCAACGGCCGCAGTAATGGCCATCAATGGCCATGGCGCCGGCTCTGCCCAAGGCATTCAAGAGGAGGGGGGGGGCTTGATTGAGGGAGAAGGAAGGGGAGAAGCCAAAGCCTAATGCAAGACAAATCGAGGTTTGAAGGCGAGGGAAGGCGTGGGAGATGGAGAAACTACCGCGCGCGCTGCTGACCCAAGGGTCGCGCTACTTGGGGAGAAGGGAGGCGCGGGAGGTTGGGATGACCCCGACAGTGGGGCTCCCACCCGTCGGCGGGAGGGAGAGAGAGGAGAGGGCGGGGCTCGTGGGCCGAAAGCGCAGGCGCCGGGCCGCGGGTGGGTTTGGTTGGGTTGGGTTTTCTTTTTTTTCTTTTTTTTCAAACTCAATTTCAAACCAAATTTTCAAACCATTTTTAAATCAAATATTTTACATATTTTCAAATTCAAATTTTATCACAAATTTCCAATTATTTTAAAGGCTTTTCACAAACCCTTTTAAATAACTTTTCAAACATTTTTTTTAAAATTCAAACTTTCATTTTTTTCAAACTTTTACACCAATTTTCACAATTATTTTTAAGGACTTTTTCACAAGAAATTTTTTTTAAGACTTTTAAAATCACACCACAAACTAAAAAACCTCATGCATTCAAATCATGATGCACAAGCACTTATTGCTTCTAAATTATTAAAATGATATTTAAATATTTTTAAGGCCAACTTTATTTGGTAATTTATTTAATCCTTAGAAAATTAAATCTAAAACATCTTGTTGCTTACATTAATTTGGTGATGGAATTTTAGGGTGTTACAAAGAACAAGCCTCCATGAATTCCTTCGCAGTCATCTCCATGTCTTCCCCGCGTTCCAAAGAATGTCGAAGCTTTTAGGTTCTCAATCATTTCCCGCAAATCATCATAGCGCTCCTTCACCGTTGAACCATTTGGCGCAAGGGCATTTGCTATGGCAGATAAAAAACACAAGTTACTAACATGAAATGTGTTACAACAACACTGTGGCCAATGCAGCAAATTAGTCAAAAAAATGCACCTTTCTTTTCGATGATCCCGAAGCTTTTGATGGAGACGCGTTTCTTGCTATTGTCCCGCTCAAAGATCCGAGTCTCGGAATGATGATCCTCACCGATTAGCAAAGTTGTTCACTAGCCCGAGCAAACAAAACAATTTGCCGTTTTTCAGCTTTAAAATGTTCTATTCAATCTCTTGACTCATAATGTATACCAATTTACCCGTGATCCCCCGACCACCGCCGTAAAAGGCCTAACCTACTTAAAATGGGACAAAATTTCGCGTTCATTTGGTCAGGCTTTGTTTTCGTGATTGTGATCAAATGTACACAGGTCGTAATTACGCAAAAGATGGCAAGAAATCAAGCCAATTATCATTATCATTATCTAGTATGGGGTGAGATGGATGCACACAAAAAACACAATTACCATTATCTAGTATGAAATTTTGATTACTATGAACTACTAACATTTTTCTAATTGCAAAAGGAGTCACACGATTCCCGGAAAATCAAAGAGGGTAGGGCAAAGGTACCTCACTTCTTCTCGGGAACGCTTGCATCCGACTAGGGCCTCGCTTATCCTTACCGGATGGATCGACCGGGGCGATGCGGGCCGTCGTACAACGACGACGAGGGTGGCGTGTCGTCCGTACCGCAGGACGAGGACAGGTTGGGGTGCCGCCGACCATACCGTGAGGACGACGAGGTAGGTGGTGTGGAACACTTGAACCGCCCGCGTGCATCGCGCTCGCGTGGTGGAGTAGTGGCACCTCCGTACGCCGCCGCCGCCGCCTGAAAACCTCGGTGCGGCTCCCCGCCGTCCGCCGCCGCCCTCCATGATCCCTCGATGCGTCCGCCGCCGTGGCGGGCCGCCGTGTTACGGCGGTGCGGCCCCTTCGTCCGCGCCCCCGCCACCGGTCCGGGAAGGCTCGATGCGGCCACTCCGGCCGCCGGCCGCCGCTTGCCGCAGGGAAACCGCGATGCGGGGCATCTCGCGATGTGGGACGCGACGCGTCGCAGCCGACGAGGGGGATGGTTGGGAGCAACAGTGGTATTGGGGGTGGGGAGCCGTAAGTTGGCACACGATTTGGGCCGGCATATCCTTGTTTTTATTAGTACTCTCATCTACTCATTTGACATTTTCACATCCTAGTCTCCGCACCTATAGTGCCACCCCGTAAACCGAGAAGGTATCCCACTAAAAAGAGGCGTGCCTCGCGCTTTCGAACTCCGTATTACCACATCATCACTAATGCTTGCTACTTGCGCTTCCGGGGCTTAATGGGCCGGCCGAGCCCACAGTGCCCCGCCGCCGGGCTTTACGCCGCCGTTGAGCCTATCGTGGTCTGGCTTAGCCCACATCCCCATAGAACACAATTTTTTTTCCTCTCTTTTTTCATAATAAAATTTACTTATTAAATCGCATTTTAAATTTCGTCACAACCCCATAGCAGATTTTTTTCTATCTAAACAAATTTTGTGGCAATACGTACACAATATTCTCCCTTGAGGCTAGAAACGGCGAAATAGCCTTCCTTGTATTGCAACAATGCAAAGAGATATTTGCAACCCAAATAAGACGTTGCGTAAGGCCGTTCAAACGCAACCAACCCTAGTATGGTAGCCATAGCAAGTTTATATTGCAACACGCGAATTTCTAGTGCAATTCAAGTAGGGTAGCAATATTTCCCACCAAATGCAACACACCGAACGGACCCACATGTCATACTCCTTACCAAATTTTGGTGTTAACAATATTTGCAACCAAAATTCTACGTTGCGACATACTTGTTCAAACGCAACCATCCCTAGTATGGTGGCTATAGCAACTTTCTGTTGCAACGTAAGGAATGTTAATGCAACACAAAATTGGGGTGGCATTATTTCCAACCAAATGCAACGGAAATCCTAAAATAGGGCGCATTAGCGTCAACATGTTGCAACCGAACAAATAGATAATGCAACTCAAATTTTGTGTTGCAATAGACACACAAATTGCAATCAAATCACCGTTTCGGTGCAATAGTACCCCCCTATTGCAACCGAAATAGTGGTGTTGCCTAAGGGATTTGTTGCAATAGGGGGAAAACCTTGTAGTGGTTGAGCCTTTTGTTGAAGTTTCAAGCAAAAGAAGAAGTAGCAAATCGAATCTCATTAGAAGCCTCTTTAAATTGTGGTTTCCCGTCCGACTCCGAAAACGCCCGCCTTTCAGAGCCCCCGTTTTGTCACAACGTACTCCTATTCATGCGCGTAGTCTAGGGTGAGTCCAAGGACAAGTCGAGTTCTTTCGGAAGATCTGGCGTGCACCTCTAGCCACCACGGCTACAAGAACACCCTTTGTGATCTATCTAGAGAATAGATCTAGAATAAGCAAAGCCAATCGAAAAATGAAGACATCGAAGAAACACTTGATCGCTAAAAATCGGATTCAACTAGTACAATGATACATAAACAAGATCACCACCGGGATCCTACCTTGATCTTGCTTATAGCTCCGGGAACTCCGACGTGGTCTTCCTTGCAAGGTTCCCACGTCGGCTAGGGTAATCCTAGTCAAGTAGCTCGGCCCTCTCCTCTCTGGGATGGTGTCCCTCTCTTCTCTGCTCCTCGACGGCTGATGATGAATTGATTCCTCCGTGACTCTCGACCCCGGGGCTATAAATAGCCCGAATGGTGGCTAGGTCAAAGGTGGAGGCAAACGGGCCCTGGACTGGGCTGGGCCGGCCGGCCTATGCCG
The DNA here is from genome assembly GCA_947561735.1 of Cenchrus americanus. NCBI lineage: Eukaryota > Viridiplantae > Streptophyta > Magnoliopsida > Poales > Poaceae > Cenchrus > Cenchrus americanus. The sequence goes on from OX387242.1 coordinate 51,281,927, forward strand.
ACCGGCCTGGGCCCATCCAGGCCCAGTTGCCTACCTCCTTCGCGTGGCGTCGGTTACCGAGTCTTCTAGATCCTTCCCCCTTCTGCATGTCGGCCCTTGTCGTCAGTTTCTCTCCGAGTTGGACGTAGCTCCTTGTCCCGCAAGATTCGGCACTTTTCTGGGTAGGTCCTCGGAGTTTGTCATCTTCTCGGGTTAGGTCCCTTGGCTTCTTGGAGTCAAGTTTGCTTCATTGCATGACTTGTATGGGGCTTCTGTCGTATGGACCTCCCTGGGCCCACTGCCTCGGTGGGTACCAAGACCGACTACTCGGTGGGCTCCTGGGACTACCCGATTTGCGCTGCACGGCACCTGATGGCGTGAAGCACAAGGACTACAGAGGAGAAGTACTCTGATAGGAAGCTGTACATGTCCCGCATTGTATAGAGGACTCCTAGACGTACTCGACTAGTACTCTCTCCCTGAACCGACTTGTAACCCTGCCTCCCGGGCTATATAAGGCGAGGCAGGGATCCCTCTCTAGATCATCTCATCTCACGGCGTAAGATTGCATCATCCTGTAATCGTACCCAATCAATCCAGAGCTACGCAGCATACAGGACGTAGGGTATTACGCACCTCGCGGCCCAAACCTGTCTAAATTGTGTGCCACGTGTCTCTTCCTTCGAGTTGCCGATCTCGGCGAGGCCACATTCATCTACTTCGGGTACTCCCCTTAGTAGGTTGCCGGTCTAAAACACCGACAGCTGGCGCGCCAGGTAGGGGATCTCGCCCGAGATCACATGGCGAACTCGACGGCTCCCGTCTACGTCAAGCCAACCGTCGCCTTCAACCGTGGCGACACCTTCGTCTTCGGCGCCTGGGTCTGCACTGCTGACGGCGCTGGATCTTTCCAACGCCGCCTCACCATGCCACCCAACCCGGAGACCAGCCTCGTGACGCTTCCCGAAGTAGTCACGGGCGACCTCGCCGGAAAGTTCGGAGAAATTTCGTTTTTTGACCTGCACGCCGACTTCGAGCTTGGATCCGCCTCCAACTCGAACTCGACATCCCCGTGGGCCACCGTGTGCGAGCCGGCTGCTCAGCCATCGCATGCGGACAGCCCACCCCGTGAGCGCTTCGCGCGTGGCCCCCACAACCTCAGCAGGGCCCGCACGGAGGCTCCCCCTCCACGCCGGGCCGACAAGGAGCCCGTACCCGAGTACAACTCGGACTCTGACACCGTCCCGACCACACCTCGGACTCCAACCCCCTCTTTGGCTTCTACTCGGACTCCGCGTACGAGTTCGACTTTGGGTCGGACCCTGAGGATCCCGAGTCCGAGGACAACTCCACTGAGCAACCCTTATCAGGGCCGGCTTCTGGGCTAGTTATAACATCCACACTCGCCGGCAAATTCGTCTGCTGGCCAGACCGTAAGCCCGCCGACCTGATAGACGGGAACTCACGCTACGTCGCCTACCTCGACTTGCTTCCCTTCCAGGAGGGAACACCGCTCTCCCGAACTGAGGAGTACTCTCCAACTGAGGTGGCGAGTTCTGACTCCAGTCTTGGCAACCCCGATCGCCAAGTCTTCATGGCTACCGGCGACACGCCAAGAACTTCAGGGGCACAGGACCGGTACCTTCAAGACATCTCCGCAGATGAGCTGTCTGCTGAAGCACCCGCGGATGAGTCCGACGCCAACAGGAACGCTCGACGTGAGCGTAACAGAAAGCGGAACGAACGGCGCCGGCGTCTCCATGACAACCTCTCCATCCGCAACCTCGCAGAAGCCCTTGAGCAAGTCGAGAGCAGGGTACACACCACCCCAGAGCAATGCCTCATGTCGATCACAGCGATCGCACGCCAAGCTCAGGGGATACGTGCTGGAGAAGTCATCGCCAAGCTTGCAGAAGACGCTTACTTCATGCGAGTTGACAACAGGGTCGCCCAGCCGCCCCCCGCTAGGAACCGCGACAACAAAGCTACAAGTCGCAGCACCGACCTCGGCCGCAATAGTACTCGAGCCGAGCTGCCGGCCTAGCCTAACCGTACTCGTGCAAACGCCGGCGGACCCTCTCAAGCTGGCAATAGCGCCGCAGCTGCTGACGGCGACCGTGAGATCGTCCCCCACCGCGAGCCTGGTGGCGGAGGAAGCGACGGCGGAAGCTCCAACCATGGGTCCAACAGGAGGGCCGGTGGCGGAGGCGATCGCGGCGGCCGAGGCCACGCGAACAGCCACGCCTCCGGAGCCTCGCAAGGCGGCTACGACGCCTGCCAGAAGATCGAAGAGTTGCGGCGGAAGAAGTCCGCCACCGCAGGCGACAACGATGGCTTCCCCACCTTCTCTCCTCGGCTTCGCAACTTAGTTCTCCCGGACAAGTGCAAGCCTCTGGGAATCACCAAGTACAACGCGAAGCAGGATCCCATCCAGTGGCTCAGATGCTACGCCCTCTCCATCGAGAATGCTGGTGGCAACAACGACACCAAGTGCCTCTACTTCCCCTTCTGCCTGGACCAAGCCCCGCTCACATGGCTCGAGTCGCTGGACAAGCACTCGATCGACAAGTGGGACCCCGTCGAAGGAGCGATTCACCGGCAACTTCGCGGGCGCTATGGGCCAATCGGGTACTCGCATGGACCTGGCTATGGTGAAGCAGGAACAAGGCGAGACCCTTCGCAAGTACATGCGGCGCTTCTTCGACAAGCGCGCCACCGTAGTCGACGTCACCGACAAGGAGGTCATCGACCTCTTCCAAGACGGTCTCTACCACCGTCGCACCTTCGAAGACTTCGGTCGACGCCGCCCCAATTCCACCCCCCATCTCAAGGACATGATCACGTCCTGGGCGGATGAAGAAGACAAAGCCAACGCCAAGTACGATGCCATCTGTGGCAAGAGCAAACAGAACACGGGCGGTGGCAGCAGCAACAACGGGAACCAAGGCGGTCGCAACAACAACTACTACTCGGGTCCCAACCGCAAGCGCAAGACAGACAACACTGTCGCGGCTATCCAGCGCCCTGTGAAGGACAACCCGAAGAAGACCTCCGGTGGCTTCAAAGACTTGCTAAAAGAGAAGTGCCCGTGGTATCTGGACGGCAACCACACCACTGAGTAGTGCTACCAACTCAGGCGAGCACTCAAGAGTACTCCAGAGCCACCGCACCCTCATGACAAGAAAGGCAAGAAGAAGAACGACGGAGGCAATGACGACTTCCAGGAACCCGACAAGACAGTCAACGTCCTCTTCGGTGGACTACCTAGCAGACGGGAACCAAAGGCTACCCGTCGAGAAGTCATGAGCATTGAACCAGCGGTCCCGACCCCTCTCAGGTGGTCGGAGGTACCCATTACCTTCTCCCGCGCGGATCAATGGACAAGCTTCTCTGAACTAGGACAGTTCCCACTAGTCCTGAAGCCGGTGGTCGCGGGCTCAAAGCTTAACAAGGTCCTCATCGACGGTGGAAGCGGGCTCGACATTACCCACATGCTCACCAAGAGCACCTCGCCCTTCTACGACATCGTCCCTGGCAATGTGGCTATCCCACTGGGCTCAGTGGTCCTGCCAGTTACCTTTGAGGAATCTTGGGACAACTACCGTACCGAGTACATCAAGTTCGAAGTCGCGGACTTCGAGACTTCCTACCATGCCATCCTCGGCAGACCGGCTATTGCCAAGTTCATGGCGGTACCCCACTACACCTACTTGGTACTCAAGATGCCAAGTCCAGCAGGTGTACTCTCACTGCAATGGGACTTGAAGATCTCGCACGACTGCGACACGGAAGCCGTGGAGATCGCCTCCACAAATCAAGTACCCAACGCTATGATGGAGATCTACGCTGCGTCGAAGAAGCTTGCCCCAAGTAAACTCGACATCCCTGAGAAGTCGGACAAAGCCAACAAGCCTCAGCCACCTGAGGAGGTTCTGGTCAAAACAATCGACCTCGGGACAGGCGACAGCAGCAAGACCACCACCATCGGGGCCGGCCTCGACCCCAAATAGGAAGACGCGCTCATCAACTTCCTCCGGGCTAACCGCGACATCTTCGCGTGGAAGCCAGTGGACATGCCAGGGGTGCCCAGGGAGTTGATCGAGCATTCCCTCAACGTCGACCCTAAAGCTACCCCAAAGCGACAACACCTCCGCTGCTTCGCCGACGACAGACGAGACGCCATCAAGAAGGAACTCGCCAAAATACTCACGGCCGGCTTCATCAGAGAAGTCTTCCATCCTTAGTGGCTCACCAACCCCGTCGTCGTCCGCAAAAAGAACTCGAACGAGTGGAGGATGTGCGTCGACTACACCGACCTCAACAAGAACTGCCCCAAGGACCCCTTCGGGTTGCTGCGGATTGACCAAGTCATCGACTCCACGGCGGGCTGCGACCTGCTCTGCTTCCTCGACTGCTACTCCGGGTACCACTAGATCGCGATCAATGAAGAAGACCAGGAGAAGACCGCGTTCATCACCCCGTTTGGCGCGTACTGCTACAGACCATGTCCTTCGGGTTGAAGAACGCCGGCGCCACATACCAACGAGCTATCCAGGCCTGCTTCAAGAGGCAACTCAACAAGAACGTCGAAGCCTACGTGGATGATGTGGTTGTCAAAACCAGAAACTCCAGTACGCTCATCGACGACCTTGAGGAGACTTTCGCATCCCTACGCGAGTACCGCTGGAAGCTCAACCCGAACAAGTGCGTCTTCGGCGTACCTTCGGGCAAACTACTCGGCTTCATCATCAGCCATCGCGGCATCGAAGCCAACCCTAAGAAGATCTCCGCCATCACCAGCATGAAAGCTCCCACGTGCATCAAAGACGTCCAGAAGCTGACCGGGTGCATGGCGGCCCTGAACAGATTCATCTCGAAGCTTGGAGAACGGGGGATCCCCTTCTTCAAATTACTCAAGCACCAAGAGAAGTTCGTGTGGACCACAGAGGCGGACCAAGCCCTTGCCCAGCTCAAGGACTTCCTATCGAAGCCTCCAATCCTCACGGCTCCTCGCAAAGGCGAGCAGCTATTGCTCTACCTCGCTGCGACTACTCATGTGGTCAGTACTGCCATCATCGTCGAGCGGCAGGAAGACGGCCACGCCTATCCAGTCCAGCGCCCAGTCTACTTCGTCAGTGAGGTCCTGTCAGAGTCTAAGGCACGCTACCAGCCTGTACAGAAGCTTCTGTACGCAGTGCTCATCACCTCGCAGAAGCTACGACACTACTTCCAGGAGTACTCGATCTCCGTTGTCACCGACTACCTACTCGATGACATCCTGCGGAACCAAGATGCTACTGGAAGAATCTCCAAGTGGGCAGTCGAACTCGGCGCCCTCAACATCGACTTCAAGCCACGCACAGCCATCAAGTCGCAGGCACTAGTCGACTTCATGGCGGAGTGGCGGGAGAATCATCTACCTACTCCAACCGAGCGACCAGAGCACTAGGTGATGTACTTCGACGGCTCACTCAACCTCGAGGGCGCAGGTGCAGGGGTACTCTTGATCTCTCCGACGGGCGAACAACTCAAGTATGTCCTGCAGATCTTTTGGAATGTATCAAATAACGAAGCCGAGTACGAAGCCCTGCTACACGGGCTCCGCCTCGCGGCTTCACTGGGCATCAAGCGGCTACTAGTCTACGGCGACTCCGCAGTGGTCATCAACCAAGTCAACAAGTCCTGGGACCGCAACAAGGAGAACATGGACGCCTACTACCTAGAAGTCCACAAGCTCAAGAACAAGTTCTATGGTCTCGAGTTCCACCACGTCGTTCGCGACAACAATGTTGCAGCGGACGTCCTGTCGAAGCTGGGTTCCACTCGCGCTCAAGTACCAGCGGGTGTCTTCGTCCACGAGCTCCACGAGCCATCCATCCCGGAGCCGGCGCCACCGACCACTGTCCCAGCGCATCCCCCGGCTGGCCAGGAGGTCATGATGATCGACGTGGACTGGAGGCAGCACTCATCGACTACCTCAGCGAGCAGAAGGTTCCCTCGGACAAGAACTTGGCTGAGCAGCTCATCCACAGTGCCAAGTCCTACGTCCTCGTCGGAGACAAGCTCTACAGGCGGGGCGCATCTTCAGGAGTACTCATGAAGTGCGTACCCAGACAAGAAGGCAAAGACATCTTGGAGGAGATCCACAAAGGCGTCTGCGGCAACCACGCGTCCTCTCGCACGCTGGTCAGCAAGGCCTTCCGACGAGCCTTCTACTGGCCACAACTCTGGGCGACACCGAAGAACTCGTCAAAAGGTGCCAAGGGTGCCAATACTTCACCAAGCAGCAACATGTCCCAGCCTACAAGCTAGTCACCATACCGCCAACCTGGCCCTTCGCTTGCTGGGGGCTCGACATGATTGGGCCACTCCCAACTACGCCAGGTGGATTCAACAGAGTACTAGTGGCCATCGACAAGTTCACCAAGTGGATCGAGGTCAAGCCGGTTACATGCCCAAAGGCTGATAGAGTACTCGACTTCCTGGATGAACTCGTGCATCGCTACGGACTACCCCATCGCATCATCACAGACCTGGGCTCCAACTTCAACAATCACCAGTTCTGGGAGTACTACGAGAACAGCGGGATCGACGTCCGATACGTCTCAGTCGTCCATCCTCGGGCCAACGGACAAGTCGAGCACGCCAACGGGATGGTGCTCGACGCTCTCAAGAAGCGGCTACACGACGCTGCTAACTCTAAAGGAGGCAAGTGGATCAAGGAACTACTCAATGCTCTCTGGGGGCTACGTACTCAACCCTCCAAGCCAACGGGACAATCCCCGTACTTCTTGGTCTACGGCACCGAAGCAATCCTCCCTGCTTATGTCATGTGGGACTCACCAGCAGTGGAGCACTATGACGAAGGCGTCTCTGAAGACAGCAGACGAGTTGACATCGACGGACTCGAAGAAGCTCGCTGCGCCGCCCTCGTCCAATCAGCAAGGTACCTAGAGGGTATCCGACGCTACCATGATCACAACGTCAAGGAACGCTCCTTCAACATTGGTGATCTTGTCCTCCGTCGCATCCAGAACACGAAAGGACTACACAAGCTCAGCTCGCCCTGTGAAGGTCCCTTCACAGTTGCAAAGGTGACCGGACCGGGCTCCTACCGCCTCTAGACACTTGAAGGCGAAGACGTCAACAACTCGTGGAACGTCGACCAACTCTGTCGGTTCTACGCCTAGTTTACACGACTACCCTGGGGGCTCAAGTCTACACGACTACATCAAGACCCCTTCGCTGTAAGCGGCCTCAGGGTCCAGGCACCAGTCTCCGGACTACTCCTCTCCAGAATCTAGCCCATGTGGCTACCTACGGATCCTGGGCTGCGACGAGCGACAAAGGACTCTAGCAGCGGTCTACTGAGAGACCACATACTTCTAGATCCAGCCTACACGGTGAAGGTCCTTGTTTCTTTTTGCTAATTGAGTGACAACTTAAATGACTAATGTGTGGTTGAGTGAAATACACAGGTGATTAGTCCACAAGTAATTATGTGATGAAGAAGCTCATTGCATTTGAGACATGACATGAAGTCATGTGACTAGATGGAGAAGATCAAGACAAGACTTGGCTTGACGAACCGGTTGCAAGTGTGAAGGGCAAGTCAGAGGCTAAGCACTGGACCGCGTGGCGGGATGCTTGAGTAATGACTTGGTGCCAATGGACCAATGCAACGGTGAAGAGCAAGTGAAGTCAAGATCGATGAACCAACACGTCGCATGATGATATGAAGTGGATCATATTATTTGTGATGGTGTTGATGAATATTGGAGAAGATGGAATGGAACGCGCAAGGCAAAGGTATATCCAATAGGAATTTCATTTCACCGGTCATAGGTGTGTAGAGAAGTTTATGACCGGGTTTAGGATAGATGGCCGTACTATCAAGAGGGGCAAACTTGTTTGCATACGGTCATCTAGTGCCACTTGAGTGATCTAACATTGCGATGTTGCTAGGATCGAGTGGCGTGGTGAAGAGAGTAAAAATCCCTTTGAAAAATGTTTGTGAAAATGCTAACTCACTCACTCTTAAGGTGGTACACTTATGGGGTTGGCACATTTGCAAAGGGGTTGAAGATTTGATTGATGGTTTTGGTATGTGGTGGATCTTGGTTATAAATTCTGCTTTGATCCAAAGTGTTTTGGGTCAAGCATTCAGTTGGGATGGATAGTTCTCTGAATAAGCTTTCCATAGAGTCCAAGATCACCTAATTCGGACATCGGAGCTAAAAGTTAGAGCCGTTTTACCGAGCCTCGGTTATGCTGAAAATTGAAGGATGCGGACAGTCCGCGAGTGATGGACGGACAGTCCGCGAGTGATGGACGGACAGTCTGTGATTTGATCGAGTTTTAGACAGAGACGAGTTTTTGACCTTCTAGGGGTCGGACGGTCCGTCCGTAGGTGACGGACAGTCCGTCCTTTGACCTCGGACAATCCGTCTGGGCCTCACGGACTGTCCGTGACGCACCAACGGCTAGTTTTTTGAATGACGGACAGTCCGGGAATGTATCGCGGACAGTCCGAGAGAGCCGTTAGAGCTCGGAAAAAGGGTATAACAGCTAGTTTTCTTCCTCCCTCTATAAATAGAAGGGTGCCCGGGTCTTGGAGGGGGTAGAGCACCTTGGGAATGTGTTTCCCATGGTAGTGCTTGGCTTGAGAGCTCACTGACTCACTTGTCCTTGCGATATTGCGAATCAATTGCGAGTGAGAGCGAATCTAGTGCGTTGCTTTGAGAGATTGCATCGAGTGGCACTAGGCGTTCGTGTTGCAAGCCGGTGTGCTTGTTACTCTTGGAGGTTGCCACCTCCTAGACGGCTTGGTGGATTGTGGCTCCGTTGAAGCACGCAAGGAGATTGTGCGTAGCTCCGGAGAAGGCTTTGTGAGGGGGATTGTTCTCACCCCGAGGGGATCGCGAAGAGCAACTCTAGTGGAGTGTGTCATTGAGCTACCACACTTCTGAGTGGTGTCTTGGTGTGCCCGGAGTGGCCAGCGGCTTGAGAGCCTTGCCCAAGAACCATCGAGGTGTTGGTCGACACAACGAGGACTAGCTTGGTGGCAACCAAGTGAACCTCAGGATAAAAATCACCGTGTCAACATTGTCTACTCGTCTCGGTGGTTTGCACCTCTCAATCACAAGCTTTGTGTTTACATCATTACATATCATAGTGTTTGTGTAGTTGCTCTTGTAATTAGAAGCTTGTGTAGCTTGCTAATTATCTTCTTGCTTATGTAGCTAGAAGTAGTGATCTTGTGACTAACTTGTGTAGCCTAATTAGTCTCTTTGCTTCATTTGTGTAGCTAAGTAATTGAGCTTTTGGATTAGACTTGTGTAGTCTTGTCCATTGTGTATCTAGTGAGCTTAGGTAGTCTTTGTGCTTTTGCTCATTAGAATTGTGTAGGAGCTCCCCGGTACTTAAAGTACTAGTGGCATACGTTTGTGTGACTTTGCTCCTAAAACTGTTTAGGTGAGCTCATGCTAGGCCATCACTTTATTTGCTTGTTTAGGATCTTTTATAAGGTGCTAGTGAATATAGATAGAGGGGTGTAGTCTTGGCTAGACCGATAGTTTTTATTCCGCATTTGTTTCGGTTAGCCAGTGCGTTAATTTTTTAGAAAGGACTATTCACCCCCCTCTAGTCCGCCATCTCGACCCTACACATGGCTACTAACGGATCTACTGCTATAAGCGGCTCTACGCCCTAGCACTACTTAGCTGTAAGCGGCCTCCGGGTCCTGGCGACTACTCTGTAACCACAGCCCTGGCCATCCAGGTGTATTTCTTCAATAATAAAGTTTGATTATCTATCAACTACTTTACTGTCTCCTTCCCTCAACGGGATTACTGCCGAGTACTACTACTCGCAACGGCTTCATGATGGGACTCCGCACTCAGAGATCGCAATAACGAGTACTCATTCATGGAAGTTTCTTTCATTCACACTTAAACAATTTCATTACAATTGTTTATGTACAACTACTGCTATGAGCTAACATTACAGGACTACTGGAGATTGAGCTTCGCAGCGACTTGTTCAGCAATGGGCGCCATCTCGCTCCCGGCGAGCTTCGCGTCTTGCTCGTCCGTGCAGTTGGCGGCTAGCCCGCCGGCGACTACGTCCACAGGGGCCTTCAGGAAGTATGACTTCATGAAGGCCAGCACCTGGTTTGGGATCGACTTTGCCAAGTGCTTAACGTAGGCCGCCAAGCGGCTGGGGGCTTCCTTCAGCCGGTCCACCAGTAGAGCTATCTTCGGACCGCCAGGGTGAGGCACCAGCAGTCTTGCGATGGGGAGCGCGGCTTCCTCGAGTTCCTTGAGCTGAGCCCGCAGCCTCTCGCAGTCTTCGTTCAACTTCTGCAAGGATTTGTAGCAGTTGATGAGATCACGATCTGATGCAATACGGAGCTCCATGTGCTTGTCGCACTCGTAAGCAAGCTTCTTATAATCGTACTCCAGTACCTGGCGGGCCTCCTGCTCTCAGTAGAAGAGGTTCTTCAGATCACTCTCTGAAGCCTTCAGCTGATCAACCTTTGTCTCGAGCTCTGCAAATCAACAAGCGCAAAGTGGATCAGACTACCTCAAGCTACCATCAACAAGTACTCAGCAAGACAATGGCGTACCCTTGTTCTTGTTGCGGAGAGACTTGTTCTTCTGCACCAACTCGTCGCTCTTCGCCTGCATGTCCTGGATATCATTGTGATACTTGGCGAAGGCGGTGTCCAGCTTCGACTGCATCGCGGCAGCGTGCTTCCAGGACTTCACGAGTTGGTCTTCCAAGGCTTCCGCCCAGAGTACTGCATCGCCGAAGCCTTGAAGCATGTTGGACTTCTCCCGGGACCTCTCTGCGACGTCCTGCAACACACAACACATGTCAAATGGGTACTCAACATTAAAGGATTGACTACTCAAGGGTATCAACTACTCACCTTCATCCATTGCTCGGTCTGGCGCACCGCCTCCAGGTGCCGAGCCACCGTCGCCGGGTCGACGAGATCATCCGCCAACACTGAGGACCATGTGTGGTTCGAGGACCGGTGGATGGTCGCTTCCTTGTGTGATGAGTGATTGACAACGTTGTGTGGACTGATTCTTGGCTAAGTATTGCAGGTGCAGGTTGCGGCTTGACTGGTGTTGGTGCAGGTGAAGAGCAAGCGCGAAAGGTCGTTGCCGGTGAGGCCTCCAGGTGTGGAGAAGACAAGTAAGCTTCGTTCGAGGGACCCGGTGGCCAGCGGGGTCAAGTGCGGGCCGCATGGTGGCATGAACAGCAAGATGAAGTCGTGGACGGTTTCTTAGTTGAGCCTCAAAACCAAGGTCGAGCCGGGACTACATGGGAGCCAAGTCATGAGTGGAGATTGGCGGAGGCTACACCGAGTTCGCGGGGTTTCCGGTGGTTCACCAGAACCACTGGGTTCCTTGGTTGATCCACAACGCCAAGACCGAAGAACCGAAGACGGTGCTGCAGCAGTGCCAGACCCGTCTGACCGGTGGGTCTGACCGGTCTGACCGGTGGGGAGCACCGGTCTGATCGGTGTGCGACGACGAAGTCCGGAGACTTCGAAGCGGAGGACACGCGTCGGGATCACATGGCTTGCGTCGAGGCTACGCAGGGTGCGGTCGCCGGGCATCCGTCCGATGGTGAAGACATGAAGACTTCCAAATCCGCCCTTGAGGGGCTTGTATCCCTAGTTATTAGGAAAGGGCATTTTAGACATTCGGTTGCCTCCATATAACCCAAGAGGTGAGAGGATGGCAGCCAACTCTTGGAACCCTAGCTCATTTGTTTTCCTATTTTCCTTCCTATTTTCCTTAGGATTTCCATAGGACTAGCTTGAGAGCTTCATGGTGAGATCTTGTGAGAGGGTTGGATGATCGGGCGGCAAGCTAGACCTTGTATGAACCTTTGTTGCATGTATAGATGATTCGGCGTGGTTCCTCAAGGTTTGGATGTGTTGTTCCCGGTTGTTCTTGGTGGTGATTTCCGGAGCCCTCTCTTGGTGATTTCTTTGGGTTGTTTTCGAGACCTTTCTCTTGGGGATTTGATGGGGGAAATTTGTGGGAACCTTTCGTGGTTCTTTAGGCTGTGATTCCCCTACCAAATCCGTGAGTAAAGGGGCTCGATTTTGGAGTTTTCCGAGTTCTAGGGTTTGTGGTGCTCTCGGCGGGATTTCTTCGATTCCTCCTTTTTGGACAAGTTTTGGTGGGATTAAACTTGGCTATGGACTCCTCATGAGGTGTTCCTAATATCCCCAAAGTCTTGTTCAAGTCGGTGGAGCGACTCGGGAGATCGAGGTTTGGATTTGGGGGAGTTGACCCGCGGGTGCTGTTCATCTCGAGTCGCCGGCCGAGCTACACCGGTCTGACCGGTGCTCTTGACCGGTCTGACCGGTGCAATCCTCGGTGGGTTTTTGCTCGGGTGAACGTCTGGGTGTGTTCGTTGTTGTCCTGTGTTGCTGCTATTTCGAGTTTGGGTCAGTTTGGTGGTCGGTTGGCCTATTTGGTGCTTTGGGGGCTTTCAGGATGTGACCGGTCTAACCGGTGTGTCTCACCGGTCTGACCGGTGTGGAGCCACTTAGTGAAAGTTTCCTAGTTTCACCAGCAGGGACCGGTCTGACCGGTGGTGCTCACCGGTCTGACCGGTGTTGGTCTGTAGACTCGAGCTTTGGTGTTCTGCTGCGTTCTCGGGTCGGAAGGTTGTGTGTTGGTTCCTAGGTCCAGTGGCACTCCAGTGGCTATGTGGGCTTGGCCAACTTGGGTAGTGAGTCGGAGACATGGGTTGGAAGCTGTGTTCATCTTGTTGGAGTTTCCATCTCCTTCGAGAAGAATTTTTATCGGCTCCCATTCACTCCCCCTCTCTGGTTCGCCGTATCGGTCCTTCAAGTGGTATCAGAGCCGGTTCGGGTCTTTGTTGACTCTAACCAGTCTAAGATCAAAGGATGGCATACCAGGAATGGGGTTCGGGTCCTCCACACTTCGATGGCAAGAACTACCAGATGTGGAGCAAGCGGATGGGTGCGTGTCTCCGTGGAAAGGGTCAGATCCTTTGGGATGTCACGGTGGACACATGCTATGTCCAGCCGATGGACTTCCTCACTCCAGGGTCGAGGGACAGATTCGATGCCAACAATAAGGCGGTCGACTACTTGTTTCGTGCTTTGTGTCAGCCTGAGTTCGATCGGGTGCACACCGAGCACTTGGCTTGTAGGATTTCGGCGGTGTTGAAGGAGGCTCATGTTGGGAATGCCCAGGTTCAGTCACGGATGTATGCGACCTACCTGAGAGAGTACGAGAACTTCACTCATCTCCCCGGTGAGTCCATCGATGCCTTGTTTCAGAGGTTCACGGTGGTTGTGAACAACATGAGGGCCAATGTGGATGTGCTCCCGTACTATGATCATGATAGAGCGGTCAAGCTCTTACACTCTTTGGATCGTACGATTTGGGGCGGAAAGTTTGAGGCCATTGTGGAGTCGGAGAAGTATGACACTCTGACGGTGAATGAGCTGTTCTCGAAGCTCAAGTCAGCTGAGGTGGATAGGGGCATGACTGCCAAGCTCGAGGGTCCGACTGACTCCCATAGTCTCACCCTCGTTGGTGGTTCCAAAGGAAAGGCTAACTCTAACCCATCCACCAGGATGTTCTCTTTCTCCTCTTTGATGTCTATGCCAGATGAGGAGTTCGACGAGCTTGGAGAGGATGAGCTGGCGCTCCTGATGAGGCGGTTCGAGAGGCTGCACGAGAACCGTGTGAACATGAGGAGGAACACGAGGACATGCTTCCAGTGCGGCAAGCGGGACACTTCGTCGCCGACTGCCCGGAGAAGGCAGAGAACAAGGACGGCTACAAGCACAAGCCGAGGATGGACGGCAAGTACCATTCGAGGCGCGACCACAAGAGCAAGCACAAGAACAAGTACAAGGACGAGCGACGATCGAGGAAGAAGGAGAGCCGAGGCAAGGCCCGAGCGATGGTGGGAGCGAGTGACGTCGACTCCAGTTCCGCGTACTCCACCTCGAGCTTGAGCAGCAGTGAAGATGAAGGTGATCGCCGCAAGAACAAGAAGTCGTCCAAGAACCTGAGCGGGCTGAGTTGCTTCGCGAGAGATGGCTTCTGCACCATGGCGCTGAGCTCTGGCAGCAAGAAGAGCACACAGAGCGACTCGGACTCTGAGTCCGACGACGAGGTGCGTGATGTGTCGGTGCGGAATATGGTCCCGACACTAACCAGTAGATAGCGCCGAGGTCTATCCCTCAATGGTCGATGCTAAGCAATAAGAGACACGGGTTTTATCCTGGTTCCGGCCGAGGGGGCCGTACGTCCAGCAGTGGTGTGCTCAAGGCACTATATTGCTCAGCACCGGGGGTGCCTGTAGTGGGGCTGCTACAAGCAAGGCGGGAGAGGAAGCGTAGCTTCCAAGTCTCTGGTGGAGTGGCTGAAGATATTGTAGGAGAATTGGAGAATGAGTGCGTGGTGTATGTGAAGGGTTCCTGGTCTATGGCCTTGAGCGTGTTGTTGTCTCTCCCCCGCGGCTGGGGGGTTCGCTCCCCCTTTTATAGATCAAGGGGGAGGCGGATTACGTGCGCGCCGCGCTATCTAGCTACGTGGAGAAGCACGACGTGCTATGCTGTAGAGTGGGCGGCCGTCCGGGCGATCCTTGCAGCGATCTGGTCATCATGGCCTGACTTGTACCCGAACAGTGGCGGTTCGAGGGTAGGAGAGCAGCGAATGGCGGTGATGTCCTCTGATAGGCTCGAGGGAGGTGCTGACGCAGGCCTGTACGGAGTACAGGAGTAGGCAGAACGGCGTTCCTTCCCGACGCGCTTCACAGGCCTGGAGTTGTTGCTACAGCGTCAGGCGTGCTCCTGCACGCGCGGGTACGGCGGCCACGCCGTTACAGTGGCAGGGATGGCAGTCCACCGGCCTAGCGCCTCCACCTAACCCTGTAGGGTCACAAGAAAGTGAATCGAGGGTGCGCCGGCCCCCTTTCGAGGGCTCGGCGCGTTAGCCGTACTGGAGCGTGCGCACGGTGTCACGGGACTGACACCGGCCGCGCCGCACAGTCCCTTCCCCACGGTGGCGGGGATGGGCTCCTCCCCGGGGAGTTGGTGCGGCGGCACGGGGTGCGAGCCCCGGGCGCATGATGGCGTCGTCTGCCGGCGTCGGGCGTTAAATGCCCGTGTACGGGGGCGGCGCACGCGTGAGGGGCACCCTCGAGCGTGGCGGACCCCGGCCGAGGGCGGGGGCGTACCCTCGAGCGAGGGCGGAGCACCGCTCGAGGGGGAGCGAGCCCTCGAGCGAGGCGGATCCCGCTCGAGGGAAGCGCTGCCCCTCGAATCGGGCGGAGCCCGCTCGAGGGACGTGCTGCCCTTCGAACGGGGCAGAGCCCGTTCGAGGGGATCTCTAAGAGGGCCGCCTTGATGGGCCGTCGGGGTCCTTGTGGGTTGTTCCCTGCATGGTTAAGCGAATTGTGTTTTGGCCTTGTTGTGGGTTTTAAGTGAGGATTTCCCTGTTGTTTAAGGGGACCCCTAGGGCTGTCCCCGACAGTAGCCCCCGAGCATCTGCGGGTTTGCCATTGAGGCTCCCACAGATGTTGGAATCTGCTGATAGGACGTTCTTCCCTCCTTGTTTTGCGAACGCTTTCCGTGGGGCCGCGTCAGCGGACCCGCGGGTCTAGCCCCGAAGCCTGCGGGGGTGTGGGTGCTCTGCGGGGGTTAACCGTGAGAATTTGGTCGAGAGGGCGTGGCACATATTCCAACCGGCATCGGCGGTGTTTCAGCCGGCTTCGGGGGTGCACGCGGCTGCCGGCACCTGTCTCGGTGGGTGCAATTTCAAGGAGGTGTAGCCGTGCATCAAGCCCCCGAGCCTTGGCCCGTTCGAGGCGATCGGGTAGAGCTTTGCGACTTGTTTTTTAATGCGCCCTCGCCGTCCCTCCGCGGGACGGAGGGTGAGGTTTCCGCAACCCCCATCGAGCGGGTCGCGGATTGCGGATTCCTCGTCGAGCTGCTAGCGGGTGGTTCAAGTGGACGTCCATGCCCCGTTCGATAAGGGTAGGGCTGCGCGGTCGGAGACACGTCCATGGAAGCGCTTGCGTGGGTTTGCTAGGTGGGGCTCGGTCCCGTTCGATAGGGACCGAGGGCGCGGAAGCTCTCCCTCGGTGGGATCCCCCGGCTAGCTGCCCTCGCTGGCTCTCGAACACGACATGTGGGGCACCCTCGAGCCGATGGGCTCGAGGAACGGCTCGAATGCGCGTGCCCTCGTCGTCCCTAACTCGCGATGCGTGGCGCTGTTCGAACCCGTCGAGGGTCAGGCTTCGAACCTCTGATCAGTAGGGCCGTGCGGGGCCGCACCTGGACGGCCCCGTCTTTTGCGTTCGCGGCCGTCGAGGGGGTGCGGGGCGGCCGGCCCTCGAGGCGCCGGTTGGTAGCACGGCGCGGCATGGGTGCTTGCGGTGCCCGCTTTACTTCAAGCGAGGCCACGGGCGACCCTCTCACGCGCGTGCCCTCTTTAGAGGGTTGATATTATCTCGAGCCGGGGGCTCGTGCCGCTCGAGGTTTTACGTGGCATGGGTACCCGCGGTGCACGCTTTACATCAAGCGAGGTCCGGGCGGCCTTCTCACGTCGATGTCCCATCGAGGGCTGTTTTCGTTTTGGGCCGAGGGCTCGTGCCGCTTGAGGGTTTTACGTGGCATGGGTACCCGCGGTGTCTGCTTTACATCAAGCAGGTCCCGGGCGGCCTTCTCACGTCGATATCCCATCGAGGGCTGTTTTCGTTTTGGGCCGAGGGCTCGTGCCGCTCGAGGGTTTTACGTGGCATGGGTACCCGCGGTGTCTGCTTTACATCAAGCAGGTCCCGGGCGGCCTTCTCACGTCGATATCCCATCGAGGGCTGTTTTCGTTTTGGGCCGAGGGCTCGTGCCGCTCGAGGGTTTTATGTGGCATGGGTACCCGCGGTGTCTACTTTACATCAAGCAGGTCCCGGGCGGCCTTCTCACGTCGATATCCCATCGAGGGATGTTTTCGTCTCGAGCCGGGGGTCCGCCCCGCTCGAGGGTTCTCCTTGCTCGGCAAGGGTCACGGTCATTAAATGCCTCGCAGTCGAGGCTGCGGTTTTTTGCAGCGCGGGCGCGTCTTTTTAGGCACTGCGGCCGCGCGCGCGCGTAGTGGGCGGTGTGGCAGGTGGACGTGACTGCTTCGCCTCGGTCCTTGCGGGTCTTCACCGTGATGATGGCCCGCCTGCAGTGATGTGGCCGCTGCAGTCGTGGTGGGGCCCGTCCGTCGGCGTGAAGGGAAGATTCCCTGCGGTTAATGCGAGCGGGGCATCCGCTCCGGAGAGCTCGCCCATCGGCTTATAAATCTGAGGGGTGGAGGAGACGGCGGTTTTTTACCTTAACGCCTCACCATTTTCAGTCCCCCGCCCCTTCGTCTTCGTCTCGCCCTTGCCACCGCGCGGTGTCGCCATTAGAGCTTTTCTTCCGTTCCTTGTCCTCCGCTCCTGCTTTTCTTCGCCTTCTTCATGGCGCCGCCTCAGCCTCCCCTCACGATCCTGGAGCCGTACGCTTGGGAGAGGTCGTCAGTGACCCGGTCGGCCCTTGGCGGCGGTCGCCGCCGCGGCCGGTTGGCGGCCAATGAAGATGGACGCCCGGCGGAGTGGATAGTGCCGCCGGCGGGGGACCGCGTGCCCAACCCGCCGGAGGGTTACGTGGTGAGCTTCATCCGCTACCACGAGCGGGGCTTCAACGCGCCGGCGAGCTACTTCATGCGGGCGATGTGCCACCACTACGGAGTGGAGCTGCACAACTTCGCCCCCAACGCGATTTCGCAGGCGGCCACGTTCATGGGCGTCTGCGAAGGGTACCTGGGGATCCCAGTCAACTGGGAGCTCTGGGTTCACCTTTTCCGCGCGGAGCTCTTCACGCAGCCCACGACGGAGCTGAGGACCCGCCGCGCGGTGCGCGCAGGCGGGATGTCGCTTGCCCTGCGGGGGCAATTCAAGAACGTCTACATCCCCTGCACCATGACGACGAACAACGCCGGCTGGGAGCGGGGATGGTTCTACTTGCGCAACACCGAGCCTGGCCTCCCCCCCTACACCGGTCGGGTGTTCAAGGAGAGGCCTGACCCCTGGGGCTACGGGGTATCCACGCCCCAGCATCGGAGGCGGCAGGAGTCGGTCCTGGCCGCCCTGCAGCGCCTGGCGGCGATGGGGCTGAACGCGATGGGCGTCCTCGCCTTCCTCCATCATAGGCGGGTCGTGCCCTTGATGGAGAGGCCGCTCTGCATCTTCGAGATGACGAGAGGGCGGCCAACCCCGTCGATACGGCGAGGTCGCGGATGCTCCCGACGCCCCTCGAGCGGCCATATGTGCTCACCCGGGCGCGGAGCGCCGTCGACACCCGGGCGCCGATGCCTGCGGGCCGAACCCCATGGGACCTCGAGATGCTCCCCACCGGCCCGCTGGTGAGTTCGGTTCTTGATTTTGGTTTGGTTCTTGGTCTTGCTTCTGTCTCCTGACGCGTCCTTGTTGCTCCTGTGTGCAGCTGGTGAGCTTCACCGTCGCCAAGTCCGTTCCGCCCACCCCCGACTCCAGCGCGCTTGGCCGGGGCGGCGCGGCGGCGGGAGCGAGGAGCGGGCGGCGCGCGAGGAGGGAGCGCGCGCGGCGACATCAAGCGCGCCGCGGCCGGCGGGCCGCGGAGTGCGGCGGCGCGAAGAGCCGGGGCTCTCCTCCCCGGGGACCGAAGAGTACTCGTCCTCGGAGGAGGACGAAGAGGAAGAGGGCGAGGGGGAGGGCCCCCTCGACGGTGGCGACTGCGCCCCCGTCGCGGAGCCGGCGCCGGCGGCGAGGGCGGCATCGCCCCCGGGGGCGGGCGCAACGGCGCCCGCCGCCGTGCAATCGACATCGGGGGCGCGCGCGCGCGGAGGGCGCCGGCGCGCTCCTCGGGGGCGCGCACGGTGAGCGCGCTCGTGCGCGCATCGAGCGTGCCTACGCGCGGGGGAAGCGCGCGCGCGCGCGCGGCGGCGTCGTCGGGGAGGCGCGCGACGGCGGGCGCACCCGCGCGCGGGGCGAGCGTGCACCGCGCGCGCGCGCGCGCGCCTTCGGGAGGCGCGGCGTCGAGCGTGCCCGTGCGCGGGGCGGGTGCGCCCGCGCGGGCGGCGGCGCCGTCGGGGAGACGAGGCGGCGGGTGCGCCGGCCGCGCCGGCCTCATCCGCTGAGGCTTCGAGGAAAAGGAAGCGTGCCTTTTCCTCCTCGAGGTAAGGGGCTCGATGCTTTACTTGGTCTAATTAGTTGATGATTAGGCGCTCTAACCCTCTGTTTGTGCCTGCGCAGGGTGGTGCCAACCGTGCCTCCCCTTGCACCAGCCAAGGTGCTGAGGACGGACGCGTCCATCCCCACCCAGCGGTGCTCGTCGAGAGCGTCACGGACGGGGGTAGGCACGGCGGCGGCAGGCGAGAGCTCGCGGGGGCGCGGGCGAGGCCCCGAGGCCTCGGCCAACAGATCAGCCCGCCGCGGCGCAGCCGGCGGTCTGTTGACGGTGAAAATCCGTCAACCTAGCCATGAGTTTACCTTCGGTGTTGGCATAACTTTTGTATCTTATTCATTGGTACTAACCCCCGTGGTATAACAAGTTCACTTGTGCATGTCGGTTTTGGAGTTGTGTGTTCACGCAGGGTTTTAACGTTGAAAGCAAGACTTCCGGGATAAGTTCATTAAGCACTTCATGACAACACCTTGAAGCCCGATACAAGTCAAGCAATGAAGTGAACATGACTCCAAGAGCCCAAGGACCAAGCCCGAGAAGACGATAAACTCCGAGGACCCGAACCGAGAAAAGTGCTTGAATCTTGCAAGACAAGGAGTTGAGTCCAATTCGGAGAGAAACCGACGTCAAGGGCCCACATGCAAAAGGGGAGAACATCTAGAAGACGTGGGAAGCAACACCGGCGAAGCGAGCCGCGGGATGGGCCGGGTGGGCCCGAGCCGGCCGGCCCGGGCCGGCCGGCCCGGCCCCCATTCGGGGCCCAATCGGCCTCTCCTTTGACCTAATTGCTTCTCAGGCTATAAATAGCCCCCTGACCGAGAGCCACGCAGAACCAAAGTCGTAATCCGCCGCCGAGGAGCAGAGAAGCTTGAGGGACACCAACTTGAAGATGAGGGTCGTGCTAGTTGTCTAGGGTTTCCCTAGCCGACGTGGGAACCTTGCATGGAAGACCACGTCGGAGCTCCAGAGTGAGGATCAAGATCGATGGAGGGCCCCGGTGGTGATCTTGTTCATGTAATCATTCATGGTGAAGTTTGTAAGTGAATCCGATTTCTAGCGATTAAGTGCCTTCTCGATGATTTTGTTTTCTTCTTGGTTTTGCTTCTTCTACGATCTAGTTTGCAGCTAGATTACATAGGGTGCTCTTGTAGCCGCGGTGGCTAGAGGTGCATACCGGACCGGCCAAGTGATTTCAACTTGTTCTATCGAACTCGCCCTAAGCTCCCCGCATGAATAGGGATACGTTGTGACGAACGGGGGTCTCGAAAGGCGGATGTTTTCGGAGTCGGATGGGAAGGCCACGATTTAAAGATGCTTTTAATGAGATTCGCTTTTCTATCTTCATCTATCTTGTTTGGAGCTACAACATAAGCATGATCTAGATTCTCTAGATTGGTTATCTCTTGCTTTCTCTTGTTACCTCTTTAGTAGATTAGATTAGATTCGTTTTCTTTATGAGTTAGTAGATTAGATGCAACTTGTCGTCATTAGATAGCTTTACCTTGCTTTACTAGATTGAATCCTTGCGTTGCACATTGTTCCACGGATTCGATACCTTGGGTTCACCACTCGAGGGAAGAAGGGTCCCTTGACTACGACGGGAGACTTGTCCGCTTGCAAGTCACAAACGAACTTTGATACATCTATTAACTGTCAACAAGCCCCTTTTTCTGGCGCCGTTGCCGGGGAACAAGCAATCAAGATCCGATCTAGTATCGCTTATCTTTCAGTTTTTCTTTTGATTTTCTTTTGCATCTCTTATGTTTGATCATCCCCAAAAAGAAAAAAAATCAATCTAATCTAGTTTTGATTAACCCTAATTTTTCTTTCCTTTTTAGATTTTTGTTTTATTGCTAACCCTAACCGGAGATGGTTGGCTACCTCTCCAAGAAACCCAAACTTTTTTGTGGATGATCCAGGAAAACTTTACAGGCAAAGGTGACGTGCAACACAAGCTAAAGGATTGGAAACCCTAGATCCAAAGTCGAAGGACCGTCAAAATCTCCAAGGGAATCACCACCTCCAAGTCCAGACGCCGGAAGGCCGTTCAAGATCAAGAGGAGGATGGAGAAGATGGAGATGGAGAAAGAAGCTCAACACCTAAAGGCTGCCAAGGCAAGATCCACATGCGAAGTGTTCATCGTGATGAAGATGCTAGACGCAAGTGGGACAACTTGCCGGGCGCCCTATGGGTAACAAAGAAGAATATCCGAAACAACTCCAAGGTCCCAAGACGGCGAAGGCTACTCAAGCTCATTCGGGAGAGATGAAGGATCACACTAGAGACCATGAAGATCACGACCGAAGGACCGGAGTTCGAGATGCCGAGCCACAAGGAAGATGTTGCATCCGTCAAAACCAAAGGACAAAGCCAGCCTGTGAAGACCAAAAAAAATTGACTAAGCCAAAGTGGGTACCCAAGATTGCAACGCCCACAAAGAGCGTTGATCCGAAGTAATCAAGTGAAGAAGTCTAGCCATGGACTATAAACGAAGCGCTAGGCGGGAGGCAACCCGTTTCGTCGAGTCAAGAATAAGCTACCGGGAGGACAACCCGATTCCAGGTTTTTCGAGTCTTTTTACTAATTCAGTTTTGAATTTTACTACGCAAAACCTTAGACTTAGAATGGTTGGATAATATTAGAGACATAATTCTTGGTTGAATATTTTGCTTGATCATAACCCCTTTACATGAACCATCCTATGTGTTTGTTTGCTTCTTTTCGAGAAACCATAACCAAAACCAAAAAAATTCAGAACCAAACTCAACCTTTCATCCTCTTTATGATGTTGTGGTTGACTTGTTTTTCATGCTAAAAACACACGAGTAGAGCCACGACTTGTATCTAGATGCTATTTAAATTTCAGCATGTGGTAGGACTCGCGTGAACCTAGAAACTTGATTTTTGGTTGGTTTAAAAATCCATATCCTTGGTTTCTCTAAGATTAGAATTTTTCTAAGCCTCACTTAATTTTATTTCATTCAAAATCTCTCTCATCTAATCAAAATTAGGACCTAAACCTATGCCCCCATGATCAAGCCGGGAAAAGCTTGCTCTCAACTAATGAAGGCAAACTATACCGGTGAGACCGAAATCGACGTAGTCGAAAAATATTTTCGACTTACATTTGTTTTTAATGGGTTAAAAACTTCTCTAAATTTATGCTTGAGCTCTTGCATGGCTCTGAAAAATATTTTTAAATTTTGAAATTAGAGGAGTGCTTAGCCTTAAACACACTTAAAGGGAGGCAATCTAGTTAACTTAACCATGCATGCACCATGATACATCACGGGATGCCCCTCCAACATATTTAAACCACATGCAAAGTACAAGCATGGGGGGCAGCCAAGGCTTTGTTTTGTAGGAATATCATGGATGCATGTGAGGCAAGGGAGTATGGAAGTGAGTCAAAGCGAAAACATCAAGTGGAAGGAGCAATAATGCAAGCGAAGGAGTGGACGGGAACGTTTGGAAGGTGTACGCGATCACGAAGCAACATGAATGCACTAGAGAAGAACCGAGCTAAGAGGAGGAGAGAGGTAAATCTTTCATCCAACTCTTTGTTCGTGTGCTCTAGTTTGTAGGCCGGAATCACCTTAGACTTAGCCATCCACCGCGTTTGTTTCGTGCAACAAATCACATCCTTAATCCACTCAAAGTCTAGACTCCAAAATAATATTTGTGTACCTTTTTACCGAGTGAAAACCCCGGATATTTATTTGTGAGGGAGAGTGCTGCAATCATGGAAGAAAACTACAAGCCTTTTCACCGAAGAAGAAGGGATCATTGTCGTCTAAGCCATCATCGACAACCTCTTCGAGAAGGCGCTCGGTTTCCGAGCATCCTCGGAGTATGGAGGAGGACACGGCACCGCCGAGAAGGAATCACACTCTTCTCCTTGGTGGCATGAGGGCCACACAAAACTCGTTTATTAGGTTTTCCAAACTTCAATAACATATGGAGGAGCCGCCCGTCCAACCTCACCACTTGACACGATCATCCGCTCCACCTCCATATGCTCCGCGGTATTCCGAGGGGTATGTCATCATGACGGAGGAGGAGAAGAAGCTCGCTCGCCTTAAGTAGAGGCTTGTAGTGAACGTCGACATCGACGACCAAGCTCTCCACATATTGGGTTTCACACGGGACACAGGTACAATTCTCTAGCAGAGTGTCGGCAAACACCCACAAGAAATTCGCCTAGGAAATTCCTATGACCATGGCGCACACCCTTGATGAAGGAGTGCTGAGTCTCTCATTCCGTTGGAGGGAGCCCATAAGAGGAGAAGAAGGAAGACACCGTCGGGAGGGTAACCTTGATCAACGATGCTATTTCTAGCACCTTGATGGGGTAATCTCCTTTCATCCATGGGTTGCAATCGATCTTGAGATGTAATCACACTTTGTTGGATTATCTATCTATCATCTTGTGCTGAAAATACTTTAATGCTTAAGGCTAGCAACCATGCCATGAAGGGAGTATAGGCCTCAATGCTTCCTTGGATCCATTCAACACAATCCCCGATAGATTAGATTGGTTTTCATGTTCGAAATGATTGCATGTTCTAGTATCGTAGACCCATGGGCGAGTGTCTCCTATTTTCAAAAGGGAGCTCCGGAACAAGTATGTGCATGAAGGCACATGGGAAGGTTTTTGGAGTATGATCACGGGAAGAGACCATCAATGAAAAAAAAATACTATCCGGAACCCCATCATCCAAGTGTGTCACTTTTGTGCAAGTGGATTTTTGGGAGAACAAGAGAGACAAAGATAACCAACACGGAGTTGAATTGGCTTTACTCGGCTTTGATTGCCAAGTGGCCAATAGACCCCACTCACCTATGATCAACCGGTGGTGTTGTTAAGCAACATCGAGTTCGGAAGATATTGGTTCGGGGTGTTGCCTCTCCATGTTGACTATCTCTTTAAAACCGGGTATTACAAGGAACCCAAATCATCTCCTACCCGGTACTTCCCTAGGAATATATGAAGAAAGGAAAATATAAGAGTGAAGATGAGAGAGGAGGCTTACAAGTGGCCTAGGTGAATTTGCCCCTTCCGGATTGAAGATTAAGACTTTTCTTGAGGGGAAGAAGATCGGTTAGAGGAAGGACTTCTTGTGCCGGTGAAGAGAAAATAACAAAAGAGAAGGATCATAGGAGAAGGATCTTCCACGACCCAAGAAGGAGGTGCACAACAAAAATTATGTCCCACCATTGAGAGGAACCCGGCGCCGCCGAGTTACTACGGTGGTGTACCAATGCAAGCATGGGGGAGTGGTGCAGCCATACCCCCACCATTTTTGCGGTGCTCAACGTAGCCTTTGCGGAGCCATTTGCACACCTTCCTCAACCACAACAAAATGGAGCCACCATTGGAGGATACGCTGCAAGGAACATGCAAATTATTGCAGCCATCCAAACCAATGCCAACCCAATGGTGAAGGAAATGCAAACGTCGCTTATATGCTTGGACACCTTCACCTAGCACCGTCAGACAATTCATAGGAGTAGTGGTGCATTCCTATTACAAGTAAGGGTACAACAACCAAGACTATCAATATCAACCATCGGCGGAAGATTAGAGAGAGGAGGAGCTTTAGTTATCTTTCCTTTACCCCCTTTTCTTTAATTTTCAGCTTGTTTGCGCCTATGTTTGCGTAGTATTTTCAGCTTTGCTTTAATTTTTAGTGTTAGTTTAATTTTTCAGCATGTATCTTAGTTTTTATTTTCATCATGAATAATGTCGCCACCAAGTTTTTACCTTTGGTAAAGTTACAAAGTTTGTGCCATGATGATATATGATTATAATTGCCGCTTTGTTTATCTTTGTAATTGATTTATGCATGTTTGAACTAGTGCTCTCTTAAAAATACAAATCTGAAATTATCTAAATGCTAGCTCAATCTTCAGCGGAGGTTATGATTAAAATAAAGACCCATAGTGTTTTATGTGCTCTCAAGTTATGAATAGATTAAAGATGTCTTTTATGTTAAAAAATATTGCTAACCTTGTCATAAATATCACTTGTGTGTTGCTCAACCTATCCAGAGCCTTATGTATATTTGAGTGCATAAACCTTAGTGTACAAGATTTATTTTTGAGTGAGTTATTGCAGGCCATGATTTCTCTGGCCCGAGACTAAGAAGCTGGTCATTCCATTTTTGCGTATCTATCTTTTTGCTAGCCTTTTATCCGTGCATTGTGTATCCCCGCATCGGTGATCTCACAAACTTCGCCGGATATCCACCCTTAAACCAAATATCATCTTTTGTGATTACCTCCTTGACCACAACCTATTGTTGAGAATGGATCATCAATTCAAGGAAGATCGCAAGACGGTGCCAACATTGAAGATTTCACGTATCTCTCCAAGGAAAAATATCTATGGTACCTACCTTATTTTTCGCCTCTTTGCTCGAGGACGAGCAACGTCTAAGCATGGGGGAGGAGGTAGGTACGGTGCAGTTTTAGAGTTCAAAGGGGAATATTTAAAAAAAATGATGATAATGAAAGAAAAAAATCCAGCGATATTCATGACTTTCAAGGTAAATAAATAAATAAATATATGAAAGAAAGAAAGAAAGAAAGAAAAGAATGAGAACTATGAGAAAGAAAAAAAAATGTGCGTAAAGTGAACTCCCCGGCTCTCTAAAAGTGCATTCAAGGCTTCAAGTTAAAAAGATCCATTCTCATTTTCCAACCATGTGCAATCCGATAACGAGGACTTCCTTTGTGCCTCGGGATCACTCTTTGCCATTTGCACATGTCCACTCATCTAAAAGTGTGTATATTTTTCTCTTTCCCCTCCTTGACTTAACATTATTTTCCAATGACCTTTTTGACGAGTCTCGGTAAGACCATGAGAAGCTTGTCTTGTTTTGACAACACCTCATTTATAAAATCTTGTTAGGACTAAACTTTCCCAAAGCTCCATATAAAGCCTACCACACATATATATGAGAGGGAAAGGAGTAGAATATATAGGCTTGAGAGACAAGTGAGATGAGAGTTCATGAGCAATATACAAGATGATTTAAATTTGTGAACTTGGTTTAGCTTTTCTTTATCTCGTTCTTTATTTCAAAAATTCTGAGGTCTATTTAAACTTGGTGAGCATGTTAATACTTGTGGGATAAGCTTAATAAGAATCTACCCTCCGTAGAGGTGAAGGCTAGTACATTATGGAACTTTAACGAATTAAACTTTTGAGAGCATTATGTTTTTTTTTCATGTATGATCAAGAGCAAGGTTTAAACATTGTTTGGCAACGATGATATCCATCGAAGGCTTACTCGAGGACGAGCAAGGTTTAAGCATGGGGGAGATGTTGACGGTGAAAATCCGTCAACCTAGCCATGAGTTTACCTTCGGTGTTGGCATAACTTTTGTATCTTATTCATTGGTACTAACCCCCGTGGTATAACAAGTTCACTTGTGCATGTCGGTTTTGGAGTTGTGTGTTCACGCAGGGTTTTAACGTTGAAAGCAAGACTTCCGGGATAAGTTCATTAAGCACTTCATGACAACACCTTGAAGCCCGATACAAGTCAAGCAATGAAGTGAACATGACTCCAAGAGCCCAAGGACCAAGCCCGAGAAGACGATAAACTCCGAGGACCGAACCGAGAAAAGTCTTGAATCTTGCAAGACAAGGAGTTGAGTCCAATTCGGAGAGAAACCGACGTCAAGGGCCCACATGCAAAAGGGGAGAACATCTAGAAGACGTGGGAAGCAACACCGGCGAAGCGAGGGCCGCGGGATGGGCCGAGTGGGCCCGGGCCGGCCGGCCCGGGCCGGCCGGCCCGGCCCAATTCGGGGCCCAATCGGCCTCTCCTTTGACCTAATTGCTTCTCGGGCTATAAATAGCCCCCCCGACCGAGAGCCACGCGAACCGAAGTCGTAATCCGCCGCCGAGGAGCGAGAGAAGCTTGAGGGACACCAACTTGAAGATGAGGGTCGTGCTAGTTGTCTAGGGTTTCCCTAGCCGACGTGGGAACCTTGCATGGAAGACCACGTCGGAGCTCCGGAGTGAGGATCAAGATCGAGGGAGGGCCCCGGTGGTGATCTTGTTCATGTAATCATTCATGGTGAAGTTTGTAAGTGAATCCGATTTCTAGCGATTAAGTGCCTTCTCGATGATTTTGTTTTCTTCTTGGTTTTGCTTCTTCTACGATCTAGTTTGCAGCTAGATTACATAGGGTGCTCTTGTAGCCGCGGTGGCTAGAGGTGCATACGGACCGGCCAAGTGATTTCAACTTGTTCTATCGAACTCGCCCTAAGCTCCCCGCATGAATAGGGATACGTTGTGACGAACGGGGGTCTCGAAAGGCGGATGTTTTCGGAGTCGGATGGGAAGGCCACGATTTAAAGATGCTTTTAATGAGATTCGCTTTTCTATCTTCATCTATCTTGTTTGGAGCTACAACATAAGCATGATCTAGATTCTCTAGATTGGTTATCTCTTGCTTTCTCTTGTTACCTCTTTAGTAGATTAGATTAGATTCGTTTTCTTTATGAGTTAGTAGATTAGATGCAACTTGTCTTCATTAGATAGCTTTACCTTGCTTTACTAGATTGAATCCTTGCGTTGCACATTGTTCCACGGATTCGATACCTTGGGTTCACCACTCGAGGGAAGAAGGGTCCCTTGACTACGACGGGAGACTTGTCCGCTTGCAAGTCACAAACGAACTTTGATACATCTATTAACCGTCAACACGGTCTCCGAGGAGCGACCAGCGCCTGTCGTCGTGGGGGCGCAGGTCGCGGCGGCGGTCGTGGCGGAGGCGCGGCCCCGCGAGGCGCGCTTGCGCGGAGGCGCGGTCCGCGGCGCCGGTGCCGCAGAGGAGGCGGGGCGGGCGCGGCTTGCGGCGGCGCCCGCGGTTGCGAAGGCGCGGCCGGAGGTGGTGGCCGTGGCGCCGCATCCGGCGCCCCGCGGCCACGGAGGCGCGAGTGGAGGCGCCGGTGGAGGGCGGCGCGAGGGCCGGTGCCCGCCGGCGGTTCCCGGGCGGAGGTGGTGGAGGTCCGGGATGACGACTCCCCGCCGCCGGGTGGGACCGGTGGGCTAGCTTCCCCACGCGTTCCCCGAGCCCCGAGAGGGGGGCCCTCGTGAGGCGGCACGAGGGGCACATGGTGGCGGGAGACGGAGGACACGGTGCCGAGGCCTCGTCCTCCCGCGCCGGCCACCCCGCCCAGGTGGAGTGGGCCACCGACGATCCCCCGGCGTTTGCTGACGCTCGGATGGAGCAGGAGCTCTGGGACGAGCTCCGAAGCCACGGCGCCACGCTCAACCGCGCGCTGAATGAGGCGTTGCGGGTTCATGGCGGCCCTGCATGGCGCGCCTTCCAGGTAGGGCCTCGTCGCTCGTTTCTTCTTCTTCTCATCTTCATGTGCTGTTTCTGTGCCGTAACGCTTACGGACTTTGGTGTGTGGGTGCCAGGAGCTCGAGCGCCGCGCCCACGACAAGTACGATGCCTTCGACCGGGTGAACGCCGAGGTCCACCGGCCTCCGGGAGCGGTGCGGCGCTTTCGACGCGCTTGCGAGTGCTCTCGGGTCCCCGGACGGTGGGCGGCGTGCCGAGCCCCGGCACGGCCCGACGAGCTCCCCGAGAGCTCGAGGCGGGACACGGCGCGCCGCTCGAGCCTCGAGCGGGTGCGCGCGGCCCTCATCGACCGTGATGAGGCGCCGCGGCACGCGCGCTCGGACTTGGAGAAGATGCGGACGCCGCGCCGCTAGCGGGAGGCGGAGGTGGCTACCGTCCGCGCCGAAACCCGGGAGCTTCGCTCGTCGCTTGAGGGGGCGCGGGCGCGGCGGCCGCGGTGGCCGAGGAGCGGGCGCGCGAGCCGGAGCGGCGGGCCAAGGAGGCCGACGATGCGAAGGCCGCCCTCGACGCCAAGGCCGCGGCCCTCGTCACCGGCCGAGGAGCGGCTCTCGCAAGAGAGCATCGCCCGCCAAGGGGCCGAGGGGCGGCTCCGGCGGGGAGCGAGGGCCGCCCTCGTCGACGCCCGGGCAGCGCTGGAGCAGGAGCGCGCCGCCCACGAGGTGACGCGGAAGTCCTTGGCGGATCGGGACGCCAAGCTCTCCAAGGCCGAGGGCGAGGTCATTGTGCTCAGCATTGCGAGCGCAAACCAGGAGATGGCCCTCCAGGAGCAGGGCCAGGCCGTCAAGCGCCTCGAGCTGGCGGTCGAGGCCGAGCGTCGCGCTCTCGAGATGGAGAGGAAGCAGGTCGAAGGTGAGCCGCTGTTCGACTCTTGCCTTGTTGGTTTTTCTGTTAGAGGGTTCGCATCCTCCTTTCTGATTTCTTTCTTGTCTTGGCGATTCCAGGCTTGCGCACCGCCACCGGGGCACGCGGGCCGAGCGGGCGAGGCGGCTGCGCAGCTTCCTACAACTCCTCCGAGGGAGGCTGCGGGAGCGCGCACGATGCGGCCCTCGAGACTCGCCGCGCGCGTCGAGGAGGGCGAGGCACGGGCCGGCGGCTCCCGGCCGGCCGCCTACGTGCCCTTGGTGGCCATGTCACCGAGCGGATGCGCCGGGCGCTGCAGCTGGGCGTCCAGAAGGCCCTCGGAGTGGTGCGGTCCCACTACGAGGTTAACTTCGAGGCTCTGGCGGAGGGCTACATCGTTCCCGAGGGCGTCGAGGACGAGGTGGCCATGGAGCGTGTGGATGCGCTCGCCGCCGATGCCGCCGGGTCGCTCGCCGAGGCCTTCGAGGAGTTCCTCTTCCCGGACGCCGCTGACGCTGCCGCTCCTCCCGCCTGAAAGCAGTTGGGCGCTAGGCCCGTTTTTGATGTGTATCAGTATTCTGGCCTCGTGGCCTTTTGTAAATAAACAAGTTGTTTCATAAACATTTGTTGTAATGAAGTCATTTGTCTTATCACGCTTTTTGTTTCTCCTTCTTCCTGAGTAGATTCTAGTTAGGGGAGTTCGATTTTCGCAGGGGGCCTGCTGGGTTGGAGGCGAGAGAGAAGGGCCGTATCCACGCGGCGTAGGCTATCTCTGGCTCGCACGCTCCTTCCGCTGTGCCGCCTGCGCCCTGTTCGAATCGTTGCTCGAGGTTGAAGTAGGAAACAAACTTAGCGCGTGTGAGTTGTTTTTATTTTTGCGCGAAAAATAGGACCATTTTGGGGGGGGATGCCCCCCGCAGTAGCCCCCGAGGGTAACTTGGGTTTCAGGGGAAAGCCGAGTTGCCCTTTCTATTAAACTTGAAGTTTTTACATAGTTGCAACCAACAGGGGCGTTGGCCGTGCGGTTTTTACAACAAAAATACTTGGAAATCCTAGCTAAGGGTAGAAGCGACGTAGCTATTGGATGTTCCAAGCGTTGGTGAGCTCTTCACCGTCCTCGTTGGCCAGCTTGTACGTGCCGGGCTTGAGTACCTTCGCCACGACATAGGGTCCCTCCCATGGGGGCGACAGCTTGTGGCGCCCTCGGTTGTCTTGGCGTAGCCTTAGGACCAGATCCCCTTCGCTGAAATCCCGCCGGTGTATCTTGCGTGCTTGATTGCACCTGAGGGACTGCTGGTACCTCGCGGAATGCATCAGGGCTACGAGGCGTGCTTCGTCCAGCTGGTCCAACGAGTCCTCGCGGGCTCGCTGGCTGGCGTCCTCGTCATAGCCTCGAACCCTGGGCGAACCGTATTCTAAGTCCGTGGGGAGGGCGGCCTCCGCGCCGTGGACTAGGAAAAACGGGGTGAACCCAGTGGCTCTGCTCGGGGTGGTCCTTAGGCTCCACACAACCGCTGGTAGTTCTTGGAGCCATTTCCGCCTAGATTTGTTCAACTGGTCGAAAATTCTGGGCTTTAGGCCTTGTAAGATCATGCCATTGGCACGTTCTACTTGGTCGTTGGTCTGTGGGTGCGCCACAGCTGCCCAATCCACACGGATGTGGAACTTGTCGCAGAACTCCAAGAACTTCTTGCCCGTGAACTGGGACCCATTGTCGGTGATGATGGAGTTCGGCACTCCAAAGCGATAGACGATGTCGGTGAAGAATGTCACCACCTGCTCTGCCCTTAGATTCGTGATGGGGCGCACCTCCACCCACTTGGAGAACTTGTCGATCGCGACCAACAAGTGGGTGAAGCCCCCGGGCGCCTTCCGCAGGGGCCCAACGATGTCCAGCCCCCACACGGCGAACGGCCATGTTACGGGGATGGTCTGTAGGGCATGGGCGGGCAAGTTGGACTTGCGGGCGTAGAACTGGCACCCTTCGCAGGTGCGCACGATCTCGGCCGGCGTCCGCGACCGCAGTGGGCCAGTAAAAGCCCTGGCGGAACGCGTTGCCGACGAGGGTGCGGGGCGCGGCGTGGTGGCCACAGATCCCCGCGTGGATGTCCCGCAGGAGCTCGCGCCCCTCGAGAATTGGCACGCATCACTGTAGGATGCCGGAGGCGGCGCGCTTGTACAGCTCGCCGTCGACGAGGGCAAAAGACTTAGCCATCCTAGCGATGCGCCTGGCCGCGGCCCGGTCCGCGGGGAGTTCCCCTCGAGCGATCCAGGCGATGTATTTTTCGCGCCAGTCCGCCTGGACGGGGGCCGGCTCGATGTCCATTACGTCGGCCTCGTGGGAGCCGTACCCCTCGAGAAGGGAGAGCACGTACGCCTCGTTCGAGGGGTCCTCGTCCATGGGCTCCGCACCCGCTGGATTCGAGGGAGCCCCCGAGGGTTCGTTGTGATTCGAGGGGTAGGGCTCGAAAACGACCGAGGGTTGAGCGACTTCGCGTGCGAAAACGTTCGGGGGGACAGTGATCCGCCCGGACGCGATCTTGGCGAGTTCGTCCGCCTCCTCATTGTACCGGCGGGGCACATGGTTGAGCTCAATGCCGTAGAACTTGTCCTCGAGGGCTCGCACGGCTTTGCAGTAGGCCTCCATCTTGTCGTCGTGGCAGCTCGCGTTCTTCATGACTTGATCAATCACGAGCTGCGAGTCGCCCCTTACGTCGAGGCGCTTGACGCCTAACTCAATGGCGATTTTGAGGCCGCAGAGGAGGGCCTCGTATTCAGCCATGTTGTTAGACGCGGGGAAGTGGAGGCGCACCGCGTACCGCATGTGTTCCCCGAGGGGTGACACGAAGAGCAGGCCCGCGCCCGCCCCTGTTTTCATCACCGAGCCGTCGAAGAACAGAGTCCAGCACTCCGCTTGGATCTGTGGCGGCGGCGGTGCGTGTCCGTCCATTCGGCGACGAAATCCGCCAAGATTTGGGACTTGGACGGCCTTGCGCGGGGGCGTAGGCGAGCGTCTCGCCCATCAGCTCCACGGACCACTTGGCGATCCTGCCCGCGGCGTCGGGGTTGCGGATGATTTCTCCTAGTGGGAAGGAGGAAACCACCGTGACGGGGTGGGCCTCGAAGTAGTGGCGGAGTTTGCCTTTGTGCAAGAACCCCTTGCGTACGGCAACTTCGGACACGGGGGTAGCGCGTCTTCGTGTCCGAGAGGACCTCGCTGATGTAGTAGACCGGCTGCTGCACAGGCAAGGCATGCCCTTCCTCCATGCGCTCCACAACGATCACGGCGCTCACCACCTGGGTGGTCGCGGCTACGTAGAGCTGCAGGGGCTCGCCGTCCTGCGGCGGCGTGAGGACCGGGGCGTGCGTTAGAGACGCCTTCAGCTTGTCGAGCGCATCCTGGGCCTCGGTGGTCCAAGAGAAGCGCTCGTGCTTCTTGAGTAGGCGGTAGAGGGGTAGGCCCTTCTCACCGAGCCGCGAGATGAAGCGGCTCAAGGCGGCAAGGCACCCCAACACCTTCTGCACCCCTTTGAGGTCCCGGATCGGACCCATTCGTTCGAGGGCCGCGACCTTTTCAGGGTTGGCCTCGATTCCCCGCTGGGAGACGATGTATCCCAGGAGCATGCCTCGCGGCACTCCAAAGACGCACTTTTCGGGGTTTAATTTGACCCCATTGGCCCGTAGGCAATTGAACGCGATGCCAAGGTCGCCAACCAGGTCGTCCGCCTTCCTGGTCTTTACGACGACGTCATCCACGTATGCTTCGACCGTCCGCCCGATGTGGTCCCCAAAAACGTGCTGCATGCAGCGCTGGTATGTTGCACCCGCGTTTCTGAGACCAAATGGCATCGTGACGTAGCAGAACGTCCCGAACGGTGTGATGAACGAGGTCGCGAGCTGGTCGGACTCTTTCATCTTTATTTGGTGGTACCCGGAATAGGCATCAAGGAAACGAGCAATTCGCACCCAGTTTGTTGAATCAACGATTTGATCTATGCGTGGCAAAGGAAAAGGAACTTTAGGACATGCTTTATTGAGACTAGTGTAGTCTATACACATCCGCCACTTCCCATTCTTTTTCTTTACAAGCACGGGGTTTGCTAGCCACGTTGGGTGGAACACCTCCTTGATGAATCCGGCCTCGAGAAGCTTCCGCAGCTCCGCTCCGATTGCCCGTCGCCGCTCCTCGTCGAAGCGGCAGAGCCATTGCTGCACGGCGCGAGCGTTTGGCAGGATGTCAAGGGAGTGCTCGGCGACTTCCCTCGGGATACCTGGCATGTTCGAGGGGCTCCACGCGAAGATGTCGGCGTTGGCGTGGAGGAAGTCGACGAGCACCACTTCCTATTTGGGGTCGAGGGTGGAGCTGACCCTCAATGCCTTGCCCTCGGGGGCTGAAGGGTCGAGGGGGACCCCCTTGGTCTGCTCCGCGGCCTCGAAAGTGCCAGCGTGTTTGGCAGCGGAGTCGAGGTCTTCGTTGACCATCTTCTCCAGCGTGTTCACCAGCGCTTCATCCAGCGCTAGTGCCTCTGCGTGCTCCACGCATTCGACATCGCAATCGAACGCGTGCTCGATCGACGAGCCGACGGTGATGATGTCGTTCGGGCCGGGCATCTTCATCTTTAGGTAGGTATAATTGGGGACCGCCATGAATTTGGCGTAGCAGGGTCGCCCAAGTATAACATGGTAGGCCCCCTTGAATCCCACCACCTCGAAGGTGAGGGTTTCCTTGCGGAAATTCTTTGGGGTGCCAAACCAAACTGGCAGGTCGATCTGCCCGAGGGGTTGGACCTGCTTGCCGGGCGCGATGCCATGGAACGGCTTCGTGCTGGGCCGCAGCTGGTCCAATCCGATCCCCATCAGGCGCAGCGTATGCTCGTAGAGGATGTTGAGGCTGCTGCCTCCGTCCATGAGGACCTTTGAGAACCGGGTGTTCCCGATGATGGGGTCGACCACCAGCGGGTACTGGCCCGGGTTGGGGACGCGGTTTGGGTGGTCCTCCCGGCTGAACGTGATGGCGTCCTCCGACCAATTGAGGAAGGACGGAGGCGCCCTCTCAGCGGCGAGGACTTCGTGCCGCTCCTTCTTGCGTTGGCGTGTCGACATGTCGACAGTTGGTCCCCCAAAGATGAGGAACACATTTTCGACAGCGGGGAAGCCGCCGGCGTCGCCATCGCCTCCGTCTTTCTTGGCCTCTGCCTCCTTCGCGGTGGCACGGCCATAGAACTTCTTGAGCATATCACACTGCTCAAGGGTGTGGTTCACTGGGGTCTTGTGATAAGGACATGGCTTCTTCAGCATGTCATCGAACACCCCCGGGCCTCGAGGGGCCGGTCGAGGGCCCCGTTGAGCCGGGTCGACAGCGAGGGCCTCGGCGTTGCCGCCGTCACGCCCCTGCTCGCGCGCCTCGCGGCGCGGCTTCTTCCCCTTCTTGCCCCGTTTGTTGTTGCAGTTGGGCTCCTTGGACTTGCTGCCCTCCGCGGGCGGGTCCTCTGAGCGCTTGCCCTTCTTGCCGTCGAAGATCGCCCCTACGGCCTCCTCCCCGGAGGCGAAGGGCGGTGGCGATGTCGAACAGCTCGTTGGAGTCCGCGGGCGGGCTGCGTCCCAGCTCCCGCACGAGGTCCCGGCACGTGGTGCCCTCGAGGAAGGCATGCACGATTTCGGACTGCGCCACGCTGGGGAGCTCCGTGCAGCGCTTGGAGAAGCGCCGTATGAAGTCCCGCAGCGACTCGTCGGGCTTCTGCGTGCAGGAGCGCAGGTCCCATGAATTTCCGGGGCGCACGTATGTGCCCTGGAAGTTGCCCACGAACGTGTGGACCAGGTCGTCCCAGTTATGGATCTGGCTGGCGGGCAAGTGCTCGAGCCATGTCCGGGCCGCGTCGCCAAGATGTAGGGGCAGGTTGCGGATGATGACCTCGTCGCTGGTGGCCCCGCCCAGCTGGCAATCCAAGCGGTAGTCGTTGAGCCACACGCGGGGGTCCGTCTCCCCGTTGTACTTGACGATCGTCGAGGGTTGGCGGAAGCGTTGGGGGAACGTTGCCGCGCGAATCTCCCGCCGAACACACCTTGGTGCACAGGGGGCTCCGGCGTCGGGGAGCGGTCTTCGCCGGCCGTCGTAGCGCCCACCCCGTCGAGGGTGGTAGCCCCTTGTCGCTCGTGCGTCCGCCTTGCCGGTGCGCCTGGCGTTGATGACGTTGCGAGCATCGCCATCCCCGCCGCCTGCGCGCGTCAAGGAGTCGCTCCCCGGCCGGCGTGCGCCCTTGGTCGGCGGGCCGCTCCGCCGGTCTTCCCGCGTGCACCGAGGGTTCGCCCCCGGCGCGGCTTCATCGTCCCGCGCATCCCCCCCGTTGGCGGATGCGTGAGGCCGAGCTCTCGGCCTGGCCGGACGGCCGCCCGCTCGATGAGAGTTTGCACCTCGCGGTGCATGTCTCGAGCCTCGGGGGTTGAGGGGTGCGGCATGGCCCGTAGCGGCGTCGCGGCGGCGACGAGCTTCGGCTCGCCCGCGGGGGCGCGTCCGCGTTGTCGACGTTGGGGACGGTGTTGATGCGGTCACGGACCTGTCGGCCCAGCTCCCGCGCGCGTTCGCCGCGCGCAGAGGCTTCCCCTGCCATTGAGGCGCGGAGCAACCGCACCGTTCGGTATTCCTCCGCCAGCTTGGCCTCGAGCTCGCGGGCTTGGGCTAGCTGTGCGTCGGCGTCGGCCCCAGCAGGAGCGCTTGGCCCTGCGGCCAGGCGCGCGGCGATCCCTGGGGCAGGCGTGACTTCCCCGTCTCCTGCGCCCACCGCACCGGCGGCATTGGCCGGGTCGTTGGTGATGACGGCGCAGCACTCCCGCGCGGGGTCGTAGCTCCCGGTGCTGGAGTCGTCGGAGCAGCCAAACCAGTAGTCCGCGGCGTCGAGGAAACGCCGGAACACGACTGGGTTCGGCACGCCGGAGAAGTCCCACTCCGGGTATCCGTGGCGGTTGGCGGGTGGCAACGTGTCGACGGAGCCCAGGGATGACTCGTCCCCTGCTGAGGCGCCGGGGTCCCAGGCGACGAAGACGTGGCGGCCAGGCGGAACCCTGCGCATCGTCGTGTTGACGTTGGCGTTGTAGGCCGACGTAGCGCCACGCAGCCCGATGGGGATGCGCGGTCCGGAGACCGTGCGCCGTCGTCCGCCGCCGGGCGGTGGCGGTCGCGATGGCGGGCGCACCGCGGCCGGGCGGCGGCGCACTCGGCCTGCCACCGCTCGGACCGCGCCCGACGCGAGCGCCGCCCGCAGCGACGGTGGCGTCGTGGCGCCGACGGGCCCGCGGCATCCGTGCTGCGGGCGCCGCGCCGTGGTGGTGCGCGCGGCGGGGGCCAAGGCCGACTCGGCTCGGCGCCGCGCGCGGAGCTCCTCACGGTTGGTGAGGCGCATGAGATAGCCGTTCCCCGTGGCCCGAAAGTTCGGGTCCCCGAGAAGCGAATTTCGAACTCGGGCGGGAGGGGGTCCGAGCTACCCATGCAGTAGCGTGTAGCACGGTACTCAGTGCGGATCACCATGGAGGGAGTTGATGGAATGACCTTAGGCGCTCGCTTGCCCCACGGTGGGCGCCAACTGTCGGTGCGGAATATGGTCCCGACACTAACCAGTAGATAGCGCCGAGGTCTATCCCTCAATGGTCGATGCTAAGCAATAAGAGACACGGGTTTTATCCTGGTTCCGGCCGAGGGGGCCGTACGTCCAGCAGTGGTGTGCTCAAGGCACTATATTGCTCAGCACCGGGGGTGCCTGTAGTGGGGCTGCTACAAGCAAGGCGGGAGAGGAAGCGTAGCTTCCAAGTCCCTGGTGGAGTGGCTGAAGATATTGTAGGAGAATTGGAGAATGAGTGCGTGGTGTATGTGAAGGGTTCCTAGTCTGTGGCCTTGAGCGTGTTGTTGTCTCTCCCCCGCGGCTGGGGGGTTCGCTCCCCCTTTTATAGATCAAGGGGGAGGCGGATTACATGCGTGCCGCGCTATCTAGCTACGTGGAGAAGCACGACGTGCTATGATGTAGAGTGGGCGGCCGTCCGGGCGATCCTTGCAGCGATCTGGTCATCATGGCCTGACTTGTACCCGAACAGTGGCGGTTCGAGGGTAGGAGAGCAGCGAATGGCGGTGATGTCCTCTGATAGGCTCGAGGGAGGTGCGCGCGGCCGAGGCACGTACGGAGTACAGGAGTAGGCAGAACGGCG
The DNA here is from genome assembly GCA_947561735.1 of Cenchrus americanus. Classification (NCBI taxonomy): domain Eukaryota; kingdom Viridiplantae; phylum Streptophyta; class Magnoliopsida; order Poales; family Poaceae; genus Cenchrus; species Cenchrus americanus. The sequence continues at coordinate 51,319,587 of OX387242.1, forward strand.
TTCCTTCCCGACGCACTTCACAGGCCTGGAGTTGTTGCTACAGCGTCAGGCGTGCTTCTGCGCGCGCGGGTACGGCAGCCACGCTGTTACAGTGGCAGGGATGGCAGTCCACCGCCCTAGCGCCTCCACCTAACCCTGTAGGGTCACAAGAAAGTGAATCGAGGGTGCGCCGGCCCCCTTTCGAGGGCTCGGCGCGTTAGCCGTACTGGAGCGTGCGCACGGTGTCACGGGACTGACACCGGCAGCGCCGCACAGTCCCTCCCCACAGTGGCGGGGATGGGCTCCTCCCTGGGGAGTTGGTGCGGCGGCACCAGGGTGCGAGCCCCGGCGCATGATGGCGTCGTCCCGCCGGCGTCGGGGCGTTAAATGCCCGTGTACGGGGGCCGGCGCACGTGTGAGGGGCACCCTCGAGCGTGGCGGACCCCGGCCGAGGGCGGGGCGTACCCTCGAGCGAGGCGGAGCCTGCTCGAGGGGGAGCGAGCCCTCGAGCGAGGCGGAGCCCGCTCGAGGGAAGCGCTGCCCCTCGAATCGGGCAGAGCCCGCTCGAGGGAAGTGCTGCCCTTCGAACGGGGTAGAGCCCGTTCGAGGGGATCTCTAAGAGGGCCGCCTTGATGGGCCGTCGGGGTCCTTGTGGGTTGTTCCCTGCATGGTTAAGCGAATTGTGTTTTGGCCTTGTTGTGGGTTTTAAGTGAGGATTTCCCTGTTGTTTAAGGGGACCCCTAGGGCTGTCCCCGACATGATGAACTTCCCTTCTTGCGCCAGGAGAATGAGAGGCTTGGCTCTTTGCTTGATAACCGTGATGACATGCTTAGAGAGGCCAAGAAAATGAGAAAAGAGCTTAGGGCTTCACTCGAGGATGCTAGGACTAGAGTGGGCCGAGCTAGAGACACGGGTGCTTGATAGCAAGCTTGAGATTGATTCCCTTAAGGCTAGCCCTGTTGTTTCGGATGAGGTTGATTGTGCTGATTGCTCCATATTTCTTGCTGATCTTGCTTTGTTTAAGGAGGAGCATGCCTCCAAGTGTGAGGAACTAGATGTGCTTAGGGTTGAAGTGGTTGAGCTTAAGTCTAGATCTGCTTTGCTAGGTGCTTGCACTTCTTGCCCTGTTTTGCATGCTAAGATTGATGAGATGCATGCTTACACTAGTTCTCTTGAGGCTAAATTGAAGGAACCCATGCCTACATCATGCTCTACCTGTGAAATGCATGCTTTGAAAAATTTGGAACTTGCACATAATGTTGATCGTTTGCGGGATGAGAATGATGACTTGAGGAAGTTGATGGGTTGGTTGTCTGGTCATGAGCCTCAGTTGAGGATGATGATCGAGGCATTTAAGAGGCAGGATGGTGAGGGACTTGGGGCAAACAAGGTTGGTGAGGGAAGTGGAGAGAATATCCCGGAGCCACCAAAAACCCACCACAAAAACGATTTCCCCCCAAAACCTAACCATCTTAGGAACCAACTAGACACAACCCCAGCTCCACCCGTGTTTCCTACACCCACAAATGATCTACAAAAGCCTATCAAGTTTGTGAGCACTTCGGGGAAAGTGTTCTTTGGGAAAGAAAGTAAGAAGGCTAGTGAGGGGAAACCGGTGGAGGAATTGAGTGGAGAAAAACCAAGTGAGCAGTCACATCCCAAGCCTAAGCTTGTGAGGTTCCATTGTGGCTATTGTGGGAGAGATGGCCATAAGGAGGAGTTTTGCTTCAAGAGGAAGCGCGAGGAGAGAATGGCAAAGGAGTGGGCTAACAAGGACAAGTACCACCCTTCCGATGGTGTACTTGAGCCTCGTGTGCAGATGCCCAGGGCCAAGGCGAATGTGAGGACAGTTCGGGCTTGGGGAGAGCGGAAGGCTGTTGGAGGTGCTGCTGTCCAGGTCACACCGGTCAGACCGGTGTGGGGCACCGGTCAGACCGGTGCAAGCTGGACGGGCAGCATTTTGGGTTTCGTGCTCGTACAGGTGCGAGGGTTGTTTCTGGAGGTCATGGTTCTGGTGGTTGGGCTGGAGAGTTTGCAGGTGGTCAGGTTGCTAGGCATTCTCCCCCTCGAGTTCACTACGGGGATGGGAGGAGTCGTAGCTTTGAGAAGGAGAGGAGGGACGGTCCACGGGTTCTCTTTCGTGGTTTTGGTCCTCCTCCCGGGCGAGAGAGGGGTGGTTCCCTCGGGGTGGTTACCGTGGTGGTGTTCGTGGAGGTAGCTTTGGTAGGAGAGATGCTTTGGTTGGTGCTAACCCCACTTTCGAGCAAATGGCTCGGCACTTGGTTTTACTCTTTTGGTACTAACCCCGATCTTTGAGTCGTTTGTTTGCTCACGTGCTCATTTTTGAATTTCAGGTGGGAGACTTGAAGAACATTTGGTTGATTGACTCTGGTTGCTTGAGGCATATGACCGGAGACAGGGGGTGGTTCTCAAGTCTCGTCCCGGTGGTGACAAAGAGGTACATCACTTTTGGGGACAATGGATGTGGGCGTGTGCTTTCAGAAGGTGAGATCAAAGTGAGTGACAAGATCACTCTGAGGCGTGTTGCTCTTGTTCAATCGCTGGGGTACAATTTGCTTTCTGTGTCCCAGTTGTTGGATGAGGGCTTTGAGGTGTTGTTTCGGCCAGGTGGTTCTCGGATTTTGGACTCTTGAGGGGACCTTGTCTGTATGGTCGTTCCCGAGGGTCAGGTGTTTCGTGCTGATTTTTCTCAGTCTTCGGGTGTGGAGCGTTGTTTCTGGTGGTTCTTCGAGTGAGTTGTGGAAGTGGCATAGGAAGTTGGGTCACTTGAGCTTTGACCTTTTGTCTCGCTTGAGTAAACTCAATTTGGTCCGAGGATTGCCACGGTTGAGGCTTGAGAAAGAGTTGGTTTGTGCTCCGTGCGGTGCATGCCAAGATGGTAGCCTCTTCTCACCCGCCTCTCACCGATGTGATGAGCGAGCGTCCATGCGAGGCTGCTCCATATGGACCTTGTTGGCCCGGCTCGTGTGCGATGCGGGTGGGAAGTGGTATGTCCTTGTTGTGGTGGACGACTATTCTCGGTATGCGTGGGTGTTCTTTCTCTAGGATAAGGGGGAGACGTTTGGTTTTGTTCGTGATCTAGTCTTGAGGTTGAGGAACGAGAGGCACGGAGATGCCATACGAGCTATCCGCAGTGATAATGGCTCGGAATTCAGGAACTCTCGTTTTGAAACCTTTTGCCATGACTTGGGTCTTGAGCACCAGTTTTCGAGTCCGTATACGCCTCCCCAGAATGGTGTTGTGGAAAGGAAGAACAGGACCTTGTGCGAGATGGCTCGGACGATGCTTGATGAGCATAGGACTCCGAGGAGGTATTGGACTGAGGCGGTGAATACCGCGTGCTGTGTGTCAAACAGGATCTACCTCAGAGTGCACAAGAAGAAGACATGCTATGAGTTGATGCATGGTCGCACACCCAAGGTGAGTCACTTCCACGTCTTTGGTTGCAAGTGTTTCATTCTGAAGAAAGGCAGAAAGTTGGATAAGTTTGAGGCTAGGTTTGTCGATGGTATTTTCTTTGGTTATGCATCTCACTCTAGAGCATATCGTGTGCTCAATCTTGAAACTAACCAAATCGTGGAGACTTGCGAGGTAACCTTCGACGAGACAGAGCCACGTAGTCAGCTTGTCTTTGAGTGTGCAGGTGATGATGAGCTTGGCGAGGAGATCTTTCAGGAGGAGGAGCATGAACATGGAAATGATGAAGATGGCGGTGCGGTGCCCCCGGCTGAACATGTACCCACTACTTCGACTACGGTGATGGAAGGACCCTCTACTACATCTACGACGAAAAATCAAGAACGAGGAGAAGCTGATGTTGAGGGGGAGGTAGCATCGAGGCGAGAACCTCCCCGGTGAGTACAAGTGGATCACCCAGCTTCGAGGATCATCGGCGACATGAATGAACGCACTACACGGTCGAGGGTTCGAAACAATTCTCATTTCGCTCATGCTGCATTTGTTGCTACTTTTGAGCCCAAAGACATTGGACACGCACTATCGATCACAATTGGGTTAATTCGATGCATGAGGAGTTGGAGAACTTTGAGAGGAATCAGGTTTGGGAGTTGGTTGACCCTCCCCCAGGGTGTAAGCCGATTGGTACAAAGTGGGTGTGGAAGAACAAAGAGGGAGAGAAAGGTGAGGTTGTGAGGAACAAGTTGAGGCTTGTTGCTCAAGGGTTCAGTCAGAAGGAGGAGATTGACTACGAGGATACCTTTGCTCCCGTAGCCCGTTTGGAGGCAATTAGGATCCTTCTAGCCTTTTCCGTGGCTAAAGGGTTCAAGTTGCACCAAATGGATGTGAAGAGTGCTTTTCTGAATGGTGTGTTGGAGGAAGAAGTGTATGTGAAGCAGCCTCCGGGGTTTGAGAGTGAGAAGTACCCCCACCGGGTGTACAAGTTGAGGAAGGCGTTGTACGGGTTTAAGCAAGCGCCTAGAGCTTGGTATGGCAGGTTGAGGGGGTTCTTGTTTGAGAGAGGTTTTGAGATGGGGAAGGTCGATCAGACCTTGTTTTTGCTGAGGCAGGGCAGAGATATCCTGATTGTGCGGGTGTACGTGGATGATATTGTCTTTGGTGGCTCGTCTAACTCTCTTGTTGCGAGGTTTGCAGATGATATGAGCAGGGAATTTGAGATGAGCATGATGGGCGAGTTGCAGTTCTTCCTTGGGCTACAAATCAAACAATCGAAGGAAGGGACATTTGTGCACCAGGCTAAGTACACCAAGGACATTGTGCGGAAGTTCAAGATGGAGGACTCCAAGGCTATGACGACGCCGATGAGTATGACTACAGCTCTTGATGCGGACGAGGAAGGTGAACACGTGGACCAGAAGGAGTACCAGAGCATAATTGGGTCACTCCTCTACTTGACGGCGACGAGGCCGGACATACAGTTCTCGGTGTGTCTGTGCGCTCGTTTTCAAGCATCTCCGAGGACTTCGCATCGGCAAGCGGTGAAGAGAATTTTCAGGTACTTGCATCACACTCCCGACTTCGGCCTTTGGTACTCTGCGTCCTCCTCTTTGGCGCTTCATGGTTTTTCAGACGCGGATTTTGCCGGGTGTCGGATGGATAGGAACTCCACTTCTGGGACTTGCCAGTTTTTGGGTTCTTCTTTGGTGTCATGGTCTTCTCGCAAACAATCGAGTGTTGCTCAATCCACTACCGAGGCCGAGTATGTTGCCGCTGCTAGTTGTTGCTCTCAGCTCCTTTGGATTTCATACACCATGAGTGACTTTGGTGAGGAGTATACCCATGTCCCACTTCAATGTGATAGCACCAGTGCCATAAGCGTTGCAAAGAACCCAGTGCTCCATTCCAAAACCAAGCACATAGAAGTGAGGTATCATTTTCTGAGAGACAACGTAGAGAAAGAAAAGATAGCTTTGATCCATGTACCCACACATGACCAACTAGCCGATATTTTCACCAAACCCCTAGAATCAAGCAACTTTCACTCGTTTGCGGGGGGAACTTGGTGTGTGTTTGATTTCTTGAGTTGGGTGTGTGGGAGCTCTCTTTGTAGCATATATATAGCTTTCCTTTGTGCATTTCTTGCATTTGGCATGGCATATGTAACATGATGTATAGGCATCCTTGCATCTTAGATTGCATGCATTTTGTATCATATGCATCGGTTAGGAAAAGCTTCTCTCATATACATTGTTCACCATGGAATGAGATATATGTCTTTGTGAGCTTGTTTGGTATGCTATGGTTAGTTTGGCTTAGCTCTTGATGATCTTGATGAATAATCCATGGTTGATAGCTATGTTTTTGATAATGTCACATGTATGCTCTCATGTGTAAATGCCTTTATATGATCTTGACATGTTTTAGTGGCTTGGTTATGCTTAATTTGTGGTTGGATAGTTAGTTTATTGATCATATGGGGCCAAAGGCTCATTTGCCATCATGAATGTTTAGCCCTCTTGATTTATCTTGTGGAGGAGCATAAGTTCCTTTTTGTCGCAAAGACATTTCATGTACCTTTTATCAATCTGAAAATGAAATGAAAAATGCTTGGAAAATATGCTCCCATGTCATATGTGCTGAATTTAATTTGCTTTGGGTGCTAAACCGTTGCATGATGCCTACCAATGAGAAGTCTCATACATAGAAGTAGGCACATGGCTCGATGGCTTTGACATGACATGAGGTGCTTGTGGGTGTTTGTGATGGTCTTATGATTAGAATGGCTGTCCTAGCATGAAGTTTGTGTGGCTTTGCCATTTTGATATGCTTTGATCATGTTTAGGACTTTGCTCATGAGAGGCAAGTTTTTCGCAAAATTGCCCAAATCCATCTTAGCTTCGTCCAATGGTTGTGAAACTTGGTGATCATGTAGTTGAGATCGATACGAAGCCGTAGAGTATCTAAATTGCTCGTTTGGACATGTGTAGCATTCTTTGTTGAATTTTGTCTATTTGAGAAGCTCTAGGTTGAAAGTTTTGCATTTTTGGCTTGATTCATGCATTGCCAACAAGGGGAAGAAGTTTGAGATTGAAAAGGCTTGCTGGACGCATTTAGAAGGTTTTCAGGTGGTTTCGAGCCATTTCTGGGCTCTGTTGTGCACCGGTCTGACCGGTGAAGAGCACCGATCTGACCGGTGTGAGTGCTGGTCCTATACACATGTTAGGCACCGGCTTGATTCATGCATTGCCAACAAGGGGGAGAAGTTTGAGCTTGAAAAGGCTTGCTGGACGCATTTAGAAGGTTTTCAGGTGGTTTCGAGCCATTTCTGGGCTCTGTTATGCACCGGTCTGACCAGTGAAGAGCACCGGTCTGACCGGTGTGAGTGCTGGTCATGTACACATGTTAGGCACCGGTCTGACCGGTGGTGATGACCGGTCTGACCGGTGTGAGCTGAAGTTGCTGTAGCTGCCCTGTTTTCAGCTGGTTTGCATGCATTCGTCCAGGGGGAGGTGCATTGGTTCAAGGGGAGCTTGCATGTGTGCAGGGATAGCTCTTTGTGGTTGTTTGAGCTTTGATTCGGTGGTTTGCGCTCTTTGCTTGAGCTTTGCTTTGTCTCGGATGTGTCGAGTCGTTGCCCTTGCCTAAGGGGTCCGAGACTTGTCTTCTTCAAGTGATCTTGCTCTTTCCCTTTGTTTGGCTTTCGATCGCTTGTTGGAGTTTCTTTTTGTTCGTTTCTTTTCTTTTTCTTTTCTCTCTTGTTACTTTCGTGTGGGTGTTGTCAATGCACTCATCAAGGGGGAGATTGAGGACCATGTGTGGTTCGAGAACCGGTGGATGGTCACTTCCTTGTGTGATGAGTGATTGACAACGTTGTGTGGACTGATTCTTGGCTAAGTATTGCAGGTGCAGGTTGCGGCTTGACTGGTGTTGGTGCAGGTGAAGAACAAGCGCGAAAGGTCGTTGCCGGTGAGGCCTCCAGGTGTGGAGAAGCCAAGTAAGCTTCGTTCGAGGGACCCGGTGGCCAGCGGGGTCAAGTGCGGGCCGCATGGTGGCATGAACAGCAAGATGAAGTCGTGGACCGTTTCTTGGTTAAGCCTCAAAACCAAGGTCGAGCCGGGACTACATGGGAGCCAAGTCATGAGTGGAGATTGGCGGAGGCTACACCGAGTTCGCGGGGTTTCCGGTGGTTCACCAGAAAACCACTGGGTTCCTTGGTTGATCCACAACGCCAAGACCGAAGAACCGAAGACGGTGCTGCAGCAGTGCCAGACCGGTATGATCGGTGGGTCTGACCGGTCTGACCGGTGGGTACCAGTATGACCGGTGGGGAGCACCGGTCTGATCGGTGTGCGACGATGCAGTCTGGAGACTTCGAAGCGGAGGACACGCGTCGGGATCGCATGGCTTGCGTCGAGGCTACGCAGGGTGCGGTCGCCGGGCATCCGTCCGATGGTGAAGACATGAAGACTTCCAAATCCGCCCTTGAGGGGCTTGTATCCCTAGTTATTAGGAAAGGGCATTTTAGACATTCGGTTGCCTCCATATAACCCAAGAGGTGAGAGGATGGCAGCCAACTCTTGGAACCCTAGCTCATTTGTTTTCCTATTTTCCTTCCTATTTTCCTTAGGATTTCCATAGGACTAGCTTGAGAGCTTCATGGTGAGATCTTGTGAGAGAGTTGGATGATCGGGCGGCAAGCTAGACCTTTTATGAACCTTTGTTGCATGTATAGATGATTCGGCGTGGTTCCTCAAGGTTTGGATGTGTTGTTCTCGGTTGTTCTTGGTGGTGATTTTCGGAGCCCTCTCTTGGTGATTTCTTTGGGTTGTTTTCGGGACCTTTCTCTTGGGGATTTGATGGGGGAAATTTGTGGGAACCTTTCGTGGTTCTTTGGGCTGTGATTCCCCTCCCAAATCCGTGAGTAAAGGGGCTGGATTTTGGAGTTTTCCGAGTTCTAGGGTTTGTGGTGCTCTTGGCGGGATTTCTTCGATTCCTCCTTTTTGGACAAGTTTTGGTGGGATTAAACTTGGCTATGGACTCCTCATGAGGTGTTCCTAATATCCCCAAAGTCTTGTTCAAGTCCGTGGAGCGATCGGGAGATCGAGGTTTGGATTTGGGGGAGTTGACCGGCGGGTGTTGTTCATCCCGAGCTGCCCAGGCTACACCGGTCTGACCGGTGCTCTTGACCGATCTGACCGGTGCAATCCTCGGTGGGTTTTTGCTCGGGTGAACGTCTGGGTGTGTTCGCTATTGTCCTGTGTTGCTGCTGTTTCGAGTTTGGGTCAGTTTGGTGGTCGGTTGGCATGTTTGGTGCTTTGGGGGCTTTCAGGCTGTGACCGGTCTGACCGGTGTGGAGCCACTTAGTGAAAGTTGCCTAGTTTCACCAGTAGGGACCGGTCTGACCGGTGGTGCTCACCGGTCTGACCGGTGTTGGTCTGTAGACTCGAGCTTTGGTGTTCCGCTGCGTTCTCGGGTCGGAAGGTTGTGTGTTGTTTCCTAGGTCCAGTGGCACTCCAGTGGCTACGTGGGCTTGGCCAACTTCGGTAGTGAGTCGGAGACGTGGGTTGGAAGCCGTGTTCATCTTGTTGGAGTTTCCATCTCCTTCGAGAAGAATTTTTATCGGCTCCCATTCACTCCCCCCCCCCCTCTCTGGTTCGCTGTATCGGTCCTTCAAACAACTCGATCCCACCATGACTACTCGTCGCGGCTTCGGTCATTGGCGCCGAGCGGATTGGCTCCGCGTCCTGGATCTCCGGCGAGCGCATGACTACCTCCAGAGCGGGTTCTGGCAGCATGTCGTCGCCCTCTCCTCCAGCCGTCGTGGCGGCTTCTTCGACGGCCTCCTCCACTGGCCCGGGGGCTCCTCCGGCAGCTCCCTGGGTCTCCGGTGCCACGTCTTCAATGGGTACCACTTCCGGGATATCACTTCCCTCGGCCTCAACACCTGTCATCAAGAGGACAAGTGTATCATTCATACCTGGCGACTACGACTACTCTATGGGGCTACTTCTACCTCAGCTGAGTACTCACCTTCAACGACACTGGCCTCAGGCAACGTAGCCTCAGCGGCCGGCGCCTCGGACTCCACCCGAGGGGCGGGAGCGGACCCTTTAGCGGGCGGCGCGGCTTCCTCTTCCGCCGCCGCTGTAGCGGGTTCATCCCCCTCCCAGGATAGGTCCGTCGATTTCCTGCAGAGTATACAAACTGGTGGTCAAACGAGTACGACTACCACATCCAACGTACTACTCGGGAAGGATCAATACTTACAAGCTCGACCGGACCACCGTCACGGTTGGAGCGCCGAGGATACTGGTGATGTCGACCAGTCCCGCCTCGGCAGGCGCCTCTTCTTGCGCCTCAGTAGCCACTGCCTCTTCAGTAGCAGCAGCGGCGGGTTCTGTGCTCCCCTGAGCAACAGGGGGCTGGCGCTCCATCTGCGCCAAGAGCTCTTCTACGGTGGGGGCTGGGCTACGACTACCTCCAGCTGCCTCCCCCACGGTGTCCCAATCGCCTTCGATGCCCTGCTCAACGGGGTCGGGAGGTGGCACCTTTTGCAATCAAGGGTACTTCGTCGTCAACACACAAGATAGAGACATGAGTACTCGATTACCCTAGTGAAGATGGCTTACCTCCTGGGACGTGGTCTCAGTGACCTTCAACTTCTTAGCCACGCGCTTGCGGTCCACATTACGCGGCTTCCTTGGCGGCGCGGGTAGACTAGCCTCTAGGCTAGCCGGCGGATCTTGAACGAGAGGAACGTGCGGCAATCCAGGGCGGCTAAACCTTGATCGCAGCTGTAAGCGCTCTTGCAGCGTCTCTTCATCATCGTCCTCCTCAGACGTGTCTTCGACGACAACTGTGTCGTCTCCTTCGCCAACCTCGTGCCGCTCCTTGGTCGTGGCTCTCCCTTCTTCTGGGACCTCGACAAGCTGAGGAGGCGAGGCCGGCTCGGAAACGAACTTCACCAAGTCATCCTGCAAGATGCTCAACTCGTCAGTACGGCTACTCTTATGTAATGAGTACTCGACAATGGATGCGGCTACTAACCTCTTTTGGTGGGCGCGCGCCGGAGTACTCTGGTACTGGGCACGGTGTGTACGCCGGCATATCTTTGAAGATCCTAGCCAGCCTATCAACAATGTCATCGTCGTCGACTTCATATCCAGGCATCCGCGACGTATCGTCGTCGCCGGTGTACTCGTACCCTAGGGTGTCGCGGGCCATTAGCGGCTGCACCCTTCGCTTCATGAAGCTGAAGGCCACATGTTCGGCCCTCAGCCCGGCTTCCCTCAGTGCCTTGATCTTCGCCAGCAACTCGGGCAACTGAAGACCCTCTTGCATCGTCGGCTTCGAGTTCCACCATGGCCGGTGCTTGGGCTGCTGCCCGCTTGGCTTCGGCAGCTCGGGGTGGTGGTTGGTCACATAGAACCACTTCGCCTTCCAATCTTCGTTGGAATCTATCAGCTTGTAGGAGAGGTACTGCTCGGCGGCGTCCTCCCTCATCTGGATCCCCGCTCCTCCGACTACTCGCGGATTGCTGGCGCTGGGCTGAGGCTTTACCCGGAAGAACTTCCGGAACAAGATCCAATGGGGCTTGATCCCCCAAGAAGGCCTCGCAGAAGTGTACAAAGACTGAGGTGTGGAAGATACCGTTGGGGTTGAGGTTGAGGTACTCAATGTCGTAGTACCCCAGCAGCCATTTGAAGAAGTCGCTGGCCGGAAGAGATAGTCCGCTCTCCGCGAACCGGGTGAACATTGGGATCTCATCCGGGTTCTTCTCCATGGGGTACAGATCCCCTGCCGCGGCTCTCCACATGTCCACCTCCTTCTCCCGGATGAATCTGCTGTTCAGAAGGGCCAGCAGATCCTTGGTCTTAGCCTTGGACTTCTTCCACTCGCGGCTTGGATCTGGTCACGGCGGGGACTGTCGGGCATACACCCCGGGTACTCATGCAAGGAAGGAAGAATAGTAGAAGACGGACTCCTAGTAGAATTCCCCTGTACTCCTACTAGGACTCGCTCTGTGTACTCCTACTAGGACTCCTGCCTTGTAACCGACTAGGAACCCGCCCCCTGGACTATATAAAGGAGGGCCGGGTACCTAGCCGCATATCCCAATCCCTTCGGGGACAACCCAACACCAAGCGCAGGGCGCCATACTTGATCCCTCAAACAGGACGTAGGGTTCGCCACCTTGGCGACCCGAACCTGTATAAATCTTGTGTCCCGTGTCCTCGCGCGTACCTTCGAGTTCTCGGTCTCCCGATCACGATCCTCACCGCACAATCTACTACCTCGGGTACCCCCTTGGTAGGTTTGCCGGTCTAAAACACTGACAGCTGGCGCGCCAGGTAGGGGAAGATCATCACCACCGGGCGAATTCGAAGGACCCTCATCAACAAGATCAATCTACTCGTCGACTCGCCGAGATCCAATGAAGCAAGTCGCCTTGCTCTTGTCAAAGCGGAATCAATTTTCCTATACCGCACGTCCGGGTGCCTCGGCACGTCGCGCGGCTCATCACGCGGCTCGTCGCGCCACTCGTCGTCGACTACTCCGCCTCACGCAGGCTCGTCGTCGACTACTTCGTCTTCGCCGCGCGTCGGGGTGCCTCGGCACGTCGCGCGGCTCGTCGCGCCGCTCGTCATCGACTACTCCGCCTCGCCCGGAGCTCGTCGTCGTTGACTACTTCGTCTTCGCCGCGCGTCCGGGTGCCTCGGCACGTCGCGCGGCTCGTCATGCGGCTCGTCGCGCCGCTCGTCGTCGACTACTCCGCCTCGCGCGAGCTCGTCGTCGTCGACTACTTTGCCTTCGCCGCGCGTCCGGGGTGCCTCGGCACGTCGCGCGGCTCGTCATGCGGCTCGTCGCGCCGCTCGTCGTCGACTACTCCGCCTCGCCCCGGGCTCGTCGTCGTCGACTACTTTGTCTTCGCCGCGCGCGTCCGGGGTGCCTCGGCACGTCGCGCGGCTTGTCATGCGGCTCGTCGCGCGCGCGCGTCGTCGACTACTCCGCCTCGCCCGGGCTCGTCGTCGTCGACTACTTCGTCTTCGCCGCGCGTCGCGGTGCCTCGGCACGTCGCGCGGCTCGTCATGCGGCTCGTCGCGCCGCTCTTCGTCGACTACTCCGCCTCGCCCCGGGCTCGTCGTCGTCGACTACTTCATCTTCGCCGCGCGTCGGGGTGCCTCGGCATGCCACGCGGCTCGTCATGCGGCACGTCGCACCGCTCGTCGTCGACTACTCCGCCTCGCCCGGAGCTCGTTGTCGTCGACTACTTCGTCTTCGCCGCGCGTCGGGGTGCCTCGGCACGTCGCGCGGCTCGTCGTCATGCGGCTCGTCGCGCGCGCTCGTCGTCGACTACTCCGCCTCGCGCGAGCTCGTCGTCGTCGACTACTTTGCCTCCGCCGTGTGTCCGGGTGCCTCGGCACGTCGCGCGGATCATGATGCTGCTCGTCGCGCCGCTCGTCGTTGACTACTCTGCCTCGCGCGAGCTCGTCGTCATCGACTACTTCGTCTCCGCCGCGCATCCGGGTGCCTCGGCACGTCGCGAGGGCTCGTCACGCGGCTCCTCGCGCGCGCTCGTCGTCGACTACTCGGGCTCGTCGTCGACTACTTCGCCTACGCGCGCGCGTCGGGGTGCCTCGGCACGTCGCGCGCGCTCATCACGCGGCTCGTCGCGCCGCTCGTCGTCGACTACTCCGCCTCGCGCGAGCTCGTCGTCGTCGACTACTTTGCCCTCCGCCGCGTGTCCGGGTGCCTCGGCACGTCGCGCGGCTCGTCACGTAGCTCCTCGCGCGCGCTCGTCGTCGACTACTCCGGGGCTCGTCGTCGACTACTTCGCCTACGCCGCGCGTCCGGGTGCCTCGGCACGTCGCGCGGCACGTCGCGCGGCTCGTCGCTCCGCCCATCGTCGACTACTCGGGCTCGTCGTCGGTACTGCTTCACCTCGCCGCGCGTCCGGGGTGCCTCGGCACGTCACGCGGCTCGTCATGTGGCTCGTCGCGCCGCTCGTCGTCGTCGACTACTCCGCCTCGCGCGAGCTCGTCGTCGACTACTGCGCCTCGCCCGGGCTCGTCGTCGACCACTCCGTGCGCCGCGACTTCGTCTTGCGGCCACGGCGGCTCTACTTCGGCCACGCCGTGCGTGGTGACTACTTGCCTCGCGGCAACACCGGCTCTACTTCGAGTGCGCCGCATGCTTTGCCACGACGTCATCTTCCTCGGTCGCATCGCGTCGACCATTCATCTCGACTAGTTTTCCAAACTAGTCGAGAACGGCGATCACGCCCCCGGCGACTAGCGGAATCAACTCCGACTAGTCAACTTCAACAACAACCCTCATGGCTCCATCGGCCGACCGCCACGGCTTCATCAACAAGTACGCCGGGCGACAACGGCTAAGTCATTTATCTAAATGATTACTGTTTTCTTGGCTTGTTCTCCTCATCATGTAGGACTACTTGCCGACTACTCATTTGTGTATGCTTCTCGGCGGGTTTTCACGGGAGCTACACTCTGCTGACTACTCCTGGGGTATATCATCAAGTAACCACGAGTCTACTTCATCAACTCGGGGGCTATCCCTAGGAGGCAGTTTCTAAAGTCTGCTACGCGCGGCAATCTAAAGTCGACTTCTAAAGTCGCATTCTAAAGTCCGCTCCGTGCGGCAACTGAAAGTCGACTCCGGTCGCATCTTCGCCTGCTTCGATGGCATACTACGTGTGTAAGCTTCGATGGAACCTAGCTGTAAGCGGCCCTCGGGTCCTGGCGACGATGGAACCTAGCTGCACGTGATCTTCATGCTCTATACCATGGGTCCAAGTACCCTAAGTACTCGCGCTCCGTACCTTGGGTCTGAAATCCATGGCCCACGTACGCAAGTCGACTCCGGTCGCACCTTCAAGCCCACTCCGGTGGCACAAGCCCACTCCGGCGGCAACTGTATCTTGGGTCTGAAATCCATGGCTCAGGTACTCAAGCCCACTCCGGTGGCACAAGCCGACTCCGGTCGCACCTTCAAGCCCACTCCGGTGGCACAAGACCGCTCCGGCGGCAATCGTACCTTGGGTCTGAAATCCATGGCTCAGGTACTCAAGCCCACTCCAGTGGCACAAGTCGACGCTAACGGTCGCATCCAATCCCACTCCGGTGGCACAAGCCGACTCCGGTCGCAATCTTAAGCCCGCTCCGGCGGCAAAACTATTCGTTTTCTTTGATTTTTCATTCGCTTTGTCTTTCCGGAAAGTGCTTTTTCATTTTTTGCATCTTAAGTCCACCCCGCGTGGCACAAAGTCGACTATTGTAGTCGCATATCAAGTCCGCTCCGCGCGGCATCTTAAAGTCGACTTCTCAAGTCGCACCTTAAAGTCCGCTCTACGCAGCAAACTAAAGTCGACTTCGGTTCTCAAGTCGCATCTCAAAGTCCGCTCCGCGCGGCATCCTAAAGTCGACTTCTAAAGTCGCATATCAAAGTCTGCTCCGCGCGGCAACTAAAGTTGACTTCGGTTTTCAAGTCGCATCTCAAAGTCCGCTCCGCGCGGCACAAAGTCGACTTCGGTTTTTAAGTCGCATTCTAAAGTCCGCTCTGCCGGCATCTAAAGTCGACTTCGGTCGCAACTAAAGTCCGCTCTGACGGCACGACTACTTCTCAAGCTCCACAGCTCGATGCCAAACTGCTACTTGGAATCTCTCCAGCTCGGGGGCTACTTGAAGATAACTTCAGCATGCTTCACTCGCTCTCAAGCTCGGGGGCTCCTCACCAATCACTACTCGACGTGGCTCATACAGCTCTCTTATCTCGGGGGCTACACGTTGCAAGAGTACTCGGATGATGGCTTCGCGAACACTGAAGACCCTTGGATTGATTACCTAATCATTTCAAGGCTCGGGGGCTGCTATGCTACACCCATCATTCAATTTTTTTCAAGACTGATGAGCTTGACCACCTTCCAGCCTCGCGGCAGTTCAAGGACTAATGAAGACTACTCCAAGCAGTACTCGAGGACACTCAAGAACTACTCGAAGAGGCTTCAAGACTACTCGAACTACTACTCTCGACTCCAATGTGCTCGGGGGCTTGTCGGGCATACACCCCGGGTACTCATGCAAGGAAGGAAGAATAGTAGAAGACGGACTCCTAGTAGAATTCCCCTGTACTCCTACTAGGACTCGCTCTGTGTACTCCTACTAGGACTCTTGCCTTGTAACCGACTAGGAACCCGCCCCCTGGACTATATAAAGGAGGGCCGGGTACCTAGCCGCATATCCCAATCCCTCCGGGGACAACCCAACACCAAGCGCAGGGCGCCATACTTGATCCCCCAAACAGGACGTAGGGTTCGCCACCTTGGCGACCCGAACCTGTATAAATCTTGTGTCCTGTGTCCTCGCGTGTACCTTCGAGTTCTTGGTCTCCCGATCACGATCCTCACCGCACAATCTACTACCTCGGGCACCCCCTTGGTAGGTTTGCCGGTCTAAAACACCGACAGGGAAACAGGTGGTGATGTTCCCACAGCAGATCCGGCAGCCTCCTCACGAGCCCTCTTCTTCCCACCGGCGACCTTCGCGGTCTTCGATGGTGAAGGCTTCATTCTCCAAGTGCAAGGTGTCTTCACGCGCATTCGCTCGGGGGCTACAGTAGTGGCTTCCTACGGCGGCGCGCTCGGATCTACGCTCCTCTCACTGGCGGCAGCGCGCACTGATGGTGCTTCCTGGCTAGATCTGCTGGGAATGGCTGCAACTGCGTAGGATGACAAACCCTAAGGGTTTTGACTTCTATTTATAAGTCAACAGCGGCCCCTCCAACGGCCGGACGGATAAGTCCGCGCTCGGCTGACTCAACGGCGGCGCGTGACTCTTCAACTTCTACTACTCGAGGCGCCTCATCTCGGGGGCTCGGCTACTTCTACTCGACTTCCTAGGTAGCGACAAGATTCAAGAGCAACTCAGGACACATTCTACAAGATGACCCTTCAATTCGAGAGGAAGTACTCGACTCAAGGCTCGGGGGCTCCGTGCCACGTGTCCTTCGGTTTTTTCTCCGAATTTTTCGGGATATTCTTGCCAAAACTTCAGATGGACCCTCAGCCAGAGTCTACAACTCAACCTAAGGCTTGGGGGCTACTCCATATGGAGTGCGATTTTGCAATCGCACTTCCATATCAGTTTCGGCTTCAAGACAACACGGGCATTGTTGAAGACCTTCAAGAGTAGCACTCGAGGACGCTTGGGACTACTCGAGAAGACTTCAGGATTGTTCAAATGTCAGCTGGAGTACATTCCAGCCTCGGGATGCTTCGACTACTCTTGAGGACTTTTTACTTGTAGAACTCGGTGACGCTTGAGGACTACTCGTTAAGGCCGTCAAGACTACTTGAAGCTATCCTTCTCGACTACAAAGTACTCGGGGGCTTGTCGTATGGACCTCCCTGGGCCCACTGCCTCGGTGGGTACCAGGACCGACTACTCGGTGGGCCCCTGGGACTACCCGATTTGCGCTGCACGGCACCTGATGGCGTGAAGCACAAGGACTACGGAGGAGAAGTACTTGGATAGGAAGTTGTACATGTCCCGCACTGTATAGAGGACTCCTAGACGTACTCGACTAGTACTCTCTCCCTGAACCGACTTGTAACCCTACCTCCCGGGCTATATACGGCGAGGCAGGGATCCCTCTCTAGATCATCTCATCTCACAGCGTAAGATTGCATCATCTTGTAATCGTACCCAATCAATCTAGAGCTACACAGCATACAGGACGTAGGGTATTACGCACCTCGCGGCCCGAACCTGTCTAAATTGTGTGCCACGTGTCTCTTCCTTCGAGTTGCCGATCTCGGCGAGGCCACATTCATCTACTTCTGGTACTCCCCTTAGTAGGTTGCCGGTCTAAAACACCGATAGCTTCAAAGTCTTGTCACAAGGTGCTTGATGAACTTATCCTGGAAGTCTTGCTTTCAACGCTAAAACCCTGCATAAACACTAAACTCCAAAACCGACATGCACGAAAGAACTTGTTATACCAAAGGGGTTAGTAACAATGGATAAGGTATAAAACTTATGCCAACACCGAAGGTAAACTCATGGCTAGGTTGATGGATTTTCACCGTCAACATCTCCCCCATGCTTAAACCTTGCTCGTCCTCGAGTAAGACTTCGATGGATATCATCGTTGCCCATCAATGTTTAAACCTTGCACTTGATCATACATGAGAAAACATAATGCTCCCGAAATTTTAATTCGTTAAAGTTCCATAATGTACTAGCCTTCATCCCTATGGCGGGTAGATCCTTAATTAAGCTTATCCCACAAGTATTATCATGCTCCCAAAATTTAAATAGATCTCAGAAATTTTGAAATAAAGAACGAGATCAAAAAGAGCTAAACCAAGTTCACAAATTTAAATCATCTTGCATGTTGCTCATGAACTCTCATCTCATCTCGTCTCTCAAGCCAATATATTCTACTCCTTTCCCTCTCATAACATATATGTGTGGTAGGCTTTATATGCAGCTTTTTGGGAGAAGTTTAGTCCTACCAAGATATTATAAATGAGATGTTTTCAAAACAAGACAAGCTTCTCATGGTCTTACCGAGACTCGTCAAAAAGGTCATTGGAAAATAATGTTATATCAAGGAGGGGAAAGAGAAAAATACACACACTTGAGATAGGTGGACATGTGCAAATGGCAAAGAGTGATCCCGAGGCACAAAGGAAGTCCTCGTTATCGTATTGCACATGGTTGGAAAATGAGTATGGATCTTTTAATCTTGAAGCCTTGAAATTCCTAATGCAGTTTAGAGAACCGGGGAGTTCACTTTATTTTTATTTTTACACATACTCATATTTTTTCTCTTTTTCTCATATATATATTTTTTCTTTCTTTCTTTCTTTTTCTCATTTCTTTCTTTTCTTTCTCATCAAATTTTTTTTTATTTTCTCCCCTTTGAACTCTAAAATTGCATCGTACCTACCTCCTCCCCCATGCTTAGACTTTTGCTCGTCCTCAGGCAAAGAGGTGATAAAAATAGGGTAGGTACCGGGAATATTTTTCCTTTGGAATTTTTTATCGTGGCACCGTCTTGCAATCTTCCTTGAATTGATGATCCATCCTCAACGATAGGTTGTGGTCAAGGAGGTAATCACAAAAGATGATATTTGGTTTTAAGGGTGGATATCCGGCGAGGATTGTGAGATCTCCGATGTGGGGATACACAATGCACGGATAAAAGGCTAGCAAAAAGATAGATATGCAAAAACGGAATGATCAGCTTCTTAGTCTCGGGCCAGAGAAATCATGGCATGTAATAACTCACTCAAAAATAATTCTTGTACACTAAGGCTTATGCACTCAAATATATAAGGCTCTGGATAGGTAGAGCAACACACAAGTGATATTCATGACAAGGTTAGCAATATTTTTGGGCATAAAAACCATCTTTAATCTATCTATAACTTGAGAGCACATAAAACACTATGGGTCTTCATTTTAATCATAACCTCCGCTAAAGATTAAGCTAGCATTTAGATAAATTCAGATTCGTGTTTTAAGAGAGCACTAGCTTTAGCATGCATAAACCAATTACAAAGATAAACAAAGCGGCAATTATAATCATATATCATCATGGCACAAATTTCATAACTTTTCTAATGGTATAAACAAGGTGGTGCCTTTATTCATGAAGGAAACAAACTGAAATACATGCAGAAAATAAACTAACACACTTGCTGAAATTTAAATAAAAACTGAAAATACTACGCAAACACAAGCTAACACAAGCTGAAAATTACAGAAAAAGGGAAAAGAAAATAGAACTAAAGCTCCTCCTTCTTCCTAATCCTCCGTCGGTGGTTGGTATTGATGATCTTGGTAGTTGTACCCTTGCTCATAGTAGGTTTGGACATCCCCTCCAACGAATTGATCCGGCGGCACTAGGTGAAGACGCCCAAGCTCATAAGCAATATTCGCATTGCCATCACCAAGTTGAGCCACGTTGGATTGGATGGCTGCGACGTTTTGCATGTTTCTCGCAACATACCCTCCAATTATGGCCATGCTTTATTGTGGTTGGGAGTATTGTGCGTATGGCTCCGCGAAGGTTACGTTGGGCACCACATAATTTTGTGGGGGGCACCGGTGCACCCCCCCCCCCCCCCCCCCATGATTGCATTTGTGGCCCTCCGTAATAACTTGGCTGAGTAGGGATCCCGCCGAAAGGTGGCACATAGTTGGGTTGTGCACCACCCGCTTGCGCGGAGGAGGATCCCTCCTCTACAATTCTTCCTCTTTTACTTTGCCGGGACAAGGAGTCCCTCCTCCAACCAATCTTCTTTCCCTTGAATGAAAAGCCTAAGCCTTGGGTCCGGAAGGGGTAGGTTCACCTTGGCCACATGAAAGCCTCCTCTCTCATCTCCACTAATATATTTTCCTTGTTTCAAATACTCAAAACCGAGAGGGGTCCCACATAAAAGATGTTCAGGATTTTTTGTAATCCCCGGCCTTAAGGAGATGGCCAACATAGAGAGGTAGCACCCCGAACCAATATCTCTGATCCCGATGTTGCCTCGCAACACCATCAGTTGATTATAAGGTGTGAGGGGTCTATTGGCTGCTTGACAATTAAAGCCGAGTAGAACCAATTCAACTCCATGTCAGTCACCTTCGTTTCCCTCATCCTCCCCATAATCCTCTTGCACATCTAAGAGTGAAATACTTGGATAATGGGGTTGCGGATGGAATTGCGTTGTTGGTGGGCTTCTCCGGAGATTAAATTCCAAAATCCATCTAACATGCCATCTGGCACATCAACTTTCTCCCGAGCTCCCTTTTGGAACCCAAGTAGCTCCCTAACATACTCATAGGGAACCACTTGTTGGATTCCCTCCAAACGAAATGATAAACTTTGCACCCCCCCCATCAAAGATGGGCGCCATAGTCATCAAGATTTCCAAGGCAAACTCCTTGTGGGTGTATGCCGACACCCTGTTGGAGAATTGCACTCATCCAAGGTGCCCCAACATATAATATATGTCTGTGCCGAAACCCAAGTAATTGAGTGCTTGATCGTCGAAATCGACGTTTGCCACAAGCCTCTTCTCAAGACGAGAGAGTTTCTTCTCCTCCTCCTCCGACAATATGATGAAGCCATATGTGGAATACCGCAGAGTGTATGGAGGTGGCACGGACGAACGGGTCGATCGACAAGGTGGGACGCGCGGCTCCTCCGTACGCCCTTGAGGTTCGATAAACCTCATGGACGTGCTCCTTGTTGCCCTCATGTCGCCGAGGAGGAGAGTGTCGTTCCTCCTTGGTGGTGCCGTGTCCTACTCCATGCTCCGAGGAGACTCGGAAACCGAGTGCCTCCTCGAAGACGTCGTCGAAGACGGCTTGTATGACGATGACCCCTTCTTCTTGGTGAAGAGACTTGTGGTTTTCTTCCACATGATTGCAGCACTCTTCTCTCTACTAAAATTCCGGGTTTCAACCGGTAATTAGGTACTTCAAAGATCAATTCGGGATGTGGACTTCGAGTGGATTAAGGGTGTGTATTGTTTGAGCTATCAAGCTTGGGAAGGTTGGCTATGTCTACGGTGGTTCTGGGCACGAAAACTTGAGCACACAAACTGAGGAAGGAGAGGCATGCTTGCCTGCAGAAGACGGGAGCCGGGGGGCTCTATTTGTAGGGGAGGCCGGCCGGCCTGGGCCGACCGGCCTGGGTGGCCGCGTGCCTCCCCAGGGCTCGGTTTTCTTCGAGCGTGATCATTTCTCCTCCGTGACTTTCTTGCCTGCGTGCTCCACGAGTTGCACCGCCCAAACGCTCTCGTCCACTCCTTTCCTTGCATTATTGGTCCTTCCACTTGATGCTTCATGCTTTGAGTCATGTCCATGCTCCCTTGCTCCACTTGCTTCACATGTCACCATGAATTTCCTGCAAAGTCATGCTTGCTGCCCACCCATGCTTGTCCTTTGCATGTGGTCTTGATGAAAGTTGACGAAAGGGCATCCAATGGTGCATGCATGATTAACTTTAACTAGATTGCCTCCCTCTAAGTATGTTTAAGGCTAAGCATTCCTCTAATTTCGAAAATTAAAAATATTTTCAGAGCTATGGAAAAGCTCAAGCATAAAATTAGAGAAGTTTTTAAACCCATAAAACAAATGTAAGTCAAAAATATTTTCTGACTACGTTGATATCGGTCTCACCGGTATAGCTTGCCTCCATTGGTTGAGAGCAAACTTTTCCCGGCTTGATCATGGGGGAATAGGTTTAGGTTCTAATTTTGGCTAAATGAGAGAGATTTTGAATGAAATAAAATTAAATGAGGCTTAGAAAAATTCTAATCTTAGAGAAACCGAGGATATAGATTTTCAAACCAACCAAAAGTTTAGTTTCTAGGTTCACGCGAGTCCTACCACGTGCTGAAAATTAAATAACATCTAGGTACAAGTCGTGGCTCTACTCATGTGTTTTTAGCATGAAAATCAAGTCAACCACAACATCATAATGAGGATGAATGGTTGAGTTAGGTTCTGAATTTATTTGGTGGTGGTTTCTCTAAAAGAAGCAAACAAACACATAGGAGGGTTCATGTAAAGGGTTTATGATCAAGCAAAATATTCAACCAAGAATTATGTATCTAATATTGTTCAACCACTTCTAAGTCTAATGTCTTTGCATAATAAAATTCCAAACTAAATTATTTAAAGACTCGAAAAACCTGGAATCGGGTTGTTCTCCTGGTAGCTTATTCTTGACTTGACGAAACGGGTTGCCTCCCGCCTAGCGCTTCGTTTATAGTCCATAGCTAGACTTCTCCACTTGATTACTTCAGATCAACGCTTTTTGCGGGCGTTGCAATCTTGGGTACCCACTTCCGCACCATCTTGGGCATGGGCTTATCTTCCGGCTTAGTCATTTTTTTGGTCTTCACAGGCGGCTTTTCTTCCTTTGTCTTGACAGATGCAACAACTTCCTTGATTTTCTTTACGTCCTTCTTCTTCGGCTCTTTCTTCTTCTTCAGCCCTTCCTTCTTCCTTGGTTCTTCCTTAACAACGTGACGACGAGGTGGAACATTTTTAACTTCAATCATATTGCATGCCTCGAATCGTGGTCGGAACTTGAAGGAACTCCTCTCTCCGTTAATATCGAACATAATCTCCCCCTGGCGAACACCAATAGTAGCTCCCACGGTCTTGAGGAAAGGCCTCCCAAGGATGAGCAGCAGCTTCTCCCTCTCTCCCATCTCGAGCACCACGAAGTCGACGGGGATGAAGTGGTGTCCGACCTTCATGGGCACATCTTCGGCGATACCCAAGGGATAACGAATGGAGTTATCACCAACTCCAAACACATACCCGTAGGCTCCAACGGTAGGCGTAGCTTCTCGAACACATCCCTTGGTGTGACGCTCACACTTGCTCCAAGGTCGCATAACGCCTTCTTGAAATTGAATGAACCAACGGAACATGGAATTGTCGGGCATCCGGGGTCCTTTTGCATCTCTAGCCCATTAGCAATAGCAGCACTACACTCCTCGGACATCTTGACATGATCTACTCTGAGTGTTGCTATCTCATATTTATTTGCAAGTATGTCTTTAAAGTAATGAGAGTATGTAGGTACTTGAAGGGCATCCAATAATGGCATGTTGATGCTAAGTCTACGCACAACCTCCATAAACTTCTCAGAGTGATTGTCAAGTTTACCTCGAAAGTAACGTGGCTTGAGTTATGGTATCCTCGTGTCTTCTCCCGGCATCTCAAACTCGGGCTCTTCGTTGTCGATCCCCATAACTTCCTCCTTAGCAAATTCCTCCGCCTCGGCGGATGGTTTAGGCTTCCTTGCTCCCGCGAAACGTTCCGGATCTTCGGTCTCCTTTCCTGAACGTGTTTGAATAGCCTTCGCCGATTCGGGACCTTTAGGTTGTCCTGGAAGCTTCCCTTCATCATTAGTGAGGCGCCCCGCAAGTTGTCCCACTTGCGTCTCGAGCATCTTCATCATGTTGAGCACTTGATGGTTGGAGCTTCCGACCTCCGTCACTTTGCTATCGATGTTCTCCAACACCTTGTCTATGGCCTTGAATTTGGTGACGATGTCCTTGTTGATCTTATCTTGCTCATCCATGAAGTCCTTCAATTGTATACGAAGCGGAACCGAATTCGGAATGGATGAGCTTGCATTAAATTGAGGTATACCTTGCCCGTAGCGGAAGTTCGGCAATTCTCCCTTCCTCATGTAGTCGAGCACCTTGGCTTCCTCCGGACAATCTTTGTGGACATGGCCATACTCTCCGCATTCTTCACATGTGGATCTTGCTTCGGCAGCCTTCAAGTCTTGAGCCTCTTTCTTTTCTATCTCCATCTTCTCCAACCTCCTCATGAGTGAATCGATCTTGCCTTCAAGTATGTTCTCCTTCTCCACTTGCAAGACTCCTTTGACGTTCCCCGTGGGTTGAACCGGAAGTAGGCGTCCGGATGATGCCCATGTGTCATTATCTGTGACCTTCTTGAATAAAGTGAAAGCTTCGGTCGGCGTAAGCTCGATGATAGATCCTCACGCCGATGCATCGACGATCATCCTTGACGCCATGGTGAGTCCTTGATAGAACTTTTGCACGAGGTCTTCCTTCGGGAACTTGTGATGTGGAACCGCCCGAGTGTACTCATTGAAGCGCTCGAATGCCTCCGAGATAGTCTCCGTAGGATATTGAGCAAAAGTGGCAATCTTATTACGCAAGCTTTGAGTTTCACCCGGTGAGTAGTATTCCTTCATGAAAGCCTTCATCAACGCGTTCCAATTTTGCACCGTCTCCGCCGGTTGAGAGTGAAACCATTGCAAAGCCTTCCCGAGCAGTGAGAACGGAAAAAGCCTTGACCTCATTTGATCTTGAGTCACCCCATCCCTGTTGAAAGTTTGACATAGTTGAATGAACGCTTGGAGGTGAAGGTTCGGATCCTCTTTACCGGTGAAGGGTGAATGTCGCACCATGCAGATTGTTGAGGTCTTGATCTCGAACGGTCTTTCGATCTCCTCAAGGTTGAAGATTGGTAGATCGATGATGTCCGGGGTGCATAGCTCCCCGATCTTGCGTTCTTGCGGCGGTTGTTCACCAATCGGTGGAAGTCAATTCTCCCGAGAACTTTGAGGTGGTGAATTCTTCGGAGATTCCTTCGATCCTTTGTCTTCTGACTTCGAAACTACAAAATCCAGCTTTTTAGCTTGATGTGCTTCGCGTCTCCTTAGCCTGTAAAGTTTTTCTGAATCATCCACAAAATTATCGGGTTTGTTGGAGAGGTAGCCGTCCATCTCCTGTTAGGGTTAGCGATAAAAAAATATGCAAAAACAAAAAAGTAAAAACAAATCTAAGAAAACTAGGGTTAGACGAACTAGATTAGATTTATTTTGAGGATGATCAAAGTTTAGTAGATGCAAAAACAAAAATTAAAAGAAAACTGAAAATCACAAAAAAGCAATAAAAGATCAAATCTTGATCACTTGTTCCCCAGCAACGGCGCCAGAAAAAGGGGCTTGTTGACGGTTAATAGTTGTATCAAAGTTCGTTTAGACTTGCAAGTGGACAAGTCTCCCATCGTAGTCAAGGGACCCTTCTTCCCTCGAGTGGTGAACCCAAGGTTGTCGTATGGACCTCCCTGGGCCCACTGCATCGGTGGGTACCAGGACCGACTACTCGGTGGGCCCCTGGGACTACCCGGCTTGCGCTACACGGCACCTGAAGGCGTGGAGCACAAGGACTACACAGGAGTAGTACTCGGTTAGGGAGGCCGTACATGTTCCGCACCTGTATAGAGGACTCCTAGACGTACTCGGCTAGTACTCTCTCCCTACTCCGACTTGTAACCCTGCCTCCCGGACTATATAAGGCGGGGCAGGGACCGATCTCTGGCATCCAATCTCCTCTCATACAACTCACGGCGCACCATTGCACCATCTTGTAATCGTGCCCTATCAATCCAGAGCTACGCAGCATACAGGACGTAGGGTATTACGCACCACGCGGCCCGAACCTGTCTAAATTGTGTGCCACGTGTCTCTTCCTTCGAGTTACCGATCTCGGCGAGTCACATTCATCTACTTCGGGTACTCCCCGTAGTAGGTTGCCGGTCTAAAACACCGACAAAGGTATCGAATCCGTGGAACAAATGTGTGACGCAAAAGATGATCTAGTAAAGCCAAGTAACTTCAATCTTCGAAACGGTGAAACCCTAATGCATCTAATCATAAGAACGAAAATGAATCTAATCTACTAAAGACCGGAGGTAACAAAGATAGATGGGGTAGATAAACCAATCTAGAGAGATCGGGTTGAGCCTTTTGTTGAAGTTCCAAGCAAAAGAAGAAGTAGCAAATCGAATCTCATTAGAAGCCTCTTTAAATCGTGGTTTCCCGTCCGACTCCGAAAACGCCCGCCTTTCAGAGCCCCCATTCTGTCACAACGTACTCCTATTCATGCGGGTAGTCTAGGGCGAGTCCAAGGACAAGTCGAGTTCTTTCGGAAGATCCGGCGTGCACCTCTAGCCACCGCGGCTACAAGAACACCCTGTGTGATCTATCTTGAGAATAGATCTAGAATAAGAAAAGCCGATCAAAAAACGAAGACATCGAAGAAACACTTGATCGCTAGAAATCGGATTCAACTTGATAATTCAACTAGTACAATGATACATAAACAAGATCACCACCGGGATCCTACCTTGATCTTGCTTCTAGCTCCGGGAACTCCGATGTGGTCTTCCTTGCAAGGTTCCCACATCGGCTAGGGTAACCCTAGTCAACTAGCTCGACCCTCTCCTCTCCGGGATGGTGTCCCTCTCTTCTCTGCTCCTCGGCGGCCGATGACGAATTGATTCCTCTGTGGCTCTCGACCCCGGGGCTATAAATAGCCCGAATGGCGGCTAGGTCAAAGGGGGAGGCAAACGGGCCCTGGACTGGGCTGGGCCGGCCAGCCTGGGCCGACCGGCCTGGGCCTATCCAGACCCAGTTGCCTGCCTCCTTCGCGTGGCGTCAGTTCCCGAGTCTTCTAGATCCTTCCCCCTTCTGCATGTGGGCCCTTGTCGTTAGTTTCTCTCCGAGTTGGACATAGCTCTTTGTCCTGCAAGATTCGGCACTTTTCTGGGTAGATCCTCGAAGTTTGTCATCTTCTCGGGTTAGGTCCCTGGGCTTCTTGGAGTCAAGTTTGCTTCATTGCATGACTTGTACGGGGCTTCAAAGTCTTGTCACAAGGTGCTTGATGAACTTATCCCAGAAGTCTTGCTTTCAACGCTAAACCCCGCATAAACACTAAAATCCAAAACCGACATGCACGAACAAACTTGTTATACCAAGGGGGTTAGTACCAATGGATAAGGTATAAAACTTATGCCAACACCGAAGGTAAACTCATGGCTAGGTTGACGGATTTTCACCGTCAACACCTGCCATTCTTGAAGATTTTGCACATGCAATCTTCTCCTTGTTGTTTGCAGCCAATTTTTCTTCCTCTCTGTTGTTGAACACTATCACGGCAACACAGTCTTTAATCACTAGCATACTGCTTGCTCACAGCCAATTCTTGGAACGATCGTCAGGGTAGGCATCATATCGGTTGGGGATACCAGCTACAGTTAATTGTCTGTCCTCTTCCTCCCATTGTTCTTGTTTCACAGTATAACCAGCTAGACCCCTGTTGTGCTCGCTTGTGTTCCTGCTTCGGAGTTCCTTGAACTTGACACTAACAGACGAGGCTTGCTCGGTTTCCTCCTATTTCATGAACTCCTTCCACGGTTCCGAGACAATAAACAGGTGCCTTGTAAATGACTCAAGTCCTTTTCTCATAAAATCTCACCTAAGCTGAAATCTGAATTGTCTCCATGCCTTGGCTGCCGTCTTCCAGAACAGCTTGAATGCCTACGGTTTCGTGTCTTCCTGGAACTTCAAGTGTTTCTGCACATGCTATTCAAACAATCCCCTCTTTTCATCATTGCTTAGTTGTTTGATTTCTGGCAAGTTCAAAGGTATCTTTTGTCTAGCAACGAGCCCCACAAGCACCCTGAACCTGCACTTTTGAGTCAATGGTACTGGCATCCCCCCTATGTCGACCTCAATGACTATCATTGTGTCACTTGTCCACTTTGTGTATGTCCTTGGTGCTCTGCCTTGGCGCTGAGCCCCACCCACCTAATCTTGTTGTACACTAGCAGTGCCATAACCCTCTTCTTCATCTTGCGGCTCAGGTCTATAGTCCTCGTCAGATTTATCCTATGAATTAATAGTCAAGGGATTTATAGTAACTACTTTATCCCACTGTAATATCATTGGTTCTTGGTAAACCATTAACATAAATGCAAAATTCAGTAACCAAAAAATTAGTTCCGGCAATGCGACCTTACCATTTTAAACAGTAATATGTAGGCTGCCTCTGTTGCTGATGAGATACTTATTCAACTTGGGGATAATGTGTAGATGGACATAGTAACAAGAGCAAAATCAAGTATATATAAGAGTCAATCTAAAGTGAAATGCTAAGTATGTATACCATCAACAGCTAAGTATATCCACATGTACTTATACAAAGGAGCCACGACAGACCCTGCAATTCCCACAAGTACAAGTATATTTATACGCATTTATATAAAAAGAAAAGCATACGCACGCATATGTTATATACTTGATTATATGAACACATGTGTGTCGCATACGCTCACTTGGCCTAATTGCAGAAACTTGAGCAAATATACCAAATTACATTGTTAATTTTGCAGTTATTACTGAATTGTTGTTATTTTTACAATTATTACCGAGTTGCTAGAATGCATTTAATGAATTGTATAAGACACTTTTAGAGTGGCATACCATAAACTCAAATCCTAGATTCGCCACCGACCTTGTCACTGTCGGAGCGGAGGGATCTCTACTCCTCGTCGCTGCCTGCTCGCTACCACATCCTCATCCTCGTGTTGACCTCGTGGTTGGATCCCTCCTCCTCCTCGTAGTCGTCATCGTCGTCATCACTGGATCCCTCCTCTAGTCGTCGTCGTCGTTGCCACCGCTGCTGGGTCCCTCCTCCAGATCTCGCTGTCAGAGGTGTGGTGCGCGTCGCAACGAGTGTGGTGTAGCGTGTGTCTTAGAGAAGGCGTGTAGTGTGCGTTGCGGCGTGGGGTGAGGTGAGGGGGAGAAAGCAGCGGCGGCGGCGGCGCGAGGGGATAGTGGGAGGAGACTGCGTAAGGGAGGTGTCCTTCCCTATTAACCTAGCACGAGTGGGCTTGTGTGGGCCTTAAAACGAATAATGTAATCAAGTACTACTCCGATACTAGTATAGTATATAACTATATATCATAAACATGAGATAAAAAATCTAATTTTAAGAAATTTGGTTAAACAAGTGTGGTTGTTGATATTTTATTCAAATACTAAATTACCAACTATGAATTGTTTGTATTTTCACGAATTTTTTGGTGCTGTTCATGGGCTCTAATATTTGAGGGAAGCAAGTTTCAATTCAGAAAAAATAGTGTCGGGCCCACGCGTCAGCATCAGAAGCCTATATAAAAAAGATAATCGTAGCCTGCCCGATTGACAAAGGCGATGCGAGTAGACTAACCCTCATCGCCAACAAGTTCTTCATTATCTGAAATGCTCCTGGCCGAATGAATATGCATCCGCTCCGGCGACGCTGGTACACTAACCCTCGTCACCAACAAGTGCTCCATTATCAGAAATGCCCCTGGCGGAATGACTATGCATCCGCCCTGGCAGAGTGAAGGAGATGAGGCTGTGATGGAGACGAGGAAGGCGGAAGCCGGAGAAGCGGATACAAGGCGGAAGGCGGGGCAGAGTGTTTATTAAAAAGGTTCAGATGCGCAAATAATATGATGTTTAACAACCCCCCCATCACCAATAAAGGGGCGTGGCTAGGTCTATTCGAATGAAGAACAGTTTGATTTTCCCCTTTTAATCTACAATCAAATTTTGTATCATGTATTTTTCCGTCAACCGTAATCCAAATTTGATAATATTTGTTTCTAAATTTTTCTAAAATCAACATCTATTCATTTATGACATTTTTTCTTATGTAATTCCATTTCTTGGATGTTGTTTACACACCTTATATTGTTCCTTATAAGTACAACATAGAAATAATAATTGTTTTACACAACCATTATAGTGAAACTTTGCATTTCGTAATCTTATGGTGAACATAAGGTTATGTTAAAATTTCAAATACATATGAGTTCGAACATGTTTTAAACTGTGGAAAACTTCAATGTTGAAGTAACATTCTAAGAAACTATGTGAGAGATGTACACATTTGTACACAAGCATAATCTTCCGTTTTCGAAACCATTTGAATTTTTGTAGACAAGCTTAGGGACCTAAATTATGTTG
The DNA here is from genome assembly GCA_947561735.1 of Cenchrus americanus. NCBI lineage: Eukaryota > Viridiplantae > Streptophyta > Magnoliopsida > Poales > Poaceae > Cenchrus > Cenchrus americanus. The sequence continues at coordinate 51,349,386 of OX387242.1, forward strand.
TCAAGTCAATTTGTAGAATTTTTAGAACACGCTAAGGCGTTATTATAATTATTATCGTAAACAAGAGATAAAAATCTAATTTTAAGAAATTTGGTTAGACAAGTGTGACTGTTGATATCTTATTCAAATACTAAATTATGAACTATGAATTGTTGTATTTTTTACAAATTTTTTGGTGCTGTTTATGGGCTCTAATATTTGGGGGAAGCAAGTTTCAATTCAGAAAAAATAGTGTCGGGGCCACGCGTCAGCGTCCGAAGCCTATATAGAAAAAGATAATCGTAGCCTGCCCGACTGACAAAGGCGATGCGAGTAGGCTAACCCTCGTCGCCAACAAGTGCTCCATTGTACGAAACGCCCCTAGCCGAATGAATATGCATCTGCCCTGACGACGCTGGTAGACTAACCGTCGTCGCCAACAAGTGCTCCATTGTACAAAATACCCCTGTCCGAATGAATATGCATCTGCACTTGCGACGCTGGTACACTAACCCTCGTCACCAACAAGTGCTCCATTGTCTGAAATGCCCTTGGCCGAATGAATATGCATCCGCCTCGACCCTGCCCCCTTCTTCTTCCCCAATCTAAGCTCCACTACTACTGCCCGCTCGTCCTTCCCCGCCGTCGCTCACATGTCACACTACGCTAATTCGTCTAGAGGTGCATGTGCGAGGAGCAGGGTTCAAGGTTGCCAGAGTAGCCGCAATCACTCCATCTACTTGGATCCAGTCGGTGAGCTAAGCGGCTTTCCACTGGTCCCTTGCCCAGACTGTGGTATGGCTGCGGACGTAGAAGGAAGGTGAAAACCACGGTTGTCTTTATTTCAAGTATGCAAGGAACTCAATGAGTTGTCTGATGTGTCTCCCAAATCTGAGTTAGGGTTCTTATGTGCTTTTGATTCTGCAGTACACCAAGAATTGTGGATTTTATCGTTTCCACAAGGAGTATCTCTAGATGCTGAAGGATGCTGGGGTCATTGTTTTTCGACCATCGAACTGGGCAGACGCGGTCGATGGAGTAGTTGATTCAGTGGAATGTCAAATTGGGAGCGGCGAGCAGAGGCAAGCTCTAGAGGACAAGCGGAGGAAGAAAGCACTGGAGGAGAAGATGGACAATGTGATCTGGAAGATGAACTTGATTATTGTCGTCATCCTCTTCCTTGTAAAACCCCGCCCACCAAAGCCACACCGCTCAGCCTTTCCGTAGGGGCGAGCACGCGTACACATAGCACCCTGCTTACACTTTCATCCTCGCTTCGTGTAAAAGGGTTAACCCGAGGGTGGTATGGCTGGTGGACAAAGGCTTATAAGTTGGTTCCACCCTTGCTCAACTAGAAATATGGCACTAAACACGTGCACCTGCGCTCATGGGCCACTCATGGGCCATCCAAATTGGGTTGGGTGTGACATTCACCCCCCCCCCTCAAAGAACCCGACGTCCTTGCCAGTCCAACTCACCCGTACAGTGCTGACCCATACGCCATGTCATGTGCCCCATCCCAGGCCCACACGCACATGCATATGTCCGCACACTAACCCGAGCAAATGTCCAGGAACCTCCCCTCTTAGCGCACGACCGTATGTCCAGTGCCGACCCATATGCCATGCCGTGTGTCCCATCTCAGGCCCACACGCGCCATGCGCCCTATGTCCGCACACTGACCCGTACGCGCAACCACGAGGGTCGGCTCTGATACCATTTGTAACACCCCGCCCACCAAAGCCGCACCGCTCAGCCCTTCCGTAGGGGCGAGCACGCGTACACATAGCACCCTGCTTACACTTTCGTCCTCGCTTCGTGTAAAAGGGTTAACCCGAGGGTGGTATGGCTAGTAGACAAAGGCTTATAAGTTGGTTCCACCCTTGCTCAACTAGCAATGTGGCACTAAACACGCGCACCTGCGCTCATGGGCCATCCAGATTGGGCTGGGTGTGACATTCCTTCCTCCTCCGCTTCATAGATGGCTTGCTTTATGATGCCATGTGTGCGCTTGAGGAAGAAGAAGCTCTTGGATTCATTTCTTGGTGACCGGAGATGGTGGTGTTGGGGTTTTCTTGGTGCCGCGGTTGACGAAGTTCTTGGCCGGTCGGGATTTATATTGACAAGACGACGAACCGTCAAGTGGCCCGTCACACACCTCATGACACACCCGGATTTAAGGACAAATCCGAATGCAAGAATACATGTGCGACAGGATCAAGTTACACACATGCCAAAACATAGTGTAAAAGCATATAGAGAGTATTAAACATTTATTACATGACCGAATATCTCAAACTAACAAACATTCGAGTAGCTAACAGCGGAAAAGAAACAAACGTAGAAGTCCTCCACAGGCAGTTGACTGGAAGAACGAGCGCCTAGAACTCATCAAACTATCCAAGATAGTCCTCAAAGCGTCCGTCTGAGCAGCAGCCGGGTAGTGTAGATGCAATATAGAAACAACAAGCATGAGCACATGTCGTACTCAACAAGGGAAAACTCTATAACAACATGCAAGGCTTTATGGTGGAAGCTGATGGTTGTAAAGCAAGTCAGCATTTTAGTTGGTCAAGTTTTATTAAGCAACTATTACTAACAAGTGAAAGTATATACCAAACCCAATTAACAAGTGCAACGGAACCATAGAATGCAATGCACAAGTTTAAAAGTTCCATCTTTCATAAATTACTCATGTGAGGGTCCAGGCCGCCCTTGACCGTGGGCACGGCTAACTAGTCAGTTTTACACTCTGCAGAGGTCGTACATCTTTACCCACAAGTCGCGTAAAAGTCCCGAAGAACTTTAGACCCAACCACGTTGTGCAAAATTAGGCACAATACCACACTATCGAGGTGTGGCTGCATAGGGACGCTACGAGGCCTTTACAAAGATCCCCTAGTGCAGGCTACTCGCTAGGTTACCTGATCAGTGCAGCGCATAAAGCTCCCTAGCGGGTACCGTGTCTTAGCCAAGCCCAACTCCCCGCTAGAGCAGGTCTATACACCATCTACCGTCAGCCCCAACCCCTTTTAGGTAAAACATGCCTCACACCAAGTTTTCTAGTTAATCAGCCAAGACAGAGCCATATGTCTTGTGGTTGTACTGTTTTCATGGGTGGTCGCTCTATATTCCGATTAACAGGCATAAAGTGCTCTTGCATTACATGAATGAGTAGCATAAATAAATCCAGATTGATAAATGTTGATTAAGCCACCCAAAACCAAGGTAAAGCTCTAGCAAGTTCTACCCAGCATAAAGTAAACCTAGGAACCTAGGTTGATCAAGGCATAGGATAAATAACACTAGGCGAACCTTAAATAATCGGACCCATCATATTAATGCAAAGCAATAAGTAAATATAGTGTAATTAAAATGCATGTTGTAATAGGATCAATGGGAATGCAGCAAGGACTTGCCTTCTACCAACTCCGGAAACTGCTCAGGATCTTGAAAGTCTTCAGCAGCAGTGAAATAATCGAATGGCTCGTACTCGACGCTCCACACATTCACATACAAGCATACAATAGAATAAATTCAGAAACAATCACCAAACAGTACTAACAGAACAAAACAGAGGCAGGAAACTGTTCTACTTGTCGAGACGATCGCATGGACATAAATAACATTAAAAATGGAGCCAAGATGACTAAGATAAAGCGCAAACAAGATTAGGGACTAAACTGTAAAGAAAACTAAACCTTCTGGGCTAAAACAAAGAAACTTGGACCTATCTGTATGAAAAACTCTACGGTGCGAGGACCGGCTTAAGAAATCTAAAAACACAGGGGCTAAACTGCAAAACTGCCGAGCAAAGGCTGGGTTGACCGGCCCTTGACTGGTTTGACTCCGGCCGGTTAGATCTAAACCGCAGATCCGAAGATGGACGGCCGGCAGCGACCCAAGACAGGCGGTAGCGCTCTGGCGGGGAAACGCGATGGTGCCCGGCGGCGCTCCTCGCCCGACACGCCAAATCGAGCTGGGGGGCGACTCATTGCGCGGAAAGCACCGGAACGTAGCTGACGATGCGGCGAGGCCAACTGGGATGGCGGAACGGGCGCGGGAGCAGCGACGACGGTGCCAACCACGGCGGGGCAGACGACCGCGACGGTGCGGACTCCGGCGACCTCGTTACAGTGATGCGGAACACGGCGACGACAACAAAAGGCACCCGCGGGTTCCTCACCTTGCGGTGGAGCTCTGGGACTGCTCCTTGTCGACCGGGAGACGGTGGCGAGGCGGATAAGCTCGGCGGTGGCTAGGAATTGCGGTGGCGGCACTGCGGAGCTCAGGCGCTAGGGCTTTCGGGGAAAGGAGCGGCGCGGTGCGGCAGCGGGGTTAAATAGGGTAGGGGCGCCCAGGCAAGTGGGCCCGAGGCCACACGCGCGCGCGACGCAAGCTCGGGGTCGGACCCCGAGTCCGACCCGGGCACGGCGCGAGGTGGGGGATGACCAGCGCCCCCCACCTGGTAGCTACTGAGGCGGTGTTGGGCCGGCGCTGGGCCGACGGCCATGCTGGGATGTGAAGCGGCAGGGTGCAACGGTGACCAGGCGGCGGAGTTAAGGGGGCGCGGTCGGACTTCGGCACATGGGCTGCGCAGCAAAAACAAAACGGAGGGGAGGGAAAAGAAAAGGTTTCTCTTTAAAAACAGATTCAAACAAAATTCAAACTCAGGTTTGAATTCAACAACCAAAAATAGATTCTCCAGCATGTATGCAACAGTAAACTCCTATATTTCATTAAATTAATTAACAAAAATGATTAAATGCCTAGAAAATCACAAACACCTTATATTCCTTAAACAAGAACAATGGTTGCTAAGCAAATTTCTATTTAAACCCAAAATTGAAAATTAGGGTGTTACACCTCGTTACCTGTGTCCGCTCAGGAGATCTCTTGGTCACAAAATGAGTCATGTGGTCACAAGGAGACGTGTGATTGTTCGTATTTTATTCAAAATACCAAATGCCCAACTATGAGTTGTTCGATTTTTATTAATTTTTAGGTGCTGCTTTATGGGCCCTAATTTTTTAGGGAAGCAAGTGTCATTCAAAAAAAAGTGTCGGGACCACACGTCAGCGTTAGCAGCCTAGTATAAAGAAGGTAACCATTGCCGGCCCGCGCACCAGCCAACAAAGTGACGCGGGTTTGCCAACCCATGTCGGCATTGACTATCCATATGGCAAAATGAATATTCAACCGTCTGGCCCATTCTGTATCCCCTTCTTCTTTACGAATGGATAAGTGCAAAACTTTCTTTCAAAAAACAAAGGAGGCGTGAGAGGAGGCATGGAGACAGAGACGATGATGAGCGCCGGCGAGGGGCCAAGTAGCGGATGACTCCACGCACCCAGGATCGAGGAGAACTGGAACGCGAAGCAGTGCCACAACTAGATCCGCGCGCGTGCTGCCGAGATGGCGGCGAAGAGGGAGACAACGATGAGCGCCGGAGAGGGGTCAAGCGACGGTGGAGTGAACCAATGTCGGGACAAGGGTCCTCGACTGGATCCTCTCGGATTCCGACGAGGGGCCAAGCAGCGGCAAGGAGGAGCGTGCCGGCGAGCGGGCAGCGAAGTGGGTGAGGGGTCTGCCTCACGTTGCGAGCACAAGTGTCTGGCAATGACGAAGAGGGGTCGAGGGAGCGGCGAAGGTCTAGAGGACCTCATATCTGACTCTGGCAACGACCACAACGACGACAAGGCAAGTTTCTCAGAATCTCACTACCTTTTTACTTGTTCTATAGATGGAGCTTAAGCTAGCTTGAGCTTGAGCTTGATAAAGTTAACTAGTGACTATGGTGATGTCTTCCATGCTTGTCAGCTCTGAGGCAAATCAGTTCTGAACTAAGTTTTGCTTTTACTTGTCACACCATGCTATGAAGGCTAGGATAATTTTCAAGTTCTTATATAATTTTCCTATGATGATTATTGTTCCTATACTGCTCCAAATTCTGAGGCAAATTAGTTCTGAATTAACTATATTATTCTTATACCATGTTTAACCTTGTCTCATGAAAAACTATTTGAGTTGCGAGCAGAGCTTGAGTTACTTCTAAAACTTAATGTATGGGACTATGTGAAACCAGAGTTTGGAAAAATCACAAAAGAAGTGAACATCCTCATCAAAAAGGCTAAGCACATAAGGAGGTACAACTATACTACTGAACAAAATCTCGAGCCCATTGAAGATGTGCTCAAAGGGCTTCAAGAATCCTTAGTTGCTTACGAAGAGACTGCAAAAAGAGTCAATCTTGATGGGGCATGATCTAGTTCAAGCTTGTTGATGTGCAGAGTCAGTAGCCATACTTTTGTGAATGTTCAAGGGGCATGCCTTTGTTGATGTGTATGGTCAGATAGCACGACCATAGTAAATAATGTGATGGACAAGTTAAGTCCTAGCCTGATGGGCAAGTTATCCTTTTGTAATATCTTTATTCTTGTGGATAAGTTATCTATATCTTTGTGAACAAGTTATCTCTCTTATGATGTCTGTTTTGTCTCATAAGATTTGCCTGTATGTCGAAATAGAAGCAATGAGAGATCGAGTTGACCTGTCAATTAGGACAGACTCTCGTTTCTTCACAAAGGAGACACTGATTAACAAACCTCCGTCTCATACGTTCACTGTCGCCGCGCTCCTGCTTCACGGTAGTGAAGAGTGCTATTAGACTTTAATTATTGAGCTCTCAGTCTAGTAACAGCGTCAAATGCTCATCGGTAACAGACTATAGCCTGTCACCAATACGGTAGTGATCAGTAATGGACTTAAATAGTAACAGCGTCAAATACTCATCGGTAACGGACTTTATAGTCTGTCACCAATACGGTAGTGATCAGTAATGGTCTTAAACAGCTCGTTACTGATAGGGTATTGATCAGTAATGGACTTTACAAGCTAGTTACCGATATGTTTATGTGTAACGGACTAGATTTAACGTCAGTTACAAAGAATTAATGTAACAGGCGTTTCAGAAGACCGTTGCAAGAAGTCCACATTGTTAACGGGTGTTGCGGAGGCCAACCCCGGGGTCGGTCTGCCGCGCTTATCTGTAATGGGCACCAAATAACAACCGTTACAGATGCGGATGTATGTAACGGACGTTTAGGGTCCGTTACAAATGTTGTGTGACCTATTTGAGATTTTCACGTAGTGACTCTTTCCGTGTGTGGCTTAGTGGCTTACAAACTGGAGTTTTACGTGCTGCATCATCCATTCGTCCGGTTTTGCATGTGTTGCAACTAAAGCAAGCGGTGCGCACCCAACCAGTCTCCCGTGAATTACCTTCGATTGATTCCATTCTTTAGGTCCTTAAGCGTGTGTTACAGCGCCGAATGTCCACTGGAGACCAGCCTCAACTACAAGGTCTCATCACATGGTCAGGTTTGCCTGCTTCACTAGCAACTTGGGAGAATCGGGACACGACACGCTACAAATTTCCTTGTGCTCCAATTTGAAACCAGCTTTCGAGTGAGGAATGTTAGTACATCCCATATACCAGCCTAAGAATAACGAGTGGAACAAGACGGCCCAAGAGCCATGAGGAAGACGAAGCCCAACCCGCGGATGAGCGGACCAGAGTGGACGGCGTAACTGACTTATAAGTATAGGGATAGAGAAAGAAAAAGGGTTACCAATTATGTAACAAACAATTAATCTATCTCCTTCCTCACCACAGTTGTTCTTCCTCTCCTCGCCTCTGCTAGCTCTACTTGGCCTCCTCTTCGTCCTCCGATCTCTCTTCGTGCTAACACACACCAGTACACCACCCTCATCAATCTGAAGAAAATGAGAACACCATCCTGCAAAAAAGTAGAATGTGGTGTTTTCGATTTTTCTTTCATGATGATCCTTCTTGTTTTCAAAATAGTAAAATTCAGAAAAGTGATGTTTTTTTTTTGTTTTCTCGTACCAGAAAACTCCCAAGTATGTTTCTTTAATTTTTAAAAATCTCTTTTTTCTTTCTCTTTCTCATCCGGTTCCCATTAGGATTTGGGAGTGACTGAGTGACTTCCTAGCTGCTTTTGTTGACTTGGAAGTCTTGATAGATGACCCTCCACTTACCGGCCATGTAGTGCTGAATGCTGCGTGTGCGTGGCCTTCTTCTTTCAAAAATGTGGTCTAAAACAGAGCAAAAGCATCTTTAAGACTTTATAAAGGATGACTCGAAAGAACCATTTATGATGTCAACATCTCTGTGGAAGGATGCAAAAGAAAATTCATTTTTTCAGAATACTCCTTGGTACTTCATTGGGTGAATAAAAATAACTTTGTTTTTTCTCAGGATTCCTGATTTAAGTTTTCAAGAGGTGAAAGGGTAGAAACATAATTTTGTTTCTCTCACAGGTTTCTGATGTAAGTTAGATCTGGATTTGGCAAGTGAAATATGTCAAACTGTTGGAGATGAACTCTTTTTTTATTTGGCATATATTTTTAGAAGTTGGCAAAACACAAGATTTGCCAAGTAAAATTTGGCAAACTCTTGCAGATGCTCTTATCTATTTTTAATTAATCAGTAGTCGGGTATAGGTAATCTCGTGCACCTTCTCTCCATGGACCTTTCTGGTGATTGTTATGATGGTATTAGACATATATTGACCGTCAAACCTTAGGAATTTAAGAGAGCTCTATCTTAATGGACTGGATTTGTCCAGCAGTGGAGAAAAGTGGTGCACATCAGCACTACAACGGTTAAGAGTCTTTCTAAATTTTACTCTCTAAATCATCACTTAGAGAGCCATTTGTATAAATATCGTTTTCTGTAGCTTTTCACTTTCCAACATATTTTCTATTTCTTATGCGCACTCTATATATAGTCATTCTTGTCTTCTATATTTGACTAATGAAAAATCCGGAATAAAATATGGCTATATTTGGATGACCATTAAAACACATTTCACCAAAATCTTTATTTCTACCATTCAGAAAGAATATATAGAGTCTCTTGGAGATGATATTAGTTTAGCTAATTGCAGCCTGACTGCCTGAGTGGTTCTATTAAAAACACTCTTGGGAATACAATCTCGCACTGTGGTCAACCTAAAAAAACTATGATATACATGCTGATCCATTTTCAGAGTTCATGGATTTTATCTATTTTTTTATTTTAGAGGGTCAGGGGGGAGAGCGTCCCCACCTGAATCATGATTAAAGGGTCGTGGGGCGGCCAAAAGCCAGTACAGTTGAGAGTTGAGCAACGGGGGGAAGCTAAAGAGGGGAGTGCACCGTGTATATGTACAAGTGTGTTCTACATGGGAGAAAAAGCAAGACACCAGGCATCAGCCACTACTCTATCCTTCCTTGGCAGCCGGTAGCACCAGAGGCGAGCTTCGCATCGACACGAGGCCCAGAACCGATCATGGGATGGCGAGGCCGCAGAGAACACCACATCATTCTCATGTTTCCACGGCATCCAGCACATCAAAAGCAAGAAGCAGTTGTAGTGTTGCTTCGGTATGGAGGCGGGGCGCGGAGTTGTCCGAGGATTTTATCAATTTAACGGAGCTTCATCTTTCTCGTGTAAATCTTGAGGGGTGGTTCCTCCCAAGAACCTTCCGGTCGAAAAATCTAAGAGTTCTCGATTAATCTAGGTATCTAGTTCTCTCGGAGCATTTGTCGAACTTTTCGAATGCAAGTTGCCTAAAAACTTGTAGACTAGATGGGATCAACTTTCTATCTCCTAAAGCAATGTCTTCTAGCCTAATGGACAACCACAAAAAAGGTCACTATAAAGGTCCTTTGCTTTGCTTGGGGTGTCTAGATTGGAAAAAAATTGCGCGTATAAATACCGCTGGAATAGTGAAAATATGTTAAGTCGTGTGTTGTGAGAGAAGATGTGACTCGATGTGACGGGTGAATAATGCATATTTGGTGCCTTTTGATTCTAAAAGCTACCCTGCAAGGCTGCAAGTCAAGATTTTCGTGGGGTTTTGCCATCACTCAGACGCATGGCAAATTCAGAGTATGCTTGTACGACACACGGGTCTCCCTCCGCACTCAGACCCAAGCAGGCGCCTGTCCACTTGGGTGCCCTTCGATCTACATGTAGGACTGGAGTGCAACAGCCGAACGACCAACCAAACACGATTGCTTGGTTTGTAACTTGTGGGTCGCCATGGCTCTCCATCGTTCTTGCAGCCCCCTCATCGTAATAATACAACAGGTCACATTTTTCCTCACAGCAACAACCATGGCGTCCGCTGCTGCCTCATCTCCGAGCAAGGACACCGACCTCTCCGCGCTGCTTGCCTTCAAAGCCCAGCTCGCCGACCCTCTAGGCATCCTTGAGCACAACTGGACTGAGAAGGTATCCTTCTGCAGCTGGGTCGGCGTATCGTGCAGCCGGCGCCGGCAGCAGCGCGTCACCGCTCTGGTTCTGTCGGATGTTCCTCTCCAGGGAGAGATCAGCCCCCACATAGGTAACCTTTCTTTCCTCTCCGTCCTCAACCTCACCTACACCAGCCTCACTGGCTCTATCCCGTCGGATATTGGAAGGCTGCCTCGCCTGTGGTTTCTCGATCTTGACGGCAACTCCTTGTCAGACTCCATCCCACCCGCCATAGGAAACCTCACGAGGCTCCGATCTCTGTTCCTGTATCACAACCACCTCTCGGGGCAGATCCCAATAGAGCTGCAAAAGCTGCACAACCTTGCAACAATCGATCTATTCGGCAATTACTTGAGTGGTCCTATACCAAAGTTTCTCTTCAGCAACTCGAGTTCCTTGAGCTCCTTAGACTTTGGTAACAACAGCCTGTCAGGACTCATACCCGATGCAATTGGCTTCTTGCCTAGGCTTCAAGTACTTATTCTGGAGAGTAACCATCTCTCCGGCCTGGTACCGGCAACCATCTTCAACATGTCCAGGCTCGAATTGATGTACATCAATATAAACAATCTGACTGGACCTATCCCAGGAAACACGAGCTTTAACCTCCCTGTGATCCAGGAGATGTCACTATCTCATAACAGTATAATGGGACGAATTCCACTTGGCATCACAGGATGCCGTAATCTTCACACACTTGGCTTGGACGATAATATCTTTGTGGATCATGTGCCAGCATGGTTAGCTCAGCTGCCCCATCTCAAAATTCTTTCTATTGGTGGAAATGACCTCATGGGTTCGATCCCAGCTGTCTTTGGCAATCTCACCATGCTCACAGAACTTGCCATGACATCTTGCAACCTAGAGGGAGCTATTCCAGTGGAGCTAGAAAAGCTGACGCGACTTACATACTTGAATTTCCAAGGCAATCGGCTAACAGGTCCCTTCCCAGCTTTTGTTGGCAACTTAACCCAGTTATCTCTCCTTGACTTAGATATGAACCTACTGATTGGACCTGTACCGAGGACCCTTGGGAATCTCAGGTTTCTTAACCGCCTCTCTATTGCAGACAATCATTTGCAGGGGGAGCTTGATTTCTTTGCAGCTCTCTCCAACTGTAGGCAGCTTCAATTCCTCTTCATGCAACAAAATTCTTTCGTAGGGAGCGTTCCTGATTTCGTTGGAAACCTCTCTAGTAATTTAGTAATCCTTGCTGCTGATCAAAACAACTTAACTGGAAGTGTTCCTTCTACTATATCGAATTTGACAAGTCTGAATGCATTAAGCTTTTTTGATAACCAAATAGGTGGTATGATCCCAGATTCCATTGGACAACTAGAAAATCTGCAGTTTTTGAGCCTTGCATCGAATTATATGTTTGGCCCAGTCCTGGCACGTATTGGTACCCTAAGAATAATGTATATGTTATCTCTCGATAACAACTATTTTTCTGGCTCCATTCCTGATAGCCTCAGTAACCTAAGCACGTTGCAGCACCTATCACTGTCATATAACCAGTTGTCATCAGCCATACCCACAAACTTATTTCAATTAAGTTCCCTTGTCCACCTAGATCTTTCTCACAACACCCTAACTGGTACATTGCCTTCTGACCTCAGTTCCTTGAAATCAACTGACCACATAGATATCTCTGTGAATCATTTGTCTGGTAGCCTCCCAATTTCATTTGGACAGTCCAGTCTCTTAACTTATCTGAATCTGTCGCACAACATGCTGAGCAATTCGATCCCAAACTCTTTCAAACATTTAATTAGTTTACAAACACTAGACCTATCTTTCAACAATCTTTCAGGAGGCATACCAATGTACTTCGCCAACTTAACCTACCTGACAAGTTTGAACCTATCATTTGATAATCTCCAAGGTCAGGTACCAAATGGAGGTGTTTTCTCAAACATCACCTTACAATCTTTGATGGGGAATGTGGGGTTGTGTGGTGCTCCACGTCTAGGATTTTCACCATGTCTGAACAAGGCACGCTCAACTGATATGCACTTCCTGAAGTTTGCACTCCCAATTGTCACAGTGACACTTGGTGCCATTGCTGTTTGCTCATACCTGATCATCAGACATAAAACTAAAAAGCCAGATGTTACAACTTCTTTTGCTATGGTTGATGCGATCGGCCATAGGCTAGTGTCCTACCACGAAATTATCCGTGCCACTGCAAATTTCAGTGAAGATAACCTTCTTGGAACTGGAAGTTTTGGTAAGGTTTTCAAGGGTCGACTTGATAATGGTTTGTTGGTTGCAATCAAAGTTCTAAACATGGAGGTTGACCAATCTGTGAGGAGTTTTGATGCAGAGTGCCATGTCTTGCGAATGGTCAGACATCGCAACTTGATAAAGATATTGAACACGTGTTCCAACTTGGATTTCAGAGCATTGCTGCTTCAGTTCATGCCCAATGGTAGCTTGGATTCATACTTGCACACTGAAGGCAGGCCTTGCGAAGGATCATTCCTCCAAAGGCTGAAGATTATGCTAGATGTATCCATGGCTATGGAATATCTGCACCATCGGCACCACGAGGTTGTCCTGCATTGTGACTTGAAACCTAGCAATGTGCTATTTGGTGAAGAGATGACTGCACACGTGGCAGACTTTGGTATCGCGAAGATACTGTTAGGGGATGACCACTCCATGGTTTCAGCAAGCATGCCAGGGACTGTCGGATACATGGCGCCAGGTACAACAATCCACGCTAGTCTGGCGAGAATATATATATTATATATATGTGTGTATGTGTGTGTTGTGTGCGCGCGCGCACGCGCCTTATTTAGTTAACAATACTTTCTTGTTTCAAAATTTCTATGACAGAGTACGCACTCATGGGACAGGCATCCCGGAAGAGCGATGTGTTCAGCTTCGGCATCATGATTCTTGAGGTCTTCACCGGGAAAAGGCCTACACACCCCATGTTTATTGGAGGATTGACCCTGAGGCAATGGGTTTCTCATGCTTTTCCTGGAAATCTTATTGGCGTTGCAGACGAGAAGCTAGTGCAAGATGAAGAAGCACGTCTTTGCTTTGGTAACCAGACAGATAAATCCTTGGGATCCTTGACTAGCATCTATAACAACTTCATTGTGTCAATATTTGAGATGGGCCTGATGTGCTCTAATGAGTCACCTGAGGACAGGATGGCCATGAACGATGTGGTTTCAAAGCTGAAGAACATAAAGAAGGATTACTCTGCGGCCTTGCAACGCCTTGATGTCACTAGCTAAATCCACACATATATGGCATTGCATTAATTTCGGTTCCCGTTATGGTTCTGCAAGAACAACTGGTTTGCATATACTGCAATGCCATTTACTGTTCTTTATTAACTAATTACATTAGAATATCTGCAGGTTAGTCAAATCTGGTTGTGTCGATGTACTTGAAATGGTTGCATAAACCCTGACGGACTGGTGATGAATACGACTGCCATCTCACGTCTCACCAGTGTTCCTACATTCTAGTTCTTTAAGTTTTCGGAAATGCTTCCGTCCGGGGGCTCGACGCTTCCGGACGCTTGGACGTCGTTCCCACGTGCCTCTCCTATTGCGAGAAATAAAAAAAGGAGCCGCAGCCTCCACACTTAATGCCGCGCGCCCCCTCCGCCGCTTCCCGGCCCCGCCGCCGTCGCCGGATCTCCCTCCTCCAGTCACCTCCGCCCGAACCGAGCCCCGATTTGTGATCCCCACTGCCCCACCCTTCCATTCTCTCCGGTTTCGCCTCCTCCCGTGGTGTGTCCGCGGAGATCGGGCACCCGCCACCGGCGTCGTTCATCGTGGTCAGGGCGCTCCTCTGCCTCCCCACCGCCATGATGGTGATTCACGAGCTCCTCGACGACCAGGACCCCCTCTTTGCTGGCTCGCCTCCCTTCCTCCCCGAGCCCGCCTTGCGCTGGCCACTCTGTCCTCCCGCGTCGGGGGCTCCCTGCGGCTGGAGGGCGGGCGAGCCCCCGCCGCCACTCCCCGCGGCGGGAACGGGCGAGCCGTGTGCCGGCCCCGCCCCCATCGCTCCCTCCACCGGTCGAGCTCCTTGTGCGCGTCGGCGGGGAGGTTATCCCTTCACCTCTCGCGCTAGCCCCCTCCTTCTCGTCTCGGCGGCGAGGCGAGCCTGCGCGGCTCGCCACCGCCTCGGCTCCTTTGCTGCGGCGAGGAGGTCACAGCAGCCAGGGGCCGAGCTCGCGGCAGCCCAGGGCAGAGCTCGGTGATGTTGCAATCATTGTTCGGAGATGTTGCAATCGGTGTCTGCAAATGTTGCATGAATGTACTCGGTCATGTTACAATCGTATTCTAGAGATGTTTCAATCATTGTCTACATATGTTTGCATCTGCGTTCGTGCTGCAGTACATGATATCGGTATTCATGTTTGCAATCGTTTTTTAATGTCGCAATTGTTGTTCACAGATGTTGTATTAGGTGCATATCGATGTTGCATAGGTTTTATATCGATGTTTGCATGAGATGTAATCGTTTCTTGTTTAGGTTGCAATCGTTTTGAACATGTTGCATCCGCGTCCTTGGCATGTTGCAAGTGTCCCATGCGAATGTTTGAAATAGAATACATCACTATACCATAGCCCCAATATACCAACTCCAATATAGTCGGTATAAGTAAGTATGCCGACGCACCATCCGTCGGTATATAGTTATACTGACAGACACTATCAGTCGCTGTAAGTGGCGTTGGTATAACGTTATTTCGACTGACATCACTATGCCGACGGACAGTTCGACACTCCTGTGAAGTTATACCGACCAATGGTTTGACACCACAACTCACCTTAATTTTTTTTAAAAAAGTAACATTCGAGCAATCAGTACAAATTTTCACATTGACATTCAAAGGTTCATTCATCATATACAGGAATAGGATCGGCTCAACTTCAATGAACACACATCTTCGTCACATTTGTCCTTTGACATACAAACTCATAACATATTTGACAAAAAGTTCACTGCAGCTCTAAGAGACGAGCTAACTATCTCATCTATTCCATAGGGAGACAAGATTACCCTCCAAAACCATCATAGGCCAAACATCCCCTGTAATAACATGAAAAGGGTTCAGTATGCAAGGCAGTACTATCAATATATAAGGTCCTGGCATGAAGGCAGATCCATTATTACAGTTTTGTGCTGCTACATTGTTAGTGAAGACTTTAGTTTTTTAAAGATAACAAGGAAACTTAAATTCTAACTGACCTCATCTTCTAACTTCTGAAGGCTCCTTGGGAAGTCAATTTGCCTTGTCTCCATAGCTCCCATTCCCTCCTTGAGAAATCAGCTGTCATAGCTTTAGCACTGTCTGCATCATGAGAGCAAAGTTGTAACTGTACATGTTAGAAAATTTAGACCTGCAAATTCTGCTATTCATTGAGTGGAACCATGATTTAAAATGTGAAAAGACTCTAAACAGTAGAAACACATTAAAAAGGACTTTACACGCTAAGTATTTCTCAAGTGTTTTATGAAGAACTGCAACCAGCAGATTAATCAGTTAAACATACCAAAAGTTTCCAAAGGCAACAAATTCAAGCTCATCAGGGCTTCTTGGTTTCAAAAGGCACCAAAGAAAATGTTGACATCCTCTTCCTGCTATGCAAAATACTGGAATATTATGTTGATATCACTCAGCATGAGTTTCAAATGCATCATAAAAAAGTGTTTTGTTCTCTGCATTGAGATATAGAGAGATGCAATTTTATCTGTCACAAGCATGTGTTGTTGTATAAGTTCTCAATATCCAAGGAAGCACTGAAATTTTCATTTTTCTAATATCCAAAGCAAAAATGCATAGAAAATCAGAAGACAATATTGAGATGCTAAGCATTTAATTGTGAAATATAGAAGTGTGAAATCGGTAGATTATGCCAAACACTAATACTCGACATGAGAGATGAAACAGAAGAGAATAAATAGCCAAGAAATAATATATAGTGTAACATTGGGGTGTAATCTCATTCATGATAGAGAGTGCTGTAGCTGTACTAATTGAACATATTAGAGAACACTGAATCTTACCATTGTTCCAGCAGCTGCAGTAGGGGCAGCATAGAGCAGAGCACTAATCGAACCGAGTAGAGCACAAATTACACACCAGCACCAGCTGCAGCTAGCAAGGATAGCATAGAACATAACTCAATCGAACAGAGCAAAGCACAAATTAAACAGAGGAGGAAAGTTAAAGTACCAGGATGGCAGAACCTGGAGTCCTAGAGGTCGAGCTAGATCTGGACGGAGTCCTGGAGCCGAAGCTCGCTGATGCACCCATCGGGTCGCTGCAAAATCATGTTGCTACTAGCGATCTCGCTCCTCAGGGTCTCCATCCAGGCACTTACCACTCCAAGAACAGCAGGGGCCCGCCGCTGCCAGTAGGGCACAACCGCACAACCCCTCCATGCCCTTCCTGGATCGTCGACGAGTGGTCTGGAGCTCGCTGCCACCTCCAGTGACGTCCTTCGCCCTCCTCGGGGATCTCATGGATCTGAGGAGGGCCGCCCCTACTGGATGCAGCTCTGGGGACTTGGAACGAGGAGCTATGGGCGGCGACAATCGTTGGGGAGGTCGCGGAGATGGGGAACAGCCGCACGGTGGGATGGCAAAGGCGGAGATGGCGACCGCCGACTGGTACGGCGATGGGAGGTAGCACACTAGCACGTGTGCGGGAGGCTGAGGAATGGAGGCGACGAGCTAGGGTTTGAGGATAAGGAAACAATTATTGGGCTACTGCCACTTTTGGGCCTCCTTATCTGATTTCGGCCCATGGCTATGCCGACGGATGGCAAGTCCATATTAGAGGATATATCGACTGATCTTCCGTCCACGTATGCTAAAAGAAATACCAACGGATAATCTGTCGATGAAACCAGTTATACCGACGAATAGTTGGATGCTAACTTGTGCCGACTAACATTCCGATGCTAGTATTCATCTTTTACCGACGGACAACAGTCGGTATATTGAGGCTGTGGTATAGTGCATTGTAGTGGACTCGTAATCTTCTATTGGAGCCCTATATTGGGCCTGTTGTATCCTGGCACCAGGGTGAATGGAAGATAATAAATCAAGATAAATTAACAATATCAGCGGGCTAAACATCTGTTATTTATTTCAGGGAATAATTGGCCAGGACTATTTTGAGATCCCTATATGTGTTTGCAGTTAAAAACTTGTTTTTGTTTAGTTTTTTGTTTGAAATGCAGGGTTCAATAGTTCAGATACTAAACAAATGGGATCGTGAGATAATATATAGTTCAACTAACAAGGGATCGTGATACTAAACATATCCCAGGATGGCCTTGATGATTACAGGGTTCAACAGTTCAGGAGAAATTGTCACTGCTCAAAACATATCACGATCGGTTTTTGTTGTGTTACAGTGAAGGCTAACACGAACAATGAAGGAAAACAACTCAAATAAAAGACAGGGAAGATGTAGAACGAAAACTCGAATGTAATTCTCAAAAGTGTCATGTACTGGGCCGCCATGGGCCAATGGGCCGACGAGCAGAAGAATGATCCGGCCGGATAAAAGGGAAACAGGAACGGATGGACAGAGGGCATCGAAGAGAACACATACTTCAGGCGTTGGCCTTCTTCCTCCTCCGTCTCCTCCCTCGACCCATACCTGTGCTTGCTCTTCCCTCTACTGTACCTCTGATTCTTCTCCAAACTATCCCCAAATTGTATCAATTCGTGCTCAGTACCTCAAATCTTCTCTAGTTTGTGCTATTTGAGTGATTTAGCTACCCAGGATCATAACAATTGGTAATGAGAGCCTTCCACAAATTTCCCCCAAATCAAATCCTGCCAATCCCACCATGGTTCTCGTCGGACCAGGGGCTTTTGCTTCCACGCCCACCACCGTCGTCGACATTGAAGTCGAGGATCTCGGCGCATCTGTTGACCTTGCTACCCCTGCCAATGGCGCCCACCAGGTTTCGATGAAATGCGAACGAGTGAGTTTGGTGACTGGAGGCCACTGAGCCGCGCCCTTCAGGTTACCATCTACAAGGCATGGAATGTGTATGTGACCGATTTGGATTGGTGGAGGATGTGTATGACTCTTGTGTTGTTCCAATCAAAGCATCAAGTTGCAGAAGGCTTCATAAATGTGCATGGCCGGAATATGTAGCTGCGTCGGGGCCGCGTCCGCCTGTACCCGGAGCCACGAGAGGCGGGGCCACGTCCTCCCGAGCGAGGATGGCGCGCCCGCACGAGGAAAGTACGCCCGCGCCGGGAGCCGCACCAGGCGGGGCCGCGGCCGCCCGAGACAGGATGGCGCGCTCGCGCCAGGGCCACATCCGCGTCCGTCCGCGTGAGGCAGGCTTGCCCGCGCTGGGGGCCGCGCACGCCGCTGCCGCTGCCGCGTTCGAGGGTCACGCCGCCGTCTCCGTCGCTGCTGGAGGGTGGGCCAAGTGCCGGTCATGCCGCGCCTTCTCCTGCGTTGCCGCCAATCAGGGAGCTCCGGCAACCCTCTCCTGCAAGGTGTTTGACGCAATGCTACAGTAGCAATGTCACCCAGAATTAGTGCAGGCAAAACAGGTACATCACCAGTTGTTACCCTCCTCACTCCATTGATAGGGTTCTGGTTGGAATTGCCACATATGGCTCACTTGAAAACGATGAGGTGTGTACTGAATGGTCACCTGTGATGTCTATTGTCGATGAGATCAATGAGGAGGCCATCAGGGAAAATGCTTACCCTATCTCTGGTGAGACTTATTTTTTTCAGAGGAGATTCTTCCCATTGCAACAGAGAATGAGACCAATTCAACACCTGCAAGATCGTTTGATCCTCCGAAGTCCCGCTTCAGCATAATGCCACAACCCATGTGGAGCATGTTCCGAAGTGTACAAGTGCCTGCATATGCTCCTATTATCATACCAGCCACCACCTTGGTTTCTATGCAAGCACAGCCATTGCCATACTGGAAATCAGCAACGCAAGACCTGCATTGGAAATTGGGGCTCCATCGTGATGTCTCCTTGGTGTTGAGGATGCATTCAATCAAATTTGTAGGCAAAAGAATTCAGCCAAAACCTACTTGGCCTTTAACTGAACTGGAAGCACATAGTGATGAAAGCCTGCAAGTGCAAGTTGGGTGCTACCTGAGGGAGTGAGGGCTATGATATTGTTTGGTGGTGCAAAGGAGAGCTAATACTTGAATTGGGGTTACTCAGGTTCAGTGAGCTGGTGCTGAAATCAATTGAGGTTGTGACCATGAAGTATCAGGATTTTACCATACATATATCTCTTGTGGGATCAATCTATACAGTGAATTGGAAAATATTACATACTCCAGACATTACCCATCTTACTGTACTAGTGTAATATATAGTATATAGTTCAACTAACAAGGGATCGTGGTACAAAACATATCAATAGTTCAATAGTTCAGGGTTCAATGGCCTCGATGATTACAGGGTTCAAATTCAGGAAAAATTGTGACTGCTCAAAACATATCACGATCGGGTGGTTTTACCGAGATCACATACGAGGGATCTGCTGTGACATTTGCTAGTATCATGACTATCCCAACAGCAGTTTAATTCTCAAACAACCGATTGGAGGATAACATTCCTGAATCTATTGGAAGACTTGTTTCTCTGCGTGTGCTGAACATCTCACACAATGCCTTCATGGGGAGCATTCCATCTCAACTTGGTGGCATGACTGCTTCATGGGGAACCTTCCATCTCTTCTGCAACCAACTCTCGGGAGGAGATTCCGCAAGAACTGACTGATCTCAGCTTTCTTGACGTCCTGAACTTGTCAGACAACCATAATCGCATCAGTTCTCCACATTTGACAGCAGTTCATTTGAAAGGAATGCTGGACTGTGTGGACCACCTCTGTCAAAGTTACCTTGTGGGGCTTCACCTTACACTCCTGGTGTTTCACAGGTGATGGTTCGATATATATGTAAGTAAGCATAGTAACAAAACATATGCATCTAGAAAGTCAAAACGACCTAGAATCTGGAGCAGCAGGAGTATTTCTTTAAACGTATATCCAGTCCAAAGTTCATGCATTAGTTCAATTTCACGTTCTTTTGTTCGTAATCTGCTTTAGTTTACTTGACTTGGAAGTTGGAAATCTTTGATGGTAGTTGGAACTCCACTTACCAGATGGATCACTACTATGTAGTGGTGGATATGCTTTCAAACTATGACCATCTATCTTTTTGCTTAAAGAAAATAAAAGTTATGTAGTAGTGGACTAGTGTTGGATGATACTGTCAGAAATTAACAAAAGGCGTGTACGTTGGTCGTGCTATGAAATGATAACTGTGGCTAAATGCGTGTGCAAATCCATCTCACGAGATAAAAGAAGTCTCTCCTTCCTTTATTAAATCTTCATTTACTGCCTTGGTCAATTGCTAGTGTTTGTCTATACTCCTATATCGTACTCTTCCATTACTGGCGTGTTTACATTGGATCAAAGACCAACTTGGAGATTCATAATTATTGCAACCAACAAGCTAAGCTCATGGAAGAAGCCTTAACTGAGGCTATAACTTATTAACAAGCTGTACAATAAATCTGTCACACATTACTACACTACCGCTACCATTATATTGAGCCTCTTGGGAAGCTTGTCAGCTCATACGTCCACTGGATCATGGCTTCCATCGGCAGGGCTTTACTAGTGTGTCTTGCACAACTCCACACAATACTCTACATATCTAGCGCCCAACATGCTCATGGAGCTGGTAACCTCCCCCACCTCACTGTCCCCTTTCTTTGCCATCCAGACCAAGCAAAGTTGCTCCTGCAACTGAAGAAGTCTTTCTCCTTCGCCGAATCCACCACACGGCTGTCGTCATGGCGAGATGGTACCGACTGTTGTCTCTGGGAAGGTGTTGGCTGTGACGCCTCTTCTGGTAATGTCACCATACTAGACCTCAACAATCGTGGCTTATCCAGTAATGGATTCGACCCTGCCATCTTCAGCCTCACATCCCTTCGTCGCCTTGACCTTAGCATGAATGATTTCAGTGTCGACCGATTTGACGATGACATACCTTTGCAAGACTACTTCCTTGGTAGTACTAGATTCGAAAGGTTCACTTTGCTAACCCACCTGAACCTTTCTTGTTCGGGATTGTATGGCCAGATACCTACCGGCATCAGCAAACTAGTGAACCTTCTCTCCTTGGATCTTTCTAGTGACTTTACTGATGATAATGAATATATCGATTACTATGAATGGGAATCTAGTTTTGATATTACCCTTGTAGCGAACCTCAGCAATCTAAGAGAGCTCTACCTTGATGGAGTGGATTTGTCTAGTAGTGGACAAGAGTGGGGCGCATCTCTTGCTACATCTGCTCCTCGCCTTCAGGTGCTTAGCTTACCCCATTGCAGACTGAGTGGTCTTATTCATGAGTCACTCTCGAGTCTCCAATCTCTCGTCGTGATCAACCTCATAGGAAACTTTGATATAACTGCTGGTTCATTTCCGGTTTTTTTCATGGATTTTCTCAACTTAACGGTGCTTCGGCTTTCTAATGTCAATCTTGAGGGGTGGTTTCCCTCAAGATCCTTCAAATCAAAAAACCTAAAGGTCCTCGATTTGTCCAACAATCAGGAACTCTCAGGGCATTTCCCAAACCTTTCTAATGCAAGTTCTTTGGAGACTTTGCGACTAGATCTGACCAAATTTACATATGCTAGACCAGTGTCTTCTAGTAATTTCAAGTCGTTGAAGGATTTAAGTCTTGATGGGAACTTTTTTCCAAGGAGTTTCTGTCTTTATTTGGTATACTTGGGTCTCTATGCCAGTTGGAGCTCTCGTTGGACTCAGTTAGTGAGTTGGGATCAATTTTTTCATGGATTGGTGACCACAAGAACCTAACAAGTTTGACACTTTCTGGATGTAACTTTCCTGGGACGATGATGCCTTCCTTTGATGGTAACTTCAAGGCCTTGAGAAGCTTGACAATGTTTTATTGCAACCTCCCTATGCCAGTACTTCATGCAGTTGGAAACCTCATGGGCTTGCAAGCACTTGAAATGCATGACTGCACAACAAATGGTTCCATGCCATCTTCCATCAGCAACCTAACAAATTTGAGGGACATGTATATAGACGGTGGGTTTTCAGGTCATCCAATGCCGGCTGCAATTGGCAAACTCACAAATTTGAGAAACATGTACATTTATAACTGTTGGTTTTCAGGCCCAATGCCGTCTGAAATTGGTAACCTCACAAACTTGAGAAACATGGATATGGGTATACATATAACACATGATGGGTTTTCTGGGCCAATGCCCGCTACAATTGGCCGGCTCACGAATTTGAGAAACATGTTGATAACTAATTCTGGGTTTTCAGGGCCTATGCCGACTGCAATAGGAAACCTCACAAATTTGAAAATCATGCATATTAGCCAGAATCATTGGTCGTCCATACCTTATACAATTGGCCAACTCAGTGAAATGGCAAGTTTGGATCTTCAGTATTGCAATTTCTCTGGAAGCATACCAAGTTCAATAGTTAATTTGACTCAACTAACAGAGTTGGATCTTTCACATAATTCTCTCACAGGTAAGAATCCACTTTCTCATTTCATTTTCTTAGAGCAACTCTAACAGTTTGGCAAATCAACTTGGCATTCAACTAATTTTGGCAAAAGAAGAAAAAATTGGTCTCCAACAATTTGGCAACCAACTTGGCAAAAATAGAAACTTGGCAAAACTCATCTCCCAAAGCATATATGCGCGCGCCGATCGTGGTTGCCATCGGAGTTTCCCTGTAGGTGTGAGGGTGAAACAAGAAATAAAAAAATAGAGAAAGATTCTTGATGTAAGTTTTCAAGAGGTGCAATGACATAAACATAATTTTGTTCCTCTCATGATTCCTGATGTAAGTTAGATCTGGGTTTGACAAGTGAATTATGCCAAATTGTTGGAGATAACTCTTTTTTTATTTGACATATATTTTTAGAAGTTAACAAAACACAAGATTTGCCCAATAAAATTTGACAAACTCTCGCAGATGCTCTTACACCTAACCTAGACCTAAAACATTTTTCTCTGGTTCGATGGCTCAGCCTGCCGTCATACTTTTAGTTCTACTGGGCTCTAGTCTAGATAAACGCAACCCAAACATATTTGGGCATAGATCAAACACTTTTTTTATTTGCACGTATTGGATTAATTGGGCCTTGGGCCATTTAGTCTCAATTAATCTTAAGAATTAAAAAGGTCCACAAATAAATGTTAGGGATTCAATCCCGCATTGAAAGCCAATGAGAATCTTAACTAACTTAAAGGGTGGACCACTTGTGAAGTTGGTAAAAGGAGAAGGGCGTGCCACGCGCGCGCGCTCGCTCGCCGCGCGCGCCGGGCGGGCCGGGCCGGGCCGTGTTGAGACCGAGACCGAGACCGTGACGCGTATACACTGTTTTTGTCATTCATGTCAGCCATAATCCTCTGCAATAAAACGACCGTTACTGGTAACTGATGACGTTGAATATAGCAGTTACTGGTAACTGTCGTTTAATGAGAATTATGGTGGTCAGCAGCGTCCAGGTTCATTCCCTCCTCCTCTTCTCTGCGCGTAAGAGGACTCATTCCTCTGGCACAGACACATATTCTCACGCCCAGGTACTCCTGCTTAGGAGACCTCTCTCTTCTCCCTCTGTGTTGCTGCTCTCTGCCATTCCCAACGCAAGCTTTGCGCGCACACCGCTTGCGTGAGCAGTTGCCTCCGAACCTCGTTCGCCTAGCGATCCTGCTCGGGATAGGCGGGCGATAAGGTTTTTGGGGAGCGTACCCGTACGCGCCTGCTCGCTCTCCTGTACGACTACGTCCCTGGCCACGTGAACGACTACTTCCAGTATGACTACGTCCACCACGTGAACGACTACTTCCAGTACGACTACGTCCACCACGTGAACGACTACTTCCAGTACGACTACGTTCTCCGCGTGAACAACTACTTCCCGAAGGCCGTTCTTGAGACTTCATTGCAACGACTCGCCACTGCATCACCTCTGTACGACTACATCGAACAAGGTCCCTCCACGAGTAGCATGTCTATTCCAGGGGATAACGGCGCACCAGTTGACTCCGTCAACCGTCCCGCCTTTGGGTACACACTAAACCTCTTATGTGTATTTTGTTCGAGTTTTATTTGAGATTTAACTTGAACACATGCACATGCTTTGTTCTCACGGGATCACTTATATTCGTCATGAATTTGTTAATAATTTCTGGAATTAAAATGTACCAAAAACTGCCTAATTGTCTAACAATCCAAAAACCTTATATTGTTGATAGGCTTTCGGTAACTAGTTTTGCTGCAACGCTCAAACCAAATGTTTTCGATGGTTCAAACTACAAGCGTTGGAAGCAAAGGGTTACGTATTGGTTGACAGCGATGAGTATCATGCATGTCATACAGGGGAAGCCCGAACAGTTTTCTCTAGAGGAGGAGAAAGCTTTCGAGGCAGCCGATAACCTGTTTCGTGGTGCCATCTTGAGTGTTCTCGCTGAAAACCTTGTGGACACGTACCTTCTGCTGCCAAGTGGCAAGGATATTTGGGATGCGCTTGAGGCTAAATTTGGGGTTTCTGATGCTGGTGGTGAGCTGTATGTCATGGAACAGCTCTATGACTACAAAATGGTTGAAGACCGTTCTGTGGTAGAGCAGGCCCATGAGATTTAGACTCTAGCTAGAGATCTTGAGAACTATAGCAAGGATGCACCATGTAAGTTGCCCGACAAGTTTGTGGCTCGAGGTATTATCTCCAAGTTACAACCTTCTTGGAAGGACTTTGGAACCTCTCTAAAACACAAGAGGCAAGAGTTTGCTGTTGTCGATCTTATCGGCACTCTTGATGTTGAAGAGAAGGCGAGAGCAAAGGACAAGACACATGGTAAAGGGATTGTTGGGTCTTCTAGTGCTAACTTGGTGCAGAAGAAGAACAACAATGCATTCAAAAAGAAGAACAAGCCGCATCAAAACCAATCAAAGGCTAAAGGACGGCTCGGTTCAAGCGAGAAAAAGCCGCCAACCGGAAAGTTCTACTCTCACTGTGGTAGCACGGAGCACTTCGCTGCAAAGTGTCCGGATCGCAAGGATAAGAAAGATGGCAAGAGTGCCAACATGGTTATTAGTGAGACTGGTGGAACGTCGGGGTACGGTAATCTTTTACCTACAGTTCTTTCAGTATGTCAGTCACCTGATTGGTGGATTGATACGGGTGCTAATATTCATGTTTGTGCTGACATTTCCTTGTTTTCCTCTTACCAGGCGGGCGGAATTTCCTCCTTGTTGATAGGAAACGGATCACATGCGCGTGTTCTTGGTGTTGGTTCGGTCGATCTGAAGCTTACTTCGGGAAAGATCGTTCGATTGAAGAACGTGCAGCTTGTCCCTACTATCAAGAAGAACTTAGTCAGCGGGTCTCTACTGTGTAGAGATGGTTTTAAATTAGTCTTTGAATCCAATAAATGTGTAATTTCTAAGTTTGGAAGTTTTATTGAAAAAGGTTATGATAGCGGAGGCCTGTTTCGCTTTTCTTTGTCATATGATTGTAATAAAGTTGTGAACCATGTCTCGAATGTTAATAATGAGTCAAATGTTTGGCATTCGCGACTTTGTCATGTTAATTTTGGTTGTATGATGCGTCTTGCAAACTTGAGTTTAATTCCAAAATTTACCTTAGTCAAAAATTCTAAGTGCCATGTG
Organism: Cenchrus americanus; assembly: GCA_947561735.1. NCBI lineage: Eukaryota > Viridiplantae > Streptophyta > Magnoliopsida > Poales > Poaceae > Cenchrus > Cenchrus americanus. The sequence goes on from OX387242.1 coordinate 51,375,413, forward strand.
TGCGTTGAATCAAAACAACCTCGCAAGCCTCATTTTTCGGGCCGAGGCGAGAGACTTGGCTCCTCTAGAACTAATTCATTCTGATTTATGCGAGATGAATGGTGTGTTGACAAAAGGTAGTAAAAAGTTTTTCATGACTCTGATAGACGATTGTACTAGATTTTGCTATATCTATTTGTTGAAGTCTAAAGATGAAGCATTACAATACTTTAAAATCTATAAAGCTGAAGTAGAAAACCAACTTGAGAGAAAGATCAAAAGAATTAGGTCTGATCGTGGTGGAGAGTATTTTTCTAATGTTTTCACTGCGTTTTATGAGGAACACGGAATAATTCATGAGAGGACGCCTCCCTATTCACCTCAATCAAACGGGGTAGCCGAAAGAAAGAACCGCACTCTAACTGATTTGGTTAACACCATGTTAGACACAGCGGGACTTTCCAAGGAATGGTGGGGTGAGGCTATATTGACTGCAAGTCATGTCCTGAATCGTGTTCCTGTAAAGAACAAAGAGATAACACCATTCGAGGAATGGGAAAAGAAAAGGCTAACACTTTCATACTTACGGACTTGGGGATGTTTGGCCAAAGTGAATGTGCCTATAACCAAGAAACGTAAACTAGGACCTAAAAATGTCGATTGTATCTTTCTTGGTTATGCTCTACACAGTGTGGGTTATAGGTTTTTAATAGTGAAGTCTGGAGTACCTGATATGCATGTTGGCACCATCATGGAATCCAGAGACGCTACATTTTTTGAGGACATTTTTCCTATGAAAGAGGTAGATAGCACATTTAGTCATGAATTGTCTATTAATAATGAACTCAAAGAACCTGCTGTTTTGATAGAACACAATGAACAACCACATGAGGAAAATCCTGAGGAGGATGGCAATGAAGCTCTTAGAAAGAGCAAGAGACAGAGGATTGCAAAGTCCTTTGGTGATGATTTAATTGTGTACCTCGTGGATGACACTCCTAGAACCATTGAAGAGGCATATTCCTCTTCGGATGCTGACTATTGGAAGGAAGCAGTTCGGAGTGAGATGGACTCTATTATGTCTAATGGTACTTGGGAGGTTGTGGAGCGTCCCTATGGGTGCAAACCTGTAGGATGCAAGCGGGTGTTCAAGAAAAAGCTTAGGCCTGATGGTACTATTGATAAGTACAAGGCAAGGCTGGTGGCTAAAGGCTATACTCAGAAAGAAGGAGAAGATTTTTTTCGATACTTACTCACCAGTTGCCCGATTGACCACTATTCGAGTACTACTTTCCTTGGCAGCTTCCCATGGTCTTATCGTTCACCAGATGGACGTTAAGACAGCTTTCCTAAATGGAGAGTTGGAGGAGGAGATCTATATGGATCAGCCAGATGGATTCGTAGTAAAAGGTCAAGAAGGGATGGTGTGTAAATTGGTAAAATCTTTGTATGGTCTTAAGCAAGCTCCTAAGCAATGGCATGAGAAGTTTGACAAAACTTTAACGTCAGTTGGCTTTGTTGTGAACGAAGCTGACAAATGTGTGTACTATCGCTATGGTGGGGGCGAAGGAGTGATCCTATGTTTGTATGTAGATGACATACTGATATTTGGGACAAGTCTTAATGCGATTAAGGAAGTGAAAGAATTCTTGTCTCAAAGCTTCGAGATGAAAGATTTGGGGGAGGCTGATGTGATTCTAAACATTAAACTAGTGAGAGAAGGTGATGGTGGGGTTGTTCTTACACAATCTCATTATGTGGAGAAAATCTTGAGTCGTTTTGGTTACAATGACTGCAAGCCAGCTCCAACACCTTATGATGCTAGTAAAATGTTAAGGAAAAATATAAGAATAATGAGAGATCAGCTAAGATACTCCCAAATCATTGGTTCACTAATGTACCTAGCTAGCGCTACTAGACCCGACATCGCATATGCTGTAAGCAACCGAGTCGATTCGTGTCTAACCCGGAGATGCTCATTGGGAAGCTCTTGAACGGGTAATGCGCTATCCGAAAGGAACAATGAACTACGCGATTCACTATCTTGGGTATCCTAGGGTACAAGAGGGTTATAGTGATTCGAATTGGATCTCTCGATGCGAGATGAGATTAAAGCCACAAGTGGATATGTGTTTACACTTGGAGGTGGCACCGCCTCTCGGAAGTCTTGCAAGCAGACCATCTTAACGAGGTCAACTATGGAGGCAGAACTCACTGCATTGGACACCGCCACAGTTGAGGCTGAATGGCTTCGTGAACTCCTTATGGATTTACCGGTAGTTGAAGAACCGATACCGGCAGTGCTCATGAACTGTGATAATCAAACGGTGATTGTCAAGGTGAATAGTTCCAAGGACAACATGAAGTCATCTAGGCATGTAAAGAGGCGGCTGAAATCTGTTAGGAAAATGAGAAACTCCGGAGTGATAGCCTTGGACTACATCCAAACGGCTAAGAATCTGGCAGATCAATTCACAAAGGCTCTTTCACGTAATGTGATAGACAATGCATCCAGGGAATTGGGTTTGAGACCCGTCAGCGTTATTCAGTAGTGGTAACCTGTCCTATGTGATTGGAGATCCCGTGAATTAGGATAGTGCAACAAACTACTATTTAACAGAGAGAAGAGAACTTTTGTAAAGGGCTCATTCCAGTAGAGATGCATTTCTCTTCTAAAATCTGTATGGCAGGTTGGTGAAAAACCTTAATGTGATCCGAGTGGCTCAAAGAGGAGCAAAGATGATTGCCTACAGAACATCTTAAAGGATTGCACCTATATGGGTCTGATTGCTAGTCACAATCTATGAGATAGGGTGATCTCTAGATACCCATGAAAGGCACGGATTATGACTTATACGCTCCAACCTGAGGGGATGCTTATAGCAGCCTAGTATTGGCAAGGGGCTCTAGTCAAACTTGTTTGCACGAAACTGCCAATTCAAGGCATAGTCCATTGGTCAGTTGTGAATGAGTGTAGCTTTTGTCTCAGGTGGATGTTCAACTTAACAGTCTCCACCATAAAGTCAGTATATCAAAACAAGAGTTGAGAAGAGGACATTTCTTTGTGTACCTTGAAATTCTTGGTGGGGAATTGTTGGATTAATTGTGCCTTGGGCCATCTAGTCTCAATTAATCTTAAGAATTAAAAAGGTCCACAAATAAATGTTAGGGATTCAATCCCGCATTAAAAGCCAATGAGAATCTTAACTAACTTAAAGGGTGGACCAATGGTGGACCACTTGTGAAGTTGGTAAAAGGAGAAGGGCGTGCCCCACGCGCGCGCACTCGCTTGCCTCGCCGGGCCGTGGGCGTGGGCGTGGTCGTGGTCGTGGTCGTGATCGTGGTCGTGTCGAGACCGAGACGAGACCGTGACCGTGACGCGTATGCACTGTTTTTGTCATTCATGTCGGTCATTCATGTCAGCCATAATCCTCTGCATTAAAACGACCGTTACTGGTAACTGATGACGTTGAATACAACAGTTACTGGTAACTGTCGTTTAATGAGAATTATGGTGGTCAGCAGCGTCCAGATTCATTCCCTCCTCCTCTTCTCTGCGCCTATATAAGAGGACTCATTCCTCTGGCACAGACACATATTCTCACGCCCAGGTACTCCTGCTTAGGAGACCTCTCTCTTCTCCCTCTGTGTTGCTGCTCTCTGCCATTCCCAACGCAAGCTTTGCGCGCACACCGCTTGCGTGAGCAGTTTCCTCCGAACCTCGTTCGCCTAGCGATCCTGCTCGGGATAGGCGGGCGATAAGGTTTTTGGGGAGCGTACCCGTACGCGCCTGCTCGCTCTCCTGTACGACTACGTCCCTGGCCACGTGAACGACTACTTCCAGTACGACTACGTCCACCACGTGAACGACTATTTCCAGTACGACTACGTCCACCACGTGAACGAATACTTCCAGTACGACTACGTTCTCCGCGTGAACAACTACTTCCCGAAGGCCGTTCGTGGGACTTCACTGCAACGACTCGCCACTGCATCACCTCTGTACGACTACATCGAACAAGGTCCCTCCACGAGTAGCATGTCTATTCCAGGGGATAACGGCGCACCGGTTGACTCCGTCAACCGTCCCGCCTTTGGGTACACACTAAACCTCTTATGTGTATTTTTGTTCGAGTTTTATTTGAGATTTAACTTGAACATATGCACATGCTTTCTTCTCACGGGATCACTTATATTCGTCATGAATTTGTTAATAATTTCTGGAATTAAAATGTACCGAAAACTGCCTAATTGTCTAACAGCACCTAGCAATATTGAATATTCGGAAATGGGCCCATGGTACACCTCTTTTATCTCCAAGGAGGTAAGATTATGGACCCTTTGATTATACGAGAGAAAAAATTATGAGAAATAAAAAAGATATTAACCCACTTCTCTCCAACCACCCGCCACATGCATCGATGAGGTTACGGTACTGATCCCGCTAACCTGCATGCCGTTACGGTACCGGCAAAACAACTGCAGTGCGGGCCGGTAAAAGCTACGGCAAGAGCCCTCCTCGTTCACGCCAAGTCTGAGCTAAATCTAGCGTTATGGCACAACCCTCGGGCCCGCCGCAGGAGACGTTCCGCTCCCCGCACTTCGCGACAGGACGTCCAACTTTGGATCCTATGCCTACTGCAAGGTGGATAACAATGCGAACTTACAGTCCGTCAAAGCCCATCTAAACTGCTTTTTTTTATTTTTCCACCAGCCCGTGCATTGTAACGAAAATGTTAAACCAACATTTTTCTGAGAAGAGTTGTATCAACATTTTTCGAGAGAAAACGTTAGATTCAACATTTTTATGGAACGTTTCATCAATATTATAAAAATGTTGATCAACATATTCTCAAAATGTTAAAACATTTTTCAGGAAAAAATCAACATTTTTTTTGCTCTTTCTTCCACCTTCCGCCCTTTCTTCCCCCAACTGCTTCCTCCACCTTCACCTCCAGCTGGCGGCTGGCGGCACGAGCTTGCTAGTCGGTAGCACGTCGGGGGCCGCGCGCGGCCGGTTGAGGTCGTGATGGCGCACCGGCCGCGCCGGCGAGCCTCGGGACGGCGGAAGCGGGGGTCGGGGGCGGCGACCGCGGGGCTCGGGCGGCCGCGGGGACCATGGAGGCGCGCGCGTGGGGCTCGGGGGCAGTGCGACGGTTGTCCCGGTGGCGGCAGTGCGCGGGGTGCAGGGGAGGGGTCAGGGGAGAGAGAAAGGTGAGTTAGGGTTTAGATGTAGATCAAACGACTGTGGTTGATTGCATGAATCTCAAACATTGAAAGGTGGTGGAGAAAAAAAAACTTCCGGAAGATATATAGGCTCGCCAACTTGGTCCCCCCATATATGAGCTAAAACGAACAAACATAGACATAGCCCACCAGTTCAGGCCCAGTGGCCCTGTGATCTGCTCCTGCGAGCGCCGCCCCAACAGCCGCTGCCGCAAATCCCGACGTCCCCTGCGCTGCCGGTGGCCGCCATGCGAGGAACAACGTCCCGAGGCACCTTGACTTGTGACGGATCGACGCGCAGGATTTTTTTACCGACCGATCGGCGATTACCGCCGGTCGGCGGTAACGGTATACCGCTATGATATAAATGGTTACCGATTTGTACCCCTTGAATTCAATTTTTCAAACTAAAAGTGTAGTTGTAACGGTTTTTTGGTATACCGGTTGGTAAGAGTGGTAACCAGACCGGTTAGAGCGGTAAAAATGGTTATCGGTGGTTTTTTTGTTTTTTGTTTTTTTGTTTCAATAAATATTTTTTTCATGACCTATGCACATATTAATGTAAAAAGATCACACCAAAGCAACAATACATAATTGCGCATACAAATAGCTTAGTAATAATAAGGATATTTTGTTCTCCGGACGTTTGGGCCTAATGGGTCGACCTGGTTTTTTCTTTTTCTTTTTCCGTTGAACTTCTAATACGTTTGGGCCTAATGGGTCGACCTGGTTTTTTCTTTTTCTTTTTCCATTGAACTTCTAATTGCTGTAAAAAATACTAAATGAACTCATTTTTGAAAATTTTTTACATCATTAGATTGTATAAATCATGAACTATTTTTTAGGGATTTTCTATTTTTTCATTTTTTATTTCAATTTGATTTTTTTTGAATCCGAGCGGTTTTGACCGGACGGTACCGTTACCGTGCCGCGGTGGTAAGAATGGTAGAATGGTAACCGCGGTTACCGCTGCGGTAACGGTCGGTAAAAATACTTGCGCAGAGGCCAGCGTTGGCTGCCCCACGGCAGCCCGCCGCGTGGACCGCCTCGCGGCCGCCAGTGTCGTGCGCAACCAGGTGGCAGACTGCGGATTGGGTCGGCAACGTGTGCAACCTATCGGCAGACTGCAGATACGGGCCAACACCATACGGGCTTGTTTAGATAGTGGAAAAATTTGCCTTTTCAACACTTCACACACTGTAGCACGTTTCGTTTATTTGTTACAAATATTATCCTACCATGGCCTAATTAGGCTCAAAAGATTCGTGTCGCAAAGTACATCAAAACCGTGTAAATAGTTATTTTTTTAGCTATATTTAATACTCCGAACATATGTCTTTTAGTGTATTTATTGTGATGTGATGGGGAGAGAGTGAAGAAAATGTTAGAATTTCTAGCAAACTAAACAAGGCCTACGCAACCTGTCGGCAGACCGCGGACGCGGCCTCGTGGCCGCTGTCGTCGTCATGGCAACAAGCGGAGGTGCCCTCACGACGACTGACGGCGGGGAGCAGCAGCGCGACGCGAAAATAGGCTGGCATCTGACGAGGCCGACCACAAATGGCCCTACCGGTGGTGCCTGATGCGGACAGCTGCGGCGGCACAGGTGGTCGCGGTCGTGATGGCCGGCGGGCGCCCAAGCCGCGACTGACGTAGGATTTCGCCCGCGCCGTCCGCGCCTAGGGCTTCTCGAGGAGAATGTGCGTCGCCGCTCGCGCCGCCTGCAGAGGAAGACGCGCAGCATAAACCATTGATTGGGTCGAAACCAAAGCAATCTGATACCAAGTTGTCATGTACCTATACCTCATGGGTTGCCCGACCTGATAAATCTGACCCACCTGGAAAAAAACCGACCCGCCCGACCGTGCAACGGGTCGGACGCAGGTCAAAATTTTCACCCGAACTAAAAAAACCGACCCAACCCGACTCGACCTGAAAATTATAACTAGAAACCCGACCAAACCCGACCCGACCCTCACTTGTGACGGGTCGGGCGCGGGCCATGATTTTCGACCCGACAACCTGACATGACCCGAACCCGACACGATCCGACCCATGATCAGGTATATATGTACCACAATCTGAATGACTCCGAACCCTAGCAGCCCGACCTCGCCGATGACGGCAGCTGGACCACACAGGCATGGATAAAAAGGGGCTAACCCTATTAGATTGAATCTTTTACCTGTATGTCATTAAGAAAGTTGTTTGAAACCTATGTGCCACTAAAAAGTTATTTCACATCTGTGTGTCATCCACTCATTTTTTTTTGCTCTCCACGCCATTATGTTACCGTTGTCGGGGACAGCCATAAGGGTCCCCTAAACGACCAGGGGAAACCCACTTACTTTCGTAAAAAACAAAACGCAAACGAACCTAAAACACGCGTAAGCTAAACTGACGGGCCCACGGCCCTGGTGGCCCCAACGTCCCACCAGACATTCGGCCCAGCCACCCTCGGGCAGAACTCGCTCGAGGGGCGCGGCACCGCGCTGGCAAACTTCCGCCTCGCTCGAGGGCTGGTCGCCCCCCTCGAGCGAGGTTCCTCCTCGCTCGAGGGCCGGTCGCCCCCCTCGAGTGAGGTCCCGCCTCGCTCTAGGATCTCATGGGCCTGCTGCCTCCATACCTGCTCCCCCAACAGGGGCATTTAATGCACTGACATTTGCAGGCGCCCAGGTCAAAGACGAATCCGCGCCACGACACGCCTGGGAATCACGCCCCTGCGCTGTTCCACCAACTCCCCCGGTGAGGCCATCCCCGCCACTGTGCGACGCTGTGCGACATAGCCGGTGTCAGTCTCGCGACACTGTGCCGCCTACTCTCGTACGGCTGACACGCCGCACCCTCGAAAGGGGACGACGGAACCCTCAAAAGGGGGACGGCCGCCTGATCCACGCTTGTCCAAGACTACGGCGTGACGTCAGGCCAGCGGGGCCAGTCACCTCTGTCGCCGTCGGTCCTGTGCGGCCATCCCCGCCATCACGACACCATCCCGGGCACTGCACCGCCATCCCCGACGCTGTGGGGGTACGGGAGAAAAGACGCAGCCGCGCCAGCTGTTGTGCGCCCTACGGCCTCCCGACAGCGGCACCCTCGAATCAGCGAGCGGGCGGCCACCGAACGAGCGTCCCCTACACCGCCACCCTCGAAGCCGCTCCTGGACGGACACAAGGCACGCCATGACGTCCCGCCAGAAGCGAGATTCGCCAGGACAGTCGTCTACTCCACGGCACTATACGCCATACCTCCACACATAGATAAAACAGCGCGGCACGCCTGCAAACTGCCTCCTCCTTGACCTATAAAAGGAGGGGTAGTCCCTTGTCCGCAGGGGGACGACAGAGAACACTCGCCCGCACGCTTTCTGCCCTCACCACGATATTGGTACTCGCCTCAATCAGTACCTCTGGGACCTGGAGGCCCGGCCTCCTCTCCTGCCTTGCTTGTAGCCCCCCTCTGCAAGCACTATGGTGCAACACAATATAGTGCCCCGAGCACACCCCTGCTGGACGTACGGCCCCGGCCGGAACCAAGATAAAATCCAGTGTCACTAGTTGCTTAGCACCGGCCATCGAGAGATAGACCTCAGCGCTTCTACTAGTTAGTGTCGGGACTACTTCCCACACCGACAACCGTTAACTAATGTGACGTGCGGACTCAATCGGTCAAGATGCCCAAAATGCCCCTACATCTACCCTTTCATCTGAGCTCGCCCGCACCTGCGGCGGCTGGGGTCGAGCTCCCCCGCGCATGCCTATGGCGGGTGAGGTGGAGCTTGCCCCCACGCGCCCGCACCGCGGGGGTCGGGCTGGAGCTTGGCCGCCGCATCCACGCCTAGCACTCGTCCCCATTTTTCGACCCTTCTCCTTGAGGCCACGCGCAGAGCATGCGCTGCAGCTCAGCCTTCGCCACACTCAGCTGCCCCGACGCAGCGCGCTCCACGGCGGCCCAGCACAACCGCTCTCCTGCTCATGGACGCACCCACGGCGGCATGGACAGAGGAGAGCAGTGGCGTCCCTCACGCTCCCGGCCGACCACAAGTTCGGCGTCGCGCTGTTCCGCCGCGCCCGCGTGTGCCGTGCTAATGATGATCGATTGGGATGGCCCCGACGGTTATGGAGCGCGTCTTCCGCAAGTTCGACGCCGACGGCGACAACCAGATCTCGCGCGCCGAGCTGGCGGCACAAGAAAGCTGCCCTGCTGCTGCTCTGCCTCTGCAATGTTGTACTCTCTCACAAAATTCAATTCGTTTAATTGTACATACTCCATAACATTCCGCGACAAGAGATCATCACCATAACACGAATCACAGCTCGAGATGACACGCTGCCTGAGGATTTCATGCTCGAAATGGCTGACGACCTATGCTTCAGTGCCCTGGCTCGACGGAAACTACTCCCCTGTTTTGATTTTCACCAATGTTCGATCTACATTAATAAGAGATTGACGCCAGTTAATCACTCCGTTCTCACGGACATACTCTGAGCCCCAGCGCCGGCATCCTCTGCTACTCCGGCGGGCCCCCCTTCGCGGAGCCTCCGTTGCGCCGGCGGGTCGACCTGTGCCGACTGCCGAGCTTCCGTGAGCCCTGTGCTGCGTCGGCTACTCTGCTCGGCTGCCTTGCTGCTCCACGGTCGTTGGCCATGGTGTCCACGACGGGAGCTTGGAGCACGGTGGTGGGTTCATAGTCACCGTTGTTCCCGGAACGACGGAACGGGAACGACGGATCGAGGAACGAGGAACGAGGAACGACATTTTGGATGCAATTTTACACTGTAGGAACGAAAACATTCCCGCGTTCCCGTCCCCGGAACGGCGTTCCCGGAACGAGGAACGCTAGGTCGTTCCCGTTCCCCAGTGACTAAGGGTGGGTTCACGTTCACTCGGCCGCCCTTCATCGCCTCCTTCACAGAGCTTGTCTCAGGCTCCGATGACATGCTTGGCGCCGACGCAGTCAGCCAGCAGGAGCGGTCGCTGAGGGGGCTGTTCAACTGCGGCGCCAGGGGCGGCAGCGCAGTAGCCCAACCTGCCCCTCTCGCCGTCGTCCTCCTACTTCGCCATCCCGGCCAGGCTCTACCCCCGCCGAGCTGTTCGTGGACTCGCCCGTCCTCCTCAATGGCAGGGGCCTTGTGGACATGGTAGATGGTTGGGCCCACATGTCAGGTCTGTTAACGGTGGCAAATGGATGGAAACGGAACGGAATGACGTGGAGGGTAAAAAAGTTAAGGTGGATGACACACAGGTGCGAAGAAACTTTTTAGTTGCACACAGGTTACTTTCCTGATGACATACAGGTAAAAGACTCACTAGTTTAATGAATCATTACTTGTCTTAAAATGGGCCTACAAAACTAGCCCACTAGGCCTCCTTGTATAGAGACTAACTTAACCATTAGAAAGGATTTAATTTTATCCCTAATCTAATCCTAATGGGCCTACCAAACTAGACCACGAGGTCTCTCGCCACTCATGACAGACTTCTACGGTAACTCTCTTAGCTTTATTTCTTCTAGGAACCTCCATCTGCACCTCCTTCGTCCAGCTCGGTCCACCTGATTCGGGCGATTTTCTGTACTCAGCTGTTCAACTTTGAGCCTCTGACTTGAAGGTGTCCATGATGCCATCTGTGTTGGCGCAAAATTTGGACCGCCATCGTTTTCTGAGTTCAGAAATTTCTAGAGGAAACACTTTGTAACTTAATTGTTGGAGTATAAGTGAATTGTCCATCTTTCCCTATCAGCTTAAGCTTTTGGGTTGAACCGTTTGGTGCATATAACTCAATATGGTATCAGAGTCAGAGATCTCGAGTTCGAATCCTGACGGGCGTGTTAATTAAAATAATTACAGCCCACTCCAACATTTCACGTATGTGGGCTGGGGGAGTCTCCACGTGAGGGGGGTGTTAGAGTGTAAGTGAATTGTCCACCTTTCCCTACCAGCTTAAGCTTTTGAGTTGAACTGTTTGGTGCATGCAACTTAATATTAATGTTTCTATTGTTTTTGCAGGAGAGATTCCACCCTCTATTTTCAGTCTTCCTGCACTGAGTGACCTTGATCTTTCTCACAACCAGCTTTCTGGCCCCATATATGGCTTTGACGCAGAATCACGCTCGGCGAAAGTGCACTTGAGCAACAATGCCCTGTCAGGGTTTATTCCCGAGGCCTTCTTTCAACCAACAAGTTTGGTCCATATAGATGTTAGCTCGAACAAGTTGATAGGTTCCGTGGATCTCTCCCATTTTCGGAGGTTAAGCAAGCTTGTCAGTTTGGATCTTTCGAACAATGAACTGCACGTCTTGGATGCAGATGCTAATAGTTCTTTGGCCACATCTTTGGCTGGACTTCGCAAATTAGGGCTCGCGTCTTGCAATATAACTCGATTTCCAAGATTTCTGAGGCATCTTAAATATATATCATACTTGGATCTTTCACATAATAAAATCAGTGGGCATGTACCAAATTGCATCTGGGAGACATGGAGTGGTAGCCTTTTCCATTTGAATCTTTCACATAACATGTTCAATGGCATGCAACTTACCTCTGGTGTTCTCCCTTTTACTAGACCACTACAAGTGTTTGACCTTAGCTTCAATAGACTCACAGGGCAGATCCCTATGCCCAACTCATCAGCAGTAATCTTGGAATATTCGAATAACAGGTTCTCTTCCATTCTGCCAAACTGGACTTTGTATCTTTCGGACACCATTTATCTCAGCATGTCGAAAAACAATATAAATGGCCATGTACCTCATTTGATTTGCAATTCCACGCTAGATGTCCTTGATCTATCATATAACAAATTTAGTGGACCGATTCCATCTTGTCTTATAGAAGACATGGGAGTAATAATGATGGTTTTAAATTTGCGTGAGAATCACTTTGAAGGGACGTTGCCTTCCAATATTGCATCTGCATGTTGTCTACAAACGATAGATTTACATGGTAATATGATTGAAGGGAACCTTCCCGCTGGACTCTCTAACTGCTTGAGCTTGGAGGTTCTGGACCTTGGGGGCAACCGAATAAGAGATACTTTCCCTTCTTGGTTGAGGGGGCTTCCTGAGCTTTCTGTACTCATCCTGAGATCAAACCAACTCTATGGCACCATAGGTGATATCATTGGAGATACTAAATCTGACGGATGTTTCCCTAGCTTGCAAATTATCGATCTAGCCTCAAACAATTTCTCTGGTTATTTGAGGCCACAATGGTTCAAGCTGCTGAAGTCAATGATGATGACAGCTGTTAACACCAAAATTTGGTAAAGAGTATGACATGTGGGTCCGATTCGAAGAAGAGTCCGTCTGGTGGAAGGAAAGGCATCTTCAGAGATTTTCGGCAGAAGGATCCGCGGTCGGCTATCTGCTCCAGTTCGGCAAAGGAACAGTAGAGCTGATTTTGCGGGATTGGACGGTGACGTGGCTCGATCAGAAGGAGCGAATGGATGGACAGGCGATCAAGCTTAGTTAGGCAATGTATCCATTCGCAGTTGTAATCAGCGGGGTATAAATACGACCCCTGGATGTATGTAACAAAAACACGTTCATTCCTCAATACACACCGGCCTTACGCCAAAACCCTAGAGTCCCTTGTCGTGTCGTCGAGTTCTTCGAGAGGACCAATCGATCCGTCGACCTCCGTGAGTACCGGCAACCTTGTATCATGTCTAGTATCATGCGGTGGATTTAGATCTGATGCAAGTAGTCTTGTTACCATGCTTCGTGTCATGCGGTAGATTCAAGCTTGGTTCAAGAGGGTTTCTTGTTAGATCACGAGCCATGCGGTAGGCTAAGGTCTAGCTCGAAGCTAGTTATCGGCTCTATTGGATTTTGGCAAGATCCAATAGATTCATTAAGTTACCCCGTGTTATCATGAGTTTTGCTTTATGTTTTAATTCATGTGACACACCTTTGCCCAATCTAGATGGGTTTGGGTCGGCTCTTTTCCTTTTAAGATCCGAGCAAGAGTAGGTTTCGTGTTTTGACGCGTGGATCTCGTGCTCTCCGATAGCCGAAACCGAATCGATCTAGGTTGTCACGTGTTGCGGGTTCAAGCTTGCTTTGTTAGTATAAATCTTGAAAGAGCCGGGTATCATGCGGTAGATGCAGGTTTTTGGGTTGCTTTGGAGCTAGTCATCCGGTGGATTAGATTTCCAATTCAGCTTGATAGATTTATTCGCGTGGTAATGTTTGTTCCTTCTTCATGGACCCCGAATCGGTTGTTCAGCCGCATTCGGTTATATCTTCACGAGTGGATCACGTGCGTTATTTATGTTTTAAAAGACGTATGCTTCTAGCTTTCCACATTTGGGTTGTATCATGCGGTGGATAGATCTATTTGTGGGAAGTGGTGCGTTCTTTCATGCAAGTTGTATCATGCGGTGGATAGATTTGCTTGATGTCGTGCCCGACGGATCTTAAAGTGATTAGACATGCGGTAGACTAATGCTTTGGATCTATGCATGCTTATTTTAATACATGATCATGTTCGTGCTTTACTTCATTTAATGTTAATCTTCATTGAGGATCGGTCATGGCTTTGCACAAGCATCCATGTTTATTCAAAGACCGATCGTTGTCATGCTTACGTCATCCATTCGGCAATGTTCTCTTTTTCCTTCGCGTTTACCCGAATGGTTGTGGTTCTTTGACAGGTAGCTTCGCATAGCTACATGTCGTTTTGCTTGGCTTCTTAGCCGTAAATATGGAACTGCCTGGTACCACCTGGTAGGTTCCAAGTTTTGGTATTTAACTGTTTTACCCTTTTGTTAATTTTTCAGGAAAAATTGACTGGCACGTCACTTTCTCTCTGCGCGTGCGAAGCTAAGCTTTTCGGCTTGCTGTGTGATTGGCGCTGAGTGCACATTTTGCGTCAACACACTTTTTGGCACGCCCAGTGGGACATACAGCCGAATTGGTTCAGGATGCCTGAGATCACAGACCTCCTGGATGTCAGCATTGAGGAGCTTTCTCCCGAGAGCAAAGATCGGCGGCTCGTGGACGCCGTGAATCGGTTTCAACAAAAGTGTCTCATGTCATTCAAGAAGAATCGAAGCGGTGTACCATATCCGAAGAATGGCACCGCCCAGAGTGCCGTTGCCGGAGAAACCGACGCTACGACCCAACAAGAAAAGGAAGAGTGCGCGCGGATCTTCCAAGAGTCAATGGACGACGTGCTCACCAAGCACAATCAAGCTTTCCTTGGGTCGCTCCAACAGATGATGGTGGCCCTCTTTGGTCCGGGCGCGGGGCAGGCGTTCGGAAAGGCGTACGCCGGAAAGAGCACCGTGGAGCTGGGCGAATCAAGCTCTCAGCCGCCACCACGGGGCCCGGTGCAGCAGCCTCCTCCTCAGAGCTCCGGGAGCCAAACGTTCCAACCTCCTCCACAGGGAGCTGGGGGGCAGCCAGTTCAGCCGTCGTTGCAAGCTTCAGGAAGTCAACCAATCCTGCCGCCACCACAAAGCAGCACAGGTCAGCCTGTGCAACAGCCGAATCCGTACCAGCCCACGTACGGAGACCTAGCGTTCGGCTCATCTGGGGCCCCACTCGACCCCAGTCGAAGAATAGCTCCGTCCACCAACTGGCTCCAGAGGAATTTATACGGCGGTGGCTATCATGAAGTGGGGAATTACGGAGCGTTCGATGCCTTTCCGCACCCAGGGTACGCGCCGGCTACGGCGCTCAGGAGGAAGATGCCCTAGCACGCAAGATGGCCGAATTGATGCAGAATCAGTTCGGCCTCAAGCCAAGGATGCAGGGCCCCACCTACAGGCCGCCGTTCCCAGAATGGTACTATAACGTGCTCCTGCCACCAAGGGTGAAACCGCCGACGGAATTCACAAAGTTCTCTGGGCAGGACGAGACAAGCACGGTCGAGCATATCGCTCGTTATCTCATGCAGCTTGGGGAGTGTTCAGCCGAAGAGACGTTCAGGGTTCGCTACTTCCCCGCCTCGCTGACGGGTCCAGCTTTTCAGTGGTTCTCGTCCTTGCCGCCTGAGTCAGTGGCCAGGTGGAAAGATTTGGAGCGTAAATTCCACGCTCATTACTTCAGCGGCAGTTCCGAGAAGAAGTTGATTGACCTTGCCACCCTGAAGCAAAGGCACAGTGAAACGCCGCTGGAATTCCTCAGAAGATTCAGAGAAGTCAAGGGCATGTGCTTCTCATTGAACTTGCCAGACGATCAGCTAGCCGATATGGCCGTCGCCGGGATGTTACCAGCCGTGCGCGAAAAGCTCTTTGGGATGGAGTTTGAAAACTTGGGCCAACTGTCGCAGAAATTATCCTTGATGAGCAATCAGGCATATGGCCTCAAGAAGGACCCCAAGTTTGGCAAGCAGCACGACATCGCCGATATCTACAATCAATTCTTGGACAAAGCTGATTTGTTCGAGGATTCTGACGACGAACTGGAGATAGCTGCGGCAGAAATCATGTGGGGTAAAGAGCCTCTCACAATGAATCAGCGCTGGGTCAGACAGACCAAAGGAACCTACGACTTCGACATCACAAAGGCTGACAAGTTGTTCGAGCTCTTGGTAAAAGAAGGCCGAATCAAGCCGCCCGAGGGGCATTCTATGCTTCGGCCGATGGAGTCAAAGCTAAGCGTTACTCGCGGCTTCCATGACAGGGACTCGCACTCCATCAACGATTGCGGGGTCTTCGGATGAGGATCCGAGAAGGCTATCCAGAAGGGCACCTCAAATTCGATAACAAGATGAAGGCGGATGGCCACCCCTTCCCGCAGAACATGCTCGGCTTCTCCATCAACGCGATAACGCCCGAAGAGAAAGGGAAAGTCAAGGTCCCGACCTCGGCCGAGTCCAAGCAAGATGGATCGGTTGACCCGAAGCGCCGCGTGACCATAGAGCAAGTACGGGCGACGCCCCCGCGTTCTCAAGAGCCATATCGAGATCGGGGAATCGTCCAAGCCCAAACCCAAGGTGACGTCGCGCATCCTCCTTAATAAATGGCGGCGCCGCATGGAGAAGGAACGCTACCGGAGCGTCGTCACGAGGAGGAGCAACGCAGGGCCGAGGAGGAAGCGCGCGAGATGGAACCGGGAACGGCACGCGCGCGCGCGGAGCGCGCCCACCGGGGGTGCGCCTTTTTCGAGCACCGCCGGAATGAAGGCCCGAAACCGCCCACATTAAGGAACCGTCCCGAATGCGGCGACGGATATGCCGAGTACGGGCGGGAAATCGCCAATCGCCGATCCGTCCACGAAAGACTTGGAAGGATCCACCCGAATGGGGATCGGCGGCAAAAAATTGAAATCATTGATCATCCCGGAAGCGCCGAGCCGATCTCGGGTGGGCCGACCACGAGGAGGACGAGGAGGTCTACGTCGGCGGAAGGGGCAATGGTGCCCACCTGGTCTGCGCAAGAGCCAGAAGAGGCGGGTCCAACGCTTGAGGAACCGCGAGATGAAGCAAGCCGGGGTCCAGACGAGACAGAAGTGGCGCCCCAAGGACCAACCGGAAGGATCAAAGCGTCAAGCCCCTGCATGCATGGTATACTTCCCGCCAAACGAGTTCATGGCTCCCGCTAACCGGTGATGCAGGAGGAAGCTTCCTTTGACGACGAGCAGCCGAGGAGATGATGGCGCGGCCGATGCTTGCCAAGCGGTGCCATCTTCGACAAGCCGGCCAAGAATCGCCACATGAGGCCGCCGTACTTGAGGGGGGTACGTCAATGGCAAGCCATTGACCAAGATGTTCGTCGACGGTGGCGCGGCGATCAACGTAATGCCGTACACCACCTTCGGGAAGCTTGGCATGACCCCGAGCGATTTGACACCAACAAGCATCATCCCGAACGACTTCGCCGGAACCCCTCGGACACCAAAGGATGCGCTCACGTGGACTTGATGATCGGGTCCAAGACGCCGCTCACCACCTTCTTCGTCATCGAGGGGAAGGGAGCCTACGGCCCGTCGCTTGGGCGGGACCGGATCCACGCCAATCGCCGCGTCCCATCCACCATGCATCGGCGGGCGATCCAATGGGTGGACGATGAAATTGAGGTCGTACAGGCGGATGACTCCGTGAGCGTGGCTAACATGGAACCAGCCTTACGGGAATACCAAGGCATCGATTGCTTCTCGGGGAAGGACGGGGAGAAGGTCTCGTTGAACTGTCGGCGGTGACCAACGGCCGATTCAAGCAGTCGGCTCTTACAGTAATTTTTAATGGAGAACCCCGTGGATGGCACTGATGGCAAGCTGGGACGAGGATTCATGTCGGCCGATAAGCTGGAGGAAGTTGACATTGGAAGCGGTGACAAGCCAAGGCCGACGTTCATCAGTGCAGGTTTGCAACCAGACTTCAGGGGGAACTTAATCAAGCTTCTCAAAGAATATAAAGATTGCTTCGCCTGGGATTACTCGGAGATGCCTGGATTGGATCGATCCATCGTCGAGCACCGGTTGCCAATCAAGCCCGGTTTCAAGCCATATAAGCAACCGCCCCGGAAAATCTACAAGGATGAAGTATTGGCCGATGTGAAGAAGGAAATCGAAAGATTACTTGACGCAAACTTCGTTCGGCCCTGCAGATATGCGGAGTGGATTTCCAACATCGTCCCCGTGTATAAGAAAAATGGAAAAATGAGAGTTTGCATAGACTTCGGGGACCTAAACGGAGCTACTCCCATGGATGGATACCCAATGCCTATTGCCGATTTGCTAATTGACGCCGCCGTCGCGGACACAAGGTGATTAGCTTCATGGATGGCAACGCGGGATACAATCAAATCTTTATGGCAATAGAAGACATCTCGAAGACGGCCTTTAGGTGTCCTGGTCATATAGGCCTATTTGAATGGATCGTCATGACATTTGGGTTGAAAAATGCCGGTGCAACCTACCAGCGGGCCATGAATTACATTTTTCATGAGTTGATCGGCAAGACCGTGGAAATCTACATTGACGACGTAGTGATCAAGTCCTTAAGCCATGACTCCCATCCGGAAGATGTGAAGAAAACCCCGGAATGCACCGGAAGCATGGTCGAAGATGAATCCAAACAAGTGTGCATTTGGGGTGTCACCGGAGAGTTCTTGGGGTTTTTGGTCCACGAAGGAGGGATTGAAGTTGGCAAAAAGAGCATGAAAGCCATTGATGAAGTCGTTCCTCCAACCAACCTCAAGGAGTTGCAATCACTGCTCGGCAAGATCAACTTTGTGAGAAGGTTCATCTCAAATTTATCACGAAGGTGTTGCCGTTCTCTCCGTTGCTTTGAAGCTAAAGAAGGATCGAAGTTCACATGGGGTGACGAACAACAAAAGGCTTTCGAGGAAATCAAGCAATACATGAAGGAGCCACCGGTCTTTGGTTCCTCCTCACTGAACAAGCCTTTCAAGTTGTACGTGGCGGCCGATACCCAAACTATTGGATCGGCCCTTATTCAAGAATTCGAAGGGAAGGAACGGGTAGTAGCTTATCTTAGCCGAAAACTACTTGATCCTGAAACCAGGTATTCGGCTATAGAAAGATTATGTCTTTGCGTATACTACTCGTGTACAAAGTTTCGGCACTACTTGTTGAATGCCGAATGCACTGTACACTCGAAGTTTGATGTGATAAAACATATGTTATCTATGCCAATTTTGAATGGTCGGGTTGGCAAATGGATTTTAGCTCTATCAGAATTCGAGTTGAAATATGAATCGGCAAAAGCCATCAAAGGTCGAGTCATTGCCGATTTTATAACCGAACACCATGACCCTTCAATTGATCTCGCTTGAAATTACCCCCGTGGGCTTTATTCTTTGACGGGTCGTCGTGTGGCAAAGGTGGGGGAGTAGGGATCCTGCTAATTTCACCCGCAGGTGAGATGTTTGAATTCGCCATTCCTATACAACCCACTGTCACAAATAACCAGGCTGAGTACGAGGCATTGCTTCGAGGGCTTCAATATTTGAGAGAAGCCGGGGCCGTTTCGGTTGAAATTTATGGAGATTCGGAGTTGGTCATCAAGCAATTGAACGGCCAGTACGAGTGCAGAAGCGAGGCGCTGAGGAGTTACTACGAGGAATGCAGAGAAATCTTGAAGGGCTTTCCACTGGTAACCTTACAGCACATTCCTAGAGAGCATAACGAGGAAGCAAACAGGCTAGCTCAGAGCGCCTCTGGTTATAAAGAAAATCAAGAAGCACTTGCTGCAGAAGTAAGCGCACTGGGGACGGATCTTACAGAAGATGATTGGAGGAAAGAGATCGTTGATTATTTGAGAGATCCCTCCCGAAAAGTCTCTAGGAAGCTCAGGTACAAGGCAATCAAGTTCGTTCTTCTGGATGACAATTTATTCTATAAGTCATTAGACGGAGTACTGCTACGATGCCCGGGTCCGAAGAAGCCAAGAACATGATGAGCGAGGTGCACGATGGGATATGTGGAGCGCACCAATCGGCCTATCGCATGAAATGGGTTATTAGGCGAGTCCGGATGCTTTTGGCCGACGATATTAGAGGACTGCTTTGAGTATTACAAGGGGTGTCAAGACCGCCGGAGGTTCGGGAATATTCAAAGAGTCCCCGCGTCGACGACTAAATCCCATCATCAAGCCATGGCCATTCGAGGGCCGGGGTATAGACTTGATTGGCCAAATTAATCCACCATCTAGCAAGGGGCATAAGTTCGTGCTTTTGGCTACAGATTACTTTACCAAATGGGTCGAGGCAATCCCACTCAAGAAGGTGACGTCAGAAAACATGATTGAGTTCGTCAGGGAGCACATCATCTATCGATTTGGGATTCCTCAGACAATTACCACTGACCAAGGGGCACAATTCGTGTCATTGGAATTCAGAGATTTTGCCGAAAGCATGGGGATCAAATTATTTAACTCCTCACCATATTACGCCCAAGCTAATGGTCAAGCGAGAGGCTTCCAACAAGATCATGATCAAGCTTATACGAAGAAGATCGACCAGAAGCCGAAGAAATGGCATTCGGTACTCAGCGAAGCACTGTGGGCTTACCGAATGGCCCCCCATGGAGCTACAAAGACTTCTCCTTACGAGTTGGTTTACGGGCATCACGCGATCTTGCCCTGGGAAATGCAATCAGAGTCAAGGAGAGTAGCGCTGCAAAACGATCTGAGCTCCAAGGATTACAGCGGCCTAATGATGGATGAGTTGGAAGATTTGCACATGATCCGTCTCAGGGCCCTGGAGAACATCGAGAAAAACAAGCTGCGGGTCGCCAAATACTATAACAAGAAAGTAAAAGTAAAGCAATTCACAGAGGGCGATCTAGTTTGGAAAGCGCTACTGCCGATTGGAACTAAATACAGTGAATTCGGCAAATGGTCCCCTAACTGGGAGGGGCCTTTTCGTGTGGTCAGATGCGTTCCTGGTAATGCATACATATTGAAAACTTTGCTAGGGGAGGAGTTTTCCGCCGCAATAAATGGAAGATATCTGAAGAAGTATTATCCTAGCATTGAAATCGATCGATGATTATACACATCTGACACAGAAACAGCCGGCGCTCAGGGATGAGGCCGCCTTTAGAACAAAAATCCATGAACAAAAGAAAATGGCCAGTGCCTGATGCATTGCCCTTAGCTCAATGCTACACTACAACTGGTTTCTTGCAGGATTACACATAGCAGCCCTGAAGGTCAAGTCCCCTAAGGGAGGGAAGCAGAAGGCGTGGAGAAAGAAGCGAAAGTATGATTCAATCTTTTCTTTACTTCTTCGGTCGTCGCTCCCTCTTCAGTTGTTCCAGGACCACCGTGACGGCAACTTGGAACGCACGAGGATGACCACGATTGGCGGCCTCTACCAAGCTATCCCAGGCCGCCTTCAGGTTGCTGTACCTGTCAAAAACATCTGGGGCGAAAGAATCAAGGTTAGGGGCAAGAAATCCAGATGCAGACATGAAGGGGGACAGGAGCGTTTACCCCCTACTAGCGCTTCCAGCGCCATACGACGCTCGCGTTCGGCTTGACAGCGGACGGACATGTCCCTGAGGTCACGCTCCAGGTGCCGGACACGGCGGCGCAGTTGATGGATGACCCTTTGCTCGGGCGTGGCATCCTCCGCCTCAGGAGAAGAATCGGAGGAGATGTACTCAGGAACATCTTCGGTTCCGATGATTTCTTCAGGAAGCAAATCAAGGCTGAAAGAGGCAGAGGAAAACATGAAGCGCAAGATCAAGCAGGAGGACAAGGAGCAGATCAAGAAAGAACTCACTTCCGAATCGTACGCTTCCTTGACGAGCCGCTCCCCTGAGGGCCGTTTACCCTTGTCCATGGCGTTGGGGTTTTTTCTTCTAGCGAGCAGAAGAAGAGACGAGAAGTGATGGAGGAGTGTGCGAGTGGATTTGCAGAGCACCCCACGGGCTATTTTATTGACCAAGGAGGCACATTGGGAGTGATGATCTGGCCAGTACACACTGTTGGAATACCAAGCGGCAGGGGTTTCCACCAAGTGCGAAGGGTTTTCTTTTGAACAGTATTTACGGATTGCCGAATTGGGATCCTTTGTGGAGTTTGCGCCAAGGGGCAGTTGCTTGCGAGTGTTCGGCTAAAGACAGTCCCCATACGCATTCGAAGAAAACAAAATTCACAGATGCAAATGCAAAGGGAGATATCACGGAACAAACGCAGATGCCAAAAGTTCATCATATATTGCCGACATTTACACATCCCTAGTACAATCTAGTCAAAGAGTCTGTTCAGCACAGACTGGGGATGGGTAATTTCGGCAATGGCGTCGCCGTGGCCGTCGAGGCGCTCCAGGATGAGCTCGATCTCGTCGATATCCTCCGGCGCGCCGCCCTGGAAGCCACGCGGCCTGGTGGAATAGTCGACGTCCGTATGCGTCGCCATCGCAGCCGGGCCCAAGGTGGTGCCCGGACGAACACCATGGACGGCCACCTCGTCGATGCGGTGCTCCACCGCGGCCGGGCGCTCCGCCGGCGTGTCGCCGTGAGCGTTCACCTTCTCCGCCACCGCTCTACCGGCGCTTTTAGGCGGTTGAGCTCAAGCATCACGGCTGCAAAAGACAAACAAGAAGGGATTAGCATCAAAGGCTGGACTGAATCAAGAATCAGAACCGTACCATCAATGGCTTCCAGCAGCTGTTTCCGCTGGTCCTCCCACTCTAGTTCGGCCACGCCCGCCTTTTTGGAGACGGCCTCCAGCTCAAGACGAGACGCTTCTAGCTCCTCCTTGAAGCGAATAGCGTCTGCTTCCCCGTACGGCACCGGGGAGTGGCCATCGGACTCCGAAGAGTCATCAGGAAGGGGCTGATTGGCCGGCGCGCGGGGCGGATTCCACTGAATCAAACTGAAAAAAGGGAGATGTTTGTCAAGGCAAAGGAAGATCAAAAGGAAGATCGACAGGGAGAAATTGACGATCATTACCGCCTGCGCGCATTAGCGCTGCTTCCCTCAGCCTCGTCGGAGGCGCGGCGGCGGTTGAGGCGGCGCACCATTGCGGTTTGGGGATGTGCACTGTTTGCAAGAAGGCCAGAGATTGGCAAAGATTCGAGAGCTAGAAGGCCTGGTGGAGAGCTAGGGGCACCTACGGCAACATTTATAGGCCTGGCAGGGTAATTGTGGCTTCGAATCGTGGCTGTGGATCGTGGCGCACGTCCCAATAAAATCGGAAGGCGGAGAGATCTCCTTGACCAACCCGCCGGTGGGTCGTTTGGAGTTCTAAGCTGAAACGCGTGTGGGTCGATGGTTTCGGCTAAAGGAATTCAAGGTGTCGTTCGGCAGTTAGTGTTTCACTACCGAATGGGTCGTTCAGCATCACATCTCAAGGTACGCTAGGGAAAGGAAACAAATCACAAAGGAGATATTACAAGAACGACTAGTTCAGGTACACATCAATAAGGACATTCAAGCATTAAGGAGTTTTG
This sequence comes from Cenchrus americanus, assembly GCA_947561735.1. Classification (NCBI taxonomy): domain Eukaryota; kingdom Viridiplantae; phylum Streptophyta; class Magnoliopsida; order Poales; family Poaceae; genus Cenchrus; species Cenchrus americanus. Next base: position 51,398,489 of record OX387242.1, read on the forward strand.
CGAGTGCATGACGAACATTGGATACTATCAAGTGGGAACTATCCAAGATCTCCCGGTAGTCCTTTTGAGCATCAGACAAGTCAGTAAGCTCTGCATCGCATTGCTTTACTCTGGTAACAGCCGATTCTGCCTCCGCTTCGGTCTTTGCTATCAATCCAGGGAGATCGGCTATTTTCTTCTGGTCAATCTCCATCTCCGCCGACAGGCTTCTTAATTCCGCCTCTAGAGCAGCCTTTCTGGCGACTTTCAGATCGTAAGAGGCTTGCAGATCAGCCAAGGCATCTCTATGGCTTTTTGCTTGGGATTGTATCCCGTTCATGGCCTCGTTCGACGCATCGCTTTTTTCCTTTTCAATGGCCGAACGGGAGCGCAATTTCCTCCAAGTACGCCTCAAGGGAACATAGAAGGGCTCTAAGTCGTAGATGGACGACGAAAAAGCTCGATGTCATCGGGAAGTTTGCGACTAATGGGCTCAAACATCTCTTCAAAATGACGAGAGATCATTGAGCCGATCCCGGACGTTCTTCTCTAGCCGGCCGCGATTTCTTTGAGTTTGAGCAATACCTCGTCGGGCAACGGCCGGTTTACTTCTTTCATCACATCGGCGGTGATGGGCCCTCTCGATGGCAAGCTCGATGATGACGGGGCGTGATCCCGAAAACGACACCTGCCGAGGTGAGAATGCTAGCATCAAGGTATCAAGATTAAGAGCGGAACCAAGTACCTCATGAATGGTATCTTGAGCGGGAGCAATCGTAGACGGAAGAGGCGACCGAGTAGAGCCGAAACGTTCAAGTCGGGAGATGCTTGGTGCGGCGATCGGCGACTCGTGAGTTTCCGGGCCGGGAAAGAATTGGATCTTCCTCCGTTGGGTTGGCCGTTGCTACTTGGGCGATAGGCGATGGCATCCGGGGAGAACTTGGTGGCTCCGGTTGAGTTGGGGGATTCATCTCCCGGAGAACATACGCTTCCGCGAAGGTGATGAAGATGAAACCTCTCTCGGAATGGGCAATTCGACCCCGGAAGGGCTCGCTCGTTGAACCACCGGAACATCTACAAGTGGTTCCCCAACGGTTCCTTCGCAAATGTCCAATTGAGGGGATAAGTGCCGGTGCTCATCCTTGAGAAGGAACAAAGAAAAAAGTCATACCGATGGATGGAGCATCGGCGGTATTGGTTCCGAAGAAGGTTGGGCTCGGTCCGAAATACACAATGATATGATCTATCGGGAACGAGTGACCCGGTAATCGGAAGGTAAAGGAGTTTACCTCAACCAAGACTTTCTTGACAGTTCTCCTCCTTTTAGCGCTCGGAGGGGGAATCGGATGCAATCCTTGCCTCCTCGTCAACGCAAGGCTAGAGAGGCCGGGATCGGTGGTAGCATACCTCGTCCATCGGTTGGCGCGGGGTTGTGGATTTAAACCCCAATGTTGAAATCGGGCCTTCGGCATTATAAGTTATTACCCTGGCTCGAGGGGCAGGAACTGTGTTCTGTGGACAGAAGATGAAGGTCAGGACCATGAATGAAAGAGGGAAAAGTCTGATCAAGGGGGCTCAGTGTGTTACCTCTGAAGTCGGCAGGAAATCAGGCACCAATTCTGCACAGAACACATGGACAGGTTCATTGAAGATGTGGTCATGGAATTCTCGCCACCATGAGCTGAAGGTGGGGTGAACTACGATTGCAGGCACAAAAGGACATGTGTAGACAGTGGGACTGCACACGTAGTGGAAAACTCTGCTGCACTGCAACGGTTCTTTGATTTCCTCCCTGGGCTTGAGGAATTCATGCAAAAACAATCTTGGGGGTATTTGGCCGCATCCAAGCCGCCCCGCCATTACGTTAGGCCGATAGTACTCATAAGTACGGCATTCCGCCTCCCTCCATTGAACTCGGCCGGTAATATACATGGGCGGATTATGATATTAAAGATTTCCGGGAATCTCCCATCCCGAGGGCCGGGCTCAAAGGAAAACTCGACGGGGAAGGTCGAGTGTCACGGCCCTAGATAAGGGAGCCAAAGAGGATCGGGGAAGCCTTTGAAGAACAACTCGAAGAGTTGGGTGATGTCTTGTCGAACAATAACGAGTTGAAGTCGCTTCTCCATAACTTTGGCATCCTCCCGGTGACTTGAAGCTCTCCTTCGGGGGGATTGGACCAGGGGGAAGAACCCGGAGTTCAAGTCGACGCCTACAATCCGATGTATGTGAAGTTGCGGCCAAATCCGAACAAACCACCGGGGGCCATTGACGCATGCTATCCTCTCGCCGGTGTACATTTGGGTAACGGTCGATGAAGCATATGGTATACACCTTGCCCAAAAGGAATTTTCCCGGAGGAAGACGGTTGCCATCGGCCGTGTGGATCGCCATTGCGATATGATTCGAGTGGGTTCGTTGGCTTTGCCGCGAAGACAAATCTGCACAACCACATGTTCAAGAAGGCTCGTATTCAACTTCGCCAAGGGGATTGTCTTTCATATGCTTCGCAATATAATTCTTGTAGCCATTCCCCGGCTTTACCCCCGTCCGGCGTGAGGAATTTTTGAAAGTCCAAGGCTTGACAGATCCGGTAATGTCAAGGCCGGTGATCATGTACACATCGGCCAAAGTTGGGGACATTGGGCCATGCCCAAAAAGGAAGGCATTGACGCCATTGGACCAGAAGTGGCACGCGGCTATCGAAGATCTTCATTCTTGGGCATCTCGGCTACAGATAACTCCAAACATTGAGCGATGCGGAGAGTATCCAGATTGGTCAATCCACTCTTATCCGCAAGAACCCTACGGTACCAAGTCTTCCGACTGCGATTGGGGGCAAAGGCCGCTTCTTGAACGCATCTTGCCATTGAGGAGGTGGAGATAAAGCTACCTTGAAAGGGATTCTCCGAGATTCGGCGGCAATGAAATCTCGAGGGTCGGGATTCCCTTCGGGACCAAGATAATAAGACTGCGAATTGGCCTCAATAGGAATCGAAGGGCGGTAGATGGTTCCCGGAAGAGAGCGGAAGAAGAAAATCTTAGGTAAAATTGAAAACCTAATGCCGAACAAGGTCCGAAGGGGTGAAATTACCCGAGCGACTTGGTGCCGAGTTGCCATTGGAGATTCGAGCTCGGAACAAAGGGGATCTAGGGTTGGATCTCGAACAAAGAATCCGGCGGATTGCGAAGAACAAAGGTTGACGAGTTTGGCTCAAGGATTCGTGGCTGGAGTCAATTGTGGAACAAAATTACTTTTATCCCACAATTGAAGGGGCATGTGTTAACACCAAAATTTGGTAAAGAGTATGACATGTGGGTCCGATTCGAAGAAGAGTCCGTCTGGTGGAAGGAAAGGCATCTTCAGAGATTTTCGGCAGAAGGATCCGCGGTCGGCTATCTGCTCCAGTTCGGCAAAGGAACAGTAGAGCTGATTTTGCGGGATTGGACGGTGACGTGGCTCGATCAGAAGGAGCGAATGGATGGACAGGCGATCAAGCTTAGTTAGGCAATGTATCCATTCGCGAGTTGTAATCAGCGGGGTATAAATACGACCCCCGGATGTATGTAACAAAAACACGTTCATTCCTCAATACACACCGGCCTTACGCCAAAACCCTAGAGTCCCTTGTCGTGTCGTCGAGTTCTTCGAGAGGACCAATCGATCCGTCGACCTCCGTGAGTACCGGCAACCTTGTATCATGTCTAGTATCATGCGGTGGATTTAGATCTGATGCAAGTAGTCTTGTTACCATGCTTCGTGTCATGCGGTAGATTCAAGCTTGGTTCAAGAGGGTTTCTTGTTAGATCACGAGCCATGCGGTAGGCTAAGGTCTAGCTCGAAGCTAGTTATCGGCTCTATTGGATTTTGGCAAGATCCAATAGATTCATTAAGTTACCCCGTGTTATTATGAGTTTTGCTTTATGTTTTAATTCATGTGACACACCTTTGCCCAATCTAGATGGGTTTGGGTCGGCTCTTTTCCTTTTAAGATCCGAGCAAGAGTAGGTTTCGTGTTTTGACGCGTGGATCTCGTGCTCTCCGATAGCCGAAACCGAATCGATCTAGGTTGTCACGTGTTGCGGGTTCAAGCTTGCTTTGTTAGTATAAATCTTGAAAGAGCCGGGTATCATGCGGTAGATGCGAGTTTTTGGGTTGCTTTGGAGCTAGTCATCCGGTGGATTAGATTTCCAATTCAGCTTGATAGATTTATTCGCGTGGTAATGTTTGTTCCTTCTTCATGGACCCCGAATCGGTTGTTCGACCGCATTCGGTTATATCTTCACGAGTGGATCACGTGCGTTATTTATGTTTTAAAAGACGTATGCTTCTAGCTTTCCACATTTGGGTTGTATCATGCGGTGGATAGATCTATTTGTGGGAAGTGGTGCGTTCTTTCATGCAAGTTGTATCATGCGGTGGATAGATTTGCTTGATGTCGTGCCCGACGGATCTTAAAGTGATTAGACATGCGGTAGACTAATGCTTTGGATCTATGCATGCTTATTTTAATACATGATCATGTTCGTGCTTTACTTCATTTAATGTTAATCTTCATTGAGGATCGGTCATGGCTTTGCACAAGCATCCATGTTTATTCAAAGATCGATCGTTGTCATGCTTACGTCATCCATTCGGCAATGTTCTTTTTTCCTTCGCGGTTACCCGAATGGTTGTGGTTCTTTGACAGGTAGCTTCGCATAGCTACATGTCGTTTTGCTTGGCTTCTTAGCCGTAAATATGGAACTGCCTGGTACCACCCGGTAGGTTCCAAGTTTTGGTATTTAACTGTTTTACCCTTTTGTTAATTTTTCAGGAAAAATTGACTGGCACGTCACTTTCTCTCTGCGCGTGCGAAGCTAAGCTTTTCGGCTTGCTGTGTGATTGGCGCTGAGTGCACATTTTGCGTCAACAACAGCGTCCAATACTTCTGCAGAAATTATCTCGTCTTTCACAGGATCTAATGAGTTGTATCAAGATTTTACTGAGATCATATACAAGGGATTTGATGTGAAATTTGATAGGATCTACTACCTTAACAGCAATTGACTTCTCAAACAACCGATTGGAGGGTAACATCCCTGAAACAATTGGAAAGCTTGTTTCGCTACGTGTACTGAACTTGTCTCATAATGCCTTTACGGGGAATATTCCAGCTGAACTTGGTGGAGTGACTGCTTTGGAGTCACTAGACCTCTCGTGCAACCAACTGTCGGGTGAGATTCCGCAAGAGCTGACTGATCTCACCTTTCTTGACGTCCTGAACTTGTCAGACAACCATTTGTTAGGGAAGATACCGCAATCGCGTCAGTTCTCCACATTTGATAGCAATTCATTTGAAGGAAATGCTGGACTGTGCGGGCCACCACTGTCAAATTTACCCTGTGGTGCTTCACCTCACACTCCTTTTCCAACCTGGGCCTCGCCCGAATTTCATTACTTGAGTAACGAAATTACACAGTTCACCAGTTTGCCAAGAAGAAAGTTTACTTATTACAGCATTTTCAACATCTAACCGGTCACCCAGGGACCGCTAACCCCCCAGCACGCCAACAGTTCACTTAAAAAGCCTTCCAAAGACAGCATTCCCAGCATCCACATTGCAAAAGAGAAAAACTACAGCATATGCTCCAGACTTATGACTACTGCTGAAGAAGCAAAACTCCATTGTCGACCGCTCCAGCATCTTGATTTGGGTGAAAATGAAGCGCCGCTTCCTTCATCGCCTCTGCTCCTGCTTCCAATGCCTGCTTTGTACCTTCATCCTTCTGTAAACCTGCCCAATAGATCAGCAAGGATGAGGCAAGACAAATAATCTCAGTAGGAGATCTGATTGCTTTTTTCTCAAAATGTATTGCATTTCTAGATTTCCAGACTGCCCAGCAGATTGCTGAGAGACCAACCATATGAATTTTCTTGTAATTGTGCATATATCTGTCAACCCAAACCCAAAATTGATCAAAAGAAGAGGGTCTACAAACAGCCCCCATTATATGAGCAACAAGACTCCAAATATATCTAGACATATAGCAGTCAAAAAACAAATGTTCTATGCTTTCAAACATATTGCAGAAAAAACATCTTTTATCACCCTGCCAATTTTTCCTGCTAAGGATGTCCTTAGTTAAGATCGCATTAGCATCAACCAACCACATGAATATCTTAATTTTCATGGGTACTTTAGCTTTCCACAGAGTCCTCTTTGGGTTATTCCTCTCTAATCTAAAAAGGTGATTGTACATTGATTTTATTGAAAAAGCACCAGATTTTTCCCAGATCCATTTAACCCTGTCTTTTTCATTTGAGAGTGCACATGCAAATAACATATCTCTCAGCTGTCTCAGCTGAGTCTGCTGGTTTTCATTTAGCCATCTACGAAAGGTCAACCTCCATCCTCTCTGTGCCATCTCCTCAACACTCACCCTTTGTTCTGAACAGATATCGTATAGACCCCTGAATTTATCTTTCAATGCCACCATCCCACACCAAGCATCCTCCCAAAAATCAATTCTTTTCCCATTTCGAATCATTATTCTTCCTTTCACATATAGCTGTTTAACTTTTAATAAATCATTCCAAGCCGAAGAGTTTCTAGGCCTTCTCTGCAAACCAGAGATCCCTTTGAAGATTCTGTATTTTTTCCTGACAATTTCCTGCCACATCCCCTCTTCAAATTCTAGCTTCCACCACCATTTACACAAGAGACAGAGATTCATTTTCCTCAGATCTTTGACCCCCAAACCTCCTTTTGATTTAGGACTAGTAACTTTGCCCCACTTAACCAAATGATATTTTTTCTTTTCCCCTCCTCCCTGCCAAAAAAATTTCTTTCTTGTCCTATCCATTCTCTTTAGTATAGTTTGTGGCAATAAATGCATAGACATATAATATGTTGGGATGCTACTAAGGGAGGAATTCAGTAAAATTAGCCTGCCTCCAAGGGACAGAGCACTCCCCTTCCATCCATCTAACCTGCCCAGCATTTTTTCATCTACAGGCACCCAGTCCCTGACATGAAGTTTACTGCTAGACACAGGCACTCCTAAATATTTAATTGGCCAAGTCCCAGTGGCACAGTTCAGAATATCAGCGTAACCAATAGCTTTTTCACAATCCTGTGATATCATGAGAGCTTCGCTTTTTTCAAAGTTAATCTTTAGACCAGACATTTTTTCATAGAAACAGAGCAGTAGTTTCAAGTTTTGTACTGACTCCTCCTCATCTTTAATGCAAAGGATAGTATCATCCGCGTACTGCAAAATGGCTACCCCATGCTCAATGTAGTTTTGCACAAGACCTTTGATCAATCCGTTTTCCTGTGCCTTGCAAACCATTTTCGCAAGGCAATCTGCTGCTAGGTTAAAAAGGAGGGGAGACAAAGGGTCCCCTTGCCTTACCCCTTTTCCACTTTTGAAATAACTCCCTACAGTTCCATTAATCTGCACACTCAAGGTCCCACTTGTAACCACTTTTTCAACCCATTTACACCAAGTTTCATTAAATCCTCTTTGCCTTAGCATATCAAACAGAAAATCCCAACTTATTTTGTCATACGCTTTTTCAAAATCTAGTTTCAAAATCAGTCCATCTTCCCTCCTGTATTTCACATCATGCAGAATCTCATGTAAGGTCATGACACCATCCATTATATTCCTTCCCTTTATGAAAGCTGACTGACATTTGTTAATTATTCTGCTCATGCAGCCTTCAAATCTCAACATCATAATCTTAGTAATGATTTTGAAACTTACATTTAGCAAACAGATTGGCCTGAATTGCTGGATTCTAGAGGCTTCTTTGAGTTTAGGGATTAGAGTAATAACTCCATAGTTTAATCTCCCTAAATCCAGTTCATGCTGCCAAAACTCAATAAGCATGTCAAGTAGGTCATGTTTCAGGATCTCCCAACTTTTCTGATAAAACTCCACTGGCATGTGATCTGGTCCAGGTGTTGTATTGGTCTCCATAGAAAAAATGGCCTTTTTTAATTCATCCAAAGTAAATTGTCTAGTCAGTGCCTCATTTTCCTCTTCTGTCACCTTCTCTTCCTGTGTCCAGCACACTGGATCCAGTTTGAACATCGGTTTTTCAATATGCCCAAACAGAGTTTTATAGTACTCTGTAGCATGAGTCAAAATATCTTTTTCAGACTGCAAAAGCTCATCCCCCCTTTCAATCTGGAATATCATATTTTTTCTCTTCTTCCCATTTGCAACTCTATGAAAGTATTCAGTGTTATTATCCCCTTTTAGAAGCCAATTCTGATTAGACCTCTTATGCCAGTAAACTTCCTCTTCCTCGAAGATTCTCCAAAGTTCTGTTTGAATGAAGTTCTTCTTTCTTAACATAAAAGCATTCAAACTTCCTTCCTCTTCTCTCTTTTCTATATCAGCCAAATCACTTTTCAGTGTTTTTTTATATCTTTTGTTGTGACCTTTGATGTTCTGCCCCCACCCTTTGAGGAATTTCTTAACTCTATTCAATTTAATGCACCATTTTTCAACTGCATTTTTTGCTATAACCTCTCTATTCCAGATCCCAGAAATTTTTTCAACATACTATGGATGTTTTAGCCAGCTAGTCTCAAAACAAAAATGTCTAGCTTTTTCCATTCCCCCCAGATCTGACCTCAATATCAGAGGATTGTGGTCAGATAGTAATCTGGGGTCTTTCTTCAAATTTGTCAAAGGAAAGCAGTTTTCCCATTCAGAACTTATGAGCACCCTATCTAATCTTTCTAATGTGGGGTCTCTCTGATTATTGCTCCAAGTGTACAGACCCCCTATCATAGGCAAATCTCTCAACTCATATGTATTGATAATGTGGTTAAACAAATCCGTATATCTATTACTGATGAATTTCTTATTTTTTTCCTTGCTAAACCTAAGAATGTTAAAATCCCCTCCTATCAGAGTTGGATTTTTGATTTTTGCACACATTTCAGCCAGCTCTGCTAAAAAAGCTTCTCTTGTATCTTCATGCGCGGGCCCATAAACCATTACTAGAGAGATGTTCTTTCTCAATCTTTTATCCAGGACTTCCACTTGTAATAAAAACTCCTTTTCTTCCACCTTAACTATATCAAAGTTTTCTTTTCTGATCCCACACAATATCCCACCAGATCTTCCTTTTGAGGGCAGCCAGTGCCAGGCAAAACCATGGTGAGGATCAATAAATCTAAAAAACTTATTAGAATAATCACTCTTCAGAGTTTCCTGCAAGCCAACAAAATCTGCTTTATATTCTGTATATAAATCCCTAACCTTGGTAGCCATCCCTCTTTTTGACACCCCTCTACAATTCCATAGTATGCCTATCATCTTGAATATTTTGTATTATGATGCCTCTTCTTTCTAAGACAATACCTAGTACTCTGCCTAGGACTGTCTCCTTCCAAGCAGTCAATTCCATCATCAGGTTGGAATAACTGTCCCTTGGGGGTACTCACTTTTTTGGAGATTTTTTCTTTTTGCCTTTCTTACTTTTCCTTTTAGAAATTTTAAGGTATCCCTCTAGGTCAGATACATCAGAGGAATCTGACTTCCATTCAATTAATTTCACCTCCTCTAAGGAAGGCTCAGCCACATTTCCTTCATCATTTTCTCTGTTAACTTCTTCCAGTCTTTCTCTAACATTGTTTCTAGCCATCTCCAATTCCTTAAGAAGGTCTATATGCTCCATGGTAACAGAAGAAGAATTACCTCCCATTTTAGAAAATTTGCTAATAAGTTCTAAAGAATCCAGAACTGCAAAGGAGTTCTTGTTGACAAAGGAGTTACCTTCAAGATTTCTCTTCTTAGCTGCCCTCTCTGCTTTCTCTGAAATCTTCACACCCCCATGGTCTTGCTCCTTGATCCTCTCACTCTGCCTGACTGGTTTTCCCCCTTTGCTGTTGATAGCATGCTCTGATTTTCTTTTCTCCTCTTGGGTTGCCTCATCTACCACTTCATCCTGTGTTTCTTCCATAACCATTGTTCCTGTTGGCTCGTCATCAGCCAGTGAGGTCCAATCAGGTGAAGTATTTTGGGAGGCAGGATCCTCAATCCCTTCCCCTTGTTCAACCAGATGCTTAGCAGCTGTCAATGTCTCCTGTCCAGGTATAACAGAGTCAAGGGCTGCCTCTTCTGTAATCATGATAGCACTATCCTGTGCACCCATTTCACTCTTGTTTTTGATTAGCTTTTCTCCAGAGCCCCCCACCATCCTAGCATCCTGACTCAAGAAATCCGCTTCCTGACTTAAGCTTTCCATCCCAGGGGCTTCCTGTGTACCACCTCCCCCGTCCTCCATCTCTTCTTGCATGCTTTCTCCCTGAGTCTTTTCAACCACATATTCACTCTTTGACATAGCATTCTTGGCTTCTATCACCATTAACGGGTCCATTTTACTTTTCACTAGATTTGTACCATACTCATTCACAGCGATGGAATTTGTCTCATTTAGTTGCATTCTATAGATATTTCTTATATCTTCTTGCTGGAATGTACCAAAATTCCAGTGTTTCCCTCCTGGGGACAGCAACTCCTCAAAGCAAATACTGTCTTCACTCTCCTGACTTGAGTTGAGCTCAGATGTCTTATCTTTTCCATACTGATTCACACCTCCAATTCCTTTTTCAGACTGAGCAGCCTGCTCAGTGTGCTCTTTGCTTGCAGCCTCTTCTTTGCCTGCCAAGCTTTCTCCCACTCCTCCTGCAGCCTGCTGTTTACCATAATTATGTGAGGAAGTTCCAGCTTCATCATCATTTTTTCCAACAGTCCCCCCTTGGTAACCTTTTCCTTCACTTCCTTTTGGTTTTTTAGGAGATGGGTTATCATTCCCATCATTAGCTCTTGTCCAGGTGTTCCAACCTGGTTGAGTGTGCCCCTCCACATGCATTTCCCTTTGAAATGTGAAATCATAGAAATGTAAGTCAAGCAAACCTTCAACCACTGCTGGCACTTTAGTAATATCTCTGCATCCAATCTTTACTCTAACATACTCCCATCTCTTGAGATTAACCTTGTCCACTTCCAGCGGTATCCCAACCAAAGAGGCCACAAGGCATGCTTTTTTCTCAGACCTTTTCTCCAAAGGAATCCCAAGGATTCTGAACCAAGCAGTCTGAAGTTTTGCTTTGGCCCCAATATTTGAGTTCCAAGGCTCCACTTTAAATGTAACTCCAGGGACAGTACCCATCATCATTCCATTGAAGAAGGCTAATTCCTCCACTTTTTTAGCAGTAGGGAATTTCATTTGAAATTTATTTTCTGCCACTTTTTTAGCAAACCATCTCCAAGTGGAGTTGGATCCAGCTTGGGCTTTAAATTCCCCCTCAACCTGCCTTGCTGAGACTACTCCTGGTGCTGCACAGGTAGACAAGCCCTTTCATCATGTTGATGTGGTCTTGTTTCTCTTCGTGGGGCTCGGCTTTGGTGTCGGATTTGCAGCTGCTATTCTGGTGAGATGGAATCGGGTTTGCAGATGGTTTATGGCAACTGGAAGCAGGGGCGGAGCTAGCGGCGGGCGGACGGGGCTTAAACTCCCCTACCGCAGTACCGCTGGAAACTCCATTAAACCCCCTTGAGCCCCTCCAACAATTTTTGATCATAGGTAAGAGGAAGAAGAAAAAACTGAGGTGGAAGAAGAGAAAGAGGAAGAAGAAGAAGGAAGAGGGTGGATGAGCCCCTCCTTGACTCATATCCTGGTTTCGTCACTGACTGCAAGAGCTTGTAGAAATTTTAACGCTGCCGGAAGGTGTGATTTCCAAAGGAATCAATTATGCTCTAGTGAAACTATGAAAGTGAAGGACCTGTGATCTGATGAGTTTTTGCGGTATACTGTGGCTCTTTCTTCTGTTGTTACTTCTTGTAGGAGCACTTGTTAATCTTCTGTGTTGTGCTCAAAGCATCTGGCCTTGCACAAAACCTGCGCTATTGTGAAATGTGAGCTAACCACTGTATCTGTCCTCACACATGTATTTTTTTAAAAAGGATTACAAATCCACATGTATAGTAGATGTAGTTTGTTGTCCAATGGCCATGCTTGGTTGAAGGTGTTAGTGTTAGTTTGGAGCAAACTAACACTAAACTAATAACAAAGATCCAAGCATATGTGTTAGTTTGATGTTAATTCCAGATAACACCTAAAAAAACTAACATCCCCAAGAGGTGGTAATTGGTGTTAGTTTTGGTGGACCTCACCCCTTTTACTCCCTTTTCTCTCTCCCTCTAGATCCTCCAATGATTGCAAAAGTAGCATTACATGCAAAAGTAACACATGCATCCAATCATCCAAAGTGTTAGTTTGTTAGGTGTTAGTTGGGGGTGCAAAAGACTAACACTAACACTAACATCCAAGAACCAAGCAGGGCCAGCATTGTTCTTGTGAAATGGTTGGAAATTTGGAACCTTTTTACTAGACCGCCAAGATGAAAACAGAGCAATATAGCTTTATGACATTGTCCTGTTCTTTTTGTTAATACATGTACCTGAACTCTCGTAGGGTTGTGTGTGTGTTTGTAAGGATGAGTATATGCGTACGTGTATATAAACGTCTTAGTCTGTCTTGTGTGTTTCTAAAAAAACTGAGGAAGGCGACGATTCAAAATACTTTGAAATCTTGGTTTTTTAAGAAACACTTTGAAACCTTAGTGCAAACAGATGCCGGTGGGCAGCATCAGTGGCGGAGCTGGTGGACTTTCACCCCTAGGGCCGCTATCAAACCAAGCTAGGTTGTTAACCTACTACCCACTGGTCTGGCCCATGCTGCAAACCCACATAGGACCCATATATATTTCACTGAATCAATGCGGTGTTAATGACCTCATCAGAAATCTACGTTTAATTCCGCATGTATCATATGTGAACCATTTCTATTTTTAAGCATGGACAATCTCTTCAATGTAAGAAATTAGCTATATATGGGCAGTGTCTAACTGTCTAAGGAATAAGGATTGTTTGAAATTCAGTAATCAGGATTCACGAAACATAGAAGGAAGGCTGCTAGCTTCTCGCTCGTTTCAATCCTGCACTTAGCCCGTACAGTGAGAAGCTTCACATAATTGATTCGTACGTGTGACTCAATAACATTGATTTGTATGTATTCGGCTTAAAATGCTTACATATGTTAGATTTCTAATTTAGTACTAAGTAGAGCAATGTGTGAACTCATTACCCAGCTGCACAGCAGTACTACGAAAACGATTGAAGGGGCAAAACAAATTGTAGGTGCACACATTGCTGTGCTTCTGACCCTACAGCAGAAGTGCTCTACTCTTTCTACTCACCTAGCCGATGCTTGCAGCTCACCTTGGCCGCATGTGCAGGAGCACCTGACAGCCGCGCCGCCGTCGGTCGTCGCAATTTGCTGGATTGGAGAGATCAGGAGGGTGCGCACCTGCGCGCCGGTAGTTGTATAAGCCTGCTAGGTGAGGGGCAGTCGAGATGAAGGGGAGGGACTAGAAAACGCGAGGGGACGACAGGCAACATGCTTCATGATTTTGATGCGCAACGCAGCATGCAGATCTGAGGCCGTCACTCCGGCAGGCGGCACCGGTCGTCGGCGAGCCTTGAGTCCTCCCTGCGAGGCGAGGGGGAGGGAAATTTTGGGCCACAACTTCATCTACTGCGTGCCGCTGGGCTGACCCGTGACCAAACATCTAGAAGATAGACCATAAACTGATTGATTAGGCCCTAAAAATTCATGTGGTTATAAGGGAGGATATGGGCCACGCCTAGGGCCATGGCCCTAGTGGCCCTAGGCCTAAATCCGCCCCTGGGCATTTTTGATCATACAACTATAGACTAAGTTTGCATTTAAATGATTCTTGTGGTCATGCATTCTTAACGATCAGCTTTATATTTTAAAATATTGTTCATATTATTTTGTACCAGTTTATTTTACTTTTCGTATATTGTTGTTCCTATACAACAACATAAGAATAATATAATAAATAGTGATAAAATAGTATAAATAACATCTAAAAAGACAAAGCTCACCATTATGAACGTGTGACCGCAAGAATCATAGAAATCGGAAGTACGAGCAAAAAGTAATAATCATTTTAAGATCTAAGGACTAAATTATAAATAACAAATTGAAAACCGCCTATCAAAACCACCCAATGGCCAAATTTGAACGGTTTTGACAGTTGGATGGTCAAAGATGTCCGATTTTAAAGTTCGATGGCCAAAACCAAACTTAGCCTATAATTGAATGGTCAAAAAATGGACTTTTTCCTTAAAGTAAATCTGCAAAAAATTAACGGATATAGCATATCAACCCAGCCGCCAACTGGATTTGAACTTCGGTTTCACCTTCCTCATAATGTAGTGGCTTAATTGCATGACTTGGAAGTCTTGCTGTAGTGAGACTTCTAATTACCGGTCACTGTTGTTGTAGTGGATGATACCGACATCGTTTGACAAAAGGTGCCCTAGTCAAGTTTCCTCAGGCCGGTGTCGCAATTGCGTACTCCTACATCCCATGGTACTCGTAAATGCTGTCAGCCACTCAACCTCGGTATTGCAATCAACGACACCCTTCTTTGAGATCGGGCTGCTAGCACCGTATGGCGCATACCCGGTCACGGTTTCAAGGTTTAGGTTGAGTGTAGGTAGTAGCCAGGGTTTCTAGCATGGTACACTGAGTTGACTGTCTGCCTCACATACTTATATTGTCGATGGACTTTCAGGTTGTAGATCCTTTGGTACCCTGTGTCTTTATGGATCATTATCCGATTGGTTTTAATCTGAATTGTTTATGATTATCTTTTGGGTGCATCACCAATAATGTCATCACCCATCCCTGTATTCACGCCCACATAATTTTCTTTTTGATAACGAGGTCTGCATGATTGACATGTTTGCTTTAGCGAAGACTAGGATTTTTCATAATATTGCAGCCAAAAATTTAATTAATTCATTCATGGATGTCAGCCTGTTCGCTCGGCTTATCAGCCACCAACTAGCAGATCTTTCTCTCTTTCGTAAACAAACCAGTACCGTAAGAATGCAAACAAGATCTTTCTCTCGTATGACCAAACAATGACCCGAAGATGCATCAGACCAACAGCCAACCGAACAGGCTGAAGACTTGACAGCAGCTGGAACCTGAATAACAATCTGTCACGCATTGCTAGACTAGACAATTCATATAATCTGCCTTGTGCGGTTGTGCCTCTTTGCATTGTAAGCCTATCATCGGCTCATACTGAGTTGCTATGGCTTCCATTGGCTGGGTGTTCCTGCTCTTTCTTGTCCAGCTCCGCACACTACTCTCCAACTCTATTGCCCACCGTGCTGATGGTGGTAACCTCACACACTTCCCTGTCTCATTTTTGTGCCATCCAAACCAATCCAAAGCACTCCTCCAGCTGCAGAAGTCCTCCTTCAGCAGATCGACCACCAAGCTTTCATCATGGCGAAATGGTACGGACTGCTGTCTTTGGGAGGGTGTTGGCTGCAACCCTTCCTCTGGCCATGTCACCATTCTCGACCTCAACAACCTCTCTTGTCAAGTCATGGCTTGGACCCTGCACTCTTCAGCCTCATACCTGTTGGGGGGGTGTCCGAAAATTCGGATGAAACCCCCGAACCCGAGTTGAAGGAAAGTCAAAATGTTCAAGTACACAGATGACGCAAGAGGAGAAAAGGAATCTCCAAAAGACTGCTCAAACCTCAAAAGTTGTGAATGCTTTTACACGTGCCCTCGCGCCCCCTTTATAGGGAGACGAAGGGACTTTTACATTCTGAAAATACCCTCGGACCCAAGGAATATTCCTGGTGTGAACATGTACATGAATGTCTTTTACATCTCATACATTTACAAGCCTGCCACTAGTTCACATACCAAACCCGGACTTTTTGAGACGACGTCTTGGACTTGGCTTCCTACTGATTCGTGAATCTCCCCGTCCAGGAAATCCTCACACGTCGTGACTTCCGAACTCGAACTTCAGCAAATTCCCGAACTTCGCAGATTTCCGATTTCGTGGTTTCGCAGGTTCATGACTCCGGGTCTTCACGGGTTCAAGATTCCAGATCTTCACAAGTTCGCGACTCCGAGCTTCGCAGGTCCAGGGCTTCGAATCTTCGCAAGTTCGCGATTTCAGAGCTTCACAGGTTCAAGATTCCAGATCTTCACAAGTTCGCGACTCCGAGCTTCGCGGGATTCCTGAAAACTCATTTCACGAATTTCATAAAACTCGACGTTTCGAGGGTGACAGGTTTTCCTAAATTCCCCAACACTAGCCCCTCGGGGAAGCGAGTTGACTCCAACGATCCGATTCCACGAAAATCTCAGAATTTCAGTAAAAAACGTCACCCTCGGAACGTCGGAGTGGACACGCGTCATCCGGAAATATCGCAACGATCGAATCGAGGTGGGTTCTTGAAACTGCCCCCGCCCCTATAAATAGAGAGATGTCGCTGTTAAAAAAATTTCACCGGCTTCTCACTTTCTGCGAACTTTTGCTCATATTTTCGTAGAAGAGCGCTTCACGACAAAGTGTTCACGATCTCAAGACTTCCTCGAACTTCCAAAGGTACGACTTTCTTTGTTAATTAGTTATCATTTCTACTTGCCGATGCTTGTGTTCGCACCTTTTGTTTTGCGAACTTCATTCACGAATGTTGCCTTATTATTTCTTGCTTTTACTATCGTCGAACAGGTGACTCGCACTAAAAGTACCTCCAGACCTATGACGATCGAAGAGTTGGCTGCAGCTGGCCTTCCGGCCGAGCAGTAGTTCAAAATCCTGAGACCACACAACCTCCAGAAGGGCACTCATCTCGCGCTGCTAGCGGGTCTAGGAGTCACGAAGATGGGGAGGTCAGGACGGACGATGAAGACGTCGGAGATGTTGACGCCAACGTCAAAGATCTGATCAAAGCAAGGCCGTCGGGACCTCTTCCTCCATCTTTCGTTTTTGGGGAATCCAAGGTTACCACTAACATGATCAGAGATTACGAAGCTGCTGGATTTTTCCCCGTAGGCACCGGGCGTGCTCCACTGGATGAACAAACTCCTTCTCCCGAAGATGGTGAAGTCGTTGTCTTCCGTGACTTCTTTACCTGCGGGCTAAGGTTCCCCTGTGATCCTATTCTTCCGGTGATTCTAGACACTTTTTCCATGAAGATCCATCAGCTTTCTCCGAACTCATTCTTGGAAGTGTCCAAGTTTATTTGGATCATGGAGACTTTCGGCTGTAACTTTGGGGCTGACGTTTTCGCTCGATTCTTCGAGCTGGTTATTGTGCCGGACGTTATTAAGGTCGATGACGGTCAATTCTACGAAGCTCACTATACATGTTGTACTTTCAACACCCGTCGACAGAACACACGAAGAGGGATCACGCGAATCCAGACGCACCTTGCTGCAAAACAAACTTCATAGAAGACTGGAGCTCATATTGGTTCTACGTTAAAGTTGACATGTTCGTGATTCCTGACTACGAAGGACCGGCCCATCCTCTCTCCTCGCCTATGGTGGCGTTAACTGCTGTGTGCACTACGGACTACAATCATCGGGTAGTCGGGGATCAGGAGCTGTGAAAATGCATTTCACCTTGCGAGTACTATCCTTGGAGGTCGCGACATTATTGAAGAATTCGTCACTACCCGAATTTGGCCGATTTCTTATGGTTGGGCCCCGACTGAGATCGGGAACTTCAATGTTAACTGGGCAGCCCAAGAAGTTCCTTTCCCAGAGTTCGGCATTCAAATGAGGGACGGCTAGAGTGCCGACGATTTTATGCTTGAAATCGAAAGGAGAGTAAATCTCATGATTGGTGAATACACCATGAATGAGTACAAAGCATATAAGAATTTGGTGAAGCATAAGAAGAGAATAAATCGAGTTTTCTCTGAAGTCTGCGGAGACAAGTATTTCCGCTCCCGATGCCTAGGCCGTAAGTTCAAAATGCCTGCTGTTGCTGTTTCCAGCTGTTCAGCTGGACCCCCGAAAGCTCCAAGAAGAAGTTCCTCTAAGAGCGGCCTTTCGATTGTCGACGAGACTACGTCCTCTGGTGTTCAACCTTCGAAAACAAAGTCTCTCGAGTCGTCGAAACGCAAGCGCAAGTCTTCCGAACAAGTTTCAAACGCCGAACTTCAGGCGGCCTCCAGCCTCGCTCAGATGAGCCGCAAGAAGGCTAAGAAGGCTATTAAAAAGGTTGTTTCTTCTGAAGTTCGGCGGGTCCCCTTTGCTTTTGATGATGACCTCTTCGTGGAGTCCAGCCAGAAAGGTTCTTTCTTTTGGCCTTTGTTGAGATTCAATTTTCATGAACACTTTCCATCGGGTTCTGAAAACGAGTTCGTGGATATTGATTCCTTTTCAGATGCTACTCCCGAAGTTCAGAAGGAAGTTGTTTCCGCAGTTGCTGCTGAGCGCCCTGCTGCTACTACTGATAATTATTTCTCAACCTGCCCGTCCTTACGATGAAGCATCTCCCGAATTCACCAAGGAGCTTGAGCTTACTGTTCATAGGGGTGAAAATCCCGTCCAAGATGCTCCCTTGGTCGAAATTAGTGAAGATCTCCCCGAAGGCCACGCTCTCTCTCCTTCCCTGGCTGCCTTTAACAAGAGCTTTGGTACGTCCTACCGCGATGAATTGTTGAGTGTTGGTTATGAAGTGACTAGTGTCAGAGGCGGTGCACCCGAGATTTTGACGCTCTGGAAATCGCCTATGCTGATTCATGAAACAGGGGAAGGGGCTTCTGTGACAACCCGCCCAGGAAAATACCGTACTATCGCCTAAGACCGATCCACTTTGGTCGTTAAGCAATAGTAAAGTATCATCCTGTCGTTGGTTGCCGGGTTAACGCCCGGTAAATCTCTTGGACATCGAACAGAGGATCGACACATGCAGTAAAACTCACGCGAAGGCGAGTCCAGAGTACCACATGAATTAAACATTTTCTTACAAACCATTGTTCATGGCATGGAGTAAAGGTTCAGAGTTTGAAAACAGCGGAAATAAAATAAACTAGCGCAACGGTGAACATCACAGGAGGCCATCCGTGATGTCCTTACTTGTCGTCACCCATCCGGTCAATCACACCTGCAACAACAATTTTAAAGCAAGGCTGAGTATACTAATACTCAGCAAGACTTAACCGTCGGGTGATGACTACATCACCAACCTCTAGACATGAAAGGCTTTTGGCCGGTGGAGTTTCTTTTGCTGAAACAGCTGCTAAGAGTAGATCCTTACTTTCAATCTTTTAGCACAAGTTCTAGTTGATTACCATTTCTAAATGTGCCATCTAATCCAATCAAGAATTGGACAAGCAATTGATTCATACAACAATATTTCTTGAGTTCCATCATTATGGGATATCGTGGCCAGTTGATTAAGCAGTCTCGGATAACGGTGAGAGGCCGACAATCGATTGATTTAAACCTTGCAAGGTGAACCCAAACACACGGTAGGCTGCCCCCGAAAGGACAACTTTCCCAGGCCGTTCCCGTCGATCTTCGGCTCGGGAGCGGAACCTACATTCCTTGGTACAAGGTTTTACTGGATCGCTCCCACACGAACGTCCAGACTCACGCGGTACCACACTGTTGTGAGCAGGGGGACACAAGTGCCCCAGGTTTAGTAGGGAAAGGTTCCCTTACCGCGTCAATCGGGTACTAGGCTTACCGGTCCCATACCCGGCATATGTTTAGTACGTTCAAAAGCTTAGCCTACGAAAGCCACTGGACCGGAGCCCAAATCCCATGCTCTTACCACATGAGCAATCCATTTAAGGATATCTTATGATTCCTATCTAGGAACCTATTCTCGTGAGTGACGAACATCACTCGACTTCTACCGGGTCCTATAGCATAGCAGCTATCGACCTAGCATACTAGTGATAGAGCATAGGTACCTAAGGATCATGCATCTAGGGTTTTATTTAACTCCTGAACGTAAATGCACAATCATCCATAGATAATTGAATAAAGAATTTGAAAACTGGGTTAGATGCACCGGAGCTTGCCTTCGTCAGCTAGGTTAGCTTGGGCACCCTCGGTGTCGAGTACTTCCACGTACTGCAGCGACGCTTCCGCTCCTCCTTCCTCGGTTTCCGGGACAAGGGAGTAATCTCCGTCCGGAAGATCTACACAGAATGCAATGCGAGTTTAGGTGATGTGATAGTTCGTTGTCTTATCCAACTCTTGGTTGGTCATATTCACCTTAACACGCATCCATCTAATGTTTCTCTTTTAGGAACGTTATTGGTTGTACATGGGTGATTCTTTTATTGCTCATTTGAATAAAGGTGTTTATTATACTTGTTATTTCATGTGAAGGCTTTTATTCCCTTTATCTTCACAAGCAAAGGTGTAATTAATATTTTTAGTTATGAATTAATGTCTTATCAGCAATGGTAATTACTTACCCTTTAATTAAATTAGGAAAATACTTTCAAAAGGAAAAAGAATTAAATAAGGGTTTTCTTTATTTAATTTCTCTTTATTATTAAAAGGGCTTTTAAGCTTTTTATTAAGAAATTAAATTACCAAAAATTAAAGGAGTGTTTCTTAAGCCTACTAGCACCTATACTGGTCCATTGGACCCACATGTAAGTGTTGGATGCTAGGAAATTAAATATTTTAGAAAATAACAAAGGACTAGCTAGTGATCCAATTTAAATGCATACAAAAATAAATAAGCACCAAATTGATCCAAACTTTCTTATGCATGCCCTCTGGTCCTAAACAGGTCTAAAGATCCAGCATATACACCTAGGAACTTCACTGAACTTGGTTTATTAATTTACAAAGGAAAACATGCATAAATCAAGAATAATTATTTCTGTTAATCCAAAAATCATGATTAATCCACAATATGTGTATTTTGGTATTACAAGACAGTGTGCACAAGTTGAGCTCAAAAACATAAATATATTTAGCAAGAAAAATCATTTATGAGGTATGCCAGAAATATAAAAACATTTTTACAAAATGATTTACATCATAACTTTGTGCAATGTTTGTCATAGGAGCTAGTAATGACCTAACACACAACATATCCAAAAATTAGCTACAGAGGATTTATGGTTTTTGAGATATTGCAGATCTAGGGTTTTCACATTTGTATTTTTCATGCAAAAACTAAAAGGAATTAGCTCAGGCCAGAATAACAAAAGTTGTAGAATAATTCACCATGAACCCAGAAAAATTGGTTTCACATTTTCTATTTTATCTGTGATTTTCTATGCAATTTACAAGAATCAGCCACTCACTTTTACTATTGGAGTTGTGCTTTTGCAGTTAGGCCCCTGAAAAGAATCACTGCTTTGCAATGTAGCCCCTAGGGGCGGCTGGCCGACGCGGGCTGCTCGATTCCGGCGATCGCCGGCGGCGGGGACCGGTCGGGGACGGGCGGGAAGGGTCTATGGGTCGCTATGGATCGGTTTGGGCGCTCGGTTGGTGGGGAGATGCCGCCGGTGGGCGCGCGCACCGGCAACCGGGGGGGGTACCGGCCGCCGCGGTGGCCAAACCGGCGAGGGGGACCTCGGGCGGTGGCTTATGTTGGCCGGCGAGCTGCGGGGAGCTAGAGGAGGCGGCCGGGGAGGCCGAGCGGGCGGCGGTCGAGTGGAAGCGGAGCTTGTCCGGGCGGCGGGCATGGCGCTCGCGCGGTGGGGGCGGCCGCGCCCTTTATAGCCGGGCGAGGGGGTTTGCGCGGCTCCGCGCTTGCGCCTTGAAGTAATCCCGACGTTAATGCCGCAGTACGGCGTCCAGGTCTCGGAAGGAGCGACCGGCGGGGAAGCCATCGACGGACCGCGGGTTCGTGTCCACTTGGCGCGTACGGGTCGGTCCGAAGGGGGGGAGGTGCGCACGGACTTCAAGACGCCTCGGAGCACGTGCCTGGGGAAGGAGCAGCCTCGGGGTGCGCCCTGGGGGCTCGAACGCCGAGGGCGGGTGCGGCGCGCGGCGGCGCCCGGCGGCGCGCGCGACGCGGTGCGGCGCGGCGCCCGGCGCTCGGGAGCGCGGGCGCGGCGCGGCCGGCCTGCATTTGCCCGGACTGACGCTGTTTGACCCCGTTTTACTCAAAAATTTTGAATAGAAGTGCACCAAGCGATGAATAGGAAAGTTGTAGATCTCACTACCCTACAACTTTTGTAAAGGCCGTCTAGTGTTTTCCTCTGTGGATTTTGCAGGAACGCCGTGCCAACATTGAATGTCGGCCTGTTCTGAAAAACAGGAGGTACTGGTGGTTGACCAAGTTTTTCACCCTTTTCTGCTCAAAATTTGAAATGCCAATCTACATGAAAGTTGTGTCCCTCAACAAGATGGACAACTTTCATAAAGGTAGATTTTGAAGTGTTTAGGTGAATTTTGGAGAACGCGGCAAAAGTTCTGGACGACATTCGCTGACGTCAACGGTTAAGCCGATTTTGACCGTGTCTTTAGCCAAGGGTCCACTACGGGTGTGTGTAGGCTTGGTCAAGGGGTTCATTAGGGTTCATTGGCGAGGTTTTCGGGTGATGGCCCAGGTTGACCTAGGTTTGACCGGTGTTTGACCGGGGTTTGACCGGTTGACCTGGTCATTAGCGTTAATGACGGTAATTAAAAAATCTGGGGCGTCACAGCTTCGGAACAAACGCTTCATTTATTCGGCGAGGCGGCTCAAGGTTTCGGAAAGGGGCACAGTGGTTCTTCAAAGAAGACTCCAACGAATCTGGGCAAGTCCTCTACGAGTTCAGGGAAAAAGCTTTCCACTAAAGATAAAAAAGGTTCATTTCTTTTTGCAACTTACTCTGCTTCGGACTTCTCAACTTTCTACTCATGCCTTTTTCTTGCGATTTTTCAGAATTTGAGAATCTTCTTCGTTCATACCCCGCGTCCAAGTTCGCAAAATATCGCAGAGATTACACAGCAAAAGCGTCCATATCTGGAAGAATTGCATGCGAACGCTTGATTGAACAAGAGAAGATAAATAGGAAGTTGATAGAAGACTCCTAGAAACTGAGTCGCGATTTCAAACTGTCTCAAGCGACGAACTTGGACTTAGAAAAGAAAGTGGCTGAACTGGCTGTGGCTCTTAAGAGCTGTCGGGACGAGAAGAAAGCTGCTGAAGAGGTCCTTGAGCGGTCTAAAAATATCTAGAAAAACTACAGAAAACACATGATGATGATTTATGACTGATCGAGAATCTTCGTAAGGATCATGACAAATCCTTAAAAACTGCCGAAGATCTTCGTACCAACAACGCTGATCTGGCCAAGTCTTTGAGTAGCAAGGAACAAAAATACAAGATCTCGAAAGAGCACTAACTGATCAGAGGGAAGCTTCGGGAAGGAGCGTTTCTGAAATTATTAGCAGGTTAAAGAATTTGTTTGAAAAGTACGAGAAATCTCTGAATGAATTCGGTGTTCGTCCTGCGCCGCTCCCTGCCGACTTAGGACTTCCTGAGTTCATGGAATGGATCGACGCTGAATTCAAAGCGCTCCTCGAGGTTATTTCTGGTGCCAATGATTTTGCAGCAGCCTTCTCTGTAGAAAGCATCTTGAAGCTTCTTCACGATTTCGACTGCGTGGATCTTGTGAAGTTTCGCAAGAAACTTCCGCAATTTCCCGATGCCCTGAGTACCTCAAGACTTCAACCTAATGAAGATGTTCAAGCTATCGGAGCTAAATTCGCAAGAGAATTATGGCTTGCTAGCGGGAAGGAAGCTGTCAAAAGCATCCCGCGTGCTAAGCTTGCCCAAGTTGATTTCCGAACGATTCTATTCGCTTCTGCTAATTCGCAAAGTTTTCTCTTTTGATTTTTCTTGTGTTTCACTCTTTGCCTCCCTCAGTTAATTGAAGAAGAGAAGCGAGGAAAGGGAACTGCACCTCCAGAATCCTCTACTGAAGATGAAGAATCAACAGAATCGGGTGGGGAAGACTCTGGCGATAGCAGCGACGACGGCAGTGATGGCGACCATACCTCCGAACATGAGGAAGATTCCCCGAAGGTTGACATCACGGGCTAAACATTGATGAAACATTTGCCCCCCGTGGTTGTTATGTACATATGTAAATTCATTAGGCTGTAACATTTTGTCTGAACAAGCTGTCTTGTAAACTTTAACCTGCGCAGGTCCTGGAAGTTGGGCCTGCGCAGGATGTGATGCCACTACGAATTCATCGTGGGAACATATTTGTTAGTGGTGAAGCGTGGCGTTTATTCAAGGAAGCTCATCCAGAGCAAGATTTCTCGGATTTCTGGCTTGAAGTTTCGCTTAAATTTTTGATGGACTGTTTCGATCTTTCTTCTTTTTTCCTTCTTCGTAAGGACGAGAACTCCACTGCTGTGAACTCAAGCTCTTCGAGACACATGAAGACAGAGCCCCTTAGCCCCATTACTACTGGCCTTGATTTCGCTTACGCTAGTGATGTTGCGGAAAATAGTAGCCGCGAACCAGGGCATGTTGTTGAACTTTCATTCTAAGGATTGTAATTCTTGATGTAATTTTTATGATACTATGTCAAGATTTTTATGCAAATAAGGCAATAAAGATGTTTTCTAGAGAAAAAATGTCACCCTTCCCAACCTTGCCATTTTGCATGAAAATCTCAAGGCAAGTTAGGGAAACTTTAGTGTTATGCGGTCGTTTTGATTATATGTACTTTTGAGAGATTTTGCGAGTTTTGAAATTGTGATGAAGCAAGTCGACAAAATTTGTTTGCGAATTTTGTGGACTTAACCCGCTCGGCACACTTGCCCTGGTTGATATTGCAACCCTCAGTTGCTTCAACCACGATTTTCTACGAACCGTCATTCGAGCCCCTTGCCTCTTCAACGGAACATATTCATTGCGAAAATTTTCGTGAATCTCTGCCAAAAAAATTCTTAAACAATAACATATACCTTCGCTTATCCACCATTAAAATTAATTATCATGTTGGAAACTCAGGCAACAACTTATTGTTGTCTGGAGCCTTTTCGGTAGGAATCCCTTTGACGGTGGGATTTAGGCCACAACTTGTTGTTGTCTCAGGCCTTTCGGTGGGAATCCCTTTGACAGTGGGATTTAGGCCACAACTTGTTGTTGTCTCAGGACTTTTGGTGGGAATCCCTTTGACGGTGGGATTTAGGCCACAACTTGTTGTTGTCTCAGGCCTTTCGGTGGGAATCCCTTTGACAGTGGGATTTAGGCTTTCACGGAGCCTCAGGCTATCACGAAGCCTTTCACGAACTCTTTCTCTTTCCTCGATAGGATTGTGGCTATCATGAAGCCTTTCACACGAAATTTTTCTTTTTTCGCAACGATCTCTTTCTTTTTTCATGATGGAATTCTGGCTATCAAGAAGCTTTTCTCACGAAACTTTTTATTTTTTTCACGATGGAATTCTGGCTATGAGGAAGCCTTTCTCACGAATTTTTTTTCACATGGTGGAATCTCGGCTATCACGGAGCCTTTTCACAAATCTTTCTTTCACATGGTGGAATCTCGGCTATCACGGGGCCTTTTCACGAGTTTTTTTCACACGGTGGAATCTTGGCTACCACGGAGCCTTTTCACGAGTTTTTCTTTCACATGGTAGAATCTCGGCTATCACGGAGCCTTTTCACGAATCTTTCCTTCACATGATGGAATCTCGGCTATCACGAAGTCTTTTCACGAATTTTTCTTTCACATGGTGGAATCTCGGCTATCACGGAGCCTTTTCACGAATCTTTCCTTCACATGATGGAATCTTGGCTATCACGGAGCCTTTTCACGAATTTTTCTTTGACATGATGGAATTCCTAAAAAAGATGCACGATGTGGGGGAAGACTCTTTTCATATATATCACAAAGAGTATTTACATAGGATCCGCCTCGTTAAAAACCTTGCCTCTTGATTTAGAGCCCTTTTTGCAAGGAAAAGAGTACGATCCTCCTTATTCTAATGTAAATGCGAAAAAGAAAGCTAACTTTTTCTTTCTCCGAAATCACTTATAGATTCGTGATTCGGCTTTTAGTTTTTTTAGAATGTAAACTTACGAAAAATGAAAAATACTTTAAACTAAATTCTACCTAATTTTGGAACTCTTACGGGTAGTACCTTTTCAGGATGACAGCATTCCACGAATATGGCAATTCTTCACCAGTCTGTTCTAGCAAACGAAAAGCCCCTGGCATATCTGTTTCTTTTGCTATGTATGGTCCTTCCCATGATTCATGAAGTTTCCCCGGGTTTTCCCAGTTCTTCTTTCTTTTCAACACCAAATCGCCAGTTTTGATGTCCTTTCGAACCACTTTCTTATCTCTCCATGCCTTGGTCTCTTTTTGGTACTTCTCGATGTTCTCAGCAGCTTCAAGGATTGTCAGCTCAATCATGTCTTTTTCTACTTTCTGGTCAACTTCTTCAATTTCTTTTGCTTTCAGTACTCTCATACTCTCATTCTTGATTTCCTCTGGCGTCATTGCCTCAGTGCCGAAAAGTAGGCGAAAAGGCGTGCAACCTGTTGCCCTCGACACAGTAGTGTTGTGAGACCAGATCACTTTCGGCAATTCATCTACCCATTTGCCCTTCTTCTGATCAAATAAGCACTTTTTAACTCCTGAAAATATCAGACCATTTTCCCTTTCAACTGCTCCGTTGGACTGCGGATGATACACTGATGAGAAGCCCAAGGTCTTGCAATATTCTTTGAAAGTGTAACAGTCGAACTGTTTCCCATTATCAATAGTCAGTTCTCTGGGAACTCCAAATCTGCAGATTATGTTCTGCCAAAAGAACTTCTGAATTGTTGGTGCTTTGATGTTCGTGAGTGGTTTTGCTTCTACCCACTTCGTGAAATAATCCACAGCAACAGCTGTGAATCTGCAATTTCCTTGAGCCGTTGGCAATGGTCCAACTAGATCCATTCCCCACCTTTGCAATGGCCATGATGGTGGAATGAGATGAACTGGCATGGAGGGTAGATTTTGTTGACTCACCGTTTTCTGGCATGCTTCACATTGCCGAACCAATGCTTTCGCATCTATATTTATGGTGGGCCAATAGAATCCCTGCTTTATTACCTTTCCTGCTAGA
Organism: Cenchrus americanus; assembly: GCA_947561735.1. Classification (NCBI taxonomy): domain Eukaryota; kingdom Viridiplantae; phylum Streptophyta; class Magnoliopsida; order Poales; family Poaceae; genus Cenchrus; species Cenchrus americanus. The sequence goes on from OX387242.1 coordinate 51,425,450, forward strand.
GCCCTGGTGCCTATGTGTGCACCGCAGAATCCACTGTGGATTTCTTTGATAAGTTCAAGGCCTTTTTCGGAGGTGATGCACCTTAGCCAAGGCTCAGTGACTCCCGATTTGTACAGCTCTCCATTTACCACTGCATAGCCCCTTGCCCTTTGTTTTAACCTTTTTTCTTGCAACTCATCTTGTGGTTCATAATGGCCTCTCAGATAAGACATGATTTCTGCTCTCCAATCAGGGGTTTCCACAATATTCACGATTTTCGGCCTTGATTCCTTAATAGATGGTTCTCTGATGATTTCAAAGAACACATCGGGAGGCAATTCTTGATTTCTGGCTGCCGCCTTCACCAGTTTGTCTGCTTCGTTGTTGTCATCTCTTGGAATATGTTGCACTGAATAACCTTTGAAGTGCCTTTCGATTTCTCTGACCTTTTCCAGGTACTTCATCAAAACAGGGTTCCTTGCTTCACTTTCTTTCTCAACATGTTCTTGAATAACTTTTGAATCTGTTCTGATTATGAAGGTCTGCTGTCCCAAGGCTTTCATCTTTCTCAGTGCTAAGAGTAAGGCTTCATATTCTGTTGTATTGTTCGTGGAATGTTCATTATTCGCGAATATGAGTCGAGCTGCATATCTTATCACAACTCCCGCCGGAGATGTTACGACTGCTGAAATTCCAACTCCCTTGTGACACCAAGCTCCATCACACTGCACTATGCAAGGCGTGGGTATTTCTTCATCGAGATTTTGAGTTGGTGAAGTCCAATCCATGACGAAGTCTACTAGGACTTGCGATTTTATCGCGCTTCTTCTCTCGAAGTCCACGATGTATTCTGAGTGTTCAGCGCCCCACTTGATTATTCGGGTAGATGCCTCTCTATTTGCGAACAAGTCGCTCAGTGGTTGATTGGTGATGACCCTTATCCTGTGACCCTCGAAGTAGTGTCTCAGCTTCCTCGCGACCATGATGACTGCATATGCAATATTTTCCAACTCAGAATAGAAGATTTTCGAGCCGGACAAGGCTTCTGAAGCGAAATATACGGGAATCTGTTTGAGCTTTCCTTCTTCTTCCTTTTCTTGCACTAAAACGACGCTCACTGCCAAATTTGATGCAGACACATATAGGAGAAGTGGCGATCTTGGTTCGGGAGGGCACAACTTGGTCATGTTGGACAAGTAGTCTTTTAGTTCTTGGAAAGCTTGTTTCTAAGTTTCGGACCACTGAAAATTCTTAGCACTTCTGAGAACTTGAAAGAATGGTAAGCTTGTTTCTGCAGCCCTAGGAATGAACCTGTTGAGCATGGCCACTCTTCCTGTCAATTTCTGCACATCCTTCACAGAAACTGGATCTTGCATTTCCACCAATGCCTTGATTTTGTCGAGATTGGCCTCTATGCCCTTTGTTGAGACTAGGCTTCCGAGAACTTTCCCTTTATGAATGCCGAAAACGCACTTTTCAGGATTAAACTTCAGATTCGCTGCTCTCAAGTTCGCGAATGTCTCTGCCAGATCACTGATATGATCTCTTCTCTGGACACTTTTGATGACTATGTCATCCACGTATGCCAAAATGTTTCTTCGAATTTGAGGGTGGAGGACTATCTCTATCATTCTCGAGAATGTGCATCTTGTGTTCTTCAGCCCCTCTGGCATTCTCACGAAACAAAACGTTCCGAAGGGAGTGATAAAGCTTATCTTTTCTTCGTCTTCCTTATGAACTCTGATCTGATGATATCCTGAGAACATGTCTAGGAGTGAAAGCATCTCACTGTTAGTGGCATCATCTACGATTTTATCTACCCTTTCTAGGGGAAAATCATCTTTCTTGCATGCCTTGTTCAAATCCGTGAAATCTACACACATTCTCCACTTTCCATTCTTCTTCTTCACCGGTACAGTGTTGGCCAGCCAGACTGAATACTTCACTTCTCTGATCACTTTCGCATCTTGCAGCCTTTGAACTTCAGCTTCAACTGCCTTCACTTTTTCTTCGAACATTTTCCGAAGTTTTTGCTTTTTGGGAGCTATTCTTTCATCTGTTTCCATGGCATGTTCAATGATGTCCCTGTCAACACCTTGCAGGTCCTTGGCTGACCAGGCAAAAACATCTTTGTTCCTATTCAGGAATTGAATGAGCTCTTTCTCTTCTTCGGGATTGAGGTTAGCCCCAATTGTTACTGCTCTGCCGGGCATATCATCCAGGTATACTTTCTTGGTTTCATTATCTGCTGCTATCTCAATCTTCTCTTTGTCCCGCTTAGCCTCTTCGTAAGGTTCCTTCCTTTCTTCAACTATTTTCAGCTGGTACACATTTTCCTAGCCTAGAGTATGGCCTTTTTCTATGTTTCTGGCCTCTTGTTGATCGCCGAACACTGTGATAACTCCCTTGGGTGCAGGTATCTTCATACACAAGAATTGTTGTTTTATGACTGCGTTGAATTTGTTCATGAAGCCTCTGCCGAAAATCGCAAGGTACGGGTGATAGATGTCGACCAAATCAAAGGTATGAGTCTCTGTCCTGGCATTGTCAAGATCTCCGAAGGATACAGGAAGCAATATCTTCCCAACTGGCTTGATTGGTTTTCCTCCGAAACCTTGCAGTGGATATTCTGGTGGGTGCAACATGTGCTGGCTCAGGTTCATTTTCTCGAAAGTTTTCAAGAATAGAATATCTGTCGAACTTCCATTGTCTACTAGGACTTTTCCAATGATCCACCCAGCTATGTTTACCTCGATGACCATGGCATCATTGTGAATCACGGATTTCAGTTTGAAATCCTCTTCGGTGAAAGTGGTTGGCACCTTGGCCCATTCTGGTCGCGCAGCTAGACCGTCATTGATGATGGCGTTCACAAACCTAAAATAATTGTTTCTTTGCTTCTTAGTTTCAAATTCCATGGCTGAGCCTCCTGAAATTGGCATGATAGTTCCGAAGGATGGCAAAGCTTTCGAATTCTGGGGTCTTGAACTTGATTCTGGTCTTGACGAACTGTCGGGTGGTGGTGGCAAGATTTCCCGAATTGGCTGTGGTTGCTGGATTAACTGAATTGCCGGTGACTGAGGGAAAAATTGCTGAGAGGGTTGCCATGATGGTTGCAGTTGCGGAAATTGCTGCATTGCGATTGAACTTGGCTGAGAGTTCATGAATTGTGGCTGCCAGAAATTCGGGTGTAGTTCGTTCGACATTGAGGATGCGATGCTCATCAAAGATTTCTCTTGCTGAATTCTTGCGGTGTTCTTCTTGGTTTCTGGGAACCCCTCAGTGCTATGTCCTCTTCAATGATACTGACAATAGAAATACGGGTCTCTTGGGTTGTGATTCGTGAGTCTCGGGGGTCCTCTTCCTCTTTCCCTTCCCCTAGGTGCGAATCCTCCTCTTATGCTTGGTCTGTTGTTCTGGTCAGACTGAGGATTTTCCACATTATTGATGTTTCGTGGATTCTGGGACTGTGATCTCCAAGTCATTTCTCTGTTGCCTTGCCTTTCTTCATTTCGTTCGGCCACTCTTTTGTGGTGATCATCATCGGATAAGATGTATTCTTCTAGTTCATGAAAAAGTTTTTCAACCGTCTTGGGTTTATTTTGCGTCAGATGCGAAGTTGTTGGTCCTGGAGTCAAACCTTTGATCAGTGCCTTGATCGTTGTTTTGTCATCGGCTTCTGGGATCTGGGATCTCTGCTGCATGAATCTTCTCACGAAGTTCCGTAATGGCTCTCTGTGTTTCTGCTTGCAGTGATACAGATCTGATTACTCAACTGTTGTGTCATGGAACATCTGAAATGCTTGCATGAATTTTGTCTTGAGGTCTACCTAGCTATAGACTGAATGCGGTGGCAGCAAAGAATGCCAATTCAGGGCTGGTCCTTCGCAAGAAATGATGAAGGATTTGGCCAGTGCGACATCGTCTCCTCCTGCCGAATTCACAGCCGATTCATACCTCATGAGGAACTGCCTGGAGTTTCCGAAGCCGTTATATTTCGGGAGAGAGACCGGTTTGAACTTTGGTGGCCATGGTGCCGTTTGCAGCCCTATGGATAGAGGTGACTCAGAATTCACAAATTGTGAAATTCCATTTCCCACGATAATTTTTTCTTTCGGGGTTCTTCTGTTTGGTCCAGAGTGAAGTGGTGATTCTTGCCAGAGTGAACTGTTTTCTTGTTCCTTCATCATCATCTATTTCTCTTTGAATTGCTTCGATTTGTTCTTTTGCTTGGTTGAGTTTCTCTAGTTTTTCAGAGGCCTTTCTTTTTGCTTGTAACTTGCTTGCGAATATTTCTTTTTCTTTGTGTAGTTGCTGTATTTTCTGCTGAACTCTTTCTAGTTCTTTGTCTATGGCCTCGTCGTCATCATCATCGTTCTCAAGTGTTTGCTGTTCAGCAGGTTGTTCTTGAATGTGTGCTATTTTTTCAGCTCTTGCTTTCATCAGAGCTTCAAGTTTTGCTCTTTGTTCTTGATCTGTGATGTTAGAAGGTTCGGGAACGAAGGAGATTTCATTGCATTCAAGATGATGGTGCTCTTGATCTGTCTCAGCTGGAATGTTCTTCTTCGACCTCTTCTGTGGTGGTATCGTGAGTTGTTTTTCGGCTGAAACACGGTGGGCGCCAATGTTGGGGGGCATCCAAAAATTCGGATGAAACCCCCGAACACGAGTTGAAGGAAAGTCAAAACGTTCAAGTACACAGATGACGCAAGAGGAGACAAGGAATCTCCCGAAGACTGCTCAAACCTCAAAAGTTGTGAATGCTTTTACACGTGCCCTCGTGCCCCCTTTTATAGGGAGACGAAGGGACTTTTACATTCTGAAAATACCCTCGGACCCAAGGAATATTCCTGGTGTGAACATGTACATGAATGTCTTTTACATCTCATACATTTACAAGCCTGCCACTAGTTCACACACCAAACCCGGACTTTTTGAGACGACGTCTTTGACTTGGCTTCCTACTAATTCGCGAATCTCCCCGTCCAGGAAATCTTCACACGCCGTGACTTTCGAACTCGAACTTCAGCAAATTCCCGAACTTCGCAGATTTCCGATTTCGTGGTTTCGCAGGTTCATGACTCCGGGTCTTCATAGGTTCAAGATTCCAGATCTTCACAAGTTCGCGACTCCGAGCTTCGCAGATCCATGGCTTCGGATCTTCGTAAGTTCGCGATTTCAGAACTTCACAGGTTCAAGATTCCAGATCTTCACAAGTTCACGATTTCGAGCTTTGCATGATTCCTGAAAACTCATTTCACGAATTTTGTAAAACTCGACGTTTCGAGGGTGACGTTTTTTCAAAGAAAACGTCTTTATTGCCTTAGTTGCATAAAATTTCGACATAGTTTCATAACAATTACATTGAGAAATACAATTCTTAGAATGAAAGTTCAACGACGTGGCCTGGTTCGCGGCTACTATTCTCAGCAACATCACTAGCATAGGTGAAGTCGAGCTCAGTAGTGATGGGGCTAAGGGGCTCCGTCTTCGGGATTCTCGAAGATCTAGAGTTCGCAGCAGTAGAGTTCTCGTCCTTATGAAGAAGGAAAAAAGAAGAAAGATCGAAATAGTCCATCGAAAATTTAAGCGAAACTTCAAGCCAAAAAAAGAAAAATCTTGATTTGGATGGGCTTTTTGGAACAGACGCCATGCTTCGCCACTGACAAACATGTTTCTGCGATGAATTCGCAGCAGCATCACATCCTGTGCAGGCCCAACTTGCAAAACCTGCGCAGGTTAAAGTTTACAGACAACTTGTTCAGACAAAATTTCATAGCCTAACAAAGTTACAGATGTACACAAGGGCCATGAAGGGCAAATTTTCATCAATGATTAGCCTATGATGTCAACCTTCGGGGAATCTTCCTCAGCATCGGAGGTACGATCGCCATCAGCGCTGTCGTCGCTGCTATCGCCAGAGTCCTCCCCATCTGTGTCAGTGATGTCATCTTCTTCATCTTCAGAGGAAGACTCTGGCAGTGTAGTGTTCTTTGCCCGTTCCTCCTCTTCGAGCAACTAAAGAGAGCAAAAGAAAAATATAAGAAAAATAGAAGAAATTTCGCGAATTCGCAAAAATCAGCAGCGTTTCTAAAAAAATCAACCTGGGCAAGTTTAGCACAAGCGACGTTCTTAACAGTTTCTCTCCCGCTAGCAAACCAAAATTCCCTAGCGTACTTAGTTTTGCGAGGACGTCTTCATTAGGCTGAAGTCTCGAAGTGCTCGAAGAATCAGGAAATTGTGGAAGTTTCTCGCGAAACTTCACAAGATCAGCACAGTCAAAATCGTGGAGCAGCTTCAGAATGCTTTCGACTGAAAACGCCACAGCAAAATCACTAGCACCAGTAATAACCTCGGGCAGGGCCTTGAATTCGGTCTCAATCCAACTCATGAAATCAGGAAGGCTTATATCAGCAGGAAGTGGAGCAGGACGAACGCCGAAATTCTTCAAAGATTTCTCATATTCCTTGAATAGAAGATGCAACTTGTTAATGATGTCAGAAATGTCTTTCCCCGAGGCTTCCCTCTATTCAGCTAGTGCTCTCTCAAGATCCTAAATTTCTTACTCTTTGCTGCTCAGTGTCTTCGCGAGATCAGCATTGTTATGGTGAAGATCCTCAACAGTTTTCGAAGATTTATCATGATCTTTACGAAGGTTTTCAATTAAACTCAGATCATCATCGTGAGTTTTTTGCAGTTTCTCGAAATCCTTCTTAGATTGTTCGAGAGCCTCTTCGGCGATCCTCTTGCCATCTTGGCGCTACCTAATTGTCTCTGGCAGTTCGACTACCTTCTTCTCAAGGTCGAGATTCGCGGATTGAGGAAGATTGAAGTTGCGCTTAAGCTCTTTAGACTCCTGAGATAGCTGTTTGTTCACCTTCTCTTGTTCAATAAGACGCTCAGCAACAGTCTTTCCAAGCATGGAGGATTTAAGAGAATAATCTTCTTGGTACTTCGCGAGTCTGGATGGCGGGTATGAACGAAGAAGATCTTTAAATTCTGAAAAAATTACATAATTAAAGTCATAAGTAGGAAATCGTAAAGTTGCGAAGTCGAAGAGTCAACGAAAAAGAGATGAACCTTTTGCGCTTAGGTTTTGTATGGTAACCTTCTTCCCCGAACTCGTAGAAGATTTACCCAAAGAAGCGGAAGTTTTCTTCAAAGAGGAGCGAGGTTCCTTTCCAGAACCACGAACAGCTCCTCCGAGCATGTGAAGTGATTGTTCCGAACTCCCCTCTCCTGTTTCATCAATAAGCGCATATGATTTCCAAAGTGTTAAAATCTTGGGTGCGCCACCTTTGTTTCTAGCCATTTCGCAGCCAATACTTAGCAATTCACCGCGATATGACGTACCGAAGCTCTTATTGAAAGCGGCAACAGAAGGAGAAGGATCTTGGCCCTCAGGGAGATCTTCGCGAGTCTCAAGCAAGGCAACATTTTGGATGGGATCTTCGCCCTTGTGAATGGTTAGATCAAGATCTCTCGTGAATTCGGGAGATGCCTCCTCTTGAGGATGGGCGAACTGAGGAACAACAGTATCCATAGCAGCAACAGGAGCCTCAGTAGCAGCAGTAGAAACGACCTCCTTCTGAACTTCTTCAGCAACATCTGAAAAAGAGCCAATATCCATGAATTCATTCTCAGAACTTGGAGTATGCCGGGCAGGAAAGTAGAATCGTAGGAAAGGCCAAGAGGAAAAACCTTTCTATGCAGGCTCCATCGGGAAATCATCGTCGAAAGTGGAAGGGACCCGCCGAACTTCAGAAGAGACAATCTTTTTAACGGCCTTCTTAGCTTTCTTGTGCCTCATCTGAGCAAGGCTGGAGGACACCTGGAGTTCAACGTCCGAAACTTGTTCGGAAGATCTGCGTTTGCGACGACTCGAGAGACTTTGTTTTTGAGGGTACAACACTAGAGGATGTAGTCTCGTCGGCAATCGAAAGGCTGCTCTTGGAAGATCTTCTTCTCGGAGCTCTTGGGGGAGCAGTTGAGCAACTGGCAATAGCAACCGCGGGTATCTTCAGTTTTCGACCTGGGCGCCGAGAGTGAAAAGATTTGTCCCCGCAAACTTCAGAGAATACATGATTTATCCTCCTCTTGTGCTTCACCAAGCTCTTATATGCTTTGTACTCATTCATAGTGTATTCACCAATCATGAGGTTCACTCTCCTTTCGATTTCAAGCATAAAATCGTCGGCACTCTGGCCGTCCCTCAGTTGAATGCCGAACTTCAGGAAAGGAACTTCTTGCGCTGCCCAGTTAACATTGAAGTTCACGATCTCAGTCGGGGCCCAGCCATAAGAAATTGGCCAAATTCGGACAGCAACAAATTCTTCAATAATGCTGCGCCTTCCAAGGATACTACTCGCAAGGTGAAATGCATTCTCGCAACTCCTGATCCCAGCTGCCCGATGATTGTAGGCCGCAGTGCTCACAGCATTTAAGGCCTCAATAGGCGAGGAGAGGGGATGAGTTGGACCTTCGTAGCCAGGAATCGTAGACATGTCAACTTTGACATAGAACCAATACGAGCTCCAGTCTTCTGTGAAATTTGTTTTGCAGCAGGGCGCGATCTGAATTCGCGTAATCCCTTTTCACGTATTCTGTCGACGAGTGTTGAAAGTGCAGCATGTATAGTGAGCCTCGTAGAACTGACCGTCGTCGACCTTAATGACATCTGGCATGATGACCAACTAACAAAATCGGGCGAAAGCGTCAGCTCCAAAGTTGCAGTCGAAGGTCTTCATGATCCAAATAAACTTGGACACTTCCAAGAAAGAGGTCGGCGAAAGCTGATGAATCTTCACAGAGAAAGCGTCCAAAATCGCAGGAAGAAGAGGATCGCAGGGAAATCTTAGTCTGCAGGTGAAGAAATCACGGAACACAACAACTTCACCAGCTTCGGGAGTAGGAGTCTGTTCGTCTAGTGGAGCACGTCCGGTACCCACGGGAAAAAAATCTAGCAGCCTCGTAATCTCTGATCATGTTGGCTGTAACCTTGGATACTCCGAAAACAAGAGACAGAGGAAGAGGCCCCGCCTGCTTGGCTGTGATCAGATCTCTGACGTCGGCGACAACATCTCCGACGTCTTCATCGTCCGACCTGACCTCCCCATCTTTGTGACTCCTAGACCTGCTAGCAGGAGGAGATGAGTGCCCCTCTGGGAGCTGTGCGGTCTCAGGATTATGAACTTCTGGCTCGGCCGGAAGGCCAGCTGCAGCCAGCTCCTCGGTCGTCATAGGTCTTGCAGTGCTTTTAGTTTGAGCCATCTGATTCGACAGTAATATAAGTAAGAAATAATAAAGATGACATTCGTAAGAAATAACAAGGCATCATTTATAAATGAAGTTCGCAAAACAAAAAATACGAATACGATGAAAAGTAAAAACGACAACTAAGTAACAAAGAAAGCAATACCGTAGAAAGTCCGAGGAAGTCTCGAAGCTACAAACACTTGGTCCGGAGGCGCTTTTCTGCGAAAGTGCGAACTAAAATTCGGAAGAAAGCGAGGAAGCGGTGAAAATTTTTACAGTGACAAACTTCTATTTATAGGGGCGAGGGGGGAGGCAGTTCCACGAATCCGCCTCGATTCGAGCGTTGCGAGATTTCCGGAGGACGCGTGTCCACTCCGACGTTCCGAGGGTGATGTTTTTTACTGAAATTCTAAGATTTTTGTGGAATCGGATCGTCCGAGTCAACCCGCTTCCCCGAGGGGCTAGTGTTGGGGAATTCAGGAAAATCTGTCACCCTCGAACCGTCGAGTTTTATGAAATTCGTGAAATGAGTTTTCAGGAATCTCGAGCTTGCGAAATCAGGAATCTTGAACCTGCGAAGCTCCGAAGTCGCGAACTTGCGAAGATCTGGAATCTTGAGCCTGCGAAGCTCAGGAATCTAACTTGCGAAGATCTGGAATCTCGAACCTGCGAAGCTCCGGAGTTGCGGACCTGCGAAATCTGTAATCTTGAACCTGCGAAGCACCTGAAGTCATGAACCAGCAAAATCACGAAATCAGAAGTATGTGAAATTCGAGAGTCTGCCGAAGTTCGAATTCGGAAGTCGCGGCGTATGAAGACTCTCTGAATGGGAGATTCACGAATTAATAGGAGGCCAAGTCAAAGACGTCATATCAAAAAGTCCGGGTTTGGTGTGTGAACTAGTGGCAGGCTTGTAAATGTATGAGATGTAAAAGACTTCAATGTACATGTTCACATTAGGAATATTCTTTGAGCTCGAGGGTGTTTTCGGAATGTAAAAGTCCCTTCGTCTCCATATAAAATGGGGCGTGAGGGTACGTGTAAAAGGATTCACAACTGTTGAGGCTTGAGCAGTTTTTAGGAGATTCCTTGTCTCCTTTAGCCTCATGTGTGTACTTGAACTGAACGTGTCTGTTTTCCTTTCTCTCGTGTTCGGGGATCCTATCCGGATTTTCGGATACCCCCAACAGACCTTAGCATGAATGATATCGGTGGAGACAACATCCGTTCTGCTGGTTTTGAGAGGTTCACTTTCCTAACCCACCTAAACCTTTCCAATTCTGGATTATATGGTGAGATACCTCCTGGCATCAGTAAACTAGTGAACCTTCTCTCCTTGGATCTTTCAACATACTATGTTGATTATCATAACAACTTTTATGGTCCAAACTCTCATGGTTATTATGATAATTATTTACGGGAATCTAGTATTGGTACCCTTGTGGCAAACCTCAGCAACTTAAGAGAGCTCTACCTTGACTCAGTGGACTTGTCTTATAGTGGAGAAGAGTGGGGCACATCTCTTGCTGAATATATTCCTCAACTTCAGGTACTTAGTTTGGCTTATTGTGGCCTGAGTGATCCTATTCATAAATCACTCTTGAGACTCCATTCTCTTGTTGTGATCAACCTCCAAGAAAACTTTGATATAACTGCTGGTCCATTTCCAGAGTTCTTCATGGATTTTGTCAATTTAACCGTGCTTCAACTTTCTGCAACAAATCTTGAGGGGTGGTTCCCCTCTAGAGCCTTCCAATCGAAAAATCTAAGGGTCCTCGATTTGTCCCATAATATGAATCTATCAGGCCATTTGCCGAACTTTTCTTAGAGACTTTAAGACTTGATGTGACCAACTTTGTAAATGCCGGACCAAGTTCTTCTAGTAATTTCACGTCGGTGAAGGAGTTGGGTCTTAACAGGAATTTAGTTTCTGTGGATATTCTCTCTGCATTTAATAGATTTAATTCTCTACAGCAGCTGGACCTTGATCTATCATATAACTACATTAATGGCCCGATTCCACCTTGTCTTATTGAAAATGTTCCGTTAAGTGTTTTAAATTTGAGGGAGAATCGCTTTGAAGGGACATTGCCTTCCAATGTAACAACAAGGGGTCTGTTTGGATGGTGGGGTAAATAGAGTAAATGAGGCAAATTTACCCTTAATTTACCCTTAAGGTGCCAAACATGTGGGGCAAATGTGGTGGGGCAAATGTTTTGCCCCCCTAATTCCATTTACCCCTAAAAGGTAGCAAATTGGAGCAAATTTGTGGTGGGCCCCGCTCTCCCTCTCTCATCCACATTCACATTTACCCCTCCATCCAAACACTCCAAGGGGCAAATATTAATAGGGGCAAATGGGAGAGGCAAATCATTTTCCTTGGGGTAAATATTTACCCCTATCATCCAAACAGTGCCAAGATGTCATTTACAGACAATAGATTTACATGGCAATAAGGGCACTGTTTGGATGGTAGGGGTAAATATTTACCCAAGGAAAATGATTTGCCCCTCCCATTTGCCCCTACTAATATTTGCCCCTTGGGGTGTTTGGATGGAGTGGTAAATGTGGATGTGGATGAGAGAGGGAGAGCGGGACCCACCACAAATTTGCTCCAATTTGCTATCTTTTAGGGGTAAATGGAATTAGGGGGGCAAAACATTTGCCCCACCACATTTGCCCCACATGTTTGGCACCTTAGGGGTAAATTAGGGGTAAATTTGCCCCATTTACCTCATTTACCCCACCATCCAAACAGGCCCAAGATCGAAGGACGGCTTCCTAGGGGCCTTTCTAACTGTGCATACTTGGAGGTTATAGACTTTAGAAGCAACAAAATAGCTGATACTTTTCCTTCTTGGTTGAGGGGGCTTCCCAAGCTTTCTGTACTCGTCCTGAGATCAAACCAAATGTATGGCACCATAGGTGATATTGTTGGGGACACAAAATGTGAGGAATGTTTCCCTAGCTTGCAAATTATCGATCTTGCCTCAAACAACTTCTCTGGTACTTTGAGGCCACACTGGTTCAAGCAGTTAAAGTCAATGATGGTAGAGTTTAATAGTTTTGGGAAAACTCTCAAAACTCTAAACACTGGATACGTAGATGAACTGTTCTATCAATATTCTGTTGAGATCATGTACAAGGGGGCTGATATGCCATTTGGAAGGTTGCTGTCTACCGTAACAGCAATTGACTTCTCAAACAATAGATTGGAGGGCACCATTCCTGAAACACTTGGAGGACTTGTATCACTACGCGTACTGAGTCTGTCACACAATGCCTTCACTGGAAAAATTCCAGCCCAACTTGGCCGCATGACTGATTTGGAATCACTAGACCTGTCCTGCAACCAACTCTCAGGCGACATTCCACAGGAGCTAACTGACCTCACCTTTCTTGGCTCCCTAAACTTGTCATACAATCACTTGGTGGGAAAGATACCGCAATCACGTCAGTTCTCCACATTTGACAGCAGCTCATTTGAAGGTAATGCAGGATTGTGCGGGCTGCAATTGCCAGAATTTCCTTATGGTGGTTCACCTCACTCTCCAGGTGTGCCAAATGGGGATAAATCTCCTCGTCGTATTGATGTGGCTTTGTTTCTCTTCGTTGGGATTGGCTTTGGCGTTGGCTTTGCAGCTGCTATTGTGGTCAAATGGGACCGGTTTGGCAGATGGTTTACTGCAACTGCAAGAGCCTCGCGTACTTGATCACCACCTGTCATGTTCGGGCGCAAGTACACTAGGCGTCGCCGAGCCAGGGACGTGCGCCGAGCCCAGGAACGCGCCGAGCAGCTGGCCAGGGGCGCGCAGGATCAGAGCCCAGGCGCACAGGGGCAGGTGACGGGCGCCGGGTCCACAAGTGGCTAAGAAGGAAGCATGGATTAGATGTGTTTCTATTATTAGTCTTCCTATTATTAGTTCCTTTATTTATGGAGATTGTTACTCCAAGTTTGTTGGGCCATAGGCCATTTATATCTGTACTCGTGTGATGGAACGAAACAAGGAATAATCAGCTATTCAATCTCCTTCCTCTTCTCCTAAGCCGGCAGCCAGGGGGTATAACCCGGTTGACGAAGAACCACGGCGTGGGGGCATAACCCTGCCGAGTACCACGGATCGAGACTACGAACTCCGCAGTCGAGGTCCGGCAAGTCGAGGATTTGACGACCTTGACAACCTGGTATCAACAGTCCGGCGATCCTCTTCCTCCCTCTCTCAAACAACCAACCCCTCTACATCCGCCGCACCCCACCACAACTCGCCGCCGCCTCCTTCGCCGTCGTCAGCCATGGGCGATCAGCCCTCCCTCGCTGATCTCATGGCGGAGATCAAGGCCCTCGCCACGAAGATGACGTCCGTAGAGACGAAGATGACATCCGTCGAGGCCGACCTGGAGAGCATCAAGGCCAAGGACCCCTCGTCGTCGGCTACCGGCGGTGGCCGCCCCGAGCCGGCCCACGACATCGACCGTCCTCCCAGATTCCAGAAGCTGGACTTTCCGCGCTACGACGGCAAGACCGACCCGATGCTCTTCATCAACAAATGCGAGTCGTACTTTGTAACGCCCGCGTTTTTAGCTCTAAATAAATCACCTACTAAATCATGCGTAATTTCAAAAACCGATCCGCCGAGCTCAGTTACCATTCAAACCCTAGCCGCTGTGTTCTCTCTCTCCCTCTCTCGCTCTCTCTCTCTCCCCGACGCGCGTGCCGCGATTCCCGCCGGCACCGCACCTCGGCCGCACCCCTGCGCGCCTTCCCAACGCCGCGGTCGGCCACCGGCCGGGAATCCCGCGCACGCCGCGGTCCCGCCGGCCGGTCCGCCTCGTCATCACCGCCGGCCCGAAAATCACGCTGACACCCGAAAAACCGGGAAAAACCCCCGCGAAACCCTCCCCAAATTTCCCTGACAATTTTCCGGATTTTCCAAAATCCCTTCTCCTATTTTTCCCTCTCTCTTCTTATTTTTCCTCCCCTTATTTTCCTTTTCTTTTCTTTCTTTCTTTTTCCTTCTCCTTTTTCCTCTTTTTCTTTTTCCCTTCTTTTCTTTTCCTCCTCCTCCCTTCTCCTTCCTCCCGCGCGGCCAGCACCCCCGCGCCCCCGACCACCGCCTGAACCCGGGCCCGCGACCCGCCGCAAGACCGAGGGCCGACCGAGGACGGCCGCACGCCGGCCCGCGCCCGGCCGGCGACACGCCACCGCGCCGGTGACCTCTTCCCCCCCCTTCCTTCTCTCCTCCCATCGGCCGCGCCGCGCCGTTGACGGCCGGGCCGGCAGCACGGGCCCGCGTGGCCGCACGCCGACCACGCCGCCCACACAAGCACGCCACCGTTTCCCCCCTCTCTTCACCGCCCGAGCGACCGAAAAGACCCCTCCCCGGCGCCGGCGACAAGCCGAGCCGTCACCTCCGGCCAACCCATCGCGCCGCCATTAACTCCCTGCCCGAGCCGTCCACTCCACCACCGGCCGGCGCAGCCCGCCCCGCGCCTGCACGACGGGTCTAATCCCCGGCCAAATCCCTGCACAAGTTGACCCGACCGAGCCCTTGCGAAGCCGCCCGAGCTCGCCGGAGTTGTCCTCGCCGGAGAAATATCTCCGCTCCCGAACCGCCTCTCGCCGCCTATAAAAGGGGCCGACGGCCTCCCCGGCTCGCCGCACCACACCAGCACAGCCTCACCGCACCTCCTCCCCTCCTCCCCGAACTCCACAGCGCCGCCGCCCCCTAGCACCGCCGCCGCGCCACTGCCTCCTCGTAGAGCCGCCTCCACCGTGCGCAATAGCTCGAGGTGAGCACGAGAATAGGTTCCCCTCGCCCTCCTCTCTCTTTTCCCCTCATCCCCGGCCGTCACCGTGGCCGGAGCCGCCGGAGAGCACCCCACCGGCCGGCCTCCTGCACGGTTCGACCCCCCCTGTTCTCTGCTCTGAATCGAAGGGGGAAGGGGGAGGAAGAAGGGCACTTTTGCCCAAAGACCCCCCTGCCTTCCCCTTATCACTTCAAAACCGAGCCCTCCTTTCTTATTCCCTCTATTCTTCCCAATTAAGTCCCTAGGTCAATAGTTAATTAAAGGTTAAACACTGTTATACCCTAGAATAAATTACAAAATGACCCTAACTTAGTTTAGATTAGCATAAACACCCTTCTTACCACTTGTAGGGATTGCTAATAGGTCCCTGACCCCTATACCACCCCGGTGACCCAACAATTACGGTTAAACCCCGACCTCACCCCGCTATTCCCTAGGGCTTATATATACCCCTCCTCCGCTCACTTTTCCTCCCCGAGCTCGGCCGGAAACATGTGTGCTAATACTGCTTGCTTGCTTGTGTGAGTGCTATAGCCGACGGAGTAGACGGAGGAAGGTACCCCGAGCCAGAGATCGAAGCCGACTACTGCGAGCAGGAGCCCGAGGTCCCGAACGCCGAGCCGGCACTCCCCGAAGACTTCGAAGACGGCAAGTTCAACCTTCCCCTTTGATGCATGCTTCTGTCCTAGTTTTATAAATATACCCTATACCCGTTTTATAAATTGCATATTGTTTTACTGCAAAACATGGTAGGATAGCCACCCTTGATTGCTATGATTGAACCTTGTTTTGGCCTAAATGAGTGCTTTAAAAATGTGTGTGTGCTTTTAAAATGTGTGAGTGCTTTGAAAACAAAAAGTGGATATGTTTGGAAAATGAGCAAAGAACTGGGTAGACGGGATGGACGTGTGTGTCAGGAGTATGGGTGAGCTCGTACCTGTGTGGTTGAGCATGTTGGGAGTTGTCCATCTTGTCGGTTAAGGACCGGGTTGCGTGACATCTCACCTGACCCAAATCATCGTACAACCACTCGACCGTTGTATGTGGCAACGGCTTAGCATAAACCCCACTAGTTAATCTACTTGCCATCTGGTGTGCGGGTGAGCAGCGGGAGACCAAGGAGTAGGGGTACGCTCTGTGTGAGGTACGCCCTGGTTATGTGGTATAACCCCTTGGGTGCTTCCGTGGTGGCTCGTAGTGTTAGCTAAGGTGGGTAATGGCTTTGATAGGATCCGTACCGGCACTGAGGTGTCCGTGTGATGGTACCCTACTTGTGGGTAAAGATGTACAACCTCTGCAGAGTGTCAAACCTATTCGAATAGCCGTGTCCACGGTATTGGACGAGTCACGGTGTGGTCACAAAAACTAGTGTTTGGGATGGGATGTTTTCCGGTGTGAGTTGTTTTCCGGTGATGTGTGTGTGTGGCTGTGTGCCTGGGCTACGACGGACGGGAAGTCCGGTAGATCCACAGTGGTTTTTCCTAAAACAAGTGAGTTACTTGGGTTATGAAAATGATTTGCGAAAACCTTTTTGAAATGAACCCCTGCATGTGTAAGTTTGCTAAATGAACCTCAACCTGATCCTTGTTATACCCTATGCATGATTCTGTTTATAAGCCCCTCCGTGGGTGGGGTTGGATTTGCTGAGTACGTATGTGCTCACCCTTGTTTTACTAACTATTTTACAGAAGAGGATCCCGATTACATACCCGAAGACGTTGAGTAGGTTGTGCCCTACACCCAACCGTGCCTGTGTACCAGGGCCCTACCGAAAGCTTCCATGGTGTGGTACTCTGAGGAGGCTATGGAAGCCTTTGCTATCGTAGTGTGGTCGCTAGCGTTTGTGTTGTTCATTGTAGCGTTGGCACTACCGTGCCCTTTTTGTAACCGTAATGTAAAAGACTGATTCCACCTGTTGTAATAAATGTGCTACCAGCCTCCTGGGACTGGTATTTGTGTCACATTTGGTCACCTCTGATGAGGGGACGCTTCATACTTCCGGCAGCAGCGCACCATGCCTGAGGAGCGCGTCTGGATGGCGTCATACAACCTCGAGGACGTCGCTCAGCTCTGGTTCATCCAGCTCCAGGAGGACGAGGGCACGCCGACGTGGACACGCTTCAAGGACGGCCTCAGTCTGCGTTTCGGGCCGCCCTTGCGCTCGGCGCCTCTGTTCGAGTTGGCGGAGTGTCGGCGCACCGGCACCGTGGAGGAGTACTCCAATCGCTTCCAGGCTCTCCTACCCCACGCCGGCCACCTCACGGAGTGTCAGCGCGTCCAGCTCTTCATCGGGGGCCTCCTGCCGCCGCTGAGCCACTTCGTTCGGATCCATAGCCCGGCGACACTGGAGGCGGCTATGAGTCTGGCTCGGCAGGTGGAGTTGATCGAGCTCGACAGGATGCAGCAGGCGCCGGCCAAACCCGCGCCTCGCGCGTTTCGCCGCCCCGCGCGCCGCGTCCCGCGCTACCCGCGGCTCCGCCCCCGCTCGCCCTTCCGCCCCTCGCGCCACCGCACCACATGCCGCCCCCGCCACCCCCCCCCGCCCGGGCGCGGCCAATCGGGCGAAACGCCTCTCGCCTGAGGAGCAGGCGGAACGTCGACGCCTTGGCCTATGCTACAATTGCGATGAGCCCTATTCTAGGGGCCATAACCGGACCCTCGCCGCGCATCTTCTACATCGACGGCGTGGAGATCGATGAGGACGGGGCGGCCGAGGAGGCGCCGGTGTTCTCCCTCCACGCGGTCGCCGGGGTGGCCATCAGCAGCACCATCCAACTCCGCGTGCATGTGGGCTCGGCGGACTTCATCGCGTTGATCGACACCGGCTCCACGCATAGCTTCATCGGGGAGGCCGCGGCCCAGCGCGCAGGGCTGCCCATCGAGCCGCGCCTGCGGCTAACGGCGACGGTGGCTAATGGCGAGCACATCTCTTGCCCTGGCGTTCTACGTCAGGCCCCGGTCCTCATCGACGGGCTGAAGTTCAGCGTCGACCTCTACATCATGCCCTTGGCGGGATACGACGTCGTCCTCGGTACTAACTGGATGGCGCCCCTGGGCGACATCGTCTAGAACGTGGCGGCGGGCACGATGGCGTTCACACATGTAGGCCGACACATCTGTTGGCGCGGCACTGCGTCTCCGCCCCCGCCTCGCCTCCATGCGGCCTCGCCCGTCACTGAACCCCTCCTCAATGAGCTGTTGGACGCCTTCGCGGACATCTTCACAGAGCCGACCGGTCTGCCGCCGGCTAGAGGGCGGGCGCACCGCATCACCCTTAAGCTCGGCTCGGCCCCGGTGGCAGTCCGGCCGTACCGCTACCCCGTTGCGCACAAGGATGAGTTGGAGAAGCAATGCGCGGCCATGATGGAGCAAGGCATCGTTCGGCGCAGCGACTCCGCGTTCTCCTCCTCGGTGCTCCTCGTCAAGAAGCCGGATGGATCGTGGCGCTTCTGCGTCGACTACCGCAAGCTGAACTCGATCACGGTGAAGGACGCGTACCCCATCACAGTCGTCGACGAGCTGCTGGACGAGCTCCATGGCGCTCGCTTCTTCACCAAGCTGGACCTGCGGTCGGGGTACCATCAGGTACAAATGTGGGCCGATGATGTCCACAAGACGGCGTTCCGCACCCATGACGGCCTCTATGAGTTCCTTGTGATACCGTTCGGGCTGTGCAACGCCCCGGCCACGTTCCAGGCACTCATGAACGACGTACTCCGCCCCTTCCTCCGTCGCTTTGTGCTTGTGTTCTTTGATGATATTTTGATCTACAACACATCTTGGGCGGATCACCTTCGGCACCTCCGCATCGTCGTCAGCGAGCTCCGTCGCCACACCCTCTTCGTCAAGCGCTCCAAGTGCGCGTTCGGTGTTCCCTCCGTCGCCTACCTCGGCCACACGATCTCGGCAGCAGGAGTGGCCATGGACTCGGCCAAGGTCCAGGCTATCCTGGATTGGCCGGTGCCACGTTCGGCGCGGGCGGTACGCGGCTTCCTCGGCTTGGCGGGTTACTACCGCAAATTCATCCACAACTACGGCTCCATCGCGGCGCCGCTCACCGCCCTGCTCAAACGGGACGGCTTCGCCTGGAGCGACGAGGCTGCCGCGGCTTTCGCCGCCCTCAAAGGCGCCGTTACCACCGCACCGGTGCTGGGCATGCCGGACTTCGCCAAGCAGTTCATCGTCGAGTGCGACGCGTCGTCCCACGGGTTCGGTGCAGTTCTCATCCAAGACGGCCATCCGATCTCCTTCTACAGCCCTCCAGTGGCGCCGCGGCACCGGGCGCTCGCTGCATACGAGCGGGAGCTCATCGGTCTCGTCCAGGCGGTGCGCCATTGGCGGCCATACTTGTGGGGATGCCGTTTCATCGTGCGGACCGACCACTACAGTCTAAAGTACCTGCTGGACCAGCGCTTGGCCACCATACCGCAACACCATTGGGTGGGCAAGCTGTTGGGCTTCGATTTCTCCGTGGAGTACAAGCCTGGGGCGGCGAACTCCGTCGCAGACGCGCTGTCTAGGCGGGACACCGAGGATGGGGCGCTGCTGGCCCTCTCTGGCCCACGTTTCGACTTCGTCGACCGTCTTCGTCAGGCCCAGCTCGAGGACCCGGCACTCGTGGCGCTGCATGGCGAGATCGCTAGTGGAAACAAGCAGGCGCCCTGGGCAGTCGTCGACGGCATGGTGCTATTCAGGGACCGCCTGTACATCCCGCCAACCTCGCCGCTACGACAGGAGATCCTGCAGGCGATCCATGAGGATGGTCATGAGGGCGTACAACGCACCCTCCACCGACTCCGCCGTGATTTTCATTTTCCTAACATGAAGGACATTGTGCAGGATTGGGTGCGTTCTTGTGCGGTCTGTCAGCGCAATAAGTCTGAACACCTACACCCGGCAGGCCTCTTGCTACCGCTTCCAGTGCCGCAGGGTGTGTGGACGGATATCGCGCTGGATTTTGTGGAGGCCCTGCCGCGCGTCCGCGGGAAGTCAGTGATCCTCACGGTGGTGGACAGGCTGAGCAAGTATTGCCACTTCATTCCCTTGGCGCATCCGTACTCCGCCGAGTCTGTCGCTCAGGCTTTCTTCACCGAAGTCGTCCGCCTACACAGGGTGCCGCAATCCATGGTCTCCGACAGGGACACTGTCTTCACATCTCTGTTTTGGCAGGACCTCATGCGGCTGATGGGCACCAAGCTTCACATGACGACGGTGTTCCACCCTCAGTCGGACGGGCAGTCCGAGTCGGCCAACCGCGTCATCATCATGTACTTGCGGTGTCTCACGGGGGATCGGCCACGCCAGTGGCTACGATGGCTGCCTTGGGCGGAGTACATGTTCAACACCGCCTACCAGTCGTCGCCGCGGGACACACCGTTCCGCGTCGTCTACGGGCGTGACCCGCCCTCCATCCGCTCCTACGAGCCGGGCGACACCAGGGTGCCGGCCGTCGCCAAGACCATGGCCGAGCGTGAGGAGTTCTTGGCCGACATATGTTGTCGCTTGGAGCAAGCTCAAGCCGTCCAGAAGCTGTATTACGACCGCAACCACCGCCCGGTCAATTACCAAGTCGGCGACTGGGCTCTACTTCGTCTACGACAGCGCGCGGCGGCCTCCATGCCCAAGACCACGGGCGGTAAGCTGAAGCCCCGTTTCTGTGGGCCGTATCGCGTCATCGAGCTCATCAATGAGGTGGCTATTCGGCTCGCCCTGCCCGACGGCGCCCGTATCCACGATGTCTTCCATGTAGGGCTGTTGAAGAAGTTCCAGGGCGATCCGCCGGCCGAGACGCCCCCGCTGCCACCTCTTCGTCATGGGGCGCTCGACCCTGAGCCTGAACACGCTGTGCGCTATCGCGTCATGGCCGGTGTGCCCCAGGCCCTCATTCAGTGGAAGGGCGCGTCTGCTGCTTCAGCTACATGGGAGGATATGGCGACGTTCCGCGCCAAGTACCCTGTGTTCCAGCTCGAGGACGAGCTGAGTCTCGGCGGGGAGGGAGATGTCATGTTCGGGCGCAAGTACACTAGGCGTCGCCGAGCCAGGGACGTGCGCCGAGCCCAGAACGCGCCGAGCCGGGCGGCCGGGCGCGCAGGATCGAGCCCGTGCGCACAGGGGGCGAGGTGACGGGCGCCGGGTCCACAAGTGGCTAAGAAGGAAGCATGGATTAGATGTGTTTCTATTATTAGTCTTCCTATTATTAGTTCCTTTATTTATGGAGATTGTTACTCCAAGTTTGTTGGGCCATAGGCCATTTATATCTGTACTCGTGATGGAACGAATCAAGGAATAATCAGCTATTCAATCTCCTTCCTCTTCTCCTAAGCCGACAGCCAGGGGGTATAACCCGGTTGACGAAGAACCACGGCGTGGGGGCATAACCCTGCCGAGTACCACGGATCGAGACTACGAACTCCGCAGTCGAGGTCCGGCAAGTCGAGGATTTGACGACCTTGACACCAGCAGAAGGTGAGAGTTTTTCTCTGAAATACAAGCATTATACTGTCCTGGAACATAAGGGAGCTTATATATGATGAGGCACTAAGGTTTAGTGCACTGTACCTAGCTACCAGTTGTATTTCTCTATAGTCATTAGTTCGGTATTGTACTTATATGTCAGTAATCCTTTTGTTACATCAAGTATATGGCCTTGCAAAAAATCTGAACATTAATTAATTGTGAAATGTGAGCTAAGTTATGTATCTAGCTTACACAAGTATTGTACTCTGTTCAATGTAAGCTGGCTGCTCGATTTAACTATCAGTATGGTACAGTATAAGCACTATTGAAGTCATTTGAAAAAAAACTATTGAAGTCTCAGATGGGTTATATACTCTTAGTTTCTTACGTTAATGTTTTGTTGCGAGATGGAGAATTCTTTTGGCTGGGTTAATTTCCCACAACCCCTCTCTTCTCTATTTTATCTCTACTCTTTTCACAATAGTCCTTACATATTTGATAATTACAACAATACACCAACACTCCCCCTCAAGATGGGCTGAATGTATTCAACATGCCCATCTTGTTACAAGCTAACTCATTGTCCTTAGGACCTAAACCTTTTGTGAGACAATCAGCTAGTTGATCACGAGACTTGACATACTCTAGCCTTAAGACCCCACTGTCCATCTTCTCTTTGATAAAGAACCTGTCAATTTCCACATGCTTCATTCGGTCGAACTGAACCGGATTATTTGCTATATTAATTGCTGCTACATTATCACACTGGAGTGACATAGTATCATTCTTCAACACTCAAAGCTCCTTGAGAAGACCCTTTAACCACATCATCTCACACAAAGCCAAGGCCATTGCTCTATATTCGGCCTCTGCAGTAGACCGAGACACCACAGCTTGCTTCTTGCTTCTCCATGAAACAAGATTACCACCCACAAACACACAATATCCGGATGTGGATCTCCGATCATCCCTATTGCTTGCCCAATCAGCATCACAATATCCCTCTATATTCAAATGATGGTTAGCTCTAAACCACAACCCCTTACCAGGAGTTCCCTTCAAATATCTCAAGATTTGATAAACCACCTCCAGGTGTCCAGTTCTAGGATCATGCATATACCTGCTCACCACACTCACTGCGTAGGCAATGTCAGGCCGAGTATGACAAAGATATAGCAGTCGGCCAACTAACCTCTGATATCTTTCCCGATCCACAGGATCTCCTGACTCAGCACAAATTTGGTGATTTCTATCAATGGCTGATCCACATGGGCGACATCCGAGCATCCCTGTCTCTCCCAGTAGATCAAGGACATACTTCCTCTGGGAGAGAATAATTCCTTTTAATGACCTAGCAATTTCAATCCCAAGGAAGTATCGTAGTGCTCCAAGACCTTTTACCTCAAAGGCTCTACCTAGCCTTTCCTTCAGTTTTTTGATCTCCTCTACATCATCCCCAGTGATCACTATATCATTAACATAGACTGCTAGGATAGTGATACGAGAGCCCTGATGTTTGTAGAATACAGTGTGGTCACCGTTGGATTGGGAGTACCCCATATCACACAATGCCCTCCTGAATCTGTCAAACCATGCACGTGGTGACTACTTCAAGCCATAAAGTGACTTCTTGAGTTTGCATACCTTCCCAAGAGTTTATTCATTTGCAAACCCAGGTGGGATTTCCATATATACCTCTTCTTGCAAATCACCATGAAGAAATGCATTTTTCACATCTAGCTAGTGAAGTGGCCAACCAAAGTTGGCTGCACATGAGATCAATGTCCTCACTGTGCCCATTTTGGCCACAGGTGCAAAAGTTTCATCATAATCGATTCCATATGTTTGGCTATATCCCTTTGCAACCAATCTTACTTTGTACCTCTCCACTTTTCCTTCAGGAGTTTGTTTTACCGTGAAAACCCACTTGCAGCCAACCGCCTTCTTTCCTTTTGGAAGATGAACAAGTTCCCATGTTTTGTTCCTTTGGAGGGCAAGTAGCTCTTCTTCCTTCATTGCATCCTTCCACTTCGGATCTTGTTTAGCACACCTCCAATCGTTCGGAATAGGCACTGCTTGTAGTGATGCAATAAAAGTTCTATATGCAGGAGAGACACTAGAGTATGAAACATACTTAGCAATGTAATGTTCATAGCCATAATGAGAAGGAGGTTTACCAGCATTGATTCTAGGATCTCTACCTAGTGCAAGGGGCAACTCTACATGTTCAGAGGTGGGAGAGGCATTACCAGTTGGGGGTGGCGAGGTTGATGGAGAGGAGTCCGAGGAGGGACGTGGGACTGGAGCTTCAGCTTGTTTGGGTTGTGGTTGCTCCCCCTGTTTCTTAAACCGCCGCCGAAAGTACACTATGGGTTTCTCCCCTGCTTCTCATTCACCTCATTCACCTTTTCATTTGTAGGGCATGGAATTGTCCCCACAATCACGTCTTCATTCTCCTGAGCATCACCCATATTAACCTCTTCATGCTCCACAATGACATCTTCATTCTCCTGAACATCACCCATATTAACCTCTTCATTCTCTTGAACCTCACTCCTCACCTGGACAACAGACTCATTCATAGGACACGGGATTGTCCCAACAAGCACTTCCTCACAAGTCACCTTTTTACCATTATGTTGCACATCTCCATTCTCACTCTCCCCCTCTCTACTCTCACTCTCAATGAGTGAAGAGAACTCCTCTAAGAATGGATCAAGATCATTTTTCTTTGTGTAGTATGGTTCTTCCTCACGAAATGTCACATCCATACTCACAAACAACCTCCTGCCAATGGGGTCCCAATGCTTGTGCCCTTTCTGAGTGGAGGCATACCCCACAAATATGCACTTAATTGCTTGTGGATATTGCTTGCCCACCATAGGTCTATGATCTTTTACAAAGCAAACACAACCAAAAACCTTGGGTGGAACTTTAAAGTCACTCGTTCCCAGCAAGAGCTCAGCAGGTGATTTCATACCAAGTATTCTTGATGGCATCCGATTGAAAAGATATGTGGTTTTCATCACTGCCTCACTCCATAAATACTTAGGTACATTCATTTGAAACATGAGAGACCTAGCTACCTCCAATAAATGGTGATTTTTTCTCTCAGCTACACCATTCTGAGGAGGGGTTCCAGGTCAAGTTGTTTGATGAACAATTCCTTGGTCTGAGATATATGCTCCAAGTGCATTATTCACATATTCTGTTCCATTATCAGTCCGAAGAATTCGGACCCTTGCATTAAACTGATTTGCAACCAATTTGTGGAAGTCTTGAAAGCATTGAAACACCTCACTCTTATGCTTAATCATATAGGTCCGAGTCATACGTGTATAGCAATCAATAAAGGTGACAAACCATTTAGCACCACTCACAGAAGTAATTGAACATGGCCCCAAACATCTGAGTGTATTAGAATAAATGGTTCACAACTGCGAAGACCAATACTAGGATAGATGGATCTAGTATGCTTCCCAAGTTCACATGCATCACATACAAGTCTACTCTTATCCACCTTTTTGAACTTAGCAGGGTATAACCTACTTAAGCTTTCAAAAGATACATGTCCTAACCGACAATGAAGCAGTAGAATCTCTTTCACATCTCCTCCAGTTGTTGCTGCTATCAACGTTGGCTCCTCATGACTGATGAACCACAACCCATCACGCCTGACTCTAGTCCCAATCCTTCTCCCAGTTCCCCTCTCCTGAAAAACACAAGAATTTTCATCAAATGTTACTGTGCACTTGAATTGATCAATGATTGAGCTAACAGAAATGAGGTTGACTGGGAAAGATGGAACATGCAAGACTAATGATAGGCTAATAGAAGGTGTACACTCTATGGACCCTACACCATGAACCTGTCAGGATGTACAATCATCAACTTGAACCGACTCAGAATGAGAAGTGTATGGATTGTATGTTTTGAAAGAACTAGACATGCATGTAATATGTTTGGATGCTCCTGAATCTATGACCCAATCTATATGATGCCTATATGAGGATGCAAGTGCCTGTGCCTGAGTACCTTCGCCCATGTGGGCATAGTTGGCAAAGTTACCGAAGTTGGTGGTGGTGTGCTCAAGTGAAGTGGAGATCTCATGAGATTTGTTCTTTTGCCGCTGTTCCCACAGCCTAGCCTGTTTACCAGTCAGGGTAACAGATGAAGTCTCCTCAGAAGTGGCTATATTGGATCTAGGGCCATCACGGCCTCTACCTCGGCCTCCACCACGGCTACCACGGTCTCCTCCATAGCCCCCACGAGTACTCCAACGACCTCCACGAGATCCACCTCGACCACCACCACCTCTAGGCTTGGGACAATCATAACTCAAGTGCCCCTTCTCCCCACAATTGTAGCACTCCCTATCTTCAATTGCAACATATGCCGACCTCACAGGATTATTACTACTCATCACACGAAGCCTACTTTCTTCATCAATCATGGCTGCGACAGCCTCATCCATACTAGGAAGACTCTGCTGGTGACAGAAGGCAGCTCTCCTACTCTCAAACTCAGGATCTAGATTCTTCAGGAAGTGAGTCACTCTCCTATCCTCCACCCACTTATGGACAACCTGGGCATCTCGTGGAGTCTCCATTTGGAGAGGGGCATAGTGATCTAGCTCCTCCCACAAATACTGAAGCTCACTAGCATACTACTCCACCGGCCTTCCCCCTTGTTTCACTGCATCTGCCTTGCCCTGAATCTCCATCATCATCATCACATTCCCCTTCCGAGAATATAAGTTACCCAAGGTCCTCCATATCAGTGAAGCAGTGCGCATGGCTTCCACCCTCTTGCTCACAGTAGGAGACATAGACGCCAACAACCATGCTACTATCATAGAGTTTGTTGCATGCCAAACTTTCCACTCAGTGCCGAGCTTATCAGCCGGCTCAACACAAGTCTCCTCCAAATAATGCTCCACTCCCTTGCCTCCTAAAAGAACACGCACTCTCCTGGACCAGCTCAAGTAATTCTTGCTGCCCTCTAGCTTCACATCATTTGGCACAAGCTCCAACTTCAACTTAGATGGGCCTGCATTCGCCTCGCCACCAATCAGACCCAACCCTATAAGCTCCTGGATCATACTCCTCATCTCACTCTTTGTTACCAATGAACTGTCACCACTACCCTCAGTCTATTCCGCCTTCTTCTTCGCTTCAGATTCTTCCGCCTTCTTCGCCTCCATTTCCTCCGGACTCATTTTTACAACTGCAAAAGGAATAGCAGAGAGCTGCCAGCAGCCACACCAATACCCTGCACCTTCTTAATCACCCTGCAGAGATCCTCAAACATCTCCTGCAGCTCCTCCTTCCTCTTCTCCTCAGCACCACACGGTCAGAGACAACTTTTCCACTTCACCCAACACCTCTAGCCACACGCACAACTAGCAGCAGCACTCCGAAGCACCTTCTTCAAGCAGCAGAACTCCACCTCTACCCCGAAGCACCAACTAGCAACAGCACTCCGCCACAGCCCTGGAGCGCCTCCAGCCACCCTCAGCTCCTTCCCCCGAGGCCGCCGCAGCACCTCGTCGCGCTCCCCCAGAGCCGCCTCGTAGGCGCGCGCCCGCGCGCCCGCGCACGATCCGCCTCGACGCCTTCCCCGCGGCTCCGCGCGCCGCTGCAGCGCCCGCCTATGGGCTCCGGCGAGGGTTGGCGGCCGGAATCGCCCGAATCGCCCTAACCCTAACCCTAGCTCTGTATACCATGTTGCGAGATGGGGAATTCTTCTGGCTGGGTTAATTTCCCACAGCCCCTCTCTTCTCTATTTTATCTCTACTCTTTTCACAATAGTCCTTACATATTTGATAATTACAACAATACACCAACATGTTTCAATCCATGGAAAATGCTGCTAGCTTTTATCTGAACTTTGATGCGTGGTGGTCTACACATAAATCATATCATGCTGCAAACAGAGTTGCTACGTAGAGAATTAACAATAGCAAAGCAGAGCAGTAAGTATCAGTGGTAAGTTGCTACCATCCCGGCGGTTTTTTGAACTATCGCAGAAAACTGCGGTTCTTCCGGCGGTAACTTCCCAACATATTTTTCGGACAATCATAACTATTTCATATGAGTTCAGATAGAGATAAAATTTATACAAAAGTTTCAGTACAAGTTCAAACATTTTTTATTTGGAATCATCTTCGTCCTCAAATAGTAGACACATTTTTCAAATCAAATTCCGATTCATTTGTTGGTTTTACAACAGTAACCATCGATTCATTCGGTCAGTTTTTGTGCAACAGTGTCAAATTCGGTCGGATGAAATGACGGTCAAGTTGCTACCATCATTTTAATGAGTGCTATTTTTCTCAAATTTCGTGAGGAGTAGAGCAACTCTAACAGTTTGGCAAACCAACTTAGCATCCATTTAATTTTGACAAAATGAGAAAATTGGCATCTAACAGTTTGGTAAAAAGAAATAAAAAATAGAGAAGTATTTCTGATGTAAGTTTTCAAGAGGTAGAAGAGCATAAACATAATTTTGTTTCTGATTCCTGATGAATCTGAGTTTGACAAGTGAATTATGTCAAATTGTTGGAGATGAACTCTTTTTTTTTAATTGGCATACCTTTTAGAAGTTGACAAAACACAAGATTTGTCAAGTAAAATTTGGCAAACTCTTGTAGATGCTCTAAGTATTATTGCAAAATGGTAAAAGAAATAAAATTAAAAATCTGTGCAGCTAGCTATGCGTGGGCGGTCCAACGTGCCCGAGATACAACCACAAGCCGCGCCCAGTTGCGAGTAGCCTTGGGCACGAAAAACCGAGAACCGAACCGAAAGAATCGGGAACCGGAACCAAAAGAACCGGAACCGAGAAAATCGGTTCGTGTTCGGTTCCAGGAAATCAAGAACCGAAATGACCCAGTTCTTCGGTTCGGTTCCTCGGTTAACCGAACACGAGCAATGAAACAACCCATATATACATTGAGCCCAATAATACCAACAGCCCAACAACATAACAGCCCAATAAAACACCCCAAACCCTAGCTAGCTCCACCAACCCCCACCCGGCCCACCCACACGCCGACGCTCCCAACCGCGTGCCGTGCCGCTCGCCCTCGCACGAGTCGCGAGTCGCGACTCCGCCGCCGCCCGCACTAGCGCCGCTCAATCTCCGCGCCTCCGTCGCGCCCAGCCGCCGGCGCCGCGCTCTCCATCCTCCCTCTCGTCCTCTGCTGCGCCCTCCCTCCTCCCTGCGCCATCTTCACACAGATCCAGAGCACCGGAGGCCGGCATCCCCTGAGGTGGCCCTGCGGAGGTTCAGACCACAAGGCGCAGCCCAGCGGCCGGCATCCCCGAGGCTGCCCTCCCCCGTCCTCAAATCTCGACGCCTGGCGCCCGCGGTCGGCGGTGCCTTGCCCTCTTGCAAGGCTGCGACGCTCCCTCTCTCTCCTCCATCCTCTCTCTGGTTCATTCTTCGGTTCATTCGGTTAGAACCGAAAAGAACCGAACTGGAACCGAACCGAACGGTTCTCTCTTCGGTTCCAACGTCCAGGGACCGAATTTGTGGGAACCGAGTAACCGGACCGCCGATCGGTTAGAACCGAACGCCCAGGCTAGTTGCGAGGCCCATTCATTCACAGCTCACGCCTTTGACCTTTCCTCTCCTAAACCTACCAGTCTTGCACACGCCGGCCGCCGCCGGCAGGCAGGCAGGAAGAGATCAGCGGCCGCGGCCGCAACGAGCCCCTGCGATCCTAGCTTATCCCGATGAATGATGGATCTCTCAGTTACTCCGCCGGTCCTCGAAACACAGCTCGATCGATTTCGATGGAACCCAAGACAGGACCGATCGAAGAAACCAACGCCCAACTCGTGTCATCTTCATTCGGTGCTCTCTCACAAAGTCTCCCGTTTCAGCGATGAAACCGAAGCAAATCCCCCAGACCGACCGGCAATGGCATGGCGAGCAAACCATCTATATATACAGCGCCATTCTACATTGGGTATATCCAGCGCCATTCCCCTGTTTGCCCGATCCTCTCTCCATATAAAACTAGGATCGTGCCCGTGCGTTGCTACGGGCAAAATAATTTTTTTCAAGATACACCGAGCATTGAAAAACATGATAACTTAAGCTTGCATGAACAAACAACAAAAATAGATAATTAACGTTAATGATATAAGTTAACCGTTAAATATAGGAGGACCTAACGTTCTTATGACAACTTTGACAGCACATATATGCACATATTTCAAGACAGATATGTTGGAGCACTCATTCGTATGAATGTACATCAAAATTTAATTAAAAGTGCTTTATGCCATTATCAAAACTCAATCCTCCCATACGACTTCCAGAAGATTGGAGCACCACGTTTTACATCCATACCCTCAGGCTTTCTGCTATGCAAGTTCAAAAAAGAAAAAGTAAAGTGAAACTTTAAAGACATGGAAAAAACGAGCTTGACTTTCTAAAAATGAGAGATGTTGCAGTTTTTAATAGGTCTCAGGTTCACTGGGTACAATTTTAGTTAAATATGTTGTTTTTTGGACTTGAAAACTGAACCACTAAATACTATTTAAAGGATTATGAAACCGTAAAAGTCTAAGACCTAAGAAAGTTTGACTGAATTGTTCAGTTAGCTGGAACCGGAATTGTCAGGTGCCATATCTCTACTCCTAAAAAGCTGAAACTGTTGACTAACCTAGGCATCAACAAAAGGATCAGAACAAAAGGATCAGAAATTCCAAACTGACATTCTTAATGTCTACTTTTCCAAATCAGAGTGCAAGGCTGCGTTGTTTTGTAAATCACCTTGGAACTCAACATAGAACTAATTCAAAGCTCCCTAACATGCTGAAGGGCAGTAGATCAGCTACAGTAACAATTCAGAACATGAAAGTTCTTGAGCCCAAGTTCGTTTGTAAACTAAAATTGCACAAACTTTCCCTTACTGACCAAAGTGCCATGTATTAGAGAACGTGCACGGAAAACATGGAAAAAACATGCAAGGCAATAGAAAGCATTCAAAATAAGACTAATAAGACTACAACTGGTTATATAGAGCACCTGGTTATATTAACACTACTGAAAAGGGGACACCTTGAAAGCTAGTGTAAGAAGCAGAGAACCTCCACCTGAACCAAGATCAAAACTGCTCTGCAGAGGCATTGATGAAACAACATTATGATTGGAGAAAAGAATAGATAACTTTTCACTCAAAGAATTATGCACTTAGGCACAGAGCGAAAACAGAGAAAAACAAAAGAAAAGGAGAAAATTACACATTTTACTAATACACTCAGGAATAATCGTATTTTGCGGGACACCAACAGAAAGTGGTTATGGTCCAAGAAACAAGAATTGGTTGCCTAAATTATTCGGTCTGCCATACAAATCATTCGAAGCAAAGATAGTAGAGAAAACAATACGACACTCTAAATACCTCATGCCTATCAACAACTTCTTATCTAAACATGCCAATAATGCAAGACATACTTAGAACACCCAAATTTGGCCGCAACAGCTTCGTTGTTTCATATCTTCAAAATCTCAACAAAGTTAGCTAGCTGTGTGACTAATTATAATGTCCCAAGATCAACTATCCTTTGAATAGGCCAAGGAACCTTGAGTAGACAGTCAAGAACACCACATGTTGCGTTGTATATATACGTCACAACAAAAGTCAGCTGTGACCATCTTCATAATTAGCATGGGATCAAAGCACATCAAAACAAATGCCCAATTAGCACTCGCAATTCTTTGCAGCACATGAAATCCCTTGGAATTAAAAAACTGGAGGATTTATGGTCAAACCTCAACAACAGTATACATCTAAAGAAAAAAATATATTCTGGACATATTCATGATTTCCTACAAAATGAGAACAGTTTTTTAGTAAATTGCATAAGTAATGTACAAATATACCACGCTGTCAAGTACCCTACCAGACACATGCTATTCTGTAACTTATGTTTATCCCATTGTAGGCACAAAGCAAAATGATCTAGCCATCCAGTTTCTGGAAGAAATGTAGAAAATAAAAAACTACTTACCTCAACGGCTGTATCAACAACATAGGACCTGAGGGTGTCTAGAAGTGATAGATGCAAATTGTTTTTAAATCACTCATCTATACATGCTACCTGCACCACCATCCGCACAAAACAAGCACCCATCATAATTTCAGATATACTCCATTCTTCCAGGGCAACATTTTTCTGCCCATTATTTCCCATGTCAGAAGTACACAGGCAGTTTTTGTAGAAACCGAATGAGATATAACTGATGTAAGCTGAAGCAGGCTTACCATTATCTGTAAATTGACCAGCCAATTCGAGTAACAACTCCTTTGGCCCTCCTACGAATAACCTGTGTCATGCTTATTCAAATCAATATGCTAATTTTTTTAAAGAGCTTCACATTAATAAAGAAGACATGGACTTTTGATGAGCTTCCCAATTTTCGTATAGAAAACAAGATAGGCGTGCAGAAACATAATCTTCTATAGTTTTCAGGGAGCGTAGGGAACCATGGAATATATAACCAAATTACATGATAGTTGATAGTTACCTCTCAAAACTTTGTTTCCTTTTGACTTTGAGCGAAGATCTGATTGGGTAGTGCAAATGATAATAAAATTAGAAATGATCTCCTGATAGCCAAACTTGTATTTCAGTCAAGACGTCAAGCAAATTGGTTCAGTCACCCGAAGCATGTGCACTGTTGGTTTCTGACTTGCCAACAAATGCAAATCCTAAAGCAACCAGAACAACGGAGGCTTACCTAGATGAGAAGCAGTAGATGTGTTGCTAGTGGTTAAGAACAATTGGGCCGCCCCTGTCCATGTCCGCCGGTTGTTTGCCGGCAGTGCTGGGGACGGCGGCGGTCACAACTCACAACTGGGGACGGCGGCGGCGCTCTGGGCCACGGCGCGCGGCGCAACAACCGATTTGGCCCTTCCCTTAGACCGACTCCAACAAGCCTATGCAAAAGGGAGGGGCATTTAGTTGTTTTGCACTGCGCACAGTAGATGGCTGCACGAGGCAAAATATCTAGTCTCCAACTGTGAGAACGCAAACATGGGAGGCAAAAAAAATCTAGCACCTTCTCCCCCGGTGACCCGGTCACTGGAAATCCCCGCCGACACTCCTTCCCGGCTCGGAGGCGGTGGAGGCCATGGTGGCGCGGCAGCACTCTTGTGGCCCGGTAGGAGCGAGCGGCGCACCAACCCAGTGGAATCCTCCCCCGATGCGGCGCAGGTAGGGGGCAACGGCGGCGGAGCGGGGAATGGCGAGGGGGGGGGGGGCGGCGCCGGTGGCGGTGGCCGGAGCCGTCCTCGATCCGCGTCTGCCTCTCGCCGGTGCGGGTGGAGCAGTTCGGGGTCCACTTCCTCCACTCGGTGTTCCTCACCGACGTCGCGCCGCGCCGGCCTCTCCTGCCTCCGCTGCCCGACACGCTCCCTCTCTCTCTGATTCCCTCCCCCTCCCCTGCGACGCTGGGTGGGGGAGGGCGTCGGGGCTGCGGCGGGCCGACGGGTGGCCGGCGGCCGCCCGACCGGCGCATGCGGTTAGGGCCCGGGGGCGGGGGGGGGGGGGGGGGGGGGGCGGATCGACGGGCGGCCGGCCGCCCGACGGGGGCTCGGCGCGTGCGGTTGGGGGCGGGGGGGGGGGGGGGGATCCAAAGCGCGTTGGGGGCCGGGTGGGGGAGGGCGTCGGGGCCGCGGCGGGTGTCCGGCGGCCGCCCGACCGGCGCGTGCGGTTAGGCTCGGGGGCGGGGGCGGGGGCGGGGGGGGGGGGGGGGGGGGTGGGGCGGATGCGGCGGGCACGCACGTGCGGGGGGTGCGGGTGGGGGTGGGGGCCGCGACGGGGTGAAGGCGCGGACGGGTGAATGCGCGGAGGTGTGGGGTGAAAGGTGAACCCATGAGATTGTCTTAGTTCCACACTTTTTAGGAGTAGAGATTACCAGTACTCTCTCCCTATAAAATTACCAGTACGGTGTTTAATCGGCGGCACCATCACCAGATAATCGGTCCTTAATCGAGTGCCAAGGAGGAGGACCGGCATCACAACTTCACAAGAAGCGCCATCACACCTTCACAAGAAGCTCCACCAACGCACCAAGCGCGCGCGGCCATGGACAATGTGAAAGGCCTCCTGTCATTCGGGGTGGGCATGAGCCAAGCGCCGACCCAGCTGGAAAACGAGTTGAAGGAACTCAAGGCCAAGGTGCTCACGGCTCGCGTGCTCATCAGCCACAGTGAGTGGGGCATGGTGAGGAACAAGGACATGGTGCAGGCCCATCTCTTGCAGCTCAAGCACACCACCTACGACGCCGAGGACGTCCTCCGAGAGTTCGAGGACCAGGCACTGCGGCACAAGGTTGAGGACGCCAGCCGGAACAGGGCGGGTCAAGTCGTGTCATGCATTGTGAATATTGGAAAGCATTTTCTACTTGAGGGTATTAACAGGATAAAGGACACCAAAGATCACCTTGGCAGGGTTATGGATGAAGTTATAGAAGTGCTAAGGTTGATTGGTCTCGACCGTGTTGAGCAAGTGCAGGTCATGCCAACAACGGATGAAACCATCACAGCTTCTGAAGTATTCGGGCGTGACACGGAAAGGGATCACGTGATGGAGATGCTGGGCGTGACTCTGACGATTGATCGTGCTGCCGAAATCAGTCAGGTGATCTCACAAATGGGCATGCCACTCACTATGGGCAGTACATCTGCAGGGCCTAATGGAGAAGGCACCGAAGCAGCAACTCATGATGTCATCGCATCTATATCCAAAGCCAAGCGACCTAAATTTGACCATAAGAGCAGTGCAGGGCTTGTTGAGTCTGCTAACCTCAGCAGCACTGGCAATGTCTCTGTCTTGCCAATTTTTGGCATTGGCGGGATGGGGAAGACCACCCTGGCTCAGCTCATATACAATGATGAAAGAGTGACAGGCCACTTTACTGTAAGGATATGGGTATGTGTTTCAGATCTCTTTGACGAAAAAAGGATGGCAAAGGATATCTTGAAGACCATCTCTAATCCAAACATTGACTTATCCTGCGACTTATGTGGTCTTCGATCAGAACTGCAGGAGCAGTTGAAGATTCAAAAGTTCCTTTTGGTGCTGGATGATATGTGGGAGATTGGCAAACCGAAATGGGATAAATTTTATGCGCCGTTGAGGCATGGACTTGAAGGTAGCATGATCTTAGTGACTACAAGACTTGAAAAAATTGCTCGGCTTGTCTCCACCGGCAACTGTAAGCCTGTCGAACTTGAAGGATTGCCTGCTGATACATTCTGGGAATTCTTTAAGCAATGTGCATTTTATAAAGAGCAGCCGGAGTCATATCCCCACCTGCAAGATATTGGTCGAAGCATTTCCTCTAAGTTGCGTGGTACTCCTTTGGCTGCCAAAACTCTCGGACACTTGTTGAATCGTGATCTGACTGAGCAACATTGGAGGAGTATCAGGGACAGTGAATTATGGGAGCAAGAACAAAACGATGGTGATATATTACCAGCACTTCGACTGAGCTACTTGTACCTCACAACTGAACTTAGGAGATGCTTCGCATTTTGCTCCATATTTCCGAAAGATTATAGCTTCAAAAGACATGAGATCGTTGACATTTGGGTGGCAGAGGGCTTTGTTTCATCATCGGTGGGTAAGCGCCTTGAAGATGTCGGGATGAACTATTTGGATGATTTGAGAGACAGGTGTCTTTTCCAAACTGATCCAAAGTTCCCTAATGAAGATAAATACGTAATGCATGACCTGATCCATGATACTGCACAGTATGTTTCTGTCCATGAATGTTTATCGATGAAAGATTTGAGCGGAATGACAAAGAAACCTCGCCACATGTCTGTCGAGGTGGATGGTAAGTCATTGAACACAATGAAAAACATTCATAATTTCAACAAGTTGCGTTCACTTAGGTTTGGTACCGAATTGGATGTGGAGATCACCTGGTTCAGTCAGCTCTCTAACATCCTGTTTTTGAGCCTAAAAGGTTGCAAGCTGGAAAGTCTACCCCAAAGCATATGTGGGTTGAATAGCCTCCGATATCTCGATATATCCTACAGCAATATAAGCGAACTGCCATCGAAATTCTGGTGCCTTTACAGCCTACAGGTTGTTGATGCAATTGGTTCACGTCTGAGAACAATTCATCAGGATGTAACAAAGCTAATCAACTTGCATCAACTAGCACTTCCAGAGAAAGCCTCTATTGACTTATCAAAGGTACTGTCACACCCTGAAATTTCCAATTTCAGGATGTGAATAGAAATAATAATTAAATAACGATTTTCTGACAATTTTAAAAAATTTTCCAACATTTATTTTCTTTACAGGGAATATAGTATAGGAAAAAAATCCTTTGATTGATTTTCTAAATTAAATAAAAGTTGAGAGTGTTGCATTCATGCCGATGCATCTAGTGGTTCTTGAGTGCAAAAAGGTTTCAAAAATGCGTTTAGGAGCTGTCCCAACTCTCCCGAGAATTTTCCGGATTTTTCTGGAATTTATTCTCATTTTCCTTGAGCTATTTCTATTTATTAGAAGGCTCTAAAATCTTTTTCATGAGCACCTAATGCTTTATTTGGGTTGTTCGTGTCTTAATCTATCTCTAGGAATTTTCCTGGATTTTTTTGTGATTTTCTGAGTATTTTTCGTGTTTTAAAATAATTTACAGAATTTTTCTGGATTATTTTTCGCACTGGAAATACTTTCAAAAAAAAAAAGAAAAAAAAAAACTATTCTTTCGGGCTGGGCCGAGCCCGTGGGCTCGACCCGCCCGCGCCCACCCGCGCCCGCGGCCCGGCCCTCCATGGCCCATCGGGGCCCAACCGGCCGCCGGCGGCCGCCGCCGCCGCTAGGCGGGCATGCGCGCGCCCCTATAAAAGGGGGAGGCCGGCCCCCGCCGCGCGCCGCGCCCTAGCCGCCTCCCCGCGCCGCCGCCTCCTCGCGCCCGCCGCCGCCGCCGCGCGGAACCGAGCTCGCGCCGCCGTCGGGGTCTCCTGAGTCCGCAGCCGCCGCCGGATTCCGGCCGCTCCTCCTCGTCCCTGCATCGGTGAGCACCCCTATCAAGTCCTCCTCCCTCTCCTCTTCCCGTTTCGCGCCTCACCAGAACGCTAGGCCGCCCTATCGCCGGCAAGCAGCGCCACCAGGGCCGCCGTCGCCCCTGGTTGTCCTGACCGCTCCAAGGAAGAAGACATGGTGATTTTGCACCTAACCCCCTGTGTTCCCCTGAAACTGTTAGAGCATGGTGTGTGTCTTAGATCTTTGCAGATAACCCCCCTGTATTAATATCTTCACCACCCGATCCAATCCACACCCTTTTACAGATCTGACCCCGAGCTATATCACTTTTGCAAGCACTATTTGAGGTGTCTCAAGAATCTTTTCTGCTAGCCCTCCAGATCTACGGTTAATTCCGTTTAGGTCCCTGCTACCTTGTTTACCTCCTAAAATCTTTGTTTTAGCTCCGATTTCGACCGTTCAAATTGCGTCAGGTCCATAATAATGTAAAGCACGCGTTAGTGGAGTGTTTTCACCATGTTTTGTTTTCTGAAAATAAAATTAATATTAATTTTGATTAATGTCTAGTTATACATGCCTTTTCCAAATAAAAGCTATATAGCTCTAAATATCGTTTTTCATAATCAAATTTAAATATATTAATGATTACTTTACACGCTTTTATGAATAAAATCTAATTAGATCTTTTACTCGGTTTTCCATAAGTCAAATATTAATTTGCTTAATGATTAATTAACTTTTATAATTAAAAGTTGATTAGGCTTTTACTCCGGCTTTATAAATAAATGTTAATCTTGATTAATACCAATTTAATACCGTTTTTAAAAATAATAGGATGAACTCGAATTACAAAGCTTCGTTTAGATTGTTCATATAGTTTAGTTCTTCTAAATTAAATGTTTAATCGGTTAATTCCTATATGAATCTTTATTAATAAAACTTGACTAGTTCTTTACACCGGTTTCATAAATAAAGTTTAATATGGCATTAATGTCAACATAGGATATTTTATTTCTGAAATATCCTTTATATTTGTTTGTTAATTAAAATGAACCTAGCTCATAGTCTTGTTCTCCCATAAATGCAAAACGTTCATTAGACGTTTTTTTTCTCAGCTCAATCGAAGTGTGATCTTTCCGGTCCTTGCTCAATCTTTCATAACCATCTCTTTAAAGCTAACCAAGCCTTTCCAAGCACCCTTTGTGTTCTTTAGTGATCCATCTAATCAAGCCTATCCTTTAGTGCGTTCTTTTAAAGTTTTCTTTTGATTGGTGTTTTGTTCTTAGTATGTCTGTTTGTTTGTCTGCTTTGTATGTTGTGCCCGATGATTGATGCGCTTAGAGTGAACGCCGTTCGAGAAGTTTGGAAGAGCTTGAAGTTGAAGATTCTGAGCAACTACTTTGGTTAAAGGCAAGTGTGTCCTTGATCTTTTGTCCTAAGAACTATATTTAATCACTCATTGCATATGCTTGCATTAATATGATGGGACCCATGTTTAAGGTTTGACTAGTGTTATTTATCCTGTGCCTTGATCAAACGGGTTTATCTTTATGTTGGGTAGCTATGCTTAGTTGCTATACCTGGGTTATGGTGGTTTTAATGAACAACAATGATGAATCATGTTATACCTTTATGCTATATCTTTGGATGTTAATACAAGACCATATGTTTAATCGGAACATGGAGAACCACCCAGGACAACAGTGCAACCACAAGGACTATATGGCTCTGGTCTTGGCCGATTAATTAGGGAAGTCTTTGTGTGGTTATTACTCGCATAGTAGGTTGGGGACGGAGGAATGCTTTTATGGCTCTTCTATTCCGGAGCGGTGATGGAACGGAAGACTCTATGGCTTACCGTCCGTAATAGAAGTGTGGTACGAAAGATAGCCTCTATGACATACTACTATGGACTAATACGCACGGGAGGACTCTTTGTAAAGGCCTCGTAGCGTCCCTATGCAATCACACCTCGGTAGTGTGGTATGATGCTTGGCCGCATCGCATGGTTGGGTTTAAAGTTCTTCGGGACTTTTACGCGACTTGTGGGTAAAGATGTACAACCTCTGCGAGTGTAAAACTAATCGATTAGCCGTGCCCACGGTCACGGGCGGCCTGGACCCTCACATGATAATTGAACTTGAAGATGGACTTAAATCGTGTTCTCTGGTTGTGTTTGCCATGTGCTTATGGCGTATCTCTTATCTTATGCTTAATGTGGGTTGGTATAAACTTATACTTTATTAGTAATCAGGTGCTAATAAAATTTGACCAACTAAAATTGCTTAAATGCTTATAGCCCAGTCCACTATAAAGCCTTTGCATTCATATCTTTTTCCACACTTGCTGAGTACGACAAGTGCTCATCCTTGCTATAAACAATGTTGCTCAGAAGGAGGAAGCTACATGAAGATGACGTGAAGATGTTGTGGAGTGCTAGGCGTGCGCAACCCCCAGTCGATTGCCTGTGATGTTTGGAGTCTTCGTTTCCAGGATTAAGCGTAAATCTCTGATAATCTCCGTTTTTCTTTCGTGATACTGTTTCTGTATTCACTTATATGTCACTGTATGCATGAAACTTGATCCTGGCATGCATATAGGTATGCACTTGGTTTCCTTCGGAAAACCGGGTGTGACAGAGTGGTATCAGAGCTGTATCGACTGTAGGACGTAAGCCTAGTTAGCACTGGTCGTTTCTTAATGCCTCTTTTGTTCTACAATCCCTCCTTACCTTATCCGTGACCTCTCTGATGAAGGATCTCACATCTTAACCATCTTCTCTTCTCTATACCATGAGTTCTTGTATATTTATCTTCACTCTCCTTGAACATTTCTTCGATCTCGTCTGTCCATTCTCTCAAGCAATAACACCCCCTTGATTCATTGGTGGAAGTGTTACCCTTAACATTCCATCTATTCGCGCAGCTCTCTGACACATCAGCGCTGTTTTAATTCTTTCTCGAGCTACGGAACTCCGATCGACATGAAACCAGTTGGGTTAGTTCAAAAATTTCATAAGTGATTTTCTATCAAAAATCCAGCCCTGTCCAGTACCTGTTCCAGGATCTATGCCCGAAACATTGGAGCTATCAGAATCTGTAAACTCTGCTGACCTAGTTACCTTCAATATTCTATATCTTGGGCTATGGACCTCCGATTGAGGTAAATCCAATTGGAGTAGTTCAGGAATTTCATCAGCTTCATTCTGTCCAAAATTCAGCAGTATTCGTTTTGTATCCAAGGAGATACCTATGAATTAGTGGAGCATTCAGAATCTGCCAACACTGCTGACATAGCCATCTTGTCTAATTCATATCTCGAGTTCTGAACCTCCGATCGAGGTGATTCCAGTTGGGTTGAACTCATAATTTCGTACTCCTTGATCTGGGAAAAATCCATTATTTATGGATATCCTTGCTGGGAGATATATCTGATCTATTAGGATGATACCCCCTGACTTCATTAACAACGTGTAGTGTCGCTCCCCTTTAGCTATGCCTTGATTGGTGGAATTGTGTGTTTGCATGATGATGCTTGGTTTTATGGACTTGATTGATTCGTTTCTTTGAAGTGAGTGTTGGTGTATTGTGGGTCTTACATCCGCAATAACATCAGTTGCTTAGTTGGGTTCTTCTTTTGTACCTCCCACCTCCTTGTTCTTCCTCCACTCGTTTTGCACTACTCTTGTTCCCTTCTGATCATATCTTTATCTACCAACCAGATGGAAAACCAAGAAGGAGGTAACCCAGGAGAAAGCTACGAGAACGGTGATGACTATGGATACAACCCAAATGCGTTATCATATCCACCCTCAGATGATAAGTATGCAGAGTTCATGAAGACTGAGCCGCCAATGTTCTCCAGTACCACATACCCCTTAGAAGCTGAAGACTGGATCAAGACAATTGAAGGGAAGTTAGATGTGGTACAATGCAATGATGGAGAGAAAGCTTTGTATGCATCTTGGCAACTTACAGGAGCAGCTTCAGAGTGGTGGAATTCTTACATCAATGGACATCAGCAACCTGAGAGTATTGTGTGGAAGGAATTCAAAGACAACTTTATCTTACACCATACTCCTGTGAGTGCGATGAAGCTCAAGAGGAAGGAGTTCCTTAACTTAAAGCAAGGACAGATGACGGTAACTGAGTACGGGGATAAGTTTATTCAGTTATCTCTATATGCCCCAAGATCAGCTGAAAGTGATAAGAAGAAACGAGAGCATTTCATCAAAGGGTTGAATGAAGATCTTCAAAGTATACTAAGCTTACACGATTATTCGAGTCTACAAGATTTAATCAACAAAGCCATTGGGCTAGAAAGCAAGCTACAGGAGATCATGAGTAAGAAGAGAAAACGAGAATATCCAGGGGAAGCCAATAACAATTCTCACCTACATCATATGTCTCAAGCCCAAGGTTTTCCTGAAGATCACAATGAAGATGCATATCTAGAATATCCTCATGGCGTCACAATACCAGTGATTTATGAGACACCACAGAATCGTCGGAATATTAGGGAAAGTAAAGCTTGTTTCTATTGCAAAGCTGGTGGACACTTTATCAACAGATGCCCGAAGAAATTTCTTGATCGTCATTTTAAGAGGGAATGGCGACAACGACACAAGCAAGACAAGACCCCCGATACCTAAAGATTTTAATATAAGTTAGGCTGTGGAAAGATTTCTGTAATAGGAAAGGAAGAATATTGTTGAAGGATATGAAAAGAGTTCGGAATAAACCCTTGTCTCTTGCTAGCCTTTTTCGAATCTCGGGACGAGATTCCTTTTAAGGGGGGTAGATTTGTCACACCCTGAAATTTCCAATTTCAGGATGTGAATAGAAATAATAATTAAATAACGATTTTCTGACAATTTTAAAAAATTTTCCAACATTTATTTTCTTTACAGGGAATATAGTATAGGAAAAAAATCCTTTGATTGATTTTCTAAATTAAATAAAAGTTGAGAGTGTTGCATTCATGCCGATGCATCTAGTGGTTCTTGAGTGCAAAAAGGTTTCAAAAATGCGTTTAGGAGGCCTGTCCCAACTCTCCCGAGAATTTTCCGATTTTTCCGGAATTTATTCTCATTTTCCTTGAGCTATTTCTATTTATTAGAAGGCTCTAAAATCTTTTTCATGAGCACCTAATGCTTTATTTGGGTTGTTCGTGTCTTAATCTATCTCTAGGAATTTTCCTGGATTTTTTTGTGATTTTCTGAGTATTTTTCGTGTTTTAAAATAATTTACAGAATTTTTCTGGATTATTTTTCGCACTGGAAATACTTTCAAAAAAAAAGAAAAAAAAACTATTCTTTCAGGCTGGGCCGAGCCCGTGGGCTCGACCCGCCCGCGCCCACCCGCGCCCGCGGCCCGGCCCTCCATGGCCCATCGGGGCCCAACCGGCCGCAGCGGCCGCCGCCGCCGCCGCCGGGCGGGCATGCGCGCGCCCCTATAAAAGGGGGGAGGCCGGCCCCCGCCGCGCGCCGCGCCCTAGCCGCCTCCCCGCGCCGCCGCCTCCTCGCGCCCCCGCCGCCGCCGCCGCGCGAACCGAGCTCGCGCCGCCGTCGGGGTCTCCCCGAGTCCGCGCCCGCCGCCGGATTCCGGCCGCTCCTCCTCGTCCCTGCATCGGTGAGCACCCCTATCAAGTCCTCCTCCCTCTCCTCTTCCCCGTTTCGCGCCCTCACCGAACGCTAGGCCGCCCTATCGCCGGCAAGCAGCGCCACCAGGGCCGCCGTCGCCCCTGGTTGTCCTGACCGTTCCAAGGAAGAAGACATGGTGATTTTGCACCTAACCCCCGTGTTCCCCCCGAAACCGTTAGAGCATGGTGTGTGTCTTAGATCTTTGCGTATAACCCCCCCGTATTAATATCTTCACCACCCGATCCAATCCACACCCTTTTACGATCCGACCCCGAGCTATATCACTTTTGCAAGCACTATTTGAGGTGTCTCAAGAATCTTTTCTCGCTAGCCCTCCGCATCTACGGTTAATTCCGTTTAGGTCCCCGCTACCTTGTTTACCTCCTAAAATCTTTGTTTTAGCTCCGATTTCGACCGTTCAAATTGCGTCAGGTCCATAATAATGTAAAGCACGCGTTAGTGGAGTGTTTTCACCATGTTTTGTTTTCTGAAAATAAAATTAATATTAATTTTGATTAATGTCTAGTTATACATGCCTTTTCCAAATAAAAGCTATATAGATCTAAATATCGTTTTTCATAATCAAATTTAAATATATTAATGATTACTTTACACGCTTTTATGAATAAAATCTAATTAGATCTTTTACTCGGTTTTCCATAAGTCAAATATTAATTTGCTTAATGATTAATTAACTTTTATAATTAAAAGTTGATTAGGCTTTTACTCCGGCTTTATAAATAAATGTTAATCTTGATTAATACCAATTTAATACCGTTTTTAAAAATAATAGGATGAACTCGAATTACAAAGCTTCGTTTAGATTGTTCATATAGTTTAGTTCTTCTAAATTAAATGTTTAATCGGTTAATTCCTATATGAATCTTTATTAATAAAACTTGACTAGTTCTTTACACCGGTTTCGTAAATACAGTTTAATATTGCATTAATGTCAACACAGGATATTTTATTTCTGAAATATCCCTTTATATTTGTTTTGATAATTAAAATGAACCTAGCTCATAGTTTTGTTCTCTCATAAATGCAAAACGTTCATTAGACGTTCTTTTCTCAGCTCAATCGAAGTGTGATCTTTCCGGTCCTTGCTCAATCTTTCATAACCATCTCTTTAAAGCTAACCAAGCCTTTCCAAGCACCCTTTGTGTTCTTTAGTGATCCATCTAATCAAGCCTATCCTTTAGTGCGTTCTTTTAAAGTTTTCTTTTGATTGGTGTTTTGTTCTTAGTATGTCTGTTTGTTTGTCTGCTTTGTATGTTGTGCCCGATGATTGATGCGCTTAGAGTGAACGCCGTTCGAGAAGTTTGGAAGAGCTTGAAGTTGAAGATTCTGAGCAACTACTTTGGTTAAAGGCAAGTGTGTCCTTGATCTTTTGTCCTAAGAACTATATTTAATCACTCATTGCATATGCTTGCATTAATATGATGGGACCCATGTTTAAGGTTTGACTAGTGTTATTTATCCTGTGCCTTGATCAAACGGGTTTATCTTTATGTTGGGTAGCTATGCTTAGTTGCTATACCCGGGTTATGGTGGTTTTAATGAACAACAATGATGAATCATGTTATACCTTTATGCTATATCTTTGGATGTTAATACAAGACCATATGTTTAATCGGAACATGGAGAACCACCCGGGACAACGGTGCAACCACAAGGACTATATGGCTCGGTCTTGGCCGATTAATTAGGGAAGTCTTTGTGTGGTTATTACTCGCATAGTAGGTTGGGGACGGAGGAATGCTTTTATGGCTCTTCTATTCCGGAGCGGTGATGGAACGGAAGACTCTATGGCTTACCGTCCGTAATAGAAGTGTGGTACGAAAGATAGCCTCTATGACATACTACTATGGACTAATACGCACGGGAGGACTCTTTGTAAAGGCCTCGTAGCGTCCCTATGCAATCACACCTCGGTAGTGTGGTATGATGCTTGGCCGGCATCGCATGGTTGGGTTTAAAGTTCTTCGGGACTTTTACGCGACTTGTGGGTAAAGATGTACAACCTCTCGCAGAGTGTAAAACTAATCGATTAGCCGTGCCCACGGTCACGGGCGGCCCGGACCCTCACATGATAATTGAACTTGAAGATGGACTTAAATCGTGTTCTCTCGGTTGTGTTTGCCATGTGCTTATGGCGTATCTCTTATCTTATGCTTAATGTGGGTTGGTATAAACTTATACTTTATTAGTAATCAGGTGCTAATAAAATTTGACCAACTAAAATTGCTTAAATGCTTATAGCCCAGTCCACTATAAAGCCTTTGCATTCATATCTTTTTCCACACTTGCTG
This sequence comes from Cenchrus americanus, assembly GCA_947561735.1. Lineage (NCBI taxonomy): Eukaryota > Viridiplantae > Streptophyta > Magnoliopsida > Poales > Poaceae > Cenchrus > Cenchrus americanus. The sequence goes on from OX387242.1 coordinate 51,469,927, forward strand.
AGTACGACAAGTGCTCATCCTTGCTATAAACAATGTTGCTCAGAAGGAGGAAGCTACATGAAGATGACGTGAAGATGTTGTGGAGTGCTAGGCGTGCGCAACCCCCAGTCGATTGCCTGTGATGTTTGGAGTCTTCGTTTCCAGGATTAAGCGTAAATCTCTGATAATCTCCGTTTTTCTTTCGTGATACTGTTTCTGTATTCACTTATATGTCACTGTATGCATGAAACTTGATCCTGGCATGCATATAGGTATGCACTTGGTTTCCTTCGGAAAACCGGGTGTGACAGGTACGTGGTCTGGGAAACCTGTCCCGCCTTCGGAACTTGAGATATTTCACAGTCCACGCACGGAGGGGGGCAATTGGTGAGCTGAAGGGCATGAATCAGCTCAGGCGAAGCTATGCATCAAATCTATTTATAATGTGAGGAGCAAGGAAGAGGCTACTGAGGCTAGACTCGCTGACAAGAAATACCTCAAGGAAATAGAGATGAACTGGCGAACTAATCCCAGAGTTTCTGAGCCAAAACCACATGAGAATGAAGTGATCGATGGCTTGTGCCCTAATGAGAGAATTGAATGCCTTAAAGTCCATGGCTTTTGGGGTGATAAGTTACCAAGTTGGTTTAATCCAAAAGACCTGCAAAACTTAAGAAGCTTGGAGCTTTCCAATTGTCCTTACATTGAAACTTTATCAATCCCCCACTTAGCTGGTATTACACTAGGTGGTTCAATGGATCAGCACGCGAGCAGCAGTATCAATTATTGCAGCAGCATCGCATCCCTTGCCTTTACACACCTCACTGCTATAAGCATTCTCTACTGCAGTGCGCTGAAAAATCTTGACCTGTCCACGAAGAACCTGCCATCCATCAAGTCCATATCGGTTATTGGATGTTGTGATCTAGAATCTATACCTGCTAATAGTTTTGTGGGATTTGTTCAGCTACAAGACCTGAAACTTATTAGTTGTCACAATGTGGTGTTCTCAGAGCCATCAGAGAAAATGGTTTTGCCCCCCTCACTCCGACGGCTTTGTATTGAGGAGGGCGGTCAGCTCGACAGATCATTTTCATCCTGCCTAGAGAAGGTCGCCTCTCTCACTATACTGTGCTTGGTTTTTTGTGACAATGTCGAGTGGATCCCCTGCATAAACACACTCAAATTCCTTGTTCTCGCTTTCTGCGAGAAGGTGTCATCCATTGGCGGATCAGGCGTCCTTTCATCCATAGAATATGTCAGTGTATACCGCTGTCCTAAGCTGACCGAAGTACAACAGCCATACCAAAAGAGCGGTGGGATGTTCAAAGAGGCCAGGGAAGACCTTCACTTTATCGAACAAGTAGAAGGCTGGTTCCGATGATATATCTCTACACTACAAAGACCTTTCGCGGACAGAAGCATGCTTGTATGGTAATGACTGTAAAATGTATTTTGCATCTGCGCTTTCACTTTAAAATGTATGGTTACTTGTGTGTCTAGCCTTATGCAAGTATCTAAGCCTGTTTTTCGATGTGAACAGCATGGCTGTTCAATACTTTGATGCTCTACTGTCAGTAGCATCCAACATGGTAACTGTGAAATGAATGCACAGAGTGGCACGTTGTGACAGTTGCACATGTTCCTTTGTTAATGCTCCAACATAGCTATCAGAATAACTCTTGGTAATATTTCATATGAAATACCGCCAAGAGGCGATGGTTAGATTTTGATATAGAAGTTTAGCATAGAGGAAACAGAGGTGACCTCTGTGCTTCAACGCTTCTGGCATAGGGGCTGAATGGCACCCACGCAATCAGGCTTCAGCAGTAGACGTCGGCAGGCAAAAAAGTCAATGCAGGAGTTGTCTTCCGAACAGTAATACCAGATTACGATGCATGGACCCACTTGTTCGTCTTCGCAAGCTGTTAATTGCATTTGGTTTAGTAACTAATTCTATTGGCAGAGGAGGTTGCAGAGTAACAAACCTGCTCCCTCCCATCCATGAGTCTGTGGAAGTGTAGATTCAGGCGCAAACGTGCATCGTCATAGCTCCCAACGCAAACGGCGGCGATGAGCATGGTCTGATGCTGCTGCAATCCGCAGCTTATCTCATCTCAGAACGATGAGAAGGCAGAAGCAAACACAGAGAGCCTTCGCTGCCGCCAGCCCTGTGACTGCTCTCTGATCCGTCGTCCGCTGCACCAGGAGGCGGACGGGTCAACTGATCGGGCGACCTTGTCTTTCAACGATGAAGCGGCGAGGTACCCCGCGCCGATGAGCGGCGGACACTGGCCACCGAGCCGAGCGCCGCCGCCGCGCTGACCGGCCTCCAGCATCAGCATGGCGGGGCCACGCACACGCAGATCCGGCGCCTGCCTGACGACTGACGAGGACGACGACCTCACGACCCGATCCGGAATCTCAGTCTACGCACGATCTGGACCGCACCGCCCGCAGCGAAGGCCCCGGCATCGACCGCCTCATGCGCGACAGCGCCTCTCCCCGCCGCCGAGCGCGCCCGGGGCGCCGAGGATCATTCCGCCCACTCCCTCCGTGCCACCGGCGGCGCCGCCTCGGAGATTGGAGGAGGAGCACGAAGACACCAGCAGCAGCGGATGGAGGAGGCCGGCGGCCAAGCGGAGCAGGCTGGAGAACCACTGCGGTCCGCGGGCTCAGCGACGGCTGACCTCACCGAGGTAAATACATTCCTCCTTTCGCTGCCTTGTCGTCTTCTCCGTTTGCACAGTTTGTTTGGCCGGTGCCTGGTAACTGGTGCTTGGCTGGTGGCTGATAAGCCAAGCGAACAGGGCTGGTTAGATTGAAATTGGAGAATTATGAGAGGCTGACGAAGTCTTTAGGAGGAAAACAAAATAACGATTAACCCTCGATGCTTTCAGCGTCAGCAACTCAGCATGCTACACCATCCTTTATGAACCTGCACACACAGATTAATCAAATGCTTGCGTTACCCTTTCGCCTCTCTTCACAAGGATCTGAGTTTGCGTCACTTTTAAATACTTCCGTCTGCAACCTGATCCGTGGGAAACAGAGATGGAGCCTCGAAAAATTTTAGTAGGGGCTGAAAAAATCACCTACTGCCTTATTGGCTGCTGCGGTGCTGCCTGCTGCTCAATAAGCTCGTGGCCGCCTAACGCTTGGCACTCGCGGCTCGCCCTTGAGCTTTGCTTGGTGACGGACGGTGTGAGGACGCGAGGAGGTAGTGACGGACAAGCGACGGACGACGACGGGCGAGAACTAAATAGCTCATAGCCGGATATGATTTTTCCTTTGTTGGTCTTTGGAGTTTAGGCTTAGACGACAATGTTACTAATCAGCACAATATATAGCACAATATATCAAAGTGCATGAGTAAAAAATTTGAGAAGAAACTCTAGGTTCTACGTGTCGTATGGGGCTCGAGCCCCCCGTCGCTGGTGGGAAACTCCTTGTTTCAATTCGGCCAATTTGTTTCAAGATTAATTGAATCTTACTATTACTAATTGGAGGCTCCTTTTGAGACCTTCAGGTGATGCCACCTATGATCCTAGGTGGACAGCCTAAAAAATAGAGAAATCCTTTAAATTCTCAAAAAAATCAGAAACATCTGGCCATCAATTCAATATCTGTAATCATAATAACCATTGGATCTGTTATCTTTCTAATAAATTAACCACATCTGCCATTATGAAAACAGGCTAAGGTAACCCCTAACTATGTATCTAAATTACCCGAAAATAATGCAGATTAACCCTTAATTTTCATGTAAATTACCCACTTATGCTACTATAAAAATAATATCAAATAACTCCCCTAAATTTGCATATAAATTATCCACTTATGTGCTTATGAAATTTAAAGTAACCCCTTAATCTGAATCTAAATTATAGTTATAATAAGATCTTAAAGTGCATCAATATAAAATTTTAAATTACCTTTTCTATAATTATTAATATATTACTTACGTGTTTAAAAAATATATTATTTATGTTTTTCAAAAATATATTATTTATGTTTTTCAAAAATATATTATTTATGTTTTTCTCAAAAATATATTTTTTATTAAAAAATACTTCTCATGATGTGTGTCATAATATACTCATATATTCATGAATGAGAGACAGATAATAATGCTAAAATTTTATATTGTTCATAGCTTAAAATACAGTGTTCGATTAGATACAAATCAAACACATATGGAGGTGATATGCTACGGAAAAAAATTCTAACAGACCTATTACACTTTATTAGAATATGTAATAAATGAATGAGAGCATAAGATAGATAATTATAATTATTAACTATTTCTAACCCGTGCAGTGGCACGGGTTAATAGACTAGTTTGTTAAATTGGAACCAGCCAGTTCCAGTTGTGACGACACATGGCCGCACGCCGACACTTCGCACGGCTGCTCGCCACAGCTGACGTGCAAGCATTCCCCGCCAAGCCCAAAGCCAGGCAAAGCTGCGCGCCGCCGTCCGAACACCACTTTTTCTTCAATTTCTTGCGGTGGCACTCTTTTGGTTCCATCTAGGTAAGTAGGAGGACCTCGACATGCATAGAAGAGTTTGTGGGAGGTGGCTCTGTTACCGTGAAAGAGTTTGTGGAAGCGTTATCACCTCCTGGAGGAGGCCGCACTGTCTATTAATGAGTGTCAAGAACAGCCCTTGACGTGGCCTTACAACGCAGGATACAATCCCTGATTGATTGGTTATACCATCCTATTGTACATGATAATGATACAACATTGCTATTTATAGCTATGACAGTATCCATCAATCAAAGAATCACGTTCCTAACAGAGAGAGCACACGAAACCTGGATGAGTACAAGCACAACACCTGCCATATCCGTTAGAAACTCTCCAGACAACTACTTGGACCCCCAAGCTGACAGCCTCTTCGTTTGGCTGGTGGCTGACGACTGGTGCTGATTTGTTCTAAGAGAAAGTACTGCTGGCTGGTTGCTGGTGGCTGATTTGTTCTGAGACAAAAGTACTGTTGGCTGGTGGCTGATAAGCCAGACGAACAGGGCGGAGCCGTCTGGAGTGGTTGGGGCTGGATTTTTTTTATTTTTTAACTTTTTTAAAGTAAAATTTTAAAAATAATCCACCCACTCTATATTTGCAAGAACTATTCCTTTTGGTCGCGTCAAGCTCCGTGGCGCGACTGATAGTTAAGTCACGCCATATGACGTGGCGCGACACGGTGGCATTTGAAAAGTCATACCTAACATGACAGGTCTAGTCGCGCCACACGGCGTGGCGTGACTCACGAACGAGTCACGCCACGGACCGTGGCGTGACCGGCCAGCCACCGGTTACCAACTGGGAGTTCCAGCTATCGTTTAGCCATATTTCCTTCATCATTTAAATTAGCAAATAAGCTCCTAAATTTGTGAAATTCGAGGTCTATGATCTATAGATTGTATACGTTCAATTTTGACTATTTGCACTCCAAACCATGGTGGATACAATGAGAAATTTATATTTGAAATAGGCTAAGTGTAATTATACGAACGTATCAAATATGTTGTCCCAAAAATGAGCTAGCTATTCAAATTTGGACCTACTTTTTGATAAATTTTACATTAAGACCTTGGATATTTTTGGTCTACAAGTGAATTTTGACATTCACAGAGTATTTTGGATAAGATGTTTGTCAAGAAAAACAAAGAAATCATAATTTAAAGGAGTCTCAAAGTTGGAAAGTTGTGCTGATTTGTACACTTGTAAAAGAACACAACTTTCCAACTTTAAGCCTCCTTTAAATTATGAGTTCTTCATTTTTCTTAACGAACAGCTTACCCTAAATACTCTATGAGCATCAAAATTCACTTGTAGTCCAAAAAAGTTCAAGGTCTTAGTGTAGAATTTAGCAAAAAGTAGGTCCAAAGTTGATTAGTTGACTCATTTTTGGGACTTAGCATATGTGATGTGTCGATGTAATTACACTTAGCCCATTTCAAAAATAGATTTCTCATTGTATCCACCATGGTTTGGAGTGCAAATAGTCAAAATGGAACGTATACAATCTATAGATGTCACACCCGGTTTTAAAGGTAAAACCGAATGCATTGATCACGTGTGCGCCAGGATCAAGTTACACACGCGCTTAGACATTATGAATACCAAAAACAGTGCCACACGAATAAAGAGTTATTACAAACCATAGTCTTAAACGAATCTTAAACAAACGAGTTCTCGTAGCGGACAAAATGCCTCCACACGCAGCCGACTGAAGACTACGCACACCTAGAACTCCTGGAAATCTCCTGGAATATCTTCAAAGTTCTCCCAGTCTGAGCAGCAATTCCGGGTATTGTAGATGCAAGAGAATAAACAAGCGTGAGCACATATCGTACTCAGCAAGAGAGAACAACATAACATGCAAGGCCATATGGTGGATGGCTAAGGTTCAAGCACTTTCGCATTTTAGTTGATCAAGTTTTATTAGCAACCTGATTACTAAAGGTGTAAGTTCATACCAACCCAATTAATAAGATATAAGCATCATAAATAAAGAATACAACGACAATTTAACATTAAAGTTCCATAATTTAATCATGTGAGTGTCCAGGCCGCTCTTGACCGTGAGCACGGCTAATCGATTAGTTTAACACTCTGCAGAGGTTGTACACTTTCACCACAAGCAGCGTAAAAGCTCCGAAGAACTTTAGACCCAACCATGCGGTGCTTGCAAGACACCCTATCACACTTCCGAGGTGTGATTGCATAGGGACGCTACATGGCCTTTACAAAGGTTCCCTAGCAAGTTATGACCCACAAGGTCCGGATCAGTTAGCAAGGTATAAAGTCCCCTAGCAGGTCGATACCCCACCATAAAAAGAATAACTCACCCAACCCCCTCGCTAGAGCGAGTCCATACCCCACGATCCGCCGATCCCTTGTCCTTATCGGTAAGACCATCCCAAGCTAAAGTTCCTAATTATTCAGCCAAGACCATTGCTCATTAGTTCTTGTGGTTGTACTGTTTTCCTGGGTGGTTCTCCATGTTCCGATTAACATATTAAAGTGGTCTTGTAAAGTAAAAGATCATAAACGGAACATAGAATAACAAAAGGTATCCAAGTTTGATTAATACCAATTCCCAGTTGAGCATGCTAAGCAATAACTACCACAAGATTAATTTAATTCCTGGCATCAAGGTAAAGGTAGTAAAAAGCTAGGCATGATCCTTAATAGGTTCCCGTCAAATTAATGCAAGCGGAAAAGTAAAGACGGTGAATTTAAATGCATGTTATGTAGGACAAGCGGGAATGCATCAAGGAATACTAGCCTTCAACAAAGCCTTGCTGCTCAAACTCTTGCACGACTTGATCTTCAAATCCCTCGAACGAATCGCTCTCTACGGTCCATAATCATCACATACAAGCATACTATAGAAATAAATAAGAAACAGTCACCAAACAGATCAAACAGATCTAAACAGTAGCATAAAACTAATCTACGCTTCGAGACGAACGCGTGGACATAAAGAACGCCAAAATCGGAGCTAAAACGACGAAGTTATGGCTTAGGGAAGGTGTAGGGACCAATCTGTGAAGATTTAAAAAGATTCTGGGCTAAAATAAAGAAAAAGGACTAAACTGTAAAGAAACTTCTAAGGTGGAAGGGTATTTTTGTGAATATAGGAAAACTCAGGGGCTTTTCTGCAAAACTGCCAGGGCTGACGGGGTTTGACCTGGCTTGACTCGAGTTGACTAGATCTGGGACCGTTGGATCCGGATGCGGCGGCGCGGTGGCTCGCGGGCGGCGGGGACGGCGGGACGCGTCGGATCCGCATCCGACGGCTCGGATCGCGAGCAAGCGGCGGGCGGCGGGGAGCGCGGCCGACGGCGGCGTGCGGCGGCGGGCGGCGGCGAGCTCGCCGGCGAAGACCCTAATCTAGGGTTTTTGGCCAAGATTTGAGGCGCGGATAGCGTCTAAGCGCGGCGCACGAGCACGCGAAGCGAGACGGGGCGGCGGTCGGGATGGAGTTGCGACGGAGCGGCCGGTCGACGCGGCGGCGTGGCCCACGAACTCCGGCGAGGTCACCGGGGCGACGGAAGGCGCGGGGTCGACACGAACGGCACCGCCACGACGCTCACCTCCTCCGGCGCGGCTACGGACGTGCTCCTCGGCGATGTAGCGGCGACGACGGCGAGGATCCAAGGCGGCGGCGCGGGTTGGGGTTTCGGGCGAGGTGCGGCGCAAGAGGCGGCGGCTCGGGTTTCTCGGGTGGGGGCGTCCGGGGGCGGCGGCGGCTTATAAAGGCCCGGCGGTCTCCTTGGCGTGCGGGCCATGCGAGGGCGTCGTGCTCCGGCCCGGACTCGGGCGGCGGCGGCGGCGGCGGCGGAGTCCGAGGCGGGGACGACGGGGCGAAGGGGATGACCGGTGGGTCCTCCCCGGTCGGCCCGGCCGGCGAGGGAGAGGGAGCGGCGCGGGCCGGCGGGGGCTGGCCGGGCCGGGCCCGGGCCGCGAAGCGACGCGCGCGAGCCGGGCCGCGGCGGCCTGGCTGGCTGCGCGGGTTGGGCTGCGCGCGTGCCGGGTTGGGCCGCGCAGGCGGTGGGGGCCGGGTGGGGAAATGGGTAGGAGTTTAGGAATGGGTTTTAGGTTTGGGAATTTAGGGATTTAGGTAAAGGCTTCAAACAAATAGAATTCAAATTTGAATTTGAATTCCAAAGAACCAAAAATAATGCTCCAGCATGAATGCAACAATTAATTCCTATATTTCCTTAACTTTATCTCAGAAAAGTTTTAAATGCCTAAAAAGAAATAAAGCAACCTTATATTCCTTAAGCACTTAAATGGTTTCTAGCAAATTTTAATAAAGCCAAATTTTTAATAAAATTAGGGTGTTACAAATCCTACCCCCCTTAAGAAGAATCTCGTCCTCGAGATTCGGACAGATTGGGAAAAAGATCTGGAAACTCTGCTTTCAGCTCATCCTCTCTTTCCCAGGTTGCCTCATTCTCTGCATGATTACTCCACTGTACTTTGCACATCTTGATCACACTATTCCTGGTGACCCTTGTCATCGTTTCCAATATCCGGATGGGGTGTTCAACAATAGTGAGATCCTCTTTAACGTTTAGATCATCCAAGGGTAACGGCTCCTTGTCATGAGGGCTAAAACCCTTCTTTAACTCGGAAATATGGAACACATCATGCACATCAGCTAGCTGGACTGTCAACTCCAATCTGTAAGCCACTTCTCCCACTCTCTCAAGGATCTTGAAAGGTCCAATAAACCGAGGTGACAACTTTCCTTTAACTCTGAATCGACGCAATCCTCTGATAGGTGATACCTTTAGGTACACATAATCGCCTTCCTGAAAGACCACATCCCTTCGTTTGCCATCTGCATAACTTTTCTGTCTAGACTGAGCAATCCTCAAATTTTCTCTGATAATCTGAACTTGTTTCTCCGCTTCTCTGATGATATCTGCCCCAAATAACTGTCTTTCGCCTGTCTCACTCCAATATAACGGAGTTCTACACTTCCTTCCATATAGGGCCTCAAAGGGTGACATTTTGAGACTAGCTTGGTAGCTGTTGTTATAAGAGAACTCAGCATATGGCAAGCTCTTATCCCAACTACAACCATGCTTAAGCGCACATGCTCTCAGCATGTCTTCTAGGATCTGATTGGTTCTCTCTGTCTGTCCATCTGTCTGTGGATGGTAAGCTGAGCTGAAATTTAGCTTAGTATCCAGAGACTCATGCAACTTCCCCCAGAAACGAGAAGTAAACTGAGTACCTCTGTCTGACACGATCTTCTTTGGTACACCATGTAAACACACAATCCTGGACATGTATAGCTCTGCCAACTTAGCTCCTGTATAAGTAGTCTTCACTGGAATGAAATGAGCTACCTTGGTCAAACGATCCACGATAACCCAAATCGAATCATAACCATCTCGGGTTCGGGGTAAACCCACTATGAAATCCATTCCGATCTCTTCCCACTTCCACTCAGGCACCTTCAATGGTTGAAGCAAACCAGCGGGTCTCTGATGTTCGGCCTTAACCCGGTGGCAAGTGTCACACAAAGCCACGTGTGCGGCCACATCTCTCTTCATACCGTACCACCAATACCTCTGTTTGAGATCCTGGTACATCTTAGTGCTGCCTGGATGGATAGAATAAGCCGAGTCGTGAGCTTCTCTCAAGATCGTCTCTCTGAGATCTCCTGTCTCTGGTACACACAATCGATTTTTAAACCACACGGTTCCTTGCTCATCTTCTGTGAAATCTGGGGCTTCTCCTTGTTGCATACTCTCCTTAATTTTCTGTATTCCAGCATCCTCTAGCTGCCACTTACGTATCTCTTGCTCCAGAGTGGACTGTACTTCCAAAGTCACTCCTTCTGCATGTGCAACCACTTTCAAGTTGAGCCTTTCAAACTCTTTTACCAACTCATCAGGAAACTGAATAATCATAGCCATGTTAGTGTGGCCCTTCCGACTCAAAGCATCAACAACCAGATTTGCTTTACCCGGATGATAGTGAATCTCTAGATCATAGTCCTTGATCAACTCTAACCAACAACGCTGTCTTAGATTGAGATCCTTCTGAGTGAAGATATACTTCAGACTCTTGTGATTAGTATAGATCTGACACTTAGTTCCCATAATGTAGTGTCTCCAAATTTTCAATACATGAACCACTGCTGCTAACTCAAGATCATGCGTAGGATAGTTCAACTCATGCTTCCTCAACTGACGAGAGGCATAGGCTATAACATGACCTTCTTGCATCAACACACATCCTAGACCTTGTCGAGATGCATCACAATATATGTCAAAGCTCTTCCGTAGATCAGGCATTACTAGAACAGGTGCTGTGGTTAACCGCTTCTTTAATTCTTCAAAACTGGACTGACATGCACTGGTCCATTTGAACTCCCTGTCCTTCTCTAGCAATGTAGTGAGAGGCTTCACAATCTTGGAGAATCCTTCAATAAACCGACGATAGTAACCAGCAAGTCCAAGGAAACTCCGGATCTCAGGCACTATACGAGGGGCTTCCCACTTCAATACATCACTAACCTTGCTGGGATCTATCGCAATACCTCCGTTGGTGATGATATGACCTAGAAAAGACACTTCCTTGAGCCAAAACTCACACTTGCTGAACTTTGCATATAACTCATGCTCTCTCAGCTTCTGCAACACAAGCCTCAAATGCTCCTCATGGTCTTCCTCATTCTTGGAGTAGATCAAAATGTCATCAATGAATACCACAACAAACTTATCCAGATACTCCATAAAGATCTTGTTCATCAAGTACATGAAGTACGCGGGTGCATTGGTTAACCCAAAGGACATAACTGTGTACTCATAGAGTCCGTAACTGGTAGTTAAAGCTGTCTTAGGAATATCTGAAGGCCTAATCTTCAACTGATGATAACCAGATCGCAGATCGATCTTAGAAAACACTTTAGCTCCTCTCATCTGATCAAACAAATCTTCAATACGTGGCAGAGGATACTTATTCTTGATGGTAACATCATTAAGGGACCTGTAATCAACACACATCCTTTGTGTTCCATCTTTCTTACCCACAAAGATAACGGGTGCTCCCCAAGGTGATGAACTAGCACGAATGAACCCTTTACCCAATAGTTCTTTAATCTGAGCTTTAAGTTCTTGTAACTGATCACTAGACATTCTATATGGGCGCTTAGAGGTAGGAGCAATACCAGGTAAAAGATCAATAACGAACTCAACATCTCGGTCAGGGGGCATACCTGGCAACTCCTCGGGAAACACATCAGGATAATCGCACACTACTCGTATGTCTTCCAAGGCTACTCCATTAAGCTTATTCACGGCACTGGTGTTTGATGGTGCGGGATCTGCTGCAAACTCAAATCTTTCACCAGCTGGACTTGTAAGAAGGATTGACCTCTTAGCACACTGTATCACCGCATCACACGCGGTCAACCATCCCATTCCCAATATCACATCGATCCCTTTTGAATCCAAGATTATAAGATTGGCACGGAAATCTCTGCCCACAATCTTGAGATGGACGTTATCACATTTATAGATGGCTTTCAATTCCCCCCAGGTGAGGTAACTAACATGTGGTGAGACATGGGACTGATAGGTAGATTATGTTGAGCTACGAACTGGGATGTAAGGAAAGAATGGGATGCTCCAGAATCAAACAAAACTGAGGCAGGAGTAGAGTTGACTAGATACATACCGATCACTACTCTGGGGTTCTCCTGAGCGACTTCAGCATCAACGTGCATCGCCTTGCCTTGTGCATAGCTCTGTTGTCCTTTGTTAGACTGCGGGGTTTGGCTTCCACTCCTTGTCCGTCGCCGGTTCCGCACGGGGGTGTGTGGAGGGTTCCTCTTTGGGCAAGCATTGGCATAGTGACCAAGCTCTCCGCACTTGAAGCAAGTGGTGGTGGCGAGGATTGGGCGGCGCCACGGACCTTACGGGTGTGCCAACCGGGGCTCTCTCGCCGACTCGCCGGGAAGGCCGGGCGGGGAGTCCGAGGAACAGACGGCGAAACCGCCGAGCGGCCGCCGGGAACCGCCGAGCGAGACGCCGGGACCGCCGCTGCCCAAAGTTTCCACCCGGTCCCCCAAAGCGGAACGGGGTGTTCGGCGGTGGGTTGAAGCGCGGGCGAGACGCACTCCCAAACCGCCCCGCAGCCGGCGGCCTTCCTCTTCTCGCTCTCCGAGCTCCTTGCGCTTGTGCTCCAAGCGGATGGCGGCATCAACTAGCCGCCGAAAGTTAGGGAAAGGATAGGACATCGGCTGGCTACCGCAGCGAACCGGCTAACCCATCCAGGAACAGCTCCTCGCTTCTTCCTATCTTCGGCAACCTCCTCGGCCGCATAGCGAGACAACTCGATGAACTTGTCTCTATACTCGCCCACCGACATTCCTCCTCGCTTCAGAGAAAGGAACTCCTTCTTCTTGATCTTCATGACTCCAGAGGGTATGTGATGGCTCCTGAAGTTGGTGGTAAACTCCTCCCAGGTAATAGTGTCTGGGGCGGCATGAGCGGCAGAGTACGCATCCCACCAAGCGGCTGTAGACCCTTGAAGTCGTCCCGCAGCATACAGGACCTTCTCTCTGTCGTCACACTGACAAGTAGTGAGCATCTTCAGTACTGTCTTCAGCCAATCTTCAGCTTCAAGTGGATCAGCGGCGTGAGTAAACACAGGAGGATGATGACTCATAAACTCCCGGTGCTTGTTGCGAGGCGCGGGTGGCGGCACCGGTGGATTGTTGACCTGGGCTTGCAAGTTTGTCACAGTGGTGGTCAAGTTCTGGAGGAGCTGGGTCTGTGCCTCCAGGAACTGCTGCAAAGCGGGATCCGTTTGTACTGGCTGGGGTGCTCTTCCTGCTGGTTGATCAACACCGGATCCTGACCTGGTGTTCACCATCTGAGTGTTAGGGACATTATTTTAGATGATTGCACCAAGGGTTAAACTTAGGTAGTTAAGATAGCAATGATATTCAGATAAGACAGATTCTGTTGACTCCAAACAATCAGGCATAGTTCTTAGTGCGGGTAACCAAAAATTATGGATTTTGGACTGATAAAAGGTAATGAAATTACGAAACTACTCCAACTGGAATCACCTCAATCGGAGTTGTGTAGCTCTGGTTATAAAATAAACAAGTCAGGTAGGTCAGCAGTGTTTAACAGATTCGTAAGGCTGCAATGTTTCAGTCATAACTCTCTGGTTATCCATCCAAATATTCTGAATTTTTCACAGAAAATCAGTCACGAAATTCTTGAACTTTTCCAATTGGTTTTACTGCAATCAGAGTTCTGTAGCTCGAGATAAAATTAAAACAGTGCAGCTGACTCAGAAAACTGCGCGAACAGATTTTGGGATCTCGAATTTGCATTAAGGGAAAACTTAAAGGGACAAAAAGATTAAGATAGATAATTGATTGAGACTGAAAGTTAACCCCCACAAACTTACTACTAAACCAATGTCGTTGTGGTCATCACTACACAACACATTGCACTCAACCAAAAATCCAACTCATACATTAAGCACAAAATCAAGCATTCAACCACACCTCTAAATTAAACACACTTTACCGATCGTCTACTAGCGATAACAAAGAAATCCTATCCTTAATCTTAAACCTAAGGACTATCTTCTGCCATGGCATCTGTGCGGGCATCAGGGGAGTCGTAGTGTGGCCTCTTGGGTGACGGGGAGGTACATCCTTCTGTGGCTTCATGGGCTTCTGGCTGCTCCCTGTTCTGAAGTGCAGCTTCTAGGGCACGCCTCTGCATATCTAGAGTGAAAATCTGTTGCTGTGCTGCATATAGAGTGTTGTTGGCATCATCCAATGCGGTGTTCACAGCTGCAAGTAGACTCCGGACATTGTTGAGCGTCCCTTAATAGGCTGGTGCTGGGGCGATGTAAGTCTTGGCTTCCCCACTTGCTCTGAAAGGCGTGTAACGGCAGTGGGTATCCTCCAACCGTCACGCTCCTTGTGAGAGAGCACATAGAGCGCCCTCCGAGCTGACTCTGCTATCCCAGCATCCATAGTAGTCCTGTGAGCCACATCATGATGCTTGGACACCTCCTTCACTCCACGGCATGGAATGTACTCCTCCAAGATGGCAGCAACCTCCCAATGGGGCTCGAACCACGGATGAGTCCACAGCTCACAATGGTAGACAGGGGCCTTATCATAGCCCAGGCGGAGTACCATCGCTCTCAGGTGGTCTGCCATGGGAATGCCTACTCCATCGGCTACCGTAGTGGTACACTTCCCGGATCGCTTCCTCGCCTTCCTCCTCTTGCTCTTGTTCTTCTTCCCCCATCTCTTGATCAAGGTGATCCTCATCTTCTCCTCGGCGCTTGCTCCTCTAGGGTTGGTCGTTCGGCCTAGTTCATCCTCCTCTCGGAATCATCTCCTCCGGATCTTCCTCATCATCAGGCACCATGATAAGGTTAGGGAAAACCACAGGTGCAGGCTCCATCTCAATCTCCTCATCTGTGTCTCCATCATGCAAGTCATTGTACTGTTCCCGTGGAGCATACTGATGGACTGCTCCAGCCTGAGAGGTCTTCAAACTACGAACCATCTGTGGTGCAGTGCAGAATGAGAAAGATGGTAAGGCAAAAGGATGAGAGCTAAAGCAAGCACAAGGTAAAGAATGTAGATAGCTCAAGAGTAAGGCAAAAAGGCAAGAGTAAGGTTAGTAAGAATAAAGCAAGCATGTAAGAGAAAGCTTCTATGAGTATAAAATCCTTAGTTCGACCATTTCTATCTAGGCTAGCGTTCCTACAGTCAACACAGCTCTGGTACCACTCTGTCACACCCGGTTTTAAAGGCAAAACCGAATGCATTGATCACGTGTGCGCCAGGATCAAGTTACACACACGCTTAGACATTATGAATACCAAAAACAGTGCCACACGAATAAAGAGTTATTACAAACCATAGTCTTAAACGAATCTTAAACAAACGAGTTCTCGCAGCGGACAAAATGCCTCCACTGCAGCCGACTGAAGACTACGCACACCTAGAACTCCTGGAAATCTCCTGGAATATCTTCAAAGTTCTCCCAGTCTGAGCAGCAATTCCGGGTATTGTAGATGCAAGAGAATAAACAAGCGTGAGCACATATCGTACTCAGCAAGAGAGAACAACATAACATGCAAGGCCATATGGTGGATGGCTAAGGTTCAAGCACTTTCGCATTTTAGTTGATCAAGTTTTATTAGCAACCGGATTACTAAAGGTGTAAGTTCATACCAACCCAATTAATAAGATATAAGCATCATAAATAAAGAATACAACGACAATTTAACATTAAAGTTCCATAATTTAATCATGTGAGTGTCCAGGCCGCTCTTGACCGTGAGCACGGCTAATCGATTAGTTTAACACTCTGCAGAGGTTGTACACTTTCACCACAAGCAGCGTAAAAGCTCCGAAGAACTTTAGACCCAACCATGCGGTGCTTGCAAGACACCCTATCACACTTCCGAGGTGTGATTGCATAGGGACGCTACATGGTCTTTACAAAGGTTCCCTAGCAAGTTATGACCCACAAGGTCCGGATCAGTTAGCAAGGTATAAAGTCCCCTAGCAGGTCGATACCCCACCATAAAAAGAATAACTCACCCAACCCCCTGCTAGAGCGAGTCCATACCCCACAGTACCGCCGATCCCTTGTCCTTATCAGGTAAGACCATCCCAAGCTAAAGTTCCTAATTATTTAGCCAAGACCATTGCCCATTAGTTCTTGTGGTTGTACTGTTTTCCTGGGTGGTTCTCCATGTTCCGATTAACATATTAAAGTGGTCTTGTAAAGTAAAGATCATAAACGGAACATAGAATAACAAAAGGTATCCAAGTTTGATTAATACTAATTCCCAGTTGAGCATTCTAAGCAATAACTACCACAAGATTAATTTAATTCCCGGCATCAAGGTAAAGGTAGTAAAAAGCTAGGCATGATCCTTAATAGGTTCCCGTCAAATTAATGCAAGCGGAAAAGTAAAGACGGTGAATTTAAATGCATGTTATGTAGGACAAGCGGGCATGCATCAAGGAATACTTGCCTTCAACAAAGCCTTGCTGCTCAAACTCTTGCACGACTTGATCTTCAAATCCCTCGAACGAACCGCTCTCTACGGTCCATAATCATCACATACAAGCATACAATAGAAATAAATAAGAAACAGTCACCAAACAGATCAAACAGATCTAAACAGTAGCATAAAACTAATCTACGCTTCGAGACGAACGCGTGGACATAAAGAACGCCAAAATCGGAGCTAAAACGACGAAGTTATGGCTTAGGGAAGGTGTAGGGACCAATCTGTGAAGATTTAAAAAGATTCTGGGCTAAAATAAAGAAAAAGGACTAAACTGTAAAGAAACTTCTAAGGTGGAAGGGTATTTTTGTGAATATAGGAAAACTCAGGGGCTTTTCTGCGAAACTGCCAGGGCTGACAGGGTTTGACCTGGCTTGACTCGAGTTTACTAGATCTGGGACCGTTGGATCCAGATCTGGCGGCTGCGGTGGCTCGCGGGCGGCGGCGGGCTCACCGGCGAAGACCCTAATCTAGGGTTTTTGGCCAAGATTTGAGGCGCGGATAGCGTCTAAGTGTGGCGCGCGAGCACGCGAAGCGAGACGGGGCGGCGGTCGCGACGGAGCCGCGACGGAGCGGCCGGTCGACGCGGCGGTGCGGCCCACGAACTCCGGCGAGGTCACCGGGGGGCGACGGAAGGCGCGGGGTCGACACGAACGGCACCGTCACGACGCTCACCTCCTGGCGCAGCTCTGGACGTGCTCCTCGGCGATGTAGCGGCGACGACGGCGAGGATCCAAGGCGGCGGCGCGGGTTAGGGTTTCGGGCAAGGTGCGGCGCAAGAGGCGGCGGCTCGGGTTTCTCGGGTGGGGCGTCCGGGGGCGGCGGCGGCTTATAAAGGCCCGGCGGTCTCCTTGGCGTGCGGGCCACACGAGGGCGTCGTGCTCCCGGCCGGACTCGGGCGGCGGCGGAGTCCGAGGCGGGGACGACGGGGCGAAGGGGATGACCGGTGGGTCCCCCCCGGTCGGCGGCGCGGCGAGGGAGAGAGAGAGCGGCGCGGGCCGGCGGGGGCCGGCCGGGCCGCGCCGGGTCGCGAAGCGACGCGCGCGAGCCGGGGCCGCGGCGGCCTGGCTGGCCGCGCGGGTTGGGCTGCAGCGCGTGCTGGGTTGGGCTGCGCAGGCCGGTGGGCTGGGTGGGGAAATGGGTAGGAGTTTAGGAATGGGTTTTAGGTTTGGGAATTTAGGGATTTAGGTAAAGGCTTCAAACAAATAGAATTCAAATTTGAATTTGAATTCCAGCAACCAAAAATAATGCTCCAGCATGAATGCAACAATTAATTCCTATATTTCCTTAACTTTATCTCAGAAAAGTTTTAAATGCCTAAAAAGAAATAAAGCAACCTTATATTCCTTAAGCACTTAAATGGTTTCTAGCAAATTTTAAGAAAGCCAAATTTTTAATAAAATTAGGGTGTTACAATAGATCATACACCTCAAATGTCACAAATTTAGGAGCTTATTTGCTAATTCAAATGATGAAGGAAACATGGCTAAATGATAGCTGGAACTCCCAGTTGGGAACCGATGCCAGGCCAGTCACGCCACTTGTCGGGAACAGCCATATGGGTCCCCTAAATAACCAGGGAAACCCATTTTCTTTCGCAAAACAAAACACAAACGAACTCACAAAACGCGCCCATTTTCTTCAGATCGGTCTCTGATGCCTTCAGCTGGTCTACCCGGGCCTCGAGATCTGCAGAAGTCCAGGAATATATGTCAGGCTACTGCAAAGGTATTCTCAATAAGTACTCAACAAGTTAGCCACGACATACCTTTATTCTTCTGGTGCAACGACTTGTTCTTACGAATCAAGTCGTCACTCTTCGCCTACATCTCTTGTACCTTGTTGTGGTACTGGGCGAAGGATCCATCCAACTTGGATTGCAGAATGGCGGAGTGCTTCCTGGCATTGTTGAGTTCTTTTTCCGACGACTCTGCCCGGAGCACTGTGTCGCCATATCCTTGGAGCATATCGAATTTCTGTCGGGATCTCTCCATGACATCCTGTAGAAGGCAACAACGATTACTTGGGTACTCAGTTCTTACGGAATTCGACTACTCAAGGGTTCTGTCACGTACCTTCATCCACTGCTCAGCCCGACGCATCGACTACAAGTTGCGGGCCACCATCACCGAGTCGATGAGGTCATCTGCTAGAAGCTCGAGCCCACCACGGCTAGTTGCTGCGGTCTCTGCCATCGGCACCGAATGGATTGGCTCTGCATCTTGAATCTCCGGCGACCGAATGACAACGTCCATGCTCGACTCTGGCAGTGCCTCGTTGCGCACCTCTTCCGTGGCCTCGGGGGCCACTGTCACCACCGGTCCGGAAGCTGCTTCCTCCAGCACCTCGACTTCAGGCAAAACGCCTTCGACTGGCATAGCTTCAGGGATCGTGGTCCCCTCGACTTGTGTTTCTGTTATCACAAGGCATACAACGTCAGTACTGGGGGCTACGACTACTACATGGGGCAGACGACATCACCGCAGTCTACGTACCTTCCACTACGGTGTCCTCCGGCGGCGTAGCCTCTGCGCCCGGCGCCACAGTCTCAGCCTGGGGGAGGGGAGCGGATTCCTCTACAGCGGCTGGCGGGTCTTCTTCAGCAACTGCCGCGTCTGGTTCTTCTCCTTCCCAGGACAGATCGGTGGATTTCCTGCACAGTACTGTCGGTGTGAAAAGTAGTCCCGACACTAACTAGTAATGAGCGCTGGGATCAACCTCTTGATGGTTCGGTGCTAGCGACTAATGATACTGGGTTTGTCCTGGTTCCGGCCGGGGCCGTACGTCTAGCAGTGGTGTGCTTGAGGCACTATATTGCGTTGCACCGTGGTGCTCGTAGATGGGGGCTACAAGCAAGGAGGGAGAGGAGGTCGGGCCTCCAAGTCCCAGAGGTACTGACTGAGGCAAGTGCCAATATCGTGGTGGAGGCGGAATGCATACGTGTGTTGGGTTGCCTTATGTCGTTCGTCCCCTGCGGCTGGGGGATCACCCTTCCTTTTATAGGCCAAGGAGGGGGTGATTTACAGGCGTGCCGCACTATTCTTCTATGTGTGAAGATGTGGTGAGAAGTGCCGTGGAGATGATGGCCGTCCTGGTGAGTCTTGGTCCAGTCTTGGCGTCATGGCGCATCTTGTGCTCGAACAGGAGCGGCTTCGAGGGTAGAGTCATAGTGGTTGGCCGTCCAGTCTTCATCTGCGAACGGGCTCGAGGGAGCCGTTGACGAAGGTTCGTACGAGGTGCAGTGGCAGACGTGGCGGCGTCCCGTCCCTGCGCGCTTCAATAGTGCTGGAGTAGTTGCAACAGTGTGCGGCGTGGCACTGCAGGGGCGAGGATGGCCGCACAGGTTTGACAGCAACGGGGATGACGCTCCCGCTGGCCTGACGTCACGGTTTGACCCTGTGTAGTCACGGAAAGAGGATTCGAGGGTTCTGCCGGCCCCCTTCGAGGGCCTGACATGTTAGCCGTACCGGAGTGGGCGGCACAGTGTCACGGAGCTAACACCGGCCTCGTCGCACAGCCCCTCACATTGGTGGGGATGGGTTCCCCCTAGGGAGTTGGCGGAGCAGCGCTGGGGCATGATTCCCAGGCGTGTCAGAGTAGTGGCGCGGCCCAGTGGCGTCAGAGCATTAAATGCTCGTACGCACGGGTGGGAACAGGTGCGCGCGGAGGCCCTCGAGCGAGGCGGACCTCGCCCGAGGGGGGCGTGAGCCCTCGAGCGAGGCGGACCTCACCCGAGGGGGTGTGAGCCCTCGAGCGAGGTGGACCTCACCCGAGGGGGTGTGAGCCCTCGAGCGAGGTGGACCTCACCCGAGGGGGCGCTTCGCTGCACTACCTCGGTGGGCCGTGGGGGCCACCACGGCGCCGGTCGTGTTGTGCGCGTGTGTTAGGCTCGAGGTTAGTTTACATTTTGCGTTTTTGCAGGTTTTAAGCGGGATTCCCCTGGTTATTTAGGGGACCCTTATGGCTGTCCCCGTCAGTAGCCCCCGAGCATCTGCGGGTGTATCCGTTAGGATCCCGCAGATGCTGATGCAAACTGATGGGACTTTCTTCCCCCCTAGTCGCTAATGCCGTTCCGTGGGGCCGCGTCAGCGGACCCGCGGGTCTAGCCCCTGAAGCCCTGCAGGAGTGTGAGTGCTCCTGCAGGGGTTTTTTCGCGAGCTATTACCAGCGTGCGGGGCATTTGTTTCAACTGGCATCGGCGATATCTCAGCCGGCCTCGGTCGCACGCGCATGACTGGTTCCTCTTGCGTTCGGTGCACCCTAGGAGGTGTAGCCGTGCGTCGAGCCCCCGAGCCTGGGCCCATTTGAGGCGATCGGGTTAGGCTCTTCGACTTGCTCTGCGCGCCCCTTCGTCGCCCCTTCGCGGGGTAGAGGGTGAGGTTTCCACAACCCCCATCGATCGGGTCGCGGATTGCGGATTCCTCATCGAGCTGTTATCAGGTGGTTCAAGTGGACGCCCGTGCCCCGTTCGATAAGGGTTGGCTCGTGGTCCGGAGACTCGTCCATGGTAGCGCTCGCGTGGGTTTGCTAGGTGGGGCTAGGTCCCGTTCGCTAGGGACCGAGGGCGCGGAAGCTCTCCCTCAATGGGATCCCTCCGGCTAGCTGCCCTCGCTGGCTCTTGAACACGACATGTGGGGCGCCCTCGAGCCAGTGGGCTCAATGATAGGCTCGAGTGCGCGCGCCCTTGTCGTCCCTGACTCTATCGATCTGGGGCGCCTGTTCGAACCCTTCGAGGGTCAGGCTTCGAACCCCTGATCAGTAGGGCCGTTGCGGGATGGCTATTGGGGGGTTACCCGAAAAATTCGGATGATTCCCCTAACACGAGAGAGAGAGTTCTTAGCACGTTCAAGCACAAAGTTAGAGCACAGAGAGACTGTAATTCCCTCTGCAGATTGCACAAGTTCCCAAGAGTCTGAATCCGTTTACACGTGCCCTCGCGCCCCCTTTTATAGGGAGATGAAGGGACTTTTACATACCAAAAACACCCTCAGGCTCAGAGAATATTCCTAGTGTGAACGCATACAAGAATGTCTTTTTCATCTAACATATTTACAAATCTGCCACTAGTTCACACTCTAAACCCGGACTTTTTGGGACAACAACTTTGACTTTGCTTCTCTGTCGGTTCGTGAATGTCTTCAGGTGTGACTCCCGAACCAGGCCCTCGACAGATTCCCGAATCGGCTTTCGCTTCTTCGAAGGTTCATGCATGTCTTCGCGCGTGACTCCCGAACTGGGTCCCCGACAGATTCCCGAACCGGCCGTCCTCCGAAGTTCGCGCCATCGCCAGCTCGAGGTTTCGGGCCTCCGCATGTTCGCGACCCCATTTCTTCACTGAATCAAGATTCCCAAACTTCATGCATTCGCGAATCCAAGGCTTCACAGGTTCCAGGCTTCCGAAAAATCGTGAGTTTCCTGTTCCTGAAAAACATGTCTCAAGAAATTTGTCAAACTTAGCGTTTCGAGGGTGACGGGTTTTCTTGAATTCCCCAACACTAGCCCCTCGGGGAAGCGGGTTGACTCCGACGATCCGATTCCACGAATATCTCGGAAATTTAGTAAAAAACGTCACCCTCGGAACGTCGGAGGGGACACGCGTCGCCCGGAAACCCTAGAGCGGTTAGATCGAGGAGGTTTCGCGGAACTACCCCTCCCCGCCCCTATAAATAGGAGGCTCCCGCTGTTAAAAAATTTTACGGCCTTCCTGATTTTTACGATTCGTGAAACTTTCTTGCTAGCAGAATCTCGTGTTCTACTGAAAAGTTCGCGCTCCGGTTTTCTTCGCATCTCTCTAAGGTATTATCTTATTTCTCTCTTTCAATTCTTACTTATCATATTTTGCTGCAATAGTATCTTTGTTCCATGAACTTTATTCTCGAATGTTGTTCTTATTTCTTCGTATGTGTATTTTTGTTGGTTAGGTGGCTCGAGTTAAAAGCACTGCCAGACCCATTACTACCAAAGAACTCATCGCAGCTGGTCTCCCAGTTGATCCAGTTGTCGAAGGTGCTGAGAATGCTGCACCAGCTGAAGACACCAGCTCTCCTAGCGGCTCCAGGAGTCGCGAAGAAGGGGAAGTTCAATCAGATGATGACGAAGACATCGGGGATGTGGACGCCGGTGTCAGTGATCTGGTTAAAGTAAGGACTGCCGGACCGTTGCCACCCTCACTTGCCTTCGGAGAGTCCAAGGTCACGATGGATATGATTTGGGAATATGAAAAAGCCAGGTTCTTCCCTCCGGGCGCTGGGCGAGCCCCACTTGATGAGGAAATCCCTACCCCTGAGGACGGAGAGGTTGTCGTCTTTCGCGACTTCTTTATCTATGGACTCAGATTCCCCTGCAATCCGATCTTGTCGGCTATTCTGGATGCCTTTTCGGTGAAGATCCACCAACTTTCGCCGACGTCTTTTCTTGAGATATCGAAATTCATTTGGATCATGAAGACCTTCGGCTGCAATCTCAGTGTCCATGCCTTTGCCAGATTTTACGAACTGGTGATTATCCCCGAGGTTATCAAGGCCAGCGACGGGCAGTTTTATCACACTCAACATGCGTGTTGCACCTTCAACACCCGGCGGCAGAACACCCGAAAAGGGATCACCCGAATTTAGATTGCTCCCTGCTGCAAGACTAACCTCACCGACGACTGGAACTCTCATTGGTTCTACATGAAGGTCAACATGTCGGAAGTTTCCGGCTACACAGGGCCGGCTCACCCCTTGTCCTGCCCAGTTGCGCCCCTTACCGCGGTGAACACTGCCGAATTCAATCATCAGGCAATGGGGATTAGGAACTGCGAAAGTGCATTTCATCTCGCCAGTACTATACTTGGTGGTCGCGACATTATTGAAGAGTTCGTGGCTGCTCGGATCTGGCCTATTTCCAGCGGTTGGTCTCCCAATGAGATCGTGTACTTTAACGTCAACTGGGCAGCTCAAGAGGTGCCTTTCCCGAAGTTCGGGATTAAGCTTCGTGAGAACCAGAGCGCTGACGCCTTCATGATTGAGATAGAGAAAAGGGTGAACGTCATGAAAGGCGAATACACCATGAATGAGTACAAGGCGTACAAGGCTCTTGTGAAACACAAGAAGAGGATCAATCGCGTGTTCACCGAGGTTCGTGGTGACAAATCTTTCAGTTCTCGAGGTCCGGGTCCCAAGCTGAAGGTTCCCGCGGTTGCAGTGGCCAGTTGTTCGGCTGCCCCTATCAATGCCCCACGAATGAGGTCCTCGAAGCGAGGCTCATCGTCTGTCAGTGAGAGCACTTCCTTTGGCGTCAAGCCTTCGAGGACAAGATCTCTGGAATCGTCGAAGCGTAAGCACAAGACTTCTAAACGGACTTCGGATGCCGAGCTTCAGGCGGCTTCGGGCCTATCCCAGATGAGTCGCAAAAAATTGAAGAAGGCGGTGAAGAAGATTTCTTCCTCAGGGGTTCGGCGAGTTCCATCTGCCTTCGACGACGACGTATTCGTGGGAGCGGATAGTCAGAAAGGTTTTTGCTTTTGGCCTCTGTTTAACTTTCGAGACAATTGTCCGTCAGGTTCTGAGAATGAGTTCGTGGATATTGATTCCTTTTCAGATGCTGCTCCCGAAGTTCGCAAAGAGGCTGCACTTGCTGTTGCTGCTGAGACCACTGTTGCTGCTGAAGTTACTGCTCCTGTCGAAGCTCCCGCTGCCGCAGAAGCCCCTGCTGCCGATGTGTCTCTGTCCGCTCGCTCCCGGGACGAAGCTTCCTCCGAATTCACCAAGGAACTTGAGCTCACCATTCAAAGGGGGGAGGATCCTACCGAACATGCTCCCTTGGTCGAAGTTCGGGAGGTTGTTCCCGAAGATCAGGCTCCCTCTCCTTCTTTGGCCGCTTTCACAAGAGTTTTGGTACGTCTCATCGTGGCAAGTTATTAAGTGTTGGTTTCGAGACAACTGGCGTTGGGAGCAAGATGTCCAAGATTTTAACACTGTGGAAATCGCCTGTAATTGTTGATGAAACAAGAGGGGAGAGTTCGGAACAACCCGAAGGAGCTGCTCAGGACTCTGAGAAGGGGCCTCACCCTACTCGCGAAACCACCCCTTTGTCTCGGGGTAAGGCTTCGAAATAGGTCACCATGCAGCACTTCAGCAAACAAGGTTCATTCCTTTTCATTACTTTTTTGTGCTTTTTCCGATTCTCGAATCTCGATCTGAGACTTTGATCCTGGACTTTTCAGAATTCAAGGATCTTCTCCACTCTTACTCTTCGTCGAAGCTGGCGCGTTTTCAAGAAGACTACGCACTCAAGCATTCTATGCTCGGGAAAGTTGCCGTCGAGCGGCTTGCTGAACAAGAGAAGGCAAATAAGCAACTTTCCCAAAAATCCAAGGAACTCAAGCGCAGCTTCTCCCTCGCACAATCCGCGAACATCGAACTCGAGAAGAAGGTGGCTGAGCTGGCGGATGCCTTGAAGACCAGTCAAGACGAAAAGAAGATCGCGGAGGCAGCACTTGAGCAGTCTAACAAGGAGCTGGAAAAGGTTCAGAAGGCCCACGAAGATGATCTCAGCTTAATCGAAAATCTTCGGGAGAAACACGAGAGGGCTATGAAAATTGCCGAAGATCTTCGCATTAATAACGCCAGTCTCGCCAAGTCTTTGAGCGCGAAAGATCGAAAAATCTTGGATATTGAAAAAGCGCTGGCAGAGCAGGATGCAGCTTCGAAGAAGAACACCTCCGAAATTCTGGAGAAGTTGAAGCTGCTTTACGAGGAATACAAGAAGTCGCTGAACGAGTTCGGCGTTCGTCCAACTCCTCTTCCAGATAATATTGAGATTCCCGAATTCATGGATTGGATGGAGACTGAATTCAAGGCCCTCTCTGAGGTAATCTCCGGCGCCAGTGACTTCGCAGCTGCCTTCTCCGTGGAGAGCATAGCGAAGATTCTTCATGACTTCGATTGCGCTGATTTGGAGAAGTTTCGCGACAAGATCTCCCGATTCCCTAGCACCACAAGCACTTCGATACTTCGAGCCAATGCAGTTGTTCAGGCTATCAAGAACAAGTTCGCGAGGGAATTTTGGTTGACCAGCGGGAAGGAGACCGTGAAGGTCATCGCGCGCGCTAAACTTGCTGAGGTAAATTTTTGCACGATTTCGTCACTTGTACCGGCTATCGATGTTTCAGTCTCTCGAGTTTTCTTTACATTTGCTTTTCTTTCCTTCTCAGCTGAACGAGGAAGAGGATCGCGAGAATATCGCTGCGTCCCCCGAAGGGTCAACTTCCGGCGAAGATTCCAGCGACTCAGGCGAAGGGGGTTCGGGCGGCAGCAGCAGCAGTAGCAGCAGTAGCAGTGATGAGGGCAGCAACGACGGGCAAGCTTCCGGGCGCGATGATAGTTCTTCGAAGGTGGATGTCATGAATTAGATGTTTTGTCCGAACCTTGCACACCCTCAAGGCTGTCTGTACATTTTGTAGATTCACTTAGCTTTTCTGAACAAATGTTTTGTAAACTTTAACCTGCGCAGGTCCTGCAAGGTGGGCCTGCGCAGAATGTGATGCCACTACGAATTCATCGAGATAGGATGTTTGTTAGCGGAGAAGCGTGGCGCTTGTTTAAGCGAGCTCATCCCGAACAAGACTTCTCTGATTTTTGGCTTGAAGCCTCACTTAAATTTTCTATGGGCTGTTTTGATTTCTCTTCCTTTTTCTTGTTTCGTAAGAAGGAACGTTCTGCATCCGCTACTTGGCTCTCCGCAAATATTCCGAAGACGAACCCCCTTAGCCCCTTAGCAGGCGCCTCTGACTTTGCTTATGCTAGCGATATTGCCGAAGACAATGTTTGTAAACCAGCACATGTTGTGGAGCTTTCCTTCTAAATTTTGCACTAACTGCTGTAATCTTGATGAACTATTCCGAAGTTTTTATGCGAATAAGGCAATGAGTACGTTTTTTTCTTGAAAAAATGTCACCCTCCCCCACCTTGCCATTTTGCATGAAAACTTGAAGGCAGGTTGACGAAGCTTACTGTTCGCGTATTTCGATCGAGCATACTTTTAGGAGAAATCTTCGTTAGTTTCTGAAAATTTCAACCGTCGTTGCGCAAGTCGACAAAATTTGTTTTCGAATTTTGTGGACTTGATCCGACTGGCAGACTTGCCTCGGTTGATACAGCAACCCTCAGTTGCTTCAACCAAGATTTTCTACGATTTTCCGCACGAGCCCCTTACTCTTTTCTTACAACGATGTTATCACAAAAACTTTTCAGTAGTTTACGCCAAATAAAAATCTGTAGGCAACCCCTTACGCATTCACTTTCTCGAAATCATCATGCAAACTTTTTCGGTGGAAATCCCTTCGTGGATGGGATTCTAGGCCACAACTTACTGCTGTCTCGGGCCTTTTTGGTGGGAATCCCTTCGTGGGTGGGATTTGAGGCCACAACTTGTTGTTGTCTCTAGCCTTTTTTCGGTGGGAATCCCTTCGTGGATGGGATTTTAGGCCACAACTTACTGCTGTCTCGGGCCTTTTTGGTGGGAATCCCTTCGTGGATGGGATTTTTCTAGGCCACAACTTTTTGTTGTCTCAAACCTCTTTCTTCACGATGGAATTCAGGCTATCACGAAGCCTTTCTCAAGAACTTTTTTCTTTTTTCACGATGGAATTCTGGCTATCACGAAGCCTTTCTCAAGAACTTTTTTCTTTTTTCACGATGGAATTCTGGCTATCACGAAGCCTTTCTCACGAACTTTTTCCTTTTTTCACGATGGAATTCTGGCTATCACGAAGCCTTTCTCACGAACTTTTTTCTTTTTTCACGATGGAATTCTGGCTATCACGAAGCCTTTCTCACGAACTTTTTTCTTTTTTCACGATGGAATTCTGGCTATCACGAAGCCTTTCTCACGAACTTTTTCCTTTTTTCTTGATGGAATTCTGGCTATCACGGAGCCTTTCTCACGAACTTTTTTCTTTTTTCACGATGGAATTCTGGCTATCACGGAGCCTTTCTCACGAACTTCTTTCTTTTTTCACGATGGAATTCTGGCTATCACGGAGCCTTTCTCACGAACTTTTTTTTCTTTTTTCACAATGGAATTCTGGAAATACGCGATTTGGGGGAAGACTCTTTTTATACATATATCACAAAGGGTATTTACATAGGATCCGCCTCGTTAAAAACCTCGCCTCTTGATTTAGAGCCCCCTTTGCAAGGAAAAGAGTACGGTCCTTCTTATTCTAATGCGACTAGAAAAAGTAAAGCTAATTTTTTCTCCCGAAATCACTTATAGACATGTGATCCGGATTTTTTAGTTTTTTAGAATACAAACTTGCGAAAATGGGAAAACTACTATACATTACATCTAGCTGCAACTGGGGTTTTCATGGATAGTACCTTTTTAGGCTGTCAGCATTTCATGAATACGGCAACTCTTCGCCAGTTTGCTCCATTAAGCGAAAAGCCCCTGGCATTTCTGTTTCTCCGGCGATATAGGGCCCTTCCCAAGATTCATGAAGTTTTCCTGGGTTCTCCCAAATTTTCTTCCTTTTCAACACAAGGTCGCCAGTCTTGATGTCCTTTCGGACCACCTTCTTGTTTCTCCATGCCCTTGTTTCTTTTTGGTATTTCTCAATGTTTTCTGCGGCTTCAAGGATCGTCAGCTCGATCATGTCCTTTTCCACCTTCTTATCAATTTCCTCTATCTCTTTTCCTTTCAAGACTCTCATGCTTTCATTCTTGATTTCCTCCGGTGTCATAGCCTCAGTCCCGAAAAGTAGGCGAAAAGGTGTGAAACCTGTTCCTCTTGACACTGTGGTGTTATGAGACCAGATCACCTTCGGTAATTCATCTACCCATTTTCCCCTCTTCTGGTCGAACAAGCATTTCTTGATTCCCGAAAAAATCAGGCCATTGGCTCTTTCAACTGCCCCATTGGACTGCGGGTGATACACTGACGAAAATTTCGCTTGAGTGCCCAAGGTTTTGCAATATTCTTTGAAGGTGTAGCAGTCGAACTGTTTGCCATTGTCAACAGTTAGTTCTCTAGGAACCCCGAACCTGCAGACTATGTTCTGCCAAAAGAATTTCTGAATTGTTGCTGCTTTGATATTCGCAAGTGGTTTTGCCTCCACCCACTTTGTGAAATAATCGACTGCAACAGCGGTACTGAATCGGCCAGCTTGCCTTGAGCTGTTGGCAACGGGCCCACTAGATCCATTCCCCACCTTTGCAGAGGCCAAGTCGGTGGAATTAGGTGAACTGGCATTGAAAGCAGATTCTGTTGATTTGTCGTTTTCTGGCATGCTTCACACTGCCGAACTAACATCTTGGCACCAATGTTTATGGTGGGCCAATAGAATCCCTGCTTTATCGCCTTTCCGGCCAAAGCCCTGGTGCCTATGTGCGCCCCACAGAATCCGCTGTGAATTTCCTTTAGAAGTTCCTGACCTTTTTCGGAGGTGATGCACCGCAGCCAAGGTTCAGTGACTCCTAATTTGTATAGTTCTCCATTCACTACTGTATAGCCCCGAACCCTCTGCTTCAATCTTTTCTCCTCTAACTCATCTTGTGGTTCGTAGTGTCCTCTCAGATAAGCCATGATTTCTGCTCTCCAATCAGGAGTCTCTACTACATTCACGATTTTGGCCCTCGAATCCTTGATGGAGGGCTCTCTGATGATTTCGAAGAACACATCCGGGGGTAGCTCTTGATTTCTGGCTGCTGCTTTCGCCAGCTTATCTGCCTCATTGTTGTCATCCCTTGGGATATGCTGGACTGAATAGCCTTTGAAATGTTTTTCCATTTCCCTTACTTTTTCTAGATACTTCATGAGAACGGGATTCCTTGCCTCGCTTTCTTTCTCGATATGTTCTTGGATCACTTTCGAATTCGTTCTGATTATGAAGGTCTGCTGCCCCAAGGCTCTCATTTTCCTTAATGCCAACAGAAGAGCTTCGTATTCCGTTGTGTTGTTCGTGGAATGTTCATTGTTCGCGAATACGAGCCGAGCTGCGTATCTTATGACTACGCCCGTCGGGGACGTCACAACAGCCGAAATTCCGACCCCCTTGTAACACCAGGCCCCGTCACACTGTACTATCCAAGGTTCAGGTGCATCTTCCTCAAAGTTCTGAGTAGGTGAAGTCCAGTCCACGACAAAATCTGCCAGAACTTGCGATTTTATTGCACTTCTTCTCTCGAAGTCTACCACGTACTCAGAAAGCTCAGCGCCCCACTTGATGATTCGGGTGGATGCCTCTCTATTTGCGAACAAATCATTCAGCGGCTGGTTGGTGATGACTCTTATTCTGTGACCCTCGAAGTAATGCCCTAGCTTCCTTGCTGCCATGATGACCGCATATGCGATTTTTTTCAGCTCGGAATAGAAGATCTTGGAACCAGACAATGCTTCAGAAGCAAAGTATACAGGAATTTGTCTGAGCTTTCCTTCTTCCTCTTTTTCCTGCACTAGCACTGCGCTTACTGCCGAATTTGATGCGGACACATATAGCTGAAGTGGCGATTTTGGTTCGGGAGGACAAAGTTTGGTCATGGTGGACAAGTAATCCTTCAGTTCGTGGAAGGCTCGCTTCTAAGGTTCAGACCACTGGAAGTTCTTAGCACTTCTGAAGACTTGGAAGAACGGTAAGCTTCTTTCTGCGGCTCTGGGAATGAATCTGTTAAGGGCAGCTACTCTCCCTGTCAGCTTCTGGACATCTTTCACTGAAACTGGATCTTGCATTTCCACTAGGGCCCTGATTTTGTCGGGATTTGCCTCTATGCCTTTCGTTGAAACTAGGCATCCAAGAACTTTCCCCTTGTGAATGCCGAATACACATTTTTCCAGATTCTGAAGGACCGAAACGGCGAACCAGAGGGGGGGGGAGTGAATGGGAGCCGCTAAAAATTCTTTCTCAGAAGAACTCGGCCTATATCCCAATCACAACTCCGAGTCACACACAAACACGCGGAAGCACACACAAACCTCCCTTGATACCTTAGGAACAAAGCTTGAAAGGCTAGGAAGCAAGGAGGAAGCAAATGCGAAAGAACTTGAGCAATCAACGAAGAAGGCTGAGACCTACCGGGTCAACCGGCACAAGTGACCGGGTCACCCTGAGCCTTACAGAGCCACACCGGGTCGCCGGAGCACAAGTGACCGAATCAACCTACCACCTTCGGGTCACCCGGCACAGGTGACCGGATCACCCGGGACAGCCCAGAAAACTGCCCGCGAAATCGCCCCAAACTTTAGATCGAAGGATCTCCCAAACCACTTGGAGTCTTGAGACGAAATTTTGGGGAGATGATGAATACCCCAAGGAGAGGTTATACCCCAAAAATTACGGTCTCAAACTTCCTACAACTCCCAAAATCGCAAATCCTTGCCAAGAGCACTTCCAACCCAAGAACTCAAGAAACCCCAAAATCGAGCACCTTTACTCACGGATTTGGGAGGGGAATCAAAGCCCAAAGAACCACGAAGGGTTCCCACAAATTTCCCCCATCCAATCCCCAAGAGAAAGATCTCGAAAACAACCCAAAGAAATCACCGAGAGAGGGCTCCGAAAATCACCACCAAGAACAGCCGGGGAAAACACATACAAACCTTGAGGAACCTCGCCGAATCATCTATACATGAAACAAAGGTTCGTACAAGGTCTAGCAAGCCGCCCGATCATCCATCCCTCTCAACAAGATCTCTCCGTGAAGTTCTCTTGCTAGTCCTAAAGAAAACCTAAGGAAAATAGGTGGAAAATAGGAAAACTAATGAGCTAGGGTTCCAAGAGTTGGCTGCCATCCTCTCACCTCTTGGGTTATATGGAGGCAATCGAAAGTCTAAAATGCCCTTCTCTACTAACTAGGGATACAAGCCCCTCAAGGGAGGATTTGGAATTCTTGATGTCTTCACCATCGGACGGATGCCCGGCGACCGCACCCTGCGTAGCCTCGACGCAAGCCATGCGATCCCGACGCGTGTCCTTCGCTTCGA
Organism: Cenchrus americanus; assembly: GCA_947561735.1. Classification (NCBI taxonomy): domain Eukaryota; kingdom Viridiplantae; phylum Streptophyta; class Magnoliopsida; order Poales; family Poaceae; genus Cenchrus; species Cenchrus americanus. The sequence goes on from OX387242.1 coordinate 51,501,477, forward strand.
AGATTCCGGACTGCGTCGTCGCACACCGGTCAGACCGGTGCTCCTCACCAGTCAGACCGGTCCCCACCGGTCAGACCGGTCAGACCCACCGGTCAGACCGGTCTGGCGCTGCTGCAGCTCCGTCTTCGGTTCTCCGGTCTTGGCTTTGTGGATCAACCAAGGAACCCAATGGTTTTCTGGTGAACCACCGGAAACCCCGCGAACTCGGTGTAGCCTCCGCCAATCTCCACTCATGACTTGGCTCCCACGTAGTCCCGGCTCGACCTTGGTTTTGAGGCTCAACCAAGAAACCGTCCATGACTTCATCTTGCTGTTCATGCCACCATGCGGCCCGCACTTGACCCCCGCCGGCCACCGGGTCCCTCGAACGAAGCCTACTTGTCTTCTCCACACCCGGAGGCCTCACCGGCGACGACCTTTCGCGCTTGTTCTTCACCTCGCACCAACACGGGTCAAGCCGCAACCTGCACCCGCAATACTTAGCCAAGAATCGGTCCACACAACGTTGTCAATCACTCATCACACAAGGAAGCGACCATCCACCGGTCCTCGAACCACACATGGTCCTCAATCTCCCCCTTGATGAGTGCATTGACAACACCCACATGAAAGTAACAAGAGAGAAAAGAAAAAGAAAAGAAACGAACAAAAAGAAACTCCAACAAGCGATCGAAAGCCAAACAAAGGCAAAGAGCAAGATCACTTGAAGAAGACAAGTCTCGGACCCCTTAGGCAAGGGCAACGGCTCGACACATCCGAGACAAAACAAAGCTCAAGCAAAGAGTGCAAACCACCAAAGCAAAGCTCGAACAACCACAAAGAGCCCCCCCTGCACACATGCAAGCTCCCCCTGAACCAATGCACCTCCCCCTGGACGAATGCATGCAAGACACCACTTGAAACAGGGCAGCTGCAACAACTCAGCCCTGACCGGTCAGACCGGTCAACACCACCGGTCAGACCGGTGTGCAACATGTGAACAGAACCAACACTCACACCGGTCAGACCGGTGACCCTGACCGGTCAGACCGGTGCACAACAGAGCCCAGAAATGGCTCGAAACCACCTGAAAACCTTCTAAACACGTCCAGCAAGACATTTCAAGCTCAAACTTCTCCCCCTTGTTGGCAATGCATGAATCAAGCAAAAAATGCAAAACTTTCAACCTAGAGCTTCTCAAATAGACAAAATTCAACAAAGAATGCTACACATGTCCAAATGAGCAAGTTAGATACTCTACGGCTTCGTATCGATCTCAACTACATGATCACCAAGTTTCACAACCATTGGACGAAGCTAAGATGGATTTTGGCAATTTTGCGAAAAACTTGCCTCTCATGAGAAAAGTCCTAAACATGATCAAAACATATCAAAATGGCAAAGCCACACAAACTTCATGCTAGGACAGCCATTATAATTATAAGACCATCACAAACACCCACAAGCACCTCATGTCATGTCAAAGCCACCGAGCCATGTGCCTACTTCTATGTATGAGACTTCTCATTGGTAGGCATCATGCAACGGTTTAGCAGCCAAAGCAAATTAAATTCAGCACATATGACATGGGAGCACATTTCCAAGCATTTTACATTTCATTTTCAGATTCATAATTGGTACATGAAATGTCTTTGCGACAAAAAGGAACTTATGCCCCTCCACAAGATAAATCAAGAGGGCTAAACATTCATGATGGCAAATGAGCCTTTGGCCTCATATGATCAATAAACTAGCTATCCAACCACAAATTAAGCATAACCAAGCCACTAAAACATGTCAAGATCATATAAAGACATATACACATGAGAGAGCATACATGTGACATTTTCAAAAACATAGCTATCAACCATGGATTATTCATCAAGATCATCAAGAGCTAAGCCAAACTAACCATAGTATACCAAACAAGCTCACAAGGACATATATCTCATTCCATGGTGAACAATGTATATGAGAGAAGTTTTTCCTATCCAATGCATATGAAATAAAATACATGCAATCTAAGATACAAGGATGCCTATACATCATGTTACATATGCCATGCCGAATGCAAGGAATGCACAAAGGAAAGCTATACATATGCTACAAAAGAGAGCTCCCACACACCCAACTCAAGAAATCAAACACACACCAAGTTCCCCTGCAAACGAGTGAAAGTTGCTTGATCTAGGGGTTTGGTGAAAATATCGGCTAGTTGGTCATGTGTGGGTACATGGATCAAAGCTATCTTTCCTTTCTCTACGTTGTCTCTCAGAAAATGATACCTCACTTCTATGTGCTTGGTTTTGGAATGGAGCACTGGGTTCTTTGCATCGCTTATGGCACTGGTGCTATCACATTGAAGTGGGACATGGGTATACTCCTCACCAAAGTCACTCATGGTGTAGGTGATCCAAAGGAGCCGAGGGCAACAACTAGCAGCGGCAACATACTCGGCCTCGGTAGTGGATTGAGCAACACTCAATTGTTTGCGGGAAGACCAAGACACCAAAGAAGAACCCAAAAACTGGCAAGTCCCAGAAGTGGACTTCCTATCCAACCGACACCCGGCAAAATCCGCGTCTGAAAAACCATGAAGCGCCAAAGAAGAGGACGCAGAGTACCAAAGGCCGAAGTCGGGAGTGTGACGCAAGTACCTGAAAATTCTCTTCACCGCTTGCGGATGCGAAGTCCTCGGAGACGCTTGAAAACGAGCGCACGTACACACCGAGAACCGTATGTCCGGCCTCGTCGCCGTCAAGTAGAGGAGTGACCCGATCATGCTCCGGTACTCCTTCCGGTCCACGTGTTCACCTTCCTCGTCCGCATCAAGAGCCGTAGTCGTACTCATCGGCGTCGTCATAGCCTTGGAGTCCTCCATCTTGAACTTCCGCACAATGTCCTTGGTGTACTTAGCCTCGGTGCACAAATGTTCCTTCCTTTGATTGTTTGATTTGTAGCCCGAGGAAGAACTCGCAACTCACCCATCATGCTCATCTCAAATTCCCTGCTCATATCATCTCGCAAACCTTGCAACAAGAGAGTTAGACGAGCCACCAAAGACAATATCATCCACGTACACTTGCACAATCAGTATATATCTCTGCCCTGCCTCAACAAAAATAAGGTCTGATCGACCTTCCCCATCTCAAAACCTCTCTCAAACAAGAACCCCCTCAACCTGCCATACCAAGCTCTAGGCGCCTGCTTCAGCCCATACAACGCCTTCCTCAACTTGTACACCCGGTGGGGGTACCTCTCACTCTCAAACCCCGGAGGCTGCCTCACATACACTTCTTCCTCCAACACACCATTCAGAAAAGCACTCTTCACATCCATTTGGTGCAACTTGAACCCTTTAGCCACGGAAAAGGCTAGAAGGATCCTAATCGCCTCCAAACGGGCTATGGGAGCAAAGGTCTCCTCGTAGTCGATCCCCTCCTTCTGACTGAACCCTTGAGCAACAAGCCTTGACTTGTTCCTCACAACTTCACCCTTCTCTCCCTCTTTGTTTTTCCACACCCATTTGGTACCAATCGGCTTACACCCTGGGGGAGGGTCAACCAACTCCCACACCTGATTCCTCTCAAAGTTCTCCAACTCCTCATGCATCGAATTAACCCAATTGTGATCAGATAATGCGTGTCCAATGTCTTTGGGCTTGAAAGAAGCAACAAATGCAGCATGAGCGAAATGAGAGTTGTTTCGAACCCTCGACCGTGTAGTGCGTTCATCCATGTCGCCGATGATCCTCGAAGCTGGGTGATCCACTTGAACTCGCCGGGGAGGTTCTCGCCTGGATGCTACCTCCCCCTCAACATCAGCTTCTTCTCATTCTTGATTTGTCGTCGTAGGTGTAGTAGAGGGTCCATCCATCACCATAGTCGAAGTAGTGGGTACATGTTCAGCCGGGGGCACCACACCGCCATCTTCATCATCACCATGTTCATGCTCCTCCTTCTGAAAGATCTCCTCGCCAAGATCATCATCACCTGCACACTCAAAAACAAGCTGACTACGTGGCTCTGTCTCGTCGAAGGTTACCTCGCAAGTCTCCACGATTTGGTTAGTTTCAAGATTGAGCACACGACATGCTCTAGAATGAGATGCATAACCAAAGAAAATGCCATCGACAGACCTAGCCTCAAACTTATCCAACTTCCTGCCTTTCTTCAGAATGAAACACTTGCAACCAAAGACATGGAAGTGACTCACCTTGGGTGTGCGACCATGCATCAACTCATAGCATGTCTTCTTCTTGTGCACCCTGAGGTATATCCTGTTCGACACATAGCACGCGGTATTCACCGCCTCAGCCCAATACCTCCTCGGAGTCCTATGCTCATCAAGCATCGTCCGAGCCATCTCGCACAAGGTACGGTTCTTCCTTTCCAGAACACCATTCTGGGGAGGCGTATACGGACTCGAAAACTGGTGCTCAAGACCCAAGTCATGGCAAAAGGTTTCAAAACGAGAGTTCCTGAATTCCGAGCCATTATCACTGCGGATAGCTCGTATGGCATCTCCGTGCCTCTCGTTCCTCAATCTCAAGACTAGATCTCGAACAAAACCAAATGTCTCCCCCTTATCCTCAAGAAAGAACACCCAAGCATACCGAGAATAGTCGTCCACCACAACAAGGACATACCACTTCCCACCCGCAGATCGCACATGAGCTGGGCCAACAAGGTCCATATGGAGCAGCTCGCATGGACGCTCAGTCATCACATCGGTGAGAGGCGGGTGAGAAGAGGCTACCATCTTGGCATGCCTACACGGCGCACAAACCAACTCTTTCTCAAGCCTCAACCGTGGCAATCCTCGGACAAAATTGAGTTTACTCAAGCGAGACAAAAGGTCAAAGCTCAAGTGACCCAACTTCCTATGCCACTTCCACAACTCACTCGAAGAACCAGCCAAGAAACAACGCTCCACACCCGAAGACTGAGAAAAATCAGCACGAAACACCTGATCCTCGGGAACGACCATACAGACAAGGTCCCCTCGAGAGTCCAAAATCCGAGAACCACCTGGCCGAAACAACACCTCAAAGCCCTCATCCAACAACTGGGACACAGAAAGCAAATTGTACCCCAGCGATTGAACAAGAGCAACACGCCTCGCAGTGATCTTGTCACTCACTTTGATCTCACCTTCGAAAGCACACGCCCACGCCCATTGTCCCCACAGGTGATGTACCTCTTTGTCACCACCGGGACGAGACTTGAGAACCACCCCCTGTCTCCGGTCATATGCCTCGAGCAACCGGAGTCAATCAACCAAATGTCCTTCAAGTCTCCCACCTGAAATTCAAAAACGAGCACGTGAGCGAACAAACGACTCAGCACTGGGGTTAGTACCAAAAGAGTAAAACCAGTGCCGAGCCATTTGCTCGAAAGTGGGGTTAGCACCAACCAAAGCATCTCTCCTACCAAAGCTACCTCCACGAACACCACTACGGTAACCCCCCTGAGGGAACCACCCCTCTCTGCCTGGAGGAGGACCAAAACCACGAAAGAGAACCCGTGGACCGTCCCTCCTCTCCTTCTCAAAGCTACGACTCCTCCCATCCCCGTAGTGAACTCGAGGGGGAGAACGCCTAGCAACCTGACCACCTGCAAACTCTCCAGCCCCAACCACCGAACCACGACCTCCGTAAACAACCCTCGCACCTGTACGAGCCCGAAACCCAAACCGCTGCCTGTCCAGGCCTGCACCGGTCTGACCGGTGCTCCACACCGGTCTGACCGGTGTGACCTGGACAGCAGCATCTCCAACAGCCTTCCGCTCTCCCCAAGCCCGAACTGTCCTCACATTCGCCTTGGCCCTGGGCATCTGCACACGAGGCTCAAGTACACCATCGGAAGGGTGGTACTTGTCCTTGTTAGCCCACTCCTTTGCCATTCTCTCCTCACGCTTCCTCTTGAAGCAAAACTCTTCCTTATGACCATCTCTCCCACAATAGCCACAATGGAACCTCACAAGCTTAGGATTTGGCTTGGGAAGTGGCTGCTCACTTGGGTTCTCTCCACTCAATTCCTCCACAGGTTTCTCACCGCTAGCCTTCTCACTCTCCTTCCCAAAGAACACTTTCCCCGAAGTGCTCACAAACTTGATAGGCTTTCGGAGATCATTTGTGGGTTTAGGAAACACGGGTGGAGCTGGGGTTGTGTCTAGACGGTTCCTAAGATGGTTGGGTTTTGGAGGGAAATCATTCTTGTGGTGGGTTTTTGGTGGCTCCAGGATATTCTCTTCACTTCCCTCACCAACCTTGTTTGCCCCATGTCCCTCACCATCTTGCCTCTTAAAGGCCTCGATCATCATCCTCAACTGAGGCTCATGACCGGACAACCAACCCATCAACTTTCTCAAGTCATCATTCTCATCCTGCAAACGATCAACATAATGTGCAAGTTCCAAATTTTTCAATGCATTTCACAGGTAGAGCAAGATGTAGGCGTGACTTCCTTCAATTTAGCCTCAAGAGAACTAGTGTAAGCATGCATCTCATCAATCTTAGCATGCAAAACAGGGCAAGAAGCGCAAGCACCTAGAAAAGCAGGTCTAGACTTAAGCTCAACCACTTCAACCCTAAGCACATCTAGTTCCTCACACTTGGAGGCATACTTCTCCTTAAACAAAGCAAGATCAGCAAGAAATATGGAGCAATCAGCACAATCATTCTCATCCGAAACAACAGGGCTAGCCTTAAGGGAATCAATCTCAAGCTTGCTATCAAGCACCTGTGTCTCTAGCTCAGCCACTCTAGTCCTAGCATCCTCGAGTGAAGCCCTAAGCTCTTTTCTCATTTTCTTAGCCTCTCTAAGCATGTCATCACGGTTATCAAGCAAAGAGCCAAGCCTCTCATTCTCCTGGCGCAAGAAGGGAAGTTCATCACGCACCTCGTCGTCGGACTTAGAGTCCGAGTCACTCTGTGTGCTCTTCTTGCTGTCGAAGCTCAGCGCCATGGTGCAGAAGCCATCTCTCGCGGCGGCTTCGGCCGCCGCTCGTGGTTCTTGGACGACTTCTTGTTCTTGCGATGAACACCTTCGTCTTCACTGCTGCTCGAGCTCGAGGTGGAGTACGCGGAACTGGAGTCGACGTCGCTCGCTCCAACCATCGCTCGGGCCTTGCCTCGGCTCTCCTTCTTCCTCGATCGTCGCTCGTCCTTGTACTTGTTCTTGTGCTTGCTCTTGTGGTCGCGCCTCGACCGGTACTTGCCATCCGTCCTTGACTTGTGCTTTTAGTTGTCCTTGTTCTCGACCTTCTCCGGGCAGTCGGCGACGAAGTGTCCCGGCTTGCCGCACTGGAAGCACGTCCTCGTGTTCCTCCTCATGTTCACCCGGTTCTCGTGCAGCCTCTCGAACCTCCTCGTCAACAGCGCCAGCTCGTCCTCTCCAAGGTCATCAAACTCCTCATCTGGCATAGACATCAAAGAGGAAAAAGAGAACATCCTGGTGGACGGGTTAGAGTTAGCCTTTCCTTTGGAACCACCAACGAGGGCAAGACTATGGGAATCAGTCGGTCCCTCGAGCTTGGCAGTCATGCCTCTATCCACCTCAGCCGACTTGAGCTTCGAGAATAGCTCGTTCACCGTCAGAGTGTCATATTTCTCTGACTCCACAATGGCCTCGAACTTTCCGCCCCAAATCGTACGATCCAAAGAGTGTAAGAGCTTGACCGCTCTATCATGATCATCGTATGAGAGCACGTCCACATTGGCCCTCATGTTGTTCACAACCACCGTGAACCTCTAAAACAAGGCATCGATGGACTCACCGGGGAGATGAGTGAAGTTCTCGTACTCTCTCCAGTAGGTCGCATACATCCATGCCTGAACATGGGCATTCCCAACATGAGCCTCCTTCAACACCGCCCAAATCCTACAAGCCAAGTGCTCGGTGTGCACCCGATCGAACTCAGGCTGACACAAAGCACGAAACAAGTAGTCGACCGCCTTATTGTTGGCGTCGAATCCGTCCCCTCGATCCCGGAGCGAGGAAGTCCATCGACCGGACATAGCCCTGTGTCCACCGTGACATCCCAAAGAATCCGACCCTTTCCGCGGAGGAACGCACCCATCCGCTTGCTCCACATCTGGTAGTTCTTGCCATCGAAGTGTGGAGGACCCGAACCCCGTTCCTGGTACGCCATCCTTGGATCTTAGACTGGTTAGAGTCAATAAAGACCCGAACCGGCTCTGATACCACTTGAAGGACCAAAATGGCGAACCAGAGAGGGGGGGGGGAGTGAATGGGAGCCGCTAAAAATTTTTTCTCAGAAGAACTCGGCCTATATCCCAATCGCAACTCCGAGTCACACACAAACACGCGGAAGCACACACAAACCTCCCTTGATACCTTAGGAACAAAGCTTGAAAGGCTAGGAAGCAAGGCGGAAGCAAACGCGAAAGAACTTGAGCAATCAACGAAGAAGGCTGAGACCTACCGGGTCAACCGGCACAAGTGACCGGGTCACCCTGAGCCTTACAGAGCCGCACCGGGTTGCCAGAGCACAAGTGACCGGATCAACCTACCACCTTCGGGTCACCCGGCACAGGTGACCGGATCACCCGGGACAGCCCAGAAAACTGCCCGCGAAATCGCCCCAAACTTTAGATCAAAGGATCTCCCAAACCACTTGGAGTGTTGAGACGAAATTTTGGGGAGATGATGAATACCCCAAGGAGAGGTTATGCCCCAAAAATTACGGTCTCAAACTTCCTACAACTCCCGAAATCGCAAATCCTTGCCAAGAGCACTTCCAACCCAAGAACTCAAGAAACCCCAAAATCGAGCACCTTTACTCACGGATTTGGGAGGGGAATCACAACCCAAAGAACCATGAAGGGTTCCCACAAATTTCCCCCATCCAATCCCCAAGAGAAAGATCTCGAAAACAACCCAAAGAAATCACCGAGAGAGGGCTCCGAAAATCACCACCAAGAACAGCCGGGGAAACACATCCAAACCTTGAGGAAAAACGCCGAATCATCTATACATGAAACAAAGGTTCGTACAAGGTCTAGCAAGCCGCCCGATCATCCATCCCTCTCAACAAGATCTCTCTGTGAAGCTCTCTTGCTAGTCCTAAAGAAAACCTAAGGAAAATAGGTGGAAAAATAGGAAAACTAATGAGCTAGGGTTCCAAGAGTTGGTTGCCATCCTCTCACCTCTTGGGTTATATGGAGGCAATCAAAAGTCTAAAACGCCCTTCTCTACTAACTAGGGATACAAGCCCCTCAAGGGCGGATTTGGAATTCTTGATGTCTTCACCATCGGACGGATGCCCGGCGACCGCACCCTGCGTAGCCTCGATGCAAGCCATGCGATCCCGACGCGTGTCCTCCGCTTCGAAGATTCCGGACTGCGTCGTCGCACACCGGTCAGACCGGTCCCCACCGGTCGGATCGGTCAGACCCACCGGTCGACGGCCGGTGCGCGCCGCCGCGGCTCCGTCTTCGGTTCTCCGGTCTTGGCTTTGTGGATCAACCAAGGAACCCAATGGTTTTCTGGTGAACCACCGGAAACCCCGCGAACTCGGTGTAGCCTCCGCCAATCTCCACTCATGACTTGGCTCCCACGTAGTCCCGGCTCGACCTTGGTTTTGAGGCTCAACCAAGAAACCGTCCATGACTTCATCTTGCTTGTTCATGCCACCATGCGGCCCGCACTTGACCCCCGCCGGCCACCGGGTCCCTCGAACGAAGCCTACTTGTCTTCTCCACACCTGGAGGCCTCACCGGCGATGACCTTTCGCGCTTGTTCTTCACCTGCACCAACACGGGTCAAGCCGCAACCTGCACCTGCAATACTTAGCCAAGAATCAGTCCACACAACATTGTCAATCACTCATCACACAAGGAAGCGACCATCCACCAGCCCTCGAACCACACATGGTCCTCAGATTCAGCTTCAGATTCTCTGCCCTCATGTTCGCAAATGTTTCCGCCAGGTCACTGATGTGGTCTTTCCTCTGAACACTTTTGACGACTATGTCGTCCACATATGCGAACCCTGATCTGATGATACCCAGAGAACATGTCCAAGAGCGAGAGCATCTCACTGTTGGCTGCATCATCTTTCTTGCATGCCTTGTTCAAATCGGTGAAGTCCACACACATTCTCCACTTTCCATTCTTTTTCTTGACTGGTACAGTGTTGGCTAGCCAGACCGGATACTTGACTTCTCTGATTACTTGTGCGTCCTGCAATCTCTGAACTTCTGCTTCGACTGCTTTCACCTTTTCCTCAAACATTTTCCGAAGTTTCTGCTTCTTGGGAGGTATTTTTTCGTCTGTCTCCAGGGCATGTTCGATGATGTCTTTGTCCACCCCTTGTAGGTCCTTAGCTGACCATGCGAAAACATCTTTGTTCTTGTTCAGGAATTTACGAGATCTTTGTCCTCTTCGGCGCTGAGGTGCGCTCCTATTGTGACTGCTCTATCAGGCATGTCATCCAGATACACTTTCTTGGTTTCGCCATCTGCAGCTATTTCAATTTTTTCCTTATCTCGCTTAGCCTCTTTGTAGGTTTCCTTCTTCTCGTCAACTGTTTTCAGCTGGTACACGTTCGTTTGGCCAGGTGTGTGGCCTTTTTCTATGTTTCTAGCCTCTTGCTGATTGTTGAACACCGTGATGACCCCTTTGGGCACAGACATCTTCATGCATAAGAACTGCTTCCTTATGACAGCATCAAACTTGTTCATGAAACCTCTGCCGAAAATCGCGAGGTATGGGTGGTAAATGTCAACTACATCGAAAGTGAGACTCTCCGTTCTGGCATTCTCGAGATCTCCGAAGGAAACTGGGAGTGATATTTTTCCAACCGGCTTGATGGGCTTTCCTCCAAACCCTTGCAGCGGGTACTCTGGGGGGTCAAACATGTGCTGGCTCACATTCATCTTTTCGAAAGTCTTTAAGAACAGGATATCCGCCGAGCTCCCATTGTCAACTAGGACTTTTCCTATGACCCACCCAGCTATGTTCACCTCAATGACCATGGCGTCATTGTGGATCGCGGATTTCAGCCTGAAATCTTCTTCTATGAAGGTGATTGGCACCTTTGCCCACTCCGGGCATGCAGCTGGGCTGTCATTGATGATGGTGTTTACAGACCTGAAGTAATTGCTTCTTTGCTTCTTGGTCTCAAATTCCATGGCTGACCCGCCCGTGATTGGCATGATAGTCCCGAACGATGGCAATGCCTTGGAGTTCTGAGGTCCCGAACTTGACTGAGGCCTTGACGAACTTTCTGGAGGTGGCGGCAAGATTTCCTGAATGGGTTGTGGTTGCTGGATTGCCTGGATCGCTTGCGACTGAGGGAAAAATTGCTGCGACGGCTGCCACGCTGCCTGTGTTGCGGGAATTGCTGAACTGGGACAGAACTTGACTGTGGGTTCGCGAATTGCGGCTGCCAGAAATTCGGGCGAAACTGGCTTGGCATTGAGGATTTGATACTCATTAGTTCTTTCTTTTGCTGAATTCTTGCCATGTTCTTCTTCGTTTCTGGGCACCATTCGGTGCTATGGCCCCTCCCATGATACTGGAAATAGAAGTAAGGATCTTTTGGGTTGTGGTTTGTGAGTCCTGGGGGTCCTCTGCCTCCCCCCCTTCCTCTGGGATTGAACCCTCCCCTGGTGCTTGGCCTGTTGCTTTGTTCAGGTTGTGAATTTCTAACGTTGTTGACATTTCGCGGATGTAGAGGTGGTGCCCTCCATGTCATCTCTCTGTTGCCCTGTCTTGCCTCGTTCCGCTCGGCTACTCTTTTGTGATGGTCATCATCTGACAAAATATACTCCTCCAATTCGCGAAAGAGTTCCTCAACCGTCTTGGGTTTCTTTCTCGTGAGATGCGAAGCTGTTGGCCCTGGAGTGAGACCTTTGATCAGTGCCTTGATCGTTGTTTTGTCATCAGCTTCGGGGATTTGAGACCTTTGTTGCATGAACCTTCTCACGAAGTTCCGCAGTGGCTCTCTGTCTTTCTGCTTGCAGTTATACAAATCTGATGCTTCCGCTGTTGTGTCATGGAACATCTGAAATGCTTGCATGAATTTTGTCTTGAGGTCTACCCAGCTGTAGACTGAGTGTGGAGGCAGCAGTGAGTACCAATTCAGTACTGGTCCTTCGCAAGCGATGATGAAGGATTTGGCTAGTGCAACATCATCCCCTCCTGCCGAATTCACAGCTGATTCATACCTCATGAGGAATTGCCTAGAGTTTCCGAAGCCGTTGTATTTGGGGAGAGAGACAGGCTTAAACTTCAGCGGCCAAGGTGCTGTTTGCAGCCCAATAGACAACGGTGATTCAGAATCCACGAAATGTGAGGCTCCGTTTCCCGCGAAGATGTTTTCTTTCGGGGGTTCTCTTGCTGGCCCAGAGTTCTGGTGCGGTGATTCCTGCCACAGGGAACTGTTCTCTTGTTCTTTCATTTCATCAATTTCTCTCTGTATCGCTTCGATTTGCTCTTTTGCTTTGTTTAGCTGCTCTAGCTTTTCAGAGATTTTTCTCTTTGCTTTTGAGCTGCGAACTTTTCTTTGTCTTTCTGCAGCTGCTGTATCTTTTGTTGAACCATTTCTAGCTCCCTGTCTATGGTGTCATCATCATCATCCACATTCTCAAACTCTTGCTGTTCAGCAGGTTGTTCTTGGGTATGAGCTGTTTTTTGTGCTCTTGCCTTCATTAGAGCTTCGAGCTTTGCTCTCCGTTCTTGGTTTGTTGTGTTAGAAGGTTCAGGAACGAAAGAGGTTTCATTCCTTTGGGTAGGATGGTGATCGTCTCGATTTGCCTCTGCTGGAACGTTCTTTTTGGATTTCTTCTGAGGTGGCATCGTGAGCTTCTCTTCGGCTGGAACACGGTGGGCGCAAATGTTGGGGGGTTACCCGAAAAATTCGGATGATTCCCCTAACACGAGAGAGAGTTCTTAGCACGTTCAAGCACAAAGTTAGAGCACAGAGAGACTGTAATTCCCTCTGCAGATTGCACAAGTTCCGAAGAGTCTGAATCCGTTTACACGTGCCCTCGCGCCCCCTTTTATAGGGAGATGAAGGGACTTTTACATACCAAAAACACCCTCAGGCTCAGAGAATATTCCTAGTGTGAACGCATACAAGAATGTCTTTTTCGTCTAACATATTTAAAAATCTGCCACTAGTTCACAATCTAAACCCGGACTGTTTGGGACAACAACTTTGACTTTGCTTCTCCGTCAGTTCGTGAATGTCTTCACGTGTGACTCCCGAACCAGGCCCTCGACAGATTCCCGAATCGGCTTTCACTTCTTCGAAGGTTCATGCATGTCTTCGCGCGTGACTCCTGAACTGGGTCCCCGACAGATTCCCGAATCGGCCGTCCTCCGAAGTTCGCGCCATCACCAGCTTGAGGTTCCGGGCTTCCGCATGTTCGCGACCCCATTTCTTCACCGAATCAAGATTCCCGAACTTCACGCATTCGCGAATCCGAGACTTCACAGGTTCCAGGCTTCCAAAAAATCGTGAGTTTCCTGTTCCTGAAAAACATGTCTCAAGAACTTTGTTAAACTTAGCGTTTCGAGGGTGACGGGTTTTCCTGAATTCCCCAACAATGGCAACCAGGTGCCTCCGACTTTTTGCATCTGCGAGGCTCGAGGGCTCGAGGGTAGGCCCGGACCACGAGTCGCTGATCAGTAATCCTCACGTATCGAGAGCACCTGTGGCGCCCGCCTCGCCAGGGGGGGGGCTTCGAAGCCACTGGTCAGTATTTACACCCTTCGAGGGTCGATTTTATCGAGCTCTGAGCTCGGGCCGCTCGAGGTCATCCTTACTTGGTAAGGACCGAGCCATTTAATGCCCGCAGTCGCGGCTACAGTTATGCGCGCGGGCGCGCCTCCCGCGCACGTGACGGGCCGACGCGGCCCTTCGGTTGCCGCGCCGTAATGATCGCGCGTGCGCGTGCACCTGACCACTCTGGTCATGGTGAGTCCCGCTCATCAGCGATCGGGCCGTTTGCCTGCAGTTAATACACGCAGAGCGTGCGATTCGGGGAGCGTGGCTCCGTGGATCTATAAATCCGAGGGTAGGGCGAGGCGAATCTTTACCTCAACACTTTGCGTTTGTCGTCCTTGCCCCTTCCGCTTTCGACCCAGCGCTGCGCTCGCTCCTCCGCCATCGCACAGTACTTTGCTTCGTGCTCCGCACTCCTTTGTCGATCGCATGGCCCCCCCGCAGACCATCACCGTTGTCGGCCCGTTGCCGTGGCCGCGCTCGACTACGACGAGGTTAGCTCTGAGCGAGTTGGTGACCGCTAGCCAGCTGGCGGCGAACGTGGATGGGCAGCCCGCGGTGTGGATCGTGCCGCCGGCGGGAGACTGGGAGCCCAATCCGCCATTCGGCTACGTCGTGAGCTTCATCCGCTTCCACGAGCGCGGCTTCACGGCGCCGGCGAGCCGCTTCATGCGCGGGCTATGCTACCACTACGGCGTGGAGCTGCACAACATCACGCCGAACGCAATCTCGTAGGCGGCTACGTTCGTCGGCGTCTGCGAGGGCTTCCTGGGGATCCCAGTGAACTGGGGTCTCTGGGTTCATCTCTTCCGCGCGGAGCTGCACACGCTGGCGATGCCGGAGCTGAAGACGCGCCGAGCGGTGCGCGCCGGCGGCATGACAATCGCGTTGCGGAACACGCGCATGGAGCTCTACATCCCCTGCATGATGACTTCGAACAACGCGGAGTGGGAGCAGGGGTGGTTCTACCTCCGCAACGACGGCGCCGGCCTCCCCCCTACTCCGGCAAGGTGTTGACGAAGAGGGCCGACTCCTGGCACCACGGGGTGTCCCCGTCCTCACGCCAGGCGCGGCTGGATTCGCTCTTGGCCACGTTGAAGGCCCTGGCGGACGGCGGGTTGACCGCGGGGTGCGTTCTTGCGAACCTTCATCACCGGCGGATCATCCCCCTGATGGAGAGGCCACTCTGCATCTTCGAGATGCACAAGGACGCGGACCCCACCGTGCTAGCGCAGTCGCGGATGGTGCGGGACCTCTTCCCGTGGGAGTATGCGGCCACACGGGCGCGACGCGCCATCGACCTCAGGGCTGCCCAGAGCGATGACGAGGCACTCTGGGCGTTCACCATGCTCCCGTTCGGCCCGTTGATGAGTGAACTTCCGCCTTCTCTTGCTCTATCGATTCGCGGGGTGTCAACGCATTTTGAAGTGTTGCCTGATCCTTACAGATAATCGCCGTGGATGCTGCACGGTCCGACCCGCCCACACCCCGTGCCCGTGCATGCGCACGCGCGGCGCAGCTGCGGGAGCAGGAGCGGGTGGCGTGCAAGAGGGAGAAGCGACTCCGGCGGCGCGAGCGCCGGGAGCGAAGAGACGAGGATTTCCGGTTGCGCGAGCAGCTGGGACTTTCTTCCCCGACGACATCAGACGATTCGTCGTCGGAGGAGCAGGAGGAAGAAGACGACAGGGGGCAGGCCCTCCCCGATAGTTGGGAGCCCGCGCCCCCGTCACCGGAGCCCGCTCTGGTGGTGAGAGAACAGGTTCCTGGGGTGGGCGCAAGGGCACCCGCTACCAGGCGATCTACAACGGAGGTGGCGCGTGCCGCGGAGGTGCCGCACGCGCGGTGGGGGGTGCCCGCGCGTGCGGTGGAGGCATCCGGCGGTGCGGCGGCGGCCGCCGCCCAACCGCGCCCGCAGCGCCAGCGGAGCCCTCAAGGAAGAGGAAGCGCGGCTTCTCCTCCCTGAGGTGAGAAATCGTACCTCGAGGGGTCGCGTATTCGAGCGGCGGGAGTCTAACTCTTTTGTTTTTGTGCTCGTAGGGTGACGCCGACCGGCCAAGGTGTTGAGGTCCGACGCGGCCACCCTACAAGGCGGCGCTCGTCGAGGGCGCCACGAGGAGCCGAGGGCGCGACGGCGACGACGAGCGGGGTTCCGCCGCGAGCGACCGTGGCCGCGGAGCCACGGCGGGTGGCGACGACCACGGAGCCGCGACGGACGGCGGCGGTTGCGGAGGCGCAGCCGGTGCCGACGGAGACGCAGCAAGCGGCGACGGCCGCGCTTGCACGGCGGTGCCGGCGGCCGCGCAGGCGCGGCGGTCGACGGAGACACGACGGGCGCCGGCGGCGGCGAGGCGCGGCGGCGGTGCCGGCGGCGGCGAGAGGCGCGGCGGACGGTGTTGACCACGGAGACGCGACCGGCGCTGCGGCGGCCGCCGAGGCGCGGCAGCGGCGGTGGCCGCGGTGGCGCGGCCCGGAGCCCGCCCTCGCCGGCAGCTCCCAGGCGACGACGGTGGAGATCCCGGACGACGACGTTCCGCCGCCCGGATGGGAGCAGTGGGCAAGCCTGCCCACGTCAGCCCACGAGTCCCAGGCGGGGGCGCTAGTAAGGAGATGGGATGGCCACATGGTGGCCGGGCGCTCGAGGTATGTTGCTGAGGCCTCGTCGTCCCACGCCGGCCTCCCGACCTCGGGTGATCCAGCGGCGAGCCCGAAGAGGGGGCAGGAGCACGTCGATGCGCCGCCCCCCACTTTGCCGACGCTCAGGCGAAGCAGCAGCTGTGGGAGGAGCTCCGCGACCACGGCACCTCGCTCAACCGGGCGCTGAACGAGGCGCTGCGGATCCACGGCGGCCCGGCGTGGCGCGTCTTTCAGGTACGTAGTTGTTGTCAGTTTTCTACTCTTCTTCCCTCCTCTGTTGCTTTTGCGCTTGTCTTTCCGAGGAGTGGCGCTCACGTGTCCTCGTTCACTGACGGCAGGAGCTGGAGGTCCGTGCCCGGGACCGGTACAGCGCCCTTGACCAGATGAGCTCCGAGCTCCGCCGGCTCCAGGAGTAGCGCGACGCCCTCGACGCCCTCGTCGAGGCCCTAAGGACCTGGGACGGCTGGTTAGCGTACCGGGCGGAAGCCCTGCGGGACCACCACCTGGAGCTGGAGGGCCAGTCCACGGAGGGTGCCTCCGCCGTCGAGAGGGTCTGCACGACGCTCATTGACCAGGACAAGGCGTTGCAGCAGGCGAGGGAGGACTTGGCGAGAGAGCGCACCGTGGCGACCGAATGGGAGGCGGAGGTGGCTTCCGTCCGGGCCCAGCTTCAGCGGGACTGCGTAGCCCTCGAGGAAGCACGGTCCTGGCAAAGCCAGGCCCAGGAGAGGGACAAGGAGGCCGAGGAGTTGAAGGCCACCCTCGCCGCCAAGGCCGCCGCGGTCGTCGCAGCGGAGGAGCAGCTCCGGCAGGAGCGTGCCGCCTGCCAGGAGGCTGAGGGTCAGCTCCGGCAGGAGCGGGCCGCCCTTGTCGAGGCTCGGGCAGCGCTCGAGCGGGAGCGTTCTATGCTTGAGGGGGCGCAGACATCGCTCAAGGAGCGGGAGGAGGAGGTCTCGAGGCTCGACGGGGAGCTGATCACCCTCAGCATCTCGAACGAGAACCAGCACTGGTCCCTCGAGGAGCAGGGCGCCATGGTCGTCAGCCTGCAGCAAGCGGTCGAGGGCGGGCGCCAAGCTCTCGAGGCGGAGAAGAATCAGGTCAAAGGTAAGTCGCCATTTTATTCTTTTGTTTTGTTGATCTTCCCTTCGGGGATTCCCTCCCATCTTGATTTTCCTTGTTCATGGTTCCCACGCCTGCGGACCGCGCTAGGGAACGCGACCACTCAGGTCGAGGCTGTGCGCGCGGCCTACGACTCCTTGAAACATGAGTTGGGAGAGCTGCGCGTTGCTGCCCTTGAGACCTGCTAGGTGGTCGAGGAAGGCGAGGCGCAAGCTGGAAGCTCGCTGGCGAGTCACCTGCGTGCCCTCAGCGGGCATGTCTCGAGGCGCATGCGCCGCGCCCTTCACCTGGGCGTCCAGAAGGCCCTCGGTGTGGTGGGGTCCCACTACCAGGTGGACTTCGAGGCCGTGGCGTCGGGCTACGTCGTCCCGATCGGCGTCGAGGATGAAGTGGCGATGGAGCGCGCGGACGCGCTTGCCGCCGCTGCTGCCGGGATGCTCACTGAGGACTTCATGGACTTCCTGTTCCCCGACGTTCCTGACGCCGGCGAGCCCCAAGACTGAAGACCACTGGGCGCCTGGCCCTTTTTTGTTTAAGTGTTGGAGTCCGGGCCTGGTGGCCATGTAATGAACAAATACTTTTTTGGGATATTTGTGCACTTATAAATATAAGTGATTTTTTTATTTTGCTTGTCACTTTGTTTTGTTTTTCCTTTACCTGGACGAATTCGAGTCAGGGAAGTTCGATTCCACGAGTAGCCCGCTGGTTAAGAGGCGAGAGAGAAGGGCCATATCCTCGCGGAGGTGTAGGCTATCTCTGGCTCGCGCGTCTTTCCCGCTTGGCCACCCGCGCCCTTCCTGAATTCGCTCGAGGCTGAGGTCAAATCGTACTTAGCGTGCTTTGCAAATTTTTGCGAAAAATTGGGACCATTTTATTGGGGGGTATGCTCCCCGCAGTAGCCCCCGAGGGTGATTTGGTTTTCTGGGGAAAGCCAAGTTTCCCTTTAACTTTATTAACTTGCTGTTGTTTACATTTTTGCTGCCAACTGGGGTGTTGGGCATGTAATTTACAACAAAAGGCTTGGAAATCTAGCTAAGGGTAGAAGCGACGTAGCTGCTGGATGTTCCAAGCGTTGGTGAGTTCCTCGCCATCCTCGTTGGCCAGCTTGTACGTGTCGGGCTTGAGCACCTTCACCACGACGGAGGGTCCTTCCCATGGGGGCGACAGCTTGTGGAGGCCTCGATTGTCTTGGCGTAGCCTTAGGACTAAGTCCCCTTCGCTGAAATCTCGTCGCCGCACCTTCCGGGCTTGGTAGCGCCTTAGGGCCTACTGGTACCTTGCGGAGTGCAGCAGGGCCACGGTGCGCGCCTCGTCCAGTTGGTCCAGCGAGTCCTCGCAGGCTCGCTGGTTGGCGTCCTCGTCGTAGCCCTGTACTCTGGGCGACCTGTACTCCAAGTCTGTGGGGAGGATGGCCTCCGCGCCATAGACCAGGAAGAACAGGGTGAACCCTGTGGCCCTGCTTGGGGTGGTCTTGAGGCTCCACACGACCACTGGCAGCTCTTGGAGCCATTTTCGACTAGACTTGTTCAGTCGGTCGAAAATCCTGGGCTTGAGGCCTTGTAGGATCATGTCGTTGGCACGTTCCACCTGACCGTTGGTCTGTGGATGCACCACGGCTGCCCAGTCCACGCAGATGTGGAACTTGTCGCAAAACTCTAGGAATTTCCTGCCCGTGAATTGGGACCCGTTGTCGGTGATGATGGAGTTGGGCACTCCAAAGCGGTAGACGATGTCGGTGAAGAACGTTACGGCCTGCTCCACCCTGAGGTTCGTGATGGGGCGCACCTCAACCCACTTGGAGAACTTGTCGATAGCGTCCAATGGATGAGTGTATCCCCCGGGCGCTTTTCGCAAAGGCCCGACGATGTCCAGCCCCCACACGGCGAAGGGCCACGTGACGGGGATGGTCTGCAGGACGTGCGCAGGGAGGTTAGACTTGTGGGCGTAAAATTGGCATCCCTCGCAGGTGTGCACGATCTCACTGGCATCGGCGACCACGGTGGGCCAGTAGAAGCCTTCGCGGAACGTGTTGCCCACGAGAGTGCGCGACGCCGCGTGGTGGCCGCATATTCCCGCGTGTATGTCTTGAAGAAGCTGGCGCCCCTGGGGGATAGGCACGCAACGCTGCAGGACTCCTGACGTGGCGCTCTTGTACAGCTCGTCGTCGACAAGAGCGAACGATTTTGCCATCCTGGCAATGCGTCGAGCCTCGGATCGGTCCGAGGGTAGCTCCCCTCGATCCATCCAGGTATTGTACTTGTCGTGCCAGTCCCCTTCGCTGGGGGCCGGCTCAGTATCCATGGCCTCGGCCTCGTCGGCGTCGTAGCCCTCGAGCAAGGAGAGTACGTACAACTCGTTCGAGGGGTCCTCGTCCATAGGCTCAGCGCCTATTGGACTCGAGGGAGCCCCCGAGGGTTCCACAGAGCTCGAGGAGTATGGCTCGAGGTTGACGGACGGCTGGGCGATGTCCCGTGCAAAGACGTTCGGGGGAACGGTGATTCTCCCCGACGCGATTTTGGCGAGCTCGTCCGCCTCCTCGTTGTACCGGCGTGGCACGTGGTTGAGTTCTATGCTGTAGAACTTGTCCTCGAGGGCTCGCACGACTTTGCAGTATGCCTCCATCTTGTCGTTGTGGCAACTCGCGTTCTTCATGACCTGGTCGATCATGAGCTGCGAGTCTCCCCTCACGTCGAGGCGCTTGATGCCTGTTTCGATGGCAATTCTGAGGCCACAGAGGAGGGCCTCGTACTCCGCCATTTTGTTTGACGCGGGGAAGTGTAGGCGCACCGCGTATCTCATGTGCTCCCTGAGGGGCGAGATGAAGAGCAGGCCCGCGCCCACCCCCGTTTTCATCACTGATCCTTCAAAGTAGAGAGTCCAACACTCGGCCTGGATTTGTGGCGGCGGTAACTGCGTGTCCGTCCACTCGGCGACGAAATCCGCCAATCTGGGACTTGATTGCCTTGTGCGGTGCGTAGGCAAGCGTCTCGCCCATCAGCTCCACCGACCACTTGGCAATCCTGCCTGCCGCGTCCGGGTTTCGGATGATTTCTCCCAGCGGAAAGGAGGAAACCACCGTGACTGAATGAGCCTCGAAGTAGTGGTGGAGCTTGCGCCACGCAAGGACCACTGCGTAGAGCAGCTTCTGGACTTATGGGTAGCGCGCCTTGGTCTCAGACAAGACTTCGCTGATGTAGTACACCGGCCGCTGGACCGGCAGGGCATGCCCTTCCTCCGTGCGCTCTACTACGATGACGGCGCTGACCACTTGAGTGGTCGCGATGACGTAGAGGTACAGAGGCTCTCCATCTTGAGGCGGTGTTAAGATTGGGGCGTGGGCGAGCATTGCCTTCAGTTTTTCAAGCACCTCTTGGGCCTCGGCGGTCCAGGAGAAGCGTTCGTGCTTTTTGAGGAGTCGGTAGAGGGGTAGGCCCTTCTCGCCGAGCCGCGAGATGAAGCGGCTCAAGGAGGCAAGGCATCCCAATACCTTCTGGACCCCCTTCAGGTCACGAATCGGACCCATACGCTCGAGGGCGGCAACCTTTTCGGGGTTGGCCTCGATGCCTCGCTGGGAGACAATGTATCCTAGTAGAATGCCCCGCGGCACTCCGAAGACACACTTTTCGGGGTTCAACTTCACCCCATTGGCCCGCAGGCAGCCGAACGCGATGCGAAGGTCGTCAACCAGGTCGTCCGCCTTCCTGGTCTTCACGACTATATCGTCTACGTATGCCTCGACAGTTCGCCCGATGTGATCCCCGAAAACGTGCTGCATACATCACTGGTATGTAGCGCCCGCATTTCGGAGACCGAACGGCATTGTCACGTAGCAATACATCCCGAACGACATGATGAACAAAGTCGCGAGCTGGTCGGACTCGTTCATTTTTATTTGGTGGTACCCGGAATAGGCATCAAGAAAACATAAAAGTTCGCACCCCGCGGTCCAGTCAACGATTTGATCGATTCGCGGCAAAGGAAAAGGAACTTTAGGACATGCTTTATTTAAACTGGTATAGTCTACACACATCCGCCTCTTCCCATTCTTTTTCTTAACTAACACGGGGTTAGTTAGTGTTGACGGTGAAAATCCGTCAACCTAGCCATGAGTTTACCTTCGGTGTTGGCATGAGTTTTATACCTTATCCATTGGTACTAACCCCCGTGGTATAACAAGTTCACGTGTGCATGTCGGTTTTGGAGTTTAATGTTTATGCAGGGTTTTAGTGTTGAATGCAAGACTTTCGGGATAAGTTCATCAAGCACCTCATGACAAGACCTTGAAGTCCTGAACGAGTCATGCAATGAAGCAAACTTAACTCCAAGAAGCCGGGGACTTGATCCGAGAAGACGACAAACTCCAGGGACCTGACCAGAAAAGTGCTGAATCTTGGAAGACAAGGAGTTGAGTCCAATTCGGAGAGAAACCGACGACATGGACCTACATGCAGAAGGGGGAAACATCCAGGAAGCAAGGGAACCGACGTGGGGCAAAGGAGCCCACGGGCTGGGCCTAAATGGGCCCAAGCCGGCCGGCCCAGGTCCGGTCGGCCCCAGTGCCCATTTTGGGCCCAATTTCGCCCTCCTTTGCCCTAGCCGCCAATCGGGCTATTTATAGTCCCCCGACCGAGAGCCACGGGGGAGAAGATTTCGTCTTCGGCCGCCGAGAAGCAGAGAAGAGAGGGACACCATCTCGGAGAGGAGAGGGTCGAGCTAGTTGACTAGGGTTCCCCTAGCCGACGTGGGAACCTTGCAAGGAAGACCACGTCGGAGTTCCCGGAGCTAGAAGCAAGATCAAGGAAGGATCCCGGTGGTGATCTTGTGTATGTATCATTGTTATAGTTGAATTATCAAGTTGAATCTTTTCCCAGCGATCAAGTGTTTCCTCGAAGATTTCGTTTTTCGATCGGCTTTGCTTATTTCAATTCTATTCGCGCGATAGATTACATAGGGTGTTCTTGTAGCCGCGGTGGCTAGAGGTACACGCCGGATCTTCCGAGAGAATCTCGACTTGTCTTTTGACTCGCCCTAAGCTCCCCGCATGAATAGGGATACGTTGTGACAGAACGGGGGTCTCGAAAGGCGGATGTTTTCGGATTTGGACGGGAAACCATGATTTAAAGAGGCTTTTATTAAGATTCGATTTGCTACTTCTTCTCTTGCTTGGAACTTCAACAAAAGGCTTACCCCGATCCCTCTAGATTGTTTTATCTACCCAATCTTACTTTGTTTTCTCCGGTTTTTAGTAGATTAGATTTGTTTTGTGTCTTTAACTTAGATGCATTAGGTCTTTTATCGAATATTGAAGATTACCTGGCTTTAATAGATTAAGTCTTGCGTCACACATTTGTTCCACGGATTCGATACCTTGGGTTCACCACTCGAGGGAAGAAGGGTCCCTTGACTACGACGGGAGACTTGTACGCTTGCGAGTCACGAACGAACTTTGATACAATTATTAACCGTCAACAAGCCCCTTTTTCGGCGCCGTTGCCGGGGAACAAGTGATCAAGATTTGATTTTTTATTGCTTTTTTTGTAATTTTCAGTACTGATTTTGTTTTATTTTTGCATCTACTAAATTTTGATCATCCTCAAAATACATCTAATCTAGTTTGTCTAACTCTAGTCTTTATAGATTTGTTTTGTTTTCTAGTTTTTTTTGCATACTTTGTTTATTGCTAACCCTAACGGAGATGGACGGCTACCTCTCCAACAAACCCAATAATTTTGTGGATGATCCAGAAAAACTTTACAGGCTAAGGAGACGCGAAGCACATCAAGCTAAAAAACTGGATTTTGTAGATTCGGAGTCGGAAGACAAAGGATCGCAGGAATCTCCGAAGAATTCACCACCTCAAAGTCCGCGGGAGAATCGACCTCCACCAATGGGTGACCAACCACCGGAAGAACGCAAGATTGGGGAGCTATGCACCCCAGACATCATCGACCTACCAATCTTGAACCTCGAGGAGATCGGAAGACCGTTCGAGATCAAGACCTCAACAATCCGCATGGTGCAACATTCACCCTTCACCGACAAAGAGGACCCGAACCTTCACCTCCAAGCATTCATTCAACTATGTCAGACTTTCAACATGGATGGGGTGACTCAAGATCAAATGAGGGCAAGGCTTTTTCCGTTTTCACTACTCGGGAAGGCTTTGCAATGGTTCCACTCTCAACCGGCGGAGATGGTGCAAAATTGGAACACGTTGATGAAGGCTTTCATGAAGGAATACTACTCACCGGGTAAAACTCAAAGCTTGCGTAATAAGATTGCCACCTTTGTTCAATATCCTACAGAAACTATCTCGGAGGCATTCGAGCGCTTCAACGAGTACACCCGGGCGGTTCCACATCACAAGTTCACGAAAGAAGACCTCGTGCAAAAGTTCTATCAAGGACTCACCATGGCGTCAAGGACGATCATCGATGCATCGGCGGGAGGATCTATCATCGAGCTTACACCGACGGACGATTTCACGCTATTCAAGAAGGTCGCGGATAATGACACGTGGGCGTCATCCGGGCGCCTACATCCGGTTCAACCCATGGGGAACGTCAAAGGAGTCTTGCAAGTGGAGAAGGAAGACATACTTGAGGGCAAGATCGACTCTCTCATGAGGAGGTTGGAGAAGATGGAGATAGAAAAGAAAGAGGCTCAAGACTTGAAGGCCGCCGAAGCAAGGTCCTCATGCGAAGAATGTGGAGAGTATGGCCATGTCCGCAAAGATTGTCCAGAGGAAGCCAAAGTGCTCGACTACATGAGGAAGGGAGAATTGCCGAACTTCCGCTACGGGCAAGGTAGGCCTCAATTTAATGCAAGCTCATATATTCCTAACGCGGTTCCGCTTCGGATACAATTGAAGGAGTTCATGGATGAGCAAGCTAAGATCAACAAGGACACCGTCACCAAGTTCAAGGCCATAGACAAGGTGTTGGAGAACATCGATCATCAAGTGCTCAACATGATGAAGATGCTCGAGATGCAAGTTGGACAACTTGCGGGGCGCCTCACTAATGATGAAGGGAAGCTTCCGGGACAACCCAAATGTCCCGAATCGGCGAAGGCCATTCAAACACGTTCGGGGAAGGAGACTGAAGATCCGGAACGTTCCGCGGGAGCAAGGAAGCTTAAACCGTCCACCGAGGTGGAAGGAGCTGCTAAAGAGAAGGTTACGGGGATCGTCACCGAGGAACCCGAATTCGAGATGCCGGAGGATGACACGAGGATACCGCAACTCAAGCCACGCTACTTCCGAGGTAAACTTGACAACCACTTTGAGAAGTTTGTGGAGGTTGTGCGTAGACTTAGCATCAACATGCCATTACTAGATGCCCTACAAGTACCTACATATTCTCGTTACTTTAAAGACATACTTGCAAATAAATATGAGATAGCAACACTCGGGGTAGATCATGTCAAGATGTCCGAGGAGTGTAGTGCAGCTATTGCTTATGGGCTAGAGAAGCAAAAAGACCCCGGGTGCCCTACAATTCCATGTTCAGTTGGTTCTTTCAACTTCGAGAAGGCGTTATGCGACCTTGGAGCTAGTGTGAGCGTCATGCCGAGGGATGTGTTCGAGAAGCTACGCCTAACGCCTACCGATGGAGCCTACGGGAATATGTTTGGAGTTGGGAGACAACTCCATTCGCTATCCCTTGGGCATTGCTGAAGATGTACCCGTGAAGATTGGACACCACTTCATCCCCGTTGACTTCGTTGTGCTCGAGATGGGAGAGAGGAAGAAGCCGCCGCTCATCCTAGGGAGGCCGTTCCTCAAGACCGTGGGAGCTACTATTGATGTTGGCAAGGGGGAGATCATGTTCGATATCAACGGAGAAAGGAGTTCCTTCAAGTTCCGTCCAAGGATTGAGGCATGCAACATGATTGGAGTGAAGGGAGAACCAAAACAAACGGAGGGGCTGAAAAAGAAAAAGGAGCCGAAAAAAATGAACGTAACGAAAATCAAAGAAGGTGTTGCATCCGTCAAGACAAAGGAAGAGAAGCCGCCTGTGAAGACCAAAAAAATGACTAAGCCAACTAAGCCGGAAGTCAAGCCCGCGCCCAAGATGGTGCGGAAGTAGGTACCCAAGATTGCAACGCCCGCAAAGAGCGTTGATCCGGAGTAATCAAGTGAAGAAGTCTAGCTATAGACTATAAACGAAGCGCTAGGCGGGAGGCAACCCGTTTCGTCAAGTCGAGTCAAGAATAAGCTACCGGGAGGACAACCCGATTCCAGGTTTTTCGAGTATTTTTAATAATTTAGTTTTTGAGTTTTATTACGCAAAGACATTAGACTTAGAAGTGGTTGAACTATATTAGAGACATAATTCTTGATTGAATGTTTGCTTTATCATAAACCCTTTGCATGAACCCTCCTATGTGCTTGTTTGATTCTTTTCTTTTCGAGAAACCCTCAACCAAATAATTTCAGAACCTTAACTCAACCTTTCACCCTCATTATGGTGCTGAGGTTGACTTATTTTTCTTGCTAAAACCACACGAGTAGAGCCACGATTTATGTTTAAGTGTTAATAAAATTCAGCACGTGGTAGGACTCGCGTGAACCTAGAAATCAAAGCTTTTGGTTGGTTTTAAAAATCTTTATCCTTGGCTTCTCTAGGATTAGAATTTTCTAAGCCTATTCTAATTTTGTTTTATTCAAAATCTTTCTTATTTAGCCAAAATTAGAACCTAAACCTATGCCCCCATGATCAGGCCGGGAAAACGTTCGCTCTCAACCGATGAAAGCAAACTATACCGGTGAGACCGAAATCGACGTAGTCGAAAAATATTTTCGACTTATATTTGTTTTTAATGGTTTAAAAACTTCTCTAAAATTATGCTTGAGCTCTTGCATGGCTCTGAAAAATATTTTAAATTTCGAATTAGAGGAGTGCTTAACCTTACACACACCTAAATGGAGGCAATCTAGTTTGAATTAATTATGCATGCACCATTGGATTCCCTTTTATCAACTTTCACCAATTCCACATGCAAAGGACAAGCATGGTGGGCAGCAAGCATCAACTTTGCAGGATTTTCATGGTGGCATGTGAAGCAAGTGGAGCTAGGGAGCATGGACATGACCCAAAGCATGGAGCATCAAGTGGGAGGACCAATAATTCAAGAAAAGGAGTGGACGAGAGCGTTTGGGCGGTGCAACTCGTGGAGCACGCGGGCGGGGAAAGTTGCGAGAGGCGAAATGATCGTCTTTGGGAGAAAGACGCGGCGGGTAGGAGCCGGAAGACCCCCCGGGCCGGCCGGCCCAGGCCGGCCGGCCCGACCTATTTAAGGAGCCCCCCGGCTCCCGTTTTCTCGCGAGTGCAAGCTTCCCTCTCCTTCCCTTGTTTGTGTGTTCAAGTTTGTGTGCTCGGAACCCTCCGTAGACTTAGCCAACCATCCCAAGCTTGATAGCTCAAGAAAAAATCCACATCCTTAATCCACTCAAAGTCCACATCCGAAGCAAAGAGTTTAAGTGCCTAGTTTACCGGTTGCAACCCGAAATTTTAGTTGAAGAAAGAGTGCAGCAACCATGTGGAAGAAGACCACAAGTCTCTTCTCCAAGAAGAAGAGTTCGTCGTCGTCCAAGCCGTCATCTACCACGTCTTCGAGGAGGCACTCGGTTTCCGAGTCTCCCCGGAGCATGGAGACGGACACGGCACCACCGAGGAGGAACGACGCTCTCCTCCTTGGTGGTATGAGGGCTGCGAGAAGCACTTCCATGAGGTTCACCGAACCTCGTGGGCACACGGAGGAGCAGCCCACGCCACCACGACGATCGACTCGCTCAACCGCACCACCTCCTTACACCCCGACACACTCTTCGTACGGCTTCATCATCTTGTCGGCGGAGGAGGAGGAGAGGCTCGCCAATCTTGAGAAGAGGCTTGTGCCGAACGTCGAGTTCGACGACCAAGCACTCTACACCTTGGGTTTTTGCACCGACATATACTATATGTTGGGGCACCTCGGATGGGTGCGGTTCTCCAACGGAATATCGGTGGACACCCATTTGGGTTACGCCTTGGAAATTTTGATGACTATTGCACCCATCGTTGATGATGATGGGGTGCAAAGCTTGTCATTCCGTTTGGAGGGAATCGAACAAGTGGTTCCCTACGAGCACGTTAGGGAGCTGCTTGGATTCCACAAGGGAGCTCCGGAGAAAGTTGACGTGCCACCCGGCATGTTGGCGGGATTTTGGAACATGATCTCCGGAGAAGCCCATCAACAACGCAATTGCATCCGCAACCCCATTATCCGGATATTTCACTCTTGGATGTGCAAGAGGGTATTGGGGAGGATGAAGGAAACAAAGGTGACCGACACGGAGTTGAATTGGCTATACTCGGCTTTAATTGCCGGGCAGCCAATTGACCCCTCTTACCTCATGATCAACCGTTGGTGTTGTGAAGCAACATCGGGGGCGGGTAATATTGGTTCGGGGTGTTACCTCTCCATGTTGGCCTTTTCCTTGCGACCGGGGATCGCAAGAAACCCCGCTCACCTTTTGCGTGGTACCTCTCTCGGTTTTGAGTATTTGCGGCAAGGCAAATACATTAGTGGAGATGAGAGAGGAGGTTATCGGTTGGCCATAGTGAACCTACCCCTTCCGAATGAGAGGCTTAGGCTTTTCACCGAAGGGAGGGAAGATTGGTTGGAAGAGGGACTACTTGTCCCTGCAAGGAAGAACAAAAGAGGAAGAATCGTAGAGGAGGGAACATCCTCCGCACAAGCGAGTGGAGCACAACCCAATGTGCAACCATTCGGCGGAGTTCCTCCTCCGCCAAGTTATTACGGAGGGTCACAAGGACAAGCATGGGGGGGGTGGTGCACCGGTACCCCCACAAAATTATGTTGTGCCCAACGCTAACTTCGCGGAGTCCTACGCTCATCATCCCCAACCACAACAAAGCATGGCCATTATTGGAGGGTATGCTGCAAGAAATGCTCAAAATATCGCAGCCATCCAAACTAACGCAGCTCAACTCGGTGAAGGCAACGCAAATATTGCCTTTGAACTTGGACGCCTTCACCTTGTGGAGCCAAATCAATTCGTCGGAGGAAGCGTCCAATCGTATTATGAGCAAGGGTATTATTATCAAGACTATCAACATCAACCACCGGCGGAGGACTAGAAGATTTAGGAACTTTAGTTTTCTTTTCTTTTCTTTTTCTCTCGTAATTTTCAGCTTTTGCTTATGTGTGTTTGCGTAGTATTTTCTGTTTTTTATTTAAATTTCAGCAAGCATGTTTGTTTATTTTCAGTATGTATTTCAACTTGATGTCATCATTAATAAAGACACCACCTTGATTATATCATTGGAAAAGTTACAAAATTCGTGCCATGATGATATATGATTAAAATTGCAGCTTTGTTCATCTTTGTAATTGATTTGTGCATGTTTAAGCTAGTGCTCTCTTAAAAATACAGATCTGAATTTATTTAAATGCTAGCTTAATTTTCAGCGGAGGTTATGATTAAAATAAAGACCCATAGTGTTTTATGTGCTCTCAAGTTATGAATAGATTAAAGATGTCTTTTATGCTCAAAAATATTGCTAACCTTGTCACAAATATCACTTGTGTGTTGCTCAACCTATCCAAAGCCTTATATATATTTGAGTGCATAAAACTTAGTGTACAAGATTTATTTTTGAGTGAGTTATTGCAGGCCATGATTTCTCTGGCCCGAGACTAAGAAAGTTGGTCATTCCATTTTTGCGTATCTATCTTTTTGCTAGCCTTTTATCCGTGCATTGTGTATCCCCGCATCGGTGATCTCACAAACTTCGCCGGATATCCACCCTTAAACCAAATATCATCTTTTTGCGATTACCTCCTTGACCACAACCTATCGTTGAGAATGGATCACCAATTCAAGGAAGATCGCAAGACGGTGCCAACGTTGAAGATTTCAAGTATCTCTCCAAGGAAAAATATCTCCGGTACCTACCTTATTTTTCGCCTCTTTGCTCGAGGACGAGCAACGTCTAAGCATGGGGGAGGAGGTAGGTACGGTGCAGTTTTAGAGTTCAAAGGGGAATATTTAAAAAAAATGATGATGAAAGAAAAAAAAATCCAGCGATATTCATGACTTTCAAGGTAAAAATATATATATATATATATATATATATATATATATATATATATATAAGAAAGAAAGAAAGAAAAGAATGAGAAATATGAGAAAGAGAAAAAAATATATATGAGCGTAAAGTGAACTCCCCGGTTCTCTAAGAGTGCATTCAAGGCTTCAAGTTAAAAAGATCCATCCTCATTCTCCAACCATGTGCAATCCGATAACGAGGACTTTCTTTGTGCCTCGGGATCAGTCTTTGCCATTTGCACATGTCCACCTATCTAAAGTGTGTGTATTTTTCTCTTTCCCCTCCTTGATTTAACATTATTTTCTAATGACCTTTTTGACGAGTCTCGGTAAGACCATGAGAAGCTTGTCTTGTTTTGACAACACCTCATTTATAAAATCTTGTTAGGACTAAACTTTCCCAAAGCTCCATATAAAGCCTACCACATATATATGAGAGGGAAAGGAGTAGAATATATAGGCTTGAGAGACAAGTGAGATGAGAGTTCATGAGCAATACACAAGATGATTTAAATTTGTGAACTTGGTTTAGCTTTTCTTTATCCCGTTCTTTATTTCAAAAATTCTGAGATCTATTTAAAACTTTGTGAGCATGTTAATACTTGTGGGATAAGCTTAATAAGAATCTACCCTCCGTAGAGATGAAGGCTAGCACATTATGGAACTTCAATGGATTAAAATTTTGAGAGCATTATGTTTTCTCATGTGTAATCAAGTGCAAAGTTTAAGCATTGTTTAGCAATGATGACATCCATCGAAGGCTTACTCGAGGACGAGCAAGGTTTAAGCATGGGGGAGATGTTGACGGTGAAAATCCGTCAACCTAGCCATGAGTTTTATACCTTATCCATTGGTACTAACCCCCGTGGTATAACAAGTTCACGTGTGCATGTCGGTTTTGGAGTTTAATGTTTATGCAGGGTTTTAGTGTTGAATGCAAGACTTTCGGGATAAGTTCATCAAGCACCTCATGACAAGACCTTGAAGTCCTGAACGAGTCATGCAATGAAGCAAACTTAACTCCAAGAAGCCGGGGACTTGATCCGAGAAGACGACAAACTCCAGGGACCTGACCAGAAAAGTGCTGAATCTTGCAAGACAAGGAGTTGAGTCCAATTCGGAGAGAAACCGACGACATGGACCTACATGCGAAGGGGGAAACATCCGGAAGCAAGGGAACCGACGTGGGGCAAAGGAGCCCACGGGGCCGGGCCTAAATGGGCCCGGCCGGCCGGCCCAGTCCGGTCGGCCCAGGCCCATTTTGGGCCCAATTTCGCCCTCCTTTGCCCTAGCCGCCAATCGGGCTATTTATAGTCCCCTGACCGAGAGCCACGGGGAGAAGATTTCGTCTTCGGCCGCCGAGAAGCAGAGAAGAGAGGGACACCATCTCGGAGAGGAGAGGGTCGAGCTAGTTGACTAGGGTTCCCCTAGCCGACGTGGGAACCTTGCAAGGAAGACCACGTCGGAGTTCCCGAGCTAGAAGCAAGATCAAGGAAGGATCCCGTGGTGATCTTGTGTATGTATCATTGTTATAGTTGAATTATCAAGTTGAATCTTTTCCCAGCGATCAAGTGTTTCCTCGAAGATTTCGTTTTTCGATCGGCTTTGCTTATTTCAATTCTATTCGCGCGATAGATTACATAGGGTGTTCTTGTAGCCGCGGTGGCTAGAGGTACACGCCGGATCTTCCGAGAGAATCTCGACTTGTCTTTTGACTCACCCTAAGCTCCCCGCATGAATAGGGATACGTTGTGACAGAACGGGGGTCTCGAAAGGCGGATGTTTTCGGATTTGGACGGGAAACCATGATTTAAAGAGGCTTTTATTAAGATTCGATTTGCTACTTCTTCTCTTGCTTGGAACTTCAACAAAAGGCTTACCCCGATCCCTCTAGATTGGTTTATCTACCCAATCTTACTTTGTTTTCTCCGGTTTTTAGTAGATTAGATTTGTTTTGTGTCTTTAACTTAGATGCATTAGGTCTTTTATCGAATATTGAAGATTACCTGGCTTTAATAGATTAAGTCTTGCGTCACACATTTGTTCCACGGATTCGATACCTTGGGTTCACCACTCGAGGGAAGAAGGGTCCCTTGACTACGACGGGAGACTTGTACGCTTGCGAGTCACGAACGAACTTCGATACAATTATTAACCGTCAACAGTTAGCCACGTAGGGTGGAACACTTCCTTGATGAATCCGGCCTCGAGGAGCTTCCACAGCTCTACTCCGATTGCCCGGTGCCGCTCTTCGTCAAAGCGGCGCAGCCGTTGTTGCATGGCGCTGGAGTGAGGTAGGATGTCAAGGGAGTGCTCGGCGACCTCCCTCGGGATGCCTGGCATGTCCGAGGGGCTCCACGCGAAGATGTCGGCGTTGGCGCGGAGGAAGTCGACGAGCACCACTTCCTATTTTGGGTCGAGGGTGGAGCTGACCCTCAACACCTTGCCCTCGGGGGCAGCAGGGTCGAGGGGCAGCTCTTTGGTCTGCTCAGCAGCCTCGAAGCTGCCATCGTGCTTGGCGGTGGAGTCAAGGTCCTTGTTGACCAGCTTCTCCATGTTGGCTACGAGCGCTTCATCCAGCGCCAGCGCCTCAGTGTGCTCCACGCATTCGACGTCGCAATCAAACGAGTGTTCGATCGATGAGCCCACGGTAATGACACCGTTGGGCCCTGACATCTTCATCTTGAGGTAGGTATAGTTGGGGACCACCATGAACTTGGCGTAGCACGGCCGCCCAAGTATGGAGTGTTACGCGCCCCTGAACCCCACCACCTCGAAGGTGAGTGTCTCCTTGCGGAAGTTGTCCGGCGTGCCGAACCAGACTGGCAGGTCGATCTGCCCGAGGGGCTGGACGCGCTAGCCCACGCGACACCATGGAATGGCGTCGTGCTGGGCCGCAGCTGATCCAACCCGATCCCCAGCAGGCGCAGCGTGTGTGCGTAGAGGATGTTGCGGCTGCTGCCTTCGTCCATCAGGACCTTCGAAAACCGCGCGTTCCCGATGACCGGGTCGACCAACAGCGGATACTGGCCCGGGTTGGGGATGCGGTTCGGATGATCCTCGCGGCTGAAGGTGATGGCGTCCTCCGACCAGTCAAGGAAGGAGGAAGGAGCCTTCTCCGCGGCTGGGACCTCGTGCCGTTCTCGCTTGTGTTGGCGGTTGGACATGTCGACGGTCGCCCCCCCGAAGATGAGGAAGACGTTCTCCATAGCGGGGAAGCCGCCGGCGTCGCCGTCACCCCCATCCTTCTTCGCTTCGCCGTCCTTCGCGGCGGCGGCGCGACCGTAGAACCGCTGGAGCATGTCGCACTGCTCGAGGGTGTGGTTGACCGGCGTCTTGTGGTAGGGACATGACTTCTTCAACATGTCGTCGAAAACCCCAGGGCCTCGAGGGGCCGCTCGAGGGCCCCGCCGAGCTGGGTCAACAGCTAGGGCTTCGTCGCCACCGTCGTCGCGCCCCTGCTCGCGCGCCTCACGGCGCGACTTCTTTCCTTTCTTCCCCCGCTTGTGCTTCTATTGGGGGTCCTTGGACTTGCTGCCCTCCGCGGGCGAGTCGTCCATGCGCTTGCCCTTCTTCCCGTCGAAGATCGCCCCCACCGCCTCCTCGCCGGAGGCAAAGCTGGTGGCGATGTCGAACAGCTCGTTCGAGTTGACCGGTGGGCTGCGCCCGAGTTCGCGCACGAGGTCCCGACAGGTGGTACCCTCGAGGAAGGCGTGCATGATTTCGGACTGGGCCACGCTTGGGAGCCCCGTACAGCGCTTGGAGAAGCGTCGTATGAAGTCCCGGAGTGACTCGCCGGGCTTCTGGGTGCACGCGCGCAGATCCCAGGAGTTCCCAGGGCACACGTACGTGCCCTGGAAGTTCCCCACGAAGGTGCGGACCAGGTCATCCCAGTTGTGTATCTGTCTAGCCGCCAGGTGCTCGAGCCACGTCCGCGTGGAGTCGGCGAGGTGCAACGGCAAGTTGCGGATGATGACCTCGTCGGTGGTGGCTCCGCCCAGCTGGCACGCTAGGCGGTAGTCGTTGAGCCATACGCGGGGGTCTGTCTGCCTGTTGTACTTGTCAATCGACGTGGGCTGGCGGAAGCGTTGAGGGAAGCTCGTCGTGCGATCCTCCCGGCTGTCGTAGCGTCCACCCCATTGAGGGCGGTAGCCTGCCGCAACTCGTGTCTCCGTGTTGGCCGCCCGCCTCGCGTTGATGACGTTGCGGGCGTCACCGTCTTGGGGCTGTCCGCGCGTGTCGAGTCCGTTCCTTGACCGGCGTGCGCCCTTGGTTGGTGGGACGCTCCGCCGCGTCGCCCGTGTGCACTGACACTTCGGGGCCTTGCGCGCCCCATTGCCTCGTGCACTTCCCTGGTGGCGAATGCGTGACGCCGAGCTCTCAGCCTGTTGCACAGCTGCTTGCTCTATCAGCGCCTGCGCCTCGCGGTGTAGGTTTCGCGCCTCGGGCGTTGTGGGGGCGGGCATGGCCCGTAGCAGTGTTGCGGCAGCAATGACCTTCTGTCTCGCTCGCGGAGGGGTGTTCGGATTGTCGACGTCTAAGTCGGCGTTGATGCGATCACGGGCTTGCCTGCCCAACTCACGCGCACATTCGTCGCGCGCGGAGGCTTCTCCAGCGATGGTGGCGCAAATCAGCTGCACCGTGCGGTACTCTTCCGCCAGCTTGTCCTCAAGCTCACGTGCCTGAGCCAGTTGCGCGTTGATGTCAGCCCCCCTCGGCGGTGAGGGGGGAGGCGCGACTGGCCCCACACCCGGACCAGGGGAAATTTCCCCGTCGCCGGCTTCCACCGCGTTCGCGGCGCCCGCCGGGTCGTTGGCGTGTACCACGAAGCACTCCTGCGCGGGATCGTAGCTTCCGGCACTAGAGTCGTCGAAGTAGCCGAACTAGTAGTCCGTGGCATCGAGGAACCGCCGGAACATCACTGGGTCCGGCACGCCGGAGAAGTCCCACTCCGCGTACCCGTGCGAGGTGGCGGGCGGGAGCTCGTTAGTGGAGCCATGAGATGACTCATCGTCGGCGGAGGCGCTGGGGTCCCTGGCCACCGAGGTGTAGCGAGCAGGGGGTGCCCTGCGCGTTGCTGTGCCAGCGCTGGCGGAGGCGACGTATGCCGTCGTGGCGCCGCATAGGCCGAGGGGGAACCGCGGTCTTGAGACCGAGCGCTCCCCCGTCGGGGCGGCCGTCGTCTCGCCGGTGGGTGCGCCGCGCGTTGCGATGCGGCGCGCGCGGCTCGTCGGCATTCCGTCCGCATGTCGAGAGCGCCGTCCGAGCGTCGACGGCGTTGAGGCACTGAGGGGCCCGCAGCATCCGTGCTGGTGGGCGTTGATCCCCCGGCCCGAGGGTGCGACAGGGGCCGAGGTTGGCCCGGTCTGCCGCCGCTCACGAATTTCTTCGCGGTTGGTGATGCACATGGGGTAGTCGTTCCCCGTGGCCTGAAAGTTCAGGCTCCTGTGAGGACCATGTGTGGTTCGAGGACCGGTGGATGGTCGCTTCCTTGTGTGATGAGTGATTGACAACGTTGTGCGGACTGATTCTTGGCTAAAGTATTGCAGGTGCAGGTTGCGGCTTGACTCGTGTTGGTGCAGGTGAAGAACAAGTGCGAAAGGTCGTCGCCGGTGAGGCCTCCAGGTGTGGAGAAGACAGGTAGACTTTGTTCGAGGGATCCGGTGGCCAGCGGGGTCAAGTGCGGGCCGCATGGTGGCATGAACAGCAAGATGAAGTCGTGGACGGTTTCTTGGTTGAGCCTCAAAACCAAGGTCGAGCCGGGACTACGTGGGAGCCAAGTCATGAGTGGAGATTGGCGGAGGCTACACCGAGTTCGCGGGGTTTCCGGTGGTTCACCAGAAAACCACTGGGTTCCTTGGTTGATCGACAAAGCCAAGACCGGAGAACCGAAGACGGAGGTGCAGCAGCACCAGACCGGTCTGACCGGTGGGGACCGGTCTGACCGGTGAGGAGCACCGGTCTGACCGGTGTGCGACGACGCAGTCCGGAATCTTCGAAGCGGAGGACACGCGTCGGGATCGCATGGCTTGCGTCGAGGCTACGCAGGGTGCGGTTGCCGAGCATCCGTCCGATGGTGAAGACATCAAGAATTCCAAATCCGCCCTTGAGGGGCTTGTATCCCTAGTTAGTAGAGAAGGGTATTTTGGACATTCGGTTGCCTCCATATAACCCAAGAGGTGAGAGGATGGCAGCCAACTCTTGGAACCCTAGCTCATTAGTTTTCCTATTTTCCACCTATTTTCCTTAGGTTTTCTCTAGGACTAGCAAGAGAGCTTCACGGAGAGATCTTGTAGAGAGGGATGGATGATCGGGCGGCTTGCTAGACCTTGTACGAACCTTTGTTTCATGTATAGATGATTCGCGCGTGGTTTCTCAAGGTTTGGATGTGTTTTCCCCGGTTGTTCTTGGTGGTGATTTTCGGAGCCCTCTCTCGGTGATTTCTTTGGGTTGTTTTCGGGACTTTTCTCTTGGGGATTTGATGGGGGAAATTTGTGGGAACCCTTCGTGGTTCTTTGGGCTGTGATTCCCCTCCCAAATCCGTGAGTAAAAGTGCTCAATTTTGGGGTTTCTTGAGTTCTTGGGTTGGAAGTGCTTCCGGCGGGATTTCTTTGATTCCTCCTTTTTGGACGAGATTTGGTGGGATTAAACTTGGCTATGGACTCCTCATGAGGTGTTCCTGATATCCCCAAAGTCTTGTTCAAGTCCGTGGAGCGATTCGGGAGATCGAGATTTGGATTTAGGGGAGTTGACCCGCGGGTGCTGTTCATCCCGAGCTGCCCAGGCTACACCGGTCTGACCGGTGCTCTTGACCGGTCTGACCGGTGCGAGCCCTTGTGGGTCTTTGCTCGGGTGAACGTCTTGGTGTGTTCGTTGTTGTCTCGTGTTGCTGTTGTTTCGAGTTTGGGTCCGTTTGGTGGTCGGTTGGCCTGTTTGGTGCCTTGGGGGCTTTCAGGCTGCCATCGGTCTGACCGGTGTGTCTCACCGGTCTGACCGGTGTAGAGCCACTTAGTGGAACTTGCTCAGTTTCACCAGCAGGGACCGGTCTGACCGGTGGTGCTCACCGGTCTGACCGGTGTAGGTCTGTAGACTCGAGGTTAGATTTTTCCGCTGCGTTTCTCGGGTCGGAAGGTTGCGTGTTGGTTCCTAGGTCCAGTGGCACTCCAGTGGCTACGTGGGCTTGACCAACCTTGGTAGTGAGTCGGAGACGTATGTTGGAAGCTGCGTTCATCTTGTTGGAGTTTCCATCTCCTTCGAGAAGAATTTTTATCGGCTCCCATTCACTCCCCCCCCCCCCTCCCGGTTCGCCGTATCGGTCCTTCAAGTGGTATCGAGCCGGTTCGGGTCTTTATTGACTCTAACCAGTCTAAGATCCAAGGATGGCGTACCAGGAACGGGGTTCGGGTCCTCCACACTTCGATGGCAAGAACTACCAGATGTGGAGCAAGCGGATGGGTGCTTTTCTCCGCGGAAAGGGTCAGATCCTTTGGGATGTCACGATGGACACAGGCTATGTCCATCCGGTTGATTTCCTCGCTCCAGGATCGAGGGACAGCTTCGATGCCAACAATAAGGCGGTCGACTACTTGTTTCGTGCTTTGTGTCAGCCTGAGTTCGATCGGGTGCACACCGAGCACTTGGCTTGTAGGATTTGGGCGGTACTGAAGGAGGCTCATGTTGGGAACGCCCAGTGTTCGAGCACGGATGTATGCGACCTACGGGAGAGAGTACGAGAACTTCACTCATCTCCCCGGTGAGTCCATCGATGCCTTGTTTCGCAGGTTCACGGTGGTGGTGAACAACATGAGGGCCAATGTGGACGTGCTCCCGTACGATGATCATGATAGAGCGGTCAAGCTCTTACACTCTTTGGATCGTACGATATGGGGCGGAAAGTTCGAGGCCATTGTCGAGTCGGAGAAGTATGACACTCTGACGGTGAACGAGTTGTTCTCGAAGCTCAAGTCGGCTGAGGTGGATAGGGGTATGACTGCCAAGCTCGAGGGACCGACTGATTCCCATAGTCTTGCCCTCGTTGGTGGTTCCAAAGGAAAGGCTAACTCTAACCCATCCACCAGGATGTTCTCCTTTTCCTCTTTGATGTCTATGCCAGATGAGGAGTTTGATGACCTTGGAGAGGACGAGCTGGCGCTGTTGACGAGGCGGTTCGAGAGGCTGCACGAGAACCGCGTGAACATGAGGAGGAACACGAGGACTTGCTTCCAGTGCGGCAAGCCGGGACACTTCGTCGCCGACTGCCCGGAGAAGGCCGAGAACAAGGACAGCTACAAGCACAAGCCGAGGATGGACGGCAAGTACCGTTCGAGGCGCGACCACAAGAGCAAGCACAAGAACAAGTACAAGGACGAGCGGCGGTCTAGGAAGAAGGAGAGCCGAGGCAAGGCCCGAGCGATGGTTGGAGCGAGCGACGTCGACTCCAGTTCCGCGTACTCCACCTCGAGCTCGAGCAGCAATGAAGACGAGGGAGATCGCCGCAAGAACAAGAAGTCGTCCAAGAACCTGAGCGGGCTGAGCTGCTTCGCGAGAGATGGCTTCTGCACCATGGCGCTGAGCTCCGGCAGCAAGAAGAGCATACAGAGCGACTCGGACTCTGAGTCCGACGACGAGGTGCGTGATGAACTTCCCTTCTTGCGCCAGGAGAATGAGAGGCTTGGCTCTTTGCTTGATAATCGTGATGACATGCTTAGAGAGGCCAAGAAAATGAGGAAAGAGCTTAGGGCTTCACTCGAGGATGCTAGGACTAGAGTGGCCGAGCTAGAGACACGGGTGCTTGATAGCAAGCTTGAGATTGATTCGCTTAAGGCTAGCCCCGTTGTTTCGATGAGAATGATTGTGCTGATTGCTCCATATTCCTTGCCGATCTTGCTTTGTTCAAGGAGAAGCATGCCTCCAAGTGTGAGGAACTAGATGTGCTTAGGGTTGAAGTGGCCGAGCTTAAGTCTAGACCTCGCTTTGCTAGGTGCTTGCACTTCTTGCCCCGTTTTGCATGCTAAGATTGATGAGATGCATGCTTACACTAGTTCGCTCGAGGCTAAATTGAAGGAACCCATGCCTACATCTTGCTCTACCCGTGAAATGCATGCATTGAAAAATTTGGAGCTTGCACATTATGTTGATCGTTTGCGGGATGAGAATGATGATTTGAGGAAGTTGATGGGTTGGTTGTCCGGTCATGAGCCTCGCTTGAGGATGATGATCGAGGCCTTTAAGAGGCAAGATGGTGAGGGGCTTGGGGCAAACAAGGTTGGTGAAGGAAGTGGAGAAAATATCCCGGAGCCACAAAAAACCCACCACAAAAATGATTTCCCTCCAAAACCTAACCATCTAAGGAACCGACTAGACACAACCCCAGCTCCACCCGTGTTTCCTACACCCACAAATGACCTACAAAAGCCTATCAAGTTTGTGAGCACTTCGGGGAAGGTGTTCTTTGGGAAGGAGAGTGAGAAGGCTAGTGGTGAGAAACCGGTGGAGGGTTTGAGTGGAGAGAAACCAAGTGAGAAGCCACATC
Source organism: Cenchrus americanus (assembly GCA_947561735.1). NCBI lineage: Eukaryota > Viridiplantae > Streptophyta > Magnoliopsida > Poales > Poaceae > Cenchrus > Cenchrus americanus. The sequence continues at coordinate 51,540,616 of OX387242.1, forward strand.
CCAAGCCAAAGCCTAAGCTTGTGAGGTTCCATTGTGGCTATTGTGGGAGAGATGGCCATAAGGAAGAGTTTTGCTTCAAGAGGAAGCGAGAGGAGAGAATGAAGAAGGAGTGGGCTAACAAGGACAAGTACCACCCTTCCGATGGTGTACTTGAGCCTCGTATGCAGATGCCCAGGGGCAAGGCGATTGTGAGGACAGTTCGGGCTTGGGGAGAGAAGAAGGCCGCAGTGGTGTGCTGCTGTCCAGTCACACCGGTCGGACCGGTGTGGGGCACCGGTCGACCGGTGCGGTGCCCGGACGGACATACCGTTTGGGTTTCGAGCTCGTACGGAGTCCGAGGGTTGTTTCAGGTGGTCGTGGTTCTGGTGGTTGGGCTGGAAAGGGTGCAGGTGGTCAGTTTGCTAGGCGTTCTCCTCCTCGTGCTCAATACGGGGATCGGAGGAGTCGTGGCTTTGAGTTGGAGAGGAAGGACGTTCACGGGCTTTCTTGTGTGGATTTGGTCCTCCTCCAGGAAGAGAGGGGTGGTTCCCTCAGGGTGGTTACCGTGGTGGTGTTCATGGAGGTAGCTTTGGTAGGAGAGATGCTTTGGTTGGTGCTAACCCCACTTTCGAGCAAATGGCTCGGCACTGGTTTTCCTCCTTTGGTACTAATCCCAGTGCTGAGTCGTTTGTTCGCTCACGTGCCTATTTTTGAATTTCAGGTGGGAGACTTGAAGAACATTTGGTTGATTGACTCCGGTTGTTCAAGGCATATGACCGGAGACAGGGGGTGGTTCTCAAGTCTCGTCCCGGTGGTGACGAAGAGGTACATCACCTTTGGGGACAATGGGCGTGGGCGTGTGCTTTCAGAAGGTGAGATAAAAGTGAGTGACAAGATCACTCTGAGGCATGTTGCTCTTGTTCAATCACTGGGGTACAATTTGCTTTCGTGTCCCGGTTGTTGGATGAGGGCTTTGAGGTGTTGTTTCGGCCGGTGGTTCTCGGATTGTGGACTCTCGAGGGGACCTTGTTTGTATGGTCGTTCCCGAGGGTCGGTGTTTCGTGCTGATTTTTCTCGGTCTTCGGGTGTGGAGCGTTGTTTCTTGGCTGGTTCTTCGAGTGAGTTGTGGAAGTGGCATAGGAAGTTGGGTCACTTGAGCTTTGACCTTTTGTCACGCTTGAGTAAACTCAATTTGGTCCGAGGATTGCCACGGCTGAGGCTTGAGAAAGAGTTGGTTTGTGCTCCATGTAGGCATGCCAAGAAGGTGGCCTCTTCTCACCCGCCTCTCACCGATGTGATGACTGAGCGTCCATGCGAGCTGCTCCATATGGACCTTGTTGGCCCAGCTCGTGTGCGATCTGCGGGTGAAAAGTGGTATGTCCTTGTTGTGGTGGACGACTACTCTCGGTATGCGTGGGTGTTCTTTCTTGAGGAGAAGGGGGAGACATTTGGTTTTGTTCGAGATCTAGTCTTGAGGTTGAGGAACGAGAGGCACGGAGATGCCATACGAGCTATCCGCAGTGATAATGGCTCGGAATTCAGGAACTCTCGTTTTGAAACCTTTTGCCATGACTTGGGTCTTGAGCACCAGTTTTCGAGTCCGTATTCGCCTCCCTAGAATGGTGTTGTGGAAAGGAAGAACAGGACCTTGTGCGAGATGGCTCGGACGATGCTTGATGAGCATAGGACTCCGAGGAGGTATTGGGCTGAGGCGGTGAATACCGCATGCTATGTGTCGAACGGAATATACCTCGTAGTGCACAAGAAGAAGACATGCTATGAGTTGATGCATGGTCGCACACCCAAGGTGAGTCACTTCCATGTCTTTGGTTGCAAGTGTTTCATTCTGAAGAAAGGCAGGAAGTTGGATAAGTTTGAGGCTAGGTCTGTCGATGGCATATTCTTTGGTTATGCATCTCATTCTAGAGCATATCGTGTGCTCAATCTTGAAACTAACCAAATCGTGGAGACTTGCGAGGTAACCTTCGACGAGACGAGCCACGTAGTCGCCTTGTCTTTGAGTGTGCGGTGATGATGAGCTTGGCGAGGAGATCTTTCGGGAGGAGGAGCATGAACATGGAGATGATGAGGATGGCGGTGCGGTGCCCCCGGCTGAACATGTACCCACTACTTCGACTACGATGATGGATGGACCCTCTGCTACACCTACGACGACAAATCAAGAACGAGGAGAAGCTGATGTTGAGGGGGAGGTAGCTTCGAGGCGAGAACCTCCCCGGCGAGTTCAGATGGATCACCCAGCTTCGAGGATCATCGGCGATATGAATGAACACACTACACGATCGAGGGTTCGAAACAATTCCCATTTTGCTCATGCTGCGTTTGTTGCTTCTTTCGAGCCCAAAGACATTTGACACGCACTATCTGATCACAATTGGGTTAATTCGATGCATGAGGAGTTGGAGAACTTTGAGAGGAATCAGGTGTGGGAGTTGGTTGACCCTCCCCCAGGGTGTAAGCCGATTGGTACAAAATGGGTGTGGAAAAACAAAGAGGGAGAGAAGGGTGAGGTTGTGAGGAACAAGTCGAGACTTGTTGCTCAGGGGTTCAGTCAGAAGGAGGGGATCGACTACGAGGAGACCTTTGCTCCCGTAGCCCGTTTGGAGGCGATTAGGATCCTTCTAGCCTTTTCCGTGGCTAAAGGGTTCAAGTTGCACCAAATGGATGTGAAGAGTGCTTTTCTGAATGGAGTGTTGGAAGAAGTGTATGTGAGATAGCCTCCGGGGTTTGAGAGTGAGAAGTACCCCCACCGGGTGTACAAGTTGAGGAAGGCGATGTATGGGTTGAAGCAGGCGCCTAGAGCTTGGTATGGCAGGTTGAGGGGGTTCTTGTTTGAGAGAGGTTTTGAGATGGGGAAGGTCGATCAGACCTTGTTTTTGCCGAGGCGGGCGGAGATATCCCGATTGTGCGGGTGTGTACGTGGATGATATTGTCTTTGGTGGCTCGTCTAACTCTCTTGTTGCGAGGTTTGCGGATGATATGAGCGGGGAGTTTGAGATGAGCATGATGGGCGAGTTGCAGTTCTTCCTCGGGCTACAAATCAAGCAATCAAAGGAAGGAACATTTGTGCACCGGGCTAAGTACACCAAGGACATTGTGCGGAAGTTCAAGATGGAGGACTCCAAGGCTATGACGACGCCGATGAGTACGACTACAGCTCTTGATGCGGACGAGGAAGGTGAACACGTGGACCAGAAGGAGTACCGGAGCATGATCGGGTCACTCCTCTACGTGACGGCGACGAGGCCGGACATACGCTTCTCGGTGTGTCCGTGCGCTCGTTTTCAAGCGTCTCCGAGGACTTCGCATCGGCAAGCGGTGAAGAGAATTTTCGTGTACTTGCGTCACACTCCCGACTTCGGCCTTTGGTACTCCGCGTCCTCTTCTTTGGCGCTTCATGGTTTTTCGGACGCGGATTTTGCCGGTGTCGGTTGGATAGGAAGTCCACTTCGGGACTTGCCGCTTTTGGGTTCTTCTTTGGTGTCTTGGTCTTCCCGCAAGCGGTCGAGTGTTGCTCAATCCACGATCGAGGCCGAGTATGTTGCCGCCGCTAGTTGTTGCTCTCGGCTCCTTTGGATCACCTACACCATGAGTGACTTTGGTGAGGAGTATACCCATGTCCCACTTCAATGTGATAGCACCGCGTGCCATAAGCGTTGCAAAGAACCCAGTGCTCCATTCCAAAACCAAGCACGTAGAAGTGAGGTACCATTTTCTGAGAGACAACGTAGAGAAAGGAAAGATAGCCTTGATCCATGTACCCACACATCACCAACTAGCCGATATTTTCACCAAACCCCTAGATCAAGCAACTTTCACTCGTTTGCGGGGGGAACTTGGTGTGTGTTTGATTTCCTGAGTTGGGTGTGTGGGAGCTCTCTTTTGCCGGTGGTGTCGAGCCCGTTTTGCCTCCCCTCGAGGAGCCGGTTTGTAGCATATGTATAGCTTTCCTTTGTGCATTCCTTGCATTTGGCAAGGCATATGTAGCATGATGTATAGGCATCCTTGTATCTTAGATTGCATGCATTTTGTATCATATGCATTGGTTAGGAAAAGCTTCTCTCATATACATTGTTCACCATGGAATGAGATATATGTCTTTGTGAGCTTGTTTAGTATGCTACGGTTAGTTTGGCTTAGCTCTTGATGATCTTGATGAATAATCCATGGTTGATAGCTATGCTTTTGAAAAATGTCACATGTATGCTCTCTCATGTGTAAATGCCTTTACATGCTCTTGACATGTTTTTGTGGCCTTGCTATGCTTAATTTGTGGTTCGATGGCTAGTTTATTGATCATATGGGGCCAAAGGCTCATTTGCCATCATGAATGTTTAGCCCTCTGGATTTATCTTGTGGAGGAGCATAAGTTCCTTTTTGTCGCAAAGACATTTCATGTACCATTTACAAATCTGAAAATGAAATGAAAAATGCTTGGAAAATATGCTCCCATGTCATATGTGCTGAATTTAACTTGCTTTGGGTGCTAAACCGTTGCATGATGCCTACCAATGAGAAGTCTCATACATAGAAGTAGGCACATGGCTCGGTGGCTTTGACATGACATGAGGTGCTTGTGGGTGTTTGTGATGGTCTTATGGTTGGAATGGCTGTCCTAGCATGAAGTTTGTGTGGCTTTGCCATTTTGATATGCTTTGATCATGTTTAGGACTTTGCTCATGAAAGGCAAGTTTTTCGCAAAATTGCCAAAATCCATTTTAGCTTCGTCCAATGGTTGTGAAACTTGGTGATCATGTAGTTGGGATCGATACGAAGCCGTAGAGTATCTAACTTGCTCATGTGGACATGTGTAGCATTTTTTGTTGAATTTTGTCTATTTGAGAAGCTCTAGGTTGAAAGTTTTGCATTTTTGGCTTGATTCATGCATTGCCAACAAGGGGGAGAAGTTTGAGCTTGAAATGGCTTACCGGACGCATTTAGAAGGTTTTCAGGTGGTTTCGAGCCATTTACGGGCTCGTTGTACACCGGTCTGACCGGTGAAGAGCACCGGTCTGACCGGTGTGAGTGCTGGTCCTGTACATATGTTAGGCACCGGTCTGACCGGTGGTGATGACCGGTCTGATCGGTGTGAGCTGAAAGTGCTGCAGCTGTCCTGTTTTCAAGTGGTTTGCATGCATCCGTCCAGGGGGAGGTGCATTGGTTCAGGGGGAGCTTGCATGTGTGCAGGGGGATCGCTTTGTGGTTTTTCGAGCCTTGTTTTGGTGGTTTGCGCTCTTTGCTTGAGCTTTGCTTTGTCTCGGATGTGTCGAGCCGTTGCCCTTGCCTAAGGGGTCCGAGACTTGTCTTCTTCAAGTGATCTTGCTCTCTGCCTTTGTTTGGCTTTCGATCGCTTGTTGGAGTTTCTTTTTGTTCGTTCCTTTTCTTTTTCTTTTCTCTCTTGTTACTTTCGTGTGGGTGTTGTCAATGCACTCATCAAGGGGGAGATTGAGGACCATGTGTGGTTCGAGGACCGGTGGATGGTCGCTTCCTTGTGTGATGAGTGATTGACAACGTTGTGTGGACTGATTCTTGGCTAAAGTATTGCAGGTGCAGGTTGCGGCTTGACTCGTGTTGGTGCAGGTGAAGAACAAGCGCGAAAGGTCGTCGCCGGTGAGGCCTCCAGGTGTGGAGAAGACAAGTAGGCTTTGTTCGAGGGACCGGTGGCCGGCGGGGGTCAAGTGCGGGCCGCATGGTGGCATGAACAGCAAGATGAAGTCGTGGACGGTTTCTTGGTTGAGCCTCAAAACCAAGGTCGAGCCGGGACTACGTGGGAGCCAAGTCATGAGTGGAGATTGGCGGAGGCTACACCGAGTTCGCGGGGTTTCCGGTGGTTCACCGTAAAAACCACTAGGTTCCTTGGTTGATCCACAAAGCCAAGACCGGAGAACCGAAGACGGAGGTGCAGCGGCACCAGACCGGTCCCCGACCGGTGAGGAGCACCGGTCTGACCGGTGTGCGACGACGCAGTCCGGAATCTTCGAAGCGGAGGACACGCGTCGGGATCGCATGGCTTGCGTCGAGGCTACGCAGGGTGCGGTCGCCGGGCATCCATCCGATGGTGAAGACATCAAGAATTCCAAATCCGCCCTTGAGGGGCTTGTATCCCTAGTTAGTAGAGAAGGGTATTTTGGACATTCGGTTGCCTCCATATAACCCAAGAGGTGAGAGGATGGCAGCCAACTCTTGGAACCCTAGCTCATTAGTTTTCCTATTTTCCACCTATTTTCCTTAGGTTTTCTCTAGGACTAGCAAGAGAGCTTCACGGAGAGATCTTGTAGAGAGGGATGGATGATCGGGCGGCTTGCTAGACCTTGTACGAACCTTTGTTTCATGTATAGATGATTCGGCGTGGTTCCTCAAGGTTTGGATGTGTTTTCCCCGGTTGTTCTTGGTGGTGATTTTCGGAACCCTCTCTCGGTGATTTCTTTGGGTTGTTTTCGGGACTTTTCTCTTGGGGATTTGATGGGGGAAATTTGTGGGAACCCTTCGTGGTTCTTTGGGCTGTGATTCCCCTCCCAAATCCGTGAGTAAAAGTGCTCGATTTTGGGGTTTCTTGAGTTCTTGGGTTGGAAGTGCTTCCGGCGGGATTTCTTCGATTCCTCCTTTTTGGACGAGATTTGGTGGGATTAAACTTGGCTATGGACTCCTCATGAGGTGTTCCTGATATCCCCAAAGTCTTGTTCAAGTCCGTGGAGCGATTCGGGAGATCGAGATTTGGATTTGGGGGAGATGACCCGCGGGTCTTGTTCATCCCGAGCCGCCCGTGCTACACCGGTCGACGGTGCTCTTGACCGGTCTGACCGGTGCGAGCCCTTGTGGGTTTTTGCTCGGGTGAACGTCTTGGTGTGTTCGTTGTTGTCTCGTGTTGCTGTTGTTTCGAGTTTGGGTCCGTTTGGTGGTCGGTTGGCCTGTTTGGTGCCTTGGGGGCTTTCGTGTCGCCATCGGTCGACCGGTGTGTCTCACCGGTCTAACCGGTGTAGAGCCACTTAGTGGAAGTTGCTCAATTTCACCAGCAGGGACCGGTCTGACCGGTGGTGCTCACCGGTCTGACCGGTGTAGGTCTGTAGACTCGAGGTTAGGTTTTTCCGCTGCGTTTCTCGGGTCGGAAGGTTGCGTGTTGGTTCCTAGGTCCAGTGGCACTCCAGTGGCTACGTGGGCTTGACCAACCTTGGTAGTGAGTCGGAGACGTGTGCTGGAAGCTGCGTTCATCTTGTTGGAGTTTCCATCTCCTTCGAGAAGAATTTTTATCGGCTCCCATTCACTCCCCCCCTCTCTGGTTCGCCGTATCGGTCCTTCATCCTGAACCGGTTTTCGAATCCGGCTGGGAGGGGGTCCGAGATGCCCATGGAATACCTCTGGCCGCGATACTCAGTGCGAATCACCATCAAGAGGGTTAGCGGAAGCTGATCTTCAGCGCGTACCCCCGTACCTGGCGTGCCAACTGTCGGTGCGGAAAGTAGTCCCGACACTAACTAGTAATGAGCGCTGGGATCAACCTCTCGATGGTTTGGTGCTAGCGACTAATGACACTGGGTTTATCCTGTTTCGGCCGGGACCGTACGTCCAGCAATGGTGTGCTCGAGGCACTATATTGCGTTGCACCGTGGTGCTTGTAGAGGGGGGCTACAAGCAAGGAGGGAGAGGAGGTCGGGCCTCCAAGTCCCAGAGGTACTGATTGAGGCAAGTGCCAATATCGTGGTGGAGGCGGAATGCATACGTGTGTTGGGTTGTCTTATGTCATTTGTCCCCTGCGGCTGGGGGATCACCCTTCCTTTTATAGGCCAAGGAGGGGGTGATTTACAGGCGTGCCGCACTATTCTTCTATGTGTGAAGACGTGATGAGCAGTGCCGTGGAGATGACGGCCGTCCTGGTGAGTCTTGGTCCAGTCTTGGCGTCATGGCGCGTCCTGTGCTCGAACAGGAGCGGCTTCGAGGGTAGAGTCGTAGTGGTTGGCCGTCCAGTCTTTGTCTGCGAACAGGCTCGAGGGAGCCGTTGACGAAGGTCCGTACGAGGTGCAGTGGCAGACGTGGCGGCATCCCGTCCCTGCGCGCTTCAATAGTGCTGGAGTAGTTGCAACAGTGCGAGGCGTGGCGCTGCAGGGGCGAGGATGGCCGCACACGTTTGACAGCGACGGGGATGACACTCCCGCCAGCCTAACGTCATGGTTTGACCCTGTGTAGTCACGGAAAGAGGATTCGAGGGTTCCACCGGCCCCTTCGAGGGCTTGGCATGTTAGCCGTACCGGAGTGGGCGGCACAGTGTCACGGAGCTGACACCGGCCTCGTCGCACAACCCCTCACAGTGGTGGGGATGGGTTCCCCCTAGGGAGTTGGCGGAACAACGCCTGGGCGTGATTCCCAGGCGTGTCAGAGTAGTGGCGCGGCCCAGTGGCGTCAGAGCATTAAATGCTCGTACGCACAGGCGGGAACAGGTGCGTGCGGAGGCCCTCGAGCGAGGCGGACCTCACCCGAGGGGGTGTGAGCCCTCGAGCGAGGCGGACCTCACCCGAGGGGCGCTTCGCTGCGCTACCTCGGTGGGCCGTGGGGGCCACCACGGTGCCAGTCGTGTTGTGCGCGTGTGTTAGGCTCGAGGTTAGTTTACGTTTTGCGTTTTTTGCAGGTTTTAAGCAGGATTCCGCCGGTTATTTAGGGGACCCTTATGGATGTCCCCGACAAATTCAAATTGGGTGGTCAGCCAAGCAAGACTATCAAACTACATGTACTACTCGGGGATGGACTTCACTTACAAGTTAGACCGGACTACAGTCACGGTCGGAGCACCAAGTATGCTAGCGATATCAACAAGCCCGGCTTCCGCAGGTGCCTCTTCTTTAACATGGGCGACTACTGGCTCCACGGCTCCAGTAGTCGCGGAGGGCTCTGGCCTCCCCTCTCCTGTTGACGCCGGCGGCTCGCCGGTACTAGTCGTTTGTTGTGCCGACTCCGGCACGACTTCTACAACGGTGGGAGCTCTGAGGCTCCTCTTAGTTGCTCCGCTCACTGTGTCCCAGTCGTCTTCTTCCCCCTGATCCACGGGGTTGGACGATGGAATCTCCTGCAATTCGACTGTGAGCACGCAATACTTAAAGAGAAGTACTCGACTACTCTGCTCGAGGAAGTTACCTCTTGGGAGGTGGTCTCTGTCACCTTCAGCTTCTTGGCGACACGTTTCATGCCACATTGCGCGGCCTTCTCGGTGGTGCAGGGACACTAGCCTCCAGGCTAGCCGGTGGATCATCAATGAGGGGGATATGGGGTAGTCCAGGTCGGCTGAACCTGAACCGTAGTTGAAATCGCTCCTGGAGCGTTTCCCCATCCTCCTCGTCGGATGTGTCTTCTATGGTGACAGTGTCATCACCTTCGCCTACTTCACGGCGTTCCTTCGCCTTGCTCTTGCCCTCCTCGGGAATATCTACAAGTCGAGGAGGGGGAGTTCTGATCAGAGAAAAACTTCGCGATGTCATCCTGTAGCAAACAACTTGGGTGAGCGCGACTACTCCAGACCAATAAGTTATCAAGGGCAGAGGTCTCAACTACGTACATGGTTCGGTGGTCGAGCCGCGGAGTACCCGAGGACTGGGAAAGGAGTGTACGGTGGCATATCCTTGAATATCCAGCCTAGCCTCTCGACAATGTCCTCATCGTCGACTTCATTGTCGGGCATCCTTGACGTATCTTCGTCGCCCGTGTATTGGTACCTGAGAGTGTCACGAGCCATCAGCGGCTGCACTCTCCTCTTCATGAAGCTGAAGGCCACATGCTCGGCCCTCAGCCCGGCCTCCCTCAAGGCCTTGATCTTCTGCAACAACTCGGGTAGTTGAATACCCTTTTGTATCGTCGGCTCTGTGTTCCACCATGCCCGATGTTTCGGCTGCTTCCCGCTTGGCTTCGGCAGCTCCGGGTGCTGGTTTGTGATATAGAACCACTTGGCCTTCCAATCTTGGTTTGAATCAATGAGCTTGTACGCCAAGTACTGGTCGGCCGCATCTTCTCGCATCTGAATGCCAGCCCCTCCGACTACTCGTGGGTCATTGGCGCTTGGCTACGGCTTCACTCAGAAGAACTTCCGGAACATGATCCAGTGGGGCTTGATCCCCACAAATGCTTCACAGAAGTGTACGAAGACGGAGACGTGAAAAATTCCATTAGGGTTTAAGTTCAAGTACTCGATACCGTAGTACTTGAGGAGGCCCTTGAAGAAATCGCTCGCCGGGAGTGCTAGTCCGTGCTCCACGAACCTGGTGAATATGGGGACTTCGTCGGGATTCTTCTCCATGGGGTACGGGTCGCCCGTGGTGGCGCGCCACATATCCATCTCCTTCTCTCGTAGGAACCCACTGTTCACCAGGGCCAGCAGATCTTCGGTCTTCATCTTGGACTTCTTCCACTCCTTGTTCGGATTGGGACGTGGGGGAGATGTCGGCGGCGACGACACTTGGGCAGATCCCTCTGCCTCGCTGCGGGATCTCTTCTTCCCGGCACCAGCCTTCGAGCCCTTGGACGGAGACGGCTTCATCCTCCAAGTGCACGGAGTCTTCACTCACATCCGCTCAGGGGCTACGCTGGTGGCGAGCAGCAGCGGCGCGCGTTGACTTCCAATCTACGGCGCGGCAGCAGTAGCAAAAGTGTACGGACACTTGGATAGATCTATTCCAGCGGCTGCTCTTGAGGGGAATGAAAAACCCTAAGGGTTTCGGTGTCTATTTATAACCTAACAAGTGGCACCACAACGGCCGGATGGATAAGTATCAGCGGCTGACTCAGCGGCGGCTGCCTGACTCTTCGGCTTCCAGTACTCGATGCGCTCCATCTCGGGGGCTCGGCTACATCTGCTAGATTTCCTGGGTGATGACAATACTCAAGAGCAACTCAGGACACATTCTACAATCAAGATGACCCTTCAATTCGAGAGGAAGTAACTCAAGGCTCGGGGGCTCCGTGCCACATGTCCTTCGGTTTTTTCTCTGGATTGTACGAAATAATCTTGGCAGAACTTCAGATTGACCCTCAGCTTGAATCTACGATTCAACCTAAGGCTCGGGGGCTACATTCCATATGGAATGCGATTCTTCGATTTGCATTTTCCATATGGTTTCTTCTTCAAGACAAGGCGAGTACTATTGAAGACATTCAAGAGAAGAACTCGAGGACGATTGGGAACTACTCGAGGAGACTTCAAGACTACTCAAGGATCAGCTGGAGTACCTTCTAGCCTCGGGATGCTTCAAGTATTCTTGAGGACTTTTGGCTTGTAGTACTCGGGGACGCCTGAGGACTACTCGTCAAGGCCATCAAGACTACTCGAAACTATCCTGCTCGACTACAAAGTACTCGTGGGCTTGTCGTATGGACCTCCCTGGGCCCACTACCTCGGTGGGTACCATAACCGACTACTCGGTTGTCACACCGTGAAATTTCCCAAATTCAGGATGTGAATAGAAATAATAATTAAACAAGAGTTTTCTCATAATTTTAAAAATTTTCTCAACATTTATTTTGTTTACTGCAAATCTAGTATAGGAAAAAGTCATTGTTTGATTTTCTGAATAAAAAATGGTTTGATTTGAGTATTGCATTCATGTCGATGCATCTTGGTTTTTCATGCGTGTAAAAAACTTTTAAAACGCGTTTAGGTGCTCATCAAAAACTTCCGAGAATTTTCCGGCTTTTCTGGAATTTATTCTCACTTTTCCCGAGCTATTTCTATTTATTGGAATGCTCTAAAACCTTTTCTTGATCTCCAAATACTTTATTTGGGTTCCTCACATCCCAAATCATCTCTTGTAATTTTCTTGAATTTTTCTGAGCTTTCAGAGTATTTTTCGTGATTTAATTACGATTTTAGGATTTTCTGGAATTATTTTTAATCCGAAATTAATTTCCGAAATTAGAAAAAAGTGAAAATAGAATCGAACTCAATCTCGTCCAATAAATAGTTGCCGGCGATCTCCTTAGCGTCCTCTTTCCAACGCCGCCAACCTCGTTCCGTTTCGATAACCCTAGCTCCCACAAATCCTCGCCGAACTTTTGCATCTACTAAATTCCGGTGAACTTTCCGGCGAGCTTTTCCGTCGAAACCGTGCAGTTCCGATGCAAACGGACACCACCTTGGAGTTCCCCTCGTCGAGCTCTATACCGTGATGGGGTCTGTCACGCGAATCCGACGTGGACTCCGTCGTCTTCCCCAACTCCGTTGAGTTTTTCCCGAACGCCGGCGACTCCTCTCCAACTCCGGCGATCTCTTCCGTCGCCGTCGTTCATCTTAGGCCGAAGGTGAGCAGACCATCGTGTTCGTCTCGTCGTTTCCTTTCCGTTTTGTCATTCCCGTGCACGTTTGGATGTCATCCACATCGAATCCCCATCTCTCTTCCCCTCTCTGTTCGCAGACACCATGACCGGCTCTCCTTCAGCTCGAGGTCGTCGCCTGTATGCGGACCGCGCCGGCTGCCGGTCCTCCGCTGCCGACCAGTCCGGCCGCTGCTGTCCATCTCCAACGCGGTGAGCACCTCCCTCAATCCCTTTTTCCCTATGCATCGAGCCCTTAGGAGTCCCAGTCGCCAACGATTTTGAACTGACCAGTGCTGCAATCCGTCACCAACCCAAGGTTGAAGAAGATGTCTCTTTTGTGATTAGGTCCCTGTGATTCCCTGTAATCCATAGATTTATTTTTGTGTCTTGCAACTTTTGCTCATAACCCCCTAGATTAAACCCACCACTCACACATAAATCCCACCCGAACCTTTCTCGCTTTAGCTCCGTTTTAATTCATTCAAGTTGTGTTAGGTTCATAATAATGTAAACTACGCGTTAGTGGTGTGTTATCATCATGATTGTTTTCTGAAAATTAATGTAATATTAATTTTGATTAATGGTTAGTTATACATGCCATTTATAACTAAAAGCAATATAGTGCTACAACTGTTTTCATAATTAATGTTAAATTGATTAATAATGATATCACATATATAATCTAATTAGATCTTTATCTCGGTTTTTCTTAAACCAAATGTTAATTTGTTTAATAGTTAATTAATCTTTTCTAATTAAAATTTGATTAGGCTTTTACACCGTCTTTTATAATAAATATTAATTTGATTAATGCCAATACAATAATGTTTTTAATAATAATATGATCTACTCGAATTACAAAGTTTCGTTTAGATTGTTCAAATAGTTTAGTTTTTCTAAATTAAATGTTTAAGCGGTTTAATCAACAAATGAATCTTTATTAATAAAACTTGACTAGTTCTTTACACTGATTTCGTAAATAAAGTTTAATATTGCATTAATGTCAACATAGGGTATTTTATTTCTGAAATATCCTTTATATTTGTTTTGTTAATTAAAATGAACCTAGCTCATAATCTTGTTCTATCATAAATGCAAATAATTCGTTAGACGTTCGGTGTCAGCTTTATCTTAGTATCTCTTTTGATCAAGTTTATCAGAAGCTCTAAACCTTTCTAGTGTTAGCCCAAGCTAAACCGTGTGCATCTAATCAAGCCTTAGAGTTTCTGCTTAGCTTAGTAGCTTTATCTGTGTGAGTAGTTTGCACTGCTCATTTGCCTATCAAGTAATCTTATTGTAACACCCGCGTTTTTAGCTCCTAATAAATCACGCGTGTTTTCAAAACTTTCCCGCTGAGCTCATTCGAAACCCCGGTCACCGTCTCCCTCTCTCACCCTCGGCGCGCGTGCCGCGAATCCCGCCGGCACCGCCCGCACTAGGGCCATCACCCACGCGTGCCGCCCCGGCGCCACGGTCGGCCACCGCACCGGGAATCCCGCGCACGCCGCAGTCCCGCCGGCCGGTCCGCCTCGCCATCACCGTCGTCCCGAAAATCACGCTGATGCCCGAAAAACCGGAAAACCCACACAAACCCTTCCTCTAACTTCCCGAGAAATTCTTCTATTTTTTCTAAAATTCTTTCCAATTTCTTTTCCCATTTTTCTATTTCTTTTATATTTCTCATTTATCTTTTCTTTTCTTCCTTTTTCTCCTTTTTTCTTTTCTCCTTTCTTTTCTTCCTTCCTTTTCTTTTTCCCCTCCTCCTTCTTCCTCCCGCGGCCGGGCCGTGCCTGACCGCGACCCCCCTCCCCTCACGCGGCCGCCCGGACCGCGCCCCCTCCTCCGGCCCACGCCCGGCCGACCGGCTCGCCGGCGCGCAAGACGTCGGAGCGGCCCCGCGCCGCCCGCGGTGGCCCCGCCGAACCGCGACACCCCCCTGGCGCCGACGACCGCCATTAACTCCTTGCCGGACCGGTCACCTCCACCCCCGCCATCACCACTGCCAAGGCCAGCTCGCCCCCTGCACGACAAATCCCATCACACAGCACTGCAGCCCCACCACGAATCCCGGCCACAGCCTCGCCGGAAGGGGAGTCAACAGCGGGATATTTTCCCCTTCACCGCCATTGAAGCTTCCCGAGCTCGAAAAATCCCGACCGAACCGCCTTCCTCCACCTATAAAAGAGGCCGGCCACTACCCGGGCTGCCACGCATCACCACGACCGCCTTCTCCTCTTGATTGCGCACCGGAGCGCCGCCACACCGAGCACCACCACCAGTCCGCCGCCGCCCGAGGACCCGCCTCCACACACCATCCCAGCCCAAGGTAGGTAGGGGAATCGAATACCCGTGAAGCCCTCTTCGTTTTGCCCTACTGGCCGACCGCCGCGGTGGCCCGGCTCGCCGGGAATCACCGCCGGCCGCCATACCGAGCCGCCCTCCCCCCCCCCCCGTTCGATTCGAGGGGGAGGAAGGAGATGGCCATTAGGCCAAAACCCCCTGTCTTTTCTCCTTCCCCCCCACCGAGCCCCCTCCTCTATTCCCTCTCTCTCTTTTCTAAATTAAACCCTAAACCTTAAGATATTCCACCAAAACGACCTTGCCCTTTTAATAGGCCCCCAAGCTATTATAGTTAGACCCTCACCCTAGCTAAATATTATATTTAGGTCCTTCCCTTTTAAACTAAATTACTAACCGGCCCTAATTAATCCTAAACACCTCTTTTAACCCGTCATTTCATGTGCGATTTTAATCCAAATCGCGCCCAACCTTCCTCACACTCGTACCGGGTATACCGCCACCCATCCTTCACCCAAAACCCCCTACCTAATATTTATTTCCCTATTTTATTTAATTACCTTCCTCGAGCTCAGCCGGAAAAATTTTGTGTGCTTATATTGATTGCTTGCTTGCCTATGTGTGCGCTATAGCCGACGAAGTAAACGAAGGAAGGTACCCCGAGCCGGAGTTTGGAGCCGACTACTGCGAGCAGGAGCCTGAGATCCCGCACGCCGAGCTGGAACTCCCCGAAGACTTCAAAGACGGCAAGTTCAATCTCATCCTTTGATGCATTCTTTGGTCCTAGTTTTATAAACACACCCCTATACCCGTTTTATAAATTGCATATTGTTTTACTGCAAAAACATGGTAGGATAGCCACCCTTGATTTCTATGATTGAACCTTGTTTTGGCCTAAGTGTTTGCTTTAAAAATGTGTGAGTGCTTTCAAAATGTGTGAGTCCTATAAAAATGGAAATGGGATATGTTTGGAAAATGAGTAAAGAACTGGGTAGACGGGATGGACGTGTGTGTCAGGAGTATGGGTGAGCTCGTACCTGTGTGGTTAAGCGTATTGGGAGTTGTCCATCTTGTCGGTTAAGGACCGGGTTGCGTGACATCTCACCTGACCCAAATCATCGTACAACCACTCGACCGTTGTATGTGGCAACGGCTTAGCTTAAATCCCATTAGTTAAACTACTTGTCATCTAGTGTGCGGGTGAGCAGAGGGAGACCAAGGAGTAGGGGTACGCTCTGTGTGAGGTACGCCCTAGTTATGTGTGATAACCCCTTGGTTGCTTCCGTGGTGGCTCGTAGGATTAGCTAAGGTGGGTAATGGCTTTGATAGGATCCACACCGGCACTAATGTGTTTGTGTGGCGGTACCCTACTTGTGGGTAAAGTTGTACAACCTCTGCAGAGTGTCAAACCTATTCGAATAGCCATGTCCACGGTATTGGACGAGTCACGGTGTGGTCACAAAACTAGTATTTGGGTTTGGAAAGTTTTCTGGTGTGAGTTGCTTTCCGGGTGAAGTGTGTGGCTGTGTGCCTGGGCTACTGAGGACGGGGAGTCCGGTAGTTCCACAGTCGCTGCCCCACACCCAACCGTGCTTGTGTACCCAGGGCCTCCACAGAGAGCTTCCATGGCGTGGTACTCTGATGAGGCTTTGGAAGCATTTGCTATCATAGTGTGGTCGTTAGCGTTTGTGTTGTTCCTTGTAGCGTTGGCACTTCCGTGCCCTCTGTTTCACCGTGATGTAAAAGACTGATCCACCTGTTGTAATAAATGTGTTACCAGCCTCCTGGGACTGGTATTTGAGTCACATTTAGTCACCTCTGATGAGGGGACGCTTCAGGTGGTATCAGAGCCGTAGGTTGGCCGTAGGACGCGACCCCTAGGATACGAGACCTCCTCCGGCCCTCTCTAACCTTTCCTTTGCTGAGCTCATCTTTTCCCAAATCCTTACCTTGATCCTTGCCCGATTCTAGATGGCTAACCCCAAATGGAACGGAGGAGTCTGCCCCGTCCAGCCTGGCCTCCCTAACCTGCTGCTACTCAGCTTAGAGCGCATCGGAGTAAGGGATCCGCCGGAGTTCGTCTATCGGGAGTACGAATGATACGGCACCCTTCGGTGTAAGGTGCTGATCTTCGTGGGAAGAAGCACGCTCTACCCTGACATAGAACCTTGGTTTGTCTCCGCCACTAGGTTCCGCTTCGCCGACACCTACCCAAAGGCTGCTCGGAAGGCCCTGCGACGTCTACGAGTGGTTTATAGGCAGCACCTCAGGAGGACTCCAATGGGATTTATCCCACCCTCTAGGGGAAGAGGACTCTCATGGATTGATTGCATGAGAGGACTAGAACGAGAAGAAGAAGACCTAGAAGAGGCAGTTTCCCACATGTCCATCTACCTCAATGGCCTAGACCACCTCTACCAGGAGCAAGCCCAGTAACTGAAGCAACAGATTGACAAAGCGGAAAGAGCGGAGCAAAGGATAGAACTGGAAAGGATAAAGACAACCATGGCAGAAGTTGAACTACACAACACAAAGCAAGAGTACCTTAGGGAAAGGGACCTCACTCTATTAGCCAATAAAGCCCTATGGGATGAAGTAAAGGAACGTAGAAGGAGAGAGGAAGAAGCTGGATTGGAAGAAGATGAACCCGAAGAAACTCATTGGGACAAAGGGACCCAGACCGAGGACGAGATACTGGAGCAAGACCTCCCACCGAAGAAGCGTCGCATTCAGCTAGAGGAAGAATCACCATAAAGATAAGACTAGGATGTCTAGGCTAGAGCTGTGTTCTAGTAATAATAAGTGTACCCCGAGGAGTGTACCCCAACCTTGTTACTAAATAAAGCTATCTACCTTTTGTACCCTATCACAACCTGTTCAACTCTACCCTTGTTTTCAGATGGCGGAAGATGGATGGACCCAAGGCGTGTGCCAGGAGGAGCCTGGTTTTGCTTGCCTTCTTATCAACTCCCTGGAGCGCCTCGGTATCACTGAGTGCCCTAGGTACTACAGCAGAGAGTACGAGCAACTCGGCACTCTTTGCTATAGAGTGGTCCTCTCCGTCGCCAGAAGCAACCGCCACACCAACATCGAGCCGTGGCGCGTGACTGCCACAGGGTTTCGACACCGAGACACCTATCCTTTGGCCCTCAGAAAAGCCCTCCGCTACCTATGCCGGATCTATGAGGAACACCTCGTCCCCACACCGATGAGGTACTTTCCTCCCGCCATCAGAATCCCAGTTTGGCAGGCCCACATGAGAAACCTGGAACGACGCCGCCACCAAGAAGACCTACTGTACCACGTAGTTGCCTACCTTGTTTCCATGGATAAGCTCTTCGACGACCAGGCCAAGCTCTTGAGGGACCAAATCAGTCGGGCCGAGCAAGCTGAAGCCACGGTGAGGATGCACCAAGTCCGAGTGGCTCAAGCTGAAGCAAGGACCGCAGCCACCATAAGCAGTGAAGCCGTTGCCCAGGAAAGCCTCAGGCGAATCCAGGACCAACGCATGCAAGAATGGACCAACAGTGGAACACCCATTCCAGCCATTGGAGAAGCTCAAGTCCTGCTTGGAACACCCCTTGTAGGATGGGGAGGAACTATTGAAGTCCCGCCAGCACCACCAGTAGTCACTGAACCCCCAACGACGACCGCCGAAGCCGCAGCACAGCCCCAAGAAAATGGAAACCCTGAGGGAAAGAATGACGACGAGCTGCTCATTCCGCTGGAAGAGCACTCGACCCCGGAAGATGGCTCTCCTCGCGAGTAGCATACCCTAGTGACCCTGACCCAAGGAATGAAGCCGCGCTGGTCCAAGTCGTACCCTTAGTTCTTGTCGCACTGAGTCGTGTAGTGTGTTCGCGTAGTTTCAGTCGCGTAGTCGGGATGTATCCTCCTCACTGGTTTGTAATAAAAACTTGTTTGTGCTTGCTTGTTTTCTATGTGCTTGTTGTGTGTTTGCCGACAGGAGTAGACCCTGCCTTTTCAAAAAGAAATCTGATATAATCCACTTAAACATCACATAAAAGCTAGGTCTCTTAGAAAACCCGCTCCTTTACAGATGGTTTCTAGGCGCCCTGTCAGGACCCACCAAGGCTCCGGTCGATTGGACGCTGAAGGATCGCAAGCCGATCGGAGGGAGCGTCTTAACGACCAGAAAGTAAACCAAGACGAAGATGGAGGAGAGAACGTTGTCCTGCCGCCGCCACCCCCTCCCATTGACTTGGCACAAGTTTTGGCCAATCAGACTGTCCTGATGGAGGCCATATTCAACGCCGTCAACCGCCCAAGGCCTCGAGTTTTGGGCATGAATGAGAAGCTGATAGACTTCCTCAGGACGAAGCCGCCCACTTTTGGTGGGTCGGTGAATCCTTTGGATGCTGATGACTGGCTGAGAGCCATTCTGAGGGAACTAGAGCCCTTCAACTGTGAGGACCGCGACAAGGTTCTCCTGGCAGCTCACCAGCTCACCGGGACAGCCCTAGCCTGGTGGGAGAACTACTGCGCAGCAGCCAAGGATCCCTCCGCCATCACCTGGGATGAGTTCGTGGAGGAGTTCCGCCGCTACCACATCCCAGAAGCCACACTGAAGCGAAAGGCGGATGAGTTCCGTGAACTCCGCCAAGGCAACATGTCCGTGGAAGAGTACACGTACCAGTTCATAGAGCTGGCTCGCTATGCCCCCGAGAAAGTGGACAAAGACTCCAAGAAACAGAAAATGTTCAAGAAGGGACTGACTCCGGAACTGAGGACCCTGCTTACCCCTCAGATCTACCCGGACTTCAACATCCTCATGAACATGGCCATACTCACAGAAAGAGCAAGGGTAGAAGAGAAGAAGGAGAACAAGCGCAAGTTTATGGAGTACAAGGCCAAACAGCAAGAGCGGTCCCAGAGGCCGAGGAACTTCGGACACCCCATGTCCAGGTTCCAAGCTCCCATGCGGTCATGAGAACCCGCGTCCCAAGCCACGGGCTCGCAAGGCCCCAGAACCCGCTCAAGCCCTACAACAACCAGAGTGCCATGAAGCCCCCACAGAACAACACCAGCCAGGTCACAGCCAACAACAACAATAGCTCCCGAGTGTGTTTCAACTGCCGTGAAACCGGACACTTCATCGCCAACTGCCTGTATGCCAAGAAGCCAACCACTACCACCTACTCCAACTCGGTGAACGGGCCAAGGCCACTCGTGTCTGGAGCCAACCGCATGCCGGTGCGTAGAAATAACAACTTCGGCAACAACAACAGCAACCAGCAGATGAGGCAGCCCCAGCAGTCGTTTGGACGAGCCCGCGTCAACCACATCAATGCACAGGAGGCGCAGGAAGCACAAGGAGTAGTGCTCGGTGAGTTCCTGGTCAGCTCAGTCTTGGCAACCATATTATTTGATTCGGGAGCATCGCACTCATTCATATCCTGAAGTTTTGTGGAAAAGAATAGCATACCCACAGTACTACTAAAAGCACCCCTATTAACTCGAATGCCCGGAGGTGACATCAAGTGTCAATTGGGATGCCCCCGGGTAAGGATTATTTTAAGTGGGGTAGAATTCCTAGCGGACCTGGTAGTACTGAAGTCCAAGGGAATAGATGTGATCCTTGGGATGGATTGGTTAAGCCAACACCATGGCCTTATAAGTTGCGCTGATAAAGTAGTGCACCTAACCAACCCAGATGGGATACAAGTGACTTGCCACACCTGAGGACACAGGCCAGACATAATGGTTTTCAACATGGAAGCCAAGTCCATAGAGGATGTCCCAGTAGTACGAGAGTACCCAGATGTGTTCCCCGAAGAACTCCCCGGAATGCCACCAGATAGGGATATAGAGTTCGTCATCGACCTTATTCCGGAACCTCTCCCATAGCCAAGAGACCCTATAGGATGGCAGCCCCTGAGTTGGCAGAATTGAAGAAGCAGCTAGGAGAACTCTAGCGAAGCGGGTTCATCAGACCAAGCTCATCACCATGGGGAGCCCCAGTGCTTTTCGTGGAAAAGAAGGATAAGAGCATGAGGATGTGCGTGGACTATCGCTCGCCAAACGAAGTCACTATCAAAAACAAGTACCCTCTCCCCAGAATAAATGATCCATTTGACCAGCTGAAAGGAGCCAAGTATTTTTCAAAGGTGGATCTAAGGTCAGGGTACCACCAGCTCAAGATTAGGGAAAGTGACATCCCTAAGACCGCCTTTGTCACCCGTTACGGGCAGTATGAGTTCACAGTGATGTCCTTTGGACTCACCAACACACCAACATATTTTATGAACCTCATGAATAAGGTGTTCATGGAAGAGCTGGACAAGTTTGTCGTAGTCTTCATTGACGACATACTTGTTTACTCCAAGAGTGTGGAAGAACATGAGCAGCATCTCTGAGTGGTACTGGGAAAACTAAGGGCACACAAGTTGTACGCTAAGTTCAGCAAGTGTGAGTTCTGGCTGGAGAAAATATCTTTCCTTGGGCATATTCTGACTGCAGAAGGAGTAGTAGTAGACCCAGGGAAAGTTGAAACAGTCTCCAACTGACAACAACCGACCAATGTGAGAAGCTTTCTTGCTTTAGCAGGGTATTACCGGAGGTTTATTGAAGGATTCTCCAAGATTGCCAGGCCCATGACGGAGTTGCTCAAGAAGGAGAAGAGGTTCAACTGGACTAAGTCGTGTGAAAGAAGTTTCCAGGAGTTGAAGAAAAGATTGACCACAGCCCCAGTGCTGACCCTGCCAGACATTCAACGAGATTTTGTCGTATATTGCGACGCCTCCCGACAAGGGTTAGGATGTGTTCTCATGCAAGATGGGAAAGTAGTGGCATATGCTTCCCGCCAGCTCAAACCCCACGAGCAGAATTATCCCACCCATGATCTGGAGTTCGCAGCCGTAGTGCATGCCCTTAAGATTTGGAGACACTACCTGATTGGGAACAAGTGTGAAATCTACACTGACCACAAGAGTCTAAAATACATCTTCACCCAGCCCGACCTGAACCTAAGGCAAAGAAGGTGGCTAGAGTTAGTCAAAGACTATAACCTAGAGATTCACTACCACCCAGGGAAAGCCAATGTAGTGGCAGATGCCCTAAGCCGGAAATCCTACGAGAAGGCAGCCCCCAAGACTACTAGAAAAGTTGCTATCTGTGACGATTTGCTCGTGACGCTGCTCACTTTCGTCATAAAATGGTATGTCTTATATGATGAATTCTCCAATTTCGTCATAGGTGGCAAGTGACGAAGATTTGGCCTGGAAAATTATGACGAAAATGAAAATAACGTCACAGAATTGTAAAAGGAGATCGTCATAAAACTTGTTTTGGGTATACCGTATTGGAATGACGAAACCTGATCGTCACAAATTAGTTTTGATATCGTCACCATTTGTTGAAATTGTTTGACACACTTAATGATGAAACAAATTGGTCACAAATCAGTGGTGCACTTGACAGTGTGGGATGCGTGTTCCAAATGGGCTGCTCCGCTCCCTGTTTTTTGGAATTGGGCCAAAAAATGGGCCACTCTTTTGGCTTTTATCAGCGTGAAAAAAGAGCGACTAGGGGGATTTGAACCCTAGTCTGCACAATGGGAAGGGAGGGAGTTACCACTGAGCTATAACATGATTTCTGTCCCATTGGTGTATGTCATTCATCTTATCAACATTTTAATGGAACACCACCCACATTTAAATTTGCAAAACAAAAAAAGGTGCACCCATGGGATTTGAACCCTGGTCTGCAGGATGGGAAGGGAGGGAGTTACCACTAAGCTATAACATGATTTCTGTCCCATTGGTGTATGTCATTCCTCTTATCAACATTTTAATGGAACACCACCCACATTTAAATTTGCAAAACAAAAAAAGGTGCACCCACCCACATTTAAATATGCAAAACAAAAAAGGTGCACCCATGGGATTCGAACCCTGGTCTCCTTAGTGGGAAGAGAGAGACTTACCACTAAGCTATAACATGAGTTGTGTCCTTTTGGTGTATGTTGTCCTTTTATAATAGTGTTTACCAAGCGATGGAGCTTCGCGGGACCATGTGGCAGCACAGGGGTTGGTCAAGTTGCTTCGCCGGGACCACGTGGCGCACGCTGAGCTGGTTTTCCCCTCGTTTTTTCTTTTTAATCTACAATTAAAATTTAAAACTAGTGTTTCTCAGTGATATTAACTCAAAATTTATTGATTCTTTTTTCTGATTTTTTGTAAAATCACGATCTTTCATGTAATTTTGTTTGTTTACATATTAGTTACTATTTCATTTACCTTTTCTATACAACTGCTTTTCTTGTAGTGAAAGATAATAAATAAGACATATTTTGGCATAGCAAATGCTAACATAACTTCATATTTTCTAATGTTATGATAAACATAAGGTTGTAACCAAGTTTTAGATGCATACGACTTTGAAAATGTAAATCACCACTCAAATCTCAAAGTTTGTGTTGAGTTATTAGAAACTATGTCAGAGATGTAACCGTTTGTGAGCAGTGTATGCTTCAGCGGGGAAGTGCATCATCACTTTCTCAGAATCACTTGAAACTTTTTTGACCACATACCATACCAAAAGGAGGAGCTCCAGCAAAATTTCAGATTTTTTAAGCAAGGTTACAAATTTTTTTACATTTATTCCTTATTAAATCAACAAATATTTACAATAATAGGCAAACATGGTCAGAAAATTCCGAAACTTCACCCAACATCTTAGATTGCATCCATTAGCATCCCAAAAAAGTTTCACACGATTTCAAGCAACTTGTACTACACGTCCCACATAGGGATGAACATCTCTTGGTGACTCAAAGTGACATGTGTGAGACATGTATGCTTCCGTGGGGAAGTGCATCATTACTTTCTCAGAATCACTTGAAACTTTTTTGACAACATACCGTACCAAAAGGAGGAGCTCCAGCAAAATTTCAGATTTTTTAAGCAAGGTTACAAGTTTTTTACATTTATTTCTTATTAAATCAACAAATATTTACAATAATAGGCAAACTTGGTCAGAAAATTCCGAAACTTCACCCAACATCTTAGATTGCATCCATTAGCATCCCAAAAAAGTTTCACACGATTTCAAGCAACTTGTACTACACGTCCCACATAGGGATGAACATCTCTTGGTGACTCAGAGTGACATGTGTGAGACATGTATGCTTCAGGGGGAAGTGCATCATCACTTTCTCGAATCACTTGAAACTTTTTTGACAACATACCGTACCAAAAGTAGGAGCTCCAGCAAAATTTCAGATTTTTTAAGCAAGGTTACAAGTTTTTTACATTTATTCCTTATTAAATCAACAAATATTTACAATAATAGGCAAACTTGGTCAGAAAATTCCGAAACTTCACCCAACATCTTAGATTGCATCCATTAGCATCCCAAAAAAGTTTCACACGATTTCAAGCAACTTGTACTACACGTCCCACATAGGGATGAACATCTCTTGGTGACTCACAGTGACATGTGTGAGACATGTATGCTTCAGTGGGGGAGTGCATCATCACTTTCTCAGAATCACTTGAAACTTTTTTGACAACATACCGTACCAAAAGGAGGAGGTCCAGCAAAATTTTCAGATTTTTTAAGCAAGGTTACAAGTTTTTTACATTTATTCCTTATTAAATCAACAAATATTTACAATAATAGGCAAACTTGGTCAGAAAATTCCGAAACTTCACCCAACATCTTAAATTACATCCATTAGCATCCCAAAAAAGTTTCACACAATTTCAAGCAACTTGTACTACACGTCCCACATAGGGATGAACATCTCTTGGTGACTCACAGTGACATGTGTGAGACATGTATGCTTCAGTGGGGAAGTGCATCATCACTTTCTCAGAATCACTTGAAACTTTTTTGACAACATACCGTACCAAAAGGAGGAGCTCCAGCAAAATTTCAGATTTTTTAAGCAAGGTTACAAGTTTTTTACATTTATTCCTTATTAAATCAACAAATATTTATTAGACGTGGGCTTGAATGGACCTTAGGCGCATAATAATTTTTCTGATTTTTTAAATCTTACTAGCAAAGTTGCCCGTACGTTGCTACGACTGACATTCATAAATAAAAATAGATATTTAAATATTTACGTATAATACAATTACATAAAGTATGAGGCTATGAAATGAAATACAACCCAAAGTATAAGCATGCTCGGTACATTTGAAATCCAAAGACCATAGCATGCACCCACGCTATATGTGCTTGGTACCATTACACTTAACCACCCTTCTGCTAATTATGCCCCTCGGAGAATTTTTCACATGGACATAGACATGCTTATTAGGATTTTTTTCACAAATCTAATGTCAAGATTGGCACTGTAGTTACTTTTATCTTTCTTAAAAAGAACTAATGTCATGTGATGGAAAATGGTACGAAATGGAGATTGTACCGATTTTAGTTGTTGATCTGTCAGTACATATAAGCTCTTTAACAAATGGCATGGCGTTGTTTGGTTTATAGATAATTACTACTCCTACAATAATTATCTGGTTCTATTCTTTACACGCCAGAGCAATAGAATAATCAAAATATTTTATGCTATTCGGGTTTTGCGTCGGGCTGAGGCCTTGGTGGCCTTTGTGACGGCCCAAAGAAGCCCCTGCACACCACCACGCCTTGCAGCTTGCGGCTGTAGGTAGAGGGGTCAACACCACCACGCCTATCCGCTCGTCTCGCACACGCCGCCACCACCGCTGGCTTCACATTCGCCACCACCACCGCTCCAGTTAACGTCGTCGTAGATCCGTAGCTTGTCGCCGTAGATCCGCCACCACTCTGTCCAAGTCCTCCCCTCTTCCACCCATCGGACCTTGTGCACCGGCGTCATGCCTCCCCATCATCACAGGCGGCGGCCGGGGTCGAAGGTTGTGACCGCCGGGGCGAGCTCCGGCCGGGATCACCTGCAGCCTTAGGTGGAGATTGGCTATTGCAGCCGCGGTGGTGTGCCTCGACGTCCACAGGCGTGTGGAGCTTTGTATATCCTGGTTCATCTTGTTCCAATCGATGCATCTTCATTTTATATTCTTTTCAATCCCAGTTCGTTTCAATCCCTGCCGCCGCCGGCGGACCTCCTCGGCGTCGAGCGTATGGAGCAGGTCAGGGCTGGTGCGACCCATCCCTTCTGTGCGGGCCGGCTCCACCCTCTCCATGTACACCTCAGATCTGGGAGCCGCCTGCACCTCCCCTAGCGGAGCAACAAAGGAATGGTACATTTACGCCGCCGCCCCCTCATCTTCCTTCTCCGATCCGCTCGCTTCCCTGCTTCCACCCGATAAGGCCTTGTTCGTTTCCCCGCTTTCATGTAACTTGATATTGCTATTGGCCATTGCTTGAGTAGATTAACTTTCTACTGGTAACCTACTGTGATACTTAGAAACTATTGCTAGGAGAAACCAGTTGCTCTCCTATATTGCACTTGATCTTTGGTTCCCCTGCAGCTTCAAGAGCCTAACCTCGAAATGTTGTGCCGAATTGTGTTTCGGTACTTGCGGTGGGGAACGCCAAGGTGAACCTGATATATCTTTAGTCTGTTTCGATGTCATGAGCCATGACAAATATGTGCTAAGATGTAAATGCTACAGAAATTATTGCTCTAGAAATTAGTACCATCCTTTTGTAGATGACTCATCCAGTTGGTCTTGTTAATTCCCAACTCAAGTCAAATGAACTTTCTTGTCGCCGGTGGTTGCGGTAATTTCCATAGGATTGTGGTTTGCTCTCCGTTGATAGCAAATTTCTGTTTGTTAGAGAGAAAGTTGTTATATATTCAGATTGGTTCTCCTGATGGCTCTACCTGATTGCTGCTCTGCCATAGTTGTGCACCTATACAATAGTCTATTTCCTGGAGTACTTTGTTTAGAAACAAGTTGTCCCGGAGTAATGTGGCACAATAACACCGATACAAGTCTGATCATTGCTATTCTACATTCTCAACTAGCATGCGATAGGCTGCCACCAATACAAACTTGGTCCAGAATACGTAAACATCTAGTTAGCACATAGTATGAAAAAATAAGTCGCTTTCCGAATAGTGACGGTGTACGTAGCTACAAACTCATCTGCAGGTTATGTCCAATAATATTGTACTAGGACCGAGTAACAATGCGGCTCGGGAATCTTAGGAGTTAGGACTACATTGAACAAGAGATTGTTAAAAAAAAATTACCACCGAATGTATGCGGCGTGTTATTACTACGGCTGATCCATCCTCAATGGATTCTTGCTCTTAAAAATTTAGCAGCATTTTTTTATTTGCTGAGTGTATTATTCCTTTATTCTTATTGTCATATGTTAAAAATTTTGTTTGGAAGTAGTCCTTTCAGTACGTGTTATTGGAAGTAATCCTTTCATCAGTGAATTTGGGTAATTGAATTTCAGTAATATCTGAAACCGATGTTATCCTTTACTTTTGCTGCCTTCTATTTGCAGATTATCCCTAGTTTTTTTTGAAACACAATATCTACTAGTTTTTTCTTAAGTACAGAACTTCTTTTATGGAGCAGGCTAAGCTGCAAGCATGCTCATTTATCAGTAATGGACTCTTGTGATGCATTGTATCAGTAATGGACTTCTTTTACCAGACAACACAATATGCCATTGTGATGCTCATTTATCACTAATGGACCCTTGTGATGCATTGTATCATATATGGAAGCACATGGAAATTTTTTTACATCTGATATGCTTAATACATTTACACGAAGCAGATGAGTCGATGATATGATGGACAACAACCATGAGTGCATCACATAAATGGCCCATGGATTGTTAGGTGGTTATTGCTCTGTGTGCTTCTAATAGTTGTTTCACTATCTTTGCTTTATAACTCTTATTTTCTTGGTAGGTCAGCTAGCTCATCTCTACACTTCTTTTCTGCAGGTCAGCTCGACAGCTCATGCACAAGCTGCAACAGATCGAGTTTGATTTCTCTCGGGTGAGAACAAGATCAAGGTCAGAATAACCCCTTTGCCTCTTTCTTCTCCCCTAATGCAAAGTAGCCACAATGTAAGAACTCTTTTTTGAATGGCATGTGTGCAGGATGCTGAAAGGAAGTGAGAAGAACAAGATGTAAAATAAGATGTGAAATAAGATGTAACTTGTAGTTAGAATCTGCTGTAACTTGTGGTTCGAATTTGTTGTAATGTTAGTAATAATATGAATTGAGTTGAGTTATGGAGTTGTATGGTCATTGGAATACTGAATCTGTTAATTTATACTATTTTTTTGTTATTTCAGTATTATTTGTAAATTGTATTGATAATTACTATTTGCACATTTGTGACAAAATAAAACTGATCAGATGAAGCCACGTGGCTCAATAGAGGGCAACCTGTGACCAAAATAATGGAAAATCTGTGACCATTTTATATCAAAAGTGACAATGGCAAATATCATTCTGTGACGATATAAACTTGTCTTCTATGACGATTCCAAAAAGATGACGTCAACTGCCACGTCATTGATGACGTCACCGCCACGTCATAGCTGACGTCAGCGCCACGTCAGATGCAAACGCCGTTAATGGAAGATTATGACCAAAACATAGGAACATCTGTGACCAAATTTGATCGTCACACATCACAAACGGCGTTAACAGCGACGTCAGTTAGCCAGGTGGACGTGAAATTATGACGAAAACAGGGTATAATCTATGACCAAAAACGTTTGTCATAGAATGATTTTAAATCCATGACGACACAAAATTCGTCACAGATTGGAGACACATCTATGACGGAAAAACCAATTTCGTCACCGATGAACAAATGTGACGCCACCATAGTGACCAAAACAAATTCGTCACAAAATCGTCACAAAATACTAATTGTGACCATTCTGGCATCTTCAATGACGTTAATGTAACGTCATTGATGACAACATCCCTACTAGTGAGAGTACCCAGTTGCAAGAGGAAATGCACGACTCAACGTGCACATTGTCCCCCAAGGCTACATCCGCCAACTGAGTGTTCAGCCTACCCTAGAGGAGAAGATCCGGAAGGCCCAAGAGACCGATGAGAATATGATGAAGATCCGCAAACATACAGGAGAGAATAAGGCCCCTGACTTTAGGGTGGATGACCAAGGCACCCTGTGGTATAAAAATAGGATATGCGTGCCTGAAGGCGGAGATTTCTGACAAACCATCATGGATGATGCCCACAACTCGGCATATTCCATTCACCCGGGATCCACCAAGATGTACGTGGACTTAAAACAGAAGTATTGGTGGAATGGAATGAAAGCAGACATTGCCCGGTTCGTCGCCCACTGTTATACTTGTCAGAGGATTAAAGCTGAGCACCAAAAACCTGCAGGACTATTGCAGCCCTTACCGATCCCAGTATGGAAATGGGACGAAATAGGCATGGACTTTGTAGTAGGTTTGCCAAAGACTCAGAAAGGACATGATTCCATATGGGTGATAATGGACCGACTCACTAAAGTCGCTCACTTTCTACCCGTGTGGACCACTTATGGAGGAGAGAAGTTGGCAAAACTCTATATAGAGAACATAGGGCATGTTTGGGACTACTCTGCTCTCAATTTATCAGCTCTGCTCCACCAACTCTAACAAGGAGCAGCTCCAGTCTGGAGTTTACAGAGCTAATATGTATGTTTGGCGTAAAACTCTGCTCTGGCTTTGGTTAAAGGATGTATTGGTAGGATTTCCTCCAATGCCCCTCGTCCTCCTCTGCTCCGGCAAAGTCGAATGGGTCCGAAGGCGTCCTCAAGTTCGGCGAAGGACGGCGCCCTCAAGCTCAACAAGCACGCGGCCGGTAGTGCGTGCTATTCACGGGTGCATCTCCTCTCGATGGCCCCCTCGTCCTCCTTTGAACTGCATCTTCGTGCTCTGCATATATGCTCTATCCCACATGTCAATCCTGCCATGGACGCGAGGTCGTCAGCGGAGCAAGCGCGTGGCAAGGCGGTCGGTGGCGGCGTGGCTGTCCCCGTCGAGCTCCCCCCCCACGCGCGCTGACAGGGAAGAAGAGGTCACGACGGCGTCCGACGGCCTTGCGCGTCGCGCCTCCATGGCCGGTGCCCCGAGCCGGCGGCGGCGGCCGGGAGGCCCGCGCGCCTCGTGCTTCCCGGTGGCGGGGCGCGGCTCCGCACGACGGCCCCGCGGTCGTGCCCTCGCACGCCGGTGCTGCGCCGATTGCGGTCGCCTCCCCGCCTCGTGCTCCATGGTGACCGGGTCGCGGCGCCGCGGCCGCGGCCTCGCACGACGGCGCCCGCGCCGGTGGCGGCGGCCTCCCGCCTCATGCTCCCTGGTGGTCGGGTCGCGGCCACAGCCTCGCACGCCAGCGCCCGCACCGGTAGCGGCGGCCCTCCATGGCGGACAGGGAGGCCAAGAGGGAGGGAGGACGTGAGAAGGGGAACAAGCGGCGAACAGAAAATGAGAAAACGAACCGTTTTGTGTAACGAGTGGCATTGGTGGGTAATATTTGCACAACTCCATGAGGTAGTTGAAAATATGAGTTTGTGGAGCACCCCTTGAGGTGCTCCAGAAAAAACGTGGAGTTAGCCCAAAACTCCAGGTTTTTCTTGGAATAGAGTTTTAGGAGTTAGGAGTGTTTGGCTAGACAAAGTTGGAGTGGAGCTGAGAAATATGGAGTGGAGCAGTCCCAAACGGGCCCATAGTGAAGTTGCATGGAGTGCCTAGCAGGATAGTCTCAGACAGAGGGACCCAGTTCACCTCTAGATTTTGGAAAAGCCTGCATAAAGCCATGGGTACCAAGCTGGATTTCAGCTCAGCATACCACCCGCAGATGGACGGACAGACCGAGAGAGTAAATCAAATTTTGGAAGACATGTTGAGAGCATGTGTCCTCACCTATGGCAAAGACTGGGAACAGAGCCTACCGCATGCAGAATTCTCCTACAACAACGGCTATCAAGCAAGCCTAGGAATGTCACTGTTCGAAGCACTATACGGGAGGAAATGTAGGACACCCCTGATGTGGTCAGAAGTAGGAGAGCGTGCCCTGGTTGGGCCCGCACTTATTAAGGAAGCCGAAGAGTGAGTAGCCGACATCTGAGAAAAGTTGAAAGCCGCCCAGTCCCGACAGAAGAGCTACGCGGAGAAGAAGAGGCGTGAAGCAAGCTTCAATCCTAGAGATTTCGCTTACCTCAAGGTTTCACCTATCCGAGGGACTCGGAGATTTCAGGTGCACGGAAAGTTGGCCCCTCGGTACATTGGACCGTATAAAGTACTAAAAAGGGTCGGAGCAGTAGCATACCGGTTGGAGCTACCAGAAGAAATGTCAGATATACATCCAGTGTTTCATGTCTCCCAACTACGCAGATGTTTGAAGGTCCTCGAAGAAAAGCGAGTACCAGTAGAAACCATCGATCTACAGCCAGACCTTAGGTACCAGGAAGTGCCCGTCAAAATTTTGGACACAGTGGTCAAAAGGACGAGAACATCAGAAGTACGGGTGTGCAGAGTCCAATGGAGCAGACACGGAGTAGAAGAAGCCACGTGGGAATGAGAGGACGCGTTGAAGGAGTTTCCCCACCTGTTCGAAACCTAGCCGAATCTCGAGGGCGAGATTCATTTTAAGTGGGGTAGGTTTGTAACACCCGCGTTTTTAGCTCCTAATAAATCACCTAATAAATCACACGTGTTTTCAAAACTTTCCCGCTGAGCTCATTCAAAACCCCGGTCACCGTCTCCCTCTCTCACCCTCGGCGCGCGTGCCGCGAATCCCGCCGACACCGCCCGCACTCGGGCCATCACCCACGCGTGCCGCCCCGGTGCCACGGTCGGCCACCGCGCCGGGAATCCCGCGCACACCGCGGTCCCGCCGGCCGGTCCGCCTCGCCATCACCGCCGTCCCTAAAATCACGTCGACGCCCGAAAAACCGGAAAACCCACAAAAACCCTTCCTCTAACTTCCTGAGAAATTCTTCTAATTTTTCTAAAAATCTTTCCAATGTCTTTTCCCATTTTTCTATTTCTTTTCTATTTCTATTTTTCTTTTCTTTTCTTCCTTTTTCTCCTTTTTCTTTTCTTCTTTTCTTTTCTTCCTTTCTTTTCTTTTCTTTTCCCCCTCCTCCTTCTTCCTCCCGCGGCCAGGCCGTGCCTGACCGCGACCCCCCTCCCCTCGCGCGACCGCCCGGGCCGGCGCCCCCTCCCCTCCGGCCCACGCCTAGCCGACCGGCTCGCCGGTGCGGCCACATCGGGGACGGCCCCGCGCCTCTCCGCGGTGGCCCCTCCGAGCCGCGATGCCCCCCGGGTGCCGACGACCGCCATTAACTCCCTGCCCGACCGGTCACCTCCACCCCCGCCATCACCACTGCCAAGGCCAGCTCGCCCCCTGCACGACAAATCCCATCACACAGCGCTGCAGCCCCACCGTGAATCCCGGGCGCAGCCTCGCCGGAAGGGGAGTCAACGATGGGATATTTTCCCCTCCACCGCCATTGAAGCTTCCCGAGCTCGAAAAATCCCGGCCGAACCGCCTTCCTCCACCTATAAAAGAGGCCGGCCACTCCCCGGGCTGCCACGCATCACCACGGCCGCCTTCTCCTCTTGATTGCGCACCGGAGCACCGCCACACCGAGCACCACCACCAGTCCACCGCCGCCCGAGGACCCGCCTCCACACACCATCCCAGCCCAAGGTAGGTTGGGGAATCGAATACCCGTGAAGCCCTCTTCGTTTTGCCCCACTGCCCGACCGCCGTGTTGGCCCGGCTCGCCGGGAATCACCGCCGGCCGGCCATACCGAGCCGCCCCCTCCCCTGCCTCTGTTCTGATTCGAGGGGGAGGAAGGAGATGGCCATTTGGCCAAAACCCCCCTGTCTTTTCTCCTCCCCCCCCCACCGAGCCCCCTCCTCTATTCCCTCTCTCTCTCTTTTCTAAATTAAACCCTAAACATTAAGATATTCCACCAAAACGACCCTGCCCTTTTAATAGGCCCCCAAGCTATTATAGGTAGACCCTCACCGTAGCTAAATATTATATTTAGGTCCTTCCCTTTTAAACTAAATTACTAACCGGCCCTAATTAATCCTAAACACCTCTTTTAACCCGTCATTTCATGCGCGATTTTAATCCAAATCGCGCCCAACCTTCCTCACACCCGTACCGGGTATACCGCCACCCATCCTTCACCCAAAACCCCCTACCTAATATTTATTTCCTTATTTTATTTAATTACCTTCCTCGAGCTCAGCCGGAAAAATTGTGTGTGCTTATATTGATTGCTTGCTTGCCTGTGTGTGCGCTATAGCCGACGAATTAAACGAAGGAAGGTACTTCGAGCCGGAGTTTGGAGCCGACTACTGTGAGCAGGAGCCCGAGATCCCGCACGCCGAGCCAGAACTCCCCGAAGACTTCGAAGATGGCAAGTTCAATCTCATCCTTTGATGCATTATTTGGTCCTAGTTTTATAAACACACCCCTATACCCGTTTTATAAATTGCATATTGTTTTACTGCAAAAACATGGTAGGATAGCCACCCTTGATTGCTATGATTGAACCTTATTTTGGCCTAAATGTTTGCGTTAAAAATGTGTGAGTGCTTTCAAAATGTGTGAGTGCTTTAAAAATGGAAATGGGATATGTTTGGAAAATGAGTAAAGAACTGGGTAGACGGGATGGACGTGTGTGTCAGGAGAATGGGTGAGCTCGTACCTGTGTGGTTGAGCGTATTGGGAGTTGTCCATCTTGTCGGTTAAGAACCGGGTTGCGTGACATCTGAGGACCATGTGTGGTTCAAGGACCGGTGGATGGTCGCTTCCTTGTGTGATGAGTGATTGACAACGTTGTGTGGACTGATTCTTGGCTAAGTATTGCAGGTGCAGGTTGCGGCTTGACTGGTGTTGGTGCAGGTGAAGAACAAGCGCGAAAGGTCGTCGCGGTGAGGCCCCCGTGTGTGGAGAAGACAAGTAGGCTTCGTTCGAGGGACCGGTGGCCGGCGGGGGTCAAGTGCGGGCCGCATGGTGGCATGAACGGCAAGATGAAGTCGTGGACGGTTTCTTGGTTGAGCCTCAAAACCAAGGTCGAGCCGGGACTACATGGGAGCCAAGTCATGAGTGGAGATTGGCGGAGGCTACACCGAGTTCGCGGGGTTTCCGGTGGTTCACCGAGAAAACCCCCGGGTTCCTTGGTTGATCCACAAAGCCAAGACCGGAGAACCGAAGACGGAGGTGCGGCGGCACGGACCGGTCCGGCCGGTGGGTCGACCGGTCCCGACCGGTGGGGGCCGGTCGGCCGGTGAGGAGCACCGGTCGGCCGTGTGCGGCGACGCGGTCCGGAATCTTCGAAGCGGAGGACACGCGTCGGGATCGCATGGCTTGCGTCGAGGCTACGCGGGGTGCGGTCGCCGGGCATCCGTCCGATGGTGAAGACATCAAGAATTCCAAATCCGCCCTTGAGGGGCTTGTATCCCTAGTTAGTAGAGAAGGGCATTTTAGACATTCGGTTGCCTCCATATAACCCAAGAGGTGAGAGGATGGCAGCCAACTCTTGGAACCCTAGCTCATTAGTTTTCCTATTTTCCACCTATTTTCCTTAGGTTTTCTCTAGGACTAGCAAAAGAGCTTCACGGAGAGATCTTGTAGAGAGGGATGGATGATCGGGCGGCTTGCTAGACCTTGTACGAACCTTTGTTTCATGTATAGATGATTCGGCGTGGTTCCTCAAGGTTTGGATGTGTTTTCCCTGGTTGTTCTTGTTGGTGATTTTCGGAGCCCTCTCTCGGTGATTTCTTTGGGTTGTTTTCGAGGCTTATCTCTTGGGGATTTGATGGGTGAAATTTGTGGGAACCCTTCGTGGTTCTTTGGGCTGTGATTCCCCTCCCAAATCCGTGAGGAAAAGTGCTCGATTTCGGAGTTTCTTGAGTTCTTGGGTTGGAAGTGCTTTCGGCGGGATTTCTTTGATTCCTCCTTTTTGGACGAGTTTTGGTGAGATTAAACTTGGCTATGGACTCCTCATGAGGTGTTCCTAATATCCCCAAAGTCTTGTTCAAGTCCGTGGAGCGATTCGAGAGATCGAGTTTTGGATTTGGGGGAGTTGACCCGCAGGTTCTGTTCATCCCGAGCTGCCCAGGCTACACCGGCCTGACCGGTGCTTTTGACCGGTCTGACCGGTGCGAGCCCTTGTGGGTTTTTGCTCGGGTGAATGTCTTGGTGAGTTCGTTGTTGTCCCGTGTTCTTTCTTGTTTCAAGTTTGGGTCCGTTTGGTGGTCGGTTGGCTCGTTTGGTGCCTTGGGGGCTTTCGGTCTGCCATCGGTCGGCCGGTGTGTCTCACCGGTCGGCCGGTGCGGAGCCACTTAGTGGAAGTTGCTCGGTTTCACCGGCGGGGACCGGTCGGCCCGGTGGTGCTCACCGGTCGGCCGGTGTGGGTCTGTAGACTCGAGGTTTGGTTTTTCCGCTTGCGTTTCTCGGGTCGGAAGGTTGCGTGTTGGTTCCTAGGTCCGGTGGCACTCCGGTGGCTACGTGGGCTTGACCAACCTTGGTAGTGAGTCGGAGACGTGTGTTGGAAGCCGCGTTCGTCTTGTTGGAGTTTTCATCTCCTTCGAGAAGAATTTTTATCGGCTCCCATTCACTCCCCCCTCTCTGGTTCGCCGTATCGGTCCTTCAAGTGGTATCAGAGCCGGTTCGGGTCTTTGTTGACTCTAACTAGTCTAAGATCCAAGGATGGCGTACCAGGAACGGGGGTTCGGGTCCTCCACACTTCGATGGCAAGAACTACCGGATGTGGAGCAAGCGGATGGGTGCGTTCCTCCGCGGAAAGGGTCGGCTTCTTTGGGATGTCACGGTGGACACGAGGCTATGTCCAGCAGATGGATTTCCTTGCTCCAGGGTCGAGGGACAGATTCGACGCCAACAATAAGGCGGTCGACTACTAGTTTCGTGCTTTGTGTCAGCCTGAGTTCGATCGGGTGCACACCGAGCATTTGGCTTGTAGGATTTGGGCTGTGCTGAAGGAGG
Source organism: Cenchrus americanus (assembly GCA_947561735.1). Classification (NCBI taxonomy): domain Eukaryota; kingdom Viridiplantae; phylum Streptophyta; class Magnoliopsida; order Poales; family Poaceae; genus Cenchrus; species Cenchrus americanus. The sequence goes on from OX387242.1 coordinate 51,576,150, forward strand.
CTCATGTTGGGAACGCCCAGGTTCAGGCACGGATGTATGCGACCTACCGGAGAGAGTACGAGAACTTCACTCATCTCCCCGGTGAGTCCATCGATGCCTTGTTTCAGAGGTTCACGGTGGTTGTGAACAACATGAGGGCCAATGTGGACGTGCTCCCGTACGATGATCATGATAGAGCGGTCAAGCTCTTATACTCTTTGGATCGTACGATATGGGGCGGAAAGTTCGAGTCCATAGTCGAGTCGGAGAGGTATGATACTCTGACGGTGAACGAGCTGTTCTCGAAGCTCAAGTCGGTTGAGGTGGATAGGGGCATGACTGCCAAGCTCGAGGGACCGACTGATTCCCATAGTCTTTCCCTCGTTGGTGGTTCCAAAGGAATGATTAACTCTAACCCATCCACCAGGATGTTCTCGTTTTCCTCCTTGATGTCTATGCCAGATGAGGAGTTTGATGACCTTGGAGAGGACGAGCTGGCGCTGTTGACGAGGCGGTTCGAGAGGCTGCACGAGAACCGCGTGAACATGAGGAGGAACACGAGGACTTGCTTCCAGTGCGGCAAGCGGGACACTTCATCGCCGACTGCCGGAGAAGGCCGAGAACAAGGACGGCTACAAGCACAAGCCGAGGATGAACGATGGCAAGTACCGTTCGAGGCGCGACCACAAGAGCAAGCACAAGAACAAGTACAAGGACGAGCGACGATCGAGGAAGAAGGAGGGCGAGGCAAGGCCCGAGCGATGGTTGGAGTGAGCGACGTCGACTCCGAGTTCCGCGTACTCCACCTCGAGCTCGAGCGGCCGGTGAAGACGAGGGAGATCGCCGCAAGAACAAGAAGTCGTCCAAGAACACGAGCGGGGGTGAAGCGCTTCGCCGCGAGAGATGGCTTCGCACCATGGCGGCGAGTTCGGCGGCAAGAAGAGCACACGGAAGCGACTCGGACTGCGAGTCCGACGACGAGGTGCGTGATGAACTTCCCTTCTTGCGCCGGGGAGAATGAGAGGCTTGGCTCTGCGCTGATAACCGTGATGACATGCTTAGAGAGGCCAAGAAAATGAGGAAAGAGCTTAGGGCTTCACTCGAGGATGCTAGGACTAGAGTGGGTGAGCTAGAGACACGGGTGCTTGATAGCAAGCTTGAGATTGATTCGCTTAAGGCTAGCCCTGTTGTTTCGATGAGAATGATTGTCTTGATTGCTCCATATTCCTTCTTGATCTTGCTTTGTTTAAGGAGAAGCATGCCTCCAAGTGTGAGGAACTAGATGTGCTTAGGGTTGAAGTGGGCGAGCTTAAGTCTAGACCTGCTTTGCTAGGTGCTTGCACTTCTTGCCCTATTTTGCATGCTAAGATTGATGAGATGCATGCTTACACTAGTTCGCTCGAGGCTAAATTGAAGGAACCCATGCCTACATCTTGCTCTACTGTGAAATGCATGCATTGAAAAATTTGGAGCTTGCACATTATGTTGATCGTTTGCAGGATGAGAATGATGATTTGAGGAAGTTGATGGGTTGGTTGTCCGGTCATGAGCCTCAGTTGAGGATGATGATCGAGGCCTTTAAGAGGCAAGATGGTGAGGGGCTTGGGGCAAACAAGGTTGGTGAAGGAAGTGGAGAGAATATCCCGGAGCCACCAAAAACTCATCACAAAAATGATTTCCCACCAAAACCTAACCATCTAAGGAACCGACTAGACACAACCCCAGCTCCACCCGTGTTTCCTACACCCACAAATAACCTACAAAATCCTATCAAGTTTGTGAGCACTTCGGGGAAAGTGTTCTTTGGAAAGGAGAGTGAGAAGGCTAGTGGTGAGAAACCGGTGGAGGGTTTGAGTGGAGAGAAACCGAGTGAGCAGCCACATCCCAAGCCTAAGCCTAAGCTTGTGAGGTTCCATTGTGGCTATTGTGGGAGAGATGGCCATAAGGAGGAGTTTTGCTTCAAGAGGAAGCGAGAGGAGAGAATGAAAAAGGAGTGGGCTAACAAGGACAAGTACCACCCTTCCGATGGTGTACTTGAGCCTCGTATGCAGATGCCCAGGGGCAAGGCGAGTGTGAGGAAAGTTCGTGCTTGGGGAGAGAAGAAGGCTGCAGGTGGTGCTGCTGTCCAGGTCACATCGGTCAGACCGGTGTGGGGCACCGGTCAGACCGGTGCGAGGGCACAGACGGACGGTATTTGGTTTTCAAGCTCGTACAGGTCCGAGGGGTGTTTCAGGTGGTCGTGGTTCTGGTGGTTGGGCTGGAAAGGGTGCAGGTGGTCAGTTTGCTAGGCGTTCTCCTCCTCGTGCTCAATACGGGGATTGGAGGAGTCGTGGCGTTGAGTTGGAGAGGAAGGACGTTCCACAGGCTTTCTTGCGTGGATTTGGTCCTCCTCCAGGCAGAGAGGGGTGATTCCCTCAAGGTGGTTACCGTGGTGGTGTTCGTGGAGGTAGTTTTGGTAGGAGAGATGCTTTGGTTGGTGCTAACCCCACTTTCGAGCAAATGGCTCGGCACTGGTTTTCCTCCTTTGGTACTAACCCCGATCTTTGAGTCGTTTGTTCGCTCACGTGCCTATTTTTGAATTTCGGGTGGGAGACTTGAAGAACATTTGGTTGATTGACTCCGGTTGTTCGAGGCATATGACCGGAGACGGGGGGTGGTTCTCAAGTCTCGTCCGGTGGTGACGAAGAGGTACATCACCTTTGGGGACAATGGGCGTGGGCTGTGCTTTCGAGAAGGTGAGATAAAAGTGAGTGACAAGATCACTGCGAGGCGTGTTGCTCTTGTTCAATCGGCGGGGTACAATTTGCTTTACGTGTCCCGGTTGTTGGATGAGGGCTTTGAGGTGTTGTTTCGGCCGGGTGGTTCTCGGATTGTGGACTCTCGAGGGGACCTTGTACGTATGGTCGTTCCCGAGGGTCAGGTGTTTCGTGCTGATTTTTCTCAGTCTTCGGGTGTGGAGCGTTGTTTCTTGGTTGGTTCTTCGAGTGAGTTGTGGAAGTGGCATAGGAAGTTGGGTCACTTGAGCTTTGACCTTTTGTCTCGCTTGAGTAAACTCAATTTGGTCCGAGGATTGCCACGGTTGAGGCTTCGAAAAGAGTTGGTTTGTGCTCCGTGTAGGCATGCCAAGATGGTGGCCTCTTCTCACCCGCCTCTCACCGATGTGATGAGCGAGCGTCCATGCGAGCTGCTCCATATGGACCTTGTTGGCCGGCTCGTGTGCGGTACGCGGGTGGGAAGTGGTATGTCCTTGTTGTGGTGGACGACTATTCTCGGTATGCGTGGGTGTTCTTTCTTGAGGATAAGGGGGAGACGTTTGGTTTTGTTCGAGATCTAGTCTTGAGGTTGAGGAACGAGAGGCACGGAGATGCCATACGAGCTATCCGCAGTGATAATGGCTCGAGAATTCAGGAACTCTCGTTTTGAAACCTTTTGCCATGACTTGGGTCTTGAGCACCAGTTTTCGAGTCCGTATACGCCTCCCCAGAATGGTGTTGTGGAAAGGAAGAATAGGACCTTGTGCGAGATGGCTCGGACGATGCTTGATGAGCATAGGACTCCGAGGAGGTATTGGGCTGAGGCGGTGAATACCGCGTGCTATGTGTCGAACAGGATATACCTCAGAGTGCACAAGAAGAAGACATGCTATGAGTTGATGCATGGCCGCACACCCAAGGTGAGTCACTTCCATGTCTTTGGTTGCAAGTGTTTCATTCGAAGAAAGGCGGGGAAGTTGGATAAGTTTGAGGCTAGGTCTGTCGATGGCATTTTCTTTGGTTATGCATCTCATTCTAGAGCATATCGTGTCCTCAATCTTGAAACTAACCAAATCGTGGAGACTTGTGAGGTAACCTTCGACGAGACAGAGCCACGTACTCAGCTTGTCTTTGAGTGTGCAGGTGATGATGAGCTTGGCGAGGAGATCTTTCAGGAGGAGGAGCATGAACATGGTGATGATGAAGATGGCGGTGTGGTGCCCCCGGCTGAACATGTACCCACTACTTCGACTACGATGATGGATGGACCCTCTGCTACACCTACGACGACAAATCAAGAACGAGGAGAAGCTGATGTTGAGGGGGAGGTAGCTTCGAGGCGAGAACCTCCCCGGCGAGTTCAAGTGGATCACCCAGCTTCGAGGATCATCGGCGACATAAATGAATGCACTACACGGTCGAGGGTTCGAAACAATTCCCATTTCGCTCATGCTGCGTTTGTTGCCTCTTTTGAGCCCAAAGACATTGGACACGCACTATCTGATCACAATTGGGTTAATTCGATGCATGAGGAGTTGGAGAACTTTGAGAGGAATTAGTTGTGGGAGTTGGTTGACCCTCCCCCAGGGTGTAAGCCGATTGGTACAAAGTGGGTGTGGAAAAATAAAGAGAGAGAGAAGGGTGAGGTTGTGAGGAACAAGTCGAGACTTGTTGCTCAAGGGTTCAGTCAGAAGGAGGGGATCGACTACGAGGAGACCTTTGCTCTCGTAGCCCGTTTGGAGGCGATTAGGATCCTTTTAGCCTTTTCTGTGGCTAAAGGGTTCAAGTTGCACCAAATGGATGTGAAGAGTGCTTTCCTGAATGGTGTGTTGGAGGAAGAAGTGTATGTGAGGCGACCTCGGGGTTTGAGAGTGAGAAGTACCCCCACCGGGTGTACAAGTTGAGGAAGGCGCTATATGGGTTGAAGCAGGCGCCTAGAGCTTGGTATGGCGAGGTTGAGGGGGTTCTTGTTTGAGAGAGGTTTTGAGATGGGGAAGGTCGATCGGACCTTGTTTTTTCCGAGGCGAGGGCGGAGATATCCCGATTGTGCGAGGTGTACGTGGATGATATTGTCTTTGGTGGCTCGTCTAACTCTCTTGTTGCGAGGTTTGCAGATGATATGAGCAGGGAGTTTGAGATGAGCATGATGGGTGAGTTGTAGTTCTTCCTCGGGCTACAAATCAAGCAATCAAAGGAAGGAACATTTGTGCACCAGGCTAAGTACACCAAGGACATTGTGAGGAAGTTCAAGATGGAGAACTCCAAGGCTATGACGACGCCGATGAGTACGACTACGGCTCTTGATGCGGACGAGGAAGGTGAACACGTGGACCAGAAGGAGTACGGAGCATGATCGGGTCACTCCTCTACTTGACGGCGACGAGGCGGGACATACAATTCTCGGTGTGTCCGTGCGCTCGTTTTCAAGCGTCTCCGAGGACTTCGCATCGGCAAGCGGTGAAGCGAATTTTCGGTACTTGCGTCACACTCCCGACTTCGGCCTTTGGTACTCCGCGTCCTCTTCTTTGGCGCTTCATGGTTTTTCGGACGCGGATTTTGCGGGTGTCGGTTGGATAGGAAGTCCACTTACGGGACTTGCCGATTTTTGGGTTCTTCTTTGGTGTCTTGGTCTTCCCGCAAGCGGTCGAGTATTGCTCAATCCACGGCCAAGGCCGAGTATGTTGCCGCTGCTAGTTGTTGCTCTCAGCTCCTTTGGATCACCTACACCATGAGCGACTTTGGTGAGGAGTATACCCATGTCCCACTTCAATGTGATAGCACCAGTGCCATAAGCGTTGCAAAGAACCCAGTGCTCCATTCCAAAACCAAGCACATAGAAGTGAGGTACCATTTTCTGAGAGACAACGTAGAGAAAGGAAAGATAGCCTTGATCCATGTACCCACACATCACCAACTAGCCGATATTTTCACCAAACCCCTAGATCAAGCAACTTTCACTCGTTTACGGGGGGAACTTGGTGTGTGTTTGATTTCTTGAGTTGGGTGTGTGGGAGCTCTCTTTTGCCGGTGGTGTCGAGCCCGTTTTGCCTCCCCTCGAGGAGCCGGTGATAGCTTATGTATAGCTTTTCTTTGTGCATTTCTTGCATTTGGCATGGCATATGTTGCATGATGTATAGGCATCCTTGTATCTTAGATTGCATGCATTTTGTATCATATGCATTGGTTAGGAAAAGCTTCTCTCATATACATTGTTCACCATGGAATGAGATATATGTCTTTGTGAGCTTGTTTGGTATGCTACGGTTAGTTTGGCTTAGCTCTTGATGATCTTGATGAATAATCCATGGTTGATAGCTATGCTTTTGAAAAATGTCTCATGTATGCTCTCTCATGTGTAAACGCCTTTACATGCTCTTGACATGTTTCTGTGGCCTTGCTATGCTTAATTTGTGGTTGGATGGCTAGTTTATTGATCATATGGGGCCAAAGGCTCATTTGCCATCATGAATGTTTAGCCCTCTTGATTTATCTTGTGGAGGAGCATAAGTTCCTTTTTGTCGCAAAGACATTTCATGTACCATTTACAAATCTGAAAATGAAATGAAAAATGCTTGGAAAATATGCTCCCATGTCATATGTGCTGAATTTAATTTGCTTTGGGTGCTAAATCGTTGCATGATGCCTACCAATGAGAAGTCTCATAAATAGAAGTAGGCACATGGCTCGGTGTCTTTGACATGACATGAGGTGCTTGTGGGTGTTTGTGATGGTCTTATGATTAGAATGGCTGTCCTAGCATGAAGTTTGTGTGGCTTTGCCATTTTGATATGCTTTGATCATGTTTAGGACTTTGCTCATGAGAGGCAAGTTTTTCGCAAAATTGCCAAAATCCATCTTAGCTTCGTCCAATGGTTGTGAAACTTGGTGATCATGTAGTTGAGATCGATACGAAGCCGTAGAGTATCTAACTTGCTCATTTGGACATGTGTAGCATTCTTTGTTGAATTTTGTATATTTGAGAAGCTCTAGGTTGAAAGTTTTGCATTTTTGGCTTGATTCATGCATTGCCAACAAGGGGGAGAAGTTTGAGCTTGAAATGGCTTGCTGGACGCGTTTAGAAGGTTTTCAGGTGGTTTCGAGCCATTTCTGGGCTCTGTTGTGCACCGGTCTGACCGGTCAGGGTCACCGGTGTCGACCGGTGTGAGTGCTTTGGTTCGTACACATGTTAGGCACCGGTCGGCCGGTGGTGATGATCGGTCGACCGGTGTGGTGAAGATTCTTGCGGCTGCCCCTTTTTCCGCTGGTTTGCATGCATTTGTCCAGGGGGAGGTGCATTGGTTCAGGGGGAGCTTGCATGTGTGCAAGGGGAGCTCTTTGTGGTTGTTCGAGCTTTGATTCGGTGGTTTGCGCTCTTTGTTTGAGCTTTGCTTTTGTCTCGGATGTGTCGAGCCGTTGCCCTTGCCTAAGGGGTCCGAGACTTGTCTTCTTCAAGTGATCTTGCTCTTTGCCTTTGTTTGGCTTTCGATCCCTTGTTGGAGTTTCTTTTTGTTCGTTTCTTTTCTTTTTCTTTTCTCTCTTGTTACTTTCATGTGGGTGTTGTCAATGCACTCATCAAGGGGGAGATTGAGGATCATGTGTGGTTCGAGAACCGGTGGATGGTCGCTTCCTTGTGTGATGAGTGATTGACAACGTTGTGTGGACTGATTCTTGGCTAAGTATTGCAGGTGCAGGTTGCGGCTTGACTGGTGTTGGTGCAGGCGAAGAACAAGCGCGAAAGGTCGTTGCCGGTGAGGCCTCCAGGTGTGGAGAAGACAAGTAGGCTTCGTTCGAGGGACCGGTGGCCGGCGGGGTCAAGTGCGGGCCGCATGGTGGCATGAACGGCAAGATGAAGTCGTGGACGGTTTCTTGGTTGAGCCTCAAAACCAAGGTCGAGCGGGACTACGTGGGAGCCAAGTCATGAGTGGAGATTGGCGGAGGGTACACCGAGTTCGCGGGGTTTCCGGTGGTTCACCGAAAACCACCGGGTTCCTTGGTTGATCCACAAAGCCAAGACCGGAGAACCGATGACGGAGGTGCGGCGGCACCGGACCGGTCCCCGACCGGTGGGTCGACCGATCCCGGCCGGTGGGGACCGGTCGGCCGGTGAGGAGCACCGGTCGACCGTGTGCGGCGACGCGGTCCGGAATCTTCGAAGCGGAGGACACGCGTCGGGATCGCATGGCTTGCATCGAGGCTACGCAGGGTGCGGTCGCCGGGCATCCGTCCGATGGTGAAGACATCAAGAATTCCAAATCTGCCCTTGAGGGGCTTGTATCCCTAGTTAGTAGAGAAGGGCATTTTAGACATTCGGTTGCCTCCATATAACTCAAGAGGTGAGAGGATGGCAGCCAACTCTTGGAACCCTAGCTCATTAGTTTTCCTATTTTCCACCTATTTTCCTTAGGTTTTCTCTAGGACTAGCAAGAGAGCTTCACGGAGAGATCTTGTAGAGAGGGATGGATGATCGGGCGGCTTGCTAGACCTTGTACGAACCTTTGTTTCATGTATAGATGATTCGGCGTGGTTTCTCAAGGTTTGGATGTGTTTTCCCCGCTTGTTCTTGGTGGTGATTTTCGGAGCCCTCTCTCGGTGATTTCTTTGGGTTGTTTTCGAGGCTTTTCTCTTGGGGATTTGATGGGGGAAATTTGTGGGAACCCTTCGTGGTTCTTTGGGCTGTGATTCCCCTCCCAAATCCATGAGGAAAAGTGCTCGATTTCGGGGTTTCTTGAGTTCTTGGGTTGGAAGTGCTTTCGGCGGGATTTCTTTGATTCCTCCTTTTTGGACGAGTTTTGGTGGGATTAAACTTGGCTATGGACTCCTCATGAGGTGTTCCTAATATCCCCAAAGTCTTGTTCAAGTCCGTGGAGCGATTCGAGAGATCGAGTTTTGGATTTGGGGGAGTTGACCCGCGGGTGCTGTTCATCCCGAGCCGCCCAGCTACACCGGTCGGCCGGTGCTCTTGACCGGTCTGACCGGTGCGAGCCCTTGTGGGTTTTTGCTTGGGTGAACGTCTTGGTGAGTTCGTTGTTGTCCCGTGTTGCTGCTATTTCAAGTTTGGGTCCGTTTGGTGGTAGGTTGGCCTGTTTGGTGCCTTGGGGGCTTTCAGGCTGCCATCGGTCTGACCGGTGTGTCTCACCGGTCTGACCGGTGTAGAGCCACTTAGTGGAAGTTGCTCAGTTTCACTAGCAGGGACCGGTCGGCCGGTGGTGCTCACGGTCGGCCGGTGTGGGTCTTTAGACTCGAGGTTTGGTTTTTCCGCTGTGTTTCTCGGGTCGGAAGGTTGCGTGTTGGTTCCTAGGTCCAGTGGCACTCCAGTGGCTACGTGGGCTTGACCAACCTTGGTAGTGAGTCGGAGACGTGTGTTGGAAGCCGCGTTCGTCTTGTTGGAGTTTTCATCTCCTTCGAGAAGAATTTTTATCGGCTCCCATTCACTCCCCCCCCCTCTCTGGTTCGCCGTATCGATCCTTCAACATCTCACCTGACCCAAATCATCGTACAACCACTCGACCGTTGTATGTGGCAACGGCTTAGCATAAATCCCACTAGTTAAACTACTTGCCATCTGGTGTGCGGGTGAGCGGCGGGAGACCAAGGAGTAGGGGTACGCTCTGTGTGAGGTACGCCCTGGTTATGTGTGATAACCCCTTGGTTGCTTCCGTGGTGGCTCGTAGGATTCACTAGTAGAAATATGAGCATTTGTGACCTTTTGCTTGTGACGCTGGTTACTTTGGTCATGGAATAATATCATTCTTTGACCTAATTTTATTTTTTGTCATAAGTTACAAGTGACCAAAATTTGGCTTAGATTTTTGTGACGAAAATGAAAGGAACGACACAGAACATCAGAAGATCATCGTCATAGATGGTGATTCCCATTTGCTGCATCATTTGGAGCTTTTTTTATTGAGGGGTGTGTGGTTTGGGACACCTTTTTTAATTTAAGGCGAGTTTGGCCCACCGAAGAAGGTCTCCAATTTTGTGGCCCAAACTGCAGGCTTAAAGTGGGCCTGTCAACTGCCACTGCATAGCTTATTATTTGAGGCAAAAAATATGCGGCCGCAAGGCTTCGATCCTGCGACCTAATAGATCACATAAATCTACATTACCACTAGAGTAGCCCTCCGTTTGTGAAGGAACAATTCACTTTAACATAAATACACGTATTCAAATTGATAATTGAAAAGGTTGGACCCTAAATTTAATGGATCAGAGATCGTTGGCTATCCACGAAGGCTCGCTCGCTCGCGCAAAAGTCCGGGACTCAGAGGGGCAGCGCAAGAATTTTTTGGGGGGCCTCCATCGTGTTCTCGGCATCGTACAGGATCGGCGTCGATGTGCGTGGACCTGATCGAGGGGGTGGAATTAGTTGAGGGTGTGGATGTGCACGTCCACCTGATCGAGGTCGTTCACGGCGTGAGCATTGCGACCTGATCAATGGTGGCCACGTGATCGAGAGGAAGAGGACGTATGTGCACCTGATCAAGGGCGTGCAGCTAATTGAGGGTGTGGACGAGCGCGTCCAGCTGATCGAGGGCGTGGACGACGTGTGCGTCGTGGCCTGATCCTGTATTGGAGCAAGTTCGCCGGCGATCGTCGCATAGGCAGAAAAGGTTTGAAATTTGGTTATTATATGCATTAGTAATTTGTTTAGTTTAATCACAGTTAGTTAGTTCATAATTTTTTTGTCAAAACAGATGGATAGAAGTTGGGTTTTTGGGAAACAATTCACAACTGTTTATGTCAAGGGAGTTGAAGATTTTATGAGATTTGTTAGTGAAAGGTACCGTGAAGACGAACACATTCGTTGTCCGTGCGTTAATTGTCATAATAGAAGGTTGATGCATCAGAATCAAGTAGAAACTCATCTGCACATTTATGGAATTTCACCTACATATACCAGGTGGACTCATCATGGGGAGGCTGCAGATGTTGAAATTGATGAGGGTATAGATCAGGAGGTAGAAGGGCATGATAATGACTTTGGGATACATGTGGATGAGAACGAAGATGGTTACGATGAGGATCATGGAGTACCAGAGATGATAGGAGATCCGTTTGCAATGGCAGAGGCTGATGGAGAAATACCAACATTTGCAACAGTTCTGAAAGATGCGAATAAGAAGCTCAGCCCAGGTTCTAAACATTCAAAATTTTCTTTTATGGTGAGGATGTTGTATATGAAGTCCCGTTATCGAATCTCCAATAAAGGATTCACCGCAATGATGAAGCTGATATCAGATGGACACCCGGAGAGTGAGTTGCCAAGATCATATGACGAGGCCAAGAATTATCTTAAATAATTGGGGCTTGCATTTGAGAACATCCATGTGTGCAAGAACAATTGTGTGTTGTTTCGGGATTTGAAAACAACCAAGTATGCAAAGTTGAATGCGTGCCCAGTCTGCAAGGAGTCACGATGGAAAGACCAAACTGGGACAAAGCAGATTCCACACAAGGTATTGAGGCATTTTCCACTCTTGCCAAGGTTGAAGAGAATTTATGCATCAAAGCGAACTTCTGAGGAAACTCAATGGCACAAGAAAGTGAGGAAGCCAGTCGAGGGTGTAATGAGCCATCCAGCTGATGGGGAAGCGTGGAAGGACTTTGATAGGAGGGAACCATCTTTTCCAGGTGATCCGAGGAACCTGAGGCTTGCCTTAGCTACCGACAGATTCAATCCTTTTGGCAACATGAGTTCACAGTACAGTATGTGGCCATTGCTTCTGACACCGCTGAATCTCCCACCATGGGAATGTGTGAATCCGAGAAAGCGCTTTATGTCTTTACTCATCCCGAGTCCAAATGCTCCGGGAAAGGATTTTGATGTGTTCCTTGAACCCCTAATCGAAGAACGGTCGATCTTTGGCGGGGTGTATGGACGTTAGACGCATGTACTTGGTACGAAGTTCAAGCTTCGTCTTCGTCGTGCTTTGGTGTATACATGATTATCCAGCACTTAGCAGGTTATCTGGGCAAACAACAAAAGGGTATTATGCATGTATTCATTGCGACAAGGATCCATTGTCTCGGCGTATAAGGGGCAAGTTATGCTACATTGGACATCGTCGTTACCTTCCTTTGTCACATAAATGGCGGAATTGCTTGGCTTTTGATGGTAAGCGTGAAAGAAACGTTCAGCCTGGCAAGTTTACTGTGGAGGAGGTCGAACGGGAGCTAGACAAGGTGAAAGATGTGAGGCCAGGTAAGCGACGACATGACTGGAAATAAAAGGAAGCGGAGTGACAGTCCAAAGATTTATACCCGCAAAAGTGTGTTGTGGAGGTTGCCATATTGGAAACATTTGAAGCTTCCACATAATCTAGATGTCATGCACATAGAGAAGAATGTTTGTGAAAATATTCTTGGCACTTTACTCAATATACAAGGCAAGTCGAAGGACACAATAAAAGCTAGGTTGGATTTGTATGATATGGGCATTAGACAAGAACTGCACTTGCAGGAGGATGGTAACTCAGTCTGCAGGGCACCAGCAGCTCCATACGTGTTGGGAAAGGATCAGATAATCGAGTTCTGCAAGTTTCTCAAAGGTATCAAGTTTCCTGATGGATATGCGGCTAATCTAGGAAGATACATAAGTGATGATGGTTCAAGGGTGGTTGGAAAGCTGAAGACACATTCTTGCCACATACTCCTGCAAAGAATCATACCCTCTAGCCTTAGAGGACTAGTGAGGAAGGATGTATATGAGGCAATTGCAGAGTTGGGGACCTTCTTCAGGGAATTATGCAGTAGAAATATAACGATAGATGTTATGAAACGACTGAAAGAAGAAATTCCATTGATACTATGTAAGCTTGAGAAAATATTTCCTCCTACCTTCTTTGATGTCATGGTGCACTTGTGTGTCCACCTTCCTGATGAGGCACTGCTTAGAGGACCTGTTCAGTATGGATGGATGTACCCAACAGAAAGGCGGCTAGGCACTTTGAAGAATTTTGTGAGGAACAGGGCTAGGCCTGAAGGATAAATTGCTGAGGCATATATGGCAAGTGACACCTTGACCTTTTGTTCTAGGTACATGGAGGATGTGGACACTAAATTTAACCAGGACAACGATAGTGGTACAGAGCTGCCATTGCCCGATGACATATCTGTCTTTAAGCATGGTGGTACTCTTGTTGGAGCGAATAGGACCGAGTACATTGAAGATGTTGTCATGAATAAGTTAATTTGGTATGTGCTACACAATGCTGAAGAAGCAGATGAATATAGGAAGTAAGTTTTTTGTGTTTTAATTTCTGTTTTATTTGAAAAATCGGAATTTATTCTAACGATTTCATTTTTTACTATAGCCTGTACGAGGATGAGCTAGTGCAGCAAGGTGCACGTCGAAATGAAGTAAATGCAATGGTTGAAAAGGGATTTGCAAAATGATTTAAGTCCAATGTAAGTCACTTAGCATTTTGGCCGTAGGAATAGTAAATGCATTATTATCCACATGTAAATGGTTACGTGAGTAATTTTGTTGCTACAGATTGAGAAGAAGCGCAGCGAGAATCCAGGATCGGTTAGCGAAGGATTGTGGGCACTCACCTGTGGTCCAGTTCGGCGAGTTAAGATTAGTGCAGGTTGCAAGATTAATGGAGTGCGGTATAGCACAGTCGATCGTGAAAAGTTCATGCAGACACAAAATAGTGGTGTAATGACTGAAGGTACACATGATATGAAACCCATAGATTTCTATGGTGTCCTTAAAGAGGTTATTGAGTTGCTATACTCCTCAAATTATGCAGTTCGACGGACGGTGGTTATATTTCGATGCGATTGGTACAACCAAGAAGGCAAGACTGTGGGCCTTCGAGATGACAAACATTTCAAATCCATCAATGTGAAGTCATTTTGGTACAAGACTGATCCTTTCATCTTGGCTCAGCAAGCAAAAAAAATATTTTACCTGCAAGACACAACTCCACAATGGTCAGATTTCAGAGTGGTACAGAAATTTGAACATAGGAATATCTATGATGTGGCTGAAACGAACAGGGCAGTCATGAAGTGCATCGGGATGATTCTTGTTCGAAGCCGAGCATGTAGTGGAAGACGGTGACGACAACGAGGTTATGCCCAATGTCGCTGGTGGAGAAGCAACAATAATTCAAGGCAATTTACAGGAACTTATAAGAAACAAGAAGGAAGCTTCTATTAATCTTGAAGAGGATGAGGACGAGGACGAGGACGAGGATGATACATTGCTGCAATATTGTTGTGATGGTGGCGATGACAACAATGATGTCATGTCCACAGATGACGAAGACGATGATAGTTGAGTTTATTTTGTGGCGATGACAACTATTTAAGGTAGTTTAGTATTTATTTTACGAAAGAATCGGGTAGCAATTCAAAAGTTTGCCCTGGTGTAATCGGTATTTATAAGGTTAATGAGTAAACAGAAATTCAGCATGGCTGCACAATTATATATTGATTAGGTCCCATTTGACTACACTGATAGTGCAGTACACTGTTAGGTATGAACAGCTCCACCACAACCAACACATGAAACCAACACAAGGCAGCAATTTGGAACATAGGTCCGTTCCATTAGATACTGATATTTGGTTCTTACATCCTACTAAAAGTTTGACTAAAGTACCGACATCCGACATTCCAGACCTAAGTTTATACATGCATAACCATAACCTAGAAGAGTACATTACAGCACCTCATATGCAGATACATTCACAAAACCAAACAAAAGACATAGCAGGTGCTCTGTAATACTCTAGCAGAGTCCTATTTCTTGGCCTTCAGTTTCTCCAGGTCATCCTTCGAGTTTGTGCAATCTCGGTTTCCTTCTTTTTCAGATCTTCTTCAACTGCGATAGCAGTTTTGTACACTGTGTATTCCAGGCTGCCTAGGCGCTCCTTCAGGTCTTTGTTCTCTTAGACTTGCAGCTGCAAACGTTCTTGCAGAACAACCATTTCTGTCCGCATCTCGTAACCCACTTCATAGACTTTTGAGTCCAACTTGCTGCCGAACTGGTCAGCGATGTCGTTCACATGCTTCATCAACCTGTTCTCCATCTTCCTCATGTTCTGCATGGCAATCTGTAATATGAAGGCAATGCATTCAGTAACAGGATTAGTAATGACTATCAGTAATAAGTATTGACTATCATTCATCAACCAAATCTTTTTTTAAAAGAACCCTACAGATGACATTTCTGGGTTAATCCATCATTTACTCAGTCTGCAAAGTAGAAGCAAATGCATGCTATCTGTGTAGAGATTCAACTACGATCAATTGCCCTCCCAGCTATCCAGATTTCTAGTTTTCCTAATTTTTTATTTCAATGGTTCCCAGTCTATCACATGTAATCTACTAGGGCTGTCTGGCACACCTAAATACTTAATGCGGAAACTTCCTGTTTGGCAGTTAACTATTTCTATATTTTGTATTTCCAATTCATCACAACCATTGATTGTATTTCCAATTCATCACAACCATTTCTACATATAGCAGCTTCATGTTTCTAGCTCCTGCCATGTCATTTTAAGGAAAGTAATAGTGTCATCTGCATAATCTAATATAATTATCCCCTTTGGGATCAGGTTTAGGCAAGATAGGTGGCTTCACTTTGTTGATGCTAAGCACAAGAAGCTAACAAATTACAAGAATGGGGAACCGGCCTAAAATTTCACAGCTAGGACAGAGACGAAATCACTTCCATCTTAATTTCTTATTAACAATTTCACAAGCAAGCTAAAATTCTACTGCAGTACCAATTACCAAATCGAATACACACTAACAATCCCTAAACTCACCACAACCAATAACCATTCTCCAGTTCCAAACACCTATTCCAATCCACAATAAGGAAACCCTGACTCACCTCCAGGTAGATGGGGACGGCGGCGGGGAGCTTGGGCTTCGTGTACTTGGCACCCTTCACCTTGGCCGCCTTGCGGACAAACCTGCCTGTTGCAGGATCGCGGGGCTGGCCCTTAGCCATGTCGCGGCGGCTGCGGCGTCTTTGGCGGGGGGACTGGTGGCGGCCGAAGGGGATGCGTCGTCGCCGGCGGCGGATGTGGTGGCGGCGGAAAGTGGGGGGAGAGGTCAACCGTGACAGGATGCGGCGGAATGAGATGGGAGAAGAGATGGGGAAAAGAGGATGCGTCTGACTGCTTGGTGACGTTTTGTATTCACAAGATGGAGTTCAAGATGATAAATAGTAATAGGATGGACTACCGTCGAATATCCTCCTATAGCGCAATGGTAGTACCTACAGGTTGTGAAACCTGCAGCCTGGGTTCGAACCCGGCTGTCGGTACCTTTTTTTCATGGGTTGTTTAGATTTTTTTTGATCCCTTATTTTTAATGTACTCACAAATACATGTATAAATTTATGTCTCCTCGGATATTTGAAATTTCCAGACCATTTAGCTTCTTGATGTTGTAGAAAATATATGAAGTGATTTCAAAAAAGTTTGTCATGCATATGCTCAACAGACATTGCTCTCTTTGACTTGTCCATAACACTTCGTGAGAGAAACTGATTCGTCTAGTACACGCGCAGTACGATCATCTCCAAATCGTGTGAAACTTTTTTGGTCTGGTCGTTGAAGTGTGCAAAAATGCCGTGTGCATACGGGAAATTTTTGGACCAAGTTTTCCGTTTATTGTGATTATTTCTTGATTAACTCACAAATAAATGGAAAAATTCCCTAAGGTGCCTAGAAAAATCTTAAAACTGGCAACAACACTTCTTTTTGCTTCTTGATGTTGTAAAAATTTTTTGAAGTGATTCCATTAAAGTTTGTCATGCATATGGTCAACAGACATTGCTCTATTTTACTTGTCCATAACACTTCGTGAGAGAAACTGATTCGTCTAGTACATGTGCAGTACGACCATCTCCAAATCGTGTGAAACTTTTTTGGTGTGGTCGTTGAAGTGTGCAAAAATGCCATGTGCATACGCGAAATTTTTGGACCAAGTTTTCCATTTATTGTGATTATTTCTTGATTAACTCACAAATAAATGGAAAAATTCCCTAAGGTGCCTAGAAAAATATGAAAACTGGCAACAACACTTCTTTTTGCTTCTTGATGTTGTAGAAAATATGTGAAGTGATTCCAAAAAAGTTTGTCATGCATATGCTCAACAGACATTGCTCTCTTTGACTTGTCCATAACACTTCGTGAGAGAAATTGATTCGTCTAGTACACGTGCAGTACGACCATCTCCAAATTGTGTGAAACTTTTTTGGTGTGGTCGTTGAAGTGTGAAAAAATGCCATGTGCATCCGCGAAATTTTTGGACCAAGTTTTCCATTTATTGTGATTATTTCTTGATTAACTCACAAATAAATGGAAAAATTCCCTAAGGTGCCTAGAAAAATCTGAAAACTGGCAACAACACTTCTTTTTGCTTCTTGATGTTGTAGAAAATATGTGAAGTGATTCCAAAAAAGTTTGTCATGCATATGCTCAACAGACATTGCTCTCTTTGACTTGTCCATAACACTTCGTGAGAGAAACTGATTCGTCTAGTACACGTGCAGTACGACCATCTCCAAATCGTGTGAAACTTTTTTGGTGTGGTCGTTGAAGTGTGCAAAAATGCTTTGTGCATCCGCGAAATTTCTGGACCAAGTTTTTCAATTATTGTGATTATTTCTTGATTAACTCACAAATAAATGGAAAAATTCCCTAAGGTGCCTAGAAAAATCTGAAAACTGGCAACATCACTTCTTTTTGCTTCTTGATGTTGTAGAAAATTTTTTAAGTGATTCCAAACATTTTTTCTACTGCATTTCAGTCGTGGCTTGTGAAAAAGCACGAAAATTGACGCCATCTGGAAAAAAAAGTGCCAAAAAAATCCAAATCCCGAAAACTAAAAACATGACGCGCCTTTGCCATTTTTCGTTTCCCTCCCCCGGTCCGGTCAAAGACCTCCCCGTCCCCACTTCCCCAGTCCCCTCCCCACCCGTCTCCTCCTACCTCCATTCCTCCATCCCTAGCCGCCGCCAGGGCACAACCGCTACCGCACAGGAGCTCCTTCGTCCTTGACGCCGCCCAGGTACCTACGACGGCGGCTACAACGAGATCCTCCTGCTCCCAAACGCAACCGGCACTCCCACGAACGTCGTTGCCGACGACTCTCGCCGCATCTGAGCGGGAGATCTTCTCCATCCTCTGCTCGTGCTCCTGCATCCCTCCCGCCCCCTGCTCTAATTACCTCCCTCTCTCTCATCGCAGGATTTGGTGACCTCGATGGTGGCTACACGGAGGCAAAAAAGCAAGCAAAGTTCAGAAGAAAAAGAAGGTTAAAGCCACATCCATTTTTTGTGCCTTTCAGTTAATTCATTTCAGGATGCGCTCTACGGAATTTACACTGTTACAGTACAATGGTGGTTGTTGTTTCCTTCATTCTATTGCTTTGATTAATTTCTAGAATGTTACCATGATGCCGCGCTAGGACTGCCACTGCCGTGCTAGGACTGCAATTAGCAATTCAGTGCCTGTGTGTTTCCAAACATTCTGTGATGTAGAATGGACGGATGTCTTGTGGCTGCTAGTAGTGCTAGTACTGCAGACGAGTGAAGTCTGTCATTTTGAACTAAATGGTCAACTAATCTTTTTCAAGATGCTGTCCAAGAATGTCAGACATTTGAGTTCATTGATAAAACAAATATATGAATGCCCGGAAATTAACATATTGCAGGTTTGGATGGTTGAGAAAGCAACAATGTCTATAAATGAACCTTTTTTCCCTGCATTGTCAACTCGTTTACTATTGGGTTGTGATTGTGCTTGTGAAACTGAGTTGGTGTCTATGTGCTTGTGTCATGTATTTTTTGAAAATTGGGTAGTTCAGTTCAATTTCCACCTTCAAAATCACAATAAAAACTAGATCAGTCAATACTCTTCCCTGCCTCCTACCTCTTATCTTAATTTCCTGCAACTAATACTACCCCTTACCTCTTATTAAACTCCATTTTATTTATCTAATACACATATTGTGCTTGTTCTTATATATCTTGCAAGTAGTTCAACCTACAACAACTGAATATGAGAGAAGCCGTGATATACGCGTGGCTAACAATAACAAGAAGATGCAAGAACCAGGACTGCCAACTCTTGCTGCTGAATTTACTAAATTTGTACCTGAAACTTCTGCTGCAAAGAAGGGGGTAAAAAAACACATAGTGAAGATTCAGATTCGGATTCGGATTCATTAGAGTTTCTCCTTGACAATGATGATCAAGGAGATAGTGAGGATGATGATGACACCGAATCTGATGAGCTGCCAGAACCAAAAAAATTAAGGTCATTATTCTATCACCCTAGTAGTTCATGTGGAATAGTTGCATTGCATATAAGTGTTTTCAGTTTGTTGTCTAATATATGGTCCTGCTTTTATATTCATGTTCTACATTTCAAACCTATATTTAAATATCAGATGGCTTCATTATTAATGCACTTGCCCTTTCTTTTTTTAGTATTCTAAGAAAATCATTTCTTCGAAGAAGACAACAAAACCCACCATGCCTCCAGGTTCTCGGTCCAGCAAGAGAGTGAGGGCAGCTCCACAGGCAGAGGAACAGCCTGCTCAAACCAAATCAGGATCTCCAAAGAGCCTTCAAGCTACACAGACAGATGACGAAAATATTGTACAACCAACAGATGGTCATGATGGCATAGCAGACAGCTTTACAACACTTGGACTTCATGATCATTGGAGCACAGGTGGAGATGAAGGCAAGGCACCTGCTGCTCATGACGATGCAATGCAGACAACGAATGCGAAGGCAAGTAACATTTTTTTCGGTAAACATTACATCTATTTAGCTCATTTGAATGAAAGTAAACCATTTCATTAAATGATATATTTTTTGTGCCTCCAGCACACCAAGCACCAAGGAGCCGGAGGGGACCAACCGTGGGAAAACAGCTAGACAAGATGACAAAAGCTATGAGAAGGAGACTGCCTATTGTTGTTGAAGAAGGCAAAAGAAGGCCGCATGAACCTATTCAAGCTGCCAAGTTTGCATCAGAGGGTGGCATCATCATTCGGGAAAGCATGCCTGCCCTACCACATTAGAAGGATTACAAGAAAGACGAAAGTTACTACAGGAAATTTGAGGGAGAGCTTTTTGTAAGTGTTATTCCTAATCTAAGCTTTTATACTACGTCACCTGAATTCTGTAACTAAATATGGAGTTGAAAATACCTAGGGGCGCTTGGCCATTAAGACTAATGACAAGACAACAAAAGAAGCCTGTACTGATCTGATGCGCACTACAGTCAAAAACCAGCGATATAGGCTCAAGACAAAATACTTCAATGGTGTAGCTGCAATTGAGGTTCCGACAACTTCACCTGTTCATTACATGACTGATTTACAGTGGAAGGCACTAGTTGCTAAGTGGACTGATCCAAAACACATGGTATGGGTATCTTGTCATATATTATTTTTCACATTTAGTTTGCACATAAACTTCTCATTTTGACTCTATGATCTCATCTGACATTTACTTTCTCTTGTAGGAGACATGTGAAACGAACAAGCACAACCGCAGTAAGGTCAAATATCATCAGACTACCGGCAATCGCTGCTACGAGGCACACTTACATGATTATGTAAGTGTAACTTTCCTTGTTCGATTACCTGTATGTTTCATACAATCAGTTGCCTTTGAACTTCATTAGAGACAACTTTTCTGTGAATGTTTATGCATGCAACAGAAGCAGAAAAGAAAAAGAGAAGAACCCAGCTTAGATATGACTGAAGAATTAGATGCGGTGGAGGCCTTCAAGACCTGCCACACCAGCTCCAAACATGGCCTCAGTGACACTGCAAGAGAAGCACTTGTAAGATCATTAGTTTGAATTATTCAATGCATTTTTTTCAGATCATATGCAGTTTTAAATTACAAACATCTTGTGCCATGTCTTGTGTTTATTCTATAACAGTCTTAGGAAACCATCTAACTGGATTCTGCCCATGTTTTTTCAGACTGAAATGGAGGCTGTGAACCAGGACCTTAAAGGTGCAGGTTATTCAACAGAAGACAGTGTGACTGCGGTGGCCACTGTGCTATCCAAAACCAGCTCTCAACTATTCCTAAAGAGTATTGGCCTCAACACACCAACATCTTCCAAGTCAACATCAACAAATGAAACCGAGCTTCGGGAACAACTTCTGGCTCAAGCACGGGCTGCTATTCAAGGTGAAGTTGACGAGCTCAAGAAGAAAAGTGTAGAAGCTGAGGAAAGGATGGAGAGGCAAGAAAAAGAGCTGGAAGTGTACAAGAAGCTGGTAGAGAAGAACACCAAGGAGATGGAGGAGAACAAGGTGCTCCTCAGGGGGCTACTGAAGATCTATGCTCCTTCTTCGACATGAAGTGGGCTGCTGTGATATGGTTTATTTTGGCATCTCAGAAACTGAAGTTGCTTGTGGCAAACATCTTTTTAGTATTTGTTTCTTATGAGTGCTGTGAACTAAGTTTTATGTGTGATGTGAACTAGTGGTCGTGCTGTGCACTGCTTTATATGATCAGTTGAATACTGCTTTATATTTAAAACATGGAATTATGTGGTCTTCCTAATATCAGTTGCAATTATATGGTTTACATGGTTTATCCAGATTTTGTGTGACCAAATTATGCTACATTTGTTGACGATTGTGAATCAAATCTGTGACCAAAGTTCTAAAGCCACATGTCAGATTATAATTGGTCCATGTGGCCCTACCAAAACAAAGCACCTAACTGCCACGTCACACGCCACGTCACACGCCACGTCACACGCCACGTCAGCGTTAACGGCGCCTGGCAGACGGAGAGTTGTGACGAATATGGAGGCATAGCCATGACCAAAACCAATGGTCATAGAAGGAGAACTTCTATGACCGTACACATTTGGTCATGGATTGTGATTCCTTCTATGACCAAAATTGACAATTCGTCACTCATTACATAATGTGACGCGACTTCAGTGACGATATCAATTTCGTCAAAAGTTCCCCACTGATTTGTGTGCATGACCAATTTAGCATCTTCAATGACGAAGGATGAAGGTCATGAATTACCACATTCCTACTAGTGATTAGCTAAGGTGGGTAATGGCTTTGATAGGATCCGCACTGGCACTAATGTGTTCGTGTGGCGGTACCCTACTTGTGGGTAAAGTTGTACAACCTCTGCAGAGTGTCAAACCTATTCGAATAGCCGTGTCCACGGTATTGGACGAGTCACAGTGTGGTCACAAAACTAGTGTTTGGGTTTGGGAAGTTTTCTGGTGTGAGTTGCTTTCCGGGTGAAGTGTGTGGCTGTGTGCCTGGGCTACTGCGGACGGGGAGTCCGGTAGTTCCATAGTGGTTTTCCTAAAACAATGGAGTCACTTTGGTTATGAAAATGATTTGCGAAAACCTTTTGAAATGAACCCCTGCATGAGTAAGTTTGCAAAATGAACCTTAACCTGATCCTTGATATACTCTATGCATGATTCTGCTTATAAGCCCCTCCGTAGATGGGGTTGGATTTGCTGAGTACGTATGTGCTCACTCTTGTTTTACTAACTATTTTTCAGAGGAGGATCCCGATTACATTCCCGAAGATGTCGAGTAGGTCGCTGCCCTACACCCAACCGTGCCTGTGTACCCAGGGCGTCCACAGAGAGCTTCCATGGCGTGGTACTCTGATGAGGCTTTGGAATCCTTTGCTATTGTAGTGTGGTCATTAGCATTTGTGTTGTTCCTTGTAGCGTTGGCACTTCCGTGCCCTCTGTGTCGCCGTGATGTAAAAGACTGATCCACCTGTTGTAATAAATGTGTTACCAGCCTCCTGGGACTGGTATTTGAGTCACATTTAATCACCTCTGATGAGGGGACGCTTCACTTATCACTCTTGTTTCATGTTTATCTTAGAATCTTGTTTATCAGCATCTAGCTAGTTGATGTCTATTCCATCTCTGTTAGGTTGTCTTTTTATAAATCAGCTATGTTCTTATGCCCAATCTTTCATAGCTATACCTTTATTTAGAGCTAATCTTGTTATCGGTTCCTTTACCAACTGGTTTAGTTTACCTTTTGCTCAGTTGTTGCCCTTGGGTCTAGTTCTCTTCGTAGACTAGTTTTCCTAAACCCACCTTCAGGTTTTCTTGTGTGTTGATAGTTCGTTTGTGCCGTTCTAGTTCGTTTCACCATAACCTGTACGTTAGCATGTGTATCACCTGTTACTTGTTTTAACACTAAAGTTGCATGTTAATCTTGACTAATATTTATTCCATTACTTTTCAATAAAAGTAACTAGGTTCTATTCCGGTTTTCATAAGCTAAGATCTAATTTGGTTAATTCCTATTTATAACTAGCTTTCTTTAAATAAAAGATGCTTAGCGTTAAACATTGGTTTCCATAATAAAGTTAATATGCCTAATGACATCATAAATGCCTTTTTAATATTAAATATGTTTAGTTGAACACGTGACATAAAGTTACTCGTCTAGATGTCTTATACTTGCTTTATCTTTCTAAAGTAATTGTTAATTTGACATAACTTCCACTCGAATGTTATAAATAAAATATGATTAGGTTTATCATGATTTGTTTAATTAAATGTGACTTGTTTAATGGTAACATTGTCGGTGTTTAAACTTGTCGACCTCCATAGGAGGTACCCGCAACAAGGTAGAAGGTGGGGATCGCCATGGTCTGGAACCCGAAGGTACGCGCGAGGACACAAGACACAAGATTTATATAGGTTCGGGTAGCCAGATTAGCTACCCTACGTCCTGTTTGGAGTAGTATATCGCGCCCTGCGCTTGGTGTTGTTCCCCGGAGGGATTGTGCATGTTTGGCTAGGTACTCGGCCCTCCTTTATATAGTCCAGAAGGCGGGTTCCTAATCGATTACAAGGCAGAAGTCCTAGTAGGATTACACGGCATGAGTCCTAGTAGAATTTGTCGGTGCGGAATATGGTCCTGACACTAACCAGTAGATAGCGCCTAGGTCTATCCCTCAATGGTCGATGCCAAGCAACAAATGACACAAGGTTTATCCTGGTTCCGGCCGCGGGGCCGTACGTCCAGCAGGGGCGTGCTCGTGGCACTATATTGCTCAGCACCGGGGGTGCTTGTAGTGGGGCAAGTACAAGCAAGGCGGGAGAGGAAGCGTGGCTTCCAAGTCCCTGGGAGAGTGGCTGAAGATGTTGTGGGAGAATAAGAGAGTGAGTGCACGGTGTGTTGTGTTGAACTGAACTCGTTCCCCCGCGGCTGGGGGCTCGCCTCCCCTTTTATAGGCCAAGGGGGCGGCGAGTTACATGCACGCCGCGCTATCCAGCTACGTGGGGGTGCACGTCATGCTACGCTGTAGAGTGGGCGGCCGTCCGGACGATCTTCGCTGCGATCCGGCCATGATGGCCTACCCCGTACCCGAACAGTGGCGGTTCGAGGGTAGGAGGGCGGCAGATGGTGGTGGCGTCCTCTGATAGGCTTCGAGGGAGGTGCTTGATGACGGCTGGTACGGGGCACGGGGAGCGGGCGAACGGCGTTCCTTCCCAATGCGCTCCGCGGTAGCGGAGTGGTTGGTGCGAGCGCGGGCGTGCGCCTGCACGCGTGGGTACGGCGGCCGCGCCGTTACGGTGACCGGGATGGCCATCCACCGGCCCTAGCGCCCCTCACCTAACCCGTAGGGTCACGGGAAAGTGAAATTGAGGGTGCGCCGGCCCCCCTTCGAGGGTCGGGCGCGTTAGCCGTACCGTAGTGGGCGCGCGGTGTCACGGGACCGACACCGGCCGTGCCGCACGGTCCATCCCCACGGTGGCGGGGATGGGCTCCTCCCCGGGGAGTTGGTGCGGCGGCACGGGGCGCGAGCCCCGGGCGCATGATGGTGCGGGTCCCCGCGGCGTCGGGCGTTAAATGCCCGTGTACGGGGCCGGCGCACGCGTGCGGGGCGCCCGTGAGCGTGGCGGGCCCCGGCCGAGGGCGGAACGGACCCTCGAGCGGGGACGAGACCCGCTCGAGGGGGAAGTTGCCCCTCGAACGGGGCGGAGCTCGCCCGAGGGGGGAGTGCGCCCTCGAGCGAGGCGGAGCCCGCTCGAGGGGATTTCTAAGAGGGCCGTCTTGGTGGGCCGTCGGAGTCCCGCGGCTTGGGCCGTGTCCTGCATGGTTAGTCACCTGCATGGTTAGGCTTAACGTGTTTCGGTACTGGGATTTAAGTGAGGGTTTCCCCATTGTTTAAGGGGACCCCTAGGGCGGTCCCCGACAGTAGCCCCCGAGCATCTGCGGGTTTGCCATTGAGGCTCCCGCAGATGCTGGAACCTACTGATAGGACGTTCTTCCCTCCTTGTTTGCGAACGCTTTCCGTGGGGCCGCGTCAGCGGACCCGCGGGTCTAGCCCCCGAAGCCCCGCAGAGTGTGGGTTCTCTGCGGGGGTTAACCGCGAGAACTTTGGTCAGAAAGGCGTGGCACATATGCCAACCGACATCGGCGGTATTTCGGCCCGGCTTCGGGGGTGCACGCTCCCCTCGTCACTTGTCTCCCGGCGGGTGCAATTTCAAGGAGGTGTAGCCGTGCGTCAAGCCCCCGAGCCTTGGCCCGTTCGAGGCGATCGGGTCGAGCCTGACGACTTGTTTTTTAACGCGCCCTCGCCGTCCCTCCGCGGGACGGAGGGTGAGGTTTCCACGACTCCCATCGAGCGGGTCGCAAATCGCGGATTCCTCGTCGAGCTGCTAGCGGGTGGTTCAAGTGGACGCCCATGCCCCGTTCGATAAGGGTAGGCTGCGCGGTCCGGAGACGCGTCCATGGAAGCGCTTGCGTGGGTTTGCTAGGTGGGGCTCGGTCCCGTTCGCTAGGGACCGAGGGCGCGGAAGCTCTCCCTCGGTGGGATCCCCCCGGCCCTAGGCGCCCTCGGCGGCTCTCGAACACGACATGTGGGGCACCCTCGAGCCAACGGGCTCGAGGAACGGCTCGAATGCGCGTGCCCTCGTCGTCCCTAACTCGCGATGCGAGGTGCCCGTTCGAACCCGTCGAGGGTCAGGCTTCGAACCTCTGATCAGTAGGGCCGTGCGGGGTGGCGCCTGGGCGGCCCCGTCTTTTCACGTTTTGCGGCCGTCGAGGGGTCTGGGCGAGCCAGCCCTCGAGGTGCTGGTTGGTAGCACAGCGTATGTGCCTTCTTTTAGAGGGTTGACATTGTCTCGAGCCGGGGGGCTCGCTCCGCTCGAGGGTTTTGCGTGGCATGGGTGCCCGCGGTCGCCTGCTCTACATCGAGCAGGTCCCGGGCGACCTTCTCACGTCGATATCCCATCGAGGGTTGACGTCATCTTGAGCCAAGGGCTCGTGCCGCTCGAGGGTTCTACATGGCATGGGTGCCCGCGGTTGCCTGCTCTACATCGAGCAGGTCCCGGGTGACCTTCTCACGCTGATATCCCATCGAGGGTCGCTTTTGTTTGGAGCCGAGGGTCGTGCCGCTCGAGGGTTTTACGTGGTATGGGTGCCCGCGGTTGCCTGCTCTACATCGAGCAGGTCCCGGGCGACCTTCTCACGCTGATATCCCATCGAGGGTCGCCTCTGCTTCGAGCCGGGGGTTCGCCCCGCTCGAGGGTGCTCCTTGCTTGGCAAGGGACCCGGGCATTTAAGTGCCTTGCGGTCGTGGCCGCGGTTTTGCAGCGCGGGCGCGCCTTTTTAGGCGCGCGCGCGCGCGCGCGCGCGTAGTGGGCGGCGCGGCGGGCGGACGTGACGGCTTTGCCTCGGTTGCTGCCGGTCTTTGCTTTGTAATGATGACCCGCCCGCAAGGTGTTATAGCCGCCGCGGTCGTGGTGGGGCCCGCCCGTCGACGCGATGGGAAGATTCCCTGCAGTTAATGCTAGTCGGGGCGTCCGCTCCGGAGAGCTCGCCCGTCGGCCTATAAAACTGCGGGGAGGAAGGGACGGCGGTTTTTTACCTTAGCTTCTCACCGTTTTCAGTTCTCCGCCTCTTCGCCTTCGTCTTGCTCTTGCCACCACGCGGGCTCGCTGTTAAAGCTTTTTCCTCCGTTTCCTCGTCCTTCGCCTTCGCATTCCTTCGTTCCTCCTCATGGCGCCGCCTCAGCTTCCCCTTAGGATCCTGGAGCCGTACGCCTGGGAGAGGTCGACGGTGACCCAGCCTCGCCCGGGCGAGCCGGTCGCCGCCGCCCGCCGGCGGCCAACGAAGAAGGGCGCCCGGCGGAGTGGATCGTGCCGCCGACGGCGCACCACGAGCCCAACCCGCCGGAGGGCTACGTGGTGAGCTTCGTCCGCTACCACGAGCGTGGCTTCAATGCGCCGGCAAGCACCTTCATGCGGGCGATGTGCTACCACTACGGGGTGGAGCTGCACAATTTCGCCCCCAACGCGATCTCGCAGGCGGCCACATTCGTGGGCGTCTGCGAAGGGTACCTGGGGATCCCAGTCAATTGGGAGCTCTGGGTACACCTTTTCCGCGCGGAGCTCATTACGCAGCCCACGACGGAGCCAAGGACCCGCCGCGCGACGCGCGCTGGCGGGATGTCGCTTGCCTTGCGGGGGCAATTCAAGGACGTCTACATCCCCTGTACCATGACGACGAACAACGCCGGCTGGGACCGGGGATGGTTTTATCTGCGCAACGCCGAGCCCGCCTCCCCCCCTACACCGGCCGGTGTTCAAGGAGAGGCCCGACTCCCGGGGCTACGGGGTGTCCCCACCCCCCAAGCATCGGAGGCGGCGGAGTCGGTCCCGGCCGCGCCGCGGCCGCTCGGCGAAGATGGGGCCGAACGCGATGGGCGTCCTCGCCTTCCTTCATCACCGGCGGATCGTGCCGTTGATGGAGAGGCCGCTCCGCATCTTCGAGATGACAGAGGGCGGCCAACCCCGTCGACCGGCGAGGTCGCGGATGCTCCCCGACGCCCCTTGAGCGGCCGTACGCGCTCACCCGGCGCGGAGCGCCGTCGACACCCGGGTGCCGCTGCCTGCGGGGCGGACCCCGTGGGACATCGAGATGCTCCCCACCGGCCCGTTGGTGAGTGTGGTTCTTGATTTCGTTTTGGTTTTTAGCGTTGCCTTTTGCCTCCTGACACACCTTTGTTGTCTCCGTGTACAGCTGGTGACCTTCACCACCGCCAAGTCCGTCCCGCCTACCCCCGACTCCCGCGCGCTGGGCCGGCGGCGCGCAGCCGCCGGCGGCGGGAGCGGGCGGCGCGCAAGAGGGAGCACGCGAGGCGTCGTCAAGCGCACCGCGACCGGCGGGCCGCGGAGTACCGGCGGCGCGAGGAGCTGGGGCTCTCCTCCCCGGATATCGAGGAGCCCTCGTCTTCGGAGGAGGACGAGGAGGAAGAGGCTGAGGGGGAGGGCCCCTCCGACAGGTGGCAGCCTGCGCCCCCGTCGCCGGAACCCGCGCCGGCGTCAGGGGCGGCTTCGCCTGGGGCGGGCGCACCGGCGCCCGCCGCCGGGCAATCGTCATCGTGGGGCGGCACGCGCGCGCGAGGTGCCGGCGCACGCCACGGAGGCACGCGCGGCGGACGCGCCCGTGCGCGCGTCAAGCGTGCCCACGCGCGGGGGGAGCGTGCCGCGCGCGCGCGGCGTCATCGTCAAGAGGCGCGGCGGCGGGCGTGCTTGCGCGCGGGGCGAGCGTGCCTCCGCGCGTGGTGGCGCCTTCGGGAGGTGCGGCGCGGGCGCGCCCGTGCATGGGGCGGGCGTGCCCGTGCGCGCGGCGGCGCGCCATCGGGGAGGGCGCTTGCAGGCGCGGCCGCTGCGCCGGCTTCGTCCGCAGAGGCCTCGAGGAAAAGGAAACGTGCCTTTTCCTCCGCGAGGTAAGGAGCCTGTCCTTCTTCGTTTCGGTTTGGCTCGTTGGTGATCAGGTGATGTAACCCTTCGTTCGTGCCTGCGCAGGGTGGTGCCAACCGTTCCTCCGCTTGCACCAGCCAAGGTGCTGAGGACGGACGCATCGATCCCCACCCGGCGGCGCTCGTCGAGGGGGTCGCGCCGGGGGCGGGGCACGACGGCGGGCGCGAGCTCGCAAGGCCCGGCCGGGGCCTCGAGGCCCCGGGCCGGCGGACCGCCCCCGCCGTGGCGCGGCCCGCAGGTTGCCGGGGGGCGGTCGGCGCCGGTCGCCGCGGTGACACGGGGCGCGGCGGCGGCCACGGTGGAGGTGCGCCCGCGGTGGCCGCCGCCGCAGAGGAGGTGGAGCGGGCGCAACCTCGCGGGTGTGCCCGTGGATGCGGCGGTTCGGCGGGAGGTGGCGGCCACGACGCCACGTCGGCGCCCGTGGCCGCGGAGGCGCAGTGGAGGCGCCGGCGGAGGCGGCGCAAGCGGCCGCGCCCGCCGGCGATATTCGGGCGGAGGTGGTGGAGCTCTCGGATGACTCCCCGCCGCCCGGGTGGAATCGGTGGGCCGGTCGGCCCACGAACTCCCCCGAGCCCCGAGAGGGGGGCCCTCGTGAGGCGGCACGAGGGTCACATGGTGGTGGGGGGCCGAGGACATGGTGCCGAGGCCTCGTCCTCCCACGCCGGCCGCCCCGCCCGAGTGTGGAGGGGGCCGTCGAGGATCCCCTTGCGTTCGCCGACGCCGGGGGGAGCAGGAGCTGCGGGGGCGAGCTCCGAGCCACGGCGCCACGCTCAACCGCGCGCTGAACGAGGCGCTGCGGGTCCATGGTGGCCCGGCCTGGCTCGTCTTCCAGGTGAGCCATGGTTGCTCGCCCCTCTTCCCTTTTTGTTTTCGTATGCTGCATTCAAGTCTTGGCGCTTACGGGATTTGGTGCGTGGATGCCAGGATCTCGAGCGCCGTGCCCATGACAAGTACGACGCCTTCGACTGGGTAAACACCGAGGCCCACCAGCTCCGGGAGCAGTGCAGCGCTTTCGACGCGCTCGCAGACGCTCTTAGGACGCCGGACGCTTGGGCGGCGTACGGCCCCGGCTCGGCCCCGACGAGCTCCCCGAGAGCTCGAGGCAGGCACGCGCGCGTCGCTCGAGCCTCGAGCGGGTTCGCGCGGCCCTCTTCGATCGCGACGAGGCGCCGTGGAACGCGCGCGCGGATCCGGAGAAGGAGCGGACGCCGGGCCGCCAACCGGGAGGCGGAGGTGGCCACCGCTCGCGCCGAAGCCCGGGAGCTCCGCACATCGCTCGAGGGGGCGCAGGCGCAACGGCGCCGGCCGAGGAGCGGGCGCGCGGGTTGGAGCAAGCGTGCCAAGGAGGCGGACGACCCGAAGGCCGCCCTCGACGCCAAGGCCGCGGCCCTCGTCGTCGGCCGAGGAGCGGCTCCTCGCAAGAGGGCGCCGCCCGCCAAGGGGCCGAGGAGCGGGCCGCAGCGAGGGGCGAGGCCGCCCTCGTCGATGCCCGTGCGGCGCCGGAGCGGGGAGCGCGCCGCCCACGAGGGGACGCGGAAGTCGTTGGAGGAGCGGAGCACCGCGCTCTCCAAAGTTGAGGACGAGGCGCTCGTGCTCAGCATCAGCAACGCCAACCAGGAGCTGGCCCTCCGCGAGCAGGGCGAAACCGTCCAGCGCCTCGAGCTGTCTCTCGAGGCCGTGCGCCGGGACTTCGAGATGGGGAGGAAGCAAGTCGAAGGTGAGCCACTGTTTGACTCTTGCTTGTTGGTTTTTCGTTTGGGAACTCTCATTCCCTTTTTCTGATTTCTTCTTGTCTTGTCGATTCCAGGCTTGCGCACCGCCTTGGGGTACGCGGCTGAGCGGGCCGAGGCGCTGCAGGCTTCCTACGACTCCTCTGAGCAGGAGTTGCGGGAATTGCGCGATGCGGCCCTCGAGACCTGCCACGTCGTCGAGGAGGGCGATGCCCAGGCCGGCAGCTCCCTGGCTAGCCGTCTGCGTGCCCTCGGTGGCCATGTCCCCGAGCGGATGCGCCGGGCGTTGCGGGGCGGGTGTCCGTAAGGCCCTCGGAGTGGTGCGATCCCACTATGAGGTGAACTTCGAGGCGCCGCGGAAGGCTACGTCGTGCCCGAGGGCGTCGAGGACGAGGTGGCCATGGAGCGCGCGGATGCGCTCGCCGCCGACGCCGCCGGTCGCTCGCCGAGGCCTTCGAAGAATTCCTCTTCCCGACGCCGCCGATGCCGCTCCTCCCGCCTGAAAGTAGTTGGGCGCTAGGCCCATTTTTTGTTTATGTGTATCAGAATTCTGGCCTCGTGGCCTTTTGTAAATAAACAAGTTGTTTCATGAACATGGGCATTTGCTGTAAATGAAATCGTTTGTTTATGACGCTTTTTGTTTCTCCTTCTTCCTGAGTAGATTCTAGTTAGGGAAGTTCGATTTTCGCAAGGGGCCCGCTGGGTTGGAGGCGAGAGAGAAGGGCCATAGCCACGCGGCGTAGGCTATCTCTGGCTCGCACGCTCCTTCCGCTGTGCCGCCTGCGCCCTGTTCGAATCGTGGCTCGAGGTTGAAGTAGGAAACAAACTTAGCGCGTGTCGTTTTGTTTTTCGCGCGAAAAAATGGGACCATTTGGGGGGGTGCCCCCCCGCAGTAGCCCCCGAGGGTAACTGGGATTTCAGAGGAAAGCCGAGTTGCCCTTTTATTAGACTTGGAGCGTTTACATAGTTGACGCTAACTGGGGTGTTGGCCATGTGTTTTTACAACAAAAATACTTGGAAAATCCTAGCTAAGGGTAGAAGCGACGTAGCTGTTGGATGTTCCAAGCGTTGGTGAGTTCTTCGCCGTCCTCGTTGGCCAGCTTGTATGTGCCCGGCTTGAGTACCTTCACCACGACGTAGGGTCCCTCCCATGGGGGCGATAGCTTGTGGCGCCCTCGGTTGTCTTGGCGTAGCCTTAGGACTAGATCCCCTTCGCTGAAATCCCTCCGACGTATCTTGCGTGCTTGGTAACGTCGTAGGGACTGTTGATACCTTGCGGAGTGCATCAACGCCACGAGGCGTACTTCGTCTAGCTGGTCAAGCGAGTCCTCGCGGGCTCGCTGGTTAGCATCCTCGTCGTAGCCTCGAACCCTGGGCGACCCGTATTCTAAGTCCGTGGGGAGGACGGCCTCCGCGCCATGGACCAGGAAAAACGGGTTGAACCCGGTGGCTCTGCTTGGGGTTGTCCTTAGGCTCCACACGACCGCTGGTAGTTCTTGGAGCCATTTTCGCCCAGATTTGTTGAGCTGGTCAAAAATTCGGGGCTTGAGGCCCTGTAGGATCATGCCATTGGCACGCTCTACTTGGCCGTTGGTCTGTGGGTGTGCCACAGCCGCCCAATCCACGCGGATGTGGAACTTATCACAGAACTCCAAGAACTTTCGGCCCGTGAACTGGGACCCGTTGTCTGTGATGATGGAGTTTGGCACTCCAAAGCGGTAGACGATGTCGGTGAAGAACGTGACCGCCTGCTCAGCCCTTAAATTCGTGATGGGGTGCACCTCCACCCACTTGGAGAATTTGTCGATTGCGACTAGCAGGTGGGTGAAGCCCCCGGGCGCCTTCCGCGAGGGCCCGACGATGTCCAGCCCCCACACGGCGAACGGCCATGTGACGGGGATGGTTTGCAGTGCGTGAGCGGGCAGGTTGGATTTGCGGGCGTAGAACTGGCACCCTTCGCAGGTGCGCACGATTTCGCTGGCGTCCGCGACCGCGGTAGGCCAGTAGAAGCCTTGGCGGAACGCGTTGCCGACGAGGGTGCGGGGCGCAGCATGGTGGCCACAGATCCCCGCGTGGATGTCCCTTAGGAGCTCGCGCCCCTCGGGAATGGGCACGCACCGCTGTAGGATGCCTGAGGCGGCGCGCTTGTACAGCTCGCCGTCGACGAGGGTGAATGACTTGGCCATCCTGGCGATGCGCCTAGCCGCGGCCCGGTCTTCGGGGAGTTCCCCTCGAGCGATCCAGGCAATATACTTCTCCCGCCGCCGTCCGCCCGGACGGGAGCCGCTCGATGTCCATCACGACGGCCTCGTGGGAGCCGTACCCCTCGAGGAGGGAGAGTACGTACGCCTCGTTCGAGGGGTCCTCGTCCATGGGCTCTGCACCCGCTGGATTCGAGGGAGCCCCCGAGGGTTCGTTGTGATTCGAGGGGTAGGGCTCGAAGACGACCGAGGGTTGAGCGATGTCACGCGCGAAAACGTTCGGGGGGACGGTGATCCGCCCGGACGCGATCTTCGCCAGCTCGTCTGCTTCCTCGTTGTACCGGCGGGGTACGTGATTAAGCTCGATGCCGTAGAACTTGTCCTCGAGGGCCCGCACGGCCTTGCAGTAGGCCTCCATCTTGTCGTCGTGGCAGCTCGCGTTCTTCATGACATGATCAATCACGAGCTGCGAGTCCCCGCGCACGTCGAGGCGCTTGACGCCCAACTCGATGGCGATTTTGAGGCCGCAGAGGAGGGCCTCGTACTCAGCCATATTGTTGGACGCGGGGAAGTGGAGGCGCACTGCGTAGCGCATGTGCTCCCCGAGGGGTGACACGAAGAGCAGGCCCGCGCCCGCTCCTGTCTTCATCACCGAGCCGTCGAAGAACGCAGTCCGGCACTCGCTGAATCCGAGGGGGCGGCGGCCGCGTGTCCGTCCACTCGGCGACGAAATCAGCTAGGATTTGCGATTTGATGGCCTTGCGCGCTGCGTAGGCAAGCGTCTCGCCCATCAGCTCCACGGACCATTTGGCAATCCTGCCTGCCGCGTCAGGGTTGCGAATGATCTCTCCTAGCGGGAAGGAGGAGACCACCGTGATCAGGTGGGCCTCGAAGTAGTGGCGGAGTTTGCGCCGCGCAAGGACCACCGCGTACAGCAGCTTCTGGACCTGGGGGTAGCGCGCCTTCGTGTCCGACAGGACTTCGTTGATGTAGTAGACTGGCCTCTGCACG
This sequence comes from Cenchrus americanus, assembly GCA_947561735.1. Lineage (NCBI taxonomy): Eukaryota > Viridiplantae > Streptophyta > Magnoliopsida > Poales > Poaceae > Cenchrus > Cenchrus americanus. The sequence continues at coordinate 51,609,623 of OX387242.1, forward strand.
GGCAAGGCGTGCCCTTCCTCCGTGCGCTCCACGACGATCACGGCGCTGACCACCTGGGTGGTTGCGGCCACGTAGAGCTGCAGGGGTTCGCCGTCTCGCGGCGGCGTGAGGATTGGAGCGTGCGTCAGAGACGCCTTCAGCTTGTCGAGCGCGTCCTGGGCCTCGGCGGTCCAACAGAAGCGCTCGTGCTTCTTGAGCAGCCGGTAGAGGGGCAGGCCCTTCTCACTGAGCCTCGAGATGAAGCGGCTTAAGGCAGCGAGGCACCCTAACACCTTCTGCACCCCTTTGAGGTCCCGGATCGGGCCCATTCGCTCGAGGGCCGCAACCTTTTCAGGATTGGCCTCAATTCCCCGCTGGGAGACGATGTATCCTAGGAGCATGCCCCACGGCACTCCAAAGACACATTTTTCGGGGTTTAGCTTGACCCCGTTGGCTCGTAGGCAGCCGAACGCGACGCCAAGGTCGCTAACCAGGTCGTCCGCCTTCCTGGTCTTGACGACGATGTCGTCCACGTAGGCTTCGACCGTCCGCCCGATGTGATCCCCAAAAACGTGCTGCATGCAGCGTTGATATGTTGCGCCCGCGTTTCTGAGGCCAAAGGGCATCGTGACGTAACAGAACGTCCCGAACGGTGTGATGAACGAAGTCGCGAGCTGGTTGGACTCCTTCATTTTTATTTGGTGATATCCCGAATAGGCATCAAGGAAACAGAGCAGTTCGCACCCAGCAGTTGAGTCAACGATTTGATCTATGCGTGGCAAAGGAAAAGGAACTTTGGGACATGCTTTATTAAGACTCGTATAGTCTACACACATCCGCTACTTCCCATTTTTCTTCTTTACAAGCACAGGATTGGCTAGCCACGTAGGGTGGAACACTTCCTTGATGAATCCGGCCTCGAGGAGCTTCCGCAGCTCCGCTCCGATCGCCCGTCGCCGCTCTTCGTCGAAGCGGCGCAGCCGCTGCTGCACGGCGCGGGCGTTTGCGAGATATCAAGGGAGTGCTCGGCGACCTCCCTCGGGATGCCTGGCATGTCCGAGGGGCTCCACGCGAAGACGTCGGCGTTGGCGCGGAGGAAGTCGACGAGCACTGCTTCCTATTTCGGGTCGAGGGTCGAGCTGACCCTCAACGTTTTGCCCTCGGGGGCTGAGGGGTCGAGGGGGACCCCTTTGGTCTGTTCGGCGGCCTCGAAGGTGCCGACGTGTTTGGCGGCGGAGTCGAGGTCCTCGTTGACCATCTTCTCCAGCGTGTTGACCAGCGCTTCATCCAGCGCCAGTGCCTCTGCGTGTTCCACGCATTCGACATCGCAGTCGAATGCGTGCTCGATCGACGACCCGACGGTGATGACGCCGTTAGGACCCGGCATCTTCATCTTCAGGTACGTGTAGTTGGGGACCGCCATGAATTTGGCATAGCATGGTCGCCCAAGTATGGCATGGTAGGCCCCTTTGAACCCCACCACCTCGAAGGTGAGGGTTTCCTTACGGAAGTTCTTGGGGGTACCGAACCAGACGGGCAGATCGATCTGCCCGAGGGGTTGAACCTGCTTGCCGGGCGCGATGCCGTGAAACGGCTTCGTGCTGGGCCGCAGCTGGTCCAGCCCAATCCCCATCAGACGCAGTGTGTGCGCGAAGAGGATATTGAGGCTACTGCCTCCGTCCATAAGGACCTTCGAAAACCGGGCGTTCCCAATGATGGGATCGACCACCGCCGGCATACGGCCCGGTTCGGGATGCGGTTTGGGTGGTCGTCCCGGCTAAAGGTGATGGCATCCTTCGACCAGTTGAGAAAGGCCGGAGGCGCCCTCTCTGCGGCGAGGACTTCGTGCCGCTCCTTCTTGCGCTGCCGGGTTGACATGTCGATAGTAGGTCCCCCAAAGATGAGGAACACATTTTCGACGGCGGGGAAGCCGCCGGCGTCGCCATCGCCCCCGTCTTTCTTGGCTTCTGCCTCCTTCGCGGCGGCACGGCCGTAGAATTTCTTGAGCATGTCGCACTGCTCAAGAGTATGGTTCACGGGAGTCTTGTGGTAGGGGCATGGCTTCTTCATCATGTCGTCAAACACCCCCGGGCCTCGAGGAGCCGGCCGAGGGCCCCGTCGAGCCGGTCGACGGCCGAGGGCCTCGCGCCGCCGCCGTTGCGCCCTCGCTCGCGCGCCTTGCGGCGCGGCTTCTTCCCCCTTCTTGCCCCGCTTGTCGTTGCGGTGCAGCTCCTTGGACCCGCTGCCCTCCGCGGGCGTGTCCTCGGAGCGCTTGCCCTTTTTGCCGTCGAAGATCGCCCCCACGGCCTCCTCTCCGAGGCGAAGCTGGTGGCGATGTCGAACAGCTCGTTTGAGTCCGCAGGCGGGCTGCGTCCCAGCTCCCGCACGAGGTCCCGGCACGTGGTGCCCTCGAGGAACGCGTGCACGATCTCAGACTGTGCCACGCTGGGGAGCTCCGTGCAGCGCTTGGAGAAGCGCCGTATGAAGTCCCGCAGCGACTCGCCGGGCTTCTGCGTGCAGGAGCGCAGGTCCCAGGAGTTCCCAGGGCGCACGTACGTGCCCTGGAAGTTGCCCACGAACGTGTGGACTAGATCGTCCCAGGTATGGATCTGGCTGGCGGGCAAGTGCTCGAGCCATGTCCGGGCCGCGTCGCCCAGATGCAGGGGCAAGTTGCGGATGATCACTTCGTCGCTAGTGGCCCCGCCCAGCTGGCAGGCTAGGCGGTAATCGTTGAGCCAGACGCGGGGGTCGGTCTCCCTGTTGTATTTGACGATCGTCGAGGGCTGACGGAAGCGCTGGGGGAACGCTGCCGTGCGGATCTCCCGGCTGAACACACGGGTGCCCGGGGGCTCCGGCGTTGGGGGAGCGGTCCTCGCCGCCCGTCGTAGCGTCCACCCCTTCGAGGGTGGTAGCCCCCGGCCGCTCGTGCGTCCGCCTTGCCGGTGCGCCCGGCGTTGATGATGTTGCGGGCGTCGCCATCCAGCGCCCTGCGCGTGTCAAGGATCCGCTCCTTGGCCGGCGTGCGTCCTTGGTCAGCAGGTTGACCCACGTGCACCGAGGGTTCGCCTCCCCGGTGCGGGATCGTCACCCCCGCGCATCCCCCCCCGTTGGCGGATGCGCGAGGCCGAGCTCTCGGCCTGCTGGACGGCCGCTTGCTCGATGAGGGTTTGCACCTCGCGGTGCATGTCTCGAGCCTCAGGGGTCGAGGGTGCCGGCATGGCGCGCGGCAACGTCGCGGCGGCGACGAGCTTCGGCTCGCCCGCGGCGGAGTGTCCGCGTTGTTGACGTTGGGGGCGGGATTGATGCGGTCACGGACCTGTCGGCCCAGCTCCCGTGCGCGTTCGCCGCGTGCGGAGGCCTCCCCTGCCATCGAAGCGCGGAGAAGCCGCACTGTCCGGTATTCCTCCGCCAGCTTGGCCTCGAGCTCACGGGCCTGGGCCAGCTGTGCGTCGATGTCGGCCCCAGCAGGAGCGCTTGGCCCTGCGGCCAGGCGCGTAGCGATCCCTGGGGCAGGTGTGACTTCCCCGTCTCCGGCACCTGCCGCACCAGCGGCGTTAGCCGGGTCGTTGGTGATGACGGCGCAACACTCCCGCGTGGGGTCGTAGCTCCCGGTGCTGGAGTCGTCGGAGCAGCCAAACCAGTAGTCCGTGGCGTCGAGGAAGCGCCTGAACGCGACTGGGTCCGGCACGCCGGAGAAGTCCCACTCCGCGTACCCGTGGCGGTTGGCGGGTGGCATCGTGTCGACGGAGCCCAGGGATGACTCGTCTGCTGCTGAGGTGCCGGGGTCCCTGGCGACGAAGACGTGGCGGCCAGGCGGAACCCTGCGCATCGTCGTGTTCACGTTGGCGTTATGGGCCGTCGTGGCGCCACGCAGCCCAATGGGGATGCGCGGTCCGAGACCACACGCGGTCCCGCTGGGGCGGTGGCGGCTGTCGTGACGGTGGGCGCACCGCGTTGGGAGGCGGCACGCTCGGCCGCCGCCGCTCGGACCGCGCCCGGCGCGAGCGTAGCCCGCAGCGACGGCGGCGTCGCGGCGTCGACGGACCCGCGCATCCGTGCCCGCGGGCGTCCGCGCCGTGTCGTGCGCGTGGTGGGGGTCCGAGCGCACCGGCCCGACGCCGCGCGCGCGGTTCCTCACGGTTGGTGAGGCGCATCGGATAGCCGTTCCCCGTGGCCCGAAAGTTCGGTCCCCCGAAGCGGATTTCGAACCCGGCCGGGAGGGGGGTCCGAGCTACCCATGCAATAGCGTGTAGCACGATACTCGGTGCGAATCACCATGGAGGGAGTTGGTGAAATGACCTTAGGCGCTCGTTTGCCCCACGGTGGCGCCAACTGTCGGTGCGGAATATGGTCCCGACACTAACCAGTAGATAGCGCCTAGGTCTATCCCTCAATGGTCGATGCCAAGCAACAAATGACACAAGGTTTATCCTGGTTCCGGCCGCGGGGCCGTACGTCCAGCAGGGGCGTGCTCGTGGCACTATATTGCTCAGCACCGGGGGTGCTTGTAGTGGGGCAAGTACAAGCAAGGCGGGAGAGGAAGCGTGGCTTCCAAGTCCCTGGGAGAGTGGCTGAAGATGTTGTGGGAGAATAAGAGAGTGAGTGCACGGTGTGTTGTGTTGAACTGAACTCGTTCCCCCGCGGCTAGGGGCTCGCCTCCCCTTTTATAGGCCAAGGGGGCGGCGAGTTACATGCACGCCGCGCTATCCAGCTACGTGGGGGTGCACGTCGTGCTACGCTGTAGAGTGGGCGGCCGTCCGGACGATCTTCGCTGCGATCCGGCCATGATGGCCTACCCCGTACCCGAACAGTGGCGGTTCGAGGGTAGAAGGGCGGCAGATGGTGGTGGCGTCCTCTGATAGGCTTTGAGGGAGGTGCTTGATGACGGCTGGTACGGGGCACAGGAGCAGGCAGAACGGCGTTCCTTCCCAATGCGCTCCGCGGTAGCGGAGTGGTTGGTGCAGCGCCGGGCGTGCGCCTGCACGCGTGGGTACGGCGGCCGCGCCGTTACAGTGACCGGGATGGCCATCCACCGGCCTAGCGCCCCTCACCTAACCTGTAGGGTCACGGGAAAGTGAAATTGAGGGTGCGCCCGGCCCCCTTCGAGGGTCGGGTGCGTTAGCCGTACTGTAGTGGGCGCGCGGTGTCACGGGACTGACACCGGCCGTACGCACGGTCCATCCCCACGGGGGCGGGGGATGGGCTCCTCCCCGGGGAGTTGGCGCGGCGGCACCGGGCGCGAGCCCCGGCGCATGATGGTGCCGTCCCGCGGCGTCGGGCGTTAAATGCCCGTGTACGGGGCCGGCGCACGCGTGCGGGGCGCCCGTGAGCGTGGCGGGCCCCGGCCGAGGGCGGAACGGACCCTCGAGCGGGACGAGACCCGCTCGAGGGGGGAGTTGCCCCTCGAACGGGGCGGAGCCCGCCCGAGGGGGAGTGCGCCCTCGAGCGAGGCGGAGCCCGCTCGAGGGGATTTCTAAGAGGGCCGTCTTGGTGGGCCGTCGGAGTCCCGCGGCTTGGGCCGTGTCCTGCATGGTTAGTCACCTGCATGGTTAGGCTTAACGTGTTTCGGTACTGGGATTTAAGTGAGGGTTTCCCCATTGTTTAAGGGGACCCCTAGGGCGGTCCCCGACAGAATTACAGGGGAATTCTAGTAGGAGTCCGTCTTCTTCCTTCCTTGCACGAGTACCCGGGGTGTATGCTCGACAAGTCCCCGAGCACGTTGTAGTCGAGAGTAGTAGTTCAAGTAGTCTTGAAGCCTCCTCGAGTAGTTCTTGAGAGTCCTCGAGTACTGCTTGGAGAAGTCTTCAATAGTACTTGAACTGCCACGAGGCTGGAAGGTGGTCCAGCTCATTTGTCTTGAAGTCAAGATTTATATGGAAGTGCGATTACAAAATCGCACTCCATATGGAGTAGCCCCCGAGCCTTAGGTTGAGTTGTAAACTCTGGCTGAGGGTCAATCTTGATTTTGCTTCCGTCTTGAAAAAAATCAACTGATGGGTGTACCCTAGTAGCCTCCGAGCCTTGGAACGATTGAAGAATCAATCCAAGGGTCTTCATTGTTTGCGGAAGTCATCATCTGAGTACTCTTGTAGCGTTCAGCCCCCGAGCTTGTCGCCAGGAGAGCCGTAGGAGCCACGTCGAGTAGTTGTTGGTGCCGAGCCCCCGAGCTAGAGAGCTAGCGAAGACTACTCGAGTTGTTGTCGAGTAGTGATTTGGTGCGTAGCCCCCGAGTTTGCGAACTAGCCGCGCCGATTGAGGTACGCGAAGCATCCTGCGAAGTCGTCGCGGGAGCTTGACCTGAAAGTAAAGATGCATACACTATGTAGCATTTTTGTAGAAATTGAATCTACTAGTGACAAATACAAATATGAATATAGATGTAAATGTCATGTGTCATGCTCTTGTTGTGGTTGTAAGGCGTCGAGTAGTTAGTCTGATGCAGTTTAGCGCCCAGTCTCTTTAGTCGCTATTTAGCCATAGCCGCTGGGGGCATGGAGGCATGACAGGAGAGCTGGTTTAAGCGTCCGGTCTCTGAGGAGCCTGTTTAGCCGTAGTCGCTGGGGACATGGAGGCATGACAAGAGAGCCGAGGCTATGCGCGGATCAAGGCGTGTGCTACTGGAGCGAGACCATTAAGAGGTAGACGAAAGTAGTCGGCGAGGCGACAAGAGACAGCGCGTTTGCTCGTTGTTCCGCATGGCGGAGAGCAAGATTGCACAGTGCCTCCTCAGGGTGTAGCCGTTGTGCGCCTCCAGCACTCAGTACACAAAACGTCGTGGCAAGAGCCTCCTAATTTGGTGCACCAAGCCTGTGACAGTCGGTCTGCATCCCCGAGGAATAATTGGCACAGTGTAGCTCTGCTGGCAGGTAGCCGTCGAGAGGCGTACACGAAGTAGTATTCGGCGTTGGTTCCTGTATGTGGAAAACAAGCTAAAGAAAAAATAATTATTGAAATAAGCGACTCAGCTTGATTCGTGGACGAGTGTCGACGAAGCCGTGGCGGTCGGTGATGGAGCCACGACGGTTGTTGGTGAAGTTGACTAGTCAGAGGCGGATCCGACTAGTTGTTGAGGGTGTAGCAGCCATTCTCGACTAGTTAACTAGTCAAAACTAGCTGAGATAAGTCGATGAAGTAGTCTATGATGAGTTGGTGCGGCCACGAGACGATGTTGCATCAGCGCACGGTAGTCGAAGTAGAGCCGGTGCAGCCACGAGACGATGTCGCGGGGCGGCGCACGGCGTTGTCGAGGACGAGCGTCGATGTAGTTGTACTCGAGGAGTTGAAGTAGTCGGCGGCTGATGTAGTCGTACTCGCGTACATGTACATCCCTTGTATGCATCTGTTGACGGATAAAAGACGTATCCCTCTACGATCCGCAAGCGTACGGACCCCACACCTTTTTCACCACAGGATTCCCAAGGTTCTTGTCAATCCGCGGAGCAAGGGGATTACAAGCGTTCGATCAACAACGACACACTAGCTACTAAAACCCTAACTATATTAAACTAGAAAACACTAAACTACACTAGAGAGAATGATAAACGATCAAGGAAGAAGACACTCGCCCACGGGTCTACGATACTAGAACATGCAATCGCTTAAAGACATGAAAAACCAATCTAATCTATCGGGGTTGTGACCACGGTTTCGCCCTTTCCCTCCTCTCGTACTGTCACTACGCGAAGGTATTCATGACTAGACCTTTGATGGCCACGGCGTATTGAATGGATCCAAGGAAGCATTGGAGCTCTACTCCCTCTACGGCACGGTTGCAAGCCTTAAGCATTAAAGTATATTCAACACAAGATGATAGATAGATAATCCGACAAAGTGCGATTACATCTCAATATCGATTACAACCCATGGACGAATGAGAAGATTACCCCATCAAGGTGCTGATCATGGCACCGTTGATCATGGTTTCCCTTCCGCCGGTGTCTTCCTTCTTCTCCACGAGAGGGTGCTTCCTTCGAGGTGGTTGATCTCCCGCCGGAGATCCTCCTCCTCTCTCTCTCTAGCTTGTGGATGGCCTTCTGGTGCGAATAACTCCTCCCTCGGTGTTGGCGGCGCGTCGGGGGTTTTAGGGTCGAAGATCCTTCGAGGGCAAGGAAGACGGGACCGAACCGGTGCCCGAAGTGGGCTGGGCCGGCCCGCCTGGGCCGGCCGGCCCAGGCCCAATTTCGGCCCGGTTCGGTCGCCCTTTTTGCTCCGTGGGTCTTCGTGCACTTATCTACTTTGCCCCCTCCACTTGCATGATTTTGACGCTGTTATCCTCGCGATCAAGATGGAGGCTCTCTTTGCATGAAGTTTGATCTTTTACGCTTCAATCCCCGGGGTGTTCCTCGTAGCACTTCGGTCCTCGCCACCATTGGAAGTAATTTCAGCAAGCTCATGAACACGAACAAGACTCCATGAATGCTCCTTTGAACTTGTTGCGAATCCGTCCTTTATGTCCATGATTTCCTACATAAACACAACACTTCCAAATGCATGCACAAAGATGAACTTGTTATATGATTAGTGTGCCTAGTGGCGGGTTAGTTCCATAATCAAATCCAAACCAAAGTGTAATGAACATGCTAAGTGCACCAAAATACACCATCAACATCTCCCCCACACTTAGCTCTTGCTCGTCCTCGAGCAAGTACTCGTAAAAGAACTTCGTCCAAGGTGTGTAATCGTGTATCATTAATCCTCCTTCACAAGTTAGTCAATCTTTTCATCTTTAATACATAAACACAAAGTAATGATAATCAAACATAAACATGGGCGTTTAGAATTTTTACCATGTCAAGATTTACCCCACAACTCAAACTCTTCACTCGAAGTCTTCCATTTCAGCCATGCTTACTCCTTTGCTTCCATCGGAGGGTTTTTATGGTTTTCAAAACAAAAATTCCTGCAACAAGTATTAGACAAAAACCCTTTCTCCAAGCTCTCTCAAGTCACTCATATGATGGGGCTATCCTAACCAAATTTTATAAAACTCTCACCTCCCATTAATCTCTCATATATCATGTAAAAGTGGAGCTATAGGTAGGGCTAGCGCAATCAACACAAGTATTGTCAAACTAAGAACTTCCTCTAGTGGTTGTCTACCTTTCAAAGCCAATGATCATGAGAATTAACCATATGTAGGGATATCAAGGATGAGAAGATTTAGAATGGTGGACATGTGCAAGGGCAAAAGAAAATTGTGACTTCAAGGCACCAATGATGTCCTCGTTGTCGGATTGCACATGGTTGGAAATAGAGTAAAAGTTTCGTCTCATAATCAACGTGACATCCTTCCTTACACTTATTTTTTTTCTTTTCTTTCACTTGATACATCCCTCTCATATCTTCATTGCTAACTCATCTTTCTCTTTTTTTTTTCTTTTTCTTCTTTCATTCACATATGATTTTTTTCTTTCTTTCTTTCTTTTCCATACACATACTTTTTCTCTTTATTTTTCTCTTTCTTGACAACTTTTTCAAAGCTTTCAATTCTCTCTTTCCTCGCATGCATACAATCTGAATTTTTAAATAAATCATGCTAGAGACGAGATGAAACTTTGAAAATAGGTTGTGTTCAAGGAATACGATGTACAAAAGAGATGTATAGGGTTGGGTATGGAATCCAGTGATACTCATGACTTTCGTTGTGAAAGTCATGGACTGAATATATGACGAGGCTAGCAACAAAAGATAAGCACAAGGACATGATCATTGCTTGAAATTAAAACTCACCAAGAGAGAAGGGTCCTAGCCTAACTCATCGTGCTAATTACGCTTATGGTGGAGCGAAAAAAATGAACTTGGCTTTGGATAGGAATTTTTTCTTACTCTCAACTTGGAAAAAGAGGTTTTGCTAACCTTTATTACATGGGTTTTAAGATAATTTTCAGAACTGAAATCCTCCAATTTTTAGCATCGAACATAGCACAACTAGCATGTGAAGCTCAAGATCGAAGTGCGGTATGGGTACTTTAAGTGGTAGCGATTCCACTAAGCACCACGGTAAACGTTTTCAAACCACAGACTTGTGTTCATATATCAAGAATCGAAGATTAAACAAACAAGTAAATAAAGATAAATAATACATAAAACACAAAGATATATATAAAGACTCTTTTTATTTGGTTTTCTTGACTCAACACTAATTTAAGACACTTGCAAAAATTTAAAAACAGACTCGAAAACTAAAGACTCATTAAAAACACTAAGACTCTCACACGAAGATTAAACCGAACCTAAACTTGAAGTTCAAAAGCTAAGGCTAGCGAGCTAGCACTCCCCCACACTTAAAACATACGACGTCCTCGTCGTATCTTACAAAAATCCTAAGGGGAAAACTAGATTTAGTGGTACTTCAAGCAAGTTTTGCACCACTTGCCTCTCATGTTTCCAACCATGCCGAAAAGTTTGCGCACGTTACGGTTAAGGAACTTGTAGTCATCTTCAACTACGCGCTCCAAGTCCTCCATACGCTGCTTCATCGCTTCCATGGCTTGGAGACATTCGTCGGCCGATGTGTAGAGATCCGCGATGGATTGACGGCAATATCGACAACACACCGGATGCAATCCGAAGGGGTCGTCGTCGCCATAATCTCCACCGTTGTCACCACCGTCATCGCCACCTCCATTGTTGTTGCCTTCGCCACCGCCGTTGCCGTCGCCGTTGGGGCCTTCGGGAGTCCTTTCATAGGGCTGCTCATCCCAATCATCATCATCTCTACCGGCGGCCGCCCACGAGCTCGGGCTACGATCGTCGGAGTAGTCGCTATCCCCATAATCCTTAGGCTCCGGCGACACCTCCTTGTAATCCTTGCGCTTGATGCCTTGGAGACGTGCCGACCTTCGAACGGGTGTAGGGACCTTCTCTCCTTTGACGGGGTAGCGAGATGCAAGAGCTCCGGTCGGGACACGTCCTCCGCAACGGATACGTGCGGTCCTCTTGACGGGTAGCTTGAGCTCACATCGCATCGCCTCCTCCATCGATGGCTGCTTGGCTTCTTGCTTCAACTCTAAGCTTCTTGGAGGCTCAATGGCTACTACAAGGGTGCAACACATTGCTTGAAAGGTTTGATTCTCGAGCTCCCAATTCGGCCAAATATATAGTCCTGAGGGAAAAGCCCTGGGAACCTTATTTTCCTTTTTTACACTTCCCTTAAAATTTTCCGACCAAACAAGGAAGTCAAAAAGGAGCAGTTCGGGCGAAATTTGGGGTCATCAGGCGTCGGGCCACCCCCGGGCCGGTCCGCCCGGGCCGGCCGGCCCACCCCCGCCCGGGGGCCGAGCCGGTCCGGGTTTTTGCACACCGCCCTATTTTTTCGTCCTCAGCCCATGGGAAAAAGTTGGCCCAGTAAATCTTCGCGAAAAACTCCAGAAAGCTAAAAGAAAAATTATTTACAGAAATTGGTGCCTTGTTTTTCGTCCTAGACGGGACGTTCGGGCTCTTCCTCCATGGTAAAGACGTCAACATGATGAATGGGCACGACATCGGGTTCGTAGTAAACCTTAAGCCGTTGTCCATTCACCACAAATTGATCGCCGTTTATATCCATAATGGTTACCGCTCCGTTGGAAAACACCGAATGCACAACATAAGGTCCGTCCCACTTGCTTTGCAATTTCCCCTTTCCGAAGGTTTTAAACCTCGAATTGTAGAGGAGGACCTTATCTCCTTCTTTGAATTCTTTTTTCTTCAATTTTTTTCATACCACCTTTTGATTCTCTCCTTGTATATGCTTGCGTTTTCATAAGCTTTCAACCTCAACTCCTCTAGCTCGCTTATTTGAATCCTTCGTTTCACCACCGCGGCATCGAGATCAAGGTTCATCTCTTTTATCGCCCAATAGGCTTTATGTTCCAACTCAACCGGAAGGTGGCAAGCTTTTCCATAGACGAATTGATAAGGGGTCATACCTATCGGTGTTTTAAACGCCGTTCGATAAGCCCATAAAGCTCCGTCTAATTTCTTTGACCAATCCTTGCCTCCCTTCTCTATGGTTTTGTTGAGTATGCTTTTTAATTGCCTATTTGACGTCTCCGCTTGTCCGTTGGTTTGTGGGTGATAGGCCGTGGAGACTCTATGCTCAATTCCCAACTTGGACAAGCACCTTTTGAAGTTCTTCCCGGTGAAATGAGTTCCTCCATCACTTATCAAGATTCTCGGTGTACCGAAACGGGGAAAAATCACGTTCTTGATCATAGTGATGGACTCCTCCGTGGAAGCTTTACGACATGGTATAGCCTCTACCCACTTGGATACATAATCAACCATAACAAGTATATACTCGAATCCAAATGAGTTTTTAAAAGGCCCCATGAAGTCTATGCCCCATACATCGAATATGTCGATTTGCAAATTGTATTTCAAAGGCATAGAATTTCTTTGAGAGATGTTTCCGGTTCTTTGACATTCGGGGCATGACGCAACATATCTTTTAGTATCTTCATGCATCTCCGGCCAATAGAATCCGCTCGACCATACTTTTGCTTCGGTTCGAAAATGGCTATAGTGCCCACCGTACTCCGCCGAGTGGCACTTCCTTAGAATCTCAACCCTCTCTTCCCTTGGGACACATCTTCTCATCACTCCATCATTGCCAAGCTTGAAGAGGTATGGTGCATCCCAAAAATATTTCTTACTTTCAGAGATTATCTTCCTTTGAGTGTTTTTATCTAGATGATCGAGGGGCATCTTTCGAATTTCTCGAATGATGTCGATCATCCAAGTATCTTTATCAAGCACTCTATAGAGGTGGTCATCTCTCATCTTATCTTCTATGGGCTCTTTATCATCTTGTCCACGATTCATCCTAGACAAATGATCGGCCACAACATTTTCCACCCCCTTTTTATCACGAATTTCAACATCAAACTCTTGGAGAAGAAGGATCCAGCGAATTAAGCGTGGTTTAGCTTCCTTCTTAGCCAAGAGATACTTGATAGCTGCGTGATCGGTGTAAACAATGACTTTCGAGTTCACGATGTAAGATCTGAATTTTTCGAAAGCGAATACCACCGCTAGCAACTCTTTTTCCGTAGTAGCGTAATTTAATTGTGCCCCACTAAGAGTTTTGCTAGCGTAGTAAACGGCGTGAACTCGGCCTTCCTTTCTTTGTCCCAAGACCGCGCCTACGGCGTAGTCACTTGCGTCACACATGATCTCGAAAGGTTGGCTCCAATCCGGAGGTTGGATGATGGGAGCACTCACCAACGCATTTTTCAAGGTCCGGAATGCCGCTAGACACTTCTCATCAAAGTCGAAAGCCACATCCTTTTGAAGAAGGTGCGTTAAAGGCTTAGTGATCTTCGAGAAGTCTTTTATAAATCTTCTATAAAATCCGGCATGGCCTAGAAAGCTCCTTAAGGACTTGACATCCGTAGGAGGTGGGAGTTGCTCAACCGTTTCTACCTTAGCCTTGTCCACTTCGATTCCTCTCTCGGATATAACATGTCCGAGCACTATGCCTTGCTTAACCATGAAGTGGCACTTTTCCCAATTTAAAACCAAATCTACCTCCGCACACCTTGTAAGGACCTTTTCTAAGTTTGCTAAGCAATCCATGAACGTCTTCCCGTAAACGGAAAAATCATCCATAAACACTTCAACAATTTCTTCGATGAATTCCGAAAACACGGCCATCATGCAACGTTGAAAAGAGGCCGGAGCGTTGCATAGGCCGAAGGGCATCCTCCTATATGCAAACGTTCCGTAAGGGCACGTAAACGTTGTCTTATGTTGATCTTCCGGGTGAATAGGAATTTGCATGAACCCCGAGTATCCATCGAGAAAACAAAAATAAGCGTGGTTTGCTAACCTCTCGAGCATCTCGTCTATGAACGGTAGGGGGAAGTGATCTTTCTTCGTCGCTTTGTTAAGCTTACGGTAATCGATACACATCCGCCACCCGGTCATGGTTCTTTGCGGTATCAATTCGTTCTTCTCATTCTTCACCACGGTCAAACCTCCTTTCTTCAGTACATAATGTACCGGGCTCACCCATTCGCTATGCGGAACCGGGTAGATGATTCCGGCATCAAGTAGCTTGATAACCTCTTTCTTTACTACCTCTCGCATGGCATGGGTTAGCCTCATTTGGTGGTCCACTACAGGCTTACATTGGTCTTCCATTGGTATACGATGAGTGCAAAAGGCTGGGCTAATACCTTTGAGATCGTTAATTGAATATCCAATCACCTTCCTATGTTTTTTTAATAAAATCAGCAACGCTTCTATTTCTTCGGGACTCAACTCGTCGCTCACAATGACTGGATAAGTTTTGTCTGGGCCCAAAAATTCATATTTTAATCCCTTGGGCAAAGGTTTAAGGTCTACTTCGGGCACTTGCGGCTCCTCGGGTTTGATTTCTCCTATGTCTTCGAACTTCTCTTCCTCCACACTACCATCATGCGGCTCTAAGCCTTTTGTTGCTTCCTCTAGTTCTTCATCTTGTTGATTACTAATTTGATTTTCCATCGCTCTTTGCAGTGGGTCTCTAAGGGTTTCAACAAAACAAAGACTATCTATCTCTTCTACTTCTTCATCTTCGGGAGGAAAAGGTGTAAGGTGTTTAGAAGCACGAAGAAAGTTATATGTGTACTTTGTTCCATTAAGGTTCATTGTTACTTTGCCTTCTCCGGCATCTAACACGGCATCAACCAACTTAAGAAAAGGCCTACCTAAGATTATATGATCAGAATTACTATGGTAAGCATCAATAACAAAGAAATCGGTTGGTATATAGTTTCTAGAGATTTTTACTTTCATGTTGCAAGCAATACCTAGAGGTTTGATAGTTCTACCATCTCCCATAATTAATTTCGTTGATGTTGGAGCTAAGTCTAGGTTGTGGTATTGAACTTTATCATAAATTTTAGAAGATAGAACACTTACTTGGGCTCCGATGTCGCATAAAGCTTTGCATTGAACTCCGTTGATCTCGCAACTCAAGTGTGGTGTCATCTTCTCTTCTTCTTCGGATCCTATCGCGTAGATTTCGGCGAGGCGAGCGTATGGCGATGCTTCGGGCTTGATCCCCATGATTCTCTTCACCTCGGCAATATGTTCCGGATCCACCACGTCATCTCCAAAGAGCTTTTCAAAAATCTCACCGGTGGTTTCGAGGTCGTATGAATTTTCAGCTTTCTTCTCCGGTGGGAAATCCACTTCCAATGCTCTTGCCATTCCCTTTTGATTAGGGAACAGTCTTCTCTTGTCGAATACTTCTCCGTAATCAATAGGAACCCAATCCATTGGCTCGAACTCCCTTAGTGGCTTCGCGCTTGACATGCTTCTCTTGTTCGTCTCATTTGGTGCGGCGAAGTCGACGTTTGGTATAGTTCTTGACTTGATGTGTTCTTGTTCAAGCTTTTCCATGATTGGCTCCTCTTTTGTGACTTCCGGGGTTGCCTCTTTAGAAAAATCAGCAAGCTTTTTCTTCCTTGAATTGAATTCCGGCTCTTCCGCAAGTCTTGTTTCCCAATCTCTTCGCATGGCGGCCGCTTTACTAACTTTTTGTAGAAGTTGTGCGGCTTCCGTGAGTGTTTTCTCCATGAGATCCCCACCTGCACACATTTCGACGTGTCGCATGCAACTAGGGGTTAGGGAAAAGAAAAATGTATGCAAGAGTACGTCACCGGTGAAGCCGAGTTTTGGTCCTTGTTCGATTAATTCATTAAACCTATCCCAGGCTTGGTCTATCCCTTCCTCTTCTCCTTGCATGAAAGTGATCACTTGCCTCCTTAGATGTTGAACCTTGCTAATTGGAAAGAACTTTTCGCAAAACTTCTTTGTCAACTTGTTCCAATTGCCTTCAACTTCAAAGGACGCAACCGAATACCATGTCTTTGCTTTGCCGGCAAGTGAGTAGGGAAAGAGATTCCATTTGAACCATTCATCGGGAACTCCTTCTTGACGCACCGTGTTGCATATTGTCGTGAAATCCCTTAGGTGTCTATATGGGTTCTCCGTAACCATCCCTTCAAATGGGTTTTCCGCCACCATCTTGATGATCTTGGATTTAATTTCATACTTGGTCGCTTCGAGCTTCGAATCCGACTCTTGTACTTTTATGTCTTCACATCGAGGGCTAGCGTAATCCCTTAATGATTTCTCCGGTTCTTCCACGGGTTGATTAACGAACTCCATCTAGACAATAAGATAAAAACAAAAACAAAAAAGAAACAAGTGTTTTTCTGATAATATATGTTAGATATAGCAAATAAAAGATAAACTAAAATATATAAAACTAAGTTAGATGCAAATCAAACGATGTAAACTAACTTGCTCCCCGGCAACGGCGCCAGAAAAAGGGGCTTGTTGACGGATAAAAGACGTATCCCTCTACGATCCGCAAGCGTATGGACCCCACACCTTTTTCACCACAGGATTCCCAAGGTTCTTGTCAATCCGCGGAGCAAGGGGATTACAAGCGTTCGATCAACAACGACACACTAGCTACTAAAACCCTAACTATATTAAACTAGAAAACACTAAACTACACTAGAGAGAATGATAAATGATCAAGGAAGAAGACACTCGCCCACGGGTCTACGATACTAGAACATGCAATCGCTTAAAGACATGAAAAACCAATCTAATCTATCGGGGTTGTGACCACGGTTTCGCCCTTTCCCTCCTCTCGTCATCGTCACTACGCGAAGGTATTCATGACTAGACCTTTGATGGCCACGGCGTATTGAATGGATCCAAGGAAGCATTGGAGCTCTACTCCCTCTACGGCACGGTTGCAAGCCTTAAGCATTAAAGTATATTCAACACAAGATGATAGATAGATAATCCGACAAAGTGCGATTACATCTCAATATCGATTACAACCCATGGACGAATGAGAAGATTACCCCATCAAGGTGCTGATCATGGCACCGTTGATCATGGTTTCCCTTCCACCGGTGTCTTCCTTCTTCTCCACGAGAGGGTGCTTCCTTCGAGGTGGTTGATCTCCCGCCGGAGATCCTCCTCCTCTCTCTCTAGCTTGTGGATGGCCTTCTGGTGCGAATAACTCCTCCCTCGGTGTTGGCGGCGCGTCGAGGGTTTTAGGGTCGAAGATCCTTCGAGGGCAAGGAAGACGGGACCGAACCGGTGCCCGAAGTGGGCTGGGCCGGCCCGCCTGGGCCGGCCGGCCCAGGCCCAATTTCGGCCTGGTTCGGTCGCCCTTTTTGCTCCGTGGGTCTTCGTGCACTTATCTACTTTGCCCCCTCCACTTGCATGATTTTGACGCTGTTATCCTCGCGATCAAGATGGAGGCTCTCTTTGCATGAAGTTTGATCTTTTACGCTTCAATCCCCGGGGGTGTTCCTCGTAGCACTTCGGTCCTCGCCACCATTGGAAGTAATTTCAGCAAGCTCATGAACACGAACAAGACTCCATGAATGCTCCTTTGAACTTGTTGCGAATCCGTCCTTTATGTCCATGATTTCCTACATAAACACAACACTTCCAAATGCATGCACAAAGATGAACTTGTTATATGATTAGTGTGCCTAGTGGCGGGTTAGTTCCATAATCAAATCCAAACCAAAGTGTAATGAACATGCTAAGTGCACCAAAATACACCGTCAACAGCATCAAGCGTTGAAACTTGGAGCCTTGTGGTGTAGCTTTGCGTGCGTCAAGCAATGAACCTTGTGATCTTGAGAGAATCTTTGGTGTGCGTGTAGCTGATATCTGGCACCACATGCAAAGCAGCAGCAGTACTTTCTTGCTGCACATGCAAAGCACACACGCAATTTCTGACCGCACATGCAAAGCAGCAGCAGTACTCTGCCTTGGAATTGTACAGGAGCCGCACACACTGAAACTTTTCCCTGCCACGGACTCGCAGAAAGAAGTCCTCGACTTCACTTCGCACTCGACGGGCCTGCCGGAACGCGGCAGAACACGGCAGACTGCTTGTCGGCGAGAAAAACACGGAGCCGCAATCCGTCTCGGTATCTGATAGAGCAGATAGTTAGCGAATTATGCCGGATAGATCGAGTCTAAAGCAGAAATCGCCAGAATCTGATTTTGGCGATGAAAGGTCCTTCGAATGCCTATTGATCACGACGATGGCCCCACGGTGGGCGCCAGCTGTCGGTGTTTAAACTTGTCGACCTCCATAGGAGGTACCCGCAGCAAGGTAGAAGGTGGGGATCGCCATGGTCTGGAACCCGAAGGTAAGCGTGAGGACACAAGACACAAGATTTATACAGGTTCGGGTAGCCAGATTAGCTACCCTATGTCCTGTTTGGAGTAGTATATCGCGCCCTGCGCTTGGTGTTGTTCCCCGGAGGGATTGTGCATGTTCGGCTAGGTACCCGACCCTCCTTTATATAGTCCAGGGGGCGGGTTCCTAGTCGATTATAAGGTAGGAGTCCTAGTAGGATTACACGGCACGAGTCCTAGTAGAATTACAAGGGAATTCTAGTAGGAGTACGTCTTCTTCCTTCCTTGCACGAGTACCCGGGGTGTATGCCCGACAAACATAGAGTATTTCTCTGAAATATTCTTTCACATGATTTCTTTATTAAAATATGCCCAGCGTAGTCTCTTGTTGTTTGATAATGATCTCACGATAGTTTTGAGCTTAGTTCTGTTTCCAGCGTTTCTTGCGCTTGCGTAACCAATAGAATCGAGCTCTATCTCAGTGTGATCTTTCCGGTTCTTGCTCGATCTTCCGCAACCATCTCTTTAAAGCTAACCAAGCCTTTCCCTTCCAAGCACCCTTTGTGTTCTTTAGTGATCCATCTAATCAAGCCTATCCTTTAGTGCGTCCTTTTAAAGCTTTCTTTTGATTGGCGTATTGTTCTTAGTTTGTTTGTTTATCTGCTTTGTATGCTTGTGCCCGATGATTGATACGAGTAGAGTGAACATTGTCCGAGAAGTTTGGAAGAGCTTGAAGTTGAAGATTCTGGGTAACTACTCTTTGGTTAAAGGCAAGTGTGTCCTTGATCTTTTTGTCCTAAGAATTATATTTAATCACTCATTGCATTGCTTTGCATTAATTTTGTTGGGTTCCTATTAAGGATTAT
This sequence comes from Cenchrus americanus, assembly GCA_947561735.1. NCBI lineage: Eukaryota > Viridiplantae > Streptophyta > Magnoliopsida > Poales > Poaceae > Cenchrus > Cenchrus americanus. The sequence continues at coordinate 51,628,624 of OX387242.1, forward strand.
GACTAGTTTCTTTTTACCATTGCCTTGCATAACTGGGTTGTTTAATTAATCTTGATGGTAGATCTTGCTTAGTTTGCTCAACTGGGTTGGTAATAATCAACATGGATACTCTTTTACTTTATGTTCCAATGTGATGTGTGATGTTTAATATACAAGACCATATGTTTAATCGGAACATGGAGAACCACCCAGGAAAACAGTACAACCACAAGACATATGGCTCTGTCTTGGCTTAATAATTAGAGAACTAGGTGTTAGGTATGCTGTACCTGATAAGGGTTGGGGGCTGACGGTAGATGGCGTATGGATCTGCTCGAGCGAGGTGTGGGCTTGGCTAAGACACGGTACTCCTCCGGGAGCTTTATACGCTGCACTGATCAGGTAACCTAGCGGGCAGCCTACATCTAGGAATCTTTGTAACGGCCTCGTAGCGTCCCTATGCAATCACACCTCGGTAGTGTGGTATGATGCTTGGCCGGCATCGCATGGTTGGGTATAAAGTTCTTCGGGACTTTTACGCGACTTGTGGGTAAAGATGTACAACCTCTGCAGAGTGTGAAACTAATCGATTAGTCGTGCTCACGGTCAAGAGAGGCCTGGACCCTCACATGATAATTGAACTTGAAGATGGACTTAAATCATGCTCTCTGGTTATGCTTGCCATATCCTTATGGCGTATCTTATCTATCTCTTTATGATAATTGTGGGTTGGTATAAACTTATACTTTATTACTAATCAGGTGCTAATAAAACTTGACCAACTAAAATTGCTTAAATGCTTATAGCCCAGTCCACTATAAAGCATTTGCATTCATATTTTTTCCACACTTGCTGAGTACGACAAGTGTTCACCCTTGCTATAAACAATGTTGCTTAGAAGGAGGAGGCTACTCTGAAGTCTTGTGAAGATGTTGATGAGTGCTAGGCGTACGCAACCCCCAGTCGACTGCCTGTGATGTTTGGAGCCTTCGTTTCTAGGATAAAGCGTAAATATCTGATAATCTTTCTTTTTCTTACATGATACTATTTCTGTATACACTTATATGTCACTATATGCATGAAACTTGATCTTGGCATGCATATAGGTTTGTACTTGGTTTTCTTTGGAAAAACAGGTGTGACATCGGTGGGCCCCTGGGACTACTCGACTTGGGTCACACGACACCAGATGGCGTGGGGCGCGAGGACTACGGTGGAAGAGTACTCGGATAGGAAGCTGTGCATGTCCGTACCATGTAGAGAACTCCTAGACGTACCCGACTACTACTCTCTCCCCTAACTGACTCGTAACCCTGTCTCCCGGACTATATAAGGCGAGGCAGGGACCCTTACCTCTCTCATACACATCATCTTGTAATCACACCCACTCAATCTAGAGTTACACAGCATATAGGACGTAGGGTATTACGCACCTCGCGGCCCGAACCTGTCTAAATTGTATGCCACGTGTCTCTTCCTTCGAGTTACCGATCTCGGCGAGGCCACATTCATCTACCTCGGGTACTCCCCATGGTAGGTTGCCGGTCTAAAACACCGACAACGAGTCTCCTCTGTCACTGTTGGCCCTGTGCAGCCATCCCCGCCACTGTGCCACCATCCCGAACGCTGCAGCACCCTCCCCGGCGCTGTGGGAATCCGGGACGACAAGACATCACCACGCCCGCTGCTGTGCATCCCATGACCTTTCGTCGGCTGAACCCTCGAGCCAGCGTACGGCGGAGACCGAACGGGAAGCTCCCACACAGCAACCCTCGAAGCCGCTCTTGGGCGGGAACAGGACTCGCCACGACGCCCGACGGGAGCAAGATTCGCCAGGATGGCCATCCACTCTGTGGCGTTGTACACCATACCGCCACACGTAGTTAGAACTGTGCAGCACAATTGTAAACCGCCTCCCCTTGACCTATACAAGGAGAAGGAGGTCCCCTGGCCGCGGGGGGACGACAGATAGCGCACACTTGCAAGTTTTCCGCCTTCACCACGATATTGGCATCTCGCCTCAATCAAACCTCAGGGACCCGGAGGCACCGCCTCCTCTCCCGCCATGCTTGTAGCCCCCTCTGTGAGCATCATGGTGCAGTGCAATACAGTGCCTCGAGCACCCCCCTGCTAGACGTACGGCCCCGGCCAGAACTAGGATAAAACTCGTGTCACTTAGTTGCTTAGCACCAGCCATCGAGAGATAGATCTCAACGCTCGTACTAGTTAGTGTCGGGACTACTTTCCGCGCCGATAACTCGCTCGCGCTCCTCCGCTGCAGCGAGCTCGGCCTCCTGCCGGTGCCGCATGCTCGAGGCGACCGAGTGCGGAGAGTGCCCTGCGGACATGGCCCGCTGCTGGGGGCCGCTTGCGCAGCCGCGTGGGGAGGTTCCCCCATCGGATGAGCCGCCGCTTGTCCGTATGGAGGGAGAAGGGTGAGCGAGGGGCGGCCGGTGTTGCCTTGCCGCCGACCGGGGCCGCCGTGAGGCCGTGGAGGGAAGGGAGCAGGAGATGTTTAGGCTACAAGATAGTACGGCTCTGATACCAGATGTTAGCGTTAACACCAAAATTTGGTAAGGAGACTGACCTGTGGGCCCAGATCGGTGAAGAGTCCATCTAGCGGAAGAAAAGGGTTTTTTCAGATGTATTCGGCAAAGAGGTCTGCGGTCGGCTATCTGCTCCCGTTCGGCAAAGGAACAGTAGAGCTGATTTTGCGGGATTGTATGATGACGTGGCTCAAGCAGGAAGGACGAATGGATGGATAGGCGATCAAGCTTAGAGATAAGTTAGGCAGCGAATCCATTCGAGATTGTACCTAGCAGGGTATAAATATGAACCCTGAATGTATGTAAAACAGACAATCATTCTTCAATACAAACCGGCCTTACGCCAAACCCTAGAGTCCTTTTGTCGTGTCGTCGAGTTCTTCGAGAGGGTTCATCGATCCGTCGACCTCCGTGAGTACCGGCAACCTTGTATCATGTCTAGTATCATGCGGTGGATTTAGATCTGATGCAAGTAGTCTTGTTACCATGCTTCGTGTCATGCGGTAGATTCAAGCTTGGTTCAAGAGGGTTTCTTGTTAGGTCATGAGCCATGCGGTAGGCTAAGATCTAGCTTTGGAACTAGTTATCGGCTCTATTGGTTTTTGGCAAGATCCAATAGATTCATTAAGTTATCCCGTGTTGCTTTGAGTTTTTACTTTACGTTTAGATTCATGTAACACCTTTTGCCCAATCTAGATGGGTTTGGATCGGCTTTGTCCTTCTCGTGATCCTCGTGCGAGTAGATTTCGTGCTTTAACACGTGGATCTTGTGCTTTCCGATAGCCGAAACCGAATCGATCTAGGTTGTTACGTGTTGCGGGTTCAAGCTTGCCAATGTTGGTATAAATCTTGAAAGAACTGAGTACCATGCGGTAGATGCAGGTTTTTGGGTTGCTTTGGAGCTAGTCATCCGGTGGATTAGATTTCGAATCAATCTGATAGATTTATTCGCTTGGTAATGTTCGTTCCTTCTTCATGGACCCCGAATCGGCTGTTTAGCCGCATTCGGTTATGTTTCTTCATGAGTAGAGCACGTGCGTAGTTCATGCTTTAAATAACGTGTGCTTTTAGCTTTCCATATTTAGATTGTATCATGCGGTGGATAGATCTATTTGTGGAAAGTGGTACGGTTCTCATTCAAGTTGTATCATGCGGTGGATAGATTTGCTTGGTGTCGTGCTCGACGGATCTTCGAGTACCTAGACATGCGGTAGACTAGTGCTTTGGATCTATGCATGCTTATTTATTACATGTTTATGTTCGCGCTTTGCTTCATCTATTTATTTAATGTTAGTTATCATGGGGATCGGTCATGACCTCGTGCACATGCATCTTTGCTCAAACAAAGACCGATCACCGTCATGCTTACGTCATCTGTTCGGCAGTGTTATTTTTCTTTTTATAAGTCCCCGAATGGCTTTCAGTTTATTGACAGGTAGCTTTATATAGCCATGTGTCATCCCATCTGTCTTTATGGCCGTAAATATGGAACTGTCTGGTACCACCCGGCAAGTTCCAAGCTTTGGTATCTAACTGCTTTGTCTTTTGTTAATTTTCAGGAAAAATTGACTGGCACGTCTTGTGACTCTTTGCGCGTGTGAAGCCAGCTTGTTCAGCTTGCTGTGTGTTTGGCGCTAGGTGCACGTTTTGCGTCAACACACTTTTTGGCACGCCCAGTGGGACCACAGCCGAATAGATCAAGATACCTGAAATCGCGGACATCATGGCGCGGAAGATGGCTGAGTTGATGCAAAATCAGTTCGGCCTGAAGCCAAAAATGCAGGGTCCTGCCTACAAGCCACCGTTCCCGGAGTGGTACTTCAACATGCTCCTCCCGCCAAGGGTGAAACCTCCAACGGAGTTCACGAAATTTTCCGGGCAAGACGACACAAGCACTTTGAGGCACATCACTCGTTACCTGATGCAGCTCGGGGAATGCTCAGCGGAGGAGACGTTCAGGGTCAGATACTTCCCCGCGTCGCTGACAGGCCCGGCGTTCCAGTGGTTCTCGTCCTTACCCCCTGAGTCAGTTAGCAGGTGGAGGGACCTGGAACGGAAATTCCACACCCATTACTTCAGTGGCAGCTCGGAGAAGAAGTTGATCGATCTTGCCACCGTGAAACAGAGGCACAGCGAGACACCGTTGGAATTTCTCAGGAGGTTTAGGGAGGTGAAAGGCATGTGCTTCTCGCTTAACTTGCCAGACGACCAGCTAGCTGACATGGCCGTCGCCGGGATGTTGCCGGCCGTACATGAGAAACTGTTCGGGATGGAGTTTGAAAACCTGGGCCAGCTGTCTCAGAAGCTATCATTGATGAGCAACCAGGCGTATGGCTTCAAGAAGGATGCCAGGTTTGGCAAGCAGCATGATGTGGCGGACATCTACAACCGGTTCTTAGACAAGGCCGATCCGATCGAGGACTCGATGATGAGTCGGATGTGGCCGCAGCCGAGATCATGTGGGGGAAAGAGCCTTTAACGATGAACCGGGCACCGGGTCAAACGTACCAAGGCCACCTACGATTTCGATATCACGAAGGGCGACAAGCCGTTTGAGCTCCTAGTGAAGGAAGGCCGAATCGGGCACTCGAAGGGCATTCCATGCTTCGGCCCGATGGAGTCAAAGGGAAACGTTACTGCGGCTTCCACGACAGGGATTCGCACTCCATCAACGATTGCAGGGTCTTCAGGATGAGGATCCAGAAAGCCATCCAGGAGGGGCACCTCAAGTTCGACAACAAGATGAAGCTGGATGGTAACCCCTTCCCTCAGAACATGGTGGGCTTCTATGTTAATATGGTGACGGCTGAGGAGAAGGGAAAGGTCAAAGTCTTGACCTCAGCCAGGGCTAGACAGGATGGAACAGTGGACCCGGAGCGCCAAGTGACTCTGGAACAGGTGCATGGTGAAGCCCCCCGCATTCTCAAGAGCCACATCGAAATCGGGGAGTCATCTAGAGCCAAGCCCAGGGTGACCACGCGCATCCTCCTCAACAAGTGGCAGCGCCAAATGGAAAAGGAGCGCTACCAGAAGCGCAGATATGAGGAGGAGAGGCGCAGAGCTGAAGAAGAGGCGCACAGAAGGGACCTGGAGCAATACACGCGCGAGCAGGAGTGCGCGCACTGGGGATGTGCGTTCTTCAGGCATTGTTGGAACGAGGGTTTGAAGCTGCCCACGCTGAGGAACTGCCCTGAGTGCAGTGACAGGTATGCTGAGTACAGGCAGGAGACTGCCAATCGCCGATCCGTCCATGAGAGAATTGGGAGGATCCACCCTAACGGGGATCGGCGCCAAAAAATTGAAGTCATTGATCACCCCAGAAAGCGGCAAGCTGATCTTAGGTGGGCTGATCAAGAGGAGGACGAGGACGAGCACATCTGGCAGAAGGGGCAATGGTGCCCGCCCGGCCTGAGGAGAAGCCAGAAGAGATGGGTTCAACGCTTGAGGAACCGCGAGCTGAGGCAAGCTGGGATCCAGACAAGGCAAGTGTGGCGCCCCAAGGATCAACCTGAAGGGTCAAAGCGTTCGGCTCCAACATGCATGGTATACTTTCTGCCGAACGAGTTCATGGCTCCTGCTAACCAGGTTGTGCAGGAGGAAGCGTCCTTAGATGACGAGCAGACCGAGGGGATGATGGCGCAGTTGGTGCTAGCCAAGAAGGCCATCTTCGACAAACCGGCCAAAAATCGACACATGAGGCCGTTGTACTTAAGGGGATACGTCAATGGCAAGCCATTGACCAAGATGTTCGTCGACGGTGGAGCGGCAGTCAACGTAATGCCGTACACCACCTTCAGGAAACTTGTCATGGGCCCGAGCGATCTGACGCCTACAAGCATAATACTGAATGATTTCGCTGGGAATCCTTCAGATACCAAGGGATGCGCTCACGTGGATCTAATGATCGGGTCCAAGACGCTGCTCACGACCTTCTTTGTGATTGAAGGTAAAGGAGCCTATAGCCTACTGCTCGGACGGGACTGGATTCATGCCAATTGTTGCGTCCCATCCACCATGCATCAGCAGCTTATCCAGTGGGTGGATGATGATATTGAGGTCGTCCAGGCAGATGACTCCGTGAGCGTTGCTAACATGGAACCAGCTTTCTGGGAGTACCAAGGTATTGATTGCTTCTCAGGAAAAGACTGGGGAGAAGGTCCTGTTGAACCTGTCAGCAGCGATCAACAGCCGATTCAAGCAGTCGGCTCTTATAGTAATTTTTAATGGAGAACCCCGTAGATGGCACTGATGGCAAGTTGGGGCGAGGATTTATGTCGGCCGATAAGTTAGAAGAAGTTGACATTGGAAACGGTGATAAGCCAAGGCCGACGTTCATCAGCGCAAACTTGCAGCCAGACTTCAGGGAGGATTTGATCAAGCTGCTCAAGGAATACAAGGATTGCTTCGCTTGGGATTATTCGGAGATGCCTGGATTGGATCGTTCCATCATAGAGCATCGGTTGCCAATCAAATCTGGTTTCAAACCATACAAGCAACCGCCCCAGAAAATCTACAAGGATGAAGTATTGGCCGATGTGAAGAAGGAAGTTGAAAGATTACTTGATGCAAACTTCGTTCGACCATGCAGATATGCGGAGTGGATTTCTAACATTGTCCCTGTTTACAAGAAGGATGGAAAGATGAGGGTCTGCATAGATTTCAGGGACCTTAACAGAGCTACTCCGATGGATGGTTACCCCATGCCTATTGCCGATTTGTTGATTGACGCCGCGGCTGGACACAAGGTGATAAGTTTCGTGGATGGCAACGCGGGGTACAACCAAATATTCATGGCAATAGAGGATATATCAAAGACGGCCTTCAGATGTCCTGGTCATATAGGCTTGTTTGAATGGATAGTCATGACATTTGGGTTAAAGAATGCCGGTGCGACCTATCAACGAGCCATGAATTACATCTTTCACGAGTTGATCGGCAAAGTTGTGGAAATCTACATTGATGATGTGGTGATCAAGTCCCTAAGTCATGACACACATTTAGAAGATGTAAAGAGAACCTTGGAGTGCACCCAGAAGCATGGTTTAAAGATGAATCCAAACAAGTGCGCTTTTGGGGTATCAGCTGGAGAATTCTTGGGGTTTTTAGTCCACGAGGGAGGAATTGAAGTTGGCAAGAAGAGCATGAAAGCCATCGATGAAGTCATTCCTCCAACTAATCTCAAGGAGTTGCAATCACTGCTCGGCAAAATTAATTTCGTAAGATTCATTTCAAATTTGTCATAGAAGGTTTTGCCATTCTCTCCATTGCTGAAGCTAAAGAAGGATCAAAAGTTCACATGGGGCGACGAACAACAAAAGGCTTTCGATGAGCTCAAGCAGTACATGAAGGAGCCACCAGTGTTGGTCCCTCCTCAGATGAATAAGCCTTTCAAGTTGTACGTGGCGGCCGATACCCAAACCATTGGATCGGCCCTTATTCAAGAATTCGAAGGGAAGGAACGGGTAGTAGCATATCTTAGCCGAAAACTACTTGATCCAGAGACCAGGTATTCGATCGAGAGAAGCCGTGTCCGTGCGTATACGACTCGTGTACAAAGTTTCGGCACTACTTGTTGAATGCCGAATGCACTGTGTATTCCAAGTTTGATGTTATAAAACATATGTTATCTATGCCAATTTTGAACGGCAGGATTGGCAAGTGGATTTTAGCTTTATCAGAGTTCGAGTTGAAGTTCGAATCGGCAAAAGCCATCAAAGGTCAGATCATTGCCGATTTTATAACTGAACATCACGATCCGTCAATTGATTTACTTGAAATTACCCCCTGGGCGTTATTTTTTGATGGATCATCATGTGGTAAAGGTGGGGGAGTAGGGATCCTCCTAATTTCACCTAGGGGTGAGATGTTTGAATTTGCCATCCCTATACAGCCCACTGTTACAAACAACCAGGCCGAGTACGAGGCACTGCTTCGAGGGCTTCAATATTTGAGAGAAGCTGGGGCCGTTTCAGTTGAAGTTTATGGAGATTCAGAGCTGGTGATCAAGCAATTGAACGGCCAATACGAGTGCAAAAGTGAAGCGCTGAGGAGTTACTACGAAGAGTGCAGGGAAATCTTGAAGAGCTTCCCGTTGGTAACTCTACAACATATTCCTAGGGAGCATAACGAAGAAGCAAACAGGCTGGCTCAAAGCGCCTCTGGTTACAAAGAGAGTCAAGGAGCGTTTGTTGCAGAGGTATGTGCACTGGGGACGGATCTCGCAGAAGGTGATTGGAGGAAAGAAATCATTGATTACTTGAGAGATCCATCCCGGAAGGTCTCTTGGAAGCTCAGGTACAAGGCTATAAAATTCGTTCTTCTGGATAACAATTTGTTCTATAAATCATTAGATGGGGTATTGTTACGATGCCTGGGTCCAGAAGAAGCCAAGAACATGATGAGCGAAGTGCACGATGGGATATGTGGAGCACACCAATCGGCCTACCGTATGAAATGGGTTATTAGACAAGCTGGGTGCTTTTGGCTGACGATATTAGAGGATTGCTTTGAGTATTACAAGGGGTGTCAAGATTGCCAGAGGTTTGGAAATATTCAAAGGGTCCCCGCGTCAGCATTGAATCCCATCATCAAGCCATGGCCATTCAGGGGCTGGGGTATAGACCTGATTGGCCAAATTAACCCACCATCTAGTAAGGGGCATAAGTTCGTGCTTTTGGCTACGGATTATTTTACCAAATGGGTTGAGGCGATCCCACTGAAGAAAGTGACATCGGAAAACATGGTTGAATTTGTCAAGGAGCACATCATCTATCGGTTTGGAATCCCTCAGACAATTACCACTGATCAAGGGGCACAATTCGTGTCACTGGAGTTCAGAGAGTTTGCCGAAAGCATGGGGATCAAATTGTTTAACTCTTCTCCTTATTATGTCCAAGCTAATGGTCAAGCAGAGGCTTCTAACAAAATCATGATCAAGCTGATACAAAAGAAGATCGACCAGAAGCCAAGAAGGTGGCATTCGGTACTCAGTGAGGCACTGTGGGCTTACCGAATGGCCCCCCATGGAGCTACAAAAAACTTCTCCTTATGAATTGGTTTATGGGCACCACGCGGTTTTACCTTGGGAGATGCAATCAGATTCAAGAAGAGTGGTGTTACAGAAAGATTTGAGCTCCAAAGATTACAGTGGCCTAATGATGGATGAACTAGAGGATTTACATATGATCCGTCTTAGAGCCTTGGAAAACATCGAGAAAAACAAGCTGCGGGTTGCCAAGTACTATAACAAGAAGGTAAAAGTCAGGCAATTCGCAGAAGGAGATTTGGTTTGGAAAGCGCTATTGCCGATTGGAACTAAATACAGCGAATTCGGCAAATGGTCCCCTAACTGGGAGGGGCCTTTTCGTGTGGTCAGATGCGTCCCTGGTAATGCATACATATTGAAAACTTTGCTAGGGGAAGAGTTTTCCGCCGCAATAAATGGAAGATATCTGAAGAAATATTATCCTAGCATTGAGATCGATCGATGATCACCAGTAGTGGGATTACACACATCTGACACAGAAACAGCCGGCGCTCAAGAACGAGGCCGCCTTCAGAACAAAATTCACAAACAGAAGATACAGCCAGTGCCTAGATGCATTGCCCTTAGCACCAAAACTACGTTACAACTGTTTCTTGCAGGTTTACATCAAACAACCCTGGTGATCAGGACCTCAAGGAGGTGGGAAGCAGAAGGCGTGGAGGAAGAATCGAAAGTATGATTCAATCTTTTCTTTGCTTCTTCTTCGACTGCTCCCTCTTTAGTTGTTCCAGGACCACCGTGACGGCAACTTGGAACGCACGGGGTGACCATGGTTTGCGGCCTCCACCAAGCTGTCCCAGGCCGTCTTCAAGTTGTTGTACCTGTCAGAGACATCTAAAGCAGAGGAATCGATGTTAGGGGCAAGAAATCCAAATGCAGGCATAAAGTCAAGCAGAGGTCAGAAGCATTTACCCCCTACTAGTGCCTCCAGAGCCATGCGACGCTCGCGCTCGGCCTGGCAACGGGCGGTGATGTCCCCAAGGCCGTGCTCCAAGTGCCGAACGCGGCGGCGCAGTTGATGGCTGGTCCTCTGTTCAGGCATGGCATCCTCTACTTCGAGGGAGAAATCGGAGGAGATGTACTCGGGCACATCTTCGGTCCCGATGATTTCTTCAGGGAGCAGATCAAGGCTGAAAGAGGAAAGGAAGAAAATATGAAGCGCAAGATCATATGGAGAACGAGTAGATCAAGAGAGAACTCACCTTCGAATCGTGCGTTTCTTTGGGGAGCTGCTCTCCTGGGGTTGCTTGCCCTTGTCCATGGCCTTGGGGTTTTTTCCTCTGGAGACGGAGGAGGAGATGAGAAATGATGGATGAGTGTGCGAGTGGATTTGCAGGGCATCTCAGCAGGCTCTTTTATTGACCGAAGGGGTGCATTGGGAGTGATGACCGGCCAGTACGCACTGTTGGAATACCAAACGGCAGGGTTTTCTTCCCAAGTACGAAGGGTTTTTGCTTGAACAGTGCTTATGGATTGCCGAATCGGGGATCTTCTGTGGATTTTGCACTAAGGGGCATCTGTTCCCACGCGTTCGGCTCAAGGCAGTTCCCGGATACGTTCAAGGAAAAAACAAGATGCAAATGTAAAGAAAGTCATCGCAGTATAAGCACAGAATTCAAAAGTTCTTATTTATTGCTGATGATCAATGAAGGATCGGATGGCGACTAGAGAGGGGGGGAGTGAATAGGAGCCGGTAAAAATTCTTCTCAAAGAACCCGGCCTATACCCTAGTCAAAACCCGGTCACACACAAGCGTTGGAACGAATCACACACCAATCACCAAAACAACGAGTCCTAGAAACACACGCGGAAGCACGAATGAAGGAGGGAGGAATCGAACCAAAGAGCAAAGCGACCCGGGCTCGGCGGACCGTCCGGACAGAGGGGCGGACCGTCCGCGCAGCCTCGCGGACCGTCCGGCCTGCCCTCGCGGACCGTCCGCGCCAACCCCGCGGACCGTCCCGGCCGTACACCGCGGACCGTCCGTTAAAGCACACAGAACACCAGAAGCGACCCGAGAAAAACGGACCGTCCGCCGAGGCCGGGCGGACCGTCCGCGCCACCCGCGGACCGTCCGCTACTCAAGCCCGGACCGTCCGCAAACTGGCTGCAACAAAAAGCAAAAGCCAAACCGGATCGAAAACAAAGGCGCGCAAGAACACGAAGAACACGCGAAGAACACTGTACACGCGGACCGTCCGCCTGGCCCTCGCGGACCGTCCGCCAGGTGCGGACGTAGCCGAAAACGCCCGACCCCGAAAGTCAACTCCCCCAAATCATCATCGGATTTCCCAAACGGTTGAAGCCTGTAGAGACAAGGGTTTGGGTACTTGAAAAGCGTCACACAAGGATGCTATAACCCAAAAATCTTGCCTCCTAACTCCCTAAATCACCGGGAATCGCGAATCCTTTGAGCACCACCAAAAGCTAGAGCACCGAACGAAAACTCACGAATCGAAGTGGTTTCCCGGCGTTTGAGGGCACAAGATCAAGCACAAAGATGCACAAGGCATCTATCCATGTTTCCCTCAAAGAAATCCGGGGAGAAATCCACTCAAATCCGCGGAATCACACCAAGAACAAAGGCACCAAAAACAAGCACGAAAATAGCACAAAAGAGCTCCGAAAAGGCAATAAAAGAAATTCGGGAATAGAAAGATTGGCACAAGATTTAGAGGATGAAATCACTATGAATATCTTGTCCAATCGATTACAAGCCACTCCTAGAAATCAAATCTAAGATGGCAAAAAGCTCCAATCAAAGAGCCACTCTCCTCTCTCTCCCTCTCTCCCAAAGCACTCCAAAATGAAAGAGTACCGCAGCCTCTAGCCCTAGAGTTGGCTGAAAATTCAGCCCCCTCCTCCTATATATAGGCCCTCCGGAAAAGACCGAAGTGCCCCTACACTAGGAGTACAACACAAGCCCTCACAGGGGCGTTTTGGTCAACACATGAAGTTCACCATCGGACGGCCGCGCATCCATCAGGCCTTCACGTCCTCCCGACGCAAGCACCTAGATCATGCCGCGTGTCGCCCGCCTCGAAGCTTCCCGACGCACCCGGATACCGTCTCCGTCACGCCGAGGCCCTCGGGCTCGGTTTTGAGGCCCAAACCGAGAAACCCTCCTCCGATGGTTTTGTGGCCAAACCACCAAACCCCGCGTACACGGCCCGGCCTCACCACGCCAAGCGTCGAGCCCGCCAAGCCTTTCACCTCCGGCGCCGGACGGTCTACTCAGTCTTGCCTCGTTCCTTGACTTGGCCACCACCGATGCACCGGCTCCATGTCCACGACTTCATCTTGCTCTTCTTGCACCATGCGGCTCGCACTTGATCCCGTCGGCCACCGGGTCCCTCGAACCAAGCCTACTTGTCTCTCCACTCCTCGGAGGCCCCGCAAGGCTAAGACCTTTCGCGCCCGTTCTTCACCCGCACCAACGCAAACCAAGCCGCAACCAACACCTGCAATACTAGGCCAAGAGTCAGTCTACACAACGTTGTCAACCACTCCTCACGAGTGCATTGACAACACACCACATAAACAATAAGGTAAATACACAAAATAAAACACACACAACACAACTCAACACTACACACACAAAGCTTCAAACCATCCGGTCAATCACTCATCACACACGAACCAAGGTACTTCTCAACTTGGTTCCTCAATCTCCCCCTTGATGAGTGCATTGACAAAAGAAGGTCAAAAGCAAATAAGAACTCATTCAAGCGCCACAAAGCCAATAAAAAGCAAACAAAAGGCCACTTGAAGTGAGAAGGGATAAAAGCATGCTCCGACAAATTTCTCTCGAAACCAAAGCAAGCACAAGGGCTAAGTGAAAACGAAGAGACACACTACCAACATGCAATCCCTAAAAGCCACCAAACCAAAATGCTCAACCCAAAGTGCCATAAAACTCTTACCAAAACACTTGTCAACCGCTCATCACCATCAAATCAAGGTTCATATCAACTTGATTTTCCAAATTTCTCCCCCTTGAGGAGCGGATTGACAACAAGTGAGCACAAAGAAATGGTTTGAGAGGGCAAAGACCGAACACCTCATCCAAGTGAAAGAAAACCACACAGGAGCAAAGAACAAGGTCACTTGGCATGAGAGAAACCACAAATGCCAACTCAATGTCTCGGTCCCCAAAGACATGGGCAACGGCTCGACACAACCGAGACAAGACAAGAATGCATGATCCCTCAAGAAGAGGCACAAAGGGCTCAACACCGATCATGGAATAATCGAAAACATAAGTCAACCGCCGCTCCTCAAGAAGAGGCAAAGGGGCTCAACACCACCGCACAAGAGCACAAAAATCACAAGCTCCCCCTAAACACATGAACTAGGACCAAAGAGCATACAAAGCTCACCCTAAACTCATGAGATAGAGAAAAGAGCACACCAAGCTCACAAGCTCCCCCTAAACACATGCACTAGGGACAAAGAGCATACAAAGCTCACCCTAAACACACGTGATAGAGCAAAAAGCAACCACCAAAGCACAACTCGGCAAACAAAGGAGACACACCAAAGCTCCCCCTACACAAATGCAAGCTCCCCCGAACAAGTGGAGCAAACTCCCAAATTTTAAATGCAGTTTTCCGAATTTTTCATTAAGCTCACCTCTTCTCCCCCTTGTTGACAATGTATGAAGCAAGGTGAAAATGCGAAATGCAAAACAAAGCATATAAACAACTACATGAGCTTCTCAAATAGGCCAAATCTAGTGTCAAAGGCTAAAGATGAGACAAAGATCACACACATGAATCATAGCATAGTCAAAGCATTGCCACAAGTAATATATGAAAATACAAGCATGTGACAAAGCAAAATTTTCAGATTTAAGCAGCTTTATCAAAAGAAGGCTCGCTTCATATGTAAAAGCCTATCCATGTCACACTTGAGCCACAAACATGAATACCATTCAAAGATCATACAAGGATATCAAATTCTCAAAGCAAAAGATCATGGCAAACACCCATAAAGCAAAGCATGTCATGTCAAAGCTCATGAGCCATGTGTCCACTTCGGGGAGACTTCTCCACCGGTGAACATCATGCAACATGTTTAGCACCCATATGTGAAAGATAAGACATTTTAAGCATAGACATGATGGATGGAGCATTTTTCAAGCATTATGCACTTCTTTTCAAGATTGATTCATTTCATGGTACATGAAGTGCCTTTGCGGCAAAAAGAAGCTTATGCTCCTCCATGAATGCAACATAGGCTAAACATTCACAATGATATCGGCCTTTGGCCCAAATGCAAGAAAGAGACATCCAAGCACAATCTAAGCATGAAAGGCATATTTAGACCAAAAAGTGACATGGATATACTACTACACATGAGTGGAGCACATTTCATCAAATTTAGTCAAGTTTAGCATTTGATTCAAAAAGGCTATCTCACAACACATATATCTCAAATATTCCAAGAGCATAGCCTCACATAGCTATTTCTCCACACACATGACCAATATCTCACAAGTAGCCAAAGAAACTCAAATGAGGCATATGGAAGAAGCTCATCATCCTAAAATGCAATATGATACAAATGCAACATAGGTAGATATGTACATCAAAATGAACATGATATATGACGGATGCGAGACACAAATGTCAAACCTACCAAAGTCTATACATCATGATATATGATACAAATGCAATGCGAGAATGCATAGGGAGACAAGGAACTTGACTTAACACCAATAAAGCTCACGAGGGAACACACCAACCAAGAATCGCTCCAAGCGAGAGAAGAGCCACCAAAGGTCCCAATTGAGTACCATAGAAAAAGTACCAATTGCAAAACCGCAAAGATCCCAATTGAATACCATAGAAGGAATATCAATTGGAGGATCACAAAGACCGCCCAAAAAGCCACAATCCTTCTTGGAATCAAATTCCCTATCAAAAGAAGCCAAGCTCCCCCTCAACCAAGGGCAACTAACAAAGCAAAAGCAAGGAAAAGGAAGAGCAAGGAAAAACTCTAAAACCAACGAAAAGAGGAACAACAACACAACTCGAAGACAAGGCAAGCCCAAAACTCCAAGGAAAGCTCACAACATGCTACACAATGCATTGATAATATCAATTAACATAAATAGAGCATTGTAACATGATTCCACAAATATGAATAAGCATGGGCAAGCAAGTATGTCAACAAGGTACAACAATAAACCAAAATGATACCAAAGAGTAACATGCCAAACAATATACAAGAACTAAACAAAGGCATGATACAAGATCACATGGATCATCCACCAACATATATTACAAAGCTAGCATGACAAGATAGATATGGGGGATAAACATGCTAACAAGAAAGGTACCATTGAGCTAGACAAAAAAGATATGGATGAACAACATGACATAACCGAGCAATCAACCATAAAGCATGACATGATGTTCATAAATATCACCCACCATAAAATCATACAAAGATAGCAAGATAGATATTCAAGATCACAAAGCTATCATGAACAAGGTGGCTAGCCTACCATGGTTTTCACACAAGCAAGACACAAGTATATACAAGAGAGTACAAGGGGAAAAGAAAACTCACTATACATGTGTACAAAGGCTTTCAAGAGCCATCCAAAACGGTGTGGAGAACCATCATGTCTCCATTGAGCTCATGTTCTCCAACCGCGTCTCCATACCTACACACAAGTAGACAAGAAAGACCGAGCCTTGGATCCCAAAGGGTTAGCAAGCACGTACTTGGGAATCCAAGATTTGGTCACACGGGTAAGTGGTGCACACAAACTATCATGTGGGTTAGCATGATGCAAATGCCGGTTGGAATGAAAAGTCTTTCGAACACCCTTGGAACCATGCCTCAAAAAAGTCACTCGCGATGAAAGTCGAGTGCTACCACAAGCAAAAAGGCAAAGATCCTTCGGGGTAGTAGGAGAAGAACCAACACAAGCACCACGGGAAGCATGTCGCGGACCAACACAAGAAACACTAGAAGCATGTCCACGAGCATGGCCTAACTCACTAGAAAGAGTGTCATAAAACCCGTCCACAAATCGCGCCTTCTTAGGCTCACAAGTGTTCATGCCATGAGAAGGGCTATGAACAACCAAAGGCCTAGAGGCACCTCCTCGCCGTATTCTCCTTGCCCGGCGGTAGCAAAAGCTCTCTTGATGCCCATCCTTCCCACAGTGAGAGCAATGGTACAAAGGCCTATCGAGAGGCACGGTCCGAGTGGATGAATCACCATTCTCTTGTAAGTGGGAAGTCCCTTGGGACTTAGAGCATGAAGCATCAACCCCAACATCCAACTTGGTGCCCACATTAGAATCACACGTGCCATGAGAAAGGCTACGTGGTTTCTTAAAAGCTTTGGCACGCACACGTCGCTCGTGCTTGACACGGCGAAAGCAAAACTCAACGGTATGCCCATCCTTCTTGCAAAAGGTGCATTGGAACCTCGGCTTGGGAGTATGAGTTCCAAATATGTGGGAGGCACCCTTTCCATTCAAATCACCTTGGGCAACACCGGAAGAAGCAACAAGCTTAGGAGTAGCTATGGGAGAGCTATCCAAAGCACTAGCACACTTATTAGCATCCAAAGACTCACACTCAAGAGAAGAAGTCGACTCCGGTTTAGAAGAAGCAAATTTAGAAGCATCAACATCGGAGTGACAAGAGAAGTGAGAATCCAAACCCTTGGCACAAAGACTCTTGCACCTTGTGCGCAAAACCTCATTTTGAGACTTGAGGCGCTCACAAGTACCACATGTCATATTTCTCAAGTTATTGATTTCTTCTTCAATGCATTTAGCATATGTGGTACGCAAGAGTTCATTTTCTTTCTCAAGGTTGGCACTCATCTCATCATGCTCAACCAACTTAGCGCTCATATCCTTGCGCATCTTTTTCAAAGCCAAAACTTCACTTTCCAAATCAATGCATGAGGTGCAAACGAAATCACATGAACAAGCAACATCATTTACATCTCGCAAAGCATTATCATCATTGCAAGAAGTATGGCAAGCATCCTCAACCAGCAACAAAGAACACTTGCTACAAGGCATGGATTTCATATCACAAATTTCAGCCCTAGCATGCTCAAGTTCATCTACACATGTGGTGTGAGTCAATTTTAGTTCATTAATTTCAGCAAGCAAAGACTCACAAGAAACACATGGTAGAGAAGCACTTGACTCTAACAAAGCAATCTTACTCCTAGCCATATCAAGTTCATCATTCAAAACAACACAAGAGTTGCAAGGCATAGAAGCATTGGATTTCAACAAGTCAATTTCAGATTGCAAGTTAGCAAGAGATGATCTCAATTCATCATTCTCAAAATCAAGATTGTCGCATGCTCTTCTAAAAGCTTCAACATGCATTTTGCGCCAACTAACTTCATATTTTAATTTCTCATTTTCAGCACACAAGGCATCGCAAGATTTGCAAGGCAAAGAAGCTTTGAAATTTAACACCTTGATTTCAGATTTCAAGCATGCAATGGAAGCAATCAAAGCATCATTTTTAGCATGCATGGTGTTACAAGAAGTGCAAGAATTCAAAGCACGAGACCTCCAATGAGCCATACCACATTTCAACCTAGTAAGAGAGCATTTCATCTTCTCATTCTTCCTACGCAAGGCATCACACAAATCTATGTTTCTCCTATGCAAGTCTCCACAATCACACTCACAATCATCCAACCTATTGCATAGGATCAAGATAGCTTTGGCAAGTGTACCTTGGTTCATGCCTCCTAGCTTGTGGTAGAGCTTGCCTTTCTTGATGTCACCATCTCGATAGTCCTCGATGAGAGATATCATCTCCTCCACTTCGGCTTCCGCCTCAACCTCCATACTCCTCCTGCTCAAAGAACCACAAGGAGAAGAACTTGGTGCCATAAACAAAGTACCGGTTAGGATTAGCCGAAACCAAGCTCAAGGAACAAGCAACGATGCAAAGAAAGCACTCAAAAGGCCTCAATTCTCTAACAACTACTGACGAGTTCAATAGCAAAGGATCTTATCTTTTTCCCAAAATTTTACCACTGAACAAGGAGCACCAAAGATAGAGGCACAAAAAAATTTCAGCTCAAGATAAGGTGAAATGAAGCCTAGAGAAAATCCAGAAGAAACAAGACAAAGCCGCAAGAGACATAAATGAGGATTTTTCAATTATCTTGTTGATTTTTTCTGAATTTTTGAAGACCCCAAAATGATCTAACTTAGATCATTTTGGATCACCTACAAATGGAGTCACGAAACCGCTGTAAAAATTTGAGCCAAAACGGAGCACCGAGCGAAAAGTTATGCCCGTTTTACTGAAGGTACCTCAAGTTATGGTTTTCCAAGGGCACAACTCCAAATCGTCGGACTCAAAACGTGCAAACCAAGGTCGCAAGCAAAAGCACCTCTTTCCTCTAGTCACCCTATGGATTCAAGACTTGTTAGAGCCAAAAGAATCCACAACCGCCTCTGATACCAATTGAAGGATCGGATGGCGACTAGAGAGGGGGGGAGTGAATAGGAGCCGGTAAAAATTCTTCTCAAAGAACCCGGCCTATACCCTAGTCAAAACCCGGTCACACACAAGCGTTGGAACGAATCACACACCAATCACCAAAACAACGAGTCCTAGAAACACACGCGGAAGCACGAATGAAGGAGGGAGGAATCGAACCAAAGAGCAAAGCAGCCAGGCTCTGGCGGACCGTCCGGACAGAGGGGCGGACCGTCCGCGCGAGCCTCGCGGACCGTCCGGCCTGCCCTCGCGGACCGTCCGCGCCAACCCCGCGGACTGTCCCGGCCGTACACCGCGGACCGTCCGTTAAAGCACACGGAACACCGAAGCGACCCGAGAAAAACGAACCGTCCGCCGAGGCCGGGCGGACCGTCCGCGCCACCCGCGGACCGTCCGCTACTCAAGCCCGACCGTCCGCAAACCGGCGCAACAAAAAGCAAAAGCCAAACCGGATCGAAAACAAAGGCGCGCAAGAACACGAAGAACACGCGAAGAACACCGTACACGCGGACCGTCCGCCCGGCCCTCGCGGACCGTCCGCCGTGCGGACGGACAGACCGAAAACGCCCCGACCCCGAAAGTCAACTCCCCCAAATCATCATCGGATTTCCCAAACGGTTGAAGCCGTAGAGACAAGGGTTTGGGTACTTGAAAAGCGTCACACAAGGATGCTATAACCCAAAAATCTTGCCTCCTAACTCCCTAAATCACCGGGAATCGCGAATCCTTTGAGCACCACCAAAAGCTAGAGCACCGAACGAAAACTCACGAATCGAAGTGGTTTCCCGGCGTTTGAGGGCACAAGATCAAGCACAAAGATGCACAAGGCATCTATCCATGTTTCCCTCAAAGAAATCCGGGGAGAAATCCACTCAAATCCGCGGAATCACACCAAGAACAAAGGCACCAAAAACAAGCACGAAAATAGCACAAAAGAGCTCCGAAAAGGCAATAAAAGAAATTCGGGAATAGAAAGATTGGCACAAGATTTAGAGGATGAAATCACTATGAATATCGTGTCCAATCGATTACAAGCCACTCCTAGAAATCAAATCTAAGATGGCAAAAAGCTCCAATCAAAGAGCCACTCTCCTCTCTCTCCCTCTCTCCCAAAGCACTCCAAAATGAAAGAGTACCGCAGCCTCTAGCCCTAGAGTTGGCTGAAAATTCAGCCCCCTCCTCCTATATATAGGCCCTCCGGAAAAGACCGAAGTGCCCCTACACTAGGAGTACAACACAAGCCCTCACAGGGGCGTTTTGGTCAACACATGAAGTTCACCATCGGACGGCCACGCATCCATCAGGCCTTCACGTCCTCCCGACGCAAGCACCTAGATCATGCCGCGTGTCGCCCGCCCTCGAAGCTTCCCGACGCACCCGGATACCGTCTCCGTCACGCCAGGCCCTCGGGCTCGGTTTTGAGGCCCAAACCGAGAAACCCTCCTCCGATGGTTTTGTGGCCAAACCACCAAACCCCGCGTACACGGCCCGGCCTCACCACGCCAAGCGTCGAGCCCGCCAAGCCTTTCACCTCCGGCGCCGGACGGTCTACTCGCTCTTGCCTCGTTCCTTGACTTGGCCACCACCGATGCACCGGCTCCATGTCCACGACTTCATCTTGCTCTTCTTGCACCATGCGGCTCGCACTTGATCCCGTCGGCCACCGGGTCCCTCGAACCAAGCCTACTTGTCTCTCCACTCCTCGGAGGCCCCGCAAGGCTAAGACCTTTCGCGCCTCGTTCTTCACCCGCACCAACGCAAACCAAGCCGCAACCAACACCCGCAATACTAGGCCAAGAGTCAGTCTACACAACGTTGTCAACCACTCCTCACGAGTGCATTGACAACACACCACATAAACAATAAGGTAAATACACAAAATAAAACACACACAACACAACTCAACACTACACACACAAAGCTTCAAACCATCCGGTCAATCACTCATCACACACGAACCAAGGTACTTCTCAACTTGGTTCCTCAATCAAACATCCCTAATACAATCTAGTCGAAAAGCCTGTTAAGTACAGATTGGGGATGAGTGATTTCGGCAATGGCATCGCCGTGGCCATCGAGGCGCTCCAGGATGAGCACAATCTCATCGATGTCCTCTGGCGCGCCGCCCCGGAAGCCGCGCGGCCTGGCGGAGTAGTCGACGTCCGTGTGCGTCGCCATGGCAGCCAGGCCCAGGGTAGTGCCCAAGCGAACGCCATGGGTGGCCACCTCGTCGACGCGGTGCTCCACCGCAAGCAAGGCGTTCCGCCGGCGTGTCACCGCGGGCGTTCACCTTGTCGGCCAGTGCTCCACCGGCGCCTTCGCCGGGTCGAGCTCGGCATCGCGGGCTGCAAGGAGCAAGAAGAAGGGAGATTAGCATCAAAAGCCGGGTTGGATCAGAGATTTGACTTCAGAGCTGTACCGTCGATGGTTTCCAGCAGCTGTTTGCGCTGGTCTTCCCATTCTAGCTCGGCTATGCCCGCCTTCTTGGAGACGTCCTCCAACTCGCGCTGGGCCGTCTCCAGCTCCTCCTTGAAGCGGAGGGCGTCAAGCTCCCCGTAGGGTACAGGGGAGTGGCCGTCGGACTCCGAGGAGTCATCGGGAAGGGGTTGATTGGCCGGCGCGGGAGACGGATTCCACTGAATCAACCTGAAAGGGAGATGATCGTCAGAACAAGAAAAGACCAAAGGGGAATCAAAGAAGAAGAATCGACGATCATTGCCTCCGGCTCGCATTGGTGCTGCTTCCCTCTGCCTCATCGGAGGCACGGCGACGGTTGAGACGGTGCACCATGTTGCTTTGGGATGTGCACTATTTGGAAAGAAGAAGAACTGAGATTGGCAAAGATTCGAGAGCTAAAAGGCTTGGTGGAGAGCTAGGGGCACCTACGGTTTCATTTATAGGCCTGGCAAGACAGATCGTGGCCTCAAGTCGTGGCTCTGAATCGTGGCGCATATCCCAAGAAAATCGGAAGGTGGAAAGGTTTCCTTGACCAATCCGCCAATGGGTCGTTTGGAGTTCTAGGCTGAGTCGTGTTCGGTTGACTGGCTCGGCTAAGGGAAGTCAAGGTGTCATTCGGGTATTGGCGTGTCTTTGCCGAATGGATCGTTCAGTATTGCGTTGAAGGAGCGTAGCAGGAAAGGGAAATGAAATTGCAAGACCAGATATTACAAAAGCGGCCAATTCGGTTATACATCAATTGAGGCCTTTAAACGTTCAAGTATTTTGCAATTACATTACGGGCATTGGATATTGTCTGGCGAATGATATCCCACCGCTCCTGATAATCTTTTTGGGCATTAGATGAGGTGATAAGCTCTGCATCGCATTATTTCATCCTGGCCATAGCTGATTTTGCCTCCTCTTGGGTCTT
Source organism: Cenchrus americanus (assembly GCA_947561735.1). NCBI lineage: Eukaryota > Viridiplantae > Streptophyta > Magnoliopsida > Poales > Poaceae > Cenchrus > Cenchrus americanus. The sequence goes on from OX387242.1 coordinate 51,651,076, forward strand.
CTCTATCAATTCAGGGAGTTCGGCTATTTTCCTATCATCGGCCTCTATCTCAGCTGACAAGCTTCTCAATTCTGCTTCTAGAGCAGCTTTCCTGGCAATTTTTGAATCGCGAGAGGCTTGCAGATTGGCCAATGCATCTTTGTGACTCTCGGTCTGATAGCCGGGCGGGAGCGCACCTTCCTCAAAGCCTTCCTTATGGGCGCATAATGATCCTCCAGGCCGCAGATAGGAGCAAGAGAAGCATTGATGTCCTCAGGGAGCTCTTGGCTGATGGACTCGACCATTTCTTCAAAATGATCGAGATCTCTGAACGGATCTTGTGTATCTTTTTCCAGCCAGGCAAAGATCTCCCTGAGCTTTTCTAGCACTTCCTCTGACAGTGTCTGATGCGTTTCTTCCATCATCTCCGCAACTGGATTGTTCCCTACTGACAGGCTTGATGATGATGGGGCCTGATCCTAAGAAGCAGTATTGCCGGGTTAGGAGTGCTAAGAGTAAAGGTAGCAGAGTTAAGTGAAAATGAGTACCTCATATCTGATTTCTTGAGCCGGGGAAGGACTCTGTTCAGAGGCAATCACAGGCAAAGGAGGTGTTCCCGGCAAGGCTGAAGCTTCTATGTGAGAAGGCGCTGTTATTGGCAGCTCAGGGGCTTCTGGCTGAAGAGGAGATGGATTCACCTCTGCTGGGATTGGTGTCTCTGCATGACCAGCAGGTGATTGTGCCCCTGGAGGACTTGACGGTTCTGGCTGGACTGGGAGACTCATTTCTGGAGAATTCATTGCTTCTGCAGAAGGTGATTGAGTCCCTGATGAAGATGAGATCTCCACTAGGATAGGCAATTCAACCCTGGGTGGACTTGCTTGTTGAGACACTGGGACGTCCACAAGTTGTTCTGCCGTTGTGTCTTCTGCAAATGACAAATTAAGGGATAAATGCCAGTGTTCATCCTCAAGAAGGGCAGTGAAGGTCATACCAGTAGATGGAGCATTGGCAGGTGCTGGCACTGAAGATTGCTGGGCTCTGGGATGGAAATACGCAAGATATGATTTGTCAGAGCCAGAGTAATTTTGTGATCAGGAAGAGAAAGGGTTTTTACCTCAACAAGAACCTTTTTAACAGTTCTCCTCCTCTTGGCATTTGGAGGAGCAATCAGGGTCAACCTTGCCTCCTGTCAGCAGCAAGGCTGGAAAGGCTTGGGTCTGTCGTGGCAAACCTGGCCATTAGCTGAGCCAGGGTTGGGGACCTGAATCCCAGTGCTGAAATCGGGCCTACAGCATTGTAGGTGATATTCCTGGCTCGAGGGGCAGGCACTGTGTTCTGTGGGTAAAACAAATAAGATCTGAATCATGATTGAAAGAGAGATATCTGATCCAGAGGTTAGATATGTTACCTCTGAAGTTGGCTGAAAGTCAGGCATCAATTCTGCACAGAACAAGTGCACAGGTCACTGAAGATATGATCATGAAATTCTTGCCACCATGAATCGAAGGTGGGGTGAGCTATTGTTGTAGGCACAAAAGGCCAGGTATAGATAGTGGGACTGCACACATAATGGAAGACTCTACTGCTGTGCATAAGTTCCTTGATTTCTTCTCTGGGCTTAAGAAATTCGTGCAGGAACAGTCTTGGGGGCATCTGGCCACATCCAAGTTGCCGAGCCATTACATTAGGCTGATAATATTCATAAGTACTATGATTTTGCCTTCCTCCATTGAATTCAGCCGGCAGCATACATGGGCGGATTATGACATTGAGAATCTCTAGGAATCTCCCATCTTGGCGTTCAGATTCAAAAGAGAATTCACAGGGAAAAATCAAAGTATCATTATCCAGATAAGGAAGCCAGAGAGGATTTTGGAAACCTTTGAAGAATAGCTCGAAAAGCCGGGCCGATGTCTGTCCGAACAAGAACAGTTGAAGCTGCTTCTCCATAGTTCTGGCAACCTCTGGTGGCGTGAGGTTCCCCTTCAGGGTGATTGGATAAAGGGAAGAGCCTGGTGTTTAAATCAACACCTACAATATGGTGCATGTGAAGCTGCAGCCACATTTGAACAAACCACCAAGGGCCGTTGACACATGTGATCCTCTGGCTAGTATACATCTGGGAGACAGTTTGGTGAAGCATATGGTACACACTGCCTAGGAGGAATTTCCCGAGGGGTAGGCGATTGCCTCTGGCCAAATGAGAAGCCATTGCAATGTGATTCAAGGTAGGCTCATTGGCTTTACCACAGAAGATGAACCTGCATAGCCACATGTTCAAGAATGCCCTGTATTCAACTTCACCAAGGGGATTGTCCTTCATGTGCTTCAAGATGTAGTTCTTGTATCCGCTCCCTGGTTTTTCCCCTGTTTGCCGTGAAGTGTTTTTGAATTCCCAGGGTTGGACGAATCCTGTAATGTCAAGGCCGGTGATCATATACACATCGGCCAGAGTTGGAGACATTGGGTCGTGGCCAAAGAGGAAGGCGTTGACGCCGTTTGACCAAAAATGGCAAGCTGCTATCAAAAGGTCTTCGTTCTTGGGGGTCTCGGCCAAGGATAACTCCAAGCACTGAGCAATGCGGAGGGTATCCCAGTTTTGGGTTAGTGCACTCTTGTCTGCGAGAACCCTCCGGTACCAAGTTTTCCAGCCTGCGATTGGAGGCAAGGGCCAGTTCTTGAAAGCGTCTTGCCACCGGGGAGGTGGAGACAGAGCTGCTTTGAAAGGGATCCTCTGAGATTCAGCCGCAATGAAATCTTGAGGATCAGAGTTTCCCACGGGACCAAGATAATAGGATCTCGAATTGGCCCCGGTGCGAATCAGAAGTTCAGTGGAAGGCTCCTGCAGAAAAGCGGAAACGAAATCTCAGGTAAAATTGAAAACCTAAATGCCGAATGAAGCCTACGGGAAGGGGATTTACCTGAGCGTCTTGATTTTGAGCCGCCATTGGAGATTTGAGCTTAGAGCAAAGGGATCTAGGGTTTGGATCTGGATGAAGACTCCGGCGGATTGCGAAGAGAAAGGAACAGGTGTTGACAGATTCGATTTGAAAATATTCGTGGCTGGAGTCAATTGCGGAACAAAAATCACTTTTATCCCGCAATTGAAGGGGCATGTGTTAACACCAAAATTTGGTAAGGAGACTGACCTGTGGGCCCAGATCGGTGAAGAGTCCGTCTAGCGGAAGAAAAGGGTTTTTTCAGATGTATTCGGCAAAGAGGTCTGCGGTCGGCTATCTGCTCCCGTTCGGCAAAGAAACAGTAGAGCTGATTTTGCGGGATTGTACGATGACGTGGCTCAAGCGGGAAGGACGAATGGATGGATAGGCGATCAAGCTTAGAGATAAGTTAGGCAGCGAATCCATTCGAGATTGTACCTGGCAGGGTATAAATATGAACCCTGAATGTATGTAAAACAGACAATCATTCTTCAATACAAACCGGCCTTACGCCAAACCCTAGAGTCCTTTTGTCGTGTCGTCGAGTTCTTCGAGAGGGTTCATCGATCCGTCGACCTCTGTGAGTACCGGCAACCTTGTATCATGTCTAGTATCATGCGGTGGATTTAGATCTGATGCAAGTAGTCTTGTTACCATGCTTCGTGTCATGCGGTAGATTCAAGCTTGGTTCAAGAGGGTTTCTTGTTAGGTCATGAGCCATGCGGTAGGCTAAGATCTAGCTTTGGAACTAGTTATCGGCTCTATTGGTTTTTGGCAAGATCCAATAGATTCATTAAGTTACCCCGTGTTGCTTTGAGTTTTTACTTTATGTTTAGATTCATGTAACACCTTTTGCCCAATCTAGATGGGTTTGGATCGGCTTTGTCCTTCTCGTGATCCTCGTGCGAGTAGATTTCGTGCTTTAACACGTGGATCTTGTGCTTTCCGATAGCCGAAACCGAATCGATCTAGGTTGTTACGTGTTGCGGGTTCAAGCTTGCCAATGTTGGTATAAATCTTGAAATAACTGAGTATCATGCGGTAGATGCAGGTTTTTGGGTTGCTTTGGAGCTAGTCATCCGGTGGATTAGATTTCGAATCAATCTGATAGATTTATTCGCTTGGTAATGTTCGTTCCTTCTTCATGGACCCCGAATCGGCTGTTTAGCCGCATTCGGTTATGTTTCTTCACGAGTAGGGCACGTGCGTAGTTCATGCTTTAAATAACGTGTGCTTTTAGCTTTCCATATTTAGATTGTATTATGCGGTGGATAGATCTATTTGTGGAAACTGGTACGGTTCTCATGCAAGTTGTATCATGCGGTGGATAGATTTGCTTGGTGTCGTGCCCGACGGATCTTTGAGTACCTAGACATGTGGTAGACTAGTGCTTTGGATCTATGCATGCTTATTTATTACATGTTTATGTTCGTGCTTTGCTTCATTTATTTATTTAATGTTAGTTATCATGGGGATCGGTCATGACCTCGTGCACGTGCATCTTTGCTCAAACAAAGACCGATCACCGTCATGCTTACGTTATCCGTTCGGCAGTGTTATTTTTCTTTTTATAAGTTCCCGAATGGCTTTCAGTTTATTGACAGGTAGCTTTATATAGCTATGTGTCATCCCATCTGGCTTTATGGCCGTAAATATGGAACTGTCTGGTACCACCCGGCAAGTTCCAAGCTTTGGTATCTAACTGCTTTGTCTTTTGTTAATTTTCAGGAAAAATTGACTGGCACGTCTTGTGACTCTTTGCGCATGTGAAGCCAGCTTGTTCGACTTGTTGTGTGTTTGGCGCTAGGTGCACGTTTTGCGTCAACAGTTAGTAGCTGAATTTTCACTCTCATTGAGAGTGAGGATGACACTTAGAGGTTGGGAATTTTCTGATTTCTTTCTCAAACATACTACAATGCCATGCCAACCCGAGGGGGTTGGGGATACATATTTATAGGGCTGTTGGGGCTGCTAGCCAGCCAAACATATGCCGAATTCTAGTCTAAGATGCTAGTCTAACTGCTATCCTAGATGTTGCCTAACTGTTGCCATAAAGCAGTCCAAGATGCCGGGGAATACTACCCTGCTGCAGGCCTACACAAGTATCATGTGCTGCTGCAGCCCCACAAAGACCAACAGTACATAGATGCTAGTTTAACTGCTGTCCTAGATGCTACCTAACTGCTGCCATAAAGCAGTCCAAGATGTTGGGGAATACTACCCTGCTGCAGCCCTACACAAGTATCATGTGCTGCTGCAGCCCCACAAAGACCAACAGTACAGAAACTTCTGCAGCCGCACAAAGACCAACAGTTCAGACACTTATCCATCACTCACAGGTAGGGTTGAAAACGGACAGTTTCTATCCCGTTCCGTTCCGACCGTTTTTCTACATTATGCTTTTGTTCCCGTTTTTACCGAATTATAAAAAGTTGTCAGATTCAATTAATTTTAACTTCATTCTTCATTATTTTGTAGTAGCTTACTTTCATAAATGTAGAAAAATCCCGTTCCGTTCCGACCGTTTTTCTACATTTGTGATTCCGTGTTCGACCTTTTTCGACCGTTTTCATCCCTACTCACAGGTACCTGATGCTTATCATTATCTTTGCTTGCTTCCTAGCTGTTCCAATGGAGGTGTTAATTAATAATGTTTCATTATTTGTTTTTGATCATGTTCCAGGTGCATACGTTGGCAACAAGACCAGCAAGCATGTTTCTGAATTTGAGGCATCTGACTTATGAGATACTTCTTTTTACAAAACGTCCAAATAGCTACAGCGGAATCCTTCAGCTGTCTCAGCATTTGGCTTTTGCGCCACAGCTAGAGACGCTGGAAGTGCACGTGAGTTACTGTGTCTCCTATCTTGCTTTTGTTCATCTCTCTTTCTTACTTCCTTTGCTGCCAAACAGTAGCCAGCCTCCCGTTGGTTTAGCCATGAATGGACATAACCAGCGGCGAAGCCAGCCCCACATCTTAGGGGCTGCTTCTTCCTTCTTCCTCCTCCAGCCCCTTTTCCTCATCTTCTTCTACCTCCAGCCTAGGGGGGCTTAGGAGGGGCTCAATGGTGGTGGCAGCGGTAGGGGGGGCTCTAGCCCCGGCCGCCCCACCGCTGCCTTCGCCACCGGACATAACTGAAAAAAAAAAGGTAATTATTTGGCTATGTATTGCAATACTGACAGTTTTTTTTTCATGAAACAGATGATGTATAATGTGTCTGTTGGTCGCTGCTGGCGTGGTGAGGGAGTCTCCTACCGAATGCTGCGCCATGATCGCCTCAAGACGGTGTACATGAGCGGGCTCCGGTGTTTCCGGGCTCAGGTTGAGTTGCTGTGCGGCATCCTGGAAACGGGCGCTGTGCTCGAGCATGTGACCATCGATCCAATGGTGAGAGTACCATATAACCGTGACTTGAATTTACTACTATGAAATGGGCATGCTTTTCTTTGCATGCAGCAGAGACTTGGAACTTTTTAATTTGGATCATCCACCTGATTGAAGATCAGGACATAACAAACACTGGAATAACACGCTGCCATGGCGCCACTACTTGTACTAGACTGCATATCTTCCTGTGCCTCTTTGGAGTGTACCAACTCATCATCCCCCGTTAGCAGTGAGAAACAGGGTCAAATAGATTTCTCTAGATGGCTGTCACCATGGTTGTTTACCCAATGGCTAGAAACAGTGGCGAATCTAGGATTTTAGCTTAGGGTATGCCACTTAAAAAAAACATATCAATTCAGTAAATCCATTTTGTCAAATCTGTGATAATAGTAACATTGACAATATCCTTTGGTATACGCACTAACCACAACCACTAAGTAACACAACTCAGTTTCAGTCGTGCAGCAACAACACATTTGTATGCTTTCTTTATAAAATATGTATATATACTTGTATTGACCGGAATTGCGGGGTATGCCAGTGCATACCTGGCATACCCCCTAGCTACGCCACTGGCTAGAAATGGTGGATTTAGTGTATAGCTTCCACTTTGAGAATGGTAAAGACATCATGATCTGGAAGTGGTCGAAAAGCGGGAAATTCACAACTAAGTCGGTACATGACCACTTGTGTAGTGGGGGGACAGGGAGAAACTTTAATAAGCATATATAGAAAGCAAAAGTGTCATACAAAATCAAAAATTTGGCACGGCTGTTGGAAAACAATACCGTTCTCACCAAGGATAATATAATTAAAAGAAAGTGGATGGGCAATCCCACTTGCTACTTTTGTGATCAAAATGAAACAATAGACCGTCCTTTTCTTTTCAGTGTCCTATTGCCAAAACAATCTGGTGTGTGGTGGCTATATGCCTAGGTGCCAATAACATCCCACAAAACTTACAACAATACATGGCTTAGGTGGGGGTGTGGTTACCTGGTGGGGAAGAAGCTTATATCTTACGCCTTTCGGCAATCTGGTAAAGGAGAAACAAAACGTGCGTTGAAAAGAAACCCTTTGGAGATTATGATCCATGTTGGGGCTTTCATGACGTATTGGGTAGGTCTGTACAAAGGTGACATGTAGGACAAAATCGCAGAGGGAGTCAGGGCCCTGATGGCGTGTGCTCACAAGGTTTTTTTAATAAAGGATTATGAGTTCCGGCCTCAACAGTTCAAGGAACTGCCTGCAGCCAAACAGATACAACTCACATACCCAAAACAGCACATAGGCCGCACAATTCACACCGACTCGACCATGCACTCTTACAATGCACGACAATAATTAAAGTATGCAGATTACATCACAAAGTAAAACTAGTTATTAATACGTTAAGAGCATTCCACCCAAACTTATGAAATAACTCCAAAGCCGCAACCTCTAATGCACGACAACCATCCTTCAAAATAGTTCTCCCCTCTTGTTTAGAAAGGACGGACCAACTCCTGATTCAGAACGTCCCCCTAAATATCACCTGCAAAATAAACATATATTGTGATTTTTGGAAAAACAAATCATTCCTACTGATCCACACGACCCAGCATATCGCCGCCAAACCGATCAGCACAAGGTTCCTTTGCTTACTCGAAAAACTTCTAAGCCAAGGACAAAAAAGATGCTCCACTCCCTCCGGTTTTTTAACCCCAAACGTAAAACACACACTTCCCCATGCTTCTCCGCACAAAAGCAACATTTTGTACACCCCTTCCAATGTCTTTTAACTAAATTGTTCTTAGTTAACACAACCCCATTTCTAAGATACCAAAGGAAGATTTTAATCTTCAAAGGGATCTTGGCATTCCACGCCCAACAATTGACCAGAGTTCCTTCTCTCAAAACTATGTCATTGTACATATTCCTCACCGGAAAATTCTTATTGGCTGTCCAAATAAAGGAGTCATTGCGATCATTAAGATTCACCATCAGGACATTCCCCACTAGCTCGAGCCATTTGTCCCAACTGTCCCTCACTAAGGCACGTCTAAAAGATACATTCAATAAGGTAGTACTTAGTACTTGGGCAACCGACATATTTCTCTTTCTCACTATTTTGTAGAGACTTGAATATTTTACCATTAAAGGATCTTTTCCTAACCACGTATCCTCCTAGAATCTAGTCTCTCAGCAACACCCACGGTTGATGCCCCAAGTCTCATGGAGGTTCGAAGAGGAGGAAGAGGAATGAAAAATCAGAAGATCGTGCGAGCAAAAAAAAAAGGCATGTGGGATCGAGTTAATTTTGTTTTATCTCCAGTTGTGTAAGCTTGGAATCCCCTAAGAATATTAGGGTGAAAATTGCTCTAGCTAGTTGGCCTGAATCAGCCGTAGATTAGTGTCACTGGTGAACTCTGCTGTGTCTCTATCCCCTACCTCCTATCATGTATCGGATTTTGTATTTCCGTTCTTTGTTGAATGGCAATGGGGCTCGCCTCACGTCGGAAAAAAAAACCCGTGAGAAACAAAGCAGGCAACAAAAAACACGTAGCATTGGAGCTCTGATTTCTCAAAACATATCCGGTTTGGGTAAATGGGTCCACGTCACCCGTTAGGCCGAGAACCGTCTGATCCGGCAAGTTCACGATATCAGCCGTTCGATCACGGTCGGTTCGGGTCCCCCGCCCGTTAATGATAACTCCGGAAACTCGCGAAACCTCGCGAACCCCGCCACCTGCAGGCTGCAGCTCCACATCGGGCCTCAGCCTGGCGCCGTCGCGCCTCCGGGCCGAGTCCCGGCCGGCATCCGCCCACCTCCAAGGCGCGGCCCCCCACACCAGCGCCTACCGACGGAGGCGCAACCCGCCTCCCGCCGACCTGCGGCCGGCCCCCGGGCAAGCGCAAAGCCTGGCGTAGCTTGCCAGCCGGCTAGCTGCCACCGCCGTGGCCGTCCCCGGCCACCGTTGCCCCTCGATGCAGGACCAGCTGCCGAATGGCCGGAATCGACTCTGCCAAACCTGTTCCCCATGCTCAGTTCGTGAGTGAGGAAGAAAGCAAAAAAAGAAGACCAAGCAGCACAGCTCCAGGCCGCCATTGCTCGTGGTTGCAGGGCTAGAAGCCGCCTCCGGCCTCCATTCACCTCTTCACGAGAGCGTGCTATCCCAGGCTAACCCTAGCGCTACCCCTTGCCACAGGTGTGGCCGCCGGCTAGCCGGAATGGGCTCTACCAAGCCTGCTTCCCTCTCGGTTCGTGAAGAAGAAAAGGGGGAAGGAGGAAAAATGATTAGGGAAGTTCTCCAGGGTTCCCACTGCATATATCAAAACTTAGATGAATAGTGCTACATATGCTCATGTGGTGTGGGTTAATTCCTTAGAAGTTCAGGGTTCCAGTTACAAAGTGTTTGTCTTTAGTGGATTTCCCTTAAATCGGCTGAAAATCACAAATGTGTAGTAAATTGTCGGAAAAAAATAAAAAATGACACATCTGGGTTTGTTGAGCTCCGCATAGGTACATCTATGTTTTAGGACAGACTTTGCTACGGATGCTTGGCATAACAAGAAAAATGGTGGCCAAATTCGATGCCTACCTAGGATGAAGATGAACACGATTTGCAAAAATAAATACCTCAAATAAAATTTATCCTACTACACTCAGATGGATCAAGTCGAAGAAAAAAGACGCATCTACACTGCAAGTAGACCACACATACCGGCCAATCGCACCCACACCTCTCTAGGCACGGCACCCCATGTCAGCGCCTCCTCTGGGGAACCAAACGACATAAAAGGAGTACGGAAGGGAGGGACAAGAAGGGGAGGAGCGAAAGCAACGCGCAGCTGGCTGCCAGGCTCGCCGGAGGACGCGCCTCTACCACCAATGCGTGTGCGCCACCAAGACCACGCCAGGGAGAGACAGGGAACTAAAAAATAAAGGAACGAGAGAGGATGAAGTTTTTTCAGAAAAACCTTAGCCAAGAATAAAATCTCATTCAAAATTTGTGGCTTTAAATACTTCCATAAAAAGATTTCCTCCTTAAGATCCAGTCCAACCCCTTCCTCTTACAAAACTAATACAGTTCTACCTATTTATAGCGCTTGTTCGTTTGTCCGGAAAGACTTCCGTGTTAGCCCATGAACTTTAATAAAATTAGATTAGACACAAACCCTAAACGTTTAACCCTTCACCATTTCTTTATTTTAGCTTCAAAACATTACTCTTTTCCATGAAAGCATCTAACATCCATTATGACTCTTTACAATACATGGTATTCATTGTGGTATTAAATATTACATACAAAATTTATTACCATACCCACAACAACGCAAGAGGTATTCCGATAAATATATTTATTCTTCTATGTTCTAAAATTTCAGATACAAAACAGTTCAATTTCATTCATATTTAACACTAAAATATGAAACCATACATATGATCCATCTTAACAATGACCACATAATAAAAAGAAATCTCCTCTCATACCACGCTACACGAAACGGGTAATATTCCAAGAAAAAACATGTCACGTGCAGAGATGACATGCATCAAAACATAATACTAATTACACACAAGTAACAAAACTACAACATAATTTGACTTCTTTAAAAAGGATCTACCACTTGTCATCTACGGCAACGCCGCGAGGTTTTGTAGTTTTAGCTCGCGAGTTGGGTCAAGGGTCGTCGATGGCGTTGATGCCGGCCGGTGAGGGTGGGTTGGCGAAAACAAATTGAGTGCGCCCGTAAACAAGTAGTTTTTTTGGATTTGATGGTTGATCATGGATTTGTTTTTTCCTCCTGCCGGTCGCTGTCGGCCCCTCGTTCTTCTTTGCCGCCCCGCGCTCCGGCTCGGGCTCGGGCGGCCGGCTCATGTGGCGCCGACGCGGTGCCGGACCGCATAACCGACGCCCACAAGCAGGCTTGCCTGGCTCCACGCCCCCATCCCCAAAGGCCGTCTTAAGCTACTATCCCTACTAAATTCGGTGGAGGAGCCCGTAAGGCCTTGTTCGGTTAGCCCATTCCCGGCCGGGAATGTGGGGCCTTGTTCGGTTTGAGGAGGAATGGAGGGGATTAAAGGGGATTGGGAGGGATTAAATCCTCTACAAGTCAAAATTCACCTCAATCCCCTCTAATCCCCCTCAACCCCCTTGTGGAGAGGATTAACCGAACAGGCTCCTAAGATTGATTCCCAACCCGAAACCCGCTCGTTGACCCAACTCAGCCTGGGAACGAAACCTCTGCTTCGTTGGGGTGGAAAAATTCCTCCCGACGCGACGCGACGTGAGGGTTGAGTCGGCACTCGGCACTGCGGCAGACACGAAGCAAGGGTAGAGGGGCGGCGGCGGAGGAGCGGGTTGGCGAGCAAAAGGACCCAGGACGGACGGGCGTCAGGTACAGTGATTCCAACCTACGGCGACCGTTCTCCACGGCGACCCCTCCCGATAGCGGCTCGTCCCGGCGGTGGCAGTGGTTAATCGACGCCGGCACGGCAGGTCGCCGGCGACGCCGGCGTGGTCTTCTCCTTCAGAAACCCTTCCCTTCCGGTGGTCGTCTTCTCGCCGGTGAGTAACCCGTGCTCGCCATCCACCTCCTCTCTCATAGTGCTAGGGTTCTCGATGGACATGGCCCGATCTAGAATTCAGTTGCTAAGATCCAGTTCTTGAATATTGATTCTTGATTTATCACTTGTGCTCGTGTTGGCAAATCAATTTGAGGTGTGAGGTGAGGAGTTGTTCACGGAGGATGCATGAGTGTCCGATGGCACTAGTGATGGTTAGCATTCATATGATGGTTAAGACAAAGTATGACGACTGCTACTAATTAAAATGATGCATTGACTTTCTCTTTGGAGTCTGAATTAAAATGTTACTTGGACCACTACAATCCTCCAATGATGATTGCCTCCAAAGTTGCATTCACCGGTCAGAGTTCAGGTGACGCTGCTCCACTTTGAAGTACTGCTTTGAGGTATCTTCGGACACTAAAAGTCACTCGGTTGTGTTCTTCAGGCTAGCTATCTTCCGTAGATAGTATTTACAAGGATTCTTTTACCTACACTTCTGTACAACATATGCTCTACAAAAGCCTTTAAATAGCAGGAACTGTCACAAGGACAACGACAATGATGCCTTTGGGATTTCTAGGGGATCATACGTGTGTTTCCTCCATTCAAATGTTTCCCACCTTGCTCCAAAGTGGGTTTTCCACTGCTATCTTTCAGGATCTTACCAAAGACTTCCTCCAGTTGTTGAGGATGCCTGTCCTGTTTATGATGACAAAACCTTCAATGTAGTCAAAGGTGTTCTCAGACATGATCAATATCTCCTGGTCCTCGGTGAAGCTTGCAAAATCCGAGTAAAGAACTCTGATCCACCTTACCTGACATTCATTTTATACATCAATTTACTAAATCACTGCATGTTCTATTGAAATGAAAATTGAATGTTCGTTTAACTGAATTTCTTGTTGGCTTACCATCTTGGGAGCGGGCTCAAGAGCAATCCTTGCTCAGATCCCGAACTGACCGAGACCACCAAGAGCGTCGTAGAAGAGATCAGAGGTCTCCTCAGGCGAGCAGGTAACAACATCTCCTCTTCCTGCATTTGGTAGCCACGACAAGGAAATCGATCGGCTACTGTTTCATCGTTGGTATAGTTGGATGCTTAGCGGGTTCGTTTGAGACCTGTTCACAATCTCCAGTTGATTGACATTGCTGACATGCGGTCCGTCGCGGAACGCCTGGCTAGGCCTGCTAACGGGGACTAACCCGCCCCAAACCCACCCCAATGTAGCGAACATGGCCTCATATGCCATTAGTTCGAGTTTGATTTTGGTGATTCATGACAACATGATCATTGGGACTAACCTTATTGTTTCAGCATGTCTTTCTAGACATTTCTAGGTCCCAAGGATGCAAGAAAACTACATGCAAAAATGAGCAAAACAAGGGTCAAAACCGAGCTAGAAAAGGAAAAGAAAAGACACCGTCGGATGAACCGACGGTCCCTCAAATACAAGCGTCGGTGCAACCGTCAGACGAGTTGATGCACAGGGGCAAACCCTAGGTACCGTCGGATGAACTGACGGTCCATTATTTAGTAGCGTCAGACGAGTTGCAGAGGAAGAGCAAGGAAGACAGTAGCACCGGATGATCCGATGGTCTGAGTGGGGACCCCGTCGATCTATCCGACGCTCAGTTTGAATTCATACAGAGACGCGCCAAGACGAAGCCTTCAGCACCAGATGATCCGACGCCTTGGTGAAGGTGAAGCGTCGGTCTATCCGATGGTCAGTTGGAAGCTAACAGAGGCGACTTGGACGTGAGGTCTTCAGCACCGGATGATCCGACGTAGCGTCGGTGCATAGCGTCGAAGCAGTTGTGTCAGAGAACCTCAACGGCTACGTGACATGGGAGGGGCACCGGATGAACCGACGCCCTGGAAAATATAGCGTCGGATCATCCGACAGTACTATTTTCAGTGGACGTTAGCCAACGGCTAGTTTGATGCCTTGGGCTATTTATACCCCCTCCACTCACCTATTTGAGGTTGCTGGATTAAGTGGAAGTGCAGAGAAGTTGAAGACACATTCAAGATCATATCCAATCCATCCAAGTGCTTAATTGCTCATCCTTAGACTTGCATATGCTTTGTGTATGTGCTTAGTGCTAGGCTTAGCTTAGAGCTGAGTGAAGTGCAAGGTTGTGCCAACCTTGTGAAGTGATTCTTGAGTGAATCTAGTTGTACAAGGTTCGCCGGAAGCCTTGGGGCCTAAGTGGCTCACCGGCAATCGTCATCGACCCTCCGGCTTGGTGTGGAGCGGCGAGGACACTTTGTGCGGGGGACGTGGAGACCCCCTTCCTTGGTGGAGAAGCTCCTTAGTGGAGGCGGCATCAAGGTGACCAAGGGAGCTTGACAAGTGCCTAAGTGGCTAGCCTTTGTGGCGAGTCAAGTGGTGCTCTTGGGAGAGACTTGGTGACCGTGAAGCAATACTCTTGTGTGAGTGCTTCAACAACGTGGACTAGGGGTGGCTTAGTGCCTACCGATACCACGGGATAAATCGCGTGTCAAGAGTTTGCTTCCTCTCATCCCCTTTACGTTTCCGCATTTACTCTATTGCAATCTTTACTTGCCTTTACTTTCCTAGAGTAGTATCATGCTAGGGTTGGCTATAGGTTGCAAACCTTTGTTTGGGATGGGAGTTTCACACTAGAACAACCTTAGTTGCACATCTAGATAGTTGTTCTAGTTTAACTTTGTGTAATTTTAGTGAAGACATAGGTTAAAGTTTTTAGTTGCCTAATTCACCCCCTCCCCCTCTTAGGCTAACATGCATCCGATTCCTTACACCCAACCCGCATGTAATGACACAATGGTGGGCTGGTCAACCCACCCCGCCCCACAAACATAGCAACCCACCCCACCCCACCCCACCCCGCCCCGTCTGTGCGGGTTCGCTTTCACAAAACAGAGTAGAGAGCTGTCACTGTCACACCGTCCTGCCCTGTTTATAATGAACCATTTGTGGTACTAGTAGCTAGCATCTGAAATTTGATGAGTCGTTCAGCATGAGTTGTGGGTGCTAATTTCTTATCACAATAGAACAGAAACAGATTCACTTGCTTGGATGAACAGCCATAAATTTTCATCATCATTATCTTCGTACTAGTATATATTTCAAGCAGCGAGGCCAATTGAAGCCTATGCTCAGTTGCAGGAAGCTGAAATAGAGACGGTGGAGACATAAAATCTCATCCCCAAATTATTACTGCCCATCTCAAATTACATGGAAAAATTGAAAATAAAATGAACATGACAAGTTCCTTTTTTTGGATAACTCCAGTAGCATGATGAGCAGTAGCTGTGAGCAAAGCACATCAGCAGAAGCTGTCTTCATCTATCAGCTCTGCAATGAGAAGTAGTGCAGTCAATTTGCAAAATATATATATATATATATATATATATATATATATATATATATATATATATATATATATTCCAAAAACACGAGAACAACTCGTCTGGCGTATTGAATTACAAGCACGAAAAGGACTCGTCTGATGCTTCTCCAAAAACACTGTTAGTATTCCTAATTCCTAATCAGGAAACAGATAGTAGGGATTGGAGAAAGAGAAGGGAACGGGATCTGTACGGCGTGGTCAGAGGCGGCTTGGCCGTGATGCCGTCGGCGTTCAATACCGTGAAGGAAGAATTGAATGCCTACAGCACCTCCCCCATAGGTCTTGCAAGAAGAGGAAGAGACTCATCCATTGAGGAAGAGGTGATGTGGAGAAGATGAAGAGGCGAGGTGCAATAGGAGTACCTCGATCCGTGGACGTCGGAGGAGGACCTCGCACGGGAGGTGCCGCCGGCGGCGGGGCAGCCGGAGGCGGTGTCGCCTCGCAAGTACGCGAGTCGCGAGTCGCGCCGTGATGCGCGAGGTAGAAGAATCCCCACCCGCCCCAACCCGCAAATGAAGAATCCCCACCCTGCCCCAACAAATTGGTCTTTCAACCCGTTACTACCCACACAAATGAATCCCCACCCTTAAACCCGCCCCGAAATCCCCATCTCACCCCGCCCCACTATCAGGTCTACGCCTGGTCGTTGTCCAGTTGATTAATGTCTCTATTTAACATATTGAACCTTATTTTGCCTTGTTGGATTGTCTTCCTGACAAGCATTTGTCTTGATATGGAATGGGGCATGGAACTTAGATAATCCGATATGGCTTCACTAATTTGATATAGTGATATGGTACTTATGATAATCTCATATGGCTTCTTAAGATATGGTTTAAGCCCCTGTTTGCATGATTCTCATTTGGCCTACAATTGTGCTATGCTACTATAATACTTAATTTCTTTTCCATTCATGTACATTATTTCCTGCACATATTATTTTTTGGCTCTTCTAACGATTCAACTGTGGTGCAGACTTGGTCAGATTTATCTAGGCACAGGTACAATTTCATGGGCGTTAGTTATTCTTGTACAAACAGCTCAAGCGATACTGTCTAGTCATATGATCATGTTTGATAGCTATATTATGATGTTCTTCAGGATATGTAGTTAGTCCATCTGGGATCAGGTTTACCTTCTTTGGATCATTCACCCTTTGGTAGTCCCTTCATGTATGTACTTTGCGTGTATATATTATATGAATGCATCACCAGTGTATATATGGAAGCTTAACAAAATATGTGCATGAGTGTATTTATGGAACTTCTACACATCGCAGCTTGTATTTCTAAGAAGCAATCTCTGTCTCAATCCTAGTCAAAACGAACACAGGGTTTGAAGACAGGGATTACAGGAACTAAGGGATTTGTCCCCCATAGGGGTTCGGTGGCATGGGAGGGATTCACCCAATCCCTCTCTGGGTAACTTCCCTTTGGGGGTTTGATCCCTAGCTGCCGAACAAGGCCTAATGAATTGTTATCCAAAGTTTGAGGGACCTTCGTTCTACAAAGATATCACATACTTGTTACAGATGCGTAAGAAATTTACAGATAGCAAATTAGTGTGGCTCAAAAAGTAAATTTCAGAAACCCGATATAGCATCAGAAAATTCCTGCTATACGCTTTGCAAAATTTACTACTACTACTACTCTTCTTTGGTTGGTGTGTGCGTGTACGCGCACACGTTTCCAGTTCCCAAATGGATTTGTTGTCACTTATCTTGGTCCGGAGCTGGCTAGCTGCTTAGTTGACTGGACCTCTTCACTTACCAATCCGTGAGTGACACGGACAGCAATTATCAGGAGTCCTGTGAAATGATATTTGTTGACTAATGAATGCATATACAAACCCGTCTTGCAAGTTACTAGTGGTCTCTTCCTTTATTGAATCTTCCACTTCAGTCCAACCATTGCTATGTCTGTATCTCACTGTTGCTTTATTGGCATATGTTTACAGGAGCAGAGACTTGGAGAATCCAAAATGCGACCATCAACTTAAACTCATGGATTAAAGCCTTGATGGGAACTAGCACTTTGGAAGCTTGTCAGCTCATCCGTTCATTGGACAATGGCTACCATTAGCTGGGTGTTACTACTCTGTCTTGCACAGATCCACACACTACTCTCCACCTCTATCGTCCAACATGCTCATGCTCATGGTGGTAACCTCAGCCACCTTCATGTTCCCTTTCTTTGCCATCCAGACCAAGCTAAGGCACTCCTCCAGCTGAAGAAGTCCTTCTCCTTCCGTGGATCAGCCACCCGGCTTTCATCATGGAGAAATGACATCGACTGCTGCTTATGGGAGGGTGTCGGCTGCGATGACTCCTCTGGTAATGTCACAGTGCTCGACCTCAACAATCGTGGCATATCTAGTCATGGCTTGGACCCTGCTGTCTTCAGCCTCACATCGCTTCAGTACCTGGACCTCAGCATGAATGATTTCAGTTGGAACAAGGACAACTTGGTGTTGCCAGACAACATCCCTGCTACTGGATTTGAGATGTTGGCAGCTTCGTTAACTCACCTAAACCTTTCCAATCTGGGCTTGCAGGGCAAGATACCAATTGGCATCAGTAAGCTCGTGAACCTTCACTCTTTGGATCTTTCCACCTCCTTTGGTTGTGAGTCTTCCATCCCTCTTTCCTGTTCCACCTCTTTTGACAGTTATAATGATCTGCGGGAACCTGATTTCGATACACTAGTGGCAAACCTCAGCAATCTAAGGCAACTCTACCTTGATGGTGTGAATTTGTCTCGTAGTGGAGAAGAATGGTGGGAATCTCTTGCTACATCTGTTCCTCATCTTGAGGTACTTAGCTTGGCTCATTGCAATGTCAGGGGTCCTATTCGTAGGTCGCTCTTGAGACTCCAGTCTCTCACTGTGATCAACCTGCAAGGAAATAACTTGATAAGTGCCGGTCCATTTCCCGATTTCTTTATGGATTTTCTCAACCTAACCGTGCTTCAACTTTCCGGTACTAATCTTGATGGGTGGTTTCCCCCTAGACCCTTTCAGTCGAAAAATCTGAGGGTTCTTGATCTGTCCGCTAATCAGAACCTCACAGGGCATTTGCCAAAGTTATCTGATGCAAGTTCTCTAGAGACTTTGAGACTAGCTGCAACCAACTTTTTGTATGACAAACCAACATCTTTAAGAGGTTCCAAGACATTGAAGCAACTAAGTCTTGATGGAAGTTCAGATCATGTGGATTTTCTCTCTTCATTTGGTAGGCTTGGGTCTCTATCCCAGCTGGACCTCGTGTTGAAGTCAGTGAGTGAGTTGGAATCAACTTTCTCATGGATAGGAAAACAAAAGAACTTGAAAAGCTTGACACTCGTTGGATGCGACTTCCATATGACAACTCCTCTTTCAGTGGGCAACTTCAAGACCTTGAGAAGCTTGACCATGTTTGAATGTGATGTCCCTAGTTCAATACTCTCTGCAATTGGCAACCTTATAGACTTGCAAACACTGAAAATGGATGGATGCGGAACATATGGCCCAATACCATCTTCTATTGGCAACCTCACAAATTTGAGACACTTGAGTATCTCAAGTTGTCCGTTTTCAGGGCAAATGTTGACTGTAATTGTGAACCTCACTAGATTGGAGACTTTGGAAATCAATAATCTTGATGAGTTCCTGGGTATAATACCTTCTTCTATTGGGCAGCTCAAAAAATTGACATTGTTAAATCTAGCAGTATGCAATTTTGCTGGGAGAATACCAAGTTCAATTGCTAATTTGACCCAGCTAACAAAACTGGTTCTTTCATATAATATGGGTTTCAGTGGTAAGAACATATATACTCTTATCCCTTCCTTTTTCTTATCATGACTTTACACTTATGTTTACTTATTAGGTTAACTTTTTATCCCTTATGAGTAGTACTAATGTACATCCTTAAACTCACACCAATGCCAGACTTGCCTGGCCATTGCTAATTATCAATTATACAGATCCAATGAGATTTATTTCAGAGTTACTCATGGCACTGACTTTGATGAATATATAGGATTGTGCAAATAAGCTGAGGAGCATAGTGCACCTGGGCCGGAGAGTAGTGTTATGAAAATTGTTATGTAACGAAGTTCGTTAGCAAGTACTAGCCCATCAACCTTTAGTCCTACACAGGCTAACAATTTTAAAATCCAATGTATTAGACATTTATTTAACAATTAGACACCACTAACTAGTAATCAAGATTGTTTAGTTACTTGCTACTCTCATATTTAATATTTTAACACAATATTCATATAGATGTATACTTACCTTTGTCTGGTTCCGATAGGCTTTTAATTATTAATTACTTTGTACAATTTGTATTCACATTCATATAGTTTATTCACTCAGCATTGTACCTTCCTACATCGTGTTTAAAATGAAAAACAGTTTTTTCGTCACTTCCTCCCACACATGTATAAACAACCTACATGGTGACACCCATCATGCACATATACCTTAAGATCGATTCAAAAAAGCATAAATCTTAAGTTAGTATTCATGTATTAATATTTAATAATGACATAAATAAATAATTTTGAATCATATATTAGTTTACTTTTTGATATTTATATATAATAACATACAAATAGTTAGATTAAGTTTTAGGTGTGTTTACTTTAGATTATTTTTAATAACGATATATGTGGCTAATTCATATAAATATTTAGAAGAGTATTTAAGTTATTTTCTATTTTTTATAATGACTTGTATGGGTAATTTAGACATAGATTATAGGGTTACTTCTGGAGTGCAGTCCATCCGCGTCACTATGGACGTTAAGCACCTCCTAGGCAGTAGTTATAGGTGTCTCCGGTTTTTTCTTTTTCATATAATTGCTTGCCTTTTGCACCCTTCGTTCCACGCATCTTATCTGCTTCACCTTCACAATTCTTCCCTCTCATATGTGCTTAAATGCTAATTACTGCAAACTCTTAAGCGCACCTAAGCACTCTTAAGCACTATGAGGAGGGTCAACGCTCGCTTAGCGCCTAGCTCTTTTTAAAACCTTGGAAAATATAATAGATAAATGGCTATGATTGACCAATGGCTATGATTATTACAGTGATTGGTGTTCGGAAGTTTCTTTTTTTTTTTTTGAAAATTCTAGGATTTATCTTTTTTCCTAGCGCATCTCGTGAGGATTAATGCGGTGTCTCCAATTAAAAAATGATGGCACATAGCTAACCGTAAAAAATGTTGCCTTAACCTCTCTTTTTTTATTAAAGATTTTAATACAATACTTATATAGATATATATTTATTATCTTTATCAATTGTGTGATATAATTTATTTAGTAATTACTCTATAATGTTTCATCCACATTTATAATTTTTCCTTTTTTCACTTTGCGTCAGGTATGTGCTTAAATCTGTTTAATGTATCCTAAGTTTGAGCTCTATTTTTATTGTCTTCTACTGTTTGCAGGGGAAATTCCATCTTCTATTTTCTCTCTTCCAGAATTACTTGAACTGGACCTTTCCTGGAACTATCTTTCTGGCCCAATACAAAATTTTGACAAAGCTTCTTCTTCACAGCTGGAGTCTGTGGACTTGAGCAACAACGAATTCTCAGGTCATATTCCTAAGGAATTCTTTCAACTGAAAAGCTTGAAACGTCTCGATATTAGTTCGAACAATTTTGTTGGTCTAGTGGACCTTACCTTGTTTTGGAGATTGAGTAAGCTCACTAGTTTGCATCTTTCCAACAATAATTTGAGTGTCGTGGAAGGAGAAGGCCATAGTCCTTCGCCTACAGATTCCTATGGACCTAATGAGTTAGGGCTTGCGTCTTGCAACATTTCCCAATTTCCAAGAACTTTGAGACGCATTAAGTACATGTCACATTTGGACCTTTCACACAATAAAATCAGTGGGGGTGTACCCATTTGGGTCTGGGAGACATGGAGTAGTAGCCTTAGCTATTTGGATCTTTCACATAACATTCTCACTAGCCTGCAACTTACTTCAAATGTTCTCCCTTTTACTACTACACTACAAACTATTAATCTTAGTTTTAATAGATTTCGAGGACAGATTCCTATGCCAAACTCATCAGCACAAGTATTGGACTATTCAAACAACAACTTCTCTTCCGTGGTTCCAAACTTGACTCTGTATCTTAATTACACCAGTTATCTTAGCATGTCCAAAAATTTTATAAGTGGCCATATACCTATCTCAATTTGCAATTCCACACTTTCTGTCCTTGACCTATCACATAACTACTTTAAAGGCCCCATTCCATCTTGTCTCATAGAAAGTTCTTGGTTACTAGTTTTAAATTTGAGGAACAATCACTTTGAAGGGAAATTTCGTGGCAATATTACAACTGGATGTGCTTTACAGACTATAGATTTACATGGCAATAAGATTGATGGGCAGCTTCCCAGGGGACTTTCTAACTGCTCAGACTTGGAGGTTCTGGACTTTGGAGGCAACCGAATAACTGACACTTTTCCTTCTTGGTTGAGGGGCCTTCCTAACCTTTCTGTGATGATCCTGAGGTCAAACCAATTCTATGGCTCAATATGTGATATGGTTTGGTATAATAAGTCTGATCAATGCTTCTCTAGCTTGCAAATTATTGATCTTGCCTCAAACAATTTCTCTGGGAATTTGACATCACAATGGTTTGCAAATTTGAAATTGATGATGACTGAGGCAAGAAGTACAGGGGAAATTACCTCTGCTGGAAGTGCGTCCCCTCTAGGATGGTATCAAGATTCTGTTGATATCGTGTACAAGGGATCTTATGTGTTCTTTGAAAGGATCTTGACTACTTTAACAGCAATTGACTTGTCAAACAATATATTGGAGGGTGGCCTTCCTAAATCGATTGGCCGGCTTGTGTCACTACGCATGCTGAATATGTCACACAATGCCTTCACAGGAAAAATCCCAGCCCAACTTGGTGGAATGACCGATTTGGAGTCGTTAGACCTGTCCTGCAACCAAATCTCAGGGGAGATCCCGCAAGCGCTGACCAATCTCACCTTTCTTGACGTCCTGAACTTGTCAAACAACCACCTGGTGGGGAAGATACCGCAGTCGCATCAGTTCTCTACATTCGACAGCAGTTCGTTTGGAGGAAATGCAGGGCTATGCGGGCCACCATTGTCCAAGTTACCTTGTGGATATTCACCTCAAACTCCTGGTGCGGCTGCACAGGTAAACGAGTCTTCACATCACGTTGATGTCGTCCAGTTTCTCTTCGCCGGGATCGGCTTCGGTGTCGGATTTGCAGCTGCTATTGTGGTGAGATGGGGCCGGATCGGGAGATGGTTTACTGCAACTGTAAGAGCTTCACAGGCTTGATCGCTGCTGGAAGCCGGGAAGGTGCTGGACTCTGTTTCCAGATGCATCGACAACACTTTGTTGTTCAATGTAAGATGGCTGTTTGATGCTAATTGCTAGTCTTGTTAAGTATACTGCTTAGTTATTCACTATCTCCTCCTAAAACTGATGATGAGAAAAGGCCATTCTTGACTGCGGGTGTCCTGGCTCTCTGTGATAGAGATTTCGAGCTGTGCAGTGGTAGCAGCAATCAGTCCATAGAAACAAGCAATCAAGGAGTCAATTGTTGTACACGTGCAGATATTGTGTACTAATACGTGTCACCGAGCTTGTAACGTGTCAATGTGTCATTGTAAGTCTGAAGTCTCTATTTTCTTGTTCTGAACCTGAGACAGGCCAATTGTTGTGAACCTGTTTTCCTGTGCAGCCGCTGCCTTGGATTCTGGCTTTTCTTCTTCTTCTTTCTTTCTTTTTCGAAATATAAGCACGCATGGCTTCTCCTCGGGGATGTCAATGTGGACGCCGCGGACGGTTATAGTTTAGTTTTGCTAAATTTGAGATCCACTGTTTTTTAAATTGTAAAAAAAATAATGTAAAATAAAAAATTCCTACTTTCTACTGAGCCAACCTAATTTACTCACATATAGGCCCAAACATGGCAGCCCAGGCCTGCGTCGAAAAGAACAACTGCATGCACACGTTGAGCGCGCCATGAGAACGACCGGCCTCTAGCCCAGCAAATAAATGACCTGGAAGTTATCTCAAATGATAACTAAGAACAGGCAAGCATTTTTGGGTTGTATCCGAAGACATGGAAATGGATGTTTTTATGTCAGCAGACCAAGCCAAAACTGATGGACTTGTCAATATTGTAGGGGATGAAATGATTGACGAGCACTGCGATACATCCGGTGTGGTTTCCAGAAATGTTTAAGGATTGGTAGTGGCTGGATTTCTTGTAAATTTATTTCAAACCACAATTCGGATTTTATGCTATTTTATAGAAAATAGAAATACTTCATGATGATGAATCATCAAGTTAACTGGATTTTCCAGGATTTATCGGTGTTATGCGTTAAGTGGTAAGCGACGTTCCCGTCGACGACGAGGCGTCAATGATGACTTCGGGAATCTCCAGATCTGCCGGTGTTCAGTCCTTCGGAAGTGCTCATAGGGGTATGGTTTGCGTACATGTATTCATAGGGGTGAGTGTGCGTTCGTGTTGTGAACGTCTGCGTTGTACTGTGTGATTCTATAAGAACTAATTGATCATGCTAATTTTTTATTTTCTAAGCACCTGACAATTGTTTTTTTCAACATATAAAACTCAAATTGTATAAGAAATTAATTAATAATGGTCACTGGAATTTAAAGTTTAAACATAAAGATCTAACAAGCTATACCTGAGCATTTTTAGCCCGACCGGAACTCGGCCCGCCCGCAGACCTTACTAGACGGGCTTGACACAGATCTTTGTGACAGAACCGCCCAAGATAATTCAGTATTATTGCCTAAACCACTCCTTTTGGTCATTAGGCGATAATACGGGGGTATCCTGTCGTCTCTGCCGGGTCAAGCCCGGTAAATCACGAGTAACCTGGATCACAACATTCATACATCAAAACTCACACGAAAGCGAGTCCAGAGACTACATCATCATAATTATATTACATCGGGTTACTTTATTACAAACCGAGTTCATTGCATAAAGTAAATGGTTCAGAGTTTAATACACACAACGTAAATAAAATACTACACGACATAAGTAACATCCAAGGAGGCCATCCGAGATGTCACTAGGGTAGAGATTTTGAGAAAGTGTCACTCGGCGGAGTACGATGGACACTACAACCATTTTCGAACCCAAGCAAAAGTATGGTCAAGCGGATTCTTTTGGCCGGAGATGCATGAAGATACTAAAAGATATGTAGCATCATGCCCCGAATGCCAAAGAACCGGAAACATCTCTCAGAGAAATTCTATGCCTTTGAAATACAACCTACAAATCGATATATTCGATGTATGGGGTATAGACTTCATGGGGCCTTTCAAAAACTCATGCAGATATGAACATATTCTGAATTTTTCGAAAGCGAATACCACCGCTAGCAACTCCTTTTCCGTAGTGGTATCATTTAATTGCGCCCCACTAAGAGTTTTGCTAGCATAGTAAACGGCGTGAACTCGGCCTTCCTTTCTTTAACCCAAAACCGCGCCTACGGCGTAGTCACTTGCGTCACACATGATCTCGAAAGGTTGGCTCCAATCCGGAGGTTGAATAATGGGAGCACTCACCATCGCACTTTTCAAGGTCCGGAATGCCGCTAGGCACTTCTCATCAAAGTCGAAAGCCACATCCTTTTGAAGAAGATGTGTTAAAGGCTTAGTGATCTTTGAGAAGTCCTTAATAAATCTTCTATAAATCTGGCATGGCCTAGAAAGCTCCTTAAGGACTTAACATCCGTCGGAGGTGGGAGTTGCTCAACCATTTCTACCTTAGTCTTGTCCACTTCAATGCCTCTCTCGGATATAACATGTCCGAGCACTATGCCTTGCTTAACCATGAAGTGGCACTTTTCCCAATTTAACACCAAGTCTACCTCCACACACCTCGTGAGGACCTTTTCCAAGTTTGCCAAGCAATCCATGAACGTCTTCCCATAAACGGAAAAATCATCCATGAACACCTCGACAATTTCTTCGATGAATTCCGAAAATACGGCCATCATGCAACGTTGAAAAGGGGGCGGAGTGTTGCATAGACCGAAGGGCATCCTTCTATATGCAAACGTTCCGTAAGGGCATGTAAATGTTGTTTTGTGTTGATTGTTTGGGTGAATGGGAATTTGCATGAACCTCGAGTACCCATCGAGAAAGCAAAAATAAGTGTGGTTTGCTAATCTCTCGAGCATCTTGTCGATGAACGGTAGGGGGAAGTGATCTTTCTTCGTTGCCTTGTTAAGCTTACGATAATCAATACACATCTGCCACCCGGTCACGGTTCTTTGTGGTATCAATTCGTTCTTCTCATTCTTCACCACAGTCAAACCTCCTTTCTTTGGTACACAATGTACCGGGCTCACCCATTCGCTATGCGGGGAAGATGATTCCGGCATCAAGTAACTTGATGACCTCTTTCTTTACTACCTCTCGCATGGCATGAGTTAGCCTCCTTTGGTGGTCCACTATGGGCTTACATTGGTCTTCCATTGGTATATAATGAGTGCAAAATGCTGGGCTAATACCTTTGAGATCATTAATCGAATATCCAATCACCTTCCTATGTTTTTTTAATAAAATCAGCAACTTCTCATTTTCTTCGGGACTCAACTCGTCGCTCACGATGACTGGATAGGTCCTATCTGGGCCCAAAAATTCATACTTTAATCCTTTGGGCAAAGGTTTAAGGTCTACCTCGGGTGCTTGTGGCTCCTCGGGTTTTATTTCTCCTATGTCCTCAAATTTTCCTTCCTCCACGCTCCCATCATGTGGTTCTAAGCCTTTTGTTGCTTCTTCTAGTTCTTCATCTTGTTGATTACTAATTTGATTTTCCATCGCTCTTTGCAGCGGGTCTCTAAGGGTTTCAACAAAACAAAGGCTACCTATCTCTTCTACTTCTTCATCTTCAGGAGGAAAAGGTGTAAGGTGTTTAGATACGCGAAGAAAATTATATGTGTACTTTGTTCCATTAAGGTTCATCGTTACTTTGCCTTCTCCGACATCTAACACGGCATCAACCAACTTAAGAAAGGGCCTACCAAGGATTATGTGATCATGATTACTATGGTAAGCATCGATAACAAAGAAATCGGTTGGTATACATTTTCCAGAGATTTTTACTTTCATGTTGCAAGCAAAACCTAGAGGTTTAATAGTTCTACCATCTCCCACAATTAATTTCGTTGATGTTGGAGCTAAGTCTAGGTTGTGGTCTTGAACTTTATCGTAAATTTTAGAAGATAGGACACTTACTTGGGCTCCGATGTCGCATAAAGCTTTACATTGAACTCCGTTGATCTCGCAACTCAAGCGTGGTGCCATCTTCTCTTCTTCTTCGGATCCTATCGAGTGAATTTCGGTGAGGCGAGTGTATGGTGATGCTTCGGACTTGATCCCCATGATTCTCTTCACCTCGGCTATGTGTTCCGGATCCACTTCATCATCTCCAAAGAGCTTTTGAAAGATCTCACCGGTGGTTTCAAGGTCGTATGATTCTTCCGTTTTCCTTTCTGGTGGGAAATCCACTTCCAGTGCTCTTGCCATTCCCTTTTGATTAGGGAACAATCTTCTCTTGTCGAATACTTCTCCGTAATCGATAGGAACCCAATCCATTGGTTTGAACTCCTTTAGTGGCTTCGTGCTTGACATGCTTCTCTTGATTGTCTCATTTGGTACGACGAAGTCAACGCTCGGGGTAGTTCTTGACTTGATGTGCTCTTCTTCAAGCTTTTCCGGGATTGGCTCCTCTTTTGTGACTTCCGGGGTTGCCTCTTTAGAAAATTCAGCACACTTCTTCTTCCTTGAATTGTATTCCGGCTCTTCCGCAAGTCTTGTTTCCCAATCTCTTCGCATGGCAGCCGCTTTACTAATTTTTTGTAGGAGTTGGGCGGCTTTCGTGAGTGTTTTCTCCATGAGATCCCCACCTGCACACATTTGGACGTGTTGCATGCAACTAGGGGTTAGGGAAAAGAAAAATGTATGCAAGAGTACGTCACCGGAGAAGCCGAGTCTTGGTCCTTGTTCGATTAACTCATTAAACCTATCCCAAGCTTGGTCTATCCCTTCCTCTTCTCCTTGCATGAAAGTGATCACTTGCCTCCTTAGATGTTGAACCTTGCTAATTAGAAAGAACTTCTCGCAAAACTTCTTTGTCAACTAGTTCCAATTGCCTTCAACTTCAAAGGACGCAAACGAGTACCATGTCTTTGCATTGCCGGCAAGTGAGTAGGGAAAGAGATTCCATTTGAACCATTCATCGGGAACTCCTTCTTGATGCACCGTGTTGCATAGCGTCGTGAAATGCCTTATATGTCTATATGGGTTCTCCGTAACCATCCCTTCGAATGGGTTTGCCGCCGCCATCTCGATGATCTTAGATTTAATCTCATACTTGGTCGCTTCGAGCTTCGAATCCGACTCTTGTACTTTTATGTCTTCACATCGAGGGCTAGCGTAATCCCTTAATGATTTCTCCGGTTCTTCCACAGGTTGATTGACGAACGCCATCTAGACAATAAGATAAAAATAAAAACAAAACGAAACAAGTGGTTTTCTAGATAATATGTGTTAGATATAGCAAACAAAAGATAAACTAAATTATAAAACTAAGTTAGATGCAAACCAAATGATGTAAACTAGCTTGCTCCCTGGCAACGGCGCTAGAAAAAAGGGGCTTGTTGGCGGATAAAAGACGTATCCCTCTACGATCCGCAAGCGTACAGACCCCACACCTTTTTCACCACGGGATTCCCAAGGTTCTTGTCAATCCGCGGAGCAAGGGGATTACAAGCGTTCGATCTACCTTCACACTCTAACTACTCAAACTCTAACTACGATTAAACTAGAAAACAACTAAACTACACTAGAGAGAATGATTAAGATGTCAAGATAAAAGACACTCGCCCACGGGTCTACGATACTAGAGCATGCAATCGCTTAAAGACATGAAAACCAATCTAATCTATCGGGGTTGTGACCACGGTTTCGCCCTTTCGCTCCTCTCGTACTGTCACTACGCGAAGGTATTCATGATTAGACATATGATGGACACGGCGTATTGAATGGATCCAAGGAAGCATAGAGGCCTTTACTCCCTTTACGGCATGGTAGCGAACCTTAAGCATTAAAGTATATTCAACACAAGATGATAGATAGATAATCCAACAAAGTGCGGTTACATCTCAAGATCGATTACAACCCATGGACGAATAAGGAGATTACCCCATCAAGGTGCTGGACATAGCACCGTTGATCATGGTTTCCCTTCCGACAGTGTCTTCCTTCTTCTCCACGTGAGGGTGCTTCCTTCGAGGTGGTTTATCTCCCCCCCGGAGATCTCCCTCCTCTTTCTCTAGCTTGTGGATGGCCTCCTGGTGCGAATGGCTCTCTCATCCTCGAATGGCAGCGCCTCCAGGGTTTTAGGGTTGAAGATTCTTCGGGTGCAAGAAAAGGGGGGGCGAACTGACCACCGGGGTGGGCTGGGCCGGCCGGCCTGGGCCAACCGGCCCAGGCCCATCTCGGCCCGGTTCGTTCGCCCCTTCGCTCCCGTGGGTCCTCAGGTGATTATGCACTTTGCCCCTACACTTGCATGATTTTGACGATGTCATCCTCGTGTCCAAGATGGAGGTTCTCCGCGCATGAAGTTCGGTCTTTTACGCTTCAATCCCCGGGGGTGTTCCTCGTAGCACTTCGGTCCTTGCCACCATTGGAAGTGATTTCATCAAGCTCATGAACATGAAAAAGACTCTGTAAATGCTCCTTTGAACTTGTTGCGAATCCGTCCTTTATGTCCATGTTTTCCTACATAAACATAACACTTCCAAATGCATGCACATAGATGAACTTGTTATATGATTAGTGTGCCTAGTGGCGGGTTAGTTCCATAATCAAATCCAAACCAAAGTGTAATGAACATGCTAGGTGTACCAAAATACACCGTCAACAAGTCGATATGCTAATCTACCTATATACTAGTCTAAGAACTCTAGTCAATATACTACCTGAATATCTGATCGCTCCTAATTCCTGCCCAAACTGCTGGTCGTCCTGGTTTGCTTGCCGATTGCTAAAAAATGATTCATGGTCATAGGTCTGTCAGATATGCATGCAGATCAAGTTCAAAGATGTACGGAGTAATCAGATGAACACATGAACTAACCTCACGCAGGGCTCACGGAGACAAGACAGAGGCACAGGCAATCGAGTAGCAAACTTGGCGGCGTAGGCGCTCAGCACGCTCGGCTCGACTTGCCGGCGAGCGGTGAGCCTCTCCGGCTGCCATCTCCGAGTATGATGTTTCGCTTTCTCCCGTCGCCGAAAGGGAAACAATAGATTAATAGAAACTGGTAACTGGATTTGGAAATTGAGGAGTCACCGACGCCGCGGCCTATGAACCTCTGACGTTTCACTTTTCCTAATCGACCCACATTTCTCTTTTGCCGTAATACGTACTCTACACAGGTACATATACCGGATGGGGCCCCTGGGATTTGGGGGCCCGGGGCGGCCGCCCCTCTCGCCCCCCACCAGGGCCGGGCCTGGACACATCCACCCTCCTGACCCGTTGACATACCCTTGCGACCAGATGCACGCCGCAGCCCGAGCTTGAAGCTGCACAAGAAGCCCAGGCGATGCTAGATTAGGTCGAGCATTGTTTGTACAGGAGCACAATATGTGATCATGAGTATTTTTTAGTATATGTCACTTTGTTTTTCTTTTGTACATCGTATTGTTTCTTCTGTAAATT
Organism: Cenchrus americanus; assembly: GCA_947561735.1. Taxonomy (NCBI): domain Eukaryota; kingdom Viridiplantae; phylum Streptophyta; class Magnoliopsida; order Poales; family Poaceae; genus Cenchrus; species Cenchrus americanus. The sequence continues at coordinate 51,681,101 of OX387242.1, forward strand.
AAAAAACAAAAACAACCGCCGTACGGTAGGTTTTAGGTTGGAGATCGTATCCTGAATTTCCCTTAGATTTATTAAAATCAAAAAATTAAAATCACTCAAGCCGCAGTGGGCCACGATGGTAGGGTCTTGCCGCCGTGGCCCACGACGTCACGGCGGTAAGACCCTACCGCCGTGGGCCGCATCAAACCGCCGTGGCCGGTATCCAACCGTCGTGCGCCACGACATCCGTCGTGCGCCCGCTGTGCGTAACGGCGGTTAGTCCCCAACTGCCGTGGCGCACGGTGGCCGTCGTGGCGCACAGCGGTTGGTTGCCAAATCTGAAAAAACAAACTGTCGTATAATTTTGCAAAATGATTTATAAATAAATATAAAAAATCCATGATTTGGCATCTCCTTTAGCAATTTTGTTATGATAAATCTAGAATGTGTTGGGTAAGCAAAATATAGCGACATTCTGCCATCGTCCAAGAATTAAAAGTAATATTGATGTGTTGACCGCTGTGTAACTCATCATGGTGGCATCGAGGAGCATGTGTCATAGTAGATACTAGGGGAATCTCACCCGCGCGTTGATGCGGGAATTAAGAAAAATGCAATGATCATAAGAGAGAATGTAGGAGAAATTTATGAGTTAGAATATTACTATCACCCTCCTCTTCTTTTTCTTTCTTCTTTTCCCTTTTTCTTTTCCTTTTTTCATTCTTTTTTATTTTTCACTTTACTATATACCAACTACCATCGATGGGGCCTATTTGTCATTTTATCGGAATATATTCATATGAGATCTTGTTTTGAAGGATTTATTAAAAGGAATCTAATGGTGTAATCAGATTTTAATTTGGTTTTTTGGTTTTCGAGTTATAACATTTTTTAGCTAGTTCAAAGAATGGGGCCCACCACTGGATGTCATGATCTTAGTGGGGCTGTTGAGATGGCATGGTTGCATGATTATTATTTTTTTTTGCTTATAATGCATGATCAGGTATACCAAATTTATGGTCCAATGTTTTTTTGTTTTTGTTATGAGAAATCCTAAGATTTATTTTTCTGCAGCATCTCATGAGGATTAATATGGAAGCTTCAATTAGTAATAGGACGGATAATCCATCAACATGTGCTCGTGCAGTGGCCAATAGCTGCTAATAATTTTAAGAGACATGGGTAAGAAGTTTGTGGGTAAATTTATGACCCTGCTAATCAAAAAATTCTATTTTTTAATAATCTAACATAATACTCACAGGTACATTGTAATAAGCATACACTTATGCGGTTGTTATCTGGTTGTGGTACACCTTGTTTATGAATCGGGGAAATGAAAGCCGCACCCCTTTCTCGCGCTCTCCGTGTTTCACGGATTGCGTGTCGATAAGCCGCACGTTTGGTTCTTTTACGAAAAACCCTTCGGTTTGTTGCAAATCCTGAATCGGTCCAACACCCCCAGATCGCATAGCAGTCGCGTTCGTATATGTTGCACATAAGCCCTTAGACTAAACTTATTTCTACGCCAAGAAGAGGAAATTCGATGTTTGTGTCGTTTCCGCAACACACCCTGTCCACTTTTCCGAAAACCCCCTCCCACCACACTACCCCCAGCCTAATACCCCCACCCCATCCCGCGAACCCTAATCACTCCCCACTCTCCTCCCCGCCACCGCCCTCTCCACCACACCTCTCCCTCCCGCCGCAGCCCCACCCCGAGCTCCCCAAGGCCTCCCCCTCCTCCCGAGATTCGCCACTTGACCCCACGGTGCACTCGAGGGAGGCCTCAATTTGGCGGCGCGGCCTCCCGGCGGCGGCGCTCAAGGTAGGCCTCGATTCGCCATGCTAGCAGCCTCCTCGGCACGGAGGGGCTCCAGCTCCAGGCGGCACGAGGTCAGCCCACGGAGGTTCACGACGGCAACTCAAGCACAGGGCCATGGAGGATCTCCTCAGTGTCGCAGCAGCTCCGCCTCCTTCGTCTCCTCGCGGCGGCTCCTCATGGCCCGAGGCGGAGGCGGATCTGGAGCCAGAGGCGGTGACGGCAGTGAACTGATCCTGCACGAGGTCCAGAGGCCTGCCAGAGGGAAGCCTCGAGGTTGCGGCATCCTCAGATCCTGCTCGCCGATGGCAACCTCTCCTCATTGCTACAGTACGGAGGGTCAAGGCGTCCGATCCAGTGGAGGCGCCGCTACATGGCAGGTGGCGGCGACGGGTTGTGACGCACGGAGCGGTGCTAGAGAGTCGTGCTCTGGGCAGCGGGCATCATCCGAGAGCTGTTCCCAGAGCAGCTCCTCCATTGCCCCATTTTTCTTTTCTCTTTCTTCTCCTTGAACTTCACCCCTTGGATTTTTGTAGCAGCTTATCCGTTGTGTACACATGTGTGGGTGAGGACGATGCTTTCTCTTTCTTCCTTTTGTTGCCTGCCTTGCCCCTCTGATGAATCTCGCTTCTTGCCATTGCAAGTCAACTGGATATAGGAGCTCCCCGGTAAATCATTCTCAGCCTAAGGTCTACATGTTCTTCCCTCTCTATGCGTCAATGAGTTTTCTTATTTGATCTTTGCTAAAACCTGTACTTGATTTTTCCTAAAGATTTACTGTTGATCTATAATGAGACGATGGAAAATGGATTATGGTTGACCTTCTTAGCTTGCAACATATCTACATTAGAAATAGATGAATCAATTTAGGTGAATATATATAGTTGATAGATCTATCTAAAAGATGTTCTGTATTGTTTGTAAAAATAGATGTACTGTTCTCCTCATAAATTCCTTCGTGTATATCTGACAGTAGCGCTACTCAGCATTAAATGATTATGTTTCTGGAAATTTTAACATTTTAGTTGAGTTTGTGAAGAAATCGAACCGTCAGGAACTGTACCTTGCAAAGCAAAGAGGTTAGATGGAAGACACATTTTGGAATAACTACAGGTACACCATGTGTTAAAAAAATGTTTGAAGATTTGCGTTTGCGGGTTATCAACAATGTAAGTTGAGCTTATCATCATGCATTCGGATAAGCTGGTGACTGCAATTTTGTTTATTGTCACTTGTGTGGTCATCTGAATGTCTGTCAGTGTGTGTGATGTTTAGCTCAAGATCTGATTGGTATTGACCTATGTTACCTAGATTGTAGTCCGTCTTTTAGATTATGATCACTTCATTCAGATTATGCCCCCTTTAGTTGTTTACTTGCATGGTCAATGAGCTTAGCCTATTTTTGTCAAGAGTTCAAGTACCTATTGGTGGCTATGGTTGGAAGTAATTTTTTGCTTATGAGAACTACATGCATTAAGTGTGAGGATATATCACAAAACTTGGAACTCACTCAATGTTAGTGGGTTTGGAGGCTTACATGAAATGTGTTTATTTCTTGAATAGTGAATTGATGATTCCAATTCCAGTGTTTATAGTAATCATGTGCACGCAAGGAATAAAGTGGTGATTGATCATTTCTCATGCAAAAAGGTATCTTAGGTTGCATTTTGATTTCTTGATAAATATCTTGTCATTGTCATGTTTTGAATGGTCTGAGCTTATATGACAGGTAATTGTTTTCCCGGCTCAAGTTCCTAAAACAATACTAGTTTGAAAGATGCAGTTAGTTTTCTGAGAAAGGACATGGCTTATAAGCAGGTGCAGGCTTAAGTAATGCTGATTGGGGCACTTCTGCCACTCAAAGATTTGACTTTTTTTTACCATGGGTACCCCTCACACAGCTTTGGAATGATTCATCTTATCAGAATGTTTTTGAGAAGCTGGTGTGTAGTTTGAAATAATCAGCTTAACTTGCTTAGTGTAGATATGCAAATGTTGCATTTTACTGATTAGTTTTTTAGGAACATATACCAGGTGTAAGTCACATTTATCATCGGATAATAGTAATTTCATTTATACTTAGCATATTATTTTGTTGTTGCTGTAGGTTCACTGGTAACGTAGGAAGCAATGTGCAATTGGTTCCGAAGAAGGAAAGCTATATAGAGTGCATATCTTTTCTTACTAGGTGCAATATAGAAAGTTATGTGTAGAATTAAAATAACCTTCGCTTCTTTATGTGATGAGCTATCCTTTAGACAAAGGCCTTTGAACGGTAGTTTTGTAAATGTATAAGTTTATTTTTCTGGATATTTGCCATTTTTAACATGTGAAATGGATATTATGACCTTTTATTGCTTTTATTAACATATTTTGGTTCTTGGGACGATATGGCGCACATCGCGCGCCCAAATGTTCTAGTTATTATGTATATTTTCTTTACCTTTTTAATTGTCATTGTTGGTTTCTGTGCCGGAAGTTTGACTCAATTTGTAAAAAATACATACAAATACCTATATCTCCAAATAATTTTATTAAAAACTAACATTTATCTAATGATATATATTTTGTAACATAAATATTAATACTTCTATATAATATTTAGTAAAAATTGTATTTTGGAGGCGACTACATGGAGAGGTCACTGCTTTTAGTGGTACATGGAGAGTCCTCTTAGCTTACTTCTCGTGCACAAAATTGTTTTCTTCAATAGAAAGAAGCACAGAGGAGGAAATAACTTTTAGTCATACATGAAGAGCTCTCCTAAGTTACTTATTGCGACACAAAATTACTTCCCTTAACAGAAAAAGCACACAGCATGAAGTAACTTTTAGTCATACATGAAAAGCCCTACTTCTTGCGACACAAAATTATTTCCCTTCGTAGAAAGAAGCACGTAGGAGGAAGTAACTTTGCGTACGGAAAGTAATTTTGCGTCGCAGGAAGTAACTTTAGGTCACATGAAGTAACTTTTCTGTCACAAGAAGTATCCCGGTAGGGTTCTCCATCTCTATCTCTACCTAATATTAAAGCAAGGAACGCTTCTGCCCCGTTTTTTCGTACGTCGTCCCCCCTAATCCGACTAGCACGAGGAAACGGAGCAAAACCGGAAGCTAACTGTTTGAACCGCTTGTTTTACATAGAAAACGTAGAAAACCGCTGCTGAACCGTCCGGGTGTGGAGCAAAGAAAACCCACTTCTGATCCGACTCGGGCCCGCCGGCGTGGACGAGACCGCGGGGCACCCACCGCAGGCCGCGTGTGGACCATGGGCCTGATATGTTGTTTTTTTAAATTAATCCTGATAGGTTGTCACATTTCTTCGGCATTTGGACCTCACGCTGACGACATGGGCCAAGCCATGCGGCATGTGCACATGCCGGCCTATAAAACAGTTAGCACATGGACTGCTCTCACACGTGTGCTGCGGCCTCCAGTTAAATAAGCTCATGTGCTTATCAAGAATTCTAAAGAAGTTGCATAAGTTGTGTCAGCGTGACATGATACATGAGTCTGCATGTATCTGAATAATCTACGTAGACTCTAAGTAGTTAGAATTTGACTCTAAGTTAGAGGCTACATAGATACAACAAGCAAAATAACATAAAAGTGTATTAAATTATGAAAAAAATGGAAAATAGTAAATTTATTTATCATATCTATGAAATGATTTGCGGGACAATGGAACTGATATGAATTATGGAGCATGGGAAACTGATGTAGGGTATGAGAATTCGAGCAAGAACCCATATTAGATTTTTATGTGAAAAACGATATAGATGATAAAATAATCATTAGATATTCAAAATATAATTTGTATATAAACGATGACGCTAAAGTCTAGAAAATACAATTAATATTTTACCGTAGCAACGCACGGGCACCTTGCTAGTTTAAAGCTAAATGGAGAAGTCTCACCGTTTAGATTTTGCGTTTTCAAAAAACGAAAACAACAGTTATTTAGAAACGGAGTAAGTAAGCCCAAGGCAGCAGATGCGACCGGCCGGGTGCCGTTTCGCGCCAAAAGCTGGCGGGGTCACACGTCGCACAGCATGACAGCAGGCAGCGGCGACCTGAGGACGACGTGAGGTGGCCCGACGTCCACGCCCACCGATCGATCGATGTCGATCCCCATGGCGGCGCACGGAGGAGGAACCAATGCAACAACGCCGGCCGTCCCGTCGGCGTCGCCATGGATGGATCGGGCCACAGGGAAAAAAGGCTGAAGGGAGGAAAGGCAGAAAGCATCATCACATGGCGTCCGTGGGTGAAAACTTGAAAGCTAGGCTGAACAACCGATGCGAGTTCCCAGGGCACAAGCAAAGCAACCTGCAGAGCAGCAGAGGATATACGAGCAGCCGCAAGCCCGCGAGCAGCAGAGAACCCGTCGCTGCCGCGTCGAACAGGCGACGCCACCACCTCGAGACGGCGGCGTCTTTCCCCCCTTTTCCGGAGTGGCTTTTTCTCCGAGCCGTGGGTGAAGAAGGGGGCAAGGGGCCATGGTTCCCAGCTCCCCCAACCCGGGGGTGGTGCGGTGGTGATGGTGCCTTTCCTCTCCCTTGTGCTGTCGTCGTCAAAGCCGTCAAGGTCAAGGACGCCGGCCAATGCGGCCGTGACCTGTGGGTTTTCGGAGATGCCGTCTGCACCAGCGAGCGATGATGACCTGAGGATCATATTCTCTGTGGACCAGGGCACCAGGCAGTAGCTTCACAGTTTTTCCTGTTCTTCTTCCTCCTCCAATAGTCATCTCGTTCTCCTATCTTCTGCAGACCATGATGAGTGTCGGTCAACGCGTTTTTTGACTTCACGTCTTCCATACTCAAATCGTAGAAATTGATCTCGTTATTAGGGAGAAAATTGCAAATTTGGGACTCCAAACGTTGCGCATCGCCACTTTGCCATTTCTAACATCGACTTCGCAAAAATGGATCTCGAAACATTGTCTTGTTGCGCATCGCCACTTTGCCATTTCTAACATCGACTTCGCAAAAATGGATCTCGAAACATTGTCTTGTTGCAAGTCATACTCTCGTACGTATTTTCCTCTTTTTTAATTAAAATAGGTGTATTTCTAAAGTGAAAGGACCGTTTTGCTGTTCCTGAGTGGCCAGCCTTGGGCGGCCAGCGCGACCAGGACCTGGCCAGCCTTGGGCGGCAAGCGCAGCTAGGACTTGGGCTGCCTGGCCGGCCGGCGCGGCGATGGCTTGACCGTCATGGACGAGTGGTGCTGCATGGCCGGCAGGGACGAGCGACGGCCCAGCCGGTGGAGACGAGCAATGGAGCTTGGCCGGCCGACACGTCGACAGCCTGGCCGGCGGGGACAGCCGGCGCGGCGACGGCCCGGCCGGCGGGGACGTCCGGCACGGCCTGTCGGGACGTCCGGCATGGTCTGCCAGCTGGGATCGATGAGCGGCATGTCATCGTTGGGCGGCCGTCTCTCGCCGTCTAGCGTTCTTCCATCGTTCGGCAGCACGGATGCGAATCGGCAGGCAACAAATCGATGCGAACCGTAAGTCTACAAAAAATCGATGTGAACTGTCTATGACCGTAAGCAGGAACGGTTCACGTACAGAGGCAAGAATGTCCTTTCACTTTGGCAATACACCTATTTTAATTAAAAAAGAGGGAAATACGTATGAGGGCATAACTTGCAAGAAGACAATGTTTCGAGATCCATTTTTGCGAAGTCGATGTTAGGAGTGGCAAAGTTGCGATGCACAACGTTTGGAGTCCCAAATTTGCAATTTCCTCGTTATTATGAACACGTCTTAACTCTTTAAGTCAGAACTAAAGTACACCATAAACAAAGATTTGCAGGAATTTGATCTAACTATCAGTCTAATTAAATGGTCATTTTCAATTTATTACGTGCCATACAAAGCTAGCTGTACTAATCACTAGAGTCCTTTTCGTATTCTTTGATGGCTTTGCACGATTAATTGTCGCCAAAAAGATCTTTCTCCGTGACGATTTTTTTTTTTGAGAATTTTCTCAGTGATGATTACGCTGACCAAAAACAACCCTAAGCTTGTTCTAATTTGGAAGAGCCCATGAAAAAAAAATTGATTTTCGTTTTTTCCAATGAAATGAATTTGATTTGATTCTTTGGGTCAAACAAGCCAACCCATGTACTGGTTGCAAAGGTTTGACCTCGGTTTGAATTTCACTCGACAACCGAATTCCCTTCCCTTCCGGACGGTTCGTTTCTTCCTCCTTCCATCCATCCACTTCGCCACTTCCCACCAACAAACCACGCCGCCACGTCGCCGCCGCCCGCCGCCCATGGCGACCCCGTCGCCCGGCGTCCTCCCCCTCCGCGCGCTCCTCGTCGCGCTCCCCCTACTCTCCCTGTTCCTCATCTTCCATCTCCTTTACCGCCCGGCTCCCCTGCCCCCGCCGCTCCGGACCCACGCCCACGCCCACCAGCGCCGTGCCGAGGCGGCGGAGGACGTGGTGTCGGTGAATTCCCCTTCATCTCCCTCATCCACACCGCCCCCTGCGTCGCGGCACCGATCGGAGCCGGAGCCCGACCCGGAGCCGACGTCCCTGCGCCACGTGGTGTTCGGCATCGCCTCCTCCCGCCGCACGCTGCCGCTCCGCCTCCCTCTCCTCCGCCTCTGGCTCCGCGCCCCGGCGCGCGCCTTCGTCTTCCTCGACGCCGCGCTCCCCGCGACGACGCAGCCGCAGCCGGACCTCCCGCGCGGTGTCGCGCTCCGCGTCTCCGCCGACGCGTCCCGATTCCCCTACACGCACCCGCGTGGCCTCCCGTCGGCCGTCCGCGTCGCGCGCATCGCGGGGGAGCTCGTCTCCGCGCTCGACCGCGAGGAGGAGGAGGGGGGCCCGTCGCCGCGGTGGCTCGTGCTCGCCGACGACGACACCGCCTTCGTGCTCCCGAACCTGCTCCGCACCCTCCGCCGGTACGACCACCGCGAGCCGTGGTACCTCGGCGCGCGCTCCGAGTCCGCCGCGCAGAACGCCTGGCACGGCTTCGCCATGGCGTACGGCGGCGCCGGCATCGCCGTCAGCTGGCCCCTCGCGCGCCGCCTCGCACTCTCCCTCGACTCCTGCGTCCTCAGGTACCCGCACCTCTACGGCAGCGACGCCAGGATCTACGCATGCCTCGCCGAGCTCGGCGTCGAGCTCACCCACGAGCCAGGCTTCCACCAGGCACGTGCCCTTCTTCCTCCTGCAACTCTCCATGCCTGCTTCGTTTTGGAAGTTGGAACTATGTTCCTCTGCTCCATGTGCCGTTGTGCTGTGCTCTTGGCATGTTAATATCAGCAGTTGCCATAGAATTAGCTAACAAGCAAAAAAAAAATCTATTTTTTAGTACTTTTAGAGAAGAATTGGATTTGGAGTTGGTGAATTGTTTCAAAACTAGGAAAAAACAATCAACCTCGTAACTACAATCATTCCTCCCCTGTTCCCCCACATAGTTCATTGTTGCCGAGACGTCAGATGCCTCTAGCTGATGGACTGATGGAGGAACCAATAAAGTATCTGCAGCGAAAACTTTTCTTTCTTCTATGTTGTCTTATGCATTGCTGTACGATGTTTAGATTGGTTCGGCAAGGTATCTAGTTTTTATGCTAATATTCAATGGTCTCATGAGGATTTTTTTTTTATGATATTGCATAAGTAAGCATGGGTCATAAACTCATATATCGCCACCATATGGTTGGCTGGTGAGGACAGGAAGAAAGCATGCTGCCAACAAGCAAACTTAAGCCCATGGTCTCAGAAAAATGGAATCATGACACTAGATGAACTTTTCTGTATTTTTAAGTCAATCCCCGATAAAAGCTTATCCTTTGGAACTCTCTCAAGAAATGAAGAACCACAAAATTTGATGGTCACTAGTTAACCTCTGCCACTTTGTAGTGCTGAATCTATACAAAAGTGATCTGTATTGGTAGTCTAGTACATTGACGGACATTGACGTGGGGGCACTTAAATATTGGCTATTATGGTCCACAATGGGGTTGAGGACCACACTGGCACACATCCCTTTCAGACAATTTAGTAACACTCTGGTCAGTTCTATCTGAATGTTTGACAGATAGCACTATTGCTGAAGAACATGGTTGTGCAATTTGCATACAGCAGTTGACTTGGCTGCACTAGGCCACTAGCCATTTCATCTCTTGTGCTACATCATACTTTTGTACTTCGCATGTGGTAAAATCTAGAAACGGCTTCTACTTCAATATTTTCAATGTCATAAAAGAAAGCATTTAGCTGTTTAGTGTGCATAAAAATAGGCAGACATGGTTTAACTCTAGCTTACACCTTTTTCTTGCATTTGTTATGACCAGATCGACCTTCATGGGGATATTTCTGGCCTGCTAAGAGCACATCCACTTTCTCCTTTAGTTTCACTGCACCATCTTGATAATGTCTATCCTCTTTACCCTGGTATGGACCGGACAAGAGCAATGAAACATTTCTTCAGGGCTGCTAATGCTGATCCAGCGAGGATCCTGCAACAGACAGTGTGTTATGACAACAAAAGATCCCTTACAGTATCAATCGCATGGGGCTATTCGGTTCAGGTGTTCAAAGGCAATATTCTGCTCTCGGACCTCCTTGCTGTGCAGAAAACATTTGTTCCATGGAAAAGGGGTCGAAATGTTACAGATGTCTATATGTTTAACACCAAACATGTTCCCAGAGATGAGTGCAAAAGAGGAGCTCTTTTCTTCCTGAAAAGCATTTCTTCAGGGGAAGGCAAGACACAAACCACATACAATAGACAGCCACCGAGAAAATGCTTGCCTGACTTGATACCATTGAGGAATCTAAGTCTGATAGAAGTGACGGCAGAACAACTGCAACTGATTCCTGGGAAGGTATGGTAGGGGTAACTTTTGGCATCAATGGTTGCTTAAGTTGCATTATTGCTTATGCTAACTTTGTATAATTCTTTGTTACCGGTCTGTATTTTTAGGCCTTCAGACGGCATTGCTGTGACATTGTACCTTCTTCAACTGATACCACCATGGATGTTAACATCAGAAAATGCAAAGATGATGAGTTGATTGCGATGCATTCGTAGTCATTCTTCAGTCAGATGGACGCTCATCTATTGCAGTAAGTCTTCACCCCACCTGAAAAAGAACATTCTCATATTATGATTCATGAACAGCTAACCCACTACATCTGCTCAAAGCTTCAATTTCCTAAACTAGTTCTATACTTCTGTTACATGGCCCCCCTCACTTCATTTAGATTTGCTTCATTTTAATAGGTGTATTTAGCGCTACAGAAATAGCTGTCCATTGCTTATTGGGTCCATTTCATCACTCGAAACTCGAACATCACACAAGGAGGAAACATGTTTCTTATCTCATACACTTTGCATATTTTTGTGTTGAAACGATATATTTTCCAAATAGCTCCCATATATTTTCCAAAAGGAGGAAGCCTGAAATGATATTACTATGCCTTTCAAACAGCTGTTGTAACCTCTTTAATTCATCTTTTGTATATTTTTCAGTTCATTTTCATAAACAGCCCATTTCATTGCAGGAGGTCACTATCCACCCCAACTGTGCCCTGTGATACTGAGCCATGCTCTGTGAAGAATTGTCATGGATGAACATTAGATTTATTATAGTATATATATACAGAGACAGAAAGTCAGTAGCAGCAAAGAAATACAGATACAGAGTCTAGACCCTGGTCACCGGAGTTCCCGGAACGACGGATCGAGGAACGACGAACCGGGGACGGGGACGACGTTTTTGATGCCGTTTTACCTTGTGGGATCAATTTCGTCACGTCGTTCCCGCCCCGGACGAACGATCCCGGAATGAGAAACGCGGCATCGTTCCCGTTCCGCGGCATCGTTCCCGTTCCGCGGTGACTAGGGTCTAGACAGAGGTAGTTACTGTAGCATCTCTATTCCTTCAAATGGCAGAGTTGGGGCATCAGCATTTGATTGTTCCATCCATAGTCTGACTTGTAACATCGAATAGTCATACCTTTGGCAGACAAGGCTGCAAATAATACAGCTTACGCGAATCCCTTTTTTTTGGGTGGAAAGTTGAGAATAACTTCGTGCAGGCACAGCACCATAAGAATTAAGAACAATAAAAATATCACTGTACCTAATTGTCTGCTTGCTCCATCTGATCTAATCGTTTGATTCGGCGATTCGCCCAACCCAACGAAGCGGAGGCGGGAGGAGAACGGCGGCGATGGTCGTGCGCGTGCGTCGCCGCCGGCCCGCCGGCCGATTCCACCTCCGCTGGGCTGCAGGCGGGTTCAATTTTTATATATATTTTTTAATCATTTTGCAAAAATATACGACGGTTTCAAAATTTTATAGTATTGACAACTATTCGCCGTGGCCCACGGCAGTTTCAGGTCTAACCGTCATGGGCCACAGCGGTGCGGAAGTCGCCGTGGGCTACGGCGGTGGAAGACGGCGGTTGCAGTGCCCCCACGGCGGCATGAAGCCGCCTTGCAACCGCCGTGACCCACGGCGGTTGCATGTGGTCAACCGCCGTCGGCCACGACGGTTAGTTTTTTTAATTAACGAGAGAAAACACACACATTTGCAATGGCATGTAGGGTGCTAGTACTCTAACGAAGCACCTTACGTACTGATAACATGCCTTAGGGAATTTAGAAACTTCATTGCAACATTCCTAATGAATCTAGTTGTACGATAACTGTCCAGAGAGCATAGAGCCGCCGGAGTGTTGCGACGGTATGTAGTACCCCGGTGGGGGTGGAGGTGGTGAAGATAGAGGGGACCAATCTTTCTTGTGGCATTCACAAGTGCAGGTCGAACATTTGCAGCACCGGTCTTCTCCTACACTAGATAATGGATCTGGAGAAGCCAATGCCTCCGACAGCTCCCACTCCAGTTTGTAGATGACGACGTCCTCGAGGTAGTTGATGTACTATTGATAGAGATCAATAGCTGGTGGATCCACCCACTGCGAGAAACCACAGTTCTCAGCTTGGGTGGATGTCAGTGTTTTAGACCGGCAACCTACTAAGGGGAGTACCCGAAGTAGATGAATTTAACTCGCCGAGATCGGTAACTCGAAGGAAGAGACACGTGGCACACAATTTAGACAGGTTCGGGCCGCGAGGTGCGTAATACCCTACGTCCTGTATGCTGCGTAGCTCTGGATCGATTGGGCACGATTACAAGATGGTGCAATAATGCGTCGTGGGTTGTATGAGATGAGATCCGATGCTAGAGAAAGGTCCCTGCCTCGCCTTATATAGTCTGGGAGGCAGGGTTACAAGTCGGAGTAGGGAGAGAGTACTAGTCGAGTACGTTTAGGAGTCCTCCATACAGTGCGGAACATGTACAGCCTCCTAACCGAGTAATACTCCTGTGTAGTCCTTGTGCTCCACGCCTTCAGGTGCCGTGTAGCGCAAGCCGGGTAGTCCCAGGGGCCCACCGAGTAGTCGATCCTGGTACCCACCGAGGTAGCGGGCCCAGGGAGGTCCATACGACAAGCCCCCGAGTACTTTGTAGTCGAGAAGGATAGCTTCCAGTTGTCTTGACGGTCTTAACGAGTAGTACTCAAGCGTCCCCGAGTGCTACAAGTCAAAGTCCTCAAGAGTAGTCGAAGCATCCCGAGGCTGGAATGTACTCCAGCTAATGTTTGAGCAATCTTGAAGTCTTCTCGAGTAGTCCCAAGCGTCCTCGAGCACTGCCTTCGAAGGGCTTCAAAAAATGCCCGTCTTGTCTTGAAGCCGGAGCTGACATGGAGGTGCGATTGCAAAACCGCACTCCATATGGAGTAGCCCCCGAGCCTTAGGTTGAGCCGCAGGCTCTGGCTGAGGGTCCATCTGAAGTCTTGGCGAGAAAATCCCGAAAAATCCGGAGAGAAAAACCGAAGGACACGTGGCACGGAGCCCCCGAGCCTTGAGTCGAGTACTTCCTCTCGAATTGAAGGGTCATCTTGAAGAATGTGTCCTGAGATGCTCTTGAGACTAGCCGCTTCCCAGGTAGTCGAGTAGAAGTAGCCGAGCCCCCGAGGTGAGACGCGTCGACTAGTAGAATACGAAGGGTCACGCTGAGCTGCTGAGTCAGCTGCACGTGGACTTAGCCATCCGGCCGTTGCGGAGCCGGTTTGACTTATAAATAAAAGCCAAAACCTTCGAGCTGCAGCCATTTCGTTTCCATCTGAAGTAGATCTGCTCCCAGCGCACACTGCCGCCGTAGTAGATCCAAGTGCGCCGCCACCCAAAGCTTTTAGGGTAGCCCCCGAGCGGATGCGCGTGAAGACGCTTTGCTCTTGGAGAATGAAGCCATCACCGTCCAAGTCGTTGAAAGCCGCCGGGAAGAAGAGGGGCCGCGAAGAGGCCGCCGCGGCCGCCACCGGAGTGGCGCCGCCCATGTCTCCACCGCGGGCTGATCCAAGCCGCGAGTGGAAGAAGTCCAAAGTGAAGACGAGAGACACGTTGGCCCTCCCGAACGGCGGGTTCATCCCCGGAGAAAGAGGTCGACATGTGGAGGGCCGCTGCTGGAGATCCGTATCCAATGGAGAAGGCTGAAGACGAGATTCCGATGTTCGCGCGGTTCGTGGAGCGCGGGCTTGCGCTCTCGGCCAGCGATTTCTTCAAGGGTCTCCTCGGGTACTATGGCATCGAGTACCTGAATCTGAATCCCAACGGTGTCTTCCACACCGCGGTCTTCGTGCACTTCTGTGAGGCCTTCCTTGGGATCAAGCCGCACTGGGTCCTTTTCCGGAAGTTCATCCGGGTCAAGCCGCAGCCAAGTGCCACCAACCCAAGGGTAGTCGGAGGAGCCAGCATCCAGTTGAGAGAAGACGCCGCGGAGCAGTATCTGGCGTACAAGCTTTTTGATTCCAACACTAACTGGAAGACGTGGTGGTTCTACATCACGAACCACCACCCTGGCCTGCCGAAGCCGAGCGGGAGGCAGCCCAGGCACCGCGAGTGGTGGAACACGAAACCCACCATGCAGGAGGGGATCCAGCTTCCCGAGCTGCTAGCACGCATCAAGGTGCTCATGGAAGCGGGACTGAGGGCCGAGCACGTGGCCTTCAGTTTCATGAAGCGGAGGGTGCCGCCCTTGATGGCTCGAGACACCTTGGGCTTCGAGTACACCGGCGACGACGACACGTCGCGGATGCCCGGATGCGAGCTGGACGACAGCGACATCATCGAGAGGCTGTCGCGGATCTTCAAAGATATGCCGCCATACACGGCGTGTCCTGTCCAGGAGTACTCCGTCGCGCGCCCGCCAAAGGAGGTGAGTAGTCGTACTACCTTAGTCGAGTAGTCCTTACTTGTAGTAGACGTACTGATGTCTTCGTGTCTTGCAGGATGACTTGAAAAAGTTCATCTCCGAGCCACAGCCGCCCCCAAGTGGGATCGAGATCCCGAAGGGAGGGAAGGCAAAAGAGCGGCGAGAAGTCGGTGAAGGCGATGACACCGTCGTCGTGGAGGACACCTCCGACGACGATGACGACGACGACGAGACGCTGCAGGACCGTTTTCAGTTGCGGTCGAGGTTTAGCCGCCCAGGCTTACCTCATGTGCCTCTGGTGCAAGACCCCCCGACTAGCCTGGAGGCTAGCCTGGCTGCGCCGCCACGGAAGCCGCGCAACCCCGCCAGGAAGCGGGTGGCAAAGAAGCTTAAGGTATCAGAGACCACGCCTCAGGAGGTAAGATGTCTTGACTAGAGTAATCGAGTACCCATCGCACGAGTACCCTTGCTGACGAGTAGTCTTCCTTGTATGCAGGAGGTGCCGCCAGCGGAGCCCGTCGAGGAGGGCGACGAAGGCGTGTGGGACACAGTGGGGGAGCCAGCCGAAAGTCGTAGTCCAGCCCCCACTGTTGAGGAGCTCTTGGCGCAGCTGGAGCGCCATCCCCCTGCTCCACAGGGGAGCACTGAGCCTGTAGCCGCCGCTGTTGAAGAGGTGGTGGCTCCAGGAGTGCAAGAGGGCACTGCGCCGGCCGCCGTTGCTGCAGAGGAGGCGGTAGCCGCAGGAGCACAGGAGGAGGCGCCCACCGAGGGTGGACTGGTCGATATCGCCAGCATCCTTGGTGCCCCGGCCGTGACAATAGTCCGGTCGAACTTGTAAGTACTGCATCTTCGCGAGTATTACTTGTTGTAGTAGTCGAGGTTGACTGACGATCATTTGTGTGTGCTTCTGCAGGAAATCCACGGATCTGTCCTGGGAGGGGGATGAACCCTCTTCAGCGGTAACGGAGGAGGTCGCGCCGCCCGCCGAGGAGTCCGCTCCGCCTTCCCGTGCGCGCGCCCGAGCCGCCGGCCGCCGAAACGCCGCCGGCCGGGAGGCCGGCGTAGTCGAAGGCGAGTACTCTTCTGAAGCTATGGAGCTCCTCGAGTAGTAGTCGTAGTCACTGACGCACTTGTCTTCTCCTTGACAGGCGCTGAGGCTGAAGGTAGTGACATCCCCGCGGGGGTGCCCATGCAGAAGTCGACACCAGGGGCCCCGGAGGCTGCGGGAGGAGCCCCCGATCCTGTGGAGGAAGTCGTCGAGGAGGCCGCCGTGGCGACCGGGGGAGAGGGAGTCACCACGTCGCCAGAGATCGCTCTGGAGGTGGCTAACCGCTCCCTGGAGATCCAGGACGCAGAGCCCATCCGCTCTGCGCCGATGACGGAGGCCACCGCGAGTAGTCGCGGCGGAATAGAGCTTCTCGCGGACGATCTTGTCGAGCCGGCGACGGTAGCGAAGCACCTGGAGGCGATCCGCCAGGCCGAGCAGTGGATGAAGGTAAGTAGCCATAGCTTCTGAGTAGTCAATCTTCTGTTGTTGAGTACTCGTCTGACTTGAGTTGTCTGTGCAGGACGTTGCGGAGAGGTCCCGTGACAAGTCCAACATGTTGCAAGGCTATGGCGACGCGGTGCTCCGGGCTGAGGCGCTGGAAGAGCAACTTGTGAAGTCGCGGAAGCACGCGGCTACCATGCAGTTGAAGCTCGATGCTGCCTTCGCCAAATACCACAACGATGTTCAAGAGCTGCAGGCGAAGGGCGACGACTTGGTGCGGAAGAATAAGGGCCTCCACAACAAGAATAAAGGTACGCCGCTGAGCTTGTCGGGTACTTGCTGAGGGTCGAGAAGTCCTTGACCCGCTGTAATGTTGCCGTGTTGCAGAGCTTGAGGGCCAGGTGGAGCAGCTGAAGTCCTCGGAGACGAGCATGAAGAACCTCTTCTACCGGGAGCAAGAAGCCCGCCAGGTACTCGAGCTCGACTACAAAGAACTTGCCTTCGAGTGCGAGAAGCACATGGAGCTCCGGATTGCATCTGACCGCGATCTCGTCAACTGCTACAAATCCTTGCAGAAGTTGAATAAGGACTGCGAGGCACTGCGGGCCCAACTGAATGAGCTTGAAGAAGCCGCACTGCCGATCGCAAGGCTCCTGGTGCCGCACCCGGGCGGCCCCAAGATTGCTCCACTGGTGGATCGCCTCAAGGAAGCTCCGAGCCGGCTGGCGGCCTATGTGAAGCACATGGCGAGATCGATCCCAAGACAGGTCTTGGCCTTCATGAAGTCGTACTTCCCGAAGGCCCCAGTGGAAGTAGTCGTCGGCGGGGTAGCCGCCAACTGCTCTGATGAGCAGTATGCGCAGCCGCCGGGAGCGTATGGCTCCCATCGCGGAGCAAGTAGCTGAGAAGCTTAATCTCCAGTAGCCTTGTAATAGATAGCTAGTAGCCAGGATTGTACAAAAAACAATTGTAATGAATTGCTTAAGTATCAATGAAAGAAAATTTCCAGCAATGAGTACTCGTAACCGCGATCTCAGAGTGCGGAGCCCCATCGTGGAGTAGATGCAACACTACAAGAAATCAACCCTTTGCCAACACCTATATATGGTTGCAATATGGTTGTTTTGGTTGCATCTGGAATCAGTTGCATCGAAGTGAGGTGGTCGATAAATGGTTGCAATTGGAACGGTGCAATAGCCTGAGGCAACCGTAAGATGATGTGTTGCAATAGAGTTTGTTAATGCAATGACCAAAAAATCCTATTGCAACCAATAGTTGGTTGCTACAAATAATATTGCAACGCAAAAGAAGCCTAATGCAACCTATACTAGGTTGTAATAACAAATATGGCAACGAACAAAAAAGGAAATGCAACCATTTTTTGGTTGCAAGAGTAAATATTGCAACGACTTTATTGGTTGTCTCGTGTTTTATTGCGACCAAACGCTAGGATGCAATAGGTCAAGATTGCCACGACCAAATGTGTTGCAAAAGAAAAGTATTGCCACTCCAAAGATACGTAGGCATATAGTCTTATTCCCACGAATTTTGATCCATTGCATTAAATTGCTTTTGCAACAAATCAGATATGGTGGCAATAGCTGATATGTTAATGCAACGAACTAGTCTACGAGGTATTATACATATGTTGCAACGAATTTGTGTGGGTTGTAATAGAGGTTAGATGCAACAAACAATGGTTTGTGGCAATAGATGTTATGATAAAGCAACACTTAAAGTTCGTAGCAATAATGCATATTGCAACCAAAATGAATGGTTGCCTATTATGCTGTCGCGACGCGGCGAATTTGAATAGTAGTTTACAAAGCAATTGCACAACATGCACATTGTTGACGCAAAAAGTGCACTCAACACCAAACATACAGCAAGCCGAACAAAGCTGGCTTCACACGCGCAGAGATCAGAAGACGTGCCAGTCAATTTTTCCTGAAAATTAACAAAAGATAAAGTAGTTAAATACCAAAGCTTGGAACTTGCCGGTGGTACCGATACAGCTTCCATATTTACGGCTAGGAAGCCAAGCAAGATGACATATAGCTATAAGGAGCTATCTCCAACGAACTAGAACCATTCGGGAAACCGCAAAGGGAAAAGGCAACACCGCCGAATGGATGACGTGAGCATGACAAAGAATCGGTCTTTGTTTGAACAAGAAATACGTATGCACGAGGCCATGACCGATCCCCATGAAAATTAGCATTAAATAAGTAAATAAAGCAAAACACGAACGTAATCATGTATTAAACAAATATGCATAGATCCAAAGCACTAGTCTACCGCATGTCTAGTTACTTTAAAACCCGTCAAGCACGGTATCAAGCAAATCTATCCACCGCATGATACAACTTGCATGAAAAACCGTACCACTTTCTACAAATAGATCTATCTACCGCATGATACGATCTAAATATGGAAAGCTAAAAGCATACAATATTTAAAGCATGAATAAAGCACGTGTTCTACTCATGAAGAAACATAACCGAATACGGCCGAATGTACCGATTCGGGTCCATGAAGAAGGAACAAACATTACCAAGCGAATAAATCTATCAGATTGATTTGGGAATCTAATCCACCGGATGATTAGCTCCAAAGCAACCCAAAAACCTGCATCTACCGCATGATACCCGACTCTTTCAAGATTTATACGAGCATTGGCAAGCTTGAACCCGCAACACGTAAAACCTAGATCGATTCGGTTTCGGCTATCGGAAAGCATAAGATCCACGTGTTAAAATATGGAATCTACTCGGACAAGGATCATAAAAGAGATAAAGCCGATCCAAACCCATCTAGATTGGGCAAAGGTGTGTCACATGAATTAAAACATAAAGTAAAAACTCAAGATAACACGGGGTAACTTAATGAATCTATTGGATCTTGCCAAAATCCAATAGAGCCGATAACTAGCTTCAAGCTAGATCTTAGCCTACCGCATGACTCATGATCTAACAAGAAACCCTCTTGAACCAAGCTTGAATCTACCGCATGACACGAAGCATGGTAACAAGACTACTTGCATCGATCTAAATCCACCGCATGATACTAGACATGATACAAGGTTGCCGTACTCACGGAGGTCGACTGATCGAATGGCCCTCTCGAAGAACTCGACGACACGACAAGGACTCTAGGGTTTGGCGTAAGGCCGGTGTGTATTGAAGAATGATTGATCCTTTTTACATACATTCAGGGGTCATATTTATACCCTGTTGAGTACAACTTCGAATGGATTCGTTGCCTAACTTATCTCTAAGCTTGATCGCCTATCCATCCATTCGTTTCCCCCCCGATTGAGCCACGTCACCGTCCAATCCCGCAAAATCAGCTCTCTTCGTTCCTTTGCCGAACCGAGCGGATAGCCGACCGCATCTCTTTGCCGAATATCTTTGAAAAGACCCTTCCTTCCACCGTACGGACTCTTCATCGAACCGACCCACAAGTCGACTCCGTACCAAATTTTGGTGTTAACACATGCCCCTTCAATTGTGGGATAAAAGTAATTTTGTTCCACAATTGACTCCGCCCACGAATCTTCGCATCAAATCCGTCAACACCTGCTCTTCGCAATCCGCCGGAATCTTCATCCAGATCCAACCCTAAATCCTCTCGTCTCGAGCTCAAACCTCCAATGGCAGCTCAAAACCAAGATGCTCAGGTAAATTCATCCCCCGTAAGCTTCGTTCGGCATTTAGGTTTTCAATTTTACCTGAGATTCCCTTTTCCGCTTCCTTTCCAGGAGCTCTCTACTGAGCTTTTGATTCGCACCGAGGCCAATTCGAGATCTTATTATCTTGGTCCTGTGGGGAGCTCCGACCCTCGAGATTTCATTGCAGCTGAATCTCAGAGAATCCCCTTTAAAGCAGCTCTGTCTCCACCACCCCAATGGCAAGACGCTTTCAAGAACTGGCCTTTACCTCCAATTGCAGGCTGGAGAACTTGGTATCGGAGGATCCTTGCGGACAAGAGTGGATTAACCAACCTGGATACCCTTCGCATCTCCCAGTGCCTGGAGTTATCTGTGGCTGAGACCCCAAAAAACGAAGACCTCCTGATAGCCGCCTGCCACTTTTGGTCAAATAGCGTCAACGCTTTCCTCTTTGGCCACGGTCCAATGTCTCCTACCTTGGCCGATGTATACATGATCACCGGCCTTGACATCACAGGGTCTGTTCAGCCTTGGAACTTCAAGAATTCCTCACGGCAAACAGGAGTGAAGCCAGGGAACGGATACAAGAATTACATCTTGAAACATATGAAAGACAATCCCCTGGGTGCCGTTGAATACGAGCCTTTCTGAATATGTGGCTGTGTAGATTTGTCTTCTGTGGTAAAGCCAACGAGCCTACCCTGAACCACATCGCAATGGCGTCCCATTTGGCCAGTGGCAACCGCCTTCCTCTGGGAAAATTCTTCCTGGGCAGTGTATATCATATGCTTCACCAGACTGTCACCCAGATGTACACTAGCCAAAGGATATCGTGCGTCAATGGCCCTTGGTGGTTTATTCATATGTGGCTGCAACTCCACATGCATCAGATCATCGGTGTCGATTTGAACTCCAGGTTCTTCCCCTTATCCAATTACCCTGAAGGAGAGCCACAAGCTACCAGAGGTTGCCAGAATTATGGAGAAGCGGCTTCAACTGTTCTTGTCCAGCAGTACATTAGCCAGCTCTTCAAGTTATTCTTCAAAGGTTTCCCCAATCCTCTCTGGCTCCCTTATCTGGATAATGACACCTTGACCTTTCCTGTTGAATTTTCCTTTGAGCCCGACCGTCAAGATGGGAGATTCTTAGAAATCTTCAACATCATAATCCGCCCATGCATATTACCGGCCGAGTTCAATGGAGGAAGGCTGAATGTTAGCACTTATGAATATTACCAGCCCAATGTAATGGCCAGGCAAATTGGATGTGGACAGATGCCCCCAAGGCTATTTCTGCACGAATTCCTCAAGCCCAGAGAAGAAATCAAAGAGCTGATGCAGGGCAGCAGGGTTTTTAATTATGTGTGCAGTCCAACTGTCTACACATGTCCTTTTGTGCCCACAACCATAGCTCACCCCACCTTCAACTCCTGGTGGCAAGAATTTCATGATCACATCTTCAGTGAGCCTGTCCATGTGTTCTGTGCAGAGTTGATGCCCGATTTCCTGCCAACTTCAGAGGTAATACAATGAACCCTTGGATCAGACATGTCCTCTTTATTCATGATTCTAACCTTCATCCTCTTGTCCACAGAACACGGTGCCTGCCCCTCTAGCTAGGGATATTACTTACAATGCCGAAGGCCCAATTTCAAAGATCGGGGTTCAAATCCACAACTCGGCTCAACTAATGGCCGGTATGCCACAACGCATCCCGGCCTCTCTAGCCTTGCCGCCGACAAGAGGCAAGGTCTATCTTTGGTTGCCCCTCCAGCTGCCAAGAGGAGGAGAACTGTCAAGAAAGTGCTCATTGAGGTAGAATCCTTTACCCCCTTGATCACAAGATTACTCTGTTCTTGATGAATCATATCATTGTGCATTTTCAGACCAGAGCCCAGCAGTCTTCAGAACCAGCACCTGCCAATGCCCCATCCACTGGTATGACCTTTACCGTCTTTCCTTTAAGGATGAGCACTGGCATTTACCCTTCCAATTTGACATTTGCAGAAGAAACAATTGAAGAGCAGCTTGTAGATGTCCCAGTGGTCCAAAGAAGCAAGTCCATCCGAGGCCGAATTACCTATCCCAGTGGAGATCTCATCTTCATCACCTTCTGCAGAAGCAATACATTCTCCAGAGATGAATCTCCCAATCCAGCCGGAGCCACCAAGTCCTCCAAGGGCGCAATCACCTGTTGGTCATGCAGAGACAACAGTCCCAACAGAGGTAGACCCCACTTTTCATCAGACAGAAGCCCACGAGCTACCAGCAGCTGCATCAACACCTCCTAGCTCGGAAGCTTCAGCCCTACCTGGAACACCTCCTTCACCTGTGATTGCCCCTGCTCAAGAAACCAGCCATGAGGTATCCATCTGCGCTTAACTCTGCTACTTCCACGTTTAGCATTCTTAACTCGGCAATACTGCTTCTTAGGATCAAGCTCCATCATTATCAAGCCCGCCGTCGCAGATCAATCCACTCGCCGAGGTGATGGAAAGAGCACATCAGCCTCTGTCAGATGAAGTGCTATCAAGGCTTAAGAAAATTGTTGCCTGGCTAGAAAGGGATGCGCAAGATCAGTTCAGAGATCTTGATCACTTCGAGGAGATGTTAGAATCCATCAGCCAAGAACTCCCTGAAGACATCAGAATTTCTCTATCATCTGTTTATGGCTTGGACACCCTTTATGCGCCCAAAAAGCACGCCTTGAGGAAATTGCGCTCCCGCCCGGCTATTGAAAAGAAGAAAACCGATGCTGAACATGCCATGACCGGGGCACAATCCCGAGCAGAGAGCCACAAGGATACACTGGCCAACCTGCAGGCTTCTTATGACCTGAAAATTGCCAGGAAAGCTGCTCTAGAAGCAGAATTGAGAAGCCTGACAGCGGAGATAGAGGCTGACAAAGCTAAAATAGCCGAACTCCCCGGATTGATAGAAAAGATCCAAGCGGAAGCAAAATCGGCTATCACCAAGGTAGAACAATGCGATGCAGAACTCACCGACCTGTCTGGCACTCAAAAAGATTGCCAGGAGCTGCTGGACAACTCCCGTCTAATAACATCCAATGCTCGCGGTGTAATTGCGAAACATCTGAACATTTGAATGCCCGCATTGATGTATAGCTGAGTCGGTCGTTCTTGTAATATCTCCTTGCAATCTGCTTCCTTTCTTCTGCGCACCTTTAAATATAAAGAAAAGAGGGAGCAGCAGCCGAAGAAGTAAAGAAAAGATTGAATCATACTTTCGCTTCTTTCTCCACGCCTTCTGCTTCCCACCTCCTTGGGGATCTGACCATCAGGGTTGTTAGATGTAAACCTGCAAGAAGCAGTTGTAATTGTAGTTTTCGTGCTAAGGGCAATGCATCTAGACATTGGCCATTTTTCCTGTTCATGGATTTTTGTTCTGAAGGCGGCCTCATTCTTGAGTGCCGGCTATCTCTGTGCCAGATGTGTGTAATCACCGATCGATCTCAATGCTAGGATAATATTTCTTCAGATATCTTCCATTTATTGCAGCGGAAAATTCTTCTCCTAGCAAAGTTTTCAATATATATGCATTACCAGGGATGCATCTGACCACACGAAAAGGTCCTTCCCAGTTAGGGGACCATTTGCCGAATTCGCTGTATTTAGTTCCAATCGGCAATAATGCTTTCCACACTAGATCGCCTTCTGCAAACTGCCTTACTTTTACCTTCTTATTGTAGTACTTGGCAACCCGCAGTTTGTTTTTCTCGATGTTTTCCGGGGCTCTAAGACGGATCATATGTAAATCTTCCAACTCGTCCATCATTAGGCCACCGTAATCTTTGGAGCTTAAATCCTTCGCAAAGACCACTCTCCTTGAATCCGATTGCATCTCCCAAGGCGTAATTGCGTGATGCCCGTAAACCAACTCGTAAGGAGAAGTCTTTGTGGCTCCATGGGGGGCCATTCGGTAAGCCCACAAAGGCTTCGCCGAGAACCGAATGCCACCTTCTTGGCTTCTGATCGATCTTCTTTTGTATCAACTTGATCATGATCTTATTAGAAGCCTCTGCTTGGCCATTAGCCTAGGCATAATAGGGAGAGGAATTAAACAATTTGATCCCCATGCTTTCGGCAAATTCTCTGAACTCCAGTGACACAAATTGTGCCCCTTGATCAGTGGTGATCGTCTGAGGGATTCCAAATCGGTAGATGATGTGTTCCTTGACGAATTCAACCATGTTTTCTGACGTCGCCTTCTTCAGTGGAATCGCCTCAACCCATTTAGTGAAATAATCTGTAGCCAAAAGCACGAATTTATGCCCCTTGCTAGATGGTGGGTTAATTTGGCCAATCAAGTCGACGCCCCAACCCCTGAATGGCCATGGCTTGATGATGGGATTCAATGCTGATGCAGGGACCCTTTGAATATTCCCAAACCTTTGGCAATCCTGACATCCCTTGTAATACTCAAAGCAGTCCTCTAATATCGTCGGCCAAAAGCATCCAGCTTGTCTAATAACCCACTTCATGCGGTAGGCCGATTGGTGCGCTCCACATATCCCATCATGCACTTCGCTCATCATGTTCTTGGCTTCTTCTGGACCCAGGCATCGTAGTAATACCCCATCCAACGATTTATAGAATAAATTATCATCCAGAAGAACGAACTTTATTGGCCTTGTACCTGAGCTTCCTAGAGACTTTACGGGAAGGATCCTTCAAGTAATCAACGATCTCTTTCCTCCAATCATCTCCTGCAAGATCCGCCCCTAGTGCACACGTTTCCGCAAAGAAACGCTTCTTGGCTCTCTTTGTAACCGAAGCACTCGAGCTAACCCGTTTGCTTCTTCGTTATGTTCTCTAGGAATGTGTTTGCGGGGTTACCAATGGGAAGCTTTTCAAGATTTCCCCCGCACTCCTCGTAGTAACTCCTCGCCGCTTCACTTTTGCATTCATATTGGCCGTTCAATTGCTTGATTACCAGCTCCGAATCTCCATAAACTTCAACCGAAACGGCCCCTGCTTCTCTCAAGTACTGAAGCCCTCGAAGTAATGCCTCGTATTCTGCTTGATTATTTGTGACGGTGGGCTGTATAGGGATGGCGAATTCGAACATCTCACCTCTAGGCGAAATCAGTAGGATCCCTACTCCCCCACCTTTGCCACATGATGATCCGTCAAAAAACAAAGCCCAAGGGGTAATCTCAAGCAAATCAATTGACGGATCGCGATGTTCAGTTATGAAATCGGCAATGATCTGACCTTTGATGGCTTTTGCTGATTCGAACTTTAACTCAAATTCTGATAAAGCTAAAATCCACTTGCCAATCCTGCCGTTCAAAATTGGCATAGATAACATATGTTTTATCACATCAAACCTGGAATATACAGTGCATTCGGCATTCAACAGGTAGTGCCGAAACTTTGTACACGAGTAGTACACGCAAAGGCACAGTTTTTCTACAGCCGAATACCTGGTTTCAGGATCAAGTAGTTTTCGGCTAAGATAAGCTACTACCCGCTCCTTCCCTTCAAATTCTTGAATAAGGGCCGATCCAATGGTTTGGGTATCGGCCGCCACGTACAACTTGAAAGGCTTGTCCAAATTGGGGGAGAAACCAAGATCGGTGGCTCCTTCATGTACCGCTTGATTTCATCGAAAGCCTTTTGTTGTTCGTCGCCCCAAATAAACTTCTGATCTTTCTTTAACTTCAACAGCGAGAAAACGGCAAGACCTTCTGTGACAAATTTGATATGAATCTTCTTACAAAATTGATCTTGCCGAGCAGTGACTGCAGCTCCTTGAGGTTAGTTGGAGGAACAACTTCATCAATGGCCTTCATACTCTTTTTGCCAACCTCAATTCCTCCTTCGTGGACCAAAAACCCCAAGAATTCTCCAGCTGAAACCCCAAAAGAGCACTTGTTTGGATTCATCTTCAAACCATGTTTCCGGGTGCACTCCAAGGTCCTTTTCACATCTTTCAAATTGGTGTCATGACTCAGGGACTTGATTACCACATCATCAATGTAAATCTCCACAATCTTGCCGATCAACTCATGAAAAATGTAATTCATGGCTCGTTGGTAGGTTGCACCGGCATTTTTCAATCCAAATGTCATGACGATCCACTCGAGTAGGCCTATATGACCAGGGCATCTAAAGGCCGTCTTTGAAATGTCTTCTATTGCCATGAAGATCTGATTGTATCCCGCATTGCCATCCATGAAACTGATCACCTTGTGTCCAGCGGCGGCGTCAATCAACAAATCGGCAATAGGCATCGGGTATCCGTCCATCGGAGTAGCTCGTTCAGTCCCCGAAATCTATGCAAACCCTCATTTTTCCATTCTTCTTGTACACAGGGACGATGTTAGATATCCACTCCGCGTATCTGCATGGCCGAACGAAGTTTGCATCAAGTAATCTTTCAATTTCTTTCTTCACATCGGCCAATACCTCATCCTTGTAGATTTTCCGGGGTGGTTGCTTATATGGTTTGAAACCAGGCTTGATTGGCAACCGATGCTCGACGATGGAACGATCCAATCCAGGCATCTCCGAATAATCCCAGGCGAAGCAATCCTTGTATTCTTTGAGAAGCTCAATCAAATTCCCCCTGAAGTCTGGTTGCAAATTTGCACTGATGAACGTCGGCCTTGGCTTGTCACAGCTTCCAATGTCAACTTCTTCCAGTTTATCAGCCGACATGAATCCTCGCCCCAATTTTCCATTAGTGCCATCTACGGGGTTCTCCATTAAAAATTGCTATAAGAGCCGACTGCTTGAATCGGCTGTTGGTCACTGCTGACAGGTTCAACAGGACCTTCTCCCCAGTCCTTCCCTGAGAAGCAATCGATGCCTTGGTACTCCAAGAAGGCTGGTTCCATTGTGGCCACGCTCACGGAGTCATCCGCTTGGACGACCTCGATCTCATCGTCCACCCACTGGATAAGCTGTTGATGCATGGTGGATG
The DNA here is from genome assembly GCA_947561735.1 of Cenchrus americanus. Taxonomy (NCBI): domain Eukaryota; kingdom Viridiplantae; phylum Streptophyta; class Magnoliopsida; order Poales; family Poaceae; genus Cenchrus; species Cenchrus americanus. The sequence goes on from OX387242.1 coordinate 51,708,247, forward strand.
GGACGCATCAGTTAGCATGAATCCAGTCCCGCCCAGCAAAGAAGCCTCGTAGGCTCCTTTGCCTTCGATGACAAAGAAGGTGGTGAGCAGCGTCTTGGACCCGATCATCAAGTCCACGTGAGCGCATCCTTTGGTGTCTGAGGGGTTCCCGGCGAAGTCGTTCAAGATGATGTCGTATGGACCTCCCTGGGCCCACTACCTCGGTGGGTACTAGGACCGACTACTCGGTGGGCCCCTGGGACTACCCGGTTGCGCTACACGGCACCTGAAGGCGTGGAGCACAAGGACTACACAGGAGTAGTACTCGGTTGGGGAGCTGTACACGTTCCGCACCGTATAGAGGACTCCTAGACGTACTCGACTAGTACTCTCTCCCTACTTCGACTTGTAACCCTGCCTCCCGGACTATATAAGGCGAGGCAGGGACCGATCCCTTCATCCAATCTCATCTCATACAACCCACGACGCACTATTGCACCATCTTGTAATCGTGCCCTATCAATCCAGAGCTACGCAGCATACAGGACGTAGGGTATTACGCACCTCGCGGCCCGAACCTCGTCTAAATTGTGTGCCACGTGTCTCTTCCTTCGAGTTACCGATCTCGGCGAGTCACATTCATCTACTTCGGTACTCCCCGTAGTAGGTTGCCGGTCTAAAACACCGACAGCACCGGCGCGCCGTGTAGGGGCTCTCGCTCGAGATCACATGGCGAACTCGACGGCTTTCGTCCACATCAAGCCAACTGTCGCCTTCAATCGTGGCGACACCTTCGTCTTCGGCGCCTGGGTCTGCACTGCTGATGGCGCGGGCTCCTTCCAGCGCCGGCTGATCATGCAGCCCGACTCGAGGACAGGCCTTGTGACGCTTCCCGAAATTGTCACATGCGAAGTCGCCGGCAAGTTCGGCGAAATTTCGCTCTCCAACATCCACGCGGACTTCGAGCTCGAGTCTGTCTCCAACTCGAACCCGACGTCGCCATGGGCCATCGCATGCGAGCCGGCTGCTCAGCCATCGCAGCGGCCCCTTCACCACGCCAAAGACTCCGCGCGTGGCCCCCGCGTTCCCGGCCGGCCCGCACGGAGGCTCCTACTCCACGCCGGCCGGCAAGGAGCCCGTACCCGAGCACAACTCGGACTCCGACGCCGTCCCCAACCGCGCTTCGGACTCCGGCCCTCTCTCCGAGTTCTACTCGAACCCCGACTACGAGTTCGACTTCGGGTCGGACCCCGAGGACTCCGAGTCCGAGGACGACCCTACCGAGCTTCCCCTTGTCGGGGCCGCCCGGGCCGGTTATAAAATCCACGCCGACCGGGAGATACGTCTATCGGCTTGACCGCAAGCCTCGCCGACCGGCAAAGGAGGACTCGCGCTACGTCGCCTACATCGACTCACCGCCGTTCCGGAGGGAACACCACCGGCCCAGGCCGAATCCAACACACCAACCGAGGTGGCACCCTCTCGAGCCCGGCCTTGGGTACCCCCGATCGCCAAGTCTTCATGGCCGCCGCGACACCACAGGGCCCTCAGGTACGGCTGAGGACAGGTACCTGGAGGACATCTCCGCAGACGAGCTGTCTGCCAACACACCCCGCACGAGACCGCTCGCCACCGTGGACGCTCGACGCGAACGCAACAGGAAGCACAGCGAACGACGCCGGCGGCTCAGAGACAACCTCCCTATCCGCAACCTCGCGGAAGCTCTCGAGGCGGTCGAGAGCAGAGTACACACCACCCCTGAGCAATGCCTCATGTCGATCACAACGATCGCACGTCAGGCTCAGGGCATACGCGCCGGGAGAGGTCATCGCCAAGCTCGCCGAAGAAGCCTACTTCATGCGGGTCGACAACCGCAGTCAACCAACCTCTCCCGCCTAAACCCCGCGACAATGAAGCTACTAGTCGCGCCGCCGACCCCGGCCCCAACCGTACTCGAGCCGACCTCCCGGCCGATCCAAACCGCCGCCGCTCCAACGCCGGCGGACCTTCACGGCAGACCAAGGCAACCGAGAAGTCGTTCCCCACCGCGCTCCGGCCGGTGGCGGCGGCAACGACCCCGACGGTGGCGGCAGCCGACGGCGGCAGCCTCCAACCACGGGGCCAACAGAGAGCCGGAGGCGGCGGCGCCCGCGGCGGCCGTCGCCACGCGAACGCCCACGCCTCCGTGCCTCTCATGGCGGGTACGATGCTCGCCGAAGATCGAGGAGTTACGGCGAAGAAGTCGACCGCCGCCGCCGAAGGCGACGGCTTCCCCGCCTTCTCACCCCGCTCGCAACCTCGCTCCTTCCCGACAAGTTCAAGCCTTTGGGGATCACCAAGTACGACGCGACGCAGACCCCATCCAAAGTGGCTCCGATGCTACGCCCTCTCCATCGAGAACGCCGGCGGCAACAACGACACCAAATGCCTCTACTTCCCCTTCGTCCGGACCAAGCTCCACTCACATGGCTCGAGTCGCCGGACAAGCACTCGATCGACAAGTGGGACCACCGAAGGAGCAGTTCACGAGCAACTTCGGCGGCGCCATGGGCCGTTCGGGTACTCGCATGGACCTTGCCATGATCAAGCAGAACAAGGCGAGACCCTCCGCAAGTACATGCGCCGCTTTTTTCGACAAGCGCGCTACCGTCGTCGACGTTACCGACAAGGAGGTCATCGACCTCTTCCGGACGGCCTCTACCATCGCCGCACCTTCGAGGACTTCGGCCCGTCACCGCCCCGTGTCCATCCCTCACCTCAAGGACATGATCAAGTCCTGGGCGGATGAAGAGGACAAGGCCAACGCCAAGTACGACGCCATCCGCGGCAAGTCCAAGCGTAACCGGGCGGCGGCGGCAATGCAAAGAATGCAAACCAAGGCGGCCGCAACAACAACAACAACAACAACAACAACTACTACTACTACTCGGGTTCCAACCGCAAGCGCAAGCCAGACAACACCGTCGCGGCTATCCAGCGCCCTCCGAAAGGGAACTCGAAGAAGAATTCTGGCGGGTTCAAGGACCTGTTGAAGGAGAAGTGCCCGTGGCATCCAAACGGCAACCACACTACCGAGCAAGCTACCAGCTGCATGCACTCAAGGATACGCCGGAGCCACCGCACCCTCACGACCAAAAGGGCAAGAAGAAGGACGGCGACGACAACGACTTCCAAGAGCCCGAGAAGACCGTCAACGTCCTCTTCGGCGGACCGCCGCCGCCAGGCGGGAGCGAAGGCTACCCGTCGTGAAGTGATGTCCATTGAACCGGCGGTCCCGACCCCTCTCGTGTGGTCGGAGGTACCCATCACCTTCTCCCCGCGCGGACCAATGGACCAGCTTTCTCCGAACCAGACGGTTCCCCCTTGTCCTGAAGCCAACCGTGGCGGGTTCCAAGCTCAACAAGGTGCTCATCGACGGTGGAAGCGGGCTCAACGTCCTCTTCACCAAAACCTTGAAGAAGATGAACCTCGACGTCACCCCCATGCTCACCAAGAGCAGCGCGCCCTTCTACGGCATCGTCCCAGGCAACGCGGCTATCCCACTGGGCTCAGTGGTACTGCCAGTTACCTTCGGGGCATCTCGGGATAATTACCGCACCGAGCACATCAAGTTCGAGGTCGCGGATTAAGAGACTTCCTACCACGCCATCCTCGGCAGACCGGCCATCGCCAAGTTCATGGCGGTGCCCCACTACACCTACTTAGTACTCAAGATGCCAAGTCCAGCCGGTGTACTCTCCCTCCAAGGGGACTTGAAGATCTCCCACGACTGTGATACAGAGGCCGTGGTGATCGCTTCAACAAACCAAGTACCCAACGCGATGATGGAGGTCTACGCCGCGTCGAAGAAGCTCGCCACGAGCGAACTCGACATCCCAGAGAAGTCCGACAGCGCCAACAAGCCTCAGCCACCTGAGGAGGTACTCGTCGCAACGGTCGACCTCGGAACAGGCGACCCCAAAGAAGACCACCACCATCGGGGCCGGCCTCGACCCCAAATAGGAAGACGCGCTCATCGCCTTCCTTCGGCTAACCGCGACATCTTCGCGTGGAAGCCGCGGACATGCCGGAGTGCCCCGTGGAGCCGATTGAGCACTGCCTCAACGTCGATCCAAAGGCCACCCCCAAGCGACAACACCTCCGACGTTTTGCCGACGACAGACGGGACGCCATCAAGAAGGAGCTCGCCAAGCTACTTGCAGCTGGCTTCATCAGAGAAGTCTTCCATCCTCAGTGGCTAGCCAACCCCGTCCTCGTCCGCAAGAAGAACTCGAACGAGTGGAGGATGTGCGTCGACTACACCGACCTCAACAAGCACTGCCCCAAGGACCCCTTCGGGTTGCCGCGGATTGATCAAGTCATCGACTCCACGGCGGGCCGTGACTCGCTCTCGCTTCCTCGATCGCTACTCCGGTACCACCGCATCGCAATCAAGGAGGAAGACCAGGAGAAGACCGCGTTCATCACCCCGTTTGGCGCGTACTGCTACACGACCATGTCATTCGGGTTGAAGAACGCCGGCGCTACCTACCAACGGGCCATCCAGGCCTGCTTCAAGCTGCAACTCAACAAGAACGTCGAGGCCTACGTGGATGGCGTGGTTGTCAAAACCAGGGACTCCAGTACCCTCATCGACGACCTTGAAGAGACCTTCGCATCGCTACGCGAGTACCGCTGGAAGCTCAACCCGAACAAGTGCGTCTTCGGCGTCCCTTCGGGTAAACTACTCGGCTTCATCATCGCCCCGCCGCGGCATCGAAGCCAACCCCGAGAAGATCTCCGCCATCACCAAGCATGAAAGCTCCCACGAGCATCAAAGACGTCCGTAAGCCGACGGGGTGCATGGCGGCATTGAACAGATTCATCTCGAGGCTAGGAGAACGGGGCCTCTCCTTCTTCAAACTACTCAAGCATCACGAGAAGTTCGTGTGGACTCCGCAGGCGGATCAAGCCCTTGCCCGGCTCAAGGACTTCCCCGTCAAAGCCGCCAATCCTCACGGCTCCTCACAAGGGCGAGCGCCCATCGCTCTACCTAGCCGCGACTACACACGTGGTCAGTACTGCCATCGTTGTCGAGCGGCAGGAAGACGGCCACGCCTATCCTGGGCCCGGCGCCCCCGCCTACTTCGTCGCCGAGGTTCTATCGTAGTCCAAGGCTCACTACCGGCCCCTGTGCGTAAGCTCCCCGTACGCTCTACTCATCACCTCGCGGAAGCTACGACACTACTTCCAGGAGTACTCGGTCTCCGTCGTCACCGACTACCCGCTCGGCGACATCCTGAGGAACCAAGACGCCACCGAAGAATCTCCAAGTGGGCTGTCGAGCTCGGCGCCCTCACCATCGACTTCAAGCCACGCACACCCATCAAGTCGCAAGCACTAGTCGACTTCATGGCGAGTGGCGGGAGAACCCGCCTACCTACTCCCACCGTGCGACCGCAGCATTGGGTGATGTACTTTGATGGCTCACTCAACCTCGAGGGCGCAGCGCGGGGGTACTCCCCGATCTCTCCAACGGGCGAACAACTCAAGTACGTCCCGCATCTTCCGGAAGGTCTCAAACAACAAAGCCGAGTACGAAGCTCTCCTACACGGGCTCCGCCTCGCGGCTTCACTTGGCATCAAGCGGCTACTAGTCTACTTCGCGACTCCGCGAGGGGTCATCAACCAAGTCAACAAGTCCCGGGACCGCAACAAGGAGAACATGGACGCCATCGCCTAGAAGTCCGCAAGCTCGAGAACAAATTCTATGGTCTCGAGTTCCATCACATTGTCCGCGACAACAACGTTGCGACGGACGTCCTCTCGAAGCTTGGATCCACCCGCGCCCAAGTACCCGCGGCGTCTTCGTCCATGAGCTTCACGCGCCATCCATCGAGCCGCGCCACCGACCATTGTACCGGCCTAATCCACCACTCGGGCAGGAGGTCATGATGATCGACGTGGACTGGAGGCAACCCTTCATCGACTACCTCAGCGAGCAGAAGGTCCCCTCCGACAAGAACGCAGCCGATAAACTCGTCCGCCGTGCCAAGTCTTACGTCCTCGTCGGAGACAAGCTTTACAAGCGGGGCGCATCTTCTGGAGTACTCATGAAGTGCGTCCCTCGCGAATAAGGCAAGGACATCTTGGAGGAGATCCACAAGGGCGTCTGCGGCAACCACGCGTCCTCACGCACGCTGGTCAGCAAGGCCTTCCGGCGAGCTTTCTACTGGCCCACAGCCCTGGGCGATGCCGAAGAACTCGTCGAAGGTGCCAAGGATGCCGCTCTTCGCCAAGCGCAACACGTCCCGGCCTACAAGCTAGTCACCATACCGCCAACCCGGCCCTTTGCCTCGCCGGGGGCTCGACATGATTGGGCCACTACCAACCGCGCCGGAGGATTCAACAGGTACCGGTGGCTATCGACAAGTTCACCAAGTGGATCGAGGTCAAGCCGGTCACATGCCCCAAGGCCGACAGAGTACTCGACTTCCCGGATGAACTCGTACACCGCTACGGGCTACCCCACCGCATCATCACGGACACCGGGGTCCAACTTCAACAACCACCGCTTCGGGGAGTACCGCGAGAACAAGCGGGATTGACGTTCGATACGTCTCGCCGCCCATCCACGGCCAATGGACAAGTCGAGCGCGCCAATGGGATGGTGCTCGACGCCCTCAAGAAGCGGCTACACGACGCTGCTAATTCCAAAGGGGGCAAGTGGATCAAGGAACTACCCAACGCACTCTTGGGGCTGCGGACTCAACCATCCAAGCCAACGGGGCAATCCCCCTACTTCCTGGGTCTACGGCTCGAAGCCATCCTCCCCGCCGACGTCATATGGAACTCGCCGGCGGTGGAGCACTACGACGAAGGCGTCTCGGAAGACGACGCAGACGAGCTGACATCGACAGCCTTGAAGAAGCTCGCTGCGCCGCCCTCGTCCAATCAGCAAGGTACCTGGAGGGTATCCGACGCTACCATGATCGCAACGTCAAGGAACGCGCCTTCAACGTTGGAGATCTTGTCCTCCGCCGTATCCAGAACACGGAAGGACTCCACAAGCTCAGCTCCCTTTGGGAAGGCCCCTTCACCATGACCAAGGTGACCGGGCCGGGCTCCTACCGCCTCCAAACACTTGAAGGCGAAGACATCAACAATTCGTGGAACGTCGACCAGCTCTGTCGATTCTACGCCTAGTCTACTCGACTACTCCGGGGTTCAAGTCCAATTGACTAAATCAGCGCCCCTTGCCGCAAGCGACCCTCCGGTCCTCGGGGTTCCGGGCCTCCGACTACTCTCCTCCGTGGTCCGGCCCCGTGCGGCTACCTACGGACCATGGGCTGCGACGAGCGTCAAGGACTCTAGCAGCGGTCTACCAAGAGACCACACTCCGAGATCCAACCCGCGCGGCTACCTACGGATCTGCGATCCAGCCTACACGGCTACCTACGGATCACTTGCTGCAAGCGGCTACCCGCTCCAGCGCTACTTAGCTGTAAGCGGCCTCCGGGTCCAGGCGACTACTTGTAGCTACGGCCCTGGCCACCCAGGTGTACTTCTTCAGTAATAAAGTTTGATTGTCCATCAACTTACTTACTGTCTACTCCCTACGACGGGACTACTGAAGTCGAGTGCCACTACTCGCACCTACTCCACGATGGACGCTCCGCACTCTAAGATTGCGATTACGAGTACTCATTGCTGGAAAATCTCATTTCATTGATACATGAACAATTCATTACAAGTGTTTCCTGTACAACTATGGCTACTAGCTATCTATGCAGGGCTACCGGAGGTTCGGCCTTTTCGGCTACCTCGCTCCGCGATGGGAGCCATCTCGCTCCCGGCGGCTCGCGTCACGCTCATCCGAGCGGTTGGCGGCCGCCCCGCCGGCGACCACCTCCACTGGAGCCTTCGGGAAGTACGACTTCATGAAGGCCAGGACTTGCTTCGGGATCGACTTGGCCATGTGCTTGACGTAGGCGGCCAGCCGGCTTGGTGCTTCACGAAGTCGATCCGCCAGAGGAGCGATCTTTGGGCCGCCCGGGTGCGGCACCAGGAGCCTCGCGATCGGGAGGGCAGCCTCTTCAAGGTCCTTCGCGCCGGGGCCCGAGCGCCTCGCAATCTTCATTCAACTTCTGCAAAGATTTGTAGCAGTTGACGAGATCTCTGTCAGAGGCGATCCGCAGCTCCATGTGCTTCTCGCACTCGAAGGCGAGCTCCTTGTAGTCGAGCTCAAGTACCTGGCGGGCTTCTTGCTTCTGGTAGAAGAGGTTATTCATGCTGACCTCCGAGGCCTTCAGCTGCTCCACCTGGCCTTCAAGCTCTGCAACACGGAAACACAACAACGGGTCAGAGGCTTCACGACTTCCGACGAGTACCCGACAAGTCAAAAGGACATACCTTTATTCTTGTTGCGGAGGCCTTTGTTCTTCCGCACCAACTCGTCACCCTTCGCCTGCAATTCCATCACGTCGTTGTGGTACTTGGCGAAGGCGGCGTCGAGTTTTGAATGCATGGCGGTCGAGTGCTTCCGCGACTTCACGAGCTGCTCCTCCAGGGCCTCTGCTCGGAGCACGGTGTCGCCGTAACCCTGCAGCAAGTTCGACTTCTCGCGGGATCGCTCCGCGACGTCCTGCACAAGACAAGTTCAAGTCAAGAAGAGTACTCAACGGTAAAGGATTGACTACTCGGGAGGCTACGGCTACGTACCTTCATCCATTGTTCGGCTCGCCGGATCGCCTCCAGGTGCTGGGCCACCGTGGCCGGCTCGACGAGATCGTCGGCCAGGAGTTCTATCCCGCCGCGGCTACTCGACGTAGCCTCCGCCATCGGCGCTGAGCGGATAGGCTCCGCGTCTTGGATCTCAGGGGAGCGGACAGCCACCTCCAAAGCAATCTCTGGCGACGTGGCGATCGCCTCTCCCCCGGCGGTCTTCTCAACGACTTCCCCCACGGGCTCGGGGGCTCCTTGCGCAGCCTCTGGGGCCTCTGGTGTCAACTCCTGCATGGGCACCCCTGCAGGGATGTCACCTCCTTCAGCGCCTGCTAGCAAACGGCACGCGCATCAGTGCCTACGACTACTCGTCCTGGAGTTCTACAGCTTCAAGAAGGGTACTCACCTTCGACTACGACCGCCTCGGCGCCGACGCTTCGGTAGCCGGGGGCTCGGGCCGTGGCTTGGGCTTCGGGAGCGGCCTCCTCGACGGGCGGCGCAGCCTTCTTCCGCCACCGCCGATGAGGGCTCGTCTCCATCCCGGCCTTAGATCCGTGGATTTTCTCGCGTGCTATTCACGAAGGGGTCGTCGAGCAAACATCGACTACTACATCAAGTACTACTCGTGAGGACATGGTACTTACAAGCTCGACCGGACGATGGTCACGGCCGGAGCACCGAGGATGCCGGCAATATCAACCGGTCCCACCCTCGGCGGGTGCCTCCTCCTCCGCCTCTCGCGCCTACTACCTCCTTCACGGCGGCGGCGGCCGCGCTCCTTCACCTTCCGCCCCGCGAGGTCACCACCTTTTCAACGGTGGCGGCCATGGGTCCTCTCGCTCGCGGGGAGCGAGGGGGCCGGCGCTCCAGCTGCGCTAGGAGTTCTTCGACAGTGGGGGCTGGACTTCGGCTTCCAGCCGGTTCCCCCACCAGGTCCCACTCGCCTTCGTCGCCCTCTTCGACGGGCTCCGCTGGCGGCACCTCCTGCACATAAAGGAAGACTACTCGTCAGAAATGTACTTGAATAATGGGTACTCGACTACTCTGCTCAAGATAACTTACCTCCGGAGGCGTGGTCTCTGAGACCTTCATCTTCTTCGCCACCCGCTTCTTGGCGGGGTTGCGTGGCTTCCGTGGCGGCGCAGCAAGACTAGCCTCCAGGCTAGCCGGAGGGTCTTGTACCAACGGCACATGAGGCAAGCCCGGGCGGCTAAACCTCGACCGCAGCTGGAAGCGGTCCTGAAGAGTCTCTTCGTCTTCGTCGTCATCGGAGGTATCCTCCACGATGACGGTGTCGTCGCCTTCACCGACTTCGCGACGCTCCTTCACCTTCCCCTCCACCGGGATCTCGATCCCGCTTGGTGGCGGCTGCGGCTCGGAGACGAACCGTTTCACATCATCCTGCGCAAAGACACAAGGCGTCAGCAACTCTACTACAAGTACTCACTACTCGACGAGGGGGTATGACTACTCACCTCGTTGGGCGGGCGCGCGGCGGAGTACTCCTCGACCGGACACGCCGTGTACGGCGGCATGTCCTTGAAGATCCTCGTCAACCTTTCGACGATATCGTTGTCGTCCAGCTCGCCCCCTGGCATCCGCGACGTGTCGTCGTCGCCGGTGTACTCGAAGCCCGGCCGTATCCCGCGCCATCGCCGGCCGGATCCCGCGCTTCATGAAACCGAAGGCCACGTGCTCGGCCCTCGATCCCGCATCCTTGAGAGTCTTGATGCATGCTAGCGGCTCGGGGAGCCGGATCCCCTCTTGCATGGTGGGCTCCGTGTTCCACCAATCTCGGTGCTCGGGCCGCCGTCCGCTCGGCTTCGGTAGTCCGGGATGGTGGTTCGTGATGTAGAACCATCTCGTCTTCCGCTCGGTGTTGGAGTCCACGAGCTTGTACGCCGTGCACGCTCCGCGGCGTCCTCCCTCGGCCCGGATTCCGGCCCCTCCGACTACTCGGGGTTGGAGGCGCCGGGTCGCGGCTTGACGCGGAAGAACTTCCGAAGAGCACCCAAGGCGGCTTGATTCCTAGGAAGGCTTCGCGAAGTGGACGAAGACCGACGTGTGGAAGATGCCATTGGGGTTCAGGTTGAGGTACTCGATGCCGTAGTACCCGAGCGACCCCTTGAAGAAGTCGCTTGCCGGGAGCGCAAGACCGCGCTCCACGAAGCGCGAGAACATTGGGGTCTCGTCTTCGGCTTTCTCCATCGGATAAGGATCTCCCCGCGGCGGATCTCCACATGTCGACTTCCTTCTCCCCGATGAACCCGCCGTTCAACGGGGTCGGCGGAGTCCTCCGTCTTGACCTTCGATTTTTTCCACTCGCGGCTTGGATCAGCGCGCGGTGGAGACAGGGGCGGCACCGCTCCGGTGGCGGCCGCGGCGGCCTCTGCACGGCTCCTCTTCTTCCCGCCGGCTTTGGACGTCTTCGACGGTGACGGCTTCATTCTCCAAGTGCAAGGAGTTTTCACTCGCATCCGCTCGGGGGCTACCCTAAAGGCTTCGGGTGGCGATGCGCTCGGATCTACTACGGCGGCGGCAGGCGCTGGAGTGGATCTGCTTCAAGATTCAAGTGGAATCGCTGCGGCTCGAATGGGTGAAAAACCCTAAGGGTTTTGGCTCTTATTTATAAGCCAAATCGCCTCCACAACGGGCGGCTGGATAAGTCCACGCGCGGCTGACTCAGCGGCTGCGCGAGACTCTTTGTATTCTACTAGTCGACGCGCTTCACCTCGGGGGCTCGACTACTTCTACTCGACTGCCTGGGAAGCGGCTAGTCTCAAGAGCATCTCAGGACACATTCTCCAAGAAGACCCTTCAATTCGAGAGGAAGTACTCGACTCAAGGCTCGGGGGCTCCGTGCCACGTGTCCTTCGGTTTTTTCTCTCCGGGTTTTTCGATATTATCTTGCCAAGATTTCGCATGGACCCTCGGCCCGCAGCCCGCGGCTCGAGGCTCCGGGGGCTACTCCATGTGGAGTGCGGTTCTGCAAATCGCACCTCCATGACGGCTCCGGCTTCAAGACAAGACAGGCATTTCTTAAAGACCTTCGAAGGAAGATTTCAAGGACGCTTGGGATTACTCGAGAAGACTTCAAGATTGCTCAAACATCAGCTGGAGTACATTCCAGCCTCGGGATGCTTCGACTACTCTTGAGGACTTTTGACTTGTAGTGCTCAGGGACGCTTGAGGACTACTCGTTAAGGCAGTCAAGACTACTTGAAGCTATCCTTCTCGACTACAAAGTACTCGGGGGCTTGTCGTATGGACCTCCCTGGGCCCACTACCTCGGTGGGTACCAGGACCGACTACTCGGTGGGCCCCTGGGACTACCCGGCTTGCGCTACACGGCACCTGAAGGCGTGGAGCACAAGGACTACACAGGAGTAGTACTCGGTTGGGGAGCTGTACACGTTCCGCACCGTATAGAGGACTCCTAGACGTACTCGACTAGTACTCTCTCCCTACTCCGACTTGTAACCCTGCCTCCCGGACTATATAAGGCGAGGCAGGGACCGATCCCTTCATCCAATCTCATCTCATACAACCCACGGCGCACTATTGCACCATCTTGTAATCGTGCCCTATCAATCCAGAGCTACACGAACATACAGACGTAGGGTATTACGCACCTCGCGACCCGAACCTGTCTAAATTGTGTGCCACGTGTCTCTTCCTTCGAGTTACCGATCTCGGCGAGTCACATTCATCTACTTCGGGTACTCCCCGTAGTAGGTTGCCGGTCTAAAACACCGACAGATGATGCTTGTAGGTGTCAAATCGTTCGGGCCCATGCCAAGCTTCCTGAAGGTGGTGTACGGCATTACGTTGACTGCCACTCCACCGTCGACGAACATCTTGGTCAATGGCTTGCCATTGACGTATCCCCTCAAGTACAGCGGCCTCATATGACGATTCTTGGCCGGCTTGTCGAAGATGGCCTGCTTGGCCAGCACCAGTTGTGCCATCATCCCCTCGAGCTGCTCATCTTCGAAGGAAGCTTCCTCCTGCATAGCCTGGTTAGCAGGAGCCATGAACTCGTTCGGCAGAAAGTATACCATGCATGTAGGAGCCGAACGCTTCGATCCCTCCGGTTGGTCCTTGGGTGTCACACCCTGAAATTTCCAATTTCAGGATGTGAATAGAAAGAATAATTAAATAACAATTTTCTCATAATTTTAAAATTTTTTCCAACATTTATTTTTCTTTACAGGGAATATAGTATAGGAAAAATCATTTGTTTGATTTTCTAAATTAAATAAAAGTTGAGAGTGTTGCATTCATGCCGATGCACCTAGTGGTTCTTGAGTGCAAAAAGGTTTCAAAAATGCGTTTAGGAGCTGTCCAAACTCTCCCGAGAATTTTCCGGATTTTTCCGGGATTTAATCTCATTTTCCCTGAGCTATTTCTATTTATTAGAAGGCTCTAAAATCTTTTTCATGAGCCCCAAATGCTTTATTTGGATTGTTCATGTCTTAATCTATCTCTAGGAATTTTCCTGGAATTTTTGTGATTTTCTCGAGTATTTTTCGTGCTTTAAAATAATTTACGAAATTTTTCCGGATTATTTTTCGCACCGGAAATACTTTCAAAAAAAAAAAAAAAAAGAAACCTATTCTATCGGCCGGGCCGAGCCCGTGGGCTCGACCCGCCCGCGCCCGCGCCCGCACTCGCTCCGGCCCGGCCCGGGCCCGCCATGGCCCATCGGGGCCCAACCAGCCGCCGCCCGGCCGCCGCCGCCGCCGCCCTAGGCGGGGCGCGCGCCTCCCCCGCGCGCGCCCCTATAAAAGGGCGCCGCCCCCCGCCGCCGCCGCCCTAGCCCCCGCGCCGCCACCACCCCCGCACCGCCGCCCGCCGCACGCGGCCGCCGCCGCCCTACGGCGGCCAAGCCCGAACCGCGAGAAGCAAGAAAATCCCGCCGGCGTTGACTTCGAATACCGCCGATTCCCTTCGTTTTCGCCGACGGTGAGTGCTCCAAGCGTTTCCCCACGTCCTCCTCGTCCGAGCTTTTAGTCCTTCCCCGGCCTCCTCGTCGCCCGTGCCGCCGGCGCCGCAATGGGCCGCAGCTCCCCGTCCATGGCCGGCCTCCTCTCGTGTCCGCAGGAAGAAGAAGATGGTAATTTTGCGCTTGACCCCCTGAGTTCCTCGGAATCTATTAGATCCACTTTTGTGTCTTGTAATCGTTGCTCCAAACTCCCTAGATCTAAGAAAACTTCACAACCAGATCCATCCCGAAACTTTTGCAGATCTAACCCCCAGATTAGATCCATTCGCGAGCACTGTTTGATGTGTCTCGGGAGTTTTCTTTGCTAACCCCTGAAATCTGCGGTTAATCGCGACTAGGTCCCTGCAATCTTGTTTTGCTCATCAAATCTCCGTTTTAGCTCCGATTTAATCCGTTCAAGTTGCGTTAGGTCCATAATAATTTAAAGCACGCGTTAGTGGTGTGTTTTCACCATGTTTTGTTTTCTGAAAATAAAATTAATATTAATTTTGATTAATGTCTATTTATACATGTCTTTTATAAATAAAAGCAATATAGATCTATATATCGTTTTTGGTAATCAAATTTAATTTGATTAATGATTACTTTACATGCTTTTATGAATAAAATTTAATTAGATCTTTTACTCGGTTTTCCATAAGTCAAATATTAATTTGCTTAATGATTAATTAACTTTTATAATTAAAAGTTGATTAGGCTTTTACTCCGGCTTTATAAATAGATGTTAATCTTGATTAATACTAATTTAATACTGTTTTTGATAATAATATGATCTACTCGAATTACAAAGTTTCGTTTAGATTGTTCACATAGATTTGTTTTTCTAAATTAAATGTTTAATCGGTTTAATCAATATATGAATCTTTATTAATAAAACTTGACTAGTTCTTTACACCGGTTTCATAAATAAAGTTTAATATTAATGTCAACATAGGGTATTTTATTTCTGAAATATCCTTTATAATTGTTTTGTTAAATAAAATGAACCTAGCTCATAGCCTTGCTCTCTCATAAATGCAAATGGTCCGTTAGACGTTCTTTATCAAGCTTTATCTAAGTGTGATCTTTCCGGTCCTTGCTCAATCTTCCACAACTATCTATTTAAAGCCAACCAAGCCTTTCCCCTCCAAGCACTCTTTGTGTTCTTTAGTGATCCATCTAATCAAGTCTATCCTTTAGTGCGTTCTTTTAAAGCTTTCTTTTGATTGGTGCTTTGTTCTTAGTATGTCTGTTTGTTTGCTTTGTGTATGATTGTGCCCGATGATTGATGCGCTTAGAGTGAACGCCGTTCGAGAAGTTTGGAAGAGCTTGAAGTTGAAGATATTCTGAGCAACGACATTACTTTGGTTAAAGGCAAGTGTGTCCTTGATCTTTTGTCCTAAGAACTATGTTTAATCACTCATTGCATTGCTTGCATTAATTTTGATGGGTTTCTATTAAGGTTTATCCTAGTCTTTGATTGTAAATCCTTGTTAACCAGGGTTTATCTTTATGTTGGGTAGTTATGCTTAGTTGCTATACCTGGGTTATGGTGGTTTTAATGAACATTAATGATGAAATGTGCTATACCTTTATGTTCTATCTTTGGATGCTTAATACAAGACCATATGATTAATCGGAACATGGAGCGACCACCCAGACAACGGTGCAACCACAAGGACTATATGGCTCGGTCTTGGCCGAGTAATTAGGGAAGTCTTTGTGTGGTTATTACTCGCATAGTAGGTTGGGGACGGAGGAATGCTTTTATGGCTCTTCTATTCCGGAGCGGTGATGGAACGGAAGACTCTATGGCTTACCGTCCGTAATAGAAGTGTGGTACGAAAGATAGCCTCTATGACATACTACTATGGACTAATACGCACAGGAGGACTCTTTGTAAAGGCCTTGTAGCGTCCCTATGCAATCACACCTCGGTAGTGTGGTATTGTGCCTACTTTTGCACAGCGTGGTTGGGTGCAAAACTCTTCGGAGTTTTTACGCGACTTGTGGGTAAAGATGTACAACCTCTGCAGAGTGTAAAACTAATCGATTAGCCGTGCTCACGGTCAAGAGCGGCCTGGGCCCTCACATGATAATTGAACTTGAAGATGGACTTAAATCGCTCTCTCTCTCTCTCTCTCTCTCTCTAGTTATGCTTGCCATATGCTTATGGCGTACCTCTTATCTTATGCTTAATTGTGGGATGGTATATACTTATACTTGCTAGTAAATAGGTGCTAATAAAATTTGACCAACTAAAATTGCTTAAATGCTTATATCCCAGTCTACTATAAAGTCTTTGCATTCATTCTTTTTCCCCACACTTGCTGAGTACGACAAGTGCTCACCCTTGCTATAACCATTGTTGCTCAGAAAGAGGATGCTACTTTAAAGTCTTATGAAGATGTTGCTGGTGCTAGGCGTACGCAACCCCCAGTCGATTGCCCGTGAAGTTTGGAGCCTTCGTTTCCAGGATTAAGCGTAAATCTCTGATAATCTTTCTTTTTCTTACGTGATACTGTTTCTGTATTCACTTTTATGTCACTATATGCATGAAACTTGATCCTGGCATGCATATAGGTTTGCACTTGGTTTTCTTCGGAAACTCGGGTGTGACAGAGTGGTATCAGAGCTGTATCGACTGTAGGACGTAAGCCTAGTTAGCATTGGTCGTTTCTTAATGCCTCTTTTGTTCTACAATCCCTCCTTACCTTACCCCTGACCTCTCTGATGAAGGATCTCACCCCTTAACCATCTCCTTTTCTCCATACCATGAATTCTTGTATATTTATCTTCACTCTCCTTGAACATCTCTTCGATCTCGTCTGTCCTTTCTCTCAAGCAATAACAACCGTTACCCTTACCATTCTATCTATTCGCGCAGCTCCCCGACACCTCAGCGCTGTTTTAATTCTTTCTCGAGCTACAGAACTCCGATCGACATGAAACCAGTTGGGTTAGTTCCTAAATTTCATAAGTGAATTTCTATCAAAAATCCAGCCCTATCCGGTACCTGTTCCAGGAGCTATGCTCGAAACATTGGAGCTATCAGAATCTGTAAACTCTGTTGACCCAGTTACCTTCATTATTCTATATCTCGGGCTATAGACCTCCGATTGAGGTAAATCCAATTGGAGTAGTTCAGGAATTTCATCAGCTTCGCTCTGTACAAAATTCAGCAGTATTCGTTTTGTATCCAAGGAGATACCTACGAATTAGTGGAGCATTCAGAATCTGCCAACACTGCTGACATAGCCATCTTGTTTAATTCATATTTCGAGTTTTGAGCCTCCGATTGAGGTGATTCCAGTTGGGTTGAACTCATAATTTCGTACTCCTTGATCTGGGAAAAATTCATTATTTATGGATATCCTTGCTAGGAGCTATATCTGATCTATTAGGAGGATACCCCTGACTTTATTAACAACGTGTAGTGTCGTTCCCCTTAGCTATGCCTTGATTGGTGGAATTGTGTGTTTGCATGATGATGCTTGGTTTTATGAACTTGATTGATTTGCTTCTTTGAAGTGAGTGTTGGTGTATTGTAGGTCTTATATCTGCAATAACATCAGTTGCCTAGTTGGGTTTCTCTTTTGTGCCTTCCACATCGTTGCCATCTTTCTTTGTTTCAACTCACTAGAGGTGTTACCGGAAGAAAGTTAAAAGCAGATGCAAGATGAAGAAAATAAGACATCACTATACCTTTCTTCCCACCTTGTGCTTGCTTCTATCCCACCTAGCTCATTCTGACGAAGACTCCAACAATCATCGAAGAAAAAGATCGAAGGTTTCACACCGATCAACAAAAGAGGATGACCGTCTACCTACCTTGGGAGCAATGTTTTTGTTTATCTCCCTCCTCCTTGCTTCTTCTTTCTTCGAATCTCAGGACGAGATTCCGTTTAAGGGGGGTAGATTTGTCACACCCTGAAATTTCCAATTTCAGGATGTGAATAGAAAGAATAATTAAATAACAATTTTCTCATAATTTTAAAATTTTTTCCAACATTTATTTTTCTTTACAGGGAATATAGTATAGGAAAAATCATTTGTTTGATTTTCTAAATTAAATAAAAGTTGAGAGTGTTGCATTCATGCTGATGCACCTAGTGGTTCTTGAGTGCAAAAAGGTTTCAAAAATGCGTTTAGGAGCTGTCCAAACTCTCCCGAGAATTTTCCGGATTTTTCCGGGATTTAATCTCATTTTCCCTGAGCTATTTCTATTTATTAGAAGGCTCTAAAATCTTTTTCATGAGCCCCAAATGCTTTATTTGGATTGTTCATGTCTTAATCTATCTCTAGGAATTTTCCTGGAATTTTTGTGATTTTCTGAGTATTTTTCGTGCTTTAAAATAATTTACAGAATTTTTCTGGATTATTTTTCGCACTGGAAATACTTTCAAAAAAAAGAAACCTATTCTATCAGGCTGGGCCGAGCCCGTGGGCTCGACCCGCCCGCGCCCGCGCCCGCACTCGCTCCGGCCCGGCCCGGCCCGCCATGGCCCATCGGGGCCCAACCGGCCGCCGGCCGGCCGCCGCCGCCGCCGCCCTAGGCGGGCGCCGCCTCTCCGCCGCGCGCGCCCCTATAAAAAGGGTGCCGCCCCCCCGCCGCCGCCGCCCTAGCCCCCGCGCCGCCACCACCCTGCACCGCCGCCCGCTGCACAGTGCCGCCGCCGCCCTACAGCAGCCAAGCCCGAACCGCAGAGAAGCAAGAAAATCCCGCCGGCGTTGACTTCGAATACCGGCCGATTCCCTTCGTTTTCGCCGACGGTGAGTGCTCCAAGCGTTTCCCCACGTCCTCCTCGTCCAGTTTTAGTCCTTCCCCGGCCTCCTCGTCGCCCGTGCCGCCGGCGCCGCAATGGGCCAGAGCTCCTGTCCATGGCCGGCCTCCTCTGTGTCCAGAGGAAGAAGAAGATGGTAATTTTGCGCTTGACCCCCTGAGTTCCTCGGAATCTATTAGATCCACTTTTGTGTCTTGTAATCGTTGCTCCAAACTCCCTAGATCTAAGAAAACTTCACAACCAGATCCATCCCGAAACTTTTGCAGATCTAACCCCCAGATTAGATCCATTCGCGAGCACTGTTTGATGTGTCTCGGGAGTTTTCTTTGCTAACCCCTGAAATCTGCGGTTAATCGCGACTAGGTCCCTGCAATCTTGTTTTGCTCATCAAATCTCCGTTTTAGCTCCGATTTAATCCGTTCAAGTTGCGTTAGGTCCATAATAATTTAAAGCACGCGTTAGTGGTGTGTTTTCACCATGTTTTGTTTTCTGAAAATAAAATTAATATTAATTTTGATTAATGTCTATTTATACATGTCTTTTATAAATAAAAGCAATATAGATCTATATATCGTTTTTGGTAATCAAATTTAATTTGATTAATGATTACTTTACATGCTTTTATGAATAAAATTTAATTAGATCTTTTACTCGGTTTTCCATAAGTCAAATATTAATTTGCTTAATGATTAATTAACTTTTATAATTAAAAGTTGATTAGGCTTTTACTCCGGCTTTATAAATAGATGTTAATCTTGATTAATACTAATTTAATACTGTTTTTGATAATAATATGATCTACTCGAATTACAAAGTTTCGTTTAGATTGTTCACATAGATTTGTTTTTCTAAATTAAATGTTTAATCGGTTTAATCAATATATGAATCTTTATTAATAAAACTTGACTAGTTCTTTACACCTATTTCATAAATAAAGTTTAATATTAATGTCAACATAGGGTATTTTATTTCGAAATATCCTTTATAATTGTTTTGTTAAATAAAATGAACCTAGCTCATAGCCTTGCTCTCTCATAAATGCAAATGGTCCGTTAGACGTTCTTTATCAAGCTTTATCTAAGTGTGATCTTTCCGGTCCTTGCTCAATCTTCCACAACTATCTATTTAAAGCCAACCAAGCCTTTCCCCTCCAAGCACTCTTTGTGTTCTTTAGTGATCCATCTAATCAAGTCTATCCTTTAGTGCGTTCTTTTAAAGCTTTCTTTTGATTGGTGCTTTGTTCTTAGTATGTCTGTTTGTTTGCTTTGTGTATGATTGTGCCCGATGATTGATGCGCTTAGAGTGAACGCCGTTCGAGAAGTTTGGAAGAGCTTGAAGTTGAAGATATTCTGAGCAACGACATTACTTTGGTTAAAGGCAAGTGTGTCCTTGATCTTTTGTCCTAAGAACTATGTTTAATCACTCATTGCATTGCTTGCATTAATTTTGATGGGTTTCTATTAAGGTTTATCCTAGTCTTTGATTGTAAATCCTTGTTAACCAGGGTTTATCTTTATGTTGGGTAGTTATGCTTAGTTGCTATACCTGGGTTATGGTGGTTTTAATGAACATTAATGATGAAATGTGCTATACCTTTATGTTCTATCTTTGGATGCTTAATACAAGACCATATGATTAATCGGAACATGGAGCGACCACCCAGGACAACAGTGCAACCACAAGGACTATATGGCTCTGGTCTTGGCCGAGTAATTAGGGAAGTCTTTGTGTGGTTATTACTCGCATAGTAGGTTGGGGACGGAGGAATGCTTTTATGGCTCTTCTATTCCGGAGCGGTGATGGAACGGAAGACTCTATGGCTTACCGTCCGTAATAGAAGTGTGGTACGAAAGATAGCCTCTATGACATACTACTATGGACTAATACGCACAGGAGGACTCTTTGTAAAGGCCTCGTAGCGTCCCTATGCAATCACACCTCGGTAGTGTGGTATTGTGCCTACTTTTGCACAGCGTGGTTGGGTGCAAAACTCTTCGGAGTTTTTACGCGACTTGTGGGTAAAGATGTACAACCTCTCGCAGTGTAAAACTAATCGATTAGCCGTGCTCACGGTCAAGAGCGGCCTGGGCCCTCACATGATAATTGAACTTGAAGATGGACTTAAATCGCTCTCTCTCTCTCTAGTTATGCTTGCCATATGCTTATGGCGTACCTCTTATCTTATGCTTAATTGTGGGATGGTATATACTTATACTTGCTAGTAAATAGGTGCTAATAAAATTTGACCAACTAAAATTGCTTAAATGCTTATAGCCCAGTCCACTATAAAGCCTTTGCATTCATTCTTTTTCCCCACACTTGCTGAGTACGACAAGTGCTCACCCTTGCTATAACCATTGTTGCTCAGAAAGAGGATGCTACTTTGAAGTCTTATGAAGATGTTGCTGGTGCTAGGCGTACGCAACCCCCAGTCGATTGCCTGTGAAGTTTGGAGCCTTCGTTTCCAGGATTAAGCGTAAATCTCTGATAATCTTTCTTTTTCTTACGTGATACTGTTTCTGTATTCACTTTTATGTCACTATATGCATGAAACTTGATCCTGGCATGTATATAGGTTTGCACTTGGTTTTCTTCGGAAACTCGGGTGTGACATTGGGGCGCCACACCTGCCTCGTCTGGATCTCGGCCTGCCTCATCTCGTGGTTCCTCAAGCGCTGGACCCGCCTCTTCTGGCTTCTCCTCAGGCCGGGCGGGCACCATTGCCCCTTCTGCCAGATGTAGTCATCTTCATCCTCCTCTTGATCAGCCCATCTGAGGTCAGCTTGGCGTTTCCTGGGATGATCGATGACTTCAATTTTTTGGCGCCGATCCCCATCAGGGTGGATCCTTCCAATTCTTTCGTGGACGGATCGGCGATTGGCGCTTTCTCGCTCGTACTCAACATATCCGTCACTACATTCGGACGCGTTCTTCGGCGTGGGCAACTTCAACCCCTCATTCCGGCGGTGCACGAAGAAGGCGCATCCCCGGTGCGCGCGCTCCTGCTCGCGCGTATACTGCTCCTGGTCCCTCCTGCACGCCTCTTCTTCGGCTCTGCGTTGCTCCTCCTCATAGCGCCTCTTCCGATAACGCTCTTTCTCAATCTGGCGCTGCCACTCGTTGAGGAGGATGCGCGATGTCACCCTGGGCTTGGCTCTGGATGACTCCCCAATTTCAATGTGGCTCCTAAGAATACGGGGGGCGTCACCTTGCATCTGTTCCAGAGTCATCTGGCGCTCTGGGTCCACCGCTCCACCTTGTCTAGACCTGGCTGAGGTCAAGACCTTGACTTTTCCTTTCTCCTCGGCAGTTATCACATTGACAGAAAAGCCCACCATGCTCTAAGGAAAGGGGTGGCCATCCAGCTTCATTTTATTGTCGAACTTGAGGTGACCTTCCTGGATAGCCTTTTGGATCCTCATCCTGAAGACCCTGCAATCATTGATGGAGTGTGAGTCCCTGTCGTGGAAACCACAGTAACGTTTTGCTTTAACTCCATCGGGCCGAAGCATGGAATGCCCTTCGGGCAGCTTGATTCGGCCTTCCTTTACCAAGAGCTCAAACAATTTATCAGCCTTTGTGATATCGAAATCATAAGTTCCCTTGGTCTGCTTGACCCAGCGCTGATTCATTGTCAAGGGCTCCTTCCCCCACGTGATTTCTGCTGCGGCTACGTCCAGTTCGTCATCAGAATCTTCGAACATATCGGCCTTGTCCAAGAACTGGTTGTAGACGCCAGCGACGTCGTGCTGCTTGCCAAATTTGGCGTCTTTCTTGAAGCCGTACGCCTGGTTGCTCATCAATGACGCCTTCTTCGTGATAGCCGTCCCGCATTCTCAAACTCCATTCCGAACAACTTTTCGCGTACGGCCGGTAGCATCCCGGCGACGACCCATGTCGGCCCGGTGGTCATCCGGCAAGTTAAGCGAGAAGCACATGCCTTTGACCTCCCTGAACCTCCGGAGAAACTCCAGTGGCGTCTCGCTATGCCTCTGCTTCATGGTCGCGAGGTCAATCAGCTTCTTCTCCGAGCTGCCGCTGAAGTAATGAGCGTGGAATTTCCGCTCCAAGTCCTTCCATTTGGCAACTGATTCAGGGGGCAGGGACGAGAACCACTGAAACGCTGGACCTGTCAGTGATGCAGCGAAGTAGCGGACCCTGAAAGTCTCCTCAGCCGAACACTCCCCGAGCTGCATGAGGTAACGAGCAATGTGCTCGACCGTGCTCGTGTCGTCTTGCCCCGAAAATTTTGTGAACTCCATTGGCGGCTTCACCCTTGGCGGCAAGAGCACATTGTAGTACCATTCCGGGAATGGTGGCTTATAGGCGGGTCCTTGCATCTTTGGCTTGAGGCCGAACTGATTTTGCATCAATTCGGCCATTCTCCGCGCCAGGGCGTCATCCTCCTGCGCGCCCGCAGCTGGCGCGTATCCTGGATGTGGGAAAGCATCAAACGCTCCGTAGTTCCCCACCTCATGATAGCCACCGCCGTACAAGTTCCTCTCCGCGGCCGCTTGGTTGCGGAGCAATCCTCTGGCCGGAAGTGAGCGGGGCGCCGGCCGAGCCGAATGCTAAGTCTCTGTACGTGGGCTGGTACGGATTCGGGCCGTTGCACGGGTTGACTCGTGCCGCCCGCGGTGGTGGCTGGATCGGTTGTCCTGAGGTCTGCAGTGGAGGTTGCACTGGCTGTTTCCCAGCGGCCTGTGGCGGAGGCTGGAAAGCTTGACTTCCAGCACTTTGGGGAGGAGGCTGCACTGGCGGGCTCCGAAGTGGCGGCTGAGAACTTGATTCGCCCAGTTCCACAGTGCCCCCTTGGACGGGCGCTTTGCTGAACGCTTGCTCCATGCCAGGGCCGAAGACGGCCACCATCATCTGCTGGAGCGCACCGAGGAAAGCCTTGTTGTGCTTGCTAAGCATGTAATCTGCGGATTCCGGAACACCCGCATGCACTCCTCCTTTTCTTGCCGGGATGTGGTATCACTTTCCCCCGGCAGCAATACTCTGGGCATCTCGTTCTTTAAGTACGGGACGCCGCTTCTATTCTTTTTGAACGACGCGGACACTTCGCCGAAACCGCTCCACGACATCCCGGAGGCTGCCGCCGCTTGCTCCGGAGAGAGATCCTCAAGGTTGACATCCATGAGATCTGCGATTTCAGGCATCTTGAATCTATTCGGCTGGGTCCCACTGGGCATGCCAAAAAGTGTGTTGACGCAAAAAGTGCACTCAACGCCAAACACACAGCAAGCCGAACAAAGCTGGCTTCACACGCGCAGAGATCAGAAGACGTGCCAGTCAATTTTTCCTGAAAATTAACAAAAGATAAAGTAGTTAAATACCAAAGCTTGGAACTTGCCGGGTGGTACCAGACAGTTCCATATTTACGGCTAGGAAGCCAAGCAAGATGACATACAGCTATAAGGAGCTATCTGCCAACGAACTAGAACCATTCGGGAAACCGCAAAGGGAAAAGGCAACACTGCCGAATGGATGACGTGAGCATGACAGCAATCGGTCTTTGTTTGAACAAGAAATACGTATGCACGAGGCCATGACCGATCCCCATGAAAATTAGCATTAAATAAGTAAATAAAGCAAAACACGAACGTAATCATGTATTAAACAAATATGCATAGATCCAAAGCACTAGTCTACCGCATGTCTAGTTACTTTAAAACCCGTCAAGCACGGTATCAAGCAAATCTATCCACCGCATGATACAACTTGCATGAAAAACCGTACCACTTTCTACAAATAGATCTATCCACCGCATGATACGATCTAAATATGGAAAGCTAAAAGCATACAATATTTAAAGCATGAATAAAGCACGTGTTCTACTCATGAAGAAACATAACCGAATACGGCTGAATGTACCGATTCGGGGTCCATGAAGAAGGAACAAACATTACCAAGTGAATAAATCTATCAGATTGATTTGGGAATCTAATCCACCGATGATTAGCTCCAAAGCAACCCAAAAACCTCGCATCTACCGCATGATACCCGGCTCTTTCAAGATTTATACGAGCATTGGCAAGCTTGAACCCGCAACACGTAACAACCTAGATCGATTCGGTTTCGGCTATCGGAAAGCATAAGATCCACGTGTTAAAATATGGAATCTACTCGGACAAGGATCATAAAAGAGATAAAGCCGATCCAAACCCATCTAGATTGGGCAAAGGCGTGTCACATTAATTAAAACATAAAGTAAAAACTCAAGATAACACGGGGTAACTTAATGAATCTATTGGATCTTGCCAAAATCCAATAGAGCCGATAACTAGCTTCAAGCTAGATCTTAGCCTACCGCATGACTCATGATCTAACAAGAAACCCTCTTGAACCAAGCTTGAATCTACCGCATGACACGAAGCATGGTAACAAGACTACTTGCATCAGATCTAAATCCACCGCATGATACTAGACATGATACAAGGTTGCCGGTACTCACGGAGGTCGACGGATCGAATGGCCCTCTCGAAGAACTCGACGACACGACAAGGACTCTAGGGTTTGGCGTAAGGCCGGTGTGTATTGAAGAATGATTGATCCTTTTTACATACATTCAGGGGTCATATTTATACCCTGTTGAGTACAACTTCGAATGGATTCGTTGCCTAACTTATCTCTAAGCTTGATCGCCTATCCATCCATTCGTTTCCCCTGATTAAGCCACGTCACCGTCCAATCCCGCAAAATCAGCTCTACTGTTCCTTTGCCGAACCGGAGCAGATAGCCGACCACAGATCTCTTTGCCGAATATCTTTGAAAAGACCCTTCCTTCCACCAGACGGACTCTTCATCGAACCGGACCCACAAGTCAGACTCCGTACCAAATTTTGGTGTTAACACACATAACATTTAATAACTGAGTAATTCTTTATTTAAGATTGTCTCATAACATAGTAACAGGTAATGACCAGAATTCATCTTGAGTGAACATGACCACAAGTAAAAAAATAAAGACATCACATTTAACTAAGTTCACAACACTGTTTAGCATATAATAAATGGATCTAAAAATTAGTTCCCTGGTTGCTCCATCGCCCATCAGCTTCTCCTACATCAATCTTGTTGGTCGCCCATCAACAGTAATCCATGGTTGCTTTCTCTAATTGTTTTGGTCCGTCCGAGTTTCTCTGCGAATCATGAAAGCATATATGATTAAATTAGCATACACCAGATTAGTTGGTATAAAAAAGATAATAGAAAAGGATGCACATTTCAAGTAACTCTAGCATCACATTTGGATAATAAAAAAGGATGCATCAGATTAGTAAGTACATATTCCTATTAAAAACTGTGCCTGTTCACTGAAGATATTAATTATATGACAATCCAATGGTACACAAAAAGATGTAATGTAGTTTATTTATTCCCACACATTAAACAAAACCAGCAGCAACAAAAAATTAATATGCTGCATCATACACCAGATTAGTTGTTCAATAGTATTAAATGTCTAGTTTAATTATACTTAGTAAATTAATTGGATAACATTAGTTATCTTTTTACTTGAGGGCATACAGAACACAAGGCATAGGCATAAATAATAACTTACTTGGTAAACATCAGGTGCAGATTTAGTTATGACGTTATTCATACCTGTTGATTCTTTTTCTGATTACGAGTCCTCAATAGCTGATTGGAAGTAACAAAACTAATCGTTGATCCTGGAGCAACATTAGTTTTTGAGAAAATATTCCTAGCCGAGCTACTCTTAGTTTTTATGGTCCGAGGTGGTACAATATCCTTTTCGTTGTCATCACACTTGGTGGTTCGAGAGTCGCCACGAGAGAAAATTTGGTGTAAACATAATGCTAAAATTTTTGAAGCATGTATGTGCATCAGCCTCTCCAACGAAATACCTTTGCGGGTTCGGCTTCTACACGTGGTGGTGTGATGAACTCTGCGAAGTAGGTCCATTTGACTCATGTGTGGCGATCATGGTTCCGGACATAGCTGTGGAGGAAATGGAGAGAGAAATTATAGCAATTATGGTCTGAAACAATAGTTCAAACATGGTTGAAATGGGTACTGTTGCAAAAGGCGACGGAATTCTTCCCTCATATCATCCATTTGTTTCTTACTTTCTTCCTTATCTTTTTCCCTTGCTGAAATTACATTTGCAAGGCTTTGTTTCAGTTCTCGTACCTCTTCTTGGTGCTGCAATCTTTCTTCCTGGGCATCCAATTCAGCACGTGTTGCATCTTCTTCCCTTTGTTTCAGTAGTGCTCTTCGTGTTGGATATTTCGCCATGTACCCACGACCATGTGTCTTGTATGATTTTATTCCAAGAGTCTTTGAATAGTTGACCTGAAAAACTGAGTTCTCCTCCTCAGCCGTAAGGAAAGGCCTATCCTTACCTTTTTCTGCATTGCTAACTTGGATGGAAGCTTTTTCCTAGGTGTGACATGTCGAATAAATTAGGAGGATGCGAGATTAAACATATACAATTAACAGGAGAAAAATGTTGTAAATGTAATGATGCAAACATAATCACTCACATATACATCCCTAGCTTCATCACTTGTCCATTCTCCATTCTTGTTGACGTGAGTAGTCATCCAAAGTTGCAGATCGGTCGGTTGTTGACCATTGGCACGGTTTGTCTAAGGTTCCGAAAATGTAGCATTAGGTGATGACACTATATATCATAAAGTAATAAGCAAATTAGTTAATATAGTTATAACCCTGTTCATATCGAATTTGGGAATATGGTTTTGCTCCCATCACATGCTTAGTCTTTTGCTTCTTCCCGACTCCTGAATTTTTTGTACTAATTTTACGCAAAAGGAGTATGAGGAAAACGTTGATAATTGCATAACAAAACTGGAATTAACAACGAAATTTGTTTGAAACGAACCTGAAAGCTGTCAGATCCAAAGTACTGGATCAGGTAGTACCACTCCACAATGTCTAAGTCCTCAGGCTTATGCTTTATACGTTCTGCATCAGTGGAGTATGCCTTGTATGTAGAACTAAATGAAGATCTCCATCCTTTGTACCTCTCTTGCGCTATTGTCAGTATCTTTTCAGTAGCATCTTCAACATTGTCTAAGTTCCAAATTTTCTGTTTCAATGTGAATGACAAATATATCAATACAGTAGAGGAAATGAATTAATTAGATGTGGCTACAGCTCTGTCGTCAACTATTGAATCTTTTACAACTTCCCTTACTTTCTTCCAAGATTTGACTCCTATAAGTGGAGTTTTTTTCCTAGTGAACAATACAATCTCATCCACAAATGTACGGCTGTTCTCACCACAGACTCCTCCCATCAAGGCATCGAACTGAATTTGTAATTTCTGAGTTCCGCTCCCCGACTCTCTTTCTTTGTTACTTTGTAACCTTTGACAACTCCACGTCGACGGGTTTTGGATGCACCTAATGGCCATTTGAGACAAATATAACATGCATCATTGGCGAAATATGTTAGAATGTACATTTCAAAAGTTAAGGAGAAATGCAAATACCATTCCCTTCTTTTGGGTTGTCTTGCATGACTTGGCCTATTATTATTGATTGATGTCCTCTTTTCATGATTTTCCCCACCCTCCTCACCTTCGGTCCTATCATTATTTGTTTCGACTCTTCTTGTAGTAATGATACTACACACAAGACAAGAAAAGCATACATCAAATAATTTATGAAAGAACAATTATTTCTTTATGTGAGCAAAGTAATTTACTTACACATATGGCGACGCCGTCCTGTGTGCCTGAGGCATTCCTTGTATGTATCGATTGTTTCATTCCTAAAGTCATCCCTTAAGTCTGTGAATCATGATCCCCCATGTGCTAGTGTCAAAACAACTTAATACCTAATCCTAATAAATTTATTAAGATATGGAAAAAATGAGTGTACCTATTTCTGGGTCTTCCTCTTTAATTTTAAGTAACCAAACCTTGTAGGCATCTAGCTGTTGATCTGTACTAGTTTCATCATTTCTTTGCTTCCCCCTCCGTTGTTTAATTGGTGTTATGCTTACGGTATCCGAAGTTGGGCCTCCTTTGACATTATCAACCCGATATAATGTTAATCCGGAATTTAATTTTGGTGAACATGGCCATGCAGCGGCTACTCATGTATAAACTGGAATTTAATATGGTAGAACATGGGCATGCGACGGAGCTAGTCATGTAGGACGAGTGAATAAAGAAGTGCATAAGTAACCTGATTTCGTTTTCCTTGGCATTGTCATGTAGCATTTGTTTTGCGTGCTGGGAAAAATCAATGGGCTCAATTGTAGCTACATCTACTCCGCAACGCTTCTTGTAGTATAAATAGTCCCTTGATGCATAGCCAAACTTTTCCTTGAAACATATCAGGTTAGGATAAGTTAGATTAACTCTATCGATTTTACATTCAATAAAATCATCATCCTCATCTCCACATCCCTTCAAGTGGAAATAAATTGTCCACATGTCATTCGTCGAAGGTTCACTGCATGTAGAACATAGGATCATTAGCACGTCCCTTCATAATGTGATCATAATAAAACTACAATTAAATCTGGTTTAATAAGGAGCCGCATGCGGGAATAAAATTGAACATATAGTTCAACCATCCGAAAAGGGACATAATTGTGGAACATATATGATGCAACATACCTATTTTAGCATGACATAGGCCGAAATAAATTCAAGAAACTCCATTATTATGTCCTGATTATTGTAGTTATCCCCGTAAACACAACAAATATCATGTAGTACATATTAAACTAATCGACCGAGGAAGATCAAGTTGCCTACTCGCCCGGAATTTGGTTTTCATGGAACGAAGGGGCAAGCCGCTACTGAAAATTAAATAAATTGAAAATACAAGTTGCCAAACTTGATTGCATACGCAACTACTCTAGGTGAGGGCAATGATACCCGCAATGAATGGAAAAAAGCGCATGCCGCGAACCAAGATCTTTTTTGGCTACAACCCAAATTAAAGTGGATACCGTAACATAGGAAATACACATGCACAAGAAGAAGAACAACCGGGAGCAATGAAGGTCTCGCAGCGGATTTATTAAGTACCTCGTTTTGACGTATCGTAGTACCCCTGCTTCATCAAGGCCAGGTTCGACATCCTCGTCAACAAGTAGATGTGAGGGCAACGCCCTTGGGCCTGAGGATGAAGGCGCAACGGATGGAGTTTCAGCGTAGCTGACGCTCCTGCGTGCGCCGGCGGATGAAGACGCACCTGTCGTCTTCACGGTGTCCATCTAGGTGGTCGCGGGCGCTGTACGACGAAGCCGCCACCGTCGTTTAGGAAGCCGTCGCGGTTGCGCATCGGCGGCGGCCATCCCCCTCCTGACCTAACTACGGCAGATGATGAGTCGAGGAAGGGGGCGCGGTTTCAGGAGTCGATCACGCCGCGAGAGAGCCAAAAAAAATAGGCCCACGACTCCGTGCGGTACGTGGGTGTTACGCGGCAGGGCGCCAAATTTTGGGGGCATCTATTCTGTCACACCCGATTTCCGAAGGGAAACCAGATGCATCTCATATGTGTGCCAGGATCTAGTTCCACACATATGATAGACGAAATGAGTGTAATATCATAGACAGTAAAACGTAACAAGGGGTTTAACAACTTACTACACTCATTCGGAAGACACGAAGGTCTTTAACATCGGAAAACGATAACTACACGACGAGTCTTCGTCTTCCGCTTCCACAGGCACTTGACTGGGGGAGACGCATGCCTCGAACTCTTCAAAGTCGATGTAGAACTCTTCACCATTGTTCTCTACTGAACAGCGGTAAGCAAGGCTGAGTACACTTATGGTTGGTACTCAACAAGTGGGGGAAGATGCAAGGCTATCAAGGATAGGCTATGGTTTTGCAGCGGTTAGCATTTTAATGTTGGTCAAACTTTTAATTAAAGAACGCCTAATTACTAGATGTAAGTATATACCAACCCACTTAAGGAAACTTTTAAGCAAAACAACCCAAAGCTCATCGAGCTTCACCAAACCACGATTTATTCTCATCTTCAAGTTTATTAATCATGTGAGGGTCCAAGCCGCTCATGACCGTGAGCACGGCTGATCGATCGCCTTTACACTCGCGAGGTTTGCACACTTTACCCACAGCTCGCGTAAAAGTTCCGAAGAACTTTGAACCCAACCATGCGATGCTGATCAGGCATCATACCACACTTCCGAGGTGTGATTGCATAGGGACGCTACGAAGCCTTTACAAAGGTATACAAAAGACTAACGACCCGCATAGTTACAGATCAGGGCGGACCATAACCCTCCCTAGTGGTCGGCACCTTAGCAAAGGCGCTACCCCAAAAGGACCGGGCTATACCCCCGCAACCCGGATCCCCCTCTCCGCTCCTTTCGGAAAAGGGCCATCGGATCGCCGCACACCTAATTAATTGGCTAAGGTCAGAGCCATGTAACACTGTGGTTGCGCATGTTTTCTTGGGTGGTTCTCCATGTTCCGATTAAGTCACATGATCTTGTCTTACCAAAAGCATCATCGTTAAACATACAAGCCTTTATCTTGGAAAACCATTTTTATCCAACCCAAGTTGAGCAACTAGCATATTCTACCCAAAAACATTTGTTAAACCGGGTTGATCCAAGGATTGTGGGTAAAAGTCTAGGTAAGTCCTTAAAAAGGGTGTTCCCATCAATTTAATGCAATATCATAATAAATATAAACTTAGTTGTCATGCAATTACATAGGATAAAATAGAATCATGCAGGGGAGAAGACCACTTGCCTTCCTTGCTTAAACACTAAGGTTCTTCTTCTTCAAACACTTGCTCTTGATCTACTTCAACCGGCTCGCTCGCTTGAAACCGGCACGATGTCTACGAGCACACAAGAATACATACAATAAACAAAACAATACACCAAGCATGAAAAGCTTAAAGGGAAAACGGGGTTTGGGTCTAGGAAAGCGAACACAAGGTACACTCGGAACTAGCGGAAGATTTGGATGATCACAAACAAGAGCTAGCTATGCGTTGGATATCTTTTAATTAATTAAAATCATGTGTATAGGTTATTTCAGAGAAATACCCTATTTATAATTAAGCAAGTTATATTTAAAATACGATGTAGGCCTAGTCCAATTTTACTTATAAATATTCATGTATGATTTATGCAAATTAAACATTTAATTTTAAAAGAAGCATGTAAAAGCATCTAGGCGTTTATATTTATATTTCGAGTTGTTCTAATCAAATTATAATTTAAAACACATTTATATTCATTTTAATCAAATTAACATTTAATTAAGAAAACTCGGGATATAGCCTATGTTACATTTTAGTAGAAAGCAAATTGCATAATCATTAATCAAATTAAGTTTGATTCTAAAACCGAGGTATACATCTAATTAACTTTTAATTAAAATAAATGTTCATTTAATATTAATCATATTAACTTTCTTATGAAAACACGTGTTAAACTTCTAATTAGATTTTAATTAGAAAAGCATGTGTAATAGGATTTAATCATATTTAATATTTAAATAAAATATAAAACATAGAACTTGTACAACATTGCTCCTAGCGCGTACTTTGAGTTTATATGAGCCTAACGCAACAAGAATGAGGTTAAACGGAGCTAAAACGCTAGATCTATAGACTAGACAAGGTTGCAAGGGTCAAAACACTATTAACTATAGACCGCAGGGGCTAGCAGAGGAAATTCCCGAGACACAAAGAATAGTGCTTGCAAAAAAATCTAAAATCAGGGTTAGATATGCAAACTGTCTTGGGTGGGATTTATGTGTGGAAGTGGAATCTTTCTAGGGGGTTTTCCACAAAAGGTTCAAGACACATATTATGAAGCTTTTATTTGGGGATAGCTTGGGGACCTAATGGCAAAACTGGCATGCCTTATCTGCTATGTTTTGACGATGGCTCCTCCGGAACGAGCACGACCGGCGGACGACGCAAGCTCCCGGCCGGCCAAAATTGGCGCGCGTTTCGGTGGGAGTTGGACGCCCGTGAGATGGGAAATTGAGAGAGAATGGCGAGGGGGTCCGAGGGATGTGCTCACCGGTGGCTAAGATGACGGGAGATCGCCGGATTTCGCGCAGACAAGGGATGGCGGATGGAGAAGGCCGTCTCGGGAGCCACCGACCGGTGGTGTTCCGGCCACGAGCGGACGACGACGAGCGAGAGGCGGATGTGCGGCTCGACGACGCGGAGGCACTAGTGGCGCCGGCTTGCTCCGGGGGTCGACGGCCACGGCGAAACGGGCGACCAAACTCCGGCGTCCGGCTCTAATCCGGTGAGGCGAGGCGGCACTTCACAAGGAGACGGACGAAGCGAGGTGCCGGACGGGGAGAGCGACAAAGGGTCGCGAGCAGCGAACTGCAAGGCGTGCGAGGGGGCTCGGGCGCTCGGCTTTATAGCATGCAGGAGGCGGTGCGGGAGAGAGGAAAAGGCATGCGCACTAATGGGCAGTGTCCATTGATGGCCATAAGGGGGGGTGCTTAATTAGGATAAATGGAAGGGATAAAGGAGGAGGAGTGAAGTCAGGACCTTACCGCGCAATGAAAGAGAGGATTAAAGGGAGGGAGGCGCGGAAGACGCGGGGAGGCGGCCAGCGGCAGCGCTGTTGACTCGAGCAGGGGAGGAGAAAGGAGTGCTGGAGGTAGGAGATGGCATTGACACGCGGGCCCCACCTGTCAGCCAGCGAACGAAGAAAAAAAAAGGGGAAGTGGGAGAGCTGGGCCGGCAGCTCGGCTTGATGGGCCGCGCGGGCTAGCTGGACCGCGGGCTGGAAAAGAAAGGGAAGGGGAGGGAGAGGGGTTTGGAGAGTTTTCTTTCTTTTTTTCCCAACCTTTTCAAACTTTTAAATTTAAACCCTTTTTCAAACTTTTAAAATTTAAACTCCTTCAAAACTTTTCAAGATTTAAACTCTTTTCAAAATTTAAACACTTCAAGCCTTTCCAAAGTTTTCAAAACATTTTAAAAACTTTTAAAACTTCACACAAACAAACAATAAAATCATGCATTCAAATCATGATGCACAAGCACTTATTGCTTCTAAATTATTAAAATGATATTTAAATATTTTAAAGGCCAAATTTATTTGATAATTTAATTAATCCTTAGAAAATAAAATCTAAACACCATGTTGCTTATATTAATTTGGTGATGGAATTTTAGGGTGTTACAAATCTACCCCCCTTAAAAAGAATCTCGTCCCGAGATTCGGAGAGATTGAAAAGAACCAAGGGTATTATTCTGAATCCATCTTGTACATTGAGTTCTTCCAACAGGCATAGCTCCTTCACCTACTTTCCTTAATCTTGGTACACTTTGCCTTCTTCTTTGGATAGGGCAGTAGCGACAACCTCAATTATATCTCCTTGTGGGCTGGTTATGAGTACTGACTTCTTGGCACACAGAATTATTCTGTCACATCGCCTAACCAATCCATTCCAAGTATCACATCTATTCCACTTTATGTAAGGACTACTAGATCAGCTTGAAAATTTATTCCCTTGTTCTTAAGATTGACTTCTGAGCATACATATGCAGATTTCATCTCACCATTCGGGGAACTAACCAACAAATGTGTCTTCGTATAACTTATAGGTATTCCATGCTTTGCTACAAATTGTTCAGTATTGAATGAATGTGATGCTCCGGAATCAAATAAAATTGTTGCAGACACAGAGTTGACAGGAAACGTATCCAGCACAATACCAGGAGCGTCTTGAGCTTGTTCAGCTGTCACGTGGTTCACTCTGCCACGTACGTAATTCCGTTGACCCTTGTTGATCTGAGAATTTGCACTTCCATGGTGTACTTGAGATGATGGTTGTCTGAATCTCTGACTGTTGTCTTTCTGGGGAGTCTAGATATTACAATTTGGGCAGATGCTGCATAATGTCCCAATTCTCCACAATTGAAACAACCATTAGAGTGAACTTGAGAGTTGTTTCTCATTAGTGCACCTAAGCGATCGCGATGATGATTTGGAACATTTGGTGTTTGTTGGCCGAAATGCTTTGGAACTCTCTGGGTTGAATGCTGCAAATGAGAATATGGCAAATAATTTCCACTTGATCCACCAGAATTAAACTGAGAACCCTGTGATGAGTTGAAGCGGGGGCGTGTGTTGCTGATTGTTCACGAGATTGGAACTTGCGCTTTTGTACACCAAGTTCCACACGTTTGTTCTCCAGACCTATAGCTTTTGTTCAGTAATGTAGCAAGGTCCGGGGGGCTGTGACTTTGTAGCTGATAATTGAGTGGCCCTATCAGACCATCCAAGAAGCGTTCTTGCCTCTTTGGGCCAGTGTTAACTTCATCTGATGCATAGCTAGACAACTGAGTAAACTTGTCCAGATACTCGTTAACTGACATATTGCCTTGCTTTAGAGCGAGGAACTCCCTTTGCTTAAGCTTGATCATACCAGAGGGATTGTGGTGCACAGGAAAATTATACTTGAACTCCTGCCAAGTGACGGTGCTAGGTACAACATGTGCGATAGTGTACACATTCCACCATTCAGCTATTAATCCTTACAAACAGCCTGCTGTATACAAGATCATCTCTCGATCAGTGCACTGTGTCATCTCCAACTTCTTGGTGACAGTCTTTAACCAATCATCAACATCCAATGTATCGGTTGAGTAGGAGTACGTGGGAGGACGGTGACTCATGAATTCCTTATGCTTGTCCACCGGTGCTGGTGCTGCTGCTGGTGGTGACTGATTTTGCTGAGCTTGAATGTTTTGAATAGTGGCAGTCAGGTTTTGGATTAGCTGCATCTGAGTGACAAGGAACTGTTGTGCTACTGGATCCATTGCTGGGTTGATGGGTGGGGGTGGTGCTTGATTCTGCTGATTAGCAATATGAGCACAGACAACAGATGGAATGTCTGGACCTTCTCCTGACCTGATGCTTATCATCTGATTGTTAGAGAAAGGTATTCCAGATATGAATAGTTAGCTAATGCATGGAGAGATGAACTCAAAAAGATGAAGCAATTTGAACTTCCAATTTAAGACAGATTCTCATCCTGAGATTCACAAAGGCTAGCAAGAATTCGGGTGTTTAGCATCCAACACTGCTTATCTTGCTTCCATATAATTCGTCTTACACAAACTCCATAAGCATAATTCTTTATTCTTCACAACTCACTTTATAAACATCATTGGAATACTCAACCTAACTCTGCTTGTGACTGTCCATTCCCTTTCTCAACTTCATTGACTTGCCTTGGTAGAATTTCCTTGTCGTCTTGATAAAGTGATTTGAATAGAGCTGGATTAACTCCATTTTTGACTATTTGGAATCACTCTTCAAATCTTTTTTTCTTCTTTTGATCCAAAAGCTTCTTGGGGCACTAACTTATGAAATGTCCCTCTTTGTGACAATAGAAACATGCTTTTCTTGCTTTAGTATCCTGGCGACTGCATGTTTGACTAGAAGTAATGGTATTGAGATTTCGATCCTGGGGTTGATTACCATCCTCTTTTGCACACCAACTAGCGAGATGTCCATTTTCTTCACGCTTGATGCAATATAATCCATCATGACTGGCAAAATCCTCTTACGCTTTGTTGGACAATTATTAACATAGTGGCCTTCTTTACCGCATCTGAATCACAGTCTTTTAATACTTTTGTCTTGGCTTTCTTCACTTGCATGATTTTTGAGTTGTTTGATTCTATCATGTTGAAATGCTTTAAAAGTTATACTCCAATCCTCAAGGTTGATAATGCGATTCTTGTCTACGGCTTGAGCAACTTCTTCTAGGACTGGTTATTGGGTACATAACTTCCTTTTCTTATTGATATCCAAATGATAAAGTTGTCTAGCCTCATCTCTCATTAGGCTGGCTTCTTTTTGGAGACATGAACGACCATAATGCTCACAACATTGACATGTTCCTGTAATCTTCATATGTTCATGTTGTTCATTCATCCGCAATTCTTGTGCTCCATGACTTCCCTTATTATTTTGATGGTTCCATGCTTCTACAACTTGCTTCTTTACTGGTCCCAAGCAAGAACTCCGGCTTTGGTTATCTCTGTGTTATGAGAGGATGATATGTTGATCTCCTTTTGTCCTTGTAAGACTTGAGCTTGCATGACTGATAGCTTTGTCCAATGACAGTGGAACAGATGAAATCTGACAGTTATCACCCAAAACAATATTGGGGTTCTTCGGATTTGATGCTTGCTATGTAATATACTGATGGATGTTAACCATGGTTTGAGTCATTGCTTGCAGAGTCTGAGTTTGTGTTGCCATATGCTCTAGCATCTTGCATTCAATTGCTGAGGTTGTAGATGGAATATCGATGTTTCGTTTGTTGTCTTTATATTCATGATTTCCATTAGAACTCGCCATCTTGTTGTGTGATAAAGGTAAGCTCGAAGGGATTGGATACAGATTGAAGAGTAGGGTAAAATCGTATCCATCTTTTCTTGTTGTGATTGTAGTCACATTGTGGTGGATAGGAGAATAACAGGGATGAGAGAAATTGACTGTCTTTTCCTTTAACTTCTTTCATATGTTGATATCTGTATTCATTCGTAGATTTCTTGTTGTTGATGTTGGTGTTGCTCCTAGACTTTGATCTTCAAACATCCTTCAACCAACTTGTATGGTGGATAAGGATAACCCAGATTTGAACCCAAACTATCTTTATTAACCTAACAATTTATTTCTTGTTGCATTTGTGGCCATCACTCCACAATACAACTCACACAATCAAAACTCCAAATCAAACATGTGTTCAAACAATCAAACATTTACATCGCACGTCCTCACAGGAACGATTCTATCGAAGTTGATAAGAGGGTAGGCCATCTAAGAACTTATACTAGGGAACACTGGTGGTAGATCCAGCTGAAAGAACAAGAACTGAACTCAGTATAGATCAAAAACAAATGATGGGTTTTATCAAAGAACAAAGGATAAATTAGATTTTTATGCGTAAATAAGATAATTTTGAAGGATGACATGGCTTTCTAGAACATGAATCCTTAATTTTCGACAATTTCTAGCTAAGGCTGCATTCCTACAGTCAACACTGCTCTGATACCACTCTGTCACACCCGATTTCCGAAGGGAAACCAGATGCATCTCATATGTGTGCCAGGATCTAGTTCCACACATATGATAGACGAAATGAGTGTAATATCATAGACAGTAAAACGTAACAAGGGGTTTAACAACTTACTACACTCATTCGGAAGACACGAAGGTCTTTAACATCGGAAAACGATAACTACACGACGAGTCTTCGTCTTCCGCTTCCACGAGGCACTTGACCGGGGGAGACGCATGCCTCGAACTCTTCAAAGTCGATGTAGAACTCTTCACCATTGTTCTCTTCTGAACAGCGGTAAGCAAGGCTGAGTACACTTATGGTTGGTACTCAACAAGTGGGGGAAGATGCAAGGCTATCAAGGATAGGCTATGGTTTTGCAGCGGTTAGCATTTTAATGTTGGTCAAACTTTTAATTAAAGAACGCCTAATTACTAGATGTAAGTATATACCAACCCACTTAAGGAAACTTTTAAGCAAAACAACCCAAAGCTCATCGAGCTTCACCAAACCACGATTTATTCTCATCTTCAAGTTTATTAATCATGTGAGGGTCCAAGCCGCTCATGACCGTGAGCACGGGCGATCGATCGGTTTACACTCGCAGAGGTTTGCACACTTTACCCACGGCTCGCGTAAAAGTTCCGAAGAACTTTGAACCCAACCATGCGATGCGATCGGGCATCATACCACACTTCCGAGGTGTGATTGCATAGGGACGCTACGAAGCCTTTACAAAGGTATACAAAAGACTAACGACCCGCATAGTTACGGATCGGGCGGACCATAACCCTCCCTAGTGGTCGGCACCTTAGCAAAGGTCGCTACCCCAAAAGGACCGGCTATACCCCCGCAACCCGGATCCCCCTCTGCTCCTTTCGGAAAAGGGCCATCGGATCGCTCGCACACCTAATTAATTGGCTAAGGTCAGAGCCATGTAACACTGTGGTTGCGCATGTTTTCTTGGGTGGTTCTCCATGTTCCGATTAAGTCACATGATCTTGTCTTACCAAAAGCATCATCGTTAAACATACAAGCCTTTATCTTGGAAAACCATTTTTATCCAACCCAAGTTGAGCAACTAGCATATTCTACCCAAAAACATTTGTTAAACCGGGTTGATCCAAGGATTGTGGGTAAAAGTCTAGGTAAGTCCTTAAAAAGGGTGTTCCCATCAATTTAATGCAATATCATAATAAATATAAACTTAGTTGTCATGCAATTACATAGGATAAAATAGAATCATGCAGGGGGAGAAGACCACTTGCCTTCCTTGCTTAAACACTAAGGTTCTTCTTCTTCAAACACTTGCTCTTGATCTACTTCAACCGGTCGCTCGCTTGAAACGGCACGATGTCTACGAGCACACAAGAATACATACAATAAACAAAACAATACACCAAGCATGAAAAGCTTAAAGGGAAAACGAGGGTTTGGGTCTAGGAAAGCGAACACAAGGTACACTCGGAACTAGCGGAAGATTTGGATGATCACAAACAAGAGCTAGCTATGCGTTGGATATCTTTTAATTAATTAAAATCATGTGTATAGGTTATTTCGAGAGAAATACCCTATTTATAATTAAGCAAGTTATATTTAAAATACGATGTAGGCCTAGTCCAATTTTACTTATAAATATTCATGTATGATTTATGCAAATTAAACATTTAATTTTAAAAGAAGCATGTAAAAGCATCTAGGCGTTTATATTTATATTTCGAGTTGTTCTAATCAAATTATAATTTAAAACACATTTATATTCATTTTAATCAAATTAACATTTAATTAAGAAAACTCGGGATATAGCCTATGTTACATTTTAGTAGAAAGCAAATTGCATAATCATTAATCAAATTAAGTTTGATTCTAAAACCGAGGTATACATCTAATTAACTTTTAATTAAAATAAATGTTCATTTAATATTAATCATATTAACTTTCTTATGAAAACACGTGTTAAACTTCTAATTAGATTTTAATTAGAAAAGCATGTGTAATAGGATTTAATCATATTTAATATTTAAATAAAATATAAAACATAGAACTTGTACAACATTGCTCCTAGCGCGTACTTTGAGTTTATATGAGCCTAACGCAACAAGAATGAGGTTAAACGGAGCTAAAACGCTAGATCTATAGACTAGACAAGGTTGCAAGGGTCAAAACACTATTAACTATAGACCGCGGGGGCTAGCGAGAGGAAATTCCCGAGACACAAAGAATAGTGCTTGCAAAAAAATCTAAAATCAGGGTTAGATATGCAAACTGTCTTGGGTGGGATTTATGTGTGGAAGTGGAATCTTTCTAGGGGGTTTTCCACAAAAGGTTCAAGACACATATTATGAAGCTTTTATTTGGGGATAGCTTGGGGACCTAATGGCAAAGCC
Organism: Cenchrus americanus; assembly: GCA_947561735.1. Lineage (NCBI taxonomy): Eukaryota > Viridiplantae > Streptophyta > Magnoliopsida > Poales > Poaceae > Cenchrus > Cenchrus americanus. Next base: position 51,748,132 of record OX387242.1, read on the forward strand.
GGCATGCCTTATCCGCTATGTTTTGACGATGGCTCCTCCGGAACGAGCACGGCCGGCGGACGGCAAGCTCTGGCCGGCCAAAATTGGCAGCGTTTCGGTGGGAGTTGGACGCCCGTGAGATGGGAAATTGAGAGAGAATGGCGAGGGGGTCTGAGGGATGTGCTCACCAGTGGCTAAGATGACGGGAGATCGCCGGATTTCTGCAGAGACAGTGGATGGCGGATGGAGAAGGCCGTCTCCGGGAGCCACCGACCGGTGGTGTTCCAGCCACGAGCGGACGACGACGAGCAGAGGCGGATGTGCAGCTCGACGACGCGGAGGCACTAGTGGCGCTGGCTTGCTCCGGGGGTCGACGGCCACGGCGAAACGGGCAGCCAAACTCCGGCGTCTGGCTCTAATCCGGTGAGGCGAGGCGGCACTTCACAAGGAGACAGACGAAGCGAGGTGCCGGACGGGGAGAGCGACAAAGGGTCGCGAGCGCCGAACGCAAGGCGTGCGAGGGGGCTCGGGCGCTCGGCTTTATAGCATGCAGGAGGCGGTGCGGGAGAGAGGAAAAGGCATGCGCACTAATGGGCAGTGTCCATTGATGGCCATAAGGGGGGTGCTTAATTAGGATAAATGGAAGGGATAAAGGAGGAGGAGTGAAGTCAGGACCTTACCGCGCAATGAAAGAGAGGATTAAAGGGAGGGAGGCGCGGAAGACGCGGGGAGGCGGCCAGCGGCAGCGCTGTTGACTCGAGCAGGGGAGGAGAAAGGAGTGCTGGAGGTAGGAGATGGCATTGACACGCGGGCCCCACCTGTCAGCCAGCGAACGAAGAAAAAAAAAGGGGAAGTGGGAGAGCTGGGCCGGCAGCTCGGCTTGATGGGCCGCGCGGGCTAGCTGGACCGCGGGCTGGAAAAGAAAGGGAAGGGGAGGGAGAGGGGTTTGGAGAGTTTTCTTTCTTTTTTTCCCAACCTTTTCAAACTTTTAAATTTAAACCCTTTTTCAAACTTTTAAAATTTAAACTCCTTCAAAACTTTTCAAGATTTAAACTCTTTTCAAAATTTAAACACTTCAAGCCTTTCCAAAGTTTTCAAAACATTTTAAAAACTTTTAAAACTTCACACAAACAAACAATAAAATCATGCATTCAAATCATGATGCACAAGCACTTATTGCTTCTAAATTATTAAAATGATATTTAAATATTTTAAAGGCCAAATTTATTTGATAATTTAATTAATCCTTAGAAAATAAAATCTAAACACCATGTTGCTTATATTAATTTGGTGATGGAATTTTAGGGTGTTACATATTCGATGCATAGGCGGGCTGGGAAAAAAAACAAGGAAAGCCAGACTTGGTTTATGTACGAGATGAACTATAAAGTTTCATGAATTTTTTCGCAAAATTACAAAATATGAGGTGTTGACAATGAGAGCATCATGTATCATGTATATGAGGTGTTGACACGCGAAGACACGCAAAACCCTAAACACGCGACTCACAGACTTGCCGACTTGGGGGCATCTAGACACGCTCCAGGATCATGAGTCCTCAATAGCTGATTTACACACAGATGTATCATGTATATGAGGTCATGAGCATCATGAGAACTATAAAGCCAGACTTGGGGGCATCTAGACATGCGAAGGAGGATGCATCATGTATATGAGGTGTTGACAATGAGAGCTTTGCCAATTTAATAAGGTGGCTCAGGTAGGGAGCCAAAAAGCATGTGGACAGGCAAATTAAGGTACACACGCACACATATTGTGTTACTAGCCTAGGTAGACACCGTTGCCCGGGCACAGGTGCCTAGCTACGTGCACCGGTACCTATCTAGACACACGAAGGAGGATGCATCATGTATATGAGGTGTTGATAATGAGAGCTTTGCCTGTTTATTAAGGTGGATCAAGCAGGGAGCCAAAAAGCGTGTGTGGACAGGCAAATTAAGGTACACACGAACACATATGGTGTTACTAGCCTAGGTTGACACCGTTGCTCGGGCATAGGTGCCTAGCTACATGCACCGGTACCTATCTAGACACGCGAAGGAGGATGCATCATGTATATGAGGTGTTGACAATGAGAGCTTTGCCTGTTTAATAAGGTGGCTCAGGTAGGGAGCCAAAAAGCATGTGGACAGGCAAATTAAGGTACACACGCACACATATTGTGTTACTAGCCTAGGTAGACACCGTTGCCCGGGCACAGGTGCCTAGCTACATGCACCGGTACCTATCTAGACACACGAAGGAGGATGCATCATGTATATGAGGTGTTGATAATGAGAGCTTTGCCTGTTTAATAAGGTGGCTCAAGCAGGGAGCCAAAAAGCATGTGTGGACAGGCAAATTAAGGTACACACGAACACATATGGTGTTACTAGCCTAGGTTGACACCGTTGCCCGGGCACAGGTGCCTAGCTACATGCACCGGTACCTATCTAGACACGCGAAGGAGGATGCATCATGTATATGAGGTGTTGATAATGAGAGCTTTGCCTGTTTAATAAGGTGGCTCAGGTAGGGAGCCAAAAAGCATGTGGACAGGCAAATTAAGGTACACACGCACACATATTGTGTTACTAGCCTAGGTAGACACCGTTGCCGGGCACGGGTGCCTAGCTACATGCACCGTACCTATCTAGACACACGAAGGAGGATGCATCATGTATATGAGGTGTTGATAATGAGAGCTTTGCTGTTTATTAAGGTGGCTCAAGCGAGGAGCCAAAAAGCGTGTGTGGACAGGCAAATTAAGGTACACACGAACACATATGGTGTTACTAGCCTAGGTTGACACCGTTGCCCGGGCACAGGTGCCTAGCTACATGCACCGGTACCTATCTAGACACGCGAAGGAGGATGCATCATGTATATGAGGTGTTGACAATGAGAGCTTTGCCTGTTTAATAAGGTGGCTCAGGCAGGGAGCCAAAAAGCGTGTGGACAGGCAAAAAGTAGTTGTACAAGATTAAATGAATTAAAAAATACAATTTCGATGTACCATATTCCAAATTCATATAGGGTACTGTTATTTTGGAAAAATATGAATCGAATTTTAGAATGTAGGGTAAATGTAGGGTAAATGTTAATAAGAAAAAATGAATTTAAAAATACAAAAAAATTGCTAAGGGGCTCAAGGGCCAAGCCAGACCACAACCAGGCTCAACCGGCGAGCGGGAGAGCGATTGGGCCCACCAGGCCCACTAAGCCCCTTAGCAGATGTAGCGAGCAAGCAGTGCAGGATGTTTAGTAATTAGGAGTTCGGCATGGTGCGCACGCCTTCACTTTTAAGCAGGGTCGCTCCCTTCTTGTTCTCCGATGTGGTACTAAAGGGTGCACTTGGCCGCCGCTGCACACTTCTTGTAATCGGGCCGATAGTAGGATATCTAAATGGGTCGGCCCGTTATGTATATATAGGTAGCACCGACACCCTCTCACAGTTCCCCGACCCCCGTTGACCCCATCGGTTCCCCACCTCCCCTCGGTTCCCCACGTCCCCTCGGTGGCTCCGACGGTTCTCCTTCGCCATGGCGAGCGGCCGGAGGGGCCGCAGCGGGGCCTCGCAGGCGAGCGGCGCGGGAGGAAGGCGGGGCGCCATCGCGGGATCGAGCGGCGGAGCAGGGAGGAGGGGCCGCATCGAGGGATCTAGTCGCGGCGGCATGAGTGGTCGGAGGGGCGCTGTCGATGGATGCAGCGGCGACGGAGGATGGAGGAGGGGGCCACAATGCCGCGACGCAGTTGCGCGATGCACGCGAGCGATTCAAGGCTCCTACACCGACGCGCTCCCCAACCTCGTCTTCCTCCGGTGGCTACGGCGGGAACCCTACCTCGTCGATCTCCGGTTCATACGACGCCGGGACCTCCTCCTCGTCGTCCGACGGGCCGCATCGCGAGGTTGCACCGTCGGGTAAGGGGAAGGAGGTCATAGTGGGGTGTAAGCGCACGCGCCGTGAAGTTAGGTAAACTGGCATCTCCGGTTTTTCATTTTTCTCCACTGGAGCTGCTGAATTTAGTTGCTTATTTCCGTGTGGTTGCTTGTGGAATGCAGGGTACCAATAATTTGGGTGCTAATTTCCATGTGGTTGCTTGTAGAATGTTGGGTACTAGTCGTACCAGTACTTTGCTAGTCGTGAATTTAGAATTTCTAGCATACCAAGACTGATGTAGGATGTTTTAGTGGATTAAACCATTGTAGATTATGGAATTGATCACCTATGACTGAAATTTGAAATTCGAGGTTAGTTGTGGGAGGTCTGAACTGAGAATGGACGATCTGACATTCTCATGACCTTTGCATAAGTAGACAGTGGATGGTGACACTCATTAAAAATGGATGCACTTATATTAATCATGCTAGTATATAATATAACTTATGAGGTAGGGTTCAATGCATCAGATGCCAATTGTACCAGTACATTCTTCGACATTGAATTGGTGCACATCAGATCCCAAATTGTATCAGATGCTGGTTGTGTGTATATATATCATGAACACTCATTTTTCACATGTTGATTTTTTCTTACAAAGCATACATCTGATTTATGACCTTCATAGTTGTGTGTGTTATTTGTTGAGCCTCATCTGTTGATATTACAGTTGTATGCAAACTCAATTTCGACATAACTTTTCCACGTGTAGCGTTGCTAAATACTCAAGTCGATATGGTTGTCGGGGGACAAGTAATTAAGATAGCTTCCATTTACGGTTATTTCGTTTCTCGCTTTGTAGTGTATCTAGTTGCACTGGCCGTAAGGGGACAAGTAAGATACGGCTCCATTGACTAGTGCATGTTTCATCTAGTTACCTGGCTGTAAAAAATAATTATGTGAAAGTGCTTTCTACATTTGTATGTACTAGCTGCGATTGGAACCGGGACAAAGTGGTCGGCAAGTCCGTGAGTAAGGTGCAAATCATCATTCCCGACTCGGATGATGAAGAACCCAACAAGCAACAAACCGTCACCCTTACCCAAACGAGACGGATGCGGGATCATCGAAAACAAAGGTGACTACTATAAATAAATTAACCTTGTACACCGATGATCCGAGTCATTTCATGTTAATAACTTAATCTTGTTGACTCGCTGCGCAGAAGGTGACCTTGCGCCGGCGAGTGGAGCAGCGAAGGATCGCTACGACGATATGCGTGAGCGAGATTGAGAGCCTATCCCCGCAAGTTGATGGAGCCGAGGAAGCCATGGAAATGAACCCGGAGGAGTTCATGGACGGTGTCGCTAGCAAGTTAGAAGCCATGGATAAGAAGATCTCCAAGCCTGTACGCCAAAGTCAGTCGCAAGTAGTACTAAATGCTTAGTACTTTGCATAACCAGTACCTAGGTTAAGTATGGTGGTGTCTTTTGCCATGGACTAAGTGTGGCTACTTGTAATTAGTGGCAAGATCTAAGTAATGACTCTAGTAGAACTTCAATAAGCAAGTTGTAGCAGTACTTAATCTACGTATGGTTGTGTGCTATTCACATATAGTTGTGTGCTGTTCATATCATCCATGAATTTATGTCTCTTCTGTCCATCCTTTTCATTGCATTAGACCTACACCTTGTTAGCTTATTCATTTGTGTTTCCCCTACTTATGCAAGAATTCAATCACAAGCAAACCTGCTACACCCTAATAGCAAGGACGACTAGTGAAAGTCCAAAACTGAAAAGCGCCATAAAGTTGAGGAAACTGCTAAGTAGAGCATTCTTGCAGGGACTACATAATCTGCTCCAAACTAAAATAAAAATGAAATTACTACATATATTATCTCAGTTATGTAAAAAGCTCATCTTCCTCGCCCTGGCCTAAAGTGTTCACAGATGCAACATGCCCGTCATTGACGTAGGTATCATCACTGTCATCATAATCATCAGGTATGTCATCTAAATCAGGTTCTGGCACAGGTACAACAGTTTGAATTATGGTGGCATCTCCGGTCAGTCCGTCAAGGTCATTCCTTGTCCAATTTGTCAACTCACTAATTTGGCTTACCATGACCATGTCCTCCACACCTACATCGACTGCGTCAATGTCAATATGTCCCTGTCGTTCAATATCTCCTGGTTCCGGCATGGCAAACAAGGTCCTAGGCTTCATTCTAACAACACTGCTCCAGCTAGGTTTATGTGCACATTTCACATAAAAAACCTGTTCCACTTGAGTCCCCAGAACGTAAGGCTCATCCATATATCGACGGCGACTTGTTTCAATATCTATAATCCCATATTCATCTCTACTGTACCCTTTACTTTTACTCTTGGATGCGTCAGGAACATCAAACCAATCACACTCAAACAATATGACCTCTTTTTCACCAGGGAAATCTAGTGCGATTACCTTCTGAAGGACACCGTACCAATCCATATTGCTCTCTTTTTCATCGAGCTTCACTACAACTCCGAATTTTGTGTATTGTAGTTAGCCTCTACGATAGCCGTTCGGAAAAAGAAATCATGAATCACACATCCGTTGAAAACCCGAGCCACATAATGAGGACCCTGTGAAAGGTCATATAGCTCTTCACTGATCTTCTGTTCTTCATAAAGGACCTTAGCTCAGCGCTCAAGAGAAAAAAAAAATTACAGCTGAAATTTTTTTAAAGTGGAGTACTGCAAAATGTTTTTGTCATGTATGTTATAACATTACTCACCTTACGTTCAAACCATCCAACAAAGTGCTCCTTGTGATGCTTCTCAACACCCTGTGCACTAGTTTTTTTCAACACCGCCTTATGCTCACTATGATTTTAAATTGAAAACAATATTACTATACAACGAACTATAAACTATTTAAGAACAAAAAAAAAGTTTGCGGCGGCTTACTTGATCCAAGACACCGCCTCGTCACGAGTTTGACAAAATATAGTGGCGCATCCTCAACATTTCGGATTTAGCAAGATGTCGTAATTTGCAGCCTTTCTTACTGTAGTCGATGCTGCCAAGTATGTTAGAACCAGCCGGTGGCTCATTTACCACGCTCCCCTCATGGCGCATTGGCCTATCTAGCTTCGTTTCAATGTCTTCTACAAAGCGGCAGCAGAATGTCATGCACTCCTCTAAGATATATCCCTCTGCTATCGAACCTTCTGATGTGCCTTGTTCCTCACATATCCTTTAAGTGTACGTAGATACCTCTCGATTGGATACATCCATCGATAACAGACTGGTCCACCAAATTTAGCCTCCTCAGCTAAATGAACTGGCAAATGGATCATAATGTCAAAGAATGCTGGTGGAAATATCATATCAAGCTTACATAAAGTCTCTGCAATTGAAGAGCTTAATTTATCCATGTCGGTTTGCACAAGCTCCTTTGAACACGGTGCATTGAAAAACACCGCTAAGCTCAACAATGGTCGACAACGGCTTCAGGCAAGATATGCCTAGCAACTAAGGGTAACAATTTCTGCAATATAACATGATAGTCATGTGATTTTAGTCCAGAAACCTTGCACCCATTCACATCCACACACCTCTTAATATTAGACGCGTAACGATCAGGCATCCTCACTCCTTGTAAGAATGTGCATAACATCTTCTTTTGGTCCCTGCCTAAGGAGTACAATGATGGAGGCAAAGTATACTTTCCATTCTCCACCACTGGATACTGGTCCTGCCGTATCCCAAGATTTTGCATGTCAAGCCGCGCCTTTTCACTATCCTTGCTCTTACCATCTATGTGAAGCAACGTCCCAATAATGCTTTCACGAGATATTCTTCTCAATGTGCATAACATCCAAGTTATGCCTTACAAGCAAATTTTTCCGGTACGGAAGCCGAAAAAATATACTCTTCTTCCTCCGGTTGTGCCACCTATTGTCTTCTTCACGTTGCTCCCTCTTCTTTGATCTTTGTCCCAAATTTTGGTGTATCAAAACTTTCAAACTACTTGCGTAGAACCCGATCACCGGTCAGTGGCACAGGTGCCGCCCTCATCTCTGTCATGTTGTTGAAGTTGCCTTTGCTCTGCGCCACCTATGGTTCGAGGGAGAAATCGACGATGACCCATATAACAATGCTTTGACCCAAATTTCAACCATAAGTGCTCCGTATCTTTGTGGCGGTATGGACATGCAAATTTTCCTTTAGTACTCCAACCGGATAGCATGGCTAGGCAGGGAAGTCATTAATGGTCCACAACAAAAGTGCCCGAAGAGTAAAATTTTCCTTCTTATCCTCATCCCATGTTTTCACACCTGTCACCCATAACTCAATCAACTCATCAATTAGGGGTTGCAAATAGACATCAATATTCATTCCAGGTGATTTTGGCCCAGGTATCAGCATAGACATCATCCAATAGGGTTGCTTCAAACACAACCAAGGAGGCAAGTTGTAAGGGATTAGGATGACAGGCCATGTAGTATATGCAACATTCAACATCCCAAACGGATTAAAGCCATCAGCTGCAAGACCAAGTCGGATGTTGCGAGGGTCATCAGCAAAATCCTTATAGTACTCCTTATTCACATGCTTCCATGCCAATGAGTCTGTCGGGTGACGCATTTTCCCGTCATTTACTAGTTCTTCCTCATGCCAACGCATCAGCTTTGATGTCGATGCTCTCATATACAATTTTTGCAAGTGAGGAATAAGTGGAAAATAACGAAGGATCTTACGTGGAAAATGCTTTTGCTTCTTTCCACTTTCACTGTCAACAGGATCATCCTTTTCAGTACCCCCTGTCTCTTTCCACCTAGATTCATCACATGTTGGGCACTTATCCAAATTAGCATAATTCCCACGAAATAACACACAGTCATTAACACAGGCATGAATCTTATCATAATGCAGGCCAAGATCTCGAATAACCCTCTCCACTTTGTCCAAGGAAGTTGGCAGACAATGTCCATAAGGAAGCACAAGCAAGAACAATCGAAGTATGCGTTCTAAACTTTTGTTACTAATACCATCCATGCATTTAATCTGAAATAGCATGACAATGAAAGAAATCTTTGTAACCTCTTTGCAGCCCGGATACAACTCCTTTTTTGCCTCATCTAGTAACCTGAAAAGTTTATTTGCAGTCGCATTTTTTTCTTCCTCTTCTCTTCCTGTGACTTGTCCATGTATAACACCTCTAATCAGTGAAGAAATTAATTCATTGGAACTCTCAGCATGATTTAGTGCAGTGCCATCGTCGTCGTTATCATTCTCAACTAATGCAGGCTCACAATTACCTTCTCCTTGAATAAAACTATCATCAAAACCTCTCAATGCCACGTGAGTTCGAACCTCCTTTTCACTTCGATAAGACATGCAGCGGCAACGAGTACATGGACAGGGAGCTGTTTCTTCACTTGATCTTCAACCAAAAACACTATGTAAAAAGTTCTTGAATCCTGCCTGCCATTCACAAGTATACCTAGACATCCGCATCCAACTCTTATCTTCATTTGACATTCTTCCCGGTATCCCTACATTGAACATGAATCCATAGAATAAATACCTACTACTTCCTTCACGCATTAAAAAACTACTACTATCAACCTAACATTAGAAATTGACAATCTAATTGCTATGCTTTTGCAGCTCTATACAAATTTAAACTTGGAACTAGTTCACCACCATGAAAGACAATTGTTTATTGTCAAAAAAATTGTTGTCTGCTCACCTTTGTGCGAAGGTAGTGCCGAGGGGCAGGGGGGTGGGGTGGCGGGGGCGCGGGGGTGGGCGTACCAACCGAGGACGGGGAGCCGGAAGGAGGGGGACGTATTTGCCACCGCGCGCCGCCGCAAATCCGTCGCCGCCGCCGCCGCCCGAGGAGCGCGCGCGCCGTCGCCCGGCCTCACGAGGGACGCGACCGACGAGACGAACGGGACCTCGCCACGCAAGGAAGGGAGTCGGCCTTTTTTCCCTTCCCAAGTTTTTTCCCCTCTCCTCAACCGCCGGTGGGGGCGGGCCTATACGGTTTTTAATTTTTAATTTTGTTAATACAAAGCGAGTTCGGCTTGCTTATTTTTCTATCTTCATAAGTGAGATGGGCTAATGAATTTTTTATCGCAACCAAAAAAAGACTAATGAATGAACAAAATTTGTCGTGGCAATAGAAGCTAATTGGTGCAACGATTTGTTTTCTGGATGCAACAGTCACATGACCTATCGCAACCAAGTTTAAGTTTTTGGCAACGTAAATTCATCGTGGTTGAAAGATGGCATTATCGCGACCAACTATGTATTCGTGGCAACATACAAACATCTAATGCAATGAAGAATTTTTTCGATGCAACAGCCACATCAGCTATCGCAACAAATTTTACACTCTAGACAACGTAATTTCATCGTGGCCATAGGCATGTATTATCGCAACCAAATAAATATTCGTGGCAACAAACACATATCTATTGCAACATTAAATTGATACTATTGCAATGCACAAGTAGTTGTGGCAATAGGTACCATTTAAGGCAACCACCCGTTGCACCGTGGCATTAGCACCAACCAGTTGCAACGACTATTTCAACAAACGCAACCCACATGTTTTGGTTGCCATAACATCCAGATATCGCAACCAATAAAAAAGTTGGTTGCTATAAAACAACCTATTGCAACCAAATACGTGGTGTTGCAAAAACATTTGGTGTTCTAAGGGTCAATTCCTAGTAGTGCGAGTAGTCGTACTCGGCAGTAGTGGTCCCGTTGTAGGGAGTAGACAGTAAAGAAGTTGATGATCAAACTTTATTACTGAAGAAGTACACCTGGATGGTCAGGGCCGTAGTTTACAGAGTAGTCGCTTGGACCCGGAGGCCGCTTACAGCTGACTAGTGCTAGGGCGGGTAGCCGCTTACAGCAGTAGATCCGTAGGTAGCCGTATAGGCTGGATCACAGATCCGTAGGTAGCCGTGCAGGCTGGATCTTGGAGTGTGGTCTTTCAGTAGACCGCCGCTAGAGTCCTTGACGCTCGTCGGAGCCCAGGGTCCGTAGGTAGCCGCGCGGGCTGGATCCTCGAGAGGAGTAGTCCGGAGACTGGAGCCAGGACCCGGAGGCCGCTTACGGCGAAGGGGTGTTGATGTAGTCGTGTAGACTTGAACCCCGGAGTAGTCGTATAGACTAGGCGTAGAACCGGCAAAGCTGGTCGACATTCCACGAGTTGTTGATGTCTTCGCCTTCCAGTGTTTGGAGGCGATAAGAGCCCGGCCCGGTCACCTTTCCAATGGTGAAGGGACCTTCCCAGGGGGAACTGAGCTTGTGTAGTCCTTCCGTGTTCTGGATACGGCGGAGGACGAGATCTCCAACGTTGAAGGAGCGTTCCTTGACGTTGCGATCATGGTAGCGTCGGATACCCTCTAGGTACCTTGCTGATTGGACGAGGGCAGCGCAGCGAGCTTCTTCGAGGCTATCGATGTCAACTCGTCTGCTGTCTTCTGAGACGCCGTCGTCGTAATGCTCCACTGCTGGCGAGTTCCATATGACGTCGGCAGGGAGGATTGCTTCGGAGCCGTAGACCAAGAAGTACGGGGATTGCCCTGTTGGCTTGGATGGCTGAGTCCGTAGCCCCCAGAGTGCGTTGGGTAGTTCCTTGATCCACTTGCCCCCTTTTGAGTTACCAGCGTCGTGTAGCCGCTTCTTGAGAGCGTCGAGCACCATCCCATTGGCGTGCTCGACTTGTCCGTTGGCCCGTGGATGGGCAACTGAGACGTATCGGACGTCGATCCCGCTGTTCTCGCAGTACTCCCAGAACTGGTGGTTGTTGAAGTTGGAGCCCAGGTCTGTGATGATGCGGTGGGGTAGTCCGTAGCGGTGTACGAGTTCATCCAGGAAGTCAAGTACTCTGTCAGCCTTGGGGCATGTGACCGGCTTGACCTCGATCCATTTGGTGAACTTGTCGATAGCCATCAATACCCTGTTGAATCCTCCTGGCGCAGTTGGTAGTGGTCAATCATGTCGAGCCCCCAGCAAGCGAAGGGCCAGGTTGGCGGTATGGTGACTAGCTTGTAGGCTGGGACATGTTGCTGCTTGGCGAAGTACTGACATCCTTGGCACCTTCTGACGAGTTCTTCGGCATCGCCCAGAGCTGTGGGCCAGTAGAAAGCTCGCCGGAAGGCTTTGCTGACCAGCGTGCGTGAGGACGCGTGGTTGCAGCAGACGCCTTTGTGGATCTCCTCCAAGATGTCCTTGCCTTCTTCACAGGGGACGCACTTCATGAGTACTCCAGAAGATGCGCCCCGCTTGTAAAGCTTGTCCCCGACGAGAACGTAGGACTTGGCGTGGCGGACGAGCTGCTCAGCCGCGTTCTTGTCGGAGGGGACCTTCTGCTCGCTGAGGTAGTCGATGAAGGGTTGCCTCCAGTCTACGTCGATCATCATGACCTCCTGCCCAGCTGGTGGATACGCTGGGACAGTGGTCGGTGGCGCCGGCTCCGGGATGGATGGCGCGTGAAGCTCGTGGACGAAGACGCCCGCTGGTACTTGCGCGCGGGTGGATCCAAGCTTCGAGAGGACGTCCGCTGCAACGTTGTTGTCGCGGACGATGTGATGGAACTCGAGACCATAGAACTTGTTCTCGAGCTTGCGGACTTCTAGGCGCATGGCGTCCATGTTCTCCTTGTTGCGGTCCCGGGACTTGTTGACTTGGTTGATGACCACTCTGCGGAGTCGCCGTAGACTAGTAGCCGCTTGATGCCCAATGAAGCCGCGAGGCGGAGCCCGTGTAGGAGGGCTTCGTACTCGGCTTCGTTGTTTGAGACCTTCCGGAAGATCCGGGACGTACTTGAGTTGTTCGCCCGTTGGAGATATCAGGAGTACCCCTGCACCTGCGCCCTCGAGGTTGAGTGAGCCGTCAAAGTACATCACCCAGTGCTCTGGTCGCACGGTGGGAGTAGGCAGCTGGTTCTCCCGCCACTCTGCCATGAAGTCGAATAGTGCCTGCGATTTGATGGCTGTGCGTGGCTTGAAGTCGATGGTGAGGGTGCCGAGCTCGGCCGCCCACTTGGAGATTCTTCCAGTAGCATCTTGGTTCCGTAGGATGTCGCCGAGCGGGTAGTCCGTGACCACGGAGATCGAGTACTGCTGGAAGTAGTGTCATAACTTCCGCGAGGTGATGAGTACCGCGTACAATAGCTTCTGCACAGGCTGATAGCAGGCCCTGGACTCTGATAAAACCTTGCTGACGAAGTAGACTGGGCGCTGGACTGGGTAGGCGTGGCCGTCTTCTTGCCGCTCGACAACGATGGCAGTACTGACCACGTGAGTAGTCGCAGCTAGGTAGAGCAGTAGCTGCTCGCCCTTGTGAGGAGCCGTGAGGATCGGTGGCTTTGACAGGAAGTCCTTGAGCTGGGCAAGGGCTTGATCCGCCTCTGGAGTCCACACGAACTTCTCCTGGTGCTTGAGTAGTTTGAAGAAGGGGAGCCCCCGTTCTCCTAGCCTCGAGATGAATGCGTCGGCGACGCCATGCACCCCCGTCGGCTACGGACGTCTTTGATGCTCGTGGGAGCTCGCATGCTGGTGATGGCGGAGATCTTCTCGGGGTTGGCTTCGATGCCGCGCTGGCTGATGATGAAGCCGAGTAGTTTGCCCGAAGGTATGCCGAAGACGAACTTGTTCGGGTTGAGCTTCCAGCGGTACTCGCGCAGTGATGCGAAAGTCTCTTCAAGGTCGTTGATGAGGGTACTGGAGTTTCTGGTCTTGACGACCACATCGTCCACGTAGGCCTCGACGTTCTTGTTGAGCTGCCTCTTGAAGCAGGCCTGGATAGCTCGTTGGTAGGTAGCGCCGGCGTTCTTCAACCCGAAGGACATGGTCGTGTAGCGATCGCGCCAAACGGGGTGATGAACGTGGTCTTCTCCTCGGTCTTCTTCCTTGATCGCTATCCGGTGGTACCGGAGTAGCGGTCGAGGAAGCAGAGCGGTCGCGGCTCGCCGTGGAGTCGATGACTTGATCAATCCGCGGCAACCCGAAGGGGTCCTTGGGGCAGTGTTTGTTGAGGTCGGTGTAGTCGACGCACATCCTCCACTCGTTCGAGTTCTTCTTGCGGATGAGGACGGGGTTGGCGAGCCACTCAGGATGGAAGACTTCTTGATGAAGCCGGCCGCGAGTAGTTTGGCGAGTTCCTTCTTGATGGCGTCTCGTCTGTCGTCGGCAAAACGTCGGAGGTGTTGTCGCTTGGGGTTGGCCTTAGGATCGACGTTGAGGCAGTGCTCAATCAGCTCCCCGGGCACTCCCCGGCATGTCCGTGGCTTCCACGCGAAGATGTCGCGGTTAGCCCGAAGGAAGGCGATGAGCGCGTCTTTCTATTTGGGGTCGAGGCCCGCCCCGATGGTGGTGGTCTTGCTTTGGGATCGCTTTGTTCCAAGGTCGATCGTCTTGACGAGTACCTCCTCAGGTGGCTGAGGCTTGTTGGTGCTGCCAGACTTCTCTGGGATGTCGAGTTCACTTGTAGCAAGCTTCTTCGACGCGGCGTAGACCTCCATCATCGCGTTGGGTACTTGATTTGTGGAGGCGATCTCCACGGCTTCTGTGCCGCAATCGTGGGAGATCTTCAGGTCCCCTTGGAGGGAGAGTACACCGGCTGGGCTTGGCATTTTGAGTACCAAGTAGGTGTAGTGGGGCACCGCCATGAACTTGGCGATGGCCGGTCTGCCGAGGATGGCGTGGTAGGAGGTCTCGAAGTCCGCGACCTCGAACTTGATGTACTCGGTACGATAGTTGTCTCGAGATGTCCCGAAGGTAACTGGCAGGACCACTGAGCCCAGTGGAATAGCCGCGTTGCTGGGGACGATGCCGTAGAAGGGCGTGTTGCTCTTTGTGAGCATATGAGTGATGTCGAGCTTCATTTTCTTCAGGGTCTTGGTGAAGAGGACGTTGAGCCCGCTTCCACCGTCGATGAGCACCTTGTTGAGTTTGGAGCCCGCCACCACTGGCTTCAGGACGAGGGGGAACCGTCCTGGTTCAGAGAAGCTAGTCCATTGATCCGCGCGGGAGAAGGTGATGGGTACCTCCGACCACCTGAGAGGGGTCGGGACCGCTGGCTCAATGGACATTACTTCACGACGGGTAGCCTTCGCTCCCGCCCGCCGGGCAATCCGCCGAAGAGGACGTTGACGGTCTTGTCGGGCTCTCGGAAGTCGTTGTTGTCGCCGTCCTTCTTCTTGCCCTTTTGGTCGTGAGGGTGCGGTGGCTCCGGCGTATCCTTGAGCGCATGCCTTAGTTGGTAGCACTGTTCGGTGGTGTGGTTGCCGTTTGGATGCCACGGGCACTTCTCCTTCAGCAGGTCTTTGAAACCACCGGAGTTCTTCTTCGAGTTCCCTTTCGCAGGGCGCTGGATGGCCGCGACAGTGTTGTCTGGCTTGCGCTTGCGGTTGGGACCCGAGTAGTAGTAGTAGTTGTTGTTGTTGTTGTTGCGGCCGCCTTGGTTTGCGTTGCTGCCGCTGCCGCCGCCCTGGTTCTGCTTGGTCTTGCCACGGATGGCGTCGTACTTGGCATTGGCCTTGTCCTCTTCATCCGCCCAGGACGTGATCATGTCCTTGAGGTGGGGGATGGACCTGGGACGGCGGCGACCGAAGTCTTCGAAGGTGCGGTGGTGGTAGAGGCCGTCCTGGAAGAGGTCAATGACCTCCTTGTCGGTGACGTTGACGACGGTAGCGCGCTTGTCGAAAAAGCGGCGCATGTACTTGCGAAGGGTCTCGCCTTGTTCCTGCTTGATCATGGCCAGGTCCATGCGAGTACCCGATCTGCCCATGGCGCCCGCGAAGTTGCTTGTGAACTGCTCCTTCAGCTGGTCCCACTTGTCGATCGAGTGCTTGTCCAGCGACTCGAGCCATGTGAGTGGTGCCTGGTCCAGGCAGAAGGGGAAGTAGAGGCACTTGGTGTCGCTGTTGCCTCCAGCGTTCTTGATGGAGAGGGCGTAGCACCTGAGCCACTGGATGGGATTCTGCTTCGCATCGTACTTGGTGATCCCCAAAGGCTTGAATTTGTCGGGGAGGAGCAAGTTGCGAAGTCGAGGTGAGAAAGCAGGGAAGCCGTCGCCCTCAGCTGCAGTGGTCGACTTCTTCCGCCGCAGCTCTTCAATCTTCTGGCGGGTGTCTTAGCCGCCCTGCGAGGCGCCAGAGGCATGGCTGTTCGCGTGGCCTCGGCCGCCGCGGCCGCCGCCGCCTTCGGCCCTCTGTTGGCCCCATGATTGGAGCTTCCGCCGTCGCTGCCGCCGCCGTCGGGATCGTTGCCGCCCCCGCCGGCTGGAGCGCGGAGAGGGACGACTTCTCGGTTGCTGTGGTCGTGCTGTGAAGGTCCGCCGGCGTTGGAGCGACGACGGTTTGGCTCGGTTGGGAGGTCAGCTCGAGTACGGTTGGGACTGTTGCCAGCGCTGCGACTCGTAGCCTCGTTGTCGCGTTGCCTGGCGGGGGGAGGCTGACTGACCCTGTTGTCGACTCGCATGAAGTAGGCATCTTCAGCGAGCTTGGCGATGACCTCCCCAGCGCGGATGCCCTGAGCCTGGCGTGCGATCGCTGTGATCGACATGAGGCATTGCTCTGGGGTGGTGTGTACTCTGCTCTCGACCGCTTCGAGAGCTTCCGCAAGGTTGCGGACAGGGAAGTTGTCGCGGAGGCGCCGGCGACGTTCGCTGCGCTTCCGGTTGTGCTCACGTCGGGCGTCTCTGTTGGCGGTAGTCTCATCTGCCGGAGCATCAGCAGAGAGCTCGTCGGAGGAGATGTCTTCCAGGTACTTATCCTGAGTCGTGCCCGAAGGCCCTGGGGTGTCGCCGGCAGCCATGAAGACTTGGCGATCGGGGGTGCCAAGGCTGGACTCAGAAACCGCCACCTCGGTTGGAGTGTTTGAGTTAGCCTGGGCAAGTGGCGTTCCCTCCTGGAACGGTAGCGAGTCGATGT
Source organism: Cenchrus americanus (assembly GCA_947561735.1). Classification (NCBI taxonomy): domain Eukaryota; kingdom Viridiplantae; phylum Streptophyta; class Magnoliopsida; order Poales; family Poaceae; genus Cenchrus; species Cenchrus americanus. The sequence goes on from OX387242.1 coordinate 51,764,941, forward strand.
AGGCGATGTAGCGTGAGTCTCCGCTTATCAGGTCAGCGGGCTTGCAGTCTGGCCAGTAGACGTATCTCCCGGCCGGTGTGGATGTTATAACTAGCCCGGAGGCTGGCCCTGACAAGGGAAGCTTAGTGGAGTTGTCCTCGGACTCGGGCTCCTCAGGGTCCGACCCGAAGTCGAACTCGTAGTCCGGGTTCGAGTAGAGCTCGGAGAGAGGATTGGAGACCGGAGCGCAATCGGGGGCGGCATCGGAGTCCGAGTTGCACTCGGGTACGGGCTCCTTGCCGGCCCGACGCGAAGTAGGAGCCCCCGTGCGGGCCCGACTGAGGATGCGGGGGCCACATGCGGAGCGCTCGCGAGGTGTGGGGACCGCCTGCGATGGCTAAGCAGCCGGCTCGCATGCGATGGCCCATGGCGACGTCGAGTTCGAGTTGGAAGCGGACTCGAGCTCGAAGTCAGCGTGGTGGTTGAAGAACGAAATTTCGCCGAATTTGCCGGTGAGTTCGCCTGGGACGACTTATGGAAGCGTCACGAGGCCAGTCTTCGGGTTGGGCGGCATGGTGAGGTGGCACTGGAATGAACCCGCGCCGTCAGCGGTGCAGACCCAGGCGCCGAACACGAAGGTGTCGCCACAGTTGAAGGCGACGGTTGGCTTGAAGTAAACAGGAGCCTTCGAGTTCGCCATGTGATCTCGGGCGAGAGCCCCTACCTGGCGCGCCAGCTGTCGGTGTTTTAGACCGGCAACCTACTAAGGGGAGTACCCGAAGTAGATGAATGTGACTCGCCGAGATCGGTAACTCGAAGGAAGAGACACGTGGCACACAATTTAGACAGGTTCGGGCCGCGAGGTGCGTAATACCCTACGTCTCGTATCCTTTGCGTAGCTATGGATTGATTGGGCACGATTACAAGATGGTGCAATAGTGCGCCGTGGGTTGTATGAGATGAGATCCGATGCTAGAGAAAGGTCCCTGCCTCGCCTTATATAGTCCGGGAGGCAGGGTTATAAGTCGGAGTAGGGAGAGAGTACTAGTCGAGTACGTCTAGGAGTCCTCCATACAGTGTGGAACATGTACAGCCTCCTAACCGAGTACTACTCCTGTGTAGTCCTTGTGCTCCACGCCTTCAGGTGTCGTGTAGCGCAAGCCGGGTAGTCCCAGGGGCCCACCGAGTAGTCGGTCCTGGTACCCACCGAGGTAGCGGGCCCAGGGAGGTCCATACGACAGTGGAGTACTGCAAAAGGCAAGAAAACGTTACCAAACGAAAGAAAGATGATGAGGAAATTTCTGGACATTGCTTACCTATGCATATGGGCAGTGCCAGAAGCGACGGCCGGAGTTGTTCCATCCCTGGTACACTTGCATCACACAGAACTCACCATGCGAACACCTAGGCCACAACAACGTTTGCTTCGGTGTGTAGCTTCTAACATTACGCATTGATCTGAAGTCACTCTTTCCTTTCAGTGGGAAATTGGCTTCGAAATCTTCTGATTGTTGATGCCACAACTCAATTATTGATGCCACAACTCAATTATTGATGCCACAACTCAGGACCGAAATCGTGCCCATCCCCACTCCACGAAGCCATTGTTGAGTGCTGTGAGAAGAAGGCAATGGAGTGAATGGTGGTATATATATAGAAGGTGGCTGGCTGGGTGGTGGGCCCTTCGATCTGTGGGAAGGGAAACGAAGCAGTGTCTCGAAGAAAACACACCCTAGTAATAGGGCACTGTTGCTTTGTGGGCCAGACGATTCATGGGAGGGAAACGCGTCAGTGACTCAGAGAAAACACAACGACTCTGCATATTATAGTCACTGTAATGAAACACACGTAACGGATAAAATACACTCTAATGATATTCGATTAAAGTTCTTAACGATACAAACCGAGGACCCTAGTTGACGATGTCATGAAATTCGACAATGATACAGTCCGGCTAATACTCTAGGTCTACTGAGTACAAAGGGATATTTCCCCTTCCTGATGGCATCTGGCCCAGCTGCCTTGGCCCGGCGAGCCCTCTCCCTCTTCCTCTCTCTGTCGGCTTCACGGGAGACGATGATTAACAAACCTCCGTCTCATTTGTTCACTGCCGCCGCACTCCCACTTCACGGCAGGGAAGAGTGCTCTCAGACTTTAATTATTGGGCCCTCAAACTAGTAACGGGCGTCAAATGCTCATCGGTAACGGACTTTATAGCACGTTACCAATAAAGAGTGATCAGTAACGAACTTAAACAGCCCGTTACCGATAGGGCATTTATCAGTAATGGACTTTACGAGCTTGTTACCGATACGTTGTGTAACGACTCTATTTAACGTCCGTTACAAAGAATTCATGTAACAGACGTTTAAGAAGACCGTTACCAGAAGTCAACATTGGTAACGGGCGTTGCGGAGGCCAACCCCGGGGTCGGCCTGCCGCGCTTATCTGTAACGATATGGGTGCATGTAACGGGTGTTAAGGGCCCGTTACAAATGCTGTGTGACCTATTTGAGGTTTTCACGTAGTGATTCTGATGAAGCAATTCCAGGTCTAATTGCTGCTTTTTAATCACTACTACATTACTAATTAGTATGTCCTGCTCTGAATTCATGACTGGCTGCTGCATGTGAGATGTGGTAGAAAAGACTACCTTGTTTTAGGATAGCATGGCCGTGCCTTCATCTGTCTTAGCAATGGTAGCAAAGGAGTAGTATATAATTCTTACCATATTTTTTAGTTGTATATAATCTGAAGCATCTGGGTTTTTGCTCTCACTTGGCTGATGTGCCCCAGCATCAAATCATTATGGCTGTCTTAGGCTAGTACTGTCCTAATCAGTGTCATATACACAGATTATTTATGCCACTGAGAGAAGAAATGTTACTAGCATTAAATAAAATAAATATTTCAGCCTTAAAGAAATTGGGAGCGATAATTGGTGCACTTCCTGTCGAGCTTGAGCGGCAACGACTGACATTATGTAGACTTTCATTGTTAGGCCTTATGGTGCTGTTCCTGTTTAATTATGAGCCTTGAGACTTGTCCTACATCTGGAAAGGTATTTAAATAATCCTTTTTTTAGAGTAAATTTGATCCCTACATTGAGACTTGTCTTGTGCTTTAGTGCCTCTGGGTTTTTTTCTTGTCTCATAGTAATTGAATTTTGGCATTATGAAGTATCACTGGTGTCCATGACTTGGCTGATGTCCATTTGTTTGGCCAGGCTGACTCAATGGATTGGAACGATGAGAATATTTCCCTTGTCCTGTAAGTTATTTGCACAACAAGTGTCAAGAGAGAAGTTTAGGAATATTTCCTTTGTTAATTCTATTTTAATAGGATATTTCTGGATGTGAAACCATTGCTGAATTTAGAACAGCTTAAGATATATGTTTTCTGACATCGTTAATGATGAATCTAATCATTGGAATCTGATGAGTCAAAATCATGTCATACCTGAGGAGATCCAAGGTGATTTGGGGGATGATGAAGAGATTTAGGAAAGCCACATGGCTGTAGAAAGTGATGATGAAGATATTGAAGAAAGCCACATGGCTATTGGTGACGAGGTAGTTTCTCCATCTATGGGAAATGCAAAGAGAAGAGGTCGGGTTGTTCTTGACAAAATGTGGAAACAAAAGACAAAAACCTCAATTGTTATTCAAGAACAACTCACTAAGATTGCTAATTCAGCCTCCTCTTTTACATCAAAAAATCACGTGAAGTGACTGCGCAACAGACCATGGATCTAGTTTTGGATTGTGGGGCAGATTATGATACTAAAGAGCACTTCATTGCCATGGAGTTGTTTGTCAAAAAGGACTAGAGGGGCATGTTCTTGACCTTTCCAACTAAAGAGATTAGGTTTAATCGGCTTAGGAGAAAGTATCATACCAAGTATGGAAGTTGATCCATACTTGCTATGTGTTTGCTATTATTTCCTATTTGAGCTTTTATGTACCGGAGATGATGTAATGCTATTTGGCCCTAATGGCTAATACTATTAGATTTTTCTAGTAATGTCATAATTCCCTATGGTTGATGACTATTTCTCTTTCTTGATGTTCCCTATGGTTTGTCATACTTGTTTAACTATGGTTATTCTATTGGTCTCATGACTGATATTTCTTTTTCTTTTCTGCAGGTGGCTAAAAGTGACACTGAATCTGAAAATGCTACTGAAAGCGAGAGTGAGGAGTTTTGGAAATTGGTTAGCTCTGCTGCCCAAATCACTGAAGTCTATGTTGATATGTGCCTTGAAAAAAATTCAACAAGGACATCAATCCTAAGTGGCATGGGCTGGGTTGCTAGAGACATTGAGAACTCTGGGTGAGTGCCATACACAATTGAGGATGAACACAACAATTTTCTTAGACCTGCATGATCTGTTGGTAGCTAGTTATGATCTCAAGCCATCCATGCATATGAGTACTTATGAGATGCTAGCTATTTTTCTCTTCATATGTGGTGGAAATGAGTCTAATAGGAGAACCCGGAATAGGTTTAAACACTCAAGAGAAACCATTAGTAGAAAATTTAATGAGGTTCTATATTCTTTTATGGCTAATAATCCTTGGCTCAAAAAACAACGGACCCCTCCCAGACCCGCCGTCGGCCGATCTCGGCGGTCCGGCGGCCGCCGCTTCCCCTATCTCAAGATCCGGTACCTCCTCCACGCGCTCTCTCCATTCATCCCCTCATCTTCCCTTCTCGTGCCCTGTGCAAAGAGATCGAGCTCCGCCCGCCTCGACCCATTCCCCGGCCCGTCGGCGAGCTGCACCGCTGCCACCCCTGTCCAGCCCCTCTCCGATGTTCTCCGCGTCATGGTCAGTGTCGACCTCTTCGAGGGACTCCTGGGCGATGAGGAGCTTGAAGATGAGGACCTCATCGACGAGGAGGTGCTGCCTTCCGGCGCTCCGCCGACAGCTGCGGCTGACCCCTTCGCGTCAAGCGCAGCCGGCCTCTCTACGCTGCTAGTTGTCGTGGCCGGTTCGCCCACCGGCCACCTATCCTGACGTCGTCTTTAGCGGCGCCCTGCCCTTCCACCACCACCACCACCACCCCATCATTGGTCGCTCAGGCGCTAGTGCCTGCCTCCATCCTCTCCTCTGCCAATGACCCACCATCGCCTACACCTCACAGGAAAACAACCCAAAAAAACAGTACAACCACAAGAACTAAACAGGCAATGGTCTTGGCCAAGTAATTAGGAACTTTAGCTTGGGGTGATCTTACCTGATAAGGACAAGGGATAGGCGGTACTGTGGGGTATGGACCCACCCTAGCGGGGGGTGAGTTCTTTTATGGTCGGGTATTGACCTGCTGGGGGCTTTATACCTTACTAACTGATCCGGACCTTGTGGGTAACAACTTGCTGGGGAACCTTTGTAAAGGCCTCACAACGTCCCTATGCAACCACACCTCGGTAGTGTGGTATGGTGCCTTGCAAACACTGCATGGTTGGCTTCAAAGTTCTTTAGAGCTTTTACGCTGCTTGTGGTGAAAGTGTGCAACCTCAGCAGAGTATAAAACTAACCTGTTAGCAGTGCTCACGGTCGAGAGCGGCCTGGACCCTCACATGACTAAGTTATGGAACATGGTATTAAATCGTTGCTTATCTTTATTTATGATGTATATGCTTTATATTAATTATAGGTTGGTATAAACTTATACTCTTTAGTAATTATGTTGCTAATAAAACTTGTCCAACTAAAATGTTAATCTGCTTGAACGTTAGTCATCCACCATATGGTTGTGCATGTTATATGTTGATTTCCTCTTGCTGAGTACGCCACGTGCTCATGCTCGTCATTTTCTTATATCTACAACGCTCGGATTACTGCTCAGACTGGGAGAGATTTGAAGACTATCCCGAAGATTTCCAGGAGTTCTAGGTGTACGTGTCTTCAGTCAGCTGCCTGTGGAGGCGTCTCCATCCGCTGCGAGAACTCGTTATTTATGTCCGTTTAAGACTTTTGGTCATGTAATAACTCTACATTCATGTGGTACTGATTTTGGTATTCACAATGTAATTACGTAATCAATCCATTCGGCTTTGACTTTAAAACTGGGTGTGACAGCTGCGCGCCATTATGGGATATCATGAGGAAGGATCGAAGAAACTATGGTCGACGACAACTTCTCCTTGGGGCCGTCTGGTAGTATAGCCATTGATCAGTAATTCAGATAAGATCTAGCATGCTATGTACTCAATGCAAGACCGGGATGAAAGGAAGCAACAGTTCGTTCAATTAGTTCCGCACGCGGGCCGAGGAAGAACGACCATAGGCAGCCTGTGTGAACACGGGAGACCGGAGGGAATAGAAGAGACCGTACGCCCATGTCCACCTCCAACAGACATGAAGCAGCGATGGATGGCACAACTGTACCAATGGATGCGCCGGGGTAGGCGCTCCAACTGCATGCATGAATGTTGAATGCCGGCTAGTGACCGTAGACGAAGAAACGCGAAGGCAGTGCTGGGCCAATCGATGCGCCTGGGCTAGGCGTTCCGATCCTGTTGCATACATGAACGACGATCGACATGAAATTTGATGCGCATCGTCTCTCATCCGACCCTCCAAGGTCTCTCTATATATAATCCCCAGCTAGTCCCGATGAGAGGGCACACACGCACCATTCCTCAGCGACCATCCTCCTCCTGAAGCCTCTCGGTACCTATCCATCGATGGCGGCCGCTGCCTCCTACGCAACCCATGTAAGATCGTATCCTAGCTACTCACCATATCACCACCATGCAAAAGCTCCCAGTCACCTGAGGACCTCTTGTGCTATACTACTTGCAGGCCATGGCGCGCCCGGCGGGGCAGTGGGCCATCCTCGCGCTTCTCTTCCTCCTTGGCGTCTGCCTTCCATCATACGCGGTCTCCTCTGGGTTTTCAGTAAGTTTATTATTGCTTGCCCTTTCTATTTGCGTAAGAAAAGTCTGCTCCTTTTCCTCCAGGTAAAAAACACGGTATTTTTCTATTGGAAAATATCCAAGGCGCAAGCTAACTATAAGGTTCCTTGATGTTGTTGCGGCTAATAAAACTACTGTTACTGGCTGGACCAGTTGTTCATGCCGGTAGATGTAGGAACGAAGGCTAGCTACATCAGTAGCTAGCCACTTCACCACCTGCATGCAAAATTTGACACATATATATCATAACTCACGCTAACTAGGATTTATATACCTTGTCCACCATGCATGCGCGCTCCAAATAAAGGAAAATCCAAAATTGATCTGCTGCAAGATCTACATTTCCGAAAGCCGCAATAAGTCCGCTCTTGACAAAATTGATGAAGCAGCAAGGAGGGACACTGAAAATGTCGTGGTGCTAAGCAAGTTCGGAGATCATATCTACAACCGTGTGCGCTATACACTTATCTCGTATATTTCCACATCCAAGTGGATTTATTCCAATCAAGGCAACATATCAAAATTAAGTCATGAAGTAAGTAGCCCGATCAAGGATGTACTGAAGAGAATGGTAGATGCTGCATTCGACACATTAAGCCTTGAGTCGCACGAAGGAGCGCACCCATCCAAGGATTGGCATAGTTGATGACCTGTCTTTCCATCCCTTGGGTGAAGCCAAGATGGAGGAAGCTGCTCGCCTGGCTAACGACGTGGCCTCTGACATTGCGGCTTCAAAAGGTACATTAAATGCGGTTATAATAAAGCTCCTATATATAGACATCAGCCATACAAATTGCCTGATCCTTCTCGCCCAATTTGTATGCAGCAGTCCCAGTGTTCCTGTACGCAGAAGCCCATCCAGAACGAAAGACTCTTGGTGACGTACGGCGTGGCCTTGGCTACTACAAGAAGCGGGAGAATGGCCTGTGGTCAGGCGTGGTGGAACTTGATCTAGAGGAAAATAAACCTGATGTAGTTGAATTGCAGAATATATGGCCCAATTACAGAAGTAGTTGAAGAAGTGCTAAAAAGCAAAGGTGTCACAACAATTGGTGCCACACCTTTTCTTGAGGGCTACAATGTGCCGGTGCGGAGCGAGAATATCAAAAAAGTGGAGGACATTGTGAAAAAATTAAGAGAGCAACTGGGTGGTCGCGGTGGTGAAGGGCCACCAAAGTTGTTAGCTTTGGCACTTGGCCATGGGAGTTGCGTTGAGGTCGGATGCTTGTTGGATCCAAATCATCTCAGGGCCGATCAAGTTCAGGACAAGGACTTGAAGATAAAGTTGAGAAGGGGTATATGATTCTCGTAGAACTGTCTAAGGCATTGTTCGAAAACAAAATGGATCCGTACGTCTAAGGCCGGAGGAGCTCCTTGTAGTCATATGTATGCACGGACAAATAAAATGAATGAACCGGAGGGCGCGAATGAGTTACTAAAGGCTGCTAAATAACTGTTGTATGTATGTTATTAGTCAAGTATATGATACCAATAATTATACGTACGTATATGTATGTGTGTAGTGTGTGCATGCATATACCCATGTGTGTGTATTTGTGTATATACCCAAGTGTAGCTACTCCACATTATCTCTAGTGGTTACGTTGTTGGAAGGATAATCCATAGAGGATCTAATTAACTAAGTGCGTGTTTTATTTAGGAACTAATAGAATAATCTGCTGCAAGCCGCGCTGCCTTCATTCTTGGGTAGTTGGGTGGCCCGGCCGGTACATGGTTGTCCAGCGTACTTGTTTTATTTTGGAACTAATAGAATAATCTACAAACCACATGCTAATGATTTTAAAATTTACTAGCAAATACATACTATGTTTTGAAAAAAGAAAAAAAATGGAAGCCATTTTCTTGTTGAGTGAATTAATAATATTGCTTCTCTGGCATCTCGATCTTGCGACAAACCCTCCAAGGCGCTGGCTAATCCTGCATGCTGCTGCAGCAACATGCTCCCTAGCTTGTATCCCGTCAGCTCAGCTCGCCACCAGCATAAGAGCCGACGGAGATGGCAGCATTTTGTTTGAGTTTGCTGGTCAGCTCCGACCGATCCATGCATATCTTCTCCATCATTGGATTATTGTTCGACTCCCTTCATCTCTATGTACCGGACAGTTCGTACTCGTCTCAGTTGTCGATCGAGACACCGCGCGCTGTAGGCTCCCTCCAGGTCGTGAGGAGGGTGGCGCCGGTTGCCACACCTCATGGAACTCCAGCCGCGGCAACCTCTGACCGGCGCCGAGCTTAAGCTGAGGCCTAATTGTTAGTTTCGTGTAGATCGGTGGGTGTTAACTTGACATTGATGAAGGAGTTCGAGCTCTAACAGAGAGGGAGAGAGAAGAGGACAGAGGGGGAGAGGCATTAGTCCTGTTGGTAAGGGGGCACGCCAGCGTCGATTTTTTTTTTGAAAACCCTCGGGAGGCCCCCACACACGCGCAAGTCACAACTCACGTGATTTTTCACGCGAATATACATGTGCGCGGGTGCGGGGATTATTAGAACTCGTGACCTCCAGCCTCACACGTAGCTTCCTCACCATCTCACCTACACATCAAATCTGATTGAGTAGAGGATGATGTCCTCTTATAGTAACTCGTGGAAGACCCTTTAGTCCCGGTTAGTAACAATCGATGTAATTTTAAATTTTAGATCTCGTTTTGTAAAAAAGTTATCATTTATTTGTACCACAAATTATTGTTCTTAATATGAATCACACCAAGATCTTTTTGCAAAAAGAAAAACGAAGTAAATGAATAAACCATGCCACACAATTCTCGAGACAAGATAAAACAACAAATCCTTTTATTATACGGTAACGCTTGTGAACGGACGTCCGGACGGTCGCCCCCGCTCCGGACGGGTGACGTGGCGGCACGGACCCCACACCTCGTCCTTATCCCCCACGGCTGCTTTTTTTCGACCAGATTTTTTCGGTAACCGCCTCCTCTCTCCACTCAATCCTGCAGCACCTGGAACCCGCGTCGTCGGCGAGCTCACCACGCCCGGGCCGCAGCGCGCCGAAGATGGGGGCGGGAGGCGCGCGCCGCGCCCTCCCATGGATGGAGGCGCTCCCCCGCAGCGGAGCCATGGCCGCGACGGGGAGGAGAAGGCCACCATGGACCCATCCGTCGCTCCTCCTCGCTCGGGTCTCGACCCCGTCGCCAGATCCTGCGGTCAGGGGCTAATCTCGCCGGCGGCGAGGCACCGAGCTCCCCTGCGGCTGGAGCTCCCCGCGCTTCGACTCCCCCCAAGTGTCGCCACGAATTTAGGATCTCACCACCAGGCTTGTCGTCCCTAGCTCGCAGTGGTCGGCCGACGGCGGCGTGGCCGTGGGGTGCTTCGACAGCGCGAAGGTGCGCAAGGACCGGGGTGCTGGTGGTGGAGCCGGCGGCCATGGTGGCGGAGCCGGATCTGGAGGCATTCGACCGGCGATTTCAGCCACCACATCCTGGTGAGCACTGCCGGCCAGGGGAGCTCGCGTTAGCTAGGGGGCCGAGCTCGCCAGCGGCCATGCGATGAGCTTATGGAGGCGTTTTCATGTGATGTTGCACATGTGTTCTCGACATGTTTCGTAGTGTTTCATGTGATGTTGCACTAGTGTTCTTGACATGTTGTAATTGGTCGCCTTCATTCTTCATGTTATAATCGATCTGAACATGTTGCATCCGTGTTCTTATATGTTGTGAGTGGTTCACTTGATTTTTTCAAAGTTAGATCTAAATAATTTTGATGTTGCAAGCATTAATTTTGGATGTTGCGGATGTTGAGTTTCTATATTGCAGATGTGTGATGTTGAGTGTTGTGTTGAGGAGGGAGGGCCCTTGATGTTGGGTGTTGCAAACATTAAATTTTAATGTTGCGGATGTTGAGTTTCGATGTTGCAAACATGTGATGTTGGGTGTTGTGTCAAGGAGGGGAGGGAGGGCTCCTCATGTTGGATGTTGCACGCAACACAGGTCGCAACATGGTCGTAACATAGTCGCAACATGGTCGCACCATGTGGGGGAGGTGGAAGAAAGACGCCCGATGTTGGATGTTGCATGTAACCTCGTTCGCAACATGCTCGGAACACGTTCGCAACACACTCGCAACATCCTTCGTTGAATGTTGCACGGACGACGGTTCGCAACATGGGGAAAAGCTCTTCGCAACATCGAAAAAGTTTTTCGCAACATTCTCTGCGCCTCGCAACCCGATCGACGGCTGATAGAGTCCCCTCATCCGAATCGTGCGGCCCAGCACCCGTCCGATGCTAGCGCCCGGATCGGACGTCCGGGCGCTAGCAGTTCCGTTTATTATATTGTCATGATCCTAACACGGAGAACATAACACTCCTCGGCTTATAGCCTTATACTCAAACTGGAATCGTTAAAACACCCTCCCAAAAAAACTGAAATCACCAGAAGTGGTGTCCGTCCTGAGTCAGGTGATCACTGCAGCTCATAGTAGCAGACTCCTTCACGATGGCAGCAGCGACGACCAAAAGCAAAAGGTACGTAGTAACTCTGTCATGAAGACAACTAACTCTGTCAGCATTGCAATCTATAATGTGACAACTGATAAAAATCTACTGTGGCTATCTGGAGCTTTTTTGCTAAAACAACAAGGAAAAAAAATTAACACCTCCATTTGATTTGAACAGGTAGGAAGCAAGCAAAAGAAAATGATGCACATCGATCAGGTACCTGTGAGGATCGGATCATGGAATACATGGCCAAAAGGAGTGGTCTATCATTGCCTTCGGTAATTGTGAACAAAAGCAACCATGAAGACCAACATGAATCGCACTACCTTCCCACCCAGAATGAGAGTCATTAGGAACATTAAGCCCAACAATCTAAAAGATCGAGTTCGCCAAGACGCGGAGTTCCTCTCTTGGGTTTATACTAGAATATCATGGTTTATATGGACTCGCAATCCGGTTGTGTAGGATCCCTGCGCCTTACATTCTCGATAACAGTCATGCGGCATGCTTATCACCTGACGACGCGGTCGACACATGAGATCACGACGCCCTCGCTAACTTGCCGCACGGCCTAACTAACCTGTTGACTCTCTGCATACAGCTATTATAATTAAAAAAAAATTAAAAGGGTCCTCGCAAAAAAAATCAAAAGGGAGGGAAAACGTTTCTTTGTCCCTCTGAAAAGGCCTGGGTTGGGCTAGCATGTTTCGGCCTATATGCCATTCCAAATCTGTATTTATCTCTGCAAAAATGTCTTTCCAGTGTAGAGCGAGCACAACGTCGCAACTAAATTCTATATAAAATAAAGAATTTTTTTTGATTTCTATGTCCTCTTCTCGCATTCCTTATTATCTTGTCATTTTGTCCTTGGGTTAGCTTAGGAGTTAGGACAGCAGTACAGCTCGACATAATCTATGGATGAAGGGATGCCAGACTCACCAATGGACAACTCCGTGCAGTGACCGAGAAGAAGGAATTTGAGCTTGTTTCTGCAGGTGATCGAGTCCAGCGGGATCGACTTGATGTAGTCGCACTGAATCAAGGACAGGACAGGACAGTGAGAGAGGTGAGCTTCTCTAGGCATGATAGAAATGCTCTCTCGATCTGAGCACATGACACAATGCAGAGCCGCTGGAGTGAGGGGGGTAAAACCATTTCCTGTGATGGTGATGAGCACACCAAACTGCTACAGTGGCATAGTTTCAGGTCTTTAAGCTGAACAAATCCCGCAAAAAATTCGGCAGGTACTGATTTTAGACCGTAGCATTGCTTAAGCACTATGGACTCCACAGACGGCAGGTTCTTTGGGGGCAAGAACTGATCAAGATTTTTCAGCGCACTGCAACTGACCAGACTTACAGTAGTGAGGTGTGTAAAGGCAAGGGACGATAGAATGCCATTACTGCAATTGGTACTCCAGCTTGCATGCTGACCCCTTGAACCACCTTGTGTTGATAAAGTTTCCAAGTTAGTACAACTGGAAATCAACAGACTTCTTAAATTGTTTACATCATTTGGATTAAGCCAACTTATCACCCCAAAAGCGATGAATTTTAAGGCGTTGAATTCTCTCACAAGGGCGCAAGCTCTCGATCACTTCATTCTCACTGGGGGTTGGCTTGCAAGTTCTGGGATTAATACGCCAGTGTAGACCTAATTCCTCAATGTATTTCTTGTCAGCAAGTCTAGCCTCAGCAGCCTCTTCCTTGTTCCTCACAGTATGAATTGCTCTAATAGATAGGGTTCCTCTTAGCTGATTCATGCCCTTAAGCTCTCGAAATCCCCCATTCTTTCTTACAAGTGTAAAATGGCTCAACTTCTGAAGGCATGACAGATTCCCCAGACCATGTACCTTTGATAGGGCCAGAGAGGTGTTCACTGGCAGTGCTAGTTGACGCAAGTTGCTTAGCTTTGTTACATCCTGATGAATTGTTCGCAGATGAGAATGACTTGCATTAAGAAACTGTAGGCTGTAAGGGCACCAGAATTTTGGTGGCAATTCTGTTATACGGCTCCCGGATATATCAAGGTAACGAAGGCTACTCAACTCGCATATGCTTTCAGGTAGCCCCCTCTCCATGACGCAACCTCTTAGGCTCAAAAACATGATGTTAGGGAACTGACTGAACCTGATGTTATTAACATCGAATGAGAAGGAAATCCAAAGTGAACGCAATGTATTACAATGTTGAATGTTTGCCATTGTGCTTGTGCTCAAGGATTTGCCACCCGCCTTGACTAACATATGGCGAACTTTATGTACCACTTTGTTCATATCTTTCATCATGAAGCATTCATGCATAGAAGCTTGCTGTGCAGTATCATGGATCAAATCACGCATTACATATCTATTTTCTGATAAGGGAACTTTGGATCAGTTTCGAAAAGATACCTATCCCGGAGTTGATCCAAATAGCTCATCCTGACATCTTCAGGACGCTTGCTCACCTGTGGTGAAACAAAGCCCTCTGCCACCCAAATGTCAACTATTTCATCTCTTTTGAAGCTATAATCTTTCGGGAACACGGAGAAAAATGCAAAGCATCTCCTAAGGTAGTACAGGAGATGCAAGTAGCTCAGTCGAAGGGCTGGTAATATCTCGCCCTTGTTTTGCTCTTGCTCCCATAACTCACTGTTGTTGATTGTCACCCAATGTTCCTCAGTCAGATTACTATTCAACAAACGTCCGAGAGTTATATGCTTCGACCAATATCTTGCAAGTGAGGATATGACTCTGGCTGCTCCTTTTCAAATGCACATTGCTTAAAGAATTCCCAAAATACATCATCAGGCAATCCTTCAAGTTTGACAGGCTTACAATTGCTGGTGGTGACAAGGCGGGCAATGCTTTCAAGTCTTGTAGTCACTAAGATCATGCTACATTCGAGTCCATGCCTCAACGGTGCATAAAATTGCTCCCATTTCGGTTTGTCATCCTCCCACATATCATCCAGCACCAAAAGGAATTTTTGGCTCTTCAGTTGCTCCTTTAGTCCTATTTGAAGCCCAGGTAAGTCGCAGGGTAGGTCTTGTTTAGATCAGAGATGGTCTTGAAGATCCCCTTTGTCATCCTTTCAATGTCAAAGAGATCTGAAACACAGACCCATTTCTTCACAGTAAAGTGGGCTTTCACCCTTTCATCATTGTAGATGAGCTGAGCCAGGGTGGTCTTCCCCATCCCGCCAATGCCAAAAATTGGCAAGACAGAAACATTGCTGGTGTAGTTGGTGGTCTCATGAGCAGGTCTGTTGGCACTGCTTCTACTGTTAACTTTAAGTCTCTTGGCGGTCTGGATGTAGATGTGCCAACGTCATGGCCTGGTGCTTCCTTTAGACCCTGAAGACGCACTGCCCAGATTGAGCACGCCCATTTATTTGATCACCTTATTGATTTCATCCGAACGGTCAATGGTCCCAGTCACACCGGCGTCCTCAATCTTTTGACGCAGGGCCTGGTCCTGGAAACCGCGGAGAAGGTCCTCGGCGTCGTAGGTGGCAGACTTGAGCTGCAGGATGAGTTCGTCCGGGTCCTTATCCTAGAACATGCCCCACTCGCTGCCACTGATGAGCAAGCGAGCTTCCGGCAACTTGGCCTCCATTTGCTCCAACGCCTTTCACCTCCACCGGCGGTTGGACGAAACTCTTTCCAAATGAAAAGATGCTTGCACGGCACGCCAGCCGGTTCTTCTTCCTCCCAGCTCCTCTTGTTGCTTGTGATCCTTCCCCTCGGCGATGACCTGATCTGATCTGGAGGGATCAGATCTGCAGTGCACGCCACCGGCCCTCCGGCAGCTCCACGAGGCAATAAGCTGGCCGCAAGGGGAGCTGCTCCCGAAACCTCCGTTGATGACTAGTCACGCCGCAGCCGCCGGACGTTAGCCTTCGCCTCACCACCGCCGGCCGGGTGACCTCACCGGAGTCAATAGAGCGAGAGAGATGAGGCACGGAGGGAGTGAGGCGGCACATCCAGTGTGTGCAGTGGTGCCGGCATGTATTTTACTGTATATGCTAGTTCCTCTACGGTTTCGGCGAAATTTCCAGGTACCTACCCTACGGTCGTCTCCGTCAACGCTAAGCAAGAAACTTATATTGGAGAATTGAGATGCAGCTCTCTCCGAATGTCTCATAGCATGCCATAAAGATTGTTGCCGGGATCTTTACCATATTTGCAAAAAGAATGTTTCTTTTGCATAAAAGATTGATAGATCTGGAAAATTCGAAAAGACACATAATTTCTCGTCAATTATCTTGTGAGATACCCAATACTAGATTCTATTGCAAAGTTCATGTCCTCTTAAGTTAATATATTAAAAATTTGCCACAAAAAGTTCTCCAGACAAGATAAAGCAACAAATCCTTTTCTTATTGTCAAAATATTAACATGGAGTCAATTTACTATAATGTAAAACGATATACACAAAGTACATAGCCTTACACTCAAACTGAAATCGCTAAAAGTGGTGTGCACATGCACAGGGCTACCAAGACCTAAGTTGTGGGCGTTCTGCCACAGTGATCGCTTTACCAAAGCGTTCTGAGGTGCGGCGCGCCCATTCACAAATTTCGTCCCGAGCTATGCCTACATTCACTGAATGGGGGGTGCATGGTATTCTCACCATTGGTTCAATGGTCACGCGCTCGAGCACGGCAGCCATTTCCAGAATGCCATGCAGCAGTTCGACCTGAGCACGGTAGCACCGGAACCCGCTCATGTAGACCGTCTTGAGGTGATCATGGCGGTGCATATGGTCAGGGACTCCCTCACCATGCCAGCAGTCACCAAAAGTAACAGGCACATAATGCATCATCTGTTTCATGAAGACAAATCTGTCAGTATTGCAATCTACAAAGCCAAATAATTGTCCCTTTTAGGCTTTTGTTCAGCAGCAAAGAAACAAAGGAATAAAGGAAGAGAAACAAAAGCAAGATAGAAGACCACTCACATGCAATTCTAGTGTCTCCAGCTGTGGCGCAAAAGCCAAATACCGTGACAAATGAAGAATTCCACGGTGTCTATTTGGAGCTTTTGTAAAGATAAGTATTTCATAAGTCAAATGCCTCAAATTCAGAAACATGCATGCTGGCCCTGTTGTCAACGTATCAATATGCACCTGAAACAAGACCAAAACAAATAAGGAAACATTAACACCTCCATTTGAACAGCTAGGAAGCAAGCAAAAAAAATGATAAACAACAGGTACCTGTGAGGACCAGACTGGTAGTTTTGTGTGCGTATGAGCATGTACATGGAGCATCTTGACTGCCGAAACACTGGGAATTCCATGGAATACATGGCCAAGTACTTTATTATTGTCTTCTTCACGCCATGTTGGGTGAAACGTCAGGGTTGCATTCTGTAATTTTGAGCAACCATGAAGCACAATAGGAATCGCAGTACCTTTGTACCCAAAATGAGAAAGATTAGGAACATTAAACGCAACCATCTGGACGCGCATATTGGAAATTAGCAAATGTCTGAGTTTATGAAGTTGTTGTGGTATATTCAGATCAGCTACTCCAGAGCAGGCGATGAGCTCCAAGTCCTCAAGAATAGAGCAACTTATTAGCAAGCCTGAAAGATCTCCAATAATTTGAATGCAGTCCAAATGAAGGCTTCTGAGTCTCGTAAAGCCCACATCCGAGTGTGGCTTTATAGAAACATTGGTGAGAAACAAGCACTGGATAAAAGGATGATCTTGAGCACCTAGAGCCTCAAGAGGGAAGTGGTGAACTTGTTTCGTTGGTCCTACATGATTTAGTTTTGGCGACAGATTCATATCTATAATCTTAGCCTTTGATGCAATGGCAAAGCAAATCCACCTGTTAAGAATATCTGTGGAGTCCATCGGAAGGCTGCACCTGACACTGAACTTATTGAGCCCTATTCCACTGTGCTGACTGATAATAGAATTTACTGTCTCAATGAACTTTGCTCTTTCTATTTTGACACTATCCATATCACTGGACCCATTTTTGCTGCAATCAAAGCATAGATTAGGATACCGTGTCCAGAGCTTTCTCCAGTTTCTTGACACAAGGCTGGTCCTGGCAGCCTCTTTTAGTGAAAGCAGTGACAATACAAGAGGTTGAATTTCCTGCACCAAGAAAGGATGGCAATGGTTGAGTTTTGATCTAACCCCCTGACATGAAGACATGATAATCACTAGTACTCATGAGCCAGGGGAAAAAAACAGGTTTGCAAGCATGGTTCTATCTTGCACAGTGTATGTGTAAAAAGTGTTGCCTTTTGAGGAACAGGAAAATAAAGGAGAATGCTTTGCTAAGATGTGCCTAATTATCTGATAGTAAAGTCATATATTGGATAACCCAAGATAACAGTTTATGCTAAGAAATATGCAAGGACCAATAGATAAAATGGTAAGGATTTGAAGCCAAGCTCATTTTAACTATATATTTCATACCACATACAAAATTAAATAGTGCTAGATATTTAAGACGTGGAAACAGAGTGCTAGACGATTTTTGCTAACAATTACTACTACCATATCATGCTTTTGTTTTTTAGGGTTAGAGATAGGTAAATAGCGACAGATGGGTCAGGGGTTTCAATAAAAGAACTCAAGGCCAGGAGTGCAAATGCTGATGTAACCGACGCAAAGTCATACTGAGAGTCAGATGGCTAGAGTTTTAGTAGAACAAGACCAGATGAAAATTGGGAGCTGTGATAAATTAATGCAGGGAAAGAAAGATACATGGAGAGATAAAAAGAACAAAGGTATTTTATTGAGGAAAAAATCAAGCATCTTACTTGGAAGGTCCTGGTGATGAACTGATACCACCTATATAATGTATTAATGTTAAAGGTTGTGAATTTAGATTTTGACTATAGATCAAAATTGTTGCAAACTTGAAGATGATATCTGGACTGTATGCACAATTTGAAACGAGGAGTCTCCGAATGACAAGGGTGTAGGCGGAAGCATTTACAAGTGCTCCGGGTGTGCGTGTCAGATTGCTTGTTCCATGGCGGAACTGAATTTAAAATACTTCCCTTACACACCCAGATAGAAGAGAGGAGAGAAGTAAAGTGAATATTTGATTAATCTATGTGCAGGTTCATAAAGCAAGGAATGCATATTGACATAGAAACTAGAAAGCTTAAAAGATTTTTTCTCTCTCCTAAAGAAGGGCTATGAGCTAATGAGCATGCTTTATCAGCCTCTCATAATCCTCCAACCCAACTAAATGGAAAAGACGACATGCCACATGACAGGAGGGAAAGATTTTTTTTTACCTCGGGGAGGTCCTCCATGTGGAAGGAGGAGCCGTCACAGAGCCTGCGGTGGTGCTCCGGCCTTCTGCGCTTGGCCGCCGCCTCGTCATCCATACGCTGCTGCTGCTGCTTCTTCTACAAGAAGGGAGGCAACAAAACAAAACAAATCATGGGTACTACATACACAGCTGCAACAGTAAGATATAAGGGACCTTGAAACCGACACCGACACCGACACTGAACTCCGAACCTCGACTAGACACTATGTTCTTCCGCAATTCGTTCGCTCGGAATCCTTCCCCTATGTAATACGTACAAATACAGGGATCTAGTAATCAATCTGAGACAATAAAAGAAAGAATTTTACCTCCGGAAGGTTCTCCATTTCGCAGGAGCGGAGCTTGGTTGCGTCAATAAGGCATTGGTGGTGCTCCAATTGACCTCCTTGGGTAAGGCATTGGGATCCTTCCGCTCGGAATAAGGGATCTGTACTAATCCGAAACGAGAGGGGAGGGGGAATTCTACATGCTGAGCTAGATAATTAGGAGGTGATGAAGGAAGAGGAGGATCCACTCCATCGGCTCAGGCTCCCGGTCACGCTAGCACGGCAGGGTGACCGCCGCAGGCCCCTGCAACGCCGGCGCCGCTTTTTGCCGGTGGTTGGGTCCATCTCCGCCTCCTCCTTTCTTTTTCTTTTCCTTTTTTCATTTTGGAGAAATATATCGATATCAGCCTTGCCGGCATGCGCAGATTAAATGGGCCAATTTTTTGATGCATGCTGGGCTGGAAATCCCTGTACATAGCTTCACTAAAAGCCCAATACTCAAGCCACGGATAAACATGCCCTGCCTATAGACTTCTAGAGTGAAATATGAAAAAAAATATATATTTAATTTATCACGATTTTGCAAAAATATACGTCTGTCGCCGTAATCCACGGCGTCGGGGACATAATGTCGTGGCCCGCGGCGGTAGGAGCCGCCGGAGTGGGCCCTTAGTGTGGCCCGGACGTGGTGTCGTATGCCACGGCGTCGGTCCTAGCGCCGCGGGCCACGACGACAGCAGGCCTGGTAGCATCATGGGCCACGGCGCTAGGGTCTGGCTGCCTATATAACACCGAAATTCAGCCGAAAATGTCATAATAATTCGAAAAAAAGAAATAGAGGGGAAAGAGGGGAAGGGAGTGAGGAGGAGGTGGTGAAGGTGCGAAGCTCTGCCGGTTTTCCGTCTCGTTAGAGGTAATACTCTGGTACTTAATAGTTTTAGTGTAGATTTGCTTAGTAGGTATATAGTTTTAGTGTAGATATGCTCGGTAAATACATAGTTTTAGTGTAGATGTTCTTAGTAAATACATAGTTTTAGTGTAGATCTCGCTTAGTAAAATTATAGTTTTAGTGTAGATCCGCTTAGAAAAATTATAGTTGTAGTGTAGATCCGAGTAGATATATTTTGTAGTTGCGGATCACTTGTTAATAGCGTTTTATTTTCTCATCTTTGTCGGACATGTCGGATGATCTTAGTGTCAAGTTGTATTTTCGGTAATATGCATATTAGATATGGTGAACATGGAGTTGACTTGTCGAATTTAATTCGGTTGACCATGTGATTAAAAGAGCGACCTCAAGAACTTGGGGGTCCATTACCCAGTTTTTTAGGGCATTTCATGTAGATGCAGAGCAACATGACTTGTCCATTATGACTCTAATCCACATGAGTGAGTAATTATATTGGGAGCTTATGGCACTTCAAGGCACTGAACATTGGAGGAGTTATATCAAAACAGCATGTGATATTTCGTTTGCCTGTGATGTTGTTTATCCAAGTTGTTCATAAGGTTGGGTCTAGTAGTCAAATGCATGAGGAGGTTCGTGCTTGCTCACCGGGGTGAGGCCGAACTACAAGCGAGGAGATGGTCCTTCAACCGAGCCACAAGAAGAAGGAGATGGTGGTTCTGGTGAGGAAGAAGGAGATGGTCACACACACTTTGAGGGTGCGATTGACGAGGGGGAAGTTAACAAAGAACTACTCAGGCGGCACGAAATGGAGGCCAATGGGGATGAACGTGGGTTGGAAGAGGACTCCTCAGATGATGAGGATGACCCGATAGTTCCAAGGGATTGGGATAGTTACAATTTCTCACAGCTATCTGTCAATCCTGGTGAGAATGTGGCCTGGGAGTATAGAGAAAATGCAGTTGCACTAGAGGTGAAGGATGCAGTGAAGAGGTGGTCCACCCTTACTCTGCAGAGAGAGTTTAGGGTAGTGAAGAGTTCTCCACATATATATGATGTATAAACCCAACTGTCCTTTTCGAGTGTATGCTTCCAAGGGCAAGTAGAAAAATTATTGGGAGATCAAATATGTTGTGGATCACACTTGTTTACTTGAGCAGCTGGATGCAAGCCATCGAAATTTGTCATCCGGTTTTGTGGCTAGCCAGATGTTTGCTAAAATTGTGGAAAATCCTGCTTTTGAGCCTAAGTCCATTATCTTGGCAATTGAGGAGAAATTTAGGTATCAAATAAGTTATGGCAAGGCATACATAGCAAGGGACAAGGTAATGGAGATGAGGTGGGGAACTTATGAAGCATCACATGACAATCTGCCTCCATTGCTGAACACAATTGCCATGCTAAATCCTTATAGTTATTATGATATCAAGACTTATGATCATGTATCAAGGCCAGGGAAGCAAATCTTGCAGCAGGCATTCTTAGCATTGGGTTCTGCTATTGCTGCATTCAAACAGTGTCAACAAGTTATTTGCATAGATGGCACATTCCTAACAGGAAAATACAAGGGCACAATCCTTACGGTTGTGGCTGCGGATGGCAACAATCGGTTGTTGCCATTGGCAATTGCTTTTGCGAGAGGGAGAGAATGGTGATAGTTGGTATTGGTTTCGAAGAGATTGAAGCAAATGGTGGTAGGAGATGTGTCGGACGTGTGTGTGATACACGATAGACACAAAGGTATTTTGCGGGACATTAGTGACATCAAAGAAGGTAGTGAAGAGCGTTACGGAGAGCAAGACAATGGCCGCGGATTTGCATAGCAGGTGTGATGCATGAGGCATATAGGAGCAAACTTTCATAGTCGGTTCAAGAACAAAGAACTTACAAAATTGTTCAAGCGTCTATTTTCGACCAATCGAGAAACAATTCTTCAACCTATGGCAAAAATTAGATGATCTAACAAAGAAAGCATCAGAAGAGATAGCTAAGAAGTCTGTAAGTACTGAACCCGGAGAAGAGCCAGTTTCTCTGGAGGACGTGGGGCTAAATGCTTCAAATGTCAGAAGGAGAAGGGAACGTGCTGTGAAGACCTTCAGCCAGTGTATTCAGAATAAGCCTAAGGAGAAATGGTCCCTCCTATTTGATAAGGGAGGTGTGAGGTATGGGATAATGACAACAAATTTTGCTGAGGTCTACAACGCTGTTTTGCGTGGTGCCAGAGCTCAACCTCTTGTTGGTATCATTGAGTTCTTCTTGTACCGCACAATGAAGTACTTTCTTGACCGTGCTAATGCAACACATGTAGCAATGCAGGACCCTCAGAAGGTGTATTCAACATGGATGATCGAGTACTTGAACAAAAAATAGAAGGTCGCTCTCTGTCACGCAGCTTACCCCCAACCTCTACATCGTGATCCTGGCGATGAAGTGCAGTGGAAATATCAGATAAGTTGTCAGTCCAAATCACAAAACGCAAATGGTGAAATAACAATACAGAAAACGGTTATTGGGAATCATACATGTTCATGTTCTTGCCAGAAGCCACTGCTACTACCCCTGCTCACATGTGATCGCTGCATGCCTTGCAACAAAGAATCAGCATTAGGGCCGCTACGTGCCTAAATACTTTCTGAAGCAAACCGTTCTAGACACTTGGAACCACACTATTAAGGGTTACCTGCATCTTGGAACTTTCACTCAAGACCCCAAAGACATTGCGTTGTACATACCAAATCCAGATCATACTATGTGTCAAGGTGTCGGTCAAGAAGACGAGGATTAGGAACAACATGGATGATGTTGAAGCTGGACCTCGGGTGCAGATATGCTCCAAGTGCAACAATCCAGGACACTCCTACAAGAGATGCACCGAAGCATCTTACTTTTCCACTCTCACTTCTACACCACCTGCAGCTAGTGCACGTTGACGTCGTTCTAGTCGCTACAACGAAGCAATGCAGTGACCGTACTTGTTTGTGCTACTGTGTTGTAATAATTGAACTACTTATGCATGTTGTCGTCTTGTAATATTTGAACAATTTTATCTTGCAAGGTCTTGTAATATTTGAACTTATGCATGTTATCGTGTTGTAATAATTGAACTACCTTTTCATTTGCTTGCTGTTTTATTCTTGCCGTCAAATTTCTTATCATATCCTGTTATGTTTTGTTTTCTAATTCAAATGAAACAAGGAATGAATTATCATATTTCTCATCCGTTTTGTAGGCTTTCAATGGCTTCAACGAGTCCCGAGTTGGATTTGGAGTTGCTCACCAGTAGGAAGGACAAGGTTGAGGTGCCAAAGGGGATCCACACTCCTATGTGCTACTGCGGTGACAACTGTAAGCTTGTCAAGTGCAACGTTCTCGGCCTACCGTTACGGGATGAGGTTCTTCATGTGCGAGAACTACGAGCATGACCCCCTCCCACCATGTCGCAATGTTAGACCAAAAGTAAGAACTAACTGCATTACTAAATAAATATTATGTCATTGCTATTTTATTATGTGCTAACTTGTCTTTGAAAAAAAGACTCCACCTCCTCTCTGTGATTTTATACAGTGGCTAGATTGTGAGCAATCCGAACAAGACAAATGTTACATCGAGGAGACGGGTCGTTCGGCACGTGAGAGGTGGCAAAGGATGGTTGAGGCGAGAAAAACAAGAACAAAAAACGTAAGGAGCAACAGAAGGAAATTCGCATTCGGCGGGAGATCAAAGAACGTGATGCGGCCGCGGCCCGTGAAGCGAGATAGAGAGAGGAAGAGGGAGAGAGTTCTCCGGGCTAAGGAAGCTGGGCCGGATGATATGAGGAAGGGGAAATACCCCTGTTGTACCCGCTAGATGTAGAGTACTCCATCGGTCCAAGATCGTGGAGCCACCAAGATCCGCAGTTCAACACCAATTTTCCTCGTCTTAGACAAGAGAGATTTCATATCCATGCGTGATGTTAGAAAGTACGCACCAAATCAAACGGTGAACCGGCCAAGGTGTGCGCACGGTGAATTCGTGTGATGCGGGTTTATCGGGGATGGGACAACTCGGTCGCCGCTTCGGCATTGCTCACGAGCATGGGTAGGCAAAAATCCATGACCTCTCGTCCTTCATCATTTTATGATTTACTAATGTAATCACGGTTTACAGCGGTACTCGAACAACCGGATAACTGCGGTTTTCGTGCAATGGGTGGATCCCCCGCCTATTCACCCGTATCAAGAGTACATCAACTACCTCGAGGATGTTGTCATCTTCAACCCGAGGCAAGAGCTCGCGTCGGCATTAGCTTCTCCCGGATCCGACATCTACCAACGGCGACGACGGATCGGTGACCGGACCAATGGTGGTGAAGACAAACACCGGCTGTGAGGACGAGTACTGCTGTTGTCCGTGCCACGAAAAGAAGGACAACACTCCACCAGCAACTCCACCCCCGCCACCATGTGATCCAACTCCACCCCCCGTCGGGGTACTACATGCCCTCCCGAAGACTTTGGCGGGTCCATGATGTCCGTGTATTATTCGTACAACTAGACTACAATTGTTATAATCGTTTATTTAAATCCCCTAAGGCACGTTAGGACTCGCAAGAGCAAGCACAAAGTTAGGGTAATTGTGTCGCACGTGCCATTGCAAATGTTGTAATCGTTTATCTATATTCGTCGTTAAGTATTAATGGTTCGTCGTTTTATCAATCCTTCAACAATTCAATTTTTTTTAAAAAAAAAATTCCTAACGCCGCAGCCCACGACGGCAAGGAAGAGATATCGCGGTGGGCCACAACGTTAGCTCGGCGCCACGCTGACGCCGGGCGTTAGGCCCCTAACGCCGTGGGTCGCGGCAAAGGGTATGGGCCCACTCCCCGGCGGCTCCTACCGCCGCGGCCACGGCGTTATGTCCCCGACGTCGTGGACCACGGCGGCATATGTATATTTTTGTAAAATTTGTGACGGACCATATATTTTTGCAAAATTGTGATAAATTAAATATAAAAAAATCTGAAATATGCAACAATTATGTTCATCTTGGGAGTATTTTGGAAATAAAAGCATGGCTCCCATAACTCATTTGGATCGTGTTTCATGAGTTTTATCTCCCATAATAAAAGCCATAACTCATTTGGATCGTGTTTCGTGAGTTTTATCTTCCATAATAAAAGCATATGGATCGTGTTTGGTGAGTTTTATCTCCCATAACTCATTTGAACCGTGAAGAAGCACACATTTTTGTTACATGCTACAGTTTGAGAGAGAAGAAAGAATATCTTTCTTGACTGTGTTCAATTGTGATGCACCTCAAATTCTCAATCAATCCCTGTAAACTAACCAAAAATCAGCACGACTAACCAAATTCAGATCCCTGTATCAAATAAATGCTTGCCAAACATTGGAATTGGCAACGTTTAAAGTGGCAACCAATGCAAGTAAGAACGTGAACCAGGCAGGAGCCTGTCGACTGTGCCGTACTGCTCTAACATGGGAGGCAAGTAAGTTATAAAGATCACAGCAACCTGAGTTTGCCAAAGGCTTGACACGCTCGATGACAGCTCCAGGCACCAATTAACACAAGGGCAAATACCTAGAGTCATCAGCCAATACAATATTGGTCCAAATCTTGAGACAAACTATCCAACATGATGTGTCTCGAGACGCCTTGCGCACTTGCGCTACAGAGAAAGAAAAAAAAATGTCGTAGCGCACAATATGCAACCATGACGAACTTAACAGTCTTCAAGCCTAGCTGGGGGAGCACAAAATCTAGTAAACAAGACACCATCACCAGTACAAGCTACTGGAAAATGTGAGAATCTGAGGCCCATCACCCTGTAAGGTCTTCGACAAATCACATCGTGAAGCTCTGCAGTAACATCCTGCAGTTTTTAAAATTTAATTAATCTACTGAGATATGCAAATAACTGAAAATGGCAGGTCTTAAACAGCAAATCAAAGGCAAAAAGATACAAGATAGAAGATGACCTAATCTCTGACCCACTCTACTAAAGGCAATAGTCAAGAGAAGCGCAATAGACATCAAATCTCTTGGACCTTGCATCATCTGACTCTCCTTCAATCTCGTGAAACTTCATCACAGCACCTGGTTCGTCATAACCTTCTTGCTCAGCCTCCTCATCAGTTATCTCCACAATATCAGCCTCCTCGTCAGTTATCTCCACAATATCTGCATAGAAGGCCCCCATTTCAGCTACCAAAGCAGAATAGAAAGCCTAGTAGATGACCTTCTCGGTATAACCACATCACTATGTGCAAGACTCTACAGAAATATATACTAAAGGTGTAGAGATTCTCCTCATACCATTGTTTGGGTTGTCCAGCAGCTGGGGTGCCAGCAGTCAGGTCAGCAGTTTGGCCATCAGCATTGGCAGCAACTGAAGCAGTATAGAGGTAGCATTAATAGAAACGAAATTGGATACACAAGTAAACATACTTCATTATCATAATTAGACAGGGTGGTCGAGCCAAGAAACTGCTGGCGGCTCTCCTCAAATCCACTCTCCTCCTCAAAATCTGCAAAGATTATTCAGGTACCAGAACAAAAACTAGAAGGGACATAATACCAAAAAATAAAGACTGAAAAGTATCAGACAATAAAATAATGCAATTTAGATAGTACTGTTTATATCACCTTGTTCCACCTCGTCATTGATCTGCATCACCAAGATGTCAGAGTCATAGAGCTCAGCGTCTGTGCTGACCATGCTACAAGTTGGACTGATACTTGATTCTGCACGGATATTGCTGCTGCCAGATGAGTCCCCGTCGCTATCATATGGTGTGGCGTCTCCATCCTGTGATCCATTACCATCACCTTCACCCTCAAAGTCAGGGCCAATGGGTTGGTCACCAGGGAGAATGTTGGGGTAAGAACCTCGATCTGGGCATTGATAGCCAGGATTACTTGAGCCCTAGCGGTTGGGTCTCGCATATCAGATATCTTAAAACCTGCCCCCCTTTGCGCTCCTCTCCACATCCCACGGCTGACGTGTTGCGCAGCCGTGCATTTGGATGTTTTGCGAAAAAGTCCTCTGAGTTTTGGAAATCGCGAAAAGATCCAGCAAGTCCAGATCGCACAGCAACTGCTTCGATATATTTACGTAAAGGCCCTTAAACTAAAGTTTATTTCTACATGAAGAAGCGGAAATTGTTGTTTTACAAATACCCCCAGACTCTTTTGCGGATGCCCCCTCCCACCACCCCACCCCTCAGACAATACCCCTTACCACCTACACCCCGCGCCCCATACCCTAACCCACTCCCCTCCCCTCCCCCTCCCCGCCGCCCCCTCTCGCCCTCGCTCCCCCTCCTCCCCCGCCGCCGCCCTCTCGCCTCCCCCCCCTCTCCGCCGCCGTCGCCTCCCCTCTATCTCTCCGGCGCCGCTCGGCGCACCGCAACCTCCCTCCCCCACCGGTGCCGCCCGTCCGCTCCCGCGAGATCCGGATGCGGATCCGTGCGCCCACGATGCCACGCGTAGGGTTTCGTCTATTCCTTCTCATCCCCGCCAAATTACCTCGTCGCGGAGGGCTAGCATTGCGTGGGATGATGGGCGCAGCCGTCGAGCTCGGCCGGAGGCACGACGATGCCCGCTTCTATGACGCCGTCAGGGCTCGCCGAGGCCACCAGCGCGGCCTCCCCAAGTCTCGGTGCTCTCCCGCCGCCGATGCTGCCCAGGAGAAAGTACTATCGCCGGTGGCGGCCCCCAACGTGTCAGGCAATCTCGAGCGATTCGTGGCCGCCGTGACTCCGTCCGTCCCAGAGCAGTACCCCTCCAAGGTTCGCCTCGTAACTCCCCTGATTTATGATTAGATCATCTCGCCTTGTGATGATGTCTACTACTACTCCGATGGTGCCTCGATTTAGATGGCGGCGGTTTCCCCAGCCAGGTGCTTATCTTTTCATATCTCCTCTCCCTAGATGCTAGGTTTAAATCATTCTCTTGCAAATGTAGTAAATTAGATGGTAAAGTTCAAATCTAGATCCAAATCAGGACAAAGGAGGATTAATGTGCTGTGATTTATTTACGGGTAGATAACATTTAGTAAAGTGTTTTACTCCTGTTTTTTTTGTCACCAAGTTGTTCAGAAATGTGTGCTCCTTTCCTTGTTTGAAGGTGGTGCTTGCGCTCGAGCTACTACTGGATGGGTAGCGGCGGCTGCAGGTGGTAGCACTAGCACCCAGTGCTAATTAGAAAAGGTGATGGTCCATTCCGATGCTTCTCTCAATTTCCTCATACTAGCTAGCCATGAATAATTCATCAGACATTGGATTGGTCTGAAGAATTATCTTCTGAAATAAACAACAATGCTGAATTGGTGTTGGACATTGATGTGAAGAAAAAAATCAAAACTAGATCTTCAATTTATATGCATACTTCAGAAAAAAAATTGCATTCCATTTTTTAAAATGGGCTCTTAGGCCCAATAAATTTGTTGCTGGTAAATTAGTTGTGTACTACATCCGATTCAGATAATCTGATTGTGTGCGACACATCTAAAGTGGTCAAGAGTATAAATTTTTTTGTAGTTAGATCAATGTGAACCATAAGCTATTTGGATGATTTTCTTATTTTACCAATGTGTTCCTTCAAATAACTCAATTTTAATTATATTTGTGCTTACTGCAGTGGACCCTGACTAACACCATTTCCTCTTTGTTGTGGCTGTAGTGAAATTAAATCTGCGGGTTGG
The DNA here is from genome assembly GCA_947561735.1 of Cenchrus americanus. Lineage (NCBI taxonomy): Eukaryota > Viridiplantae > Streptophyta > Magnoliopsida > Poales > Poaceae > Cenchrus > Cenchrus americanus. The sequence goes on from OX387242.1 coordinate 51,793,482, forward strand.
GTCGGCAAGATTTCAGGGTGAGCTTTACACATCATTTACTCTTTTCACAGATATAGGTTCTATGAACCCTAGCTGTTGTCATGCACTCAGGGTTGCAAAATGTGAGCGTTCCTGTGTAGTATTTATTTTTTTCTACGTTGTGCCTTTTTGAGTGGTAGTGTAGTACTGAAAAGTGAAATCCATGTGATTTTGGTGAAATGCTTTGTTTTAATCAAATTTCATTGTGCTGAACTGCTGATGCAATTCGAAGCTCGCCATTTCACGATAGTACACTAATACAAACAGATTTTCAAATATATTAAATTGGAAGTTTGTCATCCTTCCCACTATAACCATCGAGAGTGTGGTACATAATCTGAAATGGTCATTTGGTTAGAGCTTAAATTGCTCAGTGTTGCTATGTAAGCATTGCATTTTCAGTGATTAGATTTGCATGGGAGGTGCTCAGTGCTCTCTTCCTTTTCCCTTGCCTCCGTCTCTCATTATCATCAACTCTCATATCTCAGATCCTCTCTCCTATTTCTCTTTGCTCTCAGGTCCAGGCTGAGCGAGGGATAGCGCGGTGGCTGCTTGCGGGTTTTGACACCTTGTTGGCGGTGGGTCATGCGAGGATCTGCAGGAGGCATCGGCGCGCTCACATGCTCCTCATTTGGTCCAGTCGCCTGCGAGGCACCAGAACAGGGGAAGCGGATGCAGCAGTGCTTCAAAGCTTTCCTGGAGTTGTTGATGGTCAGGTTACTGAGGTTAGTAAGAACCCTTGTTGTCGCCATTGGCTAGGTTCGTGTCACCTACCCACCTCTTCTTCTTTGAACCTACCATTTTCACCTACTTACATGCTTTATTAAAATAGAGATTCTTTTCCAAGACCACCTTGTAGGTTTCTAATCTAGGAATTTTGTTTTTTTGCCTTTCAGCTACATAGAAAATAGAGATGGAAGGATGGTGGTGGTGATTGCTTAAGGAAAACGATCAACATGATGGAATTGTTATGGCTTTTTTATGCATTTTCTGATTTGGATTTTAAAGATCGATGAATGTGAAATGGTTTTTTTCCCATGCATAGTTAAGCCCAAGAAGTGGATATGCTTGCTCGCTACTTGGCATGTACAAGGTTTGTGTCAAACGGATACATGTATTGCAAACTGTGTAATCAATAGAACCTTGGGGTAATGCAATCAACAATGTAGATACTTAACTATGTAGATGCTTAAAGTGCTTAAACTCATCTGTTCAGTGAATTGGAAATTGTTAATGGGTAACTTTCTTTGTTCTTTTCATATGCTCTGCGTATCAATATTTTTCATGTCTTTACTTATTATAGTATTAAATTGGATAGGGCGCGCAAGGCACGCCGGCAGATCTGTTCTTTTGCAGCCCAAGCACGGATCCGTTCTTTTGCAGCCCAAGCAACAGTGCGTGAGCGGTCGAGCGCATGCTTCTTTTGCACCTCCGGATTGTAACTGCAATATGTGTAGCGTTTTGGTGACATGTTTTGTTCAAAACTCTTCCGCATAGTATCAGTAGCTACCAGCCACGCTGCTTGGTAGCTATGGATACTGATTGTGGCTCTATCGTGGCGATCAAGTATGCTGTAATTTTAAGGTTTAACTGCTGAGCAAACGCCTAATTTCATATGGTGACTGTGTTGTAATGTTGATGCATTTTCATGCCGAACAAACCTCTGACAGGCAGTCAAGGTGAATAGATCCGTTGTGATGTTGTATTAGATGTCGAACAAACACCTTTGCCAACAGTCAGGACGGGTGCATGTGATGTGGTATTTATGTATTAGATGACAAACAAACACCTTTGGTGATGCTTAAGATTGTATGGTACTCTGTGCTTAAATGATGTGCGGATCGCTTATATGTCCTCATTCTTGATATGTTTTGTTTTATCTTTTTACATTGGATCTTTGTCATTTATTTATACACACTGTAGGGCGCGCAACGCGCGCCGGCTGTTCTAGTACCGCCGAAGTGCGGCACGGGTTTTCTCAAGGACTCGTTGGATCTTAGACTCGAAGTGATACCGACCAAAGACACCAAGCACATGGGCACGGACTTTCCCTAATGTATCATCCCTTGGTAGTCCGTTGCCCAATCTTCCTTTGATGCTTTGCCGGATGCCCCGAATGGCGAGGCCAAGAGATGGTGCCATCATCAAGATGGACCGCGATGGTGTGATCGAAGGTCCGTGGTGTTGAAGTATCCACAAACCCTCTGCGACATCGGCAGGGGACGCATCCGGGATCAACACCGACAACGGAGCCTATCCAGGGCTTCCCTCTTCATCTGCAGCAAATGCTCTACCATGCAGTTGCTCCACTCATGCTCATACGCCAACTTGCATTGTAGTACAATCAGCTCCTGCAGGTTTCCCTCGGCCTGCACCTTGAGAACTGCCTCCTCAAGTCTCTCACGATGTCTCATCAGCACAGAGTAGAGCCTCTGCTTCTCCTTGGCGACAGGCGGGTTCAGTATCCGCACGGTCTGTGGAAGGTTACTTACGAATGAACTCAAGGCATCGACACACTTCAGTGAGATGAACTCGGCGTAACGAAATCCTATCTCAGGAAAGCCGATGGACTGGCACCGCTCCGTCAGCTGCTCTCCGTCTTCAAGACTGGACACCAATCCAGAGACCCTGCCGTCGGATTCCTCCCACGTGGACAAATAATCCAGGGGATGGCATGGACGATGACGCTCACGGGTATTCTGTACCTCTTACGAAGAAGCTCCAGTGCACTCTTATGCAGCGCGTCCGAGTCCATGGCGGCGGCGGCGGCGGAGACGGGGAAATGGGGACGAGACATTGGCCCGTGGCCGGCGATGGCGGTGGCGGTGGCGACCGGCGAGGAGCCGGCGGGGAAGAGAGCCAGGGTTATCAATTCAGGATCGATTCGATTCTGGATCTGATGCGATGGGGAAGTGGGGGATTGATTGATTGCCGGTACTAGAGACGAGTAGTGGGCCTTTTTTCTATTTCAGCCCATTTAGAGCGCATGCCCGCTCTCTTCTTCTATCGGCCAGATAGGACTTTAGCTCAACCCACTTGGACAGCATTTCCTTTACCTTACTTATTCCTTGCCATCTTTTGTTTCGTTATTATTTCGTTATGGTATTTTCTTATTTGTTTTTTTTGAAATGGAAAATTCCATTAACTCACAGGGCTAGGACAATCCCTAGCAACCAGGTCCTCTACACTCGAGGTGTACCGTTCCAAGAAAGAATCGTGACATGAGGACACTTACAACCTTGCGCCGCCACAGCATGCGCCACCCTATTACATTCTCTAGGGCAATAACTAGACCTCTAGGATGAAAAGGATACATTCAACATACTTTTAATTCTGTGTATGATACCTTCTGCCTGAGAGAGGGCAAACGAGTTTGAATCCAAGGCTAACTTCAAGAGCAGAGAGTCTGTCTCCACCACTACCCTGGGTACACCCATCTCTTCAGCTGTCTGGACCCCTGTTTTGCACGCTAAGACTTCTGAGTGGAAAGCGTCCAACAGATGTGCACATCTGCCTCCCCGCCGCCCGATTACCTCGCCATCATTGTCGTATGGACCTCCCCGGGCCCACTACCTTGGTGGGTACCGGACCGACTACTCGGTGGGCCCCCGGGACTACTCGACTTGCGCCGCACGGTACCCGATGGCGTGAAGCACAAGGACTACGAGGAGAAGTACTCGGTTAGGAAGCCTGTACATGTCCCGCACCGTATGGAAGACTCCTAGACGTATTCGACTAGTACTCTCTCCCTATTCCAACTTGTAACCCCGCCTCCCGACTATATAAGGCGAGGCGGGGACCCCTCTCCGAACATCTCATCTCACGCCGTACAATTGCACCATCTTGTAATCGTACCCAATCAATCCCGAGCTACGCAAAGCATACGGGACGTAGGGTATTACGCACCTCGCGGCCCGAACTTGTCTAAATTGTGTGCCACGTGTCTCTTCCTTCGAGTTACCGATCTCGGCGAGGCCACATTCATCTACTTCGGTACTCCCCTTAGTAGGTTGCCGGTCTAAAACACCGTCAACCATGGTCCCTAATGACATAGCCCCAACCACCATCCCCGCTATTTTGTGAGAAGGACCCGTCAGAGTTCACTTTATACTCATCTCGTGCTGGTTTGCTCCACATCTTCTGTCGCTTGGGTGCAGGTCTGACCTCCTTCCTTCCTATTGTCGGAAACTCGTCAACCAATTTGGCAATGACGGCCGCTAGACCTAGTTCTCGGTCTTTCTCGCTTCCAAACTATATTCCGTTCCAGCCACCAGTGCCAAAGTAAATTAGTTACTCTCAGCTGTGTATCTTCCTTCAAGCCCAGGATGCATTGCGATAATTCTCTTGGTGACTGCTTGCTTGCCAGCACACATCTCACATCATTAAGATTCGCCTTCGCCACACCGGTTTGACATGCTTACATTGGAAAAAGAGATGGCCACCATATTCATTATATCTCCCACACATTACACATCTTGTATCTAGCTCCATCCCTCTCCCTCTCTAATCCCATTCTTAGCGCAATAGACCGGCTTCGTGACGCTTCCCCGAAGTTGTCACGGGCGAACTCGCCGGCAAGTTCGGCGAAATTTCGCTTTTCAACCATCACGCCGACTTCGAGCTCGGGTCCGCTTCGAACTCGAACTCGACGTCTCCGGGGGCTATCGCATGCGAGCCGGCTACTCGGCCATCGCACGTGGTCCCACCACCCCGTGAGCGCTCCACGCGTGGTCCCCGCATCGTCGCGAGGGCCCGCACGGAGGCTCCCTCTTCGCGCCGAGGCCGGCAAGGAGCTCGTACCCGAGTACAACTCGGACTCCGACACCGCCCCCGGCCATCCTTCGGACTCCAACCCCCTCTCCGGCTTCTACTCGGACTCCGCGTACGAGTTCGACTTCGGGTCGGACCCAGAGGATCCCGAGTCCGAGGACAACACTACTGAGCATCCCTTATCAGGGCCGGCCTCTGGGCTGGTTATAACGTCCACACCTGCCGGGAGATTCGTCCTCATCGGCCGGATCGCAAGCCCGCTGACCTGATAAGTGGAGACTCACGCTACGTCGCCTACATCGACTCGCTCCCGTTCCAGGAGGGAACACCACTTGCCCGAGCTGACTCGTACACCCCAACTGAGGTGGCGAGCTCTGAGTCCAGCCTTGGCACCCCTGATCGCCAAGTCTTCATGGCTGCCGGCGACACGCCAGGACCTTCAGGGACGGCTCAAGACAAGTACCTTGAAGACATCTCCGCAAACGAGCTGTCTGCTAATGCACCAGCTGACGAGACCGCCGCCAACAGGGACGCTCGACGTGAGCGTAACAGGAAGCGCAACGAACGGCGCCGGCGTCTCCGAGACAACCTCCCCATCCGCAACCTCGCGGAAGCTCTCGAGGCGGTCGAGAGCAGAGTACACACTACCCCAGAGCAATGCCTCATGTCGATCACATTGATCGCACGTCGAGCTCGGGGAATACGCGCCGGGGAAGTCATCGCCAAGCTCGGCCGAAGACGCTTACTTCATGCGGGTCGACAACGTGGGTCAACCCGCCTCCCCCCGCCAGGAACCGCGACAACGAAGCTACAAGTCGCAGCGCTGACCTCGGCCGCAACCGTACTCGAGCCGAGCTCCCGGCTCAGCCCAACCGTACTCGTGCAAACGCCGACGGACCCTCACAGGGTGGCCACAGCAACCGTGAGGTCGTCCCTCACCGCGCCCCCGGTGGCGGCGGCCGTGACCTTGGCGGTGGTGGCAGCGACGATGGAAGCTCCAACCGCGGAGCCAGCAGGAGGGCCGGCAGCGGCGGCAGTCGCGGCGGTCGAGACCACGCGAATAGCCACGCCTCTGGAGCCTCACAGGGCGGCTACGACGCCCGTCAGAAGATTGAAGAGCTGCGGCGGAAGAAGTCAGCCACTGCAGGCGAAAACGACGGCTTCCTCGCCTTCTCACCTCGACTTCGCAACTTGTTCCTCCCCGAAAAGTTCAAGCCTTTGGGGATCACCAAGTACGACGCGAAGCAGGATCCCATCCAGTGGCTCAGGTGCTACGCCCTCTCCATCGAGAACGCCGGCGGCAACAACGACACCAAGTGCCTCGATTTCCCCTTCTGCTCGGACCAAGCCCCACTCACATGGCTCGAGTCGCTGGACAAGCACTCGATCGACAAGTGGGACCAGCTGAAGGAGCAGTTCACCAGCAACTTCGTGGGCGCCATGGGCCGCTCGGGTACTCGCATGGACCTGGCCATGGTCAAGCAGGAACAAGGCGAGACCCTCCGCAAGTACATGTGCCGCTTCTTCGACAAGCGCGCTACCGTAGTCGACGTCACCGACAAGGAGGTCATCGACCTCTTCCAAGACGGCCTCTACCACCACCGCACCTTTGAAGACTTCGGTCGTCGCCGCCCCAAGTCCATCCCCCACCTCAAGGACATGATCACGTCCTGGGCGGATGAAGAAGACAAGGCCAACGCCAAGTACGACGCCATCCGTGGCAAGAACAAGCAGAACACGGGCGGCGGCAGCGGCAACAACGGGAACCAAGGCGGTCGCAACAACAACAACTACTCGGGTCCCAACCGCAAGCGCAAGCCAGACAACACTGTCGCGGCTATCCAGCGCCCTGCGAAGGAGAACTCGAAGAAGAACTCCGGCGGCTTCAAAGACTTGCTGAAGGAGAAGTGCTCGTGGCATCTAGATGGCAACCACACTACCGAGAAGTGCTACCAACTCAGGCGAGCACTCAAGAGTAGTCCAGAGCCACCGCACCCTCACGACAAAAAAGGCAAGAAAAAGAACGACGGAGACAACAACGACTTCCAGGAACCCAACAAGACTGTCAACGTCCTCTTCGGCGGACTACCCAGCAGACGGGAGCAGAAGGCTACTCGTCGAGAAGTCATGAGCATTGAACCAGCGGTACCGACCCCCCTCAGGTGGTCGGAGGTACCCATTACCTTCTCCCGCGCGGATCAACGGACTAGCTTCTATGAACCCAGGCGGTTCCCTCTCGTCCTGAAGCCGGTGGTCGCGGGCTCCGGACTCAACAAGGTCCCCATCGACGGTGGAAGCGGGCTCAACGTCCTTTTCACCAAGACCTTGAAGAAGATGAAGCTCGACATCACCCACATGCTCACCAAGAGCAACACGCCTTTCTACGGCATCGTCCCCCGTAACGCGGCTATCTCACCGGGCTCGGTGGTCCCGCCGCTACCTTCGGGGAATCTCGGGACAAATACCGTACCGAGTACATCAAGTTCGAGGTCGCGGACTTCAAGACATCCTACCATGCCATCCTCGGTAGACCGACCATCGCCAAGTTCATGGCGGTCCCCCACTACACCGACTTGGTACTCAAGATGCCAAGCCCATCAGGTGTACTCTCTCTCCAAGGGGACTTGAAGATCTCGCACGACTGCGACACGGAAGCCGTGGAGATCGCCTCCACAAATCAAGTACCCAACGCTATGATGGAGGTCTACGCTGCGTCGAAGAAGCTTGCTACAAGTGAACTCGACATCCCTGAGAAGTCTGACAAAGCCAACAAGCCTCAGCCAGCTGAGGAGGTTCTGGTCAAGACGATCGACCTCGGGACAGGCGACAGCAGCAAGACCACCACCATCGGGGCCGGCCTCGACCCCAAATAGGAAGACGCGCTCATCAACTTCCTCCGGGCTAACCGCGACATCTTCGCGTGGAAGCCAGCGGACATGCCAGGAGTGCCCAGGGAGTTGATTGAGCACTGCCTCAACATCGATCCTAAGGCCACCCCCAAGCGACAACACCTCCGCCGTTTCGCCGACGACAGACGGGACGCCATCAAGAAGGAACTCGCGAAACTACTCGCGACCGGCTTCATCGGAGAAGTCTTCCATCCTAAGTGCTTGCCAACCCCATCCTTGTCCGCAAGAAGAACTCAAATGAGTGGAGGATGTGTGTCGACTACACCGATCTCAACAAGCACCGCCCCCCAAGGACCCCTTCGGGTTGCCGCGGATTGATCAAGTCATCGACTCTACGGCGGGTCGCGACCTCGCTCTGCTTCCTTGACGCTATTCCGGGTATCACCGGATCGCGATCAAGGAAGAAGACCAGGAGAAGACCGTGTTCATCACCCCGTTTGGCGCGTCATCGCTACACGACCATGTCCTTCGGGTTGAAGAACGCCGGTGCCACCTACCAACGAGCTATCCGGGCCTACTTCAAGAGGCAGCTCAACAAGAACGTCGAAGCCTACGTGGATGACGTGGTCGTCAAGACCGAAACTCCGAAGTACCCTCATCAACGACCTTGAAGAGACCTTCGCATCCCCCGCGCGAGTACCGCCGGAAGCTCAACCCGAACAAGTGCGTCTTCGGCGTACCTTCGGGCACACTACTCGGCTTCATCATCGCCCAACGCGGCATCGAAGCCAACCCCGAGAAGATCTCCTCCATCACCAGCATGAAAGCTCCCACGTGCATCAAAGACGTCCAGAAGCTGACGCATGGCGGCCCTGAACAGATTTATCTCGAAGCTTGGAGAACAGGGGCTCCCCTTCTTCAAACTACTCAAGCACCAAGAGAAGTTCGTGTGGACTCCAGAGGCGGATCAAGCCCTTGCTCAGCTCAAGGACTTCCTATCGAAGCCACCAGTCCTCACGGCTCCTCGTAAAGGCGAACAGCTACTGCTCTACCTCGCTGCGACTACTCATGTGGTCAGTACCGCCATCATCGTCGAGCGGCAGGAAGACGGCCACGCCTATCTAGTCCAGCGCCCAGTCTACTTCGTCAGCGAGGTGTTGTCAGAGTCCAAGGCACACTACCAGCCTGTGTGCAGAAGCTTCTATACGCAGTGCTCATCACCTCGCGGAAGCTACGACACTACTTCCAGGAGTACTCGATCTCCGTCGTCACCGACTACCCGCTCGGCGACATCTTGCGGAACCAAGATGCTACTGGAAGAATCTCCAAGTGGGCAGTCGAACTCGGCGCCCTCACCATCGACTTCAAGCCACGCACAGCCATCAAGTCGCAAGCTCTAGTCGACTTCATGGCAGAGTGGCGGGAGAATCAGCTACCTACTCCAACCGTGCGACCAGAGCATTGGGTGATGTACTTCGACGGCTCACTCAACCTCGAGGCCGTAGGTGCGGGGGTACTCCCGATCTCTCCAACGGGCGAACAACTTTGGTACGTCCCGCGATCTTCCGGAAGGTCTCAAACAACGAAGCCGAGTACGAAGCTCTCCTACACGGGCTCCGCCTCGCGGCTTCACTAGGCATCAAGCGGCTACTAGTCTACGGCGACCCCGCGGTGGTCATCAACTAAGTCAACAAGTCCCGGGACCGCAACAAGGAGAACATGTACGCCATCGCCTAGAAGTCCACAAGCTCGAGAACAAGTTCTACGGTCTCGAGTTCCACCACATCGTCCGCGACAACAACGTTGCGGCGGACGTCCCGTCGAAGCTTGGTTCTACCCGCGCTCAAGTACCGGCGGGTGTTTTCGTCCACGAGCTTCACGGCCATCCATTCCGGAGCCGGCGCCACCGACTACCGTCCCGGCGCATCCACCCGCCCCGGACAGGAGGTCATGATGATCGACGCGGACCGGGAGGCAACCCTTCATCGACTACCTCGGCGAGCGAGAGGTTCCCTCGGACAAGGACTTGGCCGAGCAGCTCATCCGCCGCGCCAAGTCCTACGTCCTCGTCGGAAACAAGCTTTACAAGCGGGGCGCATCTTCTCGGAGTACTCATGAAGTGCGTCCCCAGGCAAGAAGGCAAGGACATCTTGGAGGAGATCCACAAGGGCGTCTCGCGGCAACCATGCGTCTTCTCGTACGGCGGTCGCCAAGGCCTTCCGCCAGCCTTCTATTGGCCCATAGCTCGGGCGATGCCGAAGAACTCATCGAAGGTGCCAAGGATGCCAATACTTCGCCAAGCAAAGCAACACGTCCCGGCCTACAAGCTAGTCACCATACCGCCAACTCCGGCCCTTTGCTTGCCGGGGGCTCGACATGATTGGGCCACCGCCAACCGCGCCGGCGTGTGGATTCAACAGAGTATTGGTGGCCATCAACAAGTTCACCAAGTGGATCGAGGTCAAGCCGGTCACATGCCCCAAGGCCGACAGGTACTCAACTTCCCGGATGAACTCGTGCATCGCTACGGATTACCCCACCTCATCATCACAGACACTGGGCTCCAACTTCAACAACCACCAGTTCTGGGAGTACTGCGAGAACAGTGGGATCGACGTCCGATATGTCTCAGTTGCTCATCCTTGGGCCAACGGACAAGTCGAGCGTGCCAACGGGATGGTGCTCGACGCTCTCAAGAAGCGGCTACACGACGCTGCTAACTCTAAAGGAGGCAAGTGGATCAAGGAACTACCCAACACACTCTGGGGGCTATGTACTCAGCCCTCCAAGCCAACGGGGCAATCCCCTTACTTCCTAGTCTACGGCTCCGAAGCAATCCTCCCTGCTGATGTCATATGGGATTCACCGGCAGTGGAGCACTACGGAGAAGGCGTCTCGAAGACAACGGACGAGTCGACATCGACGGGCTCGAAGAAGCTCGCCGCGCCGCCCTTGTCCAATCGGCAAGGTACCCGGAGGGTATCCGACGCTACCATGATCACAATGTCAAGGAACGCTCCTTCAACATTGGCGATCTCGTCCTCCGTCGCATCCCGAACACGGAAGGACTACACAAGCTCACCCCCCCGGGAAGGTCCCTTCACGGTCACAAAGGTGACCGGCCGGGCTCCTACCGCCTCCGTACACTCGAAGGCGAAGACGTGAACAACTCGTGGAACGTCGACCGGCCTCTGTCGGTTCTACGCCTAGTCTACACGACTACCCTAGGGCTCAAGTCTACACGACTACACCAAGACCCCTCCGCCGTAAGCGGCCCTCCGGGTCCCGGCTCCGCCTACGGACTACCCCTCCGCCGTAAGCGGCCTCCCGGTCTAGGCTCCGCCCTACGGACTACCCCTCCGCCGTAAGCGGCCTCCGGTCCGTGGCACCGCCTCCGGACTACTCCTCACCGTAATCCGGCCCATGCGGCTACCTACGGATCCCGGGGCTGCGACGAGCGACAAAGGACTCTAGCGGCGGTCTACCGAGAGACCATGTACTTCTAGATCCAGCCTATACAGCTACCTACGGATCTACTGCTGTAAGCGGCTACTCGCCCTAGCACCACTTAGCCGTAAGCGGCCTCCGGGTCCTGGCGACTACTCTGTAACTACGGCCCTGGCCATCCAGGTGTAATTCTTCGGTAATAAAGTTTGATTGTTCATCAACGGCTTTATCGTCTCGCTTCCCTCAACGGGACTACCGCCGAGTACGACAACTCGCGACAACTCCATGATGGGACTCCACACTCGACATCGCAACTACGAGTACTCATTGATGGAAACTCTTCTTCATTAATACTTAAGCAATTACAATTGTTTTTGTACATCTACTGCTACGAGCTAACTATTACAGGGCTACTGGAGATTAAGCTTGTCGGTGACTTGTTCCGCAATGGGCGCCATCTGCTCCAGCAGCTCCGCATATTGCTCGTCGGTAAAATTGGCAGCTAGTCCACCGGCGACTACATCTACCGGTGCCTTCGGGAAGTAGGACTTCATGAAGGCTAGCACCTAGTTCGGGATCGACTTCGCCAGATGCTTCACGTAGGCCGCCAGCCGGCTGGGGGCTTCCTTCGGGCCGATCCACCGGCGGCGCTATCTTGGGACCGCCGTGGTGAGGCACCGGCAGCCTCGCGATGGGGAGTGCGGCTTCTTCAAGCTCCTTCGCCGGGGCCCGCGGCCTTCTCGCAATCCTCATTTAGCTTCGCAACGATTTGTAGCAGCTTGACGAGGTCACGATCGGATGCAATACGAGCTCCATGTGCTTGTCGCACTCGTAGGCAAGCTCCTTATAATCTAACTCGAGTACACGGCGGGCCTCCTGCTCCCGGTAGAAGAGATTCTTCAGATCCGTCTCTGAAGTCTTCAACTGCTCTACCCGAGTCTCAAGCTCTGCAAACAACAAGGCACAACGGGTTAGACTACCTCTCGACCTCCAACAAGTACTCAACAAGACAAGTGGTGTACCTTTGTTCTTGTTGCGGAGCGACTTGTTCTTCCGCACCAAGTCGTCGCTCTTCGCCTGCATCTCCTGGATGTCGTTGTGGTACTTGGCGAAGGAGGTATCAAGCTTGGATTGCATGGCGGCCGCGTGCTTCCGGACTTCACAAGTTGGTCCTCCGGGCCGCCTCGGCCGAAGCACGGCGTCGCCGTACCCCTGAAGCATCTCCAACTTCAGGCGGGACCTCTCGCCGACGTCCCCGCACGTACAATTCACATCAAAATGGGTACTCAACGCTACAGGATTGACTACTCAAGAGTTACGGCTACTCACCTTCATCCACTGCTTGGTTTGGCGGAGCGCCTCCAGATGCCGAGCCACCGTTGCCGGATCGACCAGGTCGTCCGCCAGCAACTCGATCCCGCCATGACTACTCGTGGCGGCTTTGGCCATTGGTGCGGAGCGGATGGGCTCCGCGTCTTGGATCTCCGGGGAGCGAACGACCACCTCCAGAGCAGGTCTCGCGCCGTGGCGCCTTCCTCTCTTCCAGTCGTCGCGGCGGCTCCTCCGGCGGCCATCTCCATCGGCTCGGGGGCTCCTCCCGGCGGCTCCCGAGTCTCTCGGTGTCAAGTTCTCCACGGCACCGCCGACGGGATCTCGTTCCCTCCCGGCCTCGGCACTCGTCGACAAAAAGACAAGTGTATCGCTCAACATGCGACTACGACTACTCTCGAAGGTTCTTTGACTTCGAGCGGAGTACTCACCTTCAACAATGCGGCCACGGCGGCATAGCCTCGGTGATCGGCGCTTCGGGCTCCGCCCGAGGGGTGGGAGCGGACTCGCCGGGGGCGGTGCGGCTTCCTCTTCCGCCACCGCTGCGGCGGGGTTCATCCCCCTCCCAGGAGAGATCCGTCGATTTCTCGCAGTACACAAGTCGGTTGTCAATCAAGTACGGCTACCATATCAAGTACTACTCGGGAGAGACTCAACACTTACAGGCTTGACCGGACTACCATCACGGTCGGGGCACCGAGGATGCTGGCGATGTCCACCAGTCCGGCCTCGGCGGGCGCCTCCTCCTGCGCCTCTACGGCCACTGCCTCGGCAGGCGCCTCCTCCCCGCGCCTCTACGGCCATCGCCTCTTCGCAGCGCGCGGCAGCGGGTTCCGCTCCCTCCTGAGCAGCAGGGGCCGGCGCTCCGCTTGCGCCAAAAGTTCTTCGACGCGGGGGGGCGGGCCGCGACTCCCGCCGGCTTCCCCCACCGTGTCCCACTCACCTTCGTCGCCCGATCGGCGGGCTCCGTAGGCGGTAACTCCCGCAAGCAAGGAAAGTTCATCGTCAACACGAGAACTCGAGACATCGCTACTCGACTACACTACTCAAGATGGCATACCTCTTGGGGTGTGGTCTCGCAGACCTTCAACTTCTTCGCCACGCGCTTGCGGGCCGGGTTGCGTGGCCTCCGCGGCGGCGCGCGCCGGACTCAGCCTGCGGTGCTAGCCGCTCGGATCATGAACAAGAGGCACGTGAGGTAAGCCGGGACGGCTAAACCTCGACCGCAGCTGAAAGCGGTCCTGCAGCGTCTCTTCGTCCTCGTCCTCGTCGGACGTGTCCTCCACGACAATCGTGTTGTCTCCTTCACCGACTTCGCGCCGCTCCTTGGCCTTAGTCTTCCCCTCCTCTCGGGATCTCGACTTCCCCGAGGGGGCGGCGGTGGCTCGGAGACAAACTTCTTCAAGTCATCCCGCAAGAAACAACTCGTCGCCCGACTACTCTTGCATAATGGGTACTCGACCGTGGTTGCGGCTACTTACTTCCTTTGGTGGGCGCGCCGCGGAGTACTCCAAAGACGGGGCACGCCGTGTACGGCGGCATGTCCTTGAAGATCCGAGCCGCCCCGTCGACAATGTCGTCGTCGCCGACTTCGTCTCCAGGGCATCCGCGACGTATCGTCGTCGCCGGTGTACTCGAACCCCGTGGTGTCGCGAGCCATCGGCCGGCCGCACCCTCGCGCTTCATGAAGCCGAAGGCCACGTGCTCGGCCCTCAACCCGGCTTCCCTTAGCACCTTGATCCACGCCAACAACTCGGGTTTAGCACCTTGATCCACGCCAACAACTCGGGGAGCCGGATCCCCTCCCCGCATGGTCGGCTCCGTGTTCCACCACGGCGAGGCTTGGGCCGCTTCTCGCTCGGCTTCGGCAGCCCCGATGGTGGTTCGTGACGTAGAACCACTTGGCCTTCCGCTCTTGGTTGGAGTCTATGAGCTTGTACGAGAGGTACGCTCGGCGGCGTCCTCCCGCATCCGGATCCCCTTTCCTCCGACTACCCGCGGGTTGCCGGCGCTTGGTTGCGGCTTCAACCGAAGAATTTCCGAACAAAATCCAATGGGGCTTGATCCCCGATAAAAGCTTCGCGAAGTGTACGAAAACGACAAGTGTGGAAAATACCGTTGGGGTTGAGGTTGAGGTACTCGATGCCGTAGTACCCCATGAGCCCCTTGAAGAAGTCGCTCGCCGGGAGAGAAAGTCCCCGCTCCGCGAAGCGCGCGAACATTGGGATCTCATCTTCATTCTTCTCCATCGGGTACGGATCCCCCGGCGGCGGCCCTCCACGTGTCAACCTCCTTCTCGCGAAGGAATCCACTGTTCGCCAGGCGAGTAGGTCCTCGGGCTTCGCCTTGGACTTCTTCCACTCGCGGTTTGGATCTGGCCGCGGCGGGGACACGGCGGTGATGTTCTGCGCGGCGGATTCGGCGGCCTCCTCATGCCCCCCTCTTCTTCGCACCGGCGGCTTTGGCGGTCTTGGACGGAGATGGCTTCATTCTCCAAGTGCACGGGGTCTTCACGCGCATTCACTCGGGGGCTACTGCGGTGGCTCTCGCGGCGGCGCACTTGGATCTACTCTTCACTCGGCGGTGGCGGCGCGCACTGGAGGCTATTTCGGCCAAGATCTGTTTGGAATGGCTATGACTGCGTGGGGTGAAAAACCCTAAGGGTTTTGGCTTCTATTTATAAGTCAAAATGGCCCTCCAACGGCCGGATGGATAAGTCTGCGCTCGGCTGACTCACCGGCCGCGCGTGACTCTTCGTATTCCACTAGTCGATGCGCCTCACCTCGGGGGCTCGACTACCTCTACTCGACTACCCGGGAAGCGACAAGGCTCGGGAGCATCTCGGGACACATTCTACAATATGACCCTTCAATTCGAGAGGAAGTACTCCACTCAAGGATCGGGGGCTCCGTGCCACGTGTCCTTCGGTTTTTCTCCGGACTTTTCGGGATATTCTTGCCAAAACTTCGGATGGACCTTCGCCGCAGTCCGCAACTCAACCTAAGGCTCGTGGGGCTACTCCATATGGAGTGCGATTTTGCAATCGCACTTCCATATCGCCTTCGGCTTCAAGACAATACGTACATTTTTGAAGACCTTCAAGGGCGCACTCGAGGACGCTTGGGACTACTCGAGAAGACTTCGGATTGCTCAAACATTAGCCGGAGTACATTCCAGCCTCGGGATGCTTCGATTACTCTTGAGAACTTTTGACTTGTAGTGCTCGGGGACGCTTGAGGACTACTCGTTAAGGCCGTCAAGATTACTTGAAGCTATCCTTCTCGACTACAAAGTACTCGGGGGCTTGTCGTATGGACCTCCCTGGGCCCACTGCCTCGGTGGGTACCAGGACTGACTACTCGGTGGGCCCCTGGGACTACTAGACTTGCACGGCGCGGTACCTGATGGCGTGAAGCACAAGGACTACAGAGGAGAAGTACTCGGTTAGGAAGCTATACATGTCCCGCACTGTATGGAAGACTCCTAGACGTATTCGACTAGTACTCTCTCCCTATTCTGACTTGTAACCCTGCCTCCCGGACTATATAAGGCGAGGCAGGGACCCCTCTCTCGAACATCTCATCTCACGGTGTACAATTGCACCATCTTGTAATCGTACCCAATCAATCCGTAGCTACGCAAAGCATACAGGACGTAGGGTATTACGCACCTCGCGGCCCGAACCTCGTCTAAATTGTGTGCCACGTGTCTCTTCCTTCGAGTTACCGATCTCGCCGAGGCCACATTCATCTACTTCGGGTACTCCCCTTAGTAGGTTGCCGGTCTAAAACACCGTCAACCATGGTCCCTAATGACATAGCCCCAACCACCATCCCCGCTATTTTGTGAGAAGGACCCGTCAGAGTTCACTTTATACTCATCTCGTGCTGGTTTGCTCCACATCTTCTGTCGCTTGGGTGCAGGTCTGACCTCCTTCCTTCCTATTGTCGAAACTCGTCAACCAATTTGGCAATGACGGCCGCTAGACCTAGTTCTCGGTCTTTCTCGCTTCCAAACTATATTCCGTTCCAGCCACCAGTGCCAAAGTAAATTAGTTACTCTCAGCTGTGTATCTTCCTTCAAGCCCAGGATGCATTGCGATAATTCTCTTGGTGACTGCTTGCTTGCCAGCACACATCTCACATCATTAAGATTCAGCTTCTACCACACCGGTTTGACATGCTTACATTGGAAAAAGAGATGGCCACCATCTTCATTATATCTCCCACACATTACACATCTTGTATCTAGCTCCATCCCTCTCCTCTCCAATCCCATTCTTAGCACAATAGAATTGTGTGCCATCTTCCAAAGGAACACCCTGATCTACCCTGGACAATTAATTTTCCACAGCTCCTTCCAGAATCTTTCATGGTAATGCCATCGAAGGGGTTATGAGTTGGGGCATTTTTTTATCTATTTTCCTACATGGATCGGAGAGGGCTCTCCCAATAGCCTTACACAGAGACCCCTTCTCATATACGTTTGTTTAAGATCTGACGGTCGTGCTGGAAACGAGTGGATAAGGGGCACCGACGATTCTTCTTCACAGAAATCTTATCCTCCTCTCCCCTTTTCTCCTGTCCTTCTTCCTCTGTGGGTGCTGTCACCGATTCCGGTCGACGGTCGGCGAGGAGGGAGGCCACACGCCGCAAATCTCCGGCAGTCTGGCTATAGGCATCACGCGGTGAGCAGAGGGTCGTGATGAGCGGCGAGCGGAGGGGCCCTGGTGCTATGGCGGCATGGCTCAATCCATCCATGGCCACTGGTGTGGGCAAGTGCGAGGACGCGCACCGGCAGCCTGTTCGTTTGGCTGATGGTTGGTGCTGGTTTGTTCTGAGAGAAAAGTACTGCTGGCTGGTGGCTGGATTGTTCTGAGAGAAAAGTACTGTTGGTTGTTGGCTGATAAGCCAAACGAATAGGGCGCGGGTGTTGACAGTCGATTTTGGTACACCTAGCTATAAGTTTACCATCAACATTTTCACGTATTTTATATTCTAACCAATGGTACTAACCCCCCGTAGGTATCAAGTTCACTCTCACATGTCGATTTTGGAGTTTGTTGTTTACGCAGGAAATTAACATTAAAGAGGAGACTTTCGGGTTTAGTTCATCAAGCACTTCAACAGAAGATCATTAAGCCTGTCACAAGTCAAGACAAGAAGTGAACAAGACTCCAAACAACCCAAGGACTGAAGCATCAACACGTAAAACTCCAGGGACTTGGATATTTACCAGCGAGATCAACTCAGCCCGAGAGATATTCTCGCATTCCAGGATAGCATGATCTTTCGGTGCAGATTCGGAGACTTAAACGGCCTCTAATGGAAAAAGTTTGACTACCAAAGTTGTGGGACTCGATGATACCTTCGATTTGGACATGTGGAAGGCCCAATTCGGATAAAGGAGCTAGGAGATATGACCCCCGAAATCCCTACTGCGCAGTCAGTCCGAAATCAGAACAGATTATCTTTCCAGGCCGATTTGGGGATCTTATCTTCGTTTTCAAGGAAACCAATGAATATCAAAGTTGGAGATAATTTCATGGCACACAACCTGGATACCGAATTTACATTATTTGGAGTCCGGACGTGGGAGATAAGGCGCCCACAAGGAAGGGTTGCGAATCAGAAAAATCTGGACGATGCTAAGTTTATGGAAACCAAGTTCCCTTCTCTCCCAATGAAGATCTCGTGCAAGGCAAGTTGGAGCACGCCCCAAGGCTCTCCAAGGGCATAAATAAAACCCCTTGGGCACCCAAGGAGGGGTGATCGATCCATCCAATCATCAGAGAGCCACCGACACGAAGGAGAAGCACCGGGAGGAAGCCGACGGCCGCCGCAAGTCCTCGAGTTGCTTAGGAGATGGCCTAGGCCATGCCCTAGCCACCATGGCTGGCCCTACGTGGTGAAGCCATGGTGGAGTTTGAAGGCATCTAGGCCCCTATTTCGTGTTTTGGTAATTAATGACAATCATTATGGACTAACAATTTTATTTGAGTTATAAGAATAGGTTAGTCCGGTGAAATGATGAGATCATGTGGTATACATGAGAAGGTCTTGGATGACTTGTGTTGGAAAGAGCTCAAGGCAAAGGTAAAAGATAGGGTTTTATTTTTACCGGTCATATGGTGATTAGAGGATTTTAAATGACCGGGTTAATAGGATAGATAGACGTACTATCAAGAGGGATCAATTTCATTGGCTTGACTTTCCATAGTGCCATTTGGATCAAAAATTTGCATGCATTGCATTTAGATGAGTGGCGGTTTCTCTTGGTAAAAGGGTTTCATTGAAAATCATAAGAAAAATAAGTTTTCAGGTATCTGGCGGACAGTCCGGGCCCTTGGGGCGGACGGTCCGTGGGTTGTTGATTTTTATTTAATACCTGAGTTTTTGGGCAAAAGTTTTTGAGAAAATGCGCTTCCAGGCGGACAGTCCGAGGGCCCCAGGCGGACGGTCCGTTATTCTTAACAGAAAACGGTCCGCGGGCTGCCCACGGACAGTCCACGGGGACCAGGCGGACGGTCCGCGAGGTCCCGGCGGATGGTCCGTTATTCGTTACAGAACGGGGTGCTTCTCGGTGGACTGGGCGGACGGTCCGCGACCCGCCCGCGGACGGTCCGCGTGGCCCGTGGGACGGTCCGCGTGGCCCCGGCGGACGGTCTCGCCCGCCCAACGGGCGCGATCTCCCCAGCTGTTGACTTCGCGTTTTTACCGTTGGAATTCAAACGCGGACAGTCCGCGAGGGCTTCGCGGACAGTCCGCGAGGTACGCGTTTTGTCCCTAACGGCTAGTAATGGGAAGGGGGAGTATTTATACTCCAAGCCCGGGGTTGGAGAGCCTCTCTTGGCACTTTGAAAGGTTCATACTCCCTTGTAGAGCTCTCCCTCTCCTCTCTCTCACTCACTTGACTTAGTGGTTGTATTCTTTGTGAGATTGAGAGTTTCTAGTGCATTGCATCAAGGTTTTGATCTTTGTGGCACTAGGGAATCATCAAGCAAGTGGTTGATTTGTTACTCTTGGAAGTTGCCGCTTCCTAGACGGCTTGGTGGTGAAAGAATCCGTTGAAGCTCGCAAGAAGATTGTGCGTGGCTCCGGATTTCGTGTTGTGAGAGATATTGTACTCACCTCACCGGAGCGGTAAAGAGCAACTCTAGTGGAATCGAGGTGTGGAGTGGTTCTTTGGTTCTAACCGGCTCAAGATCAAGTGGTGTCTTGATAGACGAGCGGTTGAACATTGAATCCTCCTCAACGTGGATTAGGGGTGACCGGCAAGTCATCGATACCACAGGATAAAATTCATCTCTTGTGCTCAGTTATCTCTTTCCTCAATTCAAGTACTTTACTTTGAGCATTCTATTTCTAGAGATTGTTGTTTATCTTGTCACCCTAGGCCGCAAAACCCCCAACATAGGAATAGAGTAGGTAGAGATTTATTTCTCCTTGTGGTTCTAATTAAATTTCTCTAGTGTTGTGGTTTTAGTTTTTAAACCGCCTGTTCACCCCCCTCTAGTCGGTATCCTAGATCCTACAGAGTTCCGAAGCCATGACTTGAATTCCTCAAGTTGTTTGTACCTTCAACATTCGATGGTGATGTAATCATATCTTGTCATACTTTGATCTACTACGAGTTGTGTTTATTCATATGTGTAGCTACCATATGCTTTTAGTAGGATTAGATCGAATCATGATGATTAGTCTTGTCTTGCGGATACATCGTAGTAGTGCACAAACCTAGATTGTAGCTTGGTGATGAATATTCTTGCGTAGTGACAGTACGGTGGAGGAGAAAGCGGCGGGTGAACGTGTATCGGACCACACCATATCGGGTTACTCCATATCGAGTGTAATCCTTATCATAGTGTAGGTTTAGATTGGTTTGTCACCTTGGCCAGAACGGCAACAAGAAGACGATAGGCTAGGCTTACCTTTTGGATGCTTACCTTTAAGGCTAGGTGGATGTGATCCATACATCCTTTCATGTATGTTTAATCTTTATGCAATCAACACTTCACATAGGGTTAGACCGATAGGTTAGATAGAGAACCTTAGTGGTTTACTTCCGATCCTTGGATTGACAAATCTAGGGAGGACCCTCCTTGGTGAAAAAGGCACCAAGTCACCTGTAGGCTTGCGGTGAACTTGAGCACGGTTTTGCACCGTCAACAAGCCCCTTTTTCTGACACCATTACCGGGGATCGGCAACTCGAACCCTAGGGTGATCTGTCATTTTTAACTAACCCTAATTTTATATTGCATATACACTTGCTTTCTTGTTTTGTGTTCTTGAAAGTTGGTGGAAAACTAGACACAAAGCGATCGAGAAAAGTTTTCAACATTCGAACTTCAACAAGTTCAACCTCGCTCAACCAAGTTGATGACTACACATGCTTTGCTCTTTTGTGGTAGGTGCTAACCTTGGTTAGTGGCCCAACATCCACAATTGAGCCCCCACCCAAAGCCAACAAAGATGAACAAGGTATGCCTATGTGTGTCAATTAAGTTTTTAAGACTAATTTCTTTTGGAGGTTTGTATGTTCGAGCTATAGGTTTCAAAACGACCATGTCAAGCACGATGGAGAAGGATTTCATTACCTTCATGCTCATGCAGCGATGGTAATGATTTTTGAAGTCAAGAGATGTGTGGCATGGTGCCCTAGACTTCAAGATGAAGACCACACGTACTTCTCCGGATCGATGGACAAAAAGGATAATGATGTCATCAAGATACCTTGCACAACCTCTACAGAAAACAATTGGATATATTTGAATTTTCAGAAGATCCATGAAGTTTATGTTGCAACGAATCAAACGGCAAGGCAATAAGAGGTTCCTACAAGTGGATATGGCCGAATCACCGATGGTTGCACATGCTGAAATTCTGGACAGCAAGCAATGCTGAAGTGAAACAGCCATATCTCGCTCATTCGGACTCCGATTAAGATGAATGAGTACCCGTTAGAAAGGTAATTTATAAATTTTTCAATAGAACTATATTTTTGTATATGTTCCGTATTGTATGCAGGGGTAAATCCACGAAGAAGAGGAAACAACAAGGTGATGACGACAAGATAGAGGAGATGGACATGGTGAAATAAAGAGAAGATGGGGCCACAGTTTCACAACACGTACATGATGAAATTCAGAACCTAAGGACTAAAACAAACCCTCCGGAGCAAGGATGAATGAGACACAAGAGGCACCACTCAACACATGATGATGTTGGAAGCGAACCACAACTGATTTCATAAGGCAACATCAAGTTGCATGGCTACTTGGATTCTCGCACAAGTAACCATGGCTTCACGACGATAAAAAGGTATGTGAGAAAGTCGAGCTCTATGATTTTAAATGAAGCGCTTTGCAGGAGGAAACCTGATCTTTTTATATATCTATATAAACTATGACAAGTCTACATTGTGTTCTTTATTTGAAAACTTCGAGTAACATTGTACCATTGCTCTAATAAATATCACAACCACATGTTGTATGATTTAATATATATATATTGAGGGACCATTTTGCTACTTGATTTTTGGAAAACTTGTAGACCTCTTATTTGTGTGTGCTTATTAGTGTTTAGAGTCTTTTTATTTGTATCTTTAGAGAGAAATATGAAGCATGATCCCTTTTGATTCTAAACTTGTGGCTAGTTAACTTAGGCTAATTTTTGCTTTTGGTTTAGACCACCACCTTATCATGTCATGTCATTTTGTTCATTCATTATCATGTTGCAATTCATTCCATTTTGTTCTCCACCTTTGCATTATGTTGCATGTTGCATCTCATATTTTATAACACTTAAAAGAAGAAAAATACATCTTTGCCTAAACCTTCCTATCTAGCCACACCTAGAACCTAGACCAACGAAGGGAGGAATCGACTTATGTCAATACGACAAAGTCTATCTCTATCCTTTTCTAATTAAAATTTTGACTAGCCTCATCCTGAACCCTTAGGAAAAATCCCTCATACCTTTAGTAATCCTAAAACCATAAGTTTGTTTTTCATCCAAAAATATAACTCTTGCTTTCTTCTTTTGCAAAACAACCTTAGATAGAATTTCTTCACCCGACTTATCTTTTCAAATTTTTTGTCTTAATCCAAAAATATAGGATACCCATAAGCCTTACCATAAAACCTTGTTAGCATGCTTTAAGGTCTTTTGATAAAACTTTTGACAAGACTCTACCTCTCATGTCATCATTGAGGGACAACATCGAAAGCCTTTTCAAACATTGCTAACCCTTTTTACTAACCCTTTTTTTGCATTTGCATTTTGCATCAACCCCTTTGTTCTATCATGTATAGGTTAGTTTGGTTTCTTTGTGAAACTTTTTGATGAATGCTTTATTTCCATGATAATGCTTCTCGTGTGGCATTTTCTTTTGCAATCTTGTGTAAACATGGTGTTTAGACATGATTGGAGACCCCATCATTCAGTTTTGTGAACCTTGCTTTCACGTTGCATAGGTTGGTTTATAATCTTTGCAATGCACTTTAACTTTCTTGCGGCATAAAGAATTATTAACCTTGAAATGAACATGGTGTTTTGACCTTGGTTAAATCTTTATGGTTATAAAGAAATAAAGAAATCTTGTTGTGAACATGGTGTTTAGAACTTGGTGCAAACATTGTCGTTGTTTATATCCCTTCCTTTCATTTGCATTTTTCACCTACACGCACGTACACCCATTAGGTTCTCTTTTCTTTTTACTAGGTGTGCTATTCCACAAGTTAGGATCTTAGGGATGTATTTGGTTTGTTGGCAATTGTTTCTACTCCCGACCATAACCCCGGAGGTAGAATGTACATTATATTTGTTTTGTAGGCATGGAGAAGAGTTTCCATGAGTTCCTGACCAATTGCAATCAAGATCATTAGTCATCTACAAGGCTTGAGAGGGAAGTCGCTGTTTTCATCAAGATTTGAGTACGTGTTCAGAGATGAACAATGGAAGAAATATTAATATTCAGAAGCTCCTTCAAATCTCCTTTCCAACGCATCAAGAATCATCAATTTTGAAGACACGTACAAGGAGATATGGCAGAAACATTGCGCGATGCGCGTCTGAAATCAGCTTTGGACAGATTGCATCGCCAGAGTAAAATAGACACAACCCTTTTTTCGGAACCCGTTTCATGTGTATGATGGCCCGTTGGAAAGATAATTCCATGAAATTCAACTTGGAGGGGTGTTTAAGGACATGTTCTGTTGAGGAAGTAAAAGAAAATATGTGGAAGATGAGGCAGCGACAGGGACGGGATGGAAGTCGGTAATGACGATATGATGAATGATTGGAACCATGACTTGATGATAATAAGACAAAGTTGAAGGACAAATGAGCCACAAAGACAAGAAGTGAAGATGATTCTCAAACACATGGCAATAGGGAATTACAAGCAATTCAAGTTCTTCCACACTTAGCAACACGCTAAGCATGGGGGAGGATTTGAAGGACGAAAGGGAAAAAGGCCACGTGGAGTACAAGGATCACCTTCAACACAAGATCCTCATCATTATTTTTCCATGTTAAGCACAATACTTAAGCATAGGGGAAGCATCGCTGCACTTCATTACGAGTATCGAAAAGGATGGTAACTCACCCTTAACTTTATCTTTGTTCATCATCCTTTTAAATACTTGCACATATATGCTTTCAACCATAGACAAGCTTTGTATTTATTTCTCGATCAATAACATGGCTACTAGGAGGACAACCTAAGTTAGTTAGTTTTTACGTTTCAATAAATGAATTATCATCTCTTTTGAGCTTACCACGATAATATCATTTGTATGTCTTTCTTATGGAAAAATGATGAAAGTTGCCACCTTGTTTAACTTGCATGATGTTTTATATGACATGACTTTTTGCTCTCTATTAAAAGGAACTTAAATTGATTAAATACCGGCTCTTTCATTTGTGGAGGTTAAATGACTAATTTTTAAGACCCACATACTTTATGTTGCTCTTTGATTTAAGTTTACCAATGACCTATGCCTTGTACTTGTTTTATTTAAAATCATTATGCTATTTACATTTGTGAATCTCTTGCAAGGCTCTACCTACCAAAGCCTATACACATACAAGTACCTTCATGATATAACCCTTAGTTTGCAAACTTATATCTTGATGAGTTAGATTAGGATTGATTTCTGTGGTACGAGACTAAGAAGCTGGTCATTCCTTTGTGTATCTTTTCATGCTAGCCATTCTTGTCCATGCATTGTGAGTTTCTACATTGGAAATTTCACAAACTTCGCTGGGCATCCACCCTAAATCCAAAACATCTTTTTGTGATTACTTCCTTGACCACAACCCAAATTGAGTATGGATGATCTTTCAATGAATTTTCTGAAGATTTTCCGGCAAGATTGCAAGACATATAACATATGGAGGGACTCATCAATGCAACTAGTATGTGAGTTTCGACATGGAGGATGCCCTTGAAGATTTCAAAAGATTTATAGAGGAACACAAGGATTTCGTATTTCTCTAGCAGCTATAGGTCCCCTCACTTCTATGCTCGAGGACGAGCAATCATTTAAGCATGGGGGAGGACTGCTATAGCAAGTACTATGTTACTTAAAAGTTCGAATGAGCATAAAACTGATGAATAAAAAAAGAAAAAAAGGAAAAACAGAAGAAGAAGAAGGAAGAAAAGAAAAATAAACAAATAAGAGAAAAAAATAAAAATGCTCCTCGGTTCTTTTTCGCTTTCATTAAAATCTTAGAGAGCTTTGAAGACAAGTCCATACTCAATCTTTTCCAACCATGTGCAATCCGATAACGAGAACTTCATTCGTGTCTTGGGATCACCCATTTGCCACTTGCACATGTCCACCTTTCTAAATGAGTGTGTTCCATCTCTCTCTTTCCAACATTTATTTTCCATGACCTTTTTGACTAGTCTCGGTAATTCCAATAGATCTCTCTCTTAGTTTGACAATATTGCAAGTATAATATTTTGCTAGGATTGTATTTATCTACCAAGCTCCACATAAGCTTTCCACTTTCATATATGAGTAGAATAGGTTGAGAATAATCTAGTGTAGGTTTGAGTGACTTGATGAGATGAGTGTTTCCATGAGCTTTTGCAAGAGAACCTCACTTATGTTAGATGTGCAACTTTTTGAAAACCCTTCACGATGCCATAAGGTAAAGGTTTGAAATTTGCTTGAGTTTGAGAGCGCTATATTTGTTTTATTGTGGCATGTTCTTTAATGATAGTCTATCTTCCATAATGAAGTAGCCAGTCAAAACTTGAACCTTAAATGCTAAATACTTGAGAGAGCAATATGTCTTGTTGTGTATAACTAAGTGCAGGGAAGACATTGAAGGGCAACGCTGATTTCCAAATTTAGCAAAGATCTTGGACTTGCTCGAGGACGAGCAAGTTTTAAGCAGGGGGTATGTTGACGGTCGATTTTGGTACACCTAGCTATAAGTTTACCGTTAACATTTGCACGTATTTGATATTCTAACCAATGGTACTAACCCCCCGTAGGTATCACGTTCACTCTCGCATGTCGATTTTGGAGTTTGTTGTTTACGCAGGAAATTAACATTAAAGAGGTGACTTTCGGGTTTAGTTCATCAAGCACTTCAAGAGAAGATCATGAAGCCCGTCACAAGTCAACACACGAAGTGAACAAGACTCCAAATAACCCAAGGACTGAAGCATCAACACGTAAAACTACAGGGACTTGGATATTTACCAACGAGATCAACTCAGCCCGAGAGATATTCTCGCATTCCAGGATATCATGATCTTTCGGTGCAGATTCGGAGACTTAAACGGCCTCTAATGGCAAAAGTTTGACTACCAAAGTTGTGGGCCTCGACGATTCCTTTGATTTGGACATGTGCAAGGCCCAATTCGGATAAAGGAGCTAGGAGATATGGCACCCGAAATCCCTGCTGCGCAGTCAGTCTGAAATCAGAACTGATGTTCTTTACAGGCCGATTTGGGGATCTTATCTTCGTTTTCAAGGAAACAAATGAATACGAAAGTTGGAGATAATTTCGTGGCACACAACCTAGACACCGAATTTGCATTATTTGGAGTCTGGGCGTGGGAGATATGGCGCCCACAAGGAAGGGTTGCGAATCAGGAAAATCTGGACGATGCTGAGTTTATGGAAACCAAGTTCCCTTCTCTCCCAAGGAAGATCTCGTGCAAGGCAAGTTGGAGCACGCCCCAAGGCTCTCCAAGGGCATAAATACAACCCCTTGGGCGCCCAAGGAGGGGTGATTGATCCATCCAATCATCAGAGAGCCACCGACACGAAGGAGAAGCACCGGGAGGAAGCCGACGGCCGCCGCAAGTCCTCGAGTTGCTTAGGAGATGGCCTAGGCCATGCCCTAGCTGCCATGGCTGGCCCTGTGTGGTGAAGCCATGGTGGAGTTCCGGAGTCACGACTAGAATTCTTCAAGTCGTTTGTACCTTCAACATTCGATGGTGATGTGATCATATCTTGTCATACTTTGATCGACTACGAGTTGTGTTTATTCATATGTGCAGCTACCATATGCTTTTAGTAGGATTAGATCGAATCATGGTGATTAGTCTTGTCTTGCGGATACATCGTAGTAGTGCACGGACCTAGGTTGTCGCTCGGGGATGAATATCCTTGTGTAGTGACAGTACGGTGGAGGAGAAAGCGACGAGTGAACGTGTATCAGACCACTCCATATCGGGTTACTCCATATCGAGTGTAATTCTTATCATAGTATAGGTTTAGATTGGTTTGTCACCTTAGCCGTAACGAAGAACAAGAACACGATAGGCTAGACTTACCTTTAAGGCTAGGTGGATGTGATCCATACATTCTTTCATGTATGTTTAATCTTTATGCACTCAACGCTTCACATAGGGTTAGACCGGTAGGTTAGATAGAGAACCTTAGTGGTTTGCTTCCGATCCTTGGATTTGACAAATCTAGGGAGGACACTCCTTAGTGAAAAAGGCACCAAGTCACCCGTAGGTTTCGGTGAACTTGAGCACGGTTTTGCACTGTCAACAGCGGGCCAGCACCTGCACCCCGCGCTTGCGCCTGAGGTAGTAAGGCCACCATCAACACACACGTAACAAGGGAAGCTGTTAACGTAAAATCAGCACCTCACGCCAAGCACATAGCAAGCCGAAAGCTGGCTTCACACACGTGGCCCGGGCGTCGAAATCCAGAAGCGTGCCAGTCAATTTTCCCTGAAACTGACAAAGGAGGAGAACGATTAGATAAAACCTGGAACTTGTCGGGTGGTACCAGACAATTACGTATTTACGGCTACAAAGCCAGTTAGAATGACATATAGCTACAAACAAGCTATCTGTCAGCAATTTAAACATCATTCGGGAATTGATAAGGCGTGTAAACAGAGCACTGCCGAATGTATGACGTAAGCATGATGAAAAAATCAGTCTTTATTTAGACAACGTTACAACACATAACCATGACCGATTATCAAGGGTAAAACATGATAAATTAAATAAAAGCGGAGCATGATCACGAATTTACAGTAAACAAGCATGCATAAGCCCAAAGCACTAGTCAACCGCGTGTCTAGGTACTTTCAAACCCTCAAGCATGACATCAAACAAGTTAATCCACCGCATGATACGACTTGTTTGAAATCACACCACCAATGTCACACCCGATTTTACGGGGTGTCGGGGACAACCCTAGGGGTCCCCTTAAACAACAGGGGAAACCCCACTTAAAACCCGCAAAAAGCCAAGGCTAAACACGTCTCACTTAAACATGCGGGGCGTGGCCCACGCCACGACGGCCCGACGGCCCCGCCAAGGCGGCCCACCCAAAGACCCCCTCGAGCGGTGCTCCGCCTCGCTCGAGGGCACACGCCTCCCTCGGGCGGGCTCGCCCCGTTTGAGGGAGAACGCTCCCTCGAGCGGGCTCCGCCTCGCTCGAGGGTCCGCGCCGCCCTCGAGCGAGCTCCGCCCTCGCTCGAGGGCGTTCCGCGCGCGCACGCCCGATCCCGTACGCGGGTACGGGCATTTATTGTTCTGACCATCGCAGGGCGGCGCCATCATGCGCCTGGGGCTCGCACCCCGGTCCCGTCGCACCAACTCCCTAGGAGGGAACCCATCCCCGCCACCGTGGGGGACCGTGCGGTGTGGCCGGTGCCGCCCCCGTGACGCCGCGCCGCCTACCCAAGACGGCTAACGCGCCGAGCCCTCGAAGGGGGCCGGCCGCACCCTCGATATGCTTTCCCGTAACCTTGCGGGGGTTAGGTTGTGGCGTTAGGGCCGGTGGGGAGCCATCCCCGCCACCGTTAACGGCGTGGCGGCCGCCCCCGCATGTACAACCCCACGCCGGCGCCGTAGCAACGGCCTCCGCACCGTGAAGCATGCGGGAACGGGACGCCGCCTTACCCCGCCACCGTGCCCCGTACGGACCGACGCGCAACTCCCTCGAGCCCGCCCGAAGACATCACGGTCGTCCGCCGCGCTCCCGCCCTCGAAGCTACCCCTGTTCGACTACAAGATACGCCATGATGGCCGGATCGCGGCAAGGACCGTCAAGGCAGCCGCCTACTTTACGGCATAGCACACCACACTTCCCCATGTAGCTAAATAGCGCGGTATACATGTGATTCGCTCTCTCCTTGGCCTATAAAAGGAGGACGAACTCCCCCGCCGCAGGGACGAGAGACAAGATAAGTCAGGACACAACACAAGACAGAGCAACGCTTGACTCCACGCACTTGCTCTCCAATTCTCCCACAACATCTTCAGCCACTTCACCAGGGACTTGGAAGCCATGCTTCCTCTCCCGCCTTGCTTGTAGCCGCCCCACTACAGGCACCCCCGGTGCTGAGCAATATAGTGCCTCGAGCACACCACTGCTGGACGTACGGCCCCTCGGCCGGAACCAGGATAAAACTCGTGTCATTAGTTGCTTAGCATCGACCATTGAGGGAGAGACCTCGGCGCTTACTACTGGTTAGTGTCGGGACCATATTCCGCACCGACAGTTGGCGCCCACCGTGGGGCAATCGAGCGCCTAAGGTCAATCCACCGTCAACTCCCTCCATGGTGATCCGCACTGAGTACCGCGGCACGCGTTACTCCATGGGCAGCTCGGACCCCCTCCCCCGCCGGTTTTGAAATCCGGTTCGGGGGCCCGAACTTTCGGGCCACGGGGAACGGCTACCTCGATGCGCCTCACCAACCGTGAGGAGCTCGTGCGCGGCGCCGGGCCGGGTCCACCGTGGTTCCCCGCCGCGCGCGCCGCCACAACACGTACGCTCGCCGGCACGGATGCCGCGGGCCCGTCAACGCCACGACGCCGTCGTCGCTCCGTGCGCGGTCCGAGCGACGGCAAGCCGAACGCGCCGCCTCCCAACGTGGCGCGCCCATTAGCACAACCACCGCCCGGTGGGGGCGGTGCGCGGTCTCCGACCGCGCTTCCCCATCGGTCTGCGCGGTGCCACGACGGCCTACAACGCCAACGTCAACACCACAATGCGCAGGGTTCCCCCTGGCCGTCACGTCTTTGTCGCCAGGGACCCCGACGCCTCCGCGGGTGACGAGTCGTCCCTGGGCTCCCTTGACGCGTTGCCACCCGCCAACCTCCATGGGTACGCGGAATGGGACTTCTCCGGCGTGCCGACCCAGTCATGTTCAGGCGTTTCCTCGACGCCACGGACCATGCGGTTCGGCTGCTCTGACGACTCCAGCACCGGAAGCTACGACCCCGCGCGGGAATGCTGCGTCGTCATCGCCAACGACCTAGCAAACGCCACCGGCGCAGTGGGCGCTGGTGACGGGGAGGTCACGCCCGCCCCAGGCATCGCACCGCGCCAGGCCGCGGGCCGAGCACCCCCGCCGGGGCCGACGTTGACGCGCAGTTAGCCCAAGCTCGTGAGCTCGAGGCCAAGCTGGCGGAGGAATATCGAACGGTGCGGTTGCTCCGCGCCTCAATCGCTGGGGAAGCCTCTGCGCGCGGCAAACGCGCGCGGGAGCTGGGCAAACAGGACCTCGACCGCATCAATGCCGACTTCAACGTCGACAACCCGGATACGCCTCTGCGGGCAAGCCAGAAACTTATCGCCGCCGCAACCCCCGTTGCGGGCCATGCCGGCCCCCTCGACCCCCGAGGCGCGGAACTCCGCACCGCGAGGTGCGAGCCCTCATCGAGCGGTGCGGCCGTCCGGCGGGCCGAGAGCTCGGCGTCACGCATTCGCCAACGGGGGGACGCGCGAGGCGATGGAGCCGCACAGGGGGCGAACCCTCGGTCCATGCGGGTGAAGCGGCGGGGCGACCCGCCAACCCGGACGCACGCCGGCCAAGGAACGGCTCCTTGACACGCGCAGGCGCTAGACGGCGACGCCCGCAACGTCATCAACGCTCGGCGTACGAGCAAGGCGGACGCGCGAGCGGCGGCGAGCTACCACCCCTCGACGGGGTGGGCGCTACGACAGCGATGAGGACCGCTCTCCGACGCCGGAGCCCCCGGGAACCCGCGTGTTCAGCCGGGAGATCCGCGCGGCGGCCTTCCCCCCAACGCTTCCACCAGCCCACGACCATCGTCAAGTACAACGGGGAGACGGATCCCTGCGTGTGGCTCAACAATTACCGCCTGGCGTGCCAGCTGGGCGGGGCCACCAGCGACAAGGTCATCATCCGCAACCTGCCCCTGCACCTCGGCGATTCGGCCCGACGTGGCTCGAGCACCGCCCGCCGGCCCGCATCCACAACCGGGACGATCCGGTCCGCACGTTCGTGGGCAACTTCCGGGGGCACATACGTGCGCCCCGGGGAATTCCCCGGGATGCGCGCTCCCCGCACCCGAAGCCCGGCGAGTCACTCCGGATTTCATACGGCGCTTCTCCAAGCGCTGCACAGAGCTCCCAAGCGTGGCGCAATCTGAGATTGTGCACGCCTTCCTCGAGGGCACCACATGCCGGGACCTTGTGCGAGAGCTGGGACGCAGCCCGCCCGCGGACTCCAATGAGCTGTTCGACATCGCCACCGCCCTTCGCCTCGGAGAAGAGGCCGTGGGGGCGATCTTTGACGACAAGAAGGGCAAGCGCTCGGACGACGCGCCCGCGGAGGGCGCAAGTCCGGGGAGCCCCACCGAAGGACAAGCGGGGCAAGAAAGGGGAAGCCGCGCCGCGAGGCGCGCGAGCAGGGGCGCGACGGCGATGATGCCGAGGCCCTTACCGTTGACCCGACTCGACGAGGCCCTCGACCGGCCCCTCGAGGTCCGGGGGTGTTTGACGACATGCTGAAGAAGCCATGTCCATACCACAAGACCCCAGTAAACCACACACTTGAGAAATGCGACATGCTCAAGAAGTTCTACGGTCGCGCCGCCGCGAAGGACGCGGAGGCCAAGAAGGACGGAGGAGATGGCGACGCTGGCGGCTTCCCCGCCGTCGAGAACGTGTTCCTCATCTTCGGGGGACCCACCGTCGACATGTCGACCTGCCAGCGCAAGCGGGAGCGACACGAGGTCCTCGCCGCGAGAGGGTGCCTCCCTCCTTCCTCGACTGGTCGGAGGACGCCATCACCTTCGGCCGTGAAGACCATCCGAACCGCATCCCCAACCTCGGGCCGCACTGGCGCGGTGGTCGACCCGATCATTGGAAATGCGCGGTTCTCAAAAGTCCCGATGGACGGGGGGCAGCAGGCCTCAACATCCTCTACGTGCATACGCTACGCCCGTTGGGGATCGGGTTGGACCAGTCGGCCCGGCCCAAGACTACGCCATTCCATGGCGTCGCGCCCGGCAAGCGCGTCCACCCCTCGGGCGCATCGACCCGCCGGTTTGGTTCGGCACTTCAAAAAATTTCCGCAAGGAAACGCTCACCTTCGAGGTGGTGGGGTTTCGGGGCGCCTATCACGCCATACTCGGGTGGCCCCGTTACGCCAAGTTCATGGCGGTCCCCAACTATACCTACCTCAAGATGAAGATGCCGGGGCCGAACGGCGTCATCACCGTGGGCTCGTCCATCGAGCACGCGTTCGACTGCGACATCGAGTGCGTGGAGCACGCGGAAGCACTGGCGCTGGATGAAGCGCTGGTGACCACCTTGGAGAAGATGGTCAACGAGGACCTCGACTCCACCGCCAAGCACGCCGGCAATTTCGAGGCCACGGAGCAGACCAAGGCGGTACCCCTCGACCCCCGCCGCCCCCAAGGGCAAGGCGTTGAGGGTCAGCTCCACCCTCGACCCAAAATAGGAAGTGGTGCTCGTCGACTTCCTCCGCGCCAATGCCGACATCTTTGAGTGGAGCCCCTCGGATATGCCATGGCATCCCAAGGGAGGTCGTCGAGCACTCCCTTGACATCCTCGCCTCATGCCCGTGCCGTGCAACAGCGGCTCCGCCGTTTCGACGAGGAGCGGCGGCGGGCGATCGGAGCGGAACCGCGGAAGCTCCTCGAGGCCGGGTTCATCAAGGAAGTGTTCCACCCTACGTGGTTAGCAAACCCCGTACTTGTAAAGAAAAAGAACGGGAAGTAGCGGATGTGTATAGACTACACTAGTCTTAATAAAGCATGTCCTAAAGTTCCTTTTCCTTTGCCACACATTGATCAAATTGTTGATTCAACGACCGGGTGTGAGCTGCTTTGCTTCCTTGATGCCTACTCCGGTATCACCAAATAAAGATGAAGGAGTCCGACCAGCTCACGACTTCGTTCATCACGCCGTTCGGGATGTTCTCGTTATGTCACAATGCCGTTCGGCCTCCGAAACGCGGATGCAACATATCAACGCCGCATGCAACACGTTTTCGGAGATCACATCGGCGAACGGTCGAGGTGTACGTAGACGACATCGTCGTGAAGACCGGAGAAGGCGGGCGACCTGGTTGGCGATCTTAGCATCGCGTTCGGCTGCCTACGGGCCAATGGGGTTAAACTAAACCCCGAAAAATGTGTCTTTGGAGTGCCGCAAGGCATGCTCTTAGGATACATCGTTTCCCAACGGGGCATCGAGGCCAACCCCGAGAAGGTTGCGGCCCTCGAGTGAATGGGTCCAATTCGGGACCTCAAAGGGGTGCAAAAGGTGCTGGGGTGCCTTGCCGCCTTGAGCCGCTTCATCTCGCGGCTCGGCGAGAAGGGCCTCGCCCCTCTATCGTCTCCTCAAGAAGCACGAGCGCTTCTCCCCGGACCGCCGAGGCCCAAGACGCGCCCCGACAAGCCGAAGGCATCCTTGACCCACGCCCCGATCCTCACGCCACCGCAGACGGCGAACCCCCCGCAGCTCTACGTGGCCGCGACCACCCGGTGGTCGCCGCCGTAATCGTGGTGGAGCGCACGGAGGAAGGGCACACCCCCGCCGGTCCGGGCCGGCCGGTCTATTACATCGAAGTCTTGTCCGACACCAAGACGCGCTACCCTCAAGTCCAAAAGCCGCCGTATGCGGTGGTCCTCGCGCGGCGCAAGCTCGCCACTACTTCGAGGCCCACCCCCGTCACGGTGGTCTCCTCCTTCCCGCTAGGGGAGATCATCCGCAATCCAGACGTGGCGGGCTGGATCGCAAAGTGGTCAGTGGAGCTGATGGGCGAGACGCTCGCCTACGCCCCGCGCAAGGCCATCAAGTCCCAGATCCTGGCGGATTTCGTCGCTGAGTGGACAGATACGCAGCTACCACCGCCGCAGATCCAAGCAGAGTGCTGGACTCTGTATTTCGACGGTTCGGTGATGAAAACAGGGGCGGGCGCGGGCCTGCTCTTTGTGTCACCCCTCGGGGAGCACATGCGGTACGCGGTGCGCCTTCACTTCCCCGCGTCAAACAACATGGCTGAGTACGAGGCCCTCCTTTGCGGCCTCAAGATCGCCATCGAGATAGGCGTCAAGCGCCTCGACGTGCGGGGGGATTCACAGCTCGTAATTGACCAAGTCATGAAGAATGCGAGCTGCCACGACGACAAGATGGAAGCGTACTGCAAGGCCGTGCGAGCCCTCGAGGACAAGTTCTACGGCATCGAGCTCAATCACGTGCCCCGCCGGTACAACGAGGAGGCGGACGAGCTGGCCAAGATCGCGTCCGGGCGGATCACCGTCCCCCCCGAACGTTTTTGCCCGTGATATCGCCCAGCCCTCCGTCGTCTTCGAGCCTCACCCCTCGAGCCACGCGGAAACCTCGGGGGCTCCCTCGAACCCAGCAGGCGCGGAGCCCATGGATGAGGACCCCTCGAACGAAGCGTACGTGCTCTCCCTCCTCGAGGGGTATGGCACCTACGAGGCTGATGTGATGGATGTCGAGCCAGCCCCCGGTCAAGGCGCGCATTGGCGCGACAAGTATGTCGCCTGGATGGCTCGAGGGGAACTCCCCTCGGACCGGGCCGAGGCCAGGCGCATCGCCAGGATGGCCAAATCCTTTGCCCTCGTCGACGCCGAGCCGTACAAGTGCGCCGCCTCCGCATCCTCGCGCCGGTGCATCCCCCATCCCCGAGGGGCGCGACCTCTCGCGAGACATCCACGCGGGGATCCGCGGCCATCACGCCGCGCCCCGCACCCTTGTTGGCAACGCATTCCGCCAAGGCTTTTACTGGCCTACCGTGGTCGCGGATGCCGCCGAGATCGTGCGCACCTACGAAGGGTGCCGGTTCTACGCCCGCAAGTCCAACCTTCCCGCTCATGTCCTGCAGACCATCCCCATAACATGGCCGTTCGCCGTGTGGGGGCTGGACATCGTCGGACCCCTGCGGAAGGCGCCCGGGGGCTTCACTCACCGCCGGTTGCGATCGACAAGTTTTCCAAGTGGGTAGAAGTGCGCCCCATTACGAATCTCGGGCGAGCAAGCGGTGACGTTCTTCACCGATATCATACATCGCTTCGGAGTGCCAAACTCCATCATCACCGACAACGGGTCCCGGTTCACGGGCGGGAAATTCCCGGAGTTCTGCGACAAATTACACATCCGCGTGGATTGGGCAGGCGTGGCACACCCACGTACTAACGACCAAGTAGAACGTGCCAACGGCATGATCCTACAAGGCCTTAAGCCCGGGGTTTTTGACCACCGAATAAGTCCGGTCGGAAATGGCTCCAGGAGTTACCGGCGGTCGTGTGGAGCCTAAGGACCACCCCAAGCAGAGCCACCGGGTTCACCCCGTTTTTTCTAGTCCATGGCGCAGAGGCCGTCCTCCCCACGGACTTAGAGTACGGGTCACCCAGGGTTCGAGGCTACGACGAGGACGCAAACCAGCGAGCCCGCGAGGACTCACTGGACCAGCTGGACGAAGCACGCCTCGTGGCCTTGATGCACTCCGCAAGGTACCAACAGTCCCTCAGGCGCTACCAGGCACGGAAAATACGCCGACGGGACTTCAGCGAAGGGGATCTGGTCCTAAGGCTACGCCAAGACAACCGAGGACGCCACAAGCTATCACCTCCGTGGGAGGGACCCTACGTCGTAGTAAAAGTCCTCAAGCCAGGCACATACAAGCTGGCCAACGAGGACGGCGAAGAACTGACCAACGCTTGGAACATCCAACAGCTACGTCGCTTCTATCCCTAGCTAGGATTTTCAAGTATTTTGTTGTAAAATCGTGTAACCGGAGACCCCGCTTGGTGACAACCATGTAAAACATCGTCAGTTTAATAAAAAGGGCAACTCGGCTTTCCCCTGAAACCCAAGTTACCCTCGGGGGCTACTACGGGGGGCATCTCCCCCCCAAAAATGGTCCCATTTTCGCACAAAAATGAAACAACTCATGCACGCTAAGTATGTTTCTACTTCGTCCCCGACCAAAGATTCGAACAGGGCGCAGGCAGCCTAGCGGAAGGAGCGCGCGAGCCAGAGATAGCCTACGCCTCCGCGAGGATACGGCCCTTCTCTCTTGCCTCCAACCCAAAGAGGGCCGCCCGCGAAAATCGAACTCCCCTAACTAGAATCTACTCAGGAAGAAGGAGAAACAAAAAAGCGTGATAAAGCAAAAAGACATCATTTCACTTCGACAAATGTTCATAGCAAAGTAATCTGTTTATTTACAAGGCCACACGGCCAACATACTGATACATGAACAAAAAAAGGGCCTAGCGCCCGGATGTCTTCAGGCTGGAGGAGCGGCGACATCAGCGGCATCTGGGAAGAGGAACTCCTCAAAGGCCTCGGCAAGCGTCCCGGTGGCGTCGGCAGCTAGCGCGTCCACACGCTCCATCGCCACCTCGTCCTCGACACCCTCGGGGACGATGTAGCCCTCCGCCGGCGCTTCGAAGTTGACCTCATAGTGAGATCGCACCACCTCGAGGGCCTTCTCGGACGCCGAGATGCGGCGCCGGCGCACGCGCCGGTGACGTGGCCGCCAAGGGCGCGCAGCGGCCGGCCGCCGAGCTCCCGCCCGCGCCTCGCCCTCCTCCACGGCCCGG
Organism: Cenchrus americanus; assembly: GCA_947561735.1. Lineage (NCBI taxonomy): Eukaryota > Viridiplantae > Streptophyta > Magnoliopsida > Poales > Poaceae > Cenchrus > Cenchrus americanus. Next base: position 51,830,245 of record OX387242.1, read on the forward strand.
CAAGTCTCGAGGGCCGCGGTGCGCAACTCCGGCGGCTCCCGGCTCGGAGGAGTTGTAGGAGGTCCGGCGCCTCCGGCCCGCTCGGCCGCGTGCCCCGGCGCGGTGCGCAAGCCCGAAGTTGGCCGGCAAAGAAGTCGAAAAGGGTGCGAACCCCGTAAGAGAAAACCAGCAAAACAGAGTCAAACGGCGACTTACCTTCGACTTGCTTCCTCTCCACCTCGAGGGCGCGGCGCCCGGCCCTCGACCGCCCGCTCAAGGCCCCCGATGGTCTCGCCTTGCTCCCGGAGGACCGGCTCCGGCTCGTGCTATTGATACCGAGCACCATCGGCCTCGCCCTCGAGCTTCGAGAACTCGGTATTCCGGTCCTCCGGTGACTTCGCGCCGCCTCACGAGCGACGCGCTCCTCGCTCCGGCGTCGACCGGGCGTCGGCAAGGGCGGCCTCGCTCCCCGCCGGAGCCGCCCCTCGGCCCCTTGATCGGCGGTACGCTCCTCGGCGGAGCCGGTCCTCCGCAACGGCAAGCGCCGCGACCTTGGCGTCGAGGGCGGCCTTCGCATCGTCGGCCTCCTTGGCCTTCGCTCGAGCGCGCGCGCCCGCTCCTCGGCCCCGGCTCGCCGAGCCCGCGCCCCCGGAGCGACGAGCGGAGCTCCCGGTTGTCGTTGCGGACGCCGGCCACCTCCGCCTCCCAGTTGGCTGCCAGGGTGCGCATCTTCTCCAGGTCCGCCCGCGCCTGCCGCAGCGCCTCATCCCGATCGATGAGGGCTGTGCAGACCCGCTCGAGGGTGGAGGGGTGCGCCGGGTCCTGCCTTGCGCTCTCATGGAGTTGATCACGCAGGGCCATGGCCCGGTATGACGCCCACCGTCCCGGGGTCCTCGGGGCATCGGCGAGCGCGTCGAAGGTGTCACACCGCTCCCCGGAGCCGGCGGAGCTCGGCGCTCACCCGGTCAAAAGCGGCGTACTTGTCACGGGCGCGGAGCTCGAGCTCCCGTAATCAACAAGTCGGCACCGTAAGCATCATGACGCAAGGATTGCGCACGGAAACAAGAAAAAGAAAGAAACAAGCAACGACACCCCCACCCGGAAGACGCGCCACGCGGGGCCGCCGTGGATCCTCGCCGCCTCGTTCAACGCTCGGTCGAGCGTGGCGCCGTGGTTGCGGAGCTCCCCCCATAGCTCCTCCCCGCTCTCCCCGAGCGTCGGCGAACGCGGGCGGGTCGCCGCCGAACCCCTCTCACCGGGGCGGAGCGACCGGCGCGGGAAGACGAGGCCTCGGCACCGTGCCCTCGGCCCCCCCGCCACCATGTGGCCCTCACGCCGCCTCACGAGGGCCCCCTCCCGGGACTGCGGGGAAGGCGTGGGGAAACTCACCCACCGGGTCCCACCCGGCGGCGGGGGAGTCATCGTCCGGGATCTCCACCACCACCGCCGGGAGCCGCCGGCGGTGCCGGCCCTCGCGCCGCCTCCGTCAACGCCTCCGCCCGCGCCTCCGTAGCCGCGGGCTCCCGCCGCGCGCGCCGCGGCCACCGCTTCCGCCGCGCCCCCGCGACCACGGGCACCCGACCGCCCTCCTCGGCCGCCACCGCTTGTTGCGCCTCCACCACGGCCGCCGCCGCGCGGCCGCGCCTCCACCACGGCCGTCGCCGTGGCTCGCACCTCCACCACGACCGGCGCCCGCCGCTCCTCGACGGCCGCCGGCCGCGCGCGCGGCGAGGGCGATCCGCCGGCCGTGGCCTCGGGGCCTCGCCCGCGCCCCTCGCGAGCTCTCGCCCGCCGCGGCCGCCGCACTCGCCCCCGCCCGCGGCGCCCTTGACGAGCACCGCCGGGTGGGAACGGATGCGTCCGCCCTCAACACCTTGGCCGGTGCGAGGGGGAGGCACGGTCGACACCACCCCGCATAAACACAAACAACTAATTAGAATTCTCGGTTGTCAAAAACGCAACCCCGCAAAAAAAAAGAGCGAGCTCCTTACCTCGAAGAGGAGAAGGCGCGCTTCCTCTTCCTCAAGGCCTCGGTGGATGACGCCGGCGCGGCCGGCGCGGCCGCCGCCGCGCCCTCCCCGCCCTCTCCGCCGCGCGCGCGCGGGCCCCGCCCGCGCGCGCGCGCGCGCTTGCCGCGCGCACCTCGCGGCGCATGCCGGCGCCTCCGTGGCCCGCGCGGCTCCCCGTCGTCGATTGCCCGGCGGCGGGTGCCTCCGCGCCCGCCCCGTGCGATGCGCTCTTGCCGCCGTAGCCGGCTCCGGCGACGGGGGCGCGTGCTCCCACCTATCGGGAGGGCCCGCCCCCGCGTCTCTTCCCTCCTCATCCCCCCTCCGAGGGACGAGTAGTCCTCGGTCCCCCGAGAAGAAGAGAGCCCCCTCGCCGCTCGCGCGGCCGGTGCTCCTCGCTCCGCCGCCGCGCGCTCGCGGTGCCGCCTCGCGCGCTCCTTCTTGCGTGCCGCCCGCTCCCGCTCCCGTTGCGCGACGCCCGACCAAGCGCGCGAGAGTCGGGAGTGGGCAGAACGGACTTCGCGGCGCTCGTGTTCACCATCCGCAAGCAAAACACCGAAGCGCGTCGGCCGACCCGAAGTATCGGCGAGGCCAAGGGCGAAACCGAAATCCCTACTCACCGCCGGACCGGTGGGGAGCATCTCGAGGTCCCACGGAGACCGGTCGGCGCGCGCAACCGGGTGTCGACGGCGCTCCGTGACCGTGTGATCGCGTACTCCCCGCCGGAGGGGGCTCGGAAGCATCCGCGACCTCGCCGGCCGCGACGGGGTCCGCCGTCTCCGTCATCTCGAAGACGCGGAGCGGTCTCTCCATCAAAGGCACGACCCGCCGGTGGTGGAGAAAGGCGAGGACGGTCGCCGCGGTCGGCCCGCGCGCCGCCGGGCTCCTCGGGCGCGACCGGGAGCGAGTCCGGCCGCCTATGATGCCGGACCGTGGACACCCCGTAGCTCCGGGGAGTCGGGCTTCTCCCCGGAGCACCGCACCGGTGTAGGGGGGAGACGCGGGCTCGTCGTTGCGAAGATAGAACCACCCCCGCTCCCAACCGGCGTTGTTGGTCATCATGGTACAAGGGATGTAGTCGTCCTTGTACTGCCCCCGCAAAGCGAGCGACATGCCACCGGCGCGCACCGCGCGGCGGGTCCTCTGCTCCGTCGTCGGCTGCGTGAACAGCTCCGCGCGGAAGAGGTGTACCCAGAGATCCCAATTCACTGGGATCCCTAGATACCCTTCGCAGACGCCCACGAACGTAGCCGCCTGCGAAATCGCGTTCGGCGCGAAGTTGTGCAACTCCACGCCGTAGCGGTGGCAGAGCGCCCGCATGAAGCGGCTCGCCGGCGCTGCGAAGCCGCGTTCGTGGAAGCGGATGAAGCTCACCACGTAGCCGTCCGGCGGGTTGGGCGCGCGGTCCCCTGCCGGCGGCACGATCCATTCCGCCGGCCGGCCCTCTTCGTTCGCCGCCAGCTGGCCGGCGGACACAAGGTCGCCGAGGGCCGCCCGCGTCACCGACGAGTGCTCCCACGCGTACGGATCAACGATCGTGAGGGGCGGAAGGGGCGCCATGAAGAAAAGCAAGGGGGCCGAGAGCGGAGAACCGGAAGGAGAAGAAGAGCTCCAACGGCGAAAGAGCGCGGTGATGCGAACGGGACGGGCGAGGAGCGCAAGGGGCGAGGATGGCGAAACGCTAAGGTAAAAACCACCGTTTTCCCTCTTCTCGCATTTATAAGACACGGGCGTGCTCTGCGGAGCGCGCGTCCCGCGCGCATTAACCGGAGGGGAATCTTTTCTCGCCGAGGGGCGGGCCCCACCACGACCGCGGCGGTCACGCCGCCGCGCGGGCCATCATCACGGCGTGGAACCGGGAGGGCCGTGGCGGGCGGTCACGTCCGCCCGCCCACGCCGCTCACTACGCGCGCGCGGCCGCGGCGCCTAAAAGGCGCGTCCGTGACGCGAAACCGCAGCCTCGACTGTGGAGCATTAAATGGCCCGGCCCCTTACCAAGTAAGGAGGACCCTCGAGCGGCACGAGCTCCTGGCTCGGGAAAGTTCAACCCTCGAATGGATGCAGGCGTCAGACGGTCACCTCGGGGCCCGTTTGAGATAAAACAGGCACCGCAGGCACCGACCCCGCACCATTTTACTGATCAGCGCCTCGAGGGCTGGCTCGCCCAGGCCCCTCGAGGATTCGCAGATGCAAAGACGGGGCCGCCCAGGCGCCACCCCCGCACGGCCCTACGATCGAGGTTCGAAGCCTGACCCTCGACGGGTTCGAACAGGTGCCCCAGATCACCGGAGTCAGGGACGACGAGGGCACGCGCATTCGAGCCGTTCCTCGAGCCCGCCGGCTCGAGGGTGCCCCACATGTCGTGCTCGAGAGCCAGCGAGGGCGATTAGCGGGGGATCCCACCGAGGGAGAGCTTCCGCGCCCTCGGTCCCTAGCGAACGGGACCGAGCCCCACCTAGCAAACCCACGCAAGAGCTTTAATGGACGTGTCTCCGGACCACGCGGCCTACCCTTATCGAACGGGGCATGGGCGTCCACTCGAACCACCCACTAACGGCTCGATGAGGAATCCGCGACCCGCTCAATGGGGGTTGCGGAAACCTCACCCTCCCGTCCCGCGGAGGGACGGTGAGGGCGCGATAAAAAACAAGTCGTAGAGCTCTACCCGATCGCCTCGAACGGGCCCAGGCTCGGGGGCTCGACGCACAGCTACACCTCCTGGACCGCACCCGCTGCGGATAGTGCCTGCAGCGCGTGCGTCACCGAAGCCGGCTGAAACATTGCCGACGCCGGTTGAAACATTTACCACGCCCTCTGACCAAGTCTCGCGGTAAACCCCTGCAGGAGCACTCACGCTCCTACAGGGCTTCGGGGCTAGACCCGCGGGTCCGCTGACGCGGTCCCACGGAAAGCGTTCGCAAGCCAGGAGGGAAGGACGTCCTATCAGCAGGCTCCAGCATCTGCAAGAGCCTAGCCGGCGAACCCGCAGATGCTCGGGGGCTACTGTCGGGGACAGCCCTAGGGGTCCCCTTAAACAACAGGGGAAACCCCACTTAAAACCTGCAAGAAGCCAAGGCTAAACACGTCTCACTTAAACACGCAGGGCGTGGCCCACACCACGACGGCCCGACGGCCCGCCAAGGCGGCCCACCCAAAGACCCCCTCGAGCAGGCTCCGCCTCGCTCGAGGGCACACGCCTCCCTCGGGGCGGGCTCCGCCCCGTTCGAGGGAGAACGCTTCCCTCGAGTGGGCTCCGCCTCGCTCGAGGGTCCGCGCCGCCCTCGAGCGGGGCTCCGCCTCGCTCGAGGGTGTTCCGCGCGCGCACGCCCGATCCCGTACGCGGGTGCGGGCATTTATTGTTCGACAATCGCGGGCGGCGCCATCATGCGCCCGGGGCTCTCACCCCGGTCTGTCGCACCAACTCCCTAGGAGGGAACCCATCCCCGCCACCGTGGGGGAGCGTGCGGCGTGGCCGGTGCCGGCCCTCGTGACGCCGCGTCGCCTACTCCGAGTACGGCTAACGCGCCGAGCCCTCGAAGGGGGGCCGGCCGCACCCTCGATACTCTTTCCCGTAACCTTGCGGGGTTAGGTTGAGGCGTTAGGCCGGTGGGGAGCCATCCCTGCCACTGTTAACGGCGTGGCGGCCGCCCCCGCGCGTACAACCCCACGCCGGGCGCTGTGGCAACAGCTCCGGCACTGTGAAGCATGCGGGAACGGGACGCTGCCTTACCTGCCACTGTGCCCCGTACGGACCGACGTCAGCAACTCCCTCGAGCCCGCCTGAAGACATCACGGCCGTCCGCTGCACTCCTGCCCTCGAAGCTACCCCTGTTCGGGTACAAGATACGCCATGATGGCCGGATCGCGGCAAGGACCGTCAAGGCGGCCGCCTACTCTACGGCATAGCACACCACACTTCCCCACGTAGCTAAATAGCGCGGCATACATGTGATTCGCTCTCTCCTTGGCCTATAAAAGGGAGACGAACTCCCCCGCCGCAGGGGACAAGTTAGGACACAACACAAGACAGAGCAACGCTTGACTCCACGCACTTGCTCTCCAATTCTCCCACAACATCTTCAGCCACTTCACCAGGGACTTGGAAGCCACGCTTCCTCTCCCGCCTTGCTTGTAGCCGCCCCACTACAGGCACCCCCGGTGCTGAGCAATATAGTGCCTCGAGCACACCACTGCTGGACGTACGGCCCCTCGGCCGGAACCAGGATAAAACTCGTGTCATTAGTTGCTTAGCATCGACCATTGAGGGAGAGACCTCGGCGCTTACTACTGGTTAGTGTCGGGACCATATTCCGCACCGACACAGGGAAAACCGAATGCATCTCACGTGTGCGCCGGGATCAATTTACACACACATGATAGACAAAACGAGTGTAATACCATTGCATTAACAAAATGTTCAAGAGTTAAACCAAGTACAATATTCATTATTACACCGAGAGAGGTGGACTCGAAGGTCCAAACACGAACGGTAACTAAACGACGAGCGGCTCCATCTTCGACTTCCACGGGCATGATGACCGGGGGATCCGCATGCCCTAGAACCCCTCGTAGTCGCTCCCGGACTCGTCCTCGCCTCCGATGTTCTCCTCGACCGGCGGTAATCAAGGGTGAGCACACTTATGGTTGGTGCTCGGCAAGTGGGGGAAACAATGCAAGGCTATCAAGGATAGGCTATGGTTCACAACGGTAAGCATTTTATAGTTGATCAAGTTTTATTAGCAAGCACCTAATTACTAGGTGTAAGTGTATACCAACCCACTTATCATTAAAAGAAACCTCAAACCAAACTCACAAACCCACGATTTACATTTATCTTCAAGTTTATTAATCATGTGAGGGTCTAAGCCGCTCTTGACCGTGAGCACGGCTGATCGATCAGTTTTACACTTTGCAGAGGTTGTACACTTTACCCACAGTTCGTGTTCCCCATCTTGCCCGGGTTAGCTAGACCCTTAAACACTTCCAAGGTGAGTGGCTAGGGGTCCACTACGAAGCCTTTACAAAGGAAAGAAGAGAAACCAATAGCCCGCAACGATTACTGACGGCGGAGCGGACCATAACCCTCCCTAATGGTCGGCACCTTAGCCAAGGTCGCTACCCCAAAAGAACCGGGCTATACCCCTTCAACTCCGGCCCCCTGTGCCCCTCTCGGAAAAGAGCTATCGGCTATCCCACTCTCCTAATTACTTGGCTAAGCCGAGCCATGTGGATCGTGGTTGTCTTGTTATCTTGGGTGGTTCTCCATGTTCCGTTTATATTTCAAGTTATCTTGTCTTAAGCATAAACGTATGACATAAACAGAACTGAGCTATATATCGTAAACAAAGCATAACCATACCCATGTAAAGCAAACTAAGCATTTATCTACCCAAGCATTTGTTAAACAGGGTTGATCAAGGTAATGAGGTGAAATATCTAGTCAAGTCCTTAACTAGGTGTTTGCCCATCAAGTTTATGCATAACAACAGGAATAGTAAACTTTGTTTAACATGCAGTGACATAGGATCAAAAAGATAATGCAGAGGGGGAAAGCCACTTGCCTTCCTCTACAAACTGGGTAAAATCTTCCTCGAAAACAGGCTCTTCCTGATCACCTCCGATGGGGAGCTCAGACGAAACAGGCACGATATCTACAAGTCAAACAAGAATAACAAACAATAAATAAACAGTACACCAAACAGTAACAAAAGTGGTAAACTTGCTGTTTAAATAACTCTACTCGTCAAGACGATCATTTCGGTATATAAAACGCTAAATTCGGAGTTAAAACGAGAAAGATATGATTAAAACAAGATACAGGGACCTATCTGCAATAAACCTAAATTTACGAGCCTTTTATAAATAAAACCAGGGGCTAAAACATAATTTTATATAAAAACTAAAGGGTTAAGATGCTAAAACACAAAGAAAGGGCCTCTGGTGGAATTATACAGGGTAGACAGGGGCTAGTTTACAAGTTTCAGGACCTAACTGTAAAGATCTTGAAAGGTGGAAGGACCGGCATGTTAAATCAGAATTACTCAGGGCCTCTTTAACAAAACTGCCAGCACCGCGCCGTGGATCTAGAATCCAACGGTCACTGACGCGCGTGTGCACCGTGGACCGCGCCGTGAGCTCGGCTCACGGGTCCACGGTGGACCGACCCTTTAACACGAAGGGGTATGCGATCAGAGCCGCCCGTGCAATATCTGACGGCCCTGGACGCACGCGTGCGGGATGCGGCGGCAACATCGCCGGAGTGTGGCGGCGCGCGGCGAGAGCTCGCCGGCGTTGCGCCTGGGCGGCGTTCCCGGCCACTAACACGACCACGAGCTAGCACAAAACATAGAGGGGACGCATGCGCACGTGACCGTGGGGTCGGGGGCGATTGTGCCTCGCCGGCGGCCTCGCGGCGGAAGGGGGCGGAGTGGCTACTCCGGCGAGATCGTGAGCACGCGGTTGCGCACAAAAGGAAGGGGAAGTAGGCTGGGGTTATTGCTCACTGTGGCGTGCGGAACACGAGAAGCAACGGCGGGAGCGGAAAGAGAAGCGAAGGAGCGGGCCCGCGTCGACGGTGATCCCGGCGGCGCTCGGCGGACGGTGAAGGAGCTCGGGAGGCGTCAGGACGTGAACTGCGGCGGCACGTGCTTGATAAGCCCCTGGTGAATCCAAGAAGAAAGAAAGAAGGGCGGCGGAGGTTGTCCTTCACCGGCGGCGACGAATTCACGATGGCGGCGGCGGGAACCCGAGGCGGCGATGCTCGGGAATTGATGCTCGAGCGCGAGGAGTAGTGTCTTGCGGGTGCAAAGGAAGGCACGGGAGTTCGAGCGTGTACTTAAATAGCGACGGGGGGAGAGAAGGGAGAGGAGGTGGAAGGGGAGATCATCGGCCGGCGTCCTTGCCATTGATGGCCGGCGGGCGATCCGGCACGATTGGCAAAAGAGAGGGGAAACGACAAGGAAACAGAGGGGAAATTGATTGGGAGAGTTATTGCCTTAATTGGCTTGTTCAAGCAGCAGGAGGAAAGGAAGGGAGACGGCGGGAATCGCGGCTGCGGCGGCAGGCCGGCGAGGCGGGAGGGAGAAGAAGAAAGGAAGGGGGAGGGAGGAAGGCCGGCGGGGGTGGGACCCAGCCGTCAGCGAGAGCAAAGAAAAGGAAAAAGAGAGAGATGGCGTGGACCGGCACGGGGAAAGGGCCGGTGGGGTCTTGGGCCGCTTGGGCCGAAAGGTAAGAAGGGTTTGCTTTCTTTTTTTCTTTTTCTTTTTCAAACTCCATTTAAAACAACTTTTCTTTTCAAATTCAAACCAAATTCTTTCAAACTTTTTCTCAAAAATTTTATAAACTTTTTAGAAGCCACACAAGCAACCAAAAACCATGCAAGCCAACTGATGATGCACAATCACTTGTTGTCTCTATATTTATTAAATTATGTTTAATATTTTAGAGCTCAATTTTAAATGGCAAATTTAAATTTTAAATCCTTAAGGCTAATTAACGATTTGCTAGGTAATTTTTAGTGATTGAATTTTAGGGTGTCACAAATCCTACCCCCTTAAAGAGAATCTCATCCCGAGATTACGAAGATTTAGAGAAGCAGTGAGGAAAGTCCTCCTTAAGTTCATCCTCTCTTTCCCAAGTTGCTTCTTCCTCAATATGGTGACTCCTTTGTACTTTACACATCTCGATGATTTTACTCCTGGTAACCCTTTACGTCGGTGCGGAATATGGTCCCGACACTAACCGATAGATAACGCCTAAGTCTATCCCTCAATGGTCGATGCTAAGCAACAAATGACACAAGGTTTATCCTGGTTCCGGCCGAGGGGGCCGTACGTCCAGCAGTGGCGTGCTCGTGGCACTATATTGCTCGGCACCGGGGTGCTTGTAGTGGGGCAAGTACAAGCAAAGCGGGAGAGGAAGCGTGGCTTCCAAGTCCCTGGTGAGTGGCTGGAGATGTAGTGGGAGAATAAGAGAGTGAGTGCACAATGCGCTGTGTTCTTCTGAGTTCGTCCGGCTCCCCCCGCGGCTGGGGGCTCGCTCCCCCTTTTATAGGCCAAGGGGGTGGCGAGTTACATGCACGCCGCGCTACCTAGCTACGTGTAGGAGCACCTCGTGCTACGGTGTAGAGCGGGCGGTCGTCCGGATGATCCATGCTGCGATCCGGCCATGATGGCCTACTTCGTACCCGAACAGTGGCGGTTCGAGGGTAGGAGGCGACAGATGGTGATGGCGTTCTCTGATAGGCTTCGAGGGAGGTGCTGATGATGACCGGTACGGGGTACAGGAGCGGGCAGAACGGCGTTCCTTCCCAATGAGCTCTGTGGTGGCGGAGTGGTTCTTTGCGGTGCTTGGGCGTGCGCTGTGGAGTCAGACGTGCGCCCGCACGCGTGGGCACGGCGGCCGCGCCGTTACAGTGGCCGGGATGGCCTCCCACCGGCCTAGCGCCCCTCACCTAACCTGCAAGGTCACGGGAAAGTGGAATCGAGGGTGCGCCCGGCCCCCTTTCGAGGGTCGGGCGTGTTAGTCGTACAGCGGCGTGCGCACGGTGTCACGGGACTGACACCGGCCGTACCGCACAGTCCATCCCACAGTGGCGGGGATGGGCTCCCTCCATGGGGAGTTGGTGCGGCGGCACCGGGGCGTGAGCCCCGGGCGCATGATGGCGCCGTCCCGCGGCGTCAGGGCGTTAAATGCCCAAGTACGGGGTCGGCGCACGCGTGCGGGGCGCCCGTGAGCGTGGCGGGCCCCGGCCGAGGGCGGAGCGGACCCTCGAGCGAGGCGGGACTCGCTCGAGGGGGAGCGCGCCCTCGAGCGGGGCAGGGCCGCTCGAGGGGAGGGTCGCCCCTCGAGCGGGGCGGAACCTGTTCGAGAAGGAGTTGCCCCTCGAACGGGGCGGAGCCCGTTCGAGGAGGAGCATGCCCTCGGGCGAGGCGGAGCCTGCTCGAGGGGTCTTCCTAGGCGGGCCGCCTTGGTGGGCCTCCGAAGTCTGCTTTGCGTGGGCCGTGTCTGCGGGGTTAGTTTCCTGCATGGTTAGGCTTAGCTTACATTGATGCAAGAATTTAAGTAGGGGTTCCCCCATTGTTTGAGGGGACCCCTAGGGCGGTCCCCGACAGTAGCCCCCGAGCATCTGCGGGTTTGCCATTGAGGCTCCCGCGGATGCGGAACCTGCGATAGGACGTTCTTCCCTCCTTGTTTGCGAACGCTATCCGTGGGGCCGCGTCGGCGGGCCCCGCGGGTCTAGCCCCGAAGCCTGCGCAGGTGTGGGCTCTCTGCCGAGGGGTTTACCGCGAGCAATTCGGTCGAAAAGGCGTGGCACATATGCCAACCGGCATCGGCGGTGTTTCGGCGGCATCGGGGGTGGCACGCTCCCCTGTCCTTGTCTCCGGCGGGTGCAATTCCAAGGAGGTGTAGCCGTGCGTCAAGCCCCCGAGCCTTGGCTTGTTCGAGGCGATCGGGTCGAGCTCGACGACTTGTTTTTTATCGCGCCCTCGCCGTCCCCTCCGCGGGTCGGGAGGTGAGGTTTCCACGACTCCCATCGAGCGGGTCGCGAATCGCGGATTCCTCTTCGAGCCGCTAGCGGGTAGTTCAAGTGGACGTCCATGCCCCGTTCGATAAGGGTAGGGTGCGCGCGGTCGGAGACACGTCCATGGAAGCGCTTGCGTGGGTTTGCTAGGTGGGGCTCGGTCCCGTTCGCTAGGGACCGAGGGCGCGGAAGCTCTCCCTCGGTGGGATCCCCCGGCTAGGCGCCCTCGGCGGCTCTCGAACACGACATGTGGGGCACCCCTCGAGCCGACGGGCTCGAGGAACGGCTCGAATGCGCGTGCCCTCGTCGTCCCTAACTGCGAGATGCGGGGCGCTGTTCGAGCCCGTCGAGGGTCGGGCTTCGAACCCCCGATCGGTAGGGCCGTGCGGGGGCGTGCATGGAGCCGGCTCCGGTCTTTTCACGTTTGCGGCCGTCGAGGGGTGCGGGGCGTGCCGGTCCTCGAGGTGCTTGTTGGCGGCGTGGCGCGGTATGAGTGCTTTCGGTGTCGCTCTATTTCAAGCGTGACACAGGGCGATCCTCTTACGCGCGTGCCTTCTTTCGGAGGGTTGACATCGTCTCGAGTTGGGGGTCATGCCGCTCGAGGGTCCTACGTGGCATGGGTGCCCGCGGTGGTCCGCTCTACGTCGAGCGAGGTCCGGGCGACCTTCTCACGGCGATACCCCATCGAGGGTCGCCTTGTTTCGAGTTGAGGGTCATGCCGCTCGAGGGCTTCACGTGGCATGGGTGCCGCGGTGCCGCCCGCTCTACACCGAGCGGGTCCGGGCGACCTTCTCCTTACGCTTGTCACCCATCGAGGGTCACCTTTGTCTCGAGCCGAGGATTCGCCTCGCTCGAGGGCTCTCCTTGCTTGGCAAGGGGCCGGGCATTTGGTTGCCTACGCGGGGCGTGGCCGCGGGTTTTGCGGCGCGGGCGCGCCTTTTTGGCGGCGCGGCGCGCGCGCGCGTAGTGGGCGGCGTGGCCGGCGGATGTGACGGTTTCGCCTCGGTCGCCGCCGGTCTCGCCGTAATGATGACCCGCTGCCGGGGTTAGAGTCGGCTGCGGTCGTGGTGGGGCCCGCCGTCGACGCGATGGAAAGATTCCTGCCGATTCTTGTTGGCGGGGCGTGCGCTCGGAGAACTCGCCCGTTGCCTATAAAGCGCGGTGTGGAAGGGACGGTGGTTTTTACCTTGGTTCCTCACCGTTCTCAGTCCTCCGTCCCTTCGCCTTCGTTTTGCTCTCGCCACCGCGCGGTTTCGTTGCTTAGAGCTTTCCTTCTCGCTTCCTTGTCCTCCGCCCCGCGCTCGTTCGTCCACTCGCTATGGCGCCGCCTCAGCTTCCGATCCGGGTCTTGGAGCCGTACGCTTGGGAGAGGTCGACCGTGACCCCGGCTCGCCTGGGCGAGCGGCGGTCGCCGCCGACCGGCTCTCGGCCAACGAAGAAGGGCGCCGGCGGAGTGGATTGTGCCGCCATCGTCGCACCTCGAGCCCAATCCGCCGGAGGGATACGTGGTGAGCTTCCTCCGCTACCACGAGCGCGGCTTCAACGCGCGGCGAGCACATTTATGCGGGCGTTGTGCTTCCACTACGGGGTGGAGGGCGCACAACTTCGCCCCCAACGCGATCTCGCGGGCGGCCACATTCGTGGGCGTCCGCGAAGGGTACTGGGGATCCCGGTCAGCGGGAGCTGCGGGTACACCTCTTCCGCGCGGAGCTCATCACGCGACCTACGACGGAGCGGAGGACCCGCCGCGCGGTGCGCGCCGGCGGGATGTCGCTCGCCTGCGGGGGCGGCTCCAAGGATTTCTACGTCCCCTGCACCATGACGACGAACAACGCCGGGCCGGGAGCGGGGATGGTTTTATACGCGCAACGCGGAGCCCGGCCTCCCTCCCTACACCGTCGGGTGTTCAAGAAGAGGCCGGACTCGCCGGGGCTACGGATTGCCTACGGCCAACCACCGGGCGCGCCAGGACTCCGTCCTCGCCGCCTGCGGCGGGCGGCGAGGGGAAGGGCTCAACGCGATGGGCATCCTCGCCTTCCTTCATCACCGGCGAATCGTGCCGTTGATGCAGAGGCCGCTCTGCATCTTCGAGATGACGGAGGCGGCCAACCCCGTCGACCTCGGCGAGGTCGCGGATGCTCCCGACGCCGCCGGAGCGGCCGTACGCGCTCACCCCGGCGCGGAGCGCCGTCGACACCCGGACGCCGGCGCCTGCGGGTCGGACCCCGTGGGACCTCGAGATGCTCCCCACCGGCCCGTTGGTGAGTGTGGTTTTCTACTCTGTTTTAGTCCTTGTTCTTGATTTCGTTTCCTGATGTGCCGCCGTTGTTCTCGTGCGCAGCTGGTGCGGTTCACCGCCGCCAAGTCCGTTCCACCCACCCCCGACTCCCGTGCGCTCGGCCGGGCGGCGCAGCGGGAGCAGCAGGAGCGGGCGGCGCGCAAGAGGGAGCACGCAAGGCGGCGCCAAGCGCGCCGCGACGCACGGTCCGCCGAGTGCGGCGGCGGGAGGAGGCGGGGCTCTCCTCCCCCGACATCGAGGAGCCCTCGTCCTCGGACCGGGACGAGGAGGAAGAGTCCGAGGGGGAGGGCCCCTCGGAACGGTGGCGGCCGCGCCCCCGTCGCCGGATCTCGCGCCGGCGTCGGGGGCGGCTTCGTGCGGGGCGGGTGCGTCGGCGCCCGCCGCCCGGCGGTCGTCGTCGGGGCGGCACGCGCCACGGAGGTGCCGGCGCGCGCCACGGAGGCGCGCGCGGCGGACGCGCCCTTGCGCGCGCGTCAAGCGTGCCCGCGCGTGGCGGGAGCGCATCCGCGCGCGCGGCGTCCTCGTCGAGGGGCGCGTCGATGGGCGCGCCCGCACGCGGGGCTAGCGTGCCCCCGCGCGTGGTGGCGGCGTCGGGCGTGCCCACGCGTGAGGCGGGCGTGCCCGCGCGTGCGGCGGCGTCGTCGGGGGCGCCGCGGCGGCGCGGCCTCGCGCCGGCCTCGTCGGAGGCCTCGAGGAAAAGGAAGCGGGCCTTTTCCTCCGCGAGGTAAGGAACCTCTTCTTCCTTTGCTTGGCCTTAATTTGCTTGGTTATTAGACGCTCTAATCCTCCGTTCGCGTTTCCGCAGGGCGGTGCCCACCGTCCCTCCTCTTGCACCGGCCAAGGTGCTGAGGACAGATGCGTCGATCCCCACCCGGCGGCGTTCGTCGAGGGGGTCGCGCCCAGGGACAAGCGCGGCGGCGGGCACGAGCGCGCAAGGCCCGGCCGGGGCTTTGAGGCCCCGGCCGGTGGATCAACCCGCCGCGCCGCGGCCGGAGGTCCCCGGGGGCGGGCGGCGCCGGTCGCCATGGAGGCGCGGGCCGCGGTGGCGGCTATGGTGGAGGGTGCCACCCGCGGTGGCGGCCCCCTTGCGGAGGAGGCGGGCGGGGCGCAACTCGCGGGAGCGCCCCGGCCGACGTGGCGGCGCGGACGGAGGTGGCGGCGACGGCGCCCACAACGGGCGCCGCGGCCGTGGAGGCGCGGTGGAGGTGCCGGCGGAGGCGGAGCGGGCGGCTCCGCCCGCCGGCGGTCCCCCGAGCGCGGAGGTGGTGGAGCTCTCGGACGACTCCTCGCCGCCTGGGTGGAACCAGTGGGCCGGGCCGGCCCACGAACTCTCCCCGAGCCCCGGAGAGGGGCCCTCGTGAGGCGTCACGAGGGTCGTATGATAGTGGGGGGCCGAGGGCACGACGCCGAGGCCTCGTCCTCCCATGCCGGTCGCCCCGCCCAGGTGGGGGGGGCCGTGGAGGATCCCCGGCGTTCGGCCGGGACGCCCGAGAGGGAGCGAGGAGCTGCGGGGCGAGCTCTCCGAGCCACGGCGCCACGCTCAACCGCGCGTTGAACGAGGCGCTGCGGGTTCACAGCGGCCCGGCCTGGATCGTCTTCCAGGTGAGCCACGGTTGCTCTTCTTCTTTCTCTTTTTCGCTTTCGCGCGCTGTATTCAAGACTTGGCGCTGACGAGGCTCGATGTGTGGATGCCAGGAGCTTGAGCGCCGCGCCCGCGAGAAGTACAGCGCGTTCGACCAGGTGAACGCCGAGGCCCGCCGGCTCGGGAGCGATGCGAGCGCTTTCGACGCGCTTGCGGAGGCTCTTAGGACGCGGACGGTGGGCGGTCTACCGGCGATGGCGTGGTGCGATGTGCTCCCCGAGGGCTCAGGGCAAGACGCGGCGCGTGACTCGAGCCTCGGGCGGATCCGCGCAGCCCTCATCGATCGTGACGAGGCGTTGTGGAACGCGCGCGAGGACCTGGAGAAGACGCGGACGTTGGCCGCCACCGGGAGGCGGAGGTGGCCACCGCTCGCGCGAGAGACCGGGAGGCTCCGCACGGCGCTCGAAGGAGCGCGGGCGCGGCGGCGCCCGCCGGGCGAGGAGCGGGCGCGCGGGGCCGGAGCGAGCGCGCCAAGGAGGCCGATGACCGAAGGCCGCCCTCGACGTCAAAGCCTGCGGCTCTCGTCGCCGGCCGAGGGGCGGCCTCCGGCGGAGCGCATCGCCCGCCAAGGGGCCGAGGGGCGGCTCCGGCGGGGAGCGAGGCCGCCCTTCGCGACGCCCGGACGGCGCTGGAGCGGGAGCGCGTTGCTCGCGAGGCGGTGGAGAAGTCACTGGAGGAGCGGAACGCCGCATTCTCCGAGGTTGAGGATGAGGCGCTGACGCTCAGCATTAGCAATGCCGCCCAAGAGATGGCCCTCGTCGAGCAAGGCGAGACCGTCCAGAGCCTCGAGGCGGCGCTTGAGTCCGCGCGCCGCGACCTCGATCTGGGGAGGAGACAAATCGAAGGTAAGCTATTGTCTGACCCTGCTTGTTAATTCTTGCTTTAGAGGGTTAGTCTCCCCCTTTCTGATTTCTTGTCGTCTTGTTGCTTCCAGGCTTGCGCACTGCCCTGGGGCATGCTGCCGGGCGGGCCGAGGCCTGCAGGCTTCTTACAACTCCTCTGAGCCGGGAGGCAGCGGGGCCGCGCGGCGCGGCCCTCGAAACCCGCCGCGTCGTCGAGGAAGGCGAAGCCGGGCCGGCGGCTCGGCCCGGCCGGTCGCTGCGCGCCCTTGGCGGCCATGTCACGGAGAGGATGCGCCGGGCGTTGCACCTGGGCGTGCTGAAGGCCCTCGGAGTGGTGCGATCCCACTACGAGGTGAACCTCGAGGCGGTGGCTGAGGGCTACATCGTGCCCGAGGGCGACGAGGACGAGGTGGCCATGGAGCGCGCGGACGCGCTTGTTTGCCGCCGCCGCCGGGTCGCTTGCCGAGGCCTTCGAAGAGTTCCTCTTCCCAGATGTCGCCGATGCCGCCGCTCCGCCCGCCTGAAAGCACCTGGGCGCTAGGCCCGTTTTTTGTTTACATGTATCAGAATTTTGGCCTCGTGGCCTCTTGTAACTAAACAAGTAATTTCGTGAACATGGTCAGTTTGTAAATGAAATTGCTTGCTTATTGCGCTTTTTGCTTCTTCTTCTTCTTCCTGAGTGGATTCTAGTTAGGGGAGTCCGCCTTTCGTAGGGGCCCGCTGGGTTGGAGGCGAGAGAGACGGGCCATAGCCACGCGGCGTAGGTCGCTCTCTCGGCTCGCGTTCCTTCCACTGTGCCGCCTACGCCCTTTTCGAATCGTGGCTCGTGGTTGAAGTAGGAAGCAAACCTAGCGCGTGTTGTTACGTTTTTTGCGCGAAAAAATGGGACCGTTTGGGGGGGGTGCCCCCCCGCAGTAGCCCCCGAGGGTAACTTGGGTTTCGGGGGAAAGCCGAGTTGCCCTTTTATTATACTTAGACTATTTACATAGGTGACACCAACTGGGGCGTTGGACGTGTGTTTGTACAACAGGAAATACTTGGAAATCCTAGCTAAGGGTAGAAGCGACGTAGCTGTTGGATGTTCCAAGCGTTGGTGAGCTCTTCACCGTCTTCGTTGGCCAGCTTGTACGTGCCCGGTTTGAGCACCTTCACCACGACGTAGGGTCCCTCCCATGGGGGCGATAGCTTGTGGCGCCCTCGATTGTCTTGGCGTAGCCTTAGGACCAAGTCCCCCTCGCTGAAATCCCTGCGCGACGTATCTTGCGTGCTTGGTAGCGCGTAGGGACCGTTGATATCTTGCGAGTGCATCAACGCCACGAGGCGTACTTCGTCCGGTCGGTCCGGCGAGTCCTCGCGGGCTCGGCGGTTAGCATCCTCGTTGTAGCCTCGAACCTTGGGCGACCCGTATTCCGGATCCGTGGGGAGGACGGCCTCCGCGCCATGGACTAGGAAGAACGGGGTGAACCGGTGGCTCGCTTGGGGTGGTCCTTAGGCTCCACACAACTGCCTGGTAGTTCTTGGAGCCATTTCGACGATTTGTTGAGCCGGTCGAAAATTCAGGTTTGAGGCCCCGTAGGATCATGCCGTTGGCACGCTCCACTTGGCCGTTGGTCCGTGGGTGTGCCACGAGTGCCCAATCCACGCGGATGTGGAACTTGTCACGAGAACTCCAAGAACTTCCGGCCGTGAGCTCGGGACCCGTTGTACGTGATGATGGAGTTTGGCACTCCAAAGCGGTAGACGATGTCGGTGAAAAACGTGACCGCCCGCTCGGCCCTCAAATTCGTAATGGGGCGCACCTCCACCCACTTGGAGAACTTGTCGATTGCGACGAGCGGGTGGGTGAAGCCCCCGGCGCCTTCCGCGGGGGGCCCGACGATGTCCAACCCCCACACGGCGAACGGCCATGTTACGGGGATTGTCCGCGAGTGTGAGCCGGCAAGTTGGTCTTGCGGGCGTAGAACCGGCACCCTTCGCGGTGCGCACGATTTCGTTGGCGTCGCGCGACCGCGGTAGGCCAATAGAAGCCTTGGCGGAACGCGTTGCCAACGAGGGTGCGCGGCGCGGCGTGGTGGCCACGGATCCCCGCGTGGATGTCCCGTAGGAGCTCGCGCCCCTCGGGGATAGGTATACACCGGCGGAGGATGCCCGACGCGGCGCGCTTGTACGGCTCGCCGTCGACCGGGGTGAATGACTTGGCCATCCCGGCGATGCGCCCGGCCGCGGCCGGTGCGGGGGAGCTCCCCTCGAGCAATCCGGGCGATGTACTTCTCCCGCCGGTCCGTCCGGGCGGGGAGCCGGCTCGATGTCCATCGCGACAGCCTCGTGGGAGCCGTACCCCTCGAGAAGGGAGAGCACGTACGCCTCGTTCGAGGGGTCCTCTTCCATGGGTTCCGCACCCGCTGGATTCGAGGGAGCCCCGAGGGTCCGGCCGTCGCTCGAGGGGTAGGGCTCGAAGGCGACCGAAGGCTGCGCGATGTCGCGCGCGAAAACGTTCGGGGGAACGGTGATCCGCCCGGACGCGATCTTGGCAAGTTCATCTGCCTCCTCGTTGTACCGGCGGGGTACGTGATTGAGCTCGATGCCGTAGAATTTATCCTCGAGGGCCCGCACGGCCTTGCAGTAGGCCTCCATCTTGTCGTCGTGGCAGCTCGCGTTCTTCATGACTTGGTCGATCACGAGCTGCGAATCCCCTCGCACGTCGAGGCGCTTGATGCCCAACTCAGTGGCGATTTTGAGGCCGCAGAGGAGGGCCTCGTATTCCGCCATATTATTGGACGCGGGGAAGTGGAGGCGCACCGCGTAGCGCATGTGCTCCCCGAGGGGTGACACGAAGAGCAGGCCCGCGCCCGCTCCCGTCTTCATCACCGAGCCGTCGAAGAACAGAGTCCAGCACTGCGCCTGAATTTGAGGGGCGGCGGGCCTGCGTGTCCGTCCACTCAGCGACGAAGTCTGCTAAGATTTGCGATTTGATGGCCTTGCGCGGAGCATAAGCGAGCGTTTCGCCCATCAACTCCACGGACCACTTGGCAATTCTGCCTGCCGCATCGGGGTTGCGAATGATCTCTCCTAGCGGGAAGGAAGAGACCACCGTGACTGGGTGGGCCTCGAAGTAATGGCGGAGCTTGCGCCGCGCGAGGACCACCGCGTACAACAGCTTCTGGACCTGAGGGTAGCGCGTCTTCGTGTCCGACAGGACCTCGGCGATGTAATAGGCGGCCTCTCTGCACAGGCGGGGGCATGCCCTTCCTCCGCGCGCTCCACGACGATCACGGCGGCGACCACTTGGGTGGTTGCGGCCACGTAGAGTTGGAGGGGTTCGCCGTCCGCGGCGGCGTAAGGATTGGGGCGTGCGTCGGAGATGCCTTCGGCTTGTCGAGCGCTTCCCCTGGGCCTCGGCGGTCCAAGAGAAGCGCTCGTGCTTCTTGAGCGGCCGGTAGAGGGCGAGGCCCTTCTCACCGAGCCTCGAGACGAAGCGGCTCGGGGCGGCAAGGCACCCCAACACCTTCGCACCCCTTTGAGGTCCCGAATTGGACCCATTCGCTCGAGGGCCGCGACCTTTTCGGGGTTGGCCTCGATTCCCCGCCGGGAGACGATGTATCCCGAGGAGCATGCCCCGCGGCACTCCAAAGACACATTTTTCGGGGTTGAGCTTGACCCCGTTGGCCCGCGAGAAGTGCCGAATGCGATGCCAAGATCGCCGACTAGGTCGTCGGCCTTCTGGTTTTGACGACGATGTCGTCTACGTAAGCCTCGACCGTTCGCCCGATATGGTCCCCAAAAACGTGCTTGCATGCGGCGGCGATATGTTGCGCCCGCGTTTCTGAGGCCAAAAGGCATCGTGACGTAACGAACGTCCCGAACGGTGTGATGAACGAAGTCGCGAGCTGGTCGGACTCCTTCATTTTTATTTGATGATAACCCGAATAGGCATCAAGGAAACAGAGTAGTTCACACCCGGCAGTGGAATCAACGATCTGATCTATGCGTGGTAAAGGAAAGGGAACTTTTGGACATGCTTTATTGAGACTGGTGTAGTCAATACACATCCTCCACTTCCCATTTTTCTTTTTTACAAGCACAGGATTAGCCAACCACGTAGGGTGGAATACTTCCTTGATGAATCCGGCCTCGAGGAGCTTCCGCAGCTCCGCTCCGATCGCCCGTCGCCGTTCCTCGTCGAAGCGGCGCAGCCGCTGCTGAACAGCGCGAGTGTTAGGCAGGATATCAAGGGAGTGCTCGGCGACCTCCCTCGGGATGCCTGGCATGTCCGAGGGGCTCCACGCAAAAACGTCGGCGTTGGCGCGGAGGAAGTCGACGAGCACTGCTTCCTATTTAGGATCGAGGGTCGAGCTGACCCTCAAAGCCTTGCCCTCGGGGGCCGATGGGTCGAGGGGGACCCCTTTGGTTTGCTCGGCGGCTTCGAACGTGCCGACGTGCTTGGTGGCGGAGCTGAGGTCGTCGTTGACCATCTTCTCCAGTGTGTTCACCAGCGCTTCGTCCAGCGCTAGTGCTTCCGCATGCTCCACGCACTCGACATCGCAGTCGAATGCATGCTCGATCGACGACCGACGGTGATGACGCCGTTTGGACCGGCATCTTCATCTTCGAGGTACGTGTAGTTGGGGACCTGCCATGAACTTGGCATAGCATGGTCGCCCAAGGATGGCGTGGTAGGCCCCTTTGAATCCCACCACTTCGAATGTGAGGGTTTCCTTGCGGAAATTCTTGGGGGTCCCAAACCGGACGGGCGGGTCGATCCGCCCGAGGGGTGAACTCGCTTTCCGGGCGCGATGCCGTGAAACGGCTTCGTCTTTGGGCCGCGACTGGTCCAGCCCAATCCCCATCGGCGCAACGTGTGCGCGAAGAGGATATTGAGGCTACGCCTCCGTCCATAAGGACCTTCGAAAACCGGGCGTTCCCAATGATGGGATCGACCACCGAGGGGTCGGCCGGGTTCGGGATGCGATTCGGGTGATCGTCCCGGCTAAAGGTGATGGCATCCTTCGACCGGTTGAGAAAGGCGGAGGCGCCCTCTCGCGGCGAGGACTTCGTGCCGCTCCTTCTTGCGCCGCCGGTTGACATGTCAACGGTAGGTCCCCCAAAGATGAGGAACACATTTTCGACGGCGGGGAAACCGCCCCGCGTCGCCATCGCCCCCATCCTTCTTGGCCTCTCGCCTCCTTCGCGGCGGCACGGCCGTAGAATTTCTTGAGCATGTCGCCTTGCTCAAGAGTGTGATTCACGGGGGTCTTGTGGTAGGGGCACGGCTTCTTCATCATGTCATCGAACACCCCCGGCCTCGAGGAGCCTGGTCGAGGGCCCGTCGGGCCGGGTCGACGAGCGAGGGCCTCGGCGTTGCCGCCGTTGCGCCCCGCTCGCGCGCCTCGCGGCGCGGCTTCTTCCCCCTTCTTGCCCCGCTTGTCGTTGCGGCGCGGCTCCTTGGACCCGCCGCCCTCCGCGGGCGTGTCCTCGCAGCGCTTGCCCTTCTTGCCGTCGAAGATTGCCCCCACGGCCTCCTCTCCCGGAGGCGAAGGCGGTGGCAATGTCAAACGGCTCGTTCGAGTCCGTGGGCGGGGCGGCGTCCCAGCTCGCGCACAAGGTCCCGGCACGTGGTGCCCTCGAGGAACGCATGCACGATCTCGGATTGCGCCACACTGGGGAGCTCTGTGCAGCGCTTGGAGAAGCGCCGTATGAATTCCCGCAGCGACTCGCCTGACTTCTGCGTGCAGGAGCGCAGATCCCAGGAGTTCCCAGGGCGCACGTATGTGCCCTGGAAGTTGCCCACGAAGGTGTGGACTAGGTCGTCCCAGTTGTGGATCTGGCTGGCGGGCAAGTGCTCGAGCCATGTCCGGGCCGCGTCGCCCAGATGCAGGGGCAAGTTGCGGATGATCACCTCGTCGTTGGTGGCCCCGCCCAGCTGACAGGCCAGGCGGTAGTCGTTTAGCCAGACACGAGGGTCCGTCTCCCCGTTGTATTTAATGATCGTCGAGGGTTGGCGGAAGCGCTGGGGGAACGCTGCCGTGCGGATCTCCCGGCTGAACACGCGGGTGCCGGGGGCTCCGGCGTTGGGGAGCGATCCTCACCGCTGTCGTAGCGTCCACCCCTTCGAGGGTGGTAGCCCCTGGCCGCTCGCGCGTCCGCCTTGCTGGTGCGCCTGGCGTTGATGACGTTGCGGGCGTCGCCATCTAGCGCCCTGCGTGTGTCGAGGAGCCGTTCCTTGGCCGGCGTGCGTCCCTGGTCAGCAGGTAGACCCGCATGCACCGAGGGTTCGCCCCCTGGTGCCGGATCATCGCCCCGCGCGTCCCCCTGTTGGCGGATGCGTGAGGCCGAGCTCTCGGCCTGGCCCGGGCCGGCCGCTTGCTCAAGGAGGGTCTGCACCTCGCGGTGCATTTCTCGAGCCTCGGGGGTCGAGGGTGCCGGCATGGCGCGCAGCAGTGTTGCGGCGGCGATGAGCTTTTGGCTCGCTCGCGGTGGGGTATCCGCGTTGTCGCCGTTGGGGACGGGATTGAAGCGGTCGCGGACTTGACGGCCTAGCTCCCGCGCGCGTTCGCCGCGCGCGGAGGCCTCCCCCCGCCATCGAGGCGCGGGTAGCCGCACCGTCCGTACTCTTCGCCGGCTTGGCCTCGAGCTCGCGAGCTTGGGCCGGTGCGTGCGTCGACGTCGGCCCCGGCGGGTGCGCTTGGCCCCGCGGCCGGGCGCACGGCAACCCCCGGGGCTGGCGTGACTTCCCCGTCTCCGGCGCCCGCCGCGCCGGCGGCGTTGGCCGGGTCGTTGGTGATGACGGCGCGGCATTCCCGCGTGGGGTCGTAGCTCCCGCTCTTTGGAGTCGTCGGAGCGGCGGAACCGCAGTCCGTGGCGTCGAGGAAGCGCCCGAACGCGGCCCCGGGTCCGGCACACCGAGAGAAGTCCCACTCCGCGTACCCATGACGGTTGGCGGGTGGCATCGTGTCGACGGAGCCCAGGGACGACTCGTCCGCCGGCCGAAGTGCCGGGATCCCCGGCGACGAAGACGTGCCGCCCAGGCGGAACCCTGCGCATCGTCGTGTTGACGTTGGCGTTGTAGGCCGTAGTGGCACCACGCGGCCCGATGGGGACGCGTGGTCGGAGAGCGCGCGCGTCCCGGCCGGGGCGGTGGCAGCCGTCATGACGGTGGGCGCACCGCGCCCGGCGGCGGCGCGCGCTCGGCCGCCGCCGCTCGGACCGCGTCCGACGCGAGCGCGGCCGGAGCGGCGACGGAGTCGCGGCGTCGACGGACCCGCGGCATCCGTGCTGCCAGGTGCTCGCGCCGGCGTCGTGCGTGCGGCGGTGACCAGAGCGGACCTGGCCTCCCGCTGCGCGCGCAGCTCCTCACGGTTGGTGAGGCGCATGAGATAGCCATTCCCCGTGGCCTGGAAGTTCAAGTCCCCGAAGCGGATCTCGAATCCGGCCGGAAGGGGGTCTGAGCTACCCATGTTGTAGCGGGTGCTACGGTACTCAGTGCGAATCACCATGAAGGGAGTCAGCGAAATGACCTTAGGCGCTCGTGTGCCCCACGGTGGGCGCCAACTGTCGGTGCGGAATATGGTCCCGACACTAACCAGTAGATAACGCCTAAGTCTATCCCTCAATGGTCGATGCTAAGCAACAAATGACACAAGGTTTATCCTGGTTCCGGCCGAGGGGGCCGTACGTCCAGCAGTGGCGTGCTCGTGGCACTATATTGCTCGGCACCGGGGTGCTTGTAGTGGGGCAAGTACAAGCAAAGCGGGAGAGGAAGCGTGGCTTCCAAGTCCCTGGTGAGTGGCTGGAGATGTAGTGGGAGAATATGAGAGTGAGTGCACAATGCGCTGTGTTCTTCTAAGTTCGTCTGGATCCCCCCCGCGGCTGGGGGCTCGCTCCCCCTTTTATAGGCCAAGGGGGTGGCGAGTTACATGCACGCCGCGCTACCTAGCTACGTGTAGGAGCACCTCGTGCTACAGTGTAGAGCGGGCGATCGTCCGGATGATCCATGCTGCGATCCGGCCATGATGGCCTACTTCGTACCCGAACAGTGGCGGTTCGAGGGTAGGAGGCGGCAGATGGTGATGGCGTTCTCTGATAGGCTTCGAGGGAGGTGCTGATGATGACCGGTACGGGGTACAGGAGCGGGCAGAACGGCGTTCCTTCCCAATGAGCTCTGTGGTGGCGGAGTGGTTGCTGCAGTGCTTGGGCGTGCGCCTGTGGAGTCAGACGTGCGCCCGCACGCGTGGGTACGGCGGCCGCGCCGTTACAGTGGCCGGGATGGCCACCCACCGGCCTAGCGCCCCCTCACCCCTAACTCCGCAAGGTCACGGGGGAAAGTGGAATCGAGGGTGCGCCCGGCCCCCTTTCGAGGGTCGGGCGTGTTAGTCGTACAGCGGCGTGCGCACGGTGTCACGGGACTGACACCGGCCGTACCGCACAGTCCATCCCACAGTGGCGGGGATGGGCTCCCTCCATGGGGAGTTGGTGCGGCGGCACCGGGGCGTGAGCCCCGGGCGCATGATGGCGCCGTCCCGCGGTGTCAGGGCGTTAAATGCCCAAGTACGGGGGTCGGCGCGCGCGTGCGGGGCGCCCGTGAGCGTGGCGGGCCCCGGCCGAGGGCGGAGCGGACCCTCGAGCGAGGCGGGACTCGCTCGAGGGGGAGGCGCGCCCTCGGCGGGGCGGGCCGCTCGAGGGGGAGGGTCGCCCCTCGGCGGGGCGGAACCCTGTTCGAGAAGGAGTTGCCCCTCGAACGGGGCGGAGCCCGTTCGAGGAGGGAGCATGCCCTCGGGCGAGGCGGAGCCTGCTCGAGGGGTCTTCCTAGGCGGGCCGCCTTGGTGGGCCTCCGAAGTCTGCGCTTGCGTGGGCCGTGTCTGCGGGGTTAGTTTCTGCATGGTTAGGCTTAGCTTACATTGATGCAAGAATTTAAGTAGGGGTTCCCCCATTGTTTGAGGGGACCCCTAGGGGCGGTCCCCGACACTTTCCGATGTATCCAAGATCTTAACGGGGTATTTCTTATATGTCAAATCATTCTCCATTTGAATATCCTCTAATTGTACTGGTTCTATCTTAACCTCACTTGTACATTTTTTCAGCTGTGATACATGGAACACATCATGAACTCCCGACAACTGTGCTGGCAACTCCAACTGGTAGGCTACTTCTCCTTTCCGTTCCACAATCTTGAAAGGTCCGATGAATCGAGGTGATAACTTCCCTCTGACATTAAACCTTCGTAAACCCCGAATAGGCGACACTCTGAGGTATGCATAATCACCGACTTCCAAAATCACCTCTCTTCTCCGAGGATCAGCATAACTCTTCTGACGTGACTGTGCCGCTTTAAGATTCTCTCTTACGATTTCAACTTGCTTTCCGCTTCCCGTATGCTATCCGGTCCAAAGAGTTGACTCTCACCGGTCCGGTTCCAAAACAACGGTGTTCTACACTTTCTTCCATACGAGTGCCTCAAAAGGTGCCATTTTAATGCTTTGGGATCGATAAATGTTGTTATAAGCAAACTCTTATCCCAAGCGCCACTATTCTTCAACGCACAAGCTCTCAACATATCCTCAAGAATCCGATTTGTTCTCTCTGTTTGCCCATCCGTCCGAGGATGGTATCTCGAACGAAGTTTAACTTTGTATCCATCGATTCATGTAGCTTCGCCAAAACCGTGAAGTAAACCTGTGTGCCTCGATCGACACTATCTTCTTCGGTACCCCGTGCAAACACACTATCCTTGAATTATACAATTCATCCAGACCTTAACTCCCGTATAAGTCGTCTTCACCGGGATGAAGTGTGCTACCTTGGTTAATCTATCCACAATAACCCATATAGAGTCATACCCATCACGAGTACGAGGTAAGCCCACTATGAAATCCATACCAACTTCTTCCCATTTCCACTCGGGTACCTTTAGAGGTTGAAGCAATCCTGCCGGCCTTTGATACTCGGCCTTCACTCTTTTACACACATCACACAAAGCTACATGAGTGCTACATCTTTCTTCATTCCATACCACCGGTATCTCTGTTTCAAGTCCCGATACATCTTGGTACTCCCGGGAGGAATAGAATAAGCTGAATTGTGTGCTTCCTTCAAGATGGTTTCTCGTAACTCCTTAATCTCAAGTACACAGATTCTGTTCTTAAACCATCTTGTTCCTTGCTCATCTTCTCTCGAATTCCGAACTTTGCCCAACTTAATCAACTTCCTATACTCTGCAATCTTGTCATCAGTCAACTGTCCTTTTCTAATATCCTGCTCAAGTGTCGAATCAATTTCCAATGTCAAGGTCTCACTTGAAGCGACTATTCCCAAGTTGAGCTGTGCCATCTCCCAACATAACTCCTAAGGTAGCAGGTGTCCTATCAGCATGTTGGTCTGTCCTTTCCGACTCAAAGCATCTGCTACAACATTTGCCTTTCCTAGATGATACTGAATATCCAAATCATAAACTTTGATTAACTACAACCACCTTCTTTGCCTCAGATTCAAATCCTTCTGGGTAAAGATATATTTCAGACTCTTGTGGTCAGTGAAAATCTGACACTTGTTTCCAATCATGTAGTGTCTCCAAATCTTCAATGCGTGAACAACTGCGGCTAGCTCAAGATCATGAGTAGGGTAGTTCTCGCTCATGTTTCCTCAAGCTGTCTTGAAGCATAAGCTACTACCTTTCCTTCTTGCATCAACACACAACCCAATCCTTGCCGAGAGGCATTGCAATACACATCGAATCCTTTGTGTATGTACGGCATGATCAACACGGGTGTTGTAGTCAACCTCTTCTTCAATTCTTCAAAACTAGCTCGACACTTCTCATCCCACTTAAATTCTTTTCCTTTCTCAAGCGAGTGGTAAGTGGTTTCACAATTTTAGAAAACCCTTCAATGAACCTTCGATAGTATTTTACAAGTCCAAGGAAGCTTCTGATCTCCGGTACATTCTTAGGCAGACTCCAGTTCAATACATCTCGAACCTTGCTTGGATCCACTGCAATTCCCCCATCTGTGATGATGTGTCCGAGAAAAGAGACCTCCTTCAACCAGAAAGCACACTTGCTGAACTTGGCATACAGCTGATGTTCCCGAAGCTTCTGCAACACAAGCCTCAGATGTTCTTCATGTTCTTCCTCACTCCGAGAGAATACCAATATGTAATCAATGAATACCACAACAAACTTATCGAGATACTCCATGAATACCTTGTTCATCAAATAAATGAAGTACGGCGGGTGCATTGGTCGAGCCAAAGGACATTACGGTGAACTCATACAACCCGTATCTAGATGTGAATGCCGTCTTTGGTATGTCCTCCACTCGGATTTTTAACCGGTGATAACCCGACCTAAGATCTATCTTAGAGAATGCCTTAGCTCCTCTCATCGATCAAATAAATCCTCAATCCGAGGTAAAGGGTATTTGTTCTTGATAGTGACTTCATTAAGTGATCGATAGTCTATACACAACCTCCTAGATCCATCCTTCTTATCAACGAAGAGTGTGGGGGCTCCCCATGGTGATGAACTAGGACGGATAAACCCTTTACTAAGTAGTTCTTCAATTTGTTTCTTTAATTCGACTAAATCTTTAACATCCATTCTATAGGGTCTTTTAGATATGGGAGCGATACCGGGTATAAGTTCAATACTAAATTCAATGTCACGATCGGGTGGCATACACGGCAAATCCTCTTCCGGAAACACATCGGTGAATTCATTCACTACCCTTATATCCTCCAAGGCCTTGCCTTCTACAGAGTTTACAACTCCACTGCTGGATGAGGGTGTACTCACATATTCTATTCTCTCCCCTTGAGGACTGGTTAACAGCACTGACCTCTTCCGACACTGAATAACTCCATCACAACTTCTTAACCAATCCATCCCAAGAATGACATCTATTCCCCATGATTTTAGAACTACCAGATTAGCAAGAAAGTCTACCCCCATAATATTAATCTTTACTTGTGGGCATATATGACCGGTTTTCATTTCTCCACCCGCGAGAGCTAACTACCAGTGGGTTCTTCATTGAGCTCATAGATAAGTTATATTTTGTCACAAATTGATCGGTTATGAATGAATGTGATGCTCCCGAATCAAATAATGCGTAGCGGGTACGAGTTGACGAAAAACATACCCAATACCACGCCGGCGTCATTCGAGCTTGCTCCACCGATACATGATTAACCCGTCCATGCACATGATTCCCACGCCGGCCTCTCTTGCTAGGTGTACGTGGAGTACGAGCTGTGAAGATGACGCGCCGATCCCGTTTCCCTTGTCTCTCTCGAGGAGTTTGCATCACCCTCTTGGGACAATTGTTAGCATAATGCCCCGACTCACCACACTTGAAGCATCTACCGGGGCCGAACGGGGTTGGTGTTTCGACGGGCGCCCCGAGCTATTGTTAGGACGACTCGGGCGAGGGGTAGGAGCTGCGGGTGTCCGAGGATTGAAGCGCCGTGGCTGAAACGAGCGGCTG
This sequence comes from Cenchrus americanus, assembly GCA_947561735.1. NCBI lineage: Eukaryota > Viridiplantae > Streptophyta > Magnoliopsida > Poales > Poaceae > Cenchrus > Cenchrus americanus. The sequence goes on from OX387242.1 coordinate 51,859,012, forward strand.
CGCGAGCGTTGCATGTTCTGTGGATACCTCTCTCCATGACCACCGGGACGATACGGAGTCGAGGCTCTACGAGAACCGAAGCGAGGATGGGTGTTGCGCTAGGCTTGTCCATGCGGCCGAAACTTGCGTTTCGTTCACCCATCTCCTTTCTCTTGCTTTCCGGCCCAATAGCCTTGTTCACTAGTGTCCGAAAGTACGGGAAGATATGACTTGCGATTGATAGTTTAAAGGCCCAATCAAGCCATCCGAAACCTTTCTCGCCTTTTTGGATCGGTGTTCACCTCATCCGGTGCATAACGTGACGGGTGAGTGAACTTATCCGGATACTCGATCCACCGACATATTACCCTGCCTCGGCGGCAAGAACTCCCTCTCGCTTAAGCTTAATTACCCCCCGAAGGGATGTGGTAAGTACGGAAGTTGTCACGGAACTCCTGCCAAGTGATGTTCTGCTTTGTTGGGATGAGCGAGTTGAATACGCATCCCACCAATCTGCGGCTTGTCCCACAAGTACGCCGGCGGCCTCTGAGAACCATTTCCCTGTCAGTGCATTGCACAATCTCCAGCTTCTTAGTGATAGTTTTCAGCCAGTCGTCAGCATCCAGTGGATCAGACGAGTGAGAAAACGTAGGAGGATGGTGGCTCATGAACTCCTTGTGCCTATCCCTGGGTGGCGGAGGTGGCGGAGGAATCAACTGTGGTGGATGGTTTTGTTGAGCTTGCATCTGCTGCACAGTATTGGTGAGGTTTTGAATCAATTGCATCTGTGCCGCAAGAAACTGCTGCATATTTGGATCCATTGCTTGGTTGATTGGTGGGGGTGGTGCTGGATTCTGCTGATTCGCGATATGAGCACGGATCACGAGGTGGTGCGTCTTGACCTTCTCTCGGACCTGGTGTTTACCATCCGACCGTTAGAAAAATTATATTTCAGATAGATGCACTTGAATCAATGCATAAGAAGATAACTCAAAATGAAATTGCAGCATGTTCTTCAACTAGGACAGATTCTGTTGACCTCAAAGACTTATGTATAACTTTCTGTGTAATTATCCAAAGACCACGAATTTTTACCAGATTATGATGAATAAAATTATGGAACTATCCCAACTGGTATCACCTCATTCGGACATCTATAACTCGAGATAAAATTCAAACAGTGCAGCTGTATCAGCAGAAATTTACAGACTCTGACATGTTCATTATTTTGTTCATAACTCCCAGAATATATACTGTATATTATTGAATTTTTTACAGAAAATCATCCTCTAAATTTGTGAACTAACCCAACTGGTTTCATGTTATTTGGAGTTCTGTAGCTCGAGATATAAACAAAACATTACTGGTATGTCATATGACCGCGAAAACAGATTTGATCCATTCCAAACTTGCATAGGAGATTAAGCAAAGACAACCGAATAGAAACCCGAACTAACTTTTAATTAACTTAACACATTTCTGATTGCATAGTGGCCATCACTCCACCATACAATTCACAATCAAACAAAGATCCAACTCAATCATGTTTGCAACCAACATTCATTATTACAAGCAATACGTTCACGCGAGAACGATCTAGTGGAAAAGTAAATGGTAAAGGCAAGTATCCTAGGATCCTAGCCAAGATGAGTAGTAGCTTCAGCGGTGCCATAACGGAGTCTCTTGCGCGGAGGGGGAGGCTGTGGTATGATATGGCACAACTTCTCGAGGGAGTCGGCTGTCCCGCCAGTGTGCTTCCAAACGTGCAATCTTCACCTGGGCGACTGCAACTCCTCGTGATACCCGTCCATCTCGGTAGTTGCTCCCTCCGGATATGTGTTCAAGGCGGCGGTCACACGTGCCGGGATATCGATGCGATCATCACCTCCGGGCACGGCACTACGGTCTCCTCTGTGCCACTCGCACGACGAGGCACATGGCGATACTCGAGTTGAACAGCCGTGCCCGCTTCGCATTGCAGATTGACCAGAGTGCCCTCCTCGCTGCATCATTCACTGCAGCATCATCTGTTGAGAAATGGGCTGTGCTGTGGTGAGATGAGCGGTACCTCCAGCCATCTGCATCATTCAAGGGCATCCTTATGTAGACTCTGCTGGTGTAGTAGTCTCTCATCCCTGGTTCGCTGAAGTGCTTTGTCACGTAGAGGGGCTTCATGGTATAACCCAGGTACTGCAGAACTTCCCGTAGAAGAATGCAAAACTGCCCGTTCTCATCTTCAGTGGAATGTTTGTGATACACTGCCCCATGACAGCGAGGATCTTCATCCTCCTCTTCCTCCGGGTTTCCATTAGCATTGTTACGACCTTCATCATCTCCACTGTCATCACTAGATTCGTCCGGGTCACCACCTTCACCATCAGGCACTGGATCAACATGTGCAGGGGGTGCCTCATCATTTGCCACAGGCACTGGTGGAATCAAAATGTCCCCATCAGCGTACGCCTCCCAACACGGTGCCATCATACAGCTGCGGCTGCTCCAACGGCTCCTCCTCCTCCATCTCAACCTCCTCAGGATCTTCCTCTTCTGGTTCTGGCTGGACCTCCTCTGGGTTTTCCTCCATTTCAGCCTCTGGTTGAAACTCCTCTGGTTCCTCCTCAACATCCTCTAGACGATGGCGAGGAGCCAGCTGTCCAGTGGGAAAGTGCCCACCAGTGCTCTTGCGGGGGGTTATGTAGGTTACGGCCATCTTGCGTCAAAGCAAAGCTGATCTCAGAGTACAGAATAAATCGAAATGACAGAGTTTAAATGATAAACAAGATTAAATTAGTTTTTTAATGCGTAAATAAGATGATTTGAAGCATGATAGGGTTTTCTAGAACATGAATCCTTAATTTCGTCCATTTCTAACTAAGGTGCGACCTACGGCCATCACGGCTCAGGTACCACTTTGTCACACCCGATTTTACGGGGAAAACCGAATGCATTTCACGTGTGCGCCAGGATCAATTTACACACACATGATAGACAAAACGAGTGTAATACCATTGGAGTAACAAAACGTTCAAGAGTTAAACCAGTACAATATTCATTATTACACTTAGAGAGGTGGACTCGAAGGTCCAAACATGAACGATAACTAAACGACGAGCAGCTCCATCTTCGACTTCCACAGGCATGATGACTGGGGGATCCGCATGCCCTAGAACTCCTCGTAGTCGCTCCGGTACTCGTCCTCGCCTCCGATGTTCTCCTCGACCCGGCGGTAAGCAAGGGTGAGCACACTTATGGTTGGTGCTCGGCAAGTGGGGGAAACAATGCAAGGCTATCAAGGATAGGCTATGGTTCACGGCGGTAAGCATTTTATAAGTTGGTCAAGTTTTATTAGCAAGCACCTAATTACTAGGTGTAAGTATATACCATCCCACTTATCATTAAAAGAAACCTCAAACCAAACCCACAAACCCACGATTTACATTTATCTTCAAGTTTATTAATCATGTGAGGGTCCAAGACGCTCTTGCCCCGTGAGCACGGCCGATCGATCAGTTCTACACTCTGCAGAGGTTGTACACTTTACCCACAGTTCGTGTTCCCCATTTTGCCCGGGTTAGCTAGACCCTTAAACACTTCCAAGGTGAGTGGCTAGGGGTCCACTACGAAGCCTTTACAAAGGAAAGAAGAGAAACCAATAGCCCGCAACAGTTACAGCAGCGGAGCGGACCATAACCCTCCCTAATGGTCAGCACCTTAGCCAAGGCTGCTACCCCAAAAGAACCGGGCTATACCCCTTCAACTCCGGCCCCCTGTGCCCCTCTCGGAAAAGAGCTATCAGCTAACCCACTCTCCTAATTACTTGGCTAAGCCAGAGCCATGTGGACTGTGGTTGTACTGTTATCTTGGGTGGTTCTCCATGTTCCGTTTATATTTCAAGTTATCTTGTCTTAAGCATAAACATATTACATAAACAGAACTGAGCTATATATCGTAAACAAAGCATAACCATACCCATGTAAAGCAAACTAAGCATTTATCTACCCAAGCATTTGTTAAACAGGGTTGATCAAGGTAATGAGGTGAAATATCTAGTCAAGTCCTTAACTAGGTGTTTGCCCATCAAGTTTATGCATAACAACAGGAATAGTAAACTTTGTTTTAACATGCGGTGACATAGTGTCGGGGACCGCCCTAGGGGTCCCCTTAAACAATGGGGGAACCCTCACTTAAATCCCTCGCATCGAAATAAGCTAAGCCTAACCATGCGGGAAACTAACCATGCGGGACTTGGCCCATGCGGCGGAGCTCCGAGGCCCACCAAGACGGCCCGTCCGGAAGACCCCTCGAGCGAGCTCCGCCTCGCCCGAGGGCACGCTCCTCCTCGAGCGGGCTCCGCCCGTTCGAGGGGCAACCCCCCTCCTCGAACGGACTCCGCCCCGTTCGAGGGGCGACCCCTTCCCTCGAGCGGTCCCGCCCCGCTCGAGGGCACGCCTCCCCCTCGAGCGAGTCCCGGTCTCGCTCGAGGGTCCGCTCCGCCCTCGGCCGGGGCCCGCCACGCTCACGGGCGCCCCGCACGCGTGCGCCGGCCTGTGCTTGGGCATTTAACGCCCCGACGCCGCGGGGGCGGCGCCATCATGCGCCGGGGCTCACGCCCGTGCCGCCGCACCAACTCCCCGGGGAGGGAGCCCATCCCCGCCCGCGTGGGATGGACGTGCGCACGGCCGGTGTCGGTCCCGTGACACCGTGCGCCCACTTCTTGCACGGCTAACGCGCCCGACCTTCGAAAAGGGGCGGGCGCACCCTCGATTCCACTTTCCCGTGACCCTGCGGAGTTAGGTAAGGGGCGCTAGGCCGGTGGATGGCCATCCCGGCCCGCGGAACGCGCGGCCGCCGTACCCCACGCATGCGGGCGCACGCTCGACTCCGCGAGCGCACGCCGGGCCTTGCGGCAACCACTCCACTACCGCGAGCTCATTGGGAAGGAACGCCGTTTCGCCCGCTCCCGTCCCCCGTACCCGGCGGTCATCGGCACCTCCCTCGAAGCCTATCAGAGGACGCCATCGCCATCTGCCGCCTCCTACCCTCGAACCGCCACTGTTTGGGTACAAGGTAGGCCATCATGGCCGGATCGCAGCGAAGATCGACCGGACGGCCGCCCACTCTACGCCGTAGCGCGACGTGCTCCCTCACGTAGCTAGGTAGCGCGGCGTGCATGTAACTCGCCGCCCCCTTGGCCTATAAAAGGGGAGGCGAGCCCCCAGCCGCGGGGGGAGAGGAGTTCAGAGGAACAAGATCAGTTGAACACAACGCACCGTGCACTCACTCACTTATTCTCCCACAACATCTTCAGCTACTCAACAGGGACTTGGAAGCCACGCTTCCTCTCCCGCCTTGCTTGTACTTGCCCCACTACAAGCACCCCCGGTGCCGAGCAATATAGTGCCACGAGCACGCCCGCGCTGGCTGGACGTACGGCCCCCTCGGCCGGAACCGGGATAAAACCTTGTGTCATTTGTTGCTTGGCATCGACCATTGAGGGATAGACCTAGGCGTTATCTTCTGGTTAGTGTCGGGACCATATTCCGCACCGAACGGTTGGCGCCCACCGTGGGGCAAACGAGCGCCCGAGGTCATTTCGCCAACTCCCTCCATGGTGATTCGCACTGAGTACCGTGCTACGCGCTATAACATGGGTAGCTCGGACCCTCTCCCGCCGGGTTCGAGATCCGCTTCGGGGACTTGAACTTCCAGGCCACGGGGAACGGCTATCTCATGCGCCTCACCAATCGTGAGGAGCTTCGCGCGCGCGCGCGAGGCCAGGTCCGCTCTGGTCTCCGCCGCACGCACGACACGGCGCGCGGCGCCGCGGAGCACGGATGCGCGGGTCCGTCGATGCCACGACGCCGTCGTCGCACCGGGCTGCGCTCACGCCGGGCGCGGTCCGAGCGGCGGCAAGCCGAGCGCGCCGCCGCCCAACGCGGTGCGCCCACCGTCACAACGGCCGCCACCGCCCGGCGGGACCGCGTGCGGTCTCGGACCACGCATTCCCATCGGCCGCGTGGCGCCACTACGGCCTACAACGCCAACGTGAACACGACGATGCGCCGGGTTCCACCTGGCCGCCATGTCTTCGTCGCCAGGGATCCTGGCACTTCAGCAGCGGACGAGTCGTCCCTGGGCTCCGTCGACACGATGCCACCCGCCAACCGCCATGGGTACGCGGAGTGGGACTTCTCCGGTGTGCCGGACCCAGTCGCGTTCAGGCGCTTCCTCGACGCCACGGACTACTGGTTTGGCTGCTCCGACGACTCCAGCACTGGGAGCTACGACCCCACGCGGGAATGTTGCGCCGTCATCACCAACGACCCGGCCAACGCCGCCGGTGCGGCGGGCGCCGGAGATGGGGAAGTCACGCCTGCCCCAGGGATCGCCGCGCGCCTGGCCGCGGGGCCAAGCGCTCCTGCTGGGGCCGACGTCGACGCACGGGCGGCCCAAGCTCGCGAGCTCGAGGCCAAGCCGGCGGAGGAGTACGGACGATGCGGGCGCTCCGCGCCTCGATGGCGGGGGGAGGCCTCCGCGCGCGGCGAACGCGCGCGGGGGCCGGGCCGACAGTCCGTGACCGCCTCAACCCCGTCCCCAACGTCGACAACGCGGATACTCCGCCGCGGGCGAGCCAAAAGCTCATCGCCGCCGCGACACCGCCGCGCGCCATGCCGGCACCCTCGACCCCCGAGGCTCGAGACATGCACCGCGAGGTGCGGACCCTCCTTGAGCAAGCGGCCGTCCGGCGGGCGAGAGCTCGGCCTCATGCATCCGCCGGCAGGGGACGCGCGGGCCGATGATCCCGCACCGTAAGGCGAACCCTCGGTGCACGTAGGGCAACCTGCCGACCGGGGACGCACGCCGGCCAAGGAACGACTCCTTGACACACGCGGGCGGCCGGATGGAGACGCCCGCAACGTCATCAACGCCGGGCGCACCGGCAAGGCGGACGCGCGAGCGGCCGGGGGCTACCACCCTCGAAGGGGTGGACGCTACGACGGCGGTGAGGATCGCTCCCCGACGCCGGAGCCCCGGCACCCGCGTGTTCGGCGGGGAGATCCGCACGGCGGCGTTCCCCCGGCGCTTCCGTCGGCCCTCGACGATCGTCAAATACAACGGGGAGACGGACCCTCGTGTCCGGCTCAACGATTACCGCCCGGCCTCGTCGGTGGGCGGGGCCACCAACGACGAAGTAATCATCCGCAACTTGCCCCCGCATCCGGGCGACGCGGCCCGACATGGCTCGAGCACCGCCCGCCGGCCCGGATCCACAACCGGGACGATCTAGTCCACACTTTCGTGGGCAACTTCCGGGGAACATACGTGCGCCACGGGAACTCCCGGGATCGCGCTCCCCCGCACGCGAGAGCCGGGCGAGTCGCCGCGGGACTTCATACGGCGCTTCTCCAAGCGGCGCACGAGCTCCCCGGCATGGCACGGTCCGAGATCGTGCACGCGTTCCTCGAGGGCACCACGTGCGGGACCTTGTGCGCGAGCCGGGACGCGGCCCGCCCACGGACTCGAACGAGCTGTTCGACATTGCCACCAGCTTCGCCTCCGGAGAGGAGGCCGTGGGGGCAATCTTCGACGGCAAGAAGGGCAAGCGCTCTGAGGACACGCCCGCGGAGGGCAGCGGGTCCAAGGAGCCGCGCCGCAACGACAAGTGGGGCAAGAAGGGGGGAAGAAGCCGCGCCGCGGGCGCGCGAGCGAGGGCGTAACGGCGGCAACGCCGAGGCCCTCGCCGTTGACCCGGCCCCGACGGGGCCCTCGGCCGGCTCCTCGAGGCCCGGGGGTGTTCGACGACATGATGAAGAAGCCATGCCCCTACCACAAGACCCCCGTGAATCACACTCTTGAGCAATGCGACATGCTCAAGAAGTTCTATGGCCGTGCCGCCGCGAAGGAGGCGGAAGCCAAGAAAGATGGGGGCGATGGCGATGCGGGTGGTTTCCCTGTCGTCGAAAATGTGTTCCTCATCTTTGGGGGACCTACCGTCGACATGTCGACCCGGCGGCGCAAGAAGGAGCGGCACGAAGTCCTCGCCGCGAGAGAGGGCACCTCCGGCCTTTCTCAGCGGTCGAAGGATGCCATCACCTTTAGCCGGGATGATCACCCAAACCGCATCCCGAACCGGGCCGGTACCCACTAGTGGTTGATCCCATCATTGGGAACGCCCGGTTTTCGAAGGTCCTCATGGACGGAGGTAGTAGCCTCAATATCCTCTTCGCGCATACATTGCGCCCGATGGGGATTGGGCCGGGACAGTCGCGGCCCGACACGAAGCCGTTTCACGGCATCGCGCCGACGCGGGGTTCAACCCCTCGGGCGGATCGATGCCCGTCCGGTTTGGGACCCCCAAGAATTTCCGCAAGGAAACCCTCACATTCGAGGTGGTGGGATTCAAAGGGGCCTACCATGCCATCCTTGGGCGACCATGCTATGCCAAGTTCATGGCGGTCCCCAACTACACGTACCGAAGATGAAGATGCCGGTCCAAACGGCGTCATCACCGTCGGGTCGTCGATCGAGCACGCATTCGGCTCGCGATGTCGAGTGCGTGGAACATGCGAGACGCTAGCGGCGGGATGAAGCGCCGGTGAACACACCGGAGAAGATGGTCAACGACGACCTCGGCCTCCGCCGCCAAGCACGTCGGCACCTTCGAGGCCGCCGAGCAAACCAAAGGGGTCCCCCTCGACCCGTCGGCCCCCGAGGGCAAAGCATTGAGGGTCGGCTCGACCCTCGATCCTAAATAGGAAGCCGGTGCTCGTCGACTTCCTCCGCGCCAACGCCGACGTCTTCGCGTGGAGCCCCTCGGACATGCCGGGCATCCCGAGAGACGTCGTCGAGCACTCCCTTGATATCTCGCCTAATGCTCACGTTGTGCGGCGGCGGGCCGCGCCGCTTCGACGAGGAGCGGCGACGGGCGATCGGAGCGGAGCTGCGGAAGCTCCTCGAGGCCGGATTCATCAAGGAAGTGTTCCACCCTACGTGGCTAGCTAATCTTGTGCTTGTAAAAAAAGAAAAATGGGAAGTGGAGGATGTGTATAGACTACACCGGTCTCAATAAAGCATGTCCAAAAGTTCCTTTTCCTTTGCCACGTATAGATCAAATCGTTGATTCAACAATAGGGTGTGAACTACTCGTTTCCTTGATGCCTATTCGGGATATCACCAAATAAAAATGAAGGAGTCCGACCAGCTCGCGACTTCGTTCATCACACCGTTCGGGACGTTCGTTACGTCACGATGCCTTTTGGCCTCGAAACGCGGGCGCAACATATCGGCGCCGCATGCGGCACGTTTTTGGGGACCATATCGGGCGGACGGTCGAGGCTTACGTGGACGACATCGTCGTCAAGACCGAGAAGGCGGACGACACGGTTAGCGATCTTGGCATCGCATTCGGTACGCTGCGGGCCAACGGGGTCAAGCTCAACCCCGAAAAATGTGTCTTTGGAGTGCCGCGGGGCATGCTCCTAGGGTACATCGTCTCTCAGCAGGGAATCGAGGCCAACCCTGAAAAGGTCGCGGCCCTCGAACGAATGGGTCCGATTCGGGACCTCAAAGGGGTGCGAAGGTGTTGGGGTGCCTCGCCGCCTTAAGCCGCTTCGTCTCGAGGCTCGGTGAGAAGGGCTCCGCCCCTCTACGGGCCGCGCTCAAGAAGCACGAGCGCTTCTCTCGGACCGCCGAGGCCCGAGAAGCGCTCGACAAGCCGAAGGCGTCTCTGACGCACGCCCCAATCCTTACGCCGCCGCGAGACGGCGAACCCCTCCAACTCTACGTGGCCGCAACCACCCAGGTGGTCAGCGCCGTGATCGTCATAGAGCGCACGGAGGAAGGGCATGCCTTGCCCGTGCGAGAGGCCGGTCTACTACATCGGCGAGGTCTCGTCGGACACGAAGACGCGCTACCCCCGTGTCCGAGAGCCGTTGTACGCGGTAGTCCTCGCGCGGCGCAAGCTCCGCCACTACTTCGAGGCCCACCCGCTTCACGGTGGTCTCTTCCTTCCCACTAGGAGAGATCATTCGCAACCCCGACGCGGCGAGCGGAATTGCCAAGTGGTCCGTGGAGTTGATGGGCAAGACGCTCGCCTACGCTCCGCGCAAGGCCATCAAATCGCAAATCTTAGCCGATTTCGTCGGCGAGTGGACGGACACGCGGCCCGCCCCCCTCGCATCCAAGCAGAGTGCCTGGACTCGTTCTTCGACGGCTCGGTGATGAAGACAGGAGCGGGCGCGTGCCCGCTCTTCGTGTCACCCCTCGGGGAGCACATGCGCTACGCAAGTGCGCCTCCACTTCCCCGCGTCCAACAATATGGCGGAATACGAGGCCCTTCTTCGCGGCCTCAAAATCGCCATTGAGTTGGGCATCAAGCGCCTCGACGTGCGAGGGGATTCGCGGCTCGTGATCGATCAAGTCATGAAGAACGCGAGGCGCCACGACGACAAGATGGAGGCCTACCGTAAAGCCGTGCGGGCCCTCGAAGACAAATTCTACGGCATCGAGCTTAATCATGTACCCCGCCGGTACAACGAGGAAGCGAGACGAGCCGGCAAAGATAGCGTCCGGGCGGATCACCATTCCCCCGAATATTTTTGCGCGCGACATCGCGCAGCCCTCGGTCACCTTCGAGCCCTACCCCTCGAGCGACGGCGGACCCTCGGGGGCTCCCTCGAATCCAGCGGGTGCAGAACCCATGGAAGAGGACCCCTCGAACGAGGCGTACGTGCTCTCCCTTCTCGAGGGGTACGGCTCCCACGAGGTCGAGGCGATGGATATAGAGCCGGCTCTCGTCCAAGCGGATTGGCGGGAGAAGTACACCGCCCGGATCGCTCGAGGGGAACTCCCCGCGGATCGGGCCGCGGCCGGGCGCATCGCCGGGATGGCCAAATCCTTCGCCCTCGTCGACGGTGAGGCCGTACAAGCGCGCCGCGTCGAGGCATCCTCCAGCGGTGTATACCCATCCCCGAGGGGCGCGAGCTCCTACGGGACATCCACGCGGGAATCTGTGGCCACCACGCCGCGCCACGCACCCTCGTTGGCAACGCATTCCGCCAGGGCTTCTATTGGCCTACCGCGGTCGCGGACGCCAACGAAATTGTACGCACTGCGAAGGGGTGCCGATTTACGCCCGCAAATCCAACTTGCCCACTCACGCCACCGCAAACGATCCCCGTAACATGGCCGTTCGCTGTGTGGGGGTTGGACATCGTCGGGCCCCTGCGGAAGGCGCCCGGGGGCTTCACCCACCCTGCGGTTGCAATTGACAAGTTCTCCAAGTGGGTGGAGGTGCGCCCCATCACGAATTTGAGGGCTGAACAGGCGGTCACGTTCTTCACCGACATCGTCTACCGCTTTGGAGTGCCAAACTCCATCATCACAGACAACGGGTCCCGAGTTCACGGCGGAAGTTCTTGGAGTTCGCGACAAGTTCCACATCCGCGTGGATTGGGCAGTGTGGCACACCCACGGACCAACGGCCAAGTGGAACGTGCCAACGGCATGATTCTACGGGGCCTCAAGCCCGGAATTTTCGACCGGCTCAACAAATGCGGCCGAAAATGGCTTCAAGAACTACCGGCGGTCGTGTGGAGCCTAAGGACCACCCCAAGCGAGCCACGGGTTCACACCGTTTTTCCTAGTTCATGGCGCGGAGGCCGTCCTCCCCACGGATGCGGAATACGGGTCGCCCAAGGTTCGAGGCTACAACGAGGATGCTAACCGGCGAGCCCGCGAGGACTCGCCCGGATCGGTGGACGAAGTACGCCTCGTGGCGTTGATGCACTCCGCAAGATATCAACGGTCCTACGGCGCTACCAAGCACGCAAGGTACGTCGGAGGGATTTCAGCGAGGGGGACTTGGTCCTAAGGCTACGCCAAGATAACCGAGGGCGCCACAAGCTATCGCCCCCATGGGAGGGACCCTACGTCGTGGTGAAGGTGCTCAAACCGGGCACATATAAGCTGGCCAACGAGGACGGCGAAGAACTCACCAACGCTTGGAACATCCAACAGCTACGTCGCTTCTACCCTTAGCTAGGATTTCCAAGTATTTTCTGTTGTAAAAACGCACGGCCAACGCCCCAGTTGGTGTCACCTATGTAAATACTCCAAGTCTAATAAAAGGGCAACTCGGCTTTCCCCTGAAACCCAAGTTACCCTCGGGGGCTATTGCGGGGGGGGGGGCATCCCCCCCCCCCCCCAAAATGGTCCCATTTTTCGCGCAAAAATAAAAAACGATTCACACGCGCTAAGTTTGTTTCCTACTTCAACCTCGAGCCATGATTCGAACAGGGCGCGGGGTGGCACGGCGGAAGGAGCGTGCGAGCCAGAGACAGCCTACGCCGCGTGGCTATGGCCCGTCTCTCTCGCCTCCAACCCAGCGGGCCCCCTGCGAAAAACGAACTCCCCTAACTAGAATCTACTCAGGAAGAAGGAGAAACAAAAGGCGTAATAAGCAAACAACTTCGTTTACGACAATCGCTTATGTTCACGAGACGACTTGTTTATTTACAAAAGGCCACGAGGCCGGAATTCGATACACATAAACAAAAAACGGGACCGGCGCCCGGATGCTTTCGGGCGGGTGGAGCAGCGGCATCGGCGGAGTCCGGAAGAGGAATTCTTCGAAGGCCTCGGCGAGCGACCCGGCGGCGTCGGCGGCAAGCGCGTCCGCGCGCCTCCATGGCCACCTCGTCCTCGACACCCTCGGGCACAATATAACCCTCCGCGGCGCCTCGAGGTTGACCTCGTAGTGGGATCGCACCACTCCGAGGGCCTTCCGACGCCCAAGTGCAACGCCCGCCGCATCCGCTCCGTGACGTGGCCGCCGAGGGCGCGCGGGCGGGCGGCCGCCGAGCCGCGGCCTGGGCCTCGCCTTCCTCGACGACACGGCAGGTCTCGAGGGCCGCGTCACGCAGCTCCCCTGCGCCGGCCACCTCCTCGGAGGAGTTGTAGGAAACCCGCGGGGCCTCGGCCGCCGGCCCGACCTTGCCCCAAGGGCGTGCGCAAGCACGGAATCAACAAGACGACAAGAAATCAGAAAGGGGGAAACGAACCCTCTAAAGCAAGAACTAACAAGCAGGGTCAAACAATAACTCACCCTCGACTTGTTTCCTCTCCCGGATCGAGGTCGCGGCGCGCGGACTCGAGCGCCAACTCGAGGCGGCCGGGACGGCCTCACCCCCGCTCGCGGAGAGCCGGCTCCGGGCGGCGTTGCGATGCCGAGTGCGCGCGCCTCGTCCTCAACCGTGGAGAATGCGGCGTTCGCTCCTCCAACGATTTCTCCGCCGCTTCGCGAGCAATGCGCTCCCGCTCCCGGCGCCGTTCGGGCGTCGCCAAGGGCGCCCTGCTCCCCGCCGGAGACGCCCCTCGGCCCCCGGCGGGCGATGCGCTCTCCGCCGGAGGCTGCTCCTCGGCGGCGACGAGGGCCGCGGCCTTGGCATCGAGGGCGGCCCTCGGGTCGTTGGCCTCCTTGGCGCGCGCGCTCCAACCCGCGCGCCCGCTCCCTCGGCTGGCGGCTGCTGCGCCCGCGCCCCCTCGAGCGACGAGCGGAGCTCCCGGGTTTCGGCGCGAGCGGCCAGCCCACCTCCGCCTCCCGGTTGGCGGCCAGCGTCCGCGTCTTGTCCAGGTCCTCGCGCGCGTTCCACAGCGCCTCGTCGCGATCGACGAGGGCTGCGCGGATCCGCTCGAGACTCGAGTGACGCGCCGTGTCCTGCCTCGAGCTCTCGGGGAGCACGTCGCACCACGCCATCGCCCGTACACCCGGCCCGGTCCGCGGCGTCCCGAGAGCATCCGCAAGCGCGTCGAAAGCGCTGCATCGCTCCCGGAGCTGGCGGGCCTCGGCGTTCACCTGGTCGAACGCGTCGTACTTCTCATGGGCGCGGCGCTCGAGCTCCTGGCATCCACACATCGAATCTCGTAAGTGCCAAGGCTTGAATGCAGCACGCGAAAACGAAAAAAGGAAGAGAGAGACGAGCAACCGTGGCTCACCCGGAAGACGATCCGGGCCGGGCCGCCGTGGACCCGCGGCGCCTCGTTTAACGCGCGGTTGAGCGTGGCGCCGTGGCTCGGAGCTCGCCCCGGAGCTCTGCTCCCCCCCCGGCGTCGGCGAACGCGGGGGATCCTCCACGGCCCCCCCCCCCCACCCGGGCGGGGCGGCCGGCGTGGGAGGACGAGGCCTCGGCACCGTGCCCTCGACCCCCACCGCCGGGTGACCCTCGCGCCGCCTCACGAGGGCCCCCTCCCCGGGGCTCGGGGGAGTTCGTGGGCCGGTGGCCCGGCCGGTTCCACCCGGGCGGCGGGGAGTCATCCGAGAGCTCCACCACCTCCGCCCGGAGACCGCCGGCGGGCGGAGCCGCTTGCGCCGCCTCCGCCGGCACCTCCCCGCGCCGCCACGGCCACGGGCGCTGTTGTGGCGCCGTGACCGCCGCCTCCGGCCGGTGCCGCCGCATGCGCGGGCGCTCCCGCAAGTTGCGCCCGCTCCACCTCCTCCGCCGGTGGTCGCCACCGCGCGGCCGCACCTCCTCCGTGGCCGCCGGCCGCGCCCGTGCCTCCGTAGCGGCCGGCACCGGCCGCCCCCGGCGACCTGCGGCCCGCGCGCGCGGCGGGCCGATCCGCCGGCCGAGGCCTCGAGGCCCCGGCCCCCGGCCTTGAGAGCCCGTGCCCGCCGCCGCGCTCGTCCCCGGGCGCGATCCCCTCGACGAACGCCGCCGGGTGGGGATCGACACGTCCGTCCTCGGCACCTTGGCCGGTGCAAGAGGAGGAACGGTTGGCACCGCCCTGCGCGGACACGAATGGAGGATTAGAGCATCTAATCACCGGCACACTAAAACCAAACGAAGGAAGACGGGCTCCTTACCTCGCGGAGGAAAAGGCCCGCTTCCTTTTCCTCGAGGCCTCGACGAGGCCGGCGCGGCGGCCGCGCCCGCCGCAACGCCTCCCCGACGGCGCCGCCGCACGCACGGGCACGCCCGCCCCGCACGCGGCGCGCCCGATGCCGCACCCCCCGACGACGCCACCGCGCGCGGAGGCACGCTCGCCCCGCGCGCGGTCGCGCCCGCCGACGCGCCCCTTGACGACGACGCCGCGCGCGCGCGACGCGCTCCCTCAACGCGCGAGGCACGCTCGACGCGCGCGCGCGGCGCGTGCGCCGCGCGTGCCTCCGTGGCACGCGCGCGGCACCCCCGCGCGCGCGTGCCGCTCCCGACGATGATCGCCGGCGGCGGGCGCCGGTGCGCCCGCCCCGGCGAGGCCGCCCGACGCCGCACGGGTTCCGGCGACGGGGGCGCGGCCGCCACCCGTCCGAGGGGCCCTCTCCCTCGGACTCTTCCTCCTCGTCTGCTCCGAGGACGAGGGCTCCCTCGATATCCGGGGAGGAGAGCCCCGGCTCCTCGCGCCGCCGCGTACTCCGCGGACCGTTGGTCGCGGCGCGCTTGGCGACGCCCTCGGCGTGCTCCCTCTTGCGCGCCGCCCGCTCCTGCTCGCTCCCGGCCGCGCCGCCCGGCCGAGCGCACGGGAGTCGGGGGGTGGGTGGAACGGACTTGGCAACGTTGAACTCCACCGACCGCGCGCAAGAGCGACAATGGCGCGTCAGGAGACGGAAGCAAGAACAAGGACTAAAACAAAATCAAAAACCACACTCACCAACGGGCCGGTGGGGAGCATCTCGATGTCCCACGGGGTCCGACCCGCAGGTGGCGGCGTCCGAGTGTCGACGGCGCTCCGCGCCGGGTGAGCGCGTACGGCGGCTCCGGCGGCGTCGGGAGCATCCGCGACCTCGCCGGGTCGACGGGGTTGGCCGCCTCCGTCATCTCGAAGATGCGAGAGGGGCCTCGCATCGAGGCACGACCCGCCGATGATGGAGGAAGGCGAGGACGCTCATCGCGTTGAGCCCGAGCTTCGCCGGCCGCCGCCGGCGGCGAGGGCGGACTCTTGCCGCGCCCGATGTTGGGGCCGCTAGACAACCCGTAGCCCCGGGAGTCCGGCCTCTTCTTGAACACCGGCCGGTGTAGGGAGGGGAGGCGGGCTCGGCGTTACGCGGGTAAAACCATCCCCGCTCCCCGGCGGCGTTGTTCGTCGTCATGGTGCAGGGGATGTAGAAATCCTTGAGCTGCCCCCGCAGGGCAAGCGACATCCCGCCGGCACGCACCGCGCGGCGGGTCCTCGGCTCCGACGTGGGCTGCGTGATGAGCTCCCCGCGGAAGAGGTGTACCCGAAGCTCCCAATTGGGCGGGATCCCCGGGTACCCTTCGCAGACGCCCACGAATGTGGCCGCCTGCGAGATCGCGTTGGGGGCGAAATTGTGCAGCTCCACTCCGTAGTGGTGGCACAACGCCCGCATGAAGGTGCTCGCGCGCGCGTTGAAGCCGCGCTCGTGGTAGCGGAGGAAGCTCACCACGTAGCCCTCCGGCGGGTTGGGCTCGTGGTGCGTCGCCGGCGGCACGATCCACTCCGCCGGGCGCCCTTCTTCGTTGGCCGACGGTGGCCGGCGGCGACCGGCTCGCCAAGCGCGGCGGGGTCACCGTCGACTTCTCCCGGGCGTACGGCTCCGGGATCCTAATGGGAAGGCGAGGCGGTGCCATGAGGGGGGGGACGAACGAACGCGAAGGCGGAGGACAAGGAAACGAGGAAAAAGCTCGAGCGGCGAGCCCGCGCGGCGGCGAGAGCGAGGCGAAGGCGAAGGGACGGGGGGACCGAAAGTGGTAAGGTGCCAAGGTAAAAAACCGCCGTCCACACCTCCCCCGCGGTTTTATAGACCGACGGGCGAGCTCTCCGGAGCGGACGCCCCGCCGGCATTAACTTGCGGGGAATCTTTCCATCGCGTTGACGGGTGGGCCCCACCACGACCGCGGCGGCTCTAACACTTGCGGGCGGGTCATCATTTCGGCGAGACCGGCCGCGACCGAGGCGAAACCGTCACGTCCGCCCGCCGCGCCGCCCCACTACGCGCGCGCGCGCGCGCGCGAGCGCCTAAAAAGGCGTGCCCGCGCTCGTAAAACCGCGGCCACGACCGCAAGGCAATTAAATGCCCGGGCCCCTTGCCAAGCAAGGAGAGCCCTCGAGCGAGGCGAACCCTCGGCTCGAAACAAAGGCGACCCTCGATGGGATGTCAGCGTGAGAGGGTCGCCGGGACTCGCTCGACGTAGAGCAGGCAACCGCGGGCACCCATGCCACGAAGAACCCTCGAGCGGCATGACCCTCAACTCGAGACAAAGGCGACCCTCGATGGGATGCCAGCGTGAGAGGGTCGCCGGGACCTCGCTCGACGTAGAGTAGGCAACCGCGAGCACCCATGCCACGTAGAACCCTCGAGCGGCATGACCCTCAACTCGAGATAATGTCAACCCTCTAAAAGAAGGCACGCGCGTAAGAGACTCGCCCAGGTCACGCTTGAAATAGAGCGACACCGAAAGCACTCATGCCGCGCCGTGCCACCAACCAGCACCTCGAGGGTCGGCACGCCCAGACCCCTCGACGGCCGCAAACGTGAAAAGACGGGGCTAGCCAAGGCACGGCCCCGCACGGCCTTACTGATCAGAGGTTCGAAGCCTGACCCTCGACGGGTTCGAACAGGCGCCCCAGATCACAGAGTTAGGGACGACGAGGGCACGCGCATTCGAGCCGTTCCTCGAGCCCGTCGGCTCGAGGGTGCCCCACATGTCGTGTTCGAGAGCCAGCGAGGGCAGCTAGCCGGGGGGATCCCACCGAGGGAGAGCTTCCGCGCCCTCGGTCCCCTAGCGAACGGGACCGAGCCCCACCCTAGCAAACCCACGCAAGCGCTTCCATGGACGTGTCTCCGGACCGCGCGGCCTACCCCTTATCGAACGGGGCATGGACGTCCACTTGAACCACCCGCTAGCGGCTCGATGAGGAATCCGCGATTCGCGACCCGCTCGATGGGAGTCGTGGAAACCTCACCCTCCGTCCCGCGGAGGGACGGCGAGGGCGCGTTAAGAAACAAGTCGTCAGGCTCGACCCGATCGCCTCGAACGGGCCAAGGCTCGGGGGCTTGACGCACGGCTACACCTCCTTGAAGTTGCACCCGCCGGAGACAGTGACAGGGGAGCGTGCACCCCCGATGCCGGGCGAAATACCGCCGATGCCGGTTGGCATATGTGCCACGCCTTTCGACCAAATTGCTCGCGGTTAACCCCTGCGCGGGAGAGCCCACACTCTGCGGGGGCTTCGAGGCTAGACCCGCCGGGTCCGCCGACGCGGCCCCACGGAAAGCGTTCGCAAACAAGGAGGGAAGAACGTCCTATCGGTAGGTTCCGGCATCCGCGGGAGCCTCAATGGCAAACCCGCGGATGCTCGGGGGCTACTTGTCGGGGACCGCCCTAGGGGGTCCCCTTAAACAATGGGGGAACCCTCACTTAAATCCCCGCATCGAAATAAGCTAAGCCTAACCATGCGGAAAACTAACCATGCGGGACTTGGCCCATGCGGCGGGACTCCGGAGGCCCACCAAGACGGCCCGTGCGGGAAGACCCCTCGAGCGAGGCTCCGCCTCGCCCGAGGGCACGCTCCTCCTCGAGCGGGCTCCGCCCCGTTCGAGGGGCAACCCCCCCTCCTCGAACGGACTCCGCCCCGTTCGAGGGGCGACCCTTCCCTCGAGCGGTCCCGCCCCGCTCGAGGGGCACGCTCCCCCTCGAGCGAGTCCCGTCTCGCTCGAGGGTCCGCTCCCGCCCTCGGCCGGGGCCCACCACGCTCACGGGCGCCCCGCACGCGTGCGCCGCCCCGTACTTGGGCATTTAACGCCACGACGCCGCGGACGGCGCCATCATGCGCCGGGGCTCACGCCCGGTGCCGCCGCACCAACTCCCCAGGGAGGAGCCCATCCCCGCCACCGTGGGATGGACCGTGCGGTACGGCCGGTGTCGGTCCCGTGACACCGTGCGCCCACTCTTGTACGGCTAACGCGCCCGACCTTCGAAAAGGGCCGGGCGCACCCTCGATTCCACTTTCCCCGTGACCCCGCGGGTTAGGTAAGGGGCGCTAGGCGGGTGGATGGCCATCCCGGCCACCGCGCGCGCGCGGCCGCCGTACCCCACGCATGCGGGCGCACGCCCGACTCCGCGGCGCACGCCGGGCACCTGCAGCAACCACTCCACTACCGCGAGCTCATTGGGAAGGAACGCCGTTCGCCCGCTCCCCGTACCCCGTACCGGCCCGTCATCGCACCTCCCTCGAAGCCTATCAGAGGACGCCATCGCCATCTGCCGCCTCCTACCCTCGAACCGCCACTGTTTGGGTACAAGGTAGGCCATCATGGCCGGATCACAGCAAAGATCGACCGGACGGCCGCCCACTCTACACCGTAGCGCGACGTGCTCCCTCACGTAGCTAGGTAGCGCGGCGTGCATGTAACTCGCCGCCCCCTTGGCCTATAAAAGGGGAGGCGAGCCCCCAGCCGCGGGGGAGACGAGGTTCGGAGGAACGAGATCGGTTGGACACAACACACCGTACACTCACTCTCTCATCCTCCCACAACATCTTCAACCACTCTCACGGGGGACTTGGAAGCCACGCTTCCTCTCCCGCCTTGCTTGTATTTGCCCCACTACAAGCACCCCGGGTGCCGAGCAATATAGTGCCACGAGCACGCCACCGCTTCTTTGGACGTACGGCCCCCTCGGCGGGAACCGAGGATAAAACCTTGTGTCATTTGTTGCTTGGCATCGACCATTGAGGGATAGACCTAGGCGTTATCTATCGGTTAGTGTCGGGACCATATTCCGCACCGACACATAGGTTCAAAAAGATAATGCGAGAGGGGGAAGCCACTTGCCTTCCTCTACAAGCCGGGTAAAATTTTCCTCGAAAACGGGCTCTTCCCCGATCGCCTCCGATGGGGAGCTCGGACGAAACGAGCACGATATCTACGAGTCAAACATGAACAACAAACAATAAATAAACAGTACACCAAACAGTAACAAAACTGGTAAACTTGCTGTTTAATAATTCTACTCGTCAAGACGATCATTTCGGTATATAAAACGCTAAATTCGGAGTTAAAACGAGAAAGATATGATTAAAACAAGATACGGGACTATCCACGCGGTAAAACTAAATTTACGAGCCTTTTATAAATAAAACCAGGGGCTAAAACATAATTTTATATAAAAACTAAGGGGTTAAGATGCTAAAACTCAAAGAAAGGGCCTGCGGTGGAATTATACGGGGTAGACGGGGGCTAGTTTACAAGTTTCGGGACCTAACCTGTAAAGATCTTGAAAGGTGGAAGGACCGGCATGTTAAATCGAATTAGTCGGGGTCTCTTTAACAAAATCGCGCAACGCCGCGCCGTGGATCTAGAACCCAACGGTCGCCGACGTGCGCGTGCACCGTGGACCACGCCGTGAGCTCGGCTCACGGGTCCACGCGTGAACCGCCCCTTTAAACACGAAGGGGTATGCGATCGGAGCCGCTCGTGCAAGATCTCGGCCCCGGACGCACGCGTGCGGGATGCGGCGGCAACGTCGCCGGAGTGCGGCGGCGCGCAGCGGGAGCTCGCCGGCGTTGCGCCTGGGCGGCGTTCCCGGCCACTAACACGACCACAGGCTAGCACAAAACATAGAGGGGACGCATGCGCACGTGACCGAGGGGTCGGGGGGGCGATCGTGCCTCGCCAGCGGCCGGCGCCGGAAGGGGGCGAGCTAGGGCCGGATGAAAAACTCGAAGCTTGCAAACTCACTCGAACTCGCTCATTAGTAGCTCCGCTCGGCTCGGCTCGGCTCGTTAGAATTTTTAAACCAGCCGAGCTTAGGTTTTAGCTCGGTCGTATAACGAGCCGGCTCGAGCCGGCTCGCGAGCCGCTCGCGAGCCAAAATGAGCCAACCTTAATTAATAATCCAACAAAATACATTATCGCCTCCTTGGTACAAGGCCACAATCCACACCCACAAAGGAACCGAAGTCCACAATGTTGATGGTGACGGTGAGTTTGTGGAGTTTCCAACCTATATGGTGGGAAGCATAAGTGTGGATTGGATATTACTACAAGCACTCTTTGTATAGTAAAAATATTTTTTGCCACTTCACTAAAATAATTTACTATTTGTGTATAGGCTATAAGTTTATCTCTTACAAGGAAAGGTCGAAAGGGAGACATGAAGTGGAGTGTTGCGGCATGGAGAGTGTTTTAATTTGCTCTTAGATGAACTAAAATAATGATTTTTAGCATGCATCGCATGGAGTTTTGCAATTGGGTGAACTTAATGTAGATGATTGATTTAATGCTCAGATTGATTATATTTTTATATGTGCTTTGTTTCTTTTTATTTTTGTTGTTGGAACTTATATATAGACTAAGTTATAGTATATTTCAAGATGCGATGATTTGGTCGGATTTTAAATGAGCTAGCTCACGAGCCGGCTCAAGCTTTTAAACGAGCCGAGCCGAGCTAGGCTTTCGGCTCGGTATCTTAATGAGCCATAACGAGTCGAGCCGTAATGAGCCGAGCCATAACGAGCCGAGCCGATAACGAGCCGAGCCGGCTCGATATCCACCCCTAGGCGGAGCGGCCGCTCCGGCGAGCTCGTGAGCACGCGGTTGCGCACAAAAGGAAGGGGAAGCGGTGGGGTTATTGCTCACCGTGGCGTGCGGAACCTCGAAGCAACGGCGGGAGCGGAAAGAGAAGCGAAGGAGCGGGCCCGCGTCAACGGCGATCCGGCGGCGCTCCGGCGGACGGTGAAGGAGCTCCGAGAGGCGTCAAGGACGTGAACCTCCGGCGGCACGTGCTTGATAAGCCCCCGGTGAATCCAAGAAGAAAGAAAGAAGGGTGGCGGAGGTTGTCCTTCACCCGGCGGCGACGAATTCACGACGGCGGCGGCGGGGAACCCGAGGTGGCTATCTTTGGGGAATTGATGCTCGAGCGCGAGGAGTAGTGTGCTTGCGGGTGCAAAGGGAGGCGCGGGGAGTTCGAGCGCGTGCTTAAATAGCAGCAGGGAGATAAGGGAGAGGAGGTGGAAGGGGAGATCATCGGCCGGCGTCCTTGCCATTGATGGCCGGCGGGCGATCCGGCACGATTGGCAAAAGAGAGGGGAAACGACAAGGAAACAGAGGGGAAATTGATTGGGAGAGTTATTGCCTTAATTGGCTTGTTCAAGCAGCAGGAGGAAAGGAAGGGAGACGGCGGGAATCGCGGCTGCGGCGGCAGGCCGGCGAGGCAGAGAAGAAGAAGAAAGGAAGGGGGAGGGAGCAAGCTGACCGGTGGGACCGAGCCGTCAGCGAGAACAAAGAAAAGGAAAAAGAGAGAGAGAGCGCGGACCGGCGCGGGGAAAGGCTGGCGGGCTGCTGGGCCGCTTGGGCCGAAAGGTAAGAAGGGTTTGCTTTCTTTTTTTCTTTTCTTTTTTTTCAAACTCCTTTTAAAACAACTTTTCTTTTCAAATTCAAACCAAATTCTTTCAAACTTTTTCTCAAAAATTTTATAAACTTTTTAGAAGCCACACAAGCAACCAAAAACCATGCAAGCCAACTGATGATGCACAATCACTTGTTGTTTCTACATTTATTAAATTATGTTTAATATTTTAGAGCTCAATTTTAAATGGCAAATTTAAATTTTAAATCCTTAAGGCTAATTAACAGTTGCTAGGTAATTTTTAGTGATGGAATTTTAGGCTGTCACAACCAACCAAGAATAGATCAATCCACCGCATGATATACTCTAAACATGGAAGGATAAAAACATACATTATTTAAAACAAACTCATGAACATGTTTCACTCGTAAGGGGACTACCGAATATGGCTGTACAGCCGAATCGGATTCCGTGAAGAAGGAACAAACATTGACATGGATGATAAAGATCAACAAGCTTGAACCCACAACACGTGATAATCTAGATTGATCTAAATTCGGCTATAGAGAACGCATAACCCGCTTACCACGTCAAGCCAAAGATTTGAGCATGCAACACGTGGATCACAAACAAAATAGAGCCGAATCTAATCAATCTAAATTGGGCAATAAGTGTGTTACATGAATTAAACACAAAAAAGTACAATTCAAAGCAACACATGATAACTTAATGAATCTATTAGATCTTGCCAAATCTAATAGAGCCGATAACTAGCTCCAAGCTAGATCTTAGCCTACCGCGTGACTCATGATCCAACAAGGAAACCATCTTGAACCAAGCTTAAATCCACCGCATGATACTAAGCATGGTAACAAGACTACTTGCATCACGATCTAAATCTACCGCATGATACTAGACATGATACAAGGTTGCCGGTACTTACGGAGGTCGACGGATCGATGACTCCTCTCGAAGAACTCGACGACACGACTAGAAGGACTCGAAAGTTGGCACGGGGCCGGTTTGTTGTGAAATTGTTCGATGCCTATTACAAACACTAAAGGTTTATATTTATACCCTGGTTCTAACATGACTCCTAGTCGACCACGGTTACAATTTATTACCTAAAATCAACACCATGGCGTCATGTTCGTCTCGTATCCATCATCAACTCATCTCCTTCTTTGTATCCAATCCACGTCATCACGCGCTCCCGAATGCTTCCGCTTTCATCCGTGGAACAGCTCTCCTACCGAATGACGATGTACTCCCGACCGCAGACGCTTCTGCCGAATGCTTTGAGGAAAACCTCCTACCGAATGGTATTCTTCTGCCAAATTCGGCTCACATGTCAGCCTATTCCTTGTACCAATTTTTGGTGTTAACAGAAGCAAAGCAAGCGGCGACGGTGATGCATTATTCACGCGTGGTGGGTGCAGCGTATCGCTAGATCTCGAGGGCGCATTAGCGCCGACACATTGGGGATGATGGGGGCTCTCTCGTCCGTCGTCCCGGAGACGAGACAACTTGAGACGTCCAGGAAACAGGGGGGCTATCTATATACATGCTTTTGATTTCAGTTTTGATTTGTTGTGACCATATCTCCATCCAATAGTATCATATATCCAACAGCTTAGTGCTCTTCTCCCCTAGCATTTAGGATTGATCTGCTATACTGACTTGTCTAGGGTTTTTGAATCCGTGCCTTCTAAATGATTTGGTTTCGTTTGGGTTGGAATATGGTTAGCAGTACTGAAAATAGAACACGATCCACATTTGATTTTGGTTCGGATACTAATATAGTCTATTAGAGCAGTTTCTCTCACCAGTATTACACATCAGAGCTTTAGTTGTGTAAACTATACATACATTGGACATTTTAGACTGAAACATACTGACTATGTATACTAGTTAGGAATCACTTCAATAAATCTAGTTAACTCAGCAATAATGGCAGACTAAATTGTGTGTAGAAATGGTGCAGACCTGGCAAACATTCTTATCTCATTCTAATTCACCAGTAACAAAGCGTGGACATTTTTTTCATTCATATAGCAATAAGAAGTGGTTATCCAGATGTTGGTAAAGCTATTGCATGCTTGTTATTTTGGGGATCTAAGAAGGTATACATTCTTAGCACGTGGCTTATGTTTCTACAGCAGAAATGGCAATTCCATTTACGACAGCGTTCTCATGATTAGCTTTAAACTAATCATATGTTGATTCTAGTTGATCCATTGACAGAATGGCAGGCAAGTATTGTTTAATTTTACCATATAATTTACTTTGATGGTAAATAAAGTGACAATGATTTTGTATCATGTGAATTTTTACTATGATTCAGATTTAGTATTTTTACCTGAAAATGACTATATAGTGTTGCTATAATTGTAAGTGGCAGTTATATCTAGCTGGCTGCATCATATTATTTCCACCCTTGGATTATTTACCACCGTTTTAGACCTTATAATGTTATTTCGTTTTACTTTCTCTTATTACTGTTAATATGATGCAATATTCATATTACTATTGATATTCTTATTACACAACATATTATTATTTCCAATGGATTAGACCTTATAATGTTACATCTATTACTTTCTCTTATTACTATTGATTTATGTGTGCTTAAAAATAAAAAACAAATAAACAGTGTTGGTGATTTCATATTTAACAAAGGAGGTAACTTGTCACTATTTAAGTGATTTATACACGAGATAGTAAGTAACTTGCCATTAATTTTGATAAAATAGAGGTAACTTTTCTCAACATTTTAATTAACGGAAGTAACTTGACACTATTTATATGAATTAGGAAGTAACTTTTTGAATACTTTAGTGAACTGAGGAACAACATAGAAAGTAACCTTCTGAGTATTTTAGTAAACTGAGTAACTTGAAAATATTTATGTGGATGAGGAAATAACTTTTATCAATAGTTTGCATGTGAAAAGGTAACTTGCCTCTAATCTACGCAACATAGGAGGTAACTTTGGCATGACATGCGTTGCAGTGAGTTGTAAGGTAAAATAAGCAACACAGGCTATGTCGGTTTTTAGTTCAGGTCTTTGCTATGAGTGCACAGCTTCAATGCGCCGAAGTGAAGAGCATTTTTTAGTTCACAATGGAACTTGTAGTACATTTGAAGATGCTAATATCATGTATATAGTGATCAATTAGTTCTGTAGGATATGCAGCACTATATAGTTCATGTATGTAGTGATTAAATATTTGCTTGAATCTATGATGACCTTGAGAAGTAACTTCTCAGTACGCTTGGGTCTATCTCAAATGACATAATTCCTAATTTTTCACTAATTTTTGCAGGTGCCACTAAGGCATTGTTAGTGCCAAAAGTCTTCATCAACTTATGACCATTTCCCATTAAAGGAAGTAACTGTAACCGATTTTACATGACTTACTAAGTAACTCGTGATTAATAACCAATTTTAAGTGACTTAGTAAGTAACTCATGATTAATATAAATGATACATGAAGTAACTTTCCTTTATTTGCATTGCACAATATGACGTTGTCGCTGATTTATACAAAATTTAGGATGTGATTAATCATTGTTTACCAGGTCAACAATAAAAGGATTCAGATACCCAAGAGTGAGTACTCTTTTTTCTAGTTTCATGAAAAAAATATGATCCTGCTCTTGATCAGTCCATTTCTACAACCTTGGATTTACTCATTTACATCATATAGGAGGTAACTTGTCCTTTATTTGAAATACGTAGGAAGTAACTAATTATTTATTGACATGAGCTAGGAAGTATCTTATCCCTGATTTCACACAGAGGAAGGACCTAATCATTGATTCATATCAGATAGGAAGCAACTTGTCCCTTATTGGGAACACATAGGAAATAAATAATCATTGATTTACATGAGATAGGAAGTAACATGTAGGAAGTAACTAATCATTTGTTGACATGAGCTAGGAAGTATCTTATCCCTGATTTGACACATAGGAAGTACCTAACCATTTGTTTATGTCATATAGGAAGTAACTTGTCCCTTGTTTGGAACACATAGGAAGTACCTAATCACTAATTTACATGAGATAGGAAGTAACTTCTCCATGATTTGAAACACATATAAAGTAGCTAGTCATTGATTCAGATGACATAACAAGTAAACTGTGTTAGATATTTTTTGTTGTAATTCACACATTTTTTACATGATACTAACATTTATATTGATTCAAATTACTTTTTTTCTACAAAGTCAAACAATCTATGACTCAAACTATTACTTGTTTTTTTGTACCTGAGAAGATCAGAAGGATCCCATATGCCCAAGATGCAGGACTTATTTTTTCTTGTTGCAGTTAAGAGATTATGCAGAGTTCATCAAGTCCACCGATGGGGGGAAGGCAGATGCAAGTAGTGTTTTAACTTGTTGTATAGGATATGCAAATGCATCACTCGTGCTCTTGTAATTACTAGTTAATTTATCTGAATTATGCACGTCATGTCTTGACCGTGTGCAAGAAGCTTCTTTCTATTGATTGACAAGTACGCATGTATGTAGTAGCCTGTTCTCTTTTTTTTTTTCCATTGGTTGACAAGCATGTTTGTATGTAATAGCTTGCTCTTCCTTGTTGGATGCTTGTATTGTGTGCCACGGAAATTTGGTACTCCAGTGTGTGCAGTAACCATGGCACATTGGCACTTGTAGTGCTGTTTCTAAACTAATTTCGTAAAATAATCAGCTGTGTTTGTGTTTGGGACTAAAAGGATGTAAAACCATACATTATTTTATCTTTACAATGAGATGTTTGTTACTTCTTTTGTTCTGGCCCACATTCCTTTTTTCTTCCTGTATTTTCTTTTGCACCAGATTTGACGGGTCCTCTCGACCACCTTTGTTTTTTTGCACGCAGCTAGCTGGAAGTCTGGATTCGAGAACCTGTTCCTTGGATCGTTCTCACATGCACTTTTTTTACCATAAATGGAATAGATGCCAAATAGGGGGCTCTCCACCTCTCCGTCTAGTCTTTTTTTTATATGTTGTTATTATCCTTTTCAATTCATTTTCGTAAATTGTCCATTCGTTGTAGGAGATCACCGCACACATGCACGCCACCATCTCGTGATACCGTGACACTTAGCCATGCTATGCGAAGAACCGTCATTATTGAACATCATAGATTCATAGTATAGAGTATAGACATCGATATCGTAGTGTTGGGATCTACTCCATCCGTTCCGAACTGTAGAATTTTTTTGGCACTCTATATTTATATATTTTGCTACCTACCTAGATATATACAAAATTACAAATTATATATATCTAAATATGTAGCAAAAGTTATGAATCTAAAAATATTAAAACGACCTACAGTTTGAGATGAAGTTAGTACTCGTTACAGTCTTGTAACGTGAGTCAAGATGCACAATAATCGAAGGAGAAGGAGGATGGAGATGATCGTGACGCTCCGATCCATCTAGCTTGCATGCTGAGATCACGCTCATATTGCCCAATGGTAATTAAGTGTCAATTTTAGCGAACGCAGCAACTGAAAATCACGCTCCGACCACTATTAGTTAGCGTTAGGTTGCTACAAAAATACTAGTTAACGTTAGGACATACTACATCCTTGATTAAATATATGATGTTTAGGGTAAGAAAATTAGTTTAAAATAAGCTAGTTACAAATAAGGAGAAGGAGGGGGGGGTACTAGTTACAAATAAGTGGTAGCAAAAATTTCTTTTTCTAGCCTGTTCTTTTTATTATCCTGATTAAACGTCAAGTAATTGTGACAGCAAACACAAGAGGCCGGTTTTGGGTTTCTAGCTATTACCTTTCTTAGTGCTGGTCTTTGATGTAATGGACTACCTTCGGTACGAATATGTGGTATTTTTTATGTTGTCAATTAAACCATTTGTATGTTGTAGATTTTTTTTTGCTTTGTTGAATATAGATCCGCGCATGGTATGCCTTTGTTGATGTTGGTTTTCATATTTTGGTTAGTTCGCACCATTAGCCCCCTGCTCTGTTGAGGTAGGATAAGTTACCAATTTAGCATCTCTATTCCTTTAAATAGCAGAATTGGAGCATCAGCATTTGATTGTTCCATAGTCTGACTTTGTAACATCAAGTAGTGGTAGACAAGGCTGCAAATAATACAGCTTACGCAAATCACCTTTTTCCGTCGAAAGTTAAGTGAGATCTTGGAAGTGTGAAAAAGTTTACACTTATTTTCTCACATTTCTGATGTCCCATACAGACGGTTAACTGCCACATTTTTTTAGATAATGGAACATTGTTCCGGCCTCGACAATTCCGGAATTGTTTGCAGCCATCATACAACTTCACAGGAACAAAGCTGCACCGGAAAGGTATACACCCAACCAAACCGCCCTATGGCGCAGCAACAAACCAACACAGATACATCCTAAACAAGGTACGAGATACATGGCAAACATGAGATCAAAAACACCCGAAACTAAATGCCGATACGCCTTCGAGTATTCCAACCAGACTTATGGAAGATCTCCAACGCCATAGTCTCCAACAACCGGCAACCTTTCTTCAAAATGACCATGCCATCCTCCTTAGACAAGATGGCCCAGCACCTAATCCAGTAGGTTCCTCTAAACATCACCTGCAAAATAGATTTAAATTGTGACTTATGAAACACCAGGTCATTCCTACTGATCCATAAGGCCCAGCAAAAAGCCGCCATCCCAACCAGCACAAGGTTCCTTTGCTTCTTCGAAAAACTTCTAAGCCAAGGACCAAAAAGATGCCCTACGCCAATTGGTTTCTTAATCCCAAAAGTGAAACAAACAATTCCCCACATTAGTCTAGCCATGGGACAATCAAAAAACAAATGTTGGATGGACTCCTGTGCCGCACAAAAGCAACACCTAGTGCACCCCTTCCAACGTCTTTTTACTAAATTATCCTTTGTTAACACCACCCCATTTTTGAGATACCAGAGGAAGATCTTAATCTTCGGGGGAATCTTTGCTTTCCAAGTCCAACAGTTAACCGGAGTTCCGGCCCTCAACACTAAGTCACTATACATATTCTTAACCGAGAAATTCCTACTAGCCGTCCAACGGAAGGAATCCATGTGCTCACTAAGGTTCATCGAAATAACACTGCTCACTAAAGTATTCCATTTATCCCGATTAACCCCATCCAATGTCCTTCTAAAGGAAACATTAAATGGAGTGGTACTGATTACTTGCGCAACTGTCATATTCTTCTTCCTAACCAGGTTATAAAGAGAAGGAAACTTAACCTTGAAAGGTTCTTTACCAATCCAAAGGTCCTCCCAGAACCTAGTCTGGGATCCATCATGAACTTGAAACCTACCTCTCTCAATCACCAAATTTTTAACTTCCATCAATCCTGACCAAAAATGTGAATCTCCTTTCTTTCTCTCTATTTGCGATAAGGTCTTACCCTTAAGGTATTTCTTTTTAAGCCCTTGCTGCCATAGGCCATCTTCATTGAGCAACTTGAAAATCCACTTACTTAGAAGACATTTATTTTGTATATCCAAGTCAATAATGCCCATTCCCCCCACACTCCTTGGCTTGTGAATAATACTCCACTTGGCTAACCTGTATTTCTTCTTATGGTCATCACATTGCCACAAGAACCCTAGACCTATAATAATCCAATTTCTCCAAGACACCTTTAGGTATCCTGAAGAAGGACATCATGAACATGGGCAGGCTAGATAGGACAGAATTGATAAGAACTAATCTACCTCCCGATGATAGCATCTTTCCTTTCCAACTACTCAATTTTTTCTGAAATCTCTCTTCAACCAATCTCCAATCCTTGTTAGCGAGTCGCTTAGGACTCATGGGAATTCCCAAGTACCTGAAAGGAAATCCACCCTCTTTACACCCAAACAGACGAACAAAATCTTCGGATTTATCCCTCGTTTCCCCAAAGCAGAATATCTCACTCTTATGGAAATTGATTTTTAGACCTGACAGTTTCTCAAATGCACTGAGCACTATTTTTAAGCCCTTGGCTTTTTCAAGATCATCATCAATAAACAGGATCGTGTCATCTGCATACTGCAGTATGGATAGACCGTCCTCCACTAAGTGGGGCACCAGCCCATCAATGAAACCCAATCTTTTTGCCCTTTCGATTAACACTGTCAGCATATCTGCCACCAGATTGAAAAGAATAGGCGATAGGGGATCACCCTGCCGTAAACCTTTCCCCGTCTGGAAGAAGTGCCCAAGATCATCATTGACACCTTCACAAAACGCCGCCCTTCGTAACCACATTCTCCATCCATTGGCACCATAACCTTGGAAACCCCCTCATTCTAAGCACTCGTTGAAGGAAGTTCCGATTGACTTTATCATACGCCTTCTCAAAATCTAGTTTGAGAATTAGGCTATTTTGCTTCTTTCAAGAGGGAAATGGTACCTTGTTTGGTTGGTCCCACATAATTTCCTTTCGGCGACAGATTCATATTAATAATCTTAGCCCTTGATCCTGTGGCAAAGCAAATCCACATAACTGAGGAGTCCATACGAAGGCTGCACCTGACACTGAACTTGTTGAGCCCTATTCCATTGTGCTGCTAATAATGGAATTCACTATCTCAATGAACTTTGCTCTTTCTATTTTGACACTCAGCATGTTCATCTCGCTGGTGGCTGGTGCTGATTCGTTATAAGAGAAAAGTATTGTTGTCTAGTGGTTGGTGGCTAATTTGTTCTGAGAGAAAAGTAATGCTGATAAGTGGCGGATAAATCAGACGAACATGCCGACTATCCATAACAGTGGTGCCGTCTTTTTTTTTACAGGGATGACAATGGTTGAGTACTTGGGTTTTGATCAAACCACCAGATAGGAATGTTACTACAGGACACACAACGATTGAAATGTTAAATGGGGTTTTCCTCTCTCTTTTCCACCAAAGGAAAACAACATGGCGGCTCGTGCACGGGCGACAATGGATGGAGCACCATGAATGCAAGCGCGGAAACGATATGCCATGCCGGATTGCTTGCTATGCTATCAACTTGATGGATTCGTCTCCATTCCCACAAACCGACCGACCCAACGAAGCGGAAGCGGTGAGGAAGGGTTTACCTCGGGGAGGTCCTCCATGCGGAAGGAGGCTGACGGAGACCCCAGCGTGCGGGTGCTTCGATGACGCCGCCGTAGCACCGCTCCAGCCTCCTCCGCTTCGTCGCCGTCGCCGCCGCCGCCGGTGCTTCGCCGCTTCCGGAGATCAATTCTACCTACCGGAAGATGCATAAGGATGCGAACTTCCAGCCCACCAAAACCCATCTCAACAACCTTCTTTTTATTTTTTCATCGGCCCGTGCATTAGAAAATGTTTTGACATTTTTCTAGAAAATGTTGAGCCAACATTTTTCAATCAATATTTTTCTGAGAAGAGTTGTATCAACATTTTTCGAGAGAAAACATTAGGCTCAACATTTTTACGGTGCGTTTCATCAACATTTTTCAATATTTTTCATAAAAATGTTGACCAACATTTTCTCAAAATGTTACAACATTTTTCGAGAAAGAATCAACATTTTTCTCTTCTTCCACCTTCGGCCTTCTTCCCCGACCGCTTCCTCCACCTTCCCCTCCGGCCGGCGGCGCACGGCAGCGGTGGCCGCGCGCGCGAGCCTTTGCGTGATGGGGCCGAGCTCGCCGTCCGCCGGCACGTTGGGGGCGCGCGCGCTGCCACGGCCGGCCGGAGGGGAAGGTGGAGGAAGCGGTCGGGGAAGAAGGCCGAAGGTGGAAGAAGAGAAAAATGTTGATTTTTTTTTTTCGAAAAATGTTGTAACATTTTGAGAAAATGTCGGCCGCGGGAGGCCGCAATGGCGAGCCTCGGGACGGCGGCGGCGCACGGGGTGCGGGGGAGGGCCGCGGGGCGAGAGAAGGTGGGTTAGGGTTTAGATGTGGATCGAACGACCGAGGTTGATTACACGAATCTCAAACATTGGAAGGTGGTGGAGAAAAAAAGACTCCCGGAAAATATATAGGAAAAATGTTGAGCCAACATTTTTCAACCAACATTTTTCTGAGAAGAGTTGTATCAACATTTTTCGAGAGAAAACATTAGGCTCAACATTTTTACGGTGCGTTTCATCAACATTTTTCAATATTTTTCATAAAAATGTTGACCAACATTTTCTCAAAATGTTACAACATTTTTCGAAAAAAAAATCAACATTTTTTTCTCTTCTTCCACCTTCGGCCTTCTTCCCCGACCGCTTCCTCCACCTTCCCCTCCGGCCCGGCGGCGCACGA
Source organism: Cenchrus americanus (assembly GCA_947561735.1). Classification (NCBI taxonomy): domain Eukaryota; kingdom Viridiplantae; phylum Streptophyta; class Magnoliopsida; order Poales; family Poaceae; genus Cenchrus; species Cenchrus americanus. Next base: position 51,891,567 of record OX387242.1, read on the forward strand.
CGGCGGTGGCCGGCGGCGCGAGCCTTTGCGTGATGGGGCCGAGCTCGCCGTCCGCCGGCACGTTGGGGGCCGCGCGCGCGCCGCGGCCGGCCGGAGGGGAAGGTGGAGGAAGCGGTCGGGGAAGAAGGCCGAAGGTGGAAGAAGAGAAAAATGTTGATTTTTTTTCTCGAAAAATGTTGTAACATTTTGAGAAAATGTCGGCCGCGGAGGCCGCAACGGCGAGCCTCGGGACGGCGGCGGCGCACGGGGTGCGGGGGAGGGCCGCGGGGCGGAGAGAAAGTGGGTTAGGGTTTAGATGTGGATCGAACGGGCGGGGTTGATTGCACGAATCTCAAACATTGGAGGGTGGTGGAGAAAAAAAAGACTCCCGGAAAATATATAGGATTTCCGGCCGCTTCCTCCGGCCCCTCCTCCAGTCATTGCTGGGCTCGCACGGTGGGCCCTGCAAGCCTGGTCTCTCTAGTTCGCTCTGGCCCAAATACTTACTACGAATGACCCAAAGGTTTAGTAGACTTGGCAGCCCAAGCCCACAGAAAAGCCCTAGCCTTAGCCTCCCCGTCCTCTCTAAAACCTTCTCTCTCGCTCCCACCAGAGCCGCCGGCCGCCGCCACTGCCACCGCCACCGCTACACGCGCGCCCTTTCCGATCAATCTGTGTTACCGCTTCTTGTTCTTGACATGGTTGGTGATTTGCAGTTGCAGATGTATGATTTGTTTCGTCCATTCTTATTCTTGTTTATTTTTTGGGGTTGCATCTGACATATGATGCTGTTTCATTCGGATCTGACCCAACTGCATCCGTATGGGTTGTACTTTACTCACCAACTTTGAATTTTGCACAAAAAAAGAAGAAGAAAATCATTGGGTGATTTATGCACAGACGTCCTATACTGGATCCAAGCATGGTATGGTTTGTATTCTGGTTAGCTCGCACCATTAGCCCCCTGCTCTGTTGAGGTTGGATGCAGGGAAAAATGCGAGCAAAGGGTTTAGATGGGTGCAATATTCATGCACTGGGCAGGGGCTCGATACTTCTGGGGAAACCAGTGATTTCCCAGATCACATCTTCTGTCCACATTGCATCAAATTGCTGCTGTTTCCATTGATGTGTTTCTCGGAATGTTTTGGTGCCTTCTCAATATCATTTTTATTGAGTTTATTAACATGCTGCCTTCTGGTCAAGACTTGAAAGGCGATGTGAGGAGACTGAAACATCTGAATGTTTTCATGTGGATAACGCATAAATGGTCTTCAAAGTTCTCTGATCGCTTGAAAGTTATTTTTATCTTCTTCAGTAGGTTACATTCTTTCATGCATAGCTAGTTTTTGCTTAAGAATAAGCATGCAGACATGCAGTAGATGTGAAGCAAAATGAGGAAGCTATACCATCTGAAGCTAACTGTGCTGTTGATGATTCTTGGATGGTCTTCAAAGTTCTCTGATTGCTTATTGTCTCGTACAGTTGATGCTTGTCTGGTCCAATAGTATTCAAGCTTCTTTTAACTACGTCATCTGAATTTGGTCTTAGTGATGCTCCATGCTTGAGTCAGAGCTGATGTGCAATGGTAATTGAAAAGCAAAATTAGGGGGCCATATGGTTCCCTGATTGCTTCCTTTGCCTACATTTTCTAATCCAAACGTTTTTGAGATGCGAAGAAGTAAGATGAGGAGGTCATATGATCTGAACTGAATGTTGATACATCCATTCATGGTCTTCAAAGTTCACTGATTGCTTCATCTACCAACATGTTACACTGTCTTCAGTGAAAATCGTGCCCATCCTCAGTTTTGTATGTGTTGCTATAGCTAGCATTACAGTATTAATAGTTATGTTGGAGCAAAGCTTTAGTGTTTAAGATGTCAAGTGTAGCAAAATGAGGAGGTTTTATGACCTGAAGTATCTGATGTTGATACATACATGGTCTTCAAAGTTCTCTGATGCTGCTTCCTGTGCATGCATCTCCATCTAAGCTCTTGTAGTTTACACCTTCCCGATTGGTAGTATTGCTGTCATTCTTTTTGCATGAGTTCATTATGAACCAACATGTCATATGCCTACCTAAGGCATCTCATTGTCTCAAGCAAATATGAACTAAGTATGACAGTCTGCTGGACAAGTATATGGTTTTCAAGTAAATATGTCAGCATCCCTATTTTTTTCCCTTTCTGGTAAAGAATGAACAGATTGTACTTAATTGCTCTTAAAAGTGGCTGATATTGCCAACAAATCTGTTTAGAGATCCTATAAAATGTCTAGCTAGTTAACACTTGGTTATATTTGGGAATTGGTTACAGGCTTTGCAACAGACTGCATAAATGAACAGTTCTATATTGGTTTGTTGATTGTTCTGTCATACCCACATCACAATGCCAAAGTATACTGGTGAATTGTTGCATATTGCACCAGGTGTACGAATGTCTTTTTTTAGATATGCATCAGATCAGTGCCTAGAAACAATATTGTACTTCAGAGGAGTTATTTACCCAGGTTATTGACTGATCAGTTCTGTAAGTAGCTACGTTGTTGTAGTCAGTACCCTATGTAATGGGGTAAACATAAACATGTTTGCCAAGTTACATGTTTACATAAGTTGGGATCTTCTCTTCATTATGTTCTTTTCATCAGCAACCTGCACAACTAGTTTGCAAACAACACATCTCAAAGGAATCTTGTCCATTGTGTATCATTTAGCACATGTTCCATCAGCTGCCCTCAATGGAGCTAGCTTAATCAGAGAGTTAGCACGTTAGGAGTGAACATAAACAGCTACAAAAAGACAACTACTCCTCTGTCCCACAAATACTGTTCATATAGCCCTCAAAATTTGTCCCACAAAGACTGTTTAGGCCCTGTTTGGTTCCCATAAGTAGTGTGACTTATAAGTCACCCGACTTATAAGTCACGCCGCTTTAAGTCGATCTGTTTGGTTGCGGTGACTTATAAGTCGGTGGGCTCCACACGGGGTGGTAGAGGAAAAAGTGGAAATAAGTCACTTTAAGTAGGGGTGGAGCTACTTATGCAACTTATAAGTTGGAGCACTTTAAGTCGGGGGCTGTTTGGTTTCACGCGACTTATTTTACACTTTTTGCACTTTAAGTCACCCTACTTTTTATGGGAACCAAACGGGGCCTTAGAGCAACTCGCAGCTAGCCCTGCAAATGGTTTTGGGTGGAATAGGTTTAATAGTTTGGATTTCCCCACAAGCTTATTTGGGCTGGGTGCTAACAGATCAACACCATAAGCGAATTGAATTGGTTTGGGCTTAAGATGTTAACAGTTTGGTGTGGTTTGGTATGACATTGTAACGATTCAGTGTCTAATGGGTTGTAACCGTGGGTTCTCATATGGGTAGTTCATACTTGATAACCACCACCAGCCCACGCAGCTGCCTTGCCTTCTCCCCCCTCCCTCAGTCCCTCTCGTGACACTGTCGCAATCCCGCCGCCGCCAGCACCCCAGCCGCCACCTCCGTGTCGTCCGCTTGTCTCGGAGGCTGGAGTTCCTGGACGTGGAACCGTAGCACCCCACCGGCCGTATCCCTCTGCTATCGGTCATATCTCTACGTGCGCAGCCCCTCAGGGGTGCCGGACGCCGCCAGTCGGCCGACGGGCGGGTCTTTAGCAGGCACTGCCACCACCTGCGGGATGGGGCGCTGGTGCTGACCGCAGTCGGACGAGGCCGGCGAAGCGACGAGCTCTCCATGAAGCTGCCAGAGGATCTGCGCCGCGCGGGGGCCAGCATGGTCTCTTGACGAGATCCGTCGCGGGCGAGCGCGACTGCCACGCGAGCTGCGCCAAGACGCCAGCAGGGCCACCGGGCGAGCTTCGCCAGGAGATCAGCGACTTGTCGAGCAAGATCTGTCACGGGCTGACACGATTGTCGAGGCAGACACCGCAAGGGAGGTCAGCGCGACACCAGGCAAGCTACACCACGGGCCAGCATAGCAGGCCGGCACGTCGCTGTCTGTGCATCTCCCGGCGTCGGTGCTCGGCGAGGTTGTCGGCGTAGTGCTATAAGTCTGTACCCCTGAACTTGGTATAGAACTTCATCCACGCGCATGAGACCCGACACACAGAAGACTAGAAGAGAACTCTTGGATTGCAAGTGGTTTTCAAACAAGTTGTAATCTGTTAGTGACCCATAATTTGGTTTGTTGTTAGCTGAAAAGGCATCTCGGTTTGGTGTGGTGTGGATATAACAGACGGTGGAATGGATTGGTGTGGATTTATTAATTATGTATTCAAGAGATGGATGAGTGTGGATATAATTTGGATCCCAACCCATTTGCGGGGTTACTCGCAGCCTACTTATTTGAGCCCCAACTCAAAAGGTAGGGGTTTGAAGGAAAAAAAAAAGCCCACTCCAGCAAGCTCCCAACTCGGGCACCTAGCACCCAAATCACCCCTATCGGCCCCTTCTCCTGCGGGTGGAGAGAGAGCCCCCTATCCTGTCGTTGGCCGTTGGGAGCTCCCCGCGTCGAGCCAGAAGCCCCGAACCGAGCGACCTCCCGGAGCTCCCACTGTCCGTGCCGCCCACCGCGACACCGCCACGGCTGCCACCCGAAGCTCCCTTGTTGTGGCCGCTCGAAGCTCCCCCACCGTGCCTGTCCGGATCTCGATCCGCCGGCCCTCGAGCTTCACCCGCCAAATCGAGCCCTGAATCGACACCTTCGCGCCCCGAATCGACGCCGACGGCCACGGGCGCCACCTCACGCGGCCATGGGTGAGTCTCGCACGGCCGGAGCTCGAGCTCCCTCCGCCGTCGTTGCCTCCACGCCTGGCCTGCAGGGAATGGGAGGAGATGTGGCGGAGCTCGCGCGGGCGCCGCCTCCACGGCTGTGAGGCAGCTCCGTCGTCGCCTTCGCGACGGCCCCGCCGCGCACGGGGTCGTGGGGCGCTCAAGAGGCCTCTGCGGGGGTTCTCCTCGGTCCTCGCCACCTCTGCGCGACCCTCGACGACCAACACAGGACGATGACGCTCATCTTCGAGGTCCAAGAGCTTCGGCCGCCACTCTGTGCCGCCTGCTTGCTACGCCGGTGCATGTGCAGCCACCTTCGTGCGCTTGGATTTGGGAGAGAGCTCGAGGAAGATAGGAGGGGTGGGTGGGGGAGAGAGGACGTCGGGGGAGGGGAATAAAAATCTTGAGTCCCTGTTGAACCGGTCCCACCTATCATATAAGAGTAGGGGCTTCCAAGTAGGTGCCTTTGCTGGAGTTGGGTGCAAAAATCAGACCCAAGTTGGGGGAGCCCCTACTCAAGAAGCAGGGGGTGTGAAGTAGGGGCTATTGCTGGAGATGCTCTTATATAGCTTACATTAAATGCTCTTCTCATTAAACTAACACCAAGGACCAAGAAAATATTGCATTGAGAAATGCATGGAGCCAATGAAATGCTTAAAGTTCCAATGCATGATTAATTAGGGGCAATAAGGTCATTTTTCATAACTAATAACATGTCTTAAATTTCTCTAAACGAGCAGTCTTTGCGGGACGGAGGGAGTACATCCTTAATTTCAACATTTGTGATTTCTGATTCAATACATAGCATCTCTTGGGAAACAAAATCAATTTTCTGAACAACATACACAACCAACTTGTTTTTGAGATGAGATCGAAGAACCAGTTCCAACGTTGACATAATTTTAACACGGACATAACTTTACTCACATAGAAACAAAACAAACAGTTAGAGCAATACAATACAATGTGTAGAAACAGAACCTCCAAATAAATAAATGCAATTCAGTAGCATACATACTACATACCACTGTCAAGGGGCCTTTGCAACAGTGATCACTTTACCATAGCGTTGTGATACACGGTGAGCCCAATCACGAATTTTGTACTCAGGTATGTATATGTGTAGTGGGTTCTTGTAGTATCGCCTCACCAGTTCGATGGTTACATTCTCAAGCGCACTACCATTTGCCAGAATGCCACACAGCACCTCGACCTCAGGCCGGTAGCACTGGAACCCACTCATGTAGACTGTCTTGAGGCAATTAAGGCGGCACATATGGAAAGAGGCTTCCTCACAATCCCAGCATTGGCTACCACTCGCCACAACATAACACATCTGTTTCCAAAAAGATTGATAAATGACATGTTAATCTGGCTAAAGGAAGAATAGAAAAAAAACGGGGAAAAATATAGAGAGGAAACTACTCACATGCAATTGCAGTGTCTCCAATTGTGGTGCAGAATCCAAATAGTGAGCCAGCAGAAGAAGTCTAGTGTGATTATTTGGATCCATGGTGAAAATAGATATTGTACAAGTCAGGTGCCTCAAATTTAAAAACATGCATGCCGGTCTTGTCAACTTGTGCACCTGAAACATGACCAAAACAAATAAGAAAACATTTACACACCATCTAAACCTGAACTAGAGCAAAGATAATGATAAACAGCCGGTACCTGTGACGACCATAATGGTCCATCTTCCCCCATTTCTGTATGCACGTTTAGCACCTTCGCTGTGGATATACTGGGAATTCCAGTGATGACATGACTCAATGCTCTATTATTGTCATTCTCAATCAATGCGTGAAACTTGAGGGTTACCTCCTCTAGTGTTGGGCAACCATGAAGCACTATTGGAATTACACCACCTCGGTACTCGAAATGAGAAAGATCAGGAACATGAAACTCAACCATCTGGACACATATATTGGAAATTAGCAAACGTCTAAGTTTATCGAATTGGTGTGGTATATTCAGATCAGTTACACCCGAGCAAGCGATGAGCTCCAGGTCCTCAAGACTAGAACAATTTATTAGCAAGCCTGGAAGATCTCCAATTATATGAACACAGTGCAAATGAAGCCTCTTGAGTCTCCTAAAGCCACAAATAACCAAGTTTGTCTCTATAGAAACATTGGTGAGAAACAATGATTGGACAAAAGGGCCATCTTGAGCATCTAAAGCGTCAAGAGGGAAGCGATAAACATTTCTGGTTGGTCGGACATTATTCCTCCTTGGCCACAGGTTCATATCAATAATCTTAGCCTTTGATGTGGTTGCAAAGCGAATCCACCTGTCAATATGATCTGAGGAGTCGTCCCGAAGGTTGCACCTGATGCTGAACTTATTGAGCCCTATCCCACTGTGCTGCTGAATAATAGAATTTACTGTCTCGATGAACACTGTGTTAGATCTTAAGCACTTAACCGAACACAAAACACCAGTAGCTAATCACTTCGGGTAGATACTTAATGATTACAGATAGGAACTCAACCACCTAGATCTAGATCTACTACACCTAAAACAACTACTAAAGAAAAACAGAGAGAGAACGAGGAGACGCAGACCATCTGGGTTCGAGGGGAGTGCGGAGTCGGAGGCCATCTCTTGCGTCGGGGTCGCAGGGGCGGCGCCGCCCGACGTAGAGGTAGCGATACGGGCTCGGGGACGACGGGATCCGGAACCCTCCGGTCGAGCGTGGGGCGGTGGCACCGGGTGCGCCGGATCCGGGGAGGAGGGACGCGGTGGCGGCGGTGGCGGAGCTTCCCGCCGCTCCGGTGCTCCCTCGGTCGGTTAGGGTTTGTGGGGTGGGGTGTATCGGCGGCGCGGTGAACCTCGTACGCGAGCCGTGGCCCCCACCCCCCTCTTTATAGCACCGTGCGACGGGGGCCCACCAACCATAGTTTGGTTGGGCGCCCCCGACCGAGGCGCGGGATCCAACCCGTTATGGCCTTTGGGCCGTAACGGTGAAGAGATCGAACTAACATTCTCCCTCTCGATCTCTTCTACAACAATCACTTAATCTCGAGTCCTTTACTTGACATCCATCTCATCACAAATAAACATATTGAGCATGGGTCATCTAAATTGTAATCACAACCGCATTAACCGGCCACAATACACTTATCCATTTTGATAGGATCTTAACATGGGCCCGGTCAGGAATCATAGGCTTTCCCTTAAACCCATACGGCTAAGTGTTCTCCGAACACATTGGGTGGTAAGCCTTTTGTGAGCGGATCCGCTAACATGTCTTTAGTGCCTAAATGCTCCAGACTTATAGTTTTATCCCGGACTCTGTCTTTCACCGCATAGAATTTTATTTCTATCGGTTTGGTAGCATTACTTAACTTGTTGTTGTGAGCATAGAATACTTTTGGTTTATTATCGCGGTAACCGTAGTGGTTTGTGAATACAATCCACTACTCTTAAGTCGGTATAAACTTCTTTAGCCACATCACCCGTCCCGTTGCCTCATAACAGCAATGAACTCTGCATACATCGTAGATGTTGCAACTAGTTCTTGTTTTGAGCTTCTCCACGAAATAGCTCCTCTCCGCGAGAGTGAATATATATCCCGACGTGGATTTTCTATCATCCCTATCTCCCGCATAATCGCATCCGAGTACCCTTTTATCTCTAGGGAATCGACCTTCTATATGTTAGCATTAAATCTTTCGTGCCTTGTAGATATCGAAAAGCCTTCTTTACCATCATCCGGTGATCCTTTCCCGGATTACTTTGATATCTACCAAGCACTCCCGTAACAAATGCTAAATCGGGGCGAGTGCACACTTGTGCATACCGTAAGCTACCAACCGCCGAAGCATATGGAACCATTTTCATTTGATCGATCTCATATTGGTTCCTTGGACATTGGTGAAGTCCAAACTTATCGCCCTTTACTATAGGAGCGGTGTGGCTCTACTCGCATGCATATTATATTTCTTTAGTACCTTTTCAAGATATGCCTTTTGCGATAATCCTAAGACCCCCTTCTTTCTATCTCGATGAATCTCAATGCCTAAAACATATGAGGCTTCACCAAGATCTTTCATATCAAATTTTGAAGACAAGAACTTTTTCGTTTCTCGTAGTAGTCTAACATCACTACTAGCTAGTAGAATGTCATCCACATACGGTATTAGGAAAATGAATTTCCCATTCTTAAACTTTGCATAAACGCAGTTGTCCTCAACATTTGCCTTAAAACCAAATTTTGTGATGGTCTCATCAAACTTTAGATTCCACCGTCTAGAGGCTTGCTTTAAACCATAAATGGATTTTCTTAAACGACACCCTAAATGTTCCTTCCCTTTCACAACAAAACCTTTGGGTTGAGTCATGTATACATCTTCATATAAATCTCCATTCAGAAATGCCGTCTTAACATCCATCTGGTGTAATTCCAAATCATAGTGCGCCACCAAAGCCATTATGATCCTAAAAGAATCCTTACATGAGACTGGAGAGAACGTCTCATTGTAATCTATCCCTTCTCTTTGCGTGTATCCCTTGGCCACAAGCCGTCCTTTATACTTTTCTATGTTCCCTTTGGAGTCATATTTAATCTTGTAGACCCATTTGCAGCCTACTGTTTTGGCTCCTTTAGGAACTTCCTCTAAGTCCCAAACTCTGTTGGTACTCATTGACTTCATTTCATCTTCCATGGCTTCTTGCCACTTCGATGCATCAGGACGACTCATAGCTTCTTCATAAGAAGTAGGATCACCTTCTATGTGAATTTCTTCACATTCATAAACTTCATAATCGTCAGGGATAGCCGACTTTCGACTCTTGATGACCTTCTCGGAGCCTCTCGCAACCGGCTCTTCTCGCACTTGGGGCCGTTGTGTTTCTTCGGTGCATCGCTTGTACTTGTAGGATTACGTGGAACGCTTTCCTCATTTTCTTCCACCGATGGCACGGGCGTACTAACAACGGGTTCCGGTACCACGATGGGTTGCACCGTGGCTATCGGAACAACGGCGCTCAAAATACGGTTCTTCAACCATCGGAGTGGGTGCGCACACCCGCTTTTCTTCAAGATCAACCTTTCGAACCGCCTTGCTCCCTCCGATCATTTCATCCTCTAGAAAAACAGCGTGTCTCGTTTCCACGAACCTTGTATGTCCCGTGAGGACAAGAGAAACGATATCCTTTAGATTTTTCCGTGTAGCCAATGAAATGGCAACTTACCGTCTTGGGGTCTAACTTCCCAATATTTGGGTTGAAAACTTTAGCCTCTCAGACATCCCCACACACGCATATAATTCAAGGAGGGTTCCCTACCCGTCCATAACTCATATGGTGTAGTAGGTACCGACTTACTAGGTACTTTATTTAGAATGTGAGTGGCGGTTTTTAATGCCTCCATCCACAAACTAATCGGTAATGTCGAGTAGCTTAACATACTTCTAACCATATCCATCAAGGTACGGTTCCTTCTTTCGACTACTCCATTCTGTTGAGGTTCACCCGGTGTACTATATCAGGCAACTATGCCATTTTCCTGTAGAAACCTTGCAAAAGGTCCAGGAACTTGGCCATACGGGGTGTGTCGACCGTAGTACTCCCCACCTCGGTCGGACCTCACCACCTTAATCTTTAAGTTGTGCTGATTTTCAACTTCACCTTAAATATCTTAAATTTCTCAAGCGCTTCCGACTTCTCCTTGATTGGATAGATGTACCCATATCGAGAATAATCATCCGTGAATGTAATGAACGAATCAAAACCATCCACGGATGCCACGGGGAATGGACCACAAATGTCCGTGTGGATTATCTCCAACACTCCCGTGCTTCGCTTTGCGCCTTTCTTAATTTGTTTAATGAACTTTCCTTTAATGCAATCTATGCATTGTTCTAAATCGTTAAATTCTAACGGCGGAAGAATTGATTCCTTAACTAAGCGTTCCATCCTTCCCCTCGAAATATGGCCTAAGCGACGGTGCCATAATTTCGATGATACGGTATCAATTCGCTTCCGCTTCTTGCTTACATTCGTAGATGATTCAACATTCGCATTTTCACACACGTAATCAACACATTCGCAGCAATCATCATGAATAGCCAACATGTAAAGTTTGTCTTGTCGGATGGCAAGACCCACAATCACATTATTTAACTTAATAGAACAATGTTTTGCACTAAACCGGCACTCAAACCCATTGTCCGCTAAACATGAAACTGAAATTAAGTTGCGACTCAACGATGGAACATAAAGAACGTCATGAAGCGAAGCGTGAAGCCGTCCTTCAACTTGATGGGGAGATCACCAATGGCTTCAACTTCACCTCGACGCCATTCGCAACCTTAATTGTTCTTGCTCCTTTTGTTAGGATTCCGGTTGTAGTCATACCCGCATAGAATTAGCAACATGAATTGTTGCACCTGAATCAATCCACCAAGTGGATTTACTATAACTTAAGTACAAGGATTCATCTACAAATGTAATAATGTCCTCACCCTTTGACCACATGAAGTGCAACCACTTAGGACACTCGCTTCTTCCAATGCCCTCGTCTTCTTGCACCGGTGACACCGGTTTGGAGCAAACTCCATCCGCCGAGGCGGTTTCGAGGTTTAGGAGGCCGATCAATCCGCATGGGAGCTTTTCCATTTGACTTCATCCGTCCCCGAGGAGGTGCATTGGAAGGTCCGCTTTCCGCTTGATTCTTAGCTTGAAAGTTCTTATGTGGAAAGCTTCGCTTCGTGGCTTCTTACCATGGTTTACATAGTTAACAAGACCACCATTCCGAGCCTTTAACCTTTCCTCCTCCCGGACCGACATGGCAATCGCCTTGTGCACATCCCACTTATCCGGTATGGTGTTGTAGTTAACCTCAAAAGCCGAAAACTCGGGAGGCGGACTTAAAAATCAAATGAATGACAAACTCATTGGGAAGGACCATGCCCATCTCAGCAAGCTTGCCGTTCATGTTGCTCATCTTAAGTATGTGGTCCCTTATACCACCACCAAGTGTACTTCATTGCAACCAAACCGCCAATAGTAGTACCGGCATAAGTCTTAGTGTGATGAGAGTGCTTGCTTATCTACTATCTCCAAATACTCGGAGGCGGTGAGTAACCTTCCGTCCTTATCCTTTTCAGGAATAGACGCCTTAATTGCCTCTCGTCATCTTAGTCCGTATGATCGCTAGACACCTCTTGTTGTCTAGATCCCACCTCGCTTTAGCGAGTTGATGCTCACTTTCCGCCTTGATATGGGCGTCTTCCCTTAATTTCCATGCATCATCGGGCTCATTTGCCTCTCGACGGGTGCCCGAGGCTCGGCAGACGCTCCGTGGTCGGCACATACTCCATACCCGGCATTAAGAATGCCGGTTTCACCAACTTGCGCCAAGCCGTGTAGTTGTTGCCGGTCAACTCGGGGATCCGACCAACATACCCGGCTTGAGCCGAAAATAAAATTCGAAAAGAAAGTGTGAGAACATTTTAACAACAAATATTGCATGCATCAATTTAACTTTGGTCAAAATTAATACATACAACATGCTACTACATTAATTTTATATCACCTTTGGGCGTAAAAATAGAACTAATGCATAAAACTTTAGTATATCGAGTTATAATATTGTAATTATCAGCTTTGGCCGGAAAATAACAATATCATAACATATTCTTAAGAAAGAAAACATTCTCTAATTAAATATCCCTTTGGTTCAATTTAACTAGAGACAATAAATCAACGCGGCGGAAAAAAACAAACAAATTAACGAGAGAAAAACTTTAATTTCGAAGCATTCAACTCTCTCGTTAAATTTAATGAATTGATCAAAAATTAATCGAGATATTAACTTTAATTAAAACAAAGAAGAAAACAAGAAAAAACAATACAAAAAATGCTTCGAAATCTAAAACTTAAATGAGAAATTTCACTGTTCACGGGCAAACGAATCGGCCCGGATCATAAAGCGGCCCGCGCCCGCCCGTGCTCGCCCGCGTGGGCTCCGAGCCCGGCCAGCCCAATGGTTGGGCCTGCGAGGCGGCCCAGCGCCGCACCCCTCCTGGGCCGTTTTCAGCCCGCGCGGTCCCTGATCAATCTCCGCCGTCGATCTGAAATGAACGGCTGAAAACCCACCCGCTTGGATCGGAGGGGTATAAAAGCTCAAGGAGCCTTGGAAAAACCCTAGACCACTCATTTTTCCTCCCCGCTTGAACACTCACGGCACGGCACGGGGGCGGCGGCGGCCATCCGGCCCGCGCCCGCGCCCGGCCGGCGGCGGCCACCTTGCCCGCGGCCGGCGCCCCGCCGCCGGCGGTGAGCCGCGCCGCCCGGCCCCGGCCCTAAAACCGCAAGCAGCCCCCTCCCTTACATCTCCTTCCCCCATTTCTCCACCAAAAAGCTTTAGAATCGCAATGAACAGAGAGGAAAACACCCATGGTGGTTCGATGGAGGAAGCCGGCGGCGCGCCGCCCCCTCGCCGCGCGCGCGCGTCCACCCCATGGGTGAGCGCGCGGCCGTCGAGCGGCCGGCGGCGGCGCCCACGGCGCGCGGTCTCCGATGCCGACGTGGCGGCGGCGAGCATCCGCTCATACATGCCCCCGCACGCCGCGTGCAAACCCGCACGAGGCGGTGGTAGCCGGTTTAATCTTGGGGGAAAAACTTGGATCTTCGGTTTCGGATTTGGACTTGATTCGCATCGGTTTTCTTAATTTCTTCCCCTAACCCGAGTAGATCTAGGGTTAGGGTGGCCTTTTATGATGCGGATTTTTGTTTCCTTCCCCTAACCCGAGCAAGATCTAGGGTTAGGGTTTGAACCTTTATTCGTTTTTTTCAACGATTTTGTTGCGAATCCAGTGTTCTCTCCCCCAGATCTAAAAGATTTGGGGTCATCTCCTTCTACTTGCTACACTGAACGAAATAGATCTAACCCCGAAATAAATTGCTAACTGGCCTGACTTCTGATACCATTGTTAACTCTTAAGCACTTAACCGAACACAAAACACCAGTAGCTAATCACTTCGGGTGGACACTTAATGATTACAGATAGGAACTTAAACACCTAGATCTAGATCTACTACACCTAAAACAACTACTAAAGAGAAACAGAGGGAGAACGAGGAGACGCAGACCATCTGGGTTCGAGGGGAGTGCGGAGTCGGAGGCCATCTCTTGCGTCGGGGGTCGCGGGGGCGGCGCCGGCTGACGTAGAGGTAGCGAAGCGGGCTCGGGGACGACGGGATCCGGAACCCTCCGGTCGAGCGTGGGGCGGTGGCACCGGTGCGCCGGATCCGGGGAGGAGGGACGCGGTGGCGGCGGTGGCGGAGCTTCCCGCCGCTCCGGTGCTCCCCTCGGTCGGTTAGGGTTTGTGGGGTGGGGTGTATCGGCGGCGCGGTGAACCTCGTCTTGCGAGCCGTGGCCCCCACCCCCCCTCTTTTATAGCACGTGCGACGGGGGCCCACCAACCATAGTTTGGTTGGGCGCCCCCGACCGGGCGCGGGATCCAACCCGTTATGGCCTTTGGGCCGTAACGGTGAAGAGATCGAACTAACACACTGCCCTTTGTATTTTGACACTATCATCATTAGTAGACCGGTCTAACCGGTCTTTTCTTTTTTTTGAAACCAAGTCTAACAGCTCTTTGGTGCCAAAGCAAAGATTAGGGAAATGTGTCCAGAGCGTTCGCCAGTTTCTCGAAAGAATGCTTGTCCTTGCAGCCTCTTTTAGTGGCAGCAGCGACAATACAAAATGTTTAATTTCCTGTGATAAGAACGGACAATAAAGATCGAGTTATGATCAAAACTGCCTGACAGGCATGATAACTGTAAGTACTCATGATTCAGGATAGACAATGATTAAAGTATGTATACCGAACTTCAGTGACATTCTGTTGTAAGGAAAATCTGAGCACACCAAAATCCAACAGTGAAAATGGTAATACAGTGCAAAGGGACCAAAATACTAAAGGAAATGCATCTACTGCCACCAAATTCAGCTACGATGGAATTCTGGGGCCCAGACGACTTTACATTTTACCAAATTCCTGGCAGCATGGTGAATAGAGTGAAGGTAAAGCTCAGCCCGAGCCATTTCTGAACATTGGAAACAACCATGTTGAAATTTGGACATCAGATGCATGGGGCAAGAATGTGCTAGAGATGGCGCAGGGAGCTAAAACACAGTTAGGAGCAACCACGTTGACATTAATAGTACAGATGAGGAAATACGGGTTTCTCATGAAGTCGTCCTCAAACTCAAACATTGGAGAGGTTCCAAAAAAAAAACCTCAAACATTGGACAATCCAAGATAATAACTTCATTGTTGCTTTTCTTCCCCTCCTACTACAGGCTACAGCTCCAATGCAATCGAATCCTGCGAAGAGGAGCGAAGAGATGAGAAAGAGCTTACCTCGGGGAGATCCTCCAGACGGGAGGAGGACGAAGGCCGGAGTGCGTCGCTGACGCCGCGGGGGTGCTCCAGCCTCCTCAGCTTGCCCGCCGCGCCCTCCTCCATCCGGCGCTAGCTACTGCTGCCTGCAGGAAGAGAGCGCGCGAGCAAGGCAGCGGGGGTAGCGGAGCTCTGCGTGGGGAGTCAACGGCGCAGAGTATTTGCAAAAGCGTCCGTCTTTTAGATCATGATGATCGAAGTTATTTTTAGAAAACTCCCTGGGCCGCATATCCATCGGGATAGGCGCCGTCGTGTCTGCGCTGGGCCTCGATCTCGAATGTATGATTTTTTTTATATTTTTTCCGTTGATTTTACAAAAATAAATAATCGGATTCAACATTTGCACAAATAGCCTCGAGCCGCCATTTGTCACGGCGGTTGGGACGTTGGTGGTGAGGAGTTTTTTTGTTTTTTTAAGTTGGTTATCCCTAAAACTATAAATGCGAAATAACACGAAACTGAATACAAAATACATAATTTAATTACAACAAACAAAAGTAGTTTACACGACAAGTGTTCAAAAAACAAATCTAAATACGATCGTGATCATCGGTCGTGGCGGGCCTTGGTGCTCCTTCCTCCTCGCCGCTGCCGCCACCCTCTGTGCAGCCCTCGTGTGGTGGGTGGGGTACGTGAGGGGGTCTCGTGGATGGCGATCGCGTCCTTCGGCCGTCGGCTCGGGTGCAGTGTCACTAAGGGAGCACCTAAGCCCGACGGGACGCAAAGCGGCCCGCATCAGATCTCCCTCGACCAAATGCACAAGGGAAGAAGCCCTGCTGCGCGTAGCTTGCACCAAAAAACGAAAATATATATTAATTACCAAATTAAATGAGCAAATAAAAAGAAACCAAGGTATCGTATTACATACTTCGGACACCAACCGGGGTGAAGCGACATGTAGTACCCCGGGCCTCTAAAACGCACAGTGCCTAGCTCTGGCCCACAGATCGCGGAGTGGTAAGACCGATGCGACCTGTCACGTACGACAGCGGCTTCCGAGGAGGACGGACACTACCAATAGGCGGCTGCGGAAGCAGCGGCACCTACTGCTGAGCCATAGCTGAAAAAATACTGAAATATAAAGTGACACACAATTTCTAAAGTATTCCTAGGAATTTCTAAAGAATTTCTACAATTTATAAAGTATTTCTAGAATTTCTAACGTATTTCTACGCATTTGTAAAGAATTTTTAGGATTTCCAGAGAATTTCTAATGTATTTCTAGGAATTTCCAAAGTATTTCTAGAATTTCTAAAGAATTTCTAGGATTTCCAAAGTATTTCTAGAAATTTTCTAAAGAACTTCTACGAATTTCTAAAGTATTTCTAGGATTTCTAAACTATACCTAGAATTTCTAAACTATTTCTAAGATTTCTAAACTATTTCTAGAATTTCTAAACTAACTGTATGAGGAAAGTATTGGAGACATACCTGATGTAGAGAATCTACACCGAAGAAGGCAACAGTGACCTATGTGGGGAGGAGGAAAGAAAGGGATGGGACGGGAGGGGGCAGCCGCCCCGTGGCAAGGTCGCGGCCCCTTATGAAGGCGCGGTGCTGCCGCCGTTTCAAAGGGCAGTAGGTTTGCAACGGTCAGTCAGCCGCCTTCTGGCGCGGCGGTTGGCCACCTGCTTCCCTTGGCCCTGGCGGTAGGTGCCTATCCAGTATGCCACGTAGCGGATCAACCAACCGCCAGTGCCGGCGGCGGTTGTCAGGTCCTAACCGCCACCTTCTACGGCGGTAGGTCCTACCTCTGCTTCAAACGGCGGCAGGATCCCAACCGCCGTGGCAAATGGCGGTTCGAGGCTATTTCTGCAAATGTTGAATCTGACTATTCATTTTCGTAAAATCAAAGAAAAATATATAAAAAACTCTGAATGTATCGACTGTACCTAGGGCTGGACGAAAAACTCAAAGCTCGCAAACTCGCTCGAACTCGGTCGTTAGTAGCTTGACTCGGCTCGGCTCGTTAGAATTTTTAAACGAGCTGAGCTTAGGTTTTAGCTCGGTCGTATAACGAGCCAGCTCGCGAGCTACTCGCGAGCCAACACGAGCCAATCTTAATTAATAACCCAACAAAATACATTATCGCCTCCTTGGCACACGACCACAACCCACAGCCCGCAAAGGAACAAGAAGTCCACAATGTTGATGGTGACATTGAGTTTGTGGAGTTTCCAAACTGTATGGTGGGAAGCGTGTGGATCAGATATTACTACGAGCACTCTTTGTATAGTAAAAATATTTTTTGCCACTTCACTAAAATAATTTACTATTTGTGTATAGGTTACAAGTTTACCTCTTACAAGGGAAGGCCGAAAGGGAGACATGAAGTGAAGTGTTGCAACATGGAGAGTGTTTTAGTTTGCTCTTAGATGAACTAAAATAATGACTTTTAGCATGCATCGCATGGAGTTTTGCAATTGGGTGAACTTAATGTTGATGATTGATTTAATGCTCAGATTGATTATATTTTTATATATGCTTTGTTTCTTTTTATTTTTGTTGTTGGAACTTATATAATATAGACTAAGTTATAGTATGTTTCAAGATGTGATGATTTGGTCAAATTTTAAACAAGCTAGCTTATGAGCTAACGAGCTGGCTCGAGCTTTTAAACGAGCCGAGCCGAGCCGAGCTAGGCTTTCAGCTTGGTATCTTAACGAGCCGTAACGAGCCGAACCCATAACGAGCCGAGCCGGCTCGATATCCACCCCTAACTGTACCAATTTTGATAGGGTTATTATTAAGCGAACTGTCACCCCCTAATCTATGCCTTTGATGGCTCCTAAGATCAGTCCACTAACGATTATTAATGTCAGAATTGAACAAGCCAAGTTAACTTGTGATAGTCGTTTAACTTTTTCATGTCTTTTCATTAACTCTATTTCAAATACTATGTTGTTTTGAGAACTCTATTTCAAATACTATGTTGTTTTGAGTTTTCCTGATACATCTTTCCTTCATTCTCTATTATACGTAGTTTTTTTAATTTTAGAAAATCTATTATACGTAGTTAGTTGTTCTTTTTTAGCTAACCAAAGTGTCAGGGACAGCCGTAAGGGTCCCCTAAATAACCAGGGGAAAACCCGCTTAAAACCCAAAAAAACGCAAAACACGAATCAACGCGCACCTAAAGCACATACACAACACAACCGCGACTCTGGTGGCCCCCGCGGCCTGCTAGGACAACACAGCGGACGCCCCTCGAGTGAGGTCCGCCTCGCTCGAGGGATAAGCGCTCCCTCGGGCGGGGTCCACCTCGCTCGAGGCCCTTACGCCCCCTCGGGCGGGGTCCGCCTCGCTCGAGGGCTCAGCCCCGCCCCTCGAAAGAGGTCCACCTCGCTCAAGGGCCGGGCACCCCCTCGGACGGGGGTCCGCCCCGCTCGAGGGCACCCGCGCGCGCCTTTCTCGCGCCCCCACGCGCACCTGTTCCCGCACGCGCGTACGGGCATTTAATGCTCTGACGCCACGGGTCCGCACCACTACTCTGACACGCCTGGGAATCACGCCCCGACGCTGTTTCGCCAACTCCCGGGGGAAGGCCATCCCCACCGCTGTTCAGCACTGTGCGGCAAGGCCAGTGTCAGCTCCGTGACATTATGCCGCCTACCCCCGTACGGCTAACGCGCCGCGCCCTCGAAGGGGGGTCGGCGACACCCTCGAATATCTTCTACATGCTTATACAGGATCACACCGTGACGTCAGGCCGGCGGGATCGGTCGTCCCCGTCGCTGTCAGCCCTATGCGGCCATCCCCGCCACTGCTGCACCATGTCGGACGCTGTGGCGACATCCCAGTATTGTTGGGACGTACGGGGACAAGACATCGCCACGATGACCACTGTGCCACGTGCGGGCCTCCCGTCAACGGCACCCTCGAATTGGCCCGCCACGACGGCCGGTCAACCAGCTACTGCCCCGACACCCTCGAAGCCGCTCCTGTACGAGCACAGGACACACCACGACGCCTCAACGGGAGCGGGATTCGCCAGGACGGCCGTCAACTCTACGACACTGTTCGCCATACCGCTACACGTAGGAAAATAGTGCGGCATGCGTGTAAATCGTCCTCTCCTTGGCCTATAAAAGGAAGGGCGGTCCCCCAGCCGCGGGGACACGGGACGACGGATAGCGACCACTCACACGCTCTCCGCCTTCTCCACGATATTGGCACTTGCCTCAATCACCACCTCTGGGACTTGGAGGCCACGCCTCCTCTCCCACCTCGCTTGTGCCACCCCTCTACGAGCACCACGGTGCAAGCAATACAGTGCCTTGAGCACACCACTGCTGGACTTACGGCCCCGGCCGGAATCAGGATAAAACAAGTGTCCTCAGTTGCTTAGCACCGGCCACCGAGAGGCAGATCTCAGCGCTCGTTACTAGTTAGTGTCGGGATTACATTCCGTACCGACACAAAGTAATACATTAAAAGATGGAGGGAGTAGTATCTAAAATGCTGAAACGAGTAGTATGCATCTTGATATAATATATATCTAGGTGTATACTTCTTCCGTTCCAAATTGGATTGTTTTAGCTTTATTAGATTCATAGATATTATCACACATTTAGATATACACAATGTCTAGATGCATAATAATATTTGTGAATCTAGAAAAAATTCAAAACAACGTATAATTTGAAACGGGTGAAGTAATAAAATGCATAAACTATATATCTATAAAAGCTAAAGAATTGATAATTTGAGACGGTGAGTAAAATTGAACAGGACCCAATAGGTTCTGATATGGCCTGCGGAAAGCAGCACTCTGGTTATCTTGACAGGTGGAGCAACTTTGGTAATAAGGCGAAGAGAGTAAAAAAGTCATGGACCAATATATGACCAATGTTTACATGTATATGCTCGTCTTTCTACAAACTTTATTTGAAGGGACCTGACCACATAATTACATAAAATTTCTCAAGATAAAACAAAAAGACCAGCTCCAAGACTTTTACTGTCATAATCTTAACAAGGACCACCATATACTCTCAAGGAAACAAAGCACGAACAAAAACAACACACTTTTGCTCACTGAACCCTAAGTAAATACAAGTTGTATGAACGAAACTACAGCCACCGCCGTCGATGAGGTTTTACGACAGTGATCGATTTACCAAAGCGTTCCGAGGCACGGTGCGCCCATTCGCAAATCTTGTCCTCAGGTATACCTATGTTCGCTATGCTAGCAACATACAGTGTCACCATTGGTTCAATGGTTACATGCTCAAGCGCAGCACCATTATCCAGAATGCCATGCAACAGCTCGACCTGAGGCCGGTAGCACCGGAACCCGCTCATGTAGACTGTCTTGAGGTGATCGAGGCGGCGCATAGGGAGGATTTCCTCACCGGGCCAGCAGTGGCTACCCATCACATGGTATTGCATCTGTTTCCAAAAGATTGGCAATCACATGTTAATCTGGCTGAATCGGCAGGAAGCTAATGTTCGTCAACAAAGAAAGAAAACACAAACAAAAGCAGTAAAGTACTCACATGCAGTTTCAGTGTCTCTAGTTGGGGTGCACGATCCAAACAGTGAGCCAGCTGAATAATTCCAGTGTGCATATTTGGGCTATCAGTGAAAATAGTTATTTCACAAGTCAGATGCCTCAAATTCACAAACATGAATGTCGGTCTTATCATCCCATGCACCTGAAACCATGACCAAAATAAATAAGAAAACAATTACAAACTATTTGAACAATTACGGGGCAAGTAATGATAGACACCAGGTACCTGTGGGGACCAGATCAGTTTATCTTCCTGCATATGAGCACGTATGTTTAGCTCCTTAACTGCTGAAATACTGGGAATTCCAGTGATGGCATGGCCCAGACCTATATTACTGACTTGTTCATGCAACGGCGTCTGAAATGTGAGAGTTACCTTCTCTAATTTTGTGCAACCATGAAGCACTATAGGAATCACATCCCCTTTGTATCCAAAATGAGTAAGACTGGCAACATGAAAATCAACCATGTGGACACACATATTGGAAATTAGCAAATGTCGAAGTTTAGCTAGTTGGTGGGGTATATTCAGATCAGCCACACCAGAGCAGGCGATAAGCTCCAAATCCTCAAGAATATAACAATTTAATAGCAACCCTGGAAGGTCCCCAAATATTTGAACATGGTGAAAATGAAGCCTCCTGAGTTTTGTAAAGCTGCATATATCTGAGAATGCCTCTACAGAAACATTGGTGAGGAATAAGGACTGGATAAAAGGGCAACCTTGAGCACCTAAAGCCTCAAGAGGGAAGTGATAAAAGTTTTCGATTCGGCATGCATCGTTCCATTTTGACCGCAGGTTCAGATCTATAATCTTAGCCTTTGATGCACTCGCAAAGCAAATCCACCTATCAAGATGATCTGAGGAGTTGTTCTGAAGGCTGCACCTGATGCTGAACTTATTGAGCCCAATTCCACTGTGCCGCTGAATAATAGCATTTACCGTGTCGATGAACTTTGCCTTTTCTATTTTGACACTATCTTCATCAGCAGACCCATTTTTAGTGCCATCAAAGCATAGATTGGGGTGCCACGTCCAGAGCTTTCTCCAGTTTCTCGACACAGTGCTTGCCCTTGCAGCATCTTTCAGTGACAGCAGCGATAGTACAAGAAGCTGAATTTCCTGTGATAAGAACGGATGATAAGATCAGTTGAATTTGGATCGAAACCACCTGGTAGGCATGGTAATCACAGAGTACTCAAGAGTCAGGACACAAAATGATTGAAGTGCACATATTGGATTTCAATGTTCTTTGTAAAGAAAAGCCAAGCACAAACGCACACAAATTGAACACTGCGAAAGATATGGAAGATAGTGCAGAAACCTAAAACACACTAGGGAGACATTTGACATTTACTTCTACCAAATTAGCTAAGCTAGCATGTAGTTCTGGTGTCCAGATGATCTTCAGATTTTCATTAAGATAGCAAATTTCAGTACGAATGATGAATGCGGCTGCGGTGCAGAGAAAACAAATCTACACCAGATTTTAGTAAACGAAGTAGGCCATCTGAAACTGAATGCAGCATGAGTACAATTACTTCAGACATTACCACATGAGGGGATAGGCAAACAAGCTAGAGATGTGTGGTTGAGCCTGATGAACATAATTAAAAAGAAAGAAAGAAATTGTTGGTGGACATGCTCGTTCCCCTCCTCAAGAATCCAGAGACAACAATAAAGCTGGACACGGTAGCTGTAGCTCGCCCAATCAAGCAGTCAGCACGCAGATTTGGGGGGGGGGGGGGGGGGGGGGGTCGGGGGAAGCGATGCAGCACCGACACTGCAAGCTCGAAAATGATCCACCGAATCGCTCGCTAACCGCACCATCGAGCATCGGCTGCTTCCGTCTCCCTAACCCCGGGCAGCGATGGGAAAGCGGGATCGGGTAAGTGGAGGGAGGGTTCACCTCGGGGAGGGCCTCCATCCGGAAGGAAAATGATGGAGTCGGCGGCGGCGCGAGCGCGTCGCGGACGCCGCTCCGGCGCTCCATCCGCCACGGCTTGGTCGCCGTCGCCGGCTCGCCGGAGCTTCGCCGTTTCTGCCAGAACCGGGCGGATGGTTGACCCGGCCTCTTCTCTGAAGAAAAGAAAAAAGGGAATGGGCTGAGATTTACCCGATCCTAAAATGCTGTATTTCGTTTGCGAAAGGCTGAACGGGCCTTGCAGTGAGAACGCACGGAGGCCCAATTGTGGATGTGGAAATTTGAATTTGTTTTATATTTAATTTATCATGATTTTCGAAAAATAAAGGGTCCAATCAAAATTTTCGACAAATGTACATCTAGCGCCGTGACCATGGTTCTAAATAGCCAGCTAAAGCTGCCGCTATAGCCGGATATAGCTATTCGGAAGGGTAGCGGCTATGGCATTTAGCCCGCTATAGCCGGCTATATCCCGCTAAATGCCGCCTATAGCCCACTAAACATCATTTTGGCGGCCTCCGCCGCTAAATGCCTTAGCCCGCGATTTAAAACCTTGGCCGTGACCCACGGCGGCCGGCTCCCCGCCGCCGTACCCCAGGGCGTTAAGTCCCTGCTGCCGTGGGACACGGCGGCAGGAGCCTATTTCCTGCGTCAGGCCGTGCAACGCGGCGCCGGGACCCCCGCCGCCGAGGGGCACGGCGGCACGAGCCCGTCACCGTGGGGCTCGGCGGCAGGGTATTTTTTTAGTTTTTGAATTTTAAAACACTTTTAACTTTTGGAAAATGACAAATTAATAAGTTGCATAATCACAAGGGAATATCTTAATCAACGACGAAGGATTAGTCACAAGGGAATTGTCGTATGGACCTCCCTGGGCCCACTACCTCGGTGGATACCAGGACCGACTACTCGGTGGCCCACTGGGACTACTCGGCTTATGCCACACGACACCTGATGGCGTGAGGCGCAAGGACTACGGTGGAGGAGTACTCGAATAGGAAGCTATACATGTCCTGTACTGTGTAGAGAACTCCTAGATGTACCCGACTTGTACTCTCTCCCCTGACCGACTTGTAATCCTGCCTCCCGGACTATATAAGGCGAGGCAGGGACCTCTCTCTCATACGCATCATCTTGTAAACACACCCAATCAATCCAGAGCTACGCAGCATACAGGACGTATGGTATTACGCACCTCGCGGCCCGAACCTGTCTAAATTGTGTGCCACGTGTCTCTTCCTTCGAGTTACCGATCTCGGCGAGGCCACATTCATCTACCTCGGGTACTCCCCTCGGTAGGTTGCCGGTCTAAAACACCGACAGCTGGCGCGCTAGGTAGGGGATCTCGCCGAAGATCTCATGGCGAACTCGACGGCTTCAATCTTCATCAAACCAACTGTCGCCTTCAACCGCGGCGACACCTTCATCTTCGGCTCCTGGGTCTGCACTGCCGACGGCGCCGGATCCTTCCAACGCCGCCTCACCATGAAACCCAACCCGAAGACCGGGCTCGTGACGCTTCCCGAAGTGCTCACAGGCGATCTTGCCGGAAAATTCGGCGAAATTTCGCTCCCCATGGGCCATCGCATGCGAGCCGGCTACCCAGCCATCGTGTGCTGACTCTCCACTCCATGAGCACTTCCCATACGGCCTCTGCAACGTCAGCAAGGCCCACGCGAAGGCTCTCACTACGTGCCGGGCCGGCAAGGAGTCGTCTCCGAGTACAACTCGGACTCCAACCCCGCCTCCGGCTACTACTCGGACTCCTCCTACGAGTTCGACTTCGGGTCAGACCCTGACGAGCCCGAGTCCGAGAACCACACGACCGAGCAACCACCTTGTCGGGGGCTAGCTTCCGCCCGGTTATAACATCTACACCCGCCGGGAGATTCGTCTACTGGCCAGACCGCAAGCCCGCAGACCTGATAGACCGGAACTCACGCTGCGTCGCCTACCTCTACTCGCTTCCCTTCCAGGAGGGAACACCACTAGCTCAAGCAGAGGAGCACACCCCCACAGAGGTGGCGACTTCCGACTCCAATCTCGGCACCCCCGATTGCCAAGTCTTCATGGCTGCTGGCGAGACGTCGGGACCCTCAGGTCACGCCCTGACCGCTACTTTGAAGATATCTCAGCAGACGAGTTGTCTACCAATGCACCAGCAGACGAAACCAACAACGACAAGAACGCCCGACATGAACGCAACAGACAGTGGAACGAACGGCATCGACGTCTCTGTGAGACCCTACCCATACGGAATCTCGCAGAGGCTTTTGACCAAGTGGAAAGCCGGGTGCACACAACCCCAGAGCAGTGCCTCATGTCTATCACCACGATAGCACGTCAGGCTCAAGGGATGCGCGCGGGAGAACTCATCGCCAAGCTCGCGGAGGACGCCTACTTCATGAGAGTCGACAACAGAGTTGCTCAAGTGCCTCCCCTCAGAACCCGTGAACCCGACAACCATGAAGCCACAAGTCGCAGTCCAGCGGACAATGGACGCAATCGTACTCGAGGAGAACTACCGCAGAACCCCAACCGTACTCGAGAAAAAGCTGGTGGACCTTCTCAGGGTGGCAACAGCGCCGGCGCCGCCGGCGGCAATCGCGATGACTTTCCTCATGGTGATGCGGGTGGCGGAGGCAGTGGCGGCGGGAGCTCCTCACACGGGGCTGGCAGGAGAGCCGGTGGCAGTGGCGACCGCGGAGGCCGAGGCCACACGAACAGCCACGTCTCTGGTGTCTCACGCGGCGGCTACGACGCCCGCCAAAAAATTGAAGAACTACGACGCAAAAAGTCCTCCACGGCAGGTGACAACGACGGCTTCCTCGCCTTCTCTGCTCGGCTTCGCAATCTGCTTCTCCCGGAGAAATTCAAACCCCTGGGGATTACCAAGTAGAAGCAAGATCCAGTCCAGCGGCTCAGATGCTACGCCCTCTCCATCGAAAACGCTGGTGGCAACAACGATACAAAGTGCCTCTACTTTCCCTTTTTCCTGGACCAAGCTCCACTTACATGGCTCGAGTCACTCGAGAAGTACTCGATTGACAAGTGGGACCAGCTCAAGGAACAGTTCACCATCAACTTCGCGGGCGCTATGGGTCGCTCGAGTACTCGCATGGACCTGGCAATGGTGAAGCAGGAACAGGGTGAGACCCTACGCAAGTACATGCGGCGCTTCTTCGACAAGCGCGCCACAGTAGTCGACGTCACCGACAAGGAGGTCATCGACCTCTTCCAATACGATCTCTACCACCGTCGCACCTTTGAAGACTTCGGTCATCGCCGCCCAAGCTCCATCACCCACCTCAAAGATATGATTACTTCGTGGGCTAATGAAGAAGACAAGGGCAATGCCAAGTACGACGCCATTCGTGGCAAGAGCAAGCAGAACACGGGCGACAACAACAGCAACAACAGGGATAAGGCGGTCGCAGCAACAACTACTTGGGACCTAACCGCAAGCGCAAGCCAGACAACACAGTCGCGGCTATCCAGCGCCCTGCGAAAGACAGCTTGAAGAAGACCTCTGGCGGCTTCAAGGACTTGCTGAAAGAGAAGTGCTCGTGGCACCTGGAGGGCAACCACACTACCGAACAGTGCTACCAACTCCGGCAAGCACTCAAGGACACTCCAGACCCACGGCCTCCTCACGACAAGAAAGGCAAGAAAAAGGTCGACGAAGGCAATAGTGACTTCCAAGAACCCGACAAGACGGTGAACGTCCTCTTTGGCGGACTACCCACCAAACGGTCTCAGAAGGCCACTCGGCGGGAAGTCTTGAACATTGAACCAGCGGTTCCGACCCCTCTCAGGTGGTCGGAGGTACCCATCACCTTCTCTCGCGTGGATCAATGGACAAACTTCTCTGAACCAGGGCGGTTTCCACTCGTCCTAAAGCCGGTAGTCGCGGGCTCCAGACTCAACAAGGTACTCATCGACGGTGGGAGCGGGCTCAACATCCTTTTCACCAAGACCTTGAAGAAGATGAAGCTCGACATCACTCACATGCTCACCAAGAGCACTTCGCCTTTCTACGGCATCGTCCCCGGGAACGCGGCTATCCCACTAGGCTCAGTGGTCCTGCCAGTTACCTTCGGGGAAAACAGAGAAAACTACCGCACCGAGTACATCAAGTTCGAAGTCGCGGTCTTCGAGACTTCCTACCACGCCATCCTCGGCAGACCAGCTATCACCAAGTTCATGGCGGTACCTCACTACACATACCTGGTACTCAAGATGCCAAGTCCGGTCGGTGTACTCTCGCTACAAGGGGACTTGAAGATATCCTTCGACTGCGACACAGAAGCTGTGGAACTCGCAGCCACAAATCAAGTACCCAACGCCATGATGGAGATCTACGCTGCATCCAAGAAGCTTGCCCCAAGTGAACTCGACATCCCAGAGAAGTCGGACAACGCCAACAAACCTCAACTAGCTGAGGAATTGCAAGTCAAGACGATTGACCTCGGGACAGGCGACAGCACCAAGACTACCACCATCGGGGCGGGCCTCAACCCGAAATAGGAAGACGCGCTCGTCAGCTTCCTCCGGGCTAACCGAGACATCTTCTCTTGGAAGCCAGCGGACATGCCAGGGGTGCCCAGGCAGCTGATCGAGCACTCACTCAACGTCGATCCTAAAGATACACCAAAGCGACAACACCTCCGCTGTTTCGCCGACGACAGGCGGGATGCCATCAAGAAGGAACTCGTCAAACTACTCGCGGCTGGCTTCATCAGAGAAGTCTTCCATCCTGAGTGGCTCGCCAACCCCGTCCTCGTCCGCAAGAAGAACACGAACGAGTGGAGGATATGCGTCGAATACACCGACCTCAACAAGAACTGCCCCAAGGACCCCTTCGGGTTGCCACGGATAGATCAAATCATCGACTCCACGGCGGGCTGCGACCTGCTCTGCTTCCTCGACTGCTGCTCCGGCTACCACCAGATTGCTATCAAGGAAGAAGACCAGGAGAAGACCGCGTTCATCACCCCGTTTGGCGCGTACTGCTACACGACCATGTCTTTCAGGTTGAAGAACGTCGGCGCTACGTACCAGGGATCCATCTAGGCCTGTTTCAAGAGACAGCTCAACAAGAACGTCGAAGCCTATGTGGACGACGTGGTCGTCAAGACCAGAAACTCCGACACGCTCATCGCCGATCTTGAAGAGACTTTCGCATCCTTGCTAGAGTACCACTGGAAGCTCAACCCGAACAAGTGCGTCTTCGGCGTACCGTCCGGAAAACTACTCGGCTTCATCATCAGCCATCGCGGCATCGAAGCCAACCCCGAGAAGATCTCCGCCATCACCAACATGAAAGCTCCCACGTGTATCAAAGACGTGTAGAAGCTCACTAGGTGCATGGCGGCCTTGAACAGATTCATCTCGAAGCTTGGAGAACGGGGGCCCCCCTTCTTCAAACTACTCAAGCACCAAGAGA
Source organism: Cenchrus americanus (assembly GCA_947561735.1). Classification (NCBI taxonomy): domain Eukaryota; kingdom Viridiplantae; phylum Streptophyta; class Magnoliopsida; order Poales; family Poaceae; genus Cenchrus; species Cenchrus americanus. The sequence goes on from OX387242.1 coordinate 51,919,608, forward strand.
AGTTCGCGTGGACTCCAGAGGCGGACCAAGCCCTTGCTCAGCTCAAGGACTTCCTATCCAAGCCACCAGTCCTCACGGCTCCTCGCAAAAAGGAGCAGCTACTGCTCTACCTCGCTACGACTACTCATGTGGTCAGTACTGCCATCGTCGTCGAGCGGCAGCAAGACGGCCACGCCTACCCAGTCTAGCGACCAGTCTACTTCGTCAGTGAGGTCCTGTCGGAATCCAAGGCACGCTACAAACCAGTACAGAAGCTACTGTACACAGTGATTATTACCTCGTGGAAGCTACGACACTACTTCCAGGAGTACTCGATCTCCGTCATCACCGACTACCCGCTCGGCGACATCCCGCTGAATCAAGATGCTACTGGAAGAATCTCCAAGTGGGCAGTCGAACTCGACGCCCTCAACATCGACTTCAAGCCACAAACAGCCATCAAGTCGCAGGCTCTAGTCGACTTCATGGCAGAGTGGCAGGAAAATCAGCTACTAATTCCAACCGAGCGCCCAGAGCATTGGGTGATGTACTTCGACGGCTCGCTCAAGCTTGAAGGCGCAGGTGCAGGGGTGCTATTGATTTCCCCAACGGGCGAACAACTCAAGTACGTCCTGCAGATCTTCTGGAAGGTCTCAAACAACGAAGCCGAGTATGAAGCCCTCCTACACGAGCTCCGCCTCGCAGCTTCACTGGGCATCAAGTGACTACTAGTCTACGGCGACTCCGCAGTGGTCATCAACCAAGTCAACAAGTCCTGGGACCGCAACAAGGAGAAAATGGGCGCCTACTGCCTAGAAGTCCGCAAGCTTGAGAACAAGTTCTACGGCCTCGAGTTCCATCACGTCGTCTGCGACAACAATGTTGCAACGGACGTTCTGTCGAAGCTTGGTTCTACTCGCGCTCAAGTACCAGTGGGTGTATTCGTCCACGAGCTTCACGCGCCATCCATCCCGTAGCCGGCGCAGACGACCATTGACCCAGCACCTTTCCCAGCTGGCCAGGAGGTCATGATGATAGATCTGGATTGGCGGCAACCCTTCATCGATTACATCCCCGAGCAGAAGGTTCCCATGGACAAGAACTTGGCCGAGCAACTCGTTCGCCGCGCCAAGTCCTACGTTCTAGTCGGAGACAAGCTCTACAGGCGGGGCGCCACTTCTGGAGTTCTCATGAAGTGTGTTCCCTGGGAAGAAGGCAAGGACATCTTGGAGGAGATCCACAAAGGCGTCTGCGGCAACCACGTGTCTTCACGCACGCTAGTCAGCAAAGCCTTCCGACGAGCTTTCTACTGGCCCACAGCTCTGGGCGATGTTGAGGAACTCGTCAGAAGGTGCCAAGGATGCCAGTACTTCGCCAAGCAACAACATGTCCTGGCCTACAAGCTAGTCGCCATACTGCTAACCTGGCCCTTCGCCTGCTGGGGGCTCGACATGATTGGGCCTCTTCCGACTGCGCCAGGAGGATTCAATAGAGTCTTGGTGGCCATCGACAAGTTCACCAAGTGGATCAAAGTCAAGCCAGTCACTTGCCCCAAGGGCGACAGAGTACTGGACTTCTTGGATGAACTCGTGCATCGCTACGGACTACCCCATCGCATCATCACAGACCTGGGCTCTAACTTCAACAACCACCAGTTCTGGGAGTATTGCGAGAATAGCGGGGTAGATGTCCGGTACGTCTCAGTCCCCCATCTACGGGCTAATGGACAAGTTGAGCGTGCCAATGGGATGGTACTCGACGCTCTCAAGAAGCGATTGCACGATGTTGCTAATACCAAAGGAGAAAAGTGGATCAAGGAACTACCCAATGCACTCTGGGGGCTGCGTACTCAACCCTCCAAGCCGACGGGACAATCGCCATATTTCCTGGTCTACGGCTCCGAAGCTATTCTACCTGCCGACATCATGTGGGATTCGCCGGCAGTAGAGCAATATGACGAAGGCATATCTGAAGACAACAGACGAGTTGATATCGACGAACTCGAAGAAGCTCACTGTGCCGCCCTCGTCCAATCAGCAAGGTACCTCGAGGGTATCCGACGCTACCATGATCGCAACGTCAAGGAACGCTCCTTCAACGTTGGCGATCTCGTCCTCCGCCGCATCCAGAACACGGAACGACTACACAAGCTCAGCTCGCCATGGGATGGTCCCTTCACAGTTGCAAAGGTGACCGGACCAGGCTCGTATCGCTTCCAGACTCTTGAAGGTGACGATGTCAGCAACTCGTGGAACATCGACCAACTCTATCGATTCTACGCCTAGTCTCTCGACTACTCTGGGGGCTCAAGTCTACACGACTACCCCAGGACCTCTTTGCTGTAAGCGGCACTAGTCTCCGGACTACTCTACTCCAAGATCCAGCGCTAATGGCTACTAACGGATCTCGGGCTGCTAAGGGCACCGAAGGACCCTAGCAGCAGTCTATCAAAGAGACCATGTACTTCTAGATCCAGCCTATACGGCTACTAACGGATCTCTAGCTGTAAGCGGCCATGCGCCCTAGCACTACTTAGCCGTAGGCGGCTTTCGGGTCCTGGCGACTACACTTGTACACGACCCTGGCCGGCCACCCAGGTGTACTCTTTCAGTAATAAAGTTTGATTACCGATCAACTCATTTACTGTGTCTCCCTCAACGGGTCTACTGGCGAGTACTATACTCGCGACAACTCCGTGATGGGCACTCCGTACACATACATCGCGATAACGAGTACTTATTTATGGAATATTTTTTCATTCAAACTTAAACAAGTTCTTTACAACTTTGTTTATATACAAATTACTGCTACAAGCTAACCCTACAGGACATCTACTAGAGGTTCAGCTTCTCGGCGACTTGTTCGGCAATTAGCGCCATCTGCTCTAGAAGCTCCGTGTACTGCTCATCTGTGCAATTGGCGGCTAGTCCACCCGCGACTACGTCTACCAGAGCCTTGGGGAAGTACGACTTCTTGTACGCCAAGACTTAGTTTGGGATGGACTTCGCCAGATGCTTGACATAAGTCGCTAGACGACCGGGAGCTTCCTTCAACCAGTCAACCAATGGAGCAATATTCGGCCCGCCCGGATGAGGCACTAGTAGCCTCGCGATGGGAAGTGCGGCTTCTTCAAGTTCCTTGAGCTGTCCCCGCAACTTCTCGCGGTCTTCATTCAGCTTCTGCAGAGATTTATAGAAGTTGACAAGGTCACGATCCGAGGCGATCCATAGCTCCATATGCGTATTGCACTCATGGGCCAGCTATTTATAATCGTACTCAAGTACCTCGCGGGCATCCTTCTCTCGGTAGAAGAGGTTCTTCATATCGACTTCTGATGCCTTCAGCTGTTCCACTCGGGCCTCAAGATCTGCAAACAACTCAAAGGGAGATGTTAGACTACTACAGGGTACCCACAATAAGTACTCGACCAAGCGACATCAACATACCTTTGTTCTTCTGGCGCAGCGACTTGTTCTTGCGCACCAGCTCATCGCTCTTCGCCTGCATATCTTGTACTTCATTATGGCACTGGGCGAAGGCACCATCAAGCTTCGACTGGAGCATGGCGGAGTGCTTCCTAGCCTTAGCGAGTTCTTTCTCCAACGACTCTGCCCGGAGCACCGTATTGCCATACCCCTGGAGCATATCAGACTTTTGTCGGGATCTCTCCACGACATCCTGTAGAAGGCAACAATTATTTGGGCATTCAAATCTTGAAGATTTCGACTACTCAAAGGTACTGATACATACCTTCATCCATTGCTCGGCCTGCCGCATCGACTCCAAGTTCCGGGCTACTGTCGATGGGTTGGTGAGATCATCCGCCAGAAGCTCGAGTCCACCACGACTAGTCACGGCGGCCTCGGACATCGGCGTCGAACGGATCGGCTCTGCGTCTTGGATTTCTGGTGAACGGACGACTACCTCCAGGCTCGACTCCGGAAGTGCATCGTCACGCACCTCTTCGGCCACCCCGGGGGCTACTCCGCCGGCTACCCCGGTTTCCGGCACAACGCCTTCAACCGGCCCTGCCTCGGGGATGGTGCTTCCCTCGACTTCTGCCCCTGTCAACACAAGATTCACGGTGTCAGTTCCCTGGGGGCTTCGACTACTATTCGAGGAATGCTGCATCACCGCAGTGCACCCACCTTCTACTACGCTGGCTTCTGGCAGCGTAGCCTCCGCGATCGGCGTCACGGTTTCGTCCTGCGGAAGAGGAGAGGACTCCTCGACAGCGAGCACTGGGTTTTCTTCGCCCGCTGCCGTGCTGGGTTCATCTCCTTCCCAGGACAAGTCAGTTGATTTCCTGCACAATACATCATTGGTGGTCAACCAAGTAAGACTACCAAGCTACATGTACTACTCGGGAAAGGTCTTCACTTACAAGCTTGACCGGACGACAGTCACGGTCGGAGCGCCATGTATGCTGGCGATGTCTATAAGCCCGACTTCGGTGGGCGCCTTCTTTTCAGCTTGAGCTGCTGCCGGTTCTTCAGCACCAGCAGTCGCGCTCGGTTCAGGCATGCTCTCCACGGCCGGCGCCTGCGGCTCGACAACTCTAGTCGGCCGCTGTGTCAACTGCGACACAAGTTCTTCTACGGTGGGGGCTGGGCTGTGGCTTCTCTCAGCCGGTTCGCCCACCGTCTCCCGTTCGTCTCCGTCCCCTTGGTCAACGGGGTCGGAGGGCGGAATCTCCTGCAAGAGATCAGAATTCAGTTGTCAGCATCTGCAAATACCGCAAGACAAGTGTACAACTACTCTACCCGAGGAGCTTACCTCTTGATATGTAGTCTTAGTGACCTTCAACTTCTTGGCGACGCGCTTGTGTGCCATATTGCGTGGCATCCTCGGCGGCGCAGAGAGACTAGCCTTCAGGCTATTCGGAGGATCAACAATGAGGGGCACATTGGGCAGCCCAGGGCGGCTAAACCTGGACCACAGCTGGAACCTCTCCTGCAGTGTTTCCCTGTCCTCCTCATCAGACGTGTCTTCGATGGTGACGGTGTCGTCACCTTCGCCGACTTCGCAGCGCTCTTTGGCCTTGCCTTTCCCCTCTTCCGGAATATTTACAAGTCGGGGAGGTGAAGCTGGCTCAGAGACGAACTTCGCAATGTCATCCTGCAACAAGTAGCTTGGGTGAGCATGACTACTACCATACAATGAGTACTCGAAGACAGAGCTCAACTACTAACCTCGTTTGGCGGATGAGCTGCGGAGTACTCGGGGACTGGGCAGGGTGTGTACGGCGGCATATCTTTGAAGATCCTACCCAGCCTATCGAGATGTCGTCATCGTCGATCTCGCCGCCAGGCATCCGCGACGTATCGTCGTCGCCGGTGTACTGGTAGCCCAGGGTGTCGCGAGCCATCAGCGGCTGCACCCTCCTCTTCATGAAGCTGAAGGCCACGTGTTCGGCCCTTAGCCCGACTTTTCTCAAAGCCTTGATCTTTTGCAGCAGCTCGGGTAGTTGAATACCCTCCTGCATCGTCGGCTCCGTGTTCCACATGGCTGATGCTTGGGCTACTTCCCGCTCGGCTTCGGCAGTTCCGGGTGGTGGTTAGTGATGTAGAAGCACTTCTACTTCCAGTCTTGGTTGGAGTCGATGAGCTTGTACGACAAGTACTGCTCGGCGGCGTCTTCACGCATGTGGATGCCGGCTTCGCCGACTACTCTTGGGTCGTTGGCGCTCGACTTGGGCTTCAAGCGAAAGAACTTTCTAAACAAGACTCAGTGGGGCTTGATCCCCAAGAAGGCTTCGCAGAAGTGGACGAAGACGGAGACGTGAAAAACTCCATTGGGATTCAAGTTCAGGTACTCGATACCGTAATAGTTGAGAGGACCTTTGAAGAAGTCGCTCGCCGGGAGTGCAAGTCTGCGCTCCACGAATCGGGCGAACATGGGCACCTCGTCGGGGTTCTCCATCGGGTATGGATCGCCCGCGGCGGTGCGCCACATGTCCACCTCCTTCTCCCAGAGGAAACCACTGTTTAGCAGCGTCAGCAAATCTTCGGTCTTCGCCTTGGATTTCTTCCATTCCTTGTTTGGATTCGGGCGTAGGGGAGATGCTGGCTGCGCTGACTCCTCGGTGGATCTAGCCTCCTCATCACGGTATCTCTTCTTCCTGGCGCCAGTATTCATGCTCTTCGATGGGGACGACTTCATCCTCCAAATGCACCGGGTTTCCACTCGCATTCGCTCGGGGGCTTCTCTGGAGGCGAGCAGCGGTGCGCGTGGATCTATAGCCTACGGCGCGGCGGCAGTGTGCTCAGGTGGCTGACTCTTGGCTAGATCTGTTCCAAACGGCTGCAAATGTGGTGGATGGAAAACCCTAAGGGCTTGTTTGGGAACTAGTGGAATGAATGGGAATAAAGGGTATTGGGGTGGAGGAATTTCCATTATAAGTCAAAATTTCCCAAAATCCCCTTTAATCCTCTTCCATCCACTTGATTCCTCAATTTCCCAAACAAGCCCTAAGGGTTTCAGTTTCTATTTATAAGTCAACCGGCGGCGTTGCAACGGCTAGACGGATATGTATCGACAGCTGACTCAGCGGCGGCCGCCTGACCTTTCAACTTCCTGTAGTCGACGCGCTCCATCTCGGGGGCTCGGCTACGTCTACTCAACTTCTTGGGTGGCGACAAGATTCCAGGAGCAACTCAGGACACATCTGACATTCAAGATGACCCTTCAATTCAAGAGGACGTACTCGACTCAAGGCTCGGGGGCTCCGTGCCACGTGTCCTTCGGTTTTTTCTCCGGACTTTGCGGGATAATCTTGTCAGAACTTTAGATTGACTTTCAGCCAGAGTCTACGACTCAACCTAAGGCTCGGGGGCTACTCCTTATGGAGTGCGATTTTGCAATCACACTTCCATATAAATCTTGGCTTCAAGACAATGTGAGTATTGTTGAAGACCTTCAAGAAGAGAATTCGAGGACGCTTGGGAACTACTCGAGAAGACTTCAAGACTACTCAAGGATCAGCTAGAGTACCTTCCAGCCTCGGGATGCTTGAAGTACTCTTGAGGACTTTTGGCTTGTAGTACTCGGGGACGCCTGAGGACTACTCGTCAAGGCCATCAAGATTACTCGAAACTATCCTGCTCGACTACAAAGTACTCGGGGGCTTGTCGTATGGACCTCCCTGGGCCCACTACCTCGGTGGGTACCAGGACCGACTACTCGGTGGGCCCCTGGGACTACTCGGCTTGTGCCACACGGCACCTGATGGTACTCGAATAGGAAGCTATACATGTCCTGTACTATGTAGAGAACTCCTAGACGTACCCGACTTGTACTCTCTCCCCTGACCGACTTGTAACCCTGCCTCCCAGACTATATAAGGCGAGGTAGGGACCTCTCTCTCTCATACGCATCATCTTGTAAACACACCCAATCAATCCAGAGCTACGCAGCTGTTGACGGTGTATTTTGGTGCACCTAGCATGTTCATTACACTTTGGTTTGGATTTGATTATGGAACTAACCCGCCACTAGGCACACTAATCATATAACAAGTTCATCTTTGTGCATGCATTTGGAAGTGTTGTGTTTATGTAGGAAAACATGGACATAAAGGATGGATTCGCAACAAGTTCAAAGGAGCATTTACGGAGTCTTGTTCGTGTTCATGAGCTTGATGAAATCACTTCCAATGGTGGCGAGGACCGAAGTGCTACGAGGAACACCCCGGGGATTGAAGCGTAAAAGATCGAATTTCATGCGAAGAGAACCTCCATCTTGGACGCGAGGATAACGGCATCAAAATCATGCAAGTGGAGGGGGCAAAGTACATAAGTGCATGAGGACCCACGGAGCAAAAGGGCGGCCGAACCGGGCCGAATGGGCACAGGCCGGCCGGCCCAAGCCGGCCGGCCCGGCCCGGCTTCGGCACCGGTTCGGTCCCGTTTTCCTTGCCCTCGAAGGATCTTCAACCCTAAAAGCCCCGAGGCGCCGCCAACACCGAGGGAGGAGTCATTCGCACCGAGAAGGCCATCCACAAGCTAGAGAGAGAGGAGGAGGATCTCCCGGCGGGAGATCAATCACCTCGAAGGAAGCACCCTCTCATGGAGAAGAAGGAAGACACGGATGGAAGGGAAACCATGATCAACGGTGCCATGATCAGCACCTTGATGGGGTAATCTTCTCATTCGTCCATGGGTTGTAATCGATCTTGAGATGTAATCGCACTTTGTCGGATTATCTATCTATCATCTTGTGTTGAATATACTTTAATGCTTAAGGTTAGCTACCATGCCGTAAAGGGAGTAAGGCCTCAATGCTTCCTTGGATCCATTCAATACGCCGTGTCCATCAAAGGTCTAGTCATGAATACCTTCGCGTAGTGACAGTACGAGAGGAGGGAAAGGGCGAAACCGTGGTCACGGCCCGATAGATTAGATTGGTTTTCATGTCTTTAAGCGATTGCATGCTCTAGTATCGTAGACCCGTGGGCGAGTGTCTTCTACCTTGATTGTTTATCATTCTCTCTAGTGAAGTTTAGTTGTTTTCTAGTTTAATAGTAAGTTAGGGTTTTAGTAGCTAGTGTGTCGTTGTTGATCGAACGCTTGTAATCCCCTGGCTCCGTGGATTGACAAGAACCTTGGGAATCCCGTGGTGAAAAAGGTGTGGGGTCCGTACGCTTGCGGATCGTAGAGGGATACGCCTTTTATCCGTCAACAAGCCCCTTTTTCTGGCGCCGTTGTCGGGGAGCAAGTTAGTTTACATCATTTGATTTGCATTTAACTTAGTTTTATATTTAGTTTATCTCTTATTTACTATATCTAACATATATTATCTAGAAAAACACTTGTTTTGTTTTTGTTTTTGTTTTTATCTTATTGTCTAGATGGCGTTCGTTAATCAACCCGTGGAAGAACTGGATAAATCATTAAGGGATTACGCTAGCCCTCGATGTGAAGACATAAAAGTAGAAGAGTCAGATTCGAAGCTCAAAGCGACCAAGTATGAGATTAAATCCAAGATCATCAAGATGGTGGCGGCGAACCCATTTGAAGGGATGGTTACGGAGAACCCATATAGACACATAAGGGATTTCACGACAATATGCAACACGGTGCGTCAACAAGGAGTTCCCGATGAATGGTTCAAATGGAATCTCTTTCCCTACTCACTTGCCGGCAAAGCAAAGACATGGTATTCGGTTGCGTCCTTTGAAGTTGAAGGCAATTGGAACAAGTTGACAAAGAAGTTTTGTGAGAAGTTCTTTCCAATTAGCAAGGTTAAACATCTAAGGAGGCAAGTGATCACTTTCATGCAAGGAGAAGAGGAAGGGATAGACCAAGCCTGGGATAGGTTCAATGGATTGATCGAACAAGGACCAAAACTCGGCTTCACCGGTGACGCACTCTTGCATACATTTTTCTTTTCCCTAACCCCTAGTTGCATGCAACACGTCGAAATGTGTGCAGGTGGGAATCTCATGGAGAAAACACTCACGGAAGCCGCCCAACTTCTACAAAAAGTTAGTAAAGCGGCTGCCATGCGAAGAGATTGGGAAACAAGACTTGCGGAAGAGCCGGAATACAATTCAAGGAAGAAGAAGCTTGCTGATTTTTCTAAAGAGGCAACCCCGGAAGTCACAAAAGAGGAACCAATCATGGAAAAGCTTGAACGAGAACACATCAAGTCAAGAACTACACCAAACGTTGACTTCGCCACACCAAATGAGACGAACAAGAGAAGCATGTCAAGCGCGAAGCCACTAAGGGAGTTCGAACCAATGGATTGGGTTCCTATCGATTACGGATAAGTATTCGACAAGAGAAGACCGTTCCCTAATCAAAAGGGAATGGCAAGAGCATTGGAAGTGGATTTCCCACCGGAGAAGAAAAGCGAAAATTCATACGACCTCGAAACCACCGGTGAGATTTTTGAAAAGCTCTTTGGAGATGACGTGGTGGATCCGGAACATATTGCCGAGGTGAAGAGAATCATGGGGATCAAGCCCGAAGCATCACCATACGCTCGCCTCGCTGAAATTTACTCGATAGGATCCGAAGAAGAAGAGAAGATGACGCCACACTTGAGTTGCGAGATCAACGGAGTTCAATGCAAGGCTTTATGCGACATCGGAGCCCAAGTAAGTGTTCTATCTTCTAAAATTTACGATAAAGTTCAAGACCACAACCTAGACTTAGCTCCAACATCAACGAAATTAATTATAGGAGATGGTAGAACTATCAAACCTCTAGGTATTGCTTGCAACATGAAAGTAAAAATCTCTAGAAACTATATACCAACCGATTTCTTTGTTATTGATGCTTACCATAGTAATCATGATCACATAATCTTAGGTAGGCCTTTTCTTAAGTTGGTTGATGCCGTGTTAGATGCCGGAGAAGGCAAAGTAACAATGAACCTTAATGGAACAAAGTACACTTATAACTTTCTTCGTGCTTCTAAACACCTTACACCTTTTCCTCCTGAAGATGAAGAAGTAGAAGAGATAGATAGTCTTTGTTTTGTTGAAACCCTTAGAGACCCGTTGCAAAGTGCGATGGAAAATCAAATTAGTAATCAACAAGATGAAGAACTAGAGGAAGCGACAAAAGGCTTAGAGCCGCATGATGGTAGTGTGGAGGAAGAGAAATTCGAAGACATAGGAGAAATAAAGCCCGAGGAGCCACAAGTGCCCGAGGTAGACCTTAAACCTTTGCCCAAGGGATTAAAGTATGAATTTTTGGGCCCAGACAAAACTTATCCAGTAATTATGAGCGACGAGTTGAGTCCCAAAGAGAATGAAGCGTTGCTGATTTTATTAAAAAAACATAGGAAGGTGATTGGATATTCGATTAATGATCTCAAAGGTATTAGCCCAGCCTTTTGCACTCATCATATACCAATGGAAGACCAATGTAAGCCCGTAGTGGACCACCAAAGGAGGCTAACTCATGCCATGCGAGAGGTAGTAAAGAAAGAGGTTATCAAGTTACTTGATGCCGGAATCATCTACCCGGTTCCGCATAGCGAATGGGTGAGCCGTACATTGTGTACCGAAGAAAGGAGGTTTGACCGTGGTGAAGAATGAGAAGAACGAGTTGATACCGCAAAGAACCGTGACCGGGTGGCGGATGTGTATCGATTACCGTAAGCTTAACAAAGCGACGAAGAAAGATCACTTCCCCCTACCGTTCATAGACGAGATGCTCGAGAGGTTAGCAAACCACGCTTATTTTTGCTTTCTCGATGGATACTCGGGGTTCATGCAAATTCCCATTCACCTGGAAGATCAACATAAGACAACGTTTACGTGCCCTTACGGAACGTTTGCATATAGGAGGATGCCCTTCGGCCTATGCAACGCTCCGGCCTCTTTTCAACGTTGCATGATGGCCGTGTTTTCGGAATTCATCGAAGAAATTGTTGAAGTGTTTATGGATGATTTTTCCATTTACGGGAAGACGTTCATGGATTGCTTAGCAAACTTAGAAAAGGTCCTCACGAGGTGTGCAGAGGTAGACTTGGTATTAAATTGGGAAAAGTGCCACTTCATGGTCAGGCAAGGCATAGTGCTCGGACATGTTATATCCGAGAGAGGAATTGAAGTGGACAAGGCTAAGGTAGAGACGGTTGAGCAACTCCCACCTCCTACGGATGTTAAGTCCTTAAGGAGCTTTCTAGGCCATGCCGGATTCTATAGAAGATTTATCAAGGACTTCTTGAAGATCACTAAGCCTTTAACGCATCTTCTTCAAAAGGATGTGGCTTTCGACTTTGATGAGAAGTGCCTAGCGGCATTCCGGACCTTGAAAAATGCGTTGGTGAGTGCTCCTATCATCCAACCTCCGGATTGGAGCCAACCTTTCGAGATCATGTGTGACGCAAGTGACTACGCCGTAGGCGCGGTCTTGGGTCAAAGAAAGGAAGGCCGAGTTCACGCCGTTTACTATGCTAGCAAAACTCTTAGTGGGGCACAATTAAATTATGCCACTACGGAAAAGGAGTTGCTAGCGGTGGTATTCGCTTTCGAAAAATTCAGATCTTCCATCGTGAACTCGAAGGTCATTGTTTACACCGATCACACGGCGTAGTCAAGTATCTCTTGGCTAAGAAGGAAGCTAAACCACGTTTGATTCGTTGGATCCTTCTTCTCCAAGAGTTTGATGTTGAAATTCATGATAAAAAGGGGGTGAAAAATGTTGTGGTCGATCATTTGTCTAGGATGAATCGTGGACAAGATGATAAAGAGCCCATAGAAGATAAGATGAGAGATGACCACCTCTATAGAGTGCTTGATAAACATACTTGGATGATCGACATCATTCGAGCAATTCGAAAGATGCCCCTCGATCATCTAGATAAAAACACTCAAAAGAAGATAATCTCCGAAAGTAAGAAATATTTTTGGGATGCACCATACCTCTTCAAGCTTGGCAATGATGGAGTGATGAGAAGATGTGTGCCAAGAGAAGAGAGGGTTGAGATTCTAAGGAAGTGCCACTCGGCGGAGTACGGTGGGCACTATAGCCATTTTCGAACCCAAGCAAAGGTATGGTCGAGCGGATTCTATCGGCCGGAGATGCATGAAGATACTAAAAGATATGTTACATCATGCCCCGAATGCCAAAGAACCGGAAACATCTCTCAAAGAAATTCTATGCCTTTGAAATACAACTTACAAATCGACATATTCGATGTATGGGGCATAGACTTCATGGGGCCTTTTGAAAACTCATTTGGATTCGAATACATCCTAGTCATGGTTGATTATGTATCCAAGTGGGTAGAGGCAATACCATGTCGTAAAGCTTCCACGGAGGAGTCCATCACTATGATCAAGAACGTGATTTTTCCCCGTTTCGGTACACCGAGAATCTTGATAAGTGATGGAGGAACTCATTTCACCGGGAAGAATTTCAAAAAGTGCTTGTCCAAGTTGGGAATTGAGCATAGGGTCTCTACGGCCTATCACCCACAAACCAACGGACAAGCGGAGACGTCAAATAGGCAATTAAAAAGCATACTCAACAAAACCATAGAGAAGGGAGGCAAGGATTGGTCAAAGAAATTAGACGGAGCTTTATGGGCTTATCGAAGGGCGTTTAAAACACCGATAGGTATGACCCCTTATCAATTCGTCTATGGAAAAGCTTGCCACCTTCCGCTTGAGTTGGAACATAAAGCCTATTGGGCAATTAAAGAGATGAACCTTAATCTCGATGCCGCGGTGGTGAAACGTAGAATCCAAATAAGCGAGCTAGAGGAGTTGAGGTTGAAAGCATATGAAAACGCAAGCATATACAAGGAGAGAATCAAAAGGTGGCATGATAAAAGATTAAAGAAAAAAGAATTTAAAGAAGGAGATAAGGTCCTCCTCTACAATTCGAGGTTTAAAACCTTCGGAAAGGGAAATTGCAAAGCAAGTGGGACGGACCTTATGTTGTGCATTCGGTGTTCTCCAACGGAGCGGTAACCATTATGGATATAAACGGCGATCAATTTGTGGTGAATGGACGGCGGCTTAAGGTTTACTACGAGCCCGATGTCGTGCCCCTTCACCATGTTGACGTCTTCACCATGGAGGAAGAGCCCGAACGTCCCGCCTAGGATGAAAAACAAGGCATGAATTTACGTAAATAGTTTTTCTTTTAGTTTTCTCGGAGTTTTTCGCGAAGATTTCTTGGGCCAACTTTTCCCCATGGGCTAAGGAAGAAAAAATAGGGTGGTGTGCAAAAACCGGACCGGCCCGCCCCCGAGGCGGGGTGGGCCGGCCGGCCCAGCGGACCGGCCCGGAGGGCCCCGGCGGCCGATGACGCCGAATTTCACCCGAATTGCTCCTTTTTGACTTCCTTGTTTGGTCGAAAAATTTTAAGGGAAGTGTCAAAAAGGAAAATAAGGTTCCCGGGGCTTTTCTCTCGGGACTATTTATTTGGCCGAATTGGGAGCTCGAGGATCAAACCTTTCAAGCAATATTTTGCACCCTTGTAGCAGCCATTGTGCCCCCAAGGAGCTTAGAGTTGAAGCTAGAAGCCAAGAAGCCATCGATGGAGGAGGCGATGCGATGCGAGCTCAAGCTACCCGTCAAGAGGACCGCACACATCCGTTGCGGAGGGCGTGTCCCGACCGGAGCTCTTGCATCTCGCAACCCCGTCGAAGGAGAGAAGGTCCCTACGCCCGTTCGAAGGTCGGCACGCATCCAAGGCATCAAGCGCAAAGACTACAAGGAGGTGTCGCCAGAGCCTAAGGATTATGGGGGTAGCGACTACTCCGACGATCGTAGCCCGAGCTCGTGGGCGGCCGTCGGAAGAGATGATGATGATGATTGGGATGAGCAGCCCAAGGAAAGGACTCCCGAAGGCCCCAATGGCGACGACAACGATGGCTACTAAGGCGACGACAATGGAGGTGGCAACGACGGTGGTGACGATGGTGGAGATTATGGCGACGACGACCCCTTCGGATTGCATCCGATGTGTTGTCGAGCTTGCCGTCAATCCATCACGGATCTCTACACGTCGGCCGACGAATGTCTCCAAGCCATGGAAGCGATGAAGCAGCGTATGGAGGACTTGGAGCGCGTAGTTGAAGATGACTACAAGTTCCGAAACCGTAACGTGCGCAAACTTTTCGGCATGGTTGGAAACATGAGAGGCAAGTGGTGCAATACTTGCTTGAAGTACCATTAGATCTAGTTTTCCCCTTAGGATTTTTGTAAAGATACAACGAGGACGTCGTATGTTTTAAGCGTGGGGGAGAGCTAGCTCGCTAGCCTTAGCCTTTGAACTTCAAGTTTAGGTTCGGTTTAATCTTCGTGTAAGAGTCTTAGCGTTTTAATGAGTCTTAGTGTTTTAATTAGTCTTTAGTTTTTGGGTGTGTTTTAAAATTTTTGCAAGTGTCTTAAATTAGTGTTGAGTCAATAAAATCAAATAAAAAGAGTCTATATATATATCTTTGTGTTTTATGTATTGCTTATCTTTATTCACTTGTTTGTTTAATCTTCGATTCTTGATTTATGAACATAAGTATGTGGTTTGAAAAACGTTTATCGTGGTGCTTAGTGGAATTGCTACTACTTAAAGTACCCATACCACACTTCGATCTTGAGCTTCACATGTTAGTTGTGCTATGTTCAATGCTAAAAGTTGGAGGATTTCAGTTCTGAAAATTATCTTAAAACCCTTGTAATAAAGGTTAGCAAAACCTCTTTTTCCAAGTTGAGAGTAAGAAAAAAATTCCTATCCAAAGCCAAGTTTAATTTTTTTCGCTCCACCATAAGTGTGATTAGCACGATGAGTTAGGCTAGGACCCTTCTCTCTTGGTGAGTTTTAATTTCGAGCAATGATCATGTCCTTGTGCTTATCTTTTGTTGCTAGCCTCGTCATATATTCGGTTACGTGACCTTCACAATGAAAGTCACGTTCATCGCCGAATTCCATACCCAACCCTATACATCTCTTTTGTACATCGTATTCCTTGAACACAACCTATTTTCAAAGTTTCGTCTCGTCTCTAGCATGATTTATTTAAAATTTCAGATTGTATGCATGCGAGGAAAGTGAGAATTGAAAGCTTTGAAAAGTTGTCAAGAGAGAGAAAAATAAAGAGAAAAAGTATGTGTATGGAAAAGAAAGAAAGAAAGAAAGAAAAAAATCATATGTGAATGAAAGAAAAAAAAGAAAAAGAAAAATATGAGGTAGCAATGAAGATATGAGAGGGATGGATCAAGTGAAAGAAAAGAAAAAAAATAAAGTGTAAGGAAGGATGTCACGTTGTTGAGAGACGAAACTTTTACTCTATTTCCAACCATGTGCAATCCGACAACGAGGACATCATCGGTGCCTTGTAGTCACAATTTTCTCTTGCCCTTGCACATGTCCACCATTCTAAATCTTCTCATCCTTGATATCCCTACATATGGTTAATTCTCATGATCATTGGATTTGAAAGGTAGACAACCATTAGAGGAAGTTCTTAGTTTGACAATACTTGTGTTGATTGCGCTAGCCCTACCTATAGTTCCACTTTACATGATATGTGAGAGATTAATGGGAGGTGAGAGTTTTATAAAATTTGGTTAGGATAGCCACTTCATATGAGTGACTTGGGAGAGCTTGGAGAAAGGTTTTTGTCTAATACTTGTTGCAGGAATTTTTGTTTTGAAAATCATAAAAACCCTCCGATGGAAGCAAAGAAGTAAGCATGGTTAAAATTGAAGACTTCAAGTGAAGGGTTTGAGTTGTGGGGTAAATCTTGACGTGGTAAATATTCTAAACGCCCATGTTTATGTTTGATTATCATTACTTTGTGTTTATGTATTAAAGATGAAGGGATTGACTAATTGTGAAGAAGGATAAATGGTATATGATTACAACACCTTGGACGAAGTTCTTTTACGAGTACTTGCTCGAGGACGAGCAAGAGCTAAGCGTGGGGGAGATGTTGACGGTGTATTTTGGTGCACCTAGCATGTTCATTACACTTTGGTTTGGATTTGATTATGGAACTAACCCGCCACTAGGCACACTAATCATATAACAAGTTCATCTTTGTGCATGCATTTGGAAGTGTTGTGTTTATGTAGGAAAACATGGACATAAAGGACGGATTCACAACAAGTTCAAAGGAGCATTTACGGAGTCTTGTTCGTGTTCATGAGCTTGATGAAATCACTTCCAATGGTGGCGAGGACCGAAGTGCTACGAGGAACACCCCCGGGGATTGAAGCGTAAAAGATCGAATTTCATGCGAAGAGAACCTCCATCTTGGACGCGAGGATAACAGCATCAAAATCATGCAAGTGGAGGGGGCAAAGTACATAAGTGCATGAGGACCCACGGAGCAAAAGGGGCGACCGAACCGGCCGGCTGGGCCTGGGCCGGCCGGCCCGGCCGGCCGGCCCGGCCCCTAGTTCGGCACCGGTTCGGTCCCGTTTTCCTTGCCCTCGAAGGATCTTCAACCCTAAAAGCCCCGAGGCACCGCCAACACCGAGGGAGGAGTCATTCGCACCGAAGGCCATCCACAAGCTAGAGAGAGAGGAGGATCTCCGGCGGGAGATCAACCACCTCGAAGGAAGCGCCCTCTCGTGGAGAAGAAGGAAGACACCGTCGGAAGGGAAACCATGATCAACAGTGCCATGATCAGCACCTTGATGGGGTAATCTTCTCACTCGTCCATGGGTTGTAATCGATCTTGAGATGTAATCACACTTTGTCGAATTATCTGTCTATCATCTTGTGTTGAATATACTTTAATGCTTAAGGTTAGCTACCATGCCGTAAAGGGAGTAAGGCCTCAATGCTTCCTTGGATCCATTCAATACGCCGTGTCCATCAAAGGTCTAGTCATGAATACCTTCGCGTAGTGACAGTACGAGAGGAGGGAAAGGGCGAAACCGTGGTCACAACCCCGATAGATTAGATTGGTTTTCATGTCTTTAAGCGATTGCATGCTCTAGTATCGTAGACCCGTGGGCGAGTGTCTTCTACCTTGATTGTTTATCATTCCCTCTAGTGAAGTTTAGTTGTTTTCTAGTTTAATAGTAAGTTAGGGTTTTAGTAGCTAGTGTGTCGTTGTTGATCGAACGCTTGTAATCCCCTTGCTCCGCAGATTGACAAGAACCTTGGGAATCCCGTGGTGAAAAAGGTGTGGGGTCTATACGCTTGCGGATCGTAGAGGGATACGTCTTTTATCCGTCAACAGCAGCATACAGGATGTAGGGTATTATGCACCTCGCGGCCCGAACCTGTCTAATTTGTGTGCCACGTGTCTCTTCCTTCGAGTTACCGATCTCGGCGAGGCCACATACATCTACCTCGGGTACTCCCCTTGGTAGGTTGCTGGTCTAAAACACCGACAAGAATATACATAATCACAAATGAAAAAGTTTATACAAAATCATAGTACTACATCTAAATGTGCCGACCCCTCTTCCCCCTAACAGCTCTAGCGCTAGCCCAGGTCTGGTCCCGGTCGTACGTCCAGGGGTCCGGTGCCCTGACGACCCGTGGTCCTAGCTGGTCGAAAGACGGTGTCACCGCCTGCGACGAGCTTGGAGCATCCAGTGTCAATTTGCCGGCCGGTATCGCTCCGCCGCCCGTCGGTGTCGCTCCGCCACCCGTGGTCACTCCGCCGGCCACCAACTGCGATGGCTGAGTCAAAACCGGTGGTGGCTGCGTCCACTGTGACGCACCAACCTCGTCGGCCTGCTGCTCGGCGCCCTCTGTGACGCCCCAGGTTTTTAATTACCGTCATTAACGCTAATGACCGGATCAGCCGGGTCAAACCAGTCCAACCACGGTCAAACCTAGGTCAACCTGGGTCATCACCCGAACACCTCGCCAACGAACCCTAATGAACCCCTTGACCAAGCCTACACACACCCGTAGTGTACCCGTGGTCAAAGACACGGTCAAAACCCGCTTGACCGTCGACGTCAGCGAATGTCGTCCGGAACTTTTGCCGCGTTCTCCAAAATTCACCTAAACACTTAAAATTCTACCTTTATGAAAGTTGTCCATCTTGTTGAGGGACACAACTTTCATGTAGATTGGCATTTCAAATTTTGGGTGGAAATTGGTGAAAAACTTGATCGATTGACAGTACCCCCTGTTTTCCAGAACAGGCCGACATTTAATATTGGCACGACGTTCCTGCAAAATTCGTTGAGAAAAACCCCATATGGCCTTTTTGAAAGTTGTAGAGGGTAGCTAGATCTACAACTTTCCTATTCATTGCTTTGTGCACTTTTATTCAATTTTTTGGAGAAAACTTAAATTGAACAGGGCTAGTCTGCACGATTCCAGGCGCTCCCGCGCGTCACACCGCGCCGCGCGCGCCCAGGCGCCGCCGCGCCCGCGCCCGCCGCCGCCACGCGGCCGCCCGCCCTCGCGCCCGCGCCCCTCCGCCCTCGATGTCCACGCGCGCATGCCGCCCGAGGGTCCCCCCCCCCCCCGAGGTCGCCCCTTCCCCATGCCGCGCGCATGCCGAGGTCGTCTAGAACGCCGCGCCGCCGTACGGTGCCCGGTTGGCCCCGCGGTCCGTCCGCCGTAGCCGGTCACGCGAGTTCCCAAGGCGCCATCCTTCGGTCCGCGGGGCATGCGCCGGTGTGCGGTGGTCGGCCTTAAAGGGGCGCGCGCCGCCCTCACGGCGCGAGCGCCGCTCCCGCCGTCCCGGCCCCGCAAGGGCGCCGCCGCCGAACCGAGCGTCCACTCGCTACTGCGCCCGAGCGACGAGCCTAGTAGCACCCTTAGCCTCCCCGGTGGCCGACCTTACCACGCTTTGCCTCGGCCGGGCACCGGTCGCGCCGGAACCAGAGAGCGCAGCGCCGGCCGCCGGCCACCGCCGCCGAGCACCATCGCCGCCGCGTTTCCGCCCAAACTAGTGCCCCAAACCAAGCCCCTAGACCCCTAGGACCCTCCCCGCCCTGCTCCCCGCCCGGCCAAGGCCGCCGGCCTCGCCGGATTCCGGCAGCCCGCGCCGGCCGGCAGCCCGAGGGCCACATTGCAAACATCCGTTTCTTTCCGGGGCCTTATTTGCAAAAGGTAACTCCAATAGTTACACAGATTTGCTGGATCTTGTAAATTGCGTAGAAAATCACAGAAAATTCAGAAAAATGCAAGGCCAATTTTTCTGGATCCGTTGTAAATTATTCTACAACTTTTGTTATTCTGGCCTGAGCTAATTCCTTTTAGTTTTTGCATGAAAAATACAAATGTGAAAACCCTAGATCTGCAATATCTCAAAAACCATAAGTCCTCTGTAGCTAATTTTTGTATATGTTGTGTGTTAGGTCATGTCTAGCTCCTATGCCAAAAATTGCACAAAGTTATGAAGTAAATCGTTCTATAAAAATGTTTTTCTATTTCTGGCAGAACTGTATAAATGATTTTTCATGTTAAATATATTCATGTTCTTGAGCCCAACTTGTGCACACTGTCTTGCAATACCAAAATGCACATCTTGTGAATGAATCATGATTTTTGGATCAACATAAATAATTATTCTTGATTTATGCATGATTTCCTTTGTAAATTAATAAACCAAGTTCAGTAGAGATTCCATGTGAACATGCTGGTTCTTTAGGCTTGTTTAGGGCCAGAGAGCATCCACAAGAAAGTTTGGGTCATTTTGATGCTTAACTATTTTTATATGCATTTAAACTGAATCACTAGATAACCTTTGTTATTTTCCATGATAATTAATTTCCTAGCATCCAACACTTACATGTGGGTCCAATGGACCAGTATAGAAGCTAGTAGGCTTAAGAAACACTACTTTAATTTTTGGTAATTTAATTGCTTAATAAAAAGCTTAAAAGCCCTTTTTCCTATTAAAAAGAAATTAAATCAAGGAAAGCCCTTAATTAATTCTTTTTCTTTTTGAAAGTATTATCTAATTAAAAGATAATTAATTCTTATTGCTGATAAGGAAATAATTCAAGGATAAAAGTATCAATTATATCTTTGCTTGTGAAAGGAAAATGATTAAAGCCTTCACATGAAATGACAAATACAGGGAAATCTTTATTCAAGTGTGCAATGGAAGAATTACCCATGTACAACCAATCACCTTCCTAAAAGAGAAATCACCGAACCGCCCTTACTAACTTGAGTGTGGTTGCAAATCATGTTAAAAAGGTTAAATGTACCTACCCACTACTGTTGATGAATTTAAATTAAATTATTTACATATATATGTACACAGTCACCATCAAAAAGCATAATTAATAAAGAGTTGCATATTGTTCCTTTATGGAAGAGTATGCTGAATGTATCCTTATCCAGGTGAATGTGCCCAACAAATACACCCCTTGATTGTCAAAATGGTTCGTAAGTGATTAAAGTATAAACCGTCGAATAAATCTTGCATTTGCATCTTCGTGTAGATCTTTCCGCCAGTAGACGTACGCTCGTGCCGGAAGGTGGAGACGAAGGTGTCGACAAAGAGCTGCCGAGCGTGAACGTAGCTCAAGGCCTGGACCCAAGTCCAGAAGGGCCCAAGGCCAGCCTTACCAGCGAAGGCAAGCCCCGGATCATTAACCCCGTCTTTTAAAATTATGCAATTATGGTTGCTGTGATTGTGCATTTACGTTTCAGGAATTGATTTGAAACCCTAGATGCATGATCCCTAGGTACCTATGCTCTATCACTAGTATGCTAGGTCGATAGCTGCCATGCTATAGGACCGATAGAAGTCGAGTGATGTTCGTCACTCGCAAGAATAGGTTCCTAGATAGGAATCATAAGATATCCTCAAATGGATTGCTCATGTGGTAAGAGCATGGGATTGGGCTCCGGTCCAGTGGGCATGTGGGCTAAGCTTTTGAACGTACTAAGCACATGCCGGTTATGGGGCCGGTAAGCCTAGTACCTTAATGAGGCGGCACGGGATCCTACCGTTACTACTCTTGAGAAATCTCCTTCCCGGCTAGCTACGGGAAGGGTGGTGTATGGTGACTCCGGGTATCTCGCGGGGTATGCGGATAGCCCGCACCGAGGGACCGTAAGATTCAATCCCAACCCAAAGATTTATGGGGACGGCCCCGGGAAGTTGTCCTCGCGGGGGCTGTCGGTGTTTTAGACCGGCAACCTACTAAGGGGAGTACCCGAAGTAGATGAATGTGACTCGCCGAGATCGGTAACTCGAAGGAAGAGACACGTGGCACACAATTTAGACAGGTTCGGGCCGCGAGGTGCGTAATACCCTACGTCCTGTATGCTGCGTAGCTCTGGATTGATAGGGCACGATTACAAGATGGTGCAATAGTGCGCCGTGGGTTGTATGAGAGGAGATTGGATGAGGGGATCGGTCCCTGCCTCGCCTTATATAGTCCGGGAGGCAGGGTTACAAGTCGGAGTAGGAAGAGAGTACTAGTCGAGTACGTCTAGGAGTCCTCTATACAGCGCGGAACATGTACAGCTCCCTAACCGAGTACTACTCCTGTGTAGTCCTTGTGCTCCACGCCTTCAGGTGCCGTGTAGCGCAAGCCAGGTAGTCCCAGGGGCCCACCGAGTAGTCGGTCCTGGTACCCACCGAGGTAGTGGGCCCAGGGAGGTCCATACGACAAGCCCCCGAGTACTTTGTAGTCGAGAAGGATAGCTTCAAGTAGTCTTGACGGCCTTAACGAGTAGTCCTCAAGCGTCCCTGAGTGCTACAAGTCAAAAGTCCTCAAGAGTAGTCGAAGCATCCCGAGGCTGGAATGTACTCCAGCTGATGTTTGAGCAATCTTGAAGTCTTCTCGAGTAGTCCCAAGCGTCCTTGAAATCTGCCTTCGAAGGTCTTCAAGAAATGCCAGTCTTGTCTTGAAGCCGGAGCTGTCATGGAGGTGCGACTTGCAAAACCGCACTCCACATGAAGTAGCCCCCGAGCCCGAGCCGCGGGCTCGGCTGAGGGTCCATCCGAAATCTTGGCAAGAAAATCCCAAAAAATCCGGAGAGAAAAAACCGAAGGACACGTGACACGGAGCCCCCGAGCCTTGAGTCGAGTACTTCCTCTCGAATTGAAGGGTCTTCTTGGAGAATGTGTCCTGAGATGCTCTTGAGACTAGCCGCTTCCCAGGTGGTCGAGTAGAAGTAGCCGAGCCCCCGAGGTGAGGCGCGTCGACTAGTAGAATTCGAAGAGTCACGCGCGGCCACCGAGTCGCCCGCGCGTGGACTTATCCGGCCACCCGTTACGGAGGCGATTTGGCTTATAAATAAAAGCCAAAACCCTTAGGGTTTTTCACCCATTCGAGCCGCAGCAATTCCATTTGAATCTTGAAGCAAATCCACTCCCAGCGCTGCTGCCGCCGTAGTAGATCCGAGCGCGCCGCCACCCGAAGCCTTTTAGGGTAGCCCCCGAGCGGATGCGAGTGAAAACTCCTTGCACTTGGAGAATGAAGCCGTCGTCGTCCAAGACGTCCAAGGCCGGAGGGAAGAAGAGGGGCCGCGCGAGAGGCCGCAGCCGGCCGCCACCGGAGCGCGCCGCCCGTGTCTCCACCGCGCGCCGATCCGAGCCGCGAGTAGAAGAGATCCAAGGTGAAGACGGAGGACTCCGTCGACCCCCGCCGAACGGTGGGTTCATCAGGGAGAAGGAAGTGGACATGTGGAGATCCGCCGCTGGAGATCCATATCCGATGGAGAAAGCCGAGGACGAGATCCCGATGTTCTCGCGGTTCGTGGAGCGCGGACTTGCGCTCCCGGCCAGCGACTTCTTCAAGGGGCTGCTCGGGTACTACGGCGTCGAGTACCTGAACTTGAACCCCAACGGCATCTTCCACACGTCGGTCTTCGTCCACCGCGAAGCCTTCCTCGGGATCAAGCCGCACCGGGTGCTCTTCCGAAGTTCTTCCGCGTCAAGCCGCGCCCCGCGTGCCTCCAACCCCGCAGTAGTCGGAGGAGCCGCATCCGCCGAGGGAGGACGCCGCGGAGCGCACCGGGCGTACAAGCTCGTCGACTCCAACACGGACCGGGAAGACCGAGATGGTTCTACATCACGAACCACCACCCCGGCCTCGCCGAAGCCGAGCGGACGGCGGCCCGGTGCACCGTGAGTGGTGGAACACGGAGCCCACCATGCAAGAAGGGATCCGGCTCCCCGAGGCGCTAGCACGCATCGAGTGCTCGGGGAAGCGGGACCGAGGGCCGAGCATGTGGCCTTCGGTTTCATGAAGCGCGAGGATCCGGCCGGCCGATGGCGCGGGAGACACGGGGCTTCGAGTACACCGGCGACGACGACGCGTCGCGGATGCGGGAGGCGAGCCGGACGACAACGACATCGTCGAGAGGTTGTCGCGGATCTTCAAGGACATGCCGCCGTACACGGCGTGCCCGGCGAGGAGTACTCCGCCGCGCGCCCGCCCAAGGAGGTGAGTAGTCGTACTCCCTTGTCGAGTAGTGATTACTTGTAGTAGAGTTGCTGACGCCTTGTGTCTTTGCGCAGGATGATGTGAAGCGGTTCGTCTCCGAGCCGCAGCCACCACCTGGCGGGATCGAGATCCCGGCGGAGGGGAAGGTGAAGGAGCGCCGCGAAGTCGGTGAAGGCGACGATCCCGTCATCGTGGAGGATTCCTCCGATGACGACGAAGAAGACGAAGAAACGCTTCAGGACCGCTTCCAGCTGCGGTCGAGGTTTAGCCGCCCGGGCTTGCCTCATGTTCCACTGGTTCAAGACCCTCCGGCTAGCCTGGAGGCTAGCCTTGCTGCGCCGCCACGGAAGCCGCGCAACCCCGCCAAGAAGCGGGTGGCGAAGAAGATGAAGGTCTCAGAGACCACGCCTCCGGAGGTAGGTTATCTTGAGCGAGTAGTCGAGTACCCGTTATTCGAGTACATTGCCGACGAGTAGTCTTCTTTTGTGTGCGGGGAGGTGCCGCCCGGCGGAGCCCGTCGAAGAGGGCGACGAGGGCGTGTGGGACCGGTGGGGGAACCGGCCGGAAGCCGAAGTCCGGCCCCCCCTCGTTGAAGAACTCTCGGCGCGGCCGGAGCGCCGGCCCCTCGCTCCCGGCGAGAGAGCGAGAGGACCCGTGGCCGCCGTCGTTGGAGAGGTGGCGACCTCAGGAGTGCGGGGAGACATCCGCGCCGGCCGCCGCCGCCGAGGAGGCGGTAGCCACAGGGGCGGAGGAAGAGGCGCCCGTCGAGGGTGGACTGGTTGATATTTCCAGCATCCTCGGTGCTCCGGCCGTGACCATCGTCCGGTCGAGCTTGTAAGTACCATGTCCTCACGAGTAGTACTTGCTGCGGTAGTCGATTTTGTCCGACGGCCCTCGTGAATACTTCGCGAGAAAATCCACGGATCCGAGCCGGGACGGGGACGAGCCCTCATCGGCGGTGGCGAGAAGAAGTCGCGCCGCCCGTCGAGGAGTCCGCTCCCGATGCCCAAGCCGTGGATCGAGCCCCGGCTACCGGCGCGCCGCCGCCGGAGGCGAGTGTAGTCGAAGGTGGGTACCCTTCTTGAAGCTGCAGAGCTCCAGGATGAGTAGTCGTAGGCACTGATGCGCGTGTTGTTTTGTTGTCAGGCGCTGAAGGTGGTGACATCCCTGCGGGGGTGCCAATGCAGGAGTTGACACCAGAGGCCCCAGAGGCTGCAGGAGGAGCCCCCGAGCCTGTGGGAGAGGTCGTCGAGAAGTCCGCCGGGGGGGAGGCGGTCACCACGTCGCCAGAGATTGCTCTGGAGGTGGCTATCCGATCCCCTGAGATCCAAGACGCGGAGCCCATCCGCTCTGCACCGATGACGGAGGCTACCTCGAGTAGCCGCGGCGGGATAGAACTTCTGGCGGACGATCTCGTCGAGCCGGAGACCGTAGCCAAACACATGGAGGCGATCCGTCAAGCCGAGCAATGGATGAAGGTACATAGCCGTAGCCTTGGAGTAGTCAATCCTTTTGACGTTGAGTACTCTTCTTGACTTGAGTTGTCTTGTGCAGGACGTCGCGGAGCGATCCCGCGAGAAGTCGAACCTGCTGCAGGGTTACGACGACACCGTGCTCCGAGCCGAGGCCCTGGAGGAGCAGCTCGTAAGTCGTGGAAACACGCGACCGCCATGCGATCAAAGCTCGACGCCGCCTTCGCCAAGTATCACAACGACGTCATGGAGTTGCGGGCGAAGGGCGACGACTTGGTGCGGAAGAACAAGGGCCTTTGCAACAAGAATAAAGGTACATCCTTCGACTTGTCGAGTACTTGTTGGAAGTTGCGAAGCCTCCGACCCGCCGTTGTGTTTACCGTGTTGCGAGCTCGAAGGCCGTGGGAGCAGCCGAAGGCCTCGGAGGTGAGCATGAAGAACCTCTTCTACGGGAGCAAGAAGCCCGCCAGTACTCGAGCTCGACTACAAGGAACTCGCCTTCGAGTGCGAGAAGCATATGGAGCCGCGGATTGCTTCGACAGGGATCTCGTCAACCGCTACAAATCTTTGCGAAATTGAACGAGGACCGCGAGGCGTTGCGGGCCCGGCTGAGGGAGTTGGAAGAAGCCGCTCTCCCGATCGCGAGGCTCCCCGGTGCCGCACCCGGCGGCCCCAAGATCGCTCCCCCGGTGGATCGACTTCGTGAAGCACCAAGCCGGGCCGGCCGCCTACGTTAAGCATATGGCCAAGTCGATCCCAAGACAAGTCTTGGCCTTCATGAAGTCGTACTTCCCGAAGGCTCCGGTGGAGGTGGTCGCCGGCGGGGTAGCCGCCAACCGCTCGGATGAGCGAGTATGCGCAGCCGGCCGGATCGATGGCTCCCATCGTGGAGCGAGTAGCCGAGAAGCCCGAACCTCCGGTAGCCTCGTAATAGGTAGCTAGTAGCCATAGTTGTACGGAAGACAATTGTAAAGAATTGTTCAAGTATTAATGAAATGAAATTTTTCCAGCAATGAGTACTCGTAACCGCGATCTCGCAGTGCGGAGCGCCCATCGTGGAGTAAGTGCGAGTAGTAGTACTCAGCTTTAGTAGTCCCGTTGTAGGGAGTAGGCACTAAATAAGTTGATGAACGATCAATCTTTATTACCGAAAGAGGGCACTCCGGGTGGCCGGGGCCGTAGTTACAAAGTGGTCGCCGGACCGGAGGCCGCCTACGGCTAAGTGGCGCTGGAGCGGGTAGCCGCTTGCGGCGAGGTGATCCGTAGGTGGCCGTGTAGGCCGGATCGCGGATCCGTAGGTAGCCGCGCGAGCCGGATCTTGGAGTGTGGTCTCTTGGTAGACCGCCGCTAGAGTCCTTGACGCTCGTCGCGCAGCCCGGGGTCCATAGGTAGCCGCGCGGGGCCGGACCCTGGAGGGGAGTAGTCCGAGATCGGAGCCGGGACCGGTGGGTCGCTTGCGGCGAAGGGTGGCCGATGTAGTCGTGTAGACTCGAACCCCGTGAGTAGTCGTGTAGACTAGGCGTAGAATCGACGAGTTGGTCGACGTTCCACGAGTTGTTGACGTCTTCGCCTTCAAGTGTTTGGAGGCGGTAGGAGCCCGTCCCGGTCACCTTAGCCACGGTGAAGGGGCCTTCCCGTGGGGAGCCGAGCTTGTGAAGTCCTTCCGTGTTCGGATACGGCGGAGGACAAGATCTCCAACGTTGAAGGAGCGTTCCTTGATGTTGCGATCATGGTAGCGTCGGATACCCTCCGGGTACCTTGCCGATTGGATGAGGGCGGCGCGGCGAGCTTCTTCGAGGCCGTCGATGTCAACTCGTCCGTCTGTCTTCCGAGACGCCTTCGTCGTAGTGCTCCACCGCCGGCGAGTTCCATATGACGTCGGCGGGGAGGATGGCTTCGGAGCCGTAGACCAAGAAGTAGGGGGATTGCCCCGTTGGCTTGGATGGAGTCCGCGGCCCCCGCAGTGCGTTGGGTAGTTCCTTGATCCACTTGCCCCCTTTGGAGCTAGCGGCGTCGTGCGGCCCGCTTCTTGAGGGCGTCGAGCACCATCCCATTGGCGCGCTCAACTTGTCCGTTGGCCCGTGGATGGGCGACCGAGACGTATCGGACGTCAATCCCGCCGTTCTCGCGGTACTCCCCGCGAAGCCGGTGGTTGTTGAAGTTGGACCCCGGTGTCCGTGATGATGCGGTGGGGTAGCCCGTAGCGGTGTACGAGTTCATCCGAAGTCGAGTACTCTGTCGGCCTTGGGGCATGTGGCCGGCTTGACCTCGATCCACTTGGTGAACTTGTTGATAGCCACCGGTACCTGTTGAATCCTCCCGGCGCGCGTCGGCGGTGGCCCAATCATGTCGAGCCCCCCAGCGGGCAAAGGGCCGGGTTGGCGGTATGGTGACTAGCTTGTAGGCCGGGACGTGTTGCTTCTTGGCGAAGAACCGGCATCCTTGGCACCTTCGACGAGTTCTTCGGCATCGCCCGTGGCCGTGGGCCGGTAGAAAGCTCGCCGAAGGCCTTGCCGACCGGCGTGCATGAAGACGCGTGGTTGCCGCGAGACGCCCTTGTGGATCTCCTCCAAGATGTCCTTGCCTTCTTCACGAGGGACGCACTTCATGAGTACTCCACAAGATGCGCCCCGCTTGTAAAGCTTGTCTCCGACGAGGACATAAGACTTGGCGCGACGGACGAGTTGTTCGGCCGCGTTCTTGTCGAAGGGGACCTTCTGCTCGCCGAGGTAGTCGATGAAGGGTTGCCTCCGGTCCACATCGATCATCGGGACCTCCCCGCCCGCGCGGTGGATGGGCCCGGGGCGGTGGTCGGTGCCGCCGGCTCCGGGATGGATGGCGCGTGAAGCTCATGGACGAAGACGCCCGCTGGTACTTGAGCGCGGGTGGATCCAAGCTTCGAGAGGACGTCCGCTGCAACGTTGTTGTCGCGGACGATGTGATGGAACTCGAGACCATAGAATTTGTTCTCGAGCTTGCGGACTTCTAGGCGGTAGGCATCCATGTTCTCCTTGTTGCGGTCCCGGGACTTGTTGACTTGGTTGATGACCACCGCGGAGTCGCCGTAGACTAGTAGCCGCTTGATGCCCGGTGAAGCGCGGCGGAGCCCGTGTAGGAGAGCTTCGTACTCGGCTTTGTTGTTTGAGACCTTCCGGAAGATCCGCAGGACGTACTTGAGTTGTTCGCCCGTTGGAGAGATCGGGGAGTACCCTTGCGCTCGCGCCCTCGAGGTTGAGTGAGCCGTCAAAGTACATCACCCAATGCTCGGTCGCACGGTGGGAGTATGTAGGCGGTTCTCCCGCCACTCGCCATGAAGTCGACTAGTGCTTGCGACTTGATGGCCGTGCGTGGCTTGAAGTCGATGGTGAGGGCGCCGAGCTCGACGCCCCACTTGGATATTCTTCGCGTGGCGTCTTAGTTCCTCGGGATGTCGCCGAGCGGGTAGTCGGTGACGACGGAAACCGAGTACTCCCGGAAGTAGTGTCGTAGCTTCCGCGAGGTGATGAGTAGAGCGTACGGGGAGCTTCGCACGGGCCGGTAGCGAGCCTTGGACTCGATAGAACCTCGCCGACGAAGTAGGCCGGGCGCCGGACCGGGTAGGCGTGGCCGTCTTCCCCGCCGCTCGACAACGATGGCGATCGACCACGTGAGTAGTCGCGGCTAGGTAGAGCGGCGGCTGCTCGCCCTTGTGAGGAGCCGTGAGGATTGGTGGCTTTGACAGAAGTCCTTGAGCTGGGCAAGGGCTTGATCCGCCTCTGGAGTCCACACGAACTTCTCGTGATGCTTGAGTAGTTTGAAGAAGGGGAGGCCCCGTTCTCCTAGCCTCGAGATGAATCTGTTCAACGCCGCCATGCACCCCGTCAGCTTCTGGACGTCCTTGATACTCGTGGGAGCTTTCATGCTGGTGATGGAGAAGATCTTCTCGGGGTTGGCTTCAATGCCGCGCTGGCTGATGATGAAGCCGAGTAGTTTGCCCGAAGGGACGCCGAAGACGCACTTGTTCGGGTTGAGCTTCCAACGGTACTCGCGTAGCGATGCGAAGGTCTCTTCAAGGTCGTCGATGAGGGTACTGGAGTCCCTGGTTTTGACAACCACGTCATCCACGTAGGCCTCGACGTTCTTGTTGAGTTGCCGCTTGAAGCGTGCCCGGATGGCCCATTGATAGGTAGCGCCGACGTTCTTCAACCCGAATGACATGGTCGTGTAGCGAGACGCGCCGAACGGGGTGATGAACGCGGTCTTTTCTCGGTCTTCCTCCTTGATTGCGATCCGGTGGTACCGGAGTAGCGATCGAGGAAGCGAGAGCGGAGTCGCGACCCGCCGTGGAGTCGATGACTTGATCAATCCGCGGCAACCCGAAGGGGTCCTTGGGGCGCGTGCTTGTTGAGGTCGGTGTAGTCGACGCACATCCTCCACTCGTTCGAGTTCTTCTTGCGGACGAGGACGGGGTTGGCGAGCCACTCAGGATGGAAAACTTCTCTGATGAAGCCGGCTGCGAGTAGCTTGGCGAGCTCCTTCTTGATGGCGTCCCGTCCGTCGTCGGCAAAACGTCGGAGGTGTTGTCGTTTGGGGGTGGCCTTTGGATCGACGTTGAGGGCGGTGCTCAATCGGCTCCCGGGGCACTCTCGCGCAAGTCCGGCGGCTTCCACGCGAAGATGTCGCGGTTAGCCCGAAGAAAGCCGATGAGCGCGTCTTCCTATTTGGGGTCGAGGCCGGCCCCGATGGTGGTGGTCTTGCTTCGGGGTCGCCCGTTCCGAGGTCGACCGTCCCGACGAGTACCTCCTCGGGTGGGCGAGGCTTGTTGGCGGCTGTCGGACTTCTCCGGAATGTCGACTTCGCTCGTGGCGAGCTTCTTCGACGCGGCGTAGACCTCCATCATCGCGTTGGGTACTTGGTTTGTTGAAGCGATCACCACGGCCTCGTATCGCGGTCGTGGGAGATCTTCAAGTCCCCTTAGAGGGAGAGTACACCGGCCGGACTTGGCATCTTGAGTACCAAGTAGGTGTAGTGGGGCACCGCCATGAACTTGGCGATGGCCGGTCCGTGCCGAGGATGGCGTGGTAAGAGGTCTCGAAATCCGCGACCTCGAACTTGATGTACTCGGTGCGGTAGTTGTCCCGAGACGCCCCGAAGGTAATCGGCGCACCACCGAGCCCAGTGGGATAGCCGCGTTGCCTGGGACGATGCCGTAGAAAGGCGTGCTGCTCTTGGTGAGCATGGGGGTGACGTCGAGGTTCATCTTCTTCAAGGTTTTGGTGAAGAGGACGTTGAGCCCGCTTCCACCGTCAATGAGCACCTTGTTGAGCTTGGAACCCGCCACCGTTGGCTTCAGGACGAGGGGGAACCGTCCTGGTTCGGAGAAGCTGGTCCATTGGTCCGCGCGGGGAGAAGGTGATGGGTACCTCCGACCACCCGAGCCGGTAGCACCGGCTCGGTGGTGTGGTTCTTGTTTGGATGCCACGGGCACTTCTCCTTTAGCGGTGTCTTTGAACCCGCCGTAGTTCTTCTTCGAGTTCCCTTTCGCAGGCGCCTGGATAGCCGCGACGGTGTTGTCTGGCTTGCGCTTGCGGTTGGGACCCGAGTAGTAGTAGTAGTAGTAGTTGTTGTTGTTGTTGTTGCGGCCGCCTTGGTTTGTATTCTTGCGCCGCCGCCGCCCGGTTCTGCTTGGACTTGCCGCGGATGGCGTCGTACTTGGCGTTGTCCTTGTCCTCTTCATCCGCCCGGACGTGATCATGTCCTTGAGGTGGGGGATGGACTGGGGGCGGCGACGACCGAAGTCCTCGAAGGTGCGGCGATGGTAGAGGCCGTCCCGGAAGAGGTCGATGACCTCCTTGTCGGTGACGTCGACGACGGTAGCGCGCTTGTCGAAAAAGCGGCGCATGTACTTGCGGAGGGTCTCGCCCTGTTCTCGCTTGATCATGGCAAGGTCCATGCGAGTACCCGAACGGCCCATGGCGCCCGCGAAGTTGCTCGTGAACTCGCTCCTTCGCCTGGTCCCACTTGTCGATCGAGTGCTTGTCCGGCGACTCGAGCCATGTGAGTGGTGCCTGGTCCGGACGAAGGGGAAGTAGAGGCATTTGGTGTCGCCGTTGCCACCGGCCGTTCTCGATGGAGAGGGCGTAGCATCGGAGCCACTAGATGGGATCTGCTTCGCGTCGTACTTGGTGATCCCCAAAGGTTTGAACTTGTCGGGGAGGAGCAAGGTTGCGGCCGGGGTGAGAAGGCGGGGAAGCCGTCACCTTCGGCGGCGGTGGTCGACTTCTTCCACCGCAACTCCTCAATCTTCGGCGAGCGTCGTACCCGCCATGAGAGGCACCGAGGTGTGGGCCGTTCGCGTGGCCTTGGCCGCCGCGCGACCGCCGCCGCCTCCCGGCTCTCTCCCGTTGGCCCCGTGGTTGGAGGCTGCCGCCGTCGGCCGCCGCCGCCGTCAGGGGTCGTTGCCACCGCCACCGGCCGGAGCGCGGTGGGGAACGACTTCTCGGTTGCCTTGGTCTTGCCGTGAAGGTCCACCGGCGTTGGAGCGGCGGCGGTTTGGGTCGGCCGGAAGGTCAGCTCGAGTACGA
Source organism: Cenchrus americanus (assembly GCA_947561735.1). NCBI lineage: Eukaryota > Viridiplantae > Streptophyta > Magnoliopsida > Poales > Poaceae > Cenchrus > Cenchrus americanus. Next base: position 51,951,428 of record OX387242.1, read on the forward strand.
TTGGGGCCAGCATTGGCGCTGCGACTAGTAGCTTCGTTGTCACGGGGTTTAGCTGGGGGAGGTTGGTTGACTCTGTTGTCGACCCGCATGAAGTAGGCTTCTTCGGCCGAGCTTGGCGATGACCTCTCCCGGCGCGTATGCCCCGAGCCCGGCGTGCGATCGTTGTGATCGACATGAGGCATTGCTCATGGGTGGTGTGTACTCGCTCTCGACCGCCTCGAGAGCTTCCGCAAGGTTGCGGATGGGGAGGTTGTCTCCGAGCCGCCGGCGTCGTTCGCCGCGCTTCTGTTGCGTTCGCGTCGAGCGTCCCCGGTTGGCGGCGGTCTCGTACCGCGGTGCGTTGGCGCACGGCTCGTACGCGGAGATGTCCTCCGGTGCACTGTCTTCGGCCGTGCCCGAGGGTCTCGGGGTGTCGCCGGCGGCCATGAAGACTTGGCGATCGGGGGTACCCGAGTCCGGACTCGCAGGGTGCCACCTCGGTTGGTGTATTTGAGTCGGCTGGGCCGGTGGTGTTCCCTCCTGGAACGGTAGTGAGTCGATGTAGGCGACGTAGCGTGAGTCCCCCTTTGTCGTGGTCGGCGGGTTTGCGGTCGGCCGCAGAGCGTATCTTCCGGCCGGCGTCGATTTTATAACCGGCCCCGCAGGCGGCCCCGACAAGGGAAGCTCGGTGGAGTCGTCTTCGGACTCGGGCTCCTCGGGTCCGACCCGAAGTCGAACTCGTAATCCGGGGTGTCGAGTAGAACTCGGAGAGAGGGTCGGAGTCCGAAACGCGATCGGGGACGGCGTCGGAGTCCGAGTTGTACTCGGTTACGGGCTCCTTGCCGGCCCGGCGTGGAGTAGGAGCCCCCCCGTGCGGGCCGGCTAAGGACGCGGAGGCCACGCGCGGAGCGCCGGCGTGGTGAAGGGGCCGCCCGCGATGGGCGAGCGGCCGGCTCGCATGCGATGGCCCATGGCGACGTCGGGTTCGAGTTGGAGACGGACTCGAGCTCGAAGTCGGCGTGGTGGTTGAAGAGCGACCTTTCGCCGAACTTGCCGGCGAGTTCGCCCCCCGTGACGACTTCGGGAAGCGTCACGAGGCCCTGTCCCCGGGTTGGGCCGCATGGTCGCGGCGGCGGAAGGAGCCCGCGCCATCGGCGGTGCGGCACCCGTGCGCCGAAGACGAAGGTGTCGCCGCGGTTGAAGGCGACGCTGGCTTGATGTGGACGGAAGCCGTCGAGTTCGCCATGTGATCTCGAGCGAGAGCCCCTACCTGGTGCGCCACCGTCGGTGTTTTAGACCGGCAACCTACTACGGGGAGTACCCGAAGTAGATGATTGTGACTCGCCGAGATCGGTAACTCGAAGGAAGAGACACGTGGCACACAATTTAGACAGGTTCGGGCCGCGAGGTGCGTAATACCCTACGTCCCGTATGCCGCGTAGCTCGGATTGATAGGGCACGATTACAAGATGGTGCAATAGTGCGTCGTGGGTTGTATGAGAGGATCGGTCCCCGCCTCGCCTTATATAGTCCGGGAGGCGGGGTTACAAGTCGGAGTAGGGAGAGAGTACTAGTTGAGTACGTCTAGGAGTCCTCTATACGGCGCGGAACATGTACGGCTCCCTAACCGAGTACTACTCCCGTGTAGTCCTTGTGCTCCACGCCTTCGGGTGCCGTGTAGCGCAAGCCGGTAGTCCCGGGGGCCCACCGAGTAGTCGGTCCCGGTACCCACCGAGGTAGTGGGCCCGGGGAGGTCCATACGACAGGGGCCCCTACCGTGTGTTTGGGTTTACCTTGCAAGGTTTAAATCAATCGATTGTCGGCCTCTCACCGTTATCCGAGACTGCTTAATCAACTGGCCATGATATCCCATAATGATGGAACTCGAGAAATATTGCTGGATGAATTAATTGCTTGTCCAATTCTTGATTGAATTAGTTGGCACACTTAGATATGGTAATCAACTAGAACTTGTGCTAAAAGATTGAAAGTAAGGACCCACTCTTAGTAGCTTTCCAGCAAAAGAAACTCTACCGGCCAAAAGCCTATCATGTCTAGAGGTTGGTGATGTAGTTATCACCCGACGGTTAAGTCTTGCTGAGTATTAGTATACTCAGCCTTGCTTTAAAACTGTTGTTGCAGGTGTGATTGACCGGATGGGTGACGACAAGTAAGGACATCACGGATGGCCTCCTGTGATGTTCACCGTTGCGCTAGTTTAAATTATTTCCGTTGTATTTTCGAACTCTGAATCTTTATCTTATGCCATGAACAATGGTTTGTAATCAAATGTTTAATTCATGTTGTACCCTGGACTCGCCTTCGCGTGAGTTTTAATGCATGTGTCGATCCTCTGTTCGATGTCCAAGTGATTTACCGGGCGTTAACCCGGCAACCAACGACATGATGATACTTTATTATGGCTTAATGACCAAAGTGGATCGGTCTTAGGCGATAGTACGGTATTTTCCTGGGCGGGTTGTCACACCCTCCTCCATGGTCGCGAGAATGTCGTCTACCCTCATCTCATACCAGGGCAGCTAGTCCTCAGTGCCCGTGTCGAAACCACCGGTCTGAGCCTGGAACATAGGCGGAGTGGACGACGAAGGAATATCTGTCACTTGAAACCGAACCGCTGGCTGTCTATACATCGGTAGCAGCGGCTGCTGTCGAGTCCCGGCTGTCGGAATAGGTGGTGGTCGCCCTGTACGATTAGAATACAGTATAATCACAAACCCACAATAATTGCGTCCATTAGTTGAAAATAAGGTCTACTAGAAGTACCTGCGCCATGTGGAGCAAACGACCGCTGCACGTAGGAGTGCGGGCCCTGCGCCTGTGGGAGCTGTTGTGCCCTCGGAGCCGTGAACCTGCCGGCAAAGGTAGCAGGCGTCGGCTGCAAAGCCGCTGTCGAGGCGGAGCTCGAGGACGACGCTAGGTTGCGCGGAAGGAGAGGAATCTCTACTGCCCCGGCGTAGTTCACGACTGCGGAGTACCTCATGGCCGCAGCGAGGATCCTCTCGTACGTGCCTCGGTGCTCCTGAGGCCCCTAGGTCGAGCACTGCCTGATTGCGGTCGATGCGAGCTGCATGACCTCAGCCAGCGCGTCGTGCTGCACACAAAAGTAGAAACACATGTTTTAATGAAAAGTCATATGAATGTAATATATTTGCAGTATCGTTGCTTACCGCTGTGTCGGCGGTCTGGTCTCGGCGCATCGGGTAGGTCGCGTCCGCCAGGACCCTGTCGTGGTCCGGGACAGGTGGCGGTGGCGGGGTAGCAGGTATGAATGTCACCCGCGTCCGCGTCCTCGGTAGGTACCACTGAAGGTACGCTACCCAGGCGGTGGCGTCGTGAAGGCGGTGCTCGGTGACGACGTTCCGCTCATGCGCCACGGACGCCCACTCTGCCACGTACGGCTGCAGCCTGTCGACGAACGAGGACGCCGCAGGCATGCCCTTTCGTGACCACCTAGCATAGCACATGAAACATAAAATTATTGTCAACTGAATATTTGTAATGGAAAATACTTAGAAGTGTCAAATGGTAGCTCACCTATGCGCGCTAGGTGGCAGACGTGGCGCAGCGGGTATGGGCGCAGCCTGGAAGAGGCCGAACTGCCTCATCACCCGGTGGACAGCCTACTCCTCGACTTAGACGTCGAAGACCAGTCGTCGCCGTGTCAACCAGTAGGCCTGGTCTCGGGAGCACAGGGACGAGAGCCCCTGTGGTGCGCGGGCAGCGACAATGGCTGGAGCGTACGACATCCATCGGACCTGGGCATCGACCATCCGGTCGATCTGACCAACGAAGTCCTTATAGGCCTTCTTCGGCTGCTCCCCAGCCCAAATGTGCTGAAAGAACGAGAAAAGTTAAGTGAATCAAACTGCAGAAGTCATAACGCGAAGAATCACGTAAAGGGAGGTCATTACCTTTCGGAGATACCACAGAGAACCCATGGTGGGGAGGTCCGCTGGGTCGGTGCCGTCGGCCGCCTACTCGTACTTCGAGAGGTCCGTCTTGGGCCGACCGATGTCGAACCGCTCGTGGATCCACATCTGAAGCAGGAGAGGGCACCCCAGGAGGATCGCCTCCCTACTCGCCGGCCTCGTCACTGCCGAACACAACCCCCTGTAGGTAGGCGCCGAGCACGCGCCGCTCCCGGCCGATCCGGGGCATCCGCCGGGGGGGTGCGTCGGCAATCCTCTGAGCCCAGGGGATCAGGCACCGCGACACGGAGTCTCCCGCTGACTCGTAGAACAACACCCACCCGAACAGCCAGAGCAGGTAGACCTCCAAAAACCTGTCCGACGTGTGGTCGTCGGCATCGTCCGCCATGTAGTGAGCCTGCACACACACAAAGGTCCATCATCATATTCGTTTAAAATGCATACAAATGTTGAAAATAAGAGTTAGAATCATGTACGCTGAACTGCTGGATCCAAGTCCAGGTGGGCCCGTGGGTGTCGACGAAGGGCACGTACGGCGCCGGCGCGCGATCGTTCCGAGGAACGTTCGCGAACCGAGCAAGGAAGTCAGCCTGCCATGTCGCGGGGATGTCGATGGGCCCCATCGTCTACCTAGCACACGACAGTCCTCCCAACATAGTGGCGTCCTCTAGACTGAGTCATCTCGCCGACGGGGAGGTGGAACGTGTGCGTCTCTGGTCGCCACCGGTCCATGAACGCGGCGATCAGCGGGGCGTCGTAGTTGAAACGTGTCAACCACTCCGCCTGGGGAACCTCAGCTTGTAGCTTATCCCCCTCGACCAACCGCGCAACAGGGAGAAGTCCTACAACAAGTAGCCTGAAAAAAATTAATTTAGTTCACACAATTACTGTTGTAAAGAAACGGGAAACGAGAACAAATAATAAATATGAATTACGTACTTCGGAATCCACCTCTGTAACATCCCGGATTTTCCCGGAATGATATTGATCGCGAAAATGTGAATTTCAAAAATTTTTGTTTGAATTTGAGTGCTTACCTAAATTATAAGGTTGCTTTCTTTGATCCTTCCCTGATTTCTTAGATTTAATTTGAGAAAAGTAATAAAATTTAGGAAGTATAAAATGCTAGTGTGAGAAATTTGGAGATTAATGGATCTTGTTTTGGTTTTACTTGAGTGTGATTCAAATTTGAATTTTAAATTCAAATTGGAATTGTGTGGCTATAGGGTTTAAGAATAAATAGGAAAAACATCTAAGCAGTTCGGCTTTAAAACTCTGCCTACCTGCCCAACCCGCTGGCCCATATCACCTTTCGGCCCACCTTAAACCGCAGCCCAACTCCCACCTATCCAAAACGTCACAGCCACTTACAGGTGGACCCCACCGGTCAGCCCCCTTCCCTGTTTTCGTTTCCCCTTCCTCAGTCCACCCGTGACGGCATCGTGGGGCAGGGGGGCGACGCAAGACGCGCCCTCCATGGCCGCCGCCCCCACCGCGCTGCTGCCCGCGGATGCGCGCCACGCCGCCTGAAACCGGCCTCCACCGTCCATCCCTCTACACCACAAACCCTAGCTGGCCGCCCCCTTTAAATCGAACCCTATCCTCATCTTCCTGTCCGCCGCCGCTTGGGGATTTTGCCCCTGTCCATTGCTAGAGAAGAGGAGGGGAGGGGGAAAGAAGAAGGGAGGGGCGCGAGGAGCGAGGGAGGAAGCCGGGGGGCCGCGGTTCCCGCGTCGCCGCCCGGGGGGGGGCGGCGGGCGCCACGTCCGCGTCGCCGCGCAGAGACGCCGCCGCCCCCTACATCCCCCGCGCGCGCGCCTCCGTCGTTGCGCCGTGTGGCGCCCGTGAGGTGCTCACCGCCATGGAGCCGCCGTACCGCGCCGCACTAGGGGGAAACACCGTTGACACCGCATCTTCGTCCTCGCCAAGAGTTGTCGCTCGTCCACCTCGCCCACGGAGTGTTCGACCAAATGCCCGTACCTCGCGTGGAGCGCCTCGTCCAAGTCGCCGATGGAGCCATAGGTGAGGTATCCATCCAACTTTCTCGTCTTCGACCTTGGGAACACGGCCCCCGTCCACCTCGCTCACAATGTCGTTTGATGCTTTGCCGGAACCACGAGTTGTTGCTGTTCTACCCCATTCTTCACCATGGGGCAGTGCCGCAAGCAAAAGGAGGGGGACAACCTTGAGCTGAACCGCGAGCAATGCACCGTGAGCCTGAGGACACCGTCGCTACCACCGACAGGGGCGAAGCCACCAGGCTGCTACCTTTCGTCTACCACAATAGAGCAGCCACCTTCATCTGCCTCGCCTTCAACCCGTTCGACAGAATGCCGGGATGTCTCGTCGAGCCCATAGGTGAGCTTCCTGCCCCCCTATCTTGCTGTCCCTAGATGTGCCGGCCTTCGTGCCGAAGTGATGCATCGTGGCCGGAAAACTCGGCCCTTGAACTCGTGTGCCTCTCTGGTTGCTGCTCCGCGCCGCCGCGCGGACGCCGCGTCGCTTGTGTGCCGACCATCGAGTCGAGCCTTACGCCCGCAGTGCCGCCGCCGACGATCCGCGCGCGCTTCCCGCTTGACCTTTATGTCCTTATCGTCGTCGAGTGCGCCGCCCCCGCTTGTGTCGCCACCGCGGTCAAACCGCCGGCTTGCACACGCGTGCACGCACGCGTAGGGAGGCGGCAGGTTTTGCCTTTGGCTCGTCGTACCCAGCTGAACCGAAGTTCCCTCCGTGTCTTGCTGTCGTGCGCTCGCCGGGTTGAGGTGTCGTCGTGTGCTTGGTACACACGCGCGGCCGCCCGGCTCACCGCCGAGGTCAAGCCGTTGGCTGCGCACGCACACACGCTCGGAGGCAAGGCATCGCCTTCAGGGGTTCGTAGCCACACCCGTGCACATCCTGGCGCGCTTATGCGCCGGTGCGAGCACGCCGGCAATCTGAACGCAGCACCGCCGCTCTGGTGTTTCACCGTCGTGCGAGCTGCGCCCAGAAGACCGACCAAGGCTCCACCTTTAACCATGCTGTCCTCTGTCGAGAGCGCGCAAGGTCGAGTTGTCACCTTTTTCCGTCTCGCCTAGAGCTCGCCGTCGAGGGTTTCCCTTCGGCATACACACGCGGGAGCCAACCAAACCGCCGCTGGGCAAGCCGTTCCCGATCGTGCTCCTCCGTTCGCAAGATGGTGCCCTGCCGCACTGAGCCGCCACCGTTTGGTCGTTGCTCGACACCGGGTGCATCTGTTTGCAGCCGTGTGCCCATGCACATACATGCGCATGCACTCCCTCGCTGGCGGACTGCCGCGCCGCCACGGGTACCCCAGCCGCAACGCCGCGGAGCTCGAGCCGCACCAAGCCGTTACCGCCGCGCCGTTGCTCGGAATTGGCCACCCCAACTTCGATGCGGACCTGCTCTGTTCCACCACCACCAGCCTCTCCTTGCCTCTACTCTCCTCCCTTTGTTTTTCCCCCGTCGCAAGATCCGAAGTGTGGCAGCCACCGCTTTGCTCCCTCTCCGGTTGGCAAGCAAACAACATACTTGCTGCTCTGATCTTGCGTCGCAAGGACTAGCAGCTGGCTGCCTTCCTATCTTCTCGCGATTCCCGCAAGAACCGGTAGTAGGAGCTGAAATCCAAGCAAAGCACCAGCAGTCCTTCTCCCTTTTCTCCATATCCCAAGTGACCAGCCAGCGATTCCTTTTCTTCTTCCACTAAAGCAGCTCAACAGCCACCAATCCAGGAGGGTGCACCAGCAAGCCGCCACCACCCTTCTCTCTCCGCCTGTTCTCTGTTCATCGAGGCAGCAAGCTGTTTCTCTGCACTTCGATCCTACCCTCTGTATTTTCTTTTTCACCAGAAGCTCTCATCTTACTCAAGCAACCAATCCACACCAGCAGCTGCAGCCCCAATGCTTTCTTTCTTTGCCTCAGCTCTTCTTTGTTCCACGCGAGATGCAGAGCAATAGCCTGCAATTATTTTCTCCACCGAACTGCAACCTCAATCTCCTTTCTTCCACCAGGAGCAGCAAGCCAAGCTTCCTGCTCTGTCCCTCACCTCTTCCCTGTTCCCAAATCAACCGGTGTCCTCCTTTGCACCGTTCGGTACCGCCGCCGACCACTAAGTGCTCCCGTATGCACCGTGGGTGGGAGTCGACGCAAATCGCTGCCACCCGTACCCGTGTGCTGCCACCGAGGGCCGTTGGCCATGCTTGCGCCGCCAACGAGAAGCCCCACCTCGTCGTGAACCGCCCAACAGTGTGCAGCCATGGGACGCATGCCCTTGTGGCATTTGATCGAGCGCTCTGCACGCAAAACCGAGGAACCTTTGCTATGCCCACAACCCACTCGATGATTTGCCGAAACACCTAGTCAAGCTGGCCATGCCATCACCTTTTCCTCTATGAAGCCGACCTTCGATGTTGCAACCGAGACGTGATCCAGGTTGCGCTTTGCTCTGCTTGCCACCGCAGCGCGTGCGCTGACGCCCCTCTGAGAAACTGGCCTTCGCGTCAGGTTTCGAACTACAGGTGTCGCAGCCTACGACGACGCGTGCCGCCGCTTGCTACTGGATCACGAATCACGCTCGCACGTCGCATCGCCGAACTCTGTTCTCCATGACAAGGCCGAGCCTCGGCCGAGGACATGAAGTCCTTACCCTTGCTTGTGCGCCCAGCCGGTGTGATCACGCCCACCACCCATAACCGCGTACCATCTGGAAAACCTTCGAGGCATATCATATCTGTCTAGCAGCCTTGTTTCCCGCCATGCTTAATTGGTGACCTTTCCGTCCCAATTAGTGACGTGGTGCCAATGCAGGATGCGAGCAAAGCTGAGACCACTCGTGATTGGTTATGTGCCATGGGCGTATAGCCCTAGCGATCATCCTAGAAGTTCAGATCCATCACGAGGGCACGCTGGGGCTACAAACCTGTAGTGTTCGTTCTCGGCCACAACCCATACAAGTAGTAGCTGCTACTTGTAAATCTAAGTCGTGTAAGTGCTAATCTAGCCTTAACCCCTTATCCTTCTTGCTTGAGTGTTGCTTGCTAGCAGCAACACTTGACCTGTTGTCCGCCGAGCCTCATCTTGGTACCGAGTGCTGGTTCTCAATCTTTCAAGTCCCGGCCACACGTTTCGCCACGACCGTGCCACGTCTTCGTCGTGGACAATGTGTGCACTATCTAAACCCGTCAGCCATATCCTGGTTAAGACCATCCTCGCCACATCGCTACCATGTTCCAGCTCGAGCCGAGTTTCTCAACCACACAGCTTCTCTTCTAGCTGATCAATCTTACACAGTCTCTCCATCTGACCAAGGGACTTACAGACTTGCCGTTGGGTTCCACTAACATGTGAGGCCGCTAACAGCCCAACCTGATCTCATCTGGCGTACGGGACCCACAGGGTGACTTGTGGGGTTCCGGTTGACCTTTGACCTTTCCCTTTGACTTGGTCAAGAAGGATCGTTGACTAGTCAATTTACCTTGCAGACCGACCCAAAACCTAGCTCATGGTTTCCTAACCCACTGACTTGTGTTTTCCGTGCTTTATCGCAATTAACTAAATTCATAAAATATTTCTTTATTTGAAAATCAATAATAAATTGGTCCTACCTTATAAAAATATGAAATCAGTTTCTTTATTCTTCTAAAATCATAAAGCACCCGTTAGACTAGCGTTTGGAGTTTAATTGGTTCTTTATTGCTTCTCTTTGGAGTTATTTGCATCTAGACAACGTGTTTATTTATATTTGCGAATCTAGGAATTCCCGGAGCCAAGGAGTCGAGCCAGAAGATCGAGTACAACTACGGAAACTCCGACGACTACTTGCACAAAGGTGTTCACGCCCGACTGATTCTGAAATACCTATTAGGCATTGCTATGTAGAATGCTAGCGCTTTACTTTAAATGCATGATGATGATGAACCTTGCACTGCCTTCTTTTATTATCCTGTCCTTGATTGTCCTACTACTATATAAGTTCATATAAGCGTGTATATGCGCTGAGCTTCGCGATGCATGTGTTTGGGATGGGAATAGTGGTTCTTGGCGTGTGTGGGGTAAAAACCGGCAGGAGAAGGCGTTTTGGGTACTTTGGCGGGGGTGAGCTCGAAACAACCGATCTGGGATCGGGGATAGGGGTGCACTCCTCAGTGTATCCCTACTTTGACGGTTTTCGGAGCCTAGGTGTTGGGGTTTTACTTGCGGATGGAGGACATGAGCTTGCCCCCGGTCCGAAAGCGAGTGGATCAACTTGTCGATAGGACTTTCGTACACACCACCTCGCCGAGAGTGGGGTTAGGGCCGAGTTGAGCTCGGCAAGTGTGGAACCATACCTGCTTAGGAAGGATAGAGGGTATCTGTGGGGGAGCGGTGGAGGTGAGACCACCCTCTCAGAGCGTCTCCCGTGTGGCCACACGGGAGCATTTCACAGTTCGGTGCAATTCCCTTTGCGAGGGGGATCGCTTTGAGGGCCGGATGCAGGGTGGGACCGTAACTACCGAGAGTTCGCACGGTAGGGTGGGTTCAGTCGACTAGCTACCGGCTGGATTCCATCCCGGTTGGGTACAGGTGTACATGCTCTGCAGAGTTGTTCGATCTATACGTATAGCCGCGTCCTCGGTCATGGACAAACCTTGAAGACATGTTCGTTCCTCATGTTTTGGGATTTCTACCTTCCCCTGTAGTTGAGAGTGTGGTGAGCCGTGGTTGCAGTCGGTTAGAGGAGAGTGGCTCCCTCTACCTCGTCGATCCGATTGCAATCATTGAGGTGCGAGGAGAGGAAGTTCTCGCATCGACCCTAGATGGAGATAGGATGTGGAGACGGGGCCCCGGGGGTACCGGGTCGTTCCGAGCCGTGTTTGAGAGAATGGTTTGGGACCGATATGGAGATGTTTTCTATTTATGCTTTGTCTTCGCCGCACAGAAACCCGAGCTTCTACCTTGTCACCTTTCTTACCCTTTAGAGATAGGCCACTTAAAGCTGCATACAGTCGGTGACGTGAACCTATCCCGTTCCTTGGGGATAGTTTTGTGAGTGTGCAGGATTGGACTTGGCTTGAGAGTCCGAGTTCGGGGAATCCATGAAGGTAGGGTTGCGTTGCTTCGCTCAAGGATGCCTGTGGTGAAGACTGAAGATGAAGACTTGAAGCCCTAGCTACCGCTACGCAGGATTTCTACTTGTCGCTTAGCCCAAGGGGCTTGTACTAAATTCGTATACCGAGTTGTTTCGGATGTAAATATTATGATTTGTACTCTGATTTCGTTGTATGGAAATGATATTATTCTGTAATGAGTTCTGTACGTGATAGCTTACCGATCCAGGGACTATCACAATGGTACAGGGAGTCGGGTTTTCCTCACCGAAAACCCGGTTTGTTACAACCGCGGGTGTATCGGCAGCAACGTGCGGGTCGTCCGGCAACGTATCGAGCTGAGCGGATGGCCAAGAACAACCGACATGTACAAGCAGTGCTGCCGGTCCACCGCCTCATCAAACAACTCCGGCCGTACGTAGTCCAGTGGTGCAGCCATAACTGCAAAAAACATAATGTAATTAAATATGTCAATTATAACCATTTCCTAGAAGTGTAAATCAAATTTAAACGAATTATGTGAATTTAAATAATTTTCTACGAATTTTATAGCAATTTAATCAAATTGTGTCAATTATAACTATTTCCTAGAAGTGTAAATAAAATTTAAACGAATTATGTGAATTTAAATAATTTTCTACGAATTTTATAGCAATTTAATCAGATTATATCAATTGTAACCATCTCCTACAATTTTTAATCAAATTTAAACGAATGCGAATTTAAATAATTTTCTACAAAATTTATAGCAATTTAATCAAATTATGTCAATTGTAACTATTTTCCACAATTTTAAATCAACTTGAAACGAATTATGTGAATTAAAATAATTTTCTGCGAAATTTATATCAATTTAATCGAATTATGTAAATTGTCAAATTTAAACGAATTATGTGAATTTAAATAATTTTCTATGAAATTTATAACAATTTAATCAAATATGTCAATTGTAACTATTTTCCACAAATTTAAAATGAATTAAAACAAATTATGTGAAATTAAACATACCTAACTTAACTAAACTAAATTTCTAAACTAAATTTAACTAAACTAGATTTCTAAACTAAATTTCTAAACTAAACTAACTAACTAATCGAGCTACTCCAAGAGTCTAGCTAAATTGTGCTCTTTATATTATTGTTTAGCTAGTCATTTAAACAAGATCCACTCTTCAAATTGTGACCAATTCCAACAGCCTAGCCAAATCAGGTTCCCTGCTATGTACAGTTCCGGGTGGACCCGACATGTCATTCTCATCCACATCTCTTCCTCCTCCCGTCTTCGATTCCTCCTCCCCATTGACCCCGCCGCCGGTTCCTCCTCGCGCCCGGCACGGCGCGACATCGTCCGCGCCCCGGCTCGGGCACCGCCCGTCCCCGCCCCCTCCCGATCCGGCCCCTAGCCGCCGCCTCCGGCCACACGCCCCCGCCCCGCGCACACTCCGATGCCGCATGCCCGCCCTTGCCCTTGATCCTGGTGCCGTCCGCAACTTGGCCGCCGGCGGGTTGGGGAACGGCTGATGCTGCTGCTGATGATGGTGGCCGCCGCCGCGGTGCTCGTCCGCGGGGACCCTGCTGCCAGTGGAGAACGAGCAGCAACACCACCAGAACCTCCAACGTCGCGCGACCGTCAATTCCGCCCCGCAACAGCCTCAGCACCGCCTCGGGTGTCGATTCACCGTCTCGGCCGTCGAATCGTCGATTCTGTTGTCACCGCTGCCTCCAGCGCCACCTCCAGCGCCAATTCCTCATCGTCGCCGCTGATTTCAGCCCGCCGCCGCAGCGCCTGCTTGCTGCTCACAACGGCGGCCTCTTGCTCGCGCGGGAAGAAAATGGGAGGGCGTGGGAGGGCCGACGCTACTTCCTGCTCGCGCGGGAAGAAGAGGAGGTGACGTGATTCGCGGGAGGAGGCAGGCGGGGGTTTGGCGAGCAAAGATTACTCGTCATCTTTAGCTAGCGAGGAGGGGGGTTTGACGAGCGAGAAAGGTGGAAGTCCGAAATAGCTAGTATGTTGGATCACATTTTTTCTCGAAATTTTCTATTTTTAGCTAGTCCAATCAATTTAGCTAGGCTGTTGGAGTTGCTCTAAGTTAACTAAACTAACTAAACTGGACTAAATTTAGCAACATACCTCAGAAGCGCTCCGAAGCGGTTGAAAGCCGAAGGTATGGAGGAAGGGAGGGAGGAGTGAAGGTCGGCGGCAGGGGCTCGACCCCTTGTATAGGCTGGCTCCTGACGCCGTGGGCCACGACGCCACACGGCGTCAGGGATCCTGCCGCCGTTGGCCACGACATCAGGTGCCTGACCCCACAGGCTAGGACTGCGACCGTTGGCGTGTCCCCTAACGCCGTGGCCCACAGCGGCAGGAACTCCAAGCGCCGTGGGCCACAGTGCCAGATGTACATTTGTCGAAAATTTTGATCCGACCATTTATTTTTTGAAAATCATGATAAATTAAATATAAAAAAATTATGGAAATTTTATCATCTTTCGCAAGTAGGAACAGGTCCGAAATTCCAACATTTAAGATTCGTGCAAACGCTCACATATATTGGATCTCTATCATTCAAATTATGCCTCTACTCCTTCCTCTCATGCTCCGCCCTCCCCATTTGCCCCGCAAGCCCCCCCTGTCACACCTGATTTCCGAAGAGGAACCAAGTGCATCTCATATGTGCGCCAGGATTAGTTCACACACATATGATAGACAAAAATGAGTGAAATATCATAAACAGTATTCAAACGTATTTCAGAGTTTAACCACTTATTACACTCATGCGGGAGACTCGAAGGTCTCTAACAACGGAAAACGATAACTACTCGTCGAGTCCTCGTCTTCCGCTCCCACAGGCACTTGACTGGGGTCCGCAAGCCTCACAGCTCATCGAAGTCATCATAGAACTCCCCTCCAAAGTTTTCCTCTGAACAGCGATAAGCAAGGCTGTGCACACTTATGGTTGGAGCTCAGCAAGTGGGGGAAGAATGCAGGCTATCAAGGATAGGCTAAGGTTATGCAGCGGTTAGCATTTTAATGTTGGTCAAGTTTTAATTAAGGAACACCTAATTACTATGTGTAAGTTCGTACCACCCCACTTAAGAAAACTTAAGTACAAACAGCCCAAGCTCAACGAGCTTCACCAACCACGATTTATCTCGTCTTTAAGTTTATTAATCATGTGAGGGTCCAAGCCACTCATGACCGTGAGCACGACTGATCGATCGCCTTTACACTCGCAGGTTTGCACACTTTACCCACGGTTCGCGTAAAAGCTCCGAAGAACTTTAAACCCAACCATGTGATGTCGGCCAAGCACCATACCACACTTCCGAGGTGTGATTGCATAGGGACGCTACGAAGCCTTTACAAAGGCATGCAAAAGACTAACGACCCGCATAGTTACGGATCGGGGCGGACCATAACCCTCCCTAGTGGTCAGTACCTTAGCAAAGGCTACTACCCCAAAAGGACCGGGCTATACCCCCGCAACCCGATCCCCCCTCTCGCTCCTTTTGGAAAAGGGCCACTAGTACGATCACACACCTAATTATTCGGCTAAGGTCGAGCCATGTAACACCGTGGTTGCGCATGTTTTCTTGGGTGGTTCTCCATGTTCCGATTAAATCAGGTGTTCTTGCATTACCCAAAACATTAACTATAAACCATATATCATTTCCATAAAAGACCCATTTAACCAACCCATGTTAAGCAACTAGCGTTTTCTACCCAAAACTTTATTTAAAAGGGGCTAGGCCAAGGATCAGGGTAAAAGATCTAGGTAAGTCCTTAAAAAGGTTTTCCCGTCAAATTAATGCAATGATATCATAAAAGTATACTTTAATTATAATGCAGTTATATAGGACAAAATAGAACATGCAGGGGGAGAAGACCACTTGCCTTCCTCAACTACAGCAAAAACTTCCTCCTCTTCGAACAACTGCTCCTGATCGTCCCCGAGAGGTGGCTCAGTTGAAACAGGCACGATATCTACGATGCACACATAAAGCATACAATAAATAAAACAGATCACCAATCAATCCTAAAGACTGAAAACATGCTACTAAAACGACGGGCTCGCTGAGACGATCGTAAGGACTACTAGAACGCTAAAAACGGAGCTATAACGGAGAAGTTATGCTAAAAACAAGATATAAGGACTAATCTGCGATAAACTAACCTTTACAGGGGCCTAACAGCAAGAATACAGGGGCTAAAACGTAATTATACTTAAAAACAGAAGGTTTAAATTATAAAAAGGGTGTTAAGGACCTCGGGTAGGGTTTTCTAATAAAACAGGGGCTTAAACATGAATTTCAGGACTGAAATGAAAGGATCTTATGGGGGTGGAAGGACCGGCCTGCGAAAATCAAAGAACTGGGGGTCTCTTTAAAGAAATGCCCCTGGTTGACCGTTACATACGGGTTTGACCCGCGGGTCCAACGGATCAGGGCCGTGGATGGCCGATCCGACGGTCGGCCCACGCCCGCACGCGGCCGGGGGGGGCGCTCGCGCGGCGGCGGCGGCGCGCGGCGGTGCACGGCGGCGGGGTCGCCGGCGACGACCAATCTAGTGCTCCCGGCCACGAAAACGCGCGGGGGAAAGCTTCTACGCGTAGGCCGGGATCATCGCGGTCCTAACCAAGCGCTTGCACGGGTGAAACGAGCGGCGACCGAGGGTGCGGCGTCCATGGGGGCGGACGGCCGGCGGCCGGCGAGTGGCGGTGCGCCCTACGGTCGGGTTTAAGTAAAAAGGAGGGCGGGGATATGGTCCTTACAGTGTGCAGGAGCTCCGGTGGGCGAGGATTGGATGGAGGAGGCGGCGGCGGCGGAAATCAACACCGGCGGCCGATCCTCAACGGGCGGCGACGGCGAGCTCGATTGGGGCGCACGAGAGCCTGCGGGTTCGATTGGGTACAAGAATTAGTTCATAATTGCGAAGAAGAAGCGAACGGGAGGGACTGAGGAGCTTCACCGACGGCGGAGGAGCACTGGCAGCGGCAATGGCGCGGCGGCCGGTGGTCCAACTCGGTGGCGCAAGCAGCTAGGGCACGGGGAGGCGTGTAGGCTTGGTGTGGAGCGAAGGGGGAGTGTGGGGATGCTCTGGAGGCGCTTAAATAGGCTCGGGGGAGCTCCGGGAGGCGGTTCCCCGGCGGCCATGGCCATTAATGGCCGTCTTGAAGGGGTGTGAAGAGGGGGAGGGGGTTAAAGGAGGGTAACAGCCAAATTAAGGGAGGGGAAATGAAGAAGGGGCATCACTACGCTCGGTTACGAGGTTTTGAAGGCGGGGGAGCGGTGATCCGGCCGGAAACGGCCGGCGGCCATGATGGGGCGCGGCTGACCCGCGGCTAGAGGTTGGGGAAAGGCCTGACGGCCGGGCCCCACCTGTCGGTCACTAGTGCAAAAAGAAAAGGGAGGGGGGCGCGGTGTTAGGCCGGCGGAAGAGCAGGCTGGGCCGCTGGGCTGACTGCGCGCGCGAAGAAAAAAGCAAAAGGCCGCTGGGCTGAAAGGGATGTTGGGCCGGCGGGGAGAAAAGAGAGGGAGAGGGAGAAGGTTTTCCTTTTTCTTTTAAATTTCTTTTCAAATTCATTTTTTTTCAAACATTCAAACTTCAATCAAACAAAAAATCCATGCATTCGAATCATGATGCACAAACACTTATTATTTCTAAATTATATTAATGATGTTTAATATCTTAAAAGCCAATTTGTTTGTTAATTTATTTATGTCCTTAAAGAAATTAAACCTAGCCGTTTGTTGCTAAGTTAATTTTGTGATAGAGTTTTAGGGTGTTACCCCCCCCCCCCACAAACGCGCCCCCTTCATGGACCCACACTAGGGCCCACTGTCGCAACCTCCATCAGCGTCACCACTGGGCTTGCGGACCGCCATAGGTGCCACAACTGGATAAGAAGAACAATGTGAAAAAATAATGTTGTCGAATTTTTATAAAAAATGTTGGTACAACATTTTTCCAAAAAAATGTTGGATTCATTTTTCCTAAAAAAAGTTGGTTTGAGTTTTTTTTTTGAGAAATGGTGGTCCTTTTCTTAGAAAAATGTTAACAATATTTTTAGTTAAATAGGCTTTTGGTTTGCATTGTGCTATAATGGTCTTTGTGGACCTTGCTCGTGCTGGGTTTTATAGTTTCATCTCTTAACCATCTTTCGATAGATATATAAGAGTCCCTTAGGATACTAGGCAGAGGCAACATGCTGCCTTTGTTCTGGTTGATTCTGTTAAATTTTAGAAAGGATGAATTGGTGGTAATTAACTACTCCCTCCATTCTAAATTACTAATCGTTTTAACCTTTGTTAGATGCATCCTCCATGTGTTTCAAACTATAGGTTGTCTTGACAAATCTAGATTCATAGTCTTATGTATATATTTATACATAAGTATATTATTTCAGATACATACTAGTGTGAATCTAGATACATGCTACATAAAATTGCAAACCTTGAAATGCCTAATTTGAAATGGATGGAGTAGCTTTTACTATGCAGCTAGATACTCCCTCCGGTTTGGTAAATGAAGTCGTTTAGGACAGGGGCACGGTCTCCAAAGTACAACATTGACTTCTTATTTTTATAAAAAATTATTAAAAACTAACATATGTATACTTTTATCAAAGTATTTTGCAAGACAAATCTATTCATTTAGTTTTCACAATTCCAAACTCAACGACTTAAAAGTTATTCATGATTTATATTCTAATATTTGACTCATAACTCGTCCAAAACGACTTCATTTACTAAACTGGAGGGAGTATAAATTATTTCAGATATGTACTTAGAAAATCTAAATTAAATAGTAATTTGGGATGAAGAGAATTGTTTGTCTTTAGATGAATTTTATAGCTCCTGCATGCTGTACTTCCTCTATCCCGTATAGCCCCTGCATGCATGCTGCTGGTTGCCGGGTTGCTGCCTTGCTGGTGCCTGGTGGTATGGATAGGGGTGGCGTGCTACCTGCAGCTGCATGCAAGTCGATCTGCAACCATCGCTCTCAACCTTTTCCCGAGTCTCTGATCCTATTGTTACGCAAGCTAAGGTATCCCTGTCATTGCTAGATCGCCCCCCCCAGATCGAGAGCTCTCCCCCTCTCCTTCTCTTAATTAATACCGCAATTAACCATATGTCGACGACGCGGATCAGCGAGAAAATCCGGCATTAAATCCACGCCAAACGATCATTGATCCGTTCCATCGTACGCCATTAGGGAGTGTGTGCAGTGTGTGAACGATGGACTAACAGGTCCTAGAGGCTAAGCTCATATATGGCCGCTGCATGTCCTCCCCTCCATCACCAGTGTGTATAGGAGGGGCTTTGTTTAATTTACAACTGACGAGTTTGTATATGGGGACGACGAGGGCTCTTGTTCGTGCGGCGGCGCTTGTGGCGGCGGTGGTGGTCGTCGCTGCCGTGATGGAGGCGGCGGCGGCGGCGACGTACACGGTGGGCGCGCCGGACGGGCTGTGGGACATGCAGACCGACTACGCGCAGTGGGTCAAGACCCGGACCTTCCACCCCGGCGACAAGATCAGTACGTGATGAGAGCCCCCATCTCGCGTCTCCCCACACATTTCTCTTCAACACTTGATCGATCGATCGATCGGTGAGCCCATCTGCTGATAGATCGACCATTCGATGAATTGAATGTACGTGCGTGGCAGCGTTCACGTACTCGCCGGAGCTGCACGACGTGGTGGAGGTGACCAAGGCCGGGTACGACGCCTGCTCCAGCGCCAACAACATCTCCGCCTCCCGCTCCGGCAACGACGTCGTCACCCTCACCGCCGTCGGCACTCGCTACTTCCTCTGCGGCCTCACGGGCCACTGCGACAGCGGCATGAAGATCCGGATCGACGTCGTCGCCGCCGCCGCGGCGCCCGGTCCAGCCGCCTCCTCCTCCTCCGCGTCCATCGCCGCCGCGGCCTCTCCCGCCGGGATCATCGCCGCCGCAGCCGCCGCCTTCTTCTTCTTGCTGCTGCATCACGCCGTCATCGCGCGGCGGCTTTGGTAGTTTAATTTGTTTGTTTCCCGTCTTAATCTTGTATACTTCTCACATCATCATGCACGCACTCACCGTACATGCGATTTCTCTGTTTGTGTTTCAGCTAGCTAGCTGTGTACGTGTATGTACAACTTGTTATTTTGAGATGACCCGTTACTTGAGTGGTTTATGTGAGTTTTCTTTTCAATTACCGGAACTACAGTACATATCCTTCCATCTCAAATTACTACAGTATTTGTTTTTTGCATTTCCATATGCATAGTTTTACGAACTCATTTGGTAGGGCTCAGACTTCTCATGTGGTTCCAGTGACCGAAGCCTTAGAGCAAGTATAGTAGTGCTTACTCAGCGGGCGAAATGAAGCTCCGCGTCAACAAAATCTGAGCTGGTGGTGAGAGAATAGGAGAGAGAGAGAGAGTGGAGCGGGCTGCTCGTGAATCGCCCGGCGCAGACACAAGAACCGAGAGAAAAAGCATTTGCTGGTACCTGCATGCTAGTCCTCAGCCAATAGCAAAACGTGCTTTGATTATCCTCATCTTAAATCTATTGATTCAATAGCCAACTTAGCTTGCCGCTGATTCATTGGCTAAATCGTTAGCTCAATGTTACATGGCACTAGCATTTAGCCTTCAGCTGGCTAAATTATTAGCCACGCTCTTACCAAACATTTTGGTTAAAATTAATGCTACCTCTGAGCACTAAAGGAGCTGGCGGAGTCCGGAGCCGAAGTCGGAGAAAAAAAGATTTTTCCGGTTCGTCCCCATTTTAGAGTAGCCGAGCTCTACCAAAGTCCAAAGGAGGCCTACGTATAGACTTACATCTTGTGTAGTTTCATTCCAGTTGTATGTGTCTTGAGGTGGTAAAGAGTCTTCTAACTTAACCTAGTAATTTTTTTTGAGAAATTTAACCTAGTAAATTTATAAATCGAGCTCTATATACACCATGTCTGTACACTTTGTTATTTCAATATCCGGGGAACGTAGCAAGCAAAAATGATTCATTTATTGAACTGGCAAGTACGTTGTGTGAGTTTTTTCTATCAAAAACACGCGGGACAAATATTAAAACATTTCCTTTTTTTCAGTTACTAGAACAGAGTACTGAGTACACGTCGTAGACCCAGTCGATGAACAAAGAGATCTGAGAAGCACGTGACATTGACTTGAAATGAAGGATCATCTCGGTCACATATGACCTGTGTGCCTTTCTGACCATTAGGCAGACACGAAGGAGGACGTCACGGTCATCATGCTTCCTCCGTTGCAAACTGGCTTCAGGTTGTGTTGTTATTCTGCTGGCTGTGAAGATTTCCTTTTTGTTGAGCGCCCCCCCCCCCCCCCCCCGTCTCAGTTCCACTACTGCTCTGGATGATCAATAAATAAAAACTAAAAGAGCTTTTGACGAAGTACTCTGGTGCGTGGTAATAAGGAACGTGCTCATAATTGGTAATGAGGCGTGCATGGTGAATTTATTATTCTCAAGGTCAAGTGTACATACATTTGGAGTAAAACGTGCATGTATATGAGCAATGTGTGCAACAGTTCGAAAGAAAAGAGCCATAAAACAAAAATTCTGGAATTGGACTCCGACAAATAATGTGATCAAATCATATGTAGCGAAAAGGCTAAAAATATAGGTTTAATTTAGACAAACATTCTACTGCTGTCTCTGGCACAGTAGTTTCTTTACTGGTTTCTTAGCTCTGATATCGCAACAAGTTCATTTTTGTTGTCATTTGCATGAAAGTTGTCCCTAGTTGCGCCGGTCTTATCCCCGATCCACCTTTGGATACTTGAAAGTGATCTTCTGGATCGGTGGGGAGATCCATCTAGTACCACCAGCAACCAGGCTCGAACAGACCTGCCAACGGCCTGTGTGTTCTCTTTTGCCAATGGGGCGAAGCAGCTCATCATGTTCGTCGTCAGTAGCAGCCGCACATATAACTGTTTGATTTGAAGCCGCACCCACACTACCATCGTCATGGCCTCATGAGTCAAGGCTAGGTTCCACATATATAATTGTATTTGTTAGAAAACTAGGCAATTTTCGGTACATTTTAATTCCAGAAATTATTAACATGTTCATGACAAATATGAGTGATCCCGTGAGAGCAAAGCATGTGCTTGTGTTCAAGTTAAATCTCAAATAAAACTCGAACAAAAATACACAGAAAAGGTTTAGTGTGTACCCAAAGGCGGGACGGTTGACGGAGTCAACCGGTGCGCCGTTATCCCTTGGACTAGACATGCTAGTCGTGGAGGGACCTTGTTCGGTGTAGTCGTACTGAGTTGATGCAGTGGCGAGTCGTTGCAGTGAAGTCCCACGAACGGCCTTCGGGAAGTAGTCGTTCACGCTGATGTAGTCGTTCTCACGGAGGACGTAGTCATACTGGAAGTAGTCGTTCTCGCGGAGGACGTAGTCGTACTGGAAGTAGTCGTTCTCGCGAACAGGGACGTAGACGTACAGAAGAGCGAGCAGGCGCGTACGGGTACGCTCCCCAAAAACCTTATCGCCCGCCTATCCCGAGCAGGATCGCTAGGTGGACGAGGTTCGGAGGCAACTGCTCACGCAAATAGTGTGCGCGCAAAGCTTGCGTTGGGAATGGCAGAGAGCAGCAACACAGAGGGAGAAGAGAGAGGTCTCCTAAGCAGGAGTACCTGAGTGTGAGAATGTGTGTCTGTGCCAGAGGAAGGAGTCCTCTTATATAGGCGCGAGGAGAGGAGGAGGGAATGAACCTGGACGCTGCTGACCACCATAATTCTCATTAACCGACAAGCACCAGAATCGTTGTATTCAACGTCATCGCTTACCGCAACGGTCGTTTTAATACGAGGATTATGGCCGACATGAATGACCGACATGAATGACAAAAACAAGTGCATACGCGTCACGGTCACGGTCACGGTCACGGTCTCGACACGCCCACGCCCACGCCCACGGCGCGCGCGCGGCGAGCGAGCGCGCGCGCGTGTGGCACGCCCTTCTCCTTTTACCAACTTCACAAGTGATCCACCATTGGTCCACCCTTTAAGTTAGTTAAGATTCTCATTGACTTTCAATGCGGGATTGAATCCCTAGCATTTATTTTGTGGACCTTTTAATTCTTAAGATTAATTGAGACTAAATGGCCCAAGGCCCAATTAATCCAACAATCCCCACCAAGAATTTCAAGGTACACAAAGAAATGTCCTCTTCTCAACTCTTGTTTTGATATACTGACTTTATGGTGGAGACTGTTAAGTTGAACATCCACCTGAGACAAAAGCTACACTCATTCACAATTGACCAATGGACTATGCCTTGAATTGGCAGTTTCATGCAAACAAGTTTGACTAGAGCCCCTTGCCAGTACTAGGCTGCTATAAGCATCCCCTCGGGTTGGAGCGTATAAGTCATACTCCGTGCCTTTCATGGGTATCTAGAGATCACCCTATATCATAGATTGTGACTAGCAATAAGACCCATATAGGTGCAATCCTTTAAGATGTTCTGTAGGCCAACATCTTTGCTCCTCTTTGAGCCACTCGGATCACATTAAGGTTTTTCACCAACCTCGCCATACAGATTTTAGAAGAGAAATGCATCTCTCTTGGAATGAGCCCTTTACAAAGGTTCTCTTCTCTCTGTTAAACAAGTAGTTTGTTGCACTATCCTAATTCACGGGATCTCCGATCACATAGGACAAAGTTACCACTACTAAATAACGCCGACGGGTCTCAAGCCCATTTCCCCGGATGCATTGTCTATCACATTACATGAAAGACCCTTTGTGAATTGATCCGCGCATTCTTAGCGCTTGGATGTAGTCCAAGGCTATCACTCCGGAGTTTCTCATTTTCCCGACAGATTTCAGCCGCCTCTTTACATGCCCGGATGACTTCATGTTGTCCTTTGAACTATTCACCTTGACAATCACCGTTTGATTATCACGAGTTCATGAGGACTCGCCGGTATCGGTTTTTCAACTACCGGTAAATCCATAAGGAGTTCACGAAGCCATTCGACCTCAACCGTGGCGGTGTCCAATGCGGTGAGTTCCGCCTCCATACTTGACCTCGTTAAGATGGTCTCGCTTGCAAGACTTCCGGAGACAAGCCACCTCCAAGTGTAAACACATGTCCACTTGTGGCTTTAATCTCATCCGCATCGAGATCCAATTCGAATCACTATAACCCTCTAGTACCCTAGGATACCCAAGAAAGTGAATCGCGTAGTTCATTGTTCCTTTCGGATAGCGCATTACCCGTTCAAGAGCTTCCCAATGAGCATCTCCCGGGTTAGACACGAATCGACTCGGTTGCTCACAACATATGCGATGTCGGGTCTAGTAGCGCTAGCTAGGTACATTAGTGAACCAATGATTTGGGAGTATCTCGGCTGATCTCTCATTATTCTTATGTTTTTCCTTAACATTTTACTAGCATCATAAGGTGTTGGAGGCGGCTTGCGCTCGTTGTAACCAAAACGACTCAAGATTTTCTCCACATAATGAGATTGTGTAAGAACAACCCCACCATCACCTTCTCTCACTAGTTTAATGTTTAGAATCACATCGACCTCCCCCAAATCTTTCATCTTGAAGCTTTGAGATAAGAATTCTTTCACTTCCTTAATCGCATTAAGGCTTGTCCCAAATATCGCATGTCATCTACATACAAACATAGGATCACTCCTTCGCCCCCACCATAGCGACGGTACACACATTTGTCGCCTTCATTCACAACAAAGCCAACCGACGTTAAAGTTTTGTCAAACTTCTCATGCCATTGCTTAGGAGCTTGCTTAAGACCATACAAAGATTTTACCAATTTACACAACATCCCTTCTTGACCTTTTACTACGAATCCATCCGGCGATCCATATAGATCTCCTCCTCCAACTCTCCATTTAGGAAAGCTCGTCTTAACGTCCATCCGGTGAACGATAAGACCATGGGAAGTCGCCAAGGAAAGTAGTACTCGAATAGTGGTCAATCGGGCAACTGGTGAATAAGTATCGAAAAAATCTTCTCCTTCTTTCTGAGTATAGCCTTTAGCCACCAGCCTTGCCTTGTACTTATCAATAGTACCATCAGGCCTAAGCTTTTTCTTGAACACCCACTTGCATCCTACGGTTTGCACCCATAGGGACGCTCCACAACCTCCCAAGTACCATTAGACATAATAGAGTCCATCTCACTCCGAACTCGCTTCCTTCCAATAGTCGCGCATCCGGAGAGGAATATGCCTCTTCAATGGTTCTAGGAGTGTCATCCACGAGGTACACAATGAAATCATCACCAAAGGAGTTTGCAATCCTCTGTCTCTTGCTCTTTCTAAGAGCTTCATTGCCATCCTCCTCAGGATTTTTCTCATGTGGTTGTTCATTGTGTTCTATCAAAACAGCAGGTTCTTTGAGTTCATTATTAATAGACAATTCATGACTAAATGTGCTATCTATCTCTTTCATAGGAAAGATGTCCTCAAAAAATGTAGCGTCTTTGGATTCCATGATGGTGCCAACATGCATATCGTACTCCGGACTTCAATATTAAAAACCTATAACCCACACTGTGTAGAGCATAACCAAGAAAGATACAATCGACAGTTTTAGGTCCTAGTTTACGTTTCTTGGTTATAGGCACATTCACTTTGGCCAAACATCCCCAAGTCCGCAAGTATGAAAGTGTTAGCCTTTTCTTTTCCCATTCCTCGAATGGTGTTATCTCTTTGTTCTTTACAGGAACACGATTCAGGACATGACATGCAGTCAATATAGCCTCACCCCACCATTCCTTGGAAAGTCTCGCTGTGTCTAACATGGCGTTAACCAAATCGCTTAGAGTGCGGTTCTTTCTTTCGGCTACCCCGTTTGATTGAGGTGAATAGGGAGGCGTCCTCTCATGAATTATTCCGTGTTCCTCACAGAACACAGTGAAAACATTAGAAAAATACTCTCCACCACGAATCAGACCTAATTCTTTTGATCTTTCTCTCAAGTTGGTTTTCTACTTCAGCTTTATAGATTTTAAAGTATTGTAATGCTTCATCTTTAGACTTCAACAAATAGATATAGAAAAATCTAGTACAATCGTCTATAAGAGTCATGAAAAACTTTTTACCACCTTTTGTCAACACACCATTCATCTCGCATAAATCGAATGAATTAGTTCTAGAGGTGCCAAGTCTCTCGCCTCGGTAGAAAAATGAGGCTTGCGAGGTTGTTTTGATTCAACACACACATGGCACTTAGAATTTTTGACTAAGGTAAATTTCGGAATTAAACTCAAGTTTGCAAGACGCATCATACAACCAAAATTAACATGACAAAGTCGCGAATGCCAAACATTTGACTCATCATTAACATTCGAGACATGGTTCACAACTTTATTACAATCATATGACAAAGAAAAGCGGAACGAGGCCTCCGCTATCATAACCTTTTCCAATAAAACTTCCAAACTTAGAAATTACACATTTATTGGATTCAAAGACTAATTTAAAACTGTCTCTACACAGTAGAGACCCGCTGACTAAGTTCTTCTTGATAGTAGGGACATGCTGCACGTTCTTCAATCGAACGATCTTTCCCGAAGTAAGCTTCAGATCGACCGAACCAACACCAAGAACACGCGCATGTGATCCGTTTCCCATCAACAAGGAGGAAATTCCGCCCGCCCTGGTAAGAGGAAAACAAGGAAATGTCAGCACAAACATGAATATTAGCACTCGTATCAATCCACCAATCAGGTGACTGACATACTGAAAGAACCGTAGGTAAAAGATTACGGTACCCGACGTTCCACCCGTTTCACTAATAACCATGTTAGCACTTTTGCCATCTTTCTTATCCTTGCGATCCGGACACTTTGCAGCAAAGTGTTCCGTGCTACCACAGCAGTAGCACTTTCCAGTTGGCGGCTTTTTCTGCTTGAACTGAGCCGTCTGCTAGCCTTTGGTTGGTTTTGATGCTGCTTGTTTTTCTTTTTGAATGCATTGTTGTTCTTCTTCTGCACCAAATTAGCACTAGAAGACCCAACAATCCCTTTACCATGTGTCTTGTCCTTTGCTCTCGCCTTCTCTTCAACATCAAGAGTGCCGATAAGATCGACAACGAGCAAACTCTTGCCTCTTGTGTTTTAGAGAGGTTCCAAAGTCCTTCCAAGAAGGTGGTAACTTGGAGATAATACCTCCGGCCCACAAACTTGTCGGGCAACTTACATGGTGCATCCTTGCTATAATTCTCAAGATCTCTAGCTAGCGCCCGAATCTCATGGGCCTGCTCTACCACGTAACGATCTTCAACCATTTTGTAGTCATAGAGCTGTTCCATGACATACGACTCACCACCAAGCATCGAAACCCCAAATTTAGCCTCAAGCGCATCCCAAATATCTTTGCCACTTGGCGACAGGAAGGTACGTGTACACAAGGTTTTCGGTGAGAACACTCAAGATGGCACCACGAAACGAGGTTATCGGCCGCCTCGAAAGCCTTCTCCTCCTCCGGAGAAAACTGTTCGGGCTTCCCCCCGTATGACATGCATGATGCTCATCGCTGTCAACCAATACGTAACCCTTTGCTTCCAACGTTTGTAATTTGAACCATCGAAAACATTTGGTTTGAGCGTTGCAGCGAAACTAGTTACCGAAAGCCTATCAACAATATAAGGTTTTTGGATTGTTAGAAAACTAGGCAATTTTCGGTACATTTTAATTCCAGAAATTATTAACATGTTCATGACAAATATGAGTGATCCCGTGAGAGCAAAGCATGTGCTTGTGTTCAAGTTAAATCTCAAATAAAACTCGAACAAAAATACACAGAAAAGGTTTAGTGTGTACCCAAAGGCGGGACGGTTGACGGAGTCAACCGGTGCGCCGTTATCCCTTGGACTAGACATGCTAGTCGTGGAGGGACCTTGTTCGGTGTAGTCGTACTGAGTTGATGCAGTGGGCGAGTCGTTACAGTGAAGTCCCACGAACGGCCTTCGGGAAGTAGTCGTTCACGCTGATGTAGTCGTTCTCGCGGAGGACGTAGTCGTACTGGAAGTAGTCGTTCTCGCGGAGGACGTAGTCGTACTGGAAGTAGTCGTTCTCGCGGACAGGGACGTAGACGTACAGAAGAGCGAGCAGGCGCGCGTACGGGTACGCTCCCCAAAAACCTTATCGCCCGCCTATCCCGAGCAGGATCGCTAGGTGGACGAGGTTCGGAGGCAACTGCTCACGCAAACAGTGTGCGCGCAAAGCTTGCGTTGGGAATGGCAGAGAGCAAGAACACGGAGAGGGAGAGAGAGAGGTCTCCTAGCGTGAGTACCGAGTGTGAGAATCGTGTCCGTGCCGGAGGAAGGAGTCCTCTTATATAGGCGCAGAGGAGAGGAGGGAATGAACCCGAACGCCGCCGACCACCATAATTCTCATTAACCGACAATCACCGGTAAGAATCGCCGTATAAAACGTCATCGGTTACCGCAACGGTCGTTTTAATACGAGAGGATCCACGCCCACGCCCACGGCCGGCGCGGCGCGGGCGGGCGAGGCGAGCGAGCGCGCGCGCGCGGCACGCCCTTCTCCTTTTACCAACTTCACAAGTGGTCCACCATTGGTCCACCCTTTAAGTTAGTTAAGATTCTCATTGACTTTCAATGCGGGATTGAATCCCTAGCATTCATTTTGTGAACCTTTTAATTCTTAAGATTAATTGAGACTAAATGGCCCAAGGCCCAATTAATCCAACAGTATTGGTGTCCATTCTTACCAATATCCAAGACCAATGCACTATGGAGAAACACATTATTTCGGAAAATTTAAATTTTTTTTGACTTAACCGTGGATTTATTTGTACTGAATAAAGCTTCTCGAGCTTGAAACAAATTAACATGAAAATAAAAAAAAATCTAGAGACTCAAATTTAGAATTGCATTTACTTGATTTGTATGTTAATATATTTCCTACAAATTTGATCAAAGTTAAACAAGCTTTAATCAAGAGAAGACTAAAACTACCAATAATTTTTAAATGGAGGGAGTAGTAGGTGCATGTCCATACATTTGGCTTGAAATGAAGCATCATGGCTTCATCTTAATATCTATTAGACTAATAGGTATACGTATCACTCCATTTTAAATTATGAATCGTTTCAATATTTATAAGTTATAATCAGCAAAGGTCATGAACATAGAAATTTCGAAACAACCTACAATTTAAGATGGAGAAAATAAGTTTAGAATTGACACATCAGCGACCCCAAGTCCACCTTTGACAAAAGGACACCAATTAAGCACGCACATTATCACGCTCATTGGCAGTACTAGACATTCACACTACTCCCTCCGTATTAGTATTAGAAGACGTTTTTGACTATGACACAATCTTCAAAACACAACTTTAACTTGTTTTTTTATATAAAAAGATATTTATTAAAAATGATATATTTATACTTTTATAAAAATATTTTTCAAGACAAATCTATATATATGGTTTTCACATTTTCAAACTCAATAATTTAAAAACTATTCATCATTTATAATCCCAATGTTTGACTTAAATCTTGTCTTAAACGTCTTCTAATCATACAAAACTATATAATCGGTACCATTCTCTCAAACCACAGTCTGCCATGTCATCCGCTTACCTCATCTCCAACCAGCATGCAGCAAAGCTTTGATTAGCAGACCACGTCCGTACAGCCCGCCGACGCCTCTCTCTATTCAGCTTCTTGCTCATCAATATTCAATAGTGCCTGTTGAATGCGAATGTCAAAGGTTCTTTCAGTTACATGTGAATGTGAATAGTGTCGAGCTTTGCTACAATAAAACGGAACCCCTTGCGTAGGTAGGTCATTCTGTACATTGCGCCCTTCTTCCACCATGTTACTGTAGGTAGTTCCTATGGAGCTGCATGAAGATGATGAACACTTTGATCCTTCTGAAGTCTTCACCATGGAAGATATGCTAGCAGAGGATGAGATGTTCAAAGAATTGCAAGCAAAAGAATTCAAGGCCGCTGGTGATCGAGAAACAGCAATAGCAATCTGCTCCACCACAGTCTGAACTTGATAGGCACAGACGTGATTCGGATCCAGCAAGCATGCAATCATGCAAGAGCTTGCACTGATGGAAGCCCTCCACCCCTTCCGGTCAAACTACGGGTAATCCTCCTCACAATCGAAACATTCTTAGACAGTATCGGCAGATTATAGTTCTCAAGAAAAGGTGTAGCACCTCCTCTTTCAGAAGAAACATTGGTTGTGTCCTACAGGGATAATTGTGCAGGACATCAGGTGCCATGCTACCTGACCATTGGCTGCCCATATAATTTGGACGGTAGTAAACAAGCTCACGCCTTATTGCACCTACAGACTTGCCTCTGGGGTAGGCTGCTGCATAGAGGAACACTCGGACTGCATACATAGTTGGGGGAGAAGGATTTTGAAAAAAAAAATCTGTGTGCCTGATGTTTATAAAAGTTTTAACACATTTGACATACCTCTAAAATCATTTCCAATGTCAGAAGCCACTTGCTTAGCGAAGCAAATTGCATCTTCATATTTTGCTTGGCCCAAGGGGTGGAATGACAGGTCATTATTGACACCCATCCTAGGATGCGCTCCTGAGTGCAATTCAAGGTTTATGGCTGAAAATGCAGCCTCCATCATTGCCAGCAACACCTTCATGATTGGGCTATATAACAATACATCAGTTGAGCTGTCATCAACGATATAGGAGACAAGTGTGTATAGCGCACACGGTTATCTTCGAACTTGCTAAGCACCGCAACATGAGGATCAGTCTTTGCTGCAAGATCAATTGCGTCAATAGCCGTGCGATTGCGGCTTTCGGAAATGTAGTGCTTGCAGCAGATAAACTTTGAGTACATCATGCTCAGATTGTCCATTGCATTTGGAGCAGGCAGAGAAGATGAAACCTGGATAGAATAAGTTACGTCTGAGGTTATCTAAGTAGGGAGTGGACAAACATGAAAAATAATCATTCTTTTGAGAAGAACACTTTTTTCTAAGTGCATCAAACAATCATTAAAAAATCTCAAAATGTAACATATCTCGCAACAACGTGCGGGGTATTCTCCTAGATGTAATAATGAGTCCATGCATTTCCAATGTCTTCCTTTTAATTTCTATCGGATTCTCAAAGAATAAAACTGAAGAAGTATATACTCCCTCCGAGTTCCGTATTAGAAGTTGCTTAGGACAGTGACACGGTCACCAAAGCACAACTTTGACTCTATAAAAATATTTATTTATTGGAAAGTTATACATGTATATTCTTATGTATATGATTTTCACATTTTCAAACTTAACGACTTAAAAGTTATTCGTGATTTATATTCCTAATGTTTGACTCAAATTTTGTCAAAACGACTTTTAGTGAATCGGAGGGAGTATGTACTATAAGTGTGATTTGCTATTGCAAGTATGATTATCATAAACAACTATATAATCGGTACCCACTGCCACTATACGCCATGTCACCATCCACTATACGCTATGTCATCATCCACAAAACCATCTATTTGTCTTTAACCGATTTTCGGTGGCTAATAGTATATATTTGTGAGTAGCACACCACAAAATGCCCGCAATTGAAATACATGTATCAATCATTTTAGAATGATTCACTCTCAACAAAATAACATGATTTCATATATAGTGTTGTTTACGGACGAATGTTGCCATGCAATCACTTTGGTGTTTCTACTTTCACATTTCACCTTAAAATTTTGTTTAAAACCCCACAAAGAACACGCGGAGTATCACCTAGTACCAATACAGAGGGAGTATAGTCGTTTCGATTTG
This sequence comes from Cenchrus americanus, assembly GCA_947561735.1. Classification (NCBI taxonomy): domain Eukaryota; kingdom Viridiplantae; phylum Streptophyta; class Magnoliopsida; order Poales; family Poaceae; genus Cenchrus; species Cenchrus americanus. The sequence continues at coordinate 51,982,241 of OX387242.1, forward strand.
AAGCCGCACCGCACCCTCCCTCCCGGACCAGTCCTCATCATGACGTCATCGTTGATTAAATTCATGGCCCAACCATAACAGCATCCAGAGCAAGGCATTTTGTTTTCTCCCGAGCCGGTTGACCTTACAAAAATCATAACCCAAGGAGTACAAAAAGGGTCCAAACACTTGTGCTTGCTTGCTTGACTGTACCAAATGACAAAAATGTTACCTTACTATTTCGAAAATGATGGACATTTGGGTTACTAAGCTCGTGTGTATTTTTGCTTCCAAGGGGAAGTTTTTGCTTTTGAGAGAGTGCAGACATGCATTTTTTATTTTACCATTGCGAATATACAGACATTGGGACAAGCTTAGTGGAGGGGCCATGTGTCACACCCGATTTCCGGAGGGGAAACCGGATGCATCTCATATGTGTGCCGGGATCTAGTTCCACACATATGATAGACGAAATGAGTGTAATATCATAGACAAGAAAAAACGTAACAAGGGGTTTAACAACTTACTACACTCATTCGGAAGACACGAAGGTCTTTAACATCGGAAAACGATAACTACACGTTGAGTCTTCGTCTTCCGCTTCCACAGGCACTTGACTGGGGGAGACGCAAGCTTCGGAACGCCTCAAAGTCGTTGTAGAACTCTTCACCATTGTTCTCTTCGAACAGCGGTAAGCAAGGCCGAGTACACTTATGGTTGGTACTCAACAAGTGGGGGAAGATGCAAGGCTAACAAGGATAGGCTACGGTTTTGCAGCGGTTAGCGTTTTAATGTTGGTCAAACTTTTAATTAGAGAACGCCTAATTACTAGATGTAAGTATATACCAACCCACTTAAGAAACATTTAAGCAAAACAACCCAAAGCTCATCGGGCTTCACCAAAGCACGATTTATTCTCATCTTCAAGTTTATTAATCATGTGAGGGTCCAAGCCGCTCATAACCGTGAGCACGGCTGATCGATCAGTTTTACACTCTGCAGAGGTTTGCACACTTTACCCACAGCTCGCGTAAAAGTTCCGAAGAACTTTGAACCCAACCATGCGATGCTGATCAGGCATCATACCACACTTCCGAGGTGTGATTGCATAGGGACGCTACGAAGCCTTTACAAAGGTATACAAAAGACTAACGACCCGCATAGTTACGGATCGGGCGGACCATAACCCTCCCTAGTGGTCGGCACCTTAGCAAAGGTCGCTACCCCAAAAGGACCGGGCTATACCCCCCGCAACCCGATCCCCCTCTCCGCTCCTTTCGGAAAAGGGCCATCGGATCGCCGCACACCTAATTAATTGGCTAAGGTCGAGCCATGTAACACCGTGGTTGCGCATGTTTTCTTGGGTGGTTCTCCATGTTCCGATTAAACCATATGATCTTGTCTTACCAAAAGCATCATCGTCATAAAACATATAAGCATTTATCTTCGAAAACCATTTTTATCCAACCCAAGTTGAGCAACTAGCATATTCTACCCAAAAACATTTATTAAACAGGGTTAATCCAAGGATTGTGGGTAAAAGTCTAGGTAAGTCCTTAAAAAGGGTGTTCCCATCAATTTAATGCAATATCATAATAAATATAAACTTAGTTGTCATGCAATTACATAGGATAAAATAGAATCATGCAGGGGGAGAAGACCACTTGCCTTCCTTGCTTAATCACTAAGGTTCTTCTTCTTCAAACACTTGCTCTTGATCTACATCAACTGGTTGCTCGCTTGAAACTGACACGATGTCTACGAGCACACAAGAATACATACAATAAACAAAACAATACACCAAGCATGAAAAGCTTAAAGGGAAAACAGGGTTTGGGTCTAGGAAAACGAACACAAGGAACACTCGGAACTATCGGGAGGTTTAGATGATCACAAACAAGAGCTAGCTATGCGTTTGATATCTTTTAATTAAGTAAAATCATGTGTATAGGTTATTTCAGAGAAATACCCTATTTATAATTAAGCGAGTTATATTTGTGTTTAAAATACGATGTAGGCCTAGTTCAATTTTACTTATAATTATTCAGGTATGATTTATGCAAATTAAACATTTAATTTTAAAAGAAGCATTTAAAAGTATCTAGGCGTTTGTCTTTATATTTCGTGTTATTCTAGTCAAATTATAATTTAAAAACACATTTATATTCACTTTAATCAAATTAACATTTAATTAAGAAAACTCGGGATATAGCCTATGTTACATTTTAGTAGAAAGCAAATTGCATAATCATTAATAAAATTAGGTTTGATTATAAAACCGAGGTATACATCTAATTAACTTTTAATTAAAAGAAATGTTCATTTAATATTAATCATATTAACTTTCTTATGAAAACACGGGTTAAACTTCTAATTAGATTTTAATTAGAAAAGCATGTGCAATAGGATTTATTCATATTTAATATTTAAATATAAAACAATGAACATGTACAACATTGGTCCTATCACGTAGTTTTAGTTGATATGAGCCTAATGCAACTTGAAATGGTGGAATCGGAGCTACAACGCAAAAGATATGAAGAAAACAAGATTCTAGAACCTGTCGGGCTTGAAAAGACGGTCGCGTGGACACCAAGAACGCTTAAAACGGAGCTAGGACGGAAAAGATATGGCTAAAACAAGATTCAAGGACAAATTTGTGAATATCTGGAAGTTTAGGGGGTTTTCTGCAAGATTTCAGGGACCTAAACATAATTATGTGTGAGACTAGGAGGTCTAACATGTAAAAGGTCAAGGGTAGGCTATTTAAAAGAATAACTAAAGAGATCAGGGGCCTAGACATAAAAATCGGGGATCGAATTGTGAGGGTTTTGATAGGTGGAAGGGTATATTTGTAATTTCCAGAAACTCGGGGTTCTCTTTGTAAAATTACCGGGGGCGGCCGCCGGCGGGTGAGCCGTGGAGGCGCCACGTGGCGGGCTATGATTGGTTGTGCCGACGCGAGCATGACGCGGTGCGACGCAAGCGATGACGCAGCTCGCCGACGTCGGCCGGTGGACCGCGCCCGTGGACCGGTCCACCTGGTCCCACGGTGGACCGATCCAAGGGGTACGCCCCTTTTCGATCCGGGCCGTCCGCGCCGATCGGACGGCCCCCGATCGCGTGCGAGCGAGGCCGGGGGGGGAGCGGCCGGCCCGCGGCGGCGCCCGGCGCGCGCGCGCCGGCGAGGCTCGCCGGAGAAGCCAAGGAGGGCCTCCCGGTCACCAAATCGCATGGCAAAAACACCGAAGAAAGAGAAGAGGAAGGGGAACTTGCTTAGGAGTTTGGAAGGGAGGGAGAGGCACGCGCGAGGGGGATGCGCGCGGCGAGGGGCGGCGGTGGCGGCGGTGTTCGCGGCGGCGGCGCTCCGGGAGAGGGAGGAGAGGAAAGGAGGGGCGCGGGGTGGAGAGGAGAGCGGTGCTCATCCTATATAGGGCGGAGGGGGAAAGGGAGGAGGCGCGGTGAGGCAGTGGCGGTTGCTCGCCGGCGGCGGCCATAAATGGCGGCGGCGGCGGCTGCGGGGATCGGGCGACGCCCGTAGGGAGGGTGAGGGAAGGACGGGGGAGTGAAAGGGCGGCCCAAGGAGCTCTCAGGTGTGCTTTATAGGGTGAGAAGGGGAAGGAGAGGCGACGACCGGGGCTATGGCCATTAATGGCTATGGCGGCGGCCGGTCTTCAATGCATTCAAGGGAGGGAGCCTTGATTAGGGAGAAACGGAGAGGAATAAAGGAGGAGGAGTGAAGGCCGAACTTTAAATGCTCTTGAAGAGGAGGTTTTGATGGGGGAGGCGCGGGAGGAGGGGCGGCGCCAGGGACGGGCGGCGCGGCCATGGGGGAGTTGGCCGGCTAGAGGTGGAAGAGGGTGCCGACAGGTGGGCCCCACCTGTCGGTGACCGCGCGAGGGAGAGGGAGGGAAGCGGGCCGCGTGTTTAGCCGGGGCCTCGCGGTTTTAGATGGGCCGACGTAAAAAAAAAAAAAAAAAAGAGAGAGAAGGGGAGGTGAGGGAAGTGGGCGGGGAGTTGGGTGGCGGTGAGTTTGAGTTTGTTTTTTTTTCTTTTTTTTTTTTTCAAATCCATTTCAAACCAATTTCAAACCCTTTTTTTAAATTCAAATCTTTTACATCTTTTCAAATTCAAATTTTAACACAAATTTCTCCAACTATTTTAAAGGCTTTTCGCAAACCATTTTTAACAACTTTTCAACATATTTTAAATGCAAACCTTTACACAAATTTTCACAATTTGTTTCACAATTATTTTTAAGGACTTTTTCACAAATATTTTAAGACTTTTTTTTTAAAACCACATCACAACCAAAACTCATGCATTCAAATCATGATGCACAAGCACTTATTGCTTCTAAATTAAAATGATATTTAAATATTTTTAAGGCCAAATTTATTTGATAATTTATTTAATCCTTAGAAAATTAAAACTAAAACACCTTGTTGCTTATATTAATTTGGTGATGGAATTTTAGGGTGTTACAAATCTACCCCCCTTAAAAAGAATCTCGTCCCGAGATTCGGAGAGATTGAAAAGAACCAAGGGTATTATTCGAGTCCATCTTGTACACCGAGTTCTTCCGACGGTGCATAGCTCCTTCACCTACTTTCTTTAATCTTGATTCACTTTGCCTTCTTTAAATGGGCGTAGCTACAACCTCAAATATATCTCCTTGTGAGCTAGTTATGAGTACTGACTTCTTGGCACACAGAATTATTCTGTCACATTCGCCCAACCAATCTATTCCAAGTATTACATCTATTCCACTAGATGTAAGTACTACTAGATCGGCTTGAAAATCTATTCCCCTGATCTTAAGATTGACTTGTGGGCATACATGAGTGGACTTCATTTCACCATTCGGGAAACCAATCAACAAATGTGTCTTCATAGAACTCATAGGTATATTATGTTTTGCCACAAATTATTCAGCAGTGAATGAATGTGATGCTCCGAAATAAAACCGTTGCAGACACAGAGTTGACAGGAAACGTATCCAGCACAATACCAGGAGCGTCTTGAGCTTGTTCAGCTGTCACGTGGTTCACTCTGCCACGCACGTAATTCCGTTGACCCTTGTTGATCTGAGAATTTGCACTTCCATGGTGTATTTGAGATGTTTGTTGTCCGAATCTTTGACTATTGTCTTTCTAGGGAGTCCAGATGTTACGATTTGGGAAGATACTGGTATATCGTTCCAATTCTCCACAATTGAAACAACCTTTAGAGTGAACTTGAGAGTTGTTTCATACTGGTGCACCTGAGCGATCTCGATGATGACTTGCAACATGTGGTGTCTGTTGGCTAGAATGTTGGGACTGCTGGGTTGAACGCTGCGACTGAGAAGTTTGCAAATAATTTCCACTTGATCCACTAGAACTAAACCGAGAACCCTGTGATGAGTTGAAGCGGGGCATGTGTTGCTGATTGTCCACGAGATTGGAACTTGCGCTTCTGTTCACCAAGTTCCACAAATTTGTTCTCCAGACCTATAGCTTTGTTCAGTAATGTAGCGAAGTCCGGGAAACTGTGACTCTGTAGTTGATAGTTGAGTGGCTCTATCAAAGTATCTAGGAAGCATTCTTGCCTCTTTGGGTTGGTATTAACTTGATCCGGTGCATAGAGGGACAATTGAGTAAACTTGTCCAGATACTCGTTAACTGACATATTGCCTTGCTTTAGAGCGAGGAACTCTCTTTGCTTAAGCTTGACCACACCAGAGGGAATGTGGTGCATACGAAAATTATCCTTGAACTCCTGCCAGGTGATGGTGCTAGGTACAACATGTGTGACAGTGTACGCATTCCACCATGCAGCTGCTAATCCCTCCAAACCGCCTGCTGTATACAGAACCATCTCTCGATCAGTGCACTGTGTCATCTCCAACTTCTTGGTGACAGTCTTTAATCAATCCTCAGCATCTAGTAGATCAGTTGAGTAGGAGTATGTGAGAGGACAGTGACTCATGAATTCCTTATGCTTGTCCACTAGTGCTGGTGGTGCTGCTGGTGGTGACTGATTTTGCTGAGCTTGAATGTTTTGAATAGTGGTAGTCAGGTTTTGGATTAGCTGCATCTGAGTGACAAGGAACTGTTGCGTTACTGGATCCATTCTGGGTTGAGGGGTGGGGGTGGTGCTTGATTCTGCTGATTAGCAATATGAGCACAGACAACAGATGGAATGTCTGGACCTTCTCCCCGACTCGATGCTTATCATCTGATTGTTAGAGAAAGGTATTCCAGATATGAATAGTTAGCTAATGCATGGAGAGATGAACTCAAAAAGATGAAGCAATTTGAACTTCCAATTTAAGACGATTCTCATCCCGAGATTCACAAAAACTCGGCATGAAACAAGAATTCGGGTGTTTAGCATCCAACACCGCGTATCTTGCTTCCATATAATTCGTCTTACACAAGCTCCATAAGCATAATTCTTTATTCTTCACAACTCACTTTATAAACATCATTGGAATACTCAACCTAACTCCACTTGTAACTGTCCATTCCTTTTTCTCGACTCTGTTGATTTGCCTTTGTAGGATTTTTCTTCTTTCCTTGATAAAGTGATTTGAATAGAGCTGGATCGACTCCATAATTATTTCTTTTCCTAAGCTTAGCCATCTCGAATCATACTTCGGGTCCTCCTACACAACTTTTAATATTCTTCTTCATTTGATCCAAGGCTTCTTGGGTATTGATTTGCTTATTCTGTCTCTGCTGAGCTTTCTTTTCATATCGGTCAGTACGTTTCCTAGAACACCTGCTAATAAAATGTCCATGATCTTTGCAGTAGAAACAATCTCCACTTTCTTTAATGTTTCGACGATTGCGTGATGGATCTTCATACTCATGTTCTGATCCTTGAGTCAAATGGTAAAGATGTGAATTGTTCTCATGTTGCTCTGGAAAATTCATTTTCCTCTTCTGTAGTTTGCTCTCTAACTCAATAGCTTTGTTGATGACATTTTGCAAACTAGAATATTCATGTAAGCCTCGTATTCTCTGAAGGTCTTCATTCAACCCTTGAGGAAATGTTCTCGTTTCTTTTTGTCACTTTCAGACGATCTTGGTGCGTACATAGATAACTGAATAAATTTATCCCTATACTCATTCACTGTTATTTGCCCTTGCTTCAAGTTAAGGAACTCCTTCCTTTTGAGCTTCATCGTACTTACAGGAATGAAGTGTGTTATAAAGTTGTCCTTGAATTCTTCCCAAACAATACTTTGTGGTTGCTCATGTTCGTAGATGTAAGAATTCCACCATTCGAGGTCGCTCCTACAAGTTGTCCCGATGCAAACAAAACTTTCTCTCTATCATTGCATTGCACCAAGTCTAGCTTCGTTCAATTGTTGTGATCCATTCATCGGCTTCTAGGTGATCCATAGTGTTAGAGAACATAGGTGGCTCAGTATTCCAGAACTTTGTATGCGTATCCTCCGGTTTGGATATGGTGACACATATTGATCACATCCCAGGTTGTAACTCGCTATCATTTCTCTTATTTTGGTTGCCTTGACTTTCTTCACGTTCATGCTCCTTGAGTTGTTTGATTCTATCGGTCTGAAATGCTTTGAAAGTTATACTCCAATCCTCAAGGTTTATAGTCCGAGTACTATCTACCGCTTGAGCAACTTCTTCTAGGACTAGATTTTGGGTACATAACTTCCTCTTCTTATTGATGTCCAAATGATAATGTTGTCTTGCCTCGGGTATCATTAGGCTAGCTTCTTCTTGAAGACATGAATGACCATAATGTTCACAACATTGACATATTCATATAGTCTTTATATGTTCATGTTGCAATTCGGTGCTCCATGACTTCTCTTATTATTTTGATGATTCCATGCTTCTAAAACTTGCTTCATTGCGGTCCGGCGGAAACTTCAGCTTTGGTTATCTCTGTGTTATGAGGGGATGACGTATTGTTCTACTTCTGTCCTTGTAAGACTTGAGCTTGCATGACTGATAGATTTTCTTTATCCAATGACGATGAAACAGTTGGAATCTGACGGTTTCACCCAAAACAAGGTTGGAATTCTTAGGATTTCATGCTTGCTCTATAATATACTAATGGATATTAACCATGGTTTGAGTCATTGCTTGTAGAGTCTGAGTTTGTGTTGCCATATACTCTAGCATCTTGCGTTCAAATGCTGAGGTTGTAGATGGAATGTTGATGTTTCCTTTGTTGTCTTTATATTCATGATTTCCATTGGGAGTCACCATCCGGTTGTGTGATAAAGATAAGCTCAGAAGAGGTTGGAAACAAATTGAAGAGTAAGGTAAAATTATTGATATCCTATCCATCTTTTCTTGTTGTGATTGCAATCACACTGTGGTAGAGAGAGAACAACAGGAGTGAAAGAAACTTCTTTCATATGTTGATGTCTGTATATGCTTGTAGATTTCTGGTTGTTGATGTTGTTGTTGCTTCTAGACTTTGATCTTCTGACATCCTCCAACCAACTTGAATGGCAGATAAGGATAAGCCAGATTTGAACCCAAACTATCTCTATTAACCTAACAATTTATTTCTTGTTGCATTTGTGGCCATCACTCCACAATACAACTCACACAATCAAAACTCCAAATCAAACATGAGTTCAAACAATCAAGCATTTACATCGCACGTCCTCACAAGAACGATTCTATCGAAGTTGATAAGAGGGTAGGCAATCTAAGAACTTATATTAGACGATCTCGGTGGTGAAGATCTAGCTGATAGCACAAGAAACGAGCTCAGAATAGATCAAAACAAAACGATGTGTTTTAACAAGAAGACAAGTCTAAATTAGTTTTTATATGTAAAATAAGTCAATTTTGAAGGATGACGGGCTTTCTAGAGCATGAATCCTTACTTTTCGACCATTTCTAACTTAAGGTTGCGTTCCTACGATCAACACTTGCTTCGATACCACTCTTCACACCCGATTTCCGGAGGGAAACCAGATGCATCTCATATGTGTGCCAGGATCTGGTTCCACACATATGATAGACGAAATGAGTATAATATCATAGACAGTAAAAACGTAACAAGGGGTTTAACAACTTACTACACTCATTCGGAAGACACGAAGGTCTTTAACATCGGAAAACGATAACTACACGTTGAGTCTTCGTCTTCCGCTTCCACAGGCACTTGACTGGGGGAGACGCAAGCTTCGGAACGCCTCAAAGTCGTTGTAGAACTCTTCACCATTGTTCTCTTCTGAACAGCGGTAAGCAAGGCTGAGTACACTTATGGTTGGTACTCAACAAGTGGGGGAAGATGCAAGGCTAACAAGGATAGGCTACGGTTTTGCAGCGGTTAGCGTTTTAATGTTGGTCAAACTTTTAATTAGAGAACGCCTAATTACTAGATGTAAGTATATACCAACCCACTTAAGAAACATTTAAGCAAAACAACCCAAAGCTCATCGGGCTTCACCAAAGCACGATTTATTCTCATCTTCAAGTTTATTAATCATGTGAGGGTCCAAGCCGCTCATAACCGTGAGCACGGCTGATCGATCAGTTTTACACTCGCGGAGGTTTGCACACTTTACCCACAGCTCGCGTAAAAGTTCCGAAGAACTTTGAACCCAACCATGCGATGCGATCGGGCATCATACCACACTTCCGAGGTGTGATTGCATAGGGACGCTACGAAGCCTTTACAAAGGTATACAAAAGACTAACGACCCGCATAGTTACGGATCGGGCGGACCATAACCCTCCCTAGTGGTCGCACCTTAGCAAAGGCTGCTACCCCAAAAGGACCGGGCTATACCCCCGCAACCCGATCCCCCTCCGCTCCTTTCGGAAAAGGGCCATCGGATCGCCGCACACCTAATTAATTGGCTAAGGTCAGAGCCATGTAACACTGTGGTTGCGCATGTTTTCTTGGGTGGTTCTCCATGTTCCGATTAAACCATATGATCTTGTCTTACCAAAAGCATCATTGACATAGAACATATAAGCATTTATCTTCGAAAACCATTTTTATCCAACCCAAGTTGAGCAACTAGCATGTTCTACCCAAAAACATTTATTAAGCCGGGTTGATCCAAGGATTGTGGATAAAAGTCTAGGTAAGTCCTTAAAAAGGGTGTTCCCATCAATTTAATGCAATATCATAATAAATATAAACTTAGTTGTCATGCAATTACATAGGATAAAATAGAATCATGCAGGGGGAGAAGACCACTTGCCTTCCTTGCTTAATCACTAAGGTTCTTCTTCTTCAAACACTTGCTCTTGATCTACATCAACCGGTTGCTCGCTTGAAACCGACACGATGTCTACGAGCACACAAGAATACATACAATAAACAAAACAATACACCAAGCATGAAAAGCTTAAAGGGAAAACGTGGTTTGGGTCTAGGAAAACGAACACAAGGAACACTCGGAACTATCGGGAGGTTTAGATGATCACAAACAAGAGCTAGCTATGCGTTTGATATCTTTTAATTAAGTAAAATCATGTGTATAGGTTATTTCAGAGAAATACCCTATTTATAATTAAGCGAGTTATATTTGTGTTTAAAATACGATGTAGGCCTAGTTCAATTTTACTTATAATTATTCAGGTATGATTTATGCAAATTAAACATTTAATTTTAAAAGAAGCATTTAAAAGTATCTAGGCGTTTGTCTTTATATTTCGTGTTATTCTAGTCAAATTATAATTTAAAAACACATTTATATTCACTTTAATCAAATTAACATTTAATTAAGAAAACTCGGGATATAGCCTATGTTACATTTTAGTAGAAAGCAAATTGCATAATCATTAATAAAATTAGGTTTGATTATAAAACCGAGGTATACATCTAATTAACTTTTAATTAAAAGAAATGTTCATTTAATATTAATCATATTAACTTTCTTATGAAAACACGGGTTAAACTTCTAATTAGATTTTAATTAGAAAAGCATGTGCAATAGGATTTATTCATATTTAATATTTAAATATAAAACAATGAACATGTACAACATTGGTCCTATCACGTAGTTTTAGTTGATATGAGCCTAATGCAACTTGAAATGGTGGAATCGGAGCTACAACGCAAAAGATATGAAGAAAACAAGATTCTAGAACTGTTGGGCTTTAAAAGACGATCGCATGGACACCAAGAACGCTTAAAACGGAGCTAGGACGGAAAAGATATGGCTAAAACAAGATTCAAGGACAAATTTGTGAATATCTGGAAGTTTAGGGGGTTTTCTGCAAGATTTCAGGGACCTAAACATAATTATGTGTGAGACTAGGAGGTCTAACATGTAAAAGGTCAAGGGTAGGCTATTTAAAAGAATAACTAAAGAGATCAGGGGCCTAGACATAAGAATCAGGACTGAATTGTAAGGGTTCTGATAGGTGGAAGGGTATATTTGTAATTTCCAGAAACTCGGGGGTTCTCTTTGTAAAATTACCGGGGCGGGCGGCGGGTGAGCCGTGGAGGCGCCACGTGGCGGGCTATGATTGGTTGTGCCGACGCGAGCATGACGCGGTGCGACGCAAGCGATGACGCGGCTGCCGACGTCGGCGGTGGACCGCGCCCGTGGACCGGTCCCACCGGTCCACGGTGGACCGATCCAAGGGGTACGCCCCTTTTCTCGATCCGGGCCGTCCGCGCCGATCGGACGGCCCCCGATCGCGTGCGAGCGAGGCGGGGGGGAGCGGCGGCCGGCCGGCGGCGCCCGGCGGCGCGCGCGCGCGGCGAGGCTCGGCCGGAGAAGCCAAGGAGGGGCCTCCCGGTCACCAAATCGCATGGCAAAAACACCGAAGAAAGAGAAGAGGAAGGGGGAACTTGCTTAGGAGTTTGGAAGGGAGGGAGAGACGCGCGAGGGGGATGCGGCGAGGGGGGGCGGCGGTGGCGGCGGTGTTCCGCGGCGGCGGCGCTGTGGAGAGGGAGGAGAGGAAAGGAGGGGCGCAGGGTGTAGAGGGGACGGTGCTCATCCTTTATAGGGCGGAGGGGGAAAGGGAGGAGGCGCGGTGAGGCAGTGGCGGTTGCTCGCCGGCGGCGGCCATAAATGGCGGCGGCGGCGGCTCTGGATCGGGCGACGCCCGTAGGGAGGGTGAGGGAAGGACGGGGGAGTGAAAGGGCGGCCCAAGGAGCTCTCAGGTGTGCTTTATAGGGTGAGAAGGGGAAGGAGAGGCGACGACCGGGGCTATGGCCATTAATGGCTATGGCGGCGGCCGGTCTTCAATGCATTCAAGGGAGGGAGCCTTGATTAGGGAGAAACGGAGAGGAATAAAGGAGGAGTGAAGGCCGAGCTTTAAATGCTCTTGAAGAGGAGGTTTTGATGGGGGAGGCGCGGGAGGAGGGGCGGCGTCGGGGACGGGTGGCGCGGCCATGGGGGAGTTAGGCGGCTGGAGGTGGAAGAGGGTGCCGACAGGTGGGCCCCACCTGTCGGTGACCGCGCGAGGGAGAGGGAGGGAAGTGGGCCGCGTGTTTAGTCGGGCCTCGCGGTTTTAGATGGGCCGACGTAAAAAAAAAAAAAAAAAGAGAGAGAAGGGGAGGTGAGGGAAGTGGGCGGGGAGTTGGGGGGTGGCGGTGAGTTTGAGTTTGTTTTTTTTTTTTTTTTTTTTTTTTCAAATCCATTTCAAACCAATTTCAAACCCTTTTTTTAAATTCAAATCTTTTACATCTTTTCAAATTCAAATTTTAACACAAATTTCTCCAACTATTTTAAAGGCTTTTCGCAAACCATTTTTAACAACTTTTCAACATATTTTAAATGCAAACCTTTACACAAATTTTCACAATTATATTTCACAATTATTTTCAAGAATTTTCACAAGTATTTTAAGACTTTTTTTTTAAAACCACATCACAACCAAAACTCATGCATTCAAATCATGATGCACAAGCACTTATTGCTTCTAAATTAAAATGATATTTAAATATTTTTAAGGCCAAATTTATTTGATAATTTATTTAATCCTTAGAAAATTAAAACTAAAACACCTTGTTGCTTATATTAATTTGGTGATGGAATTTTAGGGTGTTACACCATGGCCCCCCTGGTTCACCCTGATCTCCACCAAATGAATAGTAAAATGGGCACTGTGCACTGTTCATTGATTTTTGGCACTATGTGTATATCCTTTCCTGACACGGAAGATGACTTTAAGATACAAATGTTTTCATAGTGAAGTACTATGTCTGGATCTTTGTACTCTCGTCCTCCATCTTTAGGCACAACATATTTAGTCTTAAAGAATAATTTAGCTTATTATAAATGCCATACATAAGTGAACCTATATAGAAATGAAGTATCAATGGCTTTGCTTCTGTCCTTTTTTTTTTGAGGGGAAACATAGATTTCCATTACTTTGAAAAGGCTGAATCATCAGCAAGTACACGTTGGATGTGCGCCGGTATTGAGTCCAAGATTGGATCATCACCCGGGTCACTCCTACTACCCACACTGGCCAATTCATGTGCCACTCTATTACACGAACGCTTACAATGTTGAAGCTTCCAAGAATTGAAATTCCAATGGAGGAGGTATCGCAGCTCATCCACCAAAGCAAACACCGGGCTTAAAGCGTAGTCCTCCGATTCAACTGCTAGTATCACTTCCTTAGCATCCGTCTCCACGATAACACTGCTGACTCCCAGGGAGATGGCCGCTTGAACACCCTGAATGCACGCCACTAGCTCACCTTGCATAGCGCTTGACAAGGCTTCAATTCTTCCTCTTAATGCCATGATACTGTAACCCGAGGCGTCTCGAAGAACACACCCCCAGCCCCCGTTGCCCGACTCCGGATCAAATGCTGCATCGCAGTTAACCTTCACCTTTCCTTCTGACGGTTTTTCCCATCTATGCTGGGTTTCTAGCCTCGTCGGGGCAGGTGATAGTCTCAGTTGCAGCCACTGAGCCGCTGTAGTCCGTATGCCGTGGGCGAGGTTGCTGGGCTCGCGTCTTGTTTCCCCTTCCCGTGCTCTATTACGCTCAGACCAGCACCACCAAAGCGCAATGCAGCAGAGCACTTTCTTCTCTTCCTTCATCAGCATAATTGTTTCAGTAACCTCCTTGGCCGAACCCTTCTTACTCAATACGTTTTGCTCAGTTGTTAAGTTCAAAAGTTCCCAAACCTGAGACATATACTTGCACTTGAGAAAAAGATGGGCTCCATCTTCATCCAATCTGTTGCATAAAACACACCTAGTATCTAGGTCCATACCTCTTCTTTTCAGATTCATTCTCAATGCATGGCTGTTATGGCAGACCCGCCACATAAAATGCTTCACCTTGTTTGCACATTGCATGCTCCAGATTTTATTCCACACTAGCGCTGATTTGGGGTCTAGGTTCGAGGACGTAGCACCCCCGCTCCGGCTACTAATGGTCTGTACTTGCAAAGTCCGTGAATTCACCTAATCTACCTAAAAAAAGTAAGTTTTTAACGGAGGCTCTTACATAGCTTTGATGTGCTGGATAAGCAACGTGGCTTTGTTGGCCCACCAGGTCCAAGTAAGAGCCCAACAAAATTCAACAATTCAAAAATTCACTTTCAACATTTTTTTTGAGAAAAATTCACTTTCAACATTTAGAAAGACTGGATTCAACATTTAATATTTTTTATAATATTCATCATTTTCATCATCTATTTCAACATATGAGCAAATAGGATTCAACATTTGAACAAACTAGATTCAACACTTGGACAACTAAAATTTCAACATCTTCTTCCTTGGGACTCGTTGTTGGGGAATTCGGGAAAACCCGTCACCCTCGAAACGTCGAGTTTAACGGAATTCTCAAAGCATGTTTTTTCGGGAGCGAGGGAATTCGCGATTCTCGGAAGTCCGGGACTGCGGAGTCTCGAATTCGCGGATGTGCGAGTTCGGGAATCTTGACTCGGTGAAGAGGCGGAGTCATGAACATGCGGAAGCCCGGAATCTCAATCGTTGATGGTCCGAACTTCGGAGATTTGCCGATTCGGGAATCGATGAAGACTACGTTCGGGACTCGGGCGCAAGGACACGCACGAACCTCGCCGAGAAGCAAGAGCCGCTTCGGGAATCCGTAGAAGACCTAGTTCGGGAATTTCGAGCGAAGACATTCACGAATCACGGGAGAAGCAAAGTCAAAGTTGTAGTCCCAAAAAGTCCGGGTTTAGAGTGTGAACTAGTGGCGGACTTGTAAATGTGTAAGGGGGGAAAAGACATTCTTGTGTGTGTTCACATTAGGAATATTCTCCGAGCCCGAGGGTGTTATCGGAATGTAAAAGTCCCTTCGTCTCCCTATAAAAGGGGGCGCGAGGGCACGTGTAAACGGATTCGGACTTTTTTGGGACTTGTACTATTTGCGGGAGGGATTTCGGTCTCTTTGCGCCCTAACTGTGCTATTGAACGTGTTAAGAACTTTCACTTGTGTTAGGGTAGTATTCCGAATTGTTCGGGTACCCCCAACATTGGCGCCCACCGTGTTCCGGCCCGAAAAGAAACTCACGATGCCACCTCAGAAGAAGTCAAAGAAGACTGCTCCAGTGCAGGCCAACCAGGAAGATCGCCATCTCACCCAGGGGAACGAAAATTCGTTTGTTCCCGAATCCTCGAACGTAACGGACCGGCGGCGAAGAGAGAAGCTCGAAGCCCTCATGAAGGCAAGAGCGAGAAAAAACAACTCACATCCAAGAACAACCTGCGAACGGCAAGAGCACGAGAATGTTGATGCCGATGATGATTCCATAGACGAGAGAGCTAGCCATGGTCCACCAAAAGATACAACGATGCAGAAAGACAAAGAAAAGTTCGCGGCTCGGTTGCGGCGAAGAGGAAAATCTACGAAAAACTAGAGCAGGTGAACAAAGCAAAAGAACAAATACAAGCAATACGAGAGAGAAATGACGAAATGAAAGAGCAAGAGAACGACTCCCTGTGGCAAGAAACACCGCAGCAGAACCCTGCGCCTGCAAGAGAATCCCCGAAGGAAAATTTCTTCGCGGGAAACGGAGTCTCACACTTCGTGGATTCTGAATCACCACTGTCAATAGGGCTGCAAACAGCACCTTGGCCGCCGAAGTTCAAGCCAGTCTCTCTTCCCAAGTACAACGGTTTCGGAAACTCCAAGCAATTTCTCATGAGATACGAGTCGGTGTGAATTCGGCGGGGAGGAGATGATGTTGCACTCGCCAAATCCTTCATCATAGCTTGCGAAGGACCGATGCGAATTGGTACTCATTGCTGCCTCCACACTCGATCTACGGTGGGTAGATCTCAAAACAAAGTTCATGCAAGTGTTTCAGATGTTCCATGACACAACAGCCGAAGCCTCAGATTTGTATAACTGCAAGCAGAAGGACAGGGAACCACTGCGAAACTTCGTGAGAAGATTCATGCAACAGAGGTCTCAGATCCCCGACGCTGATGACAAGACAACGATCAAGGCACTGATCAAGGGTCTCACCCCGGGGCCAACGGCCTCCCACCTCACAAGAAAGAAGCTCCGAGACGAGTTGAAGAACTATTTCGGGAATTGGAGGATTACATTACGTCCGATGATGACCACCGCAAGAGAGTAGCCGAACGAAACGAGGCAAGACGGGCGGCGGAGACATGACCTGGCGGGCACCACCCCCGGCATCCACGAAATGTAAACGGTGTTGCAAATCCTCAACAACGGCAAGAAAGCGAGGCCAAGTGCCGGGGGGAGGATTCGGTCATAGAGGAAGGGGGAGAGGAAGAGGAACCCCAAGCCTCCCGAACCACAACCCAAGAGATCCACACTTCTACCGCCCGGTATCATGGAAGAGGCCATAGCACCGAAGGGTGCCCGGAGACAAAGAAGAACATGGCACGAATCCAACAAGAAAAGGCACCGATGAGCATCGCATCCTCGATGCCAACCCGGTTCGGCCGAACTTCGGCGCCGCCGGTTCGCAAGTCCGCGATCAAGCTGCGTACCGGTTCGGCAATTTCCACAATCGCAATCGGCATGGCAGCCTTCACAACAATTCTTCCCTCGGTCGCAAGCGATACGGTCGATCCGACGGCCGCGGCCCATTCGGGAAATCTTGCCACCGCCTCCGGAAAGCTCATCAAGGCCTCAGTCAAGTTCGGGACCTCAGAACTCCAAAGCATTGCCATCGTTCGGGACTATCATGCCAATCACGGTGGATCTACAATGGAATTTGAAACAAAGAAGCAGCGAAACAACTACTTCGGATCCGTGAATACCATCATCAATGATGGCCCAGTACCGCCGGAGTGGGCGAAGGTGCCAATCACCTTTACGAGAAGAAGATTTCAGGTTTGAAATCGCGATCCACAATGATGCCATGGTGATTGAAGTCAACATTGCTGGATGGGTCATAGGAAAAATCTTGGTGGACAACGGGAGTTCGGCGGACATCCTATTCCCCGAAAACATTCGAGAAAATGAATCGAGTCGGCACATGTTGGACCCACCGGAGTACCCATTGCGGGGGTTCGGAGGGAAGCCCATCAAGCCGGTTGGGAAAATATCACTCCCGGTTTCTTTCGGAGATCTTGAGAATGCCGGAACCGAGAACCTCACCTTTGATGTGGTTGACATATATCACCCGTATCTTGCGATCTTCGGCGGGGGTTTCATGAACAAGTTCGATGTTTGTCATAAGGCAACGGTTCCTATGCATGAAGATGCTGCGCCCAAAGGGGTTATCACGGTATTCGGCAATCAACAAGAGGCCGGGAACATAGAAAAGGGCCACACGCCCGGTCAAACGAATGTGTATCGGTGAAAGCAGGTGAAGAGAGGAAGGAAACCTATGAAGAGCCGAAGCGGGACAAAGAGAAAAATAACATAGCCGCGAGAAGATGAAACAAAGAGAGTGTATCTGGACGACATGCCCGACAAAGCAGTCATAATAGGGGCGAACCTCAGCGCCGAAGAGGATGATGAACTCATACGCTTCCTGAACAGAAACAAGGATGTTTTCGCATGGTCAGCCAAAGATTTGCAAGGCGTTGACAGAGACATAATCGAACATGTCCTCGAAACAGATGACAAGATACCGCCCAAGAAGCAAAAACTTCGGAAAATGTCTGACGAAAAGGTCAAGGCAGTGGAAGCAGAAGTTCAGAGGTTACGGGATGCCCAAGTGATCGAGAGGTCAAGTACCCGGTCACGGTTAGCCAACACCGTGCCGGTCAAGAAGAAAAATGGCAAATGGAGAATGTGTGTCGACTTCACCGATTTGAACAAGGCATGCAAGAAGGACGATTTTCCCTTGGAAAGGGTAGACAAAATCGTGGATGATGCAGCCAACAGTGAGATGCTTTCGCTCCTGGACATGTTCTCTGGGTATCATCAGATCAGAGTTCGCAAAGAGGACGAAGAGAAGACGAGTTTCATTACTCCTTTCGGAACATTTTGTTTCGTCAGAATGCCAGAGGGGCTGAAGAATGCAGGGTGCACGTTTTCAAGGATGATAGCAATAGTGCTGCACCAGCAGATTCGGAGAAACATCTTGGCATACGTCGATGACATAGTTGTCAAAAGTATTCAGAGAAAAGACCATATCGGTGATTTGGCGAAACGTTCGCGAACTTGAGGACGGCAAACTTGAAGCTAAACCCGGAAAAATGTGTGTTCGGAATTCACAAGGGAAAAGTTCTTGGATGCCTAGTTTCAACGAAAGGCATTGAAGCAAACACGACAAGATAAAGGCTCGATGGAAATGCAAGAGCCGGCCCTCGGTGAAAGATGTTCGAGAAGTTGACGGGGAGAGTGGCTGCCCTCAACGGATTCATCGCCGAGCTACGAAAGAAGTTTGCCATTCTTCCAAGTTCTCGGAAGTGCCAAGAAATTCCGGTGGTCCGAACCTCGAAGCGGGGCCTTTCACGAACTAAAGAACTACTTGTCCAGCAGATGACCAAACTCTGTCCTCCCGAGCCAAAATCGCCGCTTCGCCGTATGTGTCCGCATCAAATTCGGCGATGGCGCGATCTTTGGTACGGGAAAAGCAAGAAGAAGGAAAGCTCAGGCAAATTCCCGTATATTTCGCCTCTGAAGCATTGTCTGGTTCCAAGGTTTTTTATTCCGAACTGGAGAAGATCGCGTATGCGGTCATCATGGCAGCAAGAAAGCTAAGACACTACTTCGAGGGCCACAGAATAAGAGTTATCACCAACCAACCGTTAAGTGACCTGTTCGCAAACAGGGAGGCATCCACCCGAATCATCAAGTGGGGTGCTGAACTCTCCGAGTATGTGGTGGATTTCGAAAGAAGAAGTGCAATAAAATCGCAAGTCCTGGCAGATTTCGTCGTGGACTGGACCTCACCTACTCAGAATCTGGAGGAAAATATGCCCGAACCTTGGGTAGTGCAGTGTGATGGAGCATGGTGTTACAAGGGGGTTGGAATTTCGGTGTTGTAACATCGCCGACGGGCGTGGTCATAAGATATGCGGCGCGGCTCGTATTCGCGAACAATGAATACTCCACGAACAATACAACGGAGTACGAAGCTCTCTGCGGCATTGAGAAAAATGAAAGCCTTGGGGCAGCGGAGACCTTCATAATCGAATGGATTCGAAAGTAATCCGGGAACACATCGAGAAGGAAAGCGAGGCCGGGAATCCGAGTTCTCATGAAATATCTTGAAAAAGTCCGAGAAATGGAAAGACACTTCAAAGGATATTCGAGTCCGGCACATCCCAAGGGATGATAACAATGAGGCGGATAAGCGGCGAAGGCGGCGGCCAGAAATCAAGAGCTACCACCGGATGTGTTCTTTGAAATCATCGAGAGAACCTTCCATCAAAGATTCAAGAACTCAAATCGTGAATATGGTGGAAATTCCGGACGGAGAGCAGAAATAATGGCCTACCTAAGGGGACATTACGAACCACAAGATGAAATGGAAGAGAAAAGGTTGAGGCAAAGGGCTCGGGGGCTATACGGTGGTAAATGGAGAATTGTACAAATCGGGAGTCACCGAGCCTTGGCTACGCCGCATCACCTCCGAAAAAGGTCGTGAACTCCTAAAAGAAATTCACGGTGGATTTTGTGGGGCACACATAGGCACCGGGGCTTTGGGCGGCAAGGCGATAAAATAAGGATTCTATTGGCCAACCATAAACATCGACGCCAAGATGTTGGTTCGGCAATGTGAAGCATGCCAGAAGACGGGAAATCAGCAGAATCTGCCTTCAATGCCAGTTCATTTAATTCCTCCAACCTGGCCTCTGCAAAGATGGGGCATGGACCTAGTAGGCCCGTTGCCAACAACTCAGGGTAATTGCCGATTCGCGGCTGTAGCGGTCGACTATTTCACGAAGTGGGTAGAAGCAAAACCACTCGCGAACATCACAGCGGCAACAGTTCAGAAATTCTTTTGGCGAATATAGTCGCGGGTTCGGAGTTCCTAGAGAGCCGACGGTTGATAATGGCAAACGGTTTGATCGCTACACCTTCAAAGAGTATTGCGGAACCCTAGGCACACAAGCGAAATTTTCGTCGGTATATCATCCACGGTCAATGGAGCGAGTTGAAAGAGCCAATGGCCCGATTTTTTCGGGAATCAAGAAATGCTTATTTGATCGAGAAAAAGGGAAAGTGGGTGGATGAACTTCCAAAGGTGATCCGGTCTCACAACACCACGGTTTCAAGGGCAACGGGTTTCACACCTTTTCGCCTACTCTTCGGGGCCGAGGCTATGACACCGAGGGAGATCAAGAATGAAAGCATGAGAGTCTTGAAAGGAAAAGAGATAGAGGAAATTGATAAGAAGGTGGAGAAAGACATGATAGAGCCGACAATCCTCGAAGCGAGCGAGAAAACATTGAGAAGTACCGAGAGAGAGACAAGGGCATGGAGAGACAAAAAAGTAGTCGGAAGGACATCAAAGCCGGTGATCTTGTCTTGAAAAGAAAGAAAAATTGGGAGAACCCGGGAAAGTTTCATGAGTCATGGGAAGGCCCTTACATAGCTAGGGAAACGGACATGCCGGGGGCTTTTCGCCCGATGGAGCGGATCGGCGAAGAATTGCCATACTCGTGGAATGCCGATAGCTTAAAGAGGTATTATCCATGAAGACCATAGTTGTACATAAGTGTAGTAGGTAGTGGTTTTTCAATTTTCGTAAGTTTAAACCGTAGGAAAATAAAAACCCGAATCACGTGTCTATAAGTGACTTCGGGGAAAGCTAGTCTTACTTCTTAATCATAGTACTAGAATAAGAAGGACCATACTCTTTTCCTTGCAAAGGGGGCTCTAAATCAAGAGGCAAGGTTTTTAACGAGGCGGATCCCATGTAAAATACTCTTTCGATATATATATATGAAGAGAGCCTTCCCCCAAATTGCATGGTTCGTATTTTGTGTCTCGAAATTCCATCGTGAAAAAAGAAGTGGTTCGTGAGAAAGGCTCCCTGATAGCCGAAATTCCATCATGAAAAAAGAAGTGGTTCGTGAGAAAGGCTCCCTGATAGCCGAAATTCCATCGTGAAAAAAAGAAGTGGTTCGTGAGAAAGGCTCCCTGATAGCCGAAATTCCATCGTGAAAAAAGAAGTGGTTCGTGAGAAAGGCTCCCTGATAGCCGAAATTCCATCGTGAAAAAAGAAGTGGTTCATGAGAAAGGGCTTCCTGATAGCCGAAATCCCATCGATAAAAAAGAGAAAGTTTGTGAGAAAGGCTATGTGAAAAAGGCCTGAGACAACAACAAGTTGTGGCCTAGAAAAATCCCATCCGTCGAGGGATTCCCATCAAAAAAGGCCTGAGACAACAACAAGTTGTGGCCTAGAAAAATCCCATCCATCGAGGGATTCCCATCAAAAAAGGATCGAGACAACAACAAGTTGTGGCCTAGAAAAATCCCATCCACGAAGGGATTCCCACCGGGAAGTTCGCATGACAATATCGAGAAAACGAATGCCTAGGGGTTCGCCTATGTATTCTCACCCGGTTCAAATTGTTGAAAATTCTTTCGGTATCACCATTATAAGAAAAGGGCAAGGGGCTCCATCGGACGTTCGCAGAAAAATCTTGGTTGAAGCAACCGAAGGTTGCAATTTCAACCAAGGCAAGCTACCAAGTGGGGCAAGTCCACAAAATTCGAAAAACAAATTTTGTCGACTTGCGTAACGACGGTAGAAATTTTCAAAAATTAACGAAGATTCCTCCTAAGGATGCGCTAAAAAAGTTTGCGAATAGTAAAATTCGCGACCTTGCAATCTAGTTTTCATGCGAAACGGCAAGGTGGGGGAGGGTGACGTTTTTTCGAAGAAAAAACAAATTCATTGCCTTATTCGCATAAAAACTTCCGAACAGTTCTTTGGTAATTACAACGCTTGGCGTAAAACTCAAAACGAAAGCTCAACAACATGTCCCGGTTTACAAGCACTGTCTTCAGCCACATCGCAAGCGTAGGCGAAATCAGATGCATCGGCTAAGGGGCTAAGGGGCTCCGTCTTGGGAACCTTGTCAGACGGCAGAGTAGGTGACACGGAGCGAACCTTCTTGCGAAGTAAGAAAAACGAGGAGAGGTCAAAACAACCTATAGAAAACTTAAGCGAAGCCTCAAACCAAAAATCGGAAAAATCCTGTTCGGGGATGCGCTCGTTTGAACGGGCGCCACGCTTCACCACTAACGAACATATCGTCTCGATGAATCCGAAGTGGTAGCACGTCTGCGCGAGCCCGGCTTGCGGGACTGCGCGCAGTTAAAATTTACAAAACAGTACTGTTCGAGAGAAGTTTGATGAATCTACATAAATCTACGACCAATCTCGAATTCACCCAAAAAGAGTCTAGACATGTCACTCAATTCGTAATATCCACCTTCGGCGAATCTTCTTCTTGTTCGGGGACTTGTCCACCGTCGTTGCCATCATCACTGCTGCTACTGCTGCTGCTGCCGCCTGAGCCGTCCTCGCCGGACCCACCCGAACTCTCCCCGGAAGTCGATCCTTCGGGAGACGCGGCGACGCCTTCTTGGTCCTCCTTTTCTCTCAGCTGTGAAAGGAAGAGAAGAGTAAGGAAGGCTTAAGAAACTGGAACACCTGCGACGAACATAAGTCACGAAATCGAGCAAAAAGAAATTACCTCGTCAAGCTTTGCCCGCGCAATAGTCTTAACAATATCCGCCCCGCCAACCAGCCAGAATTCCTTCGCGAATTTCAACTTTATAGCCACAATGTCAGGGTTATCTTGAATTATCGTATCGCTGGTAACGCTTGGGAACTGAGAAAGGTTCGCGCGAAACTTCGCCAAGTCCACACAGTTGTAATCGTGAAGAACCTTCAGAATACTCTCCACAGAAAAAGATACGGCGAAGTTGCTGGCACCAGAGATCACTTCGGGAAGAGCCTTGAATTCATCCTCTAGCCAATCCATGAAATCGGGGATATCAATGTCATCTGGGAGAGGGGCTGGACGAACACCGTACTCATTCAGGGACTTCTGGTACTCAGCATAAAGCAATTTCAGCTTCCCCAAAATTTCCAAAGTGTTTTTCTTCGAAGCTTCACCTTGCTCTGCCAGCGCCTTCTCAAGATCCACGATCTTCCGATCCTTTGAGCTCAGTGACTTAGCGAGGCTGGCATTGTTGATGCGAAGATCTTCAGCGATTTTCGCGTCTCGCTCTTGCTTTTGCCGAAGTTTTTCGATTACGCTCAAATCATCTTCATGAGATTTCCGAACTTTCACGAGATCCTTTTTCGATTCCTCGAGCGCAGCTTCGGCCACTTTCTTTTCATCCTGACTTCTTTTCAGAGCCTCTGCCAGCTCAGACACCTTCCTCTCGAGTTCCAGATTCGTGGATTGCGCGAGGGTGAAGTTGCGCTCCAGCTCTTTCGACTTCTGAGAAAGTTCTTCATTAATCTTCACCTGTTCAGAAAGCCGGTCTACGGCAACCTTCCCGAGCATCGAGTACTTGAGGGCATAGTCTTCATGAAATCGTGCAAGCTTTGAAGGGGAATACGAGTGTAACAGATTCTTGAATTCTGCGAAGATCAAGAGAAAGTCTCAGACTAAGACTCAATAACTGGGAAACGTATGAAAAGATAGTAAGGAAGGACGAACCTTCTTTAGAGAACCGCTGCATGGTAACTTGTTTGCTCGAACCCGAAGAAGTTTTCCCTCGAGGCGAAGGAGCGGTTTCGGAGACGAGAGAGGGGCCTTCTCTCGGGCCTTGAGCGGCCTCTTCGGGTCGTTCGGGCGCTTCCTCCCCTGTTTCATCAACAATGGCGGACGATTTCCATAGAGTTAAAAACTTGGACGCCTTGCCCCCGACGCCACTTGTCTCGAAACCAACACGCAATAGTTTGCCGCGATGAGACGTACCAAAGCTTTTGTTAAAAGCGGCCAAGGAAGGAGAGGGCGCCTGGTCTTCGGGGACGACCTCCCGAACTTCGACCAAAGGAACATTTTCGGCAGAATGGCCCTCCCTTTGGATAGTGCGCTCAAGGTCCCGAGCGAATCGGAGGAAACTTCATCGGCGGCGGCGACCTCAACGACGGGGGTTTTGGCGGCGGCGGGGGACTCGGTGTGAACAACAACTTCGGCGAAGCAATAACGGACTTATCGGCAACGGCGGGGAGATGGCTCTCTTCGAACTTCGGGAACAACATCGAAAAGGAATCAATATCCACGAATTCATTTTCGGAACCCGGCGGGAGCAACTTGTCTCGAAAGTTAAATAATGGCCGAGAGGAAAACACCTTTTAGACTATCTCGTCTTCGTGAGGGTGTCGTCGTCGAAGGCGGATGGGACCCGCCGAACTCCGGTGGAAGAAACTTTCTTCACGGCTTTCTTCAATTTCTTGCGGCTCATCTGGGCAAGCCCCGAAGCAGCTTGGAGTTCAGCTTCTGAGGTTTGAGATTCCGAGGTCTTTCGTTTCGCTTCGATGACTCAAGTGATCTAGTCCTCGAAGGCTTCACTCCCGAAGAAGTTCCCTCGGTGGCAGGTGACGGGTTTCGCTTCGACGACCTGATTCGGGGAGCGTTGATGGGGGCGGGCGAGCAGTGGCCACGACGACGGCGAGGAAGTTTCAACTTGGGACCGGGGCCTCGAGAGCCGAAAAATTTATCACCGGCCCGATCTCCGAAAAGACACGATTGATCTTCTTCTTGTGCTTCACCAGGGCCTTGTATGCTTTGTACTCGTTCATGGTATATTCGCCTACCATGACATTGACCCTTTTCTCAACTTCGTCCATGAAGTCCTTAGCGCTCTGGCCCTCGCGAAGTTTAATCCCGAACTTCGGGAAAGGAACCCGCCGGACCGCCCGAGTTGACGTTGTAGTATACGATTTCGGCGGGGGGACCGGCCGTTCGAAATAGGCCAGATTCGCGCGGCGACAAATTCTTCGATAATGTCACGGCCGCCGAGTATCGTGCCGGCCGGATGAAATGCACTTTCGCAACTTCGATTCCTAAGGCCCGCCGGTTGTATCTTCCTACATTTACTTGCCGCGAGGGGTGCGATCGGGCTTGACATCTTCGGCTCATCAACCTTCAAGTAGAACCAATAAGATCTCCAATCGTCGGTGAGGTTGCTCTTGCGGCGAGGGGAGCGATCCGGATTCGAGTGATCCCCTGTCGGGTGTTCCGGCATCGCGTGTTGAAGGTGCGGCACGCGTGCCGACTATGGTAAACCGCCCATCGTCGCCCTTGATAACTTCGGGGATGATCACCAACTCGTAGAACCGAGTGAAACCATCGACAATAGGATTGCAGCCAAAGGTCTTCAAGATCCAGATAAACTTCGACACTTCGAGGAAGGACGTCGGGGTAAGTTGGTGGATCTTCACCGAAAATGCATCGAGAATTGCTTTGGCAAGATTGGATCACAAGGGAACCGCAGCCCACGGATGAAGAAGTCTCGAAAAACCACAATTTCTCCCGGCCTTGGGAGTAGGAGTTAGTTCATCAAGTGGGGCACGCCCGGCGCCGGAGAGAAGAATCCGGCCTTCTCGTACTCGCGAATAATGTTGCTTGTGACCTTCGACTCTCCGAAGGCGAGCGAGGGCGGCGGTGGGCCGAAGTCCTCGACGCATGACGAGATCGTCGACACCGGCGTCCACATCCCCGACGTCTTCGCCGCCGTCGGACCCAACCTCTCCATCCTCGCGACTTCGGGAACCGCCGGGTGAACCAACATCTTCGGCCGGAGCATCACGATCCGCACTTTCGGCGGTCGGGTCGAGTGGGAGACCGGCGGCGATCGGCTCTTCGGTAGTCATGGGCCTAGGCCGTACTTTTAACCCGAGCCACCTAATAAACACGAACATCCAAACAGGTGAGAATAATGTTCGAAAATGAAACTCGCGAATTCGCGATGTCTCTGCACCTAAATTTAACGAAATAATGAATCAACGAAGCATGGATAAAAAATACCTTAGAGGAGCACGAACAAGGCACCGGAGTTCGTAAGCTTTCAAGCGAGAAAACCGAATCCGCGAAGAGAGAGATGCGCGATTAGTGAAAAGCTCGAGAGCGGTAAAAGATTTTTAACGGCGCCGGCCCGCTATTTATAGGGCGGGGGGGGGGGGGGGGGGGGGGGGTAGTTTCGCGAAGTGCGCCTCGATTTAACCGCCTTTGGCTCCCCGGGTGACACGTGTCCCCCTCCGACGTTCCGAGGGTGACGTTTTTTACTAAATTTCCGAAAGGTTCGTGGAATCGGATCGTCGGAGTCAACCCGCTTCCCCGAGGGGCTAGTGTTGGGGAATTCGGGAAAACCCGTCACCCTCGAAACGTCGAGTTTAACGGAATTCTCAAAGCATGTTTTTCGGGAGCGGGGAATTCGCGATTCTCGGAAGTCCGGGACTGCGGAGTCTCGGGTCGCGGATGTGCGAGTTCGGGAATCTTGACTCGGTGAAGAGGCGGAGTCATGAACATGCGGAAGCCCGGAATCTCAATCGTTGATGGTCCGAACTTCGGAGATTTGCCGATTCGGGAATCGATGAAGACTACGTTCGGGACTCGGGCGCAAGGACACGCACGAACCTGCCGAGAAGCAAGAGCCGCTTCGGGAATCCGTAGAAGACATAGTTCGGGAATTTCGAGCGAAGACATTCACGAATCACGGGAGAAGCAAAGTCAAAGTTGTAGTCCCAAAAAGTCCGGGTTTAGAGTGTGAACTAGTGGCGGACTTGTAAATGTGTAAGGGGGGGGGAAAAGACATTCTTGTGTGTGTTCACATTAGGAATATTCTCCGAGCCCGAGGGTGTTATTGGAATGTAAAAGTCCCTTCGTCTCCCTATAAAAGGGGGCGCGAGGGCACGTGTAAACGGATTCGGACTTTTTTTGGGACTTGTACTATTTGCGGGGAGGGATTTCGGTCTCTTTGCGCCCTAAGCGTGCTATTGAACGTGTTAAGAACTTTCACTTGTGTTAGGGTAGTATTCCGAATTGTTCGGGTACCCCCAACACTCGCGATGCCAGGGCACACAATTGGCGTGGGGGTTTCTTCATGCCAGTATGGGGGGCCGCCACGGAGCGCATGGGTGGACGGCGGTGGCGCGACACGGGGAGGCGGCGGCGTGCCGGGGGGGAGCCGCGGCGGCGCTCGGGGAGGCGACACGCGAGCTAGGGTTGAGATGGAGATCCAAGAGCTATTATTATTTACACGAATCTCAAATACTATACTAAAAGTCAAATAAAAAGCTAGGTATCGGATCAGATGTTAATTTGGAGGTGTTAAAAACTAACACTAACACTAACATCTACCATCCAAATACGAATCTCTAGTTTTTACATCCATTTATATACAAGAGAAATATGTATCTCATCAGAGATCCAGGAGGCCTAGAGCCCAGCCCATTTATTAATCCTTCAGTACGACACGGGGCCACGCCCACGCAAGTTGGGCTCCTCTGTGCATGCAGTCTGATAACAGCCTTGGGCCCCAGCCCATTAATTATGAATCAGCGGACGGGCGCTCCTATATAATTTCCGCAAGGTGGATAAGCATGCGAACTATAAAAACTCATTAAGGCACAAAACAGCTCACTTAAAAACTCATTAAGGTCCAAAACAGCTCACTTAACAGATTCAAGTTCAGTAAATACCCACACTCTTGGACTCTTTTTATTATTTTTTGTCAATAATTTTGTGGAACTGTTTGCAATATTTTTTATCTAACATTTTTCGGACACTAGTACAGTACTCAACATCAATGACCAAACGGTTTGGTCACGGTACATACAAATTTGGTCACCGAATACTTTTTTATGACCAATTTATGACCAAATTGAATTGGTCACAGAAGCTCCGTCACATTTGGTCTACCATGACCAATCGGTCATTTCGGTCATAGAAGTGGAACTTTTCCATGACCAACACGTTTTTCGTCATAGAAGTGTATTTCTTCTATGACCATGCCAAATGGTAACGAAATTGGTCACGGAAGGGGATGCCACGTGGCACGGCCCATGCTGGCTGCTGACGTGGCAAGGCGCGTGCTGACATGGATATGATGATGTGGCTCTTTAACACAGCGCCACATGTCGCTCTGCGGTTTGTCCACGTGTCGAGCTCTGAATGGTCCACGTGTCGCACTCTGGTTTGTCCACGTGTCGCGCTGCGGTTTGTCCACGTTTTGACATGGCTCGATGCCATGCTGGCTAACTACATGGACGATGACGTGGCTGCCTACGTGTACAATGACGTGGCTGCCTACATAGACGATGACATTGCAGTTGATGTGGCAATGATGACGTCACCACCACATACACAATTCATAGATGAGCCTAAATGGCCAATTATTTCACTGATTCACTTTTTATTCGAGCTCATACAGAAATAATAAAAATTCAAAATCGCCAAATTTAAACCCACTTATTTCAACAAATTACATAGCCCAGATCACATACATGCTAATATCTGATAAATCTCAAAAAATAGAGATTCGACATCTCATGTTACATTTAGAATCACATCACCATATAGTTGATTACATTATGCTTTCATCTTGCATCCACTAGACCTCTTCGTCAATAACCTGCAGTCAAAATATAATACTCAGCTGCTAACAGATTATATTAACATCAACTATTCATGAAAATTTTTACTTTGACCACACCATATTTTAAAAACAACACCAGAAAATTACTCATTATGCCTCATTTGTATTCAGATAGTAGCATACAATGTTCAAAGAGCAATACAACAGCAATACTAAATGTGCCTCATTTGTATTCAGATGGTAGTATACAATGTTCAAGGTGCGATACAACATCACAAAAAGAGGCTAATGGATGCAGTACCTGAACTTGGATCATTGCACAAAAATACAGTGATAACAAGTTAATGGCATGTGCAAAAGTATGTAAACTGGCACCCTTACACAGCCCTAAATAACTATCTGGATCTCCTATACACTTCACTTGGGTTCAAATAATCATGCTAGTCCTGGAACAGTAAAAGCGTTATCAAGTACAGACACCAGCAAGCATAACTACATGCTTAAGGTCCATTGATAATGTGATGACAATAATGAAACACACATCCAATAGAATGAATGGACAGAAAATGGTAAAGTAAATATCAGTGTTTCGAGTGTCAATAACTCCAGATAATGGAGCATGTTTCTTTGCAACATCTTCCGCCGCATGAGGCGGCTCCGAATCTGGCGCACACACTGCCAAGGAATCAGAATCCTTGATCTAATTATATGAGATAGGAGATTGATGAAAAATTCAATTGACTTATATGGACAACTCAAACTTGTCCTAGTCAACTTGTTATAAAATAATGATAATAATACATAAACATTCTCTAGAAATTCTAAAAATTGTACAAATATATTTTTTTATATATAAGAGTATGGATACAAGTTTTCATCTAGGAGTTTCAAGATTTTTCGAGTGGATTTGCTATTTTCTATCATTTAAATGAATTTCTACGTGTTTACCGAAAGTAATTTAAAATTGACCTATATGTGCATCTAATAAGTTTAAAAAATTCAAAAAAATTATATTTAGGCGCCTATGGTCCATTCTAGGAACATCTAGGAGATTGACGAAAAATTCAATTGGCTTGTAGGAAAGTTCAAACATCTACTAGTCACCTTGTTATAAAATAATGATAATAATAAATAAAACTTATCAAAAAATTATGTAAATTGGCATAGGATCATTTTATCAATGTACAAGCTTGACAAAAAAGTTTCATAAGATTTTGTGAAAATTGGAGTATACATTGTTCATAAACTAGCTAGATCATCACATTATTTCATACAACTCAACTTAAACTTCAAAGTTTTACACACTCAAATACTTTCTTACTCATGGGCACCTCAAATTTGGATGCAACCTTGTGTTGACCATAACATTAGAGAATATTAAGTTATATTAGTAATTATTATGAAAAAACATGTTTTTTATATTATCTTTTTAGTTGGAAAAGATATGTTGTATGAAAAGCAATCAAGAAATCGTAATTAAGATACAAACAAATGGCACTGAGTAAAACATATCGATTTTAGAAAAAATTAGGAAAAAGAATCAACCGATTTGGAGTTCGTATGAGGGAGAAAACAGTTTACAAGTTTTAATCCGAGGAAAAAAAGAGAAATCGGTCCTTCTTCATGAACACGTGACGAACTCGAATGAACTGATCGATTTTTCTTTTTTTTCCTCAGATTAAAACTTGTAACTAGTCCTTCTCCCTCATACGAACTCGAAATGAGGTGATTTTTCTTCCCAAAAATTTGTAAAATCATGATTTATCAAGTTATGGTGTTGGATTCAATCATTTCTTCATGCAACAAAACATGAGCAATTCAAATTTTAAAATCCAAGTTTGACTCGGTCAAAACTCAGTCAAACGAAACACGAATTGAACTCGGATGAAAATCTTTTCAACACAAAAGTTTCATAACTTGTCGAGACTAACAAACTTTGTGTAGGTCAAATTTCCATTTGAGGAAGTGGTGATATTATGTAGTTCAAATATAACAAGCAACTCACATAGTTTAAGGAACTATGTGAGTGACTTGTTATATTTGGACTACATAACACTCAACTTTTTTGAAATGACTTGAGATTTTTGTGGTAGTCATTTGTAGCAAAACTACGGTCCCTCACAAGAACTTACATTTTTTGGACAATTATTTTCATTTTTATATTTTTTTCGTGTTGTGTGAGACAAAATATGGTGAATTATACATTGAAAACTCTATAATTATGCAGCGACCTCAACATGTATTTGTTTCCTAGGACACAAGGGCATGAGAAATGGTACTAAGAAGGAAAAACAATTTGATGTGATTGCTAAGAGTAACATTTTGTCCTCACTATATGTAGGCGTTTTCAATAGAGTTTTTAATTGTGAAAATGCTCATGAGCTATTGTCACACCCTGAAATTTCCAATTTCAGGATGTGAATAGAAAGAATAATTAAATAACAATTTTCTCATAATTTTAAAAAAAAATTCCAACATTTATTTTTCTTTACATGGAATATAGTATAGGAAAAAATCCATTGTTTGATTTTCTAAATTGAATAAAAAGTTATGTGTGTTGCATTCATGCCGATGCATCTAGTGGTTCTTGAGTGCAAAAGGTTAAAAAAATGTGTTTAGGAGCTATCCTAATTTTCCCGATAATTTTCCGGATTTTTCTGGAACTTATTCTCATTTTCCTTGAGCTATTTCTATTTATTAGAAGGCTCTAAAATCTTTTTCATGAACTCCAAATTTTTTATTTGGATTGTTCATGTCTTAATCTATCTCTAGGAATTTTCCTGGAATTTTTGTGATTTTTCGAGTGTTTTTCGTGCTCTAAAAACATTTTCTGGTGTTTACTGGAATTGTTTTCACATTGAAAAATAAATTCGAAAAAAACCTATCCTACTGGAACGGGCCGAGCCCGAAGGCCCGACCCGCTCTGGCCCGCTCGGCCCGCCCGCCAAGCCCATCGGGGCCCGACCGCATGCAGCAGATTCGTCTCACCCCTCACTCGTCAACTATGACCAAACTCAACAATTCGTCACTGTTGAATTAACTACTATGACCAAATTTGTATATCGTCATAGAAATAATAATCTTCTATGACCAATTTTTTTTGTCACTGCAAAGAGAACTTCTATGACCAAAAAGGAAATTGTCACTAGGTAATGGTCATAGATGATAGCATTTGTACTAGTGGGAAATGTTGCCAATATTTTCTCGACAACATTTTTCGGAAGTGTTAACAATATTTTTTCGTCAACATTTTTCGTGAGTGTTGTAAACATTTTTTCATCAACATTTTTCGGGAGTGTTGCCAACATTTTCTCGTCAACATTTTTCGCGAGTGTTGATTACATTTTTTCGTCAACATTTATCGAAAGTATTGCCAACATTTTTTCTCGTCAACATTTTCCAGAAGTGGTGCCACCATTTTTTCGTTAACATTTTTCGGAGTGTTGCCAACATTTATTTGTCAACATTTTCCAGAAGTGTTGCCAACATTTTTTCGTCAACTTTTTTCTGGAGTGTTGTCTGCATTTTTTTCGTCAACATATTTGGAAGTGTTGCCCATTTTTCTCGTCAACATTTTCCTGAAGTGGTGCCAACACTTTTTCATCAATATTTTTCGGAAGTGTTGCCAACATTTTTTTGTCAACATTTTTTCGTCAATATTTTTTTGGAGTATTGTCTGCTTTTTTCCGTTAACATTTTCGGAAGTGTTGCCAACATTTTTCTCGTCAACATTTTTCGGAAGTGTATTAAAAAAGAAGTTGATCAATATTTTTTTGAATCAACATTTTCTCTGAAATGTTGAAACAATAACTTTTCAGAGTTCCTTAAAAATGTTGACCCATCATTTCTCAAAAAGGTAGACAGAAATTTTTCTCAACATTTCAGTATTTTTCAAAAAAATATTGACCAATATTTCTCCAAAATTAAAAAATATAAAAAAGTTGGAGCCTCCTCCAGCTCGAGTGGCCGGCGAGGGCGCGCGGGGGATCACATGGTAGAGATGTCTAGGTTTTGAGCATTTGACGCGGCAACTTGCTCCAAACTTTCTCAAATGTTTATCGTAGCCTCCACATGCGATAAAAAGACACCCCGACAAGTTTCGTGATTTTTCGACTTCGTTTGGATTTTATATAATTAAAAAACAGTTGTACCACGCCTGGACCGTCGTGTTACGTGGACAAGGACTTCGAAATTTCGGGTGAGGTTTAGGACACGGACTCAAAACACACCCCCCAACCTGAATATCATTTTCGAACGCCTAAGTTTCATTATTTCACGCACCTGCAGTTCAAATTTGAATTATGTCGAAAAATTCGAGTGAACAAAAATAATTAACGAAATATAGTTAAATAACTCAAAACACCCCCAAGTTTTGAAGTTGAGATGTAGTTATAGTAGGAAGGACCCACAAAAAAGTTGAAAGGAAAAAACAACAATGCAAAAATTCTTTCCCAATAGCCTTGTGATGCTGTTGGCAAAGTGTCTTCGCCAACAGCTTTAATACCGCAGCTGTTGGCGAAGGATGGTGCAGTAAAAAATAAAAAAGGCTTTGCCAACAGCCGCACCTATAGGCTGTTGGCAAAGAACTTTAACCCTAAAACAAATCAGCCCCTCCCTCCCCACCAGACCCGCGCGCGCCGCCGCCCACCCCCGTGCGCCGCCGCCCGCCGACCCCGCCGGCCCCGCCCGCCGCCGCCGCCGCCCCCACCCGCCGGCGCCGCCGCCGCGCCCGCCGGCCCCGCCCCGCCCCCACCCCGCGGGACCCCCCCCGCCCCGCCGGCCGGCCCCGCCCCGCCACCACGCCGTGGTGCTGCTCCTCCTCCCCGCCCTCACAAAGGTGAGCCCCTGGCCCCTGCTGCTCTCCTCTCCAGGGTGTGCTACCTTTACTGCTCATGGCTCTCCCATGCTTCTCAGAATCTCAGCTATGCCTTTGACTTCATAGGCTTCTTCTCCCTTGGAAAATGTTGTTCATGCTTGCTAGATTGGTTAAATATAATGTATGCGTGCAGGATTGAAAGGGGAAAAGAGAAAAGAAGAACTCAAGCCATATTATTGTTTTGTTTTTTTTACAAAACACATATTGTTCATTGGATACAGTTCAGTTCAGTTCAGTTGATATTTTCTATTTTCTGAAGTCAATCAGTGCTCTTGCTAGTGTCATGTTTCTTAATAGCATATTTTATAATTCATTTCTCAGATGGGTATGATTTGGGGACTATAAACTGTAGTAATCCCATAATGTTAGCTCAGATGGGTTTTAGCAAGCAACCATAATACAATCCTGATCCTGAGCTTACAAACCACAATTCTCTAAGCATAAAAGACAATAAGAAGCAAGTGAAACAAAAACGCTACTCTGAGTATGATTAGTTTCATTAGTGCAAATACAACAATCAAAACAATTTCTTAACTGATTACTTGAATTTTTTGTTGGTTGTAGTTCTCAATAGAACAGTTGGGGCGACATTAGAACTGAGAAATGCTTAGCAGGTAAATTCTTTTTGAATTTGTTTATACTCTTTAGAGTCCTTTGCATTTTACAACTTTATATGCACAACATACCGATTCAATCCTCTCTGCCTCAATCCTTCTCCAAATCAAATTGAATTTTCTTTGAACTAGGGATTTGACCTCGTTCCATGGGCTTGGATTTGTCCTTCGGCTTCTAAGTAACCCTATCTATCATCTTGCTGCCCTTGAAGGATTTATATGAACTGTATGATATTATGAAATAATAGTAGGAACAACAATTTTCAATATTTATGGATGTGCACACTTTCTAGGGAAATATCTGATCTGCTACTATTTCTTTCTCACCTGCTTGCAGTACTGAAACAAGAGTTGTCACTTACAAAGTTCAGAGAAATACAAGTATCTATTTGTGTGACAAAAGGTAATATATGTTGTCCTTGTTTTTTGAAGACTAGGATGCACTATCAAACAAAATTAATGACATAATGTTTTCTTTTTGTGTGAATTAAATGACACTATGACGTTCTTTTGATATAGTATTTCCTGGCTGTTTTAATATTCTGTGGAATCTCACTTGTCAAGGTTTAGAGTTTTGCTTAATCTAGTGATTTCGCATCTCCTACTCTCTTGGCAAGCTAATTCATGGCATCTTCAGCATCATTCATAGACCATATCTGATTGCTCCAGGCCATGATTGAAGTTTCCTGTTTCCTTCCCTCACAGACCCAACCCAAATGTTGCAGCTAACCTTTGAAGGATTTAAGCATCTCAGAATGTTAGTTCAAGCAAAATCGAAGATGGTATATGACTGTTTGGTTCTAACATATAGGATAAAAGGAATTAATGCGCTCTTTCGTCTTGCAGGTCAAGTTGATTGAATGGAGCAGATGTCACCGGAGAGCTAAATTCCGTAATGCTTTGGCAAAGGAGTTGTAGGTTATGGCGATCCGTGTCTTGTCTCGTCAAAATCTGAGAAAGTTGGCTTCGTTTACTCTCCAGAATATATCCCAGAGGCCACTAATTTCACCTTTCCCTTCAGCTCTGAGGTAATCAAACAGTTTTTATCTGTCCTCACCCTTCTCAGTTGTATGCATATGCCAAAGGAGAAACACCCATGGGCAGAATTTGTGCTCCCTGCTTGTTCCCAATGTCCTGGGAAGCACAGCTTGTCTTTTTTTTGTCAGCCTGCAACTGATTTTTGCAAAATGAAACTACAAAGCTAGTATTCCAATTATTCTCTGACGAGCAAGTCTGTTCTGCTGAGCTTTGGAACATAAATGTCACTAACTCACTGTATCTCACTGATCAAACGTTACCTACTTATAATTGCTCAAATTAGTGTCTGAAGTTTGAGCATGTTTAGCATGTGAACTGTCTTGCAAGGGTATCATTCTGGTTTTAAGTACCTGTTTTAATCCATGGCAGTTTGGTTTAATTCCACTCAGTTTTCTTGTGCTTGGTACAGATCTGGTGCTGTTTCCCCTAGCAAATGCTTCAGTCCCATTTACCTGTTTGGGCATTCAGAGGCTGTTTGGGCATTCATATGGACATAATGTTTATTTGGGAGGTGCTAGGATATAATGGAAAATTAGAGGGGATAATGACAACCAAACATGGAGCAGTACATGTAGAACTAACTGTCAAAAGGGCTCTATTTATTAGCTTCTATAAAAAGATTCACTGCAAATTTGTGGAAACACATTAGAAAGTTGCTGGCCTTAATTTTATTTTATGTACATTGAGAAACGGATGTTGTTGATTCCATACCAATGTGTTTCAGGAGCTTAAGGATGTGCCAGGCAGCAACTTGTTGACATCAAGGTGACCAAAGTGTTGGTCCACTGTTTAATTAGTTTTGTACTACCTAGAGATTATCTGCTTTTTTGTTTTGTTTTGGAGCCAAACAATCCAAATTTGTAGCTAGCTGTATTTGTTATGTGCCTATCAATGTCCTATAGGATATATGTGCTATTAATAGACATCAAAGTGCTACCTGTATTTGTTATGTGCCTACATGAATGAATAAAGCTTTGTATTGCGGACATGGTCACTTGAATTTGGATTCATGTTGAGATCGAATCCGATGCCAAAATGTGGTTCATATGCTATATTGTTGATATATATGTGGTATTCTGGTTCATATGCTGATGTGTGGATTTGATGTGTGGATTAAAGGCTAGAAAACAACAAAGGAAAAGGGGAAAAAATTCCCAGCTTTGCCAACAGCATGGGCCAAAGCTGTTGGCAAAGCAAACTGTTGGCAAAGCTGGGCTTCTTTGCCAACAGCCTTGTCCAGCGGATTTGCCAACAGCTTTGACCGATGCTGTTGGCAAAGCTGTCATTCCCTTTGCCAACCGAGCTTTGCCAACAGCCGTTGCTTCCCTGTTGGCGAAGGTAACGGCATCTGAGCTGACGGCGTCCCCTCTTCGCCAACGACACACATGGCTGTTGGCGAAGCTTTCCCAACAGGGCCGGCGTTCCTGTTGGCGAAGAGCTCTTTCCCATCACTTAAAACGCCAACGGTTATTTTCCAACAAGAACTCGGAAACCCTGTTGGGAAAGCCTTCGCCAACAGGGTTGAAGTCTTCCAAGCGCGCTTTTCCTGTTGTGAACGCTCAATCATCATATATATTATTGTTGGCATGCATGCCAGGTAAGCGAGCAGAATGAGCTACTCCTTCCGTGCAGGAATAAACGATTTAAATATGTAAATTTAATTTATTGCTCAGGGACCTTCTTCCTCGACCATAGACATTCCCATATACTTTGCTGCTGCGACGACGTAACAGAATAAAACGAGACCATTTCCCGTGGGACGTGGCGTAATTATCGATTGATCTTCATCTTTGACTGTTTCACGTACTCCGAACGAATGCTCCGGTCCAGGCTCCAGGCTACATCTGTGAAGGAAACGTAGCAGCAGCTAGTCCAGGCACTGGCGACGGCCACACGCCTGTGATCGAGTCCAAGTCCACCGTTAGACCCAGCAGCACGCACCAGCAAGCTTAACTTTATGCAGCAGCGACGACCTGCTCAGCTTTCACACTGCCCGGTGGCCCCATACACAATGAGACAATCTGCATGCATGCGCTGACCACACCAAACAACGTGTCATCCAGCACCTACATATAGAGTACCTCTCCAGTCCCACAGCCAACATCGTCATCTCTTCTTCGTCTCCAATCAACTACTATTCCGTTTTGGTGTCGGAGAGATCTCCAGCCTCGATCCGTGTGCATCGTCTTCACGAAGCCGCTAGCGTACGGCGAGATCACCATGGCTGGCACTAGAGCTCTCCTCGTCCTCGCCGCGGCCGTGGCGGCGGCGGTGCTGATCGGGACGGCGCACGGCGCCACCTACACCGTCGGCGCGCCGGCGGGGTCGTGGGACCTCAGCACGAACTACACGCGCTGGGCTTCCGGCGTCGCCTT
The DNA here is from genome assembly GCA_947561735.1 of Cenchrus americanus. Classification (NCBI taxonomy): domain Eukaryota; kingdom Viridiplantae; phylum Streptophyta; class Magnoliopsida; order Poales; family Poaceae; genus Cenchrus; species Cenchrus americanus. Next base: position 52,020,020 of record OX387242.1, read on the forward strand.
CCGCGCCGGCGACCGGCTGGTGTTCAAGTACTCCCCCGCGGCGCACAACGTGGTGGAGGTGAGCAAGGCGGACCACGACTCCTGCTCGAGCGCCAGGCCCCTCGCCACCTTCGCCACCGGCGACGACACCGTCCCGCTCCCCGCCGCCGGCGTCACACGCTACTTCATCTGCGGCGTGCCCGGCCACTGCGACGGCGGCATGAAGCTCGCCGTCAGGATCGAGGGGGCCACTGCCGCTCCGTCCCCGGCGCCGGTGGCCGCGGCACCTCGTCGCGCTGCGCGCCCGCCCACGACGGCTGCAGCTCCGTCTCCCGCGACGGTGGCCATGCCCCCTCGCGCTGCGCGTACGCCGTCTTCGGCTCCTCCTCCGGCGCCTGCTGTGGGCATGGCCCCTCGTGCTGCTGCGGTGCCGCCGACGGCGACGACTCCAGGCGCCGAGGCCCCGGCTGCTGGCAGCGGCAGTCTTCCGGCCGTGCCTCCTTCGAACTCTGCGACGGCGCCGGCTCGTGTTGGGTCTCTAGTGGGTCTTGGTTTGGGCGCTGCCGTGGCTGCTCTCATGGCCTTGTATTAGAGTCAACGGCTACTAATTCCATGTCAATTCTGTTATTTAATTTATTATGTCACATGTGAACTCTTTTTTTTTGGTTAATAGCTGGAATTCTCATATGTACGTAATTGAGGTCACTATGAAATTGGATTTTATACCTATACAATTATACATGCAAATGTCAAAATTAAATCTTTTTTCTTTAAATGCACGGTCTTTGTTCCTGGTAGGGACTGTATAAATTTATTCAAAATTCAAACTCAGTTTGTGACATGATAGACTCAAACACCGTTTAATTTGTACCTTCTACACTCCACCTCTGGCAGGGGACGGGGGCCTAGCAAGTTGCACAAATGTAAAAGCGTCGGTTATGTTCCACACTCAATCTCTGATCAAGCAAACTTTTCATTGAGATTTTTAATTACTAATGATGCTTACAAAAAACCCATCACTTCAATAAAAAAACAAAGCTTATACGATATTATAACTAGAATATATTCTAGATCTAAGTACCGCTAACAATGCTAACGTACGGCAACTCGACGGATCCAAGATATATTTTCCCATCAACTCGTTCTACCGCTTCAGTTGGTCGGACATCCTTGGGACCTCTCATTTCTTGAAGCCTTTCACCTTCAGCACCGATCCTAATAGCGACCAAGTGGCTGTCCTTTCCAAACGGAAGCTCATACTTCTCTCGATGCAGAGCAACCCAGTACCCACCCTTCCCGTCGGGTCTCACATTGTCCGGGTATCCTGGCAGGTCAGTAAATAGCTCGGATGTACCAGTCATAGGCCCTCGGATCCAGTACCTCATTAGCTTGCATGGTCCCGTAAGAGCAACGATGAGGTGGCTTCTATCGGCACTTATGGCAATACCGTTGGGGTATGTCACACCGGATTGGAGCACGGTGACCTTGTTAGTCCGTCGATTGTATCTCATGATGCGCCCCGTTGAGTCTCCTGACTTGGTGACCATTTGATGCTGTGCTCTTGTGTACGTTGTGCTACTATCGGTAAAGTATACATCACCGGTAACCTGGTCGACGTCTACCCCGTTTGTGAACCGTAGCGGCTTCCCACCGGCCTCTGTGGCAAGCACGGTTGCCTCGCCACCGTTCGGCCCGACGCGCATCAATCCCATATAAGCATCAGCTATGTATAAGTTGCCGGAATTGTTGTGGAACCGAAGGCCCAGCGGTCGGCCACATGAGCTCTCCTTGGCGACCGCCGGGAGTTCAGACGACGACGCGCCGCAGCCGTTCTTGGTGTAGCTAGGGCTATACGCGAAAGTGGTAAACCCGACGCCCTCGCCACCATACTTGAGGATGCGGCCATCAGAGATGCTGACATAGGGCCCGGCGCCATGACGGTCGAACGCCACACTCTCCGGGCCAATCAGGCCGTCGGGCAGGTCGAGGTGCTGGGTCTTTGTGGCGTCGATGGCCTTGGCCACGGCGGCCGAGGGCAGGAGCAGCAGCACGGCGAGCAAGGTCGCTAGCAGCGACAGCTTCGACATCCTCCGCGCCATGGTCTCGAGTACGCGGTGTTTCTTGGCTTGTGGCTTGCTTGTGGTGTCTGGCTTGATGGAAAGGGCGTTCCCGGGCTCCCTTTTTATTTGGGCGTTTCTTGAGGTGTCAACTCCGAATCGGTTCAGCTCTCCTGCACAAAATCGATCGGATCGGAGTTTCCCTCGGCAATTGAACAGAAACGGACTCGGAGGTTCACCCAAGGACAATTAGCTAGCGATACTTCTAGCTAGTGTGGACCTGTGGAGGGCTGCAGTCAATTTTCTGAAGTAATAGAATTCGTGTACTTCAAATGTGCAGGGCTGCAGTCAATTCTAGATTTCTACTAGGCTTCAAAGCCAAGCAAAGAAACAGAAGTAGGGCATTATCCGACTTTCTAGGTATATATAATGGGTGAAGTCCATTTTCAGCTATCATGAAAGCTCAATTTTCGACCACTTCATTGTCAAAACCGGCCAGCAGCTAGCTACCTTGGGATGAAAATAAGAAATTGCTAGCACCAATAATGTCAATGCCCATCATCAGCTAAAATGTAATTAGTTTGAGTCCTATTCTCATCTTTTTTGTGATAAAACTATTATTTTGAGCACTTTTTTGTCGAATTCAAATATGGGAATTGAAAATAGTAAGAAATTTTGTACTTTAAATTTGTTTTCTGAAAATTTAGCAGGAGCACTACTATATATGTTGTTTAATAAGGGAGCAAGTCGAGGATTACATGGCCACTTGATTTTATAGGTTTAACTTTTTTGATTTTTTTTGTTTGAAGTCTTTGTTTTTTTGTCACGACCTCTTTCAGTTGAAGTTAAACGGGTGATGCTAAATCTTCTAAGGAGCTTCCATAATAATGAAATTGGAAATTGTTTCATGTCAAAAACCCGCAGCTAGAGCGGGATGGAAATAATAAATTGCTAGCACCAATAATGCTATGACCATCATCAGCTAAAACATAATTAGTTAGCGTCCTATTATCATATTTTTGGTGATGAAACTTTTATATGGAACACTTTCGTTGAATTCAAATATTTGAACTCAAATTAATGAATTATCCTTAGTTTAAATAATTATACTTTGAATTTGTTTTCTGAAAATTTACCAAGAGCAGTACTGTATATGTCGTTTAAGAAGGGAGCAAGTTGAGTATTACATGGCTTCTTTGATTTTTTTAGGTTTAACCTTTTCATTGTCTTTTTTGTTTGAAGTCTTTGATTTTTGTGTTGACCTTTTTTAGTTGAAGTAGCTAAGAGTTCCCTAAATCACTTCTTAATTTTTTTAGCAAGATGAGAGAAAACCCTCCCAACAACTCCTAATTCATCCTTATAATCATTTAGAACTTAGAAAAAATCACCATGTTTTGCGTAAAGTTACACGCTTCTGAATCGCATGTATCTTCTCTCTCCGCACGTGTCTGTCGACCAATCTAAAGGTGAAAGAGCATGTAAATAATAAAGTGTAGGAAAGGGGTCCTGATGCAACTTTATAAGAGATAAAGAATATATAAAAGTGGTAGGATAATTTATAAATAGTATGTGATTTTCTGATCTAAAAGTTTATTCATATTATAGAAGTGGATTATTAGAAACTCTTGGAGATGAACTTCTTTATTCCTTCCAATATTTTTTAATATTTGTAAAACTTCATATTTTAGGAAGAAAATATTGAGTACTCTTGGATATGCTCTAAAAGTGGTTAGGATAATTTAGAAATAGTATAAGTTTTTCTGATGTCAAATAGTCTTTTATATTTTAGGAGTGGATTATAAAAAAAAATCTTGGAGGATGGACTTATTTATTCGTTCCAATATTTTTTTAGAAGTAGTAAAACTTCATGTTTTTAGGAAGAAAATATTGGGTACTCTTGGAGAGGCTATTAAATGGGTGATTCTAAATCATCTTGTAAAGGAGCTTTCATAATAAGAGCATCATTGGAAAGGGGGAGAAGAGTCCCTTACCCCCCTTGGTCTGTACCGGCGACACGGGTGGCGCTCGCATCTGTGCATCAGAAGCCCCCTCCTGCCTCTATCCCATCTGACCGCTGCCGGAGCTCTCCCCCGGATGTTCGGGCAGCCGCAAGGACTACGCGGCAGCGCTTTTTCCCTAGATCCAGATCATTTCCTTCTCTCTCTCCAATCCTTAGCTCCTTCTACCAACCACGACGATGGCTTCCTCAGTGATCGTGCTCCCTCTTGGTGGTGGATTCGACACTCTCCGACGCAGGTGGCGGTGGATCTGGCACGGGTTGGGACGGTCAATGCGTTTGGGGCACCGACTCTTCACAACTGGGCATAGAGTCCCGACAGCGTGATGGTGCGCACGGTGCTAGGCAATCAGCAGGGAGGCTCTTCGCTGCGCTTGGTCGCTAACGCTTTCCCCGGCGTGGAACCCGCAACTGTCGTCACCGTTGACTCCACCGCCTGCCGTGTGGTCTCCTCCGCTCTCGTAGTTCTCCGGCCTCCCTAGCCTACTAACAGCACCACTATCATGCGAGGGATGGGAGGGGGGAGCGTATGGGAGGCTCCACCTGCCTGGCACCGCCCCCCCTCCCCACATGTCGATTCAGCGTGGTTGGCCCACCTCCCTCCATCTCGAGTGCGGCTGCGACCCTAGTGGTCGGGCACCCACGGTGCCCTACTTCACGTCATGCGGTGCACGCTAATGGGGACGACTACCACTTTGGTCGTCATCACCTCAAGGTTGATGTGTTCGCCACCGGTGCAGCCGGCTGCTTGTCACTCTCTGGATCTCCACTGCCCCTTGCCCAATCTACGCTAACCTGGGATTGGGAGCTAGTCTATCGCCACCGGCTGCACACCCTCATCACCATTCGACATCGAGCGTTGTCCTCTTTGTTGCCGGCATCGCTGGGGGTTGGATTCAGTTGGAGACTTCAAAGGCGCGTCCTTTCTAGTCGCTTGGTCACTAATGCACGTCACTTGTGACTATTGCTTGATTCTTGCCCCTCTAGTTGTCTTCTTCGGTAGCAGAGGATGCGTCTTCGTCCTTCCTGTGATCCCTCGGGTTGTCACTCATCTTCAGAGAATTGGCACAATGGGAAGCATTGGGTTGACCGGTCATGTGGAGCAGGGATGAGGGAGAGATTTGGCTCCTTCCCTCCCCTGGTTGTTGTGGTCACTCTTAGCCGCCTTTCCTACTTGCAGAAGCTTACCATCGTCATCATCAAGATTTGCTTGTTGTCTTTCCATCGATTGACCCCTTCTATGCTTTGACGGTTGACTTCGTGAAGTTGGTTCTGGAGGTCTGCGAAAGCATGGTCCGATTTCATCGGGCTGACAATGGGTGTGTTTCCTGAACGTATTTCATCTCGCTGGAGACGTTGTGTTGGCCTCTGTCCATTTGTCTTGCCAAGTGAAATTTTGGTCTGCTCCTTCGTGGGCAGACAAATGATGGCGGTGTTGGCGTCGTTTACCTCCTTGGAGGCATCATCTTGCATGTCCTTGCTGGCTTGCTGCTACTCTTCCACTGACGCCAAGTTGTAAGTCTTTTGGTGATGTGCTTGCGCTCTTGATGTAATCTATCATGCAGGTTTAGGCATCGCCAGTGGTAGTGTGGTTTATCCTGTTATTGTTCCTCTGTCCGTGTCGGTCAGTTGTCGTTGTTGTTAACCTTTGATAGTTGAGTTTGTTCCTTGTAGCTTCGCGCCCTTGGGGTGCTTCTAAGGTTGCTTATCCGTAATTATCCTCTTCTTGATAAAAGCATTTCCAAGAGTACCCTAAATCCCTTCCTAATACTTGATTTTTAGGACATGGAAAAATCACCTCATTCCGTCTAAAGTCACTCGCTCTTGAGTCGTGCCTAATCAAAAGGTGGAAGAGCGTAGAAAGAATAAAGGAAAAAAATGTATTTTTGACCATCCAACTCTTGCCTCAGTTTGCTTTTGACCATAGAACTCCAAAACCGGGTATCTTAGGCCATCACTATCAAAACCGTTCAAATTTATAGAACTTCATATACTTTTAAGTTTTTAGGATTTGTAAACTTCATAGTTTTAGGAGAAAGAAATCGAGTATTCTTGAAGATGCTCTAAGAAAATTCGATATTGTTTTGTGGGCAAAATGTTGTCTCTCTCGCCATCCAAGAATATACTTCATCAGTTCTTAAATATATGACGTTTAGGACAAGCGAATTAGTTTCAATGAACTAATTTGTTTGTCCTAAACGTCATGTATTTACGAAAGGAGGTAGTAGCTATACTTTTAGAGTTTGTAAAATCAAACATTTTCTCGTACACTTTCCCTATAGGCTGTATGTACATCGATAGATACACACGCATGATCGAGTCAAACATCAACCAATGTGGTTAATTAGTTCGACGAAAAGTCCACGCATCGACAGCTACGTGGTAGCTGAGTAGACGCCTTAGTGATGGAGTCCAACAATGACCTGCTCAGTGCGCACTCGCTTTGATGAAGTCGCTCGATCCATCACGCGGTTGCACCTAACGGACAAACACCTATATATATAACATCAGCCCTCAATCCCACCCAAACCATCAACTCAAGTTTCTTCTTCAGCCCTTCTGCATTTCTCCAATCGAGCGACGGCTAAAAGCATCGATCCATCCTAGTTCGTGGAGGCATCCATCCAATTGCACCGTCCTCCCAAATCAGTCGATCGGCAGGCACTCCAGGTCCACGGTGATCACCTCATCACCATGGCTGGCACTAGAGCTCTCCTCGTCCTCGCCGTGGCCGTGGCGGCGGTGCTCGGGACAGCGCACGGCGCCACCTACACCGTCGGCGCGCCGGCGGGGTCGTGGGACCTCAGCACGAACTACACACGCTGGGCTTCCGGCATTGTCTTCAGCGCCGGCGACCAGCTGGTGTTCAAGTACTCCCGCTCGGTGCACAACGTGGTGGAGGTGAGCAAGGCGGACTATGACTCCTGTTCCGGCTCCAGCCCACTCAACACCTTCGCCACCGGCGACGACACCGTCCCACTCCCCGCAGGCGGCGTCACCCGCTACTTCATCTGCGGCGTCCCCGGCCACTGCGACGGTGGCATGAAGCTCGCCGTCAGGGTCGAGGCCGCGGCCACCGCGGGCGCTCCCAACGCTGCCGCTCCGTCTCCGGCGCCGGTGGCCATGGCACCTCGCTCTGCACGTACGCCGTCCGCGGCTCCTGCTCCGGCGCCTGTGGGCATGACCCCTCGTGCTGCGGTGCCGCCGACGGCTACGACGCCAGGCGCCGAGGTCCCGGCTGCTGGCAGCACTAGTGGCAGTCTTCCGGTGCCTCCTTCGAACTCTGCGGCGGCGCCGGCTCGTGTTGGGTCTCTTGGTTTGGGCGCTGCCGTGGCTGCTCTCATCATCGTCTTGTATTAGAGTCCATACGGTTGCTCCATGTCAACTTTGTACCTTGTATGTCACGTGTACTCATTTTTTTCTTTTTGTTAATAGATGGATAGATGTAATTATATGGTCATATGTACGTAATTGAGGTCACTATGAAATTGGATTTTATACATATACAAATATACATGCAAATAAAAAAATCTTGATCTTTGTTCCTGGTGGGGACTCTATAAACTTTTTCAAAATTCGAACTTAGAATTGTTTGTGATTAGATAAACTCGAAAACCCTTTGTACCTTGTACTAGCAGTCCATTGTAAACAGGGACGACAGGGGCTATCAAGTTTCACAAATGTAAAAAGTCCGTTAAGTTCCACACTCGATCTCTGAATCAAGCAACCTTTTCATCGACGATGCTTACAAAAAAATCCATCACTTTAATGAAAAACAGATCTTATAGGATAGAACTAAAATCTATTTCTAAGAGCAATTCCAACAGTTCCCCATCCCAAGTTGTCATTATTATCTTTTGGCAAAAACAGAAAAACCTTCTCCAACAGTTCTCAATCTCAGGTTGCCATTTATCCCGCGCATCGATCCACGGCGCATACTTCCGTATTAGAAGAGGTTGAAGGGTATAAAATTAATTTTGTTTTTCCTCAGGATTCCTGATTTAAGTTTTCAGGAGGTGGAAGGGTAGAAACATAATTTTGTTTCTCTCTCAGGGTTCCTGATGTAAGTTAATTAGATCTGGATTTGGCAAGTGGATTATGCCAAACTGTTGGAGATAGACTCTTTTTTTACTTGGCATATCTTTCTACAAGTTGGCAAAACACAAGATTTGCCAAGTAAAATTTGGCAAACTCTTGGAGTTGCTAACAATACTAACATATGACAAATTCTAGGACTTGAAAAAAAAATCCCACAAAGAGTACATTTCTAGAAAATATATCTAATTACCTGCCTAATTAAGTAATCAGATCGGATTTGCATATCAAAACTTACTACATGTGGCTAAAAAATAGAGGTATTAAAGTCTTTTCGCGCCACCACTAATCTATTTTAGTAAAACTAGAATTGCACTTTTTTACGTGACGGAGGAAGTATAAGTATTGTTGACAATATTGACCGCCACACCACACCACACCACCCGCCCGTCCGCCGTCGGAGCCCGAGACAGAGGTTGTAGATCCGCCCGCCGTTGTCCAACCTCGAGCCTCCCGCGGGTTCTCTATCGCAGATCCTGCACGAGGGAGGAGGGAGTGAGGCACGCAGACACCGGATCCGCCGCCACTGCGCCTCGCCCCACCGCTACTCCTCGCCATGAGGTGAGGGGAGAGCGAAGGGGAGAGGAGGGGGTGGTGTGTCTCTGCCGGCGGCGGAGGGAGCTGCGAGAGGGCTACGGTTAGGGGAGGAGATGGCGTGGCTCTGTCGGCGGGGCGGAGAGGAGGTAGAGAGTCGGCGGGAGGGAGGGGCGGTGCGGGCGAGAGAGACTGGCGGCGCGGGTGAGAGGGAGAGGGGGGATTGGGTTAGGGTTTGGAGGGGGTGGGTTTATATAAAGCGGGAAGTGGGCTATGTGGGCCAGCAGGAGAGGGGGTTTTGGTGGGCCGGCAGGGGAGTGTGTGGTGGCCCACGACAGATCTTTGCCGAAAGCCACGTCAGCCAGGCTCTCGGCAAAGAACAATTTTACTCAAAAATAATTATTAAAATAATAATTAAGTGTGAAAAATTATCAAAATTTAACATGACCACAGTGATGATGTATGTTACTTATATAAAAGTTGTTGTGGTCAAACTCAAATTTGAATTTTTCATAGACTCCAAACAAAGTGACATTAGTTCATATTCTCTGAAAGATGTTCCAGTTTCTAAACAGCGTACGTGTCCATGTGTTCAAAACATTCTCAATTTTTTTCACAACCTCTTCATATGATATCATGAGTACTTGACAAATTTCGTGATTTTCAAACTTCATTTGAATTTTATATAATTTTGTAACCGTTGTACTTCACGATGTTCATCATGATCAGAGAACCAAATGTCGGAAATTTAGCTTAATTTCATGTACATGGCCTTATAGGTGTCTCATGGACATGAACATCATTTTCCCAACAACTTTACCCTATGACTTCATGCACTTGCAGTTCATATCGGACGTATACGAAAAAAATTGCCTAGAACGATATAAAATTATTAAATAGAGCAAACAAAGTTAAAATTGTGCCAAATTTGAGAATAAGTTTTGTATAAGTGTATGTTGAGGATAGAAAAAAATTGGAGTCAAAAACTGATTTTTTTAATTTTTCTTTGCCGAGAGTCAGAAAATTGCACTTGGCAAAGAAATTCTTTGCCGAGAGCCATCCAGTTGGCTCTTGGCAAAGAAATCTTTGGCGAGTGTTTTTTCTGTGCCGAGAGCTTTTTGTTTGGCTCTCGGCAAAGAAGCCTGTTTACCAAGTGTTTTTTCTGTGCCGAGAGCCAAATAAAAAACTCTCGGCAAAGCCTTCTCTGCCGAGAGTTTTTTATTTAGCTCTCGGCACAAAACAAGACTCTAGGCAAAGACTGAAATTCCGGTAGTGATATGACAACTCTACGGATTCAAGATATGTTTTTGCTGTCCTTCTCTTCTACCGTTTTTGTCGTCCGGACATCCGTATGGATCCAGAGTTCTCCCCATTCCCTGTTCTCCTGGGCTACTATTCCTGTCTACTCCAAAATCCAAATCCACCACAAATCCACCCTTTAAACATCAGTACTTATGTTGTTCAGTGTCTAAAATTCCCAAGTCTATCTATACACATACTTTTAGAATTTGTGAAGTCAAGCATTTTCTCACACAAATATATACTTTCCCCATATGTACATCTAGAGATACACGCGTGATCGAATCAAACATCAATCAAAGCATCTTTGGCTAGTTTCGACGAACGTCCACGCATCGACAGCGACGTGTAGTAGGTGCGAGCTTAGTGATCGAGTCCAACATTGACCAGCTCAATCCCTTTGATGAAGTCGCTCGATCGATCACACGGTTGCACCTAACGGGGACACAAACACCTATATAACCTCAGCCAATAATCCCAGCCAAACCACCAATCCAAGTTCCTTCGTTCTTCAGCTCTTCTGCATTCACCAATCGAGCTAGCCTTCATCCATCTTAGTTCGTGGAGGCATCCGTCCAACTGCATCGTCCTCGCAAAGCAGTCGATACTCGATAGGCCGCAGGCACTCACTATAGCTCCACGCCCACGGTGATTACCATGACAGGCACTAGAGCTCTCCTCGTCCTCGCAGTAGCCGTGGCGGCGGTGCTAGGGAGGGCGCACGCCGCCAGCTACACCGTCGGCGCGCCGGCAGGGTCGTGGGACCTCAGCACGAACTACACACGCTGGGCTTCCGGCATCGTCTTCCGCGCCGGCGACCAGCTGGTGTTCAAGTACTCCCGCTCGGCGCACAACGTGGTGGAGGTTAGAAAGGCGGACTATGACTCCTGCTCCGACTCCAGCCCACTCAACAGCTTCAGCACCGGCGACGACACCGTCCCGCTCCCCGCCGGTGGCGTCACCCGCTACTTCATCTGCGGCGTCCCCGGCCACTGCGATGGTGGCATGAAGCTCGCCGTCAGAGTCGAGGCTGCCACCACCGCCGGCGCCCCCAACGCTGCAGCTCCTTCTCCGACACCGGTGGCCATGGCCCCTCGTGCTGCGAGTCCGCCGATGGCAACACCGGGTGCCAGGGTCCCCGTTGCAGGCGGCCCGGCGGCGATGCCTCCGTCGAGCTCAGCGCCGGCTGCTGTTCAGTCCCTGGTTGGGTTTAGTCTGGCCGCTATCGTGGCTGGTCTCATGACCTTCTTTTAGAGCCAAAAAGTAGCTATGGGTTAGCTCATTTTTTTTGTATTTTGACTGTATGTGACGCATGCTGCAGCGTAGTACATGGTATACATGGTGATGGTGTTATGAATCGATCGTACCGTATGTAATTGAGATATACTATCATTATTAACATTGAAATTTTAACTTCATCAAATTGTTCTCCCACATGGACTATACTTTTAAGACCGAACGCAAGGGCGCAGAAATTTATTGATAAATTTGAGGTCACAAAACTTTTCAAAATTATTTATATATATTTATTAGTTTCTTTTCCTATTGTATATATATACAAACTTCACCAAATAATATAACAATCCATTCACTCTTGCTACTGTATTACATTCACGTACTTCTACTTTAAATCTGTATGTGCTGATGTTGTGTTCCTTAGTCGCGTCCACGTTGCCTCCGCGTGGGCGGCACAGGTCATTCGCCACCCACTCCTGCCAGCCCCGGGGGTGGTACCCGTCGTCCTCCCCGGCACTAAACCCGACCCTCCCCCGCGCGGAGCCGGTGTGGGCAGCGGCCCCACTCGTTTTGGTGGGGGCATTGACTGTTTCTAGCTGGGTGGGGCTGTTGGCCTGGTGGTGGCCGCGGCGGCCATGGGGCTGCGCGGGGCTGCTGGTTCGGAGCTTGGTGCGGGCAGGGGCTACCACTTTGGGGCCTTGCTGGGGCGCATGTGGGGTACTCCAGGTGGCGGTGCTGGCCACCAGGGACTGTTGGGTTCTGGTCGGACGCCAAAGGTGTTGCTTTTCGTGGTTTGGTCGCTGTCCTGGCCGCCGCGAAGTGCGTGGTGTCGCTGTGGTCTTCTCACACTCGTGAAGGTGACTGGTTGACGGCTCTGGTGGTGCGTGCCTTGGGGGGTTCTTGGGGGTGCTGGTGAAAGCTGACATTCGTTCGCGGGCTGATGACAATGACGCTCTCGGGCGCCCCTTACCTTCTTGAAGGCGTCATCCACTCCCCTTCTCTTCTCCCTCGGTTGTGATCCTCGTTTGCTTCGGGGCATGCCACTCTCTTCTTGCAACAAGTTGGGGCTACTCCGGGCAAATGCTTTTGGTGATGGTGCCCCACTGCCCCTAATGTCGTCCTCCCTGTTAGGGGCACCATTAGGAACCACTCCTCATGTTACACGTGAGGTCCCTGGGTGAAAACCCTTTCCACCTTTCGACGAGCGTCGGCGACACCTTTTTGTGTCACGTCCTCCTTGGAGGCGACATCTCTTGGGATCGAGCTTGACTTGCAGTCGCTGTGTCGCCATTTGAGGGGAGACGACCTTGGGTGTGTGGCTCGTTGGGTTGTGGTGGTCGTCCGTGTTCATGGTGGGAAGTACTGAGGGCTCATAGCTGTGGTTGGCTTTGGGTCGACGTTTGTGGTATGGTGGTGTCCCCGTTGGTCGTCCTCGCCTTCGGTTGTGTAGTTGTTCATTGGTTGGTTCCTCTAGATGCGATGGTGGTCTACGGATGTTCCTTTCATTGTGCCTGCAGATGTTTCTCATCGTCATCATCTTGGAACATGATGCTTCTCCATCGACTTTGAGAGTCAGTGATGTGCGTGTTTTCAAGGTGCCTTTGCCGTCATGGTACTTTGGTGGGCCATTTGATGTCCCAATCAGATTGGGGAAGTCGTCCGGAGGTGTGGAGGTTTCGTCCTCAGGTGGATGCTTGGCCACCAGTTTCTAGCGGATGCTTTGCCATTGTGGTGTTGTGGAGACCCGGTCGACGTCCCAATCCGTCCGGGGGAAGTCGTCTGGGGTTGGAGGTTTGGTCCTCGGGTGGATGCTTGGCCACCATTCGACTCACGTATGCTTTGCCATCGTGGTTTCGAGGAGACCCGATCGATGTTCCAATCTGATCGGGGAAGTCGTCTGGAGGTTCTCTTGGCGGATGCTTCACCGTCATGCGGTCGTGCTGGTTTGCCGGGTTTGGCACCGTTGGTCGTCTTACTTTGTTATCTTTATTCTCTATGCTTGTGGCCTTTTTTGCATGTTTTGTTGATGTTGTTGCTCTGTGTTTTAGGCTTTGTATCCAAACTTCTCCTCTTCTTAATGAAAAACGTGCTATGCGCATCTTTAAAAAAAGTTGTGTTACTTAGTCTCTCCTTATTAGAAAGATGAGCCCTGTTATCTTGTTATCTTTTGCTGACAGATTAAAACTTTCACTCTTGGTCTATGATTAATTATGGGACTGAATGTTTGAATCCCAAAATCTGGTGATTTTTTCTTGCACGGTATCAATGTATCATAGCTTTGGCATAAGAAAATTGAATGGACATGAAAACAAATAAAAACAGATGATATTCTCCCACCAATATTAACTAATTATTTGACAGATAGTTGTGATGTTTGGCACAAACTAATAAGGTAACAGTTCTTGACAATAAACGCAGGAATTAAGAAGTTATCTAGCAGGGTTGGGGCCGGTAGCTCCATTTCTCAATATATCCAGTCATGGTATTTCACCACGGATCCTTGTTGCCAGCTGAACATCTTTGGGCATGATCGTCACACGCTTGGCATGGATGACACATAGGTTGGTGTTCGCACCCAAAATTGGCACGTCTTGTCTGACCGGTCAGACCTGTGGGTCCCATTTGTACTTCATCATTGGATAGGTTTCGTCGAGTAGATCAAGATTCATATGTGGAACGTCCAAATCGGAGTCCGGATGAGGGAGACATGACTTATACAAGAACTGCACGTCGAGTGCACCGGTCTGACCGATGCTCCCCGCCGGTCTGACCGGTGCCCCTTGTCCGAACCGAAAAAAGGAGTCCTAATAGATTTAGGCTTGTAAAAGGATTTCCTTGCGGGGCAAGACCTCCCCACCCTATAAATATAAAGGGCCACAGCCGACTGAGGTATCCAATCGATCAAATCAATCTACTTTTATATTTTTTACTTTTCCCTTTGCCTTATACTTTTCCAATCTATTACTTGCTGTTCCTCCTTCGTCTCTACGTTGATTGAGGGCGTTCTAGGTGTCCTTGCCGACCTTAGAGCAACCCTACGTGCGCCGCCTCGACGGGATCCTGCTTGGGCGACATTCGGAGGTCTTCCGCCGGTCCACCCCGGCAAAGGTCTGACCGGTGACCTTCACCGGTCTGACCGGTGTGCAAAGTTCTGACCGGTGACACACACCGGTCTGACCGGTGCCTACACAGAGGTGCTGCGGCGAGTCCCTCTACGTCTGTTGTTGGCCGTACACTCGTGTCAACAAATTGGCGACTCCGTTGGAGACAGATCAATCAGCTGCCATGGCCAGCAAACTACATGTACCTTCTGAGGTTGATCCCCAAAAAATTGCAAGGCCGAATGTTGAGGAAACATCGGCTGAAGAGCAGAAAGCACTTGCTGAAGTCAGGAGGAAGATTCGTGAACAAAAGGAGCGGGAGATCCTGGAGTTGGAAGAAGAAGCCATGAAGCAATACATCTCGCACTTCTCCGTGGATCGACAAGGGAACGTCAAGAAGGACAAAGATGTCATCATCAATATTCCCACGCTCAAGGTACAATCTGATGCTCCTCCTGAAGCTAATTCAGATATTGCAAATATGATTGAGGGGGCTGTTAGTGCCAGCTGAAATAACAAATTTGTTGCCATGAGTGAAAAATTTGAATCTACGATTACTTCTCGTTTAGATCATATAGAGGCCAAATTTGGTAAACAATTTTCTGGTAATGATATTAATGCATCTACTTCTAATACCGAAAATTCTAAAGATAGCACACTAGATGATTTTTTTAAATTTGCATATACCTAAAGTCCCCATTGGTGTACCTCCAATCCACCACATACATAGCCGGACCACTATTGGTGCTTCGACTGGTGAAGGGAGTACAATGGCTGCTACTAATGTAATGATGCCGCATACGGTTGTATATAGCGAGCCAAGTGCATATGTTCCTAATAGTTTGTTGCAGCATGTTCCTAACACATTGCCGAACCAAACATCAACATATAGCACACCACAACCTACTGTAAATCGAGCACCACATCCTGCATCGGCTAGACCTAGAACTGCTTTGGGGATGGAGGGATTTAGAGAAGAGATGCTCGAGATATTTAGACAAACTTTTGGTACAGAGCCTAAAACTAAGAGTCGGTCGTATCAAAGACCGTATCTTGATAATTATGAGTACATCTCGTACCCACAGGGATTTAAAATACCAGAGTTTACTAAATTTAGTGGGGATGATGGTAGAAGTACATTAGAACACATAGGCCAATTTACTATACAATGTGGTGCAGCTGCTTCTAATGATATTTGTAAAATGAGATTGTTTCTTTTATCTCTATCGGGTGCTTGGTTTATTTCTTTGCCACCCAACTCAGTTTACACTTTTTCTGATATAGAAAATAAATTTCATGATTATTTCTTTACTGGTGAAACTGAGTTGAAATTGTCACATCTTGTATCGGTTAAGAGAAAATCTAATGAATCTGTGACTGAATATATTAGAAGATTTAGAGATACTAGAAACCAATGCTATAGCTTGACAATTTCTGATAGAGATGTAGCTGATCTTGCATATTCTGGTTTGCTTGATATTCATAAAGAGAAGCTAGATGGTCAAGATTTCTTAGATGTTAGTTGGTTGTTGCAAAAAGCTTTAGCTAATGAAAACTGACTAAAGGAATCTAAGAGTTCACAAAAAACCAACGAAAAGTCTAATCGTCCTATTTACTATGCATCTGATTATTCGAACGATGAAGGCAATGATGTTTTAACTGCTAAATTTGTATGGCCAAAAGATAAACCTAGCACTTGCGAATCTTTAAAGTCGGTCCTAAAGAATCGACAAGAGGAAATTAAATACACTTTTGATGTAGCCAAGTGCGATAGGATTTTTGATGAGTTGTTGAAAGCTGGAAAAATTAAAATAGGTCACACTATACCTCCACTAGAAGAGTTGAAGAGACGTGCTTATTGTAAATTTCATAATCTTATTCTCATGCAACTAATGATTGCAATGTATTTCGTTGGCAAGTGCAATCGGCTATTAATGAAGGCCGTTTGATTTTTAATGCTATGCAAGTCGATCATATCCCTTTCTGATAAATACTCTGGAGTTAAACAATCCAAAAGTGCTAATTCGGCCGGATCAAGCCGAAAAAGCCAAAGGAAAAAATGTAATCATTGGTGAGCAAAGGCCTGAAGAGAAAGTGCAGAGTAAGCTACTGGAGGATACCCCCAAGGTTGCAGCGAAGGCTTCAACGCTCGGGGGGCAAGGCAAGACAAAGAAGACTGGCAGCACGTCGACCGGTCTGACCGGTGCCCCATACCGGTCTGACCGGTGTCCAAAGAGATGTCCCATCATCAAGAAAAAGGTGAAGCCGACCTTCGAGGAGCTTTTGGCCAAGTACAAGAAGAAAGGAGCAAGCCAAAAGCAAGGGGGTCGGCCAAGTAAAGGTAAAAATTCGAAACTTTCAACAAAAAATCGAAATATACCTTGTTCTTGCAAATCTCAAGAAAATTATGTTGCTGCACCTTATTCATATGCTGGACCGACCTCACCATGGTCCTGGTCATATCCATGCTATTATTCACCTTTGGATAATGCTAATTTACATATGTGTTCATATATGATTCAATATCCACCTACATATGTAAATCATGGTTCAATGCAAAGGCCGATTGTTCTTGATAATAATCTGGTCGGAAGTGCATCCATTAACTCTAAAGGAGGTCATAAGGACAGCGATGAATCGAAATACTCATAGTCGAGGTGGTGTCCCTCAGGATTTAACTCATACACAAAAAAGAAGATTGCAACGGATGCGGAAGAAAGGATCAATGGAGCAACGAGCAGCGGTGATACCAGCAAGACCAGCCATTACTAAGCAGGTATGTGTAACACCCCAGGTGTTTAAATACAATTAGTAGTGCTAATGACTCTCTTAATTAAGTCAACACACTTTTGTGGTCAAAGCTTTGTCAAACTCTAGCAAAAACCCTAGTCAAACCCTTTGTCACTCCTTGTCATTCTGGAACTTTTGCCGCGTTCTCCAAATTTCACCTAAACACTTCAAATTCTACAAATATAAAAGTTGTCTAGTTTTTCGAGGGACACAACTTTCATGTTGGATGGCATTTCAAATTTCGAGCGGAAAAGGGTGAAAAACTTGGTCAACTGCAGTTTTCACTATTCATCAGTGCTCTGCAAAACCCGAACTTTGCTTGGCGTTCCTGCTCAAACCGTCGAGAAAAACATAGGACAGCCTTTGCAAATGTTGTAGAGGGATGTCTCGTCTACAACTTTCGTATCTACCGTTTTTGTCGCACAGTTCAATTTTTTGGAGAAACGTGAAGTAAAAGTAGCGTTGACCGGCTGAAACGCTGCTCGACCGCGCCCAAGAGCGCCGCTGGTGCGCCGGGCGCTCTGCCGGCTTAGCTGCGCTGCGCGCTATGCGCAGGCCACCGCGCCGCCTCGGCATCCGTGCAGGCCCGTTTCCCACTGCCTTGAGCCACGAGCTGCCGGTCCCCTCTCGCGCACGTCTCCAAGGAAGGCGTGTCGTCCGTGTTGCGCCATACTCGTCCGCTCCGAGTTGTCCCGCGGTCCGTCGCCGGTTCCCTGCTTACGCAAGTCGACGCCGGTCGCCGTACCGCGGCATTGAAGCCGGGCGTCCCGTCGCTGCGACCCGCCTATAAAGGCCGCGCATCGGGCAGCACCGCGCAAGCCGCAGCGCTTGCCGGCCCTTCCAGTGCACGCCGTCGGGGAGCTGCCCCTTCCGGCCAATACAGCCGCAGGCCAACACTTTCTCGCAGCCCCCTAGACCCTACAACCTCACGGTGCCGCCTGTGCCTCTTCCCAGACCGGGGGTCCGCCGGAGCAGAGCCCACCGCAGCCGTGCTCCCTGCATGCCGCTGGCCGGCCAGCTGCCGGCGCTCCTCCGCCCATCCTCGGCCAGAAACCGAGCCAGGGTAAGCCCCTTGTCCTTCCCCACCTCTTCCCTGTGACAACCCGCCCAGGAAAATACCATACTATCGCCTAAGACTGATCCACTTTGGTCGTTAAGCAATAGTAAAGTATCATCCTGTCGTTGGTTGCCGGGTTAACGCCCGGTAAATCACTTGGACATCGAACAGAGGATCGACACATGCATTAAAACTTACGCGAAGGCGAGTCCAGAGTACAACATGAATTAAACATTTTATTACAAACCATTGTTCATGGCATGGGGTAAAGGTTCAGAGTTCGAAAATACAGCGGAAATAATTTAAACTAGCGCAACGGTGAACATCACAGGAGGCCATCCGTGATGTCCTTACTTGTCGTTACCCATCCGGTCAATCACACCTGCAACAACAGTTTTAAAGCAAGGCTGAGTATACTAATACTCAGCAAGACTTAACCGTCGGGTGATGACTACATCACCAATCTCTAGACATGATAGGCTTTTGGCCGGTGGAGTTTCTTTTGCTTAAACAGCTACTAAAAGTAGATCCTTATTTTCAAACTTTTAGCACAAGTTCTAGTTGATTACCATTTCTAAATGTGCCATCTAATTCAATCAAGAATTGGGCAAGCAATTAATTCATACAACAATATTCCTCGAGTTCCATCATTATGGGATATCATGGCCAGTTGATTAAGCAGTCTCGGATAACGGTGAGAGGCCGACAATCGATTGATTTAAACCTTGCAAGGTAAACCCAAACACACGGTAGGCTGCCCCCGCAAGGACAACTTTCCCAGGCCGTTCCCGTCGATCTTCGGCTCGGGAGCGGAACCTACATTCCTTGGTACAAGGTTTACTGGATCGCTCCCACACGAACGTCCAAACTCACTCGGGTACCACACTGTTGCAAGCAGGGGGACACAAGTGCCCCAGGTTTAGTAGGGAAAGGTTCCCTTACCGCGTCAATCGGGTACTAGGCTTACCGGTCCCATTCCCGGCATATGTTTAGTACGTTCAAAAGCTTAGCCCACGAAAGCCACTGGACCGGAGCCCAATCCCATGCTCTTACCACATGAGCAATCCATTTATAAAGATCTTATGATTCCAACATAAGAACCTATTCTCGCGAGTGACGAACATCACTCGACTTCTATCGGTCCTATAGCATAGCAGCTATCGACCTAGCATACTAGTGATAGAGCATAGGTACCTAGGGATCATGCATCTAGGGTTTCAAATCAACTCCCCGAAACGTAAATGCCAATCGTAGCAAACATAATTGCATAATTTTTAAAGACGGGGTTAATGATCCGGGGCTTGCCTTCGATGGCAAGGTTGGCCTTGGGCCCTTCTGGACTTGGTCCAGGTCTTGCTCTACAACGACGTGGTGCACGTCTCTGTCAGTTCCTCCGTCTCCTCCGTCCGGCACACGCGTACAGCTACCGCTCGGGAGATCTACACGAGGATGCAAATGCAAGATTTAATTGACGATTTTTAATTTAATTCACCACAAACCACAAGTGACAATCAAGGGGTGTATTAGTTGGACACATTCACCTAGATAAGAAATACATTTAGCATACTCTTCCAAAAAGGAACAATATGCAACTCTTTATTAATTATTCTTTTTGATGGTGATTGTGTACATATATATGTAAATATTTTAATTTAAAATTCACCAACAGTAGTGGGTAGGTATATTTAACCTTTTTAACATGATTTGCAACCATCCTCAAGTTAACATGGGTGGTTTGGTGATTTCTCTTTTAGGAAGGTGATTGGTTGTACATGGGTTATTCTTTTATTACACAATTGAATAAAGGTTTCTTTGTACTTGTCATTTCATGTGAAAGCTTTAATTCCCTTTATCTTCACAAGCAAAGGTGTAATTAATATTTTTAGTTATGAATTAATGTCTTATCAGCAATGGTAATTAATTACCCTTTACTTAAACTAGGAAATACTTTCAAAAGGAAAAAGAATTAAATAAGGACTTTTCTTTATTTAATTTCTCTTTATTATTAAAAGGGATTTTAGGATTTTTATTAAGCTATTAAATTACCAAAAATTAAAGAAGTGTTTCTTAGGCATATGAGCACCTATCCTGGTCCATTGGACCCACATGTAAAAGTTGAATGCTAGGAAATTAAATATCATGGAAAATATCGAAGGCCAGCTAGTGGTTCCATTTAAATGCATATAAAAATAAATAAGCATCAAATTGATCCAAACTCTCCCATGAATGCCCTCTGGTCCTAAAAAAGCCTAAAGAACCAGCACATTCACATGAAATCTCTACTGATCTTAGCTTATTAATTTACAAAGGAAAACATGCATAATTAGAGGATAAATATTTCTGGAAAGCCAAAAATCATGATTAATTCACAAGATGTGTATTTTGGTATTACAAGACAGTGTGCACAAGTTGAGCTCAAAAACATAAATATATTTAGCAAGAAAAATCATTTATGCAGATCTTCCAGAAATGGAAAAACATTTTTATAAAACGATTTACACCATAACTTTGCGCAATTTTTGGCATAGGAGCTAGTCATGACCTAGCACACAACATATCCAAAAATTAGGTACATAGGATTTATAGAATTGGAGATATTGCAGATCTAGGTTTTTCACATTTGTATTTTTCATGCAAAAACTAACAGGAATTAGCTCATGCCAGAATAACAAAAGTTGTAGGATAATTCACCACGAACCCAAAAAAATTGGTTTCACATTTTTCTGATTTTTCTGTGATTTTCTACACAATTTACAAGAATCAGCCAACTCACTTTTACTATTGGAGTTGCGCTTTTGCGACAGGGGACCCCGGGAAGATTTTTGTTTTCGCAATGTGGTCCCTGGGCGCGGTGCAGCGGCGGTTCCGGTGAAATTCCGGCGAGGGCTCGCCGGAGTGTGGTCGGGGGAGGGTGGAGGAGCGAGCTAGGGGTACTAGGGGCCGGTTTGTGGGTCGCTTGGAGCAAGGGGTGGCCGGTGGGAGGGGGCGCGCCGGCGGTCAGTGGCACCGGCCGCGGCGGCCGGCGCGTGCCGGCGAGGGGGGGGGCCTCCGGCGGTGGCTAGGTGGCCGGCGAGCCGTGGTGGAGCTAAAGGAGGGCGGCTGCGGTGCTTTGGGTGCGGCCGGAACCGAACGGAGGAGGGGCGCTCCGGCGGTGTTGCCGGGCGGCGCGTGGCGGACGGCGTCGTGCATCGGCGTCCGCGGCCGGTTGGGGCACGACCTTTAAAGGTGAGCGCAGCCGGTGCCGGGGGGGTGGGGGTGGCTTCCTCGGGGTGCGCACGCGGCCTTGGCGGCGCGCCCGGGGGGGGGGGGGGGGGGGGGCGGACGACGGACCGCGGGGTCGAGCGCGACGGCGGTACGACGACATAAATGCGGCTCGCGTTCCAAGGCGGTCGGCGCGGAGGGGAGCCGGTGGCTCGCGGCTCGAGACGGTGGCACGATCCCGCACGAACGCCGAGGCGACGCGGTGGGCGGCGCGCGGCGCGCAACGCAGCCCGGCCGGCGAACGCGCGGCGGCGCTCGGAGCGCGACCGCTCTGGTTTTCAGCCGGTCAACGCGTCTTTGACTGCGCTTTTCTCCAAAAAGTTGAATAGAAGTGCACAAAGTGGTGAATAGGAAAGTTGTAGATCTAACTACCCCCTACAACTTTCACAAAGGCCGTCTAGTGTTTTCTCAACGGATTTTGCAGGAACGTCGTGCCAACATTGAATGCCGGCCTGTTCTGAAAACAGGAGGTACTGTCAGACGATCGAGTTTTTCGCTAATTTCCACCCAAACTTTTGAAATGCCAATCTACACGAAAGTTGTGTCGCTCAACAAGATGGACAACTTTCATAAAGGTAGATTTTGAAGTGTTTAGGTGAATTTTGGAGAACGCGGCAAAAGTTCCAGACGACATTCGCTGACGTCAACGGTTAAGCGGGGTTTGACCGTGTCTTTGACCACGGGTTGACCACGGGTGTGTGTAGGCTTGGTCAAGGGGTTCAATAGGGTTCAATGGCGAGGTCTTTGGGGTGATGACCCAGGTTGACCTAGGTTTGACCATGGTCGGCAGGTTTGACTCGGCTGATCCGGTCGTTAGCACTAATGACGTTAATTAGAAACCTGGGGCGTCACATTCCCCGGCCAAGGGCTCCACCGGAGCCGCCCAATTCCGGCGAGCCGCGCCTCCCTCCAAGCCCAAGGACTACATTGAGTCCCTTTCCTTCTTTCCAGGGTGTTTTTCATGAACCAGGGACCAATAGGGACAAAAGTTCCAGGGGCCTGCCGGTAAAACGTAGTCTCAAATAGTAAATGGCTTTTGCTGAAACTTTGAAAATTCATAGAAAATCGTAGAAAAATCAGAAAAATGCGAACCCAATTTTGCTAGAAAAATCAGAAAAATCCTACAACTTTTGTTATTCTTGCCTGAGCTGTTTCCTAATATTTTTGGCATGCAAAATAGAAAAGTGAAAAAACTAGATCTGCTATATCTCAAAATCCATAAGTCCTCTGTATCTAAATTTTGGATCTGTTGTGTGATGCCATGCCTCGATCCTGTACCAAAAATTGCACAAAGTTATGTTGTAAATCGTTTTATAAAAATTGTTTTCCATTTCTGCAGAATCTGTCCAAATGATTTTTTTAGCTAAAAATTATTAAGTTTTAGTGCCCAACTTCTGCGTGCTATATTTTTATGCCAAAATTGCACCTTTGGTGAATTAATCACAATTTTATAATTATCAGAAATATTTATTCTTGAAATATGCTTGATTCTCTTTGAAAATGCATAACTCAAGATCCATAATAGTTCTAGGTGTATATGTTGCATTCCTAGCTTAGCTTTGGACCATAGATCATGTGCATTCCTAGCTTAGGTTTGTACCATAGATCATGTATGAGAAAGTTTGAACCATGCCCAAGGCCAACCTTGCCATCGAAGGCAAGCCACGGATCATGAACCCTGTTTTTGAAATTTATGTAATTATCGTTGCTATGATTGTGCATTTACATTTCAGGAGTTGATTTGAAACCCTAGATGCATGACCCCTAGGTACCTATGTCCTTTTACTAGTATGCTAGGTCGATAGCTGCTATGCTATAGGACCGGTACAATTCGAGTGATGTTCGTCACTCGCGAGAATAGGTTCTTATGTTGGAATCATAAAATCTTGATAAATGGATTGCTCATGTGGTAAGAGCATGGGATTTGGGCTCCGATCCAGTGGCTTTCGTGGGCTATGCATTTGAACATACTAAACACTTGCCGGGAATGGGACCGGTAAGACTATTACCCGATTGACACGGCAAGGGAACCTTTCCCTACTACACCTGGGCCACAGAGATGTGTCCCCCTGCTTGCAACAGTGTGGTACCTGCGTGAGTCTGGACATTCATGTGTGGGCGAGCCAGTAAGCCTTGTACCAAGGAAATGTAGGTTCCTCTCCCGAGCTGAAGATCGACGGGAACCGCCTGATCGGTGCATACCCCATTTCATTTTTGTTGGACCTTTTTGGGGTATGCATTCTTCCATGTGTTTAGGTCCACCTTGCAAGGTTATAAACCAATGGATTGTCGGCCTCTCACCATTATCTGAGACTGCTTAATCAACTGGCCATGATATCCCTTAATGATGGAACTTGGTGAAGTTTACTGCTTGAATTAATTGTTTGTACAATCATTGTTTGAATTAGTTCGCACACTTAGAAATGTTAATCAACTAGAATTTGTGCTAAAATATTGAAAGTAAGGACATACTCTTTGTTGCTCTTCAGCAAAAGAACTCCACCGGCCAAAAAGCCTCTCATGTCTAGAGTTTGGTGATGTAGTTATCACCTGACGGTTAAGTCTTGCTGAGTATTAGTATACTCAACCTTTCTTTAAAACTGTTGTTGCAGGTGTTGTTGACCGGGTGGACGGCGACAACTGATGGCATCACGGACGGCCTCCAGTGATGTTCATCGAGCCGCTAGTTTATTTATTTCCGCTGTTTTCGAACTCTGAACCTTTACTTCTTGTCATGAACCATGATTTGTAATATTTAAACCCCCTTCGGGATAGTTTTGTGTTAATTAGTGTAGTGTACTCTGGACTCACCTTCGCGTGAGTTTTAATGCACATTGTCGATCCTTTGTTGATATCCAAGTGATTTAGCGGGTGTTAACCCAGCAACTAACGATAGGATGATACTTTAGTATTGCCTAATGACCAAAGTGGATTGGTTTAGGCAATAGTACGATATTTTCCTGGGCGGGTTGTCACGGTTGGTATCGAGTGGTTATATGCACCGAGTTTAATTAACAACCTTAATCACTAGTTTTTGAATAAAACTTGCCAAGATTGGTTGTGTTTACGAAATGCGTTGGTTCGTTAAGGATGAAATAGACCAAGAGGCCCTAGAGGGAATTTTTGGGTTCTTTCAGGTGGCCTAGTAATCTATGGTTTATCTTGCTAACTTGCAGCACATTTTACTTTATGTCAGACTTAAATTCTTGCACAACCAAACTAGATGAGCCACGTGTTTCATACGTGTGCTGTACCACATCATGGGAATTGCGAGGGTTGATGGAGTGATCCATTCCACGGATCCCATCTTCGCGTCTGGTCATGAGTTGTGTTGTCGCCACGTGTTTTATACGTGTGCATTCCACATATCGAGTATGCGAGGCAAGGATACACTCCATTCAAACGGAGGGTGTCCGAGGTTGGACGCTGTCCATGCAGCGGCTTAATGCATGGATGCCATTTCTATAGTGAACGGTAATGTATGTGGACGCTTTCATGAGTGCTGGCATGAAAGGTTCGTTGTGTTCTGTGATCTTCTGCAGGTACACTAACCACGTTCGTAAGTCGCTAAGCGAGTACCGATAGTCTTGACTAGTTATTATAGGGAGAGACGTAATCGTTGCCTTGCCACCGGCACTAACTTCGATTTTGGCTTAATTGCTTGGTGAGGACGAATAGGTCGTTCCTGCATCATGTTGAAAACCTGCTAAAAAATCACATGTGTTGTTCTCCTTAAATAAGGATAATAATAACAAGAAGTACAATCTTCATTTCAAATCTAAAGTGTTGTTGACGAACCAGCTAGTTGACCCTGTGGTCGTGACCTTTTCTCAGACCTTTCTGCAGAGTTTCTGTATAGGTGATCTACACCCAAGTGCTCCCTATCTATCCAAATCCTTGTGAGAAATCTTTTCATGATCATAGGTTTTCAAATCTCAAGATATGCTCAAATAGTAAACATAGGTCTTGCCGTCTTTCCGGAACACGTCACTCCGAATCTTGCACCTTGTTCCTGACTCATCTAGCTTAACCCTTAAATGCCAAGTTTTGTCTCCGAGCTTGCCAAGTTGCCAGAAAATTTTGAAATTTTTTTGGGAACTTTGGTTTTGGAAGTTGAAACTGCCAGTTCGATGCAGTGCAGCTGTCTCGAGACTAGTTGGTCAATTTGAGTTTTCGTCGTACATGTTCTACTTGTTGAACAAGCTTACGAATGTGTAACTTATGAAAACTCAAATTTTGCAGATGGTGAGCTCAACACACAGCACTCCGAATGGTTTCGGTAATTCCAGTGGCCGCAACCAGCCACCACCATCGCCAGACCCGACAACAGTGGCTACTCAAACCGAGATGATGCGCCAAATTCTTCTATACCTGCAGCAGCAATCCCAGCAGCAGGAGCCCCATGGGAATCGGGTTGATGCCCAAGGTCAAGTAACCGAGTACAAGCACATTCTGGATATGAATCCCCCGCAGTTCAATGGGACGGAAGAACCCCTGGATGCTGATGCCTAGATTCGGGCCATTGAAGCCATGTTCGCGGTGTTTACCTTGCCATGTTCAGAAGGACTCAAGTCTAAATTCGCGGCATTGCAGTTTCGTGGTTCTGCTTTAATGTGGTGGGAACACTACAAATCCTTGCAACAACCTGAGTATGAAATCACTTGTGAAGAATTCAAAAAGGCTTTCAGAGACCATCACCTTCCTAAAGCACTTACCGATAGGAAAATGAGAGAGTTATTGGCTCTCAAGCAAGGGTCAAACACGGTGTACCAATACACGCAGAAGTTTAATAACCTCTGCCCGTATGGAGGATATCATGTGGATACCGACGTGAAGAAGACGGAGCTTTTTCGCGAAGTTATGAATAGTAAATTGGCTGAACGGCTGAACCTGGTAAAATTTGACAGCTACCCCATGCTAGTGAATAAAGCTATCTCCCAAGAAGATGCCATGAAGAGGGCCCAAGCCGAGAGGAAAAGAAAGGCTAACTCCATGCCCAATAATGCGCAGCGTTGCAAGATACACATTATATGGAAGACTTTCCCAGACTTCCAGCAGGCTTCACAGTCAGAAAGGTTAGCGGCTAAGTTGTCCCAAGATCGGACTCAAGAAAATCTTCACTTTCCCAACACTAAACAACCGACTCCCAAGCCTATTATACCTAGCCCAAATGGTAACAATGGGCATCGTCGTTTCAAGTGTGGTGAAACCGGACACTTCTCTAAGGCATGCCTGCAACCATGCCACACCGACAGGCAGCACCAGCTAACTCAGCCTAATCGGCGACAAGTTTTCCAGTCCAGCAACAAGCGCAAGAAGAAGGTTGCTCATGCCAGGAAGGGAAGACTCAGCTTCACTTCTGTGGTCGATATCCCAAAAGGAGCACCATTAATGATGGACACATTCTCTATTCGAGGCAAACCCAATGTTGTTGGATTCGTTGTGAAAAATCCTATAACTCTTGTTATTCTTGCCAGAGCTGTTTCCTAATATTTTTGGCATGAAAAATAGAAATGTGAAAACCTAGATTTGCTATATCTCAAAATCCATAAGTCCTCTGTATCTAAATTTTGGATATGTTGTGTGTCATGCCATGCCTAGCTCCTGTACCAAAAATTGCACAAAGTTATGTTGTAAATCTTTTTATAAAAATTGTTTTCCATTTCCGCAGAATCTGTCCAAATGATTTTTTAGCTAAAAATATTTAAGCTTTTGTGCCCAACTTCTGCATGCTATCTTTTTATGCCAAAATGCACCTTTGGTGAATTAATCACAATTTTATAATTATCATAAATATTTATTCTTGAAATATGCTTGATTCTCTTTGAAAATGCATAACTTAAGATCCATAATAGTTCTAGGTGTATATGTTGCATTCCTAGCTTAAGTTTGGGCCATAGATCATGTGTGAGAAAGTTTGAATCATTTTGATGTGTATTTATTTTTGTATGCATTTCTCATGTTTGGGTGACTAGCTTTTGTTATTTTCGGTATAATTAATTTCATAGCTCTCCTAAGAGTGCATGTGTGTGCAGTGGCTTGTATAGGTTTGGAAATGCTTCATAACACATCCCACTGAATTTTATTAAATTGTTTTAGGAATAAAAGCTATGGAAGCCTATTAAAGCTTAATCTTAAATTAAATGAAAAAAATCATCAACTACACATATAAAGACCCTGTGTGTGTTGTAAATCATTTTAAAATGATAAAGATCAACCCCTTGTTGTTTGTAATTAATGAAACTAGAAACTGTCAATTAAAGTCATGCATTTGCATCCTCGTGTAGATCTCCCGAACGGTAGCTGTACACGTGTGCCGGAAGGAGGAGACGGAGGTGCTGACGGAGACGTGCACCACGTCGTTGTAGAGCAAGACCTGGACCAACGTCTAGAAGGGCCCAAGGCCAACCTTGCCATCGAAGGCAAGCCTCGGATCATTAACCCTGTTTTTGAAATTTATGTAATTATCGTTGCTATGATTGTGCATTTACGTTTCAGGAGTTGATTTGAAACCCTAGATGCATGATCCCTAGGTACCTATGTTCTTTTACTAGTATGCTAGGTCGATAGCTGCTATGCTATAGGACTGGTACAAGTTGAGTGGTGTTCGACACTCGCGAGAATAGGTTCTTATGTTGGAATCATAAGATCATTATAAATGGATTGCTCATGTGGTAAGAGCATGGGATTTGGGCTCCGGTCCAGTGGCTTTAGTGGGCTAAGCTTTTGAACGTACTAAACACTTGCCAGGAATGGGACCGGTAAGCCTATTACCCGATTGACGCGGCAAGGGAACCTTTCCCTACTACACCTGGGCCACAGAGATGTGCCCCCCTGCTTGCAACAGTGTGGTACCTGCGTGAGTCTGGACGTTCATGTGTGGGCGAGCCAGTAAGCCTTGTACCAAGGAAATGTAGGTTCCACTCCCGAGCTGAAGATCGACGGGAACCGCCTGGTCGGTGCATACCCCGTTTCATTTTTGTTGGACCTTTTTGGGGTATGCATTCTTCCGTGTGTTTAGGTCCACCTTGCAAGATTATAAACCAATCGATTGTCGGCCTCTCACCGTTATCCGAGGCTGCTTAATCAACTGGCCATGATATCCCTTAATGATGGAACTTGGTGAAGTTTACTGCTTGAATTAATTATTTGTACAATCATTGATTGAATTAGTTGGCACACTTAGAAATGATAATCAACTAGAATTTGTGCCAAAATATTGAAAGGACATACTCTTTGTTGCTCTTTAGCAAAAAAACTCCACCGGCCAAAAAGCCTCTCATGTCTAGAGTTTGGTGATGTAGTTATCACCTGACGGTTAAGTCTTGCTGAGTATTAGTATTCTCAGCCTTGCTTTAAAATTGTTGTTGCAGGTGTTGTTGACCGCGTGGATGATGACAAGTGATGGCATCACGGACGGCCTCCTGTGATGTTCATCGAGCTGCTAGTTTATTTATTTCCGCTGTTTTCGAACTCTGAACCTTTACTTCCTGTCATGAACCATGCTTTGTGTCGGTGCGGAATGTGGTCCCGACACTAACCAGTAATAAGCGCCGAGGTCTATCCCTCAATGGTCGATGCTAAGCAATCAAGGACACAAAGTTTATCCTGGTTCCGGCCGGGGGCCGTACGTCCAGCAGTGGTGTGCTCGGGGCACTATATTGCTCAGCACCGGAGTGCCTGTAGTGGGGCAGCTACAAGCAAGGCGGGAGAGAAGGCCTGGCCTACAAGTCCCTGGTGAAAATGGCTGAAGATGTTGTGGGAGAATTGGAGAGCGTGTGTGTGTGTCGTATGTTGTCTATTGTCCGTCGTCCCCTGTCCTTTGCGGCGGGGGAGTTCACCTTCCTTTTATAGGCCAAGGAGGGGGTGAATTACAAGCATGCCGCACTATTCAGCTACATGGGGAAGTATGGTGTGCAACGCCGTAGAGTAGGCGTCCGCCTTGACGGTCCTTGCCGCGATCTGGCCATCATGGCGTATCTTGTACCCGAACAGTGGTAGCTTCGAGGGTAGAGGCGCAGTGGTTGGCTGTGATGTCCCCAGGCGGGCTCGAGGGGGTTGCTGACGACGATCCGTACGGGATACAGTGGCAGGCGCGACGGCGTCCCGTTCCTGCATGCCTCACGGCGCCGGAGGCCGTTACCACGGTGCCGGCGTGGGGTTGTACGTGCGGGGGCGACCGCACACGCAATGCCGGTGGCGGGGATGGCGCCCGGCCGGCCTAGCGTCACGACCCGGCCTCGCAAGGTCACGGGAAAGCATTTCGAGGGTGTGGCCGACCCCCCTTCGAGGGCTCGGCACGTTTGTCGTACGGGAGTAGGCGGCGCGGCGTCATGGGGTTGACACCGGCCATGTCGCACGGTCCCCCACGGTGGAGGGGATGGGTTCCCCCTAGGGAGTTGGTGCAACGGGGGCCGGGGCGTGAGTCCCGGGCGCATGATGGCACCGCCCCGCCGTTGTCGAGCATTAAATGCCCGTGCCCGCGTGCGGGAACGGGCGTGCGTGTGCGGAGCACCCCTCGAGCGAGGCGGAGCCCGCTCGAGGTAGGCGTGTACCCTCGAGCGGGCGCAGCCCGCTCGAGGTAGCGTGCACCCTCGAGCGGGGCGAGCCCGCTCGAGGGGACCTTTGAGTGGGCCGCCTTGGTGGGCCACGGGGGCCACCGCAGCGTGGGCCGTGCCCCGTGTGTGCGCTTAAGCAAGATGTGTTTAGCTTTAGTTTTTTGCAGGCTTTAAGCGGGATTTCCCCAGTTGTTTTAGGGGACCCTCAGGGCTGTCCCCGACAGTAGCCCCCGAGCATCTGCGGGTTCGCCGGCCAGGCTCCCGCAGATGCTGAAGCCTACTGATAGGACGTCCTTCCCCCCTGGTATGCAAACGCTTTCTGTGGGGCCGCGTCAGCGGACCCGCGGGTCTAGCCCCCGAAGCCCTGTAGGAACGTGAGTGCTCCTGCAGGGGTTTTACCGTGGGATTTGGTCAGAGAGCGTGGTACATATTCCAACCGGCGTCGGCGATGTTTCAGCCGGCTTCGGTGACGCACGCACAGCTGGCACTATCCGCGGCCGGTGCAATCCAGGAGGTGTAGCCGTGCGTCGAGCCCCCGAGCCTGGGCCCGTTCGAGGCGATCGGGTAGAGCTCTACGACTTGTTTTTAACGCGCCCTCGCCGTCCCTCCGTGGGACAGAGGGTGAGGTTTCTGCAACCCCCATCGATCGGGTCGCGGATTGCGGATTCCTCGTTGAGCTGTTAGTGGGTGGTTCGAGTGGACGCCCATGCCCCGTTCGATAAGGGTAGGCTGCGCGGTCCGGGGACACGTCCATTAAAGCGCTTGCGTGGGTTTGCTAGGTGGGGCTCTGTCCCATTCGCTAGGGACCGAGGGCGCGAAAGCTCTCCCTCGGTGGGATCCCCCCGGCTAGCTGCCCTCGCTGGCTCTCGAACACGACATGTGGGGCACCCTCGAGCCGGCGGGCTCGAGGAACGGCTTGAATGCGCGTGCCCTCGTCGTCCCCGACTGCGGTGATGCGGGGTGCTCGTTCGAACCCGTCGAGGGTCAGGCTTCGAACCTCTGACCAGTAGGGCCATGCGGGGTGGCAGCTAGGCGCTCCCGTCTTCGCATCTGCAGGTTTCGAGGGTCCCTGATCGTGTCAGCCCTCGAAACACTGATCAGTAGAGTAGTGCAGGGTGGCAGCTAGGCGCTCCCGTCTTCACATCTGCGGGTTTCGAGGGTCCCTGATCATGTCAGCCCTCGAAACGTTGATCAGTAAAGTAGTGCGGGGTGGCAGCTAGGTGCTCCCGTCTTTGCATCTGCGGGTTTCGAGGGTCCCTGATCGTGTCAGCCCTCGAAACGCTGATCAGTAGAGTAGTGCACTGAGGGTACCTATGGTGCCTGTTTTACTTCAAACGGGCCCCGAGGTTACCGGCCGATGTTTGCACCCTTTGAGGGTCAAATTTTTTCTGAACTAGGGGCTCGCGCCGCTAGAGGGTCTTCCTTACTTAGTAAGGGACCGGGCCATTTAATGCTCACAGCCGCGACTGCAGTTTCGCGCCGCGGGCGCGCCTTTTAGGCGCGCGCGCGCGCGCGCGTAGTGGGCGGCGTGGGCAGGCGGATGTGACCGCCTGCCACGGCCCTCCCGTTTCTACGCCGTGATGATGGCTTGCAAGTGGTTGCGTGGCCGCCGCGGTCATGGTGGGGCCCGTCTGTCAGCGAGGGAATATTCCTCCTGCAGTTAATGTGCGCGAGGCGCACGCTCCGGAGAGCATGCCCGCGGCCTATAAATCCGACGAGAGGGGAAAACGGCAGTTTTTTACCTTAGCATTCGCCATTCTTGCTCCTTGCGCCTCAGCCCCCGAGTCGTTCTTGCCATAGCGCCTTTCCCCCTTCAGAGCTCTTCTCCTCCTTCCTGTTCCTCGTCCCTCGCCCCTTCATCTACCCGCATGGCGCCCCAACCGCCTCTCGTCATCATCGACCCGTTTGCGTGGGAGCGCTCGACGGTGACGCGGTCCGGCCCCGAACTAGGCGGTGACCGCCGGCCGGTGGCGGCGGCGAACGAGGATGGACGGCCGGGCGAGTGGATTGTGCCGCCGGCAAGGGACCACGTGCCCAACCCTCCGAGTGGCTACGTGGTCAGCTTCGTCCGCTTCCACGAGCAAGGCTTCGCGGCGCCGGCGAGCCGCTTCATGCGGGCGCTCTGCCACCACTACGGCGTGGAGCTTCACAACTTCGCGCCGAACGCGATCTCGCAGGCGGCCACGTTCGTTGGCGTTTGCGAGGGCTTCCTAGGGATCCCGGTGAACTGGGATCTCTGGATTCACCTCTTCCGCGCGGAGCTGTTCACGCAGCAGACGTCGGAGCAGAGGACCCGCCGCGCGGTGCGCGCCGGCGGCATGTCGCTCGCCTTGCGGGGTCAGCGCAAGGACGACTACATCCCCTGCACCATGACGACCAACAATGCAGGCTGGGAGCGGGGGTGGTTCTACCTTCGCAACGACGAGCCCGGCCTCCCCCCCTACACCGGTGCGGTGCTCCCGGAGAAGCCCACCTCCCCGGCACCACGAGGTGTCCCCGCCCCAGCACCGGGATCGGTTGGACTCGCTTCTGGCCACGCTGAGGAATCTGGCGGGCCGTGGGCTGACTGCGGAGGCCGTCCTCGCCTTCCTCCACCACCGGCGGATCGTCCCCCTGATGGAGAGGCCACTCCGCATCTTCGAGATGACCGAGACGGCGGACCCCATCGCGCTGGCGAGGTCGCGGATGCTGCAGAGCCCCCTCCTGCGGGAGTATGCGGCCACCCGGGCGCGGAGCGCCATCGACCCCAAGTCCGCGCGCAAGGACCGGTCCCTGTGGGATCTTGAGATGCTCCCCACCGGCCGGCTGGTGAGTGGAGTTCTTGATTCCGTTTTCGATTTTGCCAATTCCTCGGGTTGTTGACACACTTTGATGCTTCGCTCACAGCTGGTGCGGGTGAGCGCCGCAAAGTCCGACCTACCCACTCCCTGCTCTCGCACGCTCGACCGCGCGGCGCAGCAACGAGAGCGGGAGCGGGCGGCACGCAAGAAGGAGCGTGCGACACGACATCGGGAGCGTCGCGAGCGGAGGAACGAGGAGTACCGGGTGCGCGAGCAGCAGGGGCTCTCCTCACCGGGGACCGAGGAGTACTCGTCCTCGGATGAGGAGGAGGAAGAAGAGGAAGAGGTTGGGGGGCAGGGTCTCCCCGACAGGTGGGAGCTCGCCCCCGTCGCGGGCCGGCTCCGGCGCGGAGAACAACATCTCCCGGGGCGGGTGTGGAGGCGCCCGCCACCGGGCAATCGACAACGGGGGCGGCGCGGGCCGCGAGGCACCGGTGCGTGCCCCGGAGGTGCGCGCGGCGGATGCGCCCGCGCGCGGGCGGGGCCCGCGCGCGGTGGAGATGGTCGGAGGCGCGGCGGCGACCGCGCCGGCCGCGCCGCCGTCGTTGGGCGGGACCTCGAGGAAGAGGAAGCGTGCCTTCTCCTCTTCGAGGTGAGAGACTTATCCCTTCGAGAGGTTGCGTGTCCGATAGGTGGGGACCCGACGGTTTGCTCGTGCTCACGCAGGTGGTGCCAACCGTGCCTCCCCCTCGCACCGGCCAAGGTGTTGAGGGCGGACGCGTCCGTCCCCACCCGGCCGGCGTTCGTCGAGGGCGCCGCGGCGGGGGCGAGCGCAGTGCGGCGCAGCCGGGCGAGAGCTCGCAAGGTGCGGGCGAGGCCTCGAGGCCGCGGCGGTGGTTCCGCCCGCCGCGCGCGCGGCCGTCGGCCGTCGAGGAGCGGCGAGGCACCGGTCGTGGTGGAGGCGTAGCCGGCGGCGCCGGTTGTAGTGGCGCCGCCGGCGCCGTCTGCCGTGGAGGGCCACCGAGCGCCCGCGGTTGTAGAGACGCGGCCGGAGGCCGTGGCCGCGACGCCGCGGCGGGAGCTCGCGGCCACGGAGGCGCGGGCGGAGGCGTCGGTGGAGGCGCGGCGAGGGGGCCGCACCCGCCGGCGGCCTCCCGAGCGGCGGTGGTGGAGATTCCGGACGACGACTCCCCTCCGCCCGGGTGGGACCAGTGGGTGAGCTTCCCCACGCCGTCCTCCGACTCCCAGGAGGGGGCTCTTGTGAGGCGGCGGGACGGCCACATGGTGGCAGGAGGCCGAGGGCACGGTGCCAAGTCCTCTTCTTCCCGCGCTGGCCGCTCCGCTCCGGGAGAGGGGTGCGTTGACGGTCTGCCCGCCTTCGCCGACGCCTAGGAGGAGCAGGAGCTGTGGGGGGAGCTCCGCGACCACGGCGCTGCGCTCAACCGAGCGTTGAACGAGGTGCTACGGATTCATGGCGGCCCTGCGTGGCACGTCTTCCAGGTGAGGCGCCGTCGTCTACTTTCTTTGATTTCTTCGTCTTCACGCTCGATCCTCGCGGTGCGACGCTCACTGGTTTCGGTTTGTTGGCGGCAGGAGCTCGAGCACCGCGCCCGTGACAAATATGGCGCCTTCGATCAGATGAGCGCCGAGCTCCGCCAGCTCCGGGAGCGGTGCAACGCCTTTGACGCGCTTGCTGACGCCTTGAGGACCCCGGACAGCTGGCTGTCGTACCGGGCTGAGGCCCTACGCGACCAGCTCCAAGAGTGCGAGAGGCAGGCCGCGGCGCGCCCCTCCACCCTCGAGCGGGTTTGCACGGCCCTCATCGATCGGGATGAGGCGCTGCGGCAGGCGCGGGCGGATCTGGAGAGGATGCGCACGCTGGCAACCAACTGGGAGGCGGAGGTGACCACCGTCCGGGCCGAGAACCAGGAGGTCCGCGCGTGGCTCCTGGAGGCGCGAGCCCGGCGAGTCGGGGGTCGAAGAGAGGGCGCGTGCGGCCGAGCAGAGGGCCAAGGAGGCCGACGAGCTGAAGGCCACCCCTCGACGCCAAGGTTGCTGCGCTCGCCATCGCGGAGGACCGGCTCCCCGCAAGAGCGTACCACCCGCCGGGGGCCGAGGGGCAACTCCAGCAGGAGCGGGCCGCTCTTGTCGACGCCCGGTCGGCGCTCGAGCGGGAGCGCATCGCTCGCGAGGCGGCGCAGAAGTCGCTGGAGGAGCGGAACGCGGAGTTCTCGAAGCTCGAGGGCGAACTGGTGGTCCTCAGCATCACGAGTTCGAGCCAGGAGCAGTCCCTCAAGGAGCAGAGCGACACTGTCGTCGACCTGCAGCAGGCGGTCGAGGCCGAGCGCCGCGCCCTCGGGGTGGAGAGGAGACAGGTCGAAGGTAGGTCACTGTTTGTCTTTTGTTTTGCTGATTTTCCCTTAGAGGGTTCGCCCCCCTTTCTGATTTCTCTCTTGCTGGCAACGTTCAGGCCTGCGCACCGCAATGGGGCACGCGACCGACCGGGCCGAGGCGCTGCAGGCCTCCTACAACTCCTCCGAGCAGGAGCTGCTGGAGCTGCGCTCTGCGGCCCTCGAGACCTGCCAGGCCGTGGAGGAGGGCGAAGCGCAGGCTGGGAGCTCGCTGGCTAGTCGTCTGCGCGCCCTTGGCGGGCATGTCTCCGGGCGCATGCGCCGGGCTCTGCACCTTGGAGTCCAGATGGCTGTCGGAGTGGTGCGATCTCATTACGAGATCAACTTCGAGGCCGTGGCGGAGGGCTACATCGTCCCCGAGGGTGTCGAGGATGAGGTGGCGATGGAGCGCGTGGACGCGTTAGCTGCCGACGCCGCCGAGGCGCTCGCCGAAGCCTTCGAGGAATTCTTGTTCCCGGACGCCGTCGATGCCGATGCTCCTTAGGCCTGAAGACTGCTGGGCGCGTGGCCATGTAAATGAACAGATCATTTTGTTTCAAATACTTGTGAAAGCGAAATGGTGTCCTTTATTTTATTGCGCTGTTTTGTTTCTCCTTCTTCCCGAGTAAATTCGAGTTAGGGAAGTTCGATTTTCGCGAGCGACTGCCCGCCGGGCGGAGGCAAGAGAGAAGGGCCGTATCCTCGCGGAGGTGTAGGCTATCTCTGACTTGCGCGTCCTTTCCGCTAGGCTGTCTGCGCCCTGTTCGAATTTTTCTCAAGGCCAAGGTCGAGCCATACTTAGCGCACGTGGATTTTTTTGCGAAAAAATGGGACCATTTTTTGGGGGGGAATGTCCCCCGCAGTAGCCCCCGAGGGTAACTTGGGTTTCAGGGGAAAGCCGAGTTGCCCTTTTTATTGAACTGGTGATGTTTACATGGTCATCGCCAACTGGGGTGTTGGGTACGTGATTTACAACAAAAGACTTGGAAATCCTAGCTAAGGGTAGAAGCGACGTAGCTATTGGATGTTCCAAGTGTTGTTGAGTTCTTCGCCGTCCTCGTTGGCTAGCTTGTATGTGCCGGGCTTGAGCACCTTCACCACGACGTAGGGTCCCTCCCACGGAGGTGATAGCTTGTGGCGTCCTCGGTTGTCTTGGCGTAGCCTTAGGACCAAATCCTCCTCGCCGAAGTCCCGCCGGCGTATCTTTCGAGCCCGGTAGCACCTTAGGGACCGCTGGTATCTTGCAGAATGCATTAGGGCCACGAGGCGCGCTTCATCCAGCTGGTCTAGTGAATCCTCACGGGCCCGCTGGTTGGCGTCCTCGTCATAGCCTCGCACCCTGGGTGACCCATACTCTAAGTCCATGGGGAGGATGGCCTCCGCGCCATGGACTAGAAAGAACGGGGTGAACCTAGTGGCTCTGCTTGGGGTGGTCCTTAGGCTCCACACGACCGCAGGCAATTACTGGAGCCATTTCGAAGGACCGATAAGGCGACCGAGAGAGGGGGAGTGAATGGGAGCCGATAAAAATTCTTCTCGAGGGAGATTAAAACTCCGACAAGACGAACTAGCTCGGTCGAACCCCCGAAATCACACGCTCCGCACTTCTACCTCCCGTTTGCCAAAACCACGTAGCCACCGGAGTGCTACCGGTCCTAGGAACAAACTCTACCAGCAACCACAACACACACACAAGACCGACAACCTGGAAACAACTCGAAAGCCGGCTAACCGCAGGGGGCGGTTAGACCGGGTATAGGGGGCGGTTAGACCGCCTCCACCCGGTAACCAAGAAATCCTCCGAAACGCCTCTTCCGAGCACCAAAACACACCACGGTTTCACCAACAAAGATCTCCGGTCAAGGCCATGCTAGCTACCAGAAAATCTTGGCGAAAACCAAAACTTCACCCAAGGGCCTTGGGGCGGTTAGACCGGCTACCCGGGGCGGTCTAACCTCCTGTACCCAAAGAACGAACTCCAACCAAGAACACCTAGCAACCGCGCGAGAACGGCTCCAAATTTCACCCGTACACTCCTCCGATCAAGGCGAACAAACTCACGGAGGAAAATAGGGCGAAACAAAACTTTGACCCGGAAACACCCCGGCGGTTAGACCGCCCCCCCGTAGGCGGTTAGACCGCCCCTTCCAGAACACGAACCCGCGGGTCAAACCTCAACTTCCTCGCGCCCGATCTCCCGAATCACTCCACGGATTGCGCCAAACTTCGGGGATAGCCGGGTTACCTCCTGGGCAACCTCTACCTCAAAGGAATCGACCCGAAACGCTCACAATCAAGAGGAATCGAAGAAATCGCTTCTCTAGGTCAAGAACACGCCCAACTCGAAAAACCACCAAATCGAGTCCGATTCAAAGGGGATTTGGGGGCAAAGTCACCAGCCAAAGAGGCACAAGAACCTCATACGTGACACCCACCAAAAACCCCAAGAAATCGTTCTCAAAACACCGCCAAAAAGAGCTCCGAAAGTCAACACCAAAGAGACGGGAAAACAACCATGAAGAACAACGCCAAACCTTCTATACATGCCATGAATGGTTCATACAAGGTCTAGCTTGCCACCCAAACATCCATCCCTCTCTCTAGATCTCACATGAAGCTCTCAAGCTAGCCTTCTAAAATCCTAGGAAAAAGAAGAACGAAAATGGAAAAACAAATGGGCTAGGGTTCCAAGGGTTGGCTGCCAACCTCTCACCTCTTGGGTTATATAGGCGGCAACCGAATGTCTAAAATGCCCCTCTCTAATAACTAAGGATACATGCCCCTCGAGGGCGGATTTGGAATTCTTGATATCTTCACCATCGGACGGATGCCCGGCGACCGCACCCTGCGTAGCCTCGACGCACGCCTTGCGATCCCGACGCGTGTCCTCCGCTTCGAAGCTTCTCGGCGCCGGCGGCCAGGGCGGTCGACCGCCCCCCCGGGCGGTTAGACCGGCCCGGGGATCCGACCGGCCCCGGGCGGTCCGACCGCCCCTCCCGGGCGGTTGAACCGGCCCGGGTGGCCGCACCTCCCTCGTCGAGTCTTCGGCCTCGGTTTTGTGGCTCAACCGAGTAACCCGGTGGTTTTCTCGGTGAACCACCGCAAACCCCGCGAACTCGGTGTAGCCTCCGCCAATCTCCACTCATGACTCGGCTCCCACGTAGTCCCGGCTCGACCTTGGTTTTGAGGCTCTACCAAGAAACCGTCCACGACTTCATCTTGCTCGTTCATGCCACCATGCGGCCCGCACTTGACCCCCGCCGGCCACCGGGTCCCTCGAACGAAGCCTACTTGTCTTCTTCACACCTGGAGGCCTCACCGGCAACGACCTTTCGCGCTTGTTCTTCACCTGCACCACACGAGTCAAGCCGCAACCTGCACCTGCAATACTTAGCCAAGAATCAGTCCACACAACGTTGTCAATCACTCATCACACAAGGGAGCGACCATCCACCGGTCCTCGAACCACACCTGGTCCTCAATCTCCCCCTTGATGAGTGCATTGACAACACACTCACATGAAGTAACATAAGAGAAAAGGAAAAGAAAAGAAACAAAATAAAAGGAAACTCCAACAAGCGATCGAAAGCCAAAGAAAGGCAAAGAGCAAGATCACTTGAAGAAGACAAGTCTCGGACCCCTTAGGCAAGGGCAACGGCTCGACACATCCGAGACAAAACACAGCTCAAGCAAAGAGCGCAAACCACCAAAGCAAAACTCGAACACCACAAAGAGCTCCCCCTGCACAAAAGCAAGCTCCCCCCCGAGCCACAAAGACACTCCCCCCCCCGAACACATGCATCAATGCACCTCGGGAATGCAACAAAGAGCAAAAACCTCGCTCACACCGCCCGGGGTGGTTAGACCGCTCGCCCATGGCGGTTAGACCGCCCCCGCCCGAACCGACAGCCCGGGGGCGGTTAGACCGCCCAAAGAAACCGGCCCGCACCACACTCGCTCAAAAACTCGCCCGAAACAATTGGAACACCTTCCAAACACTCCCGTGTGCCCAAAACATGCACAAACTTCTCCCCCTTGTTGACAATGCATGAATCAAGGCAAAATGCGAAAACTTTCAACATATAGCTTCTCGAATATACAAAATTCATCACAAGGAGCTACACAAGTCCAAATGAGCAAGTTAGATACTCGACAGTTCGTAATGACCTTAACTACATGATCACCAAGTTTCACAATCATTGGACAAGGCTAAAAAGGATTTGAGTAATTTTGCGAAAAGTTACTCTCTCACAAGCAAATACCTAAACATGAGCAAAACATATCAAAATGGCAAAGCCACTCAAACTTCATGCTAGGACAACCATTCTAATCATAAGACCATCATAAACACCCAAAAGCACCTCATGTCATGTCAAAGCCACCGAGCCATGTGCCTACTTCTATGTATGAGACTTCTCATTGGTAGGCATCATGCAACGGTTTAGCACCCAAAGCAAATTAATTCCAGCACATATGACATGGGAACATATTTTCCAAGCATTTTTCATTTCATTTTCAGATTTATACATGGTACATGAAATGTCTTTGCGACAAAAAGGAACTTATGCCCCTCCACAAGATGAAGCAAGAGGGCTAAACATTCATGATGGCAAATGAGCCTTTGGCTCCAAATGATCAATAAACTAGCTATCCAACCACAAAGTAAGCATAGCAAAGCCACTAAAACATGTCAAGATCATATATAGGCATTTACGCATGAGAGAGCATGTATATGACATTTTTCAAAAATTAGCCATCAACCATGGATTATTCAACAAGATCATCAAGAGCTAAGCCAAACTAACCATAGCATACCAAACAAGCTCACAAGAACATATATAGCGACCCATGGTGAACAAAGTATATAGGAGAAGCTTTTCCTATCCGATGCATATGATACAAAATGCATGCAATCTAAGATACAAGGATGCCTATACATCATGTTACATATGCCATACCAAATGCAATAAATGCACAAAGGAAAGCTATACATATGCTACAAACCGGCTCCTCGAGGGGAGGCAAAACGGGCTCGACACCACCGGCAAAGGAAAGCCCCCACACACCCAACTCAAGAAATCAAACACACACCAAGTTCCCCCCGCAAACGAGTGAAAGTTGCTTGATCTAGGGGTTTGGTGAAAATATCGGCTAGTTGGTCATGTGTGGGTACATGAATCAAAGCTATCTTCCCTTTCTCTACGTTGTCTCTCATGAAATGATACCTCACTTCTATGTGTTTGGTTTTGGAGTGAAGCACTGGATTCTTTGCAACGCTTATGGCACTGGTGCTATCACATTGAAGTGGGACCTGGGTATACTCCTCACCAAAATCACTCATGGTGTAGGTGATCCAAAGGAGCTGAGAGCAACAACTAGCAGCGGCAACATACTCGGCTTCGGTCGTGGATTGAGCAACACTCGACTGCTTACGAGAAGACCAAGATACCAACGAAGAACCCAAAAACTGGCAAGTCCCAGAAGTGGACTTCCTATCCAACCGACACCCGGCAAAATCCGCGTCTGAAAAACCATGAAGCGCCAAAGAAGAGGACGCGGAGTACCAAAGGCCGAAGTCGGGAGTGTGACGCAAGTACCTGAAAATTCGCTTCACTGCTTGCCGATGCGAAGTCCTCGGAGACGCTTGAAAACGAGCGCACAGACACACTGAGAACTGTATGTCCGGCCTCGTTGCCGTCAAGTAGAGGAGTGACCCGATCATGCTTCGGTACTCCTTCTGGTCCACATGTTCACCTTCCTCGTCCGCATCAAGAGCTGTAGTCGTACTCATCGGCGTCGTCATAGCCTTGGAGTCCTCCATCTTGAATTTTCTCACAATGTCCTTGGTGTACTTAGCCTGGTGCACAAATGTTCCTTCCTTTGATTGCTTGATTTGTAGCCCGAGGAAGAACTGCAACTCACCCATCATGCTCATCTCGAACTCCCTGCTCATATCATCCGCAAACCTCGCAACAAGAGAGTTAGACGAGCCACCAAAGACAATATCATCCACGTATACCCGCACAATCGGGATATCTCCGTCCTCCCTCTCGCAAAAACAAGGTCCGATCGACCTTCCCCATCTCAAAGCCTCTCTCAAACAAGAACCCCCTCAACCTCGCCATACCAAGCTCTAGGCGCCCGCTTCAACCCATACGCCCCTTCCTCAACTTGTACACCCGGTGGGGGTACTTCTCACTCTCAAACCCCCGAGGTCGTCTCACATACACTTCTTCCTCCAACACTCCATTCGAAAAGCACTCTTCACATCCATTTGGTGCAACTTGAACCCTTTAGCCACGTAAAAGGCTAGAAGGATCCTAATCGCCTCCAAACGGGCTACGGGAGCAAAGGTCTCCTCGTAGTCGATCCCCTCCTTCCGATCGAACCCCCGAGCAACAAGTCTCGACTTGTTCCTCACAACCTCACCCTTCTCTCCCTCTTTGTTTTTCCACACCCACTTTGTACCAATCGGCTTACACCCCGGGGGAGGGTCAACCAACTCCCACACCCGATTCCTCTCAAAGTTCTCCAACTCCTCATGCATCGAGTTAACCCAATTGTGATCGATAGTGCGTGTCCAATGTCTTTGGGCTCGAAAGAAGCAACAAATGCAGCATGAGCAAAATGGGAATTGTTTCGAACCCTCGACCGTGTAGTGCGTTCATCCATGTCGCCGATGATCCTCGAAGATGGGTGATCCACTTGAACTCGCCGGGGAGGTTCTCGCCTCGAAGCTACCTCCCCCTCGCATCGGCCTTCTCCTCGTTCTTGATTTGTCGTCGTAGGTGTAGCAGAGGGTCCATCCATCATCGTAGTCGAAGTAGTGGGTACATGTCCGGGCGGGGGCACCGCGCCGCCATCTTCATCATCACCATGTTCATGCTCCTCCTCCCCGAAAAATCTCCTCGCCAAGCTCATCATCACCCGCACACTCAAAGACAAGCCGACTACGTGGCTCGTCTCGTCGAAGGTTACCTCGCAAGTCTCCACGATTTGGTTAGTTTCAAGATTGAGCACACGATATGCTCTAGAATGAGATGCATAACCAAAGAAAATGCCATCGACGTACCTAGCCTCAAACTTATCCAACTTCCCGCCCTTCTTCGAATAAAACACTTGCAACCAAAGACATGGAAGTGACTCACCTTGGGTGTGCGACCATGCATCAACTCATAGCATGTCTTTTTCTTGTGCACTCGAGGTATATTCCCGTTCGACACATAGCACGCGGTATTCACCGCCTCGCCCCAATACCTCCTCGAGTCCTATGCTCATCAAGCATCATCCGAGCCATTTCACACAAGGTCCCGTTCTTCCTTTCCACAACACCATTCCGGGGAGGCGTATACGGACTCGAAAACCGGTGCTCAAGACCCAAGTCATGACAAAAGGTTTCAAAACGAGAGTTCCCGAA
Source organism: Cenchrus americanus (assembly GCA_947561735.1). Lineage (NCBI taxonomy): Eukaryota > Viridiplantae > Streptophyta > Magnoliopsida > Poales > Poaceae > Cenchrus > Cenchrus americanus. The sequence goes on from OX387242.1 coordinate 52,062,591, forward strand.
TTCCGAGCCATTATCACCGCGGATAGCTCGTATGGCATCTCCGTGCCTCTCGTTCCTCAACCTCAAGACTAGATCTCGAACAAAACCAAACGTCTCCCCCTTCTCCTCAAGAAAGAACACCCACGCATACCGAGAAAAGTCGTCCACCACAACAAGGACATACCACTTCCCACCCGCGGATCGCACACGAGCCGGGCCAACAAGGTCCATATGGAGCAACTCGCATGGACGCTCGGTCATCACATCGGTGAGAGGCGGGTGAGAGGATGCCACCATCTTGGCATGCCTACACGGAGCACAAACCAACTCTTTCTCAAGCCTCAAACGTGGCAATCCTCGGACCAAATTGAGTTTACTCAAGCGAGACGGAAGGTCAAAGCTCAAGTGACCCAACTTCCTATGCCACTTCCACAACTCACTCGAAGAACCAGCCAAGAAACAACGCTCAACACCCGAAGACCGAGAAAAATCAAGACGAAACACCCGACCCTCGGGAACGACCATACAAACAAGGTCTCCTCGAGAGTCCACAATCCGAGAACCACCAGGCCGAAACAACACCTCAAAACCCTCATCCAACAACTGAGACACGAAAAGCAAATTGTACCCCAGCGATTGAACAAGAGCAACACGCCTCAGAGTGATCTTGTCACTCACTTTTATCTCACCTTCTGAAAGCACACGCCCACGCCCATTGTCCCCAAAGGTGATGTACCTCTTCGTCACCACCGGGACGAGACTTGAGAACCACCCCCCGTCTCCGTCATATGCCTCGAACAACCGGAGTCAATCAACCAAATGTTCTTCAAGTCTCCCACCCGAAATTCAAAAACAAGCACGTGAGCGAACAAACGACTCAAAGACCGGGGTTAGTACCAAAAGAGGAAAACCGAAGGCCGAGCCATTTGCTCGAAAGTGGGGTTAGCACCAACCAAAGCATCTCTCCTACCAAAGCTACCCCCACGAACACCACCTCGGTAACCACTCCGAGGAAACCACCCCTCACTGCCTAGAGGAGGACCAAAACCACGAAAGACAACCCGTGGAGCGTCCCTCCTCTCCTTCTCAAAGCTACGACTCCTCCCATCCCCGTAGTGACCTCGAGGGGGAGAATGCCTAGCAACCGACCACCCGCTCGTCTTTCCGCACCAACCACCAAAGCAACTCCACCTCCGGACCCGAAACTTCTCGACTCACCACCTCGAAAACCACTCCGCCCGAGTCGGGGGGCCGGGAAAACCGCCTAGCCGGGCCGGCCTAACCGCCCCCTTCGGGCCGGGCCGGCCCGACCGCCTAGCCGGCCGGTCCGACCGCCCCCTCCCGAACGGCTCCTCGGGCCGCGGGAACTCGCATCTCCCCATGCCGAACACTTCTCACCTCGGCCTTACCCCCGGGCGGTGGCATACGAGGCTTAGGTACACCATGGGAAGGGTTGTACCTATCCTTGTTCACCCACTCCTTTGCCATCCTCTCTTCCCGCTTCCTCTTGAAGCAAAACTCATCCTTGTGACCCTCTTTCCCACAATGGCCACAACGGAACCTCACAATCTTAGGTTTTGGCTTGGATTGGGGCTGCTCGCTAGGTTTCTCTCCACTCAACTCCTCCACCGATTTCTCCTCACTTGCCTTCTCTTTCACTTTCCCAAAGAACACTTTCCCCGAAGTGCTCACAAACTTGATGGGCTTTTGGAGATCATTTGTGGGTGTAGGAAATATAGGTGGAGCTGGGGTTGTGTCTAATCGGTTCCTAAGATGGTTGGGTTTTGGAGGGAAATCATTTTTGTGGTGGGTTTTTGGTGGCTCCGGAATATTCTCTCCACTTCCTTCACCAACCTTGTTTGCCCCAAGCCCCTCACCATCTTGCCTCTTAAAGGCCTCGATCATCATCCTCAACCGAGGTTCGTGACCGGACAACCAACCCATCAACTTCCTCAAGTCATCATTCTCATCCTGCAAGCGATCAACATAATGTGCAAGCTCCAAATTTTTCAATGCATGCATTTCACAAGTAGAGCAGGATGTAGGCATGGGTTCCTTCAATTTAGCCTCGAGCGAACTAGTGTAAGCATGCAACTCATCAATCTTAGCATGCAAAACAGGGCAAGAAGTGCAAGCACCTAGCAAAGCAGGTCTAGACTTAAGCTCAGCCACTTCAACCCTAAGCACATCTAGTTCCTCACACTTGGAGGCATGCTTCTCCTTAAACAAAGCAAGATCAGCAAGGAATATAGAGCAATCAGCACAGTCATTTTCATCAGCAACAACAGGGCTAGCCTTAAGCGAATCAATCTCAAGCTTGCTATCAAGCACCTGTGTCTCTAGCTCAGCCACTCTAGTCCTAGCATCCTCGAGTGAAGCCCTAAGCTCTTTCCTCATTTTCTTGGCCTCTCTAAGCATATCATCACGATTATCAAGCAAGGAGCCAAGCCTCTCATTCTCCCCGGCGCAAGAAGGGAAGTTCATCACGCACCTCGTCGTCGGACTCGCAGTCCGAGTCGCTCCGTGTACTCTTCTTGCCGCCGGAGCTCGGCGCCATGGTACGAAGCCGTCTCTCGCGAAGCGCCTCGGCCCGCTCGTGTTCTTGGACGACCTCTTGTTCTTGCGGCGATCTCCCTCGTCGTCGCCGCCGCTCGAGCTCGAGGTGGAGTACGCGGAACCGGAGTCGACGTCGCTCGCTCCAACCATCGCTCGGGCCTTGCCTCGGCCCTCCTTCTTCCTCGATCGTCGCTCGTCCTTGTACTTGTTCTTGTGCTTGCTCTTGTGGTCGCGCCTCGAACGGTACTTGTCGTCGTTCTTCCTCGGCTTGTGCTTGTAGCCGTCCTTGCTCTCGGCCTTCTCTCGGGCGGTCGGCGACGAAGTGTCCCGGCTTGCCGCACGGAAGCAGTCCTCGTGTTCCTCCTCATGTTCACGCGGTTCTCGTGCGGCCTCTCGAACCGCCTCGTCACCGCCGCCGGCTCGTCCTCTCCAAGGTCATCAAACTCCTCATCCGGCATAGACATCAAAGAGGAAAACGAGAACATCCTGGTGGATGGGTTAGAGTTAGTCTTTCCTTTGGAACCACCAACGAGGGCAAGACTATGGGAGTCGGTCGGTCCCTCGAGCTTGGCGATCATGCCCCTATCCACCTCTCGCCGACTTGAGCTTCGAGAACGGCTCGTTCACCGTCGAGTATCATACCTCTCCGACTCGACTATGGCCTCGAACTTTCCGCCCCATATCGTACGATCCAAAGAGTGTAAGAGCTTGACCGCTCTATCATGATCATCGTACGGGAGCACGTCCACATTGGCCCTCATGTTGTTCACCACCACCGTGAACCTCTGGAACAAGGCATCGATGGACTCACCGGGGAGATGAGTGAAGTTCTCGTACTCTCTCCGTAGGTCGCATACAACCGTGCCTGAACCTGGGCGTTCCCAACATGAGCCTCCTTCAACATCGCCCAAATCCTACAAGCCAAGTGCTCGGTGTGCACCCGATCGAACTCGGCCGACACAAAGCACGAAACAAGTAGTCGACCGCCTTATTGTTGGCGTCGAATCCGTCCCTCGACCCCGGAGCAAGGAAATCGATCGGCCGGACATAGCCTGTGTCCACCGTGACATCCCAAAGCATCCGACCCTTTCCGCGGAGGAACGCACCCATCCGCTTGCTCCACATCCGGTAGTTCTTGCCATCGAAGTGTGGAGGACCCGAACCCCGTTCTCGGTACGCCATCCTTGGATCTTAGACTGGTTAGAGTCAACAAAGACCCGAACCGGCTCTGATACCACTTGAAGGACCGATAAGGCGACCAGAGAGGGGGGGAGTGAATGGGAGCCGATAAAAATTCTTCTCGAGGGAGATTAAAACTCCGACAAGACGAACTAGCTCGGTCGAACCCCCGAAATCACACGCTCCGCACTTCTACCTCCCGTTTGCCAAAACCACGTAGCCACTGGAGTGCTACTGGTCCTAGGAACAAACTCTACCAGCAACCACAACACACACACAGCACCGACAATGGGAAACAACTCGAAAGCCGGCTAACCGGAGGGGGCGGTTAGACCGGTATAGGGGGCGGTTAGACCGCCTCCCACCACGGTAACCAAGAAATCCTCCGAAACGCCTCTTCCGAGCACCAAAACACACCACGGTTTCACCAACAAAGATCTCTCGGTCAAGGCCATGCTAGCTACCGTAAAAATCTTGGCGAAAACCAAAACTTCACCCAAGGGCCTTGGGGCGGTTAGACCGGCTACCCGGGGCGGTCTAACCTCCCGTACCCAAAGAACGAACTCCAACCAAGAACACCTAGCAAACCGCGCGAGAACGGCTCCAAATTTCACCCAGACACTCCTCTGATCAAGGCGAACAAACTCACAGAGGAAAATAGGGTGAAACAAAACTTTGACCCGGAAACACCCCGGGCGGTTAGACCACCCCCTGTAGGCGGTTAGACCGCCCCTTCCAGAACACGAACCCGCGGGACAAACCTCAACTTCCTCGCGCCCGATCTCCCGAATCACTCCACGGATTGCAGCCAAACTTCGGGAATAGCTGGGTTACCTCCTGGGCAACCTCTACCTCAAAGGAATCGACCCGAAACGCTCACAATCAAGAGGAATCGAAGAAATCGCTTCTCTAGGTCAAGAACACGCCCAACTCGAAAAACCACCAAATCGAGTTCGATTCAAAGGGGATTTGGGGGCAAAGTCACCACCAAAGAGGCACAAGAACCTCATACGTGACACCCACCAAAAACCCCAAGAAATCGTTCTCAAAACACCGCCAAAAAGAGCTCCGAAAGTCAACACCAAAGAGACGGGAAAACAACCATGAAGAACAACGCCAAACCTTCTATACATGCCATGAATGGTTCATACAAGGTCTAGCTTGCCACCCAAACATCCATCCCTCTCTCTAGATCTCACATGAAGCTCTCAAGCTAGACTTCTAAAATCCTAGGAAAAAGGAGAACGAAAATGGAAAAACAAATGGGCTAGGGTTCCAAGAGTTGGCTGCCAACCTCTCACCTCTTGGGTTATATAGGCGGCAACCGAATGTCTAAAATGCCCCTCTCTAATAACTAAGGATACATGCCCCTCGAGGGCGGATTTGGAATTCTTGATATCTTCACCATCGGACGGATGCCCGGCGACCGCACCCTGCGTAGCCTCGACGCACGCCTTGCGATCCCGACGCGTGTCCTCCGCTTCGAAGCTTCTCGGCGCCGGCGGCCGGGCGGTCGACCGCCCCCCCAGGCGGTTAGACCGGCCCGTGGATCCGACCGGCCCCCGGGCGGTCCGACCGCCCCTCCCGGGCGGTTGAACCGGCCCGGGTGGCCGCACCTCCTCGTCGAGTCTTCGGCCTCGGTTTTGTGGCTCAACCGAGTAACCCGGTGGTTTTCTCGGTGAACCACCGCAAACCCCGCGAACTCGGTGTAGCCTCCGCCAATCTCCACTCATGACTCGGCTCCCACGTAGTCCCGGCTCGACCTTGGTTTTGAGGCTCTACCAAGAAACCGTCCACGACTTCATCTTGCTTGTTCATGCCACCATGCGGCCCGCACTTGACCCCCGCCGGCCACCGGTCCCTCGAACGAAGCCTACTTGTCTTCTCCACACCCCGGAGGCCTCACCGGCAACGACCTTTCGCGCTTGTTCTTCACCCGCACCACACGAGTCAAGCCGCAACCTCGCACCTGCAATACTTAGCCAAGAATCGGTCCACACAACGTTGTCAATCACTCATCACACAAGGGAGCGACCATCCACCGGTCCTCGAACCACACTCGGTCCTCAATTTCCGACCGGACTTATTCAGCTGGTCGAAAATTCTGGGCTTGAGGCCTTGTAGGATCATGCCGTTGGCACGTTCTACTTGGTCGTTGGTCTGTGGGTGTGCCACAGCTGCCCAATGCACACGGATGTGGAATTTGTCGCAAAACTCCAGGAATTTCCTACCCGTGAACTGAGACCCGTTGTCGGTGATGATGGAGTTCGGCACTCCGAAACGATGGACGATGTCAGTGAAGAACGTCACTGCCTGCTCTGCCCTGAGATTCGTAATGGGGCGTACTTCTACCCACTTGGAAAATTTGTCAATTGCGACCAACAAGTGGGTGAAGCCCTCGGGCGCCTTTCGCAAGGGCCCGACGATGTCCAGCCCCCACACGGCGAAAGGCCATGTGATGGGGATGGTCTGCAGGACGTGAGCGGGGAGCTTGGATTTGCGGGCGTAGAACTGGCACCCCTCGCAGGTGCGTACGATCTCGCTGGCATCCGCGACCGCGGTGGGCCAGTAAAAGCCTTGGCGGAACGCGTTGCCTACGAGGGTGCGGGGCGCAGCATGGTGGCTGCAAATGCCCGCGTGAATGTCCCGGAGGAGCTCGCGCCCCTTGGGGATGGGCACGCATTGCTGCAGGATGCCGGAGGCAGCGCGCTTGGACCAGAAATGCATGTCGCTCCCGCCAAAACACAGCAAGGAGATACGCACCCAGAACGCACGCTAGAATCACACCGAGATATCCACATCTCAGTCCAAGCCCAGAGTACCATCCATAATCAAGCAACAAAAGTATGGATAGTTGAGGTAGGGGACTAGCTAGGGGTCTGTAGCTAGTCCCGCAGGAAGTAAAACAAGGAATCAGGGTATAACAAAACATCAAGGCATGGCTATTAAACTGGTTATGCAAATCATCAGAGCAATGCATATAAAGTATAGCACTAGCATCTAATTAACAACATGGGATCTACATGGTTGGGAGTGACATGACACCTTCGTTGCCGTTGAAGCAGTCGCTGTCCGGAGCAGTGTACTCGGGGCCCTCCGCGTCCTCCTGGTCGAAGCTCGGGTGTGCGGCACGAGTTTCGACGCGAAAATAAGAATACAGTGCACATCTAAGCAATAACTCCAAATAAGAACCAATTTTTAGAAGATCCAAAAGAGCTCAAACTACCAACAAACAGCAAGGTTTCGAAATTACGAATTTATATAAACTAGTTATATATTTTTCTGAGCTCCTTATAAATAGTTATGAATTTTTAAAGGTTAAAACCATATTTTAGGCATTTCTGGAAATTATCCCAGAAAAAGAAAAGGATTTTTGGAAAAGATGTCGCTGACGTCAGCATGACGTCAGTGACCCGCGGTTAACAGGCCGAAGATGGGCCAGAAGTATCACTGGGCCGTGGGTGGCCCAGTGGACTTGGTCCAGAAAGTTGGTGGGTCACGGCCCAGATGGACCAGGCATCACAGCCCAACAGGTAACTCATCAGAAGTTCGGAAAACACCCCCCAAACTCTCTCCTGCGCTGGGCCGACGGCTTGTTAGGGATTAGTTGGGCTTAGGGCCCAGATCTGGTCGGCGGCCCACTCCTCAGGTTAAAACCACGTTCATGAAAAACACGCACGCCAGGTGCTCGACGATTTGCCAGGCGGCCCTGCGGCCGCGCGGCGTGTCGCCAGTGACGAGTCCGGGTGTCTCTCGCCCAGGGACGTCACGAGCAGGAAGACTCCACGATCAGGTCGCGGCTCGGCGCTGGGGTGCGCCGGCCGGAGAGGCGCCCGCGCCCGCGATCTAGCGCTCGGCGCGCGGCGCGTCGATCCGTGCACCGGGCTCGAAGCCACTGCCACCGGCGCGTCATGGCACGGCGTCACGCCTCCCACCTGCAACGAAACGCATGGGTCGGCGCCCGGCTTATCATCTGTGCACACGTGCGTCAGCGGCGAGCCCGGGTCAAAAGCGCCCCGTGAACTCGGCGCGCCGCGGCGGCGTCCCTCGCGGCTCGACCGGCCGCGTGGCCTAGCATGGAACTCGCTGGACGTGCGCGGGCCAAAGCCGTGCATAGCGCACGCGCGGCCTCGCCTTGTTCGCTCGGCGCGTCCGCCTGGTAACCAGGGGCACGTCATGAGGCGATACGGCGGCGCACAGCAACTCCTGCACAGCGCGCTCGGCTCAATGGCCAGCGAACATAGATGGTCCTCGCATGGCGACGGCGGGCTCGGGGGCATGGGTGGCCCGAGAGCTCCACACGAACGCGATGCGGCAGTACTGCGGCTCGATGGCCAGCATCCAGGCATGGACACGCGACAGCGCACCCCAACGCCGTCGGTGCTAAATAGAGAAGAACTCAAGGAGGGAGGAAAGAGGAAGGTGGCTGCGGTGATGCTCACGTCGGGGCAGCGGTGTAGTCGTAGCCGGCTCGAGGATGGGCGGTGGCGTGGCGAAGTAGGCGTTCCCGGCGATGTAGATGTCCCTGCTGCGGTCCGGCTCCCTCCCCCGACGCGGACGGCCTCCTCTCCTTCCCATGAGCGGCGGTTGAAGACGTCGTCCTTGGCGTGTCGACGGCGCCCCGGTGCGTCTGCGCCTTCCCCCGTCTCGATGTGGCGGCGACGCGTCTGCTCCCTCTCCCTCACGACGTGGCCTCCGGTGAAGGAAGGAAAACCCCAATGGGGTTGGTGGTTGGTGCGCTCGGGTTGCGGCCTCACCCTACCTTTGAATCCCGGGGCCGCGGCCGTCTGGGCGAAAGCCCCAATCTGCCCCGGGCTAGACCGGCCGGGCGGCCAAGGCGTCGCCGGCTTTCCTCGTGCCGCACGGCTGCAGGGCGCGATGCGAAGGGGGGCAAAAGCGAGATTCCCCGAGCCAGGTTGGGTCCGTGCGCACGCACGCACCGGTCTCTCGACGTGCGGGCCCGCCGAGCGGGGCGCGCGTCCCATCCCCCACGCGCGCGGTTGCGGCGCGGGTCGCCTGGTGCGCCGCATCCGTGGCGGGGAGAGGATAAGGTAGGAGAAGAAGGGGAAACGAGGCGGCTGACGCGTGGGCCCTGCCCGTCAGCGATAGAAGCGAGGAAGAGGTGAGAGGGTGAGGACGGTGGACTGGAGCAGCTGGTTGGGTTGCTGGGCCGGCGGGGAAGATGGACCCGCAGCGGGCTTTGGCACAGACCGAACCAGTAAGCAGTTTAGGATTTTGGGAAAAGGTTTTGGTTTAAAAGCTAAAGTTTAAGTTTGAATTTGGATTATTTCCAAATTCAAACCACACACAAGCAAGATCCAAATTAAACCAGAAAAGTCTAACTCACTTATTTTACCATAGTTTGAATATATGTTTTTATAAATGGGTCAATTCGGTGGGGAATTTAGAAGGGGGCTAGCAATTTGGCTTGAAAATTGATAGCACTCAAGTTCAGTCAAAAAGTTTTAAATTTTCGCAAAATCTGCACACCTAACTTCCTGGGTTATTACATTCTCCCCCACCACCGAGAATCTCGTCCTCGAGATTTAGTCCTCGACCTCCTCCGTGAACAAGTGAGGGTAATCTTTCCTGAGATCCGCTTCTTTTTCCCAAGTTGCTTCTCGCTCTGTGTGGTTGCTCCACAACACTCTACAGAAGGGAATGGTTGTTCTCCTTGTCTCCTTGACGGCTCGGTCCAAGATCTTCTCTGGATATTCTGCATACTCAAGGTTGTCTTGCAGGTCAAGCAACTCCATGGGCACTTGCTTAGCTTCCACTGCCTTCTCACTCTTTTTCAACTGTGACACGTGAAACACTGGGTGAACTCCTGCCATTGTCTCGGGTAGCACAAGCTGGTAGGCTAGACTTCCAATCCTTCGGGTGATAGGGTACGGTCCTACGTATCTCGGTGCGAGCTTTCCTTTCACCAAGAACCTTTTAGTCCCTCGGAGCGGTGAGACTTTCAAGTACACTCGGTCTCCAACTGCAAAAGTCAACTCTCTTCTTCTTTTGTCGGCATAGCTCTTCTGACGGCTTTGAGCGACCTTCAAGTTCTCACGAACTCTCTCTACTTTCTCCTCTGCTTTCTCAATGATTGCTGGCCCAAACAGTGCCCGTTCTCCCACCTCCGACCAAGCTAGCAGGGTTCTGCACTTCCGCCCGTAAAGGGCCTCAAAGGGAGCCATTCGAAGGCTTGCTTGAAAGCTGTTGTTGTATGAGAACTCTGCAAACGGCAAACTGCTCTCCCAATGGGTGCCATAGGTGAGTGCACACGCTCGTAGCATGTCCTCCGGAACTCCGGTTAACTCTCTCTGTCCGCCCATCCGTCTGTGGGTGGAAAGCCGTGCTATAGTTGAGAGTGGTGCCCATAAGCTTGTGAAAACTCTGCCAAAACTTGGAGACAAACTGTGGCCCTCGATCAGATACAATGCTTCTGGGTGCCCCGTGCAGCCTGAGTATGTGCTCTACGTACAGTTCTGCTAGCTTCTCGGTTGCGCACCGGGTCTTCACCGGCACAAAGTGAGCCGCCTTGGTTAGCCTGTCCACTATGACCCAAACCGAGTCATTCCCCTTTGGTGTTCGAGGAAGTCCCACCACAAAGTCCATGGAAATGTCCTCCCACTTCCAAACTGGAATAGCCAACGGCTTAAGCAATCCTGCAGGTTTCTGGTGTTCGATCTTCACTCTGCTACAGGTGTCACAACAGGCCACGTAGTGAGCTATATCCCTCTTCATGTTCTTCCACCAGTATCTGATCTTCAAATCCTTGTACATCTTGGTGCTGCCTGGGTGAATCGAGTACCTCGAATCGTGAGCTTCTCTCATGATCTGCTCTAGGAGTGCCTTATCTTGCGGTACACAGATTCGTTCTTTCAACCACACTGTGCCTTGTTCATCTACCCGTTAGTCCTCTGCTTTACCCTGCTTCATCAGTTCTCCCAAAGCTTTGATTTCTGCACACGTCTTCTGCGCTGTTCGGATTCGTTCCTCGAGGTCGTAGGTCACTCGCAGTTCGTTTACTTGGCCTTGGTCCACAATTTCAATCCTCAGCTTTTCTAGCTCTTCATGTAAGGCGGGTTTTCCGGCTCGGTGCATCGGCCACGACGTTAGCCTTGCCTGGGTGATAGTTGATCTCGATGTCGTAGTCCTTGATCAGCTCTAACCATCGCCTCTGCCTCATGTTCAACTCTGTCTGGGTAAAGAAGTACTTCAGGCTCTTGTGGTCAGAAAACAGCTCACACTTGTTCCCTATCAGGTAGTGTCTCCAGATCTTGAGTGCATGCACAACAACTGCCAACTCCAAGTCGTGCGTCGGTAGTTTTCCTCGTGTTTCTTCACTGCTCGGAAGCATAAGACACAACTTTCCCTTCCCCGCATCGGCACACAACCAAGTCCTTGCTTCGAAGCGTCGCGAGAGACCACGAAGTCTTTCTTGATATCCGGCAAGGTAAGCACCGGGGCCGTGGTGAGTCTCTTTTTCGGCTCCCGGAAGCTCTTCTCACACACTTCGACCACTCTAACTTGGTGTTGTTCTTGAGCAACTCTGTCATGGCTTAGAGATCTTGGAGAAGTTCTCAATGAACCTTTGATAGTAACCCTGCCAACCCAAGGAAGCTTCGGACATCCGTCACGTTCAACGGCCGTTCCCACTTGGTAACCGACTCTACCTTGGACGGATCCACGGCTATCCCCCTCTCGCCGACAACACGTGCCCCAAAAACGCGACCTTCTCCAACCGAACTCGCACTTGCCGAACTTGGCGCACGGTTCTGGCCGTCTCGGCCTCTCTAGCATGACCCTCGTGTGCTCTTCATGCTCCTCTCGTGGTCTCGAGTAAATCAAGATATCGTCGATAAACACCACCACAAACTCGTCCAACTCTTCCATGAAGACTTTGTTCATTGTTGACGGTGAAAATCCGTCAACCTAGACATGAGTTTACCTTCGGTGTTGGCATGACTTTTGTATCTTATTCATTGGTACTAACCCCCGTGGTATAACAAGTTCACTTGTGCATGTCGGTTTTGGAGTTAAGTGTTTACGCGGGGTTTTAACGTTGAAAGCAAGACTTCGGGATAAGTTCATTAAGCACCTCATGACAAGACCTTGAAGCCCGATACAAGTCAAGCAATGAAGTGAACATGACTCCAAGAGCCCAAGGACCAAGCCCGAGAAGATGATAAACTCCGAGGACCGAACCGGAAAAGTGCCTGAATCTTGCAAGACAAGGAGTTGAGTCCAATTCGGAGAGAAACCGACGTCAAGGGCCCACATGCAAAAGGGGAGAACATCTAGAAGACGCGGGAAGTAACATCGGGCGAAGCGAGCCACGAGATGGGCCGAATTGGGCCCAGGCCGGCCGGCCCGGCCCCCACCGGGGCCCAATCGGCCTCCCCTTTGACCTAATTGCTTCTCGGGCTATAAATAGCCCCCCGATCGAGAGCCACGCGAACCGAAGTCGTAATCCGCCGCCGAGGAGCAAGAGAAGCTTGAGGGACACCATCTCGGAGATGAGGGTCGTGCTAGTTGTCTAGGGTTTCCCTAGCCGACGTGGGAACCTTGCATGGAAGACCACGTCGGAGCTCGGAGCGAGGATCAAGATCAAGGGAGGGCCCCGGTGGTGATCTTGTTCATGTAATCATTCATGGTGAAGTTTGTAAGTGAATTCGATTTCTAGCGATCAAGTGCCTTCTCGATGATTTTGTTTTCTTCTTGGTTTTGCTTCTTCTACGATCTAGTTTGCGGCTAGATTACATAGGGTGCTCTTGTAGCCGCGGTGGCTAGAGGTGCATACTCGGACCGGCCAAGTGATTTCAACTTGTTCTATCGAACTCGCCCTAGACTACCCGCATGAATAGGGATACGTTGTGACGAACGGGGGTTCCGAAAGGCGGGGCGTTTTCGGAGTCGGATGGAAGGCCACGATTTAAAGATGCTTTTAATGAGATTCGCTTTTCTATCTTCATCTTATCTTGTTTGGAGCTACAACATAAGCATGATCTAGATTCTCTAGATTGGTTATCTCTTGCTTTCTCTTGCTATCTCTTTAGTAGATTAGATTAGATGTGTTTTCTTTATGAGTTAGTAGTTTAGATGCAATTTGCCTCTTCAATAGATAGCTTTACCTTGCTTTACTAGATTGAATCCTTGCGTTGCACATTGTTCCACGGATTCGATACCTTGGGTTCACCACTCGAGGGAAGAAGGGTCCCTTGACTACGACGGGAGACTTGTCCGCTTGCAAGTCATAAACGAACTTTGATACAACTATTAACCGTCAACAAGCCCCTTTTTCTGGCGCCGTTGCCGGGGAACAAGCAATCAAGATCCGATCTAGTATCGCTTATCTTTCAGTTTTTCTTATGATTTTCTTTTGCATCTCTTATGTTTGATCATCCCCAAAAACAAAAAAAAAAGAGTCAATCTAATCTAGTTTTGATTAACCCTAATTTTTCTTTTGTTAGATTTTTGTTTTATTGCTAACCCTAACCGGAGATGGTTGGCTACCTCTCCAAGAAACCCCAAACCTTTTTGTGGATGATCCGGGAAAACTTTACGAGGCAAAGGTGACGTGCAACACGAGCTAAAGGGTTGGAAACCCTAGATTCAAAAGTCAAAGTCGAAGGACCATCAAAATCTCCAAGGGAATCACCACCTCCAAGTCCAAAGGAAGATCAACCTCAACCACGGAGCGCTACGCACCCCGACATCGTTAATCTACCTATCATAAACCTTCAAGACGCCGGGAGGCCGTTCAAGATCAAGGTCTCAACTATCCGCATGACGATTGCGAGAGCTGAATGCATACGAGCCGGATTCCTTGAGCGGCATATCGGTTCACTTAAGAGGAGGATGGAGAAGATGGAGATGGAGAAAGAAGCTCAACACCTAAAGGCTGCCAAGGCAAGATCCACATGCGAAGTGTTCATCATGATGAAGATGCCAGAGACGCAAGTGGGACAACTTGCCGGACAACCGATTGGTGACAAAGAAGAATATCCGAGATAACTCAAAGGTCCCAAGACGGCGAAGGCTACTCAAGCTCATCCAGGAGAGATGAAGGATCACACTAGAGAGCATGAAGATCATGACCGAAGGACCGGAGTTCGAGATGCCGAGCCACAAGGAAGATGTTGCATCCGTCAAGACCAAAGGACAAAGCCGACTCGTGAAGACCAAAAAAATGACTAAGCCAAAGTGGGTACCCAAGATTGCAACGCCCGTAAAGAGCGTTGATCCGAAGTAATCAAGTGAAGAAGTCTAGCCATGGACTATAAACGAAGCGCTAGGCGGGGAGGCAACCCGTTTCGTCGAGTCAAGAATAAGCTACGGGAGGACAACCCGATTCCGGTTTTTCAAGTCTTTTTAAATATAATTCAGTTTTGAATTTTACTACGCAAAACATTAGACTTAGAATGGTTGAACAATATTAGAGACATAATTCTTGGTTGAATATTTTGCTTGATCATAAACCCTTTACATCAACCATCCTATGTGATTGTTTGCTTCTTTTTCGAGAAACCACAACCAAAAAAAAAATTCAGAACCTAACTCAACCCTTCACCCTCATTATGGTGCTGTGGTTGACTTGTTTTTCATGCTAAAAACACACGAGTAGAGCCACGACTTGTATCTAGATGTTATTTAAATTTCAGCATGTGGTAGGACTCGCGTGAACCTAGAAACTTGATTTTTTTGGTTGGTTTAAAAAATCCATATCCTTGGTTTCTCTAAGATTAGAATTTTTCTAAGCCTCACTTAATTTTATTTCATTCAAAATCTATCTCATCTAATCAAAATTAGAACCTAAACCTATGCCCCCATGATCAAGCGGGAAAAGCTTGCTCTCAACTAATGAAGGCAAACTATACCGGTGAGACCGAAATCGACGTAGTCGAAAAATATTTTCGACTTACATTTGTTTTTAATGGTTTAAAAAGTTCTCTAAATTTATGCTTGAGCTCTTGCATGGCTCTGAAAAATATTTTTAAATTTCGAAATTAGAGGAGTGCTTAGCCTTAAAGGGAGGCAATCTAGTTAACCTAACCGTGCATGCACCATGATACATCACGGGATGCCCCTCCAACATATTTAAACCACATGCAAGGTACAAGCATGGGGGGCAGCCAAGGCTTTGTTTTGTAGGAATATCATGGATGCATGTGAGGCAATGGAGTATGGAAGTGAATCAAGTGAAAACATCAAGTGGAAGGAGCAATAATGCAAGCGAAGGAGTGGACGGGAACGTTTGGAAGGTGTACGCGATCACGAAGCAACATGAATGCACTAGAGAAGAACCGAGCCAAGAGGAGGAGAGAGGTAAGTCTTTCATCCAACTCATTGTTCGTGTGCTCTAGTTTGTAGGCCGGAACCACCTTAGACTTAGCCATCCACCGCGTTTGTTTCATGCAACAAATCACATCCTTAATCCACTCGAAGTCCAGACTCCAAAATAATATTTGTGTACCTTGTTACCATGTGAAAACCCCGGATATATATTTGTGAGGGAGAGTGCTGCAATCATGGAAGAAAAATACAAGCCTTTTCACCGAAGAAGAAGGGATCATCGTCGTCTAAGCCATCAACCTCTTCGAGGAGGCACTCGGTTTCCGAGTTTCCTCGGAGTATGGAGGAGGACACGACACCGCCGAGGAGGAACCACACTCTTCTCCTTGGTGGCATGAGGGCCACACGAAACTCGTTTATTAGGTTTACCAAACTTCAATAACATATGGAGGAGCCGCTCGTCCAACCTCGCCACTTGACACGATCATCCGCTCCACCTCCATATGCTCCGCGGTATTCCGAGGGGTATGTCATCATGACGGAGGAGGAGGAGAAGAAGCTCGCTCACCTTGGGTAGAGGCTTGTAGCGAACGTCGACATCGACGACCAAGCTCTCCACATATTGGGTTTCACACGGGACACCGGTGCAATTCTCTAGCGGAGTGTCGGCAAACACCCACAAGGAATTCGCCTAGGAAATTTTCATGACCATGGCGCATACCCTTCATGAAGGAGTGCCGAGTCTCTCATTCCGTTGGAGGGAGCCTACAAGTGGAGAAGAAGGAAGACACCGTCGGAAGGGTAACCTTGATCAATGATGCTATTTCTAGCACCTTGATGGGGTAATCTCCTTTCATCCATGGGTTGCAATCGATCTTGAGATGTAATCACACTTTGTTGGATTATCTATCTATCATCTTGTGTTGAAAATACTTTAATGCTTAAGGCTAGCGACCATGCCGTAAAGGGAGTAAGGGCTCTAATGCTTCCTTGGATCCATTCAACACAATCCCCGATAGATTAGATTGGTTTTCATGTTCGAAATGATTGCATGTTCTAGTATCGTAGACCCATGGGCGAGTGTCTCCTATTTTCAAAAGGGAGCTCCGGAACAAGTGGATGTGCATGAAGGCACATGGGAAGGTTTTTGGAGTATGATCGCGGGAGGAAACCATCAACGAAGAAATACTATCCGGAACCCCATCATCCAAGTGTGTCACTTTTGTGCAAGTGGATTTTTGGGAGAACAAGAGAGACAAAGATAACCAACACGGAGTTGAATTGGCTTTACTCGGCTTTGATTGCCAAGTGGCCAATAGACCCCACTCACCTATGATCAACTCGGTGGTGTTGTTAAGCAACATCGAGTTCGGAAGATATTGGTTCGAGGTGTTGCCTCTCCATATTGGCTATCTCTTTAAAACCGGGTATTACAAGGAACCCAAATCATCTCCTACCCCGGGACCTCCCTAGAATTTGAGTATATGAAGAAAGGAAAATATAAGAGTGAAGATGAGAGAGGAGGCTTCCAAATGGCCTAGGTGAATTTTCCCCTTCCGGATTGAAGATTAAGACTTTTCTTGAGGGGAAGAAGATCGGTTAGAGGAAGGACTTCTTGTGCGGCGAAGAGAAAAAAAAATAATATAATAGAGAAGGATTAGGAGAAGGTTTTTCCACGACCCAAGAAGGAGGTGCACAACAAAATTATGTCCCACCTTGGGAGGAACCCGGCGCCGCCGAATTACTACGGTGGTGTACCAATGCAAGCATGGGGGAGTGGTGCGGCCATACCCCCACCGGCTTTGTGGTGCCCAACGTAGCCTTTGCGGAGCCCTATGCACACCTTCCTCAACCACAACAAAATGTGGCCACCATTGGAGGATACGCTGCAAGGAACATGCAAATTATTGCAGCCATCCAATGCAAACCAAATGGGTGAAGGAAATGCAAACGTCGCTTATGTGCTTGGACACCTTCACCTAGCACCGTCGGACAATTCATAGGAGGAGAGGCGCATTCCTATTACAAGTAAGGGTACAACAACCAAGACTATCAATATCAACCACCGGCGGAAGATTAGAGAGAGGAGGAGCTTTAGTTATCTTTCCTTTACCCCTTTTCTTTAATTTTCAGCTTGTTTGCGCCTATGTATGCGTAGTATTTTCAGTTTTACTTTAATTTTCAGTTTTTAGTTTAATTTTCAGCGTGTGTCTTAGTGTTTATTTTCATCATGAATAATGTCGCCACCAAGTTTTTACCTTTGGTAAAGTTACAAAGTTTGTGCCATGATGATATATGATTATAATTGCCGCTTTGTTTATCTTTGTAATTGATTTATGCATGTTTGAACTAGTGCTCTCTTAAAAATACAAATCTGAAATTATCTAAATGCTAGCTTAATCTTCAGCGGAGGTTATGATTAAAATAAAGACCCATAGTGTTTTATGTGCTCTCAAGTTATGAATAGATTAAAGATGTCTTTTATGCTCAAAATTATTGCTAACCTTGTCACAAATATCACTTGTGTGTTGCTCAACCTATCTAGAGCCTTATATATATTTCAGTGCATAAACCTTAGTGTACAAGATTTATTTTTGAGTGAGTTATTGCAGGCCATGATTTCTCTGGCCCGAGACTAAGAAGCTTGGTCATTTCGTTTTCGCGTATCTATCTTTTTGCTAGCCTTTTATCCGTGCATTGTGTATCCCCACATCGGAGATCTCACAAACCTCGCCGGATATCCACCCTTAAAACCAAATATCATCTTTTGTGATTACCTCCTTGACCACAACCTATTGTTGAGAATGGATCATCAATTCAAGGAAGATCGCAAGACGGTGCTAACATTGAAGATTTCAAGTATCTCTCCAAGGAAAAATACCCCGGTACCTACCTTATTTTTCGCCTCTTTGCTCGAGGACGAGCAACGTCTAAGCATGGGGGAGGAGGTAGGTACGGTGCAGTTTTAGAGTTAAAAGGGGAATATTTTTAAAAAAAATGATGAAAGAAAAAAAATTCGGCGATGATCGTGATTTTCAAAGAAAAAAATATATAATGAAAGAAAGAAATAAAGAAAGAAAGAAAGAAAAAAATGAGAAATATGAGAAAGAGAAAAAAATATATGCGTAAAGTGAACTCCTCGGTTCTCTAAGAGTGCATTCAAGGCTTCAAGTTAAAAAGATCCATTCTCATTTTCCAACCATGTGCAATCCGATAACGAGGACTTCCTTTGTGCCTCGGGATCACTCTTTGCCATTTGCACATGTCCACTCATCTAAAAGCGTGTGTATTTTTCTCTTTCCCTCCTTGATTTAACATTATTTTCCAATGACCTTTTTGACGAGTCTCGGTAAGACCATGAGAAGCTTGTCTTGTTTTGACAACACCTCATTTATAAAATCTTGTTAGGACTAAACTTTCCCAAAGCTCCATATAAAGCCTACCACACATATATGTGATGAGAGGGAAAGGAGTAGAATATATAGGCTTGAGAGGTAAGTGAGATGAGAGTTCATGAGCAACATGCAAGGTGATTTAAATTTGTGAACTTGGTTTAGCTCTTTTCTTTATCTCGTTCTTTATTTCAAAAATTCGAGATCTATTTAAACTTTGTGAGCATGTTAATACTTGTGGGATAAGCTTAATTAAATATCTACCCTCCGTAGGGATGAAGGCTAGTACATTATGGAACTTTAACGAATTAAACTTCGAGAGCATTATGTTTTTTTTCATGTATGATCAAGTGCAAGGTTTAAACATTGATGGGCAACGATGATATCCATCGAAGGCTTACTCGAGGACGAGCAAGGTTTAAGCATGGGGGAGATGTTGACGGTGAAAATCCGTCAACCTAGCCATGAGTTTACCTTCGGTGTTGGCATGACTTTTGTATCTTATTCATTGGTACTAACCCCCGTGGTATAACAAGTTCACTTGTGCATGTCGGTTTTGGAGTTAAGTGTTTACGCGGGGTTTTAACGTTGAAAGCAAGACTTCGGGATAAGTTCATTAAGCACCTCATGACAAGACCTTGAAGCCCGATACAAGTCAAGCAATGAAGTGAACATGACTCCAAGAGCCCAAGGACCAAGCCCGAGAAGATGATAAACTCCGAGGACCGAACCGGAAAAGTCTTGAATCTTGCAAGACAAGGAGTTGAGTCCAATTCGGAGAGAAACCGACGTCAAGGGCCCACATGCAAAAGGGGAGAACATCTAGAAGACGCGGGAAGCAACACCGGCGAAGCGAGGCCACGAGATGGGCCGAGTGGGCCCAGGCGGCCGGCCCGGGCCGGCCGGCCCGGCCCAATTCGGGGCCCAATCGGTCTCCCCTTTGACCTAATTGCTTCTCGGGCTATAAATAGCCCCCCGACCGAGAGCCACGCGGAACCGAAGTCGTAATCCGCCGCCGAGGAGCGAGAGAAGGCCCGGAGGGACACCATCTCGGAGATGAGGGTCATGCTAGTTGTCTAGGGTTTCCCTAGCCGACGTGGGAACCTTGCATGGAAGGCCACGTCGGAGCTCGGAGCGAGGATCAAGATCGAGGGAGGGCCCGGTGGTGATCTTGTTCATGTAATCATTCATGGTGAAGTTTGTAAGTGAATTCGATTTCTAGCGATCAAGTGCCTTCTCGATGATTTTGTTTTCTTCTTGGTTTTGCTTCTTCTACGATCTAGTTTGCAGCTAGATTACATAGGGTGCTCTTGTAGCCGCGGTGGCTAGAGGTGCATACCGGACCGGCCAAGTGATTTCAACTTGTTCTATCGAACTCGCCCTAGACTACCCGCATGAATAGGGATACGTTGTGACGAACGGGGGTTCGAAAGGCGGGCGTTTTCGGAGTCGGATGGAAGGCCACGATTTAAAGATGCTTTTAATGAGATTCGCTTTTCTATCTTCATCTATCTTGTTTGGAGCTACAACATAAGCATGATCTAGATTCTCTAGATTGGTTATCTCTTGCTTTCTCTTGCTACCTCTTTAGTAGATTAGATTAGATGTGTTTTCTTTATGAGTTAGTAGTTTAGATGCAATTTGCCTCTTCAATAGATAGCTTTACCTTGCTTTACTAGATTGAATCCTTGCGTTGCACATTGTTCCACGGATTCGGTACCTTGGGTTCACCGGTCGAGGGAAGAAGGGTCCCTTGACTACGACGGGAGACTTGTCCGCTTGCAAGTCACAAACGAACTTTGATACAACTATTAACCGTCAACATTCATCAAGTTCATGAAGTAAGCGAGGGCGTTAGTCGGCCCCGAAAGAAACCACCACGAACTCGTACAAGCCGTACCGTGTGGTGAAGGCCGTCTTGGGAATATCCTCGCTCTCGGATCTTTATACGGTGGTAACCCGACCTCGGATCGATCTTGGAGAAGAACTTTGCCTTTTTGAGCCTATCCAGCAGGTCCTCGATTCTGGGTAGCGGGTACTTATTCTTGATTGTCATCGAGTTAAGCGTGCGGTAGTCTATGCACATCCTCTTGGTACCGTCTTTCTTCTCCACGAAGAGCACAGGCGAACCCCACAGTGAGGCACTCGGCCGAACAAACCCTTGCTCGAGCAGCTTCTTGAGTCCGTTTCTTCAACTCGTCAAGCTCATCGGATGACATCCGGTACGGACTCTTTGCAATGGGTCCCACCCCGGGCATCAGCTCAATCACAAACTCCACGTCTCGGTGCGGGGGTAACTCCATGAGCTCCTCTGCGGAAACACGTCCGAAACTCACAAACCACCGGAATTTCTTCAATTTCTTTTCCACTCATGTTGCACATCATCGTAGCGACCTTCGGACTGCGTGGTTCGATCCGCACTTTAGTCCCCCCCGGGGTGTTCTAGCCGTATAACCCCGGGGTTGCAAGAGACTATCCCGTTGTGCTTTGCCAACCAATCCATCCCTAGGATCACGTCTATCCCGGTAGACTCCAAGACCGTCAAGTCCGCCGTGAACGATTGCCCCTCAAACACCATCTTCACTCCCCCGCACTCTAACGTACTCCTCTTCTCTCCTAGCGGAGAGCTAGTCAAGATAGGCCTTGGTCGAGGCTTAGTTGGTAAAGACCTTTCTTTAACAAACTTGGTAGAAATATATGAAAACTGAGCTCCGGTATGGAACAAAACAGTTGCCAAAACTGAGTCAACAAGGAACTCACCAAGTGTGACGTCGGGTGCGAGCCTTGCATCCTCGGCGGTGAGGTGGTTCAGACGACCTCGAGTAGCTGGCGGCTGAGCGGTCCTCTGCTGTGTACGGGGTGGCTGTCCTCCTGGTGCTGGTGGCTTGGCTGGGGTCTGGAACTGAGAGCTGCGGTTCTGACTTCCTGGTTGCACCTGCTGTGGACACTCGAACGACTTGTGTCCAACCTGACGGCAGTTGAAGCAAGTCACCTTAGCTCTCTCTGCTGACTGCGGTGGTGGTCTCGGTCTCCAGTTGTTCTGTCCTCCACTCCCGCCTGGGTTGGCTCTGCTCTGCGGCTGTGACTGAGTGACGTGGTGCCTCTGCTGTGTCTGGTGGCCCTGAGCGTAACATGTCCTCTGCCTCTGTGGTGGACCTGAGCGTCCTGCCTGGTCTGTGTGCTTGGACTTGCTTCCACGAACCTCCATGTACTCGAGCCTCGGCCTCTCAATGATCAGTGCCTTGTCGATAATGGAGCGAAGTGTCGGGCAGTCGTGTGCGGACAAGTGGTGTGCCATCCCCTTGTGCAGTCCCTTCCTGAACCAGTAAACCTTCTTCTTCTCTGTGTCGGTGTCGTCGGCATGTACCTCATCGGCTCCTCGGTAGCGGTTGGCGTACTCCCCGCACCGACATACTTCCCATCTTGAGGTGCCCGAACTCGTCGGCCTTCTCGTCCATCTTTGCCTGCGGAATGTGGTGGCTCCCGAAGGCCTCCACGAACTCGTCCCACCCAATGTGCAACGGGTCGGGTGCGAGTCACGGTGGCGTCCCACCACGCACTTGGTTGTGCCGATCGGGTCGGTGCCTTGCCACGGTCACACACTCCTCCTCAGTGAGCTCAGTCAACTCCAGCTTCTTCTCAATCTCCCGCAGCCAGTTGTCCGCGTCCATAGGATCTGCTGAGTGGTCGAAAGTAGGCGGTCACAGCTTGTTGAAGTTCTCAACCTTCTTCTGGAAACCCTCTGGCATGTTGCGGTGCTAACCCCTGTGGTTGTTGTTGTTGTTGTTTTGAGCTAGCAGTTCGGTGATCGTCTGCATCAGCTGGGTCTGTACTGCCATCATGTCGGCCAAGTTCGGGGGAGGTGGCGGTGGTGGCACCTCGTGTCCCTGAGCCTGGCCTGCTCCTCCCTCGGGCTGAGGTACCTGCTCGAGCTCCTCGCTCCCCGAGCTCCCTCGTCGTCGTACACGGGTCCTCGACCGCCGACCCGGCCTCCTCGGCCTCCGCGGCCTGCTCGGCCTCCACGGAGCCCTCCTCGTGGCGCGTGACCTCCACGGCGTCCGCGGCCTCTCGCTCCTGCTGGGTTAGGGGCATCCTCCCCCCGTTGTCCCCAGCGACCTCCTCGAAACGGGCCAGGAGTCGCCCGGACCTCCTTGCCCCCGACATCTGTTCCATTTGCAAGAGTCAGTAGTGGTAGGGAGAATATTATTAAGGTTATTTAACTATAAAGGAGTAATCCTGCTAACAATCAGAGAATTTCATTCAGACATAAAGAAGCATGAAATCCGAGAAAAACCATGAAGATCCATGTCACTCAATCAATGCCACCATACAAAAGGGGGTGCACCTCGAGGTTTACTCCAACGACCTTCGAGAGTACACGACAACACATCACGCTAACGCATGGTGCATCATGGGGTAGCTACTATAGGCATGACACCATAAGCGGTAGCATTACATCTAACTCATTACAACGACTCAGAATCTACTATTAGATCTCTACTCCCGTCACGGGGTACTCTGAGGTGCCTGCGGGGCGGGTACGGTGGAACCGAGTAGAATGGTGGTGAGTAAGCCCCCGGGTAACCCGGCATCCTGATCGCCGGTCCTCCGTAGTAGTCTCGGGTATCCTGGAGAGCACGGTCCATCTCTGCCGGTGTCTCGGGAGCCTCTCGGGTACGAGCGTAGACGTGGTAGGAGTGTCGGGGGTAGCTCAAAGGTCTCTGTCCGCAGTCGTGGTCTCTTCTTGGGCGGTAGCTGCACGGAGAGCTCCTCCAACTCTCTCAGCCTCTGCTGGTCGGAACGCTCCCAGGCCGTGCGGGACCTGGCAGCTCGGTCTCTCTCCTCGTAAACCAGCCCACCGAGGTAGCACAAGTGGTGGTAGTTGTGTCGACTCGCCTCCTGAAGGTCCCACGTCCGCACTTGATAGTCAGCTGCTGCAGCTCCAACTGACTCCAGCTGGTCCCTCGCCTCTGCAAGCCTCTCTCTCTGTCCTCGCGCGTGGCCTCCACCGCAGCCGGTGCAACTCTCCCGCGCCGACCTCGGTCGTGCCTCCGGTGTGGCGATCCTCCCGGCATCCCTCTCGGTGCGGCTGCGGGCTGCTAGCCCGAGCCGCACCCGGCTCACTTGTTCCTCTCGGTGAGACTCCTCCGGCCGGTCGACTAAGTCCACCCTCTCCATCTCCGGCCTCACGGGCCAGCTGCAGACACTCATCCCACTTCCACCTCAGGTAAGCGATCTCACTGTCCGCCCAAAAGAGCGCCTGGTCCTGAGCCAGGATGAACCGGTTGGCCGCGTGCATCTTCTTGTCCTCCTCCTCTGAAGTCACCTCAAGGTACTGCGCTCGGTCGCACGTGTCCCAGCGACTCGAGTCGTAGACCCCCATCGGAAGCACGTTGAACGGGGTGTCCTTAAGCTTCTCCCCAAGCTGGACACAGACCTCCTTGAGAGCTCGACGTGCGCAAGTCTGGTGTGCCTCCAAGGTAGAACTCTCAAAGCAGTGCACCTTAACTCCCTTGAACTCTGGCACTCGTGGGTCCATCGGTACCGTGACGGTCAGGAACGTGGCAGACTGGTCCAGGGGCCCCATGGTCCTCCCCTCGTAGCTGACCCGGTTGGTCCCTACTCCTGCTGCCTCCAGGCACTCCCTCAGCAGGTGGCAGAAGCCTCCGGCCCACCTGCCGTCCGACTCCAGAGGGATCCACGCTTCCTCCGCCATCTGCACAACGTTGTTAGAGCGTAGTTAGTAAGGTAGTTAGTGAAAATTAATCAAGATAATGCATATATATAAGTATAGATATATATACGGAAGCCAAGGGGGTTTATATAAAGTTTCAAGGTTCAAAAACGGCTTCCTAAGCTATCGACCATTCCTGGGGCTCGTCCTACAGTCAAGCATGACTCTGGTACCAACTGAAACGAACCAGATTTCCGCGATCAGAAACCCGACTCTTAGCACCTCGGTGGTAGTCCCAGGAGGGCTACCACGTGCAAACCCTGTCTCAGCGATGCCAAAATCCATACAAAAAGATAAAACAGAATAGTAGAGTACAACATTTATTTTATTACATTAATCAGAGTACATCTCTTCGGCACATGTCGGGTACAAGTCCATCGGGACTGAATCAAACATAAATAAAACGTCTAGCAGCGACTCCATGAAAGCGCGAGGAACTCCAAATCCGCAGGCAGCTCGAGTGTAGGAAGAGCTCTAGTCCACCCATCCGTCGTTGTCGAAGTCGTAGTCCGGCTCTGTGTCAGAGACACCAGGGTCTACCCGATAAGCTGGTAGGTCATGTCAGCTTCCCAACAAAGAGGCAAAAGCGGTGTATAATCTACTATGCATGAGTTATCCCTACTCCGGCTGTAGAAGGCTTAAGCAAAGCAGCAAAGCAACGTTCAAGGTAAGCAGAATTTAGCTGTGAGGTCCACACCTCGGGGGAGCTCACGCTTCCGAGGTCCACACCTCAGGGGTCCACACCCTGCTCAAGGAATACCACACCAAAACACCGGATCTCAGCCACGATCCAGTTCCCAACTCTCATCTGCGATGTGGGGCCCACCTGCTCCTATCCCCACATCTCAACGGCCGAAGCCGGGCTCACACACTCGGGAGAGAGAGAGAAGCACATGAGAAGAGTACGCTCGGAGATACGCACCCAAAACGCACGCTAGAATCACACCGAGATATCCACATCTCAGTCCAAGCCCAGAGTACCATCCATAATCAAGCAACAAAAGTATGGATAGTTGAGGTAGGAGACTAGCTAGGGGTCTGTAGCTAGTCCCGCAGGAAGTAAAACAAGGAATCAGGGTATAACAAAACATCAAGGCATGGCTATTAAACTGGTTATGCAAATCACCAGAGCAATGCATATAAAGTATAGCACTAGAATCTAATTAACAACATGGGATCTACATGGTTGGGGGTGACATGACACCTTCGTTGCCGTTGAAGCAGTCGCTGTCCGGAGCAGTGTACTCGGGGTCCTCCGCGTCCTCTCCGAGTCGAAGCTCGGGTACGCGGCACGAGTTTCGACGCGAAAATAAGAATACGGTGCACATCTAAGCAATAAATCCAAATAAGAACCAAATTTTAGAAGATCCAAAAGAGCTCAAACTACCTACAAACAGCAAGGTTTCGAAATTACGAATTTATAGAAATTAGTTTTATATTTTTCTGAGCTCCCTATAAATAGTTATGAATTTTTAAAGGTTAAAACCATATTTTAAGCATTTCTGGAAATTATCCCAGAAAAAGAAAAGGATTTTTGGAAAAGATGTCGCTGGCGTCAGCATGACGTCAGCGACCCGCGGTTAACAGGCAGAAGATGGGCCAGAAGTGTCACTGGGCCGTGGGTGGCCCAGTGGACTTGGTCCAGAAAGTTGGTGGGTCACGGCCCAGATGGACCAGGCATCACAGCCCAACAGGTAACTCATCAGAAGTTCGGAAAACACCCCCTAAACTCTCTCCTGCGCTGGGCCGACGGCCTGTTAGGGATTAGTTGGGCTTAGGGCCCAGATCCGGCCGGCAGCCCACTCCTCAGGTTAAAACCACGTTCACGAAAAACACGCACGCCAGGTGCTCGACGATTTGCTAGGCGGCCCTGCAGCCGCGCGGCGCGTCGCCGGTGACGAGTTTGGGTGTCTCTCGCCCAGGGACGTCACGAGCAGGAAGACTCCACGATCAGGTCGCGGCTCGGCGCTGGGGTGCGGCGGCTAGACAGGCGCCCGCACCCGCAATATCGCGCTCGGCACGCGGCGCGTCGACCCCGGTAACCGAGCTCGAAGCCCGCGTCGCCGGCGCGTCACGGCACGGCGTCACGCCTCCCACACGCAACGAAACGCACGGGTCGGCGCCGGCCCAACATCCGTGCACACGCGCGTCGGCGGAGAGCCGGGTCAAAAGCGCCCCGTGAACTCGGCGCGCGCGGCGCGGCGTCCCTCGCGGCTCGGGCGGCCAGTGGCCTAGCATGGAACTCGCTGGACGTGCGCGGGCCAAAGCCGTGCATAGTGCACGCGCGGCCTCACCTTGTTCGCTCGGCGCGGCCGCCTGGTAACCAAAGGCACGTCATGAGGCGATACGGCGGCGCACAGCAACTCCTGCACAGTGCGCTCGGCTCGATGGCCAGCGAACACAGATGGTCCTCGCATGGCGACGGCGGGCCCGGGGGCATGGGTGGCCCGAGAGCTCCACACGAACGCGATACGGCAGTACTGCGGCTCGATGGCTAGCATCCAGGCATGGACACGCGACGGCGCACCCCAACGCCGTCGGTGCTAAACAGAGAAGAACTCAAGGAGGGAGGAAAGAGGAAGGTGGCTGCGGTGATGCTCACGTCGGGGCGGTGGTGTAGTCGTAGCCGGCTTGAGGATGGGCGGTGGCGTGGCGAAGTAGGCGTTCCCGACGATGTAGATGTCCCTGCTCCGGTCCGGCTCCCTCTCCCGACGCGGATGACCTCCTCTCCTTCCCACGAGCGGCGGTTGAAGATGTTGTCCTTGGCGTGTCGACGGCGTCCCGGTGCGTCCGCGCCTTCCCCCGGCTCGACGCGGCGGCGACGCGTCTGCTCCCTCTCCCTCACGGCGTGGCCTCAGGTGTAGGAAGGAAAACCCCAATGGGGTTGGTGGTTGGTGCGCTTGGGTTGTGGCCTCACCCTGCCTTTGAATCCTGGGGCCGCGACCGTCTGGGCGAAAGCCCCAATCTGCCCCGGGCTAGACCGGCCGGGCAGCCAAGGCAGCGCCGGCTTTCCTCGCGCCAGATGGCTGCAGGGGCGCGACGGTCCCTCGACGTGCGGGCCCGCCGAGCGGGGTGCGCGTCCCCATCTGCGCGCGCGGTTGCGGCGCGGGTCGCCCGGTGCGCCGCATCCGTGGCGGGGGAGAGGATAAGGTGGGAGAAGAAGGGGAAACGAGGTGGGCGACGCGTCGGCCACGCCCGTCGGCGATAGAAGCGAGGAAGAGGTGAGAGGGTGAGGATGGTGGACCGGAGCGGTGGTTGGGTTGCTGGGCCGGCGGGGAAGATGGACTCGCAGCGGGCTTTGGCACACACCGGCCCAGTAAGCAGTTTAGGATTTTGGGAAAAGGTTTTGGTTTAAAAGCTAAAGTTTAAGTTTGAATTTGGATTATTTCCAAATTCAAACCACACACAAGTAAGATCCAAATTAAACTAGAAAAGTCCAACTCACTTATTTTACCATAGTTTGAATATATGTTTTTATAAATGGGTCAATTCGGTGGGGAATTTAGAAGGGGGCTAGCAATTTAGCTTGAAAATTGATAGCACTCAAGTTCAGTCAAAAAGTTTTAAATTTTCGCAAAATCTGCACACCTAACTTCTTGGGTTGTTACAGTTCCCCTCGGCCCATCCAGGCGATGTATTTGTCACGCCAGTCCGACCTACTGGGGGCCGGCTCGACGTCCATCACTTCGGCCTCGCTGGCACCGTACCCCTCGAGGAGGGAGAGCACGTACGCCTCGTTCGAGGGGTCCTCATCCATGGGCTCTGCGCCTGCCGGATTCGAGGGAGCCCCCGAGGGTTCCGCGTGGTTCGAGGGGTGCGGCTCGAGGGTGACGGAGGGCTGGGCGATATCTCGGGCGAAAACGTTCGGGGGGACAGTGATCCGCCCGGACGCGATCTTCGCGAGCTCGTCCGCCTCCTCGTTGTACCGGCGGGGCACGTGATTGAGCTCGATGCCGTAGAACTTGTCTTCGAGGGCTCGCACGGCTCTGCAGTATGCCTCCATCTTGTCATCATGGCAGCTCGCGTTTTTCATGATTTGGTCAATCACGAGCTGCGAATCTCCCCGCACGTCGAGGCGCTTGACGCCTATCTCGGTGGCGATCTTGAGGCCGCAGAGAAGGGCCTCGTACTCAACCATGTTGTTTGACGCGGGGAAGTAGAGACGGACTGCGTACCGCATGTGTTCCTCGAGGGGTGACACGAAGAGCAGACCCGCGCCCGCCCCGGTCTTCATCACCGAGCCATCGAAATACAGAGTCCGGCACTCTGCCTGGATCTGCGGCGGCGGCAGTTGCGTGTCCGTCCACTCAGCGACGAAATCCGCCAGGATCTGGGACTTGACGGCCTTACGCGGGGCGTAGGCGAGCGTCTCGCCCATCAGCTCCACCGACCACTTGGCGATTCTGCCCGCCGCGTCCGGATTGCGGATGATCTCCCCCAGTGGGAAGGAGGAGACCACCGTGACAGGGTGGGCCTCGAAGTAGTGGCGAAGCTTGCGCCGTGCAAGGACCACCGCGTACAGCACCTTCTGGACTTGAGGGTAGCGTGTCTTGGTGTCGGACAAGACTTCGCTGAAGTACACCGGCCGCTGGACCGGCAGGGCGTGCCCTTCCTCCGTGCAATCTACCACGATCACGGCGCTGACCACCTGGGTAGTCGCGGCCATGTAGAGTTGCAGAGGTTCGCCGTCTTGCAGTGGTGTGAGGATTGGGGCGTGAGTCAAGGATGCCTTCAGCTAGTCGAGCGCCTCCTGGGCCTCGGTGGTCTAGGAGAAGTGCTCGTGCTTCTTGAGGAGGCGGTAGAGGGACAAGCCTTTCTCGCCGAGCCGCGAGATGAAGCCGCTCAAGGCGGCAAGGTATCCCGGCAACTTTTGTACCCCTTTGAGGTCCCGAATTGGACCCATTCGCTTGAG
The DNA here is from genome assembly GCA_947561735.1 of Cenchrus americanus. NCBI lineage: Eukaryota > Viridiplantae > Streptophyta > Magnoliopsida > Poales > Poaceae > Cenchrus > Cenchrus americanus. Next base: position 52,091,629 of record OX387242.1, read on the forward strand.
GGCTGCAACCTTTTCGGGCTTGGCCTCGATGCCTCGCTGGGAGACTATGTATCCTAGGAGCATGCCCCGCGGCACACCAAAGACACATTTTTCGGGGTTCAATTTTACCCCGTTGGCCCGTAGGCAGCCGAACGCGATGTTGAGGTCGCCAACCAGGTCGTCCGCCTTCCTGTTTTTACGACGATGTCGTCTACGTACGCCTCGACAGTTCGCCCGATGTGGTCTTCGAAAATGTGTTGCATGCACTGTTGGTACGTTGCACCCGCGTTCCGGAGGCCGAACGGCATCGTGATGTAGCAAAACATCCCGAACGGCATGATGAATGAAGTCGCGAGCTGGTCAGACTCCTTCATCTTGATTTGGTGGTACCCAGAATAGGCATCAAGGAAACAAAGTAGCTCACACCCGGCGGTCGAATCAACAATTTGATCGATACGTGGCAAAGGAAAAGGAACTTTAGGACATGCTTTATTAAGACTGGTGTAGTCTATACACATCCGCCACTTCCCGTTCTTTTTCTTTACTAGTACAGGATTGGCTAGCCACGTAGGTGTTGACGGATAAAAGACGTATCCCTCTACGATCCGCAAGCGTACGGACCCCACACCTTTTTCACCACGGGATTCCCAAGGTTCTTGTCAATCTGCGGAGCAAGGGGATTACAAGCGTTCGATCTACAACGACACACTAGCTACTAAAACCCTAACTTACTATTAAACTAGAAAACAACTAAACACACTAGAGAGAATGATAAACGATCAAGGTAGAAGACACTCGCCCACGGGTCTACGATACTAGAGCATGCAATCGCTTAAAGACATGAAAACCAATCTAATCTATCGGGGTTGTGACCACGGTTTCGCCCTTTCCCTCCTCTCGTACTGTCACTACGCGAAGGTATTCATGACTAGACCTTTGATGGACACGGCGTATTGAATGGATCCAAGGAAGCATTGGAGATCGTACTCCCTTTACGGCATGGCAACTAACCTTAAGCATTAAAGTATATTCAACACAAGATGATAGATAGATAATCCGACAAAGTGCGATTACATCTCAATATCGATTACAACCCATGGACGAATGAGAAGATTACCCCATCAAGGTGCTGATCATGGCACCGTTGATCATGGTTTCCCTTCCGCCGGTGTCTTCCTTCTTCTCCACGAGAGGGTGCTTCCTTCGAGGTGGTTGATCTCCCCCGGAGATCCTCCTCCTCTCTCTCTAGCTTGTGGATGGCCTTCTGGTGCGAATGACTCCTCTCCTCGGTGTTGGCGGCGCCTCGGGGCTTTTAGGGTTGAAGATCCTTCGAGGGCAAGGAAAACGGGACCGAACCGGTGCCGGAGCGGGCCGGGCCGACCGGCACGGGCCGGCCGGCCCCGAGCCCAATTCGGCCCGGTTCGGTCGTCCCTTTTGCTCCATGGGTCCTCATGCACTTATGTACTTTGCCCCCTCCACTTGCATGATTTTGATGCCATTATCCTCACGTCCAAGATGGAGGCTCTCTTCACATGAAGTTCGATCTTTTACGCTTCAATCCCCGGGGTGTTCCTCGTAGCACTTCGGTCCTCGCCACCATTGGAAGTGATTTCATCAAGCTCATGAACACGAACAAGACTCCGTAAATGCTCCTTTGAACTTGTTGCGAATCCGTCCTTTATGTCCATGTTTTCCTACATAAACACAACACTTCCAAATGCATGCACAAAGATGAACTTGTTATATGATTAGTGTGCCTAGTGGCGGGTTAGTTCCATAATCAAATCCAAACCAAAGTGTAATGAACATGCTAGGTGCACCAAAATACACCGTCAACATCTCCCCCACACTTAGCAGTACTCGTAAAAGAATTTCGTCCAAGGTGTTGTAATCATATACCACTTATCCTTCCTCACAAGTTAGTCAATCCCTTCATCTTTAATACATAAACACAAAGTAATGATAATCAAACATAAACATGGGCGTTTAGAATTTTTACCACGTCCAGTTTTACCCCACAACTCAAACTTTTCACTTGAAGTCTTCAATTTCAGCCATACTTACTTCTTTGCTTCCATCGGAGGGGTTTTATGATTTTCAAAACAAAAATTCCTGCAACAAGTATTAGTCAAAAACCTTTCTCCAAGCTCTCTCAAGTCACTCATATAAAGTGGCTATCCTAACCAAGTTTTATAAAACTCTCACCTCCCATTAATCTCGCACATATCACGTAAAGTGGAGCTATAGGTAGGGCTAGCGCAATCAACACAAGTATTGTCAAACTAAGAACTTCCTCTAATGGTTGTCTACCTTTCAAAGCCAATGATCATGAGAATGAACCATATGTAGGGATATCAAGGATGAGAAGATTTAGAATGGTGGACATGTGCAAGGGCAAAAGAAAATTGTGACTACAAGGCACCAATGATGTCCTCGTTGTCGGATTGCACATGGTTGGAAATAGAGTAAAAGTTTCGTCTCACAATCAACGTGACACCCTTCCTTGCACTTTATATATTTTTTTTCTTTTCTTTCACTTGATCCATCCCACTCACATCTTCATTGCTACCTCATCTTTTTCTCTTTTTCTTTTTCTTCTTTCATTCGCATATGATTCTTTTTCTTTCTTTTCCATACACATACTTTTTCTCTTTATTTTTCTCTCTCTTGACAACTTTTCAAAACTTTCAATTCTCTCTTTCCTCGCATGCATAAAATCTGAATTTTTAAATAAATCATGCTAGAGACGAGACGAAACTTTGAAAATAGGTTGTGTTCAAGGAATACGATGTACAAAAGAGATGTATAGGGTTGGGTATGGAATCCGGCGACGGACGTGACTTTCATTGTGAAGGTCACGTGACCGAATATATGACGAGGCTAGCAACAAAAGATAAGCACAAGGACATGATCATTGCTCGAAATTAAAACTCACCAAGAGAGAAGGGTCCTAGCCTAACTCATCGTGCTAATCACACTTATGGTGGAGCGAAAAAAATAAACTTGGCTTTGGATAGGAATTTTTTTACTCTCAACTTGGAAAAAGAGGTTTTGCTAACCTTTATTACAAGGGTTTTAAGATAATTTTCAGAACTGAAATCCTCCAATTTTTAGCATCGAACATAGCACAACTAACATGTGAAGCTCAAGATCGAAGTGCGGTATGGGTACTTTAAGTAGTAGCAATTCCACTAAGCACCATGGTAAACATTTTTCAAACCACATACTTGTGTTCATATATCAAGAATCGGAGATTAAACAAACAAGTGAATAAAGATAAGCAATACATAAAACACAGAGATATATATATAAAGACTCTTTTTATTTGGTTTTCTTGACTCAACACTAATTTAAGACACTTGCAAAAATTTTAAAACACACTCAAAAACTAGAGACTCATTAAAAACACTAAGACTCTCACACGAAGATTAAACCGAACCTAAACTTGAAGTTCAAAAGCTAAGGCTAGCGAGCTAGCTCTCCCCCACACTTAAAACATACGACGTCCTCGTCGTATCTTACAAAAATCCTAAGGGGAAAACTAGATCTAGTGGTACTTCAAGCAAGTTTTGCACCACTTGCCTCTCATGTTTCCAACCATGCCGAAAAGTTTGCGCACGTTGCGGTTTAGGAACTTGTAGTCATCTTCAACTACGCGCTCCAAGTCCTCCATACGGCTGCTTCATCGCTTCCATGGCTCGGAGACATTCGTCGGCCGACGTGTAGAGATCTGCGATGGATTGACGGCAAGCTCGACAACACATCGGATGCAATCCGAAGGGGTCGTCGTCGCCATAATCTCCACCGTTGTCACCACCGTCGTCGCCACCTCCATTGTCGTCGCCTTCGTTGCCATCGTTGCCGTCGCCGTTGGGGCCTTCGGGAGTCCTTTCCTTGGGCTGCTCATCCCAATCATCATCATCTCTACCGGCGGCCGCCCACGAGCTCGGGCTACGATCGTCGGAGTAGTCGCTATCCCCATAATCCTTAGGCTCTGGCGACACCTCCTTGTAGTCTTTGCGCTTGATGCCTTGGATGCGTGCCGACCTTCGGACGGGTGTAGGGACCTTCTCTCCTTCGACGGGGTTGCGAGATGCAAGAGCTCCGGTCGGGACACGTCCTCCGCAACGGATGCGTGCGGTCCTCTTAACAGGTAGCTTGAGCTCGCATCGCATCGCCTCCTCCATCGATGGCTTCTAGGCTTCTAGCTTCAACTCTAAGCTTCTTGGGGGCACAATGGCTGCTACAAGGGTGCAAAATATTACTTGAAAGGTTTGATCCTCGAGCTCCCAATTCGGCCAAATAAATAGTCCTGAGAGAAAAGCCCTGGGAACCTTATTTTCCTTTTTTACACTTCCCTTAAAATTTTCGACCAAACAAGGAAGTCAAAAAGGAGCAATTCGGGCGAAGTCGGCGTCATCGACGTCGGGCCCCTCTGGGCCGGTCCGCTGGCCCGGCCGGCCCACCCTGCCTCGAGGCCGGGCCGGTCCGGTTTTTTGCACACCACCCTATTTTTTTCTTCCTTAGCCCATGGGAAAAAGTTGGCCCAGTAAATCTTCGCGAAAAACTCCAGAAAACTAAAAGAAAAACTATTTACAGAAATTCATGCCTTGTTTTTCGTCCTAGGCGAGACGTTCGGGCTCTTCCTCCATGGTGAAGACGTCAACATGGTGAAGGGGCACGACATCGGGTTCGTAGTAAACCTTAAGCCGCTGTCCATTCACCACAAATTGATCGCCGTTTATATCCATAATGGTTACCGCTCCGTTGGAGAACACCGAATGCACAACATAAGGTCCGTCCCACTTGCTTTGCAATTTCCCCTTTCCGAAGGTTTTAAACCTCGAATTGTAGAGGAGGACCTTATCTCCTTCTTTAAATTCTTTTTTTTCTTTAATCTTTTATCATACCACCTTTTGATTCTCTCATTGTATATGCGTGCGTTTTCATAAGCTTTCAACCTCAACTCCTCTAGCTCGCTTATTTGAATCTTCATTTCACCACCGCGGCATCGAGATCAAGGTTCATCTCTTTAATTGCCCAATAGGCTTTATGTTCCAACTCAACCGGAAGGTGGCAAGCTTTTCCATAGACGAATTGATAAGGGGTCATACTTATCGGTGTTTTAAACGCCGTTCGATAAGCCCATAAAGCTCCGTCTAATTTCTTTGACCAATCTTTGCCTCCCTTCTCAATGGTCTTGTTGAGTATGCTTTTTAATTGCCTATTTGACGTCTCCGCTTGTCCGTTGGTTTGTGGGTGATAGGCCGTGGAGACCCTATGCTCAATTCCCAACTTGGACAAGCACTTTTTGAAGTTCTTCCCGGTGAAATGAGTTCCTCCATCACTTATCAAGATTCTCGGTGTACCGAAACGGGGAAAAATCACGTTCTTGATCATAGTGATGGACTCCTCCGTGGAAGCTTTACGACATGGTATTGCCTCTACCCACTTGGATACATAATCAACCATGACTAGGATGTATTCGAATCCAAATGAGTTTTTAAAAGGCCCCATGAAGTCTATGCCCCATACATCGAATATGTCGATTTGCAAATTGTATTTCAAAGGCATAGAATTTCTTTGAGATATGTTTCCGGTTCTTTGGCATTCGGGGCATGATGCAACATATCTTTTAGTATCTTCATGCATCTCCGGCCAATAGAATCCGCTCGACCATACTTTTGCTTGGGTTCGAAAATGGCTGTAGTGTCCACCGTACTCCGCCGAGTGGCACTTTCTCAAAATCTCTCCCCTTTCTTCTCCTGGCACACATCTTCTCATTACTCCATCATTGCCAAGTTTGAAGAGGTATGGTGCATCCCAAAAATATTTCTTACTTTCGGAGACTATCTTCCTTTGAGTGTTTTTATCTAGATGATCGAGGGGCATCTTTCGAATTGCTCGAATGATGTCGATCATCCAAGTATCTTTATCAAGCACTCTATAGAGGTGGTCATCTCTCATCTTATCCTCTATGGGCTCTTTATCATCTTGTCCACGATTCATCCTAGACAAATGATCAACCACAACATTTTCCACCCCCTTTTTATCACGAATTTCAACATCAAACTCTTGGAGAAGAAGGATCCAACGAATCAAACGTGGTTTAGCTTCCTTCTTAGCCAAGAGATAATTGATGGCTGCGTGATCGGTGTAAACAATGACCTTCGAGTTCACGATGTAAGATCTGAATTTTTCGAAAGCGAATACCACGGCTAGCAACTCCTTTTCCGTAGTGGCATAATTTAATTGTGCCCCACTAAGAGTTTTGCTAGCATAGTAAACGGTGTGAACTCGGCCTTCCTTTCTTTGACCCAAGACCGCGCCTACGGCGTAGTCGCTTGCGTCACACATGATCTCGAAAGGTTGGCTCCAATCCGGAGGTTGGATGATGGGAGCACTCACAAACGCATTTTTCAAGGTCGGAATGCCGCTAGACACTTCTCATCAAAGTCGAAAGCCACATCCTTTTGAAGAAGATGCGTTAAAGGCTTAGTGATCTTCGAGAAGTCCTTTATAAATCTCTATAGAATCGACATGGCCTAGAAAGCTCCTTAAGGACTTAACATACGTAGGAGGTGGGAGTTGCTCAACCGTCTCTACCTTAGCCTTGTCCACTTCAATTCCTCTCTCGGATATAACATGTCCGAGCACTATGCCTTGCTTGACCATGAAGTGGCACTTTTCCCAATTTAACACCAAATCTACCTCCGCACACCTTGTAAGGACCTTTTCTAAGTTTGCTAAGCAATCCATGAACGTCTTCCCGTAAACAGAAAAATCATCCATAAACACTTCAACAATTTCTTCGATGAATTCCGAAAACACGGCCATCATGCAACGTTGAAAAGAGGCCGGAGCGTTGCATAGGCCGAAGGGCATCCTCCTATATGCAAACGTTCCGTAAGGGCACGTAAACGTTGTCTTATGTTGATCTTCGGGTGAATAGGAATTTGCATGAACCCCGAGTATCCATCGAGAAAGCAAAAATAAGCATGGTTTGCTAACCTCTCGAGCATCTCGTCTATGAACGGTAGGGGGAAGTGATCTTTCTTCGTCGCTTTGTTAAGCTTACGATAATCGATACACATCCGCCACCCGGTCACGGTTCTTTGCGGTATCAATTCGTTCTTCTCATTCTTCACCACGGTCAAACCTCCTTTCTTCGGTACACAATGTACCGGGCTCACCCACTCGCTATGCGGAACCGGGTAGATGATTCCGGCATCAAGTAACTTGATAACCTCTTTCTTTACTACCTCTCGCATGGCATGGGTTAGCCTCCTTTGGTGGTCCACTACGGGCTTACATTGGTCTTCCATTGGTATACGATGAGTGCAAAAGGCTGGGCTAATACCTTTGAGATCATTAATCGAATATCCAATCACCTTCCTATGTTTTTTTAATAAAATCAGCAACGCTTCATTTTCTTCGGGACTCAACTCGTCGCTCACAATGACTGGATAAGTTTTGTCTGGGCCCAAAAATTCATACTTTAATCCCTTGGGCAAAGGTTTAAGGTCTACCTCGGGCACTTGTGGCTCCTCGGGTTTGATTTCTCCTATGTCTTCGAATTTCTCTTCCTCCACGCTACCATCATGCGGCTCTAAGCCTTTTGTAGCTTCCTCTAGTTCTTCATCTTGTTGATTACTAATTTGATTTTCCATCGCTCTTTGCAGCGGGTCTCTAAGGGTTTCAACAAAACAAAGACTATCTATCTCTTCTACTTCTTCATCTTCGGGAGGAAAGGGTGTAAGGTGTTTAGAAGCACGAAGAAAGTTATATGTGTACTTTGTTCCATTAAGGTTCATTGTTACTTTGCCTTCTCTGGCATCTAACACAGCATCAACCAACTTAAGAAAAGGCCTACCTAAGATTATATGATCATGATTACTATGGTGAGCATCAATAACAAAGAAATCGGTTGGTATATAGTTTCTAGAGATTTTTACTTTCATGTTGCAAGCAATACCTAGAGGTTTGATAGTTCTACCATCTCCCATAATTAATTTCGTTGATGTTGGAGCTAAGTCTAGGTTGTGGTCTTGAACTTTATCGTAAATTTTAGAAGATAGAACACTTACTTGGGCTCCGATGTCGCATAAAGCTTTGCATTGAACTCCGTTGATCTCGCAACTCAAGTGTGGCATCATCTTCTCTTCTTCTTCGGATCCTATCGAGTAAATTTCAGCGAGGCGAGCGTATGGTGATGCTTCGGGCTTGATCCCCATGATTCTCTTCACCTCGGCAATATGTTCCGGATCCACCACGTCATCTCCAAAGAGCTTTTCAAAAATCTCACTGGTGGTTTCGAGGTCGTATGAATTTTCAGCTTTCTTCTTGCCATTCCCTTTTGATTAGGGAACGGTCTTCTCTTGTCGAATACTTCTCCGTAATCAATGTGAACCCAATCCATTGGTTCGAACTCCCTTAGTGGCTTCGCGCTTGACATGCTTCTCTTGTTCGTCTCATTTGGTGTGGCGAAGTCGACGTTTGGTGTAGTTCTTGACTTGATGTGTTCTTGTTCAAGCTTTTCCATGATTGGCTCCTCTTTTGTGACTTCCGGGGTTGCCTCATTAGAAAAATCAGCAAGCTTCTTCTTCCTTGAATTGCATTCCGGCTCTTCCGCAAGTCTTGTTTCCCAATCTCTTCGCATGGCGCCGCTTTACTAACTTTTTGTAGAAGTTGGGCGGCTTCCATGAGTGTTTTCTCCATGAGATCCCTACCGCACACATTTCGACGTGTTGCATGCAACTAGGGGTTAGGGAAAAGAAAAATGTATGCAAGAGTACGTCACCGGTGAAGCCGAGTTTTGGTCCTTGTTCAATCAATCCATTAAACCTATCCCAAGCTTGGTCTATCCCTTCCTCTTCTCCTTGCATGAAAGTGATCACTTGCCTCCTTAGATGTTGAACCTTGCTAATTGGAAAGAACTTCTCGCAAAATTTCTTTGTCAACTTGTTCCAATTGCCTTCAACTTCAAAGGACGCAACCGAATACCATGTCTTTGCTTTGCCGGCAAGTGAGTAGGGAAAGAGATTCCATTTGAACCATTCATCGGGAACTCCTTCTTGACGCACCGTGTTGCATATTGTCGTGAAATCCCTTATGTGCCTATATGGGTTCTCCGTAACCATCCCTTCAAATGGGTTTTCCGCCACCATCTTGATGATCTTGGATTTAATTTCATACTTGGTCGCTTCGAGCTTCGAATCCGACTCTTGTACTTTTATGTCTTCACATCGAGGGCTAGCGTAATAACTTAATGATTTCTCCGGTTCTTACACGGGTTGATTAACGAACGCCATCTAGACAATAAGATAAAAACAAAAACAAAAACGAAACAAGTGTTTTTCTAGATAATATATGTTAGATAAAGCAAATAAAAGATAAAGTAAATATAAAACTAAGTTAAATGCAAATCAAACGATGTAAACTAACTTGCTCCCCGGCAACGGCGCCAGAAAAAGGGGCTTGTTGACGGATAAAAGACGTATCCCTCTACGATCCGCAAGCGTACGGACCCCACACCTTTTTCACCACGGGATTCCCAAGGTTCTTGTCAATCCGTGGAGCAAGGGGATTACAAGCGTTCGATCTACAACGACACACTAGCTACTAAAACCCTAACTTACTATTAAACTAGAAAACAACTAAACACACTAGAGAGAATGATAAACGATCAAGGTAGAAGACACTCGCCCACGGGTCTACGATACTAGAGCATGCAATCGCTTAATGACATGAAAACCAATCTAGTCTATCGGGGTTGTGACCACGGTTTCGCCCTTTCCCTCCTCTCGTCTTGTCACTACGCGAAGGTATTCATGACTAGACCTTTGATGGACACGGCGTATTGAATGGATCCAAGGAAGCATTGGAGCTCGTACTCCATTTACGGCATGGCGGCTAACCTTAAGCATTAAAGTATATTCAACACAAGATGATAGATAGATAATCCGACAAAGTGCGATTACATCTCAATATCGATTACAACCCATGGACGAATGAGAAGATTACCCCATCAAGGTGCTGATCATGGCACCGTTGATCATGGTTTCCCTTCCGCCGGTGTCTTCCTTCTTCTCCACGAGAGGGTGCTTCCTTCGAGGTGGTTGATCTCCCCCCCGGAGATCCTCCTCCTCTCTCTCTAGCTTGTGGATGGCCTTCTGGTGTGAATGACTCCTCTCCTCGGTGTTGGCGGCGCCTCGGGGCTTTTAGGGTTGAAGATCCTTCGAGGGCAAGGAAAACGAGACCGAACCGGTGCCGGAACTGGGCTGGGCCGGCCGGCCTAGGCCCACCCGGCCCGGTTCGGTCGCCCCTTTTGCTCCGTGGGTCCTCATGCACTTATGTACTTTGCCCCCTCCACTTGCATGATTTTGATGTCGTTGTCCTCGCGTCCAAGATGGAGGCTCTCTTCACATGAAGTTCGATCTTTTACGCTTCAATCCCCGGGGTGTTCCTCGTAGCACTTCGGTCCTCGCCACCATTGGAAGTGATTTCATCAAGCTCATGAACACGAACAAGACTCCGTAAATGCTCCTTTGAACTTGTTGCGAATCCGTCCTTTATGTCCACGTTTTCCTACATAAACACAACACTTCCAAATGCATGCACAAAGATGAACTTGTTATATGATTAGTGTGCCTAGTGGCGGGTTAGTTCCATAATCAAATCCAGACCAAAGTGTAATGAACATGCTAGGTGCACCAAAATACACCGTCAACGGTAGGGTGGAACACTTCCTTGATGAACCCGGCCTCGAGAAGCTTCCGTAGCTCCGCTCCGATCGCCCGCCGCCGCTCCTCGTCGAAGCGGCGGAGCCGTTGCTGCACGGCACGGGAGTGAGGCAGGATGTCAAGGGAGTGCTCGGCGACCTCCCTTGGGATGCCCGGCATGTCCGAGGGGCTCCACGCGGAGATGACAGCGTTGGCGCGGAGGAAGTCGACGAGCACCACTTCCTATTTCGGGTCGAGGGTAGAACTGACCCTCAACGCCTTGCCCTCGGGGGCAGCAGGGTCGAGGGGCACTTCCTTGGTCTGCTCCGCGGCCTCGAAGTTGCCAGCGTGCTTGGTGGTGGAGTCGAGGTCCTCGTTGACCATCTTCTCCAAGGTGGTCACCAGTGCTTCATCCAGCACCAGTGCTTTCGCGTGTTCTACGCATTCGACGTCGCAGTCGAAGGCGTGCTCGATGGACGAGCCCACGGTGATGACGTCGTTCGGTCCCGGCATCTTCATCTTGAGGTAGGTGTAGTTGGGGACGGCCATGAACTTGGCGTAGCAGGGCCGCCCAAGTATGGCGTGATAGGCGCCCGGAACCCCCACCACCTCGAAGGTGAGTATCTCCTTGCGGAAATTGCTTGGAGTGCCGAACCAAACAGGTAGATCGATCTGCCCGAGGGGCTGGACGCGCTTGCCGGCGCGATGCCATGAACGGCGTCGTCTTCCGGGCCGCGAGCCGGTCCAACCCGATCCCCGGCGAGGCGCGGCGTGTGCGCGTAGAGGATGTTGAGGCTGCCGACTCCGTCCATCGGGACCTTTGAGAACCGCGCGTTCCCAATGACCGGGTCGACCACCGGTGGGTACCGGCCCGGTTAGGGATGCGGTTCGGGTGATCTTCACGGCTGAAGGTGGTGGCATCCTTCGACCAGTCGAGGAAGGAGGGAGGCGCCTTCTCCGCGGCTAGGACCTCGTGCCGCTCCCGCTTGTGCTGGCAGCTCGACATGTCGACGGTCGCCCCCCCGAAGATGAGGAACACATTCTCCACGGCGGGGAAGCTGCCGGCGTCGCCATCTCCTCCGTCCTTCTTGGCCTCTGCGTCCTTCGCGACGGCGCGGCCGTAGAACTTTTTGAGCATATCGCACTGCTTGAGGGTGTGGTTCACCGGTGTCTTGTGGTATGGACACGGCTTTTTCAACATGTCATCGAACACCCCCGGACCTCGAGGGGCCGGTCGAGGGCCCTGTCGAGCCGGGTCAACAGCAAGGGCCTCGGCGTCGTCGCCGTCACGTCCCTGCTCGCGCGCCTCGCGACGCGGCTCCTTCCCTTTCTTGCCCCGCTTGTCCTTCTGGTGGGGCTCCCTGGACTTGCTGCCCTCCGCGGGCGTGTCGTCCGAGCACTTGCCCTTCTTGCCGTCGAAGATCGCCCCCACGGCCTCTTCACCTGAGGCAAAGCTGGTGGCGATGTCGAACAGCTCGTTCGAGTCCGCCGGCGGGCTGCGCCCCAACTCACGCACGAGGTCCCGGCAAGTGGTGCCCTCGAGGAAGGCATGCACAATCTCGGATTGCGCCACGCTTGGGAGCTCCGTGCAGCGCTTGGAGAAGCGCCGTATGAAGTCCCGGAGCGACTCGCCGGGCTTCTGGGTGCAGGAGCGCAGGTCCCAAGAGTTCCCAGGGCGCACATACGTGCCCTGGAAGTTGCCTACGAACGTGCGGACCAAGTCGTCCCAGTTATGGATGTGACTGGCCAGCAGATGCTCGAGCCACGTCTGGGCTGAATCGCCGAGGTGCAGGGGGAGGTTGCGGATGATGACCTCGTCGCTGGTGGCCCCGCCCAGCTGGCATGCTAGGCGGTAATCGTTAAGCCACACGCGGGGATCCATCTCCCCGTTGTACTTGACGATGGTCGTGGGCTGGCGGAAGTGCTGGGGGAAGGCCGCCGCACGGATCTCCCGGCTGAACACACGGGTCCCCGGGGGTTCCGGCGTCGGCGAGCGGTCTTCATCGCTGTCGTAGCGTCCACCCCGCCGAGGGTGGTAGCCTGCCGCCGCTCGCGCATCCGCTTTGCTCGTCCGCCGAGCATTGATGACGTTGCGGGCGTCGCCGTCCCGTGCTTGCCCGCGCGTGTCGAGGAGCCGTTCTTTAGCCGGTGTGCGTCCTGGGTTGGCGGGTCGCTCCGTCGCTCCACCTGCGTGCACCGAGGGCTCGGCCCCTGCGCACCCCCCATCGCACCGCGCGTCTCCTTGCTGGCGGATGCGGGACGCCGAGCTCTCGGCCCGCCGGGCCGGCCGCTTGCTCGATGAGCGCTCGCGCCTCTCGGTGCGGTTCCGCGCCTCGGGTGTCGAGGGGGCGGGCATGGCCCGCAGCAGCGTCGCGGCGGCAATGAGCTTCTGGCTCGCTCGCGGAGGCGTGTCTGGGTTGTCGACGTTGAAATCGGCGTTATGCGGTCGCGGGCCTGTATGCCCAGCTCCCGCTCGCGCTCGCCGCGCGAGGGCTTCCCCCCGCCATAGAGGCGCGGAGCAACCGCACCGTCCGATACTCCTCCGCCAGCTTGGCTTCGAGTTCGCGGGCTTGGGATAACTGCGCGTCGATGTCGGCCCCAGCAGGGGCGCTCAGTCCCACTACCAGGCGCGAAGTGATACCTGGGGCGGGCGTAACCTCCCCGTCGCCGGCGCCCGCTGCGCCGGTGGCGTTTGCTGGGTCGTTGGCGATGACGACACAGCACTCCCGTGCGGGGTCGTAGCTCCCGGTGCTGGAGTCGTCGGAGCAACCGAACCAGTAGTCCGTGGCGTCGAGAAATCGCCTGAACATTACCGGGTCCGGTACGCCGGAAAAGTCCCACTCCGCGTACCCGTGCAGGTTAGCGGGTGGCAACGCGTCGAGAGAGCCTAGGGACGATTCGTCGCCGGCGGAGGCGCTAGGGTCCCTGGCGACGAAGACGTGACGGCCAGGGGGAACCCTGCGCATCGTGGTGTTGGCGTTGGCGTTGTAGGCCGTCGTGGCGCCGCGCAGACCGATGGGGAAGCGCGGCCCGAGACCGCGCGCTCCCCCGCCGGGGGCGGCGGTCGTCGTGCGACGGGCGCACCGCGTTGGGAGGCGGCGCGTTCGGCTTGCCGTCACTCGACCGCACCCCGGCGTGAGCGTTGACCGGAGCGGCGGCGACGCCGAGACGCCGACGGGCCCGCGCGTCCGTGCCGGCGGGGCGTTTGCGTCGTGGCGACGCGCGCAGCGGCGACCGGGGCGGACCCGGCTTGGCGCCGCGCACGGAGCTCCTCACGGTTGGTGAGGCGCATCAGGTAGCCATTCCCCGTAGCCTGAAAGTTCAGGCCCCCGAACCGGATTTCAAACCCGGCGGGGAGGGGGTCCGAGCTGCCCATAGAGTAGCGCGTGCCACGGTACTCGGTGCGAATCACCATGGAGGGAGTTGACGGTGGATTGACCTTAGGCGCTCGTGTGCCCCACGGTGGGCGCCAACTGTCGGTGCGGAATGTGGTCCCGACACTAACCAGTAATAAGCGCCGAGGTCTATCCCTCAATGGTCGATGCTAAGCAATCAAGGACACAAGGTTTATCCTGGTTCCGGCCGGGGGTCGTACGTCCAGCAGTGGTGTGCTCGGGGCACTATATTGCTCAGCACCGGGGTGCCTGTAGTGGGGCAGCTACAAGCAAGGCGGGAGAGAAGGCCTGGCCTCCAAGTCCCTGGTGAAAATGGCTGAAGATGTTGTGGGAGAATTGGAGAGCGTGTGTGTGTCGTATGTTGTTTGTTGTCCGTCGTCCCCTGTCCCCTGCGGCGGGGGAGTTCACCTTCCTTTTATAGGCCAAGGAGGGGGTGAATTACAAGCATGCCGCACTATTCAACTACATGGGGAAGTATGGTGTGCAACGCCGTAGAGTAGGCGGCCGCCTTGACGGTCCTTGCCGCGATCTGGCCATCATGGCGTATCTTGTACCCGAACAGTGGTAGCTTCGAGGGTAGAGGCGCAGTGGTTGGCCGTGATGTCCCCAGGCGGGCTCGAGGGGGTTGTTGACGACGATCCGTACGGGATACAGTGGCAGGCGCGGCGGCGTCCCATTCCCGCATGCCTCACAGTGCCGGAGCTGTTACCACAGTGCCCGACGTGGGGTTGTATGCACGGGGGCGGCCGCCTGCAATTAACAGTGGCAGGGATGGTGCCCCGCCGGCCTAGCGTCACGACTGGCCCTGCAAGGTCACGGGAAAGCTTTTCGAGGGTGTGGCCGGCCCCCCTTCGATGGCTCAGCATGTTAGCCGTACGAGAATAGGTGGCGCGGCGTCACGGGGCTGACACTGACCATGTCGCACAGTCCCCCACAGTGGCGGGGATGGGTTCCCCCTAGGGAGTCGGTGCAACAGGGCCGGGGCGTGAGTCCCAGGCGCATGATGGCGCCGCCCCGCCATTGTCAGAGCATTAAATGCCCGTACCCACGTGCGGGAACGGGCGTGCGCGTGCGGAGCACCCTCGAGCGAGGCGGAGCCCGCTCGAGGTAGGCGTGTACCCTCGAGCGAGGCGGAGCCCACTCGAGGTAAGCGTGCACCCTCGAGCAAGGCGGAGCCTGCTCGAGGGGACCTTTGAGTGGGCCGCCTTGGTGGGCCGCGGGGGCCACCGCAGCGTGGGCCGTGCCCCGTGTGTGCGCTTAAGCAAGATGTGTTTAGCTTTGGTTTTTTGCAGGTTTTAAGCGGGATTTCCCCGGTTGTTTTAGGGGACCCTCAGGGCTGTCCCCGACACTTTGTAATATTTAAACCCCCTTCGGGGCAGTTTTGTGTTAATTGGTGTAGTGTACTCTGGACTCGCCTTCACGTGAGTTTTAATGCATATTGTCGATCCTTTGTTGATATCCAAGTGATTTACCGGGTGTTAACCCGACAACTAACGACAGGACGATACATTAGTATTGCCTAATGACCAAAGTGGATTGGTTTAGGCAATAGTACGGTATTTTCCTGGGAGGATTGTCACAGTATGGAGACCGAAAGAAGTTGTTTCATGATTTGAGAGCAAGTTTATG
Source organism: Cenchrus americanus (assembly GCA_947561735.1). Classification (NCBI taxonomy): domain Eukaryota; kingdom Viridiplantae; phylum Streptophyta; class Magnoliopsida; order Poales; family Poaceae; genus Cenchrus; species Cenchrus americanus. Next base: position 52,107,353 of record OX387242.1, read on the forward strand.
GCCGATAAAGCAATTATCGCCCTTAGGAGAAAAATATGGGTGATGCACTGTTTATCATCATCTTTAGCCAATTTTGATCTTTGTGAATGTTTTCTGGCACACAAGCATTACCAGAAAACAGGGAGGCATATGTTGGCACCCAAAATTGGCACGTCTTGTCTGACCGGTCAGACCTATGGGTCCCACCGGTCAGACCGGTGTGGTCAAAGGCCATGAAATAAAATTTGGACTTCACCATTGGATATGTCTCGTCGAGTAGATCAAGATTCATATGTGGAACGTCCAAATCGGAGTCCGGATGAGGGAGATATCACTTATACAAGATCTGCACGTCGAGTGCACCGGTCTGACCGGTGCCCCCCCCATCGGAACCGAAAAAGGAGTCCTGATAGATTTAGGCTTGTAAAATGATTTCCTTGCGGGGCAAGACCTCCCCACCCTATAAATATAAAGGGCCACGGCCAATTGAGGTATCCAATCGATCAAATCAATCTACTTTTATATTTTTACTTTTCCCTTTACCTTATACTTTTACAATCTATTACTTGCTGTTCCTCCTTCGTCTCTACGTCGATTGAGGGCGTTCTAGGTGTCCTTGCCGACCCTAGAGCAACTATGTGTGCCACCTCGACGGGATCCTGCCCGGGCGACGTTCGGAGATCTTCCGCCGTTTCACCCCGGCAAAGGTCTGACCGGTGTCCTTCACCGGTCTGACCGGTGTGCAAAGGTCTGACTGGTGACACACCGGTCTGACCGGTGTCTACGCAGAGGTGCTGCAGTGAGTCCCTCTACGTCTGTTGTTGGCCGTACACTGTTGTTGGCCGTACACTTGTGTCCACAGTTGGTGTCCTCGAAGAGACCCACAAGATATGCTTCTGCAGCCTCTTGCAGAGCAAGCACTGCATGGCTCTGGAAACGCAAATCACTCTACATGCAGTCCAAGCAAAAAGTTAAATTTCATTAGTTGAACGCTAAGTTGTTTCAGACAACAATGAAAACATCCAGTGATTAAAGCAACTGCCGGATATATGTACCTTGTGAAGCTGGGCAATCTCCATGACCAGCCTCTGGAAGGGCATCTTCCTGATGAGCAGCTCAGCGCCCTTTTGGTACTTGCGAATTTAACTGGAACATTAGAGAGGAAAAAGGATCATTTGAAGATAACATGAAATTGAATATGAAGAGGCTAAAAGGATCATTTGAAGAGATAACAGGAAATTAAATATGAAGAGGCTAAATTGGTTTTTTTAGACAACGGAATTAAATTCCGGCCTCTGCGGTAACGCACAAAGTCAAAGCCTCTACGTGACCACACAAAACCAACTTATTACATCATCTAAGAACAAAAAAGAAACATCTAGTACATGAAGAGTACTAGATCAACTAGCATCCATGGCATCGAAGAAAGAGACCCATGGACACTCTACCTCAGCGCGCCCAACGAGAAGGCAAAGTAAGTCGCCTTCCCCCGGCCAAAAAGAGGTCATTGCTCACTGTTGCAAATAAAAGGGCTCATCAGCAGTGTTAATGAGGATTAGGTCATGCGTCGCCGCGCGCATCAGATGGGGGTGCAAAGGATTTGAGAGGGGAGCGAGAATGAGCTGCAATTCATCACACGCATAAAAGTCAAAGTGCTTGCGTTATTAACAGGGATATATCATTAAAGATGTATTTGCAACCGCCCGTAATTTCACAACATCAAAACCCTAGAATAATGTACACTTGAAGAAACAAGAACCAATGCAAGGTGCCACAAACCAACTGAACTATGCATAATGTAGAGAATACAGATCAATATGATAGAATTGAAGTGGAAAGAAGAAAAAGTAAACATGATGGAGATCAAATTGAAGTGGAAAGAAGAAAGTATAAACATGAATTGGAGATGGATGGCTCCATTTACCTCGCTCTCTCGCAGATCGTGTAGGTGTGTGCTAGCAACTGCCACACTGCTTGCCAGCCGGCGTAACCTCCTTTCACTTGATTGCCTTCTTGTGTGCAATTTGCCTTAGGGGACGTACGTGAGGCACACACCGGATTTGGGTCGTTTTATGTATGATCCGACGGCTCTGATTGCGTTGTGCCGCGGATTAGTGCAGGCAAATGCAGGATTCTTATTGGCTGGGGGGCCCTGTGACGAGGATCGTTAAGGAATTAGTATAACCAGACCATCATTTACAACGTGGCTTTCCTTCCTCCTGCTGGAAGTGGGATCTTCTACAAATAGACGGTTAATTTAAGGTCAAGCTAGGCATTTGTGGAACATGAATTTTAAACAATCCAACGCTGGTGATCTACAACTAATCACAAGCAAATTTACAAACAGAGACAGATTAGTAACGTAAACTTATTTTTATATAAAACTTTAATAATCCTTACAAAAGACAATAATATGACAGCGCTGATCTTATCGAAACTAAAATTTATTCTAGACCTGGCTACTCTTAACAATACTAACATACGACAACTCTACGGATCCAAGATATATTTTTCCATCAACTCGTTCTACTGCTTCAGTTGGTCGGACATCCTTGGGACCCCTCATTTCTTGAAGCCTTTCACCTTCAGCACCGACCCTAATAGCGACCAAGTGGCTGTCCTTTCCAAACGGAAGCTCGTACTTCTCTCGATGCAGAGCAACCCAGTACCCACCATTCCCGTCTGGTCTCACATTGTCCGGATATCCTGGCAGGTCAGTAAATAGTTCAGATGTACCGGCCATAGGCCCTCGGATCCAGTACCTCATTAGCTTGCATGGTCCCGTAAGAGCAACAATGAGGTGGCTTCTATCGGCACTTATGGCAATACCGTTGGGGTATGTCACACCGGACTGGAGCACGGTGACCTTGTTAGTCCGTCGATTGTATCTCATGATGCGTCCTGTTGAGTCTCCCGACTTTGTGACCATTTGATGTTGTGCTCGAGTGTATGTCGTGCTACTATCTGTGAAGTAGACGTCGCCGGTGACCTGATCAACGTCCACACCGTTCGTGAATCGCAGCGGCACGCCACCGGCCTCAGTTGCGAGCACTGTCGCTTCCCCACCGTTCGGCCCGACGCGCATCAATCCCATGTATGCATCCGCGATGTATAGGTTGCCGGAGTTGTTGTGGAACCGAAGGCCTAGCGGCCGTCCGCAGGAGCTCTCCTTGGCGACCGCCGGGAGCTCAGACGACGACGCACCACAGCCATTCTTGATATAGCTCGGGCTGTACGCGAAAGTGGTAAACCCGACGTCCTTGCCGGCGTACTTGAGGATGCGGCCGTCAGAGATGCTGACGTAGGGCCCGCCGCCACGGCGGTCGAACGCGACACTCTCGGGGCCGATCAGCCCGTTAGGCAGGTCCAGGTGCTGGGTGTTGGTGGCGTCGATGGCCTTGGCTAGAGCGGCCGATGGCAGGAGCAGTAGCACGGCGAGCAAGGTCGCCAGAAGGGGCAGCGTCGACGTCCTCGTCCGCGCCATGTTCGCTGTTGCGTCGAGTACTATCGAGAAGCTACGACGACGATGAGTAGAGTACGGTGGTAAGGTGGTTGCGCGGCTTGGTGTTGCTGTTGTTGGCTTGGTGGACAGGGCGTGCGACGCCTCTCGTTTTATTGGGTGAGTTCTTCAGGTCTAATCTCCGAATCGGCTTCTGCAATACAGAACAGAATCGGACTCTGAGTTTTAGTTTTGTTCCCTTGGCAGCGCAAAGGGAACCGAAACGGAATCATATTGGAGTATTTCAGCGAAGGAGAACCAGTATATCGAATTCACGTACTAGCGCAGTCAATTACTGCTTCTAGTACGTCTTTCGAAAAAAAAATTACAGCTTCTAGCCAAGCGAAGAAACGAGGATGTTGGACGCACTCATACAAGGGATGCTGCTAGCTAGGGGTAGGGTTTGCGTGCATGTATTCATAGGGATGGGTGTGCGTGCGTTGTGAGTGTCTCCGATGTATTGTGTAATTCGAAAAAAAAAATCTCAGAGAATGTTGACACATGTATTCATGCATATATCAAGTATGAACTACCCTAGCAGGGCACATTCTTACTATGTCTAATTGAGGTGTAAACATAAACGTTGACAAGGCCACACTTTTTTTTAGAAATTGGATATTTAAATCCGGCCTCTACATCCGAAGATGTACACAGCCCAATAATACAGAGTTTAAAGGAACCGTCCACACAAGGGTGAAAAAGAAGTAACGGGCAAAAAGCCCTGACTAAGGTAAACGATAAAAATTGTTCCATCCTCTATTAACAATCTGAAGAGCAACGACTTCTAAATTTCTGCTCATGGCGATGAGGGTATCCTTAGCCTGCTCCTTATGCTGCAGCTGGGCCCAAAAGCGTAGCCAGTAAGCTCCCCTGAAAATAACCTGCAAAAGCGAATTAAACTTCACCTTTTTAAAAATAATATCGTTCCGGCATTTCCAAATAGCCCAGCAAATGGCAGCGACACCAACCCAGATAAGGGGCTTATAGAATTTATGTTGATTATTAAGCCACGTACCGAACATATGGCTAATAGATCTAGGCTGGGACAAATTAGTAGCATAGAAAATAATCCTCCAAATCATTTTTGCGGAAGGGCAATCTAAAAACATGTGCTGAATGGTCTCATTAGAATTACAGCAGACACATTGCTGGCTCCCTTTCCAATTTTTCTTAGCAAGGTTATCTTTTGTCAAAACGACACCCTTCCGAAGAAACCAAAGGAAAATTTTGATCTTTAGATGAATTTTCCACTTCCAGATCTTCCTATGCTGAAAAGGTGGATGAGTATTTATGTCATATAGATACAGTGACCGAACAGTGAAAACACCACTTTTTGTCAGCCTCCATTTAAATTAGTCTTTATCATCCACCAGAACAATATTAGAGACCCGAGCTACTAGGTGAAGCCAAAGGATCAGGTTGTTACCCACCAAAGACCGCTTGAAAGAAATGTTAAGGGGCCTAGAGGACAAAACCTTAGAAACCGTGACATGCTTATCCCGCGCAATATGGTATAAGGATGGGTATGTATCCTTGAGCGGCTTATCACCTATCCACGTATCATCCCAAAATCTCGTGTTGGTTCCATCTTTAATAACAAAAGAACCATTAGACAAGACCTCATCTTTAATACGCATGAGTCCTCTCCAAAAGTGAGAGTCATTGGGTTTTGATGATACTTGCGTGAGGGTTTTGGTTCTCAAGTACTTGTTCCTTAGCAAAGATTGCCGAGTCCCTTCGGTGTTCAAAAGGTTCACTAACCACTTAGCCAACAGGCATTTGTTTTGTAGCTGTAAGTTCAAAATCCCAAGGCCACCCTGATCTTTGGGGCGACACAAGATGTCCCATTTGGCAAGCCTATACTTATGTTTAATAGCAGAGCCTTGCCAAAAAAATGATCCAGGTTTTTAAGAACTCCCTTAGGAACTTCAAAGAAGGACATCATGAACATGGGTAGGCTACTTAACACTGAATTCAGCAGAACCAACCTCCCCCCATAGGATAGATATTTTGCTTTTCAACACAAGATCTTTTCTGAAAGTGTTCTTCGACTTTACTCCATTCGGAATTTAGGAGTTGTCTATGGTGCATCGGAATACCTAAATATCTGAAAGGGTACTCTCCCGAATTACAACTAAAGAGAGACGTATATGAAGCTTCCATCTCTCTGGCCGCACCATAACAGAAGACTTCACTCTTGTGTAAGTTAATCTTCAGTCCCGAAAGCTGCTCAAAAGCACATAAAAGGAGCTTAAGATTTTTAGCTTTCTCAAGGTCATGGTCTAGAAAGATTATGGTGTCGTCTGCGTATTGTAAGATAGACAAACCATTATCAACTAGATGGGGAATCACCCCTTTAATCTGCCCATCTGTTTTGGCTCTATTAATGAGCAGGGCTAGCATGTCAGCGACGATGTTAAATAAGATAGGAGACATAGGATCCCCTTGTCTGAGCCCCCGTTTCGTTTGGAAGTATGGTCCAATGTCATCATTAACTTTGATTCCCACACTCCCTCCCGAAACCATGTTTCGGATCCATCTACACCATTTAGGTGAGAAACCTTTCATGCGCAAAGTCTGCTGGAGAAATGACCACTTAATCTTATCATAGGCCTTTTCAAAGTCAATCTTAAAAATAACTCCATTAGATCTTTTGGTATGAAGCTCATGAATGGTCTCGTGTAGAATAACAACACCTTCCATGATATTCCTACCGGGCATGAAGGCGGTTGTGTTGGGCTCACCACCGTCCTTGCTACTTTATTCAGTCTGTTAGTTCCAACTTTAGTAAAAATCTTGAAACTAACGTTGAGGACACAAATCGGTCTATATTGCTGAATCTTAGTGGCATTCTCAATTTTTGGAATTAAAGTAATTATCCCAAAGTTGAGGCTAAAAAGGTCAAGACTGTCCTTATGGAAATCATGGAACATAGCCATAAGGTCATCTTTAATCACCCCCCAGAACACCTGATAGAATTCACTGGGAAGCCATCCGGTCCAGGAGACTTGTTATGCTCCATTTGGAAAACCACCTCTCTCACCTCATTTTCAGTGAAATCCGCAATGAGGATCTCATTTTCCTCATCGGATACTTGTGGAATATCATGAATCCGATCCTCCATCAAGGTGATATCCGTCCGCTTCCGGGAACCCGAACAGTTTTTTGTAATAATTCGTGATGTGGCATTTAAGACGGTCAGAACTAACAGCAACACCATTGTCATCCTCGAGCCTATAAATAAACTGCTTACGGTGTTTGCCATTGGCAACAAGGTGAAAGAACCTTGTATTAGCGTCCCCTTCCAAGTGGGTTTTGATCTTAGCTCTTTCATACCACTTAATCTCTTCCTCCCTCAAAAGCGAAACGAGCCGCTCTTTAAGATAGTGCTTTAAATAAATTTCATGATCAAAAAGCCTATCAATTTCAGCTTTTTTATCAAGATCCTGCAGTAGGGCCAAAAGAGTAGTTTTCTCCTTTTTATAGGAGCCGACCAAATTTGACGCCCAGCCTCTAAGATGCTGCCTAAGTCTACGGATCTTGGACTGCCACCTCTGTAGGGGAGAAGATCCAGAGTTTTCTGATCGCCAAATATTTGCAACCATGTCGTAAAAATCCTCCTTTAGGAGCCATCCCCTCTCAAATCGAAAGGGTCTGGATCCAGACTGGTGAGTGGAAGCACCTGTGGACACAACTAGTGGAGTATGATCTGAAATGTTCCGGTCTCTAGCTTCGACCTTGGCCAGGGGGAAATATAATTCCCACTCCGTACTATCTAAAACTCTATCTAGCTTCTCAAAAGTCGGATTATCCCCCGCACCCGCCCAAGTAAACTGGCGACCTGTCATGACAATTTCCCTAAGATCAAGGGACTCAATGACAACATTAAAAAGGGAGGGCCATTTAGTATCAAAAACTCCATAGCTTTTGTCCTCAGGTTTTCGCATAATATTAAAATCCCCGCCAACAAGAAAAGGAAGGTTCTCCTTAGAGCAGGTATTAGCGAGTTCAGCAAGAAACGCGGCCTTGTTTTGTGATTGTGCCAGTCCATAAATAGAATAAAGGACAAACTTGAAGTCAGTTGACTTGTATCTAAGGGTGAATTTAACATAAAAATCCCCCTCATCGATAGCACCGATATCAAATACACTAAGATCGACCCCAGCAAGATCCCACCTGATCTGCCATGGGGAGCCATAGCGTGCCAAAGAAAATCACGTCCAGCACATAAATTTTTGAGGACATGATCAGGAAAGGACTCACGACCAGTTTCGGAAAGAGTAATAAAATTAATCTGCTCTTCTCTAACTAGTTCAGCCAAAAATCTGTGTTTAGCCAAGTCAGCAAGACCTCTGCTATTCCAGAATACCCCTTTCATTTTATAATAATCTTTGAAGGGGTTTTTGGATTCTTGGGAAGATTGCAAGTTTTTTGTGACTTGGCTTTATTAATTTTTTTCTTTCGACTGACAGGAGAGAGATCTAGAATATGATCACTCTCTGCATCAAACAAGCTCTCGTTTAGGAAACCACCGGCATGGTTGAGAGCTTCCTGCAGTCTTTCTCCCCTTTCATCATCACTTAATAGATCATTAGCGTTAGCATTATTATTTTTGTTAGCGCAGACAACCAATCTATCTACCTCTAAGTTCTTAAGACGAGTGACACCCGAGGTATTTGTGTTGATGGCTAGCCTACCAAGGTTTGAAATAATGCGCGAATCTGAAAAGGTATAAAAAGAATTACCTTCGAGGTTCCTTTTCTTCGTCAGGCGCTCCGCCTTGAGTAGGGTATGCTCGTCAGCCCTACCCGCGTTCCTGCTACTCCGGCGTAGTGTCCTGGGGTTCCCAGTCGTAGGTGCAGGTGCCACCAATCGCCGCGGAGCAGCGCTGGTGACCAGGTCGGTCACGTCCCCAACTGGGGTTGCAGCCCCCTCGGAAGTGGCCACTGCGGTGACCCCCTTAGTAGGGATCCCGCTGCTCCGGGATGAGTCCTCCTCCGGTGAAGTAGGCGCGGGTGCCATTACCCGCAGCGGCGCTGCGCAGGTGATCAGCTCCGCAGCGGTGTCCTCTGCCTCGACTGCGGCCACCGCCTCAGTAGCAGCAGAGAGGGAGGTGTCCCTCCCAGTCGTCGTAGGCAGCCCGTCCAAAGCGGCTGCAGCCACCAGTGTGACCTCAGTGGTAGTGGAGTGGGAAGCATCCCCCTGCCGTGGGGAGAGTCGGCCCGTCCGAAGTGGTCGAGTCCGCATCTTCGGACCCTCCGTCGTTGGCAAAGGGAGGGGCAGCCCCCAGCGGAGACCCTGTCCCTCCTGATAGAATAGGGATGGGCATGCCTCCATCCTCCCCCTCAGTGGGGAGTGCCGTAGAAGCCGGGTAGAAGAGTGTTGGTGTTTCCCTGGCCGAAGAAAGGTGAGTCACACCAGTCTGCTCAAACACACTAGAGATAAAAGGGTGAGGGTTAACAGGGGGAGTCACCAAAGCATTGTACATCCTCCGCTCTTCATCAGTCAACGGGTTGTAGGCTTTCCACCCCACAGGATCCTTCTCCAGCATGACCTTAATGCTAATCTCATCCAACAGCTGCTCGCAAGCCACATCAAGTGCCTCTTGGATCAAAGTAGCCTGCCTGTGAGATTTCCCGCTCTGGGGTGCCGAGGACTGGGGGTTTGCAAACGAAGCCTACTTATGACCACCCTGTGGGTTCCGAGCGGGGTTAGCACAGTTCCCATGACCATGAATGGAAGCGCTGTAAGACTATGTTTAATGATCTGCAACATATACACAGCCGAAGACGTAAAAAAAATTATCTAAAATACCATGCATGGTCACAAATTGAGGTTTTGGCGTGTGCTTGCAAGAACGGAAGAAATTGCAGAAAAAAGCATATGTGATGGAGACACGGCCACAAATAAACGTCGCTTGCCACATTGAACACGTGGATTAGTATATCTCGCTTGTCACAGTGTACAAATATACATTATTAAAGGAAACAAACCCAAATACATGACATTGTTACTCCCGGAATGTGCAAATTTTTATAATTTTTATATATATCGAATCTGAAAAAGTTTCAAGTAAATGAACAAATAACGTGACACCAAATAAATGATGTTGATGCATGTCCACATTACTTGGGCACTACCCGAATCAAGTTGTTGCCGACCCCTTTTTTTTAAAAAAAAAAATAATGCCGGCCTCTCTTGCTTGTTCAAAGAAGCTAAGGTTGTATATAAATAGATGTCCCAGGGCCATCTCCAGCAAGCCGGCCGGCCAGCCAGAGCCCTGATCTGATCAACGACACTCTGGAGGCAACACCATCCATAGACATGGCGACCACCTGCTGCCCAATCACCCCCGCCCCACAGTCGCAGTGCAAACTCCGGCATTATAGCCCCAGCCCCTGGGGTGATTTCTTCCTCAACCATGTTACATGTACTCCATCACAGGTAAAGAGAATTATATTGTCGGTGAACATCGTTGGTCTCTAACAAATTTGAAATAAAAAAACAAAAGCGCAACATAATAAGATACCTAGCTACCGTGTTTGGCAGAAAAACATGTGTTTTATTTCTTGTATGTAGCTTACTTTACATTAGACTTCAATCTGTGAGGAATGGTACATGCAAGACAGCAGTTACTACACCTAGCTAGATACATATTTTTTTCAGTGAATTACATTTTTCTCATATAAATTAAGGTGCCGTACTTTAAGAAAATCTCAAAAAGCATATTGTGTCATTTGGTCCATATATAAACAAATCGAATTATTTCATTTTGCCCCATACTTTGGAAAGAAACATGTTTCATATGAAGTTCCTGACATCATGGAATCAATTCAATCGACTTTTGTTGAACTTTCTGATTCAAGCATTCAACGAGGTTTGAATGTCCGCATGTGCACCAAATAGCTTTTGTGCCCTAGATATTTCGTTTTTCTTCTGCTGCAGCTATTTTCAATGAAGGAGATGGCACACATAAAGGAGGAGGAGGTGAGAAAGATCATAATGGAAATCATTGCCTCCTCCAATCTGTCTCAGAAGCTGGAGCTCGTTGACACACTGCAACGGATAGGGGTGGACTACCACTACAAAAAGGAGATCAATGACTTACTTTGTTGTATCTACAATGACAAGGATAGCAGCTCTAATGATCTCTATATCACCTCATTGCGGTTCTATTTACTTAGGAAGCATGGATACACTATCTCTGCAGGTAAGACAACAAATTCAATTCTAGTACTTTTGGTGTCCGATTATTTTTTAAAAACTTTCTTGTGTTGATGCTGATGATGATGCAAATTTTTCCTTTACCATATGGTACACAATTTTGTACATGTTTTGTTAGCATGAAAAAATGCTTAAACATGTATGCAGGCGTGTTTGATAAATTTAGGGACAAACAAGGGAACATTTCAAGTGATGATGTCAGTTGCTTGTTAATGCTATATGATGCTGCACATATGAGAACTCATGGGGAGAAGATACTTGATGACATAATCACTTGCAATAAGAGCCGTCTTCAATTTTTGATGATGTCAAACTTAGATCCGGAGCTGGCAGAGGAAGTGCGATGCACTTTGGAGACACCTCGGTTCAGGCGGGTTGGGAGAGTGGAGGCAAGGCGCTACATCTCGGTATACGAAAAGAAGGCTGTACAACAAAAGACACTACTAGATTTTGCAAAGCTGGATTACAACATCTTGCAAGCTACCTACTGTGATGAGTTGAAAGAACTTACAATGTAAGGGAGACACATCCATAATAATAACTTGGCACCAACTTGATGGAATTGCTTATAATTAGTCTATTCACCGTGTTAAACTACTAATAATAGACATTTAATCATTACTAATTCATAGATGGTGGAAGGATCTCCAATCACGCGCCGACCTCGGCTTCGCAAGAGACGGAATGGTGGAGCTGCATTTTTGGATGCTCGGAGGACTTTATGAACCCTACTACTCATATGCACGGATAATGCCGACAAAATTCATCATATTAGCGTGAGCCCGGTCGGTGGGGACCCAGGGGTACCCATGTCTCACAAGCCCCCGAGCGAGGTGTAGGCGCAGCGACCTTAGAAAGGTCATGACGAAGTCGTAGAGCTATCGACAGGTCGAATAGCGTGCATGTCGGTCCAAAAGACAAGAACAAATCAGCTTAGCAGCTGACCTGTTTTGTAGCCTTGCCGAACGAAGAGAGGTCGAGTAATGACCTATAGGAAGCGGGCTTCCAATAGATCGAAACGACAATGAAAATATTCAGAGGGCATCGAAGATGCACTCACAGAGTAGTATCCGAGCATCGTGGCGGGCAGGATGGCCGGTATGATGGTCAAAAAAAAAGAGAATAGAAGAAAAAGTAGGTCGAGTAGCGACGTGATGAGAAACGAGTTTCCTAGCAGGTCGATACGACGAGGAAAACAAGAGGGCGTCGAAGACGCACTCGTAGAGCAGTCCCCGAGCATTGAAGCAGGCAGCATGGTTGGTTATGGTCCAAAAAGAGAAGAAAACTTGAGTTATGGTCTTAATCGAACGAAGTGTAGAGACACCCAAATCTCCAAGCATGGCTGCAAGGAGTCTGGCAGGGCCGACCTCAAGGAGGCCTTGTAGGCGTGCCGACCTCGGAGAGGTCTCAAATTAGCAATGTCCAGTATCCGAGGATACACAGTAGGATCTTGAAAGATTGCATGAAGAGGTCGTTGATGATGTCGTAACTGAAGTTCCGATGTCTAGGGTTGGTCGAGGATGAAGCCATAAATCTGTTGATCTTGAATGTATGGAGTGTAGTGACATCCTGATATCCTACATAGCTGAAGAGTCTGGTAGAGCCACTCTAGACATGCCGACCTTAGGAGGTCTCAAATCAGAAGCGCCCAAGCACTTGGAGGTACTTGGCAGGGCCATAAGGCGCGCACCCCACAGGGAGGCCTTCACTCCCGACGTAAAAATCCTGGGGCGGTCTTTCGAGCTGGCGAAAGTGACGATGAAGCAGTACCAAGGTCTAGCGACCTGACGATGACGACGAGAACACCGGGAGGTCTAACGACTTGACGAGGGTGACAATGGAGCCAGAGGAAGGTCTGGCGACCTGAGGAGGACAACGACGATGCTGGAGGGAGGTCAAGCGACCTGATGAAGATGACGACGGAGTGGAGGAAGGTCGAGCGATGTAAAGCCGACGACGATGGAGCTGAAGGGAGGTCTAGCGACCTGACGCAGGACGACGACGACCTGATGAAGACGACGTCGGAGCCGGAGGAAGGTCTAACGACCTGAAGACGATGATTACGAAGACGTCGAGAGGTCCGCCGACCTCAATCTGATGACGACGGAGCCACCCAAGGTAGGTTCGCCAACGGCGATGTCGGAGTTGGAGAGAGGTCTAGTGACCTGGCGCCGACGACGATGGAGACGCCACGAAGGTCTAGCAACCTAACGACGGCGACGACGGAGCAAAGAGCTGGACCTGTAAAATAAAACAAACGCCAGGTCGGTGTATCAATCCGTCGAATATAAATATGATGAAAACATAGCATGAGCTAAGTATGCTGAAGTTGTGTGATGTTTGCTGGAGCAGAGCATTCTTGTGCTATGTCTTGTTTTTTAAAAAGGGCATTCCACTTATCGTGCCAAACACGCATTATGCGGACTCGAAAGCTCTGAAGCTGCAAAGTGTTTCACTCCTCTACAATGCTCAGCAGGGAGACTTAGATGTAGCCGACGCACGGGGAGGGGCCTAGGACCTAGGTTTTGCAACCACACAACATCATCAAATACTCATAACGAGAGTCAAGCAGTTAAAGGAAGAACACACATAGGAGAAGTAGGACCCCACACTTTTGGCGACCCTTAGATTGCCATGGTCAAGCCTCCGAGCATGTCGAGGGGGAGGGGAACATAGCACAAGATAAAAAATTGGGTCCCTCAGGTCTGGCGACCTACATGTTGGCATGGCCAAGCCCCCGAGCATGTCGAGGGGAGGGATCGGAAGAGCAGAGAAGCATGTAGAGTATGTTTACAAAATAAATTGAAATCGTAAAATATTTAATTGAAACTGGCACTTAGCTTGTGTGTAGCCGAGAAGATCATCGTGGCCGAGGTCGACACGTTGTCGTCGGATGTTGTCCATCTAGTTGTCGTGCTTGCAGTAGGCCACGCATGCATGGGCTCTCAGCTCTAACACACACTGCAAGACAGCTCCATGTTGGTCCAATGCACAATGACGCAGCCATGCATGCACCATTGTAATGATGACTTCCTGAACGTATTGAAGATTGGTTTTTTTACCGCACGGAACGGATAGTACTCCAGGCCACCAACTCTGAACTTCACGTGTATGTGATAGACTTTTCTATAACTGACGTGACGGACATGGAGTCCACGTTGTGCAGATCGATTCCCATGCGTGGAGGTCGGCCGGAACCAGAGCAACACGATTTGACGTCACCGGATTGCATCTTGAGCTAGCGCCATGTCTGGAGACCGGCGTGAAGAAACTCGTCGCCATGCTATTGTCGACCTTGCGAGGTGACCGCGGGTGGGTGGCTGTTTGCGGAAAAAAAAATATCTGGGGCATCATCTGCACAATGTAGACGTCGACCTCGCGATTAGATCGGAGGGTAGCAGCGAGCAGGTCGCTGTGGAGATATCCTTCATGTCATCGCCGAAGAAGATCGCCGGAGCGAACTACCATCACGCTACATGAAGAACTCGCGATCACCCCTACCTGGCGCGCCAACTATCAGATGGTGAGATTTGAACAGCACACGGGGGTGTTAATCCCTGTGGTTTAGTTGTTCGGTGGGGAGATCGGGAGCTAAGAACGCGATGGTTATGCTAGTGTAGCACACGGAAATTACGACGAGGCACAAGGACAAGACGATTTTATACTGGTTCGGGCCTCCGGAGAGTAAAACCCTACGTCCAGTTCTTCATTGTATTGCTGGTGTGGCGAGATTACATGGCGACCTGTCGATGGTCTGCTGGTTGCAGGTGTCGATGTGTTGGCTTGTCCCTGGGAGGACACCCTTGCCCGCCTTATATTGAGCGACGGACAAGGTCGGTGGACCGGAGTCCAGGTCAGTTACAACTGGAAAACCTAAGTATAGTTGATTACAACTCCTGCCATATCCCATCGATCTGCTTTGGGTGAAGTCCACTGAGGTCTTGTATTTGTACGCCAAGTCTTGAGGTCGTGATGGATTAGGTTGTCTGGGGAATCTTCTGGAAGGTCTTCAGGAGGTCGTGTGGGCCGCCAACTAGGTCGGTTGGGCCCACTGACAGGTCGGCGGGTCTTCTGGTAGGCCGGACCTACTTGTCAGGGACGGCCGTGAGCCTGGTCGGTGGGGACCCAGGGGTACCCATGTCTCACAAGCCCCCGAGTAAGGTGTATGCGCAGCGACCTTAGAAAGGTCATGACGAAGTCGTAGAGCTATCGACAAGTCAAAAAGCATGCATGTCGGTCCAAAAGAAAAGAACAAATCAACTTTGCTGCCAACCTGTTTGTAGTTTTTGCCAAACGAAGGGAGGTCGAGTGACGACCTATAGAAAGCAAACTTCCAATAGATCGAAACGATGATGAAAAAATTCAGAGGGCATCAAAGATGCACTCGTGAGTAGTATCCGAGCATCGCGGCGGGCAGGATGACCGGTATGATGGTCCAAAAAAGAAGAAAAAAAGTAGGTCGAGTAACGACGTGATGAGAAACAGGTTTCCCAGCAGGTCGGTACGACGATGAAAACAAGAGGGCGTCGATGTACTCGTAGAGTAGTCCCCGAGCATTGAAGCAGGCAGCATGACTCGAAGAGGTCTCAAATCAACAATGCCCAGTATCCGAGGATACCCAAGAAGGTCTTGAAAGGTGCATCGAGTGAAGAAGTTGTCGATTACGTCGTAGCTGAAATTGTGATGTCCGGAACTGTTGCTGACGAAGCCATGAAAGTATGTCAATCTTGAACATATGGAGTGTAGAGACATCCAGATATCTTGCATAGCTGCAAGAGTCTGGCAGAGCTACCCGAGGCATGCCGACCTTGGGAAGGTCTCAAGACAGAAGTTCCCAAGCACCCAGAAGTACTTCACAGGGCCAATTAGGGGCGCACTCCACAGGGAGGCCTTCATTCCCGACGTAAAATCCTGGGGGTGGTCTTCCGAGCTGGCGAAGGCAACGACGGAGCCGGAGGAGGGTCTGGCGACCTGACGAAGACGACGACGAAGCCGGAGGAAGGTCTAGCGACCTGAAACCAATTACTATGGAGCTGAAGAGAAGTCTGACAACCTGACGAAGACGACGACGGAGCCGGAGGAAGGTCTAGCGACTTGGCGAAGATGACGACGAAGCCGGAGGAAGGTCTAGCTACCTAGCAAGACGACGACCGAGCCGGAGGGAGGTCTAATGACCTGACGAGAGCGACGATGACTAAGACACAAGGAGGTCTAGCGACCTGACGGAGACGACGATGAAAACACCGGGAGGTCTAACGACCTGATGAAGACGACGACGGAGTCGGAGAAAGGTCTGGGCGACCTGACGAAGACGCCGAATCAAAGAGCTGGTCCTGTAAAATAAAATAAACACCACATCGGTGTATCAATTTGTCGAATATAAATATGATGAAGATCTAGTATGAGCTATGATATGTAGATGTTGATTGTTGAATAATGTTAGCCGGAGCTGAACATTATTATGCTATGTCTTGTTTTTAAAAAGGGCATTCCACTTATCGTGCCAAACACGCATTATGCGGATCGAAAGCTCTGAAGCTGCAAAGTGTTTCACCCCTCTACAATGCTCAGCAGGGAGGCTTAGATGTAGCCGACGCACGGGGAGGGGCCTAGGACCCAGATTTTGCAACCACATAACATTATCGAATACTCATAACGAGAGTCAAGCAGTTAAAGGAAGAACACATATGAGAAATAGGACCCCATAGGTTTGGCAACCCTCAGATTGGCAAGGCCAAGCCCCCGATCATGTCGAGGGGGGAGGGGAACATAGCACAAGATAAAAAAATTGAACCCTCAGGTCTGGCGACCTACGTGTTGGCAAGACCAAACCCCCGAGCGTGTCGAGGGCAGACAAAACATGTAGAGCAAGTCGGCGATGGGAATTGAAATCATAAATATTTAATTAAAAACTAGCACTTAGCTTGTCCGTGTAGCCGAGGTCGGAACGTAGTTGTGGTCCGCGCAAACTAAAGCAGGTCGGCGGTGCGAGCCAGAGCTGCACCGAACTGGGGCATCGAGTCCATGAGGTCGGTGACGGTAGTGGGCTGATGCAGCAGGTCACGGCATGAATGACCATACGCACGTATCTCGTAAAAAAGAAGTCCGATGAGAAGAAAGGATAAACTCGAGATTGGATTGGAAATAGATTGAAAAAAGAAAAAAATAGAAGGGCATATTCCCTGTCATCGTGAACGTCCTAGAGATAAATTTGGCCTTCAGCACATGCACGTGGTGAACTCGTACGACACGAGCGAAGCCTCCGCCGACCTTGATCGTGTATCTTTGTAGATGTATTTTTCTTTGCTGCATGGAAACATATTCCGTGCGCACGCCTTCGGCTACCAATGCGCCTCTCGCAGGTGGAGGTTGATGATGTCGCGCATGACGTCGGGTGGGTGGGTGCGAAAATTTTTTGGCGCGCCATCCGTGGAACGAAAACGTCGACCTCGCGATTAGATTGGAGGGTGGCAGCGAGCAGGTCATTGCGGAGATATCCTTCGCCGCCGAAAATCCTTAGTGCTGTTGCGGAAGAGGTCGCCGGAGCGAGCTGCCGTACGCTGCACGAAGAGCTCGCGGCCCCCACTACCTGGCGCGCCAACTGTCAGATGGTGAGATCTGGACAGCCTACGTGGGTATTAATCCCTGTGGTTTAGTTGTTCGGCGGGGAGATCGAGAGCTAAGAACGTGATGGTTATGCTAGTGTAGCACACGGAAATTACGACGAGACACAAGGACAAGGCGATTTTATACAGGTTCGGGCCTCCGGAGAGTAAAACCCTACGTCCAGTTCTTCGGTCTGTATTGTTGGTGTGACGAGATTAAATGGAGACATGTCGATGGTCTGCTAGTTACATGTGTTGGCCTGTCCCCGGGAGGACGCCCTTGCCCGCCTTATATAGGGCGACAGACAAGGTCGGTGGACTGGAGTCCAGGTCGGTTACAACAGGGAAACCTATCTCTAGTCTGTTTACATCATGGAAGGCTTATCCGAGCTGCCTTAATCCGTCTGGAGTGTCTTGTCTTGTACGCCAAGTCTTGAGGTCGTGTTGGATTAGGTCATCTGGGGAATCTTCTAAAAGGTCTTCAGGAGGTCGCGTGGACTGCCAACTAGGTCAGTTGGGCCCACAGACAGGTCGGCAGGTCTTCTAGCAGGCCGGACCCACTTGTCGGGGACGGCCGTGAGCCTAGTCAGTGGGGACCCAGGGGTACCCATGTCTTACACTAACCCTAGATCTAATAATGCCATTTGGTGTAATAATGCTTGTGTTGGTATTGCTTACCTTCATGATGAGCTTTATTTATTATCATTGTGTGAAAAGGTTAATTTTGTGTGCAATGTGAATGTTGCAAATGATTCTGGGTCAGAGAATGTAGAAAAGAAAAGAAAGAGAACTCATGATACGTCGTCGAAATTATGTCATTATCGTTTAGGCCATATTTCGACGGGGAGAATAGAGAGCCTCGTTAAAAATGAAATTCTTCCTCCATTAGAGTGCTCTGACTCAGAGCAATGTGTTGATTGCGGTAAAGGAAAGTATGTAAAGCAAATTAAAAAATGCGCAAAATGAAGCACAAGAACTATAAGGTAATCCGCACTGATATTTGTGGACCGTTTATTGTGAAAAGCGTGGATGACTATATGACTCGTTCATAACATTCACAAATGATTACTCCCGTTATGGCTATATTTATCCAATTAAAGAAAGATCTAAAGTGCTCGATAAATTTAATATATTCAAAGCTGAAGTTGAAAATCAACTCGATAATAGAATTAAAATAGTGAGATCTGACAGTCGGTGGGGGGAGTACTATGGTCGGTACACCCGATTTGGCCAAGTTCTTGGACCTTTTGCAAAGTTTTTACATGAAATTTGGCATAGTAGCCCAGTATTCGATGCCGAACGAGCCTCAACAAAATGTAGTAGCTGAAAGACGTAACTGTACACTGATGTATATGGTGCACAGCATGATGAGTTACTACAACTTGCCATTGGGTTTGTAGATGGAGGCGTTAAAAACCGCTATTCACATTCTTAATAGAGTACCAAGCAAGTCGGTACCCAAAACACGGTACGAGCTATGGACGGGAAGAGTACCCTCTCTACACCACTTGCGTGTGTGGGGGAGCCTGGCTGAGGCTAAAGTGTTTAACCCAAACATTGCAAAGTTAGATTACAATACAGTTAGTTGTTTCTTCATTATATATCTAAAAAGTCAAAATGTTTTCGTTTCTACTATCCAGACAGATATACAAAGTTTGTAGAAATGAGACACGCTGTTTTCTTAGAGGATGGAATGATGAGGGGGAGCTAGGTAGTTCAGAAAATTGATCTCGAGGAGAAGCGGGTGTGTGCACCCAATCCGATGATTCAGGAGCCATGCATATTTCTCACTACTTGTTGTACTTGCACTAGCAGTCCCTAAGGTTGTGGTGCAAGCACCTGTTGCAACTCCACCCGTGGTAATAATGAGTGAAGATCTGGAACCTATCCTTTAGGAACTGATTGAATCCACGTTGCACACGAGGAAGAGATGCAGCAGCCACCTGTCGATAATGTGCCAACAAATGTTGAGGCATAGAATGTGCCGACAGAAGAGGCCCCTCGGAGGTCTCAAAGAGTTAAAAGATCAGCTATTCCTGATGATTATAAAGTTTATAATATAGAATTAGCTCATATGGATGGTGATCCCGCTTCATATGAAGAGGCCATGAGAAGTGCTCACTCATCGAAATGGTTGGAGGCCATGGAAGATGAGATGAAATCGATGAGTTCCAACGATGTTTGGGACTTGGTAGAAATTCCCAAAGGATCCAAAACAGTAGGCTATAAATGGGTCTGCAAGATTAAACGTGACTTTAGAGGGAATATAGAAAAGTATAAGGCACGACTTGTGGCAAAAGGCTATACACAGATAGAAGGAGTAGATTAAAACGAGACATTTTCTCCAGTCTCATGTAAAGATTCCTTCAGAATAATAATGGCTTTAGTGGCACATTTTGACTTAGAGTTACATTAGATGGATGTAAAGACGACATTTCTAAATGGTGACTAGGAAGAAAACGTTACATGAAACAACTGAAAGGTTTTGTTGTAAAAGGAAAAGAACATATGGGATGTAGCCTCAAGAAATCCATTTATGGATTAAAGAAAGCGTCCAGATAGTGGAATCTGAAGTTTGATGATACAATTAAAAAAATTTGGGTTTGAACTGAATATTGAGGACAACTGTGTTTATGCAAAGTTTAAAAATGGGAAATATGTTTTCCTAATCTTGTATTGGAAGATATTTTTCTTGTTAGCAATTATGTCAGTCTACTACGAGAAACAAAGAAGTTTTTGTCCTCAAATTTTTATATGAAAGATCTTGGTAAAGCCTCGTATGTTTTAGGCATAGAAATTCACTGAGATAGAAAGAATGAGGTTTTAGGATTATCGCAAAAGGCATATTTGGAAAAGATTCTAAAGAAGTACAATATGCTTACAAGTAAAGCAACACCTGCTCCTATAGTAAAGGACGATAGTTTTGGAGAATTTCAGTGTCCCAAGAATCAATATGAGCTCGATCAAATGAAAGCGGTACCCTATGCTTCAGCTGTTGGAAGCTTACAATATGCACAAGTGTGCACTCGCCCTAATTTAGCATTTATCACCGGAGTACTTGGTAGATATCAAGATAACCTAGGCATATAGCACTGGAAGATGGTAAAGAAAGCATTGTGTTATGCGCACGGCACAAAGCAGTTCATGCTCCCTCTCCTTCATGTCGGCACAAAAGAAGGTTGCTTGTAAAAACACGACTGACAGAGCTGCGGCGGCTCTTTGCTGGACCAAAGCATGGCGCATGTGGCTCCCCCATCCTCTCTCCCTCTGGCCTGTGCTTGTAACTTCTAAGCCGGCTACTGAGCAAGTAGGTGGGAGAGAAGTGAGAGGAGTGGGTGGCTAGTGCCCCCCCATGGTGACACACACACAATGCTTATATAACCCTAGTTGCGAGAGACTCAGGCCTAAACTAAGGATTAGGTAGCACTGCCCCCGATGGAGTGCGTAATGGAGTGATCACTACATCGCGCGAGAAAAATGGAGGTCCCCCCCACCCCGACATGAATGAGCACAAAAGTGAGAGGCGTTCTACATTGAGCTTGAAAAAGTTATATCGTTAAGCAATGAAATGCACTAGTGTCATAATATTCATTAGTTAACAAGGTAGTGTTTTTCGGACAGCAAAACCTTCATTTGCATAACTGGCCAGATATGGAAAAACTGACACATCTAAAATAGATGAGCATTTTTCACAACAAACTGAATAGTGAATTCATGCTTCATTTCTCAAGCAAATATCAAAAAAGCATGTATCCTTGAATAAAAATCGGCAGCGTAATTATGATTCAATTGAACCTAAATGCCAAAACTGTTTATTACTGCAGAAACTGCAATTTGTGAATCCAAGATGGCACTAAAACAAGGGAATAGAAACAAATTGCAAAAAGGCCATTCTAAGAGGATCGGCATTCTACATTGAGCTTGAAGAAAGTTATATTATTAAGGAATGAATTGCATTTGTATCATTCATTAGTTAAAGTTCAGGCAGCAATTCTAAGTTTAGAAAATTGATTATATTGCAATTTTATATCACTAAGGAAAACTGACACACCTAAATGCTATGTACACAGGAAAATCAACTACTAGAAGAGCATTTCTCACAAGAAACTGAACAGAGGATTCATGCTTCATTTAGGAAGCAAAATCTCAAGCACTCCCTAAATTAATTTGATAGCCAAGTTATGATTCAATTGAGAGCACATAATCTCAGTTGAGCTAGAGATGTCGTAAATGTTGAAACTGCCTATCACTGCAGAATCTGCAATCTGGGGGGAGAAACACCAAACAAATCCAGGAGAACCCACTCAATTTTGACACCATTTAGGGGGGAAAGCTAATCGATCAACCAATCCATCAAGAAACTAGGTTTTCGCAACAAAGATTCTGGGGACACGATGTCAATTGGACGACGTACGAACCAGAAATTCAAGAAATGCAGTTTCCCATAATTCACAACAACACAAAGAACTATTAATCAGACCGATTTTCGGCTAATTTGCAGACATTCATAACCGCATATACAAAACCTAACAAAGATTGTACATCTCGATTTACCCCTAATTTGCAACTCCCCCACCCTAAACACTGACCAAAATCGAAACCCAGTACGAAATCCCCTGCTTCTTTGTGTAGAAATGCACCCAACACATTTTTCACCGGAATCGTCTGCATAGAAATGGCAAGATGAACTGGACTAACCTCCTTGAGTTTTTGTCGCCGAAATCCTGAAGCCCCTCCACGCACGCTCCTTGGATTCATTGCATTGTGGAGTCGCTGTCGCCGCCCCACCTCGCGGTTCACCTCCCGCCACCGGATCCTGAAGCCGACAACCTCGCCGTTCACCTCCCGCCACCGAGATCGTGAAGCCACCCACCTCGTGGTTCGCATTCACCTCCGAGATCCTGAAGCCGCCCGCCTCGCGGTTCGACTCCGCCGCCGGGATCCTGAAGGCGCCCCAACTCGCGGTTCGCCTCCCGCCGCCGGGATCCTCGAGCCGCTCCTGTCAAACAAGCGAACAAAACAAATCATCATGCCCCCATGTGTTCTGCGGCATGGCAGACAACGCTGTGGCTGGTAGCGTGAACTCACCTCCGTGCACGCTCCCTTGATTCGTTACCGTGCGCGGTCACCGTCGGCAGCAGGGGATCTGCAGCGGCGCCGGGGGAAGTGAAGAATCGCCTCGAAATTGCCGGAATGGGAAGAGAACCCTAGAGAAAAAAGGGATGGATGGGAATGGGATGCGAGCGGACGCATACGCGACTGGGTGTTCTGACTAGTAGGGCCCGCGCGTGAGTGAGTTGCAAGTGGGAAAGCTCGGTGGTGGTAGGCGCACGTGCACACGGGGCTATACCGTGAAGTTTGGTTACAACCGGCTGTTCACAAGTCATTGGGATATATATATATGTATAAACTTCACCAAGCAATATAACAACCCATTCACTCTTGCTACTGTATTACATTCACGTACATCTACTTTAAATCTGTATATGCTCATGTTGTGTTCCTTAGTCGCGTCCGCGTTGCCTCTACGTGGGTGGCACAGGTGATTCGCCGCCCACCGCTGCCAACCCCCTCCTTTTTTCTCCTCCACCGCCGCGTCGCCACCGAGCCCCGCGCGGCTTGCAAGGATGGTGGCGGCGGGGCATCCTCCCTCTCCTTCATGTCGGGTGGACGTGCCCGCTCGGGAGGTCTGTAGGAGCCGCTGTGGGGCGAGCGGCGATGGCACCGGAGTGGTCGGATCCGGTGGATTTGCTGCCTGGTGTTGCATCGGCAAGGTCGGTCGTTGTGGGGCCACCCTTATCGCTATCCCTAGGTCATTGTTGCCGGCCGACCACCGGATCCTATGCCCCTGGGCCTCTCCACCGCCCATTGTCATCCCCGCCAGCCTTCTCTTCTCCCCCCTCCACAGGACTCGTCGTCCTCCCCGGTAGGGGAGCTCCCTCCACGTGACTAAACCTGCCCCTCCCCCGCGTGGAGCTGGTGTGGGCAGCGGCCCCACGCGTTCTGGTGGGGGCATCAACTGTTTCTAGCTGGATGGGGCCGTTGGCCCAGTGGCGCTGCCCCGGTGGTGGCCGCAGCGGCCATGGGGCCGCGCGGGGCTGCTGGTTCGTTCAGAGCTTGGTGCACGCGGGGGCTACCACTTCGGGGCCTGGGGCGCGTGTGGGGTACTTCAGGTGGCGGTGCCGGCCACCAGGGACTGCTGGGTTCCGGTCGGACGCCAAAGGCGTTGCTTTTTGTGGTTTGGTCGCTGTCCTGGCCGGCCGCGAAGTGCGTGGTGTCGTTGTGGTCTTCTCACACTCATGAAGGTGATTGGTTGACGGCTCTGGTGGTGCGTGCCTTGAGGGATTCTTGGGGGTGCTGATGAAAGACATTTGTTCACGGGCTGATGACAGTGACGCTCTCGGGCGCCCCTTACCTTCTTGAAGGTGTCATCCACTCCCCTTCTCTTCTCCCAAGGTTGTGATCCCCGCTTGTTGCGGGGGCAGGTCGCTCTCTTCTTGCAACAAGTTGGGGCTGCTCCGAGAAAATGCTTTTGGTGATGGTGCCCCCGATGTCGTCCTCCCTGTTGGGGCACCATTAGGAACCACTCCTCATGTTACACGTGAGGTCCCTAGGTGAAAACCCTGCCCACCTTTCGACGAGCGTCGGCGACGCCTTTTTGTGTCACGTCCTCCTTGGAGGCGGCATCTATTGGGATCGAGCTTGACTTGCAGTCGTTGTGTCGCCATTTGAGGGGAGACGGCCTTGGGTGTGTGGCCCGTTGCATTGGGTTGTGGTGGTCGTCCATGGTCATGGTGGGAAGTACTGAGGGCTCAAATATAGCTGTGGTTGGCTTTGAGTCGACGTTTGTGGTATGGTGGTGTCCCCGTTGGTCGTCCTCGCCTTCGGTTGTGTAGTTGTTCATTGGTCGGTTCCTCTAGATGCGATGGTGGTCTACGGATGTTCGTTGCGTTGTGCCTGCAGATGTTTCTCATCGTTATCATCTTGGAACATGCTGCTTCTCCATCGACTTTGAGAGTCAGTGATGTGCGTGTTTTCAAGGTGCCTTTGTTGTCATGGTACTTTGGTGGCCTATTTGAGGTCCCAATCAGATTGGGGAAGTCGTCCGGAGGTGTGCAGGTTTCGTCCTCAGGTGGATGCTTAGCCACCAGTTTCTAGCGGATGCTTTGCCGTCGTGGTGTTGTGGAGACCCGGTCGACGTCCCAATCCGACCGGGGGAAGTCGTCTGGGGTTGGAGGTTTGATCCTCAGGTGGATGCTTGGCAACCATTCGACTGACGTATGCTTTGCCATCGTGGTTTCGAGGAGACCCGATCGATGTCCCAATCCGATCGGGGAAGTCGTCTTGAGGTTCTCTTGGCGGATGCTTCACCCTTATGCGGTCATGCTGGTTTGCCGGGTTTGGCGCCCTTGGTCGTCTTAGTTTGTTATCGTTATTCTCTAGGCTTGTGGCCTTTTTCGCATGTTTTGTTGATGTTGTTGCTCTGTGTTTTAGGCTTTGTATCCAAACTTCTCCTCTTCTTAATGAAAAACGTGCTATGCACGTCTTTAAAAAAGTTGTGTTACTTAGTCTCTCCTTATCGGAAAGATGAGCCCTGTTATCTTGTTATCTTTAGCTGACAGATTAAAACTTTCACTCTTGGTGTATGATTAATTATGGGACTGAATGTTTGAATCCCAAAATCTGGTGATTTTTTTCTTGCACGGTATCAATGTATCACAGCTTTGGCATAAGAAAATTGAATGGACATGAAAACAAATAAAAACAGATGATATCACTGCATTCACGTAAATATAATCGTACTTGACGAGATTCAGCAAAATAAAACAAAGGAAGGTCCTCTTCCACCAATATTAACTAATTATTTGACAGATAGTTGTAATGTTTGTCACAAACTAAATAAGGTAACAGTTCTTGACATGAACGCAGAAATTAGGAAATTATCCGGCAGGGGTTGTGGCCGGTAGCTCCATTTCTCAATATATCCAGTCATGGTCTTTCGCCACGGATCCTTGTAGCCAGCTGAACATCTTTGGGCATGATCGTCACACGCTTGGCATGGATGGCACATAGGTTGGTGTCCTCGAAGAGACCCACACGATATGCTTCTGCAGCCTCTTGCAGAGCAAGCTGCATGGCTCTGGAAACGCAAATCACTCTACATGCAGTCCAAGCAAAAAGTTAAATTTCATTAGTTGAACGCTAAGTTGTTTCAGACAACAATGAAAACATCCAGTGATTAAAGCAACTGCCGGATATATGTACCTTGTGAAGCTGGGCAATCTCCATGACCAGCCTCTGGAAGGGCATCTTCCTGATGAGCAGCTCAGCGCCCTTTTGGTACTTGCGAATTTAACTGGAACATTAGAGAGGAAAAAGGATCATTTGAAGATAACATGAAATTGAATATGAAGAGGCTAAAAGGATCATTTGAAGAGATAACAGGAAATTAAATATGAAGAGGCTAAATTGGTTTTTTTAGACAACGGTGTAGCGAACATGGCCTCACATGCCATTAGTTCGTAGTTTGATTTTGGTGATTCATGACAACATGATCATTGGGACTAACCATATTGTTTGAGCATGTCTTTGTAGACATTTCTAGGTCCCAAGGATGCAAGGAAACCCCATGCAAAAATGCCAAAACAAAGGGTCAAAACCGAGCAAGAAATGGAAAAGCAAAGACACCGTCGGATGAACCGACGGTCCCTCATTTACAAGCGTCGGTGCAATCGTCGGACGAGTTGGTACACAGGGTAAAACCCTAGGTACCGTCGGATGAACCGACGGTCCATTTTTTACATGCGTCGGACGAGTTGCAGAGGAAGAGCAAGGAAGGCCTTCAGCACCGGATGATCCGACGGTCTAAGTGGGGACCCCGTCGGTCTATCCGACGCTCAGTTTGAATCAAGACAGAGACGCGCCAAGACGAAGCCTTCAGCACCGGATGATCCGACGCCTTGGTCAAGGCATAGCGTCGGTCTATCCGACGGTCTGTTAGAAGCTAACGATGCGACTTGGACGCGAGGCCTTCAAGACGGGATGATCCGACGTAGCGTCGGAGCAAAGCGTCGGAGCCGCTTGTGTCGAGAGAACCTCAACGGCTACGTGACGTGGGAGGGGCACCGGATGAACCGACGCCCTGGAAAAGCATAGCGTCGGATCATCCGACGGTACCTTTTTCAGTGGACGTTAGCCAACGGCTAGTTTGATGCCTTGGGCTATTTATACCCCCTCCACTCACTCATTTGAGGTTGCTGGATTGTGTGGAAGTGCAGAGGAGTTCAAGACACATTCAAGATCATATCCAATCCATCCAAGTGCTTAATTGCTCATCCTTAGACTAGTGCATGCTTTGTGTGTGTGCTTAGTGCTAGGCTTAGCTTAGAGCTGAGTGAGTGCAAGGTTGTGCCAACCTTGTGAGGTGATTCTTGAGTGAATCCGGTTGTACAAGGTTCGCCGGAAGCCTTGGGGCCTAAGTGGCTCACCGGCAATCGTCATCGACCCTCCGGCTTGGTGTGGAGCGGCGAGGACACTTTGTGCGGGGGACGTGGAGACCCCCTTCCTTGGTGGAGAAGCTCCTTAGTGGAGGCGGCATCAAGGTGACCAAGGGAGCTTGACAAGTGCCTAAGTGGCTAGCCTTTGTGGCAAGTCAAGTTGGTGCTCTTGGGAGAGACTTGGTGACCGGGAAGCAATACTCTTGAGTGAGTGCTTCAACAACGTGGACTAGGGGTGGCTTAGTGCCTACCGATACCACGGGATAAATCACGTGTCAAGAGTTTGCTTCCTCTCATCCCCTTTACGTTTCCGCATTTACTCTATTGCAATCTTTGCTTGCCTCTACATTCCTAGAGTAGTATCATGCTAGGATTGGCTATAGGTTGCAAACCTTCTTTTGGGATGGGAGTTTTACACTAGAACAACCGTAGTTGCACATATAGATAGTATGTTCTAGTTTACCTTTGAGAAAAAGTAGTGAAGCCATAGGCTAAGTTTTTAAGTTGCCTAATTCACCCCCTCCCCCTCTTAGGCTAACGGGCATCCGATTCCTTACAAGTGGTATCAGAGCCAGGTTCTCACTTCCTTCACAAGGAAACGCCAATTCAATTGGTAAATTGTGAAAACCGGCTCATTGGAACGGTTAGGCTTCACCGCCTAGTGAGTTGCCCTATAGAGGAATGAAAGGGGTGGATACCTTAGGTTTGGCTCCACATTTTGATGGCACGGGCTATCCTCGGTGGAAGGTTCTCATGGAGGCCTATCTCCAAGCAAGGGACCTTGATGTTTGGAGAGTCACCGATGAGGGTATGAAAAATGGTACTAGGAAGGAAAAGCAATTTGATGTAATTGCTAAGAGTATCATTTTGTCCTCACTAGATGTAGGCGTTTTCAATAGAGTTTTTACTTGTGAAAATGCTCATGAGCTATGGAAAACCATCAAGGAGCAAAATGAGGGTTCAAAAGAAGTCGCTAATGAACGCTACGGTTGTCTCCTTGAGGAATTCAATAGCTTCAAGCAACTTGCTAATGAAAATGCCGAATCTATGTACTCACGCCTAAATGTGCTTGTCAATGAGATTAATGCCTTAGGTGTGAAGGACATCACGGACTTGAACATCAACCGCAAGATCCTACAAAGTCTCCGAAAAGCCCGACTACGACTTGGTGAAAGCAATCATCTACGAGAAGAAGCTCGAAGATTTGAAGCCATCGCATATCTTGAGCAAGATCATGGCACATGAGCTTCAACTAATGCCCAAGTCAAAGAAGGCGCCCCAAGAAAAGCCCCAAGAACCATCTTCTCCAACCACAAGCCATGCTCTCTCAAGCCGACAAGAGAAAATGTTGAGTAGGATGGCTACTCGTGGAAGCTCAAGCGAAGATGATGGTGATGATGGTGATAATGAAGATTCCTCAAGTGATGAAGAGGTTGAATCTATGGTGGCCGAGTACGTGAAGAAGATCTTCAAGTATGTGAAGAAAGTCAACATGTACGGCTACAACATCCACTTGAGAGAAGGGCGCCATCATCAACACATCAAGTTCACCAAGATTGAGCACAAGCCCAAAAGGAAGGTGATCAAGGAGAGAAGACCAAGGCAAGAAGCAACCTTCGCCGTCCGCGAGTGGACAAGTGGTGGATCAAGTTCTTCTAGCTCAAGCGATGAATCAAGAAAGAACTTCACCACCCGCTTCATGCAAGGACCTTCATCATCACACATGTGCCTCATGGCCAAAGGTATGGAAAGCAATGTAAGTGATGACGAATCCGACACCACCTCTCTCAATGATCTTGTTGAGCTAATCCATGAGCAAAAAGGAATGCTTGAACAACAAGCTAATGAAATTAAAGAACTCAATGCTCTCAATGATCTTAGTGACACCCTTGCTACAAATTATGAACATTTGTTGTGCAAATTCAAATTGCTTAGCAAGGAGTGTGAGGAGCTAAAATCTAAGCTTGAGAGCAATGAGACTAAAACAAGTAATTCCTTTGAGCTTAATGAAACATCTATCCCTTGTGCAATTCCAATCTCCAAGGTAGATGCTTCAACTTCTTGCATTGATTTAATTGATGAATCTTGCTCACCATCTTGCAATGAGAATGTTGTTGTAGAATCATGTGATTATCTCATAGGCAAGGAAAATGATGAGCTCAAGCAAGAAGTGAAATGGCTCCGAGAAAGGTTGGCAAACTTGATGGGCAAGGGCAAGAATGATGAAGAACAAGTGGACATCTCTCAAGACATGAAGAGCCAAGTCCAACCTTCTCAAGATAACCGTGATCACATGGTGAAGAAGCTTGAGAAGGGTGCAACCGTGACTTGCTACAAGTGTCATGAGGAAGGGCACAAGTTCTACAAATGCCCCCAATTTGTCAAGAAGATGGACAAGGGCGCAAAGAAGAAATTGAAGCCCACCATCAAGAGCTCCCTCATCTACACCAAGCCCAACCGCAAGAACAAGACCAAGAGCAACACCTACGTCATCAAGAAGAAGGCAAATGGCAAGGTGGTTGCACACAAGGTTGGGAAGATGAAGGAAGAGCGGGGTTGGAACCAACCTATTTGGGTGCCCAAGGAAGTCATCACCAACATGAAGGGGCCTCAAATGGTTTGGGTTCCAAAGGCCACTTGAAGGCCTTATCAGGGGACTTGGGAGGCTTGGCACAAAGAAGTTGCGGAAATTCATGCCTACAAGCCAAGCTTGCAAATTGGACATGTGTTGCCCAAGTTCCCCGATTGAGGTAATGGAAACTAGTACCTATCTCTTGCATCATTGTAGCTCCATTGCCTTGTTTGGGTTGCATTTGTTGCAATGTTTACATATGGTAGGTTGCTTGTGTCATGTGCTAACCCATGAGCAATCTACATGGTTTGATTAGTGTGTAGGAAAGCTACACTTGTTCTTTCATGGTGCATGCTTTCATATATATCTTTTGCATCATGAGCAAGCTATAGGGTAAGCTTCCCTTTGTTGTCATAAACAAGGTGCATACATATGGTTGGTGATTCAAACACTAAATGCACACATTTAGGGGGAGCTCATCCTATGGTTTGATTATGGGACTAACATTGTTTCAAGCTTATCTTATGTAGTCCCTTAGCGACGCGTTCCGGTGCGGTGTTTCATTCTAAGAGAATGCTATTTCACTCTCAATGTGATCTAACATCTCTAAAAGAGTGAATATAGCAATATGAGCTTCATGCTATTGAGTCATGACCTTGCGAGCTTATGTCTCTATATAAGTTCAAAGGCAATGTACTCATACATTCCTAATCCTTGTGGTACCCCAAGTGTCTTCTTGCAAGCTTCTTCCAAGTGGTGTCACCTAGTGATATCATTTCCAAGTGGCTCATCTCAATGTGGTGCCAACAAGGTAGAGAGGATCACCCCCCCGGAGGTATGCAATAATCAAAAGACTACAAGTGATATCTACAAGTGGTAATGTAACAAGAACCCATTTGTTTTATCTCTTGTCCTTTAAGCTACCTCTTCGCATGATATGCTCTAAGCTTCCTTGTTTTACAAGTTTGTTGTTGTGCACTTGTCTCTCACTACCCTTGTCTTGCAAGTGGTATTCTTTTTATGCACACACTTAGGGGGAGCTTAGTTTGTATCATGTTAGTCTCATGAGCTTGTGATCCACCTTAGTTATTCACACATGTGGTATCTTCATTGATATCATACTTTTGGATCATGGTTCATGCGGCCTTCTCCCTTGCACTTAACATCTCTCCTTTGAGCTATGGTTGCTAGATCTTGCTAGTTTCCTTGGACCCGTTTGCTTTGGACTTTTTGGAGATTTTATTCCAAAGGGGGAGAATGTGAGACCTAAGCAAGCGTGTGGCGTAAGCTTACAAGTGGGCTCAAGGATGCTTACAAGTGATTTCAAGGATTTGAGATCAAAGGGGAGAATGTGAACATAAGAGCAAAAAGGGGGAAGTTTGATCTAGGGGGAGTTTGGATGATGGTAAGCATCCAAGCAAGTGTAAGTGGTTCTAATTCTGTCAATTCTAGCAAATTTATGCTTGCTTTGGTTGTGTTGTCATAAATCACCAAAAAGGGGGAGATTGTAGCGAACATGGCCTCACATGCCATTAGTTCGTAGTTTGATTTTGGTGATTCATGACAACATGATCATTGGGACTAACCATATTGTTTGAGCATGTCTTTGTAGACATTTCTAGGTCCCAAGGATGCAAGGAAACCCCATGCAAAAATGCCAAAACAAAGGGTCAAAACCGAGCAAGAAATGGAAAAGCAAAGACACCGTCGGATGAACCGACGGTCCCTCATTTACAAGCGTCGGTGCAATCGTCGGACGAGTTGGTACACAGGGTAAAACCCTAGGTACCGTCGGATGAACCGACGGTCCATTTTTTACATGCGTCGGACGAGTTGCAGAGGAAGAGCAAGGAAGGCCTTCGACCGGATGATCCGACGGTCTAAGTGGGGACCCCGTCGGTCTATCCGACGCTCGGTTGAATCAAGACGAGAGACGCGCCAAGACGAAGCCTTCAAGACCGGATGATCCGACGCCTTGGTCAAGGCATAGCGTCGGTCTATCCGACGGTCCGTTAGAAGCTAACGATCCGACTTGGACGCGAGGCCTTCAGCACGGATGATCCGACGTAGCGTCGGAGCAAAGCGTCGGAGCGCTTGTGTCGAGAGAACCTCAACGGCTACGTGACGTGGGAGGGGCACCGGATGAACCGACGCCCGGAAAAGCATAGCGTCGGATCATCCGACGGTACCTTTTTCGGTGGACGTTAGCCAACGGCTAGTTTGATGCCTTGGGCTATTTATACCCCCTCCACTCACTCATTTGAGGTTGCTTGGATTGTGTGGAAGTGCGAGAGAGTTCAAGACACATTCAAGATCATATCCAATCCATCCAAGTGCTTAATTGCTCATCCTTAGACTAGTGCATGCTTTGTGTGTGTGCTTAGTGCTAGGCTTAGCTTAGAGGGCGAGTGAGTGCAAGGTTGTGCCAACCTTGTGAGGTGATTCTTGAGTGAATCCAGGTTGTACAAGGTTCGCCGGAAGCCTTGGGGCCTAAGTGGCTCACCGGCAATCGTCATCGACCCTCCGGCTTGGTGTGGAGCGGCGAGGACACTTTGTGCGGGGGACGTGGAGACCCCCTTCCTTGGTGGAGAAGCTCCTTAGTGGAGGCGGCATCAAGGTGACCAAGGGAGCTTGACAAGTGCCTAAGTGGCTAGCCTTTGTGGCAAGTCAAGTTGGTGCTCTTGGGAGAGACTTGGTGACCGGAAGCAATACTCTTGAGTGAGTGCTTCAACAACGTGGACTAGGGGTGGCTTAGTGCCTACCGATACCACGGGATAAATCACGTGTCAAGAGTTTGCTTCCTCTCATCCCCTTTACGTTTCCGCATTTACTCTATTGCAATCTTTGCTTGCCTCTACATTCCTAGAGTAGTATCATGCTAGGATTGGCTATAGGTTGCAAACCTTCTTTTGGGATGGGAGTTTTACACTAGAACAACCGTAGTTGCACATATAGATAGTATGTTCTAGTTTACCTTTGAGAAAAAGTAGTGAAGCCATAGGCTAAGTTTTTAAGTTGCCTAATTCACCCCCTCCCCCTCTTAGGCTAACGGGCATCCGATTCCTTACAAACGGAATTAAATTCCGGCCTCTCGCGGTAACGCACAAAGTCAAAGCCTCTACGTGACCACACAAAACCAACTTATTACATCATCTAAGAACAAAAAAGAAACATCTAGTACATGAAGAGTACTAGATCAACTAGCATCCATGGCATCGAAGAAAGAGACCCATGGACACTCTACCTCAGCGCGCCCAACGAGAAGGCAAAGTAAGTCGCCTTCCCCCGGCCAAAAAGAGGTCATTGCTCACTGTTGCAAATAAAAGGGCTCATCGGCGGTGTTAATGAGGATTAGGTCATGCGTCGCCGCGCGCATCAGATGGGGGTGCAAAGGATTTGAGAGGGGAGCGAGAATGAGCTGCAATTCATCACACGCATAAAAGTCAAAGTGCTTGCGTTATTAACAGGGATATATCATTAAAGATGTATTTGCAACCGCCCGTAATTTCACAACATCAAAACCCTAGAATAATGTACACTTGAAGAAACAAGAACCAATGCAAGGTGCCACAAACCAACTGAACTATGCATAATGTAGAGAATACAGATCAATATGATAGAATTGAAGTGGAAAGAAGAAAAAGTAAACATGATGGAGATCAAATTGAAGTGGAAAGAAGAAAGTATAAACATGAATTGGAGATGGATGGCTCCATTTACCTCGCTCTCTCGCAGATCGTGTAGGTGTGTGCTAGCAACTGCCACACTGCTTGCCAGCCGGCGTAACCTCCTTTCACTTGATTGCCTTCTTGTGTGCAATTTGCCTTAGGGGACGTACGTGAGGCACACACCGGATTTGGGTCGTTTTATGTATGATCCGACGGCTCTGATTGCGTTGTGCCGCGGATTAGTGCAGGCAAATGCAGGATTCTTATTGGCTGGGGGGCCCTGTGACGAGGATCGTTAAGGAATTAGTATAACCAGACCATCATTTACAACGTGGCTTTCCTTCCTCCTGCTGGAAGTGGGATCTTCTACAAATAGACGGTTAATTTAAGGTCAAGCTAGGCATTTGTGGAACATGAATTTTAAACAATCCAACGCTGGTGATCTACAACTAATCACAAGCAAATTTACAAACAGAGACAGATTAGTAACGTAAACTTATTTTTATATAAAACTTTAATAATCCTTACAAAAGACAATAATATGACAGCGCTGATCTTATCGAAACTAAAATTTATTCTAGACCTGGCTACTCTTAACAATACTAACATACGACAACTCTACGGATCCAAGATATATTTTTCCATCAACTCGTTCTACTGCTTCAGTTGGTCGGACATCCTTGGGACCCCTCATTTCTTGAAGCCTTTCACCTTCAGCACCGACCCTAATAGCGACCAAGTGGCTGTCCTTTCCAAACGGAAGCTCGTACTTCTCTCGATGCAGAGCAACCCAGTACCCACCATTCCCGTCTGGTCTCACATTGTCCGGATATCCTGGCAGGTCAGTAAATAGTTCAGATGTACCGGCCATAGGCCCTCGGATCCAGTACCTCATTAGCTTGCATGGTCCCGTAAGAGCAACAATGAGGTGGCTTCTATCGGCACTTATGGCAATACCGTTGGGGTATGTCACACCGGACTGGAGCACGGTGACCTTGTTAGTCCGTCGATTGTATCTCATGATGCGTCCTGTTGAGTCTCCCGACTTTGTGACCATTTGATGTTGTGCTCGAGTGTATGTCGTGCTACTATCTGTGAAGTAGACGTCGCCGGTGACCTGATCAACGTCCACACCGTTCGTGAATCGCAGCGGCACGCCACCGGCCTCAGTTGCGAGCACTGTCGCTTCCCCACCGTTCGGCCCGACGCGCATCAATCCCATGTATGCATCCGCGATGTATAGGTTGCCGGAGTTGTTGTGGAACCGAAGGCCTAGCGGCCGTCCGCAGGAGCTCTCCTTGGCGACCGCCGGGAGCTCAGACGACGACGCACCACAGCCATTCTTGATATAGCTCGGGCTGTACGCGAAAGTGGTAAACCCGACGTCCTTGCCGGCGTACTTGAGGATGCGGCCGTCAGAGATGCTGACGTAGGGCCCGCCGCCACGGCGGTCGAACGCGACACTCTCGGGGCCGATCAGCCCGTTAGGCAGGTCCAGGTGCTGGGTGTTGGTGGCGTCGATGGCCTTGGCTAGAGCGGCCGATGGCAGGAGCAGTAGCACGGCGAGCAAGGTCGCCAGAAGGGGCAGCGTCGACGTCCTCGTCCGCGCCATGTTCGCTGTTGCGTCGAGTACTATCGAGAAGCTACGACGACGATGAGTAGAGTACGGTGGTAAGGTGGTTGCGCGGCTTGGTGTTGCTGTTGTTGGCTTGGTGGACAGGGCGTGCGACGCCTCTCGTTTTATTGGGTGAGTTCTTCAGGTCTAATCTCCGAATCGGCTTCTGCAATACAGAACAGAATCGGACTCTGAGTTTTAGTTTTGTTCCCTTGGCAGCGCAAAGGGAACCGAAACGGAATCATATTGGAGTATTTCAGCGAAGGAGAACCAGTATATCGAATTCACGTACTAGCGCAGTCAATTACTGCTTCTAGTACGTCTTTCGAAAAAAAATTACAGCTTCTAGCCAAGCGAAGAAACGAGGATGTTGGACGCACTCATACAAGGGATGCTGCTAGCTAGGGGTAGGGTTTGCGTGCATGTATTCATAGGGATGGGTGTGCGTGCGTTGTGAGTGTCTCCGATGTATTGTGTAATTCGAAAAAAAAAATCTCAGAGAATGTTGACACATGTATTCATGCATATATCAAGTATGAACTACCCTAGCAGGGCACATTCTTACTATGTCTAATTGAGGTGTAAACATACGCAAATACAAGAACGTTGACAAGGTCACACTTTTTTTAGAAATTGGATATTTAAATCCGGCCTCTACATCCGAAGATGTACACAGCCCAATAATACGAGTTTAAAGGAACCGTCCACACAAGGGTGAAAAAACAAGAACGGGCAAAAAGCCCCGACTAAGGTAAACGATAAAAATTGTTCCATCCTCTATTAGCAATCCGAAGAGCAACGACTTCTAAATTTCTGCTCATGGCGATGAGGGTATCCTTAGCCTCGCTCCTTATGCTTGCAGTTTGGGCCCAAAAGCGTAGCCGCAAGCTCCCCCCGAAAATAACCAAAGCAAAAGCGAATTAAACTTCACCTTTTTAAAAATAATATCGTTCCGGCATTTCCAAATAGCCCAGCAAATGGCAGCGACACCAACCCGGATAAGGGGCTTATAGAATTTATGTTGATTATTAAGCCACGTACCGAACATATGGCTAATAGATCTAGGTCCGGGACAAATTAGTAGCATAAAAAATAATCCTCCAAATCATTTTTGCGGAAGGGCAATCTAAAAACAGGTGCTGAATGGTCTCATTAGAATTACAGCAGACACATTGTTGGCTCCCTTTCCAATTTTTCTTAGCAAGGTTATCTACACCCTTCTGAAGAAACCAAAGGAAAATTTTGATCTTTAGAGGAATTTTCCACTTCCGCATCTTCCTATGCTTTGAAAAGGTGGATGAGTATTTATGTCATACGTATACGGTGACCGAACAAAGTGAAAACACCACTTTTTTCAGCCTCCATTTAAAATAGTCTTTATCATCCACCGAACAATATTAGAGACCCGAGCTACTAGGTGAAGCCAAAGGATCGAGTTGTTACCCACCAAAGACCGCCTGAAAGAAATGTTAAGGGGCCTAGAGGACAAAACCTTAGAAACCGTGACATGCTTATCCCGCGCAATATGGTATAAGGATGGGTATGTATCCTTGAGCGGCTTATCACCTATCCACGTATCATCCCAAAATCTCGTGTTGGTTCCATCTTTAATAACAAAAGAACCATTAGACAAGACCTCATCTTTAATACGCATGAGTCCTCTCCAAAAGTGAGAGTCATTGGGTTTTGATGATACTTGCGTGAGGGTTTTGGTTCTCAAGTACTTGTTCCTTAGCAAAGATTGCCAGGTCCCTTCAGTGTTCAAAAGGTTCACTAACCACTTAGCCAACAGGCATTTGTTTTGTAGCTGTAAGTTCAAAATCCCAAGGCCACCCTGATCTTTGGGGCGACACAAGATGTCCCATTTGGCAAGCCTATACTTATGTTTAATAGCAGAGCCTTGCCAAAAAAATGATCCAGGTTTTTAAGAACTCCCTTAGGAACTTCAAAGAAGGACATCATGAACATGGGTAGGCTACTTAACGCTGAATTCAGCAGAACCAACCTCCCCCCATAGGATAGATATTTTGCTTTCCAACACGAGAGCTTTTGCTGAAAGCGTTCTTCGACTTTACTCCATTCGGAATTTAGGAGTTGTCTATGGTGCATCGGAATACCTAAATATCTGAAAGGGTACTCTCCCGAATTACAACCAAAGAGAGAAGTATATGAAGCTTCCATCTCTCTGGCCGCACCATAACAGAAGACTTCACTTTTGTGGAAGTTAATCTTCAGTCCCGAGAGCTGCTCAAAATCACATAAAAGGAGCTTAAGATTTTTAGCTTTCTCAAGGTCATGGTCTAGAAAGATTATGGTGTCGTCTGCGTATTGTAAGATAGACAAACCATTATCAACTAGATGGGGAATCACCCCTCTAATCTACCCATCTGTTTTGGCTCTATTAATGAGCAGGGCTAGCATGTCAGCGACGATGTTAAATAAGATAGGAGACATAGGATCCCCTTGTCTAAGCCCCCGTTTCATTTGGAAGTATGGTCCAATGTCATCATTAACTTTGATTCCCACACTCCCTCCCGAAACCATGTTTCGGATCCATCTACACCATTTAGGTGAGAAACCTTTCATGCGCAAAGTCTGCTGGAGAAATGACCACTTAATCTTATCATAGGCCTTTTCAAAGTCAATCTTAAAAATAACTCCATTAGATCTTTTGGTATGAAGCTCATGAATGGTCTCGTGTAGAATAACAACACCTTCCATGATATTCCTACCAGGCATGAAGGCAGATTGTGATGGGCTCACCACCGTCCTTGCTACTTTATTCAGTCTGTTAGTTCCAACTTTAGTAAAAATCTTGAAACTAACGTTGAGGACACAAATCGGTCTATATTGCTGAATCTTAGTGGCATTCTCAATTTTTGGAATTAAAGTAATTATCCCAAAGTTGAGGCTAAAAAGGTCAAGACTGTCCTTATGGAAATCATGGAACATAGCCATAAGGTCATCTTTAATCACCCCCCAGAACACCTGATAGAATTCAGCTGGGAAGCCATCTGGTCCAGGAGACTTGTTATGCTCCATTTGGAAAACCGCCTCTCTCACCTCATTTTCAGTGAAATCCGCAATGGGGATCTCATTTTCCTCATCGGATACTTGTGGAATGTCATGAATCTGATCCTCCATCAAGGTGATATCCGTCTTCTCTGGGAACCCGAACAGATTTTTGTAATAATTCGTGATGTGGCATTTAAGACGGTCAGAACTAACAGCAACACCATTGTCATCCTTGAGCCTATAAATAAACTGCTTACGGTGTTTGCCATTGGCAACAAGGTGAAAGAACCTTGTATTAGCGTCCCCTTCCAAGAGGGTTTTGACCTTAGCTCTTTCATACCACTTATTCTCTTCCTCCCTCAAAAGCGAAACGAGCCGCTCTTTAAGATAGTGCTTTAAATAAATTTCATGATAAAAAAGCCTATCAATTTCAGCTTTTTTATCAAGATCCTGCAGTAGGGCCAAAAGAGTAGTTTTCTCCTTTTTATAGGAGCTGACCAAATTTGACGCACAGCCTCTAAGATGCTGCCTAAGTCTACAGATCTTGGACTGCCACCTCTGTAGGGGAGAAGATCCAGAGTTTTTTGATCGCTAAATATTTGCAACCATATCGTAAAAACCCTCCTTTAGGAGCCATCCCCTCTCAAATCGAAAGGGTCCGGATCCGGACCGGTGAGTGGAAGCACTGTGGACACAACTAGTGGAGTATGATCCGAAATGTTCCGGTCTCTAGCTTCGACCTTGGCCGGGGGAAATATAACTCCCACTCCGTACTAGCTAAAACTCTATCCAGCTTCTCAAAAGTCGGATTATCCCCCGCACCCGCCCAAGTAAACTGGCGACCTGTCATGACAATTTCCCTAAGATCAAGGGACTCAATGACAACATTAAAAAGGGAGGGCCATTTAGTATCAAAAACTCCACAGCTTTTGTCCTCAGGTTTTCGCATAATATTAAAATCCCCGCCAATAAGAAAAGGAAGGTTCTCCTTAGAGCAGGTATTAGCGAGTTCAGCAAGAAATGCGGCCTTGTTTTGTGATTGTGTCGGTCCATAAATAGAATAAAGGACAAACTTGAAGTCAGTTGACTTGTATCTAAGGGTGAATTTAACATAAAAATCCCCCTCATCGATAGCACCGATATCAAACACACTAAGATCGACCCCCAGCAAGATCCCACCTGATCTGCCATGGGGAGCCATAGCGTGCCAAAGAAAATCACGTCCAGCACATAAATTTTTGAGGACATGATCGGGGAAAGGACTCACGACCGCGTTTCGGAGAGAGCAATAAAATTAATCTGCTCTTCTCTAACTAGTTCAGCCAAAAAACTATGTTTAGCCAAGTCGAGCAAGACCTCTCGCTATTCCGAATACCCCTTTCATTTTATAATAATCTTTGAAGGGGTTTTTGGCTTCTTGGGAAGATTGCCAGCTTTTTGTGTCTTGGCTTTATTAAATTTTTTCTTTTCGTCCGACGGAGAGAGATCTAGAATATGATCACTCTCTGCATCAAACAAGCTCTCGTTTAGGAAACCACCGGCATGGTTGAGAGCTTCCTGCAGTCTTTCTCCCCTTTCATCATCACTTAATAGATCATTAGCGTTAGCATTATTATTTTTGTTAGCGCAGACAACCAATCTATCTACCTCTAAGTTCTTAAGACGAGTGACACCCGAGGTATTTGTGTTGATGGCTAGCCTACCAAGGTTTGAAATAATGCGCGAATCTGAAAAGGTATAAAAAGAATTACCTTCGAGGTTCTTTTTCTTCACCAGGCGCTCCGCCTTGAGTAGGGTATGCTCGTCAGCCCTACCCGCGTTCCTGCTGCTCCGGCGTAGTGTCCTTGGGGCATCGTTCCCAGTCATAGGTGCAGGTGCCACCAATCGCCGCGGAGCAGCGCTGGTGACCAGGTCGGCCACGTCCCCAACTGGGGCTGCGGCCCCCTCGGAAGTGGCCACTGCGGTGACCCCCTTAGTAGGGATCCCGCTGCTCCGGGATGAGTCCTCCTCCGGTGAAGTAGGCGCGGGTGCCATCACCCGCAGCCGGCGCCGCGTAGGTGATCGCCTCCGCGGCGGTGTCCTCTGCCTCGACTGCGGCCACCGCCTCAGTAGCAGCAGAGAGGGAGGTGTCCCTCCCAGTCGTCGTAGGCAGCCCGTCCAAAGCGGGCCGCAGCCACCGCAGTGACCTCAGTGGTAGTGGAGTGGGAAGCATCCCCCTGCCGTGGGGAGAGTCGGCCCGTCCGAAGTGGTCGAGTCCGCATCTTCGGACCCTCCGTCGTTGGCAAAGGGAGGGGCAGCCCCCAGCGGAGACCCTGTCCCTCCTGATAGAATAGGGATGGGCATGCCTCCATCCTCCCCCTCAGTGGGGAGTGCCGTAGAAGCCGGGTAGAAGAGTGTTGGTGTTTCCCTGGCCGAAGAAAGGTGAGTCACACCAGTCTGCTCAAACACACTAGAGATAAAAGGGTGAGGGTTAACAGGGGGAGTCACCAAAGCATTGTACATCCTCCGCTCTTCATCAGTCAACGGGTTGTAGGCTTTCCACCCCACAGGATCCTTCTCCAGCATGACCTTAATGCTAATCTCATCCAACAGCTGCTCGCAAGCCACATCAAGTGCCTCTTGGATCAAAGTAGCCTGCCTGTGAGATTTCCCGCTCTGGGGTGCCGAGGA
Organism: Cenchrus americanus; assembly: GCA_947561735.1. NCBI lineage: Eukaryota > Viridiplantae > Streptophyta > Magnoliopsida > Poales > Poaceae > Cenchrus > Cenchrus americanus. The sequence goes on from OX387242.1 coordinate 52,147,697, forward strand.
CTGGGGGTTTGCAAACGAAGCCTACTTATGACCACCCTGTGGGTTCCGAGCGGGGTTAGCACAGTTCCCATGACCATGAATGGAAGCGCTGTAAGACTATGTTTAATGATCTGCAACATATACACAGCCGAAGACGTAAAAAATTATCTAAAATACCATGCATGGTCACAAATTGAGGTTTTGGCGTGTGCTTGCAAGAACGGAAGAAATTGCAGAAAAAAGCATATGTGATGGAGACACGGCCACAAATAAACGTCGCTTGCCACATTGAACACGTGGATTAGGATATCTCGCTTGTCACAGTGTACAAATATACATTTTTAAAGGAAACGAACACAAATACATGACATTGTTACTCCCGGAATGTGCAAATTTTTATAATTTTTATATATATCGAATCTGAAAAAGTTTCAAGTAAATGAACAAATAACGTGACACCAAATAAATGATGTTGATGCATGTCCACATTACTTGGGCACTACCCGAATCAAGTTGTTGCCGACCTCTTTTTTTAAAAAAAAAATAATGCCGGCCTCTCTTGCTTGTTCAAAGAAGCTAAGGTTGTATATAAATAGATGTCCCAGGGCCATCTCCAGCAAGCCGGCCGGCCAGCCAGAGCCCTGATCTGATCAACGACACTCTGGAGGCAACACCATCCATAGACATGGCGACCACCTGCTGCCCAATCACCCCCGCCCCACAGTCGCAGTGCAAACTCCGGCATTATAGCCCCAGCCCCTGGGGTGATTTCTTCCTCAACCATGTTACATGTACTCCATCACAGGTAAAGAGAATTATATTGTCGGTGAACATCGTTGGTCTCTAACAAATTTGAAATAAAAAAACAAAAGCGCAACATAATAAGATACCTAGCTACCGTGTTTGGCAGAAAAACATGTGTTTTATTTCTTGTATGTAGCTTACTTTACATTAGACTTCAATCTGTGAGGAATGGTACATGCAAGACAGCAGTTACTACACCTAGCTAGATACATATTTTTTTCAGTGAATTACATTTTTCTCATATAAATTAAGGTGCCGTACTTTAAGAAAATCTCAAAAAGCATATTGTGTCATTTGGTCCATATATAAACAAATCGAATTATTTCATTTTGCCCCATACTTTGGAAAGAAACATGTTTCATATGAAGTTCCTGACATCATGGAATCAATTCAATCGACTTTTGTTGAACTTTCTGATTCAAGCATTCAACGAGGTTTGAATGTCCGCATGTGCACCAAATAGCTTTTGTGCCCTAGATATTTCGTTTTTCTTCTGCTGCAGCTATTTTCAATGAAGGAGATGGCACACATAAAGGAGGAGGAGGTGAGAAAGATCATAATGGAAATCATTGCCTCCTCCAATCTGTCTCAGAAGCTGGAGCTCGTTGACACACTGCAACGGATAGGGGTGGACTACCACTACAAAAAGGAGATCAATGACTTACTTTGTTGTATCTACAATGACAAGGATAGCAGCTCTAATGATCTCTATATCACCTCATTGCGGTTCTATTTACTTAGGAAGCATGGATACACTATCTCTGCAGGTAAGACAACAAATTCAATTCTAGTACTTTTGGTGTCCGATTATTTTTTAAAAACTTTCTTGTGTTGATGCTGATGATGATGCAAATTTTTCCTTTACCATATGGTACACAATTTTGTACATGTTTTGTTAGCATGAAAAAATGCTTAAACATGTATGCAGGCGTGTTTGATAAATTTAGGGACAAACAAGGGAACATTTCAAGTGATGATGTCAGTTGCTTGTTAATGCTATATGATGCTGCACATATGAGAACTCATGGGGAGAAGATACTTGATGACATAATCACTTGCAATAAGAGCCGTCTTCAATTTTTGATGATGTCAAACTTAGATCCAGAGCTGGCAGAGGAAGTGCGATGCACTTTGGAGACACCTCGGTTCAGGCGGGTTGGGAGAGTGGAGGCAAGGCGCTACATCTCGGTATACGAAAAGAAGGCTGTACAACAAAAGACACTACTAGATTTTGCAAAGCTGGATTACAACATCTTGCAAGCTACCTACTGTGATGAGTTGAAAGAACTTACAATGTAAGGGAGACACATCCATAATAATAACTTGGCACCAACTTGATGGAATTGCTTATAATTAGTCTATTCACCGTGTTAAACTACTAATAATAGACATTTAATCATTACTAATTCATAGATGGTGGAAGGATCTCCAATCACGCGCCGACCTCAGCTTCGCAAGAGACAGAATGGTGGAGCTGCATTTTTGGATGCTCGGAGGACTTTATGAACCCTACTACTCATATGCACGGATAATGCTGACAAAATTCACCCTATTAGCGTCATTGCTTGATGACCTTTATGACAATTACAGCACCACAGAGGAGAGTGATATCTTCACTGCAGCCATGGAAAGGTTCACATATATAGCTCACTTTTTTGGAATAATAACACAGGGGGTAAAAAGAATTTATATACTACTCATCAACAAAACATTTACTTTTGCTTGTACAACTACTATTGGCAGATGGGATGAACAGACCACCGAGAAGTTCCCAGCACACATGAAGGCGCTCCTCATCAACATACTTAACACTACAAATAAGATCGAGGAGGAGTTAAAACTTCAGAAAAACAGCCATGCTGAATTGGTCAAGAAACTAGTAAGTTGCTCTAAAAGATAACACTAAGGAACCATAAAAAAATAATTTAATTCGAATGTCTTGTATATCTGCCTATATATATATGTAGGTGATATGCACTGCTAAATTCTACAACACTGAGGCGAAATGGCGTGATGGATGCTATGTACCAACTAGTGTCGACGAGCACCTCCAAATATCCATACCCACCAGTGTTTGTATGCAAATAATAAACCTTGTGCTCATTTCACTGAGAGAAGGGACTGCGACTAGGGAGGATGATGTTGATTGGGTTTTCACCTTTCCGAAAATTGTCAGAGGTGTTTCTATCGTGGGGCGCGTTGGCAATGACATTGTGTCACATGAGGTATACCAAACTTCACACATATATAAGATGATGTTGTAAATTCTTTTTCATCAGTGTAGTGAAGTCTTGATTAATTAGTATATAGTTACTGCACTCACCAACAAATACTTGTTTACTAAAAGAAGTATTCCAAACTTTTTTGTCCCTTCTAAGCGGGAACAAGCTTCAGTGCATGTGGTATCCACAGTGCAAACTTGCATGAAGCAGTATGGAGTAACAGCAGAGGAAGCCAAAGAAAAGCTTAGAGTGATAATTGAACAAGCATGGATGGACATCGTCCAGGAATGCCTCGATCAGAAGCGTCCCATGGAGCTTCTCCAGAAGTCGGTCGACGTTGCACGAACAATGGATTTCTTTTACAAGCATGATGATGCGTATACCCTGCCGCTGAGAATCAAGGACACTATAACTTCGATGTATGTGAATTCCGCATGAGCTAGATAAATATATGGAACTAGGGTAAAATACACTTTACCACTGTTTGATGATGCAGGATCAAGTAGTATATATGGCTTTTGGGAATACTGCCAACCTAGCTAAGATATGGTGTAATTTACTTGGCTACCATGATTTGTAATTCAGAGTATATGTGAGGTTTTGACGGCTTATCGTATACTACTCGCAAATTAGTTTAAGTTTACAAGTAACACTACCGTCATATTGTCATTTTGCGATGGAAAAGTTCAAATTACTACCCTCAAGATAGCAAAAATTCAGATAACCCCCTAAACTATGTTTTGGTTCAACTTACCCCCTAAAGTTAGCTAGCTACTTGGTTCAACTTACCCACCATGCAATTTGTCATTTTTGTTTCTCCATACACAAGTTGAATTTTAATTTGAGATTTTGCAAGATGGTTGTGAACATTATAATCGATATTAGAAAAATATTTTATGATTTTTTCATCATTAGTTTTTATATAATTTTGTATCTCAATGATAAATTTTATTCTTAATTATTCTACCTATCAAAATATTGACAAAAATTCATGATATATTTTTTAACATTCCTTATGTTGTCTGCTATCACCTTGCAAAATTTAAACTTAAAAATCCACTTGTGCATGGAGAGATAAAAAGATAAATTGTGTTTTGGGGTAAATTTTAGGAAAAAGTCCATTTTTGACCATCCAACTTTTGCCTTAGTTTGGTTTTGGCTATCGAACTTCAAAACCAGATATCTTTGACCATCCAACTCTTAAAACCATTCACAATTGACCATCGGGTGGTTTTGATGGGTAGTTTTAACTTTTTTATTTACAATTTAGTCCTTAGAACTTGAAATGATCATTCCTTTTTGCTTGTAGCTCCGATTTAGGTGATTCTTGCGGTCACGTGTTCATAACAATGAGTTTTATCTTCTAAAATATTCTTTACACTATTTTATCACCTTTTTATATTATTCTTATGTTGTTGTGTAAAAACAACAGTATAAGAAAAGTAAAACAAACAGTTACAAAATAATATGAACACATTTTTAAAGATAAAGCTCATCGTTATTAACGTATGATTACAAGAATCACTTAAATTAGAGATACAAGGAAAAAATAGTAACCATTTTAAGATAAAAGGACTAAATTGTAAATAAAATGATTAAAAATAGTCCTTGAACCTTAAAATGATTACTATTTTTTTCTCGTATCTCCAATTTCAGTTATTCTTACGGTCATGTGTTCATAAGATTAACTTTATCATTTCAAATGTTGCTCACATTATTTTTTAACTATTTGTTTTACGTTTCTTATATTATTGTTTTTACACAACAACAGAAAAATAATATAACAAATAGTTATAAAGTTGTATAAAAACATTCTAAAATGATAAACTCACCGTTATGAACACGTGACTGCAAGGATCACCTAAATCGGAGTTACGAGAAAACAGTAATAACCATTTCAAGTTCTAATGACTAAATTGTAAATAAAAAAAGTTAAAACCACCCATCAAAACCACCCGATGGCCAATTGTGAATGGTTTTATGAGTTCGATGGTCAAAGATATCTGGTTTTGAAGTTCGATGGCCGAAACCAAACTGAGGCAAAAGTTGGATGGTCAAAAATGGACTTTTTCCTAAATTTTACCAAATGGTATAGTTTAGGGGTGAAATGAACTAAGAAATACTTTAGGGGGTTTATCCAAACTTTGGTTATACTTGAGGGTAGTAATTTGGACTTTTTCCTTTTGCGTACTGAAATGAAAATTTTAGGTTGTGAATTTTTATTGGCTCCTCTCCTGTGATATCTGTTTTGGTCCTTCATTCCATGGCCAATCATGAGGTCAATTGGGTTGGGGATTAGGCTTTAGGTCCTGACTATTAGATTGATCTCCTCACCGTTGGGCCCAACAGCCCATTGGGCCCTTAATCTCACGTCCAACCCTAACTGGTTGGCGGGCCCTGTCACATTGTGCTATATAAAGAGGGTGTGGGTCGCAGGCTCGCGTCACGAGGTTTGCCGCCAGTCCGCACACCCCACCGACAAACCCTATCCGTTCCCCAGGGTGCGCAAGAGTGACGATAAGCACCACCACCGCTGCCACTCCGTCACTGCACCGACCGTCGCTGCCATAGAGCAGATCCAGCAATGCACGTTGCTACCCTAGCGCAGACCTTCACCGACAGAACCACCGATGGCCTCAAGCCCCACCAGCTCTGGCTCGACCAGAGAAGGTCTGATCTCTCCCATTTCTCTCTCTCTATCTATCTCTATCTCAGTTCTCTCTCGGTACACTTGTTTCATGAAAACAGACACAGTTACACAGAGACTACCCAGCTAGATGTGCACCTAGTGGATCCGTGTAATCTATCAATGGTATCAGTAGCCATGCTAGGTTTTAGATCTGGTCGCGGTAGAAGAAAAGGAGAAGAAAATCAACCTCGAATCAAAAAAGGCAGAAAAGTCAAAACCCTAACCCTAACTGTCAGATGGTGAGATCTGGACAGCCCATGGGGGTGTTAATCCCTGTGGTTTAATTGTTCAGCGGGGAGATCAGGAGCTAAGAACGTGATGGTTATGCTAGTGTAGCACACGGAAATTACGACGAGACACAAGGACAAGGCGATTTTATACTGGTTCGGGCCTCCGGAGACTAAAACCCTACGTCCAGTTCTTCGGTTTGCATTGCTGGTGCGACGAGATTAAATGGAGACATGTCGATGGTCTGCTGGTTACATGTGTTGGCCTGTCCCCAGGAGGACGCCCTTGCCCGCCTTATATAGGGCGACAGACAAGGTCGGTGGACTGGAGTCCAGGCCGGTTACAACAGGGAAACATATCTCTAGTCTGTTTACATCATGGAAGACTTATCCGAGCTGCCTTAATCCGTATGGAGTGTCTTGTCTTGTACGCCAAGTCTTGAGGTCGTGTTGGATTAGGTCGTCTGGGGAATCTTCTGGAAGATCTTCAGGAGGTCGTGTCGACTGCTAACTAGGTCGGTTGGGCCCACAGACAGGTCGGCAGGTCTTCTAGCAGGCCGAACCCACTTGTCGGGGACAGTCGTGAGCCTGGTCGGTGGGGACCCACGGGTACCTATGTCTCACAAGCCCCCGAGCGAGGTGTAGGCGCAGCGACCTTAGAGAGGTCATGACGAAGTCGTAGAGCTATCGACTGGTCAAATAGAGTTCACGTTGGTCCAAAAGAAAAGAACAAATCAGCTTAGCAGCCGACCTGTTTTGTAGCCTTGCCGAACGAAGAGAGGTCGAGTAACGACCTATAGGAAGAGGGCTTCCAATAGATCGAAACGACAATGAAAATATTCAGAGGGCATCAAAGATGCACTCACAGAGTAGTATCCGAGCATCGTGGCGGGCAGGATGGCCGTTATGATGGTCCAAAAAAGAAGAGAATAGAAGAAAAAGTAGGTCAAGTAGCAGCGTGATGAGAAACGAGTTTCCTAGCAGGCCGATACGACGAGTAAAACAAGAGGGCGTCGAAGACGCACTCGTAGAGTAGTCCCCGAGCATTGAAGCAGGCAGCATGGCTGGTTTGATGCTCCAAAAAGAGAAGAAAACTTGAGTTATGTTCTTAATCGAACGAAGTGTAGAGACACCCAGATCTCCAAGCATGGCTGCAAGGAGTCTGGCAGGGCCGACCTCAAGGAGGCCTTGTAGGCGTGCCGACCTCGGAGAGGTCTCAAATCAGCAATGTCCAGTATCCGAGGATACCCAGTAGGATCTTGAAAGGTTGCATGAAGAGGTCGTTGATGATGTCGTAACTGAAGTTGCGATGTCTGGGGTTGGTCGATGATGAAGCCATAAATCTGTTGATCTTGAATGTACAGAGTGTAGAGACATCCTGATATCCTACATAGCTGAAGAGTCTGGTAGAGCCACTCGAGACATGCCTACCTTAGGAGGTCTCAAATCAGAAGCGCCCAAGCACCCGGAGGTACTTAGCAGGGCCATAAGGCGCGCACCCCACAGGGAGGCCTTCACTCCTGACGTAAAAATCCTAGGGCAGTCTTCCGAGCTGGCGAAAGTGACGATGAAGCAGTAGGAAGGTCTAGCGACTTGATGATGACGACGAGAACACCGAGAGGTCTAACGACTTGACGAGGGCGACGACGGAGCCAGAGGAAGGTCTGGCGACCTGACGAGGACAGCGACGATGCCGGAGGGAGGTCGAGTGACCTGATGAAGATGACGACGGAGCGGAGGAAGGTCGAGCGACGTGAAGCCGACGACGATGGAGCTGAAGGGAGGTCTAGCGACCTGACGCAGGACGACGACGACCTGATGAAGACGACGTCGAAGCCGGAGGAAGGTCTAACGACCTGAAGACGATGATTACGAAGACGTCGAGAGGTCCGCCGACCTCAATCTGATGACGACGGAGCCACCCAAGGTAGGTTCGCCAACGGCGATGTCGGAGTTGGAGAGAGGTATAGCGACCTGACAACGATGACGATGGAGACGCCACGGAGGTCTAGCGACCTAACGACGGCGACGACGGAGCAAAGAGTTGGTCCTGTAAAATAAAACAAACGTCAGGTCGGTGTATCAATCTGTCGAATATAAATATGATGAAAACATAGCATGAGCTAAGTATGCTAAAGTTGTGTGATGTTTGCCGGAGCAGCGCATTCTTGTGTTATGTCTTGTTTTTAAAAAAAGGGCATTCCACTTATCGTGCCAAACACGCATTATGCGGACTCGAAAGCTCTGAAGCTGCAAAGTGTTTCACCCCTCTACAATGCTCAGCAGGGAGGCTTAGATGTAGCCGACGCACGGGGAGGGGCCTAGGACCCAGATTTTGCAACCACACAACATTATCGAATACTCATAACGAGAGTCAAGCAGTTAAAGGAAGAACACACATATGAGAAATATGACCCCATAGGTCTGGCGACCCTTCGATTGGCAAGGCCAAGCCCCCCGAGCATGTCGAGGGGGAGGGGAACATAGCACACGATTAATAAAAATTTAACCCTTAGGTCTGGCGACCTACGTGTTGGCAAGACCAAGCCCCCGAACGTGTTGAGGGGGAGGGCCCCCGAACGTGTTGAGGGGGAGGGATCGGAAGAACCGGCGATGGGAATTGAAATCATAAATATTTAATTAAAAACTAGCACTTAGCTTGTCCGTGTAGCCGAGGTCGGAACGTAGTTGTGGTCCGAGGTCGGAACGTAGTTGTGGTCCGCGCGAACTAAAGCAGGTCGGCGGTGCGAGCCAGAGCTGCACCGAACTGGGGCATTTGAGTCGATGAGGTCGGTGACGGTAGTGGGCTGATGCAGCAGGTCACGGCATGGATGACCATACGCACGTATCTCGTAAAAAAGAAGTCCGACCAGAAGAAAGGATATACTCGAGATTGGATTGGAAAGAGATTGAAAAAAAAAAGAAAAAAATAGAAGGGCATATTCCCTGTCACGTGAACGTCCTGGAGATGGATTTGGCCTTCAGCACATACACGACCGAAGCCTCCGCCGACCTTGATCGTGTATCTTTGTAGATGTATTTTTCTTTGCTGCATGGAAACAGATTACAGGCGCAAGCCTTCGGCTACCAATGCGCCTCTCGCAGGTGGAGGTGGATGATGTCGCGCATGACGTCGGGTGGGTGAACGCGAAAATTTTTTGGTGCGCCATCCGTGGAACGAAAACGTCGACCTCGTGATTAGATTGGAGGGTGGCAGCGAGCAGGTCACTGCGGAGATATCCTTCGCCGCCGAAAATCCTTAGTGTCGTCGCGGAAGAGGTCGCCGGAGCGAGCTGCCATACGCTGCACGAAGAGCTCGCGATCCCCCCTACCTGGCGCGCCAACTGTCAGATGGTGAGATCTGGACAGCCCACGGGGGTGTTAATCTCTGTGGTTTAGTTGTTCGACGGGGAGATCGGGAGCTAAGAACATGATGGTTATGCTAGTGTAGCACACGGAAATTACGACGAGACACAAGGACAAGGCGATTTTATACTGGTTCGGGCCTCCGGAGAGTAAAACCCTACGTCCAGTTCTTCGGTTTGCATTGCTGGTGTGACGAGATTAAATGGCGACATGTCGATGGTCTGCTAGTTACATGTGTTGGCCTGTCCCCGAGAGGACGCCCTTGCCCGCCTTATATAGGGCGACGGATAAGGTCGGTGAACTGGAGTCCAGGTTGGTTACAACAGGAAAACCTATCTCTAGTCTGTTTACATCATGAAAGACTTATCCAAGCTGCCTTAATCCGTCTGGAGTGTCTTGTCTTGTACGCCAAGTCTGAGGTCGTGTTGGATTAGGACGTCTGGGGAATCTTCTGGAAGGTCTTCAGGAGGTCGTGTGGACTGCCAACTAGGTCGGTTGGGCCCACAAACAGGTTGGGAGGTCTTTTAGCAGGCCGGACCCACTTGTCGGGGACGGCTGTGAGCCTGGTCAGTGGGGACCCAGGGGTACCCATGTCTCACACTAACCCTAGATCTAATACTGCCATTTAGTGTAATAATGCTTGTGTTGGTATTGTTTACCTTCATAATGAGCTTTATTTATTATCATTGTGTGAAAAGGTTAATTTTGTGTGCAATGTGAATGTTACAAATGATTCTGGGTCAGAGAATGTACAAAAGAAAAGAAAGAGAACTCATGATACGTCGTCGAAATTATGAAATTATCGTTTAGGCCATATTTCGACGGGGAGAATAGAGAGCCTCGTCAAAAATGAAATTCTTCCTCCATTAGAGTGCTCTGACTCAGAGCAATGTGTTGATTGCGGTAAAGGAAAGTATGTAAAGCAAATTAAAAAATGTGCAAAATGAAGCACAAGAACTCTACGATAATCCGCACTAATATTTGTGGACCGTTTCTTGTGAAAAGCATGGATGACTATATGACTCATTCATAACATTCACAAATGATTACTTCCGTTATGGTTATATTTATCCAATTAAAGAAAGATCTAAAGTGCTGGATAAATTTAATATATTCAAAGCTGAAGTTGAAAATCAACTCGATAATAGAATTAAAATAGTGAGATCTGACAGTCGGTGGGGGGAGTACTATGGTCGGTACACCCGATTTGGCCAAGTTCTTGGACCTTTTGCAAAGTTTTAACAAGAAATTTGGCATATTAGCCCAGTATTCGATGCTGAACGAGCCTCAACAAAATGGAGTAGCTGAAATACGTAACTGTACACTGATGTATATGGTGCACAACATGATGAGTTACTACACCTTGCCATTGGGTTTGTAGATGGAGGCGTTAAAAACCGCTATTCACATTCTCAATAGAGTACCAAGCAAGTCGGTGCGCAAAACACGGTACGAGCTATGGACAGGAAGAGTACCCTCTCTACACCACTTGCGTGGGTGGGGGAGCATGGCTGAGGCTAAAGTGTTTAACCCAAACATTGCAAAGTTAGATTACAAAACAGTAAGTTGTTTCATCATTATATATCTAAAAAGTCAAAAGGTTTTCGTTTCTACTATCCAGATAGATATACAAAGTTTGTAGAAACGAGACACGCTGTTTTCTTAGAGGATGGAATGACGAGGGGGAGCTAGGTAATTCGGAAAATTGATCTTGAGGAGAAGCGGGTGTGTGCACCCAATCCGATGATTCAGGAGCCATGCATATTTCTCACTACCTATTGTACTTGCACTAACAGTCCCTCAGGTTGTGGTGCAAGCACCTGTTGCAACTCCACCCATGGTAATAATGAGTGAAGATCTGGAACCTATCCTTTAGGAACCGATTGAATCCACGTTGCACACGAGGAAGAGATGCAGCAGCCACCTGTCGATAATGTGCCAACAAATGTTGAGGCATAGAATGTGCCGACAGAAGAGGCCCCTCGGAGGTCTCAAAGAGTTAAAAGATCAGCTATTCTTGATGATTATAAAGTTTATAATACAGAATTAGCTCATATGGATGGTGATCCCGCTTCATATGAAGAGGCCATGAGAAGTGCTCACTCATCAAAATGGTTGGTTTTAATGGAAGATGAGATGAAATTGATGAGTTCCAACGATGTTTGGGACTTGGTAGAAATTCCCAAAGGATCCAAAACAAAAGAGGGCTATAAATGGGTCCGCAAGAGTAAACGTGACTCTAGAGGGAATATAGAAAAGTATAAGGCACGACTTGTGGCAAAAGGCTATACACAGATAGAAGGAGTAGATTAAAATGAGACATTTTCTCCCGTCTCATGTAAAGATTCCTTCAGAATAATAATGGCTTTAGTGGCACATTTTGACTTAGAGTTACATTAGATGGATGTAAAGACGACATTTCTAAATGGTGACTAGGAAGAAAACGTTTACATGAAACAACTGAAAGGTTTTGTTGTAAAAGGAAAAGAACATATGGCATGTAGCCTCAAGAAATCCATTTATGGATTAAAGAAAGCATCCAGACAGTGGAATCTAAAGTTTGATGATACAATTAAAAAAAATTAGGTTTGAACCGAATATTGAGGACAACTGTGTTTATACAAAGTTTAAAAATGGGAAATATGTTTTCCTAATCTTGTATTGGATGATATTTTTCTTGCTAGCAATGATGTCAGTCTACTACGAGAAACAAAGAAGTTTTGTCCTCAAATTTTGATATGAAAGATCTTGGTAAAGCCTCGTATGTTTTAGGCATAGAAATTCACTGAGATAGAAAGAATGAGGTTTTAGGATTATCGCAAAAGGCATATTTGGAAAAGATTCTAAAGAAATACAATATGCTTACAAGTAAAGCAGCACCTGCTCCTATAGTAAAGGATGATAGTTTTGGAGAATTTCAGTGTCCCAAGAATCAATATGAGCTCGATCAAATGAAAGCGGTACCCTATGCTCCAGCTGTTGGAAGCTTACAATATGCACAAGTGTGCACTCGCCCTAATTTAGCATTTATCACCGGAGTACTTGGTAGATATCAAGATAATCCAGGCATATAGCACTGGAAGATGGTAAAGAAAGCATTGTGTTATGCGCAAGGCACAAAGCAATTCATGCTAACATATACAAGATCTGATTGCCTAGAGATAAAAGGGTATTCAGATGCAGACTATGCGGGAGATAGAGATGATAGAAAATCCGCGTCTGGTTATAGATTCACTCTCGCAGGGGGAGCTATTTCGTGGAGAAGCTCCAAACAAAAGTTAGTTGCATCATCCACGATGCATGCAGAGTTTATAACATGTCATGATACTATTGGACAGGTGATATGGTTAATGAAATTTGTACCCGACTTGAGAGTGGTAGATGTATTAATAAATCACTAAAGATGTACCACGACAATCAGCTAGTAGTATACTATGCTCACAACAACAAGTCGAGTAATGCTTCCAAACCAACTGAGGTAAAGTTTTATGTTGTGAAGGATAGAATCAGGGATAAAACCATAAGTCTCGAGCATATAGGGACAAAGGACATGGTCGCGGATCTGCACATGAAAGGCTTACCACCCAATGTGTTCAAGGAACACTTAGCGGCATGGGTTTAAGGGAAAGCCTATAACTCATGGATTACGAAGTGGCCCAAAGGAAACGAAATTTATTCCAAAATGAAGAAGCATGTTGTGGTTGTTTGAGTCTATCGGCAATTGAGCCATGACAATGAAGCATGCTCTATGTACTAATTTGTAATGGAACAAATAAAGTGAAATTGATAAAGTTAAAAGTATGTGATGAGATCAAGGGGAGAATGTTAGATTGATCTCCTTACTAGTGGGCTTGTCAGATGGTGAGATCTGGACAGCCCATGGAGGTGTTAATCCCTGTGGTTTATTTGTTCGGCGGGGAGATCGGGAGCTAAGAACGCGATGGTTATGCTAGCGTAGCACACAGAAATCACGGCGAGACACAAGGACAAGGCGATTTTATACTGGTTCAGGCCTCCGGAGAGTAAAAACCTACGTCCAGTTCTTGATTGTATTACTTCAATCGTGTCTGGATTACATGGTCGTGGTGTCGATGGTCTGCTCTGCCCAAGAGGGCGCCCTTGCCTGACTTATATTGGGGGACGGACAAGGTCGGTGGACCGGAGTCCAGGTCGGTTACAACAGAGAAACCTATCTCTAGTCAATTACAATATGGAAGACTTATCCGAGCTGCCTTAATCCGTCTGAACTGCCTTGTCTTGCATGCCAAGCTGTCTTCTCGTCTGGACAAGGTCGTCTGGAGAATCTTCTAGAAGGTCTTCAAGAGGTCGTGTGGGCCGCCAACTAGGTCCGTTGGGCCCACTAACAGGTCGGCGGTTCTTCTGGTAGGCCGGACCCACTTGTCGGGAGCCTGGTCGGTGGGGACCCAAGGGTACCCATGTCTCACAAGCCCCCGAGCGAGGTGTAGGCGCAGCGACCTTAGAAAGGCCATGACGAAGTCATAGAGCTATCGACAGGTCGAATAGCATGCACGTCGGTCCAAAAGAAAAAGGAACAAATCAGCTTGGTAGCCAACATGTTTGTAGTCTTGCCGAACGAAAGGAGGTCAAGTGATGACCTATAAGAAGCAGGCTTCCAATAGATCGAAACGACGATGAAAAAATTCAGAGTGCATCGAAGATGCACTCATAGAGTAGTATCCGAGCATCGTGGCGGGCAGGATGGCTAGTATGATGATCAAAAAAGAAAAGGAAGAGAAAGTAGGTAGAGTAACGACGTGATGGGAAACAGATTTCTCAACAGGTCGGTACGATGAGGAAAACAAGAGGGCGTCGAAGACGCACTCGTAGAGTAGTTCCCGAGCATTGAAGCAGGCATCATGGCTGGTTTGATGCTCCAAAAAGAGAAGAAAAACTAAGGCATGGTCTTGATCGAACGAAGTGTAGAGACATCCAGATCTCCTTAGCATAGTTGCAAGGAGTCTGGCAGGGCCGACGTCACGGAGGCTTTGTAGGTGTGCCGACCTCAAAGAGGCCTCAAATCAACAACGCCCATTATCTGAGGATACCCAGCAAGGTCTTGAAGGTCGTGTCGTATGAAAAAGTCGTCGATGATGTCGTAGCTGAAGTTGCGATGTCCGAGATTGGTCGATGATGAAGCCAAAAATCTATTGATTTACTTTGTATGGAGTGTAGAGACACCCAGATATCCTGCATGGCTGCAAGGAGTCTGGCAGAGCCACCCGAGGCATGCCGACCTCAGGAAGGTCTCAAGTCAAAAGCGCCCAAGCACTCGGAAGTACTTGGCAGGGCCATCAGCCGCGCACCCCACAGGGAGGCCTTCATTCCTGACATAAAATCCTTGGTGTCCATAGCAGGCTGGCAAGTCTACAAGAGCACACCGACCTCTGAAGGTCACGCATCCGGGGCGCCCAACTAGGTTGGCAGGGCCATAGGCATACCCAAGGTATTGTAAGATCTAGGTATTAAGGCACGCCGACCTCAAGGAGGTCGTTTTGGTGTCCGAATGACCAACATAGCTGCTAGCCATCTAGCGGAGCCATTGTACTAAGGTATTGGCGACCTCAGCAATAGGCACACCGACCACGGAGGCCCGACGAAATTTGTAGATGCGAAGCTTCTGATCTCCATGGTGCTGTTGATCTCTAGGCGCCCAGAAGGATCTGACAGAGCAGCGAGGCCGCCTACCGCGGAGGGTCTTCAACCAAACCTACGACCATTATGCTTAGGAAACAGAAATATAAGCTGATTGGAATAGGTCCGTTTACGTGCAGAGCCATAGCGGGTGCACCAGGACGCAGAGCCTAGTGGGTGCGAATAAAGACATCAGGTCATAGAGGGAAGTCGTAAAGTCATCGTCGAAAGGGGGGCTAAGTTAGGCGCGGAGCCATCCGATGGGGGGTCAGATTTTGTCTTGTAGCGTAGACTGTAGAGTCACGGGTCAACAGTGGTCGGAGATGCTCTTACCATCCGGAAAACGACAAACCGTCCACTGATCGAGGGGGTTACTATAGCCATGTGACTCTGCGGCGGGCTCAGGCATCATTGATGCACTAGCGACAAAGGACGTCGCGATACTGAGAAATTAATGTCATCGCCTTTAATCGTGCACATGACTGCAGGTCCCAGTATCACGTGGTGACAGTGTCATCACTTCGCCAGCTGCTCAGGGCGCGGCTTTGGCTATAAATAGCACCGTGAAACTGAAGGAGGCAAGCACCGAGCATTGTTGAGCTATGAAACTGTAGAGTAGTAATCCCACCATGCCATGGGCATGCGTTCGACCATCAGATTGTAGATTCTTGTACTTGTAGAAGCTTGGAGCTAGGAGAACTAAGCCACTGGGAGGTCTTCTGAACCGACGAAGCGACAACGAAGCCGCATGAAGGTCTAGCGACCTGACAAAGGCGACGCCGAAGCCGGAGGAAGGTCTAGCGACGTGACGCAGACGACGACGGAGCTGGGGGAAGGTCCAACGAGCTGACGAAGACGACGACGAAGTCGGAGGAGGGTCTAGCGACCTGACGAATATGACGCCACAGCCGGAGGAAGGTCGAGCGACCTGACGAACGTGACGCCACAGCCGGAGGAAGGTCGAGCGACCTGATGAGGATGACGATGGAGCCGAAGGAAGGTCTAGCGACCTGACGAAGACGACGACGGAACCGGAGGAAGGTCTAGCGACCTGACGAAGATGACAACGGAGCCGGAGGGAGGTCTTGCGACCTGACGAAGACGACAACGAAGCCGGAGGGAGGTCTGGCGACCTGACGCCAGCGACGCTAGAGCAAAGAACTAGTCTTGTAAAATAAAATAAGCACAAGGTCGGTGTATCAATCTGTCGAATATAAATACGATGAAAACTTAGCCTGAGCTAAATATATAGATGTTGGACAATGCTAGCCGGAGCTGAACATTCTTGTGCTATGATTTGTTTGAAAATGGCATTCCACTTATTGTGCCAGGCACACATTATGCGGACTCGAAAGCTCTGAAGCTGCAAAGTATTTCACCCCTCTACAATGCTCAGCAGGGAGACTTAGATGTAGCCGACGCATGGGGAGGGGCCTAGGACCCAGGTTTTGCAACCACACAACATCATCGAATACTCATAACGAGAGTCGAGCAGTTAAAGGAAGAACACACAGGAGAAATAGGACCCCACAGGTCTGGCGACCCTTAGATTGGCATGGCCAAGCCCCCGAGCATGTCGAGGGGGACGGGGACATAGCACAAGATAAAAAAAATTGAACTCTCAGGTCTGGCGACCTACGTGTTGGCATGGCCAAGCTCCCCAGCATGTCGAGGGGGAGGGATCGGAAGAGTAGACAAAACATGTAGAGCAGGTCCATAAAAGAAATTGAGACCGTAAAAATATTTAATTAAAACTGACACTTAGCTTATGTGTAGCGGAGGATCGTTGTGGTCGGTGACGCGAGCTGAGGATGTCGCTAGGCGCACACGAAGATGTGTTGACCCCCACGTGTTGGGCGTTTGGCTCGGCGAAGGTTGGCTGGTCTGGCTCCTCCACATGCAGGTCGTGCGTCATGGCCATCACATTAGGAACAAGAAATTAAATTAGTATAAATCTTGGTCGCAAAACAAAAGAAGTCTCGTATTAATAAAGAAAGAAAAATAAAGTAGAATAATTCACGTTGTTACGTGCGAACGTGTAGCCTGCTTGACTTGTTGGGCTGCATGCGGACATGCAGATACCTCAGATTCCGTCTCCCGTATGTAGATCACGAGCGTCGGTGGGTGGCTCGCCGAAAATTTTTGACTTGTCGGGCTGCATGCGGACATGCAGAGCGCAGGTCGTCCCATAGAAGAAAAAGATCACCGGTGATTAGAACACGAGCGTCGGTGGGTGGCTGACCTCGTGATTAGATTGGTGTGTGGCAGCGAGCAGGTCGCTGAGTAGATATCCTTCACGTCGTCGCCGAAGATGATCGCCGGAGCGAACTACCATCACGCTGCACGAAGAGCTCGCGATCACCCCTACCTGGCGCGCCAACCGTCGGATGGTGAGATCTGGACAGCCCACGGGGGTGTTTATTTGTTCGGCGGGGAGATCGGGAGCTAAGAACGCGATGATTATGCTAGCGTAGCACACAGAAATCACGGCGAGACACAAGGACAAGGCGATTTTATACTGGTTCGGGCCTCCAGAGAGTAAAACCCTACGTCCAGTTCTTGATTGTATTACTTCGATCGTGGCGGGATTACATGGTCGTGGTGTCGATGGTCTTCCCTGCCCTAGAGGGCACCCTTGCCCACCTTATATTGGGGGACGGACAAGGTCGGTGGACCGGAGTCCAGGTCGGTTACAATAGGGAAACCTATCTCTAGTCAATTACAATATGGAAGACTTATCCAAGCTGCCTTAATCCGTCTGAACTGCCTTGTCTTGCATGCCAAGCTGTCTTCTCGTCTGGACAAGGTCGTCTGGGGAATCTTCTGGAAGGTCTTCAAGAGGTCGTGCGGGCCGCCAACTAGGTCGGTTGGGCCCACTAACAGGTCGGCGGGTCTTCTGGTAAGCCGGACCCACTTGTTGGGGACGGTCGTGAGCCTGGTCGGTGGGGACCCAGGGGTACCCATGTCTCACAGGTCCCAACGTCCTGATCGGAGGCGCCCAACCCTAACTGGTTGGCGGACCCTGTTACACTGGGCTATATAAAGAGGGTGGGGCCGCAGGCTCGCGTCATGAGGTTCGCCGCCAGTCCGCACACCCCACCAACAAACCCTATCGGATCCCCAGGGTGCACAGGAGTGACGGGAAGTACCGCCGTTGCCGCCACTCTGTCACTGCACCGACCGTCGCTACCACAGAGCAGATCCGACACTGTGTGTCGCTGCCCTAGCTTAGAGCTTCACCAACAGAACCAGCGATTGCCTCAAGCTCCACCACCTCTGGCTCGGCTAGAGAAGGTCTGATCTCTCTCTCTCTCTGTACACTTGTTTCATGAACACAGACACAGTTACACAAAGACTACCCGACTAGATGTGCACCTAGTGGATCTGTGTAATCTATCACTGATTCCTGAAATGAGGTGTCAACAAACATGCATTCTTAGATTACATCATATATATTGAGATTACACCTTTCAAAATTCACATGATTTGGAGAGAGGATTCAGAAAGAAGCATGAGCAAAGGTAAATTATGAACTGACATGTTTTATTTGTTGACAGATTCTTAGGGTGAAAATATGTCAAGTTTTGTATATCTCAAGTACTCTTCTTCTGTGAAATGAGAAGTGTTTGCTGGTTTCTTCTTCTCCATGTATGGATGTATAGCGTCCTAGATCTATTAGCTCCAGTGTATTACGATTAATGATCGAGGTTTAGGTTTGAAGATAATGCTGGTCTCTGGTCGTGTAGAGGGACACCCCGGGAGCTGAGGTTGCCAGTCCGTCGGTGCTACCAGACCATCGACGACGGCAAGCAGCACTGCCGCGCGCAATAATAATGGTGGTTCATGGAGCCATAGAGGATGGACGTCGTACAGCGATGACGACACGGCCATGGATTCGCCTCTTCGAAGAGACCCGTACGTCAGTGTATATGATGATGCTTTGGTTAATTCCTTAACGATCCACGTCACAGGAGCCCCAGCCAATAAGAATCCAGCATTTGCCTGCAACGATCCGCAGCACAACCCAATCAGAGCCGTCGGATCATGCACGAACCAACCTAAATCCGTTGCCCCTCTCGCGTTACACACCTATAAATAGCGCCCCTCCCCTACGGCAAATCTCACAACGGCAGACCTACGCGAGGCATCAAGTGAAGGTTCCACGGCAGCTAGCGTAGTTGCTAGAGAACACACGACCTGCGAGAGCGAGGTAAATAGATCGACCACCACATCGCACCATCATGTTTATTTTTTCTCCTTACTCCTCCTTCAATTTGTGACCTAGCTATGCTCTCTACATGCTAGCAATTGGCAGGTTTTGTTGTCTGCATAGTTGAACTGCTGTGTGGTTACCTTTTGATTGGTTCTTGCTCTTTAAGTGCACATGCATGATTATATTCTAGGGTTTCGATGTTGTGGTGCTTACAAATCTTAATATGATAATAAGGCTATACACAGTAATCCCCATTATCACACTGCCTTTATTCATGCTTATTTCGTACAAGTTGGTAATTATTTCCTCTAGCTACATGCATGACTTTGTTTGGGGTTCTGTCGTTGTATCGTGTAAGGGCACCATTATTAATCCTCTCTATCCCTTCTCCGTGTTCTAGAATATTAATCCTCGTATTACGTGATTACTGGTTTACAAAGATATTTATTTCTTGTTTATCAGAAGAACTTCATTTTCAATATAATGTAATGTGCAATAATATATATTCTGATCATATATAACCTACATACATGATTTAACATTTTACTTTGTAAGATGGCTCGCACTAAGTCGACAGCTCGGAAGTCGACTGGAGGAAAGATCCCTAGGAAGCAACTCGTTGCAAGAATGTTTGTATGTGCATTTAAACTAATTAATATGCATGTTACTTTAATTTGTCCTTAGTAAGGTGTTTGCATGTTAAAAATAATTGTTTTTCTATTATGGTTTTGCGACCACATATTATAGGCTTCTGCCCGAAAGACAGCTCCGGTAACCGGAGGAGTCAAGAAGCCTCGTCGTTACCGCCCTGGCACGGTAGCTCTTCGGTATGTGCAGCTTTCTATTATTGTATTTCATGCAAAAACCTGTGTGTGAATTTCATCTCATCTTTATATTTAATTAATTTCCTGCTGTTACTTTCAACTGAACCAATTCCTCTCTACTCCTCTAGCGAAATTCGCAAGTACCAAAAGGGCGCTGAGCTGCTCATTAGGAAGATGCCCTTTCAGAGGCTGGTCAGGGAGATTGCCCAGTTTCACAAGGTAATAGACGGCGGTTGCTTTAATCACACAAGATGTTTTATTTCATTGTTGTGTGAACATTTTTTAGGGTCCAACTAATAAAAACAACTTTTTTTTTGGACTGTATGCAGAGTGACTTGCGTTTTCAGAGCCATGCAGTGCTTGCTTTGCAAGAGGCGGCAGAAGCTTATCTTGTGGGGCTCTTCGAAGACACCAACCTGTGTGCCATCCATGCCAAGCGCGTGACGATCATGCCGAAAGATGTTCAGCTAGCTACAAGGATCCGTGGTGAAAGACCATAACTGTATTCAGAATTAGAATGGAGCTGCCAGCCACAACCCGCTGCATGACCTCCAAATTTCATCCTTTATGTCAAGAACTTCAACCTTTTAGTTTGGGCCAGACATTACAACTATCTGTCAAATAATTAGTTAATATTGGTGGAAGGTACCTTCCTAGGTTTTCTTCTGCTGAATCTGTCAAATAATTAGTTAACTTGAAGCTGTGATACAATGCGAGAAACAATGTTACATTTTAAATAATCTTGTATAAGTGATCAGCTTTTTGTTCCGTCCCCACAAAGGTTTTTTAATGAAAAATGCTAAAAGTTTTTAATGCGTCAGAATAAGATTTGGGCACATCTGCAACCGATTTGGGCAAACTTTTAATTTGCATTAACCTTTGCCAACCACAGCCTGCTGCTGCATGACTTTCAAATTCCTTCCTTTATGTACTTCCTCCCTTCTTTAATATCTAACGCACTTAACTTTTTACTCCAACTTTTACCAATATGTATATTGTCAAATTACTTTAGATTTAACTTACAGATTTATCGATCTGCAAAAATATTTATAGAAATGACGAATAGTCAAGCGAATGAAACGATTCAATGGTGTTATATACTTAAGAATAGAGGTAGTATATCAAGAACTTTAGCTTTTACTATATGTCAATTAATTATATCCTATCTGTGCATCTATACATGGTTAATTAATGTTACTTCTAAATGAATTTTCTACGAAGAGCTAGAGTTTTTTTTTGTCCCGAGCCCCAAAACCTCAGGACCGGCCCTGCTGATTCATGCAGGTTTCTGTACCTGAAACAACAATAATAATAATACCAAAAATATCTGACTTGAAAGTTTATCTACCACGGTTTTTTCACTGACTCACTGGATAATGTTTTTAAGTCGTCTGACTAGTCGTGATTAAGTCCCTAGCATCGCTAATACAAGTTTTGGCCACAAGCCAAGCCAAGCCAAGTCAACAAGAGCCAAGTGTGTACAGCTTAATACATTGTCTCTCCTCGCACCTGCATGCCAATATTTAACTCTAATGGTGAGTTGCCCATTATTAATTGAGCATTCTCTTATCACTCAACTCATACCGATAAGGACCAACCATCCGACATGATCGACCAAAAAAAAAACTAGCCACCCAACTAATTATCAAACTATGTTGGATGGAGAGAAATTTGCAGGCTAAAACACAAGGCTATGCAGAGATTTTGCATATGTTAATATTTTGTTCCTCCGCAAAAAAACCTGAAGACTGCTGAAATCGGACAAAAATTATCGCATCATAATTAAATCCAGTAATAGTAATGATCTCCATAATACATGTCATAAGATCAATTCGTGCACGCTCTATATATACCACGTACTGTAAATAACAAAATTAACTGTGAGCCAACCGTTGGCCTACTAAAAGAAGGCCATCAGATTAGCAACGACAGCAGCTACACTGAGCCCAACTAAAAACTGGAGAGCAGCAGCCGGCGCCGCTGAGCTCGACGGAGGCGCTGCTGCTGCTGGGCCACTGGCAGCTGGGGTCCTAGCGCCCGGTGTCGCTGGAGACGGAGCTGGAGCAGCTTTGGGAGCGCCGCCAGCAGTGGGAGCAGCAGCTTCGACCTTGACGGCGAGCTTCATGCCACCGTCGCAGTGTCCGGGCACGCCGCAGATGAAGTAGTAGGTGACGCCGCCGGTGGGGAGCAGGACGAGGTCGTCGCCGGTCCTGAAGCTGTTGCGGGGTCTGGCGTTGGAGCAGGAATCGTAGTCCGCCTTGCTCACCTCCAGCACGTTGTGCGCCGTGCGGGAGTACTTGAACACCAGCTGGTCGCCGGCGTTGAACCTGAGACCGGAAGCCCAGCTGGTGTAGTTTGTGCTGAGGTCCCACGACCCCGCCGGCGCGCCGACGGTGTAGCTGGCGCCGTGCGCCGTACCGAGCACCGCCGCCACGGCCACGGCGACGACCAGGAGAGCTCTAGTGCTTGCCATGGTGATCACCCACACCGTGGAGCCGAATGCTTTGAGAAGAGTATGGCCGCAATTGAACTCAGATGGATTAATGGTATTGAAGAAGAGATCGGCTTGGCTGGTGGGATGCAGGATGTGGACGGTAAGTACGGAATTTATAGGTGTTGTGTGTTGGCCGATCCATTTGGTGAAGCTGAAGCGATTGGGCAGGGGTTGGTGACTGCATTGGGCTGGGTCAATCTTGGACTCGATCGCAAGCGCGTAGCCGTAGGGGTTGGTGACATACCTACCTGGAGGTTGTGACTTGTGAAAGGTCAATGTGGACTCAATCACGTACTCCAGTTGTGTCTATACTAGTCCGTCAACCCGTGCCTCCGCACGGGATAGCACTTTACTTTAATAATTAGTAAATATTGCTTATTTTATTAGGAGTATTATAATAAGGTTCACACAATTTTGCAACATAGACTTTAATTAGCATTTGGTCAGGATAATTTGAGAGAGATCTTTATAATTTTAAGATTGTATTGCATAATATGCTTGAAAAATAATAAGTACAATTAACTTTATTTTATTGAAAGATCTACCACAATAATAAGACGCAAATCTCATTATTTAGTTTGCTCCCAATGTAGCACTAATCAAGAGATAATTTAATTTGAGTATATGGGTGCTTCAGAGGCTGGTCTTCAGGAATTGAACCGCGTAAATATTTGCATTTAAAATTATGTCAGTTAGTTTATGATTTATAAATGAATAGTTAATAATTAAGAGTTGTTCAGATCATTATATGTAACGGTTCTAACAATGCATTACTTATTTTTATGTGTTTCATGATTTGCTTCATTTTCTTGGACCATGTTATGGTTGATGTCAAGTAGGGGACCTAGTTTCGTTGGTGAAAGTAGTACCAATCCCTAGTCGATGGAAGCAGTACACAAAAGAGATGTTTCTTGAAAGATGACTTCTCTCTTTTTGTAATTTTATATATGCACAAGTGAACTATATAATTTGTTGTATTAGCTAACAACTTTTAGGATAGATTGTTTTTATGATTCAATTCTAATCGACATGTATATACACATACATTCTAGTTTGTTAGTTGTAATATCTAGAGATCTTTTAGAATAGATTCTTTTTACAATTTAAACATGTGAAAGAGATAAAATGTAAGAGACTAATTATGTCATTACATTACATGTGACAAACATGATATGATAGTTGGTCAATTTTTATTTGAAGCAAAGTGATTTATTGTGTTAGATGTGACTCGGAGATGGTTTAAATTCAATTTTTCTATTGTGTCATGTGTGGATAATTTAGACAAAGATATAGGAGGGTTGTTTTTGTTAATTCTTCATAGTGGCAGGCACGATATGATAGTTGGACAAGTTTTTAATTGAAGCAAAGAGATTTATGGTGTTAGATGTAACCGAGAGATGGTTTAGATTTATTTTTTTCTATAATGGCACATGTGGATAATTTAGACAAAGATATATGAGGGTTGTTTTTGTTAATTCTTCATAATGGCATAGGTGGATAATATTAGAAACAAAATACATTTGATGGCTATTAAAATCAATGATATTTTTTAGAGTGTCCACATAGGACTCCTAGGTGGCTTTAGACAAAGACATAGGAGGGTTGTTTTTGTTAATTCTTCATAATGGCATAAGTGGGTAATTTTAGAAACAAAATACATCCGACGGCTATTAAAATCAATGATATTTTTTAGAGTGTCCATATAAGACTCCTAGGTGGCTTCATGTGGAGCCTTATCTTTTTTAGACTATCCACCTAGGATTCTTAGGTGGCTTCATGTGGAGGCTTCAAAGGAGCCTCCAATTAATAATAGTAAGATATCCGCGTTCATATATGTAGGAATATATGTATCACTGGTAGGGATAGGGGCTTCAGTCCAGGTTGGTAGAGAGAATAGATCTCTCGAGTCCAACCGGGACTAATGATGAGAGACAAAAGGCCTCCACTTAGTCCCAGGTAAATGAACCGGGACTAAAGGGGTCTTTAGTCTCGGGTCGTAATAAGACCTGGGACTAAAGAGTTTTCCATGAAACAAAAAAATGCTCCCCGTCCCTATCCTCTGATCTCTTCCCCCAATCCCCATTTCCTGTCCCAGAGCTTGAGCTCCAAATCAAGAACACAAACTTCATAAGTTGAATAAATTGCATTTAACACATCTCAAAATCAAACTCATTTCACTATCACACAAATTTATTCAATGCAAATTCATCTCCTCATGCTCATACAAATCAACTAAATCTCCTCACACTCATACAAATTCACATAAGATTCACATCACATGAGTTCCGAATTCATTCACAGAACATTTTGAATTCAAAAAATCACAAATAAATGTAGCAAAAATGAAGAACCAAATCGAGCTGCACATGACTATGCGCATGGAGCCACACCACCCGCCTGGAGCCGCGCCGTGCCGGGAGCCGCGCCGCCGCGCCTTGGGCCCGTGTCGGTGGCCACACCAACGCGCCGAGGGGGCGTGCCGCGGCGCCGGAACCCGTGTCGGGGGGCTGCGCCGCCGCACCGCGCGGGAGGCGCGCGCGGGAGCCGCGCCGCCGCACCACACAGGGAGGCGCGCTGGTGGCCCGCACGCCACGCATGGGGACCGCACTTCCGCAAGAGCTCCCCTCCCTGTGCGCCTAGTCCTGCAAGATGAGAAGATAGAGATGAGATGGAGAAGAAGATAAGAGATAAGAAGATATAGAAGATGAGTGGACACAAGGGAGCAGAGGATCCACATACACATAAAGGAGAGAGGGGAGGACTTTAGTCAGGGGTGGTATTCCCACTCGAGACAAAAGGTACCCCTTTTTATCTCAAATGGGAACACCACCTAGGATTAAATTTTAGTCCCGGGTGGTGTTCCCACCTCGGGTGGGAACACCACCCGAGACTAAAAGGTCAGCGCCAATAATTGCCTCAAACAGGTGGTTGGATGCCCCCCTTTAGTCCCTCGCTCGAAAATTCAACCGGGACTAAAGGGTCGTACCAAAGGTCGTGACTCTACCGGTGTATATAGGAAAGAAATGTTTTGATAAAATAATAAATAATTGCACCCACTCTATAAGTGAGTGTGTACCACTTTGATCAAACAAGTTGCAAAATGTAAACCCATACATTACTTGTTAAATATGTGAAACATTAGGAGCTAATAGGGATGGAACAATTTGCACATCATTGTATTAAGTAAAAAAAATTTTGTTACAAAACACACTTGCGAGCACACCTCATGTGGACTACGGATAATTTTTTAATATTAACCTTTTTTAAAAATTATTTTTATAAATAACCCCCGGGGAACTTTTTTTTGCACCGCGTAACCCTTTTGCCCGCGCCGGCGGCGTGGCGCGGCAGCCCCCGCCACGCCGGCCGGCCGCGCGCGCGCGCGCCGGCGTGGGCCCGGTCTCCGCCGCGCCACATGCGGCGGCGCGCGGCGCCGCGCGCGCCACCGCGCCCGGCGCGGCGGCGGGCCGGGTCAATAGGGCCCGCGCGGCCCCTTCTTCCTCCTCCTCTCCCTTCTTCCTCCTCCGGCCCGAGCCGCCCGCCGCGCCCCTTGCCGCCACCGGCCGCCGCCCCCCATTCCGGCCGGATTTGGGGTGGAAAAAGTAGGGGGATTTGTTCCCCGCGTCGTTGTGAAGGTATTGACCTACTTCTCTCCCTCTTTTACCGTTGCATTGTGTAGATCGGAGTAGATGTTTGTGACCTAGGGTTAGGTATAGAAATTTGAAATTTAGACGAAATGCAATTAGTTTTAATGGAAATAATGATTAGTTCATACGCGATAGTTTCTCTCGCCCGTGTTATTGACGTGTAGAACTTGTTGCATGAACCGATTTAATGATATTATTGATGTCAAATGTTTAGGGTAGTTGATAATGGGTGTAGCTATTATATGGATGCACGTTTATTAGGGGTAATACCTAACAATTTTGTTGAATACCTAACAATTTTATTAGGGGTAATCTGCACGTGTATATATATAACAAATCGAGATGGATATAATTTTGTTGAACACAATTCTAATTTTTCATGTATATTTTTAATAAATATCTATTTTAGTACTATATAGTTATTAAACAAGTTATAAATTTTGTAGATGGAGTGTTTAGTTCGCATGTTTCATGGTGGCGTAGTTAAAGAAAATGGAGAGTTTGAGAATATGACGAGTTGGTAGAAACATTTGATGGTCCGCCAAGCTTTAAGGATGTAGTTGATTGTGCAATGGTCAACTATGGAGTTGGAATGCATGAGTTTTCATTTAGAGGTCGTTTTGATTGTGGGAAGGCTAGAGCTCATTATGTGTTGATGAGCTTGTCTAGTGAAGAAAATTGGAATCGGTATAAGAAGGTAGTTGGTCAAGCTAATGTGTCATGTCTGGAGGTTGTGGTAGATATTACTCGTGGGCCTAGTGGTAATGTTTACATGAATGAGGAAGTGCCGTTTGAGGCTCTCAAAGGTACACAAGAGTCTACAATTTTGGAGGAGGACTTTGGTTGTAGGGAACCTAGTGGGGATGTTGGGATGGTGAATGATGATTTTCCCAATGATTGTTTTGAGCGGGAGGAAGAAAACATGGACGATGATGATATATCCGACGGCTACGAAGAAGGTGATTCGAAGATGAGTCCGATGAGGAGCATGCGGAAGAGCAAAATGATGCCAATGCACATGCGGTCGAAGCACTCCTTGGTTTAAGTGAGGTTAACTTGGATGGTGTTCAACATGATTATGTTGCAGGACCCTCGGTGGACCATACAACCTTTGAAAGGGAAGTGCACATAAGTAGGCCGCCAGTGAACACTAGAAATGGTGAAAGTGAAGAACACGTGCCTAGGTTCCCGGACAACACTAGAATTGGTGACAGTGCTGAACACTACACCCAAGCTCAGTACCAATTTGGAATTCCTTCTGTTCGCAATGACAGAGACTTGAGTAGGATCGATAGAGCCATTTGTGATTCTACTAGGTTGTTCACAGAAGGAATAATTTTTACCACTGAGCCTGAGATACATGAGAAAATGATGTTTGACTCCCTGGATGAACTTAAGTTTTTCTTGGCTGACTATGCAGTGAAGCATTATAGGCCTTTCACTGTGGTCCATTCGGACAGGAATCTTAGGTATGAAGTAATGTGCAAACAAGGGTGCATGTGGCGTGTATGGGCACGGCCGCAAAGAGGGACGGGGAAATGGAAGATTACAAAGGTTGTGGGACCTCACACATGTCGGTCGAGTCGGGTGAAGGGAGTTCACGCACAATTGACGCAAGTTACATTGGAAGATGTATCTTAGGCGTTGTTCGTGAGAATAGTGAGGTGACGGCCGGTAGTTTGATAGAGCGAGATATTGATGTTTGCTTGGATATCGTGTGAAGTATTCTAAGGCATGGCGGGCTAAACAACATGCAATTGCCTTGCTATGGGGCGATTGGAAAGAGTCATATGCAAAAATTCCAAGGGTCTTGAGAGCCATGAACCACTTCAATCCCGGGGTTAAATGGTTCCCTTACATGACCGGTTCTCGTGTTCTCGACGGTTGTGTTTTGAAGCCCGTCCTTCTACGTGTTTTTTGGTGCTTTCCACAATGTAAAGTGGCTTTCCAACACTGTCGTCCGGTGATACTTGTAGACGGAACCTTCTTGACCGGCAAGTACAGAGGTACACTCATGATGGCAGTTGCTGTAGATCCTGAACAACAACTTGTGCCTTTAGGTTATGCCTTGGCGGAGAGTGAGAATGACGACAGTTGGTCATGGTTCATGAGGCTCCTTCGCATTAACGTACTTGGTCCAACGCGACGGTATGTATGATCTCGGATCGGCACCATGGTCTCATCAAATGTGCGAGCGACCACCCGGATGGGTATCCACCACTTGTTCATCGGTGGTGCATTAGGCACTTTGCCGCCAATTTGTGGCGTCGTCAAAAGAACAAGGAGGTAATAGGACGGTTGAAGTTGCCTGGCATCGGTACATACGAGAGGACAAATTTAAGGAACTCGCACAAGGACTTAGTTAAGAACTTGAACGAGGAAGCTAAAGATTGGTTGGAGTATGAAATGGAGGATAAGGACAAATGGGCTCAAGCATATGATGCGGGGGGTATGCGTTGGGGTATCATGACAACAAACTATTCTGAAAGTTACAACAACATATTTAGAGGAATAAGAAGTAGACCCGTCGCGGGGATCATTGAATACTCATTTGAAAAATGCAATGAATACTTTGTGAAAAGATGGCGGATTGCACGTGATTTGTTGGATAATGGGGGTAGAATTGGATCCTTTGCAGATGAGATAATGTATAAAGCTGCTTTAAGATCTGTGAACCAACATGCAGAACCATATGGTCCAGACGAATGATTTATTCTATTCGAGGTTCCTCTACTACTAATGTTGGAGGGGAGAGTCATGGCGGTCGACACTATAGGGTCTACTTGCTAGAGGTCTAGACTATGAAAATGCCATGTACATGTCTCCTTTGTTCTATAGAGAACACACCATTAAGATTTGGGAATCCGGCTTTGAGCCGTACCTTGATCCATCACAATGGCCCGAATATGATGGCCCGGAGTACGTGCCACGCCGTCTTTGAAGAAATTGAAAAAGGGTAGGAGGCAAAAGAAGCGTTTGAAAGGGGACATGGACGCGTGTCAAGGAAGGTTTGCCGCTCGCTTATGATATGGGTGATTTTGAAGCTGATGCGGACAAGATGACGTATCTTTGCTCAAAATGTCACAAAGAAATTAAAAACTGCAAGTGTCGGAAAAGAAAATCGAAGGGCAAGAAAAAAGCAACGGGGACAAATAGAAGGATGGGTGGTTCCAACTCGAGGGTAGGTGTCATGGTAGTACGTTAGTAGGTGAAAAATTATGAAATTTTGTATGCAAGTTAAATAATTTTATATTTCTATATACTTACCTTCAATTTTTAATTATTGTTACTAACTACAAGTAAATTTTTTTCGGATGGCGCACCCGGTGTACCCGCTCCTTGAGGCCGCATATGATGGCGACCATCGTGCACACCTTCGGCCGACCTTCACGAGGTATTTACAAAAGCCTGAACTTAAGATCCAAATTTATTAGTTATTGTACCTCCTAGTTGTGTTTAATATGTGAGCTAAGCATATTTCTTGCATTTTGAGGACTAGACATTGCTAATGTTGTTATTATTGAATTTTATTGTTTTTCAGGACTTGAACCCGTTGAGGGTGCGAGAGCACTTTCCACTTCCTTGGGACGAGATATATGCCCCGTACTTGGCTAGAGCGGGGTTCTTGGACATTGCTTTGGTCGTGGTTCGTGGGTTGCCTGTGATGGACGGGCCGTTGTTGTCGGCCTTGGTGGATCGATGGCGTCCGGAGACCCACTCTTTTCCACCTACCGTGCGGAGAGATGACGGTGACCTTGCGGGATACCGCCATGATCCTTGGTCTTCCACTTGAGGGGCCGGCGGTGAGTGGGATCATTCGAGTCTTTGGTTGGAGAGACATGGTTGAGTTGCACATTGGGGTGAGACCACCAGATGCTGATGAGGGGGATGCGTCGAAGAAGACCTCCGGAGTGAATACAGTTTGGTTGAGGCAGCACTTCACCGTTTGCCCCCAGGGAGCTCCTCAGGCTGTTGTAGAGAGGCACGCACGTGTGTGGCTTTGGCACTTTGTTGCCACGTTCCTGCTACCAGATGCTGCGGGTAACACCGTTTCTTGGATGGTTCTGCCACTTTTGGGTCAGGATTGGGACAATATCCGTGGCTACAGTTGGGGTTCGGCGGTTTTGGCATGGCTGTATAGGCAGCTATGTGATGCTTGTAGGCGGAGTGGACGGGACGCCAACCTTGGTGGATGCGCTTACCTCCTGCAGATTTGGGTTTGGGAGCGTCTTCCAGTAGGCCGACCACACCGTGGGCCAGTTGAGGTACATACAAATCTTTTGTTATTTATTCATGCAGACTTATATTCATGAATTATTAATCTTTCAAATTTTGGTTATATTTTGCAGGCTTGGAATCGGCAGGATTCTCGACCCACTTTTGCGTTTGTGTGGAAGACAGCGACAGCGGTACGTGGTCCTCCGGGAAGGAGGTACAAGTTCTACATAAACGAGTTGTGTCGGTGTTTTAGACCGACAACCTACTACGGGGAGTACCCGAAGTAGATGATTGTGACTCGCCGAGATCGGTAACTCGAAGGAAGAGACACGTGGCACACAATTTAGACGAGGTTCGGGCCGCGAGGTGCGTAATACCCTACGTCTCGTATGCCGCGTAGCTCGGATTGATAGGGCACGATTACAAGATGGTGCAATAGTGCGCCGTGAGTTGTAGGAGATGAAGATGATCCTGAGATCGGTCCCTGCCTCGCCTTATATAGTCCGGGAGGCAGGGTTACAAGTCGGAGTAGGGAAGGAGTACTAGTCGAGTACGTCTAGGAGACCTCTATACAGTGCGGAACGTGTACAGAGTCCTAACCGAGTACTACTCCTGTGTAGTCCTTGTGCTCCACGCCTTCAGGTGCCGTGTAGCGCAAGCCGGGTAGTCCCAGGGGCCCACCGAGTAGTCGGTCCTGGTACCCACCGAGGTAGTGGGCCCAGGGAGGTCCATACGACAAGCCCCCGAGTACTTTGTAGTCGAGAAGGATAGCTTCCAGTAGTCTTGACGGCCTTAACGAGTAGTCCTCAAGCGTCCCTGAGTACTACAAGTCAAAAGTCCTCAAGAGTAGTCGAAGCATCCCGAGGCTGGAATGTACTCCAGCTGATGTTTGAGCAATCTTGAAGTCTTCTCGAGTAGTCCCAAGCGTCCTTGAAATCTGCCTTTGAAGGTCTTCAAGAAATGCCTGTCTTGTCTTGAAGCCGAAGCCGTCATGGAGATGCGATTTGCAGAACCGCAATCCACATGGAGTAGCCCCCGAGCCTCGAGCCGCGGGCTCTGGCTGATGATCCATCTGAAGTCTCGGCAAGAAAATCCCGAAGAATCCGGAGAGAAAAAACCGAAGGACACGTGGCACGGAGCCCCCGAGCCTTGAGTCGAGTACTTCCTCTCGAATTGAAGGGTCTTCTTGGAGAATGTGTCCTGAGATGCTCTTGGGACTAGCCGCGTCCCAGGTAGTCGAGTAGAAGTAGCCGAGCCCCCAAGGTGAGGCGCGTCGACTAGTAGAATACGAAGAGTCACGCGCAGATGCTGAGTCAGCCGCGCGTGGACTTATCCAACCGCCTGTTGCGGAGGCGATTTGGCTTATAAATAAGAGCCAAAACCCTTAGGGTTTTTCACCCAAGTGAGCCGCGGTCATTTCCGTTTGAATCTTGAAGTAGATCCACTCCGGCCCTCGCCGCCACCGTAGTAGATCCGAGCGCATCGCCACCCGAAGGGTTTAGGGTAGCCCCCGAGCGGATGCGAGTGAAAACTCCTTGCACTTGGAGAATGAAGCCGTCGCCGTCGAAGACATCCAAGGCCGGCGGAAAGAAGAGGAGCCGTACGGAGGCCACCGCGGCCGCCACCGGTGCGGCGACGCCGGCTGTCTCCACCGCGCGCTAATCCAAGCCGCGAGTGGAAGAAATCGAAGGTCAAGACGGAGGACTCCGCCGACCCCGTTGAACAAGTGGGTTCATCGGGGAAAAAGAAGTCGACATGTGGAGATCCGCCACGGGGAGATCCTTATCCGATGGAGAAGGCGGAGGACGAGATCCCGATGTTCTCGCGCTTCGTGGAGCGCGGGCTTGCGCTGCCAGCAAGCGACTTCTTCAAGGGGCTGCTCGGGTACTACGGCATCGAGTACCTCAACCTGAACCCGAACGGCATCTTCCACACCTCGGCCTTCGTCCACTTCGTGAGGCCTTCCTCGGAATCAAGCCGCACCGGGTGCTCTTCGGAAGTTCTTCCGCGTCAAGCCGCGGCCCGGTGCCTCCAACCCCGCAGTAGTCGGAGGGGCGGGATCCGGTGAGGGAGGACGCCGCGGACCGGTGCACCGGCGTACAAGCTCGTGGACTCCAACACGGACCGGAAGACGCGGTGGTTCTACATCACCAACCACCACCCCGGCTCGCCGAAGCCGAGCGGACGGCGGCCCGGGGCATCGGGGAGTGGTGGAACACGGAGCCCACCATGCAAGAGGGGATCCGGCTCCCCGAGCCGCTAGCACACATCCGGGTGCTCGGAGAAGCCGGACCGAGGGCCGAACACGTGGCCTTCAGTTTCATGAAGCGCCGGATCCAGCCGCTGATGGCGAGGGATACGCTGGGCTTCGAGTACACCGGCGACGACGACACGTCGCGGATGCCGGGGGGCGAGTTGGACGACAACGACATCATCGAGAGGTTGTCGCGCATCTTCAAGGACATGCCGGAATACACGGCGTGCCCTGTCGAGGAGTACTCCGCCGCGCGCCCGCCCAACGAGGTGAGTAGCCGTACCCCCCTCGTCGAGTAGTGGACACTTGTAGCAGAGTTGCTGACGCCTTGTGTCTTTGCGCAGGATGATGTGAAGCGGTTTGTCTCCGAGCCGCAGCCGCCACCGAGCGGGATCGAGATCCCGGCGGAGGGGAAGGTGAAGGAGCGCCGTGAAGTCGGTGAAGGCGACGACACCGTCATCGTGGAGGATACCTCCGATGACGAAGAAGACGAAGAGACGCTGCAGGACCGCTTCCAGCTGCGGTCGAGGTTTAGCCGTCCAGGCTTGCCTCACGTTCCACTTGTACAAGACCCTCCGGCTAGCCTGGAGGCTAGCCTCGGCCGCACCGCCGCGGAAGCCGCG
Organism: Cenchrus americanus; assembly: GCA_947561735.1. Taxonomy (NCBI): domain Eukaryota; kingdom Viridiplantae; phylum Streptophyta; class Magnoliopsida; order Poales; family Poaceae; genus Cenchrus; species Cenchrus americanus. Next base: position 52,180,909 of record OX387242.1, read on the forward strand.
CAACCCCACCAAGAAGCGGGTGGCGAAGAAGATGAAGGTCTCGGAGACCACGCCTCGGAGGTAAGTTATCTTGAACGAGTAGTCGAGTACCCGGTAGTCGAGTACGGTGCTTGACGAGTAGTCGTCTTTGTGTGCGGGGAGGTGCCGCCAACGGAGCCCGTCGAAGAGGGCGACGAAGGCGTGTGGGACCGGTGGGGGGAACCGGGCCGGAAGCCGAAGTCCGGCCCCCCCACCGTCGAAGATCTTCGGCGCGGTCGGAGCGCCCGGCCCCCCGCTCCAGTGGAGAGCGAGTACCCGCGGCCGCCGCCGTTGGAGAGATGGAAGCCGCGGGGACGCGGAGACGTCCGCGCCGGCCGCTGCCACTGTGGAGGGGGCAGTAGCCGAAGCGGCGGAGGAAGAGACGCCCGCCGAGGGTGGACTGGTTGACATCGCCAGCATCCTCGGTGCTCCGGCCGTGACTATCGTCCGGTCAAACTTGTAAGTACCACGCCTTCAAGAGTAGTACTCGTTGCAGTAGTCGATGATTGCCTAACGATCTTCTGTGAATACTTGTGCAGAAAATCCACAGATCTGAGCTGGGAAGGGGAAGAGCCCGCGACGGCAGAGGCAGGAGAGGCCGTGCCACCCGTCGAGGAGCCCGCTCCTGAGGCCCAAGCCGCGACCGAGCCCCCGGCCGCCGGAGCGCCGCCGCGCGAGGCGGCCGTAGTCGAAGGTGAGTACCCTTCCTAAAGGCTGCGAGAACTCCGGGACGAGTAGTCGTAGGCACCGATGCGCATGTTCCTTGTTGACGGGCGCCGAAGGAGGTGACATCCCCGCAGGGGTGCCCATGCGAGGAGTTGACACGGAGGCCCCGAAGCCGCGGAAGGAGCCCCCGAGTCCGTGGGGGGAAGTCGTCGAGAAGTCCGCCGAGGGGGAGGCGGCTACCACGTCGCCGGGGGGTTGCCCTAGAGGTGGCAATCCGATCCCCCGAGATCCAAGACGCGGAGCCTATCCGCTCGGCGCCGATGACGGAGGCTACGTCGAGTAGCCGTGGCGGTATTGAACTGCTGGCCGACGATCTCGTCGAGCCGGCAACGGTAGCCCGGCACACGGAGGCGATCCGGCGGGCCGGCGGTGGATGAAGGTACGTAGTCGTAACCTCCCGAGTAGTCAATCCTTTGCGTTGAGTACTCGTCTTTGACTTGAGCTTGTCTTGTGCGGGGACGTCGCGGAGCGATCCCGCGAGAAGTCGAATCTGCTGCAAGGCTACGGCGACACCGTGCTCCGAGCCGAGGCCACCGGAGGAGCGACTCGTGAAGTCGCGGAAGCATGCGGCCGCCATGCAGTCGAAGCTCGACGCCGCCTTCGCCAAGTACCACAACGATGTGATGGAGCTGCAGGCGAAGGGCGACGACTTGGTGCGGAAGAACAAAGGCCTCCGCAACAAGAACAAAGGTATGTCCTTTGACTTGTCGGGTACTTGTTGGAAGTCGTCAAGCCTCTGACCCGTTGTTGTGTTGTGTTGCAGAACTCGAAGGCCAGGTGGAGCAGCTGAAGGCCTCGGAGGTCAGCATGAAGAACCTCTTCTACCGGGAGCAGGAAGCCCGCCAGGTACTTGAGCTCGACTACAAGGAGCTCGCCTTCGAGTGCGAGAAGCATATGGAGGCTGCGGATTGCCTCGACGGAGATCTCGTCAACTGCTACAAATCTTTGCGAGAAGTTGAACGAAGATTGCGAGGCGCTCGGGCCCAGTCGAAGGACCTTGAAGAGGCTGCTCTCCCCGATCGCGAGGCTCCCCGGTGCCGCACCGGGCGGCCCCAAGATCGCCCCTGCGGCGGATCGACTTCGTGAAGCGCCAAGCCGGCCGGCCGCCTACGTCAAGCACATGGCCAAGTCGATCCCGAAGCAAGTGCGGCCTTCATGAAGTCGTACTTCCCGAAGGCTCCGGTGGAGGTGGTCGCCGGCGGGGTAGCCGCCAACGCTCGGATGAGCGGTACACGGCCGGCTGGAGCGAGATGGCTCCCATCGCGGAGCGAGGTAGCCGAGAAGCTTGAGGACCATGTGTGGTTCGAGGACCGGTGGATGGTCGCTCCTTTGTGTGATGAGTGATTGACAACGTTGTGTGGACCGATTCTTGGCTAAGTATTGCGAGGTGCGAGGTTGCGGCTTGACTCGTGTTGGTGCGGGTGAAGAACAAGCGCGAAAGGTCGTTGCCCGTGAGGCCTCCGGGTGTGGAGAAGACAAGTAGGCTTCGTTCGAGGGACCGGTGGCCGGCGGGGTCAAGTGCGGACCGCATGGTGGCATGAACGAGCAAGATGAAGTCGTGGACGGTTTCTTGGTAGAGCCTCAAAACCAAGAGCGAGCCGGGACTACGTGGGAGCCGAGTCATGAGTGGAGATTGGCGGAGGCTACACCGAGTTCGCGGGGTTTGCGGTGGTTCACCGAAAAACCACCGGGTTACTCGGTTGAGCCACAAAACCGAGGCCGAAGACTCGATGAGGAGGTGCGGCCACCCGGGCCGGTTCAACCGCCCGGGAGGGGCGGTCGGACCGCCCGGGGCCGGTCGGATCCACGGGCCGGTCCTAACCGCCCGGGGGGGCGGTCGACCGCCACGGCCGCCGGCGGCGAGAAACTTCGAAGCGGAGGACACGCGTCGGGATCGCAAGGCTTGCGTCGAGGCTACGCAGGGTGCGGTCGCCGGGCATCCGTCCGATGGTGAAGACATCAAGAATTCCAAATCCGCCCTTGAGGGGCATGTATCCCTAGTTATTAGTGAAGGGCGTTTTAGTCTTTTGGGTGCCTCCATATATACTCATTAGAGGGGTGGATGGCAGCCAACTCTTGGAACCCTAGCTCATTTGGTTTTTCCATTTTCGTTCTCTATTTTCTCTAGGTTTTTTAGAAGGCTAGTTTGAGAGCTTCATGTGAGATCTAGAGAGAGGGATGGATGTTTGGGTGGCAAACTAGACCTTGTACGAACCATTCATGGCATGTATAGAAGGTTCGGCGTGGTTCTTCATGGTGATTTTCCCGTCTCTTTTGTGTTGATTTTCGGAGCTCTTTTTGGCGGTGTTTTGAGGACGATTTCTTGGGGTTTTTGGTGGGTGTCACGTATGAGGTTCTTGTGCCTCTTTGTCTGGTGACTTGGCCCCCAAATCCCCTTTGAATCGGACTCGATTTGGTGGTTTTCCGAGTGGGGCGAGTTCTTGACCTAGAGAAGCGATTTCTTCGATTCCTCTTGATTGTGAGCGTTTCGGGTCGATTCCTTTGAGGTAGAGGTTGCCCGGAGGTAACCCGGCTATTCCCGAAGTTTGGCTGCAATCCGTGGAGTGATTCGGGAGATCGGGCGCGAGGAAGTTGAGGTTTGACCCGCGGGTTCGTTTTACGGAAGGGGCGGTCTAACCGCCTACGGGGGCGGTCTAACCGCCCTGGGTGTTCCGGGTCAAAGTTTTGTTTCGCCGGATTTTCCTCTCGTGAGTTTGTTCGCCTTGATCGGAGGAGTGTACGGGTGAAATTTGGGGTCGTTCTCGTGCGGTTTGCTAGGTGTTCTTGGTCGGGGGTTCGTTCTTTGGGTACGGGAGGTTAGACCGCCCCGGTAGCCGGTCTAACCGCCCCTAGGCCCTTGGGTGAAGTTTTGGTTTTCGCCAAGATTTTCTGGTAGCTAGCATGGCCTTGACCGAGAGATCTCTGTTGGTGAAACCGTGGTGTGTTTTGGTGCTCGGAAGAGGCGTTTCGGAGGATTTCTTGGTTGCCGGGTGGAGGCGGTCTAACCGCCCCCTATACCCCGGTCTAACCGCCCCCTCCGGTTAGCCGACTTTCGAGTTGTTTCCGCCGTCGGTGCTTGCGTGTGTGTTGTGGTTCTTTGGTAGAGTTTGTTCCTAGGACCGGTAGCACTCCGGTGGCTACGTGGTTTTGGCAAACGGGAGGTAGAAGTGCGGAGCGTGTGATTTCGGGGGGTCCGACCGAGCTAGTTCGTCTTGTCGGAGTTTCAATCTCCCTCGAGAAGAATTTTTATCGGCTCCCATTCACTCCCCCCCTCTCCGGTCGCCTTATCGGTCCTTCAAAGGCTGAACCTCCGGTAGCCCCCATAGGTAGCTTAGTAGCCATGGTTGTACGGAAACGATTGTAATGAACTATTCATGTATCAATGAAATGAAGTTGTTCCATCAATGAGTACTCGTAACCGCGATCTCAGAGTGCGGAGCGCCCATCGTGGAGTAGGTGCGAGTAGTAGTACTCGGCTTTAGTAGTCCCGTTGTAGGGAGTAGACAGTAAAGAAGTTGATGAAAAATCAAGCTTTATTACTGAAGAAGTACACCTGGGTGGCCAGGGCCGTAGTTACAAGTAGTCGCCTGGACCCGAAGGCCGCTTACAGCTAAGTGGCGCTGGAGCGGGTAGCCGCTCGTAGCCGGTGATCCGTAGGTAGCCGTGGAGGCTGGATCGCAGATCCGTAGGTAGCCGCGCGGGGCTGGATCTTGGAGTGTGGTCTCTTGGTAGACCGCTGCTAGAGTCCTTGACGCTCGTCGCAGCCCAGGGTCCGTAGGTAGCCGCACGGGCTGGACCTGGAGGAGAGTAGTCCGGAGACTTGGAGCCAGGACCCGGGAGGGTCGCTTGCGGCGAGGGGTGTTGATGTAGTCGTGTAGACTAGGCGTAGAACCGACGAGTTGGTCGACGTTCCACGAGTTGTTGACGTCTTCGCCTTCAAGTGTTTGGAGGCGGTAGGAGCCCGGCCCGGTCACCTTAGCCACGGTGAAGGGGCCTTCCCGAAGGAGGGGGCGAGCTTGTGGAGTCCCTCCGTGTTCTGGATACGGCGTAGGACAAGATCTCCCGACGTTGAAGGAGCGTTCCTTGACGTTGCGATCATGGTAGCGTCGGATACCCTCCGGGTACCTTGCCCGATTGGACGAGGGCGGCGCGGCGAGCTTCTTCGAGGTTGTCGATATCAACCCGTCTGCGTGTCTTCCGAGACGCCTTCGTCGTAGTGCTCTCGCGACGGTGAGTTCCATATGACGTCGGCGGGGAGGATGGCTTCGGAGCCGTAGACCGGGAAGTAGGGGGATTGCCCCGTTGGCTTGGATGGTTGAGTCCGCGGCCCCCCGCAGTGCGTTGGGTAGTTCCTTGATCCACTTGCCCCCTTTAGAATTGGCGGCGTCACGTAGTCGCTTCTTGAGGGCGTCGAGCACCATCCCGTTGGCGCGCTCGACTTGTCCGTTGGCCCGTGGATGGGCGGCCGAGACGTATCCGACGTCGATCCCGCCGTTTTCGCGGTACTCCCGGAACCGGTGGTTGTTGAAATTGGACCCCGGGTCCGTGATGATGCGGTGGGGTAGCCCGTATCGGTGTACGAGTTCATCCGGAAAGTCGAGTACTCTGTCGGCCTTGGGGCATGTGACCGGCTTGACCTCGATCCACTTGGTGAACTTGTCGATAGCCACCAGTACCCTGTTGAATCCTCCTCGGCGCGGTTGGCGGTGGCCCAATCATGTCGAGCCCCCGGCGGGCAAAAGGCCGGGTCGGTGGTATGGTGACTAGCTTGTAGGGCGGGACGTGTTGCTTTTTTGGCGAAGAACCGACATCCTTGGCACCTTCTGACGAGTTCTTCGGCATCGCTCAGGGCTGTGGGCCAGTAGAAAGCTCGTCGGAAGGCCTTGCTGACCAGCGTACGCGAAGACGCGTGGTTGCCGCAGACGCCCTTGTGGATCTCCTCCAAGATGTCCTTGCCTTCTTCGCGAGGGACGCACTTCATGAGTACTCCGGAAGATGCGCCCCGCTTGTAAAGCTTGTCTCCGACGAGGACGTAAGACTTGGCGCGGCGGACGAGTTGTTCGGCCGCGTTCTTGTCGGAGGGGACCTTCGCTCGGCCGAGGTAGTCGATGAAGGGTTGCCTCCGGTCCACGTCGATCATCATGACCTCCTCGCCCGGTGGTGGATGGGGCCGGGCGGTGGTCGGTGGCGCCGGCTCCCGGGATGGATGGCGCGTGAAGCTCATGGACGAAGACGCCCGCGGGTACTTGGGCGCGGTGGATCCGAGCTTCGAGAGGACGTCCGCCGCAACATTGTTGTCGCGGACGATGTGGTGGAACTCGAGACCATAGAATTTGTTCTCGAGCTTGCGGACTTCTAGGCAGTAGGCGTCCATGTTCTCCTTGTTGCGGTCCCAGGACTTGTTGACTTGGTTGATGACCACTGCGGAGTCGCCGTAGACTAGTAGCCGCTTGATGCCAAGTGAAGCCGCGAGGCGGAGCCCGTGCGGCGGGGCTTCGTACTCGGCTTCGTTATTTGAGACCTTCCGGAAGATGCGGGACGTACTTGAGTTGTTCGCCCGTTGGAGAGATCGGGGAGTACCCCTGCGCCTGCGCCCTTGAGGTTGAGTGAGCCGTCACGGTACATCACCCAATGCTCGGTCGCACGGTGGGAGTAGGTAGGCGGTTCTCTCGCCACTCGCCATGAAGTCGACTAGTGCTTGCGACTTGATGGCTGTGCGTGGCTTGAAGTCGATGGTGAGGGCGCCGAGCTCGACAGCCCACTTGGAGATTCTTCCAGTGGCGTCTTGGTTCCTCAGGATGTCGCCGAGCGGGTAGTCGGTGACTGCGGAGACCGAGTACTCCTGGAAGTAGTGTCGTAGCTTCCGCGAGGTGATGAGTAGAGCATACAGGAGCTTCTGTACGGGCTGGTAGCGAGCCTTGGACTCTGATAGGACCTCGTTGACGAAGTAGACCGGGCGCTGGACCGGGTAGGCGTGGCCGTCTTCCTGCCGCTCGACAACGATGGCAAGATCGACCATGTGAGTAGTCGCAGCTAGGTAGAGCAGTAGCTGCTCGCCCTTGTGAGGAGCCGTGAGGATTGGCGGCTTTGAGAGGAAGTCCTTGAGCTGGGCAAGGGCTTGATCCGCCTCCGAGTCCACACGAACTTCTCGTGATGCTTGAGTAATTTGAAGAAGGGGAGGCGCCGTTCTCCTAGCCTCGAGATGAATCTGTTCAACGCCGCCATACACCCCGTCAGCTTCTGGACGTCCTTGATGCTCGTGGGAGCTTTCATGCTGGTGATGGCGGAGATCTTCTCGGGGTTGGCTTCAATGCCGCGCTGGCTGATGATGAAGCCGAGTAGTTTGCCCGAAGGTACGCCGAAGACGCACTTGTTCGGGTTGAGCTTCCAGCGGTACTCGCGTAGTGATGCGAAGGTCTCTTCAAGGTCGTCGATGAGGGTATGCGGAGTCCCCGGTTTTGACAACCACGTCATCCACGTAGGCCTCGACGTTCTTGTTGAGTTGCCGCTTGAAGCGAGCCTGGATGGCCCGTTGGTAGGTAGCGCCGGCGTTCTTCGGCCCGAATGAAATGGTCGTGTAGCGATACGCGCCAAACGGGGTGATGAACGCGGTCTTCTCTGGTCTTCCTCCTTGATTGCGATCCGGTGGTACCGGAGTAGCGGTCGAGGAAGCGAGAAACGGTCGCAGCCCGCCGTGGAGTCGATGACTTGATCAATCCGCGGCAACCCGAAGGGGTCCTTGGGGCAGTGCTTGTTAAGGTCGGTGTAGTCGACGCACATCCTCCACTCGTTCGAGTTCTTCTTGCGGACGAGGACGGGGTTGGCGAGCCACTCAGGATGGAAGACTTCTCTGATGAAGCCGGCTGCGAGTAGTTTGGCTAGCTCCTTCTTGATGGCGTCCCGTCTGTCGTCGGCAAAGCGTCGGAGGTGTTGTCGCTTGGGGGTGGCCTTTGGATCGACGTTGAGGCAGTGCTCGATCAGCTCCCTGGGCACTCCTGGCATGTCCGCTGGCTTCCACACGAAGATGTCGCGGTTAGCCCGAAGGAAGCTGATGAGCGCGTCTTCCTATTTGGGGTCGAGGCCGGCCCCGATGGTGGTGGTCTTGCTAGGGTCGCCCTGTTCCGAGGTCGACCGACTTGACGAGTACCTCCTCGGGTGGCCGAGACTTGATGGCGGCTGTCGGACTTCTGCGGGATGTCGAGTTCGCTTGTGGCAAGCTTCTTCGACGCAGCGTAGACCTCCATCATTGGGTTGGGTACTTGGTTTGTTGACGCGATCACCACGGCCTCCCGTATCGCGGTCGTGAGAGATCTTCAAGTCCCCCTGGAGGGAGAGTACACCGGCTGGACTTGGCATCTTGAGTACCAAGTAGGTGTAGTGGGGCACCGCCATGAACTTGGCGATGGCCGGTCTGCCGAGGATGGCGTGGTAGGAAGTCTCGAAATCCGCGACCTCGAACTTGATGTACTCGGTGCGGTAGTTATCCCGAGACGCCCCGAAGGTAACTGGCAGTACCACTGAGCCCAGTGGGATAGCCGCGTTGCCTGGGACGATGCCGTAGAAAGGCATGCTGCTCTTGTCGAGCATGGGGGTGACGTCGAGGTTCATCTTCTTCAATGTTTTGGTGAAGAGGACGTTGAGCCCGCTTCCACCGTCGATGAGCACCTTGTTGAGCTTGGAGCCCGCCACCGTTGGCTTCAGGACGAGAGGGAACCGTCCTGGTTCGGAGAAGCTAGTCCACTGGTCCGCGCGGGAGAAGGTGATGGGTACTTCTGACCACCTGAGAGGGGTCATAACCGCTGGCTCGATGGACATCACTTCACGACGGGTAGCCTTCTGCTCCCGCCTGCTGGGCAGTCCGCCGAAGAGGACGTTGACGGTCTTCTCGGGTTCTTGGAAGTCGTTGTTGTCGCCGTCCTTCTTCTTGCCCTTTTGGTCGTGAGGGTGCGGTGGCTCCGGCGTATCCTTGAGCGCGTGCCTGAGCTGGTAGCACTGCTCGGTAGTGTGATTGCCGTTTGGATGCCACGGGCACTTCTCCTTCAGCAGGTCCTTGAACCCGCCGGAGTTCTTCTTCGAGTTCCCTTTCGCAGGGCGCTGGATAGCCGCGACAGTGTTGTCTGGCTTGCGCTTGCGGTTGGGACCCGAGTAGTTGCTGTTATTGTTGTTGTTGTTGTTGCGGCCGCCTTGGTTCGCGTTGCTGCCGCTGCCGCCGCCCTGGCTCTGCTTGGACTTGCCGCGGATGGCGTCGTACTTGGCGTTAGCCTTGTCCTCTTCATCCGCCCAGGACGTGATCATGTCCTTGAGGTGGGGAATGGACCTGGGGCGGCGACGACCGAAGTCCTCGAAGGTGCGGCGATGGTAGAGGCCGTCCTGGAAGAGGTCGATGACCTCCTTGTCGGTGACGTCGACGACGGTAGCGCGCTTGTCGAAGAAGCGGCGCATGTACTTGCGGAGGGTCTCGCCTTGTTCCTGCTTGACCATGGCAAGGTCCATGCGAGTACCCGAACGGCCCATGGCGCCCGCGAAGTTGCTTGTGAATTGTTCCTTCAGCTGGTCCCACTTGTCGATCGAGTGCTTGTCGAGCGACTCGAGCCATGTGAGTGGAGCTTGGTCCAGGCAGAAGGGGAAGTAGAGGCATTTGGTGTCGCTGTTGCCGCCAGCGTTCTCGATGGAGAGAGCGTAGCATCGGAGCCACTGGATAGGGTCCTGCTTCGCGTCGTACTTGGTGATCCCCAAAGGTTTGAACTTGTCGGGGAGGAGCAAGGTTGCGAAGCCGTGGTGAGAAGGCGGGGGAAGCCGTCGCCCTCGGCGGTAGTGGTCGACTTCTTCCGCCGCGGCTCCTCGATCTTCTCGGCGAGTGTCGTACCCGCCGTGCGGGCGCCGGAAGCGTGGTTGTTCGCGTGGCCTCGGCCGCCGCGACTACCTCCGCCTCCCGGCTCTCCTGTTGGCCCCGTGGTTGGAGCCGCCGCCGTCGGCCGCCGCCGCCGTCGTGGTCGTTGCCGCCACCACCGGCCGGAGCGCGGTGGGGGACAACCTCTCGGTTGCCTTGGTCCCGAGAAGGTCCGCCGGCGTGGGAGCGGCGACGGTTTGGGTCGGCCGATATGTCACCTCGAGTACGGTTGGGGCCGGCGTTGCCGCCGCGACTAGTAGCTTCGTTGTCGCGCGGCTTAGGGCGGGGGAGGTTGGGCGACTACGTTGTCGACCCGCATGAAGTAAGCTTCTTCGGCGAGCTTGGCGATGACCTCTCCGGCGCGTATGCCCCGAGCACGACGTGCGATCGTTGTGATCGACATGAGGCATTGCTCAGGAGTGGTGTGGACTCGCTCTCGACCGCCTCGAGAGCTTCCGCAAGGTTGCGGATGGGAAGGTTGTCTCTCGAGCCGCCGGCGTCGTTCGCCGCGCTTCTGTTACGTTCGCGCCGGGCGTCCCCGTTGGCGACGGTCTCGCCTGCGGGTGCATCGGCAGACAGCTCGTCTGCAGAGATGTCCTCCAGGTACTTGTCTTCAGCCGTGTTTGAGGGTCCTGGGGTGTTGTCGCCGGCAGCCATGAAGACTTGGCGATCGGGGGTACCCAAGCTGGGCTCAGAGGGTGCCACCTCAGTTGGTGTGTCTGAGTCGGCCCGGGCCGGTGGCGTTCCCTCCCCGGAACGGTAGTGAGTCGATGTAGGCGACGTAGCGTGAATCCTCCTTTGCCGGGTCGGCGAGGCTTGCGGTCCGGCCGCATGAGACGTATCTGCCGGTCGGTGTTGATTTTATAACCGGCCCCGCAGGCCGGCCCCGACAAGGGAAGCTCGGTGGAGTCGTCTTCGGACTCGGGCTCCTCAGGGTCCGACCCGAAGGCGGACTCGTAGTCCGGGTTCGAGTAGAACTCGGAGAGTGGGTTGGAGTCCGAGACGCGATCGGGGACGGCGTCGGAGTCCGAGTTGTACTCGGTTACGGGCTCCTTGCCGGCCCGTCGTGGAGTAGGAGCCCCCGTGCGGGCCCGGCTGAGGACGCGGGGGCCACACGCGGAGCGCCGGCGTGGTGAGGGGGCCGTCCCGCGATGGCTGAGCAGCCGGCTCGCATGCGATGGCCCATGGCGACGTCGAGTTCGAGTTGGAGACGGACTCGAGCTCGAAGTCACCGTGCTGGTTGAAGAGCGAGATTTCGCCGAACTTGCCGGCGAGTTCGCCTGTGACGACTTCGGGAAGCGTCACGAGGCCCGTCCTCGGGTTGGGCTGCATGGTCGCGCGGCGGCGGAAGGAGCCTCGCGCCGTCGGCCGCGTGCGGACCCGGCGCCGAAGACGAAGGTGTCGCCGCGGTTGAAGGCGACGGTTGGCTTGATGTGGACGGAAGCCGTCGAGTTCGCCATGTGATCTCGAGCGAGAGCCCCTACCCGGCGCGCCGGTGTCGGTGTTTTAGACCGGCAACCTACTACGGGGAGTACCCGAAGTAGATGATTGTGACTCGCCGAGATCGGTAACTCGAAGGAAGAGACACGTGGCACACAATTTAGACGAGTTCGGGCCGCGAGGTGCGTAATACCCTACGTCTCGTATGCCGCGTAGCTCTGGATTGATAGGGCACGATTACAAGATGGTGCAATAGTGCGCCGTGAGTTGTAGGAGATGAAGATGATCCTGAGATCGGTCCCTGCCTCGCCTTATATAGTCCGGGAGGCAGGGTTACAAGTCGGAGTAGGGAAGGAGTACTAGTCGAGTACGTCTAGGAGACCTCTATACAGTGCGGAACGTGTACAGAGTCCTAACCGAGTACTACTCCTGTGTAGTCCTTGTGCTCCACGCCTTCAGGTGCCGTGTAGCGCAAGCCGGTAGTCCCGGGGGCCCACCGAGTAGTCGGTCTTGGTACCCACCGAGGTAGTGGGCCCGGGGAGGTCCATACGACAAGTTGGACCGTCTAACTCGAGCACGGTACAAGCCCATGTCCACTAGTTCGTGTTCAATTTGTAAATTTTGTGTCATCACATTTTCTCTAAACATGTTGTATGTTTGTAGGTTGAGTGGCTACCGTACGACCGCGACTTTCCTCGAAGCACGTCCGAGTTCTCACCCATGTGTTACGAGAGACAGGCTTCGTGGAGGTCGACGAGTGCCACTCATCATCTACTATGTTGTCGAGTGGCATTTGCCAAACGGGGTGCTACGCCGGTTTGGGAGGCTTCGGCCTTCGCCTCCGCAGCACACGTCCACCGTTCCAGCCTTGCACAAGTAAGAAACCAACTCGATGCATTTTTCATTATTCTCATATAGCACAAGTTGGTTTGTAAATTATGTGACAAGCAATTTTGTTATTTCGGGGTGAACAGGCAAAAAAGATACAAGGAGAATGATTGGACGGTGAAGCATGCTAGGTACTTGGACATTTGGAACAATCGGCGGAGGATGGATCATCAAGATGGCCCCGCTTGGCGTCCCGGATCACATAGAGAGTACATGAGGTGGTACCATACCTCTACAAGAACAAAGATCAAGCCAGCTTTGACGGATGAGCACATTGAAGATGCCCCCTCAGACTCCGACGACGACATAGCGGATGAGTACGACACCCTGACACGTGTGGGCACACAGCCCGCAGCGAGCACCTTTGCACGATTACTTGGTAAATTTATCCCAAGCCAATGTTGTTTGATCACTTCGGTTTCTAATAATTTGTATCTATAATAAGATTTTTTTTGTAGGGACAACAACTTGCAAGGCTTGCAAATGAGGCGGGAGTGGCTATGGAACATGCAAGTGCTTCCGAAGGTGGAGCCCTACGCAACTTTGCGAGGGTAGTATTACTTTTCAAAAACTAAATGCTTAGGTTTATCCATATTTTGAACATGTCTTCATTTTGTACCAATTGCATGTTGCAGAGGGTCCGGAGGAGCTGCAGGCGTATGGCAATGAAGTTGAACTGCATAGCGGCTCCAGATGTTGTCCACGGCGGCAATGTTCAGGCCACTTCTTCAGGATCCCGCCGCACTCCAGTTCACCACGGGGCTAGAAGCTCGACAAGGACCCCATCTCGAAGCACCGCTCGCACCGCGTCGGCATCAGCAGGTCGTGTTGTTGCTAGTGCCAGCCGTGGTCGTGGTAAGGAAATCGCCACCCCTGAGCCCAGTGATGAGGACGATGGAGACTCCTCCTCCTCCTCACCGGCAGCTGGTAGTGAGCGTGGAGACCCCACGTACGTCTCAGAGATTCCGATGGACGTACTGTTTGATGCCCCACCCGCAACTCAAACACAAGGAGAGTCGACGAGTCAGGTAATGAATCCAAAAATTTCCATCCAAGTCAGCATTTGAAATTACCTTGCTCTTCTATAGTGTTTTGTCCAATTTTTGCAGCCTCGCCCACCTCCGGCGAAGAAAGCCCGCGGCCGTCGTCCACGTGGGCCCGCTGAAGTTGGGAGTGCCAACGTCTTGGACACAGAACCGGGGAGGGAACGCCGACCTAAACAAATTTTCAGCCCCGACGACCAAATCCGCCGTCGTTGATCGTATGGACGATATGTGATGTTTGTGTGTGCCGGACTATGTCGGAGGCATGTCTACGCCTTAGGATGTTGAACTGTGTGTGCCGGACTTTGTCTGGAGCATGTGTTGGCCTTAGGATGTTGAACTTAAGCACTTTGTGTGATGTTTGTGTGCCGAACGATGTTTGAATGTACGCACGTTGTATGAAACTATGTTTCCGGCATGGGAAGTGTCCCCATAATGGCTTCTCGATGAGTGGATGAGTTCGTTGATTTCCCCGCAGGTGCGTCGAGTTGAGAGGGCAACGAAACCGGAAGAAACTTCGTTTCCGGGCCGGCAACAAGCTTGCCGTGCCATGCCCGTCGGCGCGGCGGCATGGGCTCGCCGCGCCATCCCCAAGGGCGCGGCGGTCCCCGGCAACTTGGGTGCCACCGATGGCCACCTCCACCCGGCCGCCGCCCCACAAGGCTTGGCGCGGCGGGCGCATGCCGCCGTGCCGACGGGCATGGCGCGGCAAGATCGCGTTGCCGCGCTTAAGTTTTGTAACACCCGGTATGCACCTCGGCCAAACTTGAACCTTGGCGGTGGCGCGGCAACACGAGCCCGCCGCGCCATGGGGGACGGCGCGGCAAAGCGGCCATGCCGCGCCGTGCACCATGGCGCGGCAACGTTAATCTGCCGTGCCGTGCGTTGTGGCGCGGCGATTTAAGCCACGAGGACTTCCTTGCAAATGCAAATGCCCGTCTCTTCCATCCTAGTTGCCTAATCGAATACCGGGTTCCGGAATCCAATCCCACACCGATTTAGAGAAATGGGGTCCACCACACCCACCTTCTCTATATAAAGGGGGGTAGCCTCCACTCATCACTCACCTCCAATCCTCACGGGCAACCTCCACTCGTACATCACCTCCATTCCTCCGGTCCGTTTGAGAGTGTTGGTTGTCCGAGATGGGCTCGGGGTGGGGGTTTATGGATGTGAGGAGGGCCATGGAAGCCATGGAGGGGGCATACCCAAATGATCCCAATAGATCCATATTCGGCTTTGAACAAGAGGCCGAAAGGTGAGATCCCCCCGAGTGCCATTGTGGCATGAATGCGGGATGCAAGGTCTCACGTGAAGATGAAACGTTTGGCGGGCGGTTTTGGTGTTGTCAAAACATTGATCAAGCTAAAAAGGAGCTTGCGGCATTGGCGAGAAGTGATACCGTTAAGTACCATTGTACCTACTTCGTGGTGTTCATTTCGACTTTGTATCTACGTGGCATATATTGAAGGGAAGCAAGAGATCTATTGCTCCAAAGGTGACGAGGGCGTGCCACTTCGAGCGAGGGATCGACGACTTCATTAGTGGTCCGTATGCCGCGTTTTTGGCGAGGGGGAAGAAAATCGATGGAGACCCCAAAGACCGAAGCTCTTGTGAAGAAGGAACTTGAGGACTTCAAGAAGTGGAGCGATGACTTCATCGGTGGTGCATGATTGTTGTTATGTGTAACACGTGCCATTGCTTGTGTGATTTAAATTTCCTAAGACGTGCTAGGATTAGTATTGGCACATGTGCCATGCATGTCATTGGAAACTCGTGTGATTTAAATTACCTAAGGCGTGCTAGGATTAGTATTGGCGATGTGCCATGCATGCCACTGCAAACTTGTGTGACTTAAATTCCCTAAGGCATGGTAGGATTAGTTGTGGCACATGTGCCATGCATGCCACTGCAAACTTGTTATGTAAGAGAAATGTCTAATGAAATAGCAATGGCCACAGTGTTGACAAAACAATTTGTAGTTCTTTAGACTTTTCAGTTTTTGCAGTTGAAATGATGCCTCACTGAAAAGGCTAGAGATTCCAAGGACCCTAGAGTTTCAGGGGTGCATAGATTTTTTCAGGGTGTTGTCGAATCAAATGTTGTACTGGACAACATGGCTCACTGAAAAGGCTAGGGATTCCAAGGACCCTAGGGTTTCAGGAGTGCATAGATTTTTTCAGGGTGTTGTGAAATCAATTGTTGTACGGACAACATGGCTCACCGAAAAGGCTAGGGAATCCAAGTAGGCTATTGTTTCATGACCGCAAAGGCTTTTTCGCAGTGTTGTCAATTCAAATTTTAAAGCACACGTACATCGACCGGTGTTCTAGGTTCGGCACATAATTGCTTGGAGTGTTGAACACACAAGGATTCTTTTGTTTAGGATGGCTTCTAACAGAAGTCGTGATTCGGGACTCGGACCAACTTCTTCGCACACATACATGACATATCGGTCCATCACCATGGGGTTCCGAATTGGAAGCCGCAAATGGCATAAGGTAGTTTACACAACAATTACAACACTAATAATCTACTTGTACGAGAACCGTCCGGATAACATGGAGCCAAAACCACTCGATTCCCGGGAAGGCATGTAGTAGTTCCCATACGGGGGTGGAGGTGGCGGGGATGGACTTGACGGTGGACTGTTCTTCATGTGACATCTGCAGGTGCATAGCGCGTCGTCGCTAGATGGTGGATCTGGAGGAGTAAGTGCCTCCGCGAGCTCATGCTTCAGCTTCTCGATGCGTCCTTCTAGGTACGTGATGTACTCTTCATATGGATGAATAGCTGGCAGATCGACCCATTGCGAGAAACCACGGTTGTTAGGGTCATACGAGTACTGCAAGCAACAATAGTATGTTAGTTACCTAAATAAACTGATGGAAATACTCGTGGTAGTGTTCCTTACCCGGAGCACGTGGACAAGGTGCCAAAAGCGACGACCGGAGTAGTAAAGTCCAACTCCCTCATAAACTTGCATTACACACAACTCATTGTGCATGCATCTTGGCCACTTTACCGATTTCTTCGAATCGTACGGTCTAACATCCCGCAAAGATCGGAAATAACTCTTCTCTCTTGGTGGGAAGTACTCCTTACATTCGGGATCCCGTTCGTCCACAAGTCGGGACCGAGAGAATTATCCTCACCCGACAAGTCATCCATTGCGGTTATTGTGAACAACTTACCTGAAGGGTGACATATATAGGGAAAGAAAAGAAGTGGTGGGCCATTCAATCCGTGGGAGAAAACACACCCTACCCCCTACCCTACTACATGTGATGTGAGTACAAGAAAAAACACCCTACACCCTGCCACGGCTATATAAAGAGGGACGGCGACCGCAGTACTACCACTGCCACACCTTGCAGGCTCCTCCCTCTCCTCACGGGCTCATCTTCTATCTTAGGTACGGTTCCTCTCTTTGTTAATTTAATGTAATCAGTTTAACTACTTCAAAATAATGTTCAATTTTTAACAATAACTAGAGATGTCTACGGCTGCTGCCGGAGGGGGTCAGGATGGTAATGGTGGTGGTGATCCGAAGGGCAAAAACACAAATACAACACCTGATCCGAAGAAAATGACCACTTTTAAAAGAGCCATGCTTCGTTATATGCAAGGAAAAACTGCAGATGCCATTGCAAGAGGAGAGGACCCCCCTTGGAATGGTCTTTATGCTCCGGGTGGTCTTTACGGTCCTGAAGCAAACCCGTCTCGCTCCTAATCAACCAACTAAAAAAGGTACCAAGAAGGATAAACCTTCGTCATCACATCACAAGGATGGCTAAATATTGGAACTTTGTATGAGGTCGTTGTCTTCGACCATGCGGTGTTGTAATATTTGAGCTACTATTTCGTTTACACCATGGTAGTGTTATATTGTTTCAAGAAAACTACATCCTGAATGTGTTGTAATAATGGAACTATTATTCCTAAATTTTTTATTTTTCTAATCTCCTCGCTCCATTAATAAATCTGCATGCAACACAACCAAACACATTTTTTCATTGAAAAAATTGTTCAATACAACACATACAACCGATTCTTAAGGACCATTCATCATCAACTACATCACATAACAAAGTGTTCACTTAACACAAAACTACCAAACACACTAGTTCATTGAAAAAAATATTACAATGCAACACATGCAACCGACACTTGACCACCATTCATCATCCTCCCACAATCCTCTTACCTTTTCTCGTCGGCCTCGCCTTTCTAGCCGCTTCATCCCTCGACCTATCCCCGGACCTATCCATCAATGCCTTCCACTCCTCTTCCTTTTTCCTCTTCTTCTCACTCTTCTCCTTTGCGCTCAATGGACGTATCCCCCGTTCTAAGAACTTCTCCCCGTTACAACGCCAATATGCCACAACTTTCTCGTAGTTGGCGTAACCAACTACAAATTCTAGCTCCACTCCGGTTTCACGAACCATCTCATCACAAATTGGACCACTTAGATCCTCCTCTTCCGGTAAGGGCACACCATATTTTGCTCTTATCTTGTTTTTAATAGATTCGCTTTTAAACCTCCTCCCGGGTTCGAAGTTCGTCCCAACTCTAACATTAACTCACGACGACCAAGAAATTGCTCCCAATCACAAGTCCGCCCCTCCCGCAAAATATAAGACCGTATCATACAATGTTAAATCAAAATGAGGACAACCACAATGGTAGTGCTACCTAAATCAAAGAAGTTCACATCATGCTCACCCAAAAGTCTCCATATGCATTGCCACAAAACATTCCAAAACCGAGCTCGATGGCACAACACCTTCCGTGGCTACTATGCCACACTTGCACCGTGAAGGTGGATAGCTAAGGCAAGGCCAAGCCTTCGTCCCGACTCGAACTCTTTCACTTCGATTCGGTTGGCCACTCCGATCTTGGTCCATATATGTATTCATTGAAGTCACACCTAGGCCACCCACTCGAAATGCGAACAACCATTAATAGCAATGAGTCATGGACATTTATAAAACTTAAATGAGAACAAGGATATGCTTTTTACTTACAACGAGTCTTTAGGGAGCAACGAAAGAATGGTGTAAACTTATTTGGGGCCTCAATGTTTGGTCGTTGAAGATACGCACGCACTCCACAATCACACACTGGAGGGTTGTTAACTCGCTCAATGGCGGCCAACTGCTTCTCCTCATAAGTCATCGGTGGAGGAAGGTAGAAATCCCAAAACATGAGGATCAAGTAAGTCTTCTAGGCGATGTCCATGACCGAGGACGCGGCTATAGCTATAGATCGAGCAACTCGCAGTGTGTACACCCGTACCCATCCCGAATGGTACCCGGCCGGTGTACGGCCGACCGAGCCCATCCTACCGGCGAACTCTCGGTAGTTACGAACCCATCCCCGCATCCGGCCCTCAAAGCGGTCCTCCCCACGGTGAAGACAACACCGAACCGTGAAATGCTCCCCGTGTGGCCACACGGGAGACGCTCCGAGAGGGTGGTCTCACCTCCACCGCTCCCCCACAGATACCCTCTATCCTTCCTAGGCAGGTGTGGTTCCGCACTTGCCGAGCTCAACTCGGCCCTATCCCCACTCTCGGCGGGGTGGTGCGTACGATGTCCTATAAACAAGTTGATCCACTCGGTTTCGGACGGGCGATCTCATGTCCTCCAAGCGCACGTAAAACCCCAACACCTAGGCTCCGAAAACCGTAACAGGAGGGATGCACTGAGGAGTGCACCCCTATCCCCGATCCCAGATCGGTTGTCTCGAGCTCACCCCCGCCAACGTACCCAAAACGCCTTCTCCCCGCCTTTTTTTTACCCCACACACGCCAAGAACCACTATTCCCATCCCAACACATGCATCGCGAAGCTCGGCGTATATACACGCCCACATTAAACATATATCGTCGTGGTAGGACAATCAAGGACAGGGGTAAACAAAGAGGCGATTGCAAGGTTCATCAACATGCATACATAAAGTAAAGCACTAGCAATACTACTCAAGAATGCCTAATGGGTAGTTCGGAATCGGTCGGGCGTGAACCTAGGGTCGAGTAGTCCTCCGCGGCGAAGTCGTCGGCGTAGTCGTACTCCCCGGCTCGGCTCTCCGGCTCCCGCCGCTCCTAATAGCGCGAAAAAGGAAATAAATAGCGTTCCTAAAGCAACTTAAATCCAAATAAGAGCAAATAAGATCCAAAAAGAGGCAAACTCTAGTCTAGCACGGAGTTTGGGTTTTTAGAAGATTTTTAGAAGAAGTTTCATATTTTTCGGAGCTAAAACAGATTTATTATGAATTTCCAAAGATAAAATACATTTCTGAAATTAAAATACGCATATACAATATTGCAGACTCTTAGCTAGCTATAGGGTAGCTCAAACGGCTCAAACCCGGCTTTAAGCCGGCGGCGGGCGGCTACGGCCGCCGAGGTGGCGCCACGCCGGCGGCTTTAAGCCGGCGGCGGCCCGCGTGGCCGCCCACGCGGCGCCCACGTGGCGCGGCGCGCGGCGGATCCCGGGGTGGATCCCCCTGCGGCGCGCGGCCGTGCGGCGCCCGTGTGGCCTAGCCGCGGTTGGCCGGGCGCACGGGATCCCCTTGGATCCCCCGCGGTCACGCGCGTGTGTGCGCTCCCCCGTGTGCGTGTTAAAACCCCGGGGGTTTTTCTCCCCCCTCCGCGAAGGTGTTCGGTGAAATGCCCGCGACGGGCGGCGGCGCGGCGGCCGGCTCACCGGCGGCGAGGCGCGCTCGGGCCGGGCCAACAGTGACCGGGAAATGGAAGAGGAGCAGCAAGGCTCGATCTTGGCCCCAATCGGGGACGGCCTCGGCCAAAGATGGGCGGCCGGCGGCGGAACGAGGGAGCGGCGGCGACGGACGCGTGCGGCGGTGTGGTGAGGGTCGCCGGCGACGGCGCTAATCGACGCCCAGCAGCCTTGGCTGGTTGCGGATGGGTCCTAAGGACGCAACAATACCCAAAACCGGGGCTTTTTCCCCTAGGTCGCCTGGAACGGCTCCCGCCCGCCGTGGCGGAGCTCTGGCCGGTGGCGGCGAGCAGTGTGAGCACAGCTCCGGCCGCGGGGTGGCTCGCGTGCGTGCGCACGGTGACCGAGGTGTCGTGGCGGTCGTGTCGTCGTGCTTGCGTGGGTGGCGGGCGCTCGTGCGTGTTGGGAACGGGGTCGAGCGGGCCGGCGGCGCGGCGCTCCGAGCACGACGGCGGCGTGACACACGTCGGCGAGGTGAGGATGGCGCGGGGTCGAAAGGAAAACGGCGGCGCGTGTGCGTGCTCGCGGCGACGGCGGCGGTGGCACCCGCACAAGAAAGCGTCCCGGCCCGGCACGAAGGCCGGCATCACCGGCGGCGGCGCGGCGGCATGAGCGGCACGGGGCGATCGCGAAGCGCCTCGGCTCGAAGGCCGGGTCGACCACGGAGGGGCGAGGGAGCTTCACCTCACCTTGGTGGCCACGGGCCGACGTGCAGGCGGCGGTGAAGCGGGGCGGAGCAAGGTCGTCGGCGTGGAAGGAGAGGCGGCGCGGAGCGAGAGGAAGCGGGGGCGTCGCGGTACTTGGCTTCGCGGCGTCCTCGAGCTCCCACGTGCGGTCCTTCGGCTTCGCGAGGTAGGCGGCGAGCTGGCGGTAGGCCTCCGGGTCTTCTTCTCCCCTCCTCCTCCTTCTTCTCCGGCGGGCAGAGGCGAAGCGGAACGGGGAGGACTCCCCGTGGCGGCTAGGGTTGGGCGCTCCCCTGAGGCGCGGCGGCGGCCTTCTTATAGGGCAAGGCGGGGGGGTCCGGGACGCGTGGACGGCGCGGATGGCCCCCGGTGGAGCTCGGACGGGCGCCGGCGAGGGGGCGGTGCGGAAGGCGCGGCGCCGACGGCAAAGGGGAAAAGAAACGGGTGACGGGAGGACGAAGAGGTGACGCCGGGGGCGACGTCACGCGGGTCCCACCCCGGCGGCGACTCGGCGCGGGTGCGGTAGGTGGCAAGCGGGCCGGCGTTAGACGGGCCGCGGTGGGCTGGAAAGGGAAAAGGAGAGGGTGGCGCGGCGCGCAAAGAAAAAGAGAAGGGGGTGGTTCAGCGGACTTCGGGACCATGGGCTCGCGGCCCAGAAGCTATCCTCCCTTTACCTTTTCTATTTCCTTCCGACCCCTTTCTATTTTAGATTCAAATTTGAATGTAAATTCAAATTTGAAAACCCACTCAAATAAACTCCAAATAAAACCAAAAGAACTCCAAGTTTCTCACACTAACATTTTTATATTCCCTAGAAATTTTATTTATCTCACAATAAACCTAGGAATTTAAAGGAGAGAAAAGGAAGACATCCTTAAATAAGTTGATAATCACTCAAATAATTCATCGAAAATTTTAAATTCACATTTTTATTAATTAACATTCCTCAATAAATTTGAGGGATGTTACAAAGCATTGGTTGGTGTGTAGAGCAGGCAGCTGACAAAGCCAAAACTCGCTCGGGAAACCACAGGCAAAAGGCACTAATTCTTGTGGTGCTTCTCAGGCGCACTTGCACTGCAAGGGTCGGTGAAGTCAACGCTCACCCAAAATAGAAGAGGAGGAAATATGGTAGAACACAACGAAACACAACACGACACGTGTCCATCGACTTTTGCGGTGCGCCCTGCGCATTACCCAGATCAGGTGGTGTGACACAAACAGAAGAAAAACTGCCCCGCGGCCACGAACCCAACTTCAAATCAATCGATCTCCTGGCTGAGACAATGGATTGAGATGAGGTTCTGAGGAAGTAGAGATTTGCCTCATGGGCAAGTTATATCTAGTAGATCAAGCCCCAAAACCAACTCAGTCGTGCAGAACCATGAATATCTAAGTGACAAACACAAAGAAACTTTGAATCCAAAGTGATCTGTGGAGTTTGAGGGTTCAAGATCACCAAGAAACGGGTCACAAGGAACTCATGTACGATCCCCTCAAATAAATCTTTGTGGAAACAACTCCAAATCGATGAACTTGAAAATCAACCAAAAAGACTCCGAAAATCACATAAAAAGAAAATAGCTCGCGATTAAGGAGAGAGACAAGATAAGCACGTCGAATCTTCTAAACAAACCGATGAATGATTCTTTACAGACAAGGCTAGCATCATCCCTTCATCCTACCCTCTTGCAAAGAGGAGAACAAGAAGTGAAGAGACCTCCTCTTAACTCTCTAGCATGAAACTCATGGCTAGCCTACCGAAAAGAAAATGAACTAGGGTTACAAGTGATGCCTCTCCATCCACCCCTGCCTTCTATATACTGAGTCCTAGATGGTGGTCAATTCTACCCCTACAACTAAAAAGAAAGATACATAGCCCCCAAGAGCAATAAGATAGAGGTAGATAACTCCATTTGAGGACACACTTCCACCATGGCCTTGCTTCCCTTCGATGCAAGCTCCACGATCAAGCCACGTGCACTCCACCTCGAAGCCTCTAGCCGCTGCACCAGGATATCGTCTCCATCATGCCGAGCCTCAGGCTCGGTGTTGATGCCCAAATCGAGAAACCATCCTCCATTAATTTTTTGGGACAACCAATAAACCACCCGCGCAAAGCATCCAACCTCACCATGCCGCAAGCTTCAAACATGTGTGGACTGACATTTTCACTGGCCTAGTACTAAAAAGTGGTCATCCATTGGTCCTCGAACACTTTCTGGTCCTCAGAAATAATTTCTTTGTCGATTTTTTTTGTCAGTTACCTCTCGGTCGATTTTTTGACAGTTCTAGGGAAAATGTCAAGAATTGTTAGAATAAAAATATTTATTTTGTGGGTAATTATTCTTGACATGGAAATTTTTCATTTTAATTTCCAATTGGATCCCCATCAGAATAATTTATAGATAGATAAAATACATACTAACCACCAAGAGTAAATTGAGTTATTTTTTATCATTTCAAATGGAAAATTTTTGCTGTACCCTCAAAGAAAAAGGACAAGAAAGAGAACACGCATTTGGCAGCAATAGAATGGCAATAAAATAGTCTAGCTCATTTATAATGTAACATCATATAGTTAATATCACCAGCATTGGGGGATAGTTAAGCCAACACAACAAGGGAAGAAGAGAGAGATTTATTTAAACTCACTTATAATGTCTCAAAATCAGGTTCAAAAAACTTCAAAATGAGTCACAATATTTAAAATTACAAATCAATCGTGGGGAGCAGATCGACATGCCTAAAGATGTTTTGTTTTCTAGTTACTCGAGATTAAGGCTGCCACTGCGAAGGGTATGCGCAAATCCACTCTTGTTCATATCTAAATCCACTTCTTACCTCCCCAATTCCACCCATACACAATTGATAATTATTTTTGTACTAGATTCTATACATACCAAATTGATTACTCATACCCTCCCCATTTCAGGTGGTTGTGGATTTAGATATGAATA
This sequence comes from Cenchrus americanus, assembly GCA_947561735.1. Taxonomy (NCBI): domain Eukaryota; kingdom Viridiplantae; phylum Streptophyta; class Magnoliopsida; order Poales; family Poaceae; genus Cenchrus; species Cenchrus americanus. The sequence continues at coordinate 52,204,297 of OX387242.1, forward strand.
ATAGATAAAAACAACAAACATACTAGAGATACCTATTATATATTGGAGGGGAGGAAACATTAACACAGAACAAGTTGTATGTACCATCTTTGACTTGGTCAGTGTGTTTTGTTATATGCTGCAAATCTAGATAGTCAAACGATGTGTTCTCTAGTGTTGGCAGAGTAATTTATTTGCAGTCGTTTGAAATAGAGCAACCTATCTTGTTTTGTTGATATTATCCCTGAGTTCCTCAATGTCCATGTCAACATTTCCTGTGACTTAGCACTCTTGAGTCTTTGACTCTTTGCTTGAAACGGTAATTCCGAGTCCGTTTCCGCTGCCGAGGGAAACTCGGAGTCCGATCGTGTGTTGTATCGCTGAAGCCGATTCGGAGATGAGACTCGAGAAGAACCCACCCAATAAAACGAGAGGCGTCGCCCTGTCTATCAAGCCAACAACAGCGCAACAGCAAGCCGCCGCGTACTCAATTACTCATCGTCTCATCGTAGTCTCGTACTCGACGCAACAGCAGCCATGGCGCGGACGAGGACGTCGACGCTGCCCCTTCTGGCGACCTTGCTCGCCGTGCTGCTGCTCCTGCCGTCGGCCGCCGTAGCCAAGGCCATCGACGCCACAAACACCCTGCACCTGGACCTGCCTGACGGCTTGATCGGCCCCGAGAGTGTCGCGTTCAATCGTGTTGGGGAATTCGGGAAAACTCGTCACCCTCGAAACGTTGAGTTTAACAAAGTTCTCGAAGCATGTTTTTTCGGGAGTAGGGAATTCACGATTTTCGGAAGCCTGGAACTTGTGAAGCCTCGAATTCGCGAATGTGCAAAGTTCGGGAATCTTGATTCGGTGAAGAAGTGGAGTCACGAACATGCGGAAGCCCGGAATCTCGAACTGTGATGACCCGAACTTCGGAGAACGGCCGATTCGGGAATCTGTCAAGGACTAAGTTCGGGAGTCAGGCGCGTGGACATGCGCGAACCAGCGGAGAAGCGAAGGCCAATTCGGGAAACTGTTGAAGACCCAGTTCGGAGGTTTCACGTGAAGACATTCACGAACCCGGGGAGAAACAAAGTCAAAGTTGTTGTCCCAAAAAGTCCGGGTTTGGAGTGTGAACTAGTGGCAGATTTGTAAATATGTTAGATGAAAAAGACATTCCTGTATGCGTTCACACTAGGAATATTCTCTGAGGCTAAGGGTATTATCGGTATGTAAAAGTCCCTTCGTCTCCCTATAAAAGGGGGCGCAAGGGCACGTGTAAACATATTCGGACATTTTGGAACTTGTGCTATTTGCAGAGGGAATCACGCCTTTTTTTTTCGCTCTCACTTTGTTATTGAACGTGTTAAGAACTCTCTCTCGTGTTAGGGTAGTTATCCGAACTTTTCGGGTAACCCCCCAACATTGGCGCCCACCGTGTTCCAGCCGAAAAGAAACTCACGATGCCACCCCAGAAGAAATCCAAGAAGAACGTTCCAGCACAGGCAAACCGAGACGATCGCCATCCTACCCAAGGGAACGAAACCTCTTTTGTTCCCGAATCTTCGAACACAACGAGATCAAGAACGAAGGGAAAAGCTCGAAGCTCTCATGAAGGCAAGAGCGAGTAAAAGACAACTCATACCCAAGAACAACCTGCCGAACAGCAATAGTTTGAGAATGTGGATGATGATGATGACACCATAGACAGAGAGCTAGCGATGGTTCAAGCAAAAGATACAACACCTACGAAAAGACAAAGAAAAGTTCGCGAGCTCGATTACAAGCGAAGAGGAAAATCTCTGAAAAGCTAGAGCAACTGAACAAAGCAAAAGAGCAGATAGAAGCAATACGGAAACAAATTGATGAAATGAAAGAACAAGAGAACAGTTCTCTGTGGCAGGAGTCACCGCATCAGAACCCTGGGCCTGCAAGAGAATCCCCGAAAGAAAACTTCTTCGCGGGAAACGGAGTCTCACACTTCGTGGATTCGAATCGCCGCTCGTCAATCGGGCTACAAACAGCACCTTGGCCGCCGAAGTTCAAGCTCGTCTCTCTTCCCAAATACAACGGCTTCGGAAACTCCGTACGGTTTCTCATGAGATATGAATCAGGTGTGAATTCGGCGAAGGGGATGATGTTGCACCGGCCAAATCCTTCATCATAGCTTGCGAAGGGCCGCATCGAATTGGTACTCACCGCTTTGCCTCCACACTCGCTCTACAGTGGGTAGATCTCAAGACAAAGTTCATGCAAGCGTTTCAGATGTTCCACGACACGACAGTCGAAGCCTCAGATTTGTATAACTGCAAGCAGAAGGACAGAGAACCACTACAGAACTTCGTGAGAAGGTTCATGCAACAAAGGTCTCAAATCCCCGAAGCAGATGACAAAACAACGATCAACGCACTGATCAAGGGTCTCACCCCAGGACCTACAACGTCGCATCTCACAAGAAAGAAACCCAAGACAGTTGAGGAACTCTTTCACGAATTGGGGGAGTACATTTTGTCAGATGATGACCATCGCGAGAAGAGTGGCCGAGCGGAACGAGGCAAGGCAAGGCAACGGAGACATGACGTGGAGGGCACCACCCCAAAGCATCCGCGAAATGTCAACAACGTCGAAATTTGCAACCCGAACAGGGCGAAGAAAGCCAAGCACCGGGGGAGGGTTCAATCCCGCAGGGAAGGGGGAGAGGTAGAGGACCCCCAAGCACTCACGAACCACAACCCGAAAGATCCTCACTTCTATTGCCGGTATCATAGAAGGGGCCATAGCACCGAAGGATGCCCGTAAACAAAGAAGAACATGGCAAGAATTCAGCAAGAGAAAGCACTAATGAGCATCACATCTTTAATGCCAAGCCGGTTTCGCCCGAATTTCGCGGCCTCAATTCGCGAACCCACGGTCAAGTTCGTCCCGGTTCAGCAATTCCCGCAACCACAATCAACGTGGCAGCCATTGCGGCAGTTTTCCTCGGCCACAAGCGATCCGGGCAATCCAAGAACCACAACCCATTCGGGAAATCCTGCCGCCACAGCCAGAAAGTTCGTCAAGGCCTCAGTCAAGTTCGGGACCCCAGAATTCCAAAGCCTTGCCATCGTTCGGAACCATCATGCCAATCACGAGCGGGTCAGCCATGGAATTCGAGACCAAGAAGCAAAGAAGCAACTACTTCAGGTCTGTGAATACTATCATCAACGACGGCCCAGCCGCACGACCGGAGTGGGCAAAGGTGCCAATCACCTTCACGGAAGAAGACTTCAGACTGAAATCCGCGATTCACAATGACGCCATGGTCATTGAAGTGAACATAGCGGGATGGGTTATCGGAAAAGTCCTAGTTGACAACGGGAGTTCGGCGGACATCCTGTTCTTGAAAACTTTCGAGAAGATGAACCTGAGCCAGCACATGTTGGACCCACCAGAGTACCCGTTGTAGGGGTTCGGAGGAAAGCCCATCAAGTCGGTGGGAAAAATATCACTCCCGGTTTCTTTCGGAGATCTTGAGAATGCCAGAACGGAGAGCCTCACTTTCGATGTAGTTGACATATATCACCCATACCTCGCGATTTTCGGCAGAGGTTTCATGAACAAGTTTGATGCTGTCATAAGACAACAATTCCTATGCATGAAGATGCCTGCGCCCAAAGGGGTCATCACGGTGTTCGGCAATCAGCAGGAGGCCATGAATATAGAAAAAGGCCACACGCCCGGCGAAACAAATGTGTACCAGCTGAAAGCAGCTGATGAGAGGAAGGAAACCTACGAAGAACCTAAGCGGGACAAGGAAAAAATGAGATAACCGCAGAAGATGAAACAAAGAAAGTGTATCTGGATGACATGCCCGACAGAGCAGTCATAATAGGGGCAAACCTCAGCGCCGAAGAGGACAGGGAACTTATACGATTTCTGAACAGAAACAAGGATGTTTTCGCATGGTCAGCTAAGGACCTGCAAGGTGTTGACAGGGATATCATCGAACATGCCCTGGAAACGGACGAGAAAAATACCACCCAAGAAGCAAAAACTTCGGAAAATGTCCGAGGAAAAAGTCAAAGCAAAGGGGAAGCGAAGTTCGAGAGGTTGCGGGACGCCCAAGTAATCGGAGAAGTCAAGTACCCGGTCCGCTAGCCAACACCGTGCCGATCAAGAAAAAAATGGAAAATGGAGAATGTGTGTGGACTTCACCGATTTGAACAAGGCATGCAAGAAGGACGATTTTCCCTTGGAAAGGGTAAAAATCGTGGATGATGCAGCCAACAGTGAGATGCTTTCGCTCCTGGACATGTTCTCTGGGTATCATCAGATCAGGGTTCGCAGAGAGGACGAGGAGAAAACAAGTTTCATCACTCCCTTCGGAACATTTTGCTTCGTAAGAATGCCAGAGGGGCTGAAGAACGCGGGATGTACGTTTTCGAGAATGATAGCAATAGTACTGCACCAGCAGATTCGGAGAAACATCTTGGCATATGTGGATGACATAGTTGTTAAAAGTGTTCAGAGGAAAGACCATATCAGTGACCTGCGGAAACATTTGCGAACATGGGGGCAGCAAACTTAAAGCTAAATCCGGAAAAATGTGTGCTCGGCATTCACAAGGGGAAAGTTCTTGGATGCCTAGTTTCAACGAAAGGCATAGAAGCAAATCCTGACAAAATTAAGGCTCTGGTGGAAATGCAAGATCCGGGCTCGGTGAAAGATGTTCGAAGGCGACAGGGAGAGTAGCTGCCCTCAACAGATTCATTCCCAGCGCCGCAAAAAGAAGTTTACCATCCTTCCAAGTCCTCGAAGTGCTAAGAATTTCCAGTGGGTCCGAACCTCGGAGGCGTGCCTTTCGCGAACCGAAGGATTACTTGTCCACCATGACAAAACTTTGTCTTCCCGAACCAAAATCGCCACTTCGCTATATGTGTCCGCATCAAATTCGGCGGTAAGTGCGGTCTTCGGTGCAAGAGAAAGAGGAAGAAGGAAAGCTCAGACAAATTCCCGTATACTTCGCCTCTGAAGCATTGTCTGGTTCCAAGATCTTCTATTCCGAGCTGGAAAAAATCGCGTATGCGGTCATCATGGCAAAGCAAGGAAACTAAGGCATTACTTTGAGGGACACGGAATAAGAGTCATCACCAACCACCCGCCGAATGACTTGTTCGCGAATAGAGAGGCATCCACCCGAATCATCAAGTGGGGTGCTGAGCTTTCTGAGTATGTGGTAGACTTCGAGAGAAGAAGTGCAATAAAATCGCAAGTTCTGGCAGATTTTGTCGTGGACTGGACTTCACCCACTCAGAACCTCGAGGAAAATATACCCGAACCTTGGATAGTGCAGTGTGACGGGGCCTGGTGTTACAAGGGAGTTGGAATTTCGGCTGTTGTAACGTCCCCGACGGGCGTGGTCATAAGATACGCGACGCGGCTCGTATTCGCGAACAATGAACATTCCACGAACAACACAACGGAGTACGAGGCTCTCCGTTGGCGTTAAGAAAAATGAGAGCATTGGGGCGGAGACCTTCATAATCGAACGATTCGAAAGTGATCCAAGAACATATCGAGAAAAAAAGCGAGGCCGGAATCCGCTTCTCATGAAATATCTCGAAAAAGTCGGAGAAATGGAAAAACACTTCAAAGGGTATTCGGTCCGGCAAAGATATCCCAAGGGATGACAACAATGAGGCGGACAAACGGCGAAAGCGGCGGCTAGAAATCAAGAGCTACCCCCGGATGTGTTCTTCGAAATAATCGGAGAGCCGTCCATCAAAGATTCGAGGGCCAAAATCGTGAATGTAGTGGAAATTCTAGACCGGAGAGCGAGAAATCATGGCTTATCCGAGAGGACATTACGAACCACAAGATGAAGTGGAGGAAAAAAGATTGAAGCAAAGGGCTTGGGGCTATACAAGTAGTAAATGGAGAATTATACAAATCAAGAGTCACTGAGCCTTGGCTGCGCTGCATCACCTCCGAAAAAGGTCGGGAACTTCTAAAGGAAATTCACGGCGGATTCGTGGGGCACACATAGGCACCGGAGCTTTGGCCGGAAAGGCGATAAAGCAGGGATTCTATTGGCCCACCTTAAACATAGATGCCAAGATGTTAGTTCGGCAATGTGAAGCATGCTAGAAAATGGGAAATCAACAGAATCTGCCTTCAATGCCAGTTCACCTAATTCCACCAACTTGGCCTCTCGCAAAGGTGGGGAATGGATCTAGTAGGCCCGTTGCCAACGGCTCAAGGCAACCGCCGATTCGCAAGTTCGTAGCGCCGATTATTTCACGAAGTGGGTGGAGGCAAAACCACTCGCGAATATCACAACGAAGCAACAGTTCGAAATTCTTTTGGCGTAACATAGTCCGCGAGTTCGGAGTTCCTAGAGAATTGACGGTTGACAATGGCAAGCGGTTAATCGTTACACCTTCAAAGAATACTTTGCGGAATCTTAGACACACGGCGAAATTGTCGTCGGTATATCATCCACGATCCAATGGTGCGGTTGAAAGAGCCAATGGCCTCATTTTTTCGGGAATCAAGAGATGTTTGTTCGATCAGAAAAAGGGAAAGTGGGTGGATGAACTTCCGAAGGTGATCTGGTCTCACAACACCACAGTATCAAGGGCAACAGGTTTCACGCCTTTTCGCCTACTTTTCGGACCGAGGCTATGACACCGGAGGAGATCAAGAATGAAAGCATGAGGGTCCTGAAAGGAAAAGAGATAGAGGAAATTGATAAGAAGGTGGAAAAGGACATGATCGAGCTGACAATCCTTGAAGCAGCGGAAAACATTGAGAAATACCAGAGAGAGACAAGGGCATGGAGAGACAAAAAGGTGGTCCGAAAGGACATAAAAACTGGTGATCTTGTCTTGAAAAGAAAGAAAAATTGGGAGAACCCAGGAAAACTTCATGAGTCATGGGAAGGGCCTTACATCGCCAGGGAAACAGATATGTCGGGGGCTTTTCGCCCGATGGAGCAGACGGCGAAGAGTTGCCGTATTCGTGGAATGCGACAGTCTAAAAAGGTATTATCCATGAAAACCCTAGTTGTAGATAGATGTAACATTTAGTAGTTTGTCGATTTGCGTAAGTTTGTACTTTAGAGAACTAAAAAATCCGAATCACGTGTCTATAAGTGATTTCGGGACAAAAAATTAGTTTTACTTTTTCTAGTCGCATTAGAATAAGAAGGACCGTACTCTTTTCCTTGCAAATGGGGCTCTAAATCAAGAGGTAAGGTTTTTAACGAGGCGGATCCTATGTAAATACTCTTTGTGATATATATATGAAAAGAGTGTTCCCCCAAATCGCGTAACTCGAAATTCCATCGTGGAAAAAGAAAAAGTTCGTGAGAAAAGGCTCCGTGATAGCCGAAATTCCATCGTGAAAAAAGAAAAAAGTTCGTGAGAAAAGGCTTTGTGATAGCCAAAATTCCATCGTGGAAAAAGAAAAAGTTCGTGAGAAAAGGCTCCGTGATAGCCGAAATTCCATCGAGAAAAAAAAGTTCGTGAAAAAGGCTTCGTGATAGCCGAATTCCATCGAGAAAAAAGAAAAAAGTTCGTGAAAAAGGCTTTGTGATAGCCGGAATTCCATCGAGAAAAAAGAAAAAAGTTTGTAAGAAAGGCTTTGTGATAGCCGGAATCCCATCGAGAAAAAAGAGGCTCGAGACAACAACAAGTTGTGGCCTAGAAAATCCCATCAATTGAGGGATTCCCACCCAAAGAGGCCTGAGACAACAACAAGTTGTGGCCTAGAAAATCCCATCCATTGAGGGATTCCCACCCAAAGAGGCCCGGAACAGCAGCGGCCGAGGCCCGGAAAGTCCCACCCACGAAGGGATTTCCACCGAAAAACAAAAGCCAACGAAGTTGATTTCAAGAGAGTAAACGCCGAAAAAGTTTTTTGTGATAACGTCGAAAGGGCAAGGGGCTCGTGCGAAAAATCGTAGAAAAGTCTGGTTGAAGCAACCGAAGGTTGCAATATCAACCGGGCAAGTTTGCCGTATAGATCAAGTCCACAAAATTCGAAAACAAAATTTGTCGACTTGCGCGACGATGGTTTAAAATTTTCAAAAGTTAGCAAATATTCCTTCTAAAGGTGTACTCGATCGAAATACGCGAACAACAAGTTTTCTAAGCATGCCTTCAAGTTTTCGTGCAAAACGGCAAGGTGGGGGAGGGTGACGTTTTTTCAAGAAAAAAACGTATTCGTTGCCTTATTCGCATAAAAACTTCCGAACAATTCCTCGATGATTACAACAGTCAGTGCGAAATTTAAAATGAAAGCTCTACAACATGTCCTGGTTTACAAACGTTGTTTTCAGCCATATCGCTAGCATAGGCGAAGTCGACGCGCGGCTAATGGGCTAAGGGGCTCCGGTCTTCGGAATCTTCGCGGATCGTGAAGTAGAGGATGCAGAACGACTCTTCTTACGAAATAAGAAAAATGAAGAGAGATCAAAACAACCTATAGAAAATTTAAGCGAGGCCTCAAGCCAAAAATCGGAAAAGTCTTGTTCGGGATGTGCTCGCTTGAACAGACACCACGCTTCACCACTAACGAACATCCCATCCTGATGAATTCATAGCGGCAACACGTCCTGCGCAGGCCTAGCTTGCAGGACCTGCGCAGGTTAAAGTATACAAAACATTTGTTCAGGGAAGTTTAGTGAATCTACATAAATGTGCAAGCAATCTTGAATACACCCAGGGTTCGGACATCGCGTCTAGTTTGTAACATCCACCTTCGGAGAATCATCCCCTTGTTCGGGGGCTTGCTCGCCGTCGCTGCCTCCATCGGCTAGCCGGCTCGCTACTGCTCGCTACCGCCCGAGCCCCCTTCGCCTGAGTCGCTCGAACCTTCGCCGGAAGTCGACCCTTCGGGAGACGCGGCGATGTCCTCACGGTTCTCCTCCTCGTTCAGCTGAGAAAGAAAGGTAAATGTGAAGAAGGTTCGAGAGACTGAAACATCTGCGGCAAACACAAGTCACGAAATCGAACAAAGAAACTACCTCAGCAAGCTTTGCACGCGCAATGGTCTTGACAGTCTCCTTCCCGCTAGTCAGCCAGAACTCCTTTGCGAACTTGATCTTGATAGCCTGAACATCGGCGTTGGCTCGAAGTATCGCAGTACTAGTAGCGCTGGGGAATTGAGAGAGATTTGCGCGAAATTTCTCCAAGTCAACGCAGTCGAAGTTATGAAGAATCTTTAAAATGCTCTCCACGGAGAAGGCGGCCGCGAAGTCACTGGCGCCGGAGATCACCTCGGTAAGGGCCTTGAACTCGGTCTCCATCCAATCCATGAATTCGGGAATCTCAATGTCATCCGGGAAGAGGAGCCGGACAAACGCCGAATTCGTTCAAGGACTTCTTGTATTCCTCATAGAGCGCTTTCGGCTTCTCTAGAATCTCGGAAGTATTTTTCTTCGAGGCTTCGCTCTCGCTCCGCCGCACCTTTTCGAGATCCAGAATTTTGCGATCTTTCACGCTTAGAGACTTTGCGAGGCTGGCATTGTTAATACGGAGATCCTCGGCAATCTTCATAGCCCTCTCATGCTTCTCCCGAAGATTCTCAATCACGCTAAGGTCATCTTCGTGGGACTTCTGAACTTTTTCAAGTTCCTTCTTGGATTGTTCAAGAGCCGATTCCGCGAGCCCCTTTACATCCTGGCTGGCCTTCAGAGCCTCCGCCAACTCGGCTACCTTCTTCTCGAGTTCAACGTTCGTGGATTGGGCAAGGGCGAAGCTGCGCTTGAGTTCTTTAGATTTCTGGGAAAGTTCCTTGTTCATCTTCTCTTGTTCGATGAGCCGCTCTATGGCAACTTTCCCCAGCATAGAGTGTTTAAGCGCATAATCCTCCTGAAAGCGTGCTAGCTTCGAGGGAGGGTAAGAGTGCAAGAGATCCCCGAATTACGAAAATTTCAAGATTAAAGAATAAGATCAAAATTCGAGAATCGGAGAAAAAGAACAAAAGAGCACTAAGAAGGGCGAACCTTGTTTACCGAACTGTCGCATCATGACTCGTTTAGCCAAACCGGAGGAAGCTCTACCTTGAGGAGAAGGGGTGCCTTCGGGAGAAAGATGAGGCCCTTTCTCGGAACCGAAGCAACGGCTCCTTCGGGTTGTCCCGAACTCTCCCCTCTCGATTCATCAATAGTCACGGACGATTGCCACGGTGTTAAAATCTTAGAAGTCCTGCTCCCAACGCCGGTGGTCTTGAGGCCAACACTTAGTAATTTGCCAAGATGAGATGTACCGAAGCTCTTGTTGAAAGCGACCAAAGAGGGAGAGGGAGTTTGATCTTCGGGAACAACCTCCCGAACTTCGACTAGGGAAGCGTGTTCGGTAGGACTCGCCCCCTTTGCACGAAGTGAGCTCAAGCTCTTTGGAGAATTCGGGGGAGGCTTCATCCCGAGAGAGAGCGGGTTGAGAGACATCGGCGAGTAGAGGCTTCGGCGGCAACGGGGGCCTCGGGGGGCAGCAACGTCGGCGGCAATGGTGGACTCATCGGCGGCGGCGAGGAACGGTCTCCTTGTGAACTTCGAGAGCAAAGATCTCGAAAAGGAATCAACATCCACGAATTCATTCTCGGAACCGGATGGACGGTTGTCTCGAAAGCTAAAAAGTGGCTAGAGGAAAACACCTTTGAGGTTGTCCGTCTCCACGAAGGCGTCGTCGTCAAAGGCGGATGGGACTCGCCGAACGCCGACGGAAGAAACTTTCTTCACCGCCTTCTTCAATCTCTTGCGGCTCATCTGGGCAAGGCCCGGAGCAGCCTGGAGCTCAGCGTCCGAAGTTCGTTCAGAAGTTTTTCGCTTGCGTTTCGACAATTCCAGGGATTTAGTCCTGGAAGGCTTGACCCCCGAAGAAGTGCCCTCACTGGCAGGTGATGAGCCTCGCTTCGATGATCTTATTCGGGGAGCATTGATCGGGGCGAGCGAGCAACGGCCACGGCAACGGCGGGTAGCTTCAACTTAGGACTCGGGCCTCGAGAACGAAAAATTTGTCCCCACAAACTTCCGAAAAAACGCGGTTGATCTTCTTCTTATGTTTTACCAGGGCCTTATACGCCTTATACTCATTCATGGTATATTCGCCTACCATGACGTTCACCCTCTTTTCCACTTCTTCCATGAAGACCTTAGCACTCTGGTCTTCGCGAAGCTTAATCCCGAACTTCAGGAAAGGCACCTTCTGATCTGCCCAGTTGACGTTGAAGTACAAGAGCTCAGTAGGGGACCAACCACTCGAAATAGGCCAGACCCGGGAAGCGACGAATTCTACGATAATGTCACGGCCGCCAAGTATGGTGCTGGCCAGGTGAAAGGCATTCTCACAACTTCTAATTCCCAAGGCCCGTTGGTTGAACTTGGCAACATTCACCGCGGCAAGAGGCGCGATCGGGCGGGGACGGTTTCGGCATATCGACTTTCAGATAAAACCAGTGAGACCTCCAATCATCGGTGAGGTTAGACTTGCAACAAGGAGCAATCTGGATTCGGGTAATTCCTTGTCGGGTATTCTGACGTCGCGTGTTGAAAGTGCAACACGCATGCTGACTGTGGTAGAACTGCCCGTCTTCACCTTTGACGACCTCAGGGATGATCACCAATTCGTAGAATCTGGCGAAGGCATCGACGCTAGGACTGCAGCCGAAGGTCTTCAAAATCCAGATGAACTTCGACACTTCAAGGAAAGATGTTGGCGAAAGCTGGTGGATTTTCACCGAAAACGCATCAAGAATAGGCCGGTAGGACCGGGTCGCGGGGAACCTCGGCCGCGCGGATAAAGAAATCCCGAAAAACAACTTCTCCGTCCCTAGGGGTAGGGATCTGCTCGTCAAGCGGGGCTCGCCCAGCGCCCGGAGAGAAGAACCCAGCCTTCTCGTATTCCCGAATCATGTTAGTTGTCACCTTCGACTCTCCGAAGGCGAGTGAGGGTGGCAGCGGGCCGGAGGTCCTTGCTTTAATCAGGTCACCGACGCCGGCGTCCACATCTCCGAAGTCTTCGCCATTGTCAGACTGAACCTCCCCATCTTCGCGACTCCTGGAGCCACTGGGAGAGCCAGAATCCTCGATTGGAGCAGCTTGCTCACCACCTTCGACGACTGGGTCGATAGAAAGACTAGCCGCAATGAGCTCTTCGTTAGTCATGGGTCTAGCTGCGCTTTTAAATCAAGCCACCTAACCAACAGATACGAACATACGAATAGTTAAGAATAACATTCAAGAATAAAGCTCACGAAATCGTGATACCACTGCACCAAAGTATAACAAGTAACGATTGACAAGAGAAAGATGAAAGAATACCTTAGAGAAGTGCGAAGAAGACCTGAAGTTCGCGAGCTTTTCAGCAGAAGACCAGGTTCCGCGAACGCGACTGATTCACGAACTGAAAGAAAGCAGAAAGGCCGTAAATTTTTTTAACAGCGGCAGCCCGCTATTTATAGGGCCGGGGAGGGGTAGTTCCGCGAAACCCACCTCGATTTAACCGTCCTTGTTTTCTCGGGTGACGCGTGTCCCCTCCGACGTTCCGAGGGTGACGTTTTTTACTAAATTTCCGAAGGATTCGTGGAATCGGATCGTCGGAGTCAACCCGCTTCCCCGAGGGGCTAGTGTTGGGGAATTCGGAAAACCCATCACCTTCGAAACGTTGAGTTTAACAAAGTTCTCGAAGCATGTTTTTCAGGAGCAGGGAATTCACGATTTTCGGAAGCCTGGAACCTGTGAAGCCTCGAATTCGCGAATGTGCAAAGTTCGGGAATCTTGATTCGGTGAAGAAGTGGAGTCACGAACATGCGGAAGCCCGGAATCTCGAACTGTCGATGGCCCGAACTTCGGAGAACGGCCGATTCGGGAATCTGTCAAGGACTAAGTTCGGGAGTCAGGCGCGTGGACATGCGCGAACCAGCGGAGAAGCGAAGGCCAATTCGGGAAACTGTTGAAGACCCAGTTCGGAGGTTTCACGCGAAGACATTCACGAACCCGGGGAGAAGCAAAGTCAAAGTTGTTGTCCCAAAAAGTCCGGGTTTGGAGTGTGAACTAGTGGCAGATTTGTAAATATGTTAGATGAAAAAGACATTCCTGAATGCGTTCGGACTAGGAATATTCTCTCGAGGCTAAGGGTATTATCGGTATGTAAAAGTCCATTCGTCTCCCTATAAAAGGGGGCACAAGGGCACGTGTAAACGATTCGGACTTTTTGGAACTTGTGCTATTTGCGAGAGGGAATCACGATCTCTTTGCGCTCTCACTTTGTTATTGAACGTGTTAAGAACTCTCTCTCGTGTTAGGGTAGTTATCCGAATTTTTCGGGTAACCCCCCAACAAACCGCCGTGGCGTTGGGCCCTACGTCGGCATCTCCGACGACCGCATTCTCAAGTACGCCGGCAAGGACATCGGGTTTACCACTTTCGCCTATAGCCCGCGCTACATGAAGAACAACCGCGCGCGCGCCGTCCGAGCTCCCCGCGGTCGCCAAAGAGAGCTCCCGCGGCCGGGCGTTGGGCCTAAGGTTTCACAACAAGTCCGGCAATCCGTACATAGCCGACGCATACATGGGGTTGATGTACGCTGGGCCGAATGGTGGGGAGGCAATTGTGCTTGCCACAGAGGCTGGTTGTGCACAGTTGCGCTTCACAAATGGCGTGAACATTGATTAAGTTACCGGCGACGTCTACTTCACCAACAGTAGCGCGACATGCATGCGAGCACAACATCAGATGGTGACGCAATCAGGAGACTCGACGGGACGCATTCGAAATACAACCCACGGACTAGAAAGGTCATCGTGCTCCTATCCGATGTGACATACCCAAATGGTATCGCTATCGGCACGGACGAAGCCACCTTATTGTCGCCCTCACTGGACCATGCAAGATGATGAGGTATTGGATCCGAGGGTCTAAGGCTGGCACACCCGAGTTATTTGCTGATCTGCCTGGATACCCGGACAATGTGAGACCCGATGGAAAGGGAGGGTATTGGGTGGCGCTGCATAGGGAGAAGTACGAGCTCCCATTTGGAAAGGATAGTCACTTGGTCGCTATTAGGATCGGTGCTGAAGGTGAGAAGCTGCAGGAAATGAGGGGTCCCAAGGATGTGCGGCCAACAGAGGCGGTGGAACGAGAGGACGGCAAGATATATCTTGGATCCGTAGAGTTATCGTATGTTAGCATTGTTAGTAGTGTTTAGTTTTAGGAATAGAGTTTAATTCTATTCTATATAAGCTTTGTCTTCTATTAAGGATTATTCAAGTTCTACGAGAATTAAGTTAATGGTCATGGTTGTTACTGTAATATATAGTTTAGTCGAGCTATATTGCAGATGTACGTGATCTTCCATAAATGTTATATAACTATATATTAATTTTAAGAGCCTGAATGTTGAGGACAGAAGAAGTTAGAAGATGTAGCTCCTCAGAGATGTTATGAGTTGAAATATGTTCTTTTGGTGCCAGGCTGAGCCGGCATTGATGTATCAGTCCTAGGGTCTGAAAAAAGTCTTTTCTTCTTGTCCTTTTCTCTTCCAATCCTCTTTGTGTATCTGGACTGCTGTTTCCCGTTATCGTTAATGGGAATGGGGGTGTTCCCTCCGATTCAAATAAAATAAAAGATTAAAATCCTTAAGTTATATTTGCTGTAATAAGGAAGCTGGCTATATCTTCTTAAAAAATATATGAAAAGATGAACAAATTCTAGTTTTCTTTGTTGCAAATTTGAACAAAATCTAGATACAAACAGTTCGAATAAGTATTCTATTTATTGTTTAGAAACACGAACAGTTCAAAGTTTTTGTCGTAAATCAAGTTGTTTCCCTCGATTGTTTCTCGATCTCCCTCATCAGGCACACTTTTGTTTCAAGAAATAGAGAAGTACTATCTTGGAGTTGAGAGCAGCTCAAGAGCAGTTAGTTTCTGAACGAGTTCTGGTGGCACAATCAGTCCTTCCACGAGGGACAGCTAGCTTTGTCACTGGATCAGTCCACAACCTTTTAGCAATTGGATTTTTTTTTGAGAATCACACAGTACAACGCAGTTGCTCATAACGTATGCAATGGATAACTGATTGATTGGACACTGGTTGGAGATGTAATTGTTGCTATATGTGTACTTGTAAAATAGATGTTCTATGATGACTAAAAATGTAAAATAGAGGGAGTAAATAGAATGAAGAAAGGATCGAGAGAGCATCGGTCCGTTCAGTTCCCCCAATGTTACTGTTCATCATCTTCTTCATTTCATCTTATCCTCAAAGTTCCTCTCAAATCCACCACTGAATCTTCAACATAGTATTAAGTGCAAACAGCATTTTCTATGGAATGTTCGATTCAACACACACAGGAGCTACCATTAGGAAACGGGCAAGGGAATGGTTTAGTTTAATTCGGTATATACTTAATAGTGGGGAAATGTTCTAAGGTGTATATAGAAAAATGGATATTGGTGGTGAAGTAAACTTGGAACTTCCTTTCAAATTAAAAAAAAAAGATAAACTTGGAACGGCAGGGGAACAAGGGGCATCCGTGAGTGGACTTAGGTATCCCCGGCACCATATATAGGAACGTATTCATTTGGGGGTTTGGAAAATATTGACACTTTGTGCCAAGATGTTGGACTTGTGTCTTATTCAGAAAAATTGTATAATCTTAGTAAAATTTTAAGTCATTCTCGAAGAAATTTCATTTATAAAGCAAGTTATTTTACACATTTTTTTTTTGCATAAGACGAACCGTCAAACTTAGGGTTGAAAAAGTCAAACGACCTATATTTTGGAGGAGGGAGTATATATAATGGGGGTAGTTCTCCGTTGCTGAACTGAAGAAGTTGGTACATGCCTAATTAAAGATGGTAATGGATAACCACACCAATCTTTTTGCACTATACTACACTCCACTAAAACTGGTTTTAGACTAAACCATTACTCCCTCCGTCCTAAAATATAGCTTCGTTTAGAATTTTTCAAAGTCAAACCTTTTCAACTTTGACCAACAATAACTCCTAAAATCTTTTATTTGAAATAGAGAAGATTACATAGTTTGAAAGTTCGTTTCATGATAAATCTATAAATATCATTTTTATGTTATTAGAATTTATGATTATTTTGCTATACACGGTCAAAGTTGAAAAGGTTTGACTTTGAAAAAGTCTAAACGAAGTTATATTCTGAGACAGAGGGAGTACTACTTTACGAGCTATGTGGATATCTATATTTATTTAACATATATAAATGCACCCCACTAAGAGTCATCATATCATCATACAAAACTTTATAAACGGTACCATTCTCTCGATTCCCGGAGTGCCACGTCATCCACCTACCTCATCTCCACTCAATCCCCCCATCCCACCGCGCGCCCCCGATCTCTCACCTCCCGCCGCCACATTATGTTTTTAATGGATCAATGTGGGAGCTGGAAAGGAATGTCGATCAGCCCATGGATTCAAAGGCCGGGAGATTGAGGAGTATGTACCGGGAAAAGGTGACGATCACATAACTGCTTGCAAAGGTTTTTATCATTTGACAACCTAAATTTGGATATGCTACTTTTAAATGTTGAGTGGTTCAGTGTACAGTTCTGATTATGAGCGTCTGTGTACCTAATTTGCTAATAAATGTTTTATAATTTTGCCTTCTTATATTCCTCCTTTGCATGTGCAGACTTACACAACACTTGGCTGTTACAGTTAGATTTCCAAAGCCTTGGTGTGGTTTTCAGGGATTTATGCACATTACCTTTATGTGTCTTCTACAACATTTCTAAGTAGAAGATATGGAACAAGTTATTGGAGCACTCACTTATCCAAATTTCATCCTAAAATTTTGTTCAAAAATTTCCGCAGCAACGCGCGGGGTACCACCTAGTATAATCTATATAGAAGCACTCCACAAAGAGTTATTAACTCTATTTTCCTCTACATGCAAGCTCTCCACATCATCTTCCACTAATCCTTTATCATGCACAAGAGCTAGCTATCCATGTTATCTTCCACAACAATAACTCTATTTCTCTCTACATGCAAGCTATGCACATCATCTTCCACCAATTATTTATTCATGCTATTCATGTCATTTCTCACCAAAATGAACAGTCACTAGGCCGAAACGATTTGTCCCGGCACTAGCAAATTAGCGTCTTCGGCGGGTGCAACTATCAACCGCTAGCAAAGTGGGGCGCAGGGGCGCCGGGACAGCAACCGCCAGCATTGAAGCATCACTGCTGGCGGGCGACATAATCCACCCGCCAGCACAAATGGTACTATTTATGCTGGCGGACGAGTTATGTCGACCGCCAGCATAGAAGGTTTAGTGGGGGCGGCCTACATAAGCCAACCGCCAGCAGGGATCTTTACTACTGGCGGGTTTCATATGCACCCGCCAACACAGTGAAGCTGAAAATAACTTGAAAATTGATACAAGTCACCAATATTTCAATATGCATGGACAGCAACAACAAGTAAAATTCAAACTGAAATATCAACACAAACAACACCTTAGAAAGATTTATTTCATACAAACAACATGCATGATGACAAATGTTTCAAAGCACACTTAAAACCAACACAAATTAAAGTACACTACATTAGGGGCCTCACTCACAAATCAACACAACTTTGCCTCACTCAAATTTCTTTGACAGTCCGGCTGTGATATAGCTACCAAGCACTAAACCTATTATCAAGACCACAACAGCGATGATGGTGCCCTGCATGCAAAATCCTTGATTTTTGTTGCGCTTCTTCCGATAGCCAATTTCCGCCATAATGTCAATAAGTTGCCCTCTATGGTCTGCAAGTTCAAGCCTCGTTTCATTACTCGCTATCTTCAAATCACTCATCCCCACCTTCAGATCAGAAATGACACACTTCATCTGATTCCATTGTTCCAGAAATTCTGAATTTGCTAGTGGTGGCTCCTGCACCTGCCCCGGCGGATACACAACACTAGACGGTTGTGCCGCTCCAGTGCTGGCGTTGCACCAACTAAACCGTCGAATGACCGATAGTTTGGCGGCGGCAAATGAGGGTGAAAATTTTTCAAATGGTTGATGTATTGATTTTCGTAAAAAACTTCCCGACATGAATTAGGGCCCCCCTAAAAGAATAAACAACAAATGTGGCTTCCATCAATAAATTGGATAATTTTATAGACATAAAATTATATCAACCAAATCATTAATAATCAACAATTGTGGATAATTCTATATCTACCGAGCAATAATAATCAACAAATCTACTAATATTATATCAACCAAATCAATAATAATCAACAAATCCTACTAATATTATATCAACTAATAATCACTACTATTATATCAACCGAATCGAGACTAATCAAATGAATTAGGGCATGAGATGAAAAACAAACCAAGTGGTTGTTCGGGCTCTTGTAGATGATGCTATTTGTCTTGGTCTTGTACCAAATTAACCGGAGCCGACACGACGGGCGGATCGGCAAGGGGAGAGGTACGAATTGGCTAAGGTTCGGCGCGGCCGAGCGGCTCGCCATGCGACGGCGGTGAACACCGCTCGACATCGGTCGAGGAACTCGGAGGTTGAAGAGTGGGTCGACGGTTGCCGACGGCGGCGGGCCGAGGCGCGGCGGCACGCGGGCGAAGCTCACGCACGAGCGGCGGTGGCGGGGGCGGGGTCGGTTCGGCCGCTTGCGGCGGCGGCTAGGGTTGCGAGCGAGTGTGTGAGTGAGTGAGTGAGTAGTTGAGTCAAACCGCGTTAGGACCGAAGATATTCGGACAAGTGTGCCTGGCGGTTGTCTTAATAGCCCACCGGCGGAGGCATCGGTCGCCGGCGAGTGGCTTAATAGCCCGTCGGGGAGAGGTATCGGCGGCGGCGGTCGCCTTATGCCACCCGCTAGCATAAATGGACACGATGTCGCGGTCAACATAAGGCACCGCCGGCGCGAGAGATTACGTTGGCGGTTGCCTTATGCCGACCGCCGGACCTGTGTCGTCTATAAATATAGACCAGCCCCTTCTTCCCGAAACCTTCCAATGGCGTTGGGCCCGAGGGGAGCTCGGTGTCGGGGACGCCCCTAGGGGTCCCCTTAAACAACGGGGAAATCCTCACTTAAAACCCGCAACGAAACCAAAGCACGCTAAGCCTAACCATGCAGGTGCCTAACCATGCAGGACACGGCCCACGCCGCAGGGACCCCGACGGCCCATCGAGGCGGCCCTCTTAGACGTCCCCTCGAGCAGGCTCCGCCTCGCTCGAGGACGCACTCCCCCTCGGGCGGGCTCCGCCCCGTTCGAGGGGCAACACTTCCCCTCGAGCGGGCTCCGCCCCCGCTCGAGGGCTCACTCTCCCTCGAGCGGGTTTCACCTCGCTCGAGGGTACGTCCCGCCCTCGGCCGGGGTCCGCCACGCTCGAGGGCGCCCCCCACGCGTGCGCCGGCCCCCGTACACGGGCATTTAACGCCCGACACGGGCGGGGCGGCGCCATCATGCGCCCGGGGCTCGCGCCCCGGTGCCGCCGCACCAACTCCCCAGGGAGGAGCCCATCCCCACCACTGTGGGGAGGGACTGTGCAGTACGGCCGGTGTCAGCCCCGTGACACCGCGCGCCCACCCGAAGACGGCTAACGCGCCAGACCCTCGAAGGGGGGCCGGGCGCACCCTCGATTCACTTTCTCGTGACCCTGCAGGGTTAGGTGGAGGCGCTAGGCCGGTGGATCGCCATCCCGGCCACTGTAACAGCATGGTCACCGCCCCCGCGTGCGGTGCGCACGCCGGGCGCTGTAGCAACCACTCCAACACTGTGAAGCGCGTTGGGAAGGGACACCGTTCTACCTACTCCTGTGCCCCGTACAAGCCAGCGTCAGCACCTCCCCTCGAAGCCTATCCGAGGACGCCACCACCATCCGCCGCCCTCCTACCCTCGAACCACCACCGTTCGGGTATGAGGCGAGCCATCATGGCCGGATCGCCGCGAAGATCGTCGGACGGCCGCCCACTCTACGGCGTAGCACGACGTGCTCCCCCACGTAGCTAGATAGCGCGGCGCGCATGTAACCCGCCGCCCCCTTGATCTATAAACGGGGGGGCGAACCCCCGCCCGCGGGGGAGACGGATAGAAAAAGGCTCGGCGAAGCACACAAGAGCACTTCACACACCACGTACTCATTCTCATTCTCCCACGATATCTTCGACCACTCCTCCGGGGACTTGGAAGCCACGCTTCCTCTCCCGCCTCGCTTGTATCGCCCCCACTACAAGCACCCCCGGTGCTAAGTAATATAGTGCCCCGAGCACGCCTCTACTAGACGTACGGCCCCCTCGGCGGGAACCGGGGATAAAATCTCTGTGTCACTTGTTACTTAGCATCGACCATTGAGGGATAGACCACGGCGCTATCTACTGGTTAGTGTCGGGACCATATTCCGCACCGACAGTTGGCGCCCACCGTGGGGCAAACGAGCGCCTAAGGTCATTCCGTCAACTCCCTCCATGGTGATCCGCACTGAGTACCGTGGTACCCGCTACTGCATGGGTAGCTCGGACCCCCTCCCGGCCGGATTCGAAATCCGCTTCGGGGACCTGAACTTTCAGGCCACGGGGAACGGCTATCTCATGCGCCTCACCAACCGTGAGGAACTCCGCGCGCAGCGCCAGGCCAGGTCCGCTCTGGTCTCCGCCGCACGCGCCACCACGGCGCAGGCGCCCGCGGGCACGGATGCCGCGGGTCCATCGACGCCGCGACGCCGCCGCCGCTGCGAGCTACGTTCGCGCCGGGCGCGGTCCGAGCGGCGGCGGGCCGAGCGCGCCGCCACTCGGCGCGACGCGCCCACCATCACGACGACCACCACCGCCACGGCGGGACCGCGCGCGGTCTCGGACCGCGCATCCCCATCGGGTTGCGTGGCGCCACGTCGGCCTACAACAACAACATCAACACCACGATGCGCCGGTCCCGCCCGGCCGCCGTGATTCCGTGCCTCAATGGTCGGCGAGTCGTCCCTAGGCTCCATCGACGCGTTGCCACCCGCCAACCGCCACGGGTACGCGGAGTGGGGACTTCTCCGGCGTGCCGGACCCGGTCCGCGTTCGGGCGTTTCCTCGACGCCGCGGACTGCGGTTTGGTCGTTCCGACGACTCCCGGCACGGGAGCTACGACCCCGCGTGGGAGTGTTACGCCGTCATCACCAACGACCGGCCAACGCCGGCCCCCGGCGCGGCGGGCGCCGGAGATGGGGAGATCACCCCCGCCCCGGGGATCGCCGCGCGCATAGCCGCGGGGCCAAGCGCTCCCGCCGGGGCCGACGCCGACGCGCGCGCCTAGCCCAAGCCCGCGAGCTCGAGGCAAGGCCGGCGGAGGAATGCGGACGGTGCGGGCGCTCCCGTGCCTCAATGGCGGGGGAAGCCTCCGCGCGCGGCAAACGCGCGCGGGAGGGCGGGCCGACGGTCCGCGACCGCATCAACACCGTCCCCAACGTCGACAACGCGGACGCACCCCCGCGGGCGAGCCAAAAGCTCATCGCCGCCGCGGCGTTGCCGCGCGCCATGCCGGCACCCTCGACCCCCGAGGCTCGAGACCTGCACCGCGAGGTGCAAACTCTCATCGAGCAAGCGGCCGTCCGGCGGGCCGAGAGCTTGGCCTCACGCATCCGCCAACAAGGAGACGCGCGGGGCGACGAAGCCGCACCGGGAGGCGAACCCCTCCGTGCACGCGGGGGGGACCGGCGGGGGCAACCCGCCGACCAAGGGCGCACGCCAGCCAAGGAGCGGCTCCTTGACGCGCGCAGGGCGCTGGATGGCGACGCCCGCAACGTTATCAACGTCAGGCGTACGAGCAGGGCGGATGCCCGAGCCGCGAGGGGCTACCACCCTCGAAGGGGTGGACGCTACGACAGCGGTGAGGACCGCTCCCCGACGCCGGAGCCTCCGGGCACCCGTGTGTTCAGCCGGGAGATCCGCGCGGCGGCGTTCCCCCCAACACTTCCGCCGGCCCTCGACCATCGTCAAGTACAACGGGGAGACGGACCCCCGCGTGTGGCTTAACGACTACCGCCTGGCTTGCCAGTGGGCGGGGCCACCAGCGATGAGGTCATCATCCGCAACTTGCCCTTGCACCTCGGCGACGCGGCCCGGACATGGCTCGAGCACTTGCCCGCTAGCCAAATCCACAACTGGGACGACCTGGTCCACACGTTTGTGGGCAATTTCCAGGGCACGTACGTGCGCCCTGGGAACTCCTGGGACCTTCGCTCCTGCACACAGAAGCCCGGCGAGTCGCTGCGGGACTTTATACGACGCTTCTCCAAGCGCTGCACGGAGCTCCCCGGCGTGGCGCGGTCCGAAATCGTGCACGCCTTCCTCGAGGGCACCACGTGCGGGACCTCGTGCGGGAGCCGGGACGCGGCCCTCCCCGCGGACTCCAACGAGCCGTTCGACATCGCCACCGGCTTCGCCTCGGAGAGGAGGCCGTGGGGGCGATCTTTGACGGCAAGAAGGGCAAGCGCTCGGAGGATGCGCCGCGGAGGGCGACAAGTCCAAGGAGCCGCACCGCAACGACAAGCGGGGCAAGAAGGGGGAAGAAGCCGCGCCGCGAGGCGCGCGCGGGGGCGCGACGGCGGCAATGCCGAGGCCCTTGCTTTGTTGACCGGCTCGACGGGGCCCTCGGCCGGCCCCTCGAGGTCGGGGGTGTTCGACGACATGCTTTGAAAAAGCCATGTCCTTACCACAAGACTCCGATGAACCACACCCTTGAGCGAGTGCGATATGCTCAAGAAGTTTTATGGCCGTGCCGCCGCAAAGGAGGCGAGGCCAAGAAAGACGGGGGCGACGGCGACGCGGGTGGCTTCCCCGCCGTGGAAAATGTGTTCCTCATCTTTGGGGGGCCAACCGTCGACATGTCGACCCGCCGGCCGCAAGAAGGAGCGGCACGAGGTCCTCGCGCGCGGAGAGGGCTCCTCCGTCCTTCCTCAATTGGTCGGAGGATGCCATCACCTTCAGGCGGGAGGACCACCCGAACCGCGTCCCCAACCCGGTCCGATACCCGCCGGTGGTTGATCCCATCATCGGGAACGCCCGGTTCTCGAAGGTCCTCATGGACGGAGGCGGCAGCCTCAACATCCTCTACGCGCATACGTTGCGCCTCATGGGGATCGGGTTGGACCGAGTTGCGGCCCGGCACGAAGCCGTTCCATGGCATCGCGCCGGCAAGCGGAGTCCGGCCCCTTGGGCGGATCGATGCCGCGTTGGTTTGGCACCCCAAAGAATTTTCGCAAGGAGACCCTCACCTTCGAGGTGGTGGGGTTCAAGGGGGCCTACCACGCTATACTTGGGCGACCCCTGTTACGCCAAATTCATGGCGGTCCCCAATTATACTTACCTGAAGATGAAGATGCGGGACCAAACGGCGTCATCACCGTCGGGTCATCCATCGAGCACGCGTTCGACTGCGACGTCGAATGCGTGGAGCACGCAGAGGCGCTGGCGCTGGACGAAGCGCTGGTGAACACGCTGGAGAAGATGGTCAACGAAGACCTCGACCCCGCCACTAAGCATGCCGGCACCTTCGAGGGCGCGGAGCGACCAAGGGGTCCCCCCTCGACCCGTCGGCCCCCGAGGGCAAGGCGTTGAGGGTCAGCTCCACCCTCGACCCCAAATAGGAAGTGGTGCTCGTCGACTTCCTCCGCGCCAACGCCGACATCTTCGCGTGGAGCCCCTCGGATATGCCGGGCATCCCGAGGGAAGTCGCCAAGCACTCCCTTGACATCTGCCAAACGCCCGCGCCGTGCAGCAGCGGCTGCGCCGCTTCGACGAGGAGCGGCGACGGGCAATCGGAGCGGAGGCTGCGGAAGCTTCTCGAGGCCGGATTCATCAAGGAGGTGTTCCACCCTACGTGGCTAGCAAACCCCGTGCTTGTAAAGAAAAAAGAATGGGAAGTGGCGGATGTGTATAGACTACACTAGTCTTAATAAAGCATGTCCTAAAGTTCCTTTTCCTTTGCCACGCATTGATCGGATAATTGATTCAACGGTACCGGGTGTGAATTGCTTTGCTTCCTTGATGCTTACTCCGGTACCACCAAATAAAAATGAAGGAGTCCGACCAGCTCGCGACTTCGTTCATCACACCGTTCGAGACATTCTGCTACGTCACGATGCCGTTTGGCCTCAGAAATGCGGGCGCAACATATCAGCGTTGCATGCAGCATGTTTTTGGGGATCACATCGGACGGACAGTCGAAGCATACGTAGACGACATCGTCGTGAAGACCAGGAAGGCGGACGACCTGGTTGGCGACCTTGGCGTCGCGTTCGACTGCCTGCGGGCCAATGGGGTCAAGCTAAACCCTGAAAAATGCGTCTTTGGAGTGCCGCGAGGCATGCTCCTAGGATACATTGTCTCCCAGCGGGGAATCGAGGCCAATCCTGAAAAGGCCGCGGCCCTCGAACGAATGGGTCCGATCCGGGACCTCAAAGGGGTGTCGAAGGTGCCGGGGTGCCTCGCCGCCTTGAGCCGCTTCATCTCGCGGCTCGGTGAAAAGGGCCCCGCCCCTCTACCGCACAGCTAAGAAGCACGAGCGCTTCTCTTGGACCACCGAGGCCCGGGACGCACTCGACAAGCCGAAGGCGTCTCGACGCACGCCCCGATCCTCACGCCGCCGCAAGATGGCGAACCCCTGCGCGCTCTACGTGGCCGCAACCACCCGGGTGGTCGGCGCGTGATCGTCGTGGAGCGCATGGAGGAAGGTCACTCCTTGCCCGTGCGGTGGCCGGTCTACTACATCCGCGAGGTCCTATCGGACACGAAGACGCGTTACCCCCAGGTCCAGAAGCTGCTGTACGCGGTAGTCCTTGCGCGGCGCAAGCTCTGCCACTACTTCGAGGCCCACCCGGTCACGGTGGTCTCCTCCTTTCCGCTAGGAGAAATCATCCGCAACCCCGACGCCGCGGCGGGATTGCCAAGTGGTCCGTGGAGCTGATGGGCGAGACGCTCGCCTACGCCCCGCGCAAGGCCATCAAATCGCAAATCCTCGGCGGATTTCGTCGGCGAGTGGACGGACACGCGACCGCCGCCCCCACAAATCCAAGCGAGTGCTTGGACTCGTTCTTCGACGGCTCGGTGATGAAAACGGGAGCGAGGGCGCGGGCCCGCTCTTCGTGTCGCCCCTCGGGGAACACATGCGCTACGCAGTGCGCCTCCACTTCCCCGCGTCCAACAACATGGGCGAATACGAGGCCCTTCTCTCGCGGCCTCAAAATCGCCATTGAGTTGAGCGTCAAGCGCCTCGACGTGCGGGGGGACTCGCGGCTCGTGATCGATCGGGTCATGAAGAACGCGAGCCGCCATGACGACAAGATGGAGGCCTACGCAAAGCCGTGCGGGCCCTCGAAGACAAGTTCTACGGCATCGAGCTTAACCATGTACCCCGCCGGTACAACGAGGAGGCGGAGACGAACTGGCAAAGATCGCGTCCGGGTGGATCACCGTTCCCCCGAACGTTTTCGCGCGTGACATCACGCAACCCTCGGTCGTTTTCGAGCCCTACCCCTCGAGTCACGACGGACCCTCGGGGGCTCCCTCGAATCCAGCGGGTGCGGAACCCATGGATGAGGACCCCTCGAACGAGGCGTACGTGCTCTCCCTCCTCGAGGGGTACGGCTCCCCACGAGGCCGACGCGATGGACATCGAGCCGGCCCCTCGCCCAAGAGGACCGGCACGAAAAATACATCGCCTGGATCGCTCGAGGGGAACTCCCCGCGGACCGGGCCGCGGCCAGGCGCATCGCCAGGATGGCCAAATCTTTTGCCCTCGTCGACGGCGAGCTGTACAAGCGCGCCGCCTCCGGCATCCTACAGCGGTGTGTGCCCATTCCCGAGGGGCGCGAGCTCCTACGGGACATCCACGCGGGGATCTGTGGCCACCACGCCGCGCCCCGCACCCTCGTCGGCAACGCGTTCCGCCAGGGCTTTTACCGGCCTACCGCGGTTGCAGACGCCCGGCGAGATCGTGCGCACTGCGCGAAGGGTGCCGGTTCTATGCCCGCAAGTCCAACCTGCCCGCCCATGCCCTGCAAACCATCCCCGTAACATGGCCATTCGCCGTGTGGGGGCTGGACATCGTCGGGCCCCTGCGAAAGGCGCCCGGGGGCTTCACCCACTTGCTCGTCGCGATTGACAAGTTCTCCAAGTGGGTGGAGGTGCGCCCCATCACGAACCTAAGGGCTGAGCAGGCGGTGACATTCTTCACCGACATCGTCTACCGCTTTGGAGTGCCAAACTCCATCATCACGGACAATGGGTCCCAGTTCACGGGCGGAAGTTCTTGGAGTTCTGTGACAAGTTCCACATCCGCGTGGATTGGGCGGCTGTGGCACACCCACAGACCAACGGCCAAGTGGAGCGTGCCAATGGCATGATCTTACAAGGCCTCAAGCCCAGGATTTTCGACCAGCTCAACAAATCTGGGCGAAAATGGCTCCAAGAACTACCAGCGGTTGTGTGGAGCCTAAGGACCACCCCGAGCAGAGCCACCGGGTTCACCCCGTTTTTCCTAGTCCATGGCGCGGAGGCCGTCCTCCCCACGGACTTAGAATACGGATCGCCCAGGGTCCAAGGCTATGACGAGGATGCTAACCAGCGAGCCGCGAGGACTCGGCCGGACCGGTGGACGAGGCACGCCTCGTAGCCTTGATGCATTCCGCGAGGTATCAACAGTCCCTACGACGTTACCAAGCACGCAAGATACGTCGACGGGATTTCAGCGAAGGGGATCTGGTCCTAAGGCTGCGCCAAGATAACCGAGGGCGCCACAAGCTGTCGCCCCCATGGGAAGGACCCTACGTCGTGGTGAAGGTACTCAAGCCGGCACGTACAAGGCGGCCAACGAGGACGGCGAAGAGCTCACCAACGCTTGAAACATCCAACAGCTACGTCGCTTCTACCCTTAGCTAGGATTTCCAAGTACTTTTTGTTGTAAAATCACATGGCCAACACCCCAGTTGGCGACAACTATGTAAATGCTCCAAGTCTAATAAAAGGGCAACTCGGCTTTCCCCTGAAACCCAAGTTACCCTCGGGGGCTACTGCGGCCCCCCCCAAAAAATGGTCCCATTTTTTGCGCAAAAATAAAAACAACTCACACGCGCTAAGCTTGTTTTCTACTTCAACTACGAGCAACGATTTGAACAGGGCGCGGGCGGCCCAGCGGGAGGAGCGTGCGAGCCAGAGATAGCCTACGCCGCGTGGATATGGCCCTTCTCTCTCGCCTCCAACCCAGCGAACCCCCAGCGAAAATCGAACTCCCCTAAGTAAAATCTACTCAAGAAGAAGGAGAAACAAAAAAGGCGCAATAAGCAAAAACTTCATTACGCATCGTCAAATGTTTACGGTGGAGATAACGTACTTATTTACAAAGGCCCCATGGCCAGAATGCTAATTCAAGAACAAAAAACGGGCCCAGCCCCCGGTTTCCCGGGCGGAGGAGCGGCGGCGTCGGCCGACGTCGGGGAAGAGGAACTCCTCGAAGGCCTCGGCGAGCGACCGGCGGCGTCGGCGGCGAGCGCATCCACACGCTCCATGGCCACCTCGTCCTCGACGCCCTCGGGAACGATGTAGCCTTCCGCCAGCGCCTCGAAGTTGACCTCGTAGTGGGATCGCACCACTCCGAGGGCCTTCTGGACGCCCAGGTGCAGCGCCCGACGCATCCGCTCCGTGACGTGGCCGCCAAGGGCGCGCAAGCGGCTGGCCGGCCGAGCCGCCGGCCCGAGCCTCGCCCTCCTCCACGGCACGGCGGGTCTCGAGGGCCGCCTCACGCAGCCTCTCGCGGCTCCCGCTCGGAGGAGTTGTACGAAGCTGCGGCGCCTCGGCCCGCTCGGTGCGTGTCCCGGAGCGGTGCGCAAGCCCGGAATCGACAAGACAAGAAGGAAATCGAAAGGGGGAAGCGAGCCCTCTAACGAAAAACCAACCGGACAAGAAGTCGGGCGAGCGCTCACCCTCGACTTGCTTCCTCTCCGTCTCGGAGTCGCGGCGCACGGACTCGATCGTCGGCTCGAGGCGCCGGGACGGTTTCGCCTTGCTCCCGGAGGGCCCGGCTCTCGGTTGGCGTTGCCGATGCCGAGCATAAGTGCCTCGTCCTCGACCTTGGAGAACGCGGTGTTCCGCTCCTCCGGCGACTTCTCCGCCGCCTCGCGAGCGACGCGCTCCCCGCTCCCGGCGCCGTCCGGCGTCGACGAGGGCGGCTTGCTCCCTACGGGAGCCGCCCCTCGGCCCCTTGGCGGGCGGCGCGCTCTCGCCGAAGCCGTTCCTCGGCGATAACGAGCGCCGCGGCCTTGGCGTCATGGGCGGCCTTCAAGTCGTCGGTCTCCTTGGCCCGGCTGCTCCCGGCTCCCGCGCGCCCGCTCCTCGGCCGGCGGCTGCCGCGCTTGCGCCCCCTCGAGCGACGTGCGGAGCTCCCGGGCCTCGCGGCGGACGTTGGCCACCTCCACCTCCCGGTTGGCGGCCGGTCCGCGTCTTCTCCAAGTCCGAGCGCGCCCGCCACGGCGCCTCATCACGATCGACGAGGGGCTGCGCGGACCCGCTCGAGGCTCGAGCGGCGCGCCGCGTCTGCCCCGAGCTCCCCGGGGAGCTCGTCGCACCACGCCATGGCCGGTACGCCAGCCAGTCGTCCGGCGTCCTGAGGGCGTCAGCAAGCGCGTCGAAGGCGCTGCACCGCTCCCGGAGCTGGTGAACCTCGGCGTTCACCCGGTCGAAGGCGTCGTACTTGTCGTGGGCGCGACGCTCGAGCTCCTGGCAACCACAAAACCAAAACCCATAAGCACGGCGACACGAGGCAGCATACAAAAACGAAAGAAAGAAGAAAACGAGCAACCACGGCTTACCTGGAAAACGCGCCATGCCGGGCCGCCGTGGACATGCAGCGCTTCGTTCAGCGCGCGGTTGAGCGTGGCGCCGTGGCTCCGGAGCTCGCCCCAGAGCTCCTGCTCCCCCCTGGCGTCGGCGAACGCAGGGGGATCGTCGACGGCCCCCTCCACCTGGGCGGGGGCGGCGCGGCGCGGAGGACGAGGCCTCGGCGCCGTGTCCTCGGCCCCCACCACCATGTGACCCTCGTGCCGCCTCACGAGGGCCCCCTCCCGGGGCTCGGGAGAGTTCGTGGGCCGGGCCGGCCCACCGGTCCCCACCCGTGGCGGCGGGGGAGTCGTCCGAGACCTCCACCACCTCCGCCCGCATCGCCGGCGGGCGCGGCCGCTTGCGCCGCCTCCGCCGCACCTCCACCCTCGCGCTTCCGTAGCCGCGGGCGCCCGTCGTGGCACCGCGGCCATCACCTCCCGGCCGCGCCGCCGCGTCCACGGGCGCCCCCGCGGTTGCGCCCGCTCCACCTCCTCTCGCGCCGGCGCCACGGGCCGCGCCGCCATGGCCGGCCGCCTCCGTGGGCGGCACCTCCACCACGGCCGCCGCCGCGGCCCGCGTCCCCACGACGGCCGGCGGCCGGCCGCTCCTCGGCGACCTCCGGCCGCGCCGCCGCGGGGCGGATCCCGCCGGCCGGGGCCTCGAGGCCCCATCCGGGCTTTGCGAGCTCGCGCCCGCCGCCGTGCTTGTCCCCGGTCGCGACGCCCTTGACGAGCGCCGCCGGGTGGGGATCGATGCGTCCGTCCTCAGCACCTTGGCTGGTGCAAGGGGAGGAACGGTTGGCACCACCCTGCGCAGGCACGAACGGAGGGTTAGAACACCTGATCATCAACAAATCAAACCAAGCGAAAAAAGACGAGCTCCTTACCTCGAAGAAGAAAAGGCCCGTTTCCTTTTCCTCGAGGCCTCAGCGGATGAGGCCGGGTGCGGCCGCTGCGCCCGCCGTGGCGCCTCCCCCGACGGCGCCGCCGCGCGCGCAAGCGCGCCCGCCCGCGCGCGGGCGCGCCGACGCCGCACCTCCCGAAGGCGCGCGCGCGCGCGCGCGCGGCACGCTCGCCCCGCGTGCGGGCACGCCGCCCGCGCGCCCCCGACGACGGTGCCGCGCGTGCGGGCACGCTCGCCCGCGCGCGGCACGCGCTTGACGCGCGCACGGGGGCGCGCGCTCGCGCGCGCGCCTCCGTGGCGCGCGCCGACACCTCCGCGCGCGCGCGCGCCCCGATGTCGATTGCCCGGCGGCGGCGCCGCTGCGCCCGCCCCAGGCGAAGCCGCCCTTGTCGCCGGCGCCGGTTCCGGCGACGGGGGCGAAGGCTGCCACCTATCAGAGGGGCCCTCCCCCTCAGCCTCTTCCTCTTCGTCCTCCTCCGAGGACGAGTACTCCTCCCCGTCCCCGGGGAGGAGAGCCCCAGCTCTTCGCGCCGCCGCCGTACCCGCGGCCCGCCGGTCGCGGCGCGCTTGATGTCGCCTCGCGCGCTCCCTCCTGCGCGCCGCCCGCTCCTGCTCCCGCTGCTGCGCCGCCCGGCCAAGCGCACGGGAGTCGGGGGTGGGCGGAACGGACTTGGCAACGGTGAAGTTCACCAGCTGCACACAGGAGCATCAAAGACGCGTCAGGAAACAAAAGCAAGACCAAGAACCAAAACAAAATCAAGAACCGAACTCACCAGCGGGCCCGTGGGGAGCATCTCAAGGTCCCATGGGGTCCGGCCCGCAGGCATCGGCGCCCGGGTGTCGACGGCGCTCCGCGCCCGGGTGAGCGCATATGGCCGCTCGAGGGGCGTCGGGAGCATCGCGACCTCGCCAGGTCGACGGGGTTGGCCGCCTCTGTCATCTCGAAGATGCAGAGCGGCCTCTCCATCAAGGGCACGACCCGCCGGTGATGGAGGAAGGCGAGGACGCCCATCGCGTTCAGCCCATGCGCCGCCAGTCGCTGCAGGGCGGCCAGGACCGACTCCTGCCGCCTCCGATGCTGGGCCGTGGACACTCCGTAGCCCCAGGAGTCGGGCCTCTCCTTGAACACCCGACCGGTGTAGGGGGGAAGGCCAGGCTCGGCGTTGCGCAAGTAGAACCATCCCCGCTCCCAGCCGGCGTTGTTCGTCGTCATGGTGCGGGGGATGTAGACATTCTTGAATTGCCCCCGCGGGCAAGCGACATCCCGCCGCGCGCACCGCGCGGCGGGTCCTTGGCTCCGTCGTGGGGCTGCGTGAAGAGCTCCGCGCGGAAAAGGTGAACCCGCAGCTCCCGCTTGACCGGGATCCCCCGAGTACCCCTCGCGGACGCCCACGAACGTGGCCGCCTGCGAAATCGCGTTGGGGGCGAAGTTGTGCAGCTCCACCCCGTAGTGGTGGCACATCGCCCGCATGAAGGTGCTCGCCGGCGCGTTGAAGCCCCGCTCATGGTAACGGATGAAGCTCACCACGTAGCCCCCCGGCGGGTTGGGCTCACGGTCCGCCGGCCGGCGGCACTATCCACTCCGCCGGACGTCCGTCTTCATTGGCCGCCAGCTGGCCGGCGGCGACCAGCTCGCCAAGGGCCAGCCGGGTCACCGTCGACCTCTCCCAAGCGTACGGCTCCAAGATCGTGAGGGGAGGCTGAGGCGGCGCCATGAAGAAGGCAAAGAAAAGCAGGAGCGGAGGACAAGGAACGGAAGAAAGGCTCTAATGGCGACACCGCACGGTGGCAAGGGCGAGAGGAAGACGAAGGGGCAGGGGACTGAAAATGGTGAGGTGTTAAGGTAAAAAACCGCCGTCTCCTCCTCCCCTCAGATTTATAAGCCGACGGGCGAGCTCTCCGGAGCGGACACCCCGCTCGCATTAACTCGGCAGGGAATCTTTCCTTTACGTCGACGGGCGGGCCCCACCACGACCGCGGCGGCCACATCACCGCGGGCGGGCCATCATCACGGCGAAGACCCGCGAGGCCGAGGCAAGCCGTCACGTCCGCCCGCCACGCCGCCCACTACGCGCGCGCGCGCGCGGCGCGAGCGCCTAAAAAGGCGCGCCCGCGCTGCAAAACCGCGGCCTCGACTGCGAGGCATTTAATAACCGGGTCCCTTGCCAAGCAAGGAGAACCCTCGAGCGGGGCGACCCCCGGCTCGAAGCAAAAACGGCCCTCGATGGGACATCGTCGTGAGGAGGCCGCCGGGACCTCGCTTGATGTAAAGTAGGCACCGCGGGCGCCCATGCCACGTAAAACCCTCGAGCGGCGCGAGCCCCTGGCTCGAAGCAAAAATGGCCCTCGATGGGATATCGACGTGAGAAGGCCGCCCGGGGCCTGCTTGATGTAGAGCAGGCACCGCGGGCACCCATGCCACGTAAAACCCTCGAGCGGCACGAGCCCTTGGCTCTAGACGATAACAACCCCCGATGGGATATAGACGTGAGAAGGCCGCCCGGGGCCTGCCTGATGTAGAGCAGACACCGCGGGCACCCATGCCACGTAAAACCCTCGAGCGGCACGGGCCCTTGGCTCAGGATGATGTCAACCCTCGATGGGATATCGACGTGAGAAGGTCGCCCGGGGCTCGCTTGATGTAAAGCGGGCACCACGGGGACCCATGCCACGTAAAACCCTCGAGCGGCGCGAGCCCCCGGCTCAGGACAATATCAACCCTCTAAAAAAGGCACGCGCGTGAGGGGGTCGCCCAGGGCCTACCTGAAGTAAAGCGGGCACCGCAAGCACCCATGCCGCGCTGTGCTGCCAACCAGCACCTCGAGAGCTGGCTCGCCCAGACCCCTCGACGGCCGCAAACGCAAAAAGACGGGGCCGTCCAGGCACGGCCCCCGCACGGCCCTGCCGATCGAGAGGTTCGAAGCCCCGACCCTCGACGGGTTCGAACAGGGCGCCACGGATCGCGAGTTAGGGACGACGAGGGCACGCGCATTCGAGCCGTTCCTCGAGCCCGTCGGCTCGAGGGTGCCCCACATGTCGTGTTCGAGAGCCGCCGAGGGCGGCTAGCGGGGGATCCCACCGAGGGAGAGCTTCCGCACCCTCGGTCCCCATCGAACGGGACCGAGCCCCACCTAGCAAACCCACGCAAGCGCTTCCATGGACGTGTCTCCGGACCGCGCGGCCTACCCTTATCGAACGGGGCATGGGCGTCCACTTGAACCACCCGCTAGCGCTCGACGAGGAATCCGCAATCCGCGACCCGCTCGATGGGGGTTGCGGAAACCTCCACCCTCCGTCCCGCGGAGGGACGGCGAGGGCGCGTAAGAAAACAAGTCGTAAAGCTCGACCCGATCGCCTCGAACGGGCCAAGGCTCGGGGGTTTGACGCACGGCTACACCTCCTTGAAATTGCACCCGCCGGAGACAAAGTGCCAGCAGCGCGTGCACCCCCGAAGCCGGCTGAGACACCGCCGATGCCGGTTGGAATATGTGCCACGCCCTCTGACCAATTCTTACGGTTAACCCCTGCAGGAGCATCCACGCTCTGCGGGCTTCGAAGGGCTAGACCCGCGGGTCCGCTGACGCGGCCCCACGGAAAGCGTTCGCAAAACAAGGAGGGAAGAACGTCCCATCAGTAGGTTCCGGCATCCGCGGGAGCCTCGATGGCAAACCCACGGATGCTCGGGGGCTGCTTGTCGGGGACGACCCTAGGGGTCCCCTTAAACAACGGGGAAATCCTCACTTAAAACCCTCAACGGAACCAAAGCACGCTAAGCCTAACCATGCGGGTGCCTAACCATGCGGGACACGGCCCACGCCGCGGGGACCCCGACGGCCCATCGAGGCGGCCCTCTTAGACGTCCCCTCGAGCAGGCTCCGCCTCGCTCGAGGACGCACTCCCCCTCGGGGCGGGCTCCGCCCCCGTTCGAGGGGCAACACTTCCCTCGAGCGGGCTCCGCCCCGCTCGAGGGCTCACTCTCCCTCGAGCGGGTTTCGCCTCGCTCGAGGGTACGTCCCGCCCTCGGCCGGGGTCCGCCACGCTCGAGGGCGCCCCCCACGCGTGCGCGGCCCCCGTACACCGGCATTTAACGCCCGACACGGGCGGGGCGGCGCCATCATGCGCCGGGGGCTCGCGCCCCCGTGCCGCCGCACCAACTCCCCGGGGAGGAGCCCATCCCCACCACCGTGGGGAGGGAGCTGTGCAGTACGGCGGTGTCGGCCCCGTGACACCGCGCGCCCACTCCCGATGCGGCTAACGCGCCGGACCCTCGAAGGGGGGCCGGGCGCACCCTCGATTCACTTTCTCGTGACCCCGCAGGGGTTAGGTGGAGGCGCTAGGCCGGTGGATCGCCATCCCGGCCACCGTAACGACATGGTCACGCCCCCGTGCGTGCGAGGCGCACGCCGGCGCTGTAGCAACCACTCCGACACTGTGAAGCGCGTTGGGAAGGGACGCCGTTCTACCTACTCCTGTGCCCCGTACAAGCCCGCGTCAGCACCTCCCTCGAAGCCTATCCGAGGACGCCACCACCATCTGCCGCCCTCCTACCCTCGAACCACCACTGTTCGGGTACGAGGCAGGCCATCATGGCCAGATCGCTGCCGCGAAGACCGTCCGGACGGCCGCCCACTCTACAGCGTAGCACGACGTGCTCCCCCACGTAGCTAGATAGCGCGGCGCGCATGTAACCCGCCGCCCCCTTGATCTATAAAAGGGGGGGGCGAACCCCCAGCCGCGGGGGGAGACGGACAGAAAAAGGCTCAGCAGCACACAAGAGCATTTCACACACCACGTACTCATTCTCATTCTCCCACAATATCTTCAGCCACTCCTCCAGGGACTTGGAAGCCACGCTTCCTCTCCCGCCCTCGCTTGTATCAGCCCCACTACAAGCACCCCCGGGTGCTAAGTAATATAGCCCCGAGCACGCCTCTCGTGGACGTACGGCCCCCTCGGCGGGAACCGAGGATAAAATCTCTGTGTCACTTGTTACTTAGCATCGACCATTGAGGGATAGACCACGGCGCTATCTCTTGGTTAGTGTCGGGACCATATTCCGCACCGGCACTCGGGACAAGCTCCAAAAACACCAAATCTAGGGGGGAAGGTTTTGCTCTTGATTTTCTTGGAGGAGGTGGCTATATAAGGTTAGTTTGTGCTATTTTAACCTTAGTTTTCTCCTTTTATTAATGATTTCGATGTAGTTATGGATCTAGATCTAGACCTAGGGTTAGCTAGGAGAGAGAGGGGAGTGAAGAGAGATATTGATTTAGAGATTTATTTTTTAAATAGCTTTAGATTTAAATTATTAGTTTGTCAATGCAAAATATTTAAATGTTCATAATATAGAAGCAAGTTATATTAAATTATATATAAGTTATTAGTTTGTCATTAATAGCAAGTTTACATTATAGAAGTAATTATATTTAATTATTATTGCAATTATAGAAGCACGTTTACATATTAAATTATTAGTTTGTAATAAAATTATTATCTTCAATAATTAAATTTATAGAATTTAGTTTTGTTTCCGTTTTTTACATATTAAATGAAGCATAGAGCATACGGAGTTTATAATTAATAGAATTACTTTTATAGGTTATTTAAGATGGAACATAGAGCGTGGATGTATGGCATACGGAGAGAAATTCGTCTACATTCTTGACGAGTTAACAAACTTTCTTGAGGTTGCGCAAAAGCATGCCTAAATTTCTAGGACAAAGCAAATACATTGTCCATGTTGTGATTGTTGCAACAAAATTGTTTGGGAAGATATTAATGCCATTAAGATGCATTTGATAAAGCGTGGTTTTGTGAAAGGATACAAAACTTGGTCCCACCATGGTGAAGCGAAAGTACTTTCAACAATGCGGACATTGGCATCGGGTATGATGAAGTGGGTGATGAAGATGCGGATGAAAATGATCATGTCATGACGGATGATGCTTTTGGTCGTGAAGATCAAAATGATGATCAAACGGATGCACCACGAGTGGACGAGGAATGTGATGTTGATATGGAAGAAATGTTGCGCCACATTGAACCGGAGGTGTTGCAAGGGAGTGCTAAAGGGTTAGAAAATTTTGAGACACTAAAGAAGGCAAGAAAGGACCGTATGTGTGAGGGTTGTGGGAAGGAGTGGACCGTGTTGCGTTTCATGCTCCATCTTCGATTGTGAAGGCAAAATTTGGATGGTCGGACAATAGTTTTAACGAACTCCTTACTTTGTTGGCCAATCTACTCCCGAAGCCTAACTTGGTCCCAAGAAACACATATGAAGCAAAGAAGATTATCAACCCATTGAAGATGCGAGTGCAAAGAATACACGCATGTAGGAACCATTGCATATTGTACCGCGGTGACTATGCAGAACTAGAGAAGTGTCCAAATTGCGATGCTAATCGTTACAAAAGTAATGCCGATTTTGCTGTGGAACGGGTCATTGCATCTAAAGGCACGAAGAGGAAGGTTGGTGGAAAGAAAAGTGTAATTTCTCAAGTTGAGGAGGAGTATAGTATTGGTACTGACACTGCTACTCAACGTAAAGTCCCTGCATTGGTGATGTGGTACTTGCCGGTGGAGGATCGTCTAAAGCGATTGTTCTCAAACCCAAAGACCGCTGAACTAATGACTTGGCACACAGATCGCCCAGAGAAGTCTGATGGGAAGCTTCGACATCCTTCTGATGCTCGGCAGTGGAGGACCTTTGATTCCAAGCACAAAGAGTTTAGAGAAGAAAAAAATATAAGGTTCGCATTAAGTACGGATGGTATGAATCCATTTGGTGAAAGAAGCAAAGACACACAACACATGGCCAGTGTTGATGACCATATACAACCTCCCCTGGATATGTCACAAGAGAAAGTTCCTTTTGCTTACCATTCTAATCCAAGGACCGAAGCAACCTGGTATTGATATAGATGTCTTCCTGGAGCCATTGATGGAAGAAATGG
This sequence comes from Cenchrus americanus, assembly GCA_947561735.1. Lineage (NCBI taxonomy): Eukaryota > Viridiplantae > Streptophyta > Magnoliopsida > Poales > Poaceae > Cenchrus > Cenchrus americanus. Next base: position 52,240,969 of record OX387242.1, read on the forward strand.
AGAAGTTTTGGAAACATGGGGTTGAGATGTGGGATGAGTACAGAAGGGAGACATTCACACTTAAGGCAATTATCTTTGTTACCATTAATGATTACCCCCGCCCTATTTTCTTTGTCCCGTCGAAAAAAGGAAAAATAGGTTGTGTAGTTTGTTTGAATGGTACAATATCCGTGTACCGAAAGGATCTCAGAAGACAGTGTATATGGGGCACAGACGCTGGCTACTAAGGACTCACAAGTACGGTAAGATGGCGGACTATTTCGATGGAAAGATTGAGAAGTACTCTTTTGCCCCACAACCGGCCACTGGTAGAACCGTATTTGAAATGTGTCAGAAGGTCAAGTTTAAACTTGGTAAGAAATCAAAAGGTGATAATTCAAAAGGGGGAAGGAAGGAGGCTGAAACTACAGAAAACATTGATGTGCCTTTCAAGAAGATGTCTATATTTTTTAAGTACTTGCCATACTGGGAAGATTTGACAGTGCGCCATGCCATCGATGGGATGCATCTTCAAAAGAATGTGTTTGAAAGCACAATGGGATTCTTAGGCTTAACAGGAAAGGTAAAGGACGGACTGAAGTCGCGTAAGGATCTTGTTGACCTAAAAATTAGGCAAGAACTTCACCCACAACCACATCCTAATGGTAAGCAGTACCTTCCACCTGCTAGCTTCAACTTAACACAACATGAGAGGTTGGCTATCTGCAAATGCTTGCGCGGGCTGAAAGTGCCAACCAGATTCTCATCCAACATCCGATCATTGGTCTCGTTGAAGGACATGACGCTTACTGGTTGTTACTCTCATGACTGTCATGTGATGATTACTGGTTTTCTCGCGATTGCGATCCGAGCTGTCAAACCAGTATTCCTTAAGATGGTCATTACAAGGATGTGCTACTTTTTCAACGTCATTTCGTAGAAAGTGGTAGGTTGTGTAGAGTTGGCAAGGCTTCGACTTTTTTATGTCGAAACTCAAGCCCGGCTCGAGATGTGCTTCCCTCCGTCATTTTTTGATATCATGGAACATCTAATGATCCACATGGTCGAGCAAATTCTTGAACTAGGACCTATGTACTTTCATCGGATGTGGACGTACGAACGGTTCATGTCGATTCTCAATGGACACATGAGAAACAAGACATTTCCGCAGGGAAACATGATCGAGAGCTACCATACGAAGAGAGTGTTGATTGTTGCATAGACTACATAAAAGATAAGAGAGCGATCGGTTTACCGGAATCTCGACACGAAGGCGATTGTTAGGAAAAGGGACCATTGGAAGGAAAAGATTCATTGACGAGGACAACCAACAACTGGAGAAAGCACATGCTAGTGTTCTGTAACAACTTGCAATAGTGGATCCATTTATCGTGCAACACGAAAATGAGATTCGTGAGGAAAATGATAGTCGGACCGAGGATTGGGTAATCAAAGAGCAAAAGCGTCGTTTCCCATCAAGGTTAAAGGAACATGGGCATCTATTTCAAGGAAATTCCATAGATGACACTATGTTGACTAGGTTGGCGGCTGGTCCATCAAGCAATGTTACCTCATGGCAAGCATATGAAATTAATGGGTACACCTACTATACGAAGGCGAAAGACAACAAGAGTGTTGCGTATCAAAATAGTGGTGTTCGCATAGATGCGATTGATAAATCGGAAACAACATCACTTACTACGGGTTCATAAAGGAAATATGGGAACTTGACTATGGAGAGAATATCAGGTTCCCCGTGTTTCGGTGCCAATGGGTCAAACACGCGAATGGCGTCACAGATGACAATTATGGATTGACACTTGTAGACCTTGCCAATGTAGGTTACAAAGATGATCCATGGGTACTCGCTTAGCGTGTTGCACAAGTTTTCTACATAGCTGATCCTATGAATGTGAAGAAGCACATTGCCGTCTCCGGAAAACAAAGAATTCTAGGAGTAGAAGGCGTAATTGATGTTGAGGATTACAATCAGTTTGAGGAACTAGTCTTGTTCACAGATCATGAGAAGAGAATTAAAAAAATTGAAGCCACCATTCCTAAATCGGAGAAGCCATGGTTACGTACAAACCGTGATGGGAGAATTGTTAAAGGATAAACTTGCACTTCTTATTAGTCGGGCTTGATGTATCACTTGTACGACTTTATATAATTAGTGTTGTTGTAAGACTTTCAATCAATTTAGGAGAGTTTTGGAAGTTTTGATGAAATGAGACTCTCCTGCTTGTACTTAAATTCAAATTATGGAAATTATGGTTTCAATTAGTGTTTGAATATTTGAATTATGTATATGAGGTGTTTTGTCATAAAAAAAGGTTTGCATTTGAAAAGGATAGTTCAAATGAGACTCTAGGGTTAAAAAACCCATAACTCATTAGGTGTATGAACTTATTTGAACTAACCTTTTCTAAGTAGGATTTATTTTACAAAAAACACACCCCCTATACTTAAATTGAAATATTTTATGATACATTGGGAAGTTTCAATGAAATTTGAATAATTTAAGCCCCCGTTTCAAATTTTGCAAATTATGGAAAAACACTATCTTGACGGTTATCATAAGTCAACCGCCAAGCATAGTGGTTTGCCAAAATTTGAAAATTTGAAATCCTGGCATGAAAATGTTCAATATTTTTTGAAACTTCCAAAAATTATCATAAAATATTTGAATGTATGTATAGGAGGTGTTTTGTTATAAGAATAGGTTTGAATTTGAAAAGGTTAGTTCAAATGAGACCCTAGGGTCAAACAACCTATAACTCATTAGGTGTATGAACCTATTTGAACTAACATTTTCTAACTAGGACTTATTTTACAAAAAATACACCCTATACTTAAATTGAAATATCTTATGATAGATTGGGAAGTTTCAATGAAATTTGAATAATTTAATCCCTTGTTTCAAATTTTGCAAATTATGAAAAAACACTATCTTTGGCGGTTATCATAAGTCAACCGCCGGCATAGTGGTTTGCCAAAATTTGAAAATTTGAAATCCTGGCATGAAAATGTTCAAAATTCTTTGAAACTTCCAAAAATTATCATAAAATATTTGAATTTATATATAGGAGGTGTTTTGTTATAAGAATAGGTTTGAATTTGAAAAGGTTAGTTCAAATGAGACCCTAGGGTCAAACAACCTATAATTCATTAGGTGTATGAACCTATTTGAACTAACATTTTCTAACTAGGACTTATTTTAAAAAACACACAGCCTATGCTTAAATTGAAATATCTTATGATACATTGGGAAGTTTCAATGAAATTTGAATAATTTAAGCCCTTGTTTCAAATTTTGCAAATTTTGGAAAAACACTATCTTTGGCGCTTATCGTAAGTCAACCGCCACATAGTGGTTTGCCAAAATTTGAAAATTTGAAATCTTGGCATGAAAATGTTCAAAACTCCTTGAAACTTCCAAAAATTATCATAAAATATTTGAATTTATTTATAGGAGGTGTTTTGTCATTTGCATTTGAAAAGCTTTGCATTTGAAAAGTTAAGTTTAAATTCTTTCATATCACAGCGGCGGCGGGCGCTTATGAAAACCCCGGCGGGAATTCTCACCACCGCGGTTGCTTAAGTCACCCGCCCGTGGTAATGTTCACGACCGGCGGTTGTTTTATGTGACCCGCCGGCGGTGGTCTACCGGCCGCGGTTGCCTTATGTTGCCCGCCGGTGGTGGCTCCATCAATATATACACGAGACACGGTCTCGAAAATTTTCTAAGTCCGGCGCGAATACGAAACGACGCCGTCGGCCGCCAAATTTTCCCGCGGAGCGCCGCCGTGGTCCCCGACCGCCGCCGCCCCTCCGACCACCCCGCCGTCCTCCGGGAGTGCCGGCCCACGTCCACGAGCGCCCCGCCGTCATCCGCGAGGGCCCCGCCCCTTCTCCCCGTGGACCGCCGCCGTCTTCCGCTACGGCGCCGCCCCTTCTCCCGTGGACCGCCGCCGCGCCGTCATCCGCGGTCGCCCCGCCGCCCCGCCGACCGAGTGCCACCGCCCCTCTTCCCTACCGGGATGGCGTCCTCCTCCCCGCCGCCGCTTCCCCAACCGCCGGCCGGGACCCGCCGGCGGCCGCTCCGCCGCCGCCGACAACACCGCCACCACCTCCGCCGATAGCGCCGCCCCCGCTCGCCACCGACACCTCATCTCCTCACCGCTCGGGACGCATGGAGGCCGGGGGATAGGGCGGCGGCGCGACAACGACGGCCCACAGCTTGGTTGGTGTTTTTTTTTTTTTTTTCAAAATGCAATTACATGTGTTAAAAATGTAGATAAATGATTGTGGATAAATGCAATTACATGGATTGTGGATAAATAGATTTAAAAATATTACAAATGGACTATGGATTTTATTTTATTAATTTTGTTGTATAAATAAATAGATGATGCATTTTTTATAAATAAATGGATGATGCATTTTGTATAAATAAATGGATGATGCATTTTGTATAAATAAATTTATTATAAGTATGCACTATGGATTGTGTCTAATTTTTAAATAGATTTATTATATAAAATGGATTTGTGGATTTAATTTTATTAGTTTTGGTGTATAAATAATGAAATATGGAATATGGATTGTGGATAAATAGATTTTTTTTATAAAAATGGATTGTTGTATAAATATGGACTATGGATTATTGTATAAAGATGGACTATGGACTATGGATTATCTATGATCAAATGTTAACAGTGAACAATCCGGTGAGGAGGAATCTAGTGATAGTGGTATAATTGGAGACTATGAAACTCCCTCTGAGTACGAACCAAGCGAACCATGACCTCGTAGGCGTCCCGAAGACGATGATGTTGATTACGAACCAAGCGATAATGAGGTCTGCATGCACATTCACTCAACTTAATGTTTGTTTATTCAATTAAGATATACTTTAAATAGTGTTTTATGTGTAGAACAATGACCGATCCCCGCGACGACGTCGTAGAGCATCTAACATTCGTGCCCAAGAGGCAGAAGTCATTTCAGAACCACAACCTTCGGGTACTACTAGTTCTAGTAACCTGAAAAGGAAACGTGGTCATAGAAGAAGAAACCAGATCCCTGAAAGAGGACAACTTGTGATAGAACGGTTGGGTGACAAAGGTGAGCCCGTCGAACCTAAGGGGATAGCTACTAGGTTTCGAAACATCGTCGGTGCAATTGTCAGAGACCAATTGGCGTCTTGGATCACAACTACTAATTGGAAGACAGTCCCTAAGGCTACGAAGGATGTATTATGGGCCAAAGTGAAAGAAAAGTTTGTTTATCCGGAAGGTACAGAAAATGCAGGTAGAACTTTTGTTGAGGGCCTTTGTGGAAGAGCTCTTAGGAATTGGAGGTCTACACTTAATACTGAATTTGTCCAGAAAGGAAAGGATGCTAGGGATGTGTATGGTAACATTCCGCTAGCAGTCTGGGAAGAATTCGTAGATCAGAAGAAGACGACAGAAGCAGTAGCTCTGAGCGTCCAACAAAAGGAGAAGGCTATGAAAGCTGCTGAGAACCCCCATCACTTGGGTTCCGGAGGATATGCTGCCAAAATGGCAAAATGGAGGAAGGAGGAAGAAGAAAGGCGGGTAGCTGGTTTACCAACTATTTTTGAAGGCATGGATGAGCGTAGCAGGAATTGGATCCTTGACCGAGTTCCGGCTATAGCACCCGACGGTAATGTTTCATTCCGAAGCCCTCAATAGAACAAATTTATCGGAAAGTCTGGAAGAACTTGCGGAAATGCAAAAGAAAGGTCTTTTCGTGCCCGACGGGGAGAAAGATATGCTATCCGCCGCGATCGGAATGCACCGAGCACCCCGGCCGTGTTCAAGGGATTTCTTCTACCTTGCCCTAGGGTAAAGCATTTCGTGAACACCGATCAAGTTATAAAAAGCGAGACCGTTATAAGAAGAATCTTGAAGACAAGATGAGAAAAATTGCCAAGCAAGAATTGATAGGCTTCTTCATACAACAACAACAACAAGCTTCGTTGGGCCAAGTGCGAGAGAATCTAGTATCCGGTGGTTCCGGACGGGTTCCTCCAAACTTGATGCTTGACCGGATCGGAGCCATCCCGACTCCAAGTAGTGTTGGTTCTATTGCTATCGCCAAGCATCCTGTGGAAGACATTGTAGAGGATACACCATGTGAGTTGGTTATTCCATATGGAAGAAAACTAGATAAGTTTTGAGAAGTTGGGACAACCATGGCACTAACGGGTCGTGTGTTTCCGAGTCCACCACCGCCAGAGTACGCATTGGTTCAAGTTGTTTCGGTTTCTGATGAGTCGTGCAAGATTGATATCCCTACTGAGGATGGGATCGCGCTTCTCGGTGATGCGAGGAACCAATACATACTGTGGCATCGTCGAGATATCATAATTAATACATCACCAAGTCCCTGCTTGCAACCTAGCCAAGAACGAGTACCCCCCAGGATCCGGATGCCGCAATGGTCGAGTACACAATGGGTGGGGAACATGGAGGCGGTAACAATGACACCAACATGATGGTTGTGGAGCGGGGAGTTAAGAATAATGACAACAACATGCCACAAACTCCTCTCGGCATCGGGGGCGGGGCGGGAGCATCATCATCTCCGAAATCGATCCAAGACCACAAACTCCTCCGACATTAGGGGCGAGGGCGGGGACATCATCTCCGAAATCCGATCAAAGACCACAAACTCCCCCGACATCGGGGGCGAGGGCGAGGGGCACCACCATCTCCTCTCGCCATGTCCAAGACCACCATCTCCTCCTCCGACAACCAAGACGCCAACAACAATACACCGGATGATAAACTCATATGAACCAAAGACGAAATCATCTGATGTTGACTTGTTCTTGAAAGTACTGAAGAATAAACCTAAACGGGCTCCAACATCCGGTAAAGAATCACCTAATGTTCAAGTACTCAAGAAGGCACCAGATGAAAAGTCTTTATCCCGCACCTCTTTACAAAAACAAAAGGAGGAGCACATAAGTATGTTTTCGTCGGATGAGGCGCCCGACAAGTATGAACATGGCAAACCATTCTTCTTTAGGTGGCAACCGAACGAAGGGCCGCCGGAATTAATGAGGCCGCATACTTGGATCATGCACGCCATGAAGCAAAGCATTCACACTATCACCGCCAATCTCCCGAAATGGGTGTTCAGTAGCTCTTATGACCGGAAGGTTGCAATCGATTTCCCCGATTTGCATGCGATGTTCCGTCGTGAAAAACTCGACATCAATCTCGTCACCATTTGGTCCATGTAAGTCAACATCCCTATACGACATCCAAATCTATTCCATATGTATTGTTATTACCATCCTAAATAAACTTTTTTGCGGGATGCAAGCGTCCGATGAAAAGAAAACAAATGGGAGGTGGAAGGTAGCATTTATTGACCCGCAACAAGTAACCAAATCACAACACACGTTCATAATGAGGGATGAACTAAGAACGAAAATAGAGGAAGAAGCAAAGACACCGAAGAGAAAGAAAAATTAATAAAGGGTTACGAGAAAGCTAAACTTCACGAGGTGTCCGTATACATTTTAACGGTCATGAGGAAAAACCAACATAAGGATTCTATCAAGTTTGCTTACAATTTTGAGTAAGATCCTTTAAATAACTATTTCATCATTTGCCTTCATTTTTTAGTCTATTTATATAATTATTTTAATTTTATGCGGTGATCATTTCATTTGCTTTCACATGTGTCCGAAGTTGGGAACTCGTGGGGGTCTTCGACTCATTACACTATTCACCGTCTTCTTACAAGACAATCATTGATATTATAAAAAAGTAATACAACTAAGTGCAATATATAATCACTAATGTGTGTATCAACTATATTTCAAATTGTATTACTAACTTATGTTTTTATATCCTTAAAGTGCGTATAGGCTATACATACTCAATGGCGGGGAGCACAAGAAGGAAAAATTGGTGATACGCAATGCCAAATGGGTAAGAACACTTCGTTAATAAGTATCAATCATTTTTATCGAGTTGGTACACTTCGTTAATTAGCACCGATCATTTTTTATTTGGTTGCGGTGCTACAAACAACCTCCCGGCGAGTGTACTATGCGGATATTATGTGTGTGAGGTTTTGAGAAATAATGGGAGGTACCGGACGAATCCCGAAGACGTAAGCCTCTAGTTTGTACACAACATGTATGTTCTAATTATGGTCCCGATGGTAATGCATAACAATCTTGATTTATTGTGTTTACGTGCGGATGCCTACCATTGACAAATCATGGGGGCAACTTGGTGACAATCAAATCACCAACATTTGAGCGGACATGGCGAGATTCATCCTACGTGAGATTTGTCACGAGGATGGAGAATTCTTCGATAAAGAAGGAGTTTTGACATTTGATGATGCGAAAAGGTTACGCAGATGGGTGTCTTAGGGTTATCTATTATGCACAATGTTTTGTAATGTGACTTATGTATACATTTTTTATTTTAGTTTGGATTGTGTGTTTGTGAGACATATATTTGGATTTGGCGGTTAAATACAAATTAAATTACTGTAAATTAAAGTGAATTTAGCATACATATGCCAATGTGAAAAAAATAATAGATGAAAATGACAAATTATATACAAATAATAAACAATTATGGGGAATTATATAGGAAATGGGAAAAATGCTTTCTGTGGCGGGCGGTCTAAGCAACCGCCAGCAAAGATGAATTTTGTGCCGGCGGGCGTCCTAAGAAACCGCCAGCAGTGATGGCATTTGTGCTGGCGGGCTGCTTAAGTAACCGCCAGCGCTGATGACATTTGTGCTGGCGGTCGTTTAAGTGACCCGCCAGCACAAATGGCTCTGTGCTGGCGGGCCGGCCACCCGCCAAAGACAAAGGGCCATTTCTACTGGCTCAAAGTTGCTGGCGGTGCCTCGCCCGCCAAAAAAACCGGTTTTAGCCGCCGGTAGTGAGTCATTTATGGTCACGGTCTTCTTCGGTCAAATCCTGAGTTGTCACATCATGAGGTTTAGTTTTGGACATTTTTTGCTTTGTATTAATCGGAAATGTTAGTGGTTCATAATTTATCGGAAAGCTCTCTCAAATCCCACAACAATGCATGCGGAATCACCTAGTTTACTCTATTTCTTTCAGCATGTAAGTTATCCACGTCATATACGAACCCACTATATCAAACACCACGCCGTTTTATGTGACTAATAGCATCTATGCATGCAAATTAAGATCTATTCACTCCGAAAAAAGAAGAATAGGTTCCATGTCTAATGTGGTTTGCAATAGATGTTGCTATGCAATCAACTTTGTGTTTTTGTTATCAAATTTCAGCTTCAAACTTTGTTCAAAAAATTCTTGTAGCAACCGGCACCCCACTAATAAGGATCACTAATTGTATTTCTCTCATCATGTAAGCAATCCACCTCATCTAAGAACCATGTCATGTCACCTCACCATCACATGTCACATCACCATCTACTAGGATCATCTATTTATGATTTCCATCGCTTTTCTGTGACTAATAGCACATGCATACAATTCATTAGTCTTTGCAAGTACCACACTCCAAAATTACCCCAATAGAAACGAATGAAGGATCAATCATTTAGGAGTTATTCTCTCTCATCAACATATATTCATACATAATGTCATTTGCAACACAATGTTGCATTGCAATCAGCTTAATGTTTATCCTTTCAAAATTTACAGAATGTGGTCATGCAATCGTCTTAGTATTTCTACTTTCAAATTGCACATAATAAATTATTTAAGATTTTCTCGCAACAACGTCCGAGGTATCATCTGGTTACAAAGGAAGGTTATTATATGGCCAGTAGTCGTCGTTGCCACTGCCGCCGCCACCACCACCACCAGATTTTACTATTGCGACTACGATAACAACAATGACTACTATCACGACAAGGGCCTTCTTGAGGATCTTGATCGCCATGCCTTTTTCCACAAAGTAGCACCGCCAACCTGAACATTGTTGCGGATAATCTGAAACAACGGGGCCAACCACTTTGCTTGTTGAGCATGTTCCCGCCTGGTCCCAAACTTGTAGACACGGCACCTGTCAGCTACGAAATTTAGGTTGTAGATGCGGTTTGCCTCAATGGTGTGGGCTGGGAACGCCTCGGCTGTAACGGAAAGGCACCTGCTGGAGCCGAGGAATAGAGCATGGCTGCCGATGCTCTTGACCTGCTCCATCACGTTCCCAGCAGAGTCAACTGTGAAAACAACTGTGGCGTAGTCACGGGGTAAAAGCCTCGTCAACACTGCCAACATGTACCCACCGTCGGCGAGCTCCACTGTGTCGCAGAGGTAATTCTTGGTGGACGCAAGCAGATTGAAGATGTTAATGGTGGTGGCACTGGCATCTGCAGAAGAAGGTGCTGAGGAGTCACGGTGGTCAACGGCGGCGGCGGCGGCGGCGGCGCGGCCGCACTTGCCAGCAGCTATCAGGGGCAGCATGCTTGGAGAACATCCCTTGCGCGTCTCAACCAATGTTTTCAAATCGTATTATCGAATCTTATCGTAAGGGTACTCATAAGATGATTAATCGTGATAAGTCGTCTATAAGCCCGATAAATCGAGGCTAATCGACCTTATCGGTAGGATAATCGTTCTAAGGAGTATAGGACTAATATACATATCATATAGTATATATTATATAATTTTGAAGGCTGGGCAACTAGCCAACCATAGCAGGCAGCAAGCACATATGAAACAAAGTCAAATGATGACACATGAAGTCTAAATATCTAATACATCAAAAGTTAGGCATCACATTAGGAGTACAACACATTTAAAGTCTAAGCAATTAAAGTTTCATCTAAAGAAAAACCCTTTTCATCTCCATATGTATTTCAAGCTGAAATTTGTCCCTCAAAACTTATCGTCCTCAGTCTTATCGGACGATTTATCGCGATAAGTGGACGATTTATCGGACGATATGATTTCTAATCGTGCAACTCGGGTCGGTGGTCCTTATCGGTATGCACCGAGCGATAAGGGCGATAAATCGGACGATTTGAAAACACCGGTCTCGACAGAGAAAGACTTGCTGCGAGCCCGGTACACCGTAACGCTGCATGACCAGGAGACATCGTCGACAGCCAGGACGAGAGTGGGAGAAGGACCAACCATGGCGGCAGAAGCAAAGCGATTAGCCGGCAGGGTCCCCGGCGGCACTCGCACCTTGAAACTGGTCCAGGAACCGGTGAAGGGATTGAGGACGCGCACGGCGTGCGGGCGGCCCCCGGCCGCCGGGACGAGGAGGCCGCGAGGTGGTGGGGGAGATGAGGATGTAGTCACTCACGGATGAGTTTTGGTAGCCGGCTCATCCGGACGATGCACCCGTTGGTGACATTGAAAAAGAAGGTGTGGTTGGAGCTTGAGGAGGAGGCGGCGGCGGCGGCCGAGGACTCGGCGAGCGAGCATGCCCTTCTTCTTCCTTGAGCATCAACCATCGGGTGGGGCGAAAACGGGGGTCATCTCCGCTGGTTGCTCCAAGGGTCGGCGGTGGAGGAGCGCTAGCCTTGGCGGACGGCACGCGGTTCATGTAGTAGTCGAGGTCGTTGGTGGCCGGGGAGGCGGTCGGCGACGAGGTTGAGGAGGTCCGCCGGAAGCGAGGTGTTGGGGAATTCAAGAAAACCCGTCACCCTCGAAACGTTAAGTTTGACAAAGTTCTTGAGACATGTTTTTCGGGGGCGGGGAACTCACGATTTTCGGAAGCACGGAGCTCGTGAAGCCTCGAATCGCGAATGTGCGAAGTTCGGGAATCTTGATTCGGTGAAGTAATGGGGTCACGAACATGCGGAAGCCCAGAGTCTCGAGCTGGCGATGGAGCGAACGTCGGGAGATGGCCGATTCGGGAATCTGTCAAGGACCCAGTTCGGGAGTCACACGCGAAGACATGCACGAACCGATGAAGAAGCGAAGGTCAATTCGGGAATCTGTCGAAGACCCAGTTCGGGAGTTACGCATGAAGACATCCACGAACCTGCGGAGAAGCAAAGTCAAAGTTGTTGTCCCAAAAAGTCCGGGTTTAGAGTGTGAACTAGTGGCAGATTTGTAAATATGTTAGACGAGAAAGACATTCTTGTATGCGTTCACACTAGGAATATTCTCTGAGGCCGAGGGTGTTTTCGGTATGTAAAAGTCCCTTCATCTCCCTATAAAAGGGGGCGCGAGGGCACGTGTAAACGGATTCAGACTTTTTGGAACTTGTGCAATCGGCAGAGGGAATTGCAGTCTCCTCGCATTCTAACCGTGTGCTTGAACGTGCTAAGAACTCTCTCTCATGCGTGTTCGGGAATTCATCCGAATTTTTCGGGTAACCCCCCCAACATTGGCGCCCACCGTGTTCCAGCCGAAAAGAAACTCACGATGCCACCTCGAAGAAATCCAAGAAGAACGTTCCAACGAGAGGCAAATCGAGACAATCACCATCCTACCCAAGGGAACGAAACCTCTTTCATTGCTGAATCTTCCAACATAACAGACCAAGAACGGAGAGCAAAGCTCGAAGCTCTCATCAAGGCAAGAGCAGAAAAAACAGCTCACACCCAAGAACAACCTGTTGAACAGCCAGAGTTTGAGAATGTGGATGATGATGATGACACCATAGACAGGGAGCTACAAATGGTTCAGCAAAAGATACAACAGCTACAGAAAGACAAAGAAAAGTTCGCAGCTCAGTTGCAAGCGAAGAGGAAAATCTCTGAAAAGCTAGAGCAGCTGAACAAAGCAAAAGAGCAAATCGAAGCGATACAGAAAGAAATTGATGAGATGAAAGAACAAGAGAACAGTTCCCTGTGGCAGGAGTCGCCGCACCAGAACTCTGGGCCTGCAAGAGAACCCTTGAAAGAAAACTTCTTCGCGGGAAATGGAGTTTCACACTTCGTGGATTCTGAATCGCCGCTGTCAATTGGGCTGTAAACAGCACCTTGGCCGCCGAAGTTTAAGCCTGTCTCTCTCCCCAAATACAACGGCTTCGGAAAATCCGGGCGAAGTTTCTCATGAGATACGAATCGGTGTGAATTCGGCGGGGAGGGGATGATGTTGCACCGGCCAAATCCTTCATCATAGCTTGCGAAGGACCGATCGAATTGGTACTCACCGCTGCCTCCACATTCGGTCTACGGTGGGTAGATCTCAAGACAAAGGGTTCATGCAAGCATTTCGGATGTTCCACGACACAACGGTGAAGCCTAAGATTTGTATAACCGTAAGCGAAGGACGAGAGAACCCCTGCGGAACTTCGTGAGAAGGTTCATGCAACAAAGGTCTCAAATCCCCGAAGCCGATGACAAAACAACGACCAACACACCGATCAAGGGTCTCACCCGGGGCCTACGGCTTCGCATCTCACAAGAAAGAAACCCAAGACAGCTTGAGGAACTCTTTCACGAATTGGAGGAGTACATTTTGTCGGATGATGACCATCGCGGAAGAGTGACCGAGCGGAACGAGGCAAGACAAGGCAACGAGAGAGATGACGTGGAGGGCACCACCCCAATATCCGCGAAATGTCAACAACGTCGAAATTTGCAACCCGAACGGGGCGGCGGAGCCAAGCACCGGGGAGGGTTCAATCCCGGAGGAAGGGGGAGAGGTAGAGGACCCCCGGCACTCACGAACCACAACCCGAAAGATCCTCACTTCTATTGCCGGTATCATAGAAGGGGCCATAGCACCGAAGGATGCCCGAGAAACAAAGAAGAACATGGAAAGAATTCAGCAAGAGAAAGCACTAATGAGCATCACATCTTTAATGCCAAGCCGGTTTCGCCCGAATTTCGGCGGCCTCAATTCGCGAACCCACGGTCAAGTTCCGTCCCCGGTTCGGCAATTCCCGCAACCACGGTCAACGTGGCGGCCATTGCAGCGAGTTTTTTCCTCGGCCACAAGCGATCCGGGCAATCCGAAGCATCCGCAACCCATTCGGGAAATCCCCGCCGCCACCTCCCGGAAAGTTCGTCAGGCCTCGGTCAAGTTCGGGACCTCAAAACTCCAAAGCCTTGCCATCATTTGGAACTATCATGCCAATCACGGGCGGGTCGGCCATGGAATTCGAGACCAAGAAGCAAAGAAACAATTACTTCGTGTCCGTGAACACTATCATCAATGATGGCCCACCGCACGGCCGGAGTGGGCAAAGGTGCCAATCACCTTCACAGAAGAAGATTTCAGGCTGAAATCCGCGATTCACAATGACGCCATGGTCATTGAAGTGAACATAGCTGGATGGGTTATAGGAAAAGTCCTAGTTGACAATGGGAGCTCGGCGGATATCCTGTTCTTGAAAACTTTCGAAAAGATGAATCTGAGCCAGCACATGTTGGACCCACCAGAGTACCCGCTGCAGGGGTTCGGAGGAAAGCCCATCAAGCCGGTTGGAAAAATATCACTCCCGGTTTCTTTCGGAGATCTTGAGAATGCCAGAACGGAGAGTCTCAGTTTCGATGTAGTTGACATTTACCACCCATACCTCGCGATTTTTGGCAGAGGTTTCATGAACAATTTTGATGCTGTCATAAGGCAACAGTTCTTATGCATGAAGATGCCGGCCCCCAAAGGGGTCATCACAGTGTTCGGCAATCAGCAAGAGGCCAGAAACATAGAAAAAGGCCACACGCCCGGCCAAACAAACGTGTACCAGCTGAAAGCAGCTGACGAGAAGAAGGAAATCTATGAAGAGCCTAAGCGGGACAAGGAGAAAAATGAGATAACCGCAGAGGATGAAACAAAGAAAGTGTATCTGGATGACATGCCCGATAGAGCAATCATAATAGGGGCCAACCTCAGCGCCGAAGAGGACAAGGACCTTGTACAATTTCTGAACAGAAACAAGGATGTTTTCGCATGGTCAGCTAAGGACCTGCAAGGTGTTGACAGGGATATCATCGAACATGCCCCCGGAAACGAGATGAAAAAATACCACCCAAGAAGCAAAAACTTCGGAAAATGTCCGAGGAAAAGGTCAAAGCGATCGAAGCGAAAGTTCGGAGATTACGGGATGCACGGTAATCGGAGAAGTCAAGTACCCGGTCACGGCTAGCCAACACTTGTGCCGGTCAAGAAAAAAAAATGGAAAGTGGAGAATGTGTGTGGACTTCACCGATTTGAACAAGGCATGCAAGAAAGACGATTTTCCCTTGGAGATGGTAGACAAAATCGTGGATGATGCGAGCCAATAGTGAGATGCTCTCGCTCCCGGACATGTTCTCCGGGTATCATCGGATCGGGGGTTCGTAAAGAGGACGAGGAGAAAACAAGTTTCATCACTCCTTTCGGAACATTTTGCTTCATAAGAATGCCGAGGGGCTAAAGAACGCGGGATGTACATTTTCGAGAATGATAGCAATAGTACTACACCGACGATTCGGAGAAACATCTTGGCATATGTGGACGACATAGTTGTCAAAAGCGTTCGGAGGAAAGACCACATCGGTGACACCGGCGGAAACATTTGCGAACATGAGGGCGGTGAATCGAAGTCGAATCCGGAGAAATGTGTATTCGGCATTCACAAGGGGAAAGTTCTTGGATGCCTAGTATCAACAAAACGCATAGAAGCAAATCCCGACAAAATCAAGGCTCTAGTGGAAATGCAAGATCCGGTTTCGGTGAAAGATGTGCGAACCGACAGGGAGAGTAGCGCCCTTAACGATTCATTCCCGCAGCCGCGAAAGAAGCTTACCGTTCTTCCAAGTCCTCGAAGTGCTAAGAACTTCCGAGTGGTCGAACCTCGAAGCGAGCCTTCCAAGAATCGAAGGATTACTTGTCCACCATGACCAAACTCGTCCTCCCGAACCTAAATTACCACTTCGCTATATGTATCCGCATCAAATTCGGCAGTAAGCGCAGTGCTAGTGCAAGAAAAAGAGGAAGAAGGAAAGCTCAGACAAATTCCTGTATACTTTGCTTCTAAAGCATTGTCTGGTTCCAAGATCTTTTATTCCGAGCTGGAAAAAATCGCATATGCGGTCATCATGGCAGCAAGGAAGCTAAGGCATTACTTCGAGGGTCACGGAATAAGAGTCATCACCAACCAGCCATTGAATGACTTGTTCGCAAATAGAGAGGCATCCACCCGAATCATCAAGTGGGGTCTTGGGCTTTACGAGTATGTGGTAGATTTCGAGAGAAGAAGTGCAATAAAATCGCAAGTTACGGCGATTTTGTCGTGGGTGACCGGACTTCACCTACTCGAACCTCGAGGAAGATGCACCCGAACCTTGGATAGTACGGTGTGACGGGGTCCGGTGTTACAAGGGGGTTGGAATTTCGGTACATTGTGACGTCCCCGACAGGCGTGGTCATAAGATACGCGGCTCGGCTCGTATTCGCGAACAATGAGCATTCCACGAACAACACAATGGAATACGAAGCTCTTCGTTAGCATTAAGGAAAAATGAGAGCCTTAGGGCAGCAAACCTTCATAATCGAACGGACTCGAAAGTGATCCAAGAACATATCGAGAAAGAAAGCGATGCAAGGAATCCTGTTCTCATGAAATATCCGGAAAAAGTCGAGAGAAATGGAAAAACACTTCAAAGGGTACTCAGTCCAGCATATCCCAAGGGATGACAACAATGAGGCAGACAAACTGGCGAAAGCGGCAGCTAGAAATCAAGAGCTACCCCCAGATGTGTTCTTCGAAATCATCAGAGAACCGTCCATCAAGGATTCGAGAGCCAAAATCGTGAATATAGTAGAAACTCCTGATTGGAGAGCAGAAATCATGGCTTACCTGAGAGGGCACTACGAACCACAAAACGAGTTAGAGGAGAAAAGACTGAAGCAAAGGGTTCGGGGATACACAGTAGTGAATGGAGAACTATACAAGTCAGGAGTCACCGAACCTTGGCTGTGGTGTATCACCTCCGAAAAAGGTCAAGAACTCCTAAAGGAAATCCACAGCGGATTCTGCGGAGCGCATATAGGAACTAGGGCTTTGGCCGGGAAGGCGATAAAGCAGGGATTCTATTGGCCTACCATAAACATTGATGCCAAAGCGTTAGTTCGGCAGTGTGAAGCATGCCAGAAAACGGCAAATCAACAGAATCTGCCTTCAATGCCAGTTCACCTGATTCCACCGACTTGGCCTCTGCAAAGGTGGGGAATGGATCTAGTGGGCCCGTTGCCAACAGCTCAGGGCAACTGTCGATTCGCAGCTGTGGCAGTCGATTATTTCACAAAGTGGGTAGAGGCAAAACCACTTGCAAATATCAAAGCAACAACAATTCAGAAATTCTTTTGGCAGAATATAGTATGCAGGTTCGGGGTTCCTAGAGAACTAACGGTTGACAATGGCAAACAGTTCGACTGCTACACCTTCAAAGAATATTGCAAAACCTTGGGCGCTCGAGCGAAAGTTTCGTCGATATATCACCCACGAGTCTAATGGGGCGGTTGAAAGAGCCAATGGCCTGATTTTTTCGGGAATCAAGAAATGCTTGTTCGACCAGAAAAAAGGAAAGTGGGTGGATGAACTTCTGAAGGTGATCTGGTCTCACAACACCATAGTATCAAGAGCAACAGGTTTTACGCCTTTTCGCCTACTTTTCGGGACTGAGGCTATGACGCCGGAGGAAATCAAGAATGAAAGCATGAGAGTCTTGAAAGGAAAAGAGATAGAGGAAATTGATAAGAAGGTGGAAAAGGACATGATCGAGCTGACAATCCTTGAAGCCGCAGAAAACATTGAGAAATACCAAAGAGAAACAAGGGCATGGAGAGACAAGAAGGTGGTTCGAAAGGACATCAAAACCGGTGATCTTGTCTTGAAAAGGAAGAAAAATTGGGAGAACCCAGGAAAACTTCATGAGTCATGGGAAGGGCCTTACATCGCCAGGGAAACAGATATGCCAGGGGCTTTTCGCTTGATGGAGCAAACTGGCGAAGAGTTGCCGTATTCGTGGAATGCTGACAGTCTAAAAAGGTATTATCCATGAAAACCCTAGTTGTAGCTAGATGTAACATATAGTAGTTTTTCAATTTTCGTAAGTTTGTACTCTAGAAAACTAAAAAACTCCGAATCACGTGTCTATAAGTGATTTCGGGAGAAAAATTAGTTTTACTTTTTCTAGTCGCATTAGAATAAGAAGGACCGTACTCTTTTCCTTGCAAAGGGGGCTCTAAATCAAGAGGCAAGGTTTTTAACCGGGCGGATCCTATGTAAATACTCTTTGGGATATATATATATATATATATATATGAAAAGAGTCTTCCCCCAAATCGCGTATCTCCAGAATTCCATCATGAAAAAAGAAAAAAGTTCGTGAGAAAGGCTTCGTGATAGCCAGAATTCCATCGTGAAAAAAGAAAAAAGTTCGTGAGAAAGGCTTCGTGATAGCCAGAATTCCATCGTGAAAAAAGAAAAAAGTTCGTGAGAAAGGCTTCGCGATAGCCGAATTCCATCGTGAAAAAAGAGGCTCGAGACAACAACAAGTTGTGGCCTAGAAAATCCCATCCATCAAGGGATTCCCACCGAAAGAGGCCTGAGACAACAACAAGTTGTGGCCTAAAAACTCCCATCCATCAAGGGATTCCCACCGAAAGAGGCCTGAGACAACAACAAGTTGTGGCCTAGAAAATCCCATCCATTAAGGGAATCCCACCCAAATAGGCCCGAAACAGCAGTGAGCTGTGGCCTAGAAAATCCCATCCACGAAGGGATTTCCACCGAAAAAAGTCTGCAGGATGATATCGAGAAAGTGAATGCGAAGGGGGTTGCCTCCAGATTTTTCTTTGACGTAAATTGCCGAAAAGTTTTTCGTGATAACATCGTTGCGAGAAAGGGGTAAGGGGCTTGTACGAAAAATCATAGAAAGTCTTGGTTGAAGCAACTGAGGGTTGCAGTATCAACCGGGGCAAGTCTGCCAGTTGGATCAAGTCCACAAAATTCGAAAACAAATTTTGTCGACTTGCGCGACGACGGTTCAAATTTTCAAAAACTAACGAAGATTTCTCCTAAAGGTATACTTGATCAAAATACTCGAACTGAAAGCTTTGTCAACATGCCTTCAAGTTTTCATGCAAAACGGCAAGGTGGGGGAGGGTGACGTTTTTTTTCAAGAAAAAACGTATTCATTGCCTTATTCGCATAAAAACTTACGAATAGTTCGTCAATAATTATAGCAGTCAGTGCAAAATCTAGAATGAAAGCTCTACAACATGTCCTAGTTTACAAACATTTTTTTCGGCCATATCGCTAGCATAAGCGAAGTCAGACGCGCCTGCTAAGGGGCTAAGGGGCTCCGTCCTCGGAATTTTTGCGGAGCGCAAAGTAGAGGATGCAGAGCGTCCCTTCTTACGAAACAAGAAAAATGAAGAGAGATCAAAACAGCCCATAAAAAATTTAAGCGAAGCCTCAAGCCAAAAATCGGAGAAGTCGTGTTCGGGATGTGCCCGCTTGAACAAAGCGCCACGCTTCGCCACTAACAAACATCCTATCTCGATGAATTCGTAGCGGCAACACATCCTCGCGCAGGCCCGGCTTGCGGGACTGCGCGAGGTTAAAGTATACAAAACATTTGTTCGGAAAAAGCTAAGTGAATCTACACAAATATACGGGCAGCCTTGAATACGTGCAAGGTTCGGACATAGCATCTAAATCGTGACATCCACCTTCGGAGAACTCGTCATCGCACCCCGATGCTTGCCCGTTGTTGCTTGTCCTCATCACCGCCGCCGCCACCTGCTGTGCCGCCTCCTCCGAACCCCCTTCGCCCGAGTTGCTCGAATCTTCACCGAAGTCGACCCTTCGGGGGATGCGGTGATGTTCTCACGATTCTCCTCCTCGTTCGGTGAGAGAAAGAAAGAAAGGCAAATGTGAAGGGAATTCGAGAGACCGAAACATCGATGGCGGTACAAGTGACGAAATCGAACAAAAACTACCTCGGCAAGCTTAGCGCGCGCTATGACCTTGACGACCTCCTTCCCGCCGGTCGGCCAAAATTCCCTCGTGAACTTGTTCTTGATGGCGTGAACGTCAACATTGGAACGGATGATCGAAGTGCTTGTGGCGCTAGGAAATTGGGAGATCGTGTCACGGAACTTCGCCAAATCGGCGCGAGTCATAGTCATGAAGAATCTTCAAAATACTCTCCATGGAGAAAGCGGCCCGCGAAGTCACTAGCGCCGGAGATCACCTCAGAGAGGGCCTGGAACTCAGTCTCCATCCAATCCATAAATTCAGGAATCTCAATGTTATCCGGAAGAGGAGCTGGACGAACGCCGAACTCGTTCAATGACTTCTTGTATTCCTCATAAAGTAGTTTCAATTTTTCCAGAATCTCAGAAGTATTCCTCTTCGAGGCTTCATTCTGATCCGCAAGCGCTTTCTCAAGATCCTGGATTTTGCGATCTTTCGTGCTCAGAGACTTAGCAAGGCCGGCGTTGTTCGTGCGAAGATCTTCGGCAATTTTCATAGCCCTCTCGTGTTTCCCCCGAAGATTCTCGATTACACTGAGGTCATCTTCGTGGGACTTTTGAACCTTTTCCAGTTCCTTTTTGGACTGCTCAAGAGCCGACTCCACGCGCTTCTTTTCATCTTGACTTGTCTTCAAAGCCTCCGCCAACTCAGCCACCTTCTTCTCAAGTTCTATGTTCGCAGATTGGTTGAGGGCGAAGCTCCGCTTGAGTTCCTTATACTTTTGGGAAAGCTGCTTGTTCGCCTTTTCTTGTTCAACGAGCCGCTCAACGGCAACTTTCCCAAGCATAGAGTGTTTGAGTGCATAGTCCTCCTGAAAGCGCGCTAGCTTTGCGGGAGAGTAAGAGTGCAAAAGATCCTTGAATTCCGAAAAATTCAAGATTAAAGCCTCAGATCAAAATTCAAGAATCGGAAAAAGCATGAAAAAGTAATGAGAAGGAATGAACCTTGCTTCGAAATGCGCATGGTGACTTGTTTCGCGGAACCGGAAGAAGCCCTACCCCGAGGCGAAGGGGTGGCTTCGGGGAGTAGGATGAGGCCCTTTCTCGGAACCCGGAGCGGCTCCTTCGGGTTGTCCCGAACTCTCCCCTCCCCGATTCATCAACGATCCGAGATGATTTCCACGGTGTTAAAATCTTAGAAGTCTTGTGTCACACCCGACTTTCCGAAGAAAACCAAGTGCAAACCTATATGCATGCCGGGATCAAGTTTCATGCATATAGTGACAAATAAGTGAATACGAAACGATATCACGTAAGAAAAAGAAAGATTATCGAGAGATTTACGCTTAATCCCGGAAACGAAGGCTCCAAACATCACGGCAATCGACCGGAGGTTGCGTACGCCTAGCACCGGCAACATCTTCACAAGACTTCAAAGTAGCATCCCCTTTCGAGCAACAATGGTTATAGCAAGGGTGAGCACTTGTCGTACTCGGCAAGTGTGGGGACAAGAATGAATGCAAAGGCTTTATAGTGGACTGGGCTATAAGCATTTAAGCAATTTTAGTTGGTCAAATTTTATTAGCACCTGATTACTAATAAAGTATAAGTTTATACCAACCCACATTAAGCATAAGATAAGAGGTACGCCATAAGCACATGGCAAGCATAACCAGAGAACATGATTTAAGTTCATCTTTAAGTTCACTTATCATGTGAGGGTCCAGGCCGCTCTTGACCGTGAGCACGGCTAATCAATTAGTTTTACACTCTGCAGAGGTTGTACATCTTTACCCACAAGTCGCGTAAAAGTTCTAGGAACTTTAAACCCAACCATGCGATGCTGGCCAAGCATCATACCACACTACCGAGGTGTGATTGCATAGGGACGCTACGAGGCCTTTACGAAGATCCTCCAATGCGCAACAACCCACTAGGTTTCAGGATGAAGCGGGGCATAAAGTCCCCTAGTAGGTACCGTGTCTTAGCAAAGCCCAACTCCCTACTAGAGCGAGTCTATACTCCGTCAACGCCTCCCCATTTGTCCCTTTCAGGTAAGGTTGCTACAACACTAAAGTCTCTAGTTATTCAGCCAAGGCAGAGCCATGTGCCTTGTGGTTGTACGGTTTTCCTGGGTGGTTCTCCATGTTCCGATTAAGCATATGGTCTTGTATTAAGCAAACAAAGATATAACCTACAGGTGTAACATGATTCATCATTATTATTCATTAAAACCACCATAACCCAGGTATAGCAACTAAGCATAGCTACCCAACATAAATGTAAACCCAGGTTAACAAGGAATGACAATCAAAGACTAGGTTAAACCTTAATAGGACCCATCAATATTAATGCAAAGCAATGCAAAGTGATTAATCATAGTTATTGGGACAAAGATCAAGGACACACTTGCCTTTAACCAAAGTAATGTCGTTGCTCAGAATATCTTCAACCTCTTGCTCTTCAAAGCTTCTCGAACGGCATTCACTCTAAGCGCATCAATCATCGGGCACAAACATACACAAAGCAAACAAACAAGCATATACTAAGAACAAAGCACCAATCAAAAGAAAGCTTTAAAAGAACGCACTTAAGGATAGGCTTGATTAGATGGATCACTAAAGCACAAAGGGTGCTTGGAAAGGCTTGGTTAGCTTTAAAGAGGTGGTTGTGGAAGATTGAGCAAGGACTGGAAAGATCACACTTAGATTGAGCTGAGAAAAGAACGTCTAACGAACGTTTTGCATATATGAGAGAGCAAGGCTATGAGCTAGGTTCATTTTAATTAACAAAACAAATATAAAGAATATTTCAGAAATAGAATACCCTGTGTTGACATTAATGCAATATTAAACTTTATTTATGAAACCGGTGTAAAGAACTAGTCAAGTTCTATTAATAAAGATTCATATATTGATTTAACCGATTAAACATTTAATTTAGAAAAACTAAACAATCTAAACGAAACTTTGTAATTCGAGTAGATCACATTATTACTAAAAACATTACGGTATTGGCATTAATCAAAGTAATATTTATTATAAAAGCCGTTGTAAAAGCCTAATCAAATTTTAATTAGAAAAGATTAATTAACTATTAAACAAATTAACATTTGTTTTAAGAAAAACCGAGATAAAGATCTAATTAACTTTTATCTACAAAAACATGTGATAGAAACATTAATCAAATTAAATTTGCTTATGAAAAACGATGTATAGATCTATTTTGCTTTTATTTATAAAAGGCATGTGTAAATAGACATTAATCAAAATTAATATTAATTTTATTTTCAGAAAACAAAACATGGTGAAAACACTCCACTAATGCGTGCTTTACATTATTATGGATCTAACGCAACTTGAACGGATGAAATCGGAGCTAAAACATAAAAGATATGAGCAAAACAAGATTGAAAGGACCTAGTCGTGATTAACCGTAGATTTCAGGGGCTAGCAAATAAGATTCGCAAGACACATCAAACAGTGCTTGCAAAAAGGATACAACTCAGGGTTAGATCTATAAAAGTCTCGGGTGGGATTTATGTGTGAAAGGTGGGATTTCTGTAAGGGGTTATGGACAAAAGTTGCAAGACACAAGAATAGATCTAAAGATTTCATAAAAGACTAGGGCTCTATCTCGTAAAACAAGAAGTCTTCTTCCTCCTCCGGTCGGGAACGAACGGTGATGTCGCGGCTTACGGGACCCTCCGGGCGTTTCCAATCGCCGGGGCTACGCGCGGCTAGGGGACACGGGCGAGATGCAAAACGGAGAGAGGAGAGGGAGGGGATCACGGGGAGGTGCTCACCAGCGTTGGGGAGGAAGGGAGCGACCCGGATTTGGAGGAGGACGGCAGCCTGCGCACGGCTCGGCCTACGCGTCGTGGTGGCACTCCGGTGCATCTCTGGCGACGGGGAGGGG
This sequence comes from Cenchrus americanus, assembly GCA_947561735.1. Classification (NCBI taxonomy): domain Eukaryota; kingdom Viridiplantae; phylum Streptophyta; class Magnoliopsida; order Poales; family Poaceae; genus Cenchrus; species Cenchrus americanus. The sequence continues at coordinate 52,264,746 of OX387242.1, forward strand.
CGGCGCGTGTGAGGTTCGTCGAGGTGAACCCCAAAGAAGCGCCAGCTTGCTCCAGCGGATTCCACGTCCATCGAATCGACAACAAGAGCCCCTGCCTTGCTCTGCTCGTGCGGACGGCATGTGGCTAGAAAAATCGGCGGTGGTGCTCCGGAGGTTGACTCGCGATGGGAGTCGGCGGTGGAGCTGCGGCTTGGCCTTGTGGAGTTCTTTGCGGCGACGACTTGCTCCAGTTACGCCCCTAGGCGGCGAATCGACCGGTGCATGGTGGTGACCATGGCGCACGGCTCCGGGGCCTGAGCGGTGGCGGCGCGCTTGCGCAGGGCAAGGCGGAGCAGGGCGGCTAGGGCATGCGGTGGCTAGGGCGCTAGCCCCTTTATAGGGTGCAGGGTGGGGCCTGGCGTGGTGCGCACGCCAAGGAGCGGCGGCGGCCATGGCCATGGCTCTGCCTGCCTCGCCGGGGTGGCTGATGGGCCTTGCGGGCACGCGGCCGGGCCGGGATGGACTGGGTCGGGCCTTCGGGCTCGGCCCGGGTAGGAAAAGATAGGTTTTTTTCTGAAATTATTTTCCGGTGCATAAGTAATTCCGAAAAAAGTCCGGAAAATACTTTAAAGCACGAAAAATAGTCAGAAAATCCCAAAAATTCCCAGAAAATTCCCAGAGACACATTGGGACCTGAGCTATCCAAATAAAGTGTTTGGAGCTCATGAAAAAGATTTTAGAGCCTTCTAATAAATAGAAATAGCTCAAGGAAAATGAGAATAAATTCCAGAAAAATCCGGAAAATTCTCGGAAGGTTTTGGACAGCTCCTAATCGCACTTTTGAAATTTTTTACACTCAAGAATCACCAAGATGCATCGGCATAAATGCAACACTCACATCGAACCAATTTATTTTTATTCAGAAAATCAAACAAAGGATTTTTCCTATACTATATTTCCTGTAAAGAAAATAAATGTAGGAAAAATTTTAAAATTGTGAGAAAATCGTTATTTAATTATTCTTTCTATTCACACCCTGAAATTGGAAATTTCAGGGTGTGACATCTCGGCTCCCAATGCCGGTTGTCTCGAAGCCAACACTTAATAACTTGCCGCGATGAGACGTACCGAAACTCTTGTTGAATGTAACCAAAGAAGGAGAGGGAGTTTGATCTTCGGGAACAACCTCCCGAACTTCGACCAAGGGAGCGTGTTCGGTAGGATTCTCCCCCTTTGTACGGTGAGCTCAAGCTCCTTAGCGAATTCGGGGGAGGCTTCATCCCGAGAGAGAGCGGGTTGAGAGATATCGGCGGCCGAAGCTTCGGCGGCGGCGGGGGGCCTCGGCGGGGACGGTAACTTCAGCTTCAACAGCGGGCTCGGCGGCAACATCGGGTACGGCCTTCTTGCGAACTTCGGGAGCAACATCGAAAAGGAATCAACATCCACAAATTCATTCTCGTAACCCGACGGACGGTTGTCTTGAAAGTTAAACGAGAGGCCGAAGCAAACACCTTTCGGCCGTCCGCTTCCACGAAGGCGTCGTCGTCGAAGGCGGAGGGAACTCGCCGAACCCCAACGGAAGAAACCTTCCTAGCCGCTTTCTTCAATTTTTTGCGACTCATCCGGGTAAGACCCGAAGCCACCCGAAGTTCGGCATCCGAAGTTCGGTCGAAGTGTTGCGCTTCCGCTTCGACGACTCCGCAGATCTTGTCTCGGAAGGCTTGACCCCCGAGGAAGTGCCCTCGCTTTCGGATGATGAGCCTCGCTTCGACGACCTTATTCGGGGAGCATTGATCGGGGCAGCCGAGCAACTGGCCACGGCAACTGCAGGAACCTTCAACTTGGGACCCGGGCCTTGAGAACTGAAATATTTGTCCCCGCAAACTTCGGAAAACACGCGGTTGATCCTCTTCTTGTGCTTCACCAGAGCCTTGTACGCCTTATACTCGTTCATGGTATATTCGCCCACCATGACGTTCACCCTCTTTTCCACTTCTTTCATGAAGGCCTCAGCGCTCTGGTCCTCACGAAGTTTAATCCCGAACTTCGGGAAAGGCACCTTTTGAGTTGGCCGCTTGACGTTGAAGTACACAAGCTCGGTGGGAGACCAACCACTTGAAACGAGCCGGACCCGGCAGCGACGAATTCTTCAATAATGTCACGGCCACCAAGTATAGTGCTGGCCAGGTGAAATGCACTTTCACAGCTTCTAATTCCCACGGCCCGCTGGTTGAATTCGGCAACATTCACCGCGGTCAGGGGCGCAATTGGGCAGGACAATCCCGGCATGTTGACCTTCAGATAGAACCAATGAGAGCTCCAATCGTCGGTGAGGTTAGTCTTGCAACAGGGAGCAATCTGAATTCGGGTAATTCCCTTTCGGGTGTTCTGACGTCGGGTGTTGAAAGTGCAACACGCATGTTGACTGTGATAGAACTGCCCGTCACTACCCTTAACGACCTCGGGGATAATCACCAGTTCGTAGAATCTGGCGAAGGCATCGACACTGGGATTGCAGCCGAAGGTCTTCATAATCCAAATGAACTTCGACACTTCAAGGAAAGATGTCGGCGAAAGCTGGTGGACCTTCACCGAAAAGGCATCAAGAATAGCCAGTAGGATCGGGTCGCAGGGGAACCTCAGTCCGCAAATGAAGAAGTCGCGAAAGACAACAACATCTCCGTCCCTAGGGGTAGGGATTTGCTCATCAAGCGGGGCTCACCCGGCGCCGGAGAGAAGAACCCGGCCTTCTCGTATTCCCGTACCATGTTGGTCGTGACCTTGGACTCTCCGAAGACAAGTGAGGGTGGCAACGGGCGGAAGTCCTTGCTCTAACCGGGTCACCGACGCCGGCATCCACGTCTCCGATATCTTCGCCGTTGTCGATTGGACCTCCCCGTCTTCGCGACTCCCGGAGCCGCTAGGAGAACCAAGTATCTTCGGTTGGTGAAGCATGCTCGGCACTTTCGACGACGGGGTCAAGCGGAAGACCAGGTACCGCAATGAGCTCTTCGGTAGTCATGGATCTAGGCGTGCTTTTAACTCGATCCACCTAACCAACTAAGACAAACATACGAACCATTAAGAACAACATTCGAGAATGAAGCTCATAAAATAGAGATACCACCGCATCAAAGTATGACAAATAAGAATTGAGAAGAGAGAAATAAAATAGTACCTTAGAGAGATGCGAAGAGAACCAGAAGTTCGCAAACTTTTCAGCAGAAGACTAGATTCCGCGAGCACGAAAGATTCACGAATCGCAAGAGAGCAGGAAGGCCGTAAATTTTTTTAACAGCGGCAGCCCGCTATTTATAGGGGCGGGGAGGGGTAGTTCCGCGAAACCTGCCTCGATCTAACCGTCCTAGGGTTCCCGGGCGACGCGTGTCCCCTCCGACGTTCCGAGGGTGACGTTTTTTACTAAATTTCCGAAGGATTCGTGGAATCGGATCGTCGGAGTCAACCCGCTTCCCCGAGGGGCTAGTGTTGGGGAATTCAGGAAAACCCGTCACCCTCGAAACGTTAAGTTTGACAAAGTTCTTGAGACATGTTTTTCAGGGGCAGGGAACTCACGATTCTCGGAAGCCTGGAACCTGTGAAGCCTCGAATTCGCGAATGTGCGAAGTTCGGGGATCTTGATTCGGTGAAGTGATGGGGTCACGAACATGCGGAAGCCCGGAGTCTCGAACTGGGGATGGAGCGAACGTCGGGAGATGGCCGATTCGGGAATCTGTCAAGGACCCAGTTCGGGAGTCACAAGAGAAGACATGCACGAACCGATGAAGAAGCGAAGGCCAATTCGAGAATCTATCGAAGACCCGAGTTCGGGAGTTGCGCATGAAGACATCCACGAACCCGCGGAGAAGCAAAGTCAAGCTATTGTCCCAAAAAGTCCGGGTTTAGAGTGTGAACTAGTGGCAGATTTGTAAATATGTTAGACGAGAAAGACATTCTTGTATGCGTTCACACTAGGAATATTCTCTCGAGGCCGAGGGTGTTATCGGTATGTAAAAGTCCCTTCATCTCCCTATAAAAGGGGGTGCAAGGGCACGTGTGAACGGATGCGGACTTTTTGGAACTTGTGCAATCGCGAGAGGGAATTGCAGTCTCCTCGCATTCTAACCGTGTGCTTGAACGTGCCAAGAACTCTCTCTCTCACGCGTGTTCGGGGATTCATCCGAATTTTTCGGGTAACCCCCCAACACAAGGACCAGCCCTCCTCCTCGGTGTCCATCCGAAATGATATGATGTGATGCATGTAAATTGCTTTTGTTGCAAATGTTTGTGAATGGCTCTGGAGGTTTCTCTGCAGGCCGGCTGGGCACGCCGGGACTTACTACCGTTTTCTTCTCGTTGTGTTCGTTGTGGTTGAGGGAGGGAGGGAGGGAGACTTCAATTTATTTCCTGGATTGATCCGAAATCTCCACTTGCAAACAACGGCGCCGGTGGAGGCAGCCAAGAAGCGGCGGGAGACAACAAGGACGTTGAACAAGAACAAAGATGGGGAGGTCTGCATTTCATTCAGAAATTAAGTTAAGAATTAGTGATTGTTTTTCTAACTTAACAAGAACTGTCGACACACACACAATCAGATAAAGTAGACTCAACTTCCACAATGTTGACGTCCTCACTCCTCTCACTTGTAGGAATAATTTAGAACACGCTGTGAGAACCAACAAATGAAAGAGCAAGATAATAAACACAAAAAAATACAGGCCACCGGGCACCGGCCAGCACACAGTTTGGCATAATACTAATTGAAATCATATTTTCAACTATCCACTACCGTAAAACCAGAATTGGCCGTGTGCCCGATAGTTTGTCGTGTGCTTTCTGTCGGGCACACAGTAAAGTCATACTTCATCATGTGTTTTTGGCACACGGTGAAGTTACATTTCACCGGGTGCTTCTTTTTACGCACAACAATGTCATACTATGTCCCGGACCTTTCTTTTTACATGACGAACTATGAATTTATTGTGAGTTTTTGGAGGCGCACGACAAAAGAAGATAAAAAATTGCCTTGTGTCCTCAAAAATTTTCATAGTTTTTTCATACAACTTTGGACGAAGAAAAGTTTATATCACAATTGCACATCTCAAAATGATATGTAAGTTTCAGTCATGAAGTTTTTCAAAAATTTTAATCTAAATACATGTTTCCTTTTTATCATTGAATATATAAGGGACACTTGTGAAGCAACTCATACCTATATTTATCTTCTATACCCTAATTTTCCCCCACTCCACATATGACATTTGGCATCTATGTTGAACTTTGGTGCATTTTTACATGTTTGATGTATTTAACTAATTCATTATATTTGAAGTAACGTTTTGAATTAAATCAAATTTGAACTGCAAGTGATTCAAATAATAGAATTAAATGAATCAAAAAATGATATTCATGTTATTTATAACAATTTAAGAACTTTCCCATGAAAGCAAAAGAAATTTTGAACATCTTGTCACGTATGATGCTTACAATCGAAACATCTCCGAAGATAGAGTTGAGGCCGATGTGTTTAGGTTTGGAACTAAAGTGACGCTTATATTTTAGTTGGACTTCCAAAGTTTTTATACTCCTCACATATAACATGTAGCACTCCATGTTCAAATTTAGTACATTTTTGAGTTTGTTTGATATATTTAACTAATTAAATGTATTTGATGGAATTTTTGAAAACAAAGGTCTTTTCTTCATGGGCACTAGGCTCACAGCAAGCCCAAATTGGGCCAGCCGACCCATTAATCCCACCGACCCAAACTAGCCCGCCGGCCTTAGGTATTTAACCCACCCGTAGCGAACATGGCCTCATAAGCCATTAGTTCAAATATGATTTTGGTGATTCATGACAACATGATCAATGGGACTAACCATATTGTTTAGCATGTCATTTGCAAACATTTCTAGGTCCCAAGGATGCCAAAATACCACATGTCCAATTGAGAAGATAGTCTATTTTTCAAGGGTCAAAACAAGAAAGAAAAGAAAAAGAAAGGACACCGTCGGATGAATCGACGGTACCTAGATAGCAAGCGTTGGTGCAATCGTCGGACGAGTTGGTACACTGGGTGAAAACTAAGGCACCGTTGGATGAACCGACGGTCCATTTTCTAGTAGCGTCGGACGAGTTGCGGGGAAGAAGAAGAGAAGACAAAGCGGCGTCGGATGAATCGACGGTCCATTAGAGGGAACTGTCGTTCTATCCGGTGGTCAAGTTTAAACAAGATAGAGACGCGCTAAGATCAACACAGTAGCACCGAATAAACCGATGGGTCAGCTGCGGTTTATCCGACGGTTATGAAGAAACCAACAAAGACGGTTTGGCGAGAAGTCCTTCAGCACCGGATGAACCGACGGTGTGTCGGTGCATAGCGTCGGAGCGGTTATGTCGAGAACCTCAACGACTACGTGACGTGGGAGGGGCACCGGATGAACCGATGCTCTGAAAAGTAGGCGTCGGTTCATCCGACGGTCAACTTTTCAGTGAGCCGTTAGCCAACGGCTAGCTGAGTGCCTTGGGCTATTTATACCTCCTCCACTCACCCATTTGAGGTAGTTGGATTGTGTGGAGGTGCGAGAGGAGTTCAAGATACCTAGAAGATCATATCCAATCCATCCAAGTGCTTAATTGCTCATCCATAAACTTGCATATGCTTAGTGTATGTGCTTAGTGCTAGGCTTAGCTTAGAGCCGAGTGAGTGCACGGTTGTGCCAACCTTGTGAGGTGATTATTGAGTGAATCAAGTTGTACAAGGTTCGCCGGAAGCCTTGGGGCCTAAGTGGCTCACCGGCAATCGTCAACGACCCTCCGGCTTGGTGTGGATTGGCGAGGACACCGTGCCGGGGACATAGAGAACCCTTCCTTGGTGGAGAAGCTCCTTAGTTGAGGCGGCATCAAGGTGACCAAGGGAGATTGGCAAGTGCCTAAGTGGCTAGCCTTTGTGGTGAGTCAAATGGTGCTCTTGGGACGGACTTGGTGGCCGGGAAGCAATACTCTTGTGTGAGTGCTTCAATAACGTGGACTAGGGGTGGCTTAGTGCCTACCGATACCACGTGATAAATCGCGTGTCAAGAGTTTGCTTCCTCTCATCCCCTTAACGTTTCCGCATTTACTCTTTTGCAATCTTTGCTTTCCTTTACTTTCCTAGAGTAGTATCTTGCTAGAATTGGCTATAGGTTGCAAACCTTATTTTGGGATGGGAGTTTCACACTAGAAAAACCCTAGTTGCACATCTAGTTAGTATATTCTATTTTATCTTCGTGCAAAAATAGTGAAGCCATAGGTTAAGTTTTTAGTTGCCTAATTCACCCCCTCCCCCCCCTTGCGCTAACGACATCCGATTCCTTACACCACCCTTCCCTTCCACACCTAAATCGTAAACCCCCCCTCTCACTCCGGCCGCCACCCGCCCTATCCCTCCCTCTCTCTCTCAGATCTTTGTCGACATATCGCCTCAACTCCTCTCACTCTCGGTCGCCACCCCTCCTCTCCCCACCACCACAGAGGAGAAGCATGGTGATGGCGCAGCGGCTCGGCGGCGTAGACAACAACGGTGTCACAGTGGAGGAGCATGACAGCAGCACGGCCCCTCCCCGATAGCCAACGCATGGTGGTCGCACCATCTTCTCCTTTCCACAACAGCGTACGCCGCGTGGCGAGCAACCACCTCCTCCCCTGACGGTGCACAACCTCCTCCTCTGACGACAGCGCACGACCCCCCCTCCCATGACGAGTGGCCTTCTCCTCCAGCGATGGTGCATGACCACCTCCCTCATGTCCCGGTGCGGACAGAGCGACAGAGGTGAAGGAGAGGGAGGACGGCGCTCGGATGGCCTCCTTCCTCGTCATGGTGGTGCCCCTCCTCCAGATCTGGCACGAGGGTGCAAAGGTGGGGCTGAGGTGGTGGCAGCCTTGTGGTGGTATGGCCCACTGGCCACATGGATTTTTTATTTTTATTTTGTTTGTCGTGCACCCCCGGAACCACACAGCAAAGTTTTTTTTGTCGGGTGTCGCACATAGCCAAGCAGCTTCCCCCGTCGCCTGTCTCGGTTACCCGCACCGTCTCCATATTGTCTCTGGTGCTTTCTTTACTGTGTGTCCTTAAAAATGCACAACAAAGCTTTTACCGTGTGTTTTTTTGGCTTTGACGTGCGCCATACGCATGACACACAGTTCTAGCAGTGATCAACTGTACTAATACAACGCCAGCAAGTACCGTCCAACCACTAAACACTGGTGGAGAGGGAGGCTTTGGTTCGAGCCTTTAGTCCCGATTCCACTTTGGAGCCGGGACGAAAGGGGTTTCATCGACGTGACCACTAATGCCATGAGTGCTCACTCCCTTTAGTCTCGGTTGATAACACGACCCGTGACAAAAGCCCCCCCCCCCTTAGTCTAGGTTTGTGTTACGAATCATGACAAAAGGGTCGCCCCTTTAGTCTTGGTTCGTAACACAAATTAAACCGAGACTAAAGGGGGTGACCCTTTCGTCACGGGTCGTGTTATCAACCGGGACTAAAGGAGGGTCTTTTGTCACGGGTCGTGTTACCAACCGGACTAAAGGGTCTCCCACGAGTTACTATAAGAGGATAGCATCCTCTACTTAGTCAGATGTGCTGTGTAGGTGAGATGGTGAGGAAGCTACGCGTGAGGCTGGAGGTCACGAGTTCGAATTCCTGCACCCGCGCACACGTATATTTCGCGTGAAAAATCGCGTGACTTGTGACGTGACGTGCGCATGTGTGAGGGCCTCCCGGGGATTTTCATTTTTTTGACTTTTTTGACGCTGGTGTGCCCCCCTTTAGTCTCAGTTGGTAATACCAACCGAGACTAAAGGCTCCCCTTTAGTCCCGGTTCCTTCAACCGGGACTAAAGGACCCCCCTTTTGTCTCTCGATCATCATTTCCGGTTGGACTTGAGGGACCTACACCCCTTACCAACGGGACCGAATGTCCTCTCTCCACCGAGTGTCACAATTTAATAATTCAATTAGCAATGAATCAGCGAACTACTGGAGTGGTGATAAAATGATTTTAGAGATGCTCCCAAAAGCATCATCAAGAGATTGTTATTTTTGACTTAGCAAATCTTGTGATTTGTCAACTCCTAAAAGATTTGCCAAGCTAAAAAATTTGTTATTTTAAAATTTCCAAAACTATTCTTTCTCTCTTATACATTCACATCGAAACTCTTTTTTATTCTTCATTTCTTTTTCACCCTCCCATCCGGAGGGAAAGGTCGATGCCAAAGTTAGTCCGCGCGCATATATTTACGCACTAGAGGCAGTTTTTTCCTAAGTTGCCCAAAATTACAAGTCTTTTGTCAAACTGTTGGATGGTTATTTTCAACGTTTTTGACAAAAAATCAAGAATACCAATTCAATGTAGCAAACTGTTGGAGATGCTCATGGAACAATTATCAAGTGTTACCATGATTACCTTATGCAACACACTTTTTTAACTTTGTAGCCAACATGACCCTTATAAGTGATTTGTTACATGACTTTAATGATTCATGTGCAACACGATTGCCATCCAATTGCTAATTAAAACTAAACAATTTTTGTACAAGAAATTTGTTACTTTTGAAAATTGAACGGTCTTACTCTGAAAAGAAAATTGAACGGTAACAAAGTATGAGTTCTCCTTACCAATCGTGGATGTTATGCCTGTCATACCTGTACTCTTTTTTCTATTAGCGTTTGTTTGGCAAGCCGCTATAAGTCTGCGATGAAATTTTACTATTCTGTCTGCCAAATTGAATTGAATGATGTATTCATTCCAAAAACAATGAAAAAAATGATAAGAGCTAAGAAGTCTTAGTCGCGTTTGTAGTGCAACTTTGCGCAACCGAGGGAAACTCTAAGTCCAATCTTGTGCTGGACTGCTGAAGCCGATTCGGAGTTGACACCTAACAAAACCCACAATCTATATACCAATCTATTATTTATGGAGATACCCCCATCCCCCTTAACCCATCTCACCATGTACGACTCCAGAAGTGTAACATACCATAAATTAGGTGCGAAAAATTTGCGAAAATTAAAACTTTTTGTTTGATTTGAAGTGCTACCAATCTTCCAACCCAAATTTCTAGCCCTTCCCTAAATTCTCCACAAATCAAACCCATTTATAAAAATATAAATTCAACTTATAGTAAAATATTTGAGTTGGATTTTTCTGGATTTATTTGGAGTTTATTTGAGTGATTGTTGAATTTGAAAGTATTTCAAATTCAAATTATAATTCAAAACCTATGTTTAATTTTTCATTGACACTAACTTCGCAAACGGGCCCCTTTCCCTTCCTAAGCCGCCCGCCGGCCCATCGTGCCCATCGAGGCCTCTTTTTCTGTTCAGCCCGGCGGCCGGCGTCCCTCCTCTTTTTCCTTTCTTTCGCCGACATGTGGGACCCGCGCATCAGCCTCTCTCTTCTTTCTTCTTCTTCTTCTTCACTTTCCTCCTTAGCGCCGCATCGCACCGCGCCGCATCCCGCCGCGCCGCACCGCGCGCGCACGCGATGGGACGGTCGGGCCGCCGGGCCGGGCACGCACGCCGAGCCGGGGCACGCCGATGTGCTCGCCTCGGGGTCTCCCCAGGGGGAAAAGACCCCTTTACCCTTCCTCCCCCACGCCTAAAGCGACGGCGCCAACCACTTCTGTGCCGCCACGTCGGAGCTTCCGCCGCACCAACCAACCGCAGCGCGTGCCGTGTCCATGCCCTTGTCCCCTTGACCGAACCCTACAACCCCCGGACCGAGCCCCTCTCACAAGCCAAGCCGCATTGGGGTTTCCCCTTTCCCCGGTCCGCCACCACAAGAAGAGGAAAAGGGGGGAGAGGGAGGAAGCGAGTGGGGGAGAGAAGGAGGTGGTGCCGAGCACCGCGTCGCCGTCGACGCACCGGAACCGTTTGAGGAAGCCGCGCCGGGATACCATCGCGGGGAAGGAGAAGCAGAGCGAGACCTCGCCGTCGTGAACCTTTTCCTCGCCGTCGCGTACCCCGTAACCGAGCCGGTGACGACTCCACCGCCGACCCACGGTGAATGACGCCGTCTCCCCTTGCCGAACCTTGTTGCCCGTATTGTGTGAAGCGCACCCCGGTCTTCGCTTAGGTCGACCGTCGCGCCGTGCCCGGAGCCGAGAGCTCTCCGTCGTGCTAGCTATGTCCGGCCTTCGTGTCGTGTTTCCCCGTAGGTTCCCTTCGTCTCCACCCGGTGGGAGCCACCGTGCACCGCAAGCATGCAAGGGCCGAACCTTTGATTGCCAACTTCATGCCGAGGCCCACCCCCGCGACGCGCCGCGCCGTGCCTCGAGATTCCGTGGACCGGCCTCCGTGTCGTGGTGGTCTTGTGCAAGGAACGAGGGTGAGAGGGTTGTGGCCGTGCGCACCCCGGTGCCAAGGTCAAGCCCACACCCGTAAACCGCCACCGATGCTCGTCGGTGGCCTTCATCTTTGTTGTCGCGCCGCGGCGCCATGCGCCGTTCCCCCACGCCGCACTTGCTCGTGAGCCGGACTTCGTGCCGAGCATTTCCTTTTCCCGCAGTGCTCGTGCACGCCGTGGCGCTCGGGACAAGCGCACCCCGGCCGCCGGTGCCGAGCGCCGCGCACGCAGGGGCGGTGTCGCGCACCACCGCGGGCTTCACACCGAACCCCGGTGACCGGTGGGCTCACGTGTGAACGGAAGAACTTCGCCTCTGCCTATCCCTCACCCGAGCCGACCCACACCTTCTTCTTTAGTTCAACCTCGCCGTCGCCGCCGGGGGGCACACCGGGCGCGGAAGCGCGCCGCGCGCCCCCGAGGACTTGGCCGGCGGCCGACGTTTTTTCGTGAACGGTTAGATCAAACTAGATGCTAGTGGGCCTTAAGTGGCGCTCCGGCCCACCGGAGCGCGACAGAGCCCGCGCGGTCTATTTGACCGATGGGTCAAATCCGTGGGGACCGGGGACTTCGAAATTTGTCACACCTGTTTTTCCAAAGAAAACCAAGTGCAAACCTATATGCATGCCGGATCAAGTTTCATGCATATAGTGACATAAAAGTGAATACGAAACAATATCACGTAAGAAAAAGGAAGATTATCGAGTTTACGCTTAATCCCGGAAACAAAGGCTCCAAACATCACGGCGATTGGCGGGGGTTGCGTACGCCTAGCACTCGGCAGCATCTTCAAAAACTCCATAGTAGCTTCCTCCTTCGAGCAACATTGTTTATAGCAAGGGTGAGCACTTGTCGTACTCGGCAAGTGTGAGGAAAGGATGAATGCAAAGGCTTTATAGTGGACTCGGCTATAGGCATTTAGCATTTTAGTTGGTCAAATTTTATTAGCACCTGATTACTAAGTCATAAATATATACCAACTCACATTAAGCATAAGGTAAGATGCACCATAAGAATATGGCAAGCATAACCGGAGAGCACAATTTATGTCCATCTTCAAGTTCAATTATCATGTGAGGGTCCAGGCCGCTCTTGATCGTGAGCACGGCTCATCGATTAGTTTAACACTCGTAGAGGTTGTACACTTTCACCACAAGTAGCGTAAAAAGCTTCGAAAAACTTTGAACCCAACCATGTGATGCTAGCTAGGCACCATACCACACTACCGAGGTGTGGTTGCATAGGAACGCTACATGGCCTTTACAAAGGTTCCCCAACAAGTTGTGACCCACAAGGTCCGGATCGCTTAGCAAGGTATAAAGTCCCCTAGCAGGTCAATACCCACCGTAGAAAAATAACTCACCCAACCCCCGCTAGAGCGAGTCCATGCCCCGTAGTACCGCCGATCCCTTGTCCTTATCAACTAAGATCACCCCAAGCTAAAGTTCCAAATTAATTAGCTAAGACTAGTGCCCGTTTAGTTCTTGTGGTTGTACTTGTTTTCCGGGTGGCTCTCCATGTTCCGATTAACATAGCAAAGGTGGTCTTGTAATTAACTTATCATAAAGGAACATAGAGCATAAATAGATAACCTTGTTGATTATTACCAACCCAGCTTGAGCACACTAAGCATCATCTACCATCAAGATTAATTAAATAACCCGGCTACACAAGGCAATGGTAAAAAGAATACTAGTCATCCTTAGTAGGAACCCATCAAATTAATGCAAAGCAATGCAATAGTGATTAATAAAATTATTGGAACAAAAGATCAAGGACACACTTGCCTTTACCGGAGTAGTGATGTTGCTCAAAATTCGTCATCTTCAAGGTCTTCAAAGTACTCGAACCACGTTCGCTCTACTCGCATCAATCATCGGCACAAGCATACGGAGCAAACAAACAAACACACCGAGAACAATACACCAATCAAAAGAAAAGCTTTAAAAGAGCGCACTAAGAGATAGGCTCGATTCTATTGGTTACGCATGAACGAGGGAAGCACCGAGAACAAAACTAAGCTCGAATCTATCGTGAGATCATTATAAAAAAAATAAGAGACTATACGCTTGGCATATCTTAATTAAGAAATCATGTGAAACAATATTTCGGAGAAATACTCTATGTTACCATTAAACAAGTTACATTTAATTAAAGAAATCACGATAAACCTAATCATATTTTATTTATAACATTCGAATAGAAGTTATGTCAAATTAACAATTACTTTAAAAAGATAGAGCAAGTATAAGATATCTAGGCGAGTAACTTTATGTCACGTGTTCAACTAAACCTATTTAATATTGAAAAGGCATTTATGATGTCATTAGGCATATTAACTTTATTACGAAAACCGATGTTTAACACTAAACATCTTTTATTATTTAAAAAAAACTAGTTATAAATAGGAATTAAACAAATTAAATCTTAGCTTATGAAAACCGGGATAGAACCTAGTCACTTTTAATTGGAAAAGTAATGAAATAAATATTAGTCAAGATTAGCATGCAACTTTGATGTAAAAACAAGTAACAGGTGATACACATGCTAACGTGCAGGGTTAAGGTGAAACGAACTAGAACGGTAGCAACGAACTATTAAGCGCATAAGAAACCTTAGGCTAGGATCTAAAAAGACTAGCCTACAAGGAGAACTAGGATGAAGAAAGAACAGCTAGATGACAGAGACACTGATTCTAAGAAAGATAGTTGCACAAGATTGGACCAAAGAACTGAAAGAGTGTAGTTGTCTTACATATATTGTAAAACCCCGGATTTTCATAGAAAACCCGAATCCCTGTACCATCGCGATAGTCCCCGGATCGCTGGCTATCGCGTACGTAACGTCTCACGAATGATACACAAAGTCATACATCGCATCACATAAAGTTATTAGTACAATAATTTATTACATGTCCATTATGGAGTACATCATTACAAGCCTCTTGGCTGAATCAGAGTGAAAATTCTACGCAACGGTAGCTATCTTCTCAGAAGGGTCTCCATCTTTATTCTTCCCGCCACAGGCAACTCGAGCGAAGCGACGTATCCCTCAGTCGTACCATCCGTCGGCGTTGCAGTCGAACTCGGACTCGTACCCTGCACACCCAAAGTCTATCCCCAAGGAGCGGGATAGGTCCACGTCACCAACCGTATGCAGCTTTAAGTGGCCTAACATCTAAAGGGAAAAGAGAGTAGACAAGGAATCGGCTGTGGTTTCCTAAGCAGCGAGCGACAGAGTATAAACAAGGTATCTCCATCAATATCCCAAAACCCAAGTCTCTCAACGCAACCCGGATCCAACTGGTCACCCAGAAGACCCGTCCCATCTCCTACTCCTGTCTAGGGGCGATGCGAGAACTTCCTCTCCTCGCACCTCAATGATTACAACCGGATCGACGAGGTAGATGGAGCCTCTCTCCTCTAGCCGGCTATAACCACGGCTCACCACACTCTCATCTATAAGGGGGAGGTAGAAATCCCAAAACATGAGGAACGAACATGTCTTCTAGGCAGTGTCCATAACCGAGGACGCGGCTATAGCTATAGATCGAACAACTGCGCAGCGTGTACACCTGTACCCATCCCGGAATGGTACCCGGCCGGTGTACGGCCGACCGAGCCCATCCTACCGGCGAACTCTCGGTAGTTACGAACCCATCCTGCATCCGGCCCTCAAAGTTGCCCCCCCTCGGAAGGGACTACACCGGAACTGTGAAATGCTCCCGTGTGGCCACACGGGAGTCGCTCTGAGAGGGTGGTCTCACCTCCACCGCTCCCCCACTGATACCCCGCTATCCATCCTAAGCGGTATGGTTCCGCACTTGCCGAGCTCAACACGGCCCTATCCCCACTCTCGGCGGGGTGGTGTGTACGATGTCCTATAAACAAGTTGATCCACTCGATTTCGGACGGGCGAGCTCATGTCCTCCAAGCGCACGAAAACCCCAACACCTAGGCTCCGAAAACCGTAACAGGAGGGATGCACTGAGGAGTGCACCCCTATCCCCGATCCCAGATCGGTTGTTTCGAGCTCACCCCCGCCAAAGTACCCAAAAACGCCTTCTCCTGCCGGTTTTTACCCCACACACGCCAAGAACCCCTATTCCCATCCCAACACATGCATCGCGAAGCTCGGCGCACATACACGCCCACATAAACATATATAGTAGTAGTAGGACAATCAAGGACAGGGTAAATAAAGAGGCAGTGCAAGGTTCATCAACATGCATACATAAAGTAAAGCGCTAGCCATACTACTCAGCAATGCCTAAGGGGTAGTTCAGAATCGGTCGGGCGTGAACCTGGGGTCGGGTAGTCCTCCGCGGCGAAGTCGTCGGCGTAGTCGTACTCCTGGCTCAGCTCTCCGGCTCCTCCTGCTCCTAGCAGCGCGAAAAAGAAAATAAACAGCGGTCCTAATGCAACTTAAATCCAAATAAGAGCAATTAAGATCCAAAACGGGAGCAAACACTATCCCAACCCGTAGCTTGAGATTTTAGAAATTTTCGGAAAAGGTTTCGTAATTTTCGGAGGTAAATTGGATTTTCTAGGATTTTTAGAAGGGGTAAAGGATTTTCCGGAATTTTTAAATAATAAAAGAATTTTCCCCCCCCCCCTTACTGCCGCCGCACGGATCCCCGGATCCCGCCCCGCGGCCGGGGCGCTCCGTGGCCCTCTGCGTGGCCCGCGATCTGTGTGGCGGGCCGCACCGGATCCCGGGGATCCTTCGCGGCCACGCGCGCATGTGGGCGCTCGTGTGCAAGGGCTCTAGGGCATTTCCCCCCCGCGTGCGTGGCGTGCTCGACAAAATGCCCGAGACGGCGGCGCGCGCGCGGCGGCTTGCCGGCGGCGAGGGGCGCTCGGCTGGGCCCACATACGACCGTAGTGAGGGTGAGGTGTAGCAGGAAATGGGTTTCCCCCTTACTCGTGAGCGGTCTTGGCCAAGGATGGGCGGCGGCGCGGCATGACAAGGAGCGGCGGCGACGGTGTGGGTGGCGGCGCGGCGAGGGTCGCCGGCGACGGCGCCATATCGAAGTCCGCTACCTATATTTGGTCGAGACGGAACCTACGCGCGCGCCGTGCTGTTCGGGGTTTCCCCCCCCCCCCCCCGGGTTGCCCGGAACGGCCCTTGCCCTCCCGCGGCGAGCTCGGGCCGGCGGTGGCTCACGGTGCGGGCACGGCTCCGGCCCGGGGTGGCCCCGCGTGCGTGCGCATGGTGGCCGGCGCGTCGAGGCGATCGCGGTGCCGGGCTCGGGTGAGTGGAACGTGTACGTGCGCGGGTAGAACGGAACCGAGCAGACCGGCGACGCGGCGCTCCGGAGCTCGACGGTGGCGCGACGCGCGCGTCGGCCGCGCGATGACGGCGCGGTACGGAAAGAAAAGGGGACGGCGGCGAGAGCGCGCGCTTGCGGCGACGGCGGCGGTGGCACCCGCAGAGACACGCTTCCCGGCCCCCGCACGATGGCCGGCATCACCGGCGGCGGCGCGCGGCGGCGAGGTCGGCATGGCGTGCGCAAGGGGCCGCGGCTCGAAGGCCGGGTCAACCACAGAGGGCGAGGGGGTTTGCCTCACCTTGGTGGCCACGGGCCGACGCGCAGGCGGCGGTGAAGATTGGCGGTGCAGAGACGAGGATGGAGGCGGCGCTGGTAGAGGCGGCGGCGCGGTACGGCGGCGCGAGGCAGAGGAAGCAGGGGCGTCGCGGTCCTTGGCTTCGCGGCGTCCTCGGGCTTCCTCGAGTGGGCCTCCGGCTCCGCGCGGTCGACGGAGAGGCGGCGGCGAGCTCCGGGCTCCTCCTCTCCTCCTCCTCCTCCTTCTCCTCCCGGCGGGCGAGGCGGTGTGGAGCGGGTGATCTCCCCCGCGGCGGCTAGGGTTGCGGCTACTCCGTGGTGCGGCGGCGGCCCTCTTATAGTGCATGGCGGAACGCGGGACGCGTGGACGGCGCGGATCGCTCCGGCGGGCGTGGACGGGCGGCGGGTGAGCGGGGCGGCGGCGAGCTCGGGCGACGTCGCAAAGCGCAAAGGGGAAAAGCAAAAGGATGGGGTGACGGGAGGAAGACGGCTGACGCCGGGGGCGACGTCACCTGGGCCCCGCCTGTCGGTGTCCCGGGGCGGCTGTGGTAGGTGGGAGGCGGGCCTGCGTTAGCTGGGCCGCGGCGGGCTGGAACGGGAAGAGAAGGGGGGTGTCGCGGCGTGCGGGAAAAAGAGACGGAGGTGGCCCAACAGACTTCGAGAGTTTGGGCTCGCGGCCCAGAAGCACTCCCCCTTCCCCTTTTCCATTTTCTTCCAAACCCCTTTCTAAATTAGATTCAAATTTGAATGCAGATTCAAATTTGAAAACCCACTCAAATAAATTCCAAATAAAACCAATAGAACTCCAAGTTCCTCACACTAACATTTTTATATCTCCTAGGAATTTTCATTTAGCTCAAAATAAATCTAGGGATTAGGGGAGAGAAATGGAAGACATCCTTAAGTAAGTTGACATGCACTCCAATGATTCACCAAAATTTGTAAATCCACATTTTTATTAATTATCGTTCCTCAATAAATTTGAGGGATGTTACAGGACTCCCCCCTCACAAGAATCTCGTCCTCGAGATTAAGAAGTTACCTCCGTTTCGAAGAGATGAGGGTATTTCTCCCTCAATGCTGACTCCTTCTCCCACGTGGCTTCGCGCTCGGAGTGATTACTCCAGAGCACCTTGCAGAAGCGCGTGGTGGTGTTTCGGGTCGATTTCTCCGCCCAGTCCAGGATCCGAAACGGGTACTCCAAGTACTCCAGGGTTTCCTGAACGTCGAGCGCCTGAGCAGGCACCCTCTTCTCGACGACCACACACTTCCGAAGTTGGGAAACATGGAACACCGGGTGAACTCCCGCGAGCTCCGGAGGTAGCTCGAGTTTGTAAGCCACCTTTCCGACCTTACTCACAATAGGGTAGGGACCAACGTACCTAGGGGACAGTTTCCCCCTGATGTGGAACCTCTTCGTACCTCGGAGGGGTGACACCTTCAAGTAGACGTGATCCCCCACTTCAAACGAGACGTCCTTCCATTTGGCGTCGGCATAGCTCTTCCGTCTCGCTTCCGAGCTATCTTCGGGTTCTCTCGTACCTTGGCGACATTTTCCTCGGCCTCAACAATAGTAGCGGGACCGAAAAAGGTTCTCTCCCCCACCTCGGACCACATCAACGGTGTCCGACACTTTCTGCCATACAGGGCTTCGAACGGGGCCATCTTCAAGCTGGCCTGGTAGCCGTTGTTGTATGAGAACTCGGCATATGACAGGCTCTTTTCCCAGTCCGATCCATAGGTCAACACACAAGCCCTCAGCAAGTCTTCTAGTACCTGATTTACCCTCTCTGTCTGACCGTCTGTCTGTGGGTGGAACGCTGTGCTGTAGTTCAGCTGGGTGCCCATAGAAGCGTGTAAGCTCTTCCAGAATTGAGCAGTGAACTGGGGCCCTCTGTCTGACACTATGCTTCTCGGAGCTCCATGAAGCTTCAGGATGTTGTCCACATACAGTTCTGCAAGTCGGCTCACGCTGTAGTTCGTCTTCACTGGCAAGAAATGTGCGACCTTGGTTAATCGATCAACTATCACCCAAATGGAGTCATGCCCTTTCTGCGTGCGCGGCAACCCCACAATGAAGTCCATACTGATATCATCCCACTTCCACGTGGGTATCTCGAGCGGTTGTAGCAGCCCGGCAGGCCTCTGGTGTTCGGCCTTCACTCGCTGGCACGTGTCGCATTGAGCGACGTATTCGGCAATGTCTTCTCTCATCTTTTCCCACCAAAACCGTACCTTTAGGTCTTTGTACATCTTGGTACAACCAGGGTGAATCGAATATCGAGAATCGTGGGCCTCCTTAAGGATCGAGTCCCGAATCTCCTTGTCCTGAGGCACGCAGATGCGGTCCTTCAGCCACAGTGTGCCCTGTTCGTCGAGACGATAGTCAGCTGCCTTGCCATTCTCCATCAGGCGTTTTACCTCTTGGATCTCTGGACACTCCTTCTGAGCTTGGCGGATCTGTTCTTCGAGTGTGTATTTTACCCGCAACTGATTCAACCGCCCCTCCCCCACAATCTCTAAGCTCAGCTTCTCCAGCTCTTCATGCAAGGCTGGCTGTTCCTCTCGCACCATCAGGTTGTTGCAGTAGTGCTTGCGGCTCAGAGCGTCGGCCACGACGTTTGCCTTACCAGGGTGGTAGTGAATGCTCAGGTCGTAGTCCTTAATCAGCTCTAGCCATCTCCTTTGCCTCAGATTCAACTCCGACTGGGTGAAGATATACTTCAGACTCTTGTGATCCGTGTAGATGTCGCACTTGTTTCCTATCAGATAGTGCCTCCATATCTTCAACGCATGAATGACAGCGGCTAGCTCGAGGTCGTGTGTCGGGTAGTTCTCCTCATGCTTCCTTAACTGTCGTGAGGCGTATGCCACTACCTTGCCTCCTTGCATCAACACGTAGCCAAGTCCTTGCCTCGACGCGTCGCAGTACACCACGAAATCCTTGCTCGCGTCGGGCAGGGTCAGGACCGGGGTAGTGGTGAGACGGGTTTTGAGCTCTTGGAAACTGGCTTCACATTTGTCTGACCACACATACGGTGTGTTGCTCTTCAACAGCTCTGTCATGGGCTTAGCGATCTTTGAGAAGTTCTCGATGAATCGGCGGTAGTACCCGGCCAAACCGAGAAAACTGCGGATCTCTGTCACGGACTTCGGTGACTGCCACTTGGACACGGCCTCGATCTTGCTCGGATCTACTGCAACTCCTTTAGCTGACAACACATGACCCAGAAACGCGACTTCCTCCATCCAGAACTCACACTTGCTGAACTTGGCGTATAACTGATGCTGTCTGAGCTTCCCCAGTACGATCCTCAGGTGCTCCTCGTGCTCTTCTCGTCGTCCGGGGAGTAGACCAAGATATCGTCAATGAAGACGACGACACACTTGTCCAACTCGTCCATGAAGACCTTGTTCATCATGTTCATGAAGTATGCCGGGGCGTTGGTCGTGCCAAATGACACGACCGTGTACTCATACCGCCCATACCGGTTACGAATGTCGTCTTGTGGATGTCCTCCGGGCGGATCTTCATCTGATGGTAACCTGACCGGAGATCAATCTTGCTGAAGTACTTGGCTTGCCTCAGCTGATCCATCAAATCATCAATCCTGGGCAGTGGGTACTTGTTCTTGATGGTCACCGCGTTCAAGGCGCGGTAGTCGACGCACAGACGTTGCGTCCCATCCTTCTTTGGTACGAATAGTGCCGGTGAACCCCAGGGTGAGGCACTCGGCCGAATGAACCCTTTCTCGAGTAACGAGTCCAGCTCTGCCTTCAGCAGTTTCAGCTCAACCTCTGCCATACGGTACGGACTCGGGCTATCGGCGCCGTTCCCGCACCAGGTTAATCATGAACTCCACGTCACGATCGGGGAGGCAACCCGGCAACTCCTCTCCGGAAACACATCCTCGTACTCACATACTACGCACGTCCGATATGGCCTTCGTGTGAAGGCCGTATACGGCCGTATGTCTCGAGACTTCATTGGCTCGAAGGTCACCCTTGTCCCGTCAGGGTGCAGCAGTGTCACCAGCCTCGGTGAAGTGGAGATGACACCCTTGTGAGCAGTGATCCAATCCATCCCCAGTATCACGTCGATACCATGGGAAGGCAGCACGGTGAGGTCCCCATAGAATGTGTGACCTTGGATGACCACTTCCACTCCTTTGCACAGCAGGGTGCATCGGATATCCCCGAGCGGAGAGCTCGTGATGATGGGCATCGTTCGGGCGGTTGTAGGGAGGGAAAGTTTGTTCACGAACCTAGAGGTGATATACGACCCGGTTGCACCGGTGTCGAAGAGAACCAGAGCAGAAGTACCACAAACCAAAAACTTACCGATCACGACGTCGGGGGCATCGGCGAGCCTCCTCCCTCGGTGAGGTGGTTCGGCCTCCCACGGCCGGCGGCGGGGGTGGTGCGATCCGAGGAGGTCGGCTTCTCGGAGCGAGGTGCCCTCGCGGGGGTGGCAGTCGCCTTCTTGTCGGGGCGCCGTAGGACTTGTGGCCCGGCTTGCCACACGCGAAGCGGTGACGGTGAAGCCTCCCGCGGCGGGTCGCGCGGTGCTCGGTGGAGCACGGGTGTAGCCTCCCGGTCCGCCGCGGGGGTAGCCGGGGGTTCCTCCCTCCGGGGAACGGGCTACGTCCACTACCTCCGAAGCCACGCCCAGGCTGGTTGTGCCCCGGGCGGTAGCTCCCCCTCAGCATGTTGCTCTGTCCGCTTCTCGGCTTCTGGAAGGATCGGTCAGGCTGATCCCGATCTCCCATTCTCTTCTTGCCCCTCATGCGTTCCTCGTGGCCCCTCCTCTCGTCCTCGACCGCGATGGCGCGGTTGACGAGATGGCGCAGGGGACTTGTGCTCACTTGGCTTCGGCGCCCGGCGAAGGCCGTGGTGAAGGCCTCGCAGAACCGAATCGCTTCTTCGGTCGGTGTTGGTGTCGTCGGGGGCGTACCGCATCATCTTCATGAAGTGACGCTCGTACTCCTCGACCCTCATCGCACCCCCGGGTCATGGTGCGGAACTCCTCGCGCCTTCCGGACCAGCAGCTCGTCGGGGAAGGTACCGCTCGCGGAACGCCTCGCGTAACTCCGGCCCGGGTGATGAATGCCGGGTTCGGGTGGGTGGCGGTGTAGTTGTCCCACCATGTCTTGGCGGGACCCTCCGGGCCGGTGTGCGGCGATAGCGACACACTCCTCGTCGGAGCGACGGTGAGGTCGAGCTTGGTCTCGATCACCCTCGGCCCGGTCGTCGGCCTCGAGTGGGTCATCCGAGTAGGCCGAAGGTGGGGGCCTTCGGGCGGATGAACCTCTCGATCTTCCGCGTGAGGTCCTCGTCCCGAGGAGCGACGCGGTTCCCACCGTTGCCACGGTGCTCCATGGCCTCCGCCATCCTCTCGCATCGGCCGAGTCCGGAGTGCCATCACTTCCACCAAGTTAGGTGGGGGTGGTGGTGGCCGCTCGGCTCGGGCCGGCCTTGCGCGGTTGCTCCTTGCCCAACCTCGGCCTCGGGGTTCTCGGGCGGCGGTGGTGGTGCTCCGTCGCCTCGGCCCCTAGCCCCCAAGGCTCCTCCACGCAGGGGTGGACGGCCACGGCCACGGCCGCGTCCACGCCCCAATCGGGCTTCTTCCTCGGCCACCGCCTCCTCGAGGCGAGCTATCAGCCGGTTGGAGCGGCGGATCGACATCCTTCTGAAAGCATAAGGGAAAAGAAAGGTGTTTACGTACGTCACTCACCAACTCACACATGAGTCTTAAGCATTCAAGAAAATAGTTCTAAATATAACCTACACTCAAGCAGAAGATGCATTAAGACGCAAATAACATCATTAAGATCCAAGCACACGACAAACATGATTATTACACTTGCTCCCCCGAGGCCGACTCGGACCTTGGGGTAGCAACAGCAACAAGTCAACGATCTAATACATCGGTACAATCTCAAAAGGGTAGTGTCTACATGGTGTGACATGACTCTCTTCATGCACCGAACATGCTCGCGGCGCATGGAACATCTCATGGAAACTACTAGCATGGGACACTACTCTAGGTCATGCCTCCCGCTCGCCTCTCTACTCCGTGCGTGCCCGCCGGTACGTGACGGGGTAGCGGTCCCTCGGTGGGGTAGTCCGGCGGGAAGATCCGGACACCAAGGCGTGAGCCTCTCGAACCTCCTCGGTCTCGACGGGAGTCGGCAGACGGGCCATCGGGCACAGGTGGAGCTTGAGGCGTGACTGGTGCGGCCTCGAAGGTCTCAGTGCGAATCTCACGCTGAGACTCGGGGGGTAGCTCTCCGTTGAGCTCGAAGAGCTCGTCCACGCGAAGCGAGTCGGCGTCCTCCCCAAGTCCTCCTCGGTCTCTCGGCCTTGTCCCCTCGGTAGACGGCCGTGCGCGTGAGCCACGCGATGTTGGCGACGTTGTCCGCTCGGCTCTTCTCCGGCCTTCTCCACCTTGAGCCGCTCACACCCGAGCGGTGAGCGCGCACCGTGAGCGGTGTCGTCCTTGCGCTCGAGCTTGTCCTTCACTGTTCGACTCGCGGTCGGCCCGCGTAGGTCCTCCTTGGCGTGCGCATCTCCTCCCTCGGTGTCCACCCTCTCCCTCTCGGACCGCAGCGAGGACGGCGGTCGTGCGGTCGAGGCTCAACTCGAGCTGGCGAACACGGTGACGTAGAGCGGTGTTCTCCCTCTCCCGGCCCGGCACGGCGGGGCCGGTACGGAGCGCGTCGATGGTAGCGTCCCTGACCTGGCCGTAGAGGGTACGTGACTCGTCCTCCGGTCGGCGCGTGTACTTGTCGAGGTCGACCAAGTAGCTGGCGGTCTCCACCAGAGTCTCGTCGGTCTCGCGGAAGGGAGCAGCGTCGACGTCGTCCTGGATCCCCTCGTACGAAGGAACTCCGTCCACGAGCGGTGCGAGGCGCCAGTAGTCCCGGGGTAGCAGCCGAAGAGTCCCGGTCTCGAAGGAGGCGCGGTACTGTGCGAGTAGGCAGCCCAGGGCCTGGCGGCAGGCGACGTCGAGCGCGGTCGCGACAAAGGAGAGCGGGCCGCCGCAGCGCACCTCTCCCTTAAACCCGGGGGAGACTCGGGTGAGGGAGCACAGCGACCGTGCAGAGCACCATCCGCCCAGTCACGGCGGGTACGTACTCGGCGCGGTACGTGACGTAGGTCGGAGGGACTCCAAGCCTGAGAAGGGCCCTCTCCATCCAGTGGCAGATCGCCCCGCACGTCTCGGGGGTGATCTCCGCGACCTGGTGCTCCATCTCCTGTGAAACGCAAGAAATTTCCCGTCAGCGCAGGTGAGTAAGAAATTTTCAAAGAGGGAACTAGTTTTTATAATATAGCTCAAGGGTATAACTATAGAGATAGAGCGTATAGAGTCCTATTTCTATCGACCTTTCCTAGGGATACGTGCTACGGTCAAGCATGGCTCTGGTACCACCTGTAAAACCCCGGATTTTCATAGAAAACCCGAATCCCTGTACCCTCGCGATAGTCCCCGGATCGGTGGCTATCGCGTACGTAACGTCTCACGAATGATACACAAAGTCATACGTCGCATCACATAAAGTTATTAGTACAATAATTTATTACATGTCCATTATGGAGTACATCATTACAAGCCTCTTGGGCCGAATCAGAGTGAAAATTTTACGCAACGGTAGCTATCTTCTCGAAGGGTCTCCATCTTTATTCTTCCCGCCACGAACGCAACTCGAGCGAAGCGACGTATCCCTCAGTCGTACCATCCGTCGGCGTTGCAGTCGAACTCGGACTCGTACCCTGCACACCCAAAGTCTATCCCCAAGGAGCGGGATAGGTCCACGTCACCAACCGTATGCAGCTTTAAGTGGCCTAACATCTAAAGGGAAAAGAGAGTAGACAAGGAATCGGCTGTGGTTTCCTAAGCGACGACGAAGCAGTATAAACAAGGTATCTCCATCAATATCCCAAAACCCAAGTCTCTCAACGCAACCCGGATCCAACTGGTCACCCAGAAGACCCGTCCCATCTCCTACTCCCCGTCTAGGGGCGATGCGAGAACTTCCTCTCCTCGCACCTCAATGATTACAACCGGATCGACGAGGTAGATGGAGCCTCTCTCCTCTAGCCGGCTATAACCACGGCTCACCACACTCTCATCTATAAGGGGGAGGTAGAAATCCCAAAACATGAGGAACGAACATGTCTTCTAGGCAGTGTCCATAACCGAGGACGCGGCTATAGCTATAGATCGAACAACTCTGCAGAGCGTGTACACCTGTACCCATCCCGGAATGGTACCCGGCCGGTGTACGGCCGACCGAGCCCATCCTACCGGCGAACTCTCGGTAGTTACGAACCCATCCTGCATCCGGCCCTCAAAGTTGCCCCCCCCGGAAGGGACTACACCGGAACTGTGAAATGCTCCCGTGTGGCCACACGGGAGTCGCTCTGAGAGGGTGGTCTCACCTCCACCGCTCCCCCACTGATACCCCGCTATCCATCCTAAGCAGGTATGGTTCCGCACTTGCCGAGCTCAACACGGCCCTATCCCCACTCTCGGCGGGGTGGTGTGTACGATGTCCTATAAACAAGTTGATCCACTCGATTTCAGACGGGGCGAGCTCATGTCCTCCAAGCGCACGAAAACCCCAACACCTAGGCTCCGAAAACCGTAACAGGAGGGATGCACTGAGGAGTGCACCCCTATCCCCGATCCCAGATCGGTTGTTTCGAGCTCACCCCCGCCAAAGTACCCAAAAACGCCTTCTCCTGCCGGTTTTTACCCCACACACGCCAAGAACCCCTATTCCCATCCCAACACATGCATCGCGAAGCTCGGCGCACATACACGCCCACATAAACATATATAGTAGTAGTAGGACAATCAAGGACAGGGTAAATAAAGAGGCAGTGCAAGGTTCATCAACATGCATACATAAAGTAAAGCGCTAGCCATACTACTCAGCAATGCCTAATGGGTAGTTCAGAATCGGTCGGGCGTGAACCTGGGGTCGGGTAGTCCTCCGCGGCGAAGTCGTCGGCGTAGTCGTACTCCCCGGCTCGCCTCTCCGGCTCCTCCTCGCTCCTAGCGAGCGCGAAAAAAGAAAATAAACAACGGTCCTAATGCAACTTAAATCCAAATGAGAGCAATTAAGATCCAAAACGGGAGCAAACACTATCCTAACCCGTAGCTTGAGATTTTAGAAATTTTCTACGGAAAAGGTTTCGTAATTTTCGGAGGTAAATTGGATTTTCTAGGATTTTTAGAAGGGGTAAAGGATTTTCTGGAATTTTTAAATAATAAAAGAAATTTTCCCCCCTCCTTTATCGCCGCCGCACGGATCCCCGGATCCCGGTGGCCGCGGCCGGGGCGCTCCGTGGCCCTCCGCGTGGCCCGCGATCGTGTGGCGGGCCGCACCGGATCTCGGGGATCCTTCGCGGCCACGCGCGCATGTGGGCGCTCGTGTGCAAGGGCTCTAGGGCATTTCCCCCCCGCGTGCGTGGCGTGCTCGACAAAATGCCCGAGACGGCGGCGCGCGCGGCGGCGGCCGCCGGCGGCGAGGGGCGCTCGGCCGGGCCCACATACGACCGTAGTGAGGGTGAGGTGTAGCAGAAATGGGTTTCCCCCTTACTCGTGAGCGGTCTTGGCCAAGGATTGGCGGCGGCGCGGCATGACAAGGAGCGGCGGCGACGGTGTGGGTGGCGGCGCGGCGATGGTCGCCGGCGACGGCGCCATATCGAAGTCCGGTACCTATATTTGGTCGAGACGGAACCTACGGCGCGACTTCGTGTTGGGCGGGGTTTCCCCCCCCCCCCCCCCCCTCGGGTTGCCCTCGAACGGCCCTTGCCCTCCCGCGGCGAGCTCGGGCCGGCGGTGGCTCACGGTGCGGGCACGGCTCCGGCCCGGGGTGGCCCCGCGTGCGTGCGCATGGTGGCCGGCGCGTCGAGGCGATCGCGGTGCCGGGCTCGGGTGAGTGGAACGTGTACGTGCGCGGGTAGAACGGAACCGAGCGGACCGGCGGCGCGCGCGCTCCGAAGCTCGACGGTGGCGCGACGCGCGTCGGCCGCGCGATGACGGCGCGGTACGGAAAGAAAAAGGGGACGGCGGCGAGAGCGCGCGCTTGCGGCGACGGCGGCGGTGGCACATGCGCGGAGACACGCTTCCCGGCCCCGGCACGATGGCCGGCATCACCGGCGGCGGCGGCGCGGCGGCGAGGTCGGCATGGCGTGCGCAAGGGGCCGCGGCTCGAAGGCCGGGTCAACCACGCAGGGCGAGGGGGTTTGCCTCACCTTGGTGGCCACGGGCCGACGCGCGGCGGCGGTGAAGATTGGCGGTGCGCGGGAGACGAGGATGGAGGCGGCGCCGGCAGAGGCGGCGGCGCGGTGCGGCGGCGCGAGGCGCAGAGGAAGCGGGGGCGTCGCGGTCCTTGGCTTCGCGGCGTCCTCGGGCTTCCTCGAGTGGGCCTCCGGCTCCGCGCGGTCGACGGCGAGCCGGTGGCGAGCTCCGGGCTCCTCCTCTCCTCCTCCTCCTCCTTCTCCTCCCGGCGGGCGGGCGGTGTGGAGCGGGTGATCTCCCCCGCGGCGGCTAGGGTTGCGGCTACTCCGTGGTGCGGCGGCGGCCCTCTTATAGTGCATGGCGGAACGCGGGACGCGTGGACGGCGCGGATCGCTCCGGCGGGCGTGGACGGCCGGCGGGCGAGCGGGGCGGCGCTGAGCTCGGGCGACGTCGCAAAGCGCAAAGGGGAAAAGCAAAAGGATGGGGTGACGGGAGGAAGACGGCTGACGCCGGGGGCGACGTCACCTGGGCCCCGCCTGTCGGTGTCCCGGGGCGGCTGTGGTAGGTGGGAGGCGGGCTGCGTTAGGCCGGGCCGCGGCGGGGCCGGAACGGGAAGAGAAGGGGGGTGTCGCGGCGTGCGGGAAAAAGAGACGCGAGGTGGCCCAACGGACTTCGAGAGTTTGGGCTCGCGGCCCAGAAGCACTCCCCCTTCCCCTTTTCCATTTTCTTCCAAACCCCTTTCTAAATTAGATTCAAATTTGAATGCGATTCAAATTTGGAAACCCACTCAAATAAATTCCAAATAAAACCAATAGAACTCCAAGTTCCTCACACTAACATTTTTATATCTCCTAGGAATTTTCATTTAGCTCAAAATAAATCTAGGAATTAGGGGAGAGAAATGGAAGACATCCTTAAGTAAGTTGACATGCACTCCAATGATTCACCAAAATTTGTAAATCCACATTTTTATTAATTATCGTTCCTCAATAAATTTGAGGGATGTTACATATATGATAGGATGACATGTACTAGGATTGGAAAGATCTAGAGCTTGAAAGAAGGCTAGATCTACAACAGAGACACACTGAAACAGAGCTTAATAAATAACGAATAACGAACGTTTTGCATAAATAAGAGAACAAGGCTACGAGGTAAATTTATTTTAATTAACAAAATATATGTAAGGATATTTCATAAATAAAATACCCATGTTGGAATTAAAGCAAATTAAACTTTATTTACAAACCCGGTGTAAAGAATCAGTCAAGTTTTATTTACAAAGATTCATATATAGATTATACCAATTAATCATTTAATTTTAGAAACACTAAACTATATGAATAATCTAAACAAAACTTTGTAATTCGAGTAGACCATATTATTATAAAAAATATTATGACATTGGCATTAATCAAATTAACATTTATTTATAAAGTCGGAGTAAAAGTCTAATCAACTTTTAATTATAAAAGTTAATTCATCATTAAGCAAATTAATATTTGACTTATGGAAAACCAGGTAAAAGATATAATTAGATTTTATTTACAAAAGCATGTGAGAGAAATATTAATCAAATTAAATTTGATCATGAAAAGCGAGTGTGTAGATCTATATTACTTTTATTTATAAAAGCATATTTAACTAGGCATTAATAAAAAATAATATTAAATTTATTTTCAGAAAACAACCATGATGAAACTCACTTCTAGCAGGTACTTTGCATTATTATGGACCTAACGCAATTTGAACGGATTAAAACGGAGCAAGAACAAGAAAGATATGGACTTTTAAACATCCAGGGTCCTAGATGTGAAGATTGGAAACTTCCAGGGTTGAACTACGAAAAGACAGGAGCATATACATAATTATGTACATAAACCCAGGGGCTTTATTACAAAGAGCTGCGGGAGGGTTTATGTGCGAGAAGGTGGGGTTTTCTCGGGGGGTTTCCCGGAAGATTGACAAGACACGGAAACGGATCCGGATATTTCACCTTTGCTCGGGGGCTAAGCGCAAAGTCACCTTTCTTCTTCCTTGCGTTCAACGGGCGAGGGGCGGGGGGCTCCCCCGCCGGCTTCCGGTCGGAGGTGGCGCGGGTGACCCGGAACGAGAGGAGATCGGGTGAGCGGGGGGAAAACGGAGAGGAGACCACGGGGATCTCGATGGAGCCTCTACCTTGGACGAGAGGAGGACGGGGAGATGGCCGGCGGCGGGCATTCATGGTGGCCGGCTCGGGATGGCATGGACGGCGGTGCTCCGGTGAACTTCGGTCGAGGGAAGGGGCGGCGGACGTCCGGCTCGGCGTCGCGAACTTCATGGCGAGGTCTAATTGCTCGGCAAGACGGCGGCCGCGACGAACCGGCGACGGCGGCGCACCGGCCGACGGCGGTGCTCGGCTAGGCCGGCGGCGCAAGGGCGGGGCGAGGCGTGGGGGCGGCGGAGCTAGGGAACGCGGGCGGCTCGTCCTCACGACCTTTATAGGGCATGACGCGGGTTGCCCATGCGTGCATGCCAAGGATGGCGGTCGCGGCCTACCATGGTGGCCATGGCCACCGATGGCCGGCTCCGATGGGCCTTGTGTGGGCTCGCGGCCGGGCCGGGCGAGATGGGTCGGGCCTTCGGGCTCGGCCCAAACCGAAAGGATAAGATTTGTTTTTTCAAAACATTTTTCGGTGCAAAAACAAATTCGAAAAATGCCCGTAAAATGTTTAGAGGCACGAAAATACCCGTAAAATCACAAAAATTCTAGGAAAATTCCCAAAGGTAGATTGAAGTATGAGCAATCCA
This sequence comes from Cenchrus americanus, assembly GCA_947561735.1. Lineage (NCBI taxonomy): Eukaryota > Viridiplantae > Streptophyta > Magnoliopsida > Poales > Poaceae > Cenchrus > Cenchrus americanus. The sequence continues at coordinate 52,294,715 of OX387242.1, forward strand.
AATAAAGTATTTGGAGCTCATGAAAAAGATTTTAGAGCCTTCTAATAAATAGAAATAGCTCTAGGAAAATGAGAATAAAGTCTAGAAAAATCCAAAAAAATCTCGGAAGGGTTTGGACAAAGACCTAAATGCATTTTTGAAACCGAATGCAACACTCAATCATTTATTTAATTTCCAAAAAACAAACAAAGGTTTTCCCTATACTATATTCCCCGTAAAGAAAATAAATGTTTGGAAAAGTTTTAAAATTATGAGAAAAAATGTTATTTGATTATTCTCTCTATTCACATCCTGAAATTGGAAATTTCAGGGTGTGACAAACCTACCCCCCTTAAAAGGAATCTCGTCCCGAGATGCAAGAAAGGCTAGCAAGAAACAAAGACTCATGTGGGTATTATCCAATGCTTTTCAACTTTCCTCATATCCACCTTCCTTACACAAGCACACCAAACATGCCCTTCTATTCTCCATAGTTCATTGGACTTGTATAAGAATATATAGTCTGGTCCCACTTATAACTTATCCATTCTTCTATCATTGTGATTTCTCCACTCTTTGCTTTGCTCCATCATAGTCCTTGGTAGAGCAACTTGTGCGTCAGGATTCTTCTTGATAGGAGTGGCATATATAGGTCGAACAATCTTAGGCTGGGGTTTGTCAGAACCAGGTTCAATACCATTATCTGCCCCTAGATGTGATAACTTCTTCTCTCGTATTGTTCTACGATTTTGTTTGTTGGATCGCTTGCGTCTACCGGGTTGGTATTCCTTGCAAGTGATAATCTAATCATCAAGGTTTAGGGTTTGAGTATGACCTTCAGCTTGAGAACCTTCCTCTTGAGTTGGGTTTTGGGTGGGCAACATCTTCTTCTTATTGATATCTATAGGGTTATGTTGGCGAGCTTCTGCTGTCATAAGACTAGCTTCCTTCGAGGGACATGAAAGAGCATCGTGCTCACCACCCGACACATATCCGGAGCCTTGTTAACCTCATGTTGTTTCTCCACCCGACACAATATTGTTAGTTTTAGTGCTTCATGCTTCTTCTTCTTTCTTTGATTATTCCATGCTTCAAGAACTTGCCTCTTCACCGGCCCAATGGGAATTCTCGTCTTTGGCCATCTCATTACGAAAGTAGGTTGTGCTAGGCCGCATCCTTCCTTGTAAGACTTGAGTCCGCATAGCCGATAGCTTCTCTTTATCAAATGGTGGGGGAGTCATGTTTTGATGGTTATCATTGGTGACAATATTGTGGTCTTTAGGGAGTGAAGCTTGCTCTCTAATGGATCGATGAATCTTAACCATGGTTTGGGCCATTGCTTGCAAAACCCGAGTTTGTGCGACGATATACTCCAACATCTTGTGCTCCCATGATGAGGTTGCAAAAAGAATGTTGATGTTTTCTTCATTATCTTTATCTTCATGTTTTATGTTGGAGCTCTCCATCCGACCGGGTATTTGTGATAGGAGCGGGAAGAGATAGACTGAAGATCAAGGATGTGGGAGATACAAAAGAAGAACCCAACTAAGCAACCGATGTTATTGCATATATAAGATCCATAATACACCAACACCGACTTCAAAGAACCAACACAAGCAATGTCATATCCATAATACACCAACACTGACTTCAAAGAACCAACACAAGCAATGTCATAAAACCAAGCATCAACGTGCAAGCACGTAACTTCACCAAACAAGACACGGTTAAGGGAACGAACTACACGTTGTTAATAAAGTCGAGGGTATCCTCCTAATAGTTCAGATGTAGCTCCCAGAAAGGATATCCATAAATAATGTATTTTTCCCAGATCAAGGAGTACAAAAATATGAGTTCATCCCAGCTGGAATCACCTCAATCGGAGGTTTAGAACTCGAGGTATGAATTAAACAAGATGGCTATGTCAGCAGTGTTGACAGATTCTGAATGCTCCACTAATTCGTATGTATCTCCTTGGATACAAAACGAATACTACTGAATTTTAGACAGAAATTAGTAAATGAAATTCTGGGACTAACCCAACTGATTTCATGTCAATCAGAGTTCTGTAGCTCGAGATAAGATTAAAACAATGCTGATGTGTCGGAGAGCTGCGCGAATAGATAGAATGTTAAGGGTAACATTTCACCTTTTGCGCTTATTGGTAGAATTGCTTGAGAGAAGTGGAAAAGAGAGACAAGATCAAGACCAAGGGTAGAGTAAATAAATAGGCAAGGGTAGAGGTCGTAATCATTTGCAAAACAATGATGTGCAAATGAAGATGTGACAGTCAAAGCCGAGCTATCAAGGAGGATTGATGAAAGATATGGTTTAAGGAGAGAGAATATTCATCACGAGCTCAAGGGAAAGGTAGTGATGAATTTTAGATCATAGGAAACCTTAAGAAACGACCATTACTATCTAGGCTCACGTCCTACGGTCGATACAGGCTCCGATACCACTCTGTCACACCCGTTTTTCCAAAGAAAACCAAGTACAAACCTATATGCATGTCGGGATCAAGTTTCATGCATATAGTGACATAAAAGTGAATACGTAAATAGTATCATGTAAGAAAAAAGAAGATTATCGAGTTTATGATTAACGAGAGGTGTGGTTGCATAGGGACGCTACATGGCCTTTACAAAGGTTACCCAACAAGTTGTGACCCACAAGGTCCGGATCGCTTAGCAAGGGTATAAAGTCCCCTAGTAGGTCAATACCCTACCATAGAAAAATAACTCACCCAACCCCCCGGGACTACCACTTTATAAACATAATTTGAAGCCAAGGAAAGGAATGGACGAGTTACAAGTGGAGTTAGGTTGAGTATCCCATGAGGAGTGATGTTTATAAAGTGAGTTGTAAAGAATAAAGAATTATGTTTATGGAGCTTGTGTAAGACGAATTATATGGAAGCAAGATAAGCAAGTGTTCGATGCTAAACACCCGAACCCTTGTTTCATGCTAGCCTTTGTGAATCTCGGGACGAGAATCTATCTTAAATTGGAAGTTCATGTTGCTTCATCTTTTTGAGTTCATCTCTTCCTCGCGTTAGTTCACTATTCCTATCCGAAATACCTTTCTCTAACAATCGATGGTAAACACCGGATCGGGAGGAGGTCAAGAAATTCCACCTGTTGTCCGTACTCCTATTGCTAATCGCGAATCAAGCACCAACCCTACCCCTCAAACCAGCAATGGATCCAAGAACGCAGCGGCTCCTTGCCGCTCGGATGCGGCTAATCCAAAACCCGGCCGCCACTATTCAAAACATGCAAGCTCGGCAACATCGGCCACCATCGGCGGCACCACCGGCACCGGTGGACAAGCATAAGGAATTCATGAGTCACCGTCCTCCCACATACTCCCATTCAACTGATCCATTGGATGCCGATGATATTAAAGACTGTCGGCAAGAAAGTTGGAGATGACACAGTGCACTGATCGAGAGATGGTCTTGTATACAAAAACAGTCGTTTCGAAGGATTAGCAGCTGAATGGTGGGATGCGTACACTGTCGCACATGTTGTACCTAACACCATCACCTGGCAGGAGTTCAGGGATAGTTTTCGCGTGCACCACATTCCCTCTGGTGCAATCAAGCTTAAGCAAAGAGAGTTCCTCACTCTAAAACAAGGCAATATGTCAGTTAACGAGTATCTGGACAAGTTTACTCGCTTATCTTGTTATGCATCGGATGAAGTTAATACTAACCCAAAGAGGTAAGAACACTTCTGGAAGGTCCGATAGGGCCACTCAACTATCAACTACGAGTCACAGCTTCCCGAACTTCGCTACATTACCGAACAAAGCTATAAGTATGGAGAACAAAACTTGTGGAACTTGGTCAACGGAAGCGCAAGTTCCAATCTCGTGGACAATCGGCAACACACGTCCCCGCTTCAACTCATCACGGGGTTATCGGTTTGGTTTTGGTGGATCAAGTGGAAATTATTTGCAAAATTCTCGGTTGCGGCATTCAACGCAGCGGTTCCGAAGCATTTCAGCCAATAAACACCACATGTTCCAAATCATCATCGAGATCGCTTAGGTGCACCGGTGAAAAACGACTCTCCGAGTTCACCCTAGTGGTTGTTTTAATTATGGAGAATTGGGACATTATGCCGATATCTGCCCAAATCGTAACATCCGGACTTCCCGGAAAGACAACGGTCGGAGGTTCGAACAACCATTATCTCAAATACACCATGGAAGTGCAAATTCTCGGATCAATAAGGGTCAACGGAATTACGTGCATGGCGAGAGTGAACCATGTGACGGTCGAACAAGCTCAAGACGCTCCCGTATTGTCTTGGATACGTTTCCTATCAACTCTATGTCCGCAACGATTTTATTTGATTCCGGAGCATCACATTCATTCATTACTTGAACAATTTTTAGCAAAGCATGGTATACCTATAAGTTCTATGAAGTCATTTGTTGGTTAGTTCCCCAAGTGGTGAAATGAAATCTGCATATGTAAGCCCACAAGTGAGGACCATGTGTGGTTCGAGGACTCGTGGATGCTCTCTTCCCGGTGTGATGAGTGATTGACAACGTTGTGTGGACCGATTCTTGGCTAAGTATTGCGAGGTGCGAGGTTGCGGCTTGACCGGTGTTGGTGCGGGTGAAGAACAAGCGCGAAAGGTCATCACCGGTGAGGTCCCCGGGTGTGGAGAAGACAAGTAGGCTTCGTTCGAGGGACCCGGTGGCTAGCGGAGTCAATCTGCGGGCCGCATGGTGGCATGAACAGCAAGATGAAGTCATGGACGGTTTCTTGGTTGAGACTCAAAACCAAGGTCGAGTATGGACTACGTGGGAGCCGAGTCGGGGAGTGGCTATTGGCGGAGGCTACACCGAGTTCGCGGGGTTTCCGGTGGTTCACCGGAAAACCACCGGGTTCCTTGGTTGATCCACAAATCCAAGACCGAAGAACCAAAGACGGAGGTGCGGCAACATTGAACCGGTCGGCGGGTGTGCGACGACGCGGTTCGGAGACTTCGAAGCGGAGGACACACATCGGGATCGCAAGGCTTGCATCAAGGCTAAGCGAGGTTGCGGTCGCCGGCATCCGTCCGATGGAGTGATGACAAAGATTTCCGATTTCGCTCTCGAGGGGTATGTATCCCTAGTTAGCTAGTAAGGGTAGTTTAGACTTTCGTGTGCCTCCATATAACCCAAGTGGTGAGAGGATGGCAGCCATCTCTTGGAACCCTAGTTCATTTGCTTTCCTATTTTCCCTTCCTATTTTCTTAGGATTTCCATAGGACTAGCTTGAGAGCTTCATGGTGAGATCTTGTGAGAAGGATGGATGATCGGGCGGCAAGCTAGACCTTGTATGAACCTCCTTGGTATGTATAGATGATTCGGCATGGTTCCTCAAGTCTTGGATGTGTTGTTCCCGTTCGTTCTTTGTGGTGATTTTTGGAGCCCTCTCTTGGTGGATTTCTTGGGGTGTTTTCCGGACCTTCCTCTTGGAAATTTTATGGGGGAAATATGTGTGAGACCTTCGTGGTTCTTTTGCCTTTGATTCCCCTCCCAAATCCGTGAGTTAAGGGGCTCGATTTTGGGGTTTTCGGTGTTCTAGGGTTAGAGGAGTTCTTGGCGAGATTTCTTCGATTCCTCTTGATTTGACAAGTTTTGGTGGGCATAAACTAAGCTATGGACTCCTTATGAGGTGTTCCTACTATCCCCAAAGTCTTGTGCAAATCCGTGGAGCGATTCGGGAGATCGGGGAGTTGGACTTGGGATAGTTGACCCACGGTGTCTGTTCATCCCGAGTCGCCCGAGCTTGACCGGTTTGACCGGTGTGTGTGACCGGTCGACTCGTGTATGCCACTTGTGGGATTTGTCCGGGTGAACTGCTTGACTCGTGTGTCTTTAGGTTGTGGTGTTGTTTGTATGTTCTTGGTCTGTTTGGAGTTGTTTTGCTAGGCTTTATGTAGGGTTTTCCCTTCCGTGCAGGTTGTGTTTTGGGAGTGTTCTTATTCTAGGGCCTAGAGAAGTCATTGAGGCTCTCTGGAACACTTGTTGTGAGATCGCTATAGCCACCGGCCCGACCGGCTCGTCCACCGGTCCGGCCGGCGCGAGCCATCGGTCGGCCGGTGAAGCACGGGCGGCAAACCGTGCAAGTTTACGCTGTGCGTGTTGGTGAGTTTTGGCTCGGAAGGTTGTTTGTTGGTTACTAGGTCCAGTAGCACTCCAGTGGCTGCGTGGGCTTGGCCAACTTGGGTAGTGAGTCGGAGACGTGTGTTGTAAGTCGTGTTCGTCTTGTTGGAGTCTCCATCTCCTTCGAGAAGAATTTTTATCGGCTCTCATTCACTCCCCCCCTCTACCGATTCGCCGTATCGGTCCTTCAACAAGTCAATCTTAAGATCAAGGGAATAGATTTTGAAGCTGATCTAGTAGTTCTTATATCTAGTGGAATAGATGTGATACTTGGAATGGATTCGTTAGGCGAATGTGACGGAATAATTACCGTGTGCCATGAAGTCGGTACTCTTAACCGACTTTGCAAGGAGATAGGATTGAGGTTGTTGTTGTTGCCCCATCCTAAGAGGAAGGAAAAACGGATCAACATAAAGGAAAGTAGGTGAAAGGAGCTATGCCTCTCGGAAGAACTCGGTGTATAAGATGGACTTGGAATAATACCCTCGGTTTGTTTCAATCTCTCGAATCTCGAGACGAGATTCTTTTTAAGGGGGTAGATTTGTAAGACCCTAAAATTCCATCACCAAAATAATGTAAGCAACAAGATGTTTTACATTTTATTTTCTAAGGATTAAATAAATTATCAAATAAATTTGGCCTTTAAATATTTAAATATCATTTTAATAATTTTAGAAGCAATAAGTGCTTGTGCATCATCTTTTAGTTGCACGGTGTTCATTGTTTGTTTGTGTGTAGTTCTAAAAGTTTTTAATTTGTTTTGAAAATTTTGAAAAAGGCTTGAAGTGTTTAAATTTTGAAAGAGTTTTAAATTCAAAAGCTTGAAAAGGTGTTTAAAAAAAATAGAGAAAAACCAAATCCCTCTTCCTTCCCTTCTCTCATTATAGCCCGGCGTGGCCCACCTTCTTCTTCTTTCTCCCCGGCCCGCATAACCTCCTTAGCCCGCACGGCCGGAGCGGGCCACCGGCCTCTCCTTCTCCTTTTGCCACTCACGCGAGCGGCCCGGCCTAGCCCGCCCGCCCACCGAGCCTAGCCGCCGGCCCGGCATCTCCATCTCCCCCCTTTTCTTTATCTTCCGGTCGGCCGACAGCTCGGGCCCGCCCGTCGGTTTCTCCTCCCACCTCTAGATCTCCTCCCCTTCTTCGGTCGGCGCCCGTGCCGCCGGCGCCTCCCCGTGTATCCCGCGCCTCCCCCTCCTTGAATCGCCCTCATGTCGTCGCCCCCTCTCGCCCTTCTCGCTCTATAAAGCCGACCCGAGAGCCCCGCGGCTGCCCTTTCACTCTCCCACACCCTCCTCCTCGCCCCCACACGCGCCGCCCGATCCGGAGCCCGCCGCCGCCGTCGCCTTGCTCTCCGCCACCGCCGCTCCTCCATCACCCTCTTGTGCGTCGGAGCATCGCGACAAGGTGAGGAAGATCATCTCCCTCTCTAAACAAGTGTGCTTGCGTCTTTCTTTGCAACGCGTGCTCACCGGAAATGGCCGAGCCGCCTTGCCGGATGTGGTGTTGTTGTGGTCGCCCGAGCCACCCCCTTGATCTTCTAGTCGTGTTCGCCGCCTTCCTAGCTCCGCGTAGAGCCCGGCCGCGTCCCAAACCATGGCGGGAGCTAGAGATCGAGCGAGCTCCGGCGAGCTTCGTCGTCGTGCGCCGCCGTGCGCCGTCGCCACATCGCGCCCGCCTCCGCTCTCGTGTGCACGCCACCCCGGCCGCCCCATCCTAAATCGACGGCACGGATTAGATCGGGGTATACCCCCTTGGCTCCGGTCCACCATGGACCCGTGGACCAGGTCCACCGCCCGGTCCATGGTCGCGCCAACCGCCCGATCCATGATCAATAGTGTAGATCGCGCCCAGCCGCGGTCAACCCAGAGCCCCGCCGACTGTTTTGCAGAAAAGCCTCAGAGCTTTCCAAAATCACAATAATGCCCTTCCACCTCCAAGGATCCTTACAGTTTAGTCCAGGTTTTTATGTTGAAGCCCCCGAGCTTCTCTCGTTTCATTCATCCAAGGTCCAAGCCTTGTTCTTTTACACCAAAACCCTTGAGTTCTTACACATAATTATGTTTAGGTTCCCGGTTTCTTGCGGTTAAGCCCCCGGAAGCCCTTGTTTCTTCACGAGAAAAGCCCCCGAATCTTGTTTTAGCCATATCTTTTCCGTCCCTTATCCGTTTTAAGTGTTCTTGGTGTCCACGAGACCGTCTTTTCAAGCCCGTCGCCTTTTAGAACCTTGTTTAGTCCTTAGATCTAGCGATTTAGCTCTATTTAACTTCGTTCTTGTTATGTTAGGCTCATATAAACTCAAAGTACGTGATAGGACCAATGTTGTACATGTTCTATGTTTTATATTTTATTTAAATATTGTCGGTGCGGAATGTGGCCCCAACACTAACCAGTAGTAAGCGCCAAGGTCTATCCCTCAATGGTCGATGCTAAGCAACTAAAGACACAAGATTTATCCTGGTTCCGGCTGGGGGCCGTACGTCCAGCAGTGGTGTGCTCGGGGCACTATATTGCCCGGCACCGGGTGCCTGTAGTGGGGCGGCTACAAGCAGGACGGGAGAGGAGGCGTGGCCTCCAAGTCCCTGGTGGGGTGATCTGAATGAGTTCAGATGTTGTGGGAGAATTGGAGAATGTGTGTGTGTTGTGTCGTGTCTTGTGTGGTCTCTTGTTGTCTCTCCTGCGGCGGGGGAGTTCACCTTTCTTTTATAGGCCAAGGAGAGGGAGAATTACAAACATGTCGCACTGTTCAGCTACATGGGGAAGCATGGTGTGCAACGCCGCGGAGTAGGCGGCCGCCTTGACGGTCCTTGCCACGATCTGGTCATCATGGCGTATCTTGTACCCGAACAGTGGTAGCTTCTAGGGTAGGGGCGTAGTGGTTGGCCATGGCATTCTCAGACGGGCTCGAGGTAGCCGCTGACGTCGATCCGTACGGGATGCAGTGGCAGGCGTGGCGGCGTCCCGTTCCCGCGTGCCTCACGGCGCGGAGGCCGGCCTTATAACGGTGCCGGCGTGGTGTTGTACGCACGGGGGCGGCCGCCTTGACCAACGGTGGTAGGGATGGCGTCCCGCCGCCCTAGCGTCACGACCTAGCCCTGCAAGTTCACGAGAAAGCGGTTCGAGCGAGGCGGAGCCCGCTCGAGGGGGCTGTGAACCCTCGAGCGAGGCGGAACCCGCTCGAGGGAGGCGTGTACCCTCGAGCGAGGCAGAGCTTGCTTGAGGGGACTTTTGAGTAGGCCGCTTTGGTGGGTCGCGGGGACCACCGCAGTGTGGGCCGTTCCCCGTTGGTGTGCTTAAGTGAGATGTGTTTAACTTTGGTTTTTTGCAGGTTTTAAGCGGGGTTTCCCCGGTTGTTTTAGGGGACCCTCAGGGTTGTCCCCGACAAATATTAAATATGATTAAATCCTACGCACATGCTTTTCTAATTAAAATTTAATTAGTGTTCAACACGTGTTTTCATAAGAAAGTTAATATGATTAATATTAATTAAATATTTCTTTTAATTAAAAGTGAATTAGATGTACAAATCGGTTTTTATAATCAAACATAATTTGATTAATGATTATGAAATTTGCTTTCTACTAAATGTAACATAGGCTATATCCCGAGTTTTCTTAATTAAATGTTAATTTGATTAAAATGAATATAAATGTGTTTTTAAGTATAATTTGATTAGAATAACTCGAAATATAATGATAAGCGCCTATATGCTTTCAAATGCTTCTTTTTAATTAAATGCTTAATTTGTATAAATCATACTTGAATATTTATAAATAAAATTGAACTAGGCTTACATCGTCTTTTAAATATAAATATAGCTTGCTTAATTATAAATAGGGTATTTCTCTGAAATAACCCGTACATGTGATTTTACTTGATTAAAAGATACCAAGCACGTAGCTAGCTCTTGTACGTGATCATCCAAATATCTTGATAGTTCCGAGTGTTCCTTGTGTTCGCTTTCCTAGACCCAAAACCTTGTTTTCCCTTTAAGCTTTTCCTGCTTGGTGTATTGTTTTGTTTATTGAATGTGTTCTTGTGTGCTCATAGACATCGTGCCGGTTTCAAGCAAGCGGCCGGTTGAAGTAGATCAAGAGCAAGTGTTTGAAGAAGAAGAACCTTAGTATTTAAGCAAGGAAGGCAAGTGGTCTTCTCCCCTCGCATGATTCTATTTTAACTTATGTAATTGCATGACAACTAAGTTTATATTTATTATGTTATTGCATTAAATTGATGGGAACACCCTTTTTAAGGACTTACCTAGACTTTTATCCACAATCCTTGTATCAACCCGTTTTAATAAATGTTTTCGGGTAGAATATGCTAGTTGCTCAACTTGGGTTGGATAAAATGGTTTTTCCAAGATAGGCTTGTTTGTTTAATGACGATGCTTTTGGTAATACAAGATCATATGATTTAATCGGAACATGGAGAACCACCCAAGAAAACATGCGCAACCACGGTGTCACATGGCTCGACCTTAGCCAATTAATTAGGTGTGTGATTGATCCGATGGCCCTTTTCCGAAAGGAGCCGAGGGGGATCCGGGTTGCGGGGGTATAGCCCGGTCCTTTTGGGGTAGTAACCTTTGCTAAGGTGCCGACCATTAGGGAGGGTTATGGTCCGCCCCGATCCGTAACTTTGCGGGTCGTTAGTCTTTTGCGTGCCTTTGTAAAGGCTTCGTAGCGTCCCTATGCAATCACACCTCGGAAGTGTGGTACGATGCCCGATCGGCATCGCATGGTTGGGTCCAAAGTTCTTCGGAACTTTTACCGAGCTGTGGGTAAAGTGTGCAAACCTCTCGCGAGTGTAAAACGATCGATCGGCCGTGCTCACGGTTATGAGAGGCTTGGACCCTCACATGATTAATAAACTTAAACATGAGAATAAATCGTGGTTCGATGAGCTTTGGGTTGTTTTGCTTAAAAGTTTCTTAAGTGGGATGGTATATACTTACATCTAGTAATTAGGCATTCTTTAATTAAAAGTTTGACCAACATTAAAATGCTAACCGCCGCAAAAACATAGCCTATCCTTGATAGCCTTGCATCTTCCCCCACTTGTTGAGTACCAACCATAAGTGTACTCGGCCTTGCTTACCGCCGTTTAGAAGAGAACAATGGTGAAGAGTTCTACGAGCGACTTTGAGGAGTTACGAGGCTTGTGTCTCCCCCGGTCAAGTGCCTCGTGGAAGCGGAAGACGAAGACTCGTCGTGTAGTTATCGTTTTCCGACGTTAAAGACCTTCGTGTCTTCCGAATGAGTGTAGTGAGTTGTTGAACCCCTTGTCACGTTTTTACCGTCTATGATATTACACTCATTTCGTCTATCATATGTGTGGAACTAGATCCCGGCTCGCATATGAGATGCATTTGGTTTCTCTCCGGAAATCGGGTGTGACGGACATGTCGGGGTCGTCCTCGTCATCGCCTCCCCGTGGCACCGAAGTGTCGTCATCACGCCGGCCGCCGGTGACCGGACGCGACAAGACCACCGGCTTGAGCTCACGCCGGGCGGCTCGCCCCGCGCGGGAGGACTAGCGGGTGGTCCGCCCCCACGCGGTACCCGGCGGAGCGGTGCTTCCGAGCCGCGAGAGACTCGTGCCCCGGCAAGCCGATCCCCCGAGAAGGTCAGAGGAGCGGCCGGCATCCGCCCGCCGGCTTTATGATGGCTCCCGACCGCCCCGACTCCGACTCCTTGCGAGGCGCCGGTTGCGGGGGAGGTCATCGGACTCGGCGTCGACACCGAGCGCGCCGCCGCATGGCGGAGCCGAGTGCCGCTCCACGGCACATGCGGTCTTTGCTTATCCGTGGTGGTGGAGCCCCGGATGTTCACGTGTCCCTTGTCGCCGGCGGGGGGCCACGGTCCAACCCCCGGCCATTGAGGAGGCCGGGGGGTCGCCCCCCGAGCGAATGGGGGAAAGTGATGCCGCCGGCGAGGCGGCGGGCGGAAGCGGAGCAGCCCCCCGAGACGACGGGCTCAAAGCGGGCGCCCCCGAGCGGGGCTTGTCGGACCGTCCGTGAAGAGAGCCCGGTGCGCTCCAAGATGTGAGTCTCCAATTTCGCTTTTTCTTTTCCGTGCTTCTTCCGACATGTCCGTTGATGTTGTCTCCCATCTTCTCGTAGACACGTCGACACCGGCGTGCTCGGCCTAGGGCATTTGAAGCACCCGCCATTGAGCGCGCGAGTGGTTTCTTCGAGCTCCGCCCCTAGCCCCCGAGCTCGAGCTCGGTGCCGCCTCGGCCGAGGAGGAACCGATGGTTGTCTCCGAGGTGGGCGCATCGACCATGCCACCACCACCGGCCTCTCGCCGCCGTCGCCGAGGAGGGTGAGGCGGCCATGGAGGCGACCGCCACTCGGGCGGCCCTAGAAACGTCGACCGGGGCCGGCCCGAGCCGCGAGGATGTGGTGGTGGTTTTGGACGGTGACTCGGCGCCTCCCCCATCGTCGGAGAACCACGATGTCATGATGGCCTCGGCGTCGAAGCCGGCCCGAGGTGACGGTGATAGCCGGTCCCCCTTCCCGCCGTGGGAGGTGTCGGAGCCTTCAATGGTGGTTGGAGTCTCGGATTCTCCCCCGACCGCGGAGGTGGCGGAAACTTCCTCGGCCCGAGTCGCTCTCACCACCGATGAGGTTATGGAACTAGCGACGTGCCGATAAATCAACTTTCCCGGCGTTGGGGTTATTGATATCGAAGCGCCCCGGCTTCCGGAGAAGGTGTACGAGGTGGCGTCGGAGCGGATGTTCAATGAGTCGACAATCATGGAGACGATCGCGTCGCTCTCGAAGGCATTGCAAGAGTACGAACGCGCCGGTGGCTTTGCCCCGCGCGTTGTAGCAGAGACGGCGGACGCCGCTCTCGAGATACCCGCGGCCCACGTAGAGCCAACCGCGGATGCGTCGGTGCCGCCGCCGGCCGATGAAGACAGTAAACGTCGCTCCCCCGGTCGGCGGAAACCGCCGAAGCTTCGGCCTCCGTCACACGGGCGGGTACGGCGAGAGGCCGTTGTCGGAGATGAGGGATCGTCGCCGCCCCGCCCGGTTGCTACCGAAGGCAAAGATGTCGAGACTCGCGTGCTTGACGAGCCGACCGCCTCCGTCCAAGAGCCGGCCACCTCCGAGACGCGGTGACAAGAGCCATCTCCCCGAAGATCCGGAGGCCGAGGAGATGAGGACGTCCTCGTCCCAAGGCGTGGTGGGCGGCGGGCTCCGGTCCCTCAAGCTCTCGTGCGCCTTGTGGGCGGCCACTTCCGGCTCGGCGTCGACTCCGAGGACGACGAGGAGCTTGCGCGCGCAACACCTTGGAGTGTGGGTTGACTTGGCCGCTCCGCGCCTTCGATGAGCTCATCCTCCCCGCGACTTCGGTCGGTTGTCTTGTCGAAGGTTAAGTTCTTGATTTTGTGATCTTCTCGAGTCATGCCACTTATTTTTGTTTTGTTGGCGGCGCAGCCTCGAGTCTTCAAGTCGGAGACATGCCCGCGAGGTGCGAGAGCTTCACGCGGAGCGGACTTAGATGGAGATGCAACTCGTCGTGGCCCGCCGGGCCGGCCGGCGCCGTGGCGAACGAGGTGTCCATGCCGCATCCCTTGAGGTCGCCCGCCATTCGGCGGAGGACCGAGCCGTCGCCGCGGCCGAGACCCCGCCGCCGCAACGGCCGCCGCCGAGCGAGACTCACCGGCATCAAGGCTTGCACTTGCCGAGGCCGAGATCGAGAAGCTCCGAGCGGCCACCGCATCGGCGAGAGGAGGCCGCCGAGAGGGCCAAAACCGTTGCGGCCGCAACCGAGACCGCCACTCGAGATGTCGCCCGTGCCGCCGCTCTCGAGAAGATGGCGCTCGAAGCCGCAGTGTCGGAGCCGCAGCGACTTGAGCACGGCCACGACGGACTTGGCGATGACAAGCCGCCGGTTTCCTAGGTCACGAACCGGCTCCAAGTGGTGAACGAGGAAGTGGCGCGGCTTTGGAACTCCAACGCCAAGTTGTCGCAAGATCTCGATGGTAAGTCGGTTGATCCCCTTTTCTTCTTGTCCGGTTCGGCATTTGTTCTTTGTCGGGGATTGATTCGCCGGTGGTGGTTTGCGTGGGGCGTGTCCGATCCGCGTCGGGATGGTCGCAAAGTTGGCGGTGGCCAAGCGAGAACGAAACGCCGCTATCCTCAAGGTTATCGAGAAGGAGAGTGGCGTCGGGCGCTTTTCGGAGCAGCTCCAAAGTGGGTGTCGGACCTTGGCTCTGTCCTCTTCTTCTCTTCAAGCTCATCATGACTTCTTGTCTTTTCTTGTCTTGCGAGAGGTCCGGACCGAGCTAGAACGGGGCCCCGAGCTTCCCGGAGCAAGACGCGCCCACCATGAGCCAAGCTCGCGACGCCCGGCGCAAGTCGCAGGCTATCGGGGAGAAGGCCATCGGGGATATTGCCAAGCTCGAGAGGGCGATGAGTTCGGCCATGGCCGTGCTCGGTGTGCCACTCGGTCCACGAACACCCGAGATGCCGATCAAAGAGGTCGGACGCCTTCCGGCGTGGTGCGGGGGCTCGAGTTGTCGACGGCTCGTCACGCCGTGCACCAAGTCATCTCCATGTTCGAGTCGCATTACCAAGGGCCGGACTACGCGGCGTTGAGCAGCGGGCGGGCCCCGTGTGCCTCCGGCGAGCAATGCGACGAGTTGGAGGAGGACTATGCCGCCTTCGCCCGCGAGATGGCCGAAGCCACCCCGAAGGACCCGGAACTCGCCGCCACGAGATGAAATATGCCACAAACTATTTGATGTAATAATTTCAACAATTCACCAGGCTAGCATGTAACTAGGCACTTTATCTTGCGTTATCCCTCGATTACTCTCGAGTGCCCGAGGACGACCGCGAAGAACGCGCGGCCGAACTTAGGGAACCGAAATAGTCGGCCGTACTCGGGAGCCGCGGAGGGCGTAGGAGTCGTAAGGCCCGGCCCCTTCAATCCGCTAAGTGCAACCGTCCGTTCGCAGCCCCCGAGAACTCGAGAGGTTCGCGAGATAACTTAGCTAGGATTTTTCTCGTGAAAAAGTCTTTTCGGACCGGAGTCCTAGCGGGCACTCGAAAGTTCTTGAAAAGAGATCGATGAAAGCCGGAGACTAGAGAAGTACTCGTAAGTCTTCGTGCCGTACCGCGGGGGCGTTGGCACTAGGAGCTTGAACGAATAGCGACTCACCATCTCACTCGTACCGTCATCTTTACTTTTCGCGAGTTTGAGTTTCCGCCAAAAAACCTTTCGCTCATGCGATTGGTCTCGACAAGGTTGTCGAATTTTTTGAAATTTTTTTGAAAAAACGAGGAGGCATGAGGGTATCGTGCCCTCGGTAGCCCCCGAGCAGGGAGCATCTTTGCCTTGGTGCAAAGACGTTGTCCGCTCAAGCTTAAACGTTGCCATACGGACAAAAGAACACAACGAATATACGTTTGGAACTTGGAGACATGTGAACAAAGGCAAGTTTGACACATTTTTTGAACATTTACTCAAGGATAAAACGGGTGTGGGTGTTCGATGTTCCCCGCATCGATGATGACCCTCCCGTCCTCGTATTGGATCTTGTACATCCCCGGTCGGAGCACTTCGTGAATGATGAACGGCCCCTCCGAAGGTGGCGACGCTTGTGCTTATCCTTGTTGCCTTGAACCCGTCGCGAACGAGATCCCCGACGTGAAACTCATGCGGGTGCATGTTTCGCACGTGGTAACGCCGCAACGCCCGCCGGTACTTGGCGCTCCGTAGCAACGCCATGTCGTGTGCTTCGTCGAGCCGGTCGATTGCGTCTTCGAGCGTGACTTGGTTTCTCTCTTCGGTGTATGCTCGCACCCGCGGGCGCCGTAGTCGATGTCGGTAAGCGGGACCGCCTCGGAGCCGTGCACCATGAAGAAGGGCGTGAACCCCGTGGCCCCGCTTGGTGTGGTATGCGGACTCCACAACACGGACGACGACTCGGTTACCCATCTCACTCAAAACTTGTCGAGCCGCTTGAATATCCTCGGCTTCAAGCCTTGTAAGATCATGTCATTCGCCCTCTCGACTTGCCCATTCATCTTTGGGTGAGCAACGGCCGACTAGTCCACACGGATGTGGTTGTCGTCGCAAAAGTTAAGGAATTTCTTCCCCGTGAACCGAGTGCCATTGTCGGTGATGATCATGTTAGGTATGCCGAAGCGATAGATGATGTCGGTGAAGAACGAGACCGCCTCCTCGGAGCGGACGTTGACGATGGGTCGGGCTTCGATCCACTTTGAGAACTTGTCGACCGCCATGAGGAGGTGAGTGAAGCGCCCGGTGCTTGTCGGAGAGGACCCACTATGTTGAGGTTCCGTGCCGCAAAGGGCCACGTGATGGGGATCGTCCGAACGCTTGCGCCGGGAGGTGAGTTTGTCGCGCGTAGAACCGGCGGCCTTCACGGCGCCGCACGATGTCTTTCGAGTCGGCAACCGCCGTGGGCCGCAGAAACCTTGTCGGAAACCTATCCCAACAAGTGTTCTTAGTCCGGCGTGGCGACCACATGTGCCGGCATGAATCTCTTGCAATAGCTCGCGGTCTTGATCTTCGAGAATGCACCGCATGAGTATGCCACCGCCCGGCACTTGTAAAGCTCGCCGTTGATGAGGATGAAAGCTTTTTCTTGGCGGGGCGATGCGTCGTGCTTCCGTCCGGTCGGGGAGGAAGCTTCCTCTCGACTAGCCACTCGAGGATGGGGAAACCGCCGGTCGGGATCTTCAAAGTTCACCTCTCGGTGGTTCGTCGATTGCCATGACCTCGGGTTGTGGCTCCTCGGCGCCTTCTCGCCTTCTTCTCGCACGGACGGCCGATGCCGATCGCTTGCAAAGATGCCGTGGGGAACCGGGCTTCGACCGGACGCAGCTTTTGCGAGTACATCGGCGGCCTTGTTGTAGTCGCGCGGCACATGGTGTAGCTCGAGGCCATGAAATTTGCCTTCCGGATCTCGTATCGCTTGACAAGACGCCGCCATCTTCGGGTCAACACAATTTTTGTCCTTCCCGATTTGCCCCACAAGCATCTCCGATTCACCCCCGATCTCGAGACGCTTGATCCCGAGTTCGACGACCGATCCGAGATCGTTGATCGTGGCTTCGTACTCCGCGGTATTGTTCGATGCCGGAAAATGTAGTCGTACCATGTACTCCATGCGGACACCCGCAGGCGAGATGAAACAAGGCCTACACCGGCTCCTTCCTTCATGATCGAGCCGTCAAAATACATGGTCCATGTCTCATGCTCGACCGGCGCCGGTGGGGTTTGCATCTTTGTCCATTCAGCCACGAAATCTGCGAGTACTTGGGACTTGATCGCGCTGCACGGAGCATATGTGATATTCTGTCCCATCAACTCGAGTGCCCACTTGGTGATCCTTCATTCCGCCTCAGGGTTTTGGATGACCTCCCCGAGTGGATACTTGGACACCACGATGATGGGATGCGCATCGAAGTAGTGTCGGAGCCTGGGCTTAGTCATCAAGATCACGTACACAAGGTTTTGCATCTGTGAGTAACGCGTCTTGGAGTCGGAGAGTACCTCGCTCACAAAGTACACTAGCCGTTGTACCTTCTGGGACCTCCCGGGTTCTTCTCGCTTGACCACCAAAGCCGCGCTGACCACTTGGGTTGTCGCTCAGATATAAAGGAGCATGGGCTCTTCTGCGGTCAGAGCGGTCAATATCAGATGACTCTTGAGGATGTTCTTGAGCGAGTCGAGTGCCTCTTGCACCTCGGGGGTCCACGTGAAGTGGTCGGACTTTTTCATTAGCTCTCCGAGTTGTGTTATGAAGCGACTCGTAGCCGCGAGACGACCCGTGACATGTTGCACGCCCTTCGGGTTCTTGATTGGCCCCATGTTCATGATGGCCGATATCTTGTCGGGGTTAGCTTCGATGCCACGTTCCGACACGACAAAGCCAAGGAGCATGCCCCTCGGAACCCCGAAAATGCATTTCTCGGGGGTTCGGCTTCACCCCGTGTTGTCGTAGCTTCACGAAGACCTCAGTGAGGTCGGGGACCAGATCCCCCGTTTTCTTCGACTTGACTACGATGTCGTCGACGTACGCTTCTATGATGTGGCCTATCAACTCCCCAAAGACGCGTCGCATGCATCATTGGAAACCGGCGCCCGCATTTTTGAGCTCGAAGGGCATCGTCCGATAGCGATACGCGCCGAATGGAGTAATGAACGAGATGGCGAGTTGGTCCGCTACACACATCGCAATCCGGTGGTACCCGAAGTACGCATCGAGAAAACAGAGGGTCTCACACCCGGTTGTTGAATTGACTACCCGATCTATGCGAGGCAAAGGAAATGGATCCTTGGGACACGCCTTGTTAAGGCTCGTGCGGTCAACGCACATTCTCCATTTCTTATTCTTTTTCTTTACAAGTACGGGGTTTGCTAACCACTCGAGGTGGTAGACTTCACGGATGAACCCCCGCACTAAGGAGCTTCGGGATCTCCTCGCCAATCGCCTTGCACTTGTCGTTGTTGAAGTGGTGAAGGCGCTGTTTCACCGGCTTCAATCACGGCTTAATGTTTAGTTTGTGCTCGGCAACCTCTCTCGGGATCCCTTTCATGTCGGAGGGTTTCCATGCAAACACGTCGAGGTTCGCTTTGAGGAAGTCTACTAGCACGCTTTCCTATTTGGGATCGAGCGTCATCCCGATACGGAGAGTACGGCCGTCGTCGCAGACGACCGCATCCTTGACATCCATAGCGTGCTTGAAAGAGCAGGCCACACGCTTGGACGACTTAGGGACATCCCGGTCCTCGGAACGAGGCTCGCCGTGGAGCCTCGTGGACCGGACGGTTGCTTCGGCCGAACCGAAAGCACTCGGCATCGCACCCGTATGCGCGCCGGGTACGTTGGCCCTACTGTGATGATCCCCTTTGGTCCAGAAATCTTCAGCTTCAGGTACATATAGTTGGGCACGGCCATAAACTTCGCGTATGTCAGCCTCACGAGGATCACATGGTACGTCCCCGAGAACCCCACCACTTCGAAGGTGAGGGTTTCTGTGTGAAAGTTCTGCACGTCCCCGAACGTGACGGGCAGATCGATCTGCCACAGGGGGAGCGCCTCGATTCCGGGTATGACCCCTTGGAATGGTGTCGGTGGCGGCCTCAACGCGGATCGTGGGATGCCCATCTCGTCAAGTGTAGACACGTAGAGCACATTGATCTCGCTTCCCCATCCATCAGGACCTTGTGGATCCTTCTAGATTTGAACAAGGGGGCTACCACTAGTGGGTAGGATTTAGGCTGAGGTACGGTGTTGGGATGGTCCTTGCGATTGAAGGTTATCGAAACCTCCGACCACTTTAGGTAGGACGGTGTCGCGACGTCGGTGTTCATGACTTCACGCCGGATGAGCTTCTCGCATCACCTCGAGGGCCTCGCCGGGGATCCCCAAAGATCATGTGCACCACTCCGTCTTCACCGGGAAACACAGCCCCCCGCGACATCATCGTTGTTGTGGGAGGGGCCTTGCTTGTCGTGCTGGTCCGATCTTCGGCTTGAGGGTGCTCTTGACGTAATTCTTCATCGCCCTACACTCCCCGAGTGTGTGCTTGACGGGGACCTCATAGTGTGGGCACGGTGCATCCAGGAGCTTCTCGAAGTGGTCCCCGGTAGGTGCAGGTTTACCGGGTTGCCCTTCGGGCGTGACGCCTTGTGCTCCACCGCCGCGACAAAGTTGTCGTCACGACAGCGCTTGTCGTTCTTCTTCTTCTTTTTGAAGCACGAGGACGTCCCTTCGCCGTGGTCCACGACTTGCTTCCCCTTGCCCTGAGGGATGTTCAGCGTTGCAGCCACTGCCTCCTCACCGTCGGCATGGTTGCTCGCGATGTCGAGGAGTTCTCGGGTCGTACACGGCATGCGACGCCCGAGTCAGTGGATGAGGGAGGTACACGTCGTGCAGTTCTGAACCGCCGAGATGGCGTCATTGGCGGTCGCGTTGGGCAGCTCGGTACAACGCTTGGAGAAGCGTCGTATGTACTCGCGAAGACTCTCCCCCGGCTGCTGCTTGCAGTTGCGCAGCTCCCACTGCTTGCCGGGGTGCATGTATGTGCCCTGGAAGTTGCCGACGAAGACCCGACGCCGGTCGGTCCAGTCGTTGATCTTGTCGCGCGGCAAGTGCTCGAGCCACATGCGCGCAAAATCGCCGAGGTAGAGCGGCAAGTTCTTGATGACGAACAGGTCATCCGTCGCTCCCCCCGGCATGGCATGCTAGACGGTAGTCCTCGAGCCATACGCCGGGGTTGGTGTCCCCATCGTACCTTGGCACATTGGTCGGAGCCCGGAAGCGCGAGGGAAACTTCGCGTCATGGATGCTCTGGCCGAAAGCCCGTGGACCCCCTCTGGTTTGGAGACCAACTACGCTCGTGGTTGTCATCACCGTCGTGGCGCCGCCCGCGCCCGCGGTCGTCGTTGTGGCGCGAGCGGTTTTCGCGGTTGTTGTCGACGCTCAAGGCCCGTTGTCGAGCCTTGATGGTGTTCCGGCTGTCACGGTTAGGCCCGAGTCGACTCCGGACCGCCGATGCCGCGGCCGCGACTCCCTCCCCTTGTCCCTCGCCGCCGAGGAGGAGGAGGTGGATTTGGACCGTGGGCGGATGGTGCTCCGGCTCATGAGGCGGAGCTTTCCGCTTGCCGTCCGCCGCGGCTTCGAGCGGTGCCTTCACCGTTGGCGCCCTCATCGTTCCTCGGAGGTTGCGGGCTTCGGGCGGCCGCACGGCGGCATGGCCGCGGCGGCGAGGTTCCGGGACGCCCGCCGAAGAGTGGCGGTGCTTCGTCGTCGGGGTTGACGTTCGTGCCCGTGTTGGCGCGTCAATTGTTGCGGGCTCCGCGCGTGTAGGTGCGCGACCGCGCGACCGATCGGTAGCCGGTCGGCGCCCACGCCGGTCTTCATTCCCTTCGCGGGGCTCGCCCCCGCACAGGAACATCCCGCGTGAGGCGTCAATCGCCATTCCCATCATGGGCTTGGCCTTGCACCGCCACGCCCGTGCCGGTCGTCGCTCGCGTGGCTTGGCTTCGATGCCAAGCTCCCGGTGTAGAAGGGCCGGCTCCTCGTCGAGCCGGCGTCTCGCCTCCGCGAGCTTGCCGAGCCGCGCGCGTCGCCGGTCGTCGGTGCCACGGTGGTACGGAGGGCGGCTTCGACTCGGAGCTACTTTACGCAGTGGCCACGCATACGTTACACTCCCACATGGGGTCATGGTACCGCGCGGTCCGTGCCCTTTGAGTCATACGTTTCCTCGTGCTCTTGATCTTATCCCTTCCTCTCTCTCGTTTTTGTGGAGACGATGACTACATTGGAGACGACGTTTGGTTACTCCGTGTATCATTTAATTCTACATTGGAATCACTACCTCTCGCTCTCGGTCATTGACGGCAACAATTTCGCCATTGACCGTCTTGGGAAACCTTCCCGTTTCCTATGCTCTTGATCTTATCCCTTCCTTGTTTTTGCTATAAAAAGGTACCGACGCCTATCGGTCCTCCTCACTTCAAGTTGCTTCCTTCTTCTCTAGATCTAGATCTAACTATATGGTTCCTTGTTCCGATACAATAAAGCGAGTCACTTGCTTCCTTCTTCTCTAGATCTAGATCTAGCTATGGCGCAAAGAATAGATCTTGTAGGGCGCAAGCTTTTGCTTTTATCTCTTTCTCCTCCTCCTCAATCTCTCGCTTGCTAGAATAATTCTAGTGATATGGGTGATTGGGTTGCTCCTCCCTCTAACATAGCTTCTAGAAGAATCCTTGTGACATACCCCTTGCTCGCAGCTTTGTCCGGGGAAGGTAGCCCGTAACCTCCCGCATCAAGATGAACAAGCCGACGAAAAGCCCGTTGCAGCCTTTTCCGTCACACTTGGGCTTCCTTTTGCTTTCCCCTTCTCCTCCGGGAGGAGAGATTTTTTTTTAGGGATATGTTTCCACCCTCTCTCGTATCTTTCTCTTGTGTTCACTTGAAAGATGAGGAAGAAGACAGACTCGGATGGAGCATATCTCATTATTTTTCCTACCACCATGCTTTCTCCCTCCACTCGCAGAAGGCTCTTACAAACAAAAATTAGGGTTGCAAGACGAAGCTTTCTTTAGTCATGCCAGGAATCAAGTCTCTAAGGCGTCGGCGAAATGGAGCTTGTTCGATGACCACGTGCGGCAAGATCGACAACCTGCGAGCAAGATTGATGTGTGTGTGATTTTGCATATCTTGACATGAAGATATGGCTGCATTGTAACATTGTTCTCATGTATCAATGATGACCGTAATATGTGTATGTGTGATTTTGCATATCTCGTCATGAAGATATGGCCGCATTGTAACCGTGTTTTGATGTATCAATGATGACTGTATTGTGTGTGTGTGTGTGTGTGTCATTTTGCATCTTAAGAGACATGCTTGTGTGATTATCTTTGTGCTGTACCATTTTTTGTATGATTTACCTACTTACTTGCAAAGCTTGAAGAACAAGTCGACGGGGATTGGCTAATATGTGTCTCTTTTGATCTAATCTGTTCGTGATTTCGCATGTCTTGCCCATAACAAAGGCGACGCTGGTTCGTTAGTCCTCGTTTCTTGCCCGTAACAAAGGCGACGCGGGTTCGTTAATCCTCGTCTCTTGCCCGTGACTTAGGCGATATGGGTTGGCTAATCCTCGTCTCTTTGATATTAATGCCCGTTACTGAACTGAAGCAGAATATAAACAGAATATATATAGTATCTTTCGCAGAATATATTACAAGCAGGATTCAAATTCCACCACATCCCATATATTACAAAAAGGATTGAAATTCCACCAATACATCACATCCTTTATAGTACAAAACGGATTCCGTTTCCACCAATAGACACATCCTCCGGCATTACAAAAAGGATTCAGCAGAAATCAGGCTTACTTTTTCTTCCTTGATTTTTGTATATGGATTTTTTAACTATGGTCGCTTCGCAAGTACGGTGTTTTGTTAGTTCCCAAGAGTTGGGTCTTGTATGAAGTGTCAAATGATGGAATTTCGTCAAAGTGGTTGTATTCCTCCTCAACAACAACATCTTCAACCCCAACAATCCTTTTTTTTCCAGCCATAACCACGGACCAGTTCTTCTTTGCAAGGTCGGGAACATAGAACACTTGCTCAACATCGTTGGCGAAGACAAACGGTTTGTTTTTGTAACCAAAGACCCGGAGATCAACACTAACATAACCATATTTGTCCTTGCTCACAACTCTCTTCCCATTGGTGACCCATCTACACCGAAACAAGGCTACCTTCAATCCTACATAATCAAGCTCTCATATCTCCTCTATTGGACCATAATATGTGTCTGTCTCCGTGTCATCATCATCATGACTGTCATCGACGACGGCCCATACACGCACATCACTATTTTGATAGATGCTCTTTTTATCCTGGGCCATGGTGTAGAACGTGTATCCATTGATATCCATTGCTTCGTATCTTGTAACAATGAACAATGGCCCCGCTGCTAGATTCCTTATCTCGTCGGTAATTACAACATTATTGCTACATGTCTCGACATAATCTCGGAGCCACCGTCGAAACCTTGCATGTGCATCTTTGCAATCCAAGCCCTACCATAGTTAGGGTTGTCTTCACGTAGTTGTCGTTTGTGCTCACCGGAAAATGGTGTAATTAGGTGCGACCGTTGTATCACGTTAAAATAAGCCTTTTGGAAGGCATCTGCATCCGGAGTGACTGACCTTTTCCCTAGGGTCCCAACACCTGAAAGCCTACCATCATGCCGTGAGTGAGGCACACCAATGGGGTTTGGGGGGTCTATATAATCCATGGCCCACTCCACTACTTCGATGGTCTCACAGCCACGAACAATGGTCCCTTTGGAAATAACCGATTATGTACCATTGATTTAAGGAATCCATAGAACCTCTCATATGGAAACATTTGATGAAGGTAAGATGGGCTAAGGAACCAGATTTCCCTCGGGAGGTGTGCTGTTAGATGCAGCATGAGATCAAAGAATGATTATGGGAAGGTAGCTTCAGGCAAGCATAGGGTCTCGAAATGCCTCTTCTCTAAGTCCAATAGTTTTTTCCTCATCAATCACCTTCTATTCTATTGCATTGAAGAATAAACACAAGCTCATGACCGCATCGCGAACCAGCTTCTGTCTTGATACCTTTAAGTGCAACAGGAAGAAAAGTTGTCATCAACACATGGCAATCATGAGATTTCATCAAGTTGAAATTCATCTTCATGTCCTTCACTGACACTAGACTCTTGAAGTTTGATGAGTAGCCTGAAGGTACTTTCAAATCATGCAAAAACTGACAGAATTTTTTTCTCTCTACCTTTGACAAGGTGGTTGCAGCAACGGGAAGGTTTGTCCCCGTCTCTGTTTCCTCTGCATAGAGCTCCGCATAATGCCCGGCTCTTTAAGATCCTCCCTTGCATTTTTATGATCTTTTCCTTTGGACTTCGTTGTAGCAATGTTCCACAAGTAGCTTCACACACATTCTTCTTGACGTGCATGTTGTCAATCGAATGACGCACATCCAACATCGGCCAATACTCTAGCTCCCATAGAATTGATTTCTTATTCCACATTCCTTCTTCTTCCTCACCATCTCGCTTCTTTCTTTTGCCAAGGGTTTTTTCGGTCGGTTTGGGTAACTCCCCGATAGTTTTGATGTCCTTGACTTTCAAGTGGACCCGATCTCTAGTCACATGCAACGACGCCTCTCGATTCTCATTTTCCCCATTAAACTGACAATCCATGGACCGATATAGATGTTTCTTCCTGAGGAAACGACGATGCCCCATAAATACGTATTTCTTTGAATGTCTTAGCCATACTGCGCAAGTATCTTCCAAGCAGTGTGGGCAAGCTGCACCTTTCCTTTTACACCGGCCGGGGAGGTTGCGATGAGCCGGGTTGTCGTTGATGGTGGTGAACAACATGGCATGCATTGTGAACTCCTCACGCTTGAACACATCCTAAACCTCCAAAGACACCAAGCTTCCACAATGTCTTCAAGTCATCAACTAGTGCCCTCAAGTAGACATCAATACGGTCGCCAGGTTGCTTTGGCCCGGAGACCAATATCGCTAGCATTATATATTTCGTTTCTTGCATAGCCATTGTAGAAGGTTGTATAACGACAAAGACGACGAAGCCAGGTGCTATATGTTGAGCTCTAGTTACCGAATCGGTTCACACCATCCGTGCTCATAGCAAATCATGGGGAGTGGTTATTAATGTACCCCATTGCGCTGCATTTGCGGGGTGCCTAAACTTGTCATCTTTCTTATTAAGCTTCTTTTAGCATTCGTCATGCCAACGCAAGAGTTGGGGCTCCTTTCGTGTTGCGAACCATCTTCTCGGCCGAGGAATGATGCAAAAATACCATGCCACCCTCACAAGAGCCCCTATGTTAGCCTTCTTCTTTTTGCCTCTAATCTCGCCGGCTCGTTCTCGTCATCGCATTATTATCATCTCCACCATCATTTTTCCTCTTGTACTGATCATAGCCACACATGGGGCACTTGTCAAGGTCTCGCATAATCTCCACGAAACAATACACAACTATTCTTGCATGCATGGATTTTTTCAACCTTTATTCCTAGAGGACAGATTATCTTCTTCGCCTCATAGACAAACTCTGCTATTTGGTTTCCTTCAGGTAGCATGTCTCTAAGCACATCCAATAGATGTTTGAAACTTTTGTTGCTCCAACCACGATCTGCCTTAAGCTGCAAAAGTTTTAGATCACCAAAAAGGCAAGAGTACTTCTGGCAATCGGGATAGAGGGGTTTCTTTGAATCTTCAATGAACTGCTTCACCTTGCTAATTCGAAGGTGTGTATAATCGTTGAAACTCAACATCCCGCAACATTTGATCAACATTGTGCACACGTTGCAACACCTCACCATCATCGAAGCCCCTAACTTCTTGATCGGTGATATCCTCGGCCTCAACACATTTGGTAGGAATAATGGTTCATTTCCCTCAAAAAGTCCACTTGTCATCAAGGTATTCATCATGGTCGGGAGCATGGTGTCCCATTTCACCTTCATTTAGGCAACCACGCTTCGAGTTCATTAAGGCCTTCCTCACCATGTTTATTCCAACACGTTTAACTTTTTGTGAAACTATGTGTGACCAAATTATGAAAAATGATTTCCCGTTGTGCGAATTTCTTTTGGTTGAGACAATCTATATAGAGGCAAAGCTTTGCTCGAACACCACGGTTTCTCATATCCGCCATTGCTTGATTTAGAAAACCATTGACCCCGCTTAAGAAATTCTCCCAATCTTCTTGGGGCCGCTTTGTACATCCAAGCCCGAGCAGCAGACGCCATCTGCATTCCATACACCACATGAGCATAATTCATCACACAAAATTAAAACCGATAACACACAAGAGGATTAGGACAGCTAGAGAATTTCAATAAAGGGGGGCAATTAATTTCCACCTTGACGATGACTTTCTACGAGGCGAGCGCGGCCGCGAGGAGGAGGATCAGAGGTGGCGTCGCGGCCGCGGCGACAGCACGGAGGATGGCGCGGTTGACATCTGCTGGCCCCTTTCACCATCACGCACGCGGCCGGTCGGCTTGCCGTAGCGCTAGCTTTCCGAGGAGAGAAATTGTAAGTGCAATCCTCGCAGTGTGCGCGGCTGGCGGTGGCGAACGGGACAGGCCGGCGAGAACATTTGAGCACACGGATCGAGTGAGTGACCTTCTAAGGACGAGAGAGAGCAAGTGTTGCCGTCGGAACAGAGTGGCCTTCTCGCGGAGAGAGAGCGAGTGGTGTCGGAAAAAGAAGACATAGACGAACAATAACAACGTGTCTCCGATGTGAGAAAAAAAGGAGACCCCGGGTGGCAATCAAAGGAGACGAGTCCTAAGACACGAGACACATCCAATTTGGTCGCCAGCAAAGGAGACGCATCCTACAAGCATGCGTCTCCAGTATGAAATTATCGGTAACAGACTTTATAGCCCGTTACCAATACGGCAGCGATCAGTAACAGACTTAAGCAGCCCGTTACTGATAGGGCATTGATCGGTAACGGACTTTACAAGCCTGTTACTGATAGGTTTAACATTTGTAACGGACTCTATTTAACATCCGTTACAAAGAATTTATGTAACGGGCATTTAAGAAGCCCGTTACCGAAGTCCACATTGGTAACAAGCGTTGTGGAGGCCAACTCCGGGGTCGTCCCGACGCGCTTATAGGTAACGGACGCCAAACAACAACCGTTACGGTGGGTGGATGTAATGGGCGTTAAGGGCCCGTTACAAATGTTGCGCGACCTATTTGAGGTTTTCACGTAGTGGCCTTCCTCGTGTGATGGCCCGCAAGGGCAAGGGCGTCCGGTGCTCGACGGCGATTTGGCGCGAGGATGACGGTTCTCCACTACCGAATTGAAGAAGCTATGTAACACAAACACGTACTAACACTAGTAATGGATAAAAAACAAACCAAATCCACACCATTCTATTTACACTAATATTGGTTTTAGACCAAACCATTACCAGCTTTACTTGTCATGTGGCTTCGACTAAAATGCACCACCAGCTTTTTCTAAAGCGGCTAAAATAAGAACTGTGACTACTATAAAGGCAACGGCCCTCTTGAGGTGCTTGGTCGCCCTGCCTTTTTCAAAGTAGCACCGCCAACCTGAACACTTGTACGGATAATGTGGAATGTGACGCATGGAGCCCGAGAGCCGCCGTATGGGATGGGGCAGGGAGAGGGGTATCGACAGGGCCAACCATTGCGCTTCTTCAGCATGTTCCCGCCTGATCCCAAACTTGTAGGCACGGCACCTGTCATCTTCGAAATATAGGTTGTAGATGCAGTTTGCCTGAATGGTGTGGGCTGGGAACGCCTTGGCTTGAACAGCAAGGCACCTGCTGGAGCCGAGGAATAGAGCATGGCAGCCGAGGCGCTTGACTTGCTCCATCACATTCCCAGCAGAGTCAATTGTGAAAACAATTGTGGCGTAGTCACGGGGTACAAGCCTCGTCAACACTGCCAACAGGGTCCCGTCGGCGAGCTCCACTGTGTCACAGAGGTAATTCTTGGTGGAGAGCAGATTGAAGATGTTAATTGTGGTAGCACCTGCAGAAGAAGAAGGAGCACAACGACCACCATTATCAGTGGTTGCGGCGCACTTGCCAGCAGCTATCAGGGGCAGCATGCTTGGAGAACATCCCTTGCGCGTCTCGACATAGAAAGACTTGCTCTGACGGTCCGCCCAGTACACCGTAACGCTGCACGGCGGTGACCAGTAAACGTCGCTGATAGCCAGAACAAGAGTGGGAGAAGGACCAACCATGGCGGCAGAAGCAAAGCGATTAGCCGGCAGGGTCCCCGGCGGCACTCGCACCTTGAAACTGGTCCAGGAACCGGTGAAGGGATTGAGGACGCGCACGGCGTGCGGGCAGCTTCTAGCTGCCAGGACGAGGAGGCCGCAGGTGGTGGCCGAGATGAGGATGTAGTCACGGATGAGATTTGGTAGTCGGCTCATCCGGACGATGCGCCCGTTGGTGACATTGAAGAAGAGGATGCGGCTGGAGCGTGAGGAGGAGGCGGCGGCGGCTGAGGACTCGGCAGCAGCATGCCCTTCTTCTTCCTTGAGCATCAACCATCGGGTGGGACGGAACCGGGGGTCATGCTGCTGGTTGCTCCAAGGGTCGGCGGTGGCGGAGCGCCAGCCTTGGCAGACGGCACGCAGGTTCATGTAGTAGTCGAGGTCGTTGGTGGCCAGGAAGCGGTCGGCGACGAGGCTGACGAGGTCCGCCGGAAGCGAGGACCAGCCCTCCTCCTCGGCGGCCGTCCGAAATGATATGATGTGATGCATGTAAATTGCCTGCAATGCTTGTGAATTGGAGGTTTATCTACTTTCTTCTAGTTGTGTTCGTGGTTGGTTGAGGGAGGGAGGGAGGGAGGGAGGTTTTATTTCCTCGATTGATCGGAAATCTCCACTTGCAAACAACAGAGCCGGCGGAGGCAGCGAAGAAGCAGCGGGAGACAAGCGTAGCCAACAAGGACGTTCAACAAGAACAAGATGGGGATGTCTGCATTCATTCAGAAATTAAGTGAAGAGTGAGTGATTATTTTTCTAATTTAACAAGCACTCTGTCTACACACATAATCAGATAAACAAGACTCAACTTCCACAATGTTGACATCTTCACTTCTCTCATTTGTAATCATTGTCATTATTATTTTTCTGTCAAAAACACAAAAAACCATTCTCTAACCGTTCCCATCCCAGGTCTAAAGTTATCCCAATCACTACCGGAAATTGTGTCTTTGCCTAGAGTTCGTGTCTTTGCCGAGAGCCAAATAAAAAACTCCCGGCAAAGAAAAAACTCTCGGCAAAGAGGCTTGTTTGCCGAGAGCCAAAAAAAACTCTCGGCAAAGAATAAAACACTCGGCACAGATTTCTTTGCCGAGAGCCAAATGGCTAGCTCTCGGCAAAGAAATTTTAAAAAAATACTTTTTGACCTCCAATCTTTTACTATCCTCAACATACACTTATACAAGACTTATACTCAAATTTGACACAATTTTAACTTTGTTTGCTATATTTAACCATTTTATATTTTTCTGGGTATTTTTCTCGTATACGTCCGATATGAACTGCAAGCGCATGAAGTCATATAGTAAAGTTGTTGGAAAAATGATATTCATGTCCATAAGACATCTCTAAGACCATGTACACGAAATAAAGATAAATTTCTGAAATTTGGTTCTCTGTGCATGATGGAGATCGTGAGGTAGAAAGGATTTAAAATTGTATAAAATTCAAATGAAGTTTGAAAATCACAAATTTTGTCAAGTGACCATGATCTCATATGTGGAGGTTGTGGTAAAAAATTTAGAATGTTTTAAACACTTTGACACATACATTGTTTAGAAACCGGAACATCTCACGAGAATGAACTAATATCATTATGTTTTGAGTCTTACATAAATTCAAATTTGAATTTGACTAAAAAAACTTTTCTTTGGTAATATACAGCATAACTGATTGTCATGTTGAGTTTTAAATTTTTTTACATTTTTTTGCTATTTTTAATAATTAATTTGGTGAAAATTGTCTCTTTGCCGAGAGCCACGCCCGGCATCCTCTCGGCAAATCTTCCCACGGCCCATCACCAGACGCCAGCCCATTTGGCCCACTGGCCCAATACCTCGCCGGGCAATAAAAACCACCCCTCCCTCCCCCCACCCGCAACCCTAATCCCTCACGCCGCCGCCGCAAAGAACTCTCATCTTCCTCTCCCTCAATCCGACTCAACTCTCCTCTCTCTCTCTCCCCTCGACCGGCGCGGCGCGCGCATCTGGTGCGGCCTCCTCCCCACGCTGCCCCTCCTCTCCCCCCCTCCGTGCGCCGCCTCTCGGCCCGGCGAGAGAGAGCGGCGGCGGGGTGAGATGTGGAGGCAGGGACCGGGGGCGGAGCTCCTCTCTCGGCGTGATGGCGGTGGATCCATGCGTGGTGGTGGCGGAGGAGCTCAGCGTGGTGGCGTCGGATCCATGCGCGGTGGTGGCGACAGAACCCCTCCCTCGGCGCGATGGCGACGGAACCCCTCCCTCGGCGCGATGGCGACGGAGCTCGAGGCGGCCTCAGATCTGCGTCCACCAGGTATCCCCCCTTCTCTCTCAACACTATCTCATATCCTCTCTCGTGTTTTCTCACGGGTGGCCGCAGCGGCGGCCGGGTGGTGGTGGTGGTGGTGATGGTGGGCGGCGGTGGTGGTGGCGGTGGCGAGTGGTGGTGGTGCTGCTGATGGTGGCTGGTGGTGGCGTGAGATGCCGGTGGCGGCGGTGCTGGTGGCTGGTGTTGTTGCGGTGGAGGTGGCATTGTGGGCGTGGCGGTGGGTGGTGCTGGTGGCCGGCGGCGGCGGCATGGGGCCACGGCGGTCGGCCAATGCCCGCTGCCTAGCGATTTCTTTTTTTGTTTTAGGAAATACTCTGTGCCGAGAGCTTTCTGAGCTCACGGCACCCATGTGCCGTGGGTCCTCGACCTTGCTCTCGGCAAAGAGATCTTTGCCGGCCAGGCAGTGCCGAGTGCACTGTGCCGAGAGCTTCCTCTCGGCACGGGGCTCGCCGAGGGGAATCATCCCTGTGCCGAGAGCATCTCGCTCTCGGCAAAGCCAGTGAATCCGGTAGTGCAAGTTCGAAAAAAGAGCCTCTGCGCGCGCATATGCGCCTTGGTACTCGTGGTGCATCCAGATGTATTAGAAGAGGTGGAAGGGCATAAAAATAATTTTATTTTATCTCAGAGTTCCGATTTAAGTTTTCAACAGGTAAAAGGGTATAAACATAATTTTGATTCTGATGTAAGCTAGATATGGATTTGAGAAGTGAATTATGCCAAACTGTTGGACATGATATCTTTTTTACTTGTCATATCTTTTTATAAGTTGGTAAAACACAAAATTTGTCAAGTAAAATTTGACAAACTTTTGGAGATGCTCTAATAAAAACAACCAAATACAGGCCATCGCCCAGCACACAGTTTGGCAATACTGATTGAAATCATATTTTCAATCTTATCAGTACTAATAGAACACCAGTAAGTGTCGTCCAATAGCTGAAACTGGACAAATTTGATAATAATGATGTTAATTATGCCACATATATATTTGGTTATACTTGAGGTGAGTAATTTAAACTTTTTCCATAATGATATAATGATCTTAATTATACCACACATACCAACAAAAAATTTGTGCACCCTCCATATAAATGTCAGAATTAACTATGAGTCCCTTATGTAACATACTTTTTAAACTCTTTGTAGCGAACATGACCCTTATAAGTCATTTGTTACATGATTTTTGATTATTCATGTGTGTTGAAGGGAAGCAATACGAACATCTAGAACATTCCCCACAACTCAAGAGCCATGACATTTTCCATGAAGGCATTAGATGTTGTTCTCATGAAAAGAGTAGAATAGTGTAGAACATAGATAATTATCTAGAAAATCTCTAGAAAGGGGGACACTTGTCTCAACCCATGATCCCCTTGGCCTATAAATAGAAACCCCCTCCATTGCCATTCCATTGAACCATGAGCATGGTAGATGAGTAGAGCATATAGGGTGAGTGCTGGGCTAGCCACTAAAGAGAGAGTGTTGTTCACTCGTGAAGTATTGTTGTGTTGTAATAAAGTTTTGTTGTGAGTGTTAGTCTCTCGGTTGGGCCACCACAAATTCCAACAATGTGCAACACGATTATTGCCGTTCAACAACTGAAACTAGACAAATCTAAAGTATAAGTCCGCACCATTTTTGCAGCCTGCAAGCATAGCCACGATAGCATATTTCTGCGGCTCCGTCCATTACGGTTTGAAAGGCTTCAATCTGCGCATGCAACATCTGTTGTAGTTGATTGCTATACAAAAATTGTCCAAGACCAACAAATGATATTGGTCATTCATGCTGTAGTTTTCGCATCCATCATCATTGCTACGCACATTGAGCTACCCATTTTGTTTATCAGAGATGATAGATCATATATATCATGCATATATATAGTGTGAGTGTGTTGCCACAGTGTTGAGTCACTTCACACTATTTATGACTCTTTGTGCCATGTCTACTTATTTGTTATGTTGTCATCAACTTTTTGTATCTTGTCTGTTTCTTGTTTGTTATGTTCCTATCGATATAGAATGTGTATGTTGTTGCAATGCTGAGTCATTTCACATTAAGTTTATTTGTTTGGCCTTGTCTGTTTCTTACTTGGTTTGTTCCTATACCAATATGCATATGTTTCTTCATGCAAAGAGTCACTTCACATGAATTTTGATTCTTTGCTCCTTGTCTATTTTTAGTTGTCGAGATTTTAACCAATTGTGGGTTCTATGTGTTCCGGCCTTTATAAGTGTGGTACTCCCTTTGTTCCATTCCACCACTGCACCAGATTCCATCCGATATAAGCATGGAACTCCCTTTGTTACATTCCACCACTGCACCAGATTCTCCTCTTCCTTCATTTTGTAATTTGAGTATTTCCTGCATGGGATGTGTCTCGGGATAGTTCATAATCATGAGTTCTACTAGCAGAATAAGACCCACCTACAACACTAAAATCTTTCATATAAACATTACTGTTATAACAATAGTATTTGAAAAGAGGTTGATTGAATGACAATGCTTTGTTAGTGAGGTTGCATGTGGTAGCTTCTTAATAAAATTTGAATTCTTCATCTCTCGCTTTTTTCATTTTCTTTTCTTTTTATGCCTTACATATATATCTTGATCATTTTATTGTTTGTATTTCCCATCTTCCCTTTCAATTACTCAATTTACTTGGATTGTTTACATTACTACACACACAGTCTTTTAATTGATTAGTTATGTGTCTAGGTATTTTTATAACTTTTTTGGCTGAAATCGAGGTTCATAATCGAATTTTAATTTTGATGCAGATAGGGACTGTGAGGGTGCAATGTAGTTGATATAATAAGGAGCAAATAGGGTTCAAATTGAGGGCCTAGTGTAAGGCTTAAGGATCTTAGGAAAGGCATTTGACGGGGGACCACACAGTTTAAGAATCAACAATGCGCGGAGATATATTCTACTGAAACAAAATTGTCTTGAATCAATAATGCTCTAAGCATGTTTGTTTTGGTCTTTGATTTAGGGTAGGCACAATACACTTTTAGTTATAATGGTGTATATGATTTGTACAGTTTGGTTATGTGCCAGTTGGTCACCCGCAACAAAGCACGGGCACTCGTGGCTAGTTTGATAATAATGATCTTAATTATATCATATATGTCAACAAAACAATGTGTGCAGTTGTGCACGCTCCATGTAAATTGTGAGCCAACTGTGTTAGTTTCGTGTAACTTATTTAATTGAACAATTATCAAGTAGTTTACATGAGCAAATATTGATTCAACCACCTCTGAAAACTATTTTTTATAGTGTTATATACTCCCTCCGTCCGGAAAAGAACACAAGTCTCCCCTTCCTCACACAAACCAAGGAGTAAGCAAAAAGACAAATTTGCCTTGGGTAAAAAGACAAAACAGGATGCCCGGTGTTGCTTCGGAACTCTAGAACTTTCGTGCGATCCGGGGTATGCGGCGACGGAAAATGGGGAGGCCACGGTAGGGGTTTTTTTCATTGTTTTTCCTACCGTAATTGATATTTTTAGTAAATGATGTGTCCCACACCTGTTGTTTCCCTTCAAACTTGCTTGCTTTCACAGATATGATTTGAACGCTACAATTGCATTTTTTGCCGGACAGATGGAGTATATATCTAAACTAGCAAGTTGGCCCGCGCTAATAGCGCGGCTAGATTTGATAGTGTAATTATTAAAATTCTATGTTGGCAAAGTATATTTCTTTATTATTTACTTTTTAAAATCATTGACACTCATCCTAGATGTAGATATTGGTGCCATGAATTAGAATTTGTTTTTGATACACCCGAATTTTGTTGTTTGGGTGGTCTTGGATTGGTGGATGGAAATTAAATAGTGAATGACAATCGACATTTCACCGCACCCTCACATACATTGCAAGCTTAACACCTTTGTATTGGATTGAAATCGTAAATCGTCCTCTCTAGCATCTCTCGGCCCCTCCGTGAATCTCTCTCTCGCATGTTTCTTTTTTATTTTTGTCGAGTGAACCATGTCTTTCCGATTCTATAGTTTTTGAGTCCGACTCGGACATTGACCTTGTGTAGAGTCTTGATAGTCCACCTCCCAATGTGTGAATCCAACTCCTCTTAGCTAGTTCGCTATACATGACAACGATGTCGGTTGTTAGTATACACTACAAGAAACTATTTAATCTGTGACGCATTCTCCGCGACGTTTTCAGAAAACGTCACGAATGTGCATTGCAGCCCAAAACACTGCGACGATTTCTTTAATTCGTCGCGATTCTACGACGTATTCCTTTTTTCGTCACGGATGTGCATCGAAGCCCAAAACACTACGACGATTTGTTAAATTCGTCGCGATTCTACGACGTATTCCTTTTTTTCGTCACAAACACTGCGACGATTTGTTTAGTTTGTCGCGATTCTACGACGTATTCATATTTTTTCGTCACGGACGTGCATGGATGGATATTGAAGCCCAAATCACACGACGATTTGTTAAATTCATCGCAATACGACCCACAACACCGTGACGTTTTAGCAGATTCGTCGCGATCTGTAAAAAAACAGCCACCTCACCAGCACTTAGGACCCACCCACACTGCCACGCAGGTGCCACCTCACCCTGGTGCCACGTCACCACCACGTGAGCGCCCAGGGCCCACCTCACTGCCATGCAGGCGCCACCTCACCCAGGCGCCACGTCACCACCACGTGAGCGCCAGGGGCCCACCACACTGCCACACATGCGCCACCTCACCCAGGCGCCACGTCACCACCACGTGAGCGCCAGGGGCCCACCATACCGCCATGCGGCGCCACCACCTCACCCGGGCACCACGTCACCACCACGTGAGCGCCCGGGGCCACCACACCGCCACGCGAGCGCCACCTCACCCGGGCGCCACGTCACCACCACGTGAGCGCCCCGGCCCACCACACCGCCACGCGGTGCCACCTCACCCGGGCGCCACGTCACCACCACGGGAGCGCCCCGGCCCACCTCACCGCCACGCGAGCGCCACCTCAACCAGGCGCCACGTCACCACCACGGGAGCGCCCGGGCCCACCACACCGCCACGCGAGCGCCACCTCACCACCACGCGAGCGTCCCGGGCCCACCACACTGCCACGCAGGCGCCACGTCACCACCACGTGAGCGCCCGGGGCACACCTCACTGCACGCAGGCGCCACCTCACCCAGATGCCACCTCACTGCCACGCAAGCGCCACCTCACCTAAGGCATGAATTTCTCGTAAAAAAAGAAAAACATGCAGCCCAGGGGAATCGAACCCCCAACCTCACGCCTGAACCCAAGCGCTCTTCTACCACTGGGCTACAACGTTGTTTGAGATTGTGTCTAACATTTAAATGCATTTGAACCTATGTACCCAGAAGCTGCAGTCCATGGGCCGCCACACACCACACGAGCTACATAGGCCCAGTTGCGCACCACACTAATATGGGCCGCCAACGCCACTTGGCCCAGTGCCGTGGCCTCCGAAATATAACCCGGATGCAAAAAATAGGGTGTGGGTGGGAATCGAACCTGGGTTGCGAAGATAAGGTTGAGGTGTCTTACCACTATGCTAGGCTGATGTTTGTGATTTGAAACGGCAATAAACATTTCATATATCGACCGCTGGAGCTTTGGGACCACGTGGCACCATTGGATTGGTCGAGTTGCTTCGCACGGACCACGTGGCGCACCGTGAGCTCGTTTCCCCCATCGTTTTTTCTTTTTAATCTACAATTAAAATTTGAAACTAGTGTTTCTCGGTCATACTAACTCCAAATTCATTGATTCCTTTTTCCGATTTTTTGTAAAATCACAATCTTTCACGTAATATCACTAGTTTTCATATTAATTACTATTACATTTATGTTTTTCATACAACTTCTTTTCTTGTACCAAAAGAGAATAAACAAAAGATATTTCCAATAAGAAATGGTAACATAACTTCATATTTACTAATGTTACGATAAACACAAGGTTATGGTAAAGTTTCAAGTGCATATGAATTCGAAAATTTCGAAAGGTATGATACACTTCAATGTTCAAGTAATGTTTTATAAAAATATGTGAGACATATATCCATTTCTAAACAACGTAGGTTCCACTGTTACCGGAATCATTTGAAAGTTTGATCACAACTTCATGGACCCAAATTATGTTACCACGTCAATTCGTAGAACCATTAGAGCATTTTATGATATTATTTGAATTATGATAGTGTAAATTCGAGATGTAAGTTTGAATTACCCATAATAAACTGCTGTCGAAATCAATTTTTCATTTGTTAAAGTTGTAGATCTTGGTAGAGAATGATTTTAGAAAATTTTAGAAAAAAAAATCATCGAATTTGGAGTTAGTATGAGACAGAAAAACTAGTTACAAGTTTTAGTCAAAGATTAAAAAGAGAAAACACACTTGTTCATCTCAGTTCATAGCAATTGCAGTTTCTGTTTTTAATCTTCGGATAAAACTTGTAAACTGTTTTTCTTCCTCATACGAACTCCAAATCGGTTGATTCTTTTTCATATTTTTTTCTAAAATCAAGATGTTTTACTCAGTACCATTTGTTTGTATCTTAATTACTATTTCTTGGTTGCTTTTCATGCAACATAACTTTTCCAACTAAAAAGAGAATATAAAAAACATGTTTTTTCATAATAATTGCTAATATAACTTAATATTCTCTAATGTTATGGTCAACATGAGATGGTGTCAAAAATTGAGGTGCATACAAGTTCAGTCACGTTAGTAGTAGTTCAAATCTTAAAGTTTATTTTCAATTGTAGGAAACTATTTGAGTCTTATGTCCTATTTGTGAACATCTATAATCTCACTTTATCAAAACCATATGAATTTTTTATAGGAGCATTATACGCTTAAAATATGGTTTCATGTCAATTTGTAGAATGTTTTGAACAAATTTAAGTATCATTATCATTATTTTACAACAAGGTGACTAGTAGAAGTTCGAGTTTTTCCTACAAGTCAATTGAAGTTTTCGTCAATCTCCTACATGTGGCCTAAAATGGACCATAAAAGTCTAATTATGATTTTTGTGGAATTTTTCCAATCCTATTGGAGGTACACATAGTTCAAATTGTAATTATTTTCTTATAAGTAAATTAGTAAATTTAAAAAAAAGAAAAGAAAGAAAATAGTGGAATGGGCCATGAAAGCCAGAAAGGACCGTTTTCTGCTAAGGCCCGACTTCTTACGGTCGTTCATCTCTGATCCAACGAATCTCTGCCGTCCATCATTATCCCAACATGTATAAAATCCGACCGGTGGAAACCCTACCCCTCAGGTCTCTCTTCCTCCCTCCTGGCCTCCCACCTTGTTCCGCCTCCTATCTCAGATCTGCGCCACCGTCCCGCCCGCCACCACCGCCGCTTCTCTCCCACGCCGTGCGCCTCATTTCCGCGCCTCCACCTAGCTCGTCTTCCCTCCACCCCGGCATCCGCTCCTCCTCTCCCTTTGTTTCTCTCGTTGCTCTCGCCTCACTCTTCCTCCTCCTCTGCTCCGCCGTCGTGCCTCTCTCCCCGCTCCCCTCTGCCTCCTCCATTCCAGCCACATCTTCGCCATTCGCTCCCCACCCCTCCTCTTCCTGGCCGCCCTCCTCGACCGTGCACCGCCGCAACATCCGCATCTAGGGTTTCGCCAAGGACCCAACCGCCACACATGGGGAGCAAGAGAGGAAGGTAGTCACCTGAGCCGCGACGCCGGTCCTACTCATCTGCGTCGCCCGCTGCTACCACAGCGTCCATATCCTCGACCGTGCTCCGCCGCAGCAACCGCATCCACCGGGGAAGGTGCCGAGGTTGCGCCTGCTGCGGATCCCATGTCTCCTCCACCGCCTGCCCACTTCGCCCTAACGCCGTTATTAGGTTATGATCCATCATCTCCCCTCCATCTTCCTTGTTTCCTCGCTCATTTGCTTGTTATATTTCTCTATCTTCTGTAGTGTAGATCCATTAGCTGTTCGATGTTGTTAGCAGATCTGACTGTGTTGGATGGAAATATCAATATGTTGATGATTTGTTGCATTGTGTTATATCTTAATCGATGCTGGGTTATATTGTTTCAACAATAATTTTGGACATGGGTCTGATTATCTAGGGTATGTTGTCTTTTTAGTTTAACTGACTGCAAGAAGGTAGCAATGCAAGAATAAGGCTTATTAACTGATGCTGGAGGTTGGTTATTATTGTAGCTGGACATTGGTTATTGATGGCTACTACTGAATGGATGATGCTCCTGCTATTTCCAATGTTTTGCTGAACTGACAGACTGAATGGATTATGTTGCTATTACCACTCTTCCTTTTACCACCATGTAGTTATTTACCATGTGTTGTTTCTGCCTATCTGGAGATGCTTTACGATTGGATTTAGATTTTTTGGCTGCATCCGAGCAGTACTAATGAGCTCTGCGCTTTGTTTCAGGAAAGTTTCCGCATTCTTCATCCATGAAGAGCTAAAGACGACGCATGTGTGTAGTCCCAGTTAGCCTGTCATCTCCCAAGTTGAACTTGAAACACGTCTGAACTCTGAATTCAGGTGACCTCGAGCTGAAATAGATGACCTGCGCTACAATCTGTATGGGCTTAGATGCCTAGACTCTGATTAGCTTTGAATTATTTGAATACTTGCTTGCTGTAAAATGCTTGAACATTAGCGAATTGATGGCTGTAAAATGCATAGGCTCAGGCACAAACTAGGCAATACCTCAAGTTGGAAACTGAAATTGTGGTATCTATAAGATAATTGAAGTGTTAGTATTGTCATGTCTTGTTTTACATTTTCAATCTATGGCCATGTTCTGATCTCGCAAGACAATTAGCAGCCATTTACAGAAGCTTGTCATGTCCTCTAGTTCATGTATGTTAATTGTTCTCGCAAGGCACAAACTAGAGTAGTTGCTGCGCAAGATTCCTTGCGCATGTATGTTAATTGTTCTGTCATCTATTCTAAATGTATTCTGATCTTTGTATACTAAAATTTAAACTGCTGCCAAGCTTTAACCTGCAGCCCACAGTTGACAGTTCTGTAGTACTTAATTATGCTACACACTTACTAATTGATGGTACATATAAACCCTGGTCTTGCAAATGTGAGCCTTGTTTTGCAAGCGCAGCCTGCTGACATAGATAGTTTTTCAGGAAGACCCATCTCTCACCCCTAACCTGATTCAAGCTAGAGAAGGGAGAAACAGTCTTGGATGGTCTCATTATCTCTGCAGAACTGACATGCAAGATTGCCAATCCATTTTCGCTTGATCATGTTATCTGTAGTCAAGACAACCCCATTTTCAACCGTCCACAAGAATATTTTGATTGGAAAAAGTCCAAATTACTCCCCTCACAAATTCCCAAACAATTTCTGCTAGGTTGTATGACTAAGACTGTTGATGTTGACGAACATAAGTGCCATTTTGTCCTGTTTTTTATTCAAAAAAATGTCTTGTTTTGTTCCTTTGTTGACGGATTTAAGAAGTATGCATGTGAAGCAATCCTAACTTGCATGGTTCCACAAGTGGTAGCATGGTTAATGCTTATGAATGCCTAGAAACTGATCTATCTTATGCTAGATTTCAATAGTTAGTTTGCATATGCATGGGATGGATTGAAATCTAGGCAGCAAAGGGCTGTAATCTTACATGCATACTTGTGTGTGGTGCTGCAGCATGTGACAGATCTATCCAGGAGTTTGGTGCTCGTTCACAACTCTAGGTGCCCTTGCCATTCTGATGCAGGATTGATGTGGCAAGAGAACTAGGTGACTCCCTTTTCCTTCCAGATTTTTAATTAGATAATTTTACTCTCAAGTTGAACTGCTTGCTTGCTGTAGCCGCAATTAAAAAATACCACTAGAAAGAGTAGGCTTGAATTATCTTTCTTGTTTAAGGTAAAGCTCCTCCATTCTGTACATATATGAATGTGTTTTGTCTACTCTATTCAAGTTATGTTGCGATTGACATTCTCATTTGCTTTGCTGTGACTGAATGCATCTCTTGTCTATACGCGGGAATGCCTGGCGCTTGATTTTATTTTTCCTGTGTGCATTCGGTTGCATGCTGGGTTGGGATTGGGCCCAGATCGTGTTCTTGTTCATTTTTCCAGATCGTGTTCTTGTTCATTTTTGGGGTGGACCCAGGAACTTAAGATGACGGGTGCCAGTTGACCGTCCTTCACATGGTTTTGTACTTAGCCATGTTGTTTGCCCAGACTGAAATAATCTTTGATTCCATCAATTGTGAAGTTTGCAGTTATTTCCTTCTCAGTGCAGATAGAGATTTGTACTTATGCTTGCTTCATCTCTTTTCAGGGGCTCACATTGATACTAACGGAGTGCTTTGCCAACTCTGAGATCGCGCCGGAAGCAGGTGCTGTTCATTCCTCCAATCCTGTGAGCTGGTTTAATTATTTATGATGCAAGCTTTTGTTTACAAACCATAGATTTTATTCCCAGTGCACTTTATCTAGTGCCCCTATAACTTGGTTGCTGATCTTAGGAGTATGTAGTACACGAGAGCTTTCATCTGAGTAACTATCTGAGTTCCAGCGGTTAACTTTTTTATGCTCATTATCCGTGGTTTTTGCAAAGTGTTGTGCCCCTGGACATATGTAAATCGGCTAGGATAGTTTGGAATAATTTCACTCTGATTTTCTACAATATGTGTTTGTGGTTGGTCAATCACCATGTTCATTACTTGTCTGTAAAATCATCGTTGTCGGTATGTAACTACTGCATATTAAGATAATTGAGTGGGTATTCTATTACATGTCCGTAAAATCATCACTGTTAGTATGTGACTACTGCACATTAAAATAATCGAGTGTTACCCATTCCCTACTTTGTGAACAAACCATTTAATTTCACCTTGCTGTTTTGTCATTAATTTCACCTGTTATGCAATATTAATTTAACCTCTTACGCAATTCAAGTAGTCCATTGGATTTACAATTCTTTTTATTGCAAATATTACCATTCCCAAAGTATTTGACATTTTGACAATGTGCTCTTTTCAGGATAAGGATCATATGGAAGGAACAAAGATGATATTTTCTCCATATTTTCTATGCTTCTAAGTTTAATATGTGATGCTAGATGTGGTGTAATTTGTTGGATTTGATTGCCTATGTGTTCTGTTTATAAGACATGAACACAATTATAATGTCATTATGGTTTACTATTGTTGTGCTGGAAATATAATCTGAAATGTGCATCATGGGCTATAATCGTAATATGAATGTGATTGTATTTGGGCTGAAATGGCTGTTGTATTTATTTTATTGATTAAAATGTGATGGGTATTTTTGGTGGGCTGAAATGGTTACGATGGGCTGAAATTTCGGGTTACAATGTGGCCCACTTCTAAAATGGGCTCATTAGCTCGGAATTTCAAAATTCCACGTCACCAAGACATGTCATTGGCCACGTCATCTCTGTCATCTAGTCAGCAGCCACGTGGCATGCCACGCTAGCACCCACGTCAGCAGCCATGTGGCACGCCACGTCAGCTTCCAGGTGGCATCCACGTCAGCAGTGAGGTGGCATGCCACGTCAGCTTCCAGGTGGCATCCACGTCAGCAGTGAGGTGGCATCCACGTCAGCATCCAAGTCAGCAGCCGTGTCACATCAGTCAACAGCAATTCGTGACGATTTTATTTTGTCACGGATAGTGAGCTATGGGTTGGGCTACATGGGCCTCGGGCTACTCCGTGACGATCTAGATACGTCACGGATTGCGACGTTTATTAAGGGAACGTCGAGAGATTTAATCAATGACGCTCATTCCACCACGAAAATGTAAATCGTCACGGATGCTGATTTGCGACGAATATTATTTAATCCGCGACAGAATGACTACGTCACAGATTAAATAGTTTCTTGTAGTGATAGGCGATTTTGAAGGTTCCTCTTGATCTAGGGATATGCTAATGTAGTGGTGGCACATGTCCCTTCATCCTCCTCTAATATATATCTCTCTCTATACACCCCGACAACACCTCTTTCTCTCATATTTTTGTCGTGCAAACTCTATCTTTCCGATTCCACAACCTTCCGAGTCCGACTCGGTATTCTCCTTGTGTAGAGTTTCGGTGCTTCACCTCCCAACATTGTTCACCTACGTGGTCGTGTAGGTCATTCACATGGCGATTAAACGCTACTCGGTAGTCAATTTTGTTGGTCGTTTAATCTGTGTAATCCGTTTTTGGCCCGTTTAATCGGTCGTATAGTCCGACTACTTGCTAAATGAAGGGTGACCAACCATGTATCGTGTAGGCTAACACTCGCTCCTAGTGTGGATTCAACTCTTCCAAGTGAGCTCGTCGTACATAGCTGCAATGACAGTTGCTGGTGTAGGCAACATTGAAAGTTCCTCTTGATCTAACTGACTCATGCAACAGTTGCACAGGTTCCTCCCCCTTCTCTCTCCACTCTGACAACACCTCTTTTTCGATTTCCCCCCTACTTTTGTCGGGTGAACTATGCCTCTCTGATTTCGCGGCTTCTGAGTCCGACTCAGGAGTTGACCTTGTGTAGAATCTCATTGCTACACCTTCCAAAATGTTGGTCTAACTCCTCTCGCGAATTCGTCGTACCAGGCTGTGGTGGCAATTGCTAGCATAGGCGGTCTTGAAGGTTCCTATCGATATAGGGACAAACTCGTGTGGCGGTGGCCGGTGGCACAAGTCCTTTCATCTCTCTCTCTCTCTCTGTTTATCTCCTACTTTTGTCGGGTGAACTCTGTCACCCTTATTCTGCGACTTCTGAGTCTCAGTTGTTGACATTGTGTAGAGTCTCACTGCTCCACCTCCCAGCACGAGGATTCCACACTGCCTCTCGGAGAGCTCATCGTACCTTTTGGTGATACATGTTGCTAGCTCTGATC
Organism: Cenchrus americanus; assembly: GCA_947561735.1. Classification (NCBI taxonomy): domain Eukaryota; kingdom Viridiplantae; phylum Streptophyta; class Magnoliopsida; order Poales; family Poaceae; genus Cenchrus; species Cenchrus americanus. Next base: position 52,338,412 of record OX387242.1, read on the forward strand.
CTCTCATGTGTTGGGCGCTGTTGCGGCCTGATAACAACTCCTAATTGTATTTGACTATTTATCCTTTTCTATCAAAATATGTTATGTTATATTATTTTATTCAAATTTAGATATTAATTAATCATATTGTAAATGATATGTTTATTAAAGGAACGTTCTAATATAGACTCGTAAAATCACAACATACTACCACATGCATGACACATGCACACACTCATTGACATGTCCTGTACTTATAATTACGTCAACTCAACCGATTTTCACCATTAGCCAAAGACAATTAGCAATTGGCTATAGGATCAATATGTGTGCCTATTTAGATATGGGGTTTATATTTTTTTTGTCACGCCAAGTGCACTTATGGACAAATGACCTTGACGACGTTATTTTCACATTAAATAGTATGGTTCCAAAGATAGAGAAGGAATTAGGGACATACGGAGTATATCAATAACAGTTGATTTGTGGTGGTCAAGCATATTATTCGTAAGGACAATATTAACTTTCCTTATTTTGTATAACAAATTTAGTTATTTTTAATTGTATTTGCTATGGACTCATTTATTTAGCTATTTCCCTTCGGAAATCTGTTTCTATTTTTCTTGTTTTTTAGAATTTGAATATACATATATTTATTCATTTTATTAGTTATATTAGTTATGGATTCTTTAAATTGATCGAGACCGTTAGATCGTGGAGCTTTGATTTCTATTACTGGCTTCTCCTTGATGTTGTCGGTGATTAGTTGCGAAGTCGTCAATCTATAGGTAGTGGGAGAATTTGGTCCTTCGGCAAGAACAACTACAGAAAATATACACAATTTTTATCTTTTTGCATCGGTCATATTGAGATTTTCTAATAAAGGTCCGGTATATTGAGATTGATTAAAGCAAAATATAAGTTTTACACCATCACTCATGTGTCTAAGGTGAGCAAACTGTTTCTTTAGTTTTTTGTTGTATCTTGTAGAAATATATTTCTTTATTTTTCATTTATTTAATCCAATGAAAAGTACGCTGTTCATCCATATGGTTAAAAAATGCTATTATATATGGATGGAAGGCCATGTATTTTCGGGTTAGAGAACATGGAAATCTGTGTCAAGATTAAGAAGGACACGTATTGAGTTAGGAAAGGAATTATTATATCAAAATTATATGTTTATATATATTTGTTACTCTTATTTGATGTGGATTTTTTATTTGTTTAGATCTTTATAAAATCCAACGGTCCATATTCTTCTCTTTTTTGATTAACGGGAGAATTTCTAAACCCTCTCGGCGAACGTGGTGGCTTCTTTTAACACTCAAGTATAAAGATAATATATAGATTCCTTAGTGTCCACATGTCAACATTCCCTACAACTTAAGTCAGTCTCATGGCATAGTTATCTATACCGAAAACGATCTGATTCTCTCTCATCGCCACGTCAGAAAAATTAATGATATGACATAAAATTAAATATCATTGAACTCTACATGAAATCTCCATTGCAAGCGGCCTTAGCGTTCTTGACTTATGCAATGTGTGTCAACATTCTCATTTAATCTTTTCGTTAGAACCTGGAATTGACTTCAGTTCTGCACATGTGAAACAGGATGTACATGAATTTTGTTACTCTTGAAAATTGAAGGGTTTTGCATTGAAAAGAAAATTGAACAATAACGAAGTATGAGTTCTCCTTTGGTGAGTTTCCAAGTCCGTTTGTAGTCTGAGTTTGATCTTGTGATAGAGTGCTGAAGCCGATTTGGAGTTGACACCTAACGAAACCCAAAATAAAAGGTGAAGTGCGGTATGCCCTGTGCGTCAAGCCGCCAATGACAGCAACAACAAGCCAGAACCACTGTGCACACATCGTAGTCTCTCGTACTTGGCGCAATAGCAACCATTGTGAGCTCGTTACAATCTTGCTCATCATCCTACTGCCCCTGCCCTTGGCCGTCGTTGCCAAATCCATCGACGCCACCAACACCCAGCACCTGGACCTGCCCGATGACCCAACCCTGAGAGCGCCGCGTTCGACCGCCACGGCACTAGGCCATACTCAGCATCTCTGATGGTCGCATCCTCAAGTACACTGACATAGATGTCGGGTTTACCATTTTCTTTATTGGAAAATTAACTAACTGATTAATGTTGCGATTAATTGTAGATCTCACCGTTGGATCGTTTAAAATACGACATGTTTGACAGGGGTTGTCGTTGATGATCTGGTTAATTGCTTAGTAACGCGATCCGCGTCACAGGGCCCCAGCCAATAAAAATCCTTCATTTGCCTACAACGATCCGCAGCAAAATCCAATCAGAGCCGTCGGATCATGCAGGAACCGACCTTAAATGCGTGGTGCCTCTCGCGTACGTGCCTATAAATAGCGGCCCTCATCCCCCTAAGGAAAATTGCACCACGGCAGAGCAAGAAGGCATCAAGTAAAGGTACACCGGCTAGCGTGAAGTTTAGCAGTTGCTAGCACACGATCTTCCGTGAGAAGCGAGGAGAGGTAATAAACTGACCCTTCTCCTTCAGGTGATCTATATCTGTGTACATGCTGGCCATTGGCAGGTTTTTTATTCTTATTTGCATAGTTCAGCTGGTGTTACCTTGCTTCTTGTCCTTGAAGTGTACATGATTTTAGGGTTTTGATGTGGTAAAATTATACATGGGCGAGGTTGCAAATCATTAATGATTAAGCTAGACAGTAATCCCCATTGTGATTATTGCAAATCATTAATGGTTAAGCTAGAGAGTCTCACATGACTTGTGATTATTTGCATTGGGTTTATAATTTTTTAGTTGTATGGGGTTCTGTTGTCTAGTAGTGTAAGGCTAGCTAGGGCACCATTATGCACTGTATTCACTGTATTTCTGTTCATAGGTATATTATCTCTATCCTTCTCCTTGGTAATGGCAACGCAAGCCCCCTTTTAATTTCTTTGTATTTGTATCCATGTGATGAATTGTAGCTTATTCTCTCCCTAGCTCTGTGAGAAATCCTTTTACCCGTCCGATGGCACAATACCCTGGTCCTCATTAAGCACTGCTGATTGTTCTTTTATGTGCGCTGTCATCTCAATTCATATTTCTTACGGTTCCATGAATTTCCGAATTACGTGATTTCTTAGTTAAGCATGTGCACATTTCAGTTAGATTCAGATTACTGTTGTGCAAAGATATTTATTTTCTATTTCTTAGAAGAACTTCATTTTAAAAATAAATCCATACCCGTGACCTACAAACATGATTTGTCATATCATTTGTAAGATGGCTCGCACCAAGAATTATGCTCGGAGGTCAACTGGAGGAAAGACCCCTAGGAAGCAACTCGTTGCAAGGATGTTTGTACGTGCATCTAAATTAATTTGAATGTTAGCTATCCTTAATATATAAGGTATTTGCATACTAATAACAATTTTTAAATTTTATGGTTCTGTAACCATAGGCTGCTGCCCGTAAGACAGCTCCAGTTACCGGAGGAGTCAAGAAGCCTCGCCGTTACCGTCTTGGTACGGTAGCTCTTCGGTATGTATATGAACCTGTCTACAATTGCATTTCATTCAAATTATTGTGTACGCATTTCATCTCAACTTATATTTAGTTTCCTGTGTTTTTCAAATGAACCACTACAAACCTCTCTATTCCTCGCAGTGAAATTCGCAAGTACCAAAAGGGCGCTGAGCTGCTCATTAGGAAGATGCCCTTCCAGAGGCTGGTCAGGGAGATTGCCCAGCTTCACAAGGTATAAACTACGGTTGCTTTAATCACTCACTGGATGTTTTTATTGTTGTTTGAAAGAAATTATAGTTCAACTAATGAAAAACAACTTTCTGCTTGGACTGCGCGTGCAGAGTGATTTACGTTTCCAGAGCCATGCAGTGCTTGCTTTGCAAGAGGCGGCAGAATCATATCTTGTGGGTCTCTTCGAGGACACCAACCTATGTGCCATCCATGCCAAGCGTGTGACGATCATGCCCAAAGATGTTCAGCTGGCTACAAGGATCCGTGGTGAAAGACCATGACTGGATATATTGAGAAATGGAGCTACCGGCCACAACCCCTGCTGGATAATTTCCTAATTTCTGCATTTATGTCAAGAACTGTTACCTTATTTAGTTTGTGACAAATAATTAGTTAATATTGGTGGAAGAGGACCTTCCTTTGTTTTATTTTGCTGAATCTCGAGATTATATTTTACATGAATGCAGTGATATCAGTTACGAAATATTAATTAGTGATCAATTAGCATAACTATGTAATTAGGGGAATCATTAGAGATGTAATTAGGAAGTTACAACTGCCTTGTCGAAGGGTCATCTCGAAGGGGTGCGGCACTCCCCAAAGGGTGCCTACACACCCTTTCCCTGTGTATATATTCAGGGGTCCACCCCCTCATCAATTGATCAATCAATTCATTTGCTTCCATTACATTCCATTCCTTTTTTACTCTTAACACGTTATCACGCACTGCTCTCCACTGAGCGCATAAACAAAGGTCCGAAGGCTTTGCAGCCACGTTGTTCTTCATGAGCGCTTGAACTGAAGGATAATTGAAGGCCTCGTCATCATTAAAGTAAGAAAGGACTCTGCATCCTTCTGTTTCCTTGCCACAGGAGTTTTTCTGGTTCTTTGTCTTCCCCGGCGGCCGGCAAAGGATCACCAGACGATGCTCCAACCTGCACTTAAGCAACAGAAGCAGTCATTTTCTTTGCACTGGGAAATGTATTTCTCGTATTTCTCGTTCTCCCTCTCTGGTCACCGCCTCATCGGCAATGGCTCTGGACGCCATGGCCACCATAGTCACTGCTTCCGTGGTGACCGGGATGTTGATTCTTCCCGGGCCGGAGTAGCCAAAGACCTTGATGTTGCATCAACAGAGGCACTATCATGCCTCCCAATCAAAACTCCATTGAAGAGTTTGCAAAATCACTATGTCTGCATCAAAGAATTCTTCTTTAATTAAGAAGTATTACCTTCACGGCACCATGTCTTGGCGCTAGCAGCGACGACACTGGCAGCGGGCGGCATCGTCGCCGGCTTCGATCCTCAGGCCGCACCTCCCGCCATCAACTCATTCACCGCCTACTAGCATCAGTTTCGGCCTTGACGACGAACCCGAGCTTCAATCTCGGGACCATTACACTTCGCCGTGAACCACAACCGTTCTTTAACCGCCGGCGGACATCCGCCCGCATCTTTCTCGACGAACTCGACGGCTCCCGTCGGACCAAGTCCCCCTCAGCCATGTCGCGGCCGTGGACCACCACCCACGAGGAGACCCCCCGCCACGCTGCCATGGCCGACGGCCGAAGCAAGCCGTAGCACCAAGGGGGCAGTAGACGAAGCAAAGGAGGAGGAGGAGAGGGGGAGGACGTCGGGCTGGTAGAGGTGCTGAAGGACGCCGGTCCTCCGCCGAACACCCCACCGGCGGCGGCGCGCCCAACAAGCGGCAACGACGCCGGCCTCCAAGCGGCAGCGGCGGAGGGTCGAGGTCGCGGTTGGGGGCTGCAACCCTAACCGCCCACCCCCTCACCCTTTATACGGGCCTCGCTCGATGGGCCGTTTGGGCCGCAGCAGGCCGGCACTAGGCCCACAGGCCAACATGGGCTGCCAACAGACCGACCCATTAAGTCGGATTACTCCTCCAGGATCAAAAAGTCTATTAGACCCCCTCCAACTTTTGCAAAGTTCAATTTACCTCCCTGAATTTACGAAAAGTCCAGAAAAAACCCTGAACTTTAATTTAGCCCTCAGGCTTTTATCTTTTATATATTCGGACTTATTAGTGCCTGTATATTTATGATTTAGACCTCGAATTGTTCCGTAATTTTATGTTGTGATGAACAATATTATTTTGTACCATCCGGTATATGCACCTATATAATTTAAATATTATAATTACTGCAAAGAATTATTCATGTTTATGATCCGCAGATCATTTCTAGGTGTTAGAACAATTCTTATGCAATTTATTATATTTGCATGGTTTAAAAATCAATTCCCTACATCAAGTAGAATATCAAGCAAAATTAAAATTAAGGCATGTACAGATGATTGGAAATAACACAAGGTGATGTGACCTAGGCGCTGGTTGTGATAAGTTCTTTATAAGAACTTATTTGCCCTGAGATCCACGTTTTTAGACATCTTTTGCTCATCATTGAGAGGTCTACATTTTTATGATGATTACCTTCAAAGTGTATATCCACATTTCATATAAAAGGACAAAAAAAATATCTGAATGACTATCAAGTCAAATTATTCCTACAGAAATTAATATGTCCTATACCTTAATTTTGTAAGAACCATCTTACATTCATTATTTTGCTTATTTTACAACAGAATTTTACATCAGTAAAGTAAATTTTGTTGCAAGAATCATCTTGCCTTCACTAATCGTTGCATAATTATATCACCAATATGGTGATTATTTCCTAAAAATGACCTAATATTACTAGTGTAACACATATTAGTGGACCTAAGGTATGGCACTCATGCAAATTATACCTATAGCAACGAATCTCGTCCACCATTTCAAGTTTACACCATTCTGGTCATTACCATTTGATGTGTTAATTCATCACTAGTACGTGATGATCCAAATACACTCGATAAGAAAAGCGAAATCATCACCTATTAAATATACGGCTCATACTACTTGTAATTCAAATCGCATTTTGAAAATACAAGATTATACATAAAATAATTCAAGATCCATCTTGAATGCATAATTTTAAGCATCAATTTTGGCTTAAATAATAGTAGAAAATGTGCAACATATTAGAAAGTATGTTTTGGCAATGATCATCAGATCATTTATTCTCACAAGAATAGAATCCAAAAGCATATGCAACGACTTCTGTCGCTTGTCAATTATAAGAATAGTCCACTTATAATCAAGTATCAACTTGATTTAAATAATTTTTGCACTACAATATATTTCATGCTATATAATTTACTCATCGAGTAAATTCATTCAAATACATGATTAACTCATGTAGGACATGACTAATGTTTCTAAAATGGAAATATTGAATTTGCATTGGATTGAGTTTACTATCCAATATGGGTACATGATAACAATGATATCATTGCAAGATTCATGGCATCCAAGCCACCATAGTTCTACTTTGAAGAAGTACCCAATACCATTCATAATTGAATTACCACACATACACCTTTGGTGTTACTAAATTTCCTCTTCAGATTTTACAAATCTGAGTAACCATAGGAACAAGATCCATTTATTTCTTTGAACTATTAAGAAGAGTTACCAACAAAGAATATAACTTTTCGTTCACGGTATTTACAATACAATGGATCTCATCTATAAAATGTCACTTTTGTTTAAATCAAGTGACCATAATGACTAACTTCAAGTTTGTCTAAAGTGTGGTTGTACATTCATGTACACATGATTTCCAAATCAAATATTTGGTTCAAGCAAATACTTCCACATCATTGGAGAAAAGTGAATTCAAGGAGATCAATTTGAAGCGCACTTCAATAAATTAATAAATTAGATCTCTATATGTTTCCATATAAATTCATAAAATTATCATTAGTTCAATATTATACTATAAGTGTAGTATATTGTCCATCATCAATATCATGTACTTCATACATGATATTTACTCGGATACACCCAGAAAGAAAAGGAATTCCATTTAGTGGATCACCACTATCACAATTATGAGAAATTTACTCTCCTCACAGGTATTCAATTATTTATTATAGATGCACTCATGTACTCTGGAAATACCCTCATTTTTTTGACATCTATTTCTATATGGTTTCATACTGAAAACCATTACCAAGGATAATGATGAAATATCAGCACTCGACTTTGTAAATAGACAAAAAAAATTCAATATTCATACAATTCCTTTCATATTATCTGGGGTATGTTATATGTGCATACATAAATCCCGTATGAAATGTTGCATATCAAATAATTTTCAATCTTGATTATATCAAGAATTGACATGATAGCCTTGGTCATTCTAACTCATGAATAATAAGAAAAATTATTATCAATTCTATTGGTCATAGCATGCATTCTCAAAAACCTCGGATTTTGTGCACTTTGCATGTGTCACTTGAGAATTAATTTTAAGGCCCTCTTACCTTAAAATTCTAAACAATAAGCCACACAAATCCTTGAATGCATTCAAGATAAGTTGGCATATTCAACCATTTATGGATTATTTAAACACTATCAAGTGCTCATAGAGTCAATTATGAATAGTTCCATTTGTGTCCCTTACTGATCATAAGGCATAGCAAATTACCAAATTCATTGCTCTAGTTTTCAACTTTGAGCAAAACTTTCCTGGACGCAGGATTACATCTATTCTCATGGAATTATTTGGTTTTTGGAACTATATCACTAAGTACCATATGTCCATACCAATTATGGCTTAACTAAATCTCTTATCAAGATAACTCATTTGCATGACCATCACAATAGAATTCAACCTATCAACATCAAGTTGGTAATATGTGGATTTACACACCACGTATTTAACATTCATCAAGCTGCAATCATATGGCTCCCTCTCATGTGCGCTTAATACGTGAAAGCTTGGCTACAGCCAAATATTTCCCATCTGCGTGTCGGTTATGTTTTGCACATACCGATATCACCACCTCACAACATACATCATGGGCATTAGGGACCAACATAAAAGGTATTATCCATCATTCATATGATACCATAGGTCTCTATGGGGATTTACACAAAAAGCCCGTATGTTGATCACACCTTGAGGATAATTCCAGGCATTAGGGGGAGATTAATACCACATATAGAATGCCAGGAATACAAAATGAATGTTACCAATCACATTCAATCCTCACATTCACGTACATACAAAAGAATATTTGAACTATCAGTTCAAAACATCTTATATATTTGTAGCATATTACAAATATTCCGCCAAATGCATTTACTTATCAAAAGTGTCATCTTATTCAATCCCTACAAATCAATGTGCCGAAAAGAGTGGAAATCTAACAAGATCACTCAACTCCCAAACTAAAATAAGAGGGGGAGAAGTATGGTCACTAGGGACATAACTTGTTAATAAGCATCCGCGGAAACAGGGGGAGACATCCTCCAAGATAGTAAATGCAAATCAACATCATACATGTTGTTAGACACTTTATGGATTATTGAAAATTCAAAGCCTATGAATGTTTAACATTCTAAAGCCCAAGACATGTGCACATAAATTTAGGCACCGAGGCATCATTGGAACATCCTAACTCTATCATCTTGGGAAATGAGATAAGAGTTCTAAAGTATTAATATTTCACATGCTATATTGGTTCTATCGAATCAATAATACAAAGACTACATAAATGTCGACATATACTCTTGAAAATTGCTATACACCTTAAACTGGATCCGGACCAAAAGTCCTAGGCGAGTGTATCAACACTCAAATTGGGTCAAATAAAAAGGTGGCAATTATGGAGAATTTATCTCATTCACTAGTAAGAGGTATTTACCACAGTAATGCCATCTTCTCACAAATGCATTTTTTATGAAAGCAAGGTGGTGATATAATGAGATATTGTAGCAATGGTTTCACGCAGAGACCGAGCAATATACCCTTGTGGTATATGTGAAAATTATGTTCCTATACTTTATTGGCGATCAAATGACTTTCATAGATTTGGATATACAAGTCTTCGACTTATTCCATATTCTACATCTAAATATAAATCACAACATATATTGTGTATCACTCAAGTCACTCCATGACTTGAAATAGTCAAGTTGATTGTGGTACAACCGACTAAGCAAGTATCTTCCACGAAGGATTACTTCAATCACTATGGTTGCATGTGTGTTAATAAACAAATCCAACTTGGATTTTCCATCATCATCTTTAAACACACATTATCAAACAAGCAACAGTTTAATGACGGAATTTAAGATGGAAATTTTGGTAAAACCAAACTATGCTCAAGTTTACAACTTGTGCAAATATATATCAGTTTATCAATATTTAATTTATAGCATGTACCAATATTCAAAAAAATATTGGACAAACATATCCATCAACACTTATGGTCATTCTATCCCTAAAAATGATCAATATCCATTTAGACCCTGGGATGATAAATTTTAGTACCAAGAAAGGTCTTGTGTATCATACAAATTACAACATGCTTAATATTGCAGTTGTAGATACCTTGCTATAGTTCAACACCAACAACACCATGCTTGGTGGGAGTGAAAATGATATCCATAGATATCAAATGGTACTAAAAGCCTTGATTAATATTTCGAGACTTGACCAAATAGGATATCAAGATGCGAAGCTAACGATCCCCCCGCATATTGCCGGATCATAGATCGATACAAATAATAAAGTTTTCATGGTAGTCATCATAATGGACTCCACAACATAAACTTTTATATATCATTCGAAGCATCATATTCATATGCTTGACTTTAATAGATGATAAAATGTGATTCCATATAATCACTAGCATTATCCATAAATGATAATGCATCTTGTATTGATCAAAATATTTATCCTCATTTTTACAAAATGAGAGAATAAATATCTTGCAAAAGGCACTCACTAATTTGCTCATCCACCACTATATAGTAGAATGGTATCCGTGGTAAGTGGTGAGGGACAACTTAAAATTTTGCAAGGTGAGATAGAAATCTTGCAAACCAAATCATGTGATAATCTTACGGATTTATTTACAAAGTCCTTACCAATAATATTATTCCAGAAATATGTTTTTGGAATAGGTATGAGACAACTCAAAGACTTGCAAGAATCAGGGGGAGACATTCCTTTGATATAAACATATACATAATCATCTGATTATGAATATTGTACTCTTTTTCCTATATCAGTTTTCCTTACAAGGTTTCTCATAAAAGGTTTTAATGAGGCAATATCAATACGAGAACATATCGCATGTCACCTAATTTTTCCACTACGGTTTTAAGGGTGGTATTCAAGACATATTCTATGTCATATCTTCTCGTTTTCTCTACAAGAGTTTTTAAGAAGATATAAAAATCCATTCTCATATTTTCCCATTGGGTTTTGGAGAAGGTTATTCAAACATGATCCTCGGATCATAACATTACCGATTTCTAAACTTATTTATGAGTTTTTCCTTTTCAAGGTTTTCTCATATAAGTCATCGGTGAGGCAAGAATCTAAAATGCCATATCATTTTCTCCTTATATTTTACCATTGGGTTTAAAGGAGTTTTAATGGCATATACACACGATTGATTTCTCCTCAAGATTTTTCCCATAGGGTTTTTGTAGGAGTTTTACAAGACAATATCCAAAGATGATTGAAGAAGAATTACATCAAGATCCCAAGAAGCAATTGATCAAGGCGGAGTGTTATGAAATATTAATTAGTGATCAATTAGCATAACTATGTAATTAGGAGAATCATTAGAGATGTTATTAGGAAGTTACAACCGCCTTGTCGAAGGGTCATCTCGAAGGGGTGCGACACTCCCCAAAGGGTGCCTACACACCCTTTCCTTGTGTATATATTCGGGGTCCACCCCCTCATCAATCAATCAATCAATTCATTTGCTTCCATTACATTCCATTCCTTTTTTACTCTTAACAATATCAGTTACAGTTTTTGCTTGTTTTCGCGTCCATTTTAATTTCCTATGCGAAATCTGTGCCATTCATGCCAAACGTGTGACGATCTTGCCGAAAGATGTTATGGCTACAAGGATCCGTGGCGAAAGATCATAATTGTGGTATTGAGAGAAGGGTTCTATACCGGCCACATGCCCAACCTAGCTACTGCACTAATTTCCAAGTTCCCGCGATTTCAAGAACTGATACCTTAGTGTAATCTGTCAAATAATTAGTTAAAATTGGTGGAAAGCACCTTCCTATGTTCTTTAATTTTGCTGAATCTGGTCATGTAAGATCGAGGTTCTACATGACTGCATGCAGTGGTATCAGTTATGATTTTCTGATTGATTGCCTGGCTGTTGGTCCAAAACAACATATAAACAAAAACAGAGTATTAGTTTTTTTAGGGAAAAATGAAATAGAAATAGATGACCGGACTTCAGGTCTAGTCGTCTAGAGACAGTTAATTTCAGTTTGTTGTGTGCAGGTATCAGCAGCTATACCGATTGGCATACCCACACGGCCACACCTATAATGCCTGAAGGTTTGCTTGAGAATTTATTTGGTCAATGAGTACAAACCAAAAGGACGCATATATAGGCAAATTCTAAAGCAATAAAATAACAAAGATAATAAGTGATCAGAATGCATGCCAACGACTCACTGGTCAACACGTTCTAGTGCTTCAAATGAGCTTCAAACTGTACCAAAGATGCTGACCTATGTATCAATTCGGTAGCGGTTTACTATGGAGTTGGTCGTGATATTTCTGAATTTTGGTCACATCGTCATAATAATTAACTCCAAAAAAAATAATGAACTGATATGAAATACAAATTCGGTATAAATTATCATATTTAAATCCAATAATAATGATGATGGTCTCAATTACATGCATGCCATAGGATGAATTTGTAACACCGTTGCCTCTAAAAGAACGCCATGAGACAAGCCCAGGACAGCAGCTACAGTATTGAGCCGCCCAACCACAGACTGAACAGCAGCCGGCGCCGCTGAGCTCGACGGAGGCGCTGCTGCTGCCGGGCCGCCAGCAGCCGGGGCCCTAGCGCCCGGTGTCGCTGGAGACGGAGCTGCAGCAGCAGCTTTGGGGGCGTCAGCAGTGGCACCAGCTTCTTCGACCCTGACGGCGAGTCCTGAAGCTGTTGCAGGGTCTAGAGTTGGAGCAGGAGTGGTAGTCCGCCTCCCGCCTTGCTCACCTCCAGCACGTTGTGCGCCGTGCGGGAGTACTTGAACACCAGCTGGTCCCAGGCAACCGTGCTTGCCACGGAGGCCGGCGGCGCACCGTTGCGCTTCACGAATGGTGTGTGTGTGGACGTCGACCAGGTTACCGGCGACTTCTACTTCACTGATAGTCGTGCGACATACACGCGAGCACAACATCAAATGGTGACACAATCAGGAGACTCCACATGACGCATTCTGAAGTACAACCGACACATTAATAAGGTCACAGTGCTTCTATCCAACGTGGCATACCCCAACGGCATCGCCATCAGCGCAGACAGGAACCATCTCATTGTCGCCCTCACTGGACCATGCAAGTTGATGAGGTATTGGATTTGAGGGCCTAAGGCAGGGACATCCGAGTTGTTCGCTGACCTACCGGGATACCCGGATAATGTGAGTGTTAGAGTTTGTTAACATCTGTAACAAACCTAGAGAGGCTTAGCTCGGCCATGACGTGTAGATAGATTTGTTTGTTGCTTTGTAATCAAGTTTGTAACAAGAATATCTTGTATATAGAGCTTGGCCGAGCTATCCCTCTCAGGTTATATGTTGTAAACCCCTCATTGTATGTCTTGCATCAATCAACACGCAACCACCGTGACCTGTGAGTTTAGAGGCTGGTGTTCCATCCAAGGCTTCAAGTGCACCTCTGATCTTTTCATGGCAATCAAAGCCACCGCTGCATAGATTAGATCCCAACTATGTCTTCAAGCTCCAGCGCCCCGCATCCAATCTCTTCTTCGGCATCCAAATCTCGAAGCAGCTGAACAAGAGCAATCATGCGCTATGGAAGGCGCAGGTCCTCACCGCAATTCGTGGTGCCCGCGTGGAAGGCCATATCAATGGCAAGACTCCCGCGCCTGATGTTGAGATCGACGCCAAGCAGGGGGACACCACCGTCAAGGTGCCGAATGCAGCATACGACGAGTGGTTCGCCATCGACCAGCAAGTCCTCGGGTTCATCTACACCATTGTGAGAAAGGAGGTCCTAGGGCAGATTGCTGCTTCGGCAACGGCTCAGGAGGCGTGGGATGGAGTGGCAAACATCTTTGCTGCCCATACTCGCGCACGCTCGGTGAACGTTTGTCTCGCCCTCGCCACAACGAAGAAGGGCAGCAGCACCATCACCGAGTTCGTCACCAAGATGCGTTCCCTCGGGGACGACATGAAGGCCACTGGAAAAACCCTCGACAATGACAAGATGGTCGCCTACATCCTCAACGGTCTCGACCACGACTTCAACCCCATCGTCTCCGCGGTGATGGCATGAGTGGAACCGATCACAGTGGCTAAGTTGTATTCTCAACTCCTCAGCTTTGAGAACCGGATCGACCTGAAGAACGGTGGCGACTCCAGTGGCTCCAACAGCTCCAACTCGTCCTCCTACGTCACCAACAGGGGCGTGGTGGCCGTGGTAGACGAGAAGGAGGTCGCAACAACAATTTCCGTGGCCGTGGTGCTCCTAGCCGTGGCCAAGAAACTTCCCGCCCACGGCAGCCGCGCAACTCCAAGGAGCAATGCTGCCAGGTATGCTTTAAAAAGGGTCATGTTGCTAATGAATGTTGGCATCGCTTCGATGAGAATTTTGTACCAGATGATAAGCTCGTTTGTGCTGCCTACAACTCCTACGATGTTGACACAAATTGGTACACTGATACCGGTACATCTGACCATATCACAATCAACCTAGAGAAGCTCTCCGTCCGAGAAAGTACAAGGGCAACGGTCAGATTCACACCGCTAGCGGTGCAGGTATGAAAATTAGCCATATTGGTCATACTATTGTTCCGACTAGCTCTAGAAATCTACATCTAAATAACATTCTTCATGTTCCTGATGCCGTAAAGAATCTTATTTCTGTCCATCGCCTTGTTAAAGATAAAGTGTTTCTTGAATTTCACCCCGATTATTTCTTGGTCAAGGATCGGGAAACGAAGAACACGATTCTTAGAGGGGAATGCCACAAGGGACTCTATCCTCTTCCTCCAACCCATCCAATAAAGCAAGTCTTCGGCGTGGTGAAGCCCACCTTTGAAAGGTGGCATAGTCGTCTTGGTCATCCAGCCTCTCCCATTGTGTCGAGAGTAGTTTCTAGAAATAAGTTGCCATGTTCTTTTGAGTCCAATAAAGAGTCTGTTTGTGATGCTTGTCAGAGGGCAAAAAGTCATCAATTGCCCTATGCCAAGTCATCTAGTACTTCTAGTCATCCTTTGGAGTTAATTTATTCTGATGTTTGGGGTCATGCACCTAATTCGGCTGGAGGAAAGAAATATTACGTTAGCTTCATTGATGATTATAGCAAGTTTACCAAGATTTATTTCTCAAATTCAAATCTGAGGTGTTTGAAAAATTTCACGAGTTTCAAAAACTTGTGGAAAGACTCTTTGATCGGAAAATTCTTACCATGCAGAACGACTGGGGTGGTGAATATCAAAAACTTCATTCGTTCTTTGAGAAAGTCGGCATCACTCACCATGTCTCGTGTCCTCATGGTCACCAACAAAATGGGGCTGCGGAACACAAGCACCATCACATAGTTGAAGTAGGGCTATCGCTCTTAGCTCATGCCTCAATGCCTTTAAAGTTTTGGGATGAAGCTTTCTTAGCCGCCACATACCTCATTAATCGAACTCCTAGCAAAGTTCTTGGATATGATACACCCCTAGAACGGCTCTTCAAACAAACACCGGATTATTCTTCCTTAAAAGTGTTTGGGTGCGCCTGTTATCCAAACCTCTGGCCACATAATCATCACAAGTTGGAGTTTAGATCAAAACAATGCGTTTTTCTTGGATATAGTAACATGCACAAGGGTTTTAAGTGCCTAGAGATATCTTCTGGTCGTGTCTACATCTATAGAGATGTGGTGTTTGACGAGACCGAGTTTTCTTTCTCTAAACTCCATTCTAAAGCCGGAGCTCGACTTAGAGTGGAAATTTCTCTTCTTCCTCTAAATCTTTTAAATCCTGGTGAGTCGGAACAATTGGGTGATCATATATGTCTAATTTACCTGATGAATCTAATGGCCCTGGTGAAAATTTTGGTGAAAACAGGGCTACTAATGCTTCTAATTTGAGTGCTGAAGGAACAGGACAAGGAATCACATGAATCAGAGCTGATTCGGCTGTACTTTCGGCGGCGGTACAGACGTCAGCCTCAAGATCAGAGGCGAATCAGCCTCTGGCGCCTGCGCCGGCGAATCAACCTCGGTCGCCGTCTGGTCCACGAACCGGCTAACATGAGGCGGCCACGTCGCCCAGCACGTCCCACCTGCGCGCCAGGGGAGACAATGCGGGAAGCCGGCGGCGTATCAGGCGCGGACGCGTCGTCTGGCACACATGATGAGCATGTCCCCGCGGGACCTTCAGTGGATGCTGGCATTCCGGATCAAGCTGCTGAATCCCCTGATCAAGTTACTAATCAAAGTGCTACACCAATTCAATCAAGGCCTCGCACACGTCTGCAGAGTGGGATTCGAAAGGAGAAGGTATATACTGATGGCACTGTTAAATATAGCTTCTTTACTTCTTCTGATGAACCACGTAATTTAGAAGAGGCACTGTATGATAAAATTTGGAAAAAGGCAATGGATTCAGAGTATATGGCTCTCACGAAAAATAAGACTTGGTACCTTGTTCCACCACGTAAAGGCATAAATGCGGTAGACTACAAATGGGTATGGAAGAAAAAGTTTAAGCCAGATGGGAGTCTAGATAATTATAAAGGTCGTTTAGTAGCAAAAGGGTTTAAACAACGATATGGGATAGACTATGGGGATACTTTCAGTCCAGTTGCCAAACCTACTACTATCAGAGTTGTTTTGTCCTTGGCTGTTTCTGGAGGTCGGAGTTTGCGACAACTTGATGTGAGTAATGCTTTCTTACATGGCCATCTTGAGGAAGATGTTTATATGAAACAACCCCCAGGTTATGAAGACAAAAATTTCCCTGGATATGTTTGTAAATTGGATAAAGCTTTGTATGGTCTTAAGCAAGCACCTAGGGCCTGGTACTCAAGACTCAGCACTAAATTGCAGATGCTTGGTTTCAAGGCATCAAAGGCAGATACATCTTTATTTTTCATGAAAAAGGGGTCACTCACCATGTTTGTTCTTGTCTATGTTGATGACATTATAGTTGTCAGCTCAGTCCCTGGTGCAACCGCAGCATTATTGAAGAAGCTAAATGAGGACTTCGCATTGAAAGATCTGGGGGAATTGCAATACTTTCTTGGGATAGAAGTATCCAAGGCACGTAATGGAATATTGCTCACACAAGAAACATATGCTGATGATGTTTTGGAACAAGTCAGTATGTCACAGTGCAAGCCGGTCAACTCGCCCCTATCCACCTCCACTACTAGAAAAAACCCCCTCTAGACACGCCAGATTTAGAGTTAGACATGCTTTATTTCGTCTCTATGTCAATGTAGACATGCTTTCATGAAGCATGTTAGAAGCGTCTTCGTACGTACCACGTCAAACCTTGTAGAAACGAAATATTTAAACATTGCTATGAAAAAAAAAGACATTTTATAGATATGTTAAATGCATATCTACAGATGTTGATACAATTTTATAGACACGTGTATAAAACATCTTTGGTGGTGTAGTTACATAGTATAGTAACACTTCATTACGTGTTAAGAAACATAGATACAATTTATGGGTACATATACAAAAGATGGCTAGTAATATAGTCACGTTTTATAATTATTTTTTATTGCGTAGCAAGATTTTAGACACATTTTAATCGATGGTGATAGGTGATGTGGCACGTGATGTGGCGGGTGATGTGGCAGCTGATGTGGCATGTGACGTGTCGATTGATGTGACCGATGACATGGCATGTGACGTGGCCGATGACACATTTTCATAGTAACACCAAATTGTGTGTTAACAAATGTAGAAATAAATTGTAAATACATGGTAATTACATGTCTAGGATATTTTGTATTAAGAAACATAAAGACGTTTTATAAATACATCTATATTTCATTTGTACTATTACTATTATTTATTTTATTTGCATTTATAAATTCAATATATCATTTTATTTTCTAATAGGTTAATATTTCATAAATAGATTATCCATCAATTCTTTGCTTTACAAAAAGAAACAATGAGTACTTTATTCAAGAACCAACATGTTCATTAAAGTATTGTCATCAAGACAATTGTGTTGATAAAGAAACATATACAAAGTGACAATATCATACAATTATTTTTATTGTTTTCACTAACTTAAATCTATGCTTCATTGCCCATTCTTGCCCCTATCTCCATCGCAGCTTCACTTCTTTGACTAGGTTGTTTCAGATTTGAACATGTAGCTTCCTTCAACTGCAATTGAGACACAAGATTAGATGAAACACAATTTGAAGATATTACAAACACATGCTGAATCTTTGAAAAAACTTACATGTGAACGAGGCCAAGTAATAATATAGCCAATAGCATCTGTTAGTGTACGAATCTCAAACATAGGTCTAGGTATCAGCTCATCTCCTTTATTTCTACTGTCAACATTCTCAAGACCTTCAACATAAACCCCGAAGTATTCCTTTCCAAGCATGACCCCTCCAAACTCTCGTGTGGCATTTTTAGTCACTAACATCCCTTTGGCCACAACTCTTCCTTTGTTTCTTAGTGAAAGAAGATAGACCGGATAACGACTCTACAATTTTGAAAAACATGAAGATACGAAGTTTTTACATTTAGCTAATTTAATTACAAACAAAACAAGAGGAATAGAGGCATACCGATTCTGGTTGGCCCAAACTGGGGGCTTTAACTCTTCGAATTGTCTAGAATAGGCAAAAATTATAGTAGTGAAAACACAACATCACTCAAGCAAGTTCACTTATTTATAAACTATATTGCAGTGTTAGCTTAGACATACCATGTTTGTCAATGTGGGGTCCTGTAGTAAATTTGTGGCTGAATTACTATTATCTTCATGAATGGAATTCTGAACATTAGCTTGCTGCAGCCACCATGTAGCTAAGTTAATACGAAAGTTAACTAAAGAAACATTACATGGTAGGTTTAGCTTGCTGCAAAGCCACCATGTAGCTAAGTTAATACGAAAGTTAACTAATGAAACATTACATGGTAGGTTTATAGATAAGTGTATGAGGTTGTGTGTACTTCATTATGCTATAATCAAAAAGTATGATTGAGTAACACAAGCATACCTTGGCACTCTTTGCTCACTAGGTAAAGAGGTATGGTCTTCAGTGGATGTCTCATGCTGCAAGTATCATCAACCATATTAGCAATAACTTAAACATTATTGTTGTAGCTATGTACATTAGAAATAAAGTGTCTACTTTTATGACCTGGACATTATTTACACTACAAAAAATCTCGTGGTCTATGACGGTCAATTTTCGTCACGGATCGTCAAAATTTCGTCATAAAATGACATCTATGACGAAATTTGAGAACGTCATGTATTGAGCGTCACGGATCCCTTCTCGTGACGTCCTTAAATTTTCGTCATGGATTAGCGTGATCTATGACGTTCTCAAACCGTCATAGATTGGTGTAAAGCCCATTGAACCCGGCCCGAAGCCCAAAATCCGTGACGAAAGTGATCGTCATGGATTAACTTGCCACATCACTCATAGAGACAAGGTGGGCGCCGACATGGAAGATGATGAGGCGGCGACGTGGCAGGCACAAGGTAGCTAGATGACGCATTGTTGATGTGGCTGCCACATGTCACTACCTCGCTGCCACATGGCGCTACCGTGGCTGCCACGTGGCGTTGACGTGGCATTCACGTGGCAAATTCAGTACCGATCGTATTTCCACAAAACAGAATACAACAATAAAGCCACACATTTCAATAATAATAATTCTTAAATTAATAAATCTCCAATACATTCACACCACCTCAATGGCAAACAAAATATAATTTCTGTCAACAAAGCTCAATAGGCCCAATTTTTAAACCCAGTCATTCAACAGTAAATACAAAATCGACATAAAATTCAACCCAACAATCCTAGAAATCACAAAACAACAAATCAAATGTCCTTGTAGCATCACTAGTAGTCCAACAGTCCGGAACTCCAGATATCAAGTCCATTGATTACTGATCACTTCTCTTATGCATCTAAGCCATAACCTGAAAGAGGAACATTACCAGAAAAAAGAGTTGGCATTGGTTGTCAGCTTCACTGACCTCATTTCTTCTTCAAATCTGCATAAGGAGCATGCCGGTGATAAGTTAAATAATATAGACCACCAAGTTGTGCACTAACAATATATCATATATATTGTGCTAGACAAATAGTTCACTGCAGAACAAAATAGAGACCAAAGAGGATAAGCTACTAAGTACAAATATGCAGCATGTGCAAAAAAATACTGAGAAATTTAAGCAAACACAAGCTATTTGGATGCACACATACAACATTATGAATGAAACCATGGCATTATCAGACAAGAAATTTCTAGACTACTAAACTAGTAGGCTAACAAGTGAGTTGCGTTGTTTATTAATGACTATGTGAATTAATATTCTAGTGGCCGCCGCAAGTAGATATGAATCACAGTGTTAGTTGTCATGGAAGCGCCTAAGAACACAAACATATAAATTGTGTCACTGCCTGATCACAACATGGCACTAGTAGAGCCAGCCATAATTCTCCGAGCATCACTTAAAAGAAGGCAAGCTGAAAGCTAGAGCAAGCAACATGGCACTCAGTTACTTCCTGGTGAAGAGATTCAGCTAACTAGCAAAAAATTAAAGAGGATATTGAGAGCTAGCTAACAGGCATGCAAAACTGACATGCAAAGCACAACTTACTGATTATGTATGGAATATGTATGTATCTACATGACCTATCAGGAAACCAACCATCATGAATTGTGCACAATTACTTAATCTACATGACCTATCAGGAAACCAAACATCATAAATTCTGCTTCTTTTAATTACTTTTCTGTTAATCTGATACACACATAGTGTTATAACATATTTAGTGAGCACCAAGTTTATAACAGGTCGAGTAGTATGCAATGAAAACGATGAAAGAAATTGAGAACTAGTTACCACAGCTAGCTGATCATTCTTTCAAAAAGAAAATTTTGCTACATCTGATCTACAGTACGTGCAGTGCAGAAGAAAACGGAACAACCAGCAGAACAGGGGATAGGCTGGGAAACAATTCACTCAGGTGGTTTGCTTACAATCGTATGGCCACAGCACCAAGTGATCACTAGATGTGTGCAGGGAAAACATATGGACAAATCATTGAGGTCCTTCTTGTGGTCGCTGTTGGTGATGCGGAAGTAGAAGTCCGGGAACTCTGACTGCTCCACATCATTGCAAGGATTGGCATCGACTCTGCATTCAAGGACCCTGTGAAGCGCGAAAAGGTCAGTAAACCTGAACGTTCTGAATTATTGCTTGCGGAACAACCATTGGTGATCTGAAATATTAGGAGACTGAACCTGAATTGAGTTATCGTGCAACTATGAGCAGATCAGGAAGAACAAGCTCATCTACCAGGACAAGCCCCCGCTGAAGACGGCACTGGAGCTGCTCAGAACCAGCATGGATGTGGAAGATAGCCTGTCGGAGGTACTATAACCTCGGACTGACAAATTTCAAACCAGTTTGTTTCCACATAATAAGGGTTAGCTCTGTCAATCCAGAGATGTAACAACTGCTGGCTTTACTTGAATTTCTTGCTATGTTTCCAACAGGTGAGGATGCCATTCTTCATCCTACACGGTGAGGCTGACACGGTGACCGACCCAGAGGTCAGCCGAGCCCTGTATGAGAGGGCAGCCAGCACCGACAAGACAATCAAGCTCTACCCCGGGATGTGGCACGGCCTCACTGCCGGTGAGCCTGATGAGAATGTGGAGCTAGTGTTCTCTGACATTGTTGCCTGGGTAAATTAAACTGACATTGTTTCCACATCATCGAGCAGGGGGGGAAAAAGAAGAAGAGGGGAGTAAATTAAACTGACATGGGGGGTACGAACATTGCAAAAGCAAGAATCTGAGCAGTGGGCACGCACCGTGGTCGTCGGAGTAGGCGAGGAGCGCGACGATGTGCGGGTGCCGGAGCCGGCGGAGCAGGCCGAGCTCCCCGTCGGAACGCGCGCGGCGCCGCTCGCCGCCGCACCGGCGGTGCACCTTGACGGCGACGGGCGCGCCGCCGCGGAGCCTTGCGAGGTACACGGTCTTTGGAGCCGCCGCGGCCCACGACGGCGGCCTCGTCGAACCCGCCCGTCGGGGCCTCCACCTCCCGCCACGCCGGCCGCCGCGGCTCCTCCTCGCTTCTTGGCCGCCGCCGCTCCCGCTGGCGGTGGTGACTCCGACGACAAGGCCAGCTCGTACGCCGGCTGTTGTTGGTGGGGCACCTTGGGGCAGCAGCAGGCGTTCCCGGGGCGGCGGGCGAGGTGCTCCTTGAAGCGGTGGATGCCGCCGCCGAGGAAGTGCTTGCCGCAGTAGGGGAGGAGAAGGAGCGAGCGGAGCCGGCGTGCGAGGAGGAGGAGGAGATGGGGAGATCGCCGCGACAGTCGGGGGAGGGGCTGCCGGCCGGATACGGTCGCGCCCTCCCCGTGCTCCTCCCCGGGCGCGCCATGGAGGAGTCCGCGCCCTCCCTAGATGCGCCTGCGGTGGTGGGGTGTAGGGGAGAAGGGAGGCGGCGGCGGTGGCGCGGTAGGGCGCAGGGGAGAGGTGAGGCAGCGAGGGGATAGGAGAGGGAGAGAAGGATAGGGTTTGAGGTGGTCTATATATGTCTGTTGTGTCTATTTTTGACCGTCTGATCTTTAGATCAATGGCCACCAGCAGCTAGAGTTATGCGGGCTTTTTGGGCCATAATGGGCCTGTTACATTCCTACTCTGCTTAACATTTTTCTTTTTCTTTTTCCATTTTTTTTGCAATATGGAACAATTCCAATTTGAACTATATGTATCTCAAATAAAATTTTTAAAAAAATTCAAAATTATATTTTAAGTACTTCTGATCTACTATAACTCGTATTCTGAAAATATATGAAAGTTTCAAATGTTTCTTCTCATAATTCAAACTTCTACTTGCATATTTACCGTAAAATAATGATAATAAAATCTAAAACTTCTTAAAAACTTCTAAAAATTGCCATTAAATCATTGTATTGATGTTTAAACTTGACATAAAAGTTTCATTGGATTTTGCAAAAAAGAAGTGTACATTGCTAATGGATCCCCCATATTGTTTCATACATCTCAACATGAACTTTGATATTTGAACACCTCATAACGTTTTCAAACTCCATTACATCTAAAATTTGTACCCAAACATAAGTCGACCTTGACTTTAACAATTATGAAGTTTAATTACTAATTGGCATAGAAAAAACATGTATTTATGTTATATGCTTTAATAGAAGGAAACAAGCCCTATGAAGATTGTACTTTTAATAATAATTAACATACAAAAAAATGAAATTATATGGAAGAACGTGATTTTAGAAAAAATTAGGAAAAAGAATCAACCGATATGGAGTTCGTATGAGGAAGAAAAACAGTTTACAAGTTTTATCCGAAGATTAAAAACAGAAATTGCACTTGCTATGAACTGAGATGAACAAGTGTGTTTTCTCTTTTTAATCTTTGTCTAAAACTCGTAACTAGTTTTTCTGCCTCATACTAACTCCAAATTGGATGATTCTTTTTTCTAAAAATTTCTAAAATCATTCTCTACCAAGATCTACAACTTTTACAAAGAAAAAAATGGTTTTTCTATATAGTTGTGCAAAAAGTTGATTTTTCTATTTTTTAAATCACTAATGAGTACACCCTTGTGAAGAAAGTTGCAAAATTGTTATCTTATATGATCCCATTTATTTTTCACATGTAACAAACAACATAGAAGTTGTCACCTGGGAGTTTCAAAAAATTTCAAGTAGATTGCTATTTTCTATCATTTAAATGATTTTCTACGTGTTTATCAAAAGTAATGCCAAACTGACTTATGACTTATATGTACTTCTAATAAGATTCAAATAATTCAAAAAAATATATTTATGTTTCTGTGGTCCATTATAGCCCACATCTAAGAGGTTAATGAAAAATTCATTTGACTTATAGGGAAAACTCGAACTTCTACTAGTCACCGTGTTATACAATAATAATAATAATACCTAAAACTTCTCCAAAAATTCTAAAAATTGACATGGAATCATTTTATGGATGTTTACACTTGACATAAATTTTTCATTGATTTCATGAAAAAAGAGTATACGTTGTTCATAAAATGGATACATCTCAAACATAACTTCTGATAACTTAAGTCAAACTTTGAAATTTAAGTAGCACATTAAATTTTCTAACTCATATGGAACTCAAACTTGGATAGAAACTTATATTCACCATACAATTAAAAAATATGAAGTTAGATATCACACCCTAAAATTTAAACTATATTTAAATTCAAATTTGAATGACATTTGTTTGGTTTTATAAGTTGTTAGGCCCAAGTCCGGAAATACCCCTTGAACTCTCGGCCGGTTTGTTTTCGCCCCTCCTCTCAACCTCCCTCATGGGCTGAACCCGCGCACCGGCCCAGCAAACTCCCACCCGCGACATGGAAGAGTTGGAGGGGCAAAAATAGATTTCGGCCCACGCAACTCTACCTCGACATGGAAGAGTTAGAGGGGCAAAAATAGACTTATGAAGAGTTGGAAGGGGTAAAACGAACTCGGCGAAACAAACTATTCGAAGCCCAACAAATGCAAATTAAATTTGAATTCAAACAGAATTTAAATCCCAAATTAATGTACTAGCAAACAAAGAACAACGAAACAACATGAATGTAACAAAAAATTATTTTTGCTAAAATTGTTTATTGTGATATTTAATTTGATTAAAAGGGCTAGAAATTCCAATTAAAACTCGAAAATTTTATTTACGACTTAATAAATTTTAGAAAATTTGGAATATTTCTATTATTTCAAATATTTCAAAAGTTTTTAGTTAAACTCCAATTGAAAATTCAAGTTCAAATTCATTTAAAGAAGTTGAAAAGTAAACTCAATTTTTCTCCTAGATCTAGGGATCAAATAAAAAACCTTTCAATATGAAAGTAGTAGAACTTTTAATTTTAAGAAATTGTTAATTTTAAAATTAATCATGAGGAAATGTTGAAATGCAATGTGGTTGGATTATGACGAAATTGGTGCAACGTCATAGTGTTTGGACTTCATATTGGGCTTCATATCCAACACTGCTAATCTATGACGAATTCTGGATGTTGTCATGGATGCATCGTGATCTGTGACGAAATGTATGACGAAATTGGCACAACGTCATGGTGTTTGGACTTCATATTGGGCTTCATATCCAACACTGCGAATCTATGACGAAATCGACAGTTCGTCATGGATGCGATGTGATCTATGACGAAATCCGAAAACGTCATGTGAATATCGTCATGGATCACAAGGTTTTTTGTAGTGTTATGGGGGGGGGTGCACATTACCATTTGAGTGTGCGATCGTGAACACTATGACTTTCTGGTTCTTCATGACCATCCTAAAAAACAAGCAATTAAGAGATGGAGGGGTTACTGTTAACAATGAGGGGAAAAATATAATTGCCATTCAGAAAAAGGAACAGATGTTTCTCACTAACTTAACTGATCTTCTAGCAGTTGACACTACTAAGGGATAATTCCATTTTTTGTTGTTTTCAGGTATGCGATTTCTTTACTTTTTTTCTCATAGACCCTAATAGTAGAGTAGACATGTACATGTGCAATACAACTAATGGGGGAGCAAACAAGTTCTGAACAGCATGTAGTCTAACAAAATAGTCACTAACAGTTAAATCGCCAACACTACCATGTAGAAGATAACAACATGTACGACAGGTTGAATAGATGCTTACTTAATCATGTAGATCAGCTACCATTTCCTTTATGAAATCCTCTTCAGGAAACTTTTTTAACATGAAACTAAGCCAGTGCTTCATGAGACCACCCATGCGTTTCATCTTATTCTCCATCGCATTTACTTTCTCTTGGTACCTTCTTTCTTCCTCAGTTTGAGTAACAAAAGTTACACCTTGAGACACTTGAACTTCACTCCAATACTTATCATCATATTACCCACGTGTTTTTAACTCCTTAGCAACTATCTCATAGAATACCTCATTAAAATCTTTCGCTGAAAGGTTACCATTCTTGGTTTGTTTCCTTTTCTCTAGTTCCACACATGACGCATTCTATAGAAATAAAAATAGTGGAAGGTCACAGAATGGTAAACTAAATTTCAGATTCAAGATAAATTATTAGGATCAGAAAATGTACCATTACTGCATTCACTTTGTCGGTAGTGTATCTGCCATTCTTTTTCTTATGAGTAGCCTCCCATAATTCTAGCCTATTAACCTTCTTTTTCTGGTCATCTTCCTGCACAACATAGAAACTTGAGGCTCATTACAAATCTAAATTGGATCATAGTGAATATAATAAATAACATTGGATAAAAATACACCATCTCTTTTTCCAGCCTAGCATGGCTTTTTCTCCCTGATGTGTGTGTATTCTTCTGTTCTTTTGCGATTCTAGTGTTTGTCACACATAGTTTCTGCAAAGACAAGAATTATAAAACATTGTTACACTCATTACTTTCAAATTAGATTTAAATTTTACATAATAGGATGTCACCTTATGTTGATCTCGGCACCAAAATCCAACAAGAGCTTTCCATTGAAGTTCATTCACTTTTTGTGGTTTCCCTTTTAAGATTTCATCTAGAGATCTCTCTTCACGATTGAAATATTGTTTCTTCAACTTTGACTTGTAGTATCGCCACCTATTGTTAACAGTCCTTAGCATCCAATCCCTTGTAAGATTCAGTGTTTGGCGCAAGAAGTGAAAATGTTTCTATACAGAGGAAAGGTAAATGTTAGTAGATGGATGAAACATTGAGATACTTGCTGGAATTTTAAGATTAATTTTACCTCAACATCCGTGATTATTTGTTGCTTGTGAGTATTGAACAGTTCATTGTCCCATCTTTCAATGTGTAAAGGAGCAAATGAAGGTGTTTCTGCTAGTTGTCCAAGATACTGACCAAGAATGGAGGCAGATCTTTCATTTGGAACACCATTTTCATCAGTCCCTACAATTACTTTTCCTCCTTGTAAATTCTCTAGATTGGAAACTCCAAAATCCCCTAAAACTTGTCTCACCGCACCATTTGGCCCTACATATATGAAATAGATTAATTTGACACTGCATTTTGATATGCAAGGAAAAAACATGAAACTTACATATTATCTTAATGGGCGTTCGTGGACGGTGGCGTGGCAGGCGTGCTAATAAGCCATCGACATCAGGAGGACCCTGTAAGTCATCATCGTTCTCATTCGGATTATGTGCACGCAAAATTACTCTAATACCCTTCTCTCAATTAAAACAAATATTAATTAAATTTTGTTGTGGGTCCCACCAAATTGGTACTTCCTAGTACTTCTCCATATGAATTTCCTAATACTTCCGGGTACTTCCATAGTTAGATTTCGTCAGATGGACGGCTCATAAAAAACAAACACACTAAAATTTCTCTTAATATAAACTGTACATATGTAGGGTTATTCATACACTTTATGACGTCTCTATATCTTATACATGTTTGAAAGCATGTCTAAATTTGTATCATTTTGAAACTTTTTTATAATCATGTCAAGAAGCATGTTTACATGCCTATAGACAATTTCCTAGATACGATTTACAACGTGTCTAGTGGTAAGTGACGCTTGGAAGCATGTCTAACACCGTTTCATTTTGAGAGGATTTTAAGACCATGTTAAAAATGTCCTTTTAAGACTATTAATGACATAAGCGTGTCTAATATCGTGAGAATATAGCACGTTATTGAAAACATGTCAAAAAGCATCTTTACGTGTCGACATAGATATGCTTTTAGACTGTGTTACTACTAAAACGTATCTAGAGGGGGGGGGGGTTTCTAGTAATGCTCAAAGAAGCTTTCACGTTATGAAGGATCTAATTACGGGCCGAAGGATGCAACAAATTATCGAAGTGTGGTTGGAGCACTTCAATATCTAACCTTGACAAGACCTGACATTTCTTTTGCAGTAAACAAAGTTTTCCAATTCCTACATGCACCTACAACGGTTCATTGGGCGGCCGTAAAACGAATTCTGAGATATCTAAAGCAATCCACTAAGGTTGGCCTAAAGATTGCTAGATCTTCTTCATTACTAGTCAGTGCTTTTTCGGATGCAGACTGGGCAGGGTGCTTGGATAATAGGCGCTCCACAAGAGGTTTTGCTGTAATCTTGGGGTCAAACCTTGTCATGGAGTGCTCGTAAACAAGCAACCGTGTCAAGGTCTAGTACTGAAGCTGAGTAGAAGGCACTTGCCAATGCCACCGCTGAAGTTATGCGGATTCAAACTTTATTAATGGAGTTAGGAATTCTTGCGCCAAGAGCAGCAAGGTTATGGTGTGACAATATTGGAGCTAAGTATCTCTCAGCTAATCCAGTTTTTCATGCTAGAACAAAGCATATTGAAGTTGACTATCACTTTGTTAGAGAAAGGGTAGCCAGAAAACTTCTTGATATTGAATTTGTGTCTACAAAGGATCAAGTAGCTGATGGGTTTACAAAACCTCTTCCAGTTCATCAGCTAGAGATGTTTAAAAACAATCTAAACTTGGTGCGTTCAGATTGAGGGGGAGTGTTAGAGTTTGTTAACATCTGTAACAAACCAAGAGAGGCTTAGCTCGGCCAGGACTTGTAGATAGATTTGTTTGTTGCTTTGTAATCAAGTTTGTAACAAGAATATCTTGTAGATCGAGCTTGGCCGAGCTATCCCTCTCAGGTTATATATTGTAAGCCCCTCATTGTATGTCTTGCATCAATCAACACGCAACCACTGTGACCTCTGAGTTTAGAGGTCGGTGTTCCATCCAAGGCTTCAAGTGCACCTCTGATCTTTTCAGTGAGG
Organism: Cenchrus americanus; assembly: GCA_947561735.1. Classification (NCBI taxonomy): domain Eukaryota; kingdom Viridiplantae; phylum Streptophyta; class Magnoliopsida; order Poales; family Poaceae; genus Cenchrus; species Cenchrus americanus. Next base: position 52,367,288 of record OX387242.1, read on the forward strand.
CCCGACGGAAATGGTGGGTATTGGGTGGCATTGCACCGCGAGAAGTATGAGCTCCCATTTGGAAAGGATAGTCACTTGGTCGCTATTAGGATCGGTGCCGAAGGTGAAAAGCTGCAGGAAATGAGGGGTCCCAAGGATGTTGGGCCAACAGAGGCGGTGGACCGAGGGGACAGCAAGATATATCTAGGATCCGTAGAGTTATCATATGTTAGCATTGTTAGTAGTGTTTAGTTCTAGAAATAGAGTTTAATAATTCTAGTCCATATAAGCTTTGTCTTCCGTGAAATGTTCTTTTGTAAGGATTATTGAGAAATAAGTTAATGTTCATGGTAGTTTTGTTGAGCTATATTGCAGATGAAAACGTAATCTTCCATACATGTTATATAACAATATATTAATTTTAAGAACCTGAAGTGAACTATTTGCTGTTATAAGGAAGCTGGCTATATCTTCTTAAAATCTACCAAGAACTTGAACAAATTCTACTTTTCTTTATTGCGAAATTGAAAAAATCTAGATACGAAAAGTTCGAAGTATTTATGTTTTAGAAACAGCAACAGTTCAAAGTTTTCGTCTTGAATCAAAAGTTGTTTTCCTCAATTCTTTCCCTCCCTCATCAGGCACACTGTGGATATATGTCTTGAATCAACAGTGAAAGAATTATCTGTTCTGCCACAATCACTGCTTCCACGAGGGAAAGCTAGATTTGTCACTGGATCAGTCCATAAGCTCTTTAGTATTTGGAGATACGTGTGTGAGTGAACACCTCAATAATAAATTAAAGAGCATATGGAGAGAACCTGTGGAAGTTTGAGCTTTGGCGTGAAGTTTGAGCTCCAAGCCCTTGACATGCATGAAGTTTCGAAGGAAACCGCTCTCCGGGCTCTTATTGATCTGACTCTTGCTAATTCAGGCCAGTTTGAATCAGTGTGTGAGTGAATACACGAGTTCTATTACCATTCATCACAAACAAGACCAAGTCCGGCTAGTCCTCTGTTTCGTTCATACACGCCAACGTGCTTCAAGTTATTTTGATTAAATATATTTCTTTAGTCCCCTCGCAGCATCAGATGTTATTTGAAGCTCAGGCGTCACGTCCAAAGAAGATCCCACCGCGCGCCAATCCAAGGCCCTTGACCACTGCAATGACGCCGCTCAAGACGTGCCGGCGACGGCCACACAGCGACGCGGCATGGCTCCCAGCTAGTGCCGCCTTGCAGCCTATTGCCCTTTGACATTGGCTTCTCTCCACCAACTGCAAGCCAGGAGCTGCAAGCCAGGGAGGAGGCTCACCCTTGCCGAGACGAGTCTAGTACGATTAGCGTGCCAGTTCCCCCTGAGCCGGTCGCCGAACTCGTACCAGGCATCCGGCCCACTCACGACGCCAAGGAGGACTCGTCAAGACCTGGTCGGAACCCCATCGAAGCAGACGAGGATTCAACCGAACAACGACCTCGAAACTGCCAAGGCCACCACCACGGCCTTCGTGGCTAGTGTCCGCCAGGCGCTGCAGGTACTGCTCGCAACCCTGTCGGCGGCGCCACCCCCTTCCTCTGCCCCGGCGACTCGTCGGGGTAGCAGGCTCGCCAATCAGACCATGGACTCGTCGGGGTAGTATACTGCCAACCTCCCAGAAGGGCGAGGTGATGCTCATGCGCAAGCTGGCCAAGCTGGACAGCCGTCCTACTGAAGACCCCGAGGTGATGCTCATGCGCCGCTGCTGATCAGGGTCTCGCTGAGGTTTTCACTAGACCTGTTGATGAGGACTATTTCGCCGCATTTCGCGACATCTTCCTAGCAGCACGTGCTCTCTCTGATGCGGACCTCATGGTTGCAGCTAGGCAGGTCAACAACGCCACCTTCTTGTGTTGAGTCTAGTGGTTTTCCCTGTAAGGGTGCGTTGTGTGACACCCTAAAATTCCATCACTAAAAATTACCTAGCAACTATTAATTAGCCCTAAGGATTTAAAGTTTAAATTGCCATTTAAAATTGAGCTCTAAAATATTAAACATAATTTAATAAACATAGAGACAACAAGTGATTGTGCATCATCAGTTGGCTTGCATGGTTTTTGGTTGCTTGTGTGGATTCTAAAAAGTTTATAAAATTTTTGAGAAAAAGTTTGAAAGAATTTGATTTGAATTTGAAAAGAAAAGTTGTTTTAAAAGAAGTTTGAAAAAAAAAAGAAAAAAAGGAAACCTTACCCTCTCACCTTACGGCCCAAGCGGCCCAGCAGCCCGCCAGCCTTTCCCCGCGCCGGCCCACGCCCTCTCTCTCATTTTCTTTTTCTTTGCTCTCGCTGACGCCTGGGCCCCACTTGTCAGTCTCTCCCTCTCCCCCTTCCTTTTCTTCTTCCTCACCTCGCAGCCAGCCGACCCGGCGCCGCCGCGTGAAAACCGCCGCGCCCGCCTCTTCCCTTCCCTCCCTCTTCACCAAGCCTGCCAATTAAGGCAATTAACCCCTCCATCGATCAATTGGCGCCGTTACTTCCTTAAGCACTGAGCCGTGATGGCCGCGGCCATCAATGGCAAGCGCCGCCGCTCGGAGCCCGCTCGCCTCCCCTCGCCTTCCTCCCTCTGGCCCTACTTAAGCTCGTGCTCAAACTCCTGTGCCTCCCTTTGCCTTCTCAGCGCACCAACGCACTCGCTCGAGCACCAATTCCCCAGCATTGCCACCTCGGGTTCCCACCGCCGCCGTCGTGATTTCGTCGCCGCCGGTGAAGGACAACCTCCGCCGCCCTTCTTTCTTTCTCCTTGGGTTTACCAGGGGCTCATCAAGCTCGGATTGTTGCAGGTTCTCGTCCCCAGAGCCCATGGGAGCCACGCCTTGACCACACCAGAGCGCCGCCGTTGCCAAGCTCCGCCGCCGTCGCATCTTCTTCACCTTCGAGCTCGCCCGCTTCTCCTTTGAACTGTGAGCAATAATCCCCGCTCGTTTTCCCTTCATTTTGTGCACAACAGCGCGCTCGCGAGCTCGTCGGAGTGGCCGCTCCGCCCCCTTCCGGTGCTGGCCGCCGGCGAGGCACAATTGCCCCCGTAGACTCCCCTGTCACGTGCGCAAGCGCCCCCGCTTCGTTTTGCACCGGCTCGTGGTCGGAATGGTGGTCGGGAACGCCGCCCAGGGGCAACGCCGGCGAGCCCCTGTCGCGCGCCGCCGCTTTCCGGTGACGTCACCACCGCCCTTCGCTTGCACGCGTCTGGGCCTTTAGATCTCGCGCGGACGGCCTTGATTGTGTACCCCTTCGTGTTTAAGGGGGCGGTCCACCGTGGACCCATGAGCCGAGCTCACGGCGCGGTCCACGGCGCACACGCGCGCCAGCAGCCGTTGGATCTAAGATCCACGGTGCAGCTGCGGCCCTTTCCTTTAAGAGTCCCTGGGAAATTTTGAATTCACATGCCGGTCCTTCCACCTATAAGAATTCTTGCAGTTAGGTCCTAAATTTGTAATCTAGCCCCTGTCTACCCTGCATAATTCCACCAGAGGCCCTTTCTTTGTGTTTTAGCATCTTAACCCTTTAGTTTTTATACAAAATTATGTTTTAGCCCCTGGTTTTATTGATAAAAGGCCCTGTAAACTTAGTTTTCTTGCAGATAGGTCCCTGTAACTTGTTTTAATCATATCTTTCTCGTTTTAACTCCGTTTTTAGCGTTCTATATACCGAAATGATCTTCTTGACGAGTAGAATCATTTAAACAGAAAATTTACCAGTTTTGTTATTGTTTGGTGTACTGTTTATTTATTGTTTGTTGTGCATGTTTGACTTGTAAGATATCGTGCCTGTTTCGTCTGAGCTCCCCATCGGAGGCGATCAGGAAGAGCCTGTTTTCGAGGAAGATTTTACCCAGCTTGTAGAGGAAGGCAAGTGGTTTTCCGCCTCTGCATTATCTTTTTGAACCTATGTCACTGCATGTTAAACAAAGTTTACTATTCCTGTTGCTATGCATAAACTTGATGGGCAAACACCTAGTTAAGGACTTGACTAGATATTTTACCTCATTACCTTGATCAACCCTGTTTAACAAATGCTTGGGTAGATAAATGCTTAGTTTGCTTTACATGGGTATGGTTATGCTTTGTTTATGATATATATCTCAGTTCTGTTTATGTAATGCGTTTATGCTTAAGACAAGATAACTTGAAATATAAATGGAACATGGAGAACCACCCAAGATAACAGTACAATCACAGTCCACATGGCTCTGGCTTAGCCAATTAATTAAGAAAGTGGGTTAGCTGATAGCTCTTTTCCGAGAGGGGCACACGGGGGCGGAGTTGAAGGGGTATAGCCCGGTTCTTTTGGGGTAGCAGCCTTGGCTAAGGTGCTAACCATTAGGGAGGGTTATGGTCCGCTCCGCCGTCAGAATCGTTGCGGGCTGTTGGTTTCTCTTCTTTTTTTTTTTTTGTAAAGGCTTCATAGTGGACCCCTAGCCACTCACCTTGGAAGTGTTTAAGGGTCTAGCTAAACCGGGCAAAATGGGGAGCACGAACTGTGGGTAAAGTGTACAACCTCTGCAGAGTGTAAAGGCGATCGATCGGCCATGCTCACGGTCATGAGCGGCTTGGACCCTCACATGATTAATAAACTTGAAGATAAATGTAAATCGTGGGTTTGTGGGTTTGGTTTGAGGTTTCTTTTAAGGATAAGTGGGTTGGTATACACTTACACCTAGTAATTAGGTGCTTGCTAATAAAACTTGACCAACTATAAAATGCTTACCGCTGTGAACCATAGCCTATCCTTGATAGCCTTGCATTGTTTCCCCCACTTGCTGAGCACCAACCATAAGTGTGCTCACCCTTGCTTACCGTTGTCCAAAGGAGAACATCGGAGGCGAGGACGAGTACTGGAGCGACTACGAGGAGTTCTAAGGCATGCGGATCCCCCAGTCATCATGCCTGTGGAAGTCAAAGCTGGAGCTGCTCGTCGTTTAGTTATCGTTGTGTTTGGACCTTCGAGTCCACCTCTCTGGATGTAATAATGAATATCGTACTAGTTTAACTCTTGAACGATTTGTTACTGCAATGGTATTACACTTGTTTTGTTTATCATGTGTGTGTAAAATGATCCTGGCGCACACGTGAGATGCATTCGGTTTTCCCTATAAAATCGGGTGTGACAAAGTGGTACCAGAGCCGTGATGACTGTAGGTCGCAGCCTTAGTTAGAAATGGACGAAATTAAGGATCCATGTTCTAGAAAACTCTATCATGCTTCAAATCATCTTATTTACGCATTAAAAATCTAATTTATTTTTGTTTATCATTTAAACTCTGTCATTTTGATTTATTCTGTACTCTGAGATCAGTTTTGCTTTGACAGATGGCTAGAACCTATATGACTGCCTGCAAGAGCACCGGTGGGCGCTTTCCCACCTTGGACGGTCGGCTCCTCGCCATCGTCCAGAGGATGTTGAGGAGGAACCGGAGGAGTTCCGGCCCAGGGCCGAGATGGAGGAAAACCCGAGAGGAGGTCCGGCGGAACCGAAGAGGAAGATCCTGAGGAGGATGAGATGGAGGAGGAGGAGCCATTGGAACAGCCACAGCTGTACGATGGCACCGTGCTGGAGACAGACGCTGATGGGGACATTGTGATTCCACCAGTGCCTGTGGCAAATGAGGAAGCACCCCCTGCATATGTTGATCTAGTGCCTGATGGTGAAGGTGGTGACCCGGACGATTCTAGTGATGTCAGTGGAGATGATGAAGGAGGTAACAATGCTAATGGAAACCCAGAGGAAGATGAGGATGAAGACCCTCGCTATCACAGAGCAGAGTATCACAAACATTCCACTGAAGATGAGAACGGGCAGTTTTGCATTCTTCTGTGGGAAGTTCTACAGTACCTGGGTTATACCATGAAGCCCCTCTACTTGACAAAGCACTTCAGCGAGCCAGGGATGAGAGACTACTACACCAGCAGAGTCTACATAAGGATGCCCTTGAATGATGCAGATGGCTGGAGGTACCGCTCATCTCACCACAGCACAGCCCATTTCTCCACGGATGATGCTGCGGTGAACGAAGCAGCGAGGAGGGCACTCTGGTCAATCTGCAATGTGAAGCGGGCACGGCTGTTCAACTCGGAGTATCGCCATGTGCCTCATCGTGCGAGTGGCACAGAGGAGACTGTGGTGCCAGCGGGAGGTGATGATCGCATCGACATCTTGGCACGTGTGACTGCTGCCTTCAACACAGATCTGGAGGGAGCAACTACTGAGATGGACAGGCTACCCAGGTGAAGATTGCACGTCTGGAAGCACAGCTGGCGGGACAGCGACTCCCTCAGGAAGTTGTGCCATATCATACCACAAGCTCCCCTCCGCGCAAAAGACTTCGTTACGTCTCTGCTGAAGCTACTACTCATCTTGGCTAGGATCCTATAGGATACTCGCCCTTACCATTTACTATTTCGCTAGATCGTTCCTGCATGAACATATTGCTTGTAATAATGAATGTTGGTTGCAAACATGATTGAGTTGGATCTTTGTTTGATTGTGAATTGTATGGTGTAGTGATGGCCACTATGCAATCAGAATTTGTTAAGTTAATTAAAGGATAGTTTGGGTTTTATCGGTTGTCATTGCTTAATCTCCTATGCAAGTTTGAAATGGATCAAATCTGTTTTCGCAGTCATATGACATACCAGTAATGTTTTGTTTATAACTCGAGCTACAGAACTCCAAATGGCATGAAACCAGTTGGGTTAGTTCACAAATTTAGGGGATGATTTTCTGTCAAAAATTCAATGATATACAGTATATATTCTGGGAGTTATGCACAAAGTAATGAACATGTCAGAGTCTGTAAATTTCTGCTGATACAGCTGCACTGTTTGAATTTTATCTCGAGTTATAGATGTCCAAATGAGGTGATTCCAGTTGGGATAGTTCCATAATTTTATTCATCATAATCTGGTAAAAATTCGTGGTCTTTGGATAATTACACAGAAAGTTATACATAAATTATTTGAGGTCAACAGAATCTGTCCTAGTCGAAGAACATGCTGCTATTTCATTTTGAGTTATCTTCTTATGCATTGATTCAAGTACAACTATCTGAAATATGATTTTTCTAACGGTCAGATGGTAAACACCAGGTCCGGAGGAGGTCAAGACGTGCCGCCAGTGATCCGTGCTCATATCGCAAATCAGCAGAATCCAGCACCACCCCACCGATCAATCAAGCAATGGATCCAAATATGCAGCAGTTTCTTGCGGCGCAGATGCAATTGATTCAAAACCTCACCAATACTGTGCAGCAAATGCAAGCTCAACAGAACCAGCCACCACAGCCGATTCCTCCGCCACCTCCGCCACCCAGGGACGAGCACAAGGAGTTCATGAGTCACCATCCTCCTACGTTTTCTCACTCATCCGATCCACCGGATGCCGACGACCGGCCGAAAACCATCACCAAAAAGCTGGAGATTGTGCAATGCACCGACAGGGAAATGGTCCCGTATGCCGCCGGCAAACTTGTGGGACGAGTGCGCGGATTGGTGGGATGCGTACTCAATCGCTCATCCCAACAAAAGCGAACATCACTTGGCGGAGTTCTGTGACAACTTCCGTACTTACCACATCCCTTCAGGGGTAATTAAGCTTAAGCAGAGGGAGTTCTTGTCACTGAGGCAGGGCAATATGTCAGTGACTGAGTATCTGGACAAGTTCACTCACCTGTCTCGTTCTGCACCGGATGAGGTAAACACTGATCCAAAGAGGCAGGAAAGGTTTCTGGATGGCTTGATTGGGCCTTTAAACTATCAACTGCAGAGTCACATCTTCCCAGACTTTCAGACACTGGTGAACAAGGCTATTGGGCTGGAAAGCAAGAGAAAGGAGATGGGTGAACAGAAATGCAAGTTTCAGTCGCATGGACAGTCTAGCAGCAACGCCCGTCCTCGTTTCAGTTCTCAACAGAGCCTGACTCCATATCGTCCTGGTGGTCATAGTGGGAGGTACCCACAGAACATGCAGCTGCAGCGCTCGTTTCAGCCACAGCGCTTCAATCCTCAGACACCCAGAGCTCCTACCCCTCGGGCCGAGACGTCCTAACAATAGCTGCGGGGCGCCTCGTCGAAACACCAACCCCGTTCGGCCCCGGTGGATGCTTCAAGTGTGGAGAGCTGGGGCATTATGCTAACAATTGTCCCAAGAGGATGATGCAAACTCCGCAGAGAGACAGTGGAAACAGGACTGGGCAGTCATCTTCACAGGCTCGTACTCCACAGACACCTAGCAAGAGAGGCCAGCAGAATCATGTGCGTGGCCGGGTTAATCATGTATCAGTGGAGCAAGCTCAGAATGACGCCGGCGTGGTATTGGGTACGTTTTTCGTCAACTCTGTACCCGCTACAGTATTATTTGATTCAGGAGCATCACATTCATTCATAACTGATCAATTTGTGACAAAATATAACTTATCTATGAGCTCAATGAAGAACCCATCGATAGTTAGCTCCTCGGGAGGAGAAATGAAAACCGGTAGTATATGCCCACAAGATTAATATCATGGGGGTAGACTTTCTTGCTAATCCGGTAGTTCTAAAATCATGGGGAATAGATGTCATTCTTGGGATGGATTGGTTACAAAAGCATGATGGAGTTATCCAGTGCCGAAAGAAGTCAGTGTTGATAACCAGTCCTCAGGGAGAGAGAATAGAATATGTGAGTACACCCTCATCCAATAAGGGAATTGTGAATTCAGTTGAGAGCAAGGCTTTGGAGGATATAAGGGTAGTGAATGAATTCCCTGATGTGTTTCCAGAGGATTTGCCAGGTATGCCACCTGACTGTGACATTGAATTTAGTATTGAACTTATACCTGGTACTGCTCTCATATCTAAAAGACCATATAGAATGGATGTTAAATATTTAGCTGAATTAAAGAAACAAATTGAAGAATTACTTAGTAAAGGATTTATCCGTCCTAGTTCATCACCATGGGGAGCCCCCACACTCTTCGTTGATAAGAAGGATGGATCTAGGAGGTTGTGTATAGACTATCGATCACTTAATGAGGTCACTATCAAGAACAAATACCCTTTAACTCGGATTGAGGATTTATTTGACCAGATGAGAGGCGCTAAGGCATTCTCTAAGATAGATCTTAGGTCGGGTTATCACCAGTTAAAAATCCTAGTGGAGGATATACCAAAGACAGCATTCACATCTAGATACGGGTTGTATGAGTTCACTGTGATGTCCTTTGGCCTGACTAATGCACCAACATACTTCATGTATTTGATGAACAAGGTATTCATGGAGTATCTTGATACGTTTGTTGTGGTATTCATTGATGACATATTAGTATTCTCTCGGAGTGAGGAAGAACATGAAGAACATCTGAGACTTGTGTTGCGGAAGCTTCGGGAACATCAGCTGTATGCCAAGTTCAGCAAGTGTGTTTCTGGTTGAAGGAGGTTTCTTTTCTCGGACACATTATCACAGATGGAGGGATTGCAGTGGATCCAAGCAAGGTCCGGGATGTATTGAATTGGAGTCCGCCTAAGAATGTACCGGAAATCAGAAGCTTCCTTGGACTTGCAGGATACTATCGAAGGTTCATTGAAGGGTTTTCTAAGATCGTGAAGCCACTTACCACTCTGCTCGAGAAAGGAAAAGAATTTAAGCGGGATGAGAATTGTCAGGCTAGTTGTGAAGAATTGAAGAAGCGGTTGACCACAGCACCTGTGTTGATCATGCCAGACATACACAAAGGATTCGATGTGTATTGCGATGCCTCTCGGCAAGGATTGGGTTGTGTGTTGATGCAAGAAGGAAAGGTAGTAGCTTATGCTTCAAGACAGTTGAGGAAACATGAGCAGAACTACCCTACTCATGATCTTGAGCTGGTCGCAGTTGTTCACGCATTGAAGATTTGGAGATACTACATGATTGGAAACAAGTGTCGGATCTTCACTGACCACAAGAGTCTGAAATATATCTTTACCTAGAAGGATTTGAATCTGAGACAAAGAAGGTGGTTGGAGTTAATCAAAGATTATGATTTGGATATTCAGTATCATCCAGGAAAGGCAAATGTTGTAGCGGATGCTTTGAGTCGAAAGGGACAGACCAACATGCTGATAGGACACCTGCTACCTCAGGAGCTATGTTGGGAGATGGCACAGCTCAACTTGGGAATAGTTGCTTCAAGTGAGACCTTGACATTAGAAATCGAGTCGACGCTTGAGCAGGATATTAGGAAAGGACAGTTGACTGATGACAAGATTGCAGAGTACAGGAAGTTGATTAAGTTGGGCAAAGTTCCGAATTCGCAGAAGATGAGCAAGGAACAAGATGGTTTAAGAACGAGAACCGTGTACCCGAGATTAAGGAGTTACGAGAAGCTATCTTGAATATTCAGCTTACTCTATTCACCCTGGGAGTACCAAGATGTATCAGGACTTCAAACAGAGATACTGGTGGTATGGAATGAAGAAAGATGTAGCAGCTCATGTAGCTTTGTGTGATGTGTGTCAAAGAGTGAAGGTCGAGTATCAAAGGCCGCGAGGATTGCTTCAACCTCTAAAGGTACCGGGTGGAAATGGGAAGAAATTAGTATGGATTTCATAGTGGGCTTACCTCGTACTCGTGATGGGTATGACTCTATATGGGTTATTGTGGATAGATTAACCAAGGTAGCACACTTTATCCCGTTGAAGACGGCTTATACGGAGTGAAGCTAGCTGAGTTGTATAATTCAAGGATAGTGTGTTTGCACGGGGTACCGAAGAAGATAGTGTCAGATCGAGGCACACAGTTTACTTCACGGTTTTGGCAGAAGCTGCATGAATCGATGGATACAAAGTTAAACTTCAGTTCAGCATACCATCCTCAGACAGATGGGCATACAGAGAGAACAAATCAGATTCTTGAGGATATGTTGAGAGCTTGTGCGTTGAAGAACAGTGGCAGTTGGGATAAGAGTTTGCCTTATGCAGAGTTTGCTTATAACAACAGCTATCAGTCCAGCATTAAAATGGCACCTTTTGAGGCTCTGTATGGAAGGAAGTGTAGAACACCGTTGTTTTGGAACCAGACTGGTGAGACACAACTCTTTGGACCAGATAGCATACGGGAAGCGGAAAAGCAAGTTGAAATCATAAGAGAGAATCTTAAAGCGGCACAGTCGCGTCAGAAGAGTTATGCTGATCCTCGAAGAAGAGAGGTGATTTTGGAAGTCGGTGATTATGCATACCTCAGAGTGTCGCCTATTCGGGGTTTACGAAGGTTTAATGTCAGAGGGAAGTTATCACCTCGATTCATCGGACATTTCAAGATTGTGGAACGGAAAGGAGAAGTAGCATACCAGTTGGACTTGCCAGCACAGTTGTCGGGAGTCCATGATGTGTTCCATGTATCACAGCTGAAGAAATGTACAAGTGAGGTTAAGATAGAACCGGTACAGTTAGAGAATATTCAAATGGAGAATGACTTGACATACAAGGAATACCCTGTTAAGATCTTGGATACATCGGAAAGGGTTACCGGGAGTAAGATCATCAGGATGTGTAAAGTACAGTGGAGTCATCATACTGAGGAAGAAGCAACTTGGGAAAGAGAGGATGAACTTAAGGAAGACTTTCCTCAGCTGTTCTCTAAGTCTTCTGAATCTCGGGACGAGATTCTCTTTAAGGGGGTAGGATTTGTGACACCCTAAAATTCCATCACTAAAAATTACCTAGCAACTATTAATTAGCCCTAAGGATTTAAAGTTTAAATTACCATTTAAAAATGAGCTCTAAAATATTAAACATAATTTAATAAACATAGAGACAACAAGTGATTGTGCATCATCAATTGGCTTGCATGGTTTTTGGTTGCTTGTGTGGATTCTAAAAAGTTTATAAAATTTTTGAGAAAAAGTTTGAAAGAATTTGATTTGAATTTGAAAAGAAAAGTTGTTTTAAAAGAAGTTTGAAAAAAAGAAAAAAGGAAACCTTACCCTCTCACCTTTCGGCCCAAGCGGCCCAGCAGCCCGCCAGCCTTTCCCCGCGCCGGCCCACGCCCTCTCTCTCTTTTTCTTCTTCTTTGCTCTCGCTGACGCCTGGGCCCCACTTGTCAGTCTCTCCCTCTCCCCCTTCCTTTTCTTCTTCCTCACCTCGCAGCCAGCCGACCCGGCGCCGCCGCGTGAAAACCGCCGCGCCCCGCCTCTTCCCTTCCCTCCCTCTTCACCAAGCCTGCCAATTAAGGCAATTAACCCCTCCCTCGATCAATTGGGGCTGTTACTTCCTTAAGCATTGAGTCGTGATGGCCGCGGCCATCAATGGCAAGCGCCGCCGCTCAGAGCCCGCTCGCCTCCCCTCGCCTTCCTCCCTCTGGCCCTACTTAAGCTCGTGCTCAAACTCCTGTGCCTCCCTTTGCCTTCTCAGCGCACCAACGCACTCGCTCGAGCACCAATTCCCCAAAGATCGCCACCTCGGGTTCCCACCGCCGCCGTCGTGATTTCGTCGCCGCCGGTGAAGGACAACCTCCGCCGCCCTTCTTTCTTTCTCCTTGGGTTTACCAGGGGCTCATCAAGCTCGGATTGTTGCAGGTTCTCGTCCCCAGAGCCCGTGGGAGCCACGCCTCGACCACACCGGAGCGCCGCCCGACCCGCCGCCGTTGCCAAGCTCCGCCGCCATCGCATCTTCTTCACCTTCGAGCTCGCCTGCTTCTCCTTTGAACTGTGAGCAATAATCCCCGCTCGTTTTCCCTTCATTTGTGCACAACAGCGCGCTCGCGAGCTCGTCGGAGTGGCCGCTCCGCCCCCTTCCGGTGCTGGCCGCCGGCAAGGCACAATTGCCCCCGTAGACTCCCCTGTCACGTGCGCAAGCGCCCCCGCTTCGTTTTGCACCGGCTCGTGGTCGGAATGGTGGTCGGGAACGCCGCCTAGGGGCAACGCCGGCGAGCCCCTGTCGCGCGCCGCCGCTTTCGGCGACGTCGCCGCCGCTCTTCGCTTGCGCGCATCTGGGCCTTTAGATCTTGCGCGGACGGCCTTGATTGCGTACCCCTTCGTGTTTAAGGGGGCGGTCCACCGTGGACCCATGAGCCGAGCTCACGGCGCGGTCCACGGCGCACACGTGCGCCAGCAGCCGTTGGATCTAAGATCCACGGTGCAGCTGCGGCCCTTTCCTTTAAGAGTCCCTGGGAAATTTTGAATTCACATGCCGGTCCTTCCACCTATAAGAATTCTTGCAGTTAGGTCCTGAAATTTGTAATCTAGCCCCTGTCTACCCTGTATAATTCCACCAGAGGCCCTTTCTTTGTGTTTTAGCATCTTAACCCTTTAGTTTTTATATAAAATTATGTTTTAGCCCCTGGTTTTATTTATAAAAGGCCCTGTATACTTAGTTTTCTTGCAGATAGGTCCCTGTAACTTGTTTTAATCATATCTTTCCCGTTTTAACTCCGTTTTTAGCGTTCTATATACCGAAATGATCGTCTTGACGAGTAGAATCATTTAAACTGAAAATTTACCAGTTTTGTTACTGTTTGGTGTACTGTTTATTTATTGTTTGTTGTTCATGTTTGACTCGTAAGATATCGTGCCTGTTTCGTCTGAGCTCCCCATCGGAGGCGATCAGGAAGAGCCTGTTTTCGAGGAAGATTTTACCCAGTTTGTAGAGGAAGGCAAGTGGTTTTCCGCCTCTGCATTATCTTTTTGAACCTATGTCACTGCATGTTAAACAAAGTTTACTATTCCTGTTGCTATGCATAAACATGATGGGCAAACACCTAGTTAAGGACTTGACTAGATATTTTACCTCATTACCTTGAACAACCCTGTTTAACAAATGATTGGGTAGATAAATGCTTAGTTTGCTTTACATGGGTATGGTTATGCTTTGTTTATGATATATATCTCAGTTCTGTTTATATAATGCGTTTGTGCTTAAGACAAGATAACTTGAAATATAAATGGAACATGGAGAACCACCCAAGATAACAGTACAACCACAGTCCACATGGCTCTGGCTTAGCCAATTAATTAAGAGAGTGGGTTAGCTGATAGCTCTTTTCCGAGAGGGGCACACGGGGGCGAAGTTGAAGGGGTATAGCACGGTTCTTTTGGGGTAGCGACCTTGGCTAAGGTGCGACCATTAGGGAGGGTTATGGTCCGCTCCGCTGCTGTAACTGTTGCGGTCGTTGGTTTCTCTTCTTTTTTTTTGTAAAGGCTTCGTAGTGGACCCCTAGCCACTCACCTTGGAAGTGTTTAAGGGTCTAGCTAAACCGGGCAAAATGGGGAACACGAACGTGGGTAAAGTGTACAACCTCTGCAGTGTAAAGCCGATCGATCGGCCGTGCTCACGGTCATGAGCGGCTTGGACCCTCGCATGATTAATAAACTTGAAGATAAATGTAAATCGTGGGTTTGTGGGTTTGTTTTGAGGTTTCTTTTAAGGATAAGTGGGTTGGTATACACTTACACCTAGTAATTAGGTGCTTGCTAATAAAACTTGACCAACTATAAAATGCTTACCGTCGTGAACCATAGTCTATCCTTGATAGCCTTGCATTGTTTCCCCCACTTGCTGAGCACCAACCATAAGTGTGCTCACCCTTGCTTACCGCTGTTCAGAGGAGAACATCGGAGGCGAGGACGAGTACTGGAGCGACTACGAGGAGTTCTAAGGCATGCGGATCCCCCAGTCATCATGCCTGTGGAAGTCAAAGCTGGAGCTGCTCGTCGTTTAGTTATCGTTGTGTTTGGACCTTCGAGTCCACCTCTCTGGATGTAATAATGAATATCGTACTGGTTTAACTCTTGAACGATTTGTTACTGCAATGGTATTACACTCGTTTTGTCTATCATGTGTGTGTAAAATGATCCTGGCGCACACGTGAGATGCATTCGGTTTTCCCTGTAAAATCGGGTGTGACACGTTGTCATGTTTGCCGTATAATCCCCTAGAGTTGTAACCCCGTGTGCATATGCTCGGTTGGCCCGTGTTGTAACAAAATAATTTATTTCTTCTTAATACAATGATACGCAGCTCTCTTGTATTCCCGAAAAAAATTGATTCAGTGATGCTTTCAGTTAGATCCAGGGCTAATTTAATTTGAGCACCATCTGTCAGCAGCTGCAGTTGAGTTCCTTTGCTTTTTGATACAGAACGGAAGGAGGTAGTTGAAGGCGTCAGAATTTGAAATTTAACCCATAGTCTAAAACTACGTGTCATTTGAGTCTCCATCTCTTGACTTAAGTTGAATGAGATTGATATTGGTAGCATCGTTAATTAACTACTTGGCATCTATTAATGTTTGTAGAAACTTTTGAGATAATAATGAATGTGTAAATTATATGAAATAATTTTTCATATAATGGTTCAATTTTACACTCAAGCATCTAGAATCTCTGGACCGCCGTCAGTGTGCAGTGTGACGCCAATGACGTCAGTCAACGTGGTAGCTGAAAGTATGAAAACACAAATTATTAACAAATTACATTCTATTCATCACGGGAGACCAAGTTCAGTGTTTCATTTTTTAAGCTCAGCCATGCAAAAAAAACTAAGCTAAGTCAGTAGACCATGTCATACATGCACAGAATACTTGATCACTAGTTTACCATATCCGCTGGAAAGCAGTTTCCTTGCGACGCCCTCTCCCTGGGTGACTCGGCGCTGTCGCGCCGCCGCCGGCACTCCCCCATTTGAGGCCGATGGCGGCATCCCAATGGCGGCGCCGAAGCCGACTGTCGTGCTCCCCTCCTCCTTTCCCTTCCTCCTTCCCTTTCTCTACCAGCACCACACCACATTGGTTGCTCCCCATGGTCGTCCGCCGCGGCCCCCTCTCGAGCCACTGCCGATGCAGGCCTTGTGCCGCCATCTCTGTCTCCGAGTCCGGGCTTGGGCTACCCGGCTCCCTGTTGACGGTGTATTTTGGTACACCAAACATGTTCATTACACTTTGGTTTTGACTTGATTATGAAACTAACCATCCACTAGGCAAACTAATGATATAACAAGTTCATCTTTGTATGTGCATTTGGAAGTGTTATGTTTTTGCAGGAAAACATGGACAAAAAGGACGGAGTCACAACAAGTTCAAAGGAGCAAATGAGGAGTCTCGTTCATGTTCGAGAGCATGATGAAACCACTGCCAAAGGTGGCAAGGACCAAGGTGTTACAAAGGAACATCCCCGAGAATTAAAGCGTAAAAGACTGAACTTCATGTGAGAAGACCATCTATCTTTGACGCGAGGATGACATCGTCAAAATGATGCAATTGAAGGGGCAAAGTGCAAAATGTCAAGACGACCCATGTGCCCGAAGGGGCGACCAAACTGGGTCGAAATTGGCCTAGGGTAGTCGGCCCAAGGCGGATGGCCTTGGCCATTCCGTCATCGGTTCATCCCCCATTTCTTGAGCGTGAAGACGATGCAACTCTAAGTACGTGGCGGCGACGCCATTCACAGAGATAGAGAGAGCCATTTGCCCAAGAGACCGTCCACAAGCTAGAGAGGAAGGAGAGTAGAGAGATCATTCGTGAGAAGGATTGCTCGACTCGAAGGAAGCAACCACAAGTGGAGGAGGATGTCGAGGCCTTGCCACGACACCCCCGGAGGAGAAGGAAGACATCGTCGGAAGCATCACCATGATCAACGGTGCTATGCCTAGCTCCTTGATGGGGTAATCTTCTCATTTGTCCACGGGTTGTAAATGATCTTGAGATGTAATCGCAACTTTTATGGTTTCAATTTATCATCTATGTTGAAGATGCTTTCATGTTTAAGGTTAGCTACCATGCCATGTTGGGAGTATATATCTCACTTCTCCCTTAGAGCCCTTCAATACGTCGTGATCATCATAGGTCTACTCATGAATACCGTCGTGTAGTGATAGTATGGGGGAGGGAAAGGGCGAAACCGTGGTCACAACCCCCGATATATTAGATAGGTTTTTATATCTCTAAGCGGTTGCATGTTCAAGTATCGTAGACCCTTGGGCAAGTATCTTTTATATAGCTTGTGAGTTTAATCTCTCTCTAGTGTGGCGTAGTAGTTCTCTAGATTAACCATAGTTTAGGGTTCGGATAAGTTAGTTAGTAGTGCTAGATCAAACGCTTGTAATCCCCTTGCTCTGCGGATTGATAAGAACCTAGGGAATCCCCGTGGTGAAAAAGGTGTAGGTCCGTACACTTGCGGATCGTAGGTGGATACAAGTTTTATCCGTCAACACTCCCCTTGCTCCTGGTGCGTACCACCTCCCCCAATCTTCAGCGTTGATGGCCTGCCTCGGTGGCGCCTCAGCCCGCCCACTCGACCGGCAATAGCCGCCGCCACAACCTCCACCATCAGCGGTGACGAGGCCATCAGTCAAGCGCGCCCTCCTATTCACCTTGGTCATGGCATCGCCAACTGTGCTGGTCTTGCGGGTCTCGGTGTGTCTTCCCCTTCCCCTTCGCTTCATCCCTCAGCGTGCTTCGCTCAGCACTCTTCCCCCAATGCCTAGCCCGCAGCTTGCTCCCACTCTCTACGGGTCTCTATCTGATTCCGATCGTTTTGTTCATCCATAGGTCGTTCCTACACTACCTTTGGGTCTACCTCCTTCCCTCTTTTTGATAGTACCTCCATATGCCTTCATTGTCGTCACAAAGGACTCTTGCTGCAAATTCCTTCATTGTGGCTCTAATCTCCCTTGCGGCGATCGGCTGTGTGGATTGGCTTTCGGAGGCCTTTGGCGAAAGCTTTGCCTAGCGTATGCTAGTGCCGACAACGGTTGTGTTTCTTCCGTAACTTACCCAGCTGGGGTGTTGTTGCGTCCCACAAATCATTTTGGTTTGCCAGGTGATGACTTGTCCTGCTCCTTCATGGGTGGGCGGACGATGGCGGTGTTGTCGTCGCTACCTTCTTTAGGGCATTGTTTTGCACGACCTCTTCACTCTGCCTACACTACTTTCGAGCTTTTTGGCAAGTGGTGATGTGTGTGTCTCCATGGTGTTTCTTCCTTGCAGGCACTCGTCACCTTAGATTGTTTCTATTGTGGTTGTGGTGGTGTAGTGATCTTCTCTTTGCGTTTTGTTGTAGTCTACTTTATTTCTTGTTCGGGTTGTCAATCTTGTAACTCTACACTTTAGGGTTTCTCAGAAAGTTGTGTCATGCAAAACTCTCTTCTCTTAATGGAAAATGTATTATGTTGTCGCGGTGGTGATGTCAGTGGCGATGGCGACGGCTGGCACCACATGCACCATGGCCCGAGGGATCCTGGGAACTGCAGACCAACCTCACTGCCTGGGCGCCCTCCATCGACTTCTACTCCGATGACAAGCTCTTGTTTAAGTACGATGTGTCGGCACATGACGTCGTCGAGGTGAGCAGTGACGACTACTCTCTCCTACTTGGCGGCGAGCCCGCGGTCGCAGTCGGTTGTGTTGCAGACAGGGAAAGACATCATCTAGCTCGTGTGGCGGCGGTGCCCTCTACTTCATCGGCGGTGTGTTGGGGCACTATACCGCCAGGAAGGTGCACCACGACACTGCCGGCGGCGGCACCGCACAGCGCGCCATCGGGCAGCATCACTATCTACTCAGGCGGCCCACCGACAGTCATCATGACACTTTGTTGTGTCCTACGGCTCCAGCGCAACGCTGGTGTCCTCAGCTAGCCTCAGCTGTGTGCTTGTCACGATTAGAACATAGGAGGGGGCAATTTGAAGCCAAAATATGGTACATGTACTGTTTTTCACTAATTTTTTTGATTTTGTCAATGTAATTTCACTGGTTCTTTAGCGAGTTGGGGGAGGACCCTGCCCCTCCCTCCCCCCCCCTCTGCTTGCCACCACAACTTACTGGCCTCATCATTACTCAGACTAGTAGGGGTGAAAACAAGGACCTGTTTGGGATCCTTGTATATGAAATTCATGAATTTTATTGCTTCTGAAAATTGCTCGGTAACACATAGTACGTCCAAGTTTCTCTTTCTCCCGTAGATTTACAAACAGGCCGCCCGACACTAGCCCAACCCTAGCTCGATTTGGCCCAGTCACAGGCCTAAGGCCTCTTCGTGCCAGGCTGGGTCGGGCTGTCGTGCCGACCTTGCGGCCCAGACACAGGCCTAAGGGCTCTTTTTCGTGTCGGGCCGGCACGACGGCCTGGTTGGCCCATCGGGTTGGTGTCAGCCCATCGGGCTCAGCCGGCCCGTAACCTGCCAACAGGGTGTCATGCAGTGGGGGTAGGATGGCGGCTGACGCAGACCACGATGGTGGCTAGGGTGTCGGTCGGCGCAGACCACGCCAGATCTGCGGAAGCAGCGACCTAGACAGAGGAAGGGAGGGAGGGAGGGAGGGAGGGAGAAAGGGAGGGAGAAAGACTTCCAAAGGGGCAGCAGCCTAGAGAGAAAGGGAGGAAGATATCGACGGGCGGCCTGCGGCCGGATCGAGAATCGCTGAGCCGGGGAGGAGAGGGAAGGAGCAGCGGATCGAGAGCCGCGAGTGGGCCAATGGGAACGTGAGCAGAAAGAAAGGGGCTACTGAATTTGGAGATTAGGGGAGGGAAATTAGGGTTTGGTAGATATATCTCTACCTATATATATAATATTAAAACAAGGATTGCTTCTGCCCAATTTTTTGGTGCGTCATTGACTGAGTCAAAGTTGTGAGAACCGGACTTTGGTGTTAAAAAACCGGAAGAAAACCAGACATTTACAGGTAAAACTGGAGTAGAAAACCAAAAAGCTAGCTTTCTACAACGAACCGTAAAGAACCGATGCTCTCAGCCCCGCCGAACCCGACGAAAAAAATTCCCTGCGGCCACGCGGTCGTCGAGCTCGTCTGGAATAAACGCTCCACACACGTTCTAACTAGCCATGAAGCCCCTGCATGCACGTGTTGCGCTTGTTTGGGCCTTCGATCTGGCCCGGTATGCGAGCCTCATGGGCTGAATTCCAGAGTACAAATCGTGAAAAAGAAAACGTGACACAAAATCGTTTTTCCCCTAGCCTTTTTGGCAAGGGTCGGGACAAACGAAAGGACGGTGCGGGAGATACGTGGAAAGGGAAGAACATGACATTTACGAGAAATCCAGTACGTGCTAGAGTGATAAATTAGATGGAGCAATAAAAAAGAGTTTTACTCCTCATTAGGTGATTGAAAATTTGATTATACATCGGTCACTCGAAGTACACAAGAACATCATACAAACTCCGGCGTCTCCATCCCACCCCTCTACTAATTGCGGCACTAATGCAGCTGCCCAAGCTCCGGTGAGCCTCCCTCTCTTTCTTCTCTAACTTAACCGGCTATATATCGAAGGGGCTAGCCGGGAGAGACAGGCTGGCCAGGCGCTGGGGATGGTGGCCGAGCAGCCTAGGGCCCTGGTAGTGGTAAAGGCGGTCGAGCTAGGTCGAGGAGGGGGAGCTCGCCGGAGTTAGCGAAGATGGCAGTGGCCGAGAGAGAAGGTAGCGGCGACGATGACCGAGCTCGCTGGAGTGAGGCCCAACAGGTTAGCATGGGGCGGTGGCAGCGGGCGGTGGCGGAGGTGGCAGGGCCGCCGAAGCCGGATGGGATGAGGTGGAGGCTGGGGCGTTGAACACCTGAGTTGAAGAAGATGTGGTAGAGAAAGGGGCATTTGGCCAGACGGACAAGCGTCGGGCAGTGGCCGAGGCGACGATGGAGGCGGCAGGGCTGTGGGAACTGGATGGGATGGAATGGAAACGGGGGTGTTGGACCCCATGGCGCGGATGGGAGAAGCCGGCTGAGCGAACAGTTCGGGACATTGAACGGGCTCGCAGGCTCCCGGGTGGGATTGGAACGGAGGAAAACGATAAAGAAGGCAAGAATATGTGGATAGCTATCAGCCAGTGGATCAAGATCTAATGGCCACTGGTGGTGGCTGATGGAAAGGCGGAAATTCTAAAAATTATCACATATTGAGCAGTGGCGGTGCGCGGAGGCTGCACTATATTTGCTATTGAAAAGAATCCCAATACAATTAAAAATGAATTCAAATACAATTGAAAATATTGTGAAATTATGGTTGTATGGTGGTACTATACCTATTTAGTTTTCTTTAGAAATTCTTTTGCTTAAATAAAAAGATAGAAATGTAATGAGTATTTTAGTTAAAAAGGAAGAAGTGTAATGAGTATTTTAGTTGAAGGAAATATGATAAGTTAAACTTTTGTTGGTTTTTCTAGCAAATGTGCAGACATCAAACAAGTGTAAAAAAAATTATAGTGATAGAAAAAAACTAATAACTAACCGTAGCAATGCACATGCACTTTGCTAGTTTATATAAGATGGGAAAATGTAATGGGGCCAGCTAAAATCGGGTCCTGCCTCGGGCCGGCACTATGGGCGTGGGAGGCGGCCCGAGCACTATCAACCTATGGTGCCGAGCTAGGACCATGGTTTTTTAGGGTCCTGCCTCGTGCTGCTCGTCGGGCACCGGGATCCGCTACTTCATGTGCGCTGTCGGGGCACTGCGCCGCCGGGTGAAGCTGGAGGTCAGGGTCACCGATGACGCTGGCCGGTGCAACATGTTGTCGCCAGCGCCGGCTCCGCCCAGATCAGTGTCGATCTGCACGTTCAATAAGACCCCCGGCGTTAAGCCCGCCGGCTCCCGGCTCTGGCGTGGCGCCGAGGTCTTCAGCCAGCCTCAGCTCTGTGCTTGTCACCATGGTGTCGCTCCTGCTTGTTGGCCTCCTCGTCGTTGTGTAGCTGATTGTTTCATTCATTATTCAAGCCCCAACAGCTAGGCATAATTCTCATTGTTGTTGAAATAAATGAATGTGCCTACGGTTCCTCATTTCTGCACAGATGCGCGCGTTGCTGAATGTCTATATCAACATTCTCGGTTCTTCAAATGTAAGCGTAGAATTGGCTGCATGTCTGCATATATCAAATTCGTATAAATTCTATTGCGTCTGAAAATTGCACCGTGTAACACTACCACATCAGAACTAGTTCTCCTTGCATTGGGTAAAACTCCGAGTCCGTTTCTGCTCCTTTGCCGAGTGCAACTCCTCCGGTCGAGTCCGATTTTGTGCTCGAATTCTGAAACCGAATCGGGGTTTTTTTGCACCAGAAGAAACCCCCAAATAAAACCAGAGGCCGGGGAACGCCCTCTCCATCAACCCAAACACCACGATCAGCGCTCACCTGACAACGCACAGCAAACCAGAACCACCGCCTACTCGAAGCAACAGCAACCATGGCACGGAGGACGTCGAAGCCGCTGCCTCTACTCGCGACGATCCTGCTCGCCGTCCTGCTGCTCCTGCCATCGGCGGCCGTAGCCAAAACCATCGACGCCACCAACACCCAGCACCTGGACCTGCCCGACGGCTTGATCGGCCCGGAGAGCGTCGCGTTCAACCGCCGTGGCGCCGGGCCCTACGTCAGCATCTCCGACGGCCGCATCCTCAAGTACGCCGGCAAGGACGTCGGTTTTACCACTTTCGCGTATAGCCCTAGCTACATCAAGAATAATTGTGACGCGCCATCTGAGCTCCCATCGGTCGCCACGGAGAGCTCCTGCGGCCGGCCGCTGGGTCTAAGGTTCCACAACAAGTCCGGCAACCTGTACATCGCTGACGCATACATGGGATTGATGCGCGTTGGACGGGATGGCGGGGAGGCAACCGTGCTTGCCACGGAGGCCGGCGGTGCACCGTTGCGCTTCACGAATGGTGTGGACGTCGACCAGGTTACCGGCGACGTCTACTTCACTGATAGCAGTGCGACATACACGCGAGCACAACATCAAATGGTGACACAATCAGGAGACTCAACAGGACGCATTCTGAAGTACAACCGACGCACTAACAAGGTCACAGTGCTTCTATCCGACGTGACGTACCCCAACGGCATCGCCATCAGCGCAGACAGGAGCCATCTCATTGTCGCCCTCACTGGACCATGCAAGTTGATGAGGTATTGGATTCGAGGGCCTAAGGCAGGGACATCCGAGTTGTTCGCTGACCTACCAGGATACCCGGATAATGTGAGGCCCGACGGAAAGGGTGGGTATTGGGTGGCGTTGCACCGCGAGAAGTATGAGCTCCCATTTGGAAAGGATAGTCACTTGGTCGCTATTAGGATCGGTGCCGAAGGTGAGAAGCTGCAGGAAATGAGGGGTCCCAAGGATGTTCGGCCAACGGAGGTGGTCGAACGAGGCGACGGCAAGATATATCTTGGTTCCGTAGAGTTATCATATGTTAGCATTGCTAGTAGTGTTTAGTTCTAGGAATAGAGTTTAATTCTATTTGATATAAGCTTTGTCTTTTATTAAATGTTCTTTTGCGAGGATTATTCAAGTTCTACAAGGAATAAGTTAATGGTCAAGGTCGTTAATGTACCTATAGTTTAGTCGAGCTATACTGCAGATGTACTTGATTCTTTCATAAATGTTTGTATATAATGATATATTGTAATTTTAAGAACACAAACTATTTGCTGCAATAAGGAAGCTGGCGATAGGCTTCTTAAAAGGTCTACGAAAACTTTGAACAAATGTTAGTTATTACGAGGACTCGGATTCGGTGACATTGCTCGGTGCCATTGAGTCACCGACGTGTGGGACCACCGACATGTGGGTCCCACACGTCGGTGACTCAATGGCACCGAGAATGGCACCGAGTAATGTCACCGAATCCGAGTCGTTATTACGAACGGTTCGAGGTATTTATTTTTTAGAAACATGAACAGTTCAAAGTCTTCATGGCCAATCTAGTTGTTTCTAACTTTTTAACTTTCATAAACACGAACAATTCGAAGTTTTCATGAGACACTTTCCCTCAATTCTTTCTCCCCTCACACTACGTGAAAAACTGGCTTTGGTAACGGGCGTAGATCGCCTTTTGTAACGGGCAATGCACCCGTTACCGATCAAGTGTTACAAATAAGCCAAGAAAGATAACGGGCGGATGCCCGTTACTAATTACACATATTCGTAACGGGCATCAAACAACAACCGTTACCACAACTAGCCACCGGTCACATGAAAATGACTGCTTCTCTGGGCCCACAGGGAACTTTGGTAACGGGCACCAAAACAAATCCTGTTACTGTGAAATCAATATCAGAGACATGCGTGGTGAACCTGCGTCTCCGATGTCTCAATCAACGGGCCGCGTATTGGTAACGTGCTTTTACGGTGCTCGTTACTTTGTTGGAAAGTTTGTAACGGGTGTTCCAATTGAAGCACGTTACTCAGTGGTCAGTGTTTGTAACGAGCTTTAATTAACGCCCGTTACAGATACGTAGGCCACCCTACGGTAACTCTTCGTCGCTCGCTTGTGGGCCGCATCGTGGATCCAGCCAGGATTTGGCAGCCATCAGGGGCTGCATCCTGGAACCAGCCAGGATATGACTAAATTCACAGAAATTAGATCAAGCATCCAAATTCACATAAATCCACAATTCACATGCATCATATGACAAAATTCAGCATCATCATCTCATACAAGGAGGAAATGCATCTCCCAAGGAGGAATGCAACAATATCACAAAAATTCATGGACAATGAGGAATGCAAAAATTCATGGACAAGGAGGAATGCAAAAATTTCCTAGTCACCAAACACAATATTACCCCACACGGTTTCATCGGCATGAAATTTTCCTCCGCTGTGATCACCTGTTCCATGAGGAATGTGGCAATTCTTTCACGAACATCTGCTAGCAATGATTTGTCGAGAGGATGCTCATCTAGCCCTAATCTCTGGATATAATAATGTCACCAGTCAGCACACATATATAGGTGGTTACCAAACATGTGTAGTGCTAATAAGTAAGAACTGTGCTCAGTTGCAGGTTTTACAAATGAAGATCCCAAGAAAGTACCTCCATATGTGTGTCGCTATATTTTAATTGAAGCATGTGATAGACACAATAGAAGTCGCGGAGTCTAGATCCAGTAGGTTGTTGATGGCACTGCAATAAACGTACAAAGAAAAATAGTGGTGATCGAGAAGAAATAAACTCAATCTTTAGTAATAGCTTCCATAGGAAGGAAATAAGTGGTATGTAGCTTAACATCTTTGACGTGTTTCAAGGGGCCACGGCACGAGAACTTTTTGCGGCAATAACGATTCCATGCCCTACAACGAAAATATCAACAACGGTTAGGACACTATTAATTAATATACTCTGTACAGTTTGTTGAGGAACGTCTGCAGGTTAAGAAAGAAATAACTTACTCATTAATGATTAGCTCGAAAGGGCCCGTATTAGTATTAATTGTCTTCAATGAATCAAGATAGTAAACCTTCCGCTACTTCGGAACGATCGCCACTGCAATCCAGTGGTTCATACTGAGATAAGCGGTAAGCATTAAATCCTTTGTAGCATATTGTTCGAAGGCATTGAGCATATAGTCAACAGAGAAAGAAACAGTGTTATCCATGCTGCTCAACGTTGTCGAGCAAATGCATTCAGGATCAAGGTAGCCAACTGCAGGGCCCTTGTTGTCAACTTCTACAGTCATATTCCTATTAGTAAGAAAAAGCAAAGTATAAGGAGGCAAAATACATGGTAATAAAGATGATGTGAGGCAAAAACATAGTTCGATAGAGGATGTGATTAGTGAGAAGTAGATTAAATTTTCAAGCAACTTACAGGATGAAGCAGCGGAGAAGTGTCAGATCCAAAGCATCCAAGTTGAAGAGATCGTACAAATCACTGACTTGCACATGCATCTGCTGGAGTGCGTTTGACGATTCATCTCTCTTCAGCCATGCATTGGTCCCGGGCCGAAGTGCGACCATAATGTCAGAAGCATCATCTGACTCACCACGTTGCATGTAGAATGTGTGGAGTTTTCTGGTAAAAGGAGCAGCCTTTTTGAGATCACCATCACTGAGACTGTTATTTCCGAATTTGTTATTTGGGTTAGCCATAACCCAAGGATTCTTCTCAGTGTCACTCTCAGATTGCTTTGGGTTAGTCATATACCGACGATTCTCCTTGATGTTTCTTTTAGATCGCTTTCTAGTAGGCCTCTTAGAGGTTTTATTTACAACAATTTCCTTTTCCTGTTGCTTTGAGATGGCTGAAGAAGGTTTCTTAAGGGATTGCTTGCCTGCTGCAGGTGCTTTAGAGCTGTTATTTTTGGCAAGTTTCTCTTCTTGCAGCTTTGAAATGGCTGAAGGTTTCTCAAGGGCTTTCTTGCCTAGTGGTGTCTCACCAGGACCTATTACAAAGGTATTAGGCCCAGATGTACATGCTTTGGCATGATTGTTTTGAGCACTTCCGTTTGGGGTGTAGGTTTTGTTGTTTCATGAGGAGGAGGAGGAGGTGGTGGGTGTGGTGGTGGGGATGGAATATTTGGTGTCTATTGCAGATGTGGGGATGCAAGTTTTTCTGTTTTTTCAGGACTAGGAGTAGGTGGGGATGGACTATCTTGTGTACCTTCCGGATGTGGGGATGGAACATGTGGGGATTGAGGAGGAGGAGGAGGAGAAGGAGGGGAACCATCTGAGAAAGGAACATGTACCATACTGTGTGAACTACAAGGAATTTGTACAATAGCCTGTGAACGAGATATACATGTTGGTGCCCCTTTGATGTCAATCCGACACCTTCTCCACTGTAACCTCTGTCCTTGAGCTTGCCCGAGTTTCATCAACTCGTCATTAGGAGGGTATTCCAACAGTTCATCCGCAAAGATAATATATACAGTGATCACTTCAACCACAACACAGTATTCATGAATCGGGACTGTCTGTAGCCTAGTCTCCTCTAGATGAACAAGACCAAGTGCAGCCTCACATTGAAGCCCCCTCCACGTGATCCATAGGCCACAGTGTGTGGGTTCAGTCAGCATGCCTATAAGGTCTTCGTATGTACGATCGTCACAGCGCACCTCTGTCGCCAACTCTGCAGTGCCATCGATCAAACCTACATCTGCGGACGCACAACTGCTCTTCAGTGTGGCGAGTGAAGGGCTTGCGCGATTGGACATTGGTGACAACACCATCTGGTGACAACACCACCTCTGCATGAAAACATGGACAAAAAGGACGGAGTCACAACAAGTTCAAAGGAGCAAATGAGGAGTCTCGTTTGTCTTCGAGAGCATGATGAAACCACTGCCAAAGGTGGCAAGGACCAAGGTGTTACAAAGGAACATCCCCGAGAATTAAAGCATAAAAGACTGAACTTCATGTGAGAAGACCCTCTATCTTTGACGTGAGGATGACATCGTCAAAATGATGCGGTTGAAGGGGGAAAGTGCAAAATGTCAAGAGGACCCACATGCACGAAGGGGCGACCGAACTGGGTTGAAATTGGCCTAGGCCGGTCGGCCCAAGACGGACGGCCTGGCCCATTCCGACGTCGGTTCAGCCCCTAATTTCTTGAGCGTGAAGATGATGCAACCCTAAGTACGTGGCGGCGTCGCCATTCGCAGAGATAGAGAGAGAGCCATTTGCCCGAGAGACCGTCCACAAGCTAGAGAGGAAGGAGAGTAGAGAGATCATTCGTGAGAAGGATTGCTCGACTCGAAGGAAGCAACCACAAGTGGAGGAGGATGTCGAGGCCTTGCCACGACACCCCCGGAGGAGAAGGAAGACATCGTCGGAAGAGTCACCATGATCAACGGTGCTATGCCTAGCTCCTTGATGTAATCTTCTCATGTGTCCACAGGTTATAAACAATCTTGAGATGTAATCGCAACTTTTATGGTTTCAATCTATCATCTAGTGTTGAAGATGCTTTCATGTTTAAGGTTAGCTACCATGCCATGTTGGGAGTATAGATCTCACTTCTCTCTTAGAACCCTTCAATACGTCGTGATCATCATAGGTCTAGTCATGAATACCTCCGTGTAGTGACAGTATGGGGGAGGGAAAGGGCGAAACCGTGGTCACAACCCCCGATATATTAGATCGGTTTTTATATCTCTAAGCGGTTGCATGTTCAAGTATTGTAGACCCTTGGGCAAGTATCTTTTATATATCTTGTGAGTTTAATCTCTCTCCAGTGTGGCGTAGTAGTTCACTAGATTAACCATAGTTTAGGGTTCGGATAAGTTAGTTAGTAGCGCTAGATCAAACGCATGTAATCCCCTTGCTCCGCGGATTGATAAGAAGCTAGGGAATCCCCGTGAAAAAGGTGTAGGTCCGTACACTTGCGGATTGTAGGTGGATACAAGTTTTATCCGTCAACACTCCCCTAGCTCCTGGTGCGTACCACCTCCCCTAATCTTCAGTGTTGATGGCCTGCCTCGGCGGCGCCT
Organism: Cenchrus americanus; assembly: GCA_947561735.1. NCBI lineage: Eukaryota > Viridiplantae > Streptophyta > Magnoliopsida > Poales > Poaceae > Cenchrus > Cenchrus americanus. Next base: position 52,395,450 of record OX387242.1, read on the forward strand.
CAGCCCGCCCACTCAGTCGGCAATAGCCGCCGCCACAACCTCCACCATCAGCAGTGACGAGGCCATCAGTCGTGTGTGCACCCTCCTTCTCTTCACCTTGGTCATGGCATCGCCAACTGTGCTGGTCTTGCGGGTCTCGGTGTGTCTTCCCCTTCCCCTTTGCTTCATCCCTCAGCGTGCTTCGCTCAGCACTCTTCCCCCAATGCCTAGCCCGCAGCTTGCTCCCACTCTCTACGGGTCTCTATCTGATTCCGATCATCGTGGTCATCCATAGGTCGTTCCTACACTACCTTTGGGTCTACCTCCTTCCCTCTTTTTGATAGTACCTCCATATGCCTTCAATGTCGTCACCAAGGGCTCTTGCTGCAAATTCCATCATTGTGGCTCTAATCTCACTTGAGGCGGTCGGCTGTGTGGATTGTCTTTCGGAGGCCTTTGGTGAAAGCTTTGCCTAGCATATGCTAGTGCCGACAACGGTTGTGTTTCTTCCGTAACTTACCCAGCTGGGGTGTTGTTGCATCCTCCAACTCATTTTAGTTTGCCAGGTGATGACTTGACCTGCTCCTTCATGGGTGGGCGGACGATGGCGGTGTTGTCATCGCTACCATCTTTAGGGCATCGTTTTGCACGACCTCTTCACTCTGCCTACACTACTTTCAGCTTTTTATCAAGTGGTGATGTGTGTGTCTCCATGGTGTTTCTTCCTTGCAGGCACTCGTCGCCTTAGATTGTTTCTATTGTGGTTGTGGTGGTGTAGTGATCTTCTCTTTGCGTTTTGTTGTAGTCTACTTTATTTCTTGTTCGGGTTGTCAATATTGTAACTATGCACTTTAGGGTTTCTCAGAAAGCTGTGTCATGCAAAACTCTCTTCTCTTAATGGAAAATGTATTATGCTGTCACGGTGGTGATGTTAGTGGCGATGGCGACGGCTGGCACCACATGCACCATGGCCCGAGTGATCCTGGGAACTGCAGACCAACCTCACTGCCTGGGCGCCCTCCATCAACTTCTGCTCCGATGAAAATCTCTTGTTTAAGTACGATGCGTCGGCACATGACGTCATCGAGGTGACCAGTGACGACTACTTGCTCCTGCTTGGCGGCGAGCCCGCGGTCGCAGTCGGTTGTGTTGGAGACCGGGAAAGACATCATCTAGCTCGTGTGGCGGCGGTGCCCTCTACTTCATCGGCGGTGTGTTGGGGCACTGCACCGCCAGGAAGGTGCACCACGACACTGCCGCCGGCGGCACCGCACAGCACGCCATCGGGCGCCATCACAATCTGCTCAGGCGGCCAGCCGACAGTCATCATGACACTTTGTTGTGTCCTACGGCTCCAGCGCCGCGCCGATGTCCTCAACTAGCCTCAGTTGTGTGCTTGTCATGATTAGAACATAGGAGGGGCCAATTTGAAGCCAAAATATGGTACATGTACTGTTTTTCACTAATTTTTTTGATTTTGTCAATGTAATTTCACTAGTTCCTTGGCGAGTTGGGGAGGACCCTACCCCCCTCCCCCCCCTCTGCTTGCCACCACAACTAACTGGCCTCATCATTACTCAGACAAGTAGGGGTGAAAACAAGGCCCTGTTTGGGATCCTTGTATATGAAATTCATGAATTTTATTGCTTCTGAAAATTGCTCGGTAACACATAGTACGTCCAAGTTTCTCTTTCTCCCATAGATTTACAAACGGGCCGCCCAACACTAGCCCAACCCAAGCTCGATTTGGCCCAGACACAGGCCTAAAGCCTCTTTTTCGTGTCGGGCCGGCACGACGGCCTGGTTGGCCCATCGGGTTGGTGTCAGCCCATCGGGCTCGGCCGACCCGTAACCTGCCAACAGGGTGTCATGCAGTGGGGGTAGTATGGCGGCTGACGTAGACCACGATGGTGGCTAGGGTGTCAGTCGGCGCAGACCACGCCAGATCTGCGGAAGCAGCGACCTAGACAGAGGGAGGGAGGGAGGAAGGGAGGGAGAAAGGGAGGGAGAAAGACTTCCAAAGGGGCAGCAGCCTAGAGAGAAAGGGAGGAAGATATCGACGGGCGGCCTGCCACCGGATCGAGAATCGTTGAGCCAGGAGGAGAAGGGAGGAGGCGGTGGCAGGATCAGAAGTCGGAGCTCCGCTCCGTGCACCAGCTCGCGTCGCAGCTCCCCACCCACGGCATGTCGTTCGGAGTTACCAGCATCCCCTCGAAGGGCGTCCACCTTCGCCGAGGGAGAGGGAAGGAGCGGCCGGATCGGGAGCCGCGAGTGGGCCAATGGGAACGTGAGCAGAAAGAAAGGGGCTACTGAATTTGGAGATTAGGGGAGGGAAATTAGGGTTTGGTAGATATATCTCTACCTATATATATAATATTAAAACAAGGATTGCTTCTGCCCAATTTTTTGGTGCGTCATTGACTGAGTTAAAGTTGTGAGAACCGGACTTTGGTGTTAAAAAACCGGAAGAAAACCAGACATTTACAGGTAAAACTGGAGTAGAAAACCAAAACGCTTGTTTGGGCCTTCGATCTGGCCCTGTATGCGAGCCTCATGGGCTGAATTCCAGAGTACAAATCGTGAAAAAGAAAACGTGACACAAAATCGTTTATCCCCTAGCCTTTTTGGAAAGGGTCGGGACAAAAGAAAGGACGGTGCGGGAGAGACGTGGAAAGGGAAGAACATGACATTTACGAGAAATCCAGTACATGCTAGAGTGATAAATTAGATGGAGCAATAAAAAAAGAGTTTTGCTCCTCATTAGGTGATTGAAAATTTGATTATACATCGGTCACTCGAAGTACACAAGAACATCATACAAACTCCGGCGTCTCCATCCCACCCTCCACTAATTGCGGCACTAATGCAGCTGCCCAAGCTCCGGTGAGCCTCCCTCTCTTTCTTCTCTAACTTAACCGGCTATATATCGAAGGGGCTAGCTGGGAGAGACAGCGGAGCCGGGCGGCGGGGATGGTGGTCGAGCAGCCTAGGGCCCTGGTAGTGGTAAAGGCGGTCGAGCTAGGTCGAGGAGGGGGAGCTCGCCGGAGCTAGCGAAGATGGCAGCGGCCGAGAGAGAAGGTAGCGGCGACGATGACCGAGCTCGCCGGAGTGAGGCCCAACAGGTTAGCATGGGGGCGGTGGCGACCGGCGGTGGCGGAGGTGGCAGGGCCGCCGAAGCCGGATGGGATGAGGTGGAGGCTGGGGCGTTGAACACCTGAGTTGAAGAAGATGTGGCAGAGAAAGGGGCATTTGGCCGGACGGACAAGCGTCGGGCAGTGGCCGAGGCGACGATGGAGGCGGCAGGGCTGCGGGAACTAGATGGGATGGGATGGAAACGGGGGTGTTGGACCCCATGGCGCGGATGGGAGAAGTCGGCTGAGCGAACAGTTCGGGACGTTGAACGGGCTCGCAGGCTCCCGGGTGGGATTGGAACGAAGGAAAACGATAAAGAAGGCAAGAATATGTGGATAGCTATCAGCCGGTGGCCACTGGTGGTGGCTGATGGAAAGGCGGAAATTCTAAAAATTATCACATATTGAGCGGTGGCGGTGCGCGGAGGCTGCACTATATTTGCTATTGAAAAGAATCCCAATACAATTAAAAATGAATTCAAATACAATTGAAAATATTGTGAAATTATGGTTGTATGGTGGTACTATACCTATTTAGTTTTCTTTAGAAATTCTTTTGCTTAAATAAAAAGATAGAAATGTAATGAGTATTTTAGTTAAAAAGGAAGAAGTGTAATGAGTATTTTAGTTGAAGGAAATATGATAAGTTAAACTTTTGTTGGTTTTTCTAGCAAATGTGCAGACATCAAACAAGTGTAAAAAAAATTATAGTGATAGAAAAAAAACTAATAACTAACCGTAGCAATGCACATGCACTTTGCTAGTTTATATAAGATGGGAAAATGTAATGGGGCCAGCTAAAATCGGGTCCCCGCCTCGGGCCGGCACTATGGGCGTGGGAGGCGGCCCGAGCACTATCAACCTATGGTGCCGAGCTAGGACCATGGTTTTTTAGGGTCCTGCCTCGTGCTGCTCGTCGGGCACCGGGATCCGCTACTTCATGTGCGCTGTCGGGGCACTGCGCCGCCGGGTGAAGCTGGAGGTCAGGGTCACCGATGACGCTGGCCGGTGCAACATGTTGTCGCCAGCGCCGGCTCCGCCCAGATCAGTGTCGATCTGCACGTTCAATAAGACCCCCGGCGTTAAGCCCGCCGGCTCCCGGCTCTGGCGTGGCGCCGAGGTCTTCAGCCAGCCTCAGCTCTGTGCTTGTCACCATGGTGTCGCTCCTGCTTGTTGGCCTCCTCGTCGTTGTGTAGCTGATTGTTTCATTCATTATTCAAGCCCCAACAGCTAGGCATAATTCTCATTGTTGTTGAAATAAATGAATGTGCCTACGGTTCCTCATTTCTGCACAGATGCGCGCGTTGCTGAATGTCTATATCAACATTCTCGGTTCTTCAAATGTAAGCGTAGAATTGGCTGCATGTCTGCATATATCAAATTCGTATAAATTCTATTGCGTCTGAAAATTGCACCGTGTAACACTACCACATCAGAACTAGTTCTCCTTGCATTGGGTAAAACTCCGAGTCCGTTTCTGCTCCTTTGCCGAGTGCAACTCCTCCGGTCGAGTCCGATTTTGTGCTCGAATTCTGAAACCGAATCGGGGTTTTTTTGCACCAGAAGAAACCCCCAAATAAAACCAGAGGCCGGGGAACGCCCTCTCCATCAACCCAAACACCACGATCAGCGCTCACCTGACAACGCACAGCAAACCAGAACCACCGCCTACTCGAAGCAACAGCAACCATGGCACGGAGGACGTCGAAGCCGCTGCCTCTACTCGCGACGATCCTGCTCGCCGTCCTGCTGCTCCTGCCATCGGCGGCCGTAGCCAAAACCATCGACGCCACCAACACCCAGCACCTGGACCTGCCCGACGGCTTGATCGGCCCGGAGAGCGTCGCGTTCAACCGCCGTGGCGCCGGGCCCTACGTCAGCATCTCCGACGGCCGCATCCTCAAGTACGCCGGCAAGGACGTCGGTTTTACCACTTTCGCGTATAGCCCTAGCTACATCAAGAATAATTGTGACGCGCCATCTGAGCTCCCATCGGTCGCCACGGAGAGCTCCTGCGGCCGGCCGCTGGGTCTAAGGTTCCACAACAAGTCCGGCAACCTGTACATCGCTGACGCATACATGGGATTGATGCGCGTTGGACGGGATGGCGGGGGAGGCAACCGTGCTTGCCACGGAGGCCGGCGGTGCACCGTTGCGCTTCACGAATGGTGTGGACGTCGACCAGGTTACCGGCGACGTCTACTTCACTGATAGCAGTGCGACATACACGCGAGCACAACATCAAATGGTGACACAATCAGGAGACTCAACAGGACGCATTCTGAAGTACAACCGACGCACTAACAAGGTAACAGTGCTTCTATCCGACGTGACGTACCCCAACGGCATCGCCATCAGCGCAGACAGGAGCCATCTCATTGTCGCCCTCACTGGACCATGCAAGTTGATGAGGTATTGGATTCGAGGGCCTAAGGCAGGGACATCCGAGTTGTTCGCTGACCTACCAGGATACCCGGATAATGTGAGGCCCGACGGAAAGGGTGGGTATTGGGTGGCATTGCACCGCGAGAAGTATGAGCTCCCATTTGGAAAGGATAGTCACTTGGTCGCTATTAGGATCGGTGCCGAAGGTGAGAAGCTGCAGGAAATGAGGGGTCCCAAGGATGTTCGGCCAACGGAGGTGGTCGAACGAGGCGACGGCAAGATATATCTTGGTTCCGTAGAGTTATCATATGTTAGCATTGCTAGTAGTGTTTAGTTCTAGGAATAGAGTTTAATTCTATTTGATATAAGCTTTGTCTTTTATTAAATGTTCTTTTGCGAGGATTATTCAAGTTCTACAAGGAATAAGTTAATGGTCAAGGTCGTTAATGTACCTATAGTTTAGTCGAGCTATACTGCAGATGTACTTGATTCTTTCATAAATGTTTGTATATAATGATATATTGTAATTTTAAGAACACAAACTATTTGCTGCAATAAGGAAGCTGGCGATAGGCTTCTTAAAAGGTCTACGAAAACTTTGAACAAATGTTAGTTATTACGAACGGTTCGAGGTATTTATTTTTTAGAAACATGAACAGTTCAAAGTCTTCATGGCCAATCTAGTTGTTTCTAACTTTTTAACTTTCATAAACACGAACAATTCGAAGTTTTCATGAGACACTTTCCCTCAATTCTTTCTCCCCTCACACTACGTGAAAAACTGGCTTTGGTAACGGGCGTAGATCGCCTTTTGTAACGGGCAATGCACCCGTTACCGATCAAGTGTTACAAATAAGCCAAGAAAGATAACGGGCGGATGCCCGTTACTGATTACACATATTCGTAACGGGCATCAAACAACAACCGTTACCACAACTAGCCACCGGTCACATGAAAATGACTGCTTCTCTGGGCCCACAGGGAACTTTGGTAACGGGCACCAAAACAAAGCCTGTTACTGTGAAATCAATATCAGAGACATGCGTGGTGAACCTGCGTCTCCGATGTCTCAATCAACGGGCCACGTATTGGTAACGTGCTTTTACGGTGCTCGTTACTTTGTTGGAAAGTTTGTAACGGGTGTTCCAATTGAAGCACGTTACTCAGTGGTCAGTGTTTGTAACGAGCTTTAATTAACGCCTGTTACAGATACGTAGGCCACCCTACGGTAACCTGCTGCCTCCTTGTGGGCTGCATCGTGGATCCAGCCAGGATTTGGCAGCCATCAGGGGCTGCATCCTGGAACCAGCTAGGATATGACTAAATTCACAGAAATTAGATCAAGCATCCAAATTCACATAAATCCACAATTCACATGCATCATATGACAAAATTCAGCATCATCATCTCATACAAGGCGGAAATGCATATCCCAAGGAGGAATGCAACAATATCACAAAAATTCATGGACAATGAGGAATGCAAAAATTCATGGACAAGGAGGAATGCAAAAATTTCCTAGTCACCAAACACAATATTAGCCCACACAGTTTCATCATCATGAAATTTTCCTCCATTTGTGATCACCGCATTTCCATGAGGAATGTGGCAATTCTTTCACGAACATCTGCTAGCAATGATTTGTCGAGAGGATGCTCATCTAGCCCTAATCTCTGGATATAATAGTGTCACCAGTTAGCACACATATATAGGTGGTTACCAAACATGTGTAGTGCTAATAAGTAAGAACTGTGCTCAGTTGCAGGTTTTACAAATGAGGATCCCAAGAAAGTACCTCCATATGTGTGGCGCTATATTTTAATTGAAGCATGTGATAGACACAATAGAAGTCGCAGAGTCTAGATCCAGTAGGTTGTTGGTGGCACTGCAATAAACGTACAAAGAAAAATAGTGGTGATCGAGAAGAAATAAACTCAAGCTTTAGTAATAGCTTCCATAAAAAGGAAATAAGTGGTATGTACCTTAGCATCTTTGACGTGTTTCAAGGGGCCACGGCGCGAGAGTTTTTGCGGCAATAATGATTCCAAGCCCTACAACGAAAATATCAACAACGGTTAGGACACTATTAATTAATATACTCTGTAAAGTTTGTTGAGGAACGTCTGCAGGTTAAGAAAGAAATAACTTACTCATTAATGATTAGCTCGAAAGGGCCAGTATTAGTATTAATTGTCTTCAATGAATCAAGATAGTAAACCTTCCGCTGCTTCGGAACGATCGCCACTGCAATCTAGTGGTTCATACTGAGATAAGCGGTAAGCATTAAATCCTTTGTAGCATATTGTTCGAAGGAATTGAGCATATAGTCAATAGAGAAAGCAACAGTGTTATCCGTGCTGCTCAACGTTATCGAGCAAATGCATTCAGGGTCAAGGTAGCCAACTGCAGGGCCCTTGTTGTCAACTTCTACAGTCATATTCTTATTAGTAAGAAAAAACAAAGTATAAGGAGGCAAAATACATGGTAATAAAGATGATGTGAGGCAAAAACACAGTTCGATAGAGGATGTGATTAGTGAGTAGTAGATTAAATTTTCAAGCAACTTACAGGATGAAGCAGCGGAGAAGTGTCAGATCCAAAGCATCCAAGTTGAAGAGATCGTACAAATCACTGACTTGCACATGCATCTGCTGGAGTGCGTTTGACGATTCATCTCTCTTCAGCCATGCATTGGTCCCAGGCCGAAGTGCAACCATAATGTCAGAAGCATCATCTGTCTCACCACGTTGCATGTAGAATGTGTGGAGTTTTCTGGTAAAAGGAGCAGCCTTTTTGAGATCACCATCACTGAGACTGTTATTTCCGAATTTGTAATTTGGGTTAGCCATAACCCAAGGATTCTTCTCAGTGTCACTCTCAGATTGCTTTGGGTTAGTCATATACCGACGATTCTCCTTGATGTTTCTTTTAGATTGCTTTCTAGTAGGCCTCTTAGAGGTTTTATTTACAGCAATTTCCTTTTCCTGTTGCTTTGAGATGGCTGAAGAAGGTTTCTTAAGGGCTTGCTTGCCTGCTGTAGGTGCTTTAGAGCTATTATTTTTGGCAAGTTTCTCTTCTTGCAGCTTTGAAATGGTTGAAGGTTTCTCAAGGGCTTTCTTGCCTAGTGGTGTCTCACCAAAACCTATTACAAAGGTATTACACCCAGATGTACCTACTTTGGCATGATTGTTTTGAGCACTTCCGTTTGGGGTGTAGGTTTTATTTTTTCATGAGGAGGAGGAGAAGGAGGAGGAGGTGGTGGGTGTGGTGGTGGGGATGGAATATTTGTTGTCTCTTGCGGATGTGGGGATGCAAGTTTTTCTGTTTTTTCAGGACTAGGAGTAGGTGGGGATGGACTATCTTGTGTACCTTCCGGATGTGGGGATGGAACATGTGGGGATTGAGGAGGAGGAGGAGGAGGAGGAGGAGGGGAACCATCTGAGAAAGGAACATGTACCGTACTGTGTGAACTACAAGGAATTTGTACAATAGCCTGTGGATGAGATATACATGTTGGTGCCCCTTTGATGTCAATCCGACACCTTCTCCACTGTAACCTCTGTCCTTGAGCTTGCCCGAGTTTCATCAACTCGTCATTAGGAGGGTATTCCAACAGTTCATCCGCAAAGATAATATATACAGTGATCACTTCAACCACAACACAGTCTTCATGAATCGGGACTGTCTGTAGCGTAGTCTCCTCTGGATGAACAAGACCAAGTGCAGCCTCACATTGAAGCCCCCTCCACGTGATCCATAGGCCACAGTGTGTGGGTTCAGTCAACATGCCTATAAGGTCTTCGTATGTACGATCGTCACAGCGCACCTCTGTCGCCAACTCTGCAGTGCCATTGATCAAACCTACATCTGCGGACGCACAGCTGCTCTTCAGTGTGGCGAGTGAAGGGCTTGCGCGATTGGACATTGGTGACAACACCATCTGGTGATAACACCACCTCTGCATCTGCATCTCAGCCACCAGTTCTTGCTTGATTTGTTCCTTTATCTTTTTCGTATCAACTGATGTGTCGGTTTTCGTCGTCTTCTTCTTCCTGTACATCTCGACGTGTTGAGGACATGCATACTTCCAGCCCTGGTAGCTGGAGACACCACGCACACGACCGCGTTATTCAGGGCGGCCCAAGCACTGACTTAGCACATCATACTCCCTCTGCCCTGCCATTCCTGAAGATTCTGCACATGCAATCTTCTCCTTGATGTCCGCAGCCAATTTTTCTGCCTCTTTGTTGTTGAACACTATCACGGCAACACGGTCTTTAATCACTAGCTTACTCCTTGCTCATATCCAATTCTTGGAACGATCGTCAGGGTAGGCGTCATATGGGTTGGGGATACCAGCTGCAGTTAATTGTCTATCCTCTTCCTCCCATTGTTCTAGTTTCACAGTATAACTAGCTGGACCCATGTTGTGCTCGCTTGTGTTCCGGCTTCGGAGTTCTTTGAACTTGACACTAGAAGATGAGGCTTGCTTGGTTTCTGCTTGTTTCATGAACTCCTTCCACTGTTCCGGGACAATAAACGGGTGCCTTGTAAATGGCTCAAGTCCTTTTCTGATAAAATCTCACCTAAGCTGAAATCTGAATTGTCTTCATGCCTTGGCTGTCGTCTTCTAGAAAAGCTTGAATGCCTGCGGTTTCGCATCTTCCTGGAACTTCAAGTGTTTCCGCACATGCTTATCAAACAAATCCCACTTTGCATCATTACTTAGTTCTTTGATTTCCGGCAAGTTCAAAGGTATCTTTTGTCTAGCAACGAGCCCCGCAAGCGCCCTGACCTGCGCTTCGAGTCAATGGTACCGGCATCCCCACTATGTCGACCTCAGTGACTATCATTGTGTCACTTGGACACTTTGTGGATGTCATTGGCGCTCTACCACAGCGCTGAGCCCCACCCATCTGGTCGTGTTGTGCACTAACAGTACCATAACCCTCTTCTTCATCTTGTGGCCCAGGTCTATAGTCCTCGTCAGAATTATCTTGTGAATTAATAGTCAAGGAAATTATAGTAACTACTTTAGCCTACTGTAATATCATTGGTTCTTGGTAAACCATTAACATAAATGGAAAATTCAGTAACCAAAAAATTAATGCAGGCAAAGCGACCATACCATTAGATGCAGGCTGCCTCGGTTGCTGATGAGGTACTTATTCAACTTGGAGAGAATGAGCAAATGTGCATAGGAACAAGAGCAAAACCAAATGTAAGAGTCAATCTAAAGGGAAATGCTAAGTATGTATATGATCGACAGCTAAGTATGTCCACATGTACTTATACAAAGGAGCCACGGCATACCCTGCAATTCCCACAAGTACAAGTATATTATACGCATTTATATAAAAAGAAAACCATACGCACGCATATGTTGTATACTTGATTACCTGAACGCATGTGTGCTGCAAAAGCGCGCTTGGCCTAATTCCATAAACTCGAGCAAATATACCAAATTACCTTATTACTGAATTGTTGTTAATTTTGCAATTATTACCGAGTTGGTAGAATGCATTTACCAAATTGTATAATACATTTTTAGAGCAGCATACCATAAACTCAAATCTTAGATTCGCCACTGACCTTCGCACTACCGGAGCGGAGGGATCTCTACTTCTTGTTGCTGCCTGCTCGCCACCACGTCCTCATCCTCGCGTCGACCTCGTGGCAGGATCCCTCCTCCTCCTAGTCGTCGTCGTCGTCGTCGCTGGATCCCTTCTCTAGTCATCGTCGTCGTCGCCGCTGCCGCAGCTGGGTCCCTCCTCCTCTAGATCTCGCTGTCAGAAGTGTGGTGCGCGTCGCGCCGAGCGTGGAGTGGCACACGTCTCAACGAAGGGGTGTAGAGTGGGTTGCGGCGTGGGGGAGGTGAGGGGGAGAAAGTGGCGGCGGCGGCGCGAGGAGAGAGTGGGAGGATACTGCGTGAGGGAGGCGTCCTTCCATACTAAGTACTAACCTAGCGTGAGTGGGCTTGTGTGGGCCTTAAAACGAGTAATGTAGGTCACATCACCAAGCAAACTAACTCATACTCCCTTCGTCCCAAAAAGACCGTTTGTTTAGAAAATTTAGGACATGCTAGTAGTTGTGAAAAATGACCTTGTTACCCCTAATTAATATGCATTGGAACTTGAAAAGAGACATCAAATAAGCATTTCATTGGCTCCATGTCAATGTTATGTGCAACAACTTCCTACAACAAATGGAAATTGATGCATTAGAACAATTGATCAGTGAAGATGTGAAGGTCCAAGGACAAATCTCATGCGTGATGGTTTCAGAACTTGCCTCATGGTCTTCAGAATCGTCGCTGGAGTTGTTGCCGGAGTCGTCGTCGGAGTTGTTGCCAGAGTCGTTGCCGGAGGAGATGAGGTCTACCAAGCACCACTCTTCCGACCGGGTCGTCGCCGGAGGACACTTGTCGCCAATGAAGGGGCGGGGCCGGGTCGTTCGAATGAAAAACGGTTTGCTTTTCCCTTTTAATCTACAATCAAATTTTGTATCACGTTTTTCTCCATCAACCGTAATCCAAATTTGATGATATTTGTTTCTCGAATTTTTCTAAAATCAACATCTATTCATTTATGAAATTTTTCGTATGTAATTCCATTTCTTGGATGTTGTTTATACACCTTATATTGTTTCTTATAAGTACAACATATAAATAATATTTTTTACACAACCATTACTAATTAAACTTTGCATTTCATAATCTTATGGTGAACATAAGGTTATGTTAAAATTTCAAATGCATATGAGTTCGAACATGTTTTAAAGTGTGGAAAACTTCAATGTTGAAGTTACATTCTAATAAATTAGGTGAGAGATGTAGAGGTTTGTACACAAGTATAATCTTCCGTTTTCGAAACCATTTGAATTTTTGTAGACAAGCTTAGGGACTTAAATTATGTTGCCAAGTCAATTTGTAGAATTTTTAGAACACACTAAGACGTTATTATAATTATTATATCGTAAACAAGAGATAAAATTCTAATTTTTAGAAATTTGGTTAGATAAGTGTGGTTGTTGATATTTTATTCAAATACTAAATTACCAACTATGATTATTCGTATTTTTTAAAAAAAATTGGTGTTGTTTATGGGGTATAATATTTGAGGGAAGCAAGTTTCAATTCAGAAAAAATAGTGTCGGGCCCACGCGTCAGCGTCAGAAGCCTATATATAAGAAGATAATCGTAGCCTGCTCGACCGACAAAGGCGATCCGGGTAGACTAACCATCATCGCCAACAAGTGCTCCATTGTCAGATATGCCCCTTGCCGAATGAATATGCATCCACCCCGGTGCCCCGACCCCTGCCCCCTTTTTTTTCCTCGATCTCAGCTCCATCGCCGCCGCCCGCCCGTCCTTCCCCGCCGTCGCACACATGTCGCACTATGCTGATTTTTCTGGAGGTGCACGTGCGAGGAGCAGGGTCCAAGGTTGCCGGAGCGACCGAGGACCATGTGTGGTTCGAGGACCGGTGGATGGTCGCTTCCTTGTGTGATGAGTGATTGACAACGTTGTGTGGACCGATTCTTGGCTAAGTATTGCGGGTGCGAGGTTGCGGCTTGACTCGTGTTGGTGCGAGTGAAGAACAAGCTCGAAAGGTCGTTGCGGTGAGGCCTCCGTGTGGAGAAGACAAGTAGGCTTCGTTCGAGGGACCCGGTGGCCGGCGGGGTCAAGTGCGGGCCGCATGGTGGCATGAACGGCAAGATGAAGTCGTGGACGGTTTCTTGGTAGAGCCTCAAAACCAAGGTCGAGCCGGGACTACGTGGGAGCCGAGTCATGAGTGGAGATTGGCGGAGGCTACACCGAGTTCGCGGGGTTTGCGGTGGTTCACCGTAAAAACCACCGGGTTACTCGGTTGAGCCACAAAACCGAGGCCGAAGACTCGACGAGGAGGTGCGGCCACCCGGGCCGGTTCAACCGCCCGGGAGGGGCGGTCGGACCGCCCGGGGCCGGTCGGATCCACCGGGCCGGTCTAACCGCCCGTGGGGGCGGCTCGACCGCCCGGCCGCCGGCGCCGAGAAGCTTCGAAGCGGAGGACACGCGTCGGGATCGCAAGGCGTGCGTCGAGGCTACGCAGGGTGCGGTCGCCGGGCATCCGTCCGATGGTGAAGACATCAAGAATTCCAAATCCGCCCTTGAGGGGCATGTATCCCTAGTTTTTAGTGAAGGGCATTTTAGACATTCGGTTGCCGCCTATATAACCCAAGAGGTGAGAGGTTGGCGACCAACTCTTGGAACCCTAGCTCATTTCGTTTTTCCATTTTCGTTCTCTATTTTTCCCTAGGTTTTTAGAAGGCTAGTTTGAGAGCTTCATGTGAGATCTAGAGAGAGGGATGGATGTTTGGGTGGCAAACTAGACCTTGTACGAACCATTCATGGCATGTATAGAAGGTTCGGCGTGGTTCTTCATGGTGGTTTTCCCGTCTCTTTGATGTTGATTTTCGGAGCTCTTTTTGGCGGTGTTTTGAGAACGATTTCTTGGGGTTTTTGGTGGGTGTCACGTATGAGGTTCATGTGCCTCTTTGGTCGGTGACTTTGCCCCGAAATCCCCTTTGAATCGGACTCGATTTGGTGGTTTTTCGAGTTGGGCGAGTTCTTGACCTAGAAAAGCGATTTCTTCGATTCCTCTTGATTGTGAGCGTTTCGGGTCGATTCCTTTGAGGAAGAGGTTGCCCGGGAGGTAACCCGGCTATCCCCGAAGTTTGGCTGCAATCCGTGGAGTGATTCGGGAGATTGAGCGCAAGGAAGTTGAGGTTTGACCCGCGGGTTCCTGTTTCGGAAGGGGCGGTCTAACCGCCTACGGGGGGCGGTCTAACCGCCGGGGTGTTTCCGGGTCAAAGTTTTGTTTCTCCGGATTTTCCTCTGTGTGAGTTTGTTCGCCTTGATCGAGAGGAGTGTCCGGGTGAAATTTGGAGCCGTTCTTGTGCGGTTTGCTAGGTGTTCTTGGTTGGAGTTCATTGCCGGGTACAGGAGGTTAGACCGCCCCGGTAGCCGGTCTAACCGCCCCTAGGCCCTTGGGTGAAGTTTTGGTTTTCGCCAAGATTTTCTCGGTAGCTAGCATGGCCTTGACCGAGAGATCTCTGTTGGTGAAACCGTAGTGTGTTTTGGTGCTCGGAAGAGGCGTTTCGGAGAATTTCTTGGTTGCCGGGTGGAGGCGGTCTAACCGCCCCCATACCCGGTCTAACCGCCCCCTCGGTTAGCCGGCTTTCGAGTTGTTTCCGGCTTGTCGGTGCTTGCGTGTGTGTTGTGGTTGCTTTGGTAGAGTTTGTTCCTAGGACCCGGTAGCACTCCGGTGGCTACGTGGTTTTGGCAAACGGGAGGTAGAAGTGCGAAGCGTGTGATTTCGGGGGTTCGACCGAGCTAGTTCATCTTGTCGGAGTTTCAATCTCCCTCGAGAAGAATTTTTATCGGCTCCCATTCACTCCCCCCTCTCTCGGTCGCCTCATCGGTCCTTCACGGCCCGCAATCACTTCATCGGCTTGGATCCAGTTGGTGAGCTAAGCGGCTTTCCACTAGTCCCTTGCCCGGACTGTGGTATGGCTCGAGTGGTGGAGGGGCAGACACAGAAGGAAGGTGAAAACCACGGTCGTCTTTATTTCAAGTGTGCAAGGAACTCGGTGAGTAGTCGGCTGTGTCTCCCAAATCTGAGTTAGGGTCCTTATATGCTTTTGATTCTGCAGTATGCCAAGAATTGTGGATTTTATCGTTTCCACAAGGAGTATCTCCAGATGCTGAAGGATGCTGGCGTCATTGTTTTTCGACCGTCGAACTGGGCAGACGCGGTCGATGAAGTAGTTGATTCAATGGAATGTCAGATTGGGAGCGGCGAGCAGAGGCAAGCACTGTAGGACAAGCAGAGGAAGAAAGCACTGGAGGAGAAGATGGACCATGTGATCTGGAAGATGAACTTGATAATTGTGGTTGTTGTTTGTGTAGTATTTGGATGTTTACTAGGGATATATGCTGCAAAGAAGTAATTCTGATGTTAAAAGTGGTGCTTTTGCATCATCTGTGTGGATGAAGAATGAAAAAATTTGTCACATATGACAAACTTAAATGTATGAATGAAGAATGAATGGAATGACAATTGGGTCACAAATCTTAATGTGTCACACATCACAAAATTCATCAATTCATCTGTGCTAACATTTCATTGCAGCACGAGGCAAAGGAAATGTGGATTATTAAGACAAACAGAGTAACAAAATTCTGGCATAACTCTGGCATATAAACACTTTGCAATTCATTGTGAATTGCTACCATATAATGACACAAACAGAGTATCAAACTTCTGGCATACACATTGCAATTCATTGTAAGCTGCTACAATAGACATTGCAATGCCTTCCAAAATAGGAGACATGGATTGATCTACCGCGTCTCTTAGATCTACTAGTTCATCACAAGTTCAACAGACACAGATCTACTAGCTAGTCCATCATAAATTCAACAAGCACACAGGAAGAACACATTAACAGACAAACAAATTAATTAAGCAGAGGTAGTCACCGCCGGAGGAGCCCCACTGTCGGAGTCGGAGTCAGAGTCGGAGCCGGAGCGGGAGACGTCGAGGCCGCCATCATCGTCGTCGTTGTCGTAGACGGGGGTCCACTTCTCTCTCCAAGGACCCAGCCAAGACATTGACCTTGAAGGCGTAATCCATCACGATCATCTGCAGCGGACCAGGGGGTCGTTGGACCCCGAGATGAACGGCAAGCTTTCCAAGACTGTGCCAAGCCTCGTAGAGCATCTTCACTGAAAAACATGCATCCGAATAAGCTACTACCAGAGCACGCAGGGGCACCACGGGCTGTCGCGCCACCTTGCACCGGGGCGGCTTCAGCCGCTTCACCTCCTCAGGCGGGGGCGGCGGCACCTCCTCGGGCTCGGCGAGCGGTGGCGGTGGCACCTCCTCGGGCTCGGCGGGCGGGGTCGGCGGCTCCTCCTTGGGCTTGGTGGGCGGGGGCGGCGGCACCTCCAACCTCCCCCGCTTCCTTGATGGCTCGCTTGATGCCATGCGCTCGCTTGAGGAAGGAGAAGCTCTTGGATTCACTTCTTGGTGACCGGAGATGGTGGTGCTGAGGTTTTCTTCGTGCCGCGGTTAACCAAGTTCTTGGCCGGCCAGGATTTATATTGACAAGACGGCGAACCGTCAGGCGGTTGGTCAAGCGCCTCGGAACCCATGTCCGCTCAGGAGAGCAAGAGGACACAAAAAACATGTGGTCACAAGGAGACGTGTGACTGTTCATATTTTATTCAAAACACCAAATGCCCAACTACTACTATGAGTTGTTCTATTCTTAAAAAAACTATGAATTGTTCGTATTTTTATTAATCTATATAACTTATGTGGTACCCACTAACTATCATTAACTTCATTTCTCTCTTCAGGCAAGCTACCCACATCATCTCCCATCAAACTAAGGGTTATTAACTCTATCTCTTTTTCTCTTCATTACACTAATTCTTTCTTCATACAAACTACCCACATCATCTTCCACCAACTAAGGGTTATTGCATAAACTGGTTGTGGTAGCAAATTGCTTCATAATTTATCAAAAACAGTTCTCGTATCTCGCAGTGACGCGTGGGGAATTACCTAGTTTTCAGGTACTGCTTTATGGGCCCTAATTTTTGAGGGAAGCAATTAAGTGTCATTTCAAAAAAAAGTGTTAAAGAAGGTAACTATTGCCCGCTCACCAGCCAACAAAGCGACCCGGGTTTGCTAACCCGCGTCGGCATTGACTACTACCCCCTCGATCCCAAATACTTGCCCCTTTCTTCTTTCTGAATGGATAAGCGCAGCACTTTCCTTGAAAAAAAAAGCGCAGAGGAGGCGTGGAGATAGAGACGACGATGAGCGCCGGCGAGGGGCCAAGCAGCGGACGACCCCGCGCACCCAGGATCGAGGAGAACCGGAACACGAAGCGGTGCCGCAACTGGATCCGCCGCGTGCCGGCGAGATGGCAGCGAAGAGGGAGACGACGATGAGTGCCGGAGAGGGGCCAAGCGGCAGTGGAGTGAACCCAATGCCGGAGACGAGGGTCCTCGACTGGATCCTCTTGGATTCTGACGAGGGGCCAAGCAGCGGCAAGGAGGCAACGAAGTGGGCGAGGGGCCTGCCTCACATTTGCGAGCACAAGTGTTTGGCAACTACGAAGAGGTGTCAAGGGAGTGGCGAAGAAGGTGTAGAGGACCTCATCTCTGACTCTGGCAACGACTATGACGACGGCGAGGCAAGTTTAATTCTCTGAATCTCACTGCCTTTTTACTTGTTCTATAGATGGAGCTTAAGGTAGCTTGAGCTTGAGCTTCATAAAGTTAATTAGTGTCTATGATGATGTCTTCCATGCTTGTCATGATCTTAATTATACCAAGTTCTGAGGTAAATCAGTTCTGAACTTAGTTCTGCTTTTACTTGTCACACCCTACTCCAAGGTCTGAGGCAAATTAGTTCTGAATTAACTATGTTGTTCTTATACCATGTTTAACCCTGTTTCAGGCAAAACTCTTTGAGTCGCGAGCGGAGCTTGAGTTAGTTCTTAACCTTAATGTATGGGATTATGTGAAACATGAGTTTGAAAAAATCACAAAAGAAGTGAACAATTTCATCAAAAAAGGCTAAGCACATAAGGAGGTACAATTATACTACTGAACAAAATCTCGAGCCCATTGAAGGTGCGCTAGAAGGGCGTCAAGAATCTTTGGTTGCTTACGAAGAGGCTGCAAAAAGAGCCAATAATCCTGATGGAGCATGATCTAGTTCAAGCTTGTTGATGTGCAGAGTGAGTAGACATACTTTTGTGGATGTTCAAGGGGCATGCCTTTGTTGATGTGTGTGGTCAGATAGCACGACCATAGTAAATAACGTGATGGACTAGTTAAGTCCTAGCCTGATATATGGACAAGTTAACCTTTTGTAATAATTATCTTTATTCCTGTGGACAAGTTATCTTCATCTTTGTGGACAAGTTATCTCTCTTATGATGTTTGTTTTGTCTCAGAAGATATGTGTGTTGATTGTGCCTATATGTCTAAATGGAAGCAAGGAGAAATGGATCGAGTTGACCTGTCAATGAGGACAGACTCAAAGGAGACGATGGTTAACAAACCTCCGTCTCATTTGTTCACTGACGCCGCGCTCCCGCTACACAATAGTTGAGTGCTCTCAGACATTAATTTATTGGGCAATTTAGTTTATGATGTTAGAAAACTAGGCAATTTTTGGTACATTTTAATTCCGAAATTATTAACATGTTCATGACAATTATGAGTGATCCCGTGAAAGCAAAGCATGTGCTTGTGTTCAAGTTAAATCTCAAATAAAACTCGAACAAAAATACACGAAAAGGTTTAGTTGGTACCCAAAGGCGGGACGGTTGACGGAGTCAACCGGTGCGCCGTTATCCCCCGGAATAGACATGCTACTCGTGGAGGGACCTTGTTCGATGTAGTCGTACGGAGGTGATGCGGTGGCGAGTCGTTGCGGTGAAGTCCCGCGAACGGCCTTCGGGAAGTAGTCGTTCATGCTCGATGTAGTCGTTCTCGTGGAGGACGTAGTCGTACTAGAAGTAGTTGTTCTCGCGGAGGACGTAGTCGTCTCGGATGTAGTCGTTCTCGCGGATAGGGACGTAGACGTACGGAAGAGCGAGAAGGCACGTACGGGTACGCTCCCCAAAACCTTATCGCCCACCTATCCCGAGCGGGATCGCTAGGTGGACGAGGTTCGGAGGCAATCGCTCACGCAAACGTGTGTGCGCGCAAAGCTTGCGTTGGGAATGGCAGAGAGCAAGCAACACAGAGGGAGAAGAGAGAGGTCTCCTAAGCAGGAGTACCTGAGTGTGAGAATGTGTGTCTGTGCCAGAGGAAGGAGTCCTCTTATATAGGCGCAGAGGAGAGGAGGAGGGAATGAACCTGGACGCTTCTGACCACCATAATTCTCATTAAACGACAGTTACCAGTAACTGCTGTATTCAACGTCATCAGTTACCGCAATGTCCAAAAACCGTGCATACGCCTCACGGTCTCGGTCACGGTCACGGTCTCGACTCGACTCGACTCGACACGACACACCACGCCACGCCACGCCACGCCACGCCACGCCCACGCCCACGACCACGCCCACGGCCCGGCGCGGCGAGGCGAGCGGCGCGCGCGCGCGCGTGTGGCACGCCCTTCTCCTTTTACCAACTTCACAAGTGGTCCACCATTGGTCCACCCTTTAAGTTAGTTAAGATTCTCATTGGCTTTCAATACGGGATTGGATCCCTAGCATTTATTTTGTGGACCTTTTAATTCTTAAGATTAATTGAGATTAAATGGCCCAAGGCCCAATTAATCCATCAATCCCCACCAAGAATTTCAAGGTACACAAAGAAATGTCCTCTTCTCAACTCTTGTTTTGATATACGACTTTATGGTGGAGACCGTTAAGTTGAACATCCACCCGAGACAAAAGCTACACTCATTCACAACCGACCAATGGACTATGCCTTGAATTGACAGCTTTCGTGCAAACAAGTTTGACTAGAGCCCCTTGCCGGTACTAGGCCGCTATAAGCATCCCCTTAGGTTGGAGCGTATAAGTCATACTCCGTGCCTTTCATGGGTATCTAGAGATCACCCTATCTCATAGATTGTGACTAGCAATCGGACCCATATAGGTGCAATCCTTTAAGATGTTCCGTAGGCCAACATCTTTGCTCCTCTTTGAGCCACTCGGATCACATTAAGGTTTTTCACCAACTCCGCCATACATATTTTAGATGAGAAATGCATCTCTCTGGAATGAGCCCTTTCCAAAGGTTCTCTTCTCTCTCGTTAAACGATAGTTTGTTGCACTATTCTAATTCACGGGATCTCCGATCACATAGGACAAAGTTACCACTGCGAATAACGCCGACGGGTCTCAAGCCCAATTCCCCGGATGCATTGTCTATCACATTACGTGAAAGACCCTTTGTGAATTGATCTCGCCGCATTCTTAGCCGTTTGGATGTAGTCCAAGGCTATCACTTCGGAGTTTCTCATTTTCCCCGACAGATTTTAGCCGCCTCTTTACGTGCCTAGATGACTTCATGTTGTCCTTTGAACTGTTCACCTTGACAATCATCGTTTGATTATCACGGTTCATGAGGACTTGCCGGTATCGGTTTTTCAACTACCGGTAAATCCATAAGGAGTTCACGAAGCCATTCGGCCTCAATCGTGGCGGTGTCCAATGCGGTGAGTTCTCGCCTCCATAGTTGACCTCGTTAAGATGGTCCGCTTGCAAGACTTCCGGAGACGGCGCCACCTCCAAGTGTAAACACATATCCACTTGTGGCTTTAATCTCATCTCGCATCGGAGATCCAATTCGAATCACTATAACCCTCTAGTACCCTAGGATACCCAGATAGTGAATCGCGTAGTTCGATGTTCCTTTCGGATAGCGCATTACCCGTTCAAGAGCTTCCCAATGAGCATCTCCCGGTTAGACACGAATCGACTCAGTTTGCTCACAGCATATGCGATGTCGGGTCTAGTAGCGCTAGCTAGGTACATTAGTGAACCAATGATTTGGGAGTATCTCAGCTGATCTCTCATTATTCTTATGTTTTTCCTTAACATTTTACTAGCATCATAAGGTGTTGGAACTGGCTTGCAGTCGTTGTAACCAAAACGACTCAAGATTTTCTCCACATAATGAGATTGTGTAAGAACAACCCCACCATCACCTTCTCTCACTAGTTTAATGTTTAGTATCACATCGACCTCCCCCAAATCTTTCATGTCGAAGCTTTGAGACAAGAATTCTTTCACTTCCTTAATCGCATTAAGGCTTGTCCCAAATATCAGTATGTCATCTACATACAAACATAGGATCACTCCTTCGCCCCCACCATAGCGATAGTACACACATTTGTCGGCTTCGTTCACAACAAAGCCAACTGACGTTAAAGTTTTGTCAAACTTCTCATGCCATTGCTTAGGAGCTTGCTTAAGACCATACAAAGATTTTACCAATTTACACACCATCCCTTCTTGACCTTTTACTACGAATCCATCTAGCTGATCCATATAGATCTCCTCCTCCAACTCTCCATTTAGGAAAGCTGTCTTAACGTCCATCTGGTGAACGATAAGACCACGGGAAGCTGCCAAGGAAAGTAGTACTCGAATAGTGGTCAATCGGGCAACTGGTGAGTAAGTATCTAAAAAATCTTATCCTTCTTTCTGAGTATAGCCTTTAGCCACCAGCCTTGCCTTATACTTATCAATAGTACCATCAGGCCTAAGCTTTTTCTTGAACACCCACTTGCATCCTACAGGTTTGCACCCATAGGGACGCTCCACAACCTCCCAAGTACCATTAGACATAATAGAGTCCATCTCACTCCGAACTCGCTTCCTTCCAATAGTCAGCATCCGGAGAGGAATATGCCTCTTCAATGGTTCTAGGAGTGTCATCCACGAGGTACACAATGAAATCATCACCAAAGGACTTTGCAATCCTCTTGTCTCTTGCTCTTTCTAAGAGCTTCATTGCCATCCTCCTCGGATTTTTCTCATGTGGTTGTTCATTGTGTTCTATCAAAACGAAGAGTTCTTTGAGTTCATTATTAATAGACAATTTATGACTAAATGTGCTATCTATCTCTTTCATAGGAAAAATGTCCTCAAAAAATGTAGCGTCTCCGGATTCCATGATGGTGCCGACATGCATATCGGGTACTCCGGACTTCAATATTAAAAACCTATAACCCACACTTGTGTAGAGCATAACCAAGAAAGATACAATCGACAGCTTTTAGGTCCTAGTTTACGTTTCTTGGTTATAGGCACATTCACTTTGGCCAAACATCCCCAAGTCCGTAAGTATGAAAGTGTTAGCCTTTTCTTTTCCCATTCCTCGAATGGTGTTATCTCTTTGTTCTTTACGGGAACACGATTCGGGACATGACATGCGGTCAATATAGCCTCACCCCACCATTCCTTGGAAAGTCCCGCCGTGTCTAACATGGCGTTAACCAAATCGGTTAGAGTGCGGTTCTTTCTTTCGGCTACCCCGTTTGATTGAGGTGAAAGGGAGGCGTCCTCTCATGAATTATTCCGTGTTCCTCACGAACGCAGAAAAACATTAGAAAAGTACTCTCCACCACGATCGACCTAATTCTTTTGATCTTTCTCTCAAGTTGGTTTTCCACTTCACTTTATAGATTAAAGTATTGTAATGCTTCATCTTTAGACTTCAACAAATAGATATAGCAAAATCTAGTACAATCATCTATAAGAGTCATGAAAAACTTTTTACCACCTTTTGTCAACACACCATTCATCTCGCATAAATCAGAATGAATTAGTTCTAGAGGAGCCAAGTCTCTCGCCTCAGCCGAAAAATGAGGCTTGCGAGGTTGTTTTGATTCAACGCACACATGGCACTTAGAATTTTTGACTAAGGTAAATTTCGGAATTAAACTCAAGTTTGCAAGACGCATCATACAACCAAAATTAACATGACAAAGTCGCGAATGCCAAACATTTGATTCATCATTAACATTCGAGACATGGTTCACAACTTTATTACAATCATATGACAAAGAAAAGCGGAACAGGCCTCCGCTATCATAACCTTTTCCAATAAAACTTCCAAACTTAGAAATTACACATTTATTGGATTCAAAGACTAATTTAAAACCATCTCTACACAGTAGAGACCCGCTGACTAAGTTCTTCTTGATAGTAGGGACATGCTGCACGTTCTTCAATCGAACGGTCTTTCCCGAAGTAAGCTTCAGATCGACCGAACCAACACCAAGAACACGCGCATGTGATCCGTTTCCCATCAACAAGGAGGAAATTCCGCCCGCTTTGGTAAGAGGAAAACAAGGAAATGTCGGCACAAACATGAATATTAGCACCCGTATCAATCCACCAATCGGGTGGTCGACATACTTGAAAGAACCGTAGGTAAAAGATTACCGTACCCCGACGTTCCACCAGTTTCACTAATAACCATGTTGGCACTTTTGCCATCTTTCTTATCCTTGCGATCCGGACACTTTGCGGCAAAGTGTTCCGTGCTGTCTCCACAAAGACTAGCACTTTCCGGTTGGCGGCTTTTTCTCGCTTGAACCGAGCCGTCCGCTTAGCCTTTGGTTGGTTTTGATGTTGCTTGTTTTTCTTTTTGAATGCATTGTTGTTCTTCTTCTGTACCAAATTAGCACTAGAAGACCCAACAATCCCTTTACCATGTGTCTTGTCCTTTGCTCTCGCCTTCTCTTCAACATCAAGAGTGCCGATAAGATCGACAACAGCAAACTCTTGCCTCTTGTGTTTTAGAGAGGTTCCAAAGTCCTTCCAAGAAGGTGGTAACTTGGAGATAATACCTCCGCCCACAAACTTGTCGGGCAACTTACATGGTGCATCCTTGCTATAATTCTCAAGATCTCTAGCTAGCGCCCGAATCTCATGGGCTCGCTCTACCACGAACGGTCTTCAACCATTTTGTAGTCATAGAGCTGTTCCATGACATACGACTCACCACCGGCATCGAAACCTCAAGCGCATCCCAAATATCTTTGCCACTTGGCGGCGGAAGGTACGTGTCCACAAGGTTTTCGGCGAGAACACTCAAGATGGCACCACGAAACGGGTTATCGGTACGCCTCGAAAGCCTTCTCCTCCTCGCGGAGAAAACTGTTCGGGCTTCCCCCGTATGACATGCATGATGCTCATCGGCTCGTCAACCAATACGTAACCCTTTGCTTCCAACGCTTGTAATTTGAACCATCGAAAACATTTGGTTTGAGCGTTGCAGCGAAACTAGTTACCGAAAGCCTATCAACAATATAAGGTTTTTGGATTGTTAGAAAACTAGGCAATTTTCGGTACATTTTAATTCCAGAAATTATTAACATGTTCATGACAATTATGAGTGATCCCGTGAAAGCAAAGCATGTGCTTGTGTTCAAGTTAAATCTCCGTGGTGAAAAAGGTGTAGGTCCGTACGCTTGCGGATCATAGGTGGATACAAGTTTTATCCGTCAACACTCCCCTTGCTCCTGGTGCGTACCACCTCCCCTAATCTTCAGCGTTGATGGCCTTCCTCGGCGGCGCCTCAGCCCGCCCACTCGGTCGGCAATAGCCGCCGCCACAACCTCCACCATCAGCAGTGACGAGGCCATCAGTCGTGCGCGCACCCTCCTTCTCTTCACCTTGGTCATGGCATCGCCAACTGTGCTGGTCTTGCGGGTCTCGGTGTGTCTTCCCCTTCCCCTTCGCTTCATCCCTCAGCGTGCTTCGCTCAGCACTCTTCCCCCAATGCCTAGCCCGAGGCTTGCTCCCACTCTCTACGGGTCTCTATCTGATTCCGATCATCTTGGTCATCCATAGGTCGTTCCTACACTACCTTTGGGTCTACCTCCTTCCCTCTTTTTGATAGTACCTCCATATGCCTTCATTGTCGACACCAAGGGCTCTTGCTGAAAATTCCATCATTGTGGCTCTAATCTCGCTTGCGGCGATCGGCTGTGTGGATTGGCTTTCGGAGGCCTTTGGCGAAAGCTTTGCCTAGCGTATGCTAGTGCCGACAATGGTTGTGTTTCTTCCGTAACTTACCCAGCTGGGGTGTTGTTGCATCCTCCAAATCATTTTGGTTTGCCAGGTGATGACTTGACCTGCTCCTTCATGGGTGGGCGGACGATGGCGATGTTGTCATTGCTACCTTCTTTAGTGCATCATTTTGCACGACCTCTTCACTCTGCCTACACTACTTTCAGCTTTTTATCAAGTGGTGATGTGTGTGTCTCCATGGTGTTTCTTCCTTGCAGGCACTCGTCGCCTTAGATTGTTTCTATTGTGGTTGTGGTGGTGTAGTGATCTTCTCTTTGTGTTTTGTTGTAGTCTACTTTATTTCTTGTTCGGGTTGTCAATCTTGTAACTATGCACTTTAGGGTTTCTCAGAAAGCTGTGTCATGCAAAACTCTCTTCTCTTAATGGAAAATGTATTATGTTGTCGCGGTGGTGATGTTAGTGGCGATGGCGACGGCTGGCACCACATGCACCATGGCCCGAGGGATCCTGGGAACTGCTGACCAACCTCACTGCCTGGGCGCCCTCCATCGACTTCTGCTCCGATGACAATCTCTTGTTTAAGTACGATGCGTCGGCACATGACGTCGTCGAGGTGAGCAGTGACGAGTACTCGCTCCTGCTTGGCGGCGAGCCCGTGGTCGCAGTCGGTTGTGTTGCAGACCGGGAAAGACATCATCTAGCTCGTGTGGCGGCGGCGCCCTCTACTTCATTGGCGGTGTGTTGGGGCACTGTGCTGCCAGGAAGGTGCACCACGACACTGCCGCCGGTGGCACCGCACAGCGCACCATCGGGCGGCATCACAATGCCGCTCGGGCGGCCCGACCGTAACAACCCGGGAATTTAGGTGTGTAAATTTTGCGAAAATTAAAAACTTTTTGATCGAAATTGAGTGCTATCAATTTTCGAGCCAAATTGCTATCCCTCTTCCGAATTCTCCACCGCATTAACCCATTTATAGAAACATATATTCAAACTACGGTAAAATATGTGAGTTGGACTTTTCCGGTTTATTTGGATTTTATTGAGTGTAGTTTGAATTTGGAATTATTTCAAATTCAAACTAATTCTATAGCTTATAATCCAACACTTAATTCCCAAAGCTTGGAACCCCTTTCTTGGGCCGGCCTTCCTTAAAGCTCGCGCCGGTTTCGCTTAACCCACCGGCCCATCGGCGAGTCTCACCCTCGCCTCTTTCACCGCCGGGCGGGGCCCACCCCGTCGCTCACCGTTTTCCCCTTCCCCTCTCCCCTTTCTCCTTCGCCTTTACCCGGCGGCGGGTCAACCGAGCCACATCGCGCGCGGGGGCGCGCGATGGGACGGCCGCGCCGGCCCGGCGGCCCGCACGCCGAGGGATCGGGCGCGCTCACGCGCGAGTCGAACCGGGGACCGGACGGGGAGAAGTCCCTTTTACCCCCGCGCCACGCACCCCCGTGTCCTAGCCTCGCGCAAAGGAGGGAGCGGCGCCGCCTCGGTCGCCCGGGCGGTCCAAGCCGGGGCGGCTAGGGGGATTTCGCCTCGCCGTCGGCGCCGAGGGTTCAAAAGCGAGGGGGAAGGCGAGGGGCCGGCCGGTCCAAGCTACCAACCCCATTGGGGTTTTCCCTCTCCACTCCACCCGAGAGGGCGCCGTGAGAAGGAGGAGAAGGGCGCGCGCGCCGCCGCGCCGGGCCGAGGGAGGGACGCGGCCACACCGCACGCCGACGGCGTGCCGGGGGAGGAACGCGCCGCCGCCGCGCCGCGCCGGGAGAGGAAGGAGCGGGAACGAGGGAGCGGGAGCACGGACCGGAGGGCCGCGGGAGACGTTTGCCGGCGTGAACACCTACTCCACCGTGAACACCTACTCCACCGAGAACGCCTACACCACCCCGAACACCGTCGCCACGCCACCGACGACCCCAAGCCGGCCACGACTACACCGCCGCCCCCACCGTGAGCACCGCCCGACCACTTTACTCTCTTCTCCCCCTTGGTCTTCTTCCTCGTGTTGGCACCACGAACGTTGAGACGCGTCGCCGTTAATCTCTTGCACGGGTGCCGGCCATCGAGCCGCGAGACCGTCGTGCCGCGATGGATGGAGCTCTGGGGCCGTTCGTGCTCTTGAGCGCCGCCGTCGCCGTGCGAAGAAAGACGAGGTCTCGATGTTGCGATGTGTTGAACGAGAGGAGGCGTCGCACCGCGGCTACCCCAAGCCGCGCGGACGAGCGCTCCCGGTGCCGGCGTCACGCCGCACCCCGGCCGCCGGGGCCGAGGGGAAACCCCTCGACGCGC
Source organism: Cenchrus americanus (assembly GCA_947561735.1). Lineage (NCBI taxonomy): Eukaryota > Viridiplantae > Streptophyta > Magnoliopsida > Poales > Poaceae > Cenchrus > Cenchrus americanus. Next base: position 52,422,799 of record OX387242.1, read on the forward strand.
CGCCGTGCCGCGAGGTGGCGACGCGCCAAGCCACCGGGCTGCGGTTTACCGGCCGTCGAGCCGTGGTTTTATTTTTCCGATCCATGGATGAGCACGTGTGTCCCGGCCGGCCGCACCCCCGGCGCGCCGCGGCCACGACCTCGCCGTTGAAACGCCCGACGCGCCGGCCTTCGACGTCGCGTCGCGCGCGGCCCCTCCGGGACTCCCGGGAGCCGACCTTCGAGCCATGGTGTTTTCTTGCTGCGAGGTTTGGGCGGGCGGAAGCCCGGGGTCGAGCGCACCCCGCCGCGTGGACCCGTGGCTCGCCGCGCCACCGGACGGACGACGTAGCCGTGGCGCCGTCGTATCCCGGCGCCGCGCGCTACGCGTTGCGCCATCGGCCCCCTCCCCCCGCGGGCCGGTGTTTGGCAAGGCTTGCCGTCCGGGTGTGGAGCGCGGAGGCGACCCATCCGCTCGCACCCCGGCGAGATGAGGGAACGCCGCCGGCGGACGGGGGAGCTCGCCGGCGCAAGGACGCGCCGCGCGGCCGCGGGTTTGCCCGGCATAACGTCGAGCACCCGTGTGCATAAACTTTTCTTGAATGCGTTTTAACCTCGAGGAATGGGCCGCCGGCCGGATCCGGGCCATAAGCCCAATCAATTTCCTAGCGGGCCGTCGGCCCGGCGCGAGAAGGAAGTTGGAAGGTGTTATCCGGACTTCGAAGCTTTGTCCGTTGGGCCGTGTCGCTCGGTCCTTCGGGGCCGAGACCCATCATCGATCCGGATCTAGTCCACCGGGCCACCCACGGCCCGGTGGCGCTTCCCGTCCATCTCGGCCCGACAGTAGCGGGTCGGCGACGTCATGCCGACGTCGGCGGCATCTTTTATAAAAATTCCTTTTCTTTTTTCTCGGGATATTTTCCGGAAGTATTTAATAAATGGTTTTAACCTTTAAAAATTCATAACTATTTATAGGAAGTTCGAGAAAATTATAAAACTAATTTCTATAAACTCGTATTTTTGAAATCTTGCTGATTGTAGGTAGTTCGAGCTCTTTTGGATCTTTTAAATTTGGTTCTTATTTGGAGTTATTGCTTAGAAGTGCACCGTATTCTTATTTTCGCGTCGAATCTCGTGCCGCAGACCCGAGCTTCGACCAGGAGGACGCGGAGGACCCCGAGTACACTGCTCCGGACAGCGACTGCTTCAACGGCAACGAAGGTGTCATGTCACTCCCAACCATGTAGATCCCATGTTGTTAAGTAGCTGCTAGTGCTTTACTTTAAATGCATTGTTCTGATGAATTGCATAACCAGTTTAATAGCCATGCCTTGATGCTTTGTTATACCCTGTTTCCTTGTTTTACTTCTCGCGGGACTAGCTAGAGACCCATAGCTAGTCCCTTACCTCAACTATCCATACTTTTGTTGCTTGTCTATGGATGGTACTGCGGGCTTGGACCGAGATGTGGATATCTTGGTGCGTTTCTAGCGTGCGATCCGGGTGGTATCTCCTTGCTGTGTTTCGGCGGGAGCGAGCCGCTTGGTTACTTGTGAACGTCTGCCGAGGGAAGATGCGATCCGGCTTCTAACTCGAGGGATGTGTCGTGTGGGATGGAGATGGTGAGTGCTCGCTCTCGGCCCCTTAAGGACCGATCGTCAGTTGACCTTGTTTCGGATGACTATTTCCGTACAGACCGCCCGCCTTGTATTGGGCGGGGGTGCGGGGTGAGACTTGTAGTGGATAGCACCCCTCCTGTAGGCGGATCGGTGTGATCGTGTCGGGAGTGGTCTTTCCCTCCTTAGTAGACTTTGCCCCGGCGAGGCCGGGGAAGGGTTCCACAGCTTCGAGGGACCTCTCGCGGGTAGTATGAGCTCGCGCCGCGAGGCCGGGCCGGGGCTCGGAGACGCGGGGAGGGTACTATCCACTTACTTGGCCTTCGCCCGCATGGTAGGGTCGGGTACGGTGACGGCCGGTTCCGGTCCTATTCGGGCGGGTACGGTTGTACAACCTCTGCGCAGTGTTAAACCTATAGCTATAGTCCGTGTCCCTTGGTTATGGGCGGTCTTTCGATCTCTCACCCGACTAGCTACTCTTCTCTTGTGCTTCTTCTCTCCCCCGAGTGTGTGAGCCGGCTTTGGCCGTTGAGATGTGGGGATAGGAGCGAGGTGGACCCCACATCGCGGATGAGAGTTGGGATCCGGATCGTGGTTGAGATCCGGAGTTTTGGTGTGGTTTACCTTGAGCGGGGTGTGGACCCCGGAGGTGTGGACCTCGGAAGCATGAGCTTCACCGAGGTGTGGACCTCCCGGCTGAATTCCCGCTTACCTTGTACGTTGCTATCTTTTGCTTTGCTTAAGCCTTCTACGGCGGAGTAGGGATATCTCATGCATAGTAGAATATACACCGCTTTTGCCTCTTTGTTGGGAAGGCGACATGACCTACCCGCTTATCGGGTAGACCTCGCTTGCCTCGACACGAGCCGGACTACGACTTCGACAACGACGGATGGGTGGACTAGAGCTCTTCCTACACTCGAGCTGCCTGCGGATATGGAGTTTCCCGCGCTTTCATGGAGTCGCTGCTAGACGTTTTATTTATGTTTGATTCAGTCCCGATGGACTTGTACCCGGCATGTGCCGAAGAGATGTACTCTGATTAATGTAATAAAATTAATGTTGTACTCTACTATTCTGTTTTTATCTTTACGTATGGATTATGGCATTGCTGAGACAGGGATTGCACGTGGTAGCCCTCCTGGGACTACCACCGAGGTGCTAAGAGTCGGGTTTCCATTCGCGGAAATCCGGGTCGTTTCAGTTGGTACCAGAGCCATGCTTGACTGTAGGACGAGCCCCAGGAATGGTTGATAGCATAGGAAGCCGTTTTTGAACCTTGAAACTTTATATAAACCCCCTTGGCTTTCGTATATATATATCTATATTTATATATATGCATTATCTTGATTAATTTTCACTAACTACCTTACTAACTACGCTCTAACAACGTTGTGCAGATGGCGGAAGAAGCGTGGATCCCTCTGGAGTCGGACGGCAGGTGGGCCGGAGGCTTCTGCCACTTGCTGAGGGAGTGCCTGGAGGCAGCTGGAGTGGGGACCGACCGGGTCAGCTACAAGGGGAGGACCGTGGGGCCCCGGACCGATCTGCCACTTTCCCGACCGTCACGGTGCGGTGGACCCACGGTGCCGAGTTCAAGGAGGTTAAGGTGCCTTTGTTTTGAGAGTTCGACCAAGGAGGCACACCGGACTTGCGCACGGCCGAGCTCTCAAGGAGGTCCGTGTCCGGCCTTGGGGAGAAGCTTAAGGACACCCCGTTCGGCGTGCTTCCGACGGGGGTCTACGACCCGAGTCGGCCCGGGACACGAGCGGCCGAGCGCGGTACCTTGAGGTGACTTCGGTGGAGGAGGACAAGAAGATGCACGCGGCCGGACGGTGCATCCCGGCCCGGAGACCGGGCGCTCTTACGGGCGGACGGTGAGATCGCCTACCCGAGGTGGAAGTGGGATGAGTGTCTGCAGTTGGCTCAGGACCTGGAGATGGAGAGAGTGGACTTAACCGACCGGGCCGGAGGAGTCGCACCAGAGGAACGGTGAGCTGGTACAGCTCGGGCTGGCAGCAGCCAGAGCCAGCACCGAGAGGGACGCCAGGAGGATCGCCACCCGGAGGCACGGGCGAGGACGGCGCGGGGAGTTGCACCGGGCTACAGTGGAGGCCACGCGTGAGGACGAGTGAGGCTTGCGGGAGGCGAGGGGACCGGTCGGAGTCGGTTGGGGCTACGAGCAATCGACTATCAAGTAAGGATGTGGGACCTACAGGAGGCGAGTCGACACAACTACCACCACTTGTGTTACCTCGGTGGGCTGGTCTACGAGGAGAGAGACCGAGCTGCCAGGACCCGCACGGCCTGGGAGCGTTCCGACCAGCAGAGGCTGAGAGAGTTGGAGGAGCTCTCCGCGCGCCTACCGCCCAAGAAAGACCACGGCCGAGGACGAGAGACCTTTGAGCTACCCCCAACGCCTCCTACCACGTGTACGCCCGTACCCGAGAGGCTCCCAGGACACAGCAGAGATGGATCGTGCTCTTCAGGATACCCGAGACTACTACAGAGGACCGCCGATCAGGATGCCGGGTTACCCAGGGGCTTACACACCGCCGTTCTACTCAGTTCCACCAGACTCCAGCCCAGAGGCACCTCAGAGTACCCAGTGATGGGAGTAGAGATCTAGCAGTAGATTCCGAGACGATGTAATGAGATAGATGTAATGCTACCGCTCATGTTGTCATGCCTGTAGTAGCTACCCCATGATGTACCATGCGTTAGCGTGATGTGTTGCCGTGTACCCTCGAAGGTCGTCGGAGTAAACCTCGAGGTGCACCCCTTTTGTATGGTGGCATTGATTGAGTGACATGGATCTTCATGGTTTTTCTCAGATTTCATGCTTCTTTATGTCTGAATGAATTCTTTGATTGTTAGCAAGATTACTCCTTTATAGTTAATAACCTTAATAATATTCTCCCTACCACTACCGACTCTTGCAAGCGGAACGGATGTCGGGGCAAGGAGGTCGGGCGACTCCCGGCCCGTTTCGAGGAGGTCGGCCGGAGACAACGGGGGGGAGGATGCCCCTAACCCGGCGGGGAGCGAGAGGCCGCGGGCGCCGTGGAGGTCACGCGCCACGAGGAGGGCTCCGCGGGGGCTCGGCGGCCGCGGGGGCCGAGGAGGCCGAGGGCGGCGGACGAGGACCCGCGCACGACGATGAGGGAGCTCGGGGAGCGAGGAGCTCGAGCACGAGTAGGTACCCCGGCCCGAGGGAGGAGCGAGGCTAGGCTCGGAGACACGAGGTGCCACCACCTCCACCTCCCCGAACTTGGCCGACGTGATGGCAGTACAGACCCAGCTGATGCAGACGATCACCCAGTTGCTAGCTCAGAACAACAACAACAACCACGGGGGTCGGCACCGCAACGCGCCGCGAGGGCTTCCGGAAGAAGGTTGAGAACTTCAACAAGGCGCGACCGCCTACTTTCAACCACTCGGCGGACCCGATGGACGCGGACAGCGGCTACGGGAGATTGAGAAGGCGGGAGTTGGCCGAGCTCACCGAGGAGGAGTGTGTGACCGTGGCAGCGCACCAGCTGATCGGCACAGCCAGTGCGTGGTGGGACAGCTACTGTGACTCGCACCCGGACCCGTTGCACATCGGGTGGGACGAGTTCGTGGAGGCCTTCAGGAGCCACCACATTCCAGAGGCAGTGATGGACAGGAAGGCTGACGAGTTCAGGCACCTCAAGATGGGAAGTATGTCAGTGCAGGAGTACGCCAACCGCTACCAAGAGCTGATGAGGTACGTGCCAGACGACACCGACACAGAGAAGAAGAAAGTCTACTGGTTCAGGAAGGGACTGCACAAGGGGATGGCACACCACTTGTCCGCACACGACTGCCCGACACTTCGCTCCATTATCGACAAGCACGCGATCGTTGAGAGGTCGAGGCTCGAGTACATGGAGGTTCGTGGAAGCAAGTCCAAGCGCACGGACTAGGCGGGACGCTCGGGTCCACCTCGGAGGCGAGAGGACGGAGTTACGCTCGGGGCCACCGATCACGAGCGGTGGCACCACGTCACTCGGTCTCGGCCCGCGGAGCGAGAGCCAACCCGGGCGGGGAGTGGAGGACGAGAACAACCGGAGGCCGAGACCACCACCGCGGTCGGCGAGACGAGCCAAGGTGACTTGCTTCAACTACCGTCGGGTTGGGCACAAGTCGTTCGAGTGTCCACGAGCGGGCGCCACCGGGGAGTCGAACCGCGGCTCTCGGTTCCGGACCCCGGCCAAGCCACCAGCACCGGGAGGACGGCCACCCCCGTACACGGCGGAGGACCGCTCGGCCGCCGGCTACTCGAGGTCGTCGAACCACCTCACCACCGAGGATGCGGCGGTCGCACCCGACGTCACACTTGGTGAGTTCCTTGTTGACTCGGTTTGGCAAGCTGTTTTGTTCGATGCGGAGCTCGGTTTTCGTATATTTCCACCAAGTTTGTTAAAGAAAGGTCTTTACCAACTAAGCCTCGACCAAGGCCTATCTTGACTAGCTCTCCGCTAGGAGAGAAGAGGAGTACGTTAGAGTGCGGGGAGTGAGGATGGTGTTTGAGGGGGCAACGAGTTCACGGCGGACTTGACGGTTTGGAGTCTACCGGGATAGACGTGATCCTAGGGATGGATTGGTTGGCAAAGCACAACGGGATAGTCTCTTGCAACCCCAGGGTTATACAACTAGAACACCCCGAGTGGAACTAAAGTGCGGATCGAACCACGAGTCCAAAGGCTGCTACGATGATGTGCAACATGAGTGGAAAAGAAATTGAAGAAATTCCAGTGGTTTGTGAGTTTCCGGACGTGTTTCCGGAGGAGCTTACAGAGTTACCCCCGACCGAGACGTGGAGTTTGTGATTGAGCTGATGCCCGGGGCGGGACCCGTTGCAAAGAGTCCGTACGGATGTCGTCCGATGAGCTTGACAAGTTGAAGAAACGGCTCAAGAAGGCTGCTCGAGCAAGGGTTTGTTCGGCCGAGTGCCTCACCGTGGGGTTCGCCCGTGCTCTTCATGGAGAAGAAAGACGGTACCAAGAGAATGTGCATAGACTACCGCACGCTCAACTCGATGACAATCAAGAATAAGTACCCGCTACCCGGAATCGAGGACTGCCGGATAGGCTCAAAAAGGCAAAGTTCTTCTCCAAGATCGACCCGAGGTCGGGGTTACCACCGAGATGAAGATCCGAGAGCGGGGATATTCCCAAGACGGCCTTCACCACACGGTACGGCTTGTACGAGTTCGTGGTGGTTTCTTTCGGGCCGACCAACGCCCCCGCCTACTTCATGAACTTGATGAACAAGGTCTTCATGGAAGAGTTGGACGATTTGTGGTGGTGTTTATCGACGATATCTTGATATACTCGAGACCACGGAGGAACACGAGGAGCACCTAAGGGTCGTGCTAGAGAGGCCGAGGCGCGAGAACCGTACGCCAAGTTCGGCAAGTGCGAGTTCTGGATGGAGAAGGTCGCGTTTTTGGGGCACGTGTTGTCGGCGGAGGGGATAGTCGTGGATCCGTCCAAGGTAGAGTCGGTGACCAAGTGGGAGCGAGCGTTGAACGTGACGGATGTCGAAGCTTCCTTGGGTTGGCGGGTTACTACCGAAGGTTCATTGAGAATTTCTCCAAGATCGCAAAGCCAATGACGAGTTGCTCAAGAACGGCACAAAGTTCGAGTGGTCGAAGCGTGTGAGAAGAGCTTACGGGGAGCCGAAAAAGAGACTCACCACGGCCCCGGTGCTTACCTTGCCGGATATCAAGAAAGACTTCGTGGTCTCTTGCGACGCTTCGAAGCAAGGACTTGGTTGTGTGCCGATGCGGGGAAGGGAAAGTTGTGGCTTATGCTTCCGGGCGGTCGAAGAAACACGAGGAAAACTACCCGACACACGACTTGGAGTTGGCGGTACATTGTGCATGCACTCAAAATCCGGAGACACTACCGATAGGAAACAAGTGTGAGCCGTTTTCCGACCACAAGAGCCCGAAGTACTTCTTTACCCGGACGAGAGTTGAACATGAGGCGAGGCGATGGTTAGAGGCGATCAAGGACTACGACGTCGAGATCAACTACCACCCGAGGCAAAGCCAACGTTGTGGCGGATGCACCGAGCGGAAAACTTATTGCAACAACCTCATGGTGAGAGAAGAGCAACCTGCTCTGCATGAAGAGCTAGAAAAGCTGAGGATTGAGATTGTAGACCAAGGCCAAGTCAACGAGCTGCAAGTGACCTACGACCTGGAGGAATGAATCCGAACGACCCGGAAGTCGTGTGCGAAATCAAAGCTTTGTGAGACCGATGAAGCGAGGGTAAAGCGAGAAGACTACCGGGTAGATGAACAAGGCACCATGTGGTTGAAAGAACGGATCCGTGTACCTCAAGATAAGGCACTCTTAGAGCGAGATCATGAGAGAAGCTCACGACTCGAGGTACTCGATCCACCCGAGCGACACCAAGATGTACAAAGATTTAAAGATCGAGATCGGTGGAAGGACATGAAGAAGGATATAGCACACTACGTGGCCTGTTGCAACACCCGTAGCAGAGTGAAGATCGAACACCGAAACACGCGGGGTTGTTGAAGCCGTTGGCTATTCCGGTTTGGAAGTGGGAGGACATCTCCATGGACTTTGTGGTGGGACTTCCTCGGACACCAAAAGGGAACGACTCGATTTGGGTCATAGTGGACGGGGCGACCAAAGTAGCTCACTTTGTGCGGTGAAGACCCGTACGCAACCGAGAAGCTAGCGAGCCGTACGTAGAGCACATACTCGGTACCGCACGGGGCACCTAGGAGCATTGTATCCGATCGAGGGCCACGGTTGTCTCCAAGTTTTGGCGAGTTTTCACAAACTTATGGGCACCACTCTCAACTACAGCATAGCCTTTCACCCACGGACGGATGGTCGGACGAGAGAGGGTCAACCGAGTCTTTGGAGGATATGCTACGAGCGTGTGCACTCACCTATGGCACCGATTGGGAGAGCGGCTTTCCGTTTGCGAGTTCTCGTACAACAACGGCTTTCAAGCGAGTCTTCGGATGGCTCCCTTTGAGGCCCTTTACGGGCGGAAGTGCGAACCCCACTAGCTTGGTCGGAAGTAGGAGAACGGGCACTTGTTTGGGCCAAAAATCATTGAGGAAGCGAGAGGAGAAAATTGAGAAAGTTCGTGAGAACACCGAAGGTTGCTCAAAGCCGTCGAAGAGCTATGCCAACAAAAGAAGAAGAGAGTTGACTTTTGCAATTGGAGACCGAGTGTACTTGAAAGTCTCACCGCTCCGTGGAACTAAGAGGTTCTTGGTGAAAGGAAAGCTTGCACCGAGGTACGTAGGACCGTATCCTATCACCCGAAGGATTGGAAATACGGCCTACCGGCTTGCGCTACCCGAGACAATGGCAGGAGTACACCCAGTGTTTCACGTGTCACAGCTGAAAAAGAGTGAGAAGGCAGTGGAAGCTAAGCAAGTGCCCATGGAGTTGCTTGACCTACAAGACAACCTTGAGTATGCAGAATATCCTGAGAAAATCTTGGACCGAGCCGTCAAGGAGACAAGGAGAACAACCATTCCCTTCTGTAAAGTGTTGTGGAGCAACCATACAGAGCGAGAAGCAACTTGGGAGAAGGAAGCTGATCTCAGAAAAGAATACCCTCACTTGTTCACGGAGGAGGTCGAGGACTAAATCTCAAGGACGAGATTCTCGGTGGTGGGGGAGAATGTAACAACCCAGGAATTTAGGTGTGTAAATTTTGCGAAAATTAAAAACTTTTTGACTGAAATTGAGTGCTATCAATTTTCGAGCCAAATTGCTAGCCCTCTTCTGAATTCTCCACCAGATTAACCCATTTATAAAAACATATAGTCAAACTACGGTAAAATATGTGAGTTGGTCTTTTCTGGTTTATTTGGATTTTATTGAGTGTAGTTTCAATTTGGAATTATTTCAAATTCAAACTAATTCTATAGCTTTTAACCCAAAACTTAATTCCCAAAGCTTGGAACCCCTTTCTTGGCCGGCCTTCCTTAAAGCCTCGTGGCGGTTTCGCTTAACCCGCCGGCCCGGCGGCCGAGTCTCACCCTCGCCTCTTTCACCGCCGGGGCGGGGGCCCACCCGTCGGTCACCGTTTTCCCCTTCCCCTCTCCCCCTTTCTCCTTCGCCTTTACCCGCGGCGGGTCAACCGAGCCACATCGCGCGAGGGGGCGCGCGATGGGACGGCCGCGCCGGCCGGGCGGCCCGCACGCCGAGGGATCGGGCGCGCTCACGCGCGCGAGTCGAACCCGGACCGGACGGGGAGAAGTCCCTTTTACCCCCGCGCCACGCACCCCCGTGTCCTAGCCTCGCGCAAAGGAGGGGGAGAGGCGCCGCCTCGGTCGCCGGGCGGTCCAAGCGGGGCGGCTAGGGGATTTCGCCTGCCGTTGCGGCGTCGGGGTTCGAAAGCGAGGGGGGGGGGGGGGGGGCCGGCCGACCAAGCTACCAACCCCATTGGGGTTTTCCCTCTCCACTCCACCCGAGAGGGCGCCGTGAGAGGGAGGAGAAGGGCGCGCGCGCCGCCGCGCCGGGCCGAGGAGGGACGCGGCCACACCGCACGCCGTCGGCGTGCCGGGGGAGGAGCGCGCCGCCGCCGCGCGCGCGCCGGGAGAGGAAGGAGCGGGAACGAGGAGCGGGAACACGGACCGGAGGAGGCGGGGAGACGTTCGCCGGCGTGAACACCTACTCCACCGTGAACACCTACTCCACCGGAACGCCTACACCGCCCGAACACCGTCGCCACGCCACCGACGATCCCAAGCCGGCCACGACTACACCGCCGCCCCCACCGTGAGCACCGCCCGCCACTCTACTCTCTTCTCCCCCTTGGTCTTCTTCCCCGTGTTGGCACCGCGAACGTCGAGACGCGTCACCTTGTTAATCTCTTGCACGGGTGCCGGCCATCGAGCCGCGAAGCGCCGTGCCGCGACGGATGGAGCTCTGGGCCGTTCGTGCTCTTGAGCGCCGCCGTCGTCGTGCGAAGAACGACGAGGTCTCGACGTTGCGATGTGTTGAACGGAGGAGGCGTCGCACCGCGGCTACCCCAAGCCGCGCGGACGGCGCTCCCCGGTGCGGGCGTCCACGCCGCACCCCCCGGCTCGGCCGGGCCGAGGGGAAACCCCTCGACGTGCCGCCGTGCCGCGAGGTGGCGACGCGCGCGAGCCCCGGGCTGCGGTTTACCGACCGTCGAGCTGTGGTTTTATTTTTCCGATCCATGGATGAGCGCGTGTGTCCCGGCGGGCCCGCACCCCCGGCGCGCCGCGGTCACGACCTCGCCGTTGAAACGCCCGACGCGCGCGGCATTCGACGTCGCGTCGCGCGCGGCTACGGGACTCCCCGGGAGCCGACCTTCGAGCCATGGTGTTTTCTTGCTGCGGGGTTTGGGCGGGCGGAAGCCCGGGGTCGAGCGCACCCCCGGCGCGTGGACCGGGCTCGCCGCGCCACCGGACGGACGACGTAGCCGTGGCGCCGTCGTATCCCGGCACCGCGCGCTACGCGTTGCGCCATCGGCCCCTCCCCCGCGGGCCGGTGTTTGTCAAGGCTTGCCGGTCCGGGTGTGGAGCGCGGAGGCGACCCATCCGCTCGCACCCCGGCGAGATGAGGGAACGCCGCCGGCGGACGGGGAGCTCGCCGGCGCAAGGACGCGCCGCGCGGCCGCGGGTTTGCACGGCATAACGTCGAGCACCCGGTGTGCATAAACTTTTCTTGAATGCGTTTTAACTCGAGGAATGGGCCGCCGGCCGGATGCGGGCCATAAGCCCAATCAATTTCCTAGCGGCCGTCGGCCCGGCCGTAGAAGGAAGTTGGAAGGTGTTATCCGGACTTCGAAGCTTTGTCCGTTGGGCCGTGTCGCCTGGTCCTTCGGGCCGAGACCCATCATCGATCCGGATCTAGTCCACCGGGCCACCCACGGCCCGGTGGCCGCTTCCGGCCATCTCGGCCCGACGGCCGCGGGTCGGCCCGACGTCATGCCGACGTCGGCGGCATCTTTTCTAAAAATTCCTTTTCTTTTTTCTCGGGATATTTTCCGGAAGTGTTTAATAAATGGTTTTAACCTTTAAAAATTCATAACTATTTATAGGAAGTTCGAGAAAATTATAAAACTAATTTCTATAAACTCGTATTTTCGAAATCTTGCTTGATTGTAGGTAGTTCGAGCTCTTTTGGATCTTTTAAATTTGGTTCTTATTTGGAGTTATTGCTTAGAAGTGCACCGTATTCTTATTTTCGCGTCGAATGTCGTGCCGCGCACCCGAGCTTCGACCGGGAGGACGCGGAGGACCCCGAGTACATTGCTCGGACGGCGACCGCTTCAACGGCAACGAAGGTGTCATGTCACTCCCAACCATGTAGATCCCATGTTGTTAAGTAGCTGCTAGTGCTTTACTTTAAATGCATTGTTCTGATGAATTGCATAACCAGTTTAATAGCCATGCCTTGATGCTTTGTTATACCCTGTTTCCTTGTTTTACTTCCTGCGGGACTAGCTACAGACCCATAGCTAGTCCCTTACCTCAACTATCCATACTTTTGTTGCTTGTCTATGGATGGTACTCTAGGCTTGACCGAGATGTGGATATCTCGGTGTGTTTCTAGCGTGCGATCCGGGCGCGTATCTCCTTGCTGTGTTTCGGCGGGAGCGAGCCGCTTGGTTACTTGTGAACGTCTGCCGAGGGAAGATGCGATCTGGCCTCTAACTCGAGGGATGTGTCGTGTGGGATGGAGATGGTGAGTGCTCGCTCTCGGCCCCTTAAGGACCGATCGTCAGTTGACCTTGTTTCGGATGACTATTTCCGTACAGACCGCCCGCCTTGTATTGGGCGGGGGTGCGGGGTGAGACTTGTAGTGGATATCACCCCTCCCCGTAGGCGGATCGGTGTGATCATGTCGGGAGTGGTCTTTCCCTCCTTAGTCGACTTTGCCCCGGCGAGGCCGGGGAAGGGTTCCACAGCTTCGAGGGACCTCTCGCGGGTAGTATGAGCTCTACCGCGCGAGGCCGGGCCAAGCTCGGAGACGCAGGAGGGTACTATCCACTTACTTGGCCTTCAGCCGCATGGTAGGGTCGGGTACCGGTGACGGCCGGTTCCGGTCCTATTCGGGCGGGTACAGTTGTACAACCTCTGCAGAGTGTTAAACCTATAGCTATAGTCCGTGTCCACTGGTTATGGACAGTCTTTCGATCTCTCACCTGACTAGCTACTCTTCTCTTGTGCTTCTTCTCTCCCCCGAGTGTGTGAGCCCGGCTTTAGCCGTTGAGATGTGGGGATAGGAGCAGGTGGACCCCACATCGCAGATGAGAGTTGGGATCTGGATCGTGGTTGAGATCCGGAGTTTTGGTGTGGTTTACCTTGAGCGGGGGTGTGGACCCCGTAGGGTGTGGACCTCGGAAGCATGAGCTTCACCGAGGTGTGGACCTCCCAGTGAATTCTCGCTTACCTTGTACGTTGCTATCTTGCTTTGCTTAAGCCTTCTACGACCCGGAGTAGGGATATCTCATGCATAGTAGAATATACACCGCTTTTGCCTCTTTGTTGGGAAGGCGACATGACCTACCCGCTTATCGGGTAGACCCTCTGCGCCTCGACACGGAGCCGGACTACGACTTCGACAACGACGGATGGGTGGACTAGAGCTCTTCCTACACTCGAGATGCTGCGGATATGGAGTTTCTCGCGCTTTCATGGAGTCGCCGCTAGACGTTTTATTTATGTTTGATTCGGTCCCCGATGGACTTGTACCCGGCATGTGCCGAAGAGATGTACTCGATTAATGTAATAAAATTAATGTTGTACTCTACTATTCTGTTTTTATCTTTACGTATGGATTATGGCATCGCCGAGACAGGGGGATTGCACGTGGTAGCCCTCCCGGGACTACCACCGAGGTGCTAAGAGTCGGGTTTCCGTTCGCGGAAATCCGGGTCGTTTCACCGACAGTCATCATGACACTTTGTTGTGTCCTACGGCTCCAGCGCCGCGCCGATGTCCTCAACTAGCCTCAGCTGTGTGCTTGTCATGATTAGAACATAGGAGGGGCCAATTTGAAGCCAAAATATGGTACATGTACTGTTTTCACTAATGTTTTTGATTTTGTCAATGTAATTTCACTGGTTCCTTGGCGAGTTGGGGGAGGACCCTGCCCCCCTCCCCCCCCCCCCCCCCCCCCCCTGCTTGCCACCACACCTTACTGGCCTCATCATTACTCAGACTAGTAGGGGTGAAAACAAGGCCCTGTTTGGGATCCTTGTATATGAAATAAATGAATTTTATTGCTTCTGAAAATTGCTTGGTAACACATAGTATGTCCAAGTTTCTCTTTCTCCCATAGATTTACAAATGGGCCGCCCGGCACTAGCCCAACCCAAGCTCGATTTGGCCCAGACACAGGCCTAAGGCCTCTTCGTGCCAGGCTGGGTCGGGTTGTCGTGCCGACCTTGCGGCCCAGACACAGGCCTAAGGCCTCTTTTTCGTGTCGGGCCGGCACGACGGCCTGGTTGGCCCATCGGGTTGGTGTCAGCCCGTCGGGCTCAGCCGGCCGGTAACCTGCCAACAGGGTGTCATGCAGTGGGGGTAGGATGGCGGGCGCGACGCGACCATGATGGTGGCTAGGGTGTCGGTCGGCGCAGACCACGCCAGATCTGCGGAAGCAGCGACCTAGACAGAGGGAGAGAGGGAGGGAGGGAGGGAGAAAGACTTCCAAAGGGGCAGCAGCCTAGAGAGAAAGGGAGGAAGATATCGACGGGCGGCCTGCAGCCGGATCGAGAATCGCTGAGTCGGGAGGAGAAGGGAGGAGGCGGTGGCGGGATCAGAAGCCGGAGCTCCGCTCCGTGCACCAGCTCACGTCGCAGCTCCCCACCCACGGCATGTCATTCGGAGTCACCAGCATCCCCTCGAAGGGCGTCCACCTTCGCCGAGGGAGAGGGAAGGAGCGGCCGGATCGGGAGCCGCGAGTGGGCCAATGGGAACGCGAGAAGAAAGAAAGGGGCAACTGAATTTGGAGATTAGGGGAGGGAAATTAGGGTTTGGTATATATATCTCTACCTATACAAGGATTGCTTCTGCCCAATTTTGTGGTGTGTCATTGACTAAGTCAAAGTTGTGAGAACCGGACTTTGGTGTTAAAAAACCGGAAGAAAACCAGACATTTACAGGTAAAACTGGAGTAGAAAACAAAAAAAGCTGGCTTTCTACAACGAACCGTACAGAACTGATGCTCTCAGCCCCGCCCCGCCCCGCTCCCGCCCACGAACCCGTCAAAAAACATTCCCTGCGGCCACGCGGTCGTCGAGCTCGTCTGGAATAAACGCTCCACACACGTTCTAAACAGCCATGAAGCCCCTGCATGCACGTGTTGCGCTGGTTTGGGCCTTCGATCTGGCCCGGTATGCGAGCCTCATGGGCTGAATTCCAGAGTACAAATCGTGAAAAAGAAAACGTGACACAAAATCATTTTTCCCCTAGCCTTTTTGGCAAGGGCCGGGACAAACGAAAGGACGGTGCGGGAGAGACGTGGAAAGGGAAGAACATGACATTTACGAGAAATCCAGTACATGCTAGAGTGATAAATTAGATGGAGCAATAAAAATTAGAGTTTTACTCCTCATTAGGTGATTGAAAATTTGATTATACATCGGTCACTCGAAGTACACCAGAACATCATACAAACTCCGGCGTCTCCATCCCACCCCTCCACTAATTGCGGCACTAATGCAGCTGCCCAAGCTCCGGTGAGCCTCCCTCTCTTTCTTCTCTAACTTAACCGGCTATATATCAAGGGGCTAGGCGGGAGAGACGGGCGGGGCCCGGCGCCGGGGATGGTGGCCGAGCGGCCCTAGGGCCCCGGTAGTGGTAAAGGCGGTCGAGCTAGGTCGAGGAGGGGGAGCTCGCCGGAGTTAGCGAAGATGGCGACGACCGAGAGAGAAGGTAGCGGCGACGATGACCGAGCTCGCCGGAGTGAGGCCCAACGAGTTAGCATGGGGCGGTGGCGGTGAGCGGTGGCGGAGGTGGCGGGGCCGCCGAAGCCGGATGGGATGAGGTGGAGGCCGGGGGCGTTGAACACCGAGTTGAAGAAGATGTGGTAGAGAAAGGGGCATCCGGCCGGACGGATAAGCGTCGGGCGGTGGTCGGGGTGACGATGGAGGCGGCGGGGGGCCGCAGAACCGGATGGGATGGAATGGAATGGATAGGGGTGTTGGACCCCATGGCGCGGATGGGAGAAGCCGGGCCGAGCGAACAGGTTCGGGACGTTGAACGGGCTCGCGAGGCTCCGGGTGGGATTGGAACGGAGGAAAACGATAAAGAAGGCAAGAATATGTGGATAGCTATCGGCAGGTGGATCAAGATCTAATGGCCACTTGGTGGTGGCTGATGGAAAGGCGGAAATTCTAAAAATTATCACATATTGAGCGGTGGCGGTGCGCGGAGGCTGCACTATATTTGCTATTGAAAAGAATCCCAATACAATTAAAAATGAATTCAAATACAATTGAAAATATTGTGAAATTATGGTTGTATGGTGGTACTATACCTATTTAGTTTTCTTTAGAAATTCTTTTGCTTAAATAAAAAGATAGAAATGTAATGAGTATTTTAGTTAAAAAGGAAGAAGTGTAATGAGTATTTTAGTTGAAGGAAATATGATAAGTTAAACTTTTGTTGGTTTTTCTAGCAAATGTGCAGACATCAAACAAGTGTAAAAAAAATTATAGTGATAGAAAAAAAACTAATAACTAACCGTAGCAATGCACATGCACTTTGCTAGTTTATATAAGATGGGAAAATGTAATGGGGCCAGCTAAAATCGGGTCCTGCCTCGGGCCGGCACTATGGGCGTGGGAGGCGGCCCGAGCACTATCAACCTATGGTGCCGAGCTAGGACCATGGTTTTTTAGGGTCCTGCCTCGTGCTGCTCGTCGGGCACCGGGATCCGCTACTTCATGTGCGCTGTCGGGGCACTGCGCCGCCGGGTGAAGCTGGAGGTCAGGGTCACCGATGACGCTGGCCGGTGCAACATGTTGTCGCCAGCGCCGGCTCCGCCCAGATCAGTGTCGATCTGCACGTTCAATAAGACCCCCGGCGTTAAGCCCGCCGGCTCCCGGCTCTGGCGTGGCGCCGAGGTCTTCAGCCAGCCTCAGCTCTGTGCTTGTCACCATGGTGTCGCTCCTGCTTGTTGGCCTCCTCGTCGTTGTGTAGCTGATTGTTTCATTCATTATTCAAGCCCCAACAGCTAGGCATAATTCTCATTGTTGTTGAAATAAATGAATGTGCCTACGGTTCCTCATTTCTGCACAGATGCGCGCGTTGCTGAATGTCTATATCAACATTCTCGGTTCTTCAAATGTAAGCGTAGAATTGGCTGCATGTCTGCATATATCAAATTCGTATAAATTCTATTGCGTCTGAAAATTGCACCGTGTAACACTACCACATCAGAACTAGTTCTCCTTGCATTGGGTAAAACTCCGAGTCCGTTTCTGCTCCTTTGCCGAGTGCAACTCCTCCGGTCGAGTCCGATTTTGTGCTCGAATTCTGAAACCGAATCGGGGTTTTTTTTGCACCAGAAGAAACCCCCAAATAAAACCAGAGGCCGGGGAACGCCCTCTCCATCAACCCAAACACCACGATCAGCGCTCACCTGACAACGCACAGCAAACCAGAACCACCGCCTACTCGAAGCAACAGCAACCATGGCACGGAGGACGTCGAAGCCGCTGCCTCTACTCGCGACGATCCTGCTCGCCGTCCTGCTGCTCCTGCCATCGGCGGCCGTAGCCAAAACCATCGACGCCACCAACACCCAGCACCTGGACCTGCCCGACGGCTTGATCGGCCCGGAGAGCGTCGCGTTCAACCGCCGTGGCGCCGGGCCCTACGTCAGCATCTCCGACGGCCGCATCCTCAAGTACGCCGGCAAGGACGTCGGTTTTACCACTTTCGCGTATAGCCCTAGCTACATCAAGAATAATTGTGACGCGCCATCTGAGCTCCCATCGGTCGCCACGGAGAGCTCCTGCGGCCGGCCGCTGGGTCTAAGGTTCCACAACAAGTCCGGCAACCTGTACATCGCTGACGCATACATGGGATTGATGCGCGTTGGACGGGATGGCGGGGAGGCAACCGTGCTTGCCACGGAGGCCGGCGGTGCACCGTTGCGCTTCACGAATGGTGTGGACGTCGACCAGGTTACCGGCGACGTCTACTTCACTGATAGCAGTGCGACATACACGCGAGCACAACATCAAATGGTGACACAATCAGGAGACTCAACAGGACGCATTCTGAAGTACAACCGACGCACTAACAAGGTCACAGTGCTTCTATCCGACGTGACGTACCCCAACGGCATCGCCATCAGCGCAGACAGGAGCCATCTCATTGTCGCCCTCACTGGACCATGCAAGTTGATGAGGTATTGGATTCGAGGGCCTAAGGCAGGGACATCCGAGTTGTTCGCTGACCTACCAGGATACCCGGATAATGTGAGGCCCGACGGAAAGGGTGGGTATTGGGTGGCATTGCACCGCGAGAAGTATGAGCTCCCATTTGGAAAGGATAGTCACTTGGTCGCTATTAGGATCGGTGCCGAAGGTGAGAAGCTGCAGGAAATGAGGGGTCCCAAGGATGTTCGGCCAACGGAGGTGGTCGAACGAGGCGACGGCAAGATATATCTTGGTTCCGTAGAGTTATCATATGTTAGCATTGCTAGTAGTGTTTAGTTCTAGGAATAGAGTTTAATTCTATTTGATATAAGCTTTGTCTTTTATTAAATGTTCTTTTGCGAGGATTATTCAAGTTCTACAAGGAATAAGTTAATGGTCAAGGTCGTTAATGTACCTATAGTTTAGTCGAGCTATACTGCAGATGTACTTGATTCTTTCATAAATGTTTGTATATAATGATATATTGTAATTTTAAGAACACAAACTATTTGCTGCAATAAGGAAGCTGGCGATAGGCTTCTTAAAAGGTCTACGAAAACTTTGAACAAATGTTAGTTATTACGAACGGTTCGAGGTATTTATTTTTTAGAAACATGAACAGTTCAAAGTCTTCATGGCCAATCTAGTTGTTTCTAACTTTTTAACTTTCATAAACACGAACAATTCGAAGTTTTCATGAGACACTTTCCCTCAATTCTTTCTCCCCTCAGTAGACACACCTTTGTTTCAAGAGACATAGAAGGACAAACAGTTTTAAAATTATCTTCGACTTGACAGCAGCTCAGGAGCAGTTAGCTTCCTGAACCAGGATCAGTGCAAGAATTCTTATTAGTTCAGGCACAAGCAGTTTTAATGAGAATTCAAATGCTAATTGAGGCCACGAGTTCCATACCTGCCATTCATCACAAGACCAAGTCCAGTTCTCTGCTTAAATTCGTTCATACACGCCAACGTGCTTCAAGTTAATTTGGAAAAATATAAATTTTAGTTTATGAAAACGTCACGTTTCTATTTTATTCAGGGATGCTTTCTGTTAGATCCAGGGTTAATTTGAGCACCATCTGTCACCAGCTGCTGGTAAGTTTCTTTGCTTTGATGCAGAACGGAGGGAGGTTGTCGAAGGGGCGTCAGAATTTTAAATTTAACCCATAGTCTAAAACTACGTGTCATTTGAGTCTCCATCTCTTGACTTAACATTTACTAATCCGTAGCCAGGGCGTCAGTTTGCTCCAGCAACCAAATTGGCGAAGTCCCTAAAGCTGACCGGATCAACATGAATGATTTGATAGAACGAATTAACGGTTCGTCCCGCTAGGCAATGGATAACTGGTTTATTATATTGGACATTGGGTAGAGATGGAATGTTGGATGATACTGACATTTGAGGGCAATTTTTCATTGAAATGATCCAATTACCTTTGAACTTGTTTCTTTTTCTCAAGCTTTAAGAAATTTGAACGAGATTGATAATGGTAGCATCGTTAATTAACTAGGACTTGGCATCTATAAATGTTTGTAAAAACATTGGAGATAATAACGAATGTGTAAATTATATGAAATAAATATTTTTATTATAAATTCATTATTACTGCTGCTGCTGCTAATAGGGTCCCATTTTTGGCTTCCCTCAGGCTTCTAAAATCTCTGGACCGGCCCACGTCAGTGTGCAGTGTGATCGCCGATGACGTCAGTTCAGTGTATAGCTGAAGGTCTGAAAAAACAATAACAAATTACATTATATTCATCACTGGGACCAAGTTCAGTATTTCATGTATTTAAGTTAAACCATGCAAAAAAAACTAAGCTTTTTTTTGAGAAAAAAAAACTAAGCTATGTCATACATGCACAGAATACTCGATCGCTACCTTACCGAAAGGTAAAGCTATCTATCACCTGTGTGATTTGGAGCAACTCCTCACACGAATTTTTTTCTTCCCCAATTTCACCTTCTTCTCCAACTCCGGCGAGCTTTCCCGGCGAGTTTAGGGTTCGGGTTAAGGTTCGGGGTTAGCGGTTCGGGGTTGCTTGGGGGCCGCCGTCCCCGCCGGCCATGGAGGGAGGGCGGCGGCGGCGGGCCGGCCGGCGGCAGAGGTGGTGGTGGGCGGGGCGGCGAGGCCGGTCGGGCGGAGGAGGCCGGCGGTTGGGCCGGGGTTGGGCGGGGGAGCACGGCGGCGGCACGGTGGTGGCCGGCGACGGCGGGGTCGGGCGGCGGCGCCGGCGGTGGGAGGAGGCGGCGGTGGTGGTTGGAGGCGGGGGCGGCGGCGCCGCCGCGGACCAGGGTCCGCCGGAGCTCCGGCCGGCCGCGCGGCCGCGGAGCTCCGGCGGACCCTAGTCCGCCGGCGCCGGCCGGGGTGGCGGCGGGGGCGGGGCGGAGGGAGGGGCGGCGGGCGGAGGGGGTGAGGGTGGGGATGGGAAGGGGATAAGGTTGGAAGGGAGTAGGGGGAAATAATACATCTAAGGTGTAAAAAGTTGCAAAAATTCGTGTGAGAAGAAGCCTAAAATTGCATGGGTAAGCTATAGACACACCCTACCAGAAACAGCTCCTTCTCTTCCCCATATATTCACCTCCATGCGACCATGCACAATCACCCGACCATCAAATCCATCGTTTCAGCTCTCAACTAGCTAATCATCACCATCATCTCAGCATTGAGCATTATATTGAATCCAAGATCCGCTAGCAGATCCTAGCTAGGAAATGGTGGCGATGCTACAAGCATCTCTGCTCGCCGGCACGGTTGCCGTCGCGGTGGTGATGTCGTCGGTGACGCCCGGGGGCTCCTGTGACCTGCATACCAACCTAACCGCCTGGGCGTCCTCAATCGACTTCCGCTCCGGAGACGAGCTCGTGTTCAAGTACGACGCGTCGGCTCGGCGCACGACGTCGTCGAGGTGAGCGCCGACGGCTAACGCTCCTGCTCGGCGGCGAGCCCGCGGTCGGCCGTGCTGCGGACCGGCAGCGACGTCGTTCAGCTAGTCGGCGGCGTCGCCCACTACTTCATCTGCGGCGTGCCGGGGCACTGCGCCGCCGGGATGAAGCTGGAGGTCGACCCCGGGTGCACCAGCACCACGACGCTGCCGCCGCCGGCACCACCCGGCGCGCTGGCGGGAGGCATCACGATCTGCTCGGGCGGCCCGCCGACGGTCATCACGACGCCTGCTGTTGTCTCCTAAGGCTCCGGCGCGCCGCCAGTGTCCTCAGCCAGCCTCAGCTCTGTGCTTGTCACCATGGCGTCGCTGCTGCTTGCTGGCCTCGCCATTGGCTAGCAGACTAGCAGGGGTGAAACGGAGACAAAATGGAATCCAAATATTCATTATCCATACCACCATACTATATCCATAATTCCAGATATTCAAAGTTGCACATCTTATATACGATAGATATTTATCAATATCCAATATATTTAGCACTATTTGTAACTGAATCAAGTATTCATATTCGTGCATGTCTATCCGAATCCAATTCATTTTCATCCCTCATTTGCTGATTGTTTCGATCATTCATGCTGCAAACAGATCCACAATAACCAGAGCACTGTTGAACCCATAATGTCTATATTCCAAAGATTCATGCTACATAATTAACTTGTATCACAAAAATGACTGAGTTTATGACAGTCAAATATATATGTGACACATAATTAATTTGACAGTGTTGCTATGGAGAACAAGAACGAACATTCTTCTCTTCTCCACAAAAAATTGTACAGCCATTGAAGGGGATAGTAGTAGCCTCTATAGGGCGGCACAAATGTCAGCTTACTCGGTCACCGACGAACTACCACATACAAGAACAATAGTTATACCCAATCAATGGATCCACAGCTAGGGGGGCTTCAGTTGCGATTAATTCACATAGCGCGAACAGTCGCTCGAAGCAACTATGCGACAGGAGGGCACGCTTCGCTATCCTTCGAGGTGTCGACTTCAGAAGGTGGCATGAACTGCCACATCGGGTATCCTGGGTAGCTGACAAAGGGCATCATCAGCTTCTGTCCTGCGACTTGTCCCTGGGGATGGAACGGTGCTAATGGCGCCTGCGGGAAGGGCGCTGGCATCAGGGTTGGATGAGGCATGTACGCTGGAGTTGAGGTCATAAGTTTCATCTGGTGCTCTAAACTCTCCTTCTCTAATTTCAGCTTCTGCTTCTCATCACGAAGCTCATCCTTCTCTGCCTGAAATTTAGTGAAAGAGTGACTGATTCATGATCATTGCAGAACAAAGGATTAAAAAACATCAAAAATGGAGCAAGGTTGCAGTCCCAAAGAAATCTTTGCCACAACCACTGTAGCACAATATGAGAAACCACATTATATCCTACATTTTAATTGATTGTCTAATCAAGTCACTGATGGATCCTACAATAGAGTAGTACTGTGGGCTGCCGGGCTGTGAATTCCCCAGAATTATAAGTAGTTGGAAAGCTTGGTAGTTCATTGCATCTATTATAAAAATATGAAACCCTTTATGTGATCAGTACATGCTAGAGCATTGTGGTACACAGCGTCACCATATATGTAAACCAATTATAGTTGGTGCGCCCTGGCGGTCAGCCAATGTCTGATTTGTCACCTGTGCCCAATTCATATTCAAAAGAACAAGTTTGTGGCGATAATTCCCGCTGGTAACCAGAAATGTCTTGGATGAGCCATGCAAGAGCTGTCCATATTTGACCATATTTGACCATAAAGCATTGACAGCTTTAGATAGAGGTCTCATTGTGGTGATGAACATAAAAATACGACTGGATGCCGATTGGAATATCAACCAAATTGTAGTCCACTCCTCATAAGAAAATGTAATCTTTTTTTCTGAAAACTATCATGGACTAAACAGCATAGGAAGAATCGAACTATATCAAGCTGTTAACAGGGAGTAGGTGAATAACCTTTAGTTCTTTAATCTTTTCTTCAAGACTACCATTAGTGTCCTTCAGCTGTTGTGCTTCAGAGCGAAGTTGAATAACCATGCGAGTAGCATCACTTAGAATGGCAGCTTTGTCAGCTTTTACGGGTTTCCCCGGTTCCAAAGTAGAGCCCAATTCAAGAAACCTAGCAATCATAAGGAACATTCAGAAAGTCAACAACATGGCAATCCATCATCAATACTCTATAGTCGGTGTTTATCATTTACCTGTCATTGAGCTTGTCCCTTCTCTGTTTTTCCCTAGTAGCTTTAGGAGTTGGCCTACCAGAAGATCCTGACCTTAAACTGCAAGTTGCAACAGATTGACAATAACATAACTGATTACTGGATTCCATTGAGGTAATATGCATCCAAGTCATGGGGTGAAATCACAGCCTAACCGTTTATTACTGCCAGGCTCCTTGAAGACATCATTGGTGTTCACATAGCTGCCCACTTCCACACTGTCAAAACAAGGGCAAAACTGATTAGCAATCTTTCTCTACGTACGGCGAATTTCCCAGTTGCTACCTTGTTTCAACCTAACAACCGAAAATCATTCCCCAACAAAATTAATCAGAGACCTAGCAGGCATCTGTCTCTTCCCATGTGCAGTGAACTGCCTTTAGCAAAAAGCGACAAAATCCAGTATGACCCCCAACCAATTGCTATGCTACAATTATCTATAGCAGCACATACATGACTGATGAAAAAAAAAATTGACTCAAATCTGCTATAGTGATACGATTCCAGCCACTACCTAGAAGCACATCCTGCCGCGTACGTATCGTTAAGCCTAGTAATCCAACCCCCAGCGATTAACTACTCCTTAATCCAATAAATCATCAACACACATCAATTTGTTCATTTCACCATCATATCTCCACTGACAGCAAACAAGAACAAATCTACCAAAAAGGAATCATCTTGCAGCGTGCAGAATCCAAACTATTTCTTCAGGGGAGCCTTTCACCTTTCTTTCTTTCTTTCTTTCTTTCTTTCTTTCTTTCTTTCTTTCTTTCTTTCTTTCTTTCTTTCTTTTTTTTTTTTTTTTGAGGTGGCTCACCCACAACAAAAGCAACCCCGGCAAGTTCAATATCATACTAGAAGACCTGCTGTGTAAAGCAACTGCCTTTGCAGATCAGAATCAGATTCCTCCCGGCGCGTGCATCGACTATCCAAACAGCCCTCAAATCCCTAAAATAATCCATCCGCACGTTCCTGATCCACAATCATACCCAGACGCCTAGACAAAACTCAGAAATTCTCCACAATCATCACCGCGCGAACAAACAAAGCAACGCGGTATTTACGGAATCAACCGCCAGAGACCAACGGGAAACGAGGTAACAAGTAACAACCCTACGCCTAAACAAAGCGTCCGCATCTTGGAACTAGCAGGAGGGGGAGGGGGGGAGGATTCGATCGGTCATCGGGCTGACCTCGGGTTGGATGACGACGGGGACGCGTCCCACGGGAAGGCCCCGCATGCCGCGGCCGGGAGGTCGTCGAGGATGCCGCAGTCGAGGAACCAGTCGTCGCCAGCGGAACCGCCGCCGCCGCCGTCCGACGGAGCCGGAGGGAGAGACATCGCCGCTGCCGCTGCCGCCGCCGAGCAAACGCGAGAGCTTTTTTTCCTGTCCCCTTGTTTTATCCTTTCCTTCTCCAATTCGTGGATCTTTCGGTCGCTGGCGCCGCGGATTGGGAGACTAGGGAGGGCGTGACGCTGTCGCTGACAGGTGAGCCCGGGCGTGTGGGGGCGGGATGCGGTGGGTTTTCTACTTGACTTTTCTGTGTGGCTGGCCATGGCCTGGCCGCGGGAGGAGATGGGGGGAGTAGGTGAGCATGTGGCGTGTGCGGGGTGCTGACGTGGCACCGCGTGGTTGGAGGAAAGATGCCGTCAGGATGAAGGCCAGGTGCGACCCCCCTTCCTTTCCCTCCTTGGTTAGCCTATGATGATGCCATGTAATTGTAGTGTAGCCTTATTAGCCTATGATATGAATATGATGGTCGATGAGCTAATGGTTTTTGGTGTATTCTGCAATATCGCTATAGGGTAAGTAAAGTAAATGGTCCCATGGTGATGGCGAACCTTTGTTAATGTAGTATATCATGACGTACTCCTTCGTTTCATATTACTTGTCATTTTGATTTTTCTAAATACAATATTTTAGATATATGTTTACGTGCATAGTAAAATAAATATATTAAAAAAGTTAAAATGATAAGTATTATGAACGGAAAGAGTACTGTATACAAGCCATTGGATACGATGGCAGTCTTAATCTCTCGTAAGTCATCACCATCATCCATGAACCCTTGTTTCGTTCCCATCATAGCTTTTGACACCCACCCTCTAAAATTTTGTCTTTTATATTCCTTGTCGTGCGATGCCACATTCGCAAATCCATATCATTTGCAGATCCATAGTATATCGTATTGTAATTGCCTCGAGACGTCGACCACATTCGCACTCCTCATACCATTTACAAATCCCAGCATATGGTATTCTAATTGCCTCGAGCCATCGACTTAGAGTAGATAGCCATCAGACCACTGCTTGTGTGTTCATCTATGCTTGATGATCTCCTTAACATGGGGTTCGCTAAGATGACATTGACAGTTCCATGTGAAGCGTCCCCTCATCAGAGGTGACTAAATGTGACACAAATACCAGTCCCAGGAGGCTGGCAACACATTTGTTACAACAGGTGGATCAGTCTTTTACATCACGGCGACACAGAGGGCACGGAAGTGCCAACGCTACAAGGAACAACACAAACGCTAACGACCACACTACGATGGCAAAGGCTTCCATAGCCTCATCAGAGTACCACACCATGGAAGCTTTCTATGGAGGCCCTGGGTACACAAGCACGGTTGGGTGTAGAGCAGCGACCTACTCAACATCTTCGAGAATGTAATCGGGATCCTCCTCTGAAAATTAATTAGTAAAGCAAGGGTGAGCACATACGTACTCAGCAAATCCAACCCCACCCATGTAGGGGCATATAAGCAGAATCATGCATAGAGTATAACAAGGATTAGGATAAGGTTCATTTTGCAAACTTACTCATGCAGGGGTTTATTTCAAAAGGTTTTTGCAAATCATTTTCATAACCAAGTGACTCAATTGTTTTTAGGAAAACCACTGTGGAACTACCGGACTCCCCGTCCGCGGTAGCCCAGGCACACAGCCACACATTTCACGAGGGAAACAACTCACACCGAAACATCCCAAACCCAAACACTAGTTTTTGTGACCACACCGTGACTCGTCCAATACCGTGGACACGGCTATTCGAATAGGTTTGACACTCTGCAGAGGTTGTACATCTTTACCCACAAGTAGGGTACCGTCACACGGACACCTCAGTGCCGGTGCGGATCCTATCAAAGCCATTACCCACCTTAGCTAACGCTACTAGCCACCACGGAAGCTACCAAGGGGTTATCCCACATAACCAAGGCGTACCTCACACAGAGCATACCCCTACTCCTTGGTCTCCCGCCGCTCACCCGCACACCAGATGGCAAGTAGATTAACTAGTGGGGTTTATGCTAAGCCGTTGCCACATACAACGGTCGAGTGGTTGTACGATGATTTGGGTCAGGTGAGATGTCACGCAACCGGTCCTTAATTGACAAGATGGACAACTCCCAACACGCCCAACCACACAGGTACGAGCTCACCCATACTCCTGACACACACGTCCATCCCGTCTACCCAGTTCTTTACTCATTTCCTGAACATACCCCATTTCCATTTTAAAGCACTCACATTTTGAAAGCACTCACACATTTTTAAAGCACTCATTTAGGCCAAAACAAGGTTCAATCATAGCAATCAAGGGTGGCTATCCTACCATGTTTTCAGTAAAACAATACGCAATTTATAAAACGGGTTTAGGGTTATGTTTATAAAACTAGGATCAAAGCATGCATCAAAGGATGAGATTGAACTTGCCGTCTTCGAAGTCTTCGGGGAGTGCCGGCTCGGTGTTCGGGATCTCGGGCTCCTGCTCGCAGTAGTCGGCTCCGATCTCCGGCTCGGGGTACCTTCCTTCGTCTACTCCGTCGGCTATAGCGCACACACAGGCAATCAAGCAATAAGCATACACAATTTCTCCGGCTGAGCTCGCGGAAGGTAATTAAATAAAATAGGGGAAATAAATATTATGCACGGGTTTTGGGTGACGGATGGGTGGCGGTATACCCGGCACGGGTGTGGGGAAGGTTGGGCGCGATTTGGATTAAAATTGCGCATGAAATGTCGGGTTAAAAGAGATGTTTAGAGTTAACTAGGGCCAGTTAGTAATTTATTTTAAAATAAAAGGACCTAAATATAATATCTAGGTAGCGCGAGGGTTTAACTAAAATAGTCCTGGGGACTTATTTGTAAAGGGCAGGGGGTTTTAGTGGAATTGTTTAAAGGGTAGGGGCTAAATGAAAGGAAAGAGAGAGAGGGTATAGGGACAGGGGGCTTTGGGGAAAAATGAAAGAAGGCAGGGGGTTTTCAGCCAAAAGGCCTTCTTCTTCCTCCCCCTCGAATCAGAACAGAGAGGGGGGAAGAGGAGGTCGCGGGGGCGGCCGGTCTGGGGGAAGGGGGCGCCGGCGGTCCCGCCCATGGCGGCGGCCGGGAAGTGGCTCAAAAGGGAGAGGAGGCCGAGGGGAAATCGATCCCGTGCTCACCTTGTGCTAGGGTAGTCCGAGGAGGCGGCTCCGCGTGATGGCGGTGGTTCGGCAGCGGTGCTAAGGGGCGGCGGCGCTGTGGAGCTTGGGGGAGGGGGTGAGGTTGCTGTGGAGGTGCGAGGCGGCCTGGGGAGCGGCCGGCCCCTTTTATAGGCGGGGAAAGGCGGTTCGGCCGGGGATTTCTCGAGCTCGGGAAGCTTCAACAATGGCGGTGGAGGTGGGAAATATCTCGTCGTCGACTTACCAGCGAGGCCCTGGTCGATTCAGTGCTGTGGGACGGGACCTATCGGGCAGGCGGCGAGTTGGCCTCGGCAGCGGCGACGCGGAGCGGTCGGTGATGGAAGTGACCGGTCGGGCAGGGGAGTAATGGCGGCCAAGCCGCGTCCTGATGGATAGGACGCCTCGGCGACGGCCAGGCGGCGCGGGGGGCGGCCTTGGCGTGCGGGAGAGGTGAGGGCCGGCGCGGTCGGGCGCCGGGCGCGCGGGCCCGAGGGGCGGCGCGAGAGGAGGTCAACGGCGCCAGACGCGCCGGCCGCGGGAGGAAGAAGGAGAAGGGAGAGAGAAGGAAGAAACGAAAGAGGAAAAAGAAAAGAAAGGAAAGAAAGGAATGAAAGAAAAAAGGAAGGGAGAAAAGAAAGGAAGGAGAAAAAGAGAAAGAAAAAGGAAGGAAAGAAAATGGAAAAAAGGAAAAGAAAAAGAAAAAGGTTTAGAAATTAGGGGAAATTGCTAGGAAAATTAGGGGGAAAGGTTTTGCGGGGTTTTCCGATTTCCGGGCGTCGACGCGATTTTCGGGACGGCGGTGATGGCGAAGCGGACTGGCCGGCGGGACCGCGGCGTGCGCGGGATTCCCGGCACGGTGGCCGACCGCGGCGCCGGGGTGGCACGCGTGGGTGCCGGCTTGAATGCGGGCGGTGCCGGCGGGATTCGCGGCACGCGCGCCGAGGGTGGGAGTGGGGGACGGTGGCCAGGGTTTTGAAAGGGCAAATGAGCTCAGCTGGACAATTTTTTGAAAACACGCGTGATTTATTAGGTGATTTATTAGGAGCTAAAAACGCGGGCGTTACACCATGGCTATCTCTATTGTTGGTTCGAACCAGTTCTAACCTACTCACTCCGTCCCTATTTGATCGTCATTGGAAGTCTGGAATCGGGAATCAATGTAACGAGCAAAAGACACCGGTACCCCTATATGAGACCATGAGGGCAAGTGGATGGTGGGGTCAGCAAGGCCTAGAGGCTAGGTGTTGCTGCAATGCATGGTATGGTCAGCTAGGTCGGTAGGCTGGAGTACTAGACGTTGCACTAGAGAACGACAATTAATGAGGGACATGAATCTCGCATAGGGACGGAGGGAGTAATCATGATAATCCTCTCTTGTGACTCGTGCCTCTATGATCAACAATTGTTGGGTTCCGAGAACAGTCTCTCGAGTAAGACCCTTATCACACTCACTCAAGTTTAGTCTCTCAAATTTAGTTAATTGTCATGTTGTTTTAGCCTTTTTTAAAAAAACGTCAAAAGATTTGACATTTCCGATTTTTTTAAGACTTTTCCCTTCGCCACACCAACGTTGCACCCTTTCATCTAATAGATTGCCTTGCATCTTACAATTTTCTAGTCACTGCTCTATCAATCTATTATTGACATCCTCCTTAATTAGGTCCACGAAGCCACTTCTCACGAATCTCTCCCTTGCAACATGTTTGTTTGACTTATCAGTCATCAGCCAATAGTATTTTTCTTTCGGAACAAATCAACAGAAGTCACCGACCACCGTACGTCTTGCATCCATGGGCAGCTGAAAAAGCGTGAACTACACACCTACTCCAAGGCAACAGTTGCAAATTTTCTACCCCCTCATGTTTGAACCGAGCGTTCGAAAGTTCCATGCTACACGCCTTCCCGTAGAATTTTGATGTTTATTCTAAGGATTTCGTGCCACATCCAAAATTCAAATAGCCTTTTTCTTGAGGAAAAAAAAAGAGACAAATCGCCTATCTTCTTCAAGCGGAACGCCCAGTACCTGTAAGCATGGCCCCACATTTCAGTGAATCCGTATCACTCCCACACCTGGCTCACTGCTCACTTCACCTCCTTCCCTCCCCGAGCTCAGCTCGCCGCGGAGCCCAATCCACAAAAACCCAACCAAAACCCCGCGCTGCCATGGAGCTGCAGCTCGCCCCGCCGCTCGGCAGCTTCCGCCCCTTCGCCTCCATCCACAACCGCCCCAAGGCCTCCGCCTCCACCACCGTCGCGCCCTCATCCACCTCCTCCTCTTCCTCCTCTTCCACTTCCTCCGAGACCCAGCTCAAGCCCCGCCCGCGCCTCCCGCGCCAGAGCCCCGGCCCCGTCCCCAGGCCCAGCCCGGCGCGCCTCCCCTCCCTCTGCGCCGCCATCGAGCGTCACGCGGCGGCGGGCCGCCACGCGGAGGCCCTCGACGCGTTCCGCCTCGCCCGCGCGGCGTCGCCCTTCGCGCCGCTCCCGCCCGCCACCTACCACGCCCTGCTCGCCGCCGCCGCCGCGCTGCGGGAGCCCGGCGCCGCCGCGGCGGTGGCATGGCACATGGAGGGCTCCGGGGCCGAGGCGGACGCGTACACGCACAACCGCGTCCTCGAGGCGTACCTGCGCTGCGGGATGCTCAGAGAGGCGCGGCGGGTGTTCGAGGGAATGCCCGAGCGGAACGGCGTCGCCTGGGGGCTCATGATGGGCGGGCTCGTGGAACGGGGGCGCCCACGCGCCGCGTTCGCACTGTTCAGGGAGATGCTTGAGGAGGAGGGTGGCGGTGGGGAGGCTCGGCCGAGGGTGGTCGTGGTGGCCGTCCGCGCCGCCACGGCGTCTGGGTCGTTGCGAGCTGGGAGGCAGCTGCACTCTTGCATTGTCAAGATGGGGCGGTGGGACGACGATGAAGGGGACCGGTACCTCTTGTGCGCACTGCTCGACATGTACAGCAAGTGCGGGCGGGTCGATGAGGCGAGGCGGTTATTCGAAGGAATGGAACCTGATCAGAGGACCATCGTGGCGTGGAACTCCATGTTGGCAGCGTATGTCCTCCACGGGCGCAGCGAGGACGCGTTGGAGCTGTACAACGAGATGCGCAGGAGCGGTGTCGACATGGACCAGTTCACGTTCTCCACGATGCTGGGGGTGTTCTCAAGATTGGGGCTGCTGGAGCACGCGAAGCAGGCGCACGCAGGCCTGATACAGAGAGGGTTGCCGCTGGACATTGTGGGGAACACAGCGCTCGTGGACTTGTATTGCAAGTGGGGCAGGATGGAGGACGCGAGGAATGTCTTTGAGAGGATGCCTAAGAGGAACTTGATCTCTTGGAACGCGCTGATAGCAGGATACAGCTACCATGGCATGGGGGATAAGGCGATCGAGATGTTCGAGAGGCTGATAGCTGAAGGTGTTGTGCCAAACCATGTGACGTTTCTAGCAGTACTGAATGCATGCCGGTTTTCTGGTCTTGTTGACAAAGGGAAGAGGATTTTCCAGTTGATGATTCGAAATCCAAAAACAAAACCACGGGCTATGCACTATGCATGTGTTATTGAGCTTTTTGGTAGAGAAGGCCTGCTAGATGAAGCATATTCAATGATAAGGAGAGCACCGTTCACCCCAACTGCTAACATGTGGGGCGCCTTGCTTACTGCTAGCAGGGTCCATAAAAATATGCATCTTGCAAAATTAGCTGCTGAGCAGCTATTGGCAATGGAACTTGAGAAAATAAACAATTATGCTGTGCTCCTCAACTTGTATATTAGCTCTGGTAGACAGGATGATGCTTGCAAGGTAGTTGAAACACTGAAGAGAAAGGGTCTATGTATCAGTAATGCTTGTAGCTGGGTTACAGTCAAGAAAAAAGATCATAGGTTTTTCTTTAAAGATAGTTTGCACCCACAATGTGCTGAAATACACAGGAAGCTAGATATGTTGATGAAGGAGGTAAAAGAAGCTGGTTATGTTGCTGAGGAAAATGAGTTGCTCCCTGATATTCATCCTGATGAGCAGAACATACCGAGAGCGTACCACAGTGAAAGACTGGCAATTGCTTTTGGCCTTATCAGCACGTCTCCTTGTACTCCCTTGCGGATCACTCAAAGCCATCGTTTGTGCCGTGACTGTCACAAGATAATCAAATTTTTGACGAAAGTCACCAAGAGGGAAATTGTTGTAAGGGATGGTAGCAGATTCCATCACTTCAAACTGGGAACCTGCTCTTGCGGCGACTACTGGTAATTGGGTATGTTCAACTATCTAGTATTTTGATATTGGGTTGACCTAATTGCATATCAATCTACTGTAGTTTATGGGCACTAAAACTAAGCAAGGGTTATGCCATTAATTAGCACATGTGCCCTTCTTTTTCACTTTGAACTTGAAGGCTACCAAAATGTGAAATAGTATATGTTTTGTATCAGTTTAACTTGAATAATCAATTTCAGTAGTGCATAATTTTATGTATGTTCCTATCAAATATGTTTTGCTTAGGCATATGAAGAAGTGCATACGCTGCAGTTTTTTACTTAATGCATATTTTGCTGACAGCTAATCACTCAAGATATTCTGAAGCCAAACTTTACTGGAAATAACTTTGATTAATGGGGAGAAAGCAGTTTGCCGATCATGATGCTTCTATCTTCTATTTCTCTGCTACATGTGAGTTCAGAGTTCTATGGTACTTCAAGATTTTGAAAGAGTAATCTACAAGCTCCATTCACATTGATGTGTCCATTTGCTCCTTTCTTTTCCCCTTCTTCTTTAACTGTCGGCAGAACTTTTGCTTATCTTGGTAAGCACCATCTGCATGCCTTTATCTCTGTAGAAAAGCTGGCTGTTGTGATCTACCATGTAAAAATCATTTTCTTTTGAGGAAAAATAAGATATATAGTTTATTAGTGTTCCCTGTGTTTCCACAACCTTTACAAACCATGTGTAAAAGCAAACCCTTAAAAGTAGGCTGAATATGTTTTGGTTGGCTTTCACATTCAAGATGCCAATCTTGTACCCTGTAAGGAAGGAATAAAGCTGAGATGTAACAAAGGATCAAAGAAAAGTATAGCACACCTTGGGACAGCTAGTTTCTTCTTGCTTCATAACTGCATCCTAGTTGGAGAACAAATACCTTTCTGTTCTTCTGCCTTCATCACTTTATTCACGGATTTGTAATAAAAGGGGGTCACCGCTCGCAGCTCACAACTCCATTGTAAGCAGGTGATCTTCCTTCAACAGCTCTCTCAGCTGACACAAATCTGAGAGTGTGCTACAATGGCTAAGGTAGGAGCTGCTATTTTGGTCTGCATAGTGATTTTGGCCCTGGATGTAACTGCTGGCATACTAGGGATTGAGGCGCAGGCTGCTCAGAACAAGGTAAAATTTAAAGACACTTCTAATTTCTTTGTGATTCCATGAGGGCTGTCCAAAATGAAATGGGTGTGAACTATATGTTTTTGCTTCATGGGTGGTTAATGGTGTGGGATCTTCTTGCAGGTTAAAAAGGGTGCCTGATATGATAGTTTATGACTGACACATGTTTGGTATTTTCATCTTATTGCAGGTTAAAAAGGTGACAATTCTTTTCATTGAATGTGAGAAACCATCACAGAAAGCATACCAGCTTGGCCTTGCTGCTGCAGTTCTCCTGGTAGTTGCTCACTCAATTGCCAACTTCCTTGGTGGCTGTGCCTGCATCTGCTCTCAGCTGGAGTTCATCCGGGCATCCATTAACAGGAAACTGGCAGCTACTACCATAATTCTCTCATGGTAATAACTTTGCTTGTCTATAAAATTCTTTTGCACATCTGGAAGATGCACCTTTACTCGAGATGGAATATATAATGACACTATTTGGCCTAAGTTATAATTATGATGACTGGGAAAACATGCAACTCCTGCACAAGAAGTCAAGAACACAACCCTGTTATCCCCGCACATCAAGAAATGAAACCATATTGTGATCATGTAGCAATGAACACACAACCCTAGCTTTCTTCATCCAGTATGAAGTTTTTTCACCACTACTAAATCCAATTGCTCTGCGTCTTGATAGGATTGCTCTGATCGCCGGATTCTCGCTGCTGCTCGCTGGTGCCATGTCCAACTCCAAGCCCAAGACGTCATGCGGGTTCACGCACGGCCACACCCTGGCCCTCGGCGGGATCTTGTGCTTCGTCCATGGCGGGATCACCGTTGCCTACTATGTCACCGCCACCGCTGCTGCTGCCCAGGAGGGTTAGCTAGCGGCTGAGAGTTAATCGGGGTGCTCAGCGCCATGCTTTTGGCCTGGAGATCATCATTATTCTTTCCTTATTTTCGTTGCTTCGTGTTTTTTCTTTTTGTGATTTGGCAGCTGCAGAACACACAGTTGCCTTTGTACTGGAGTTAAAAGAAAAATATATGCTTGTGATTTGATTTGTTTTCATGGCACATTAATGTCTGTTTTAAGTTAAAAAACTAAAAGAAACCATAAAATGTTATTGTTTTTCTTTTTAAAAAGATTTCGTCTTTTTCCTCCCGATATGCCCTTTAGGTTTTCTGGGCTTACCAGTTACCAGTCACGTGTAGCTGCTACCTGGGCCCATGTGTCAAATTGTTACAGAAAAGGTTGATCCAGCGGCAATTGTGAGAGCAAATCCCAGTTCGGACTTATTTGGGTAGGAGAGTGTTGGAATGGAATTGAAGTGGAATGGAGGTATTGGAGTGGAATTTCCACTCTATAGCTCCATTCCACTTCAATCCACTAATGCCCAAACAAACCCTTCAGGGTATTTAAATACCCCTGTAAAATATGAAAAATCTGAATTTGAGTTGATGGGGGCAGTGATCTGGTTGGGATCTGGTCGAATTTAAAATTTTCATTTAAATTAAACAAATTCAAACTGCTAGGGAATTACACATCATCCACCTGATCTGTTTGAGGAAGGCAATAGCAATGGTGGAAATTGGTAACAATCAGCTTCTATTCATCAAGTAATCACAATGCATTCTATACAACACACTTACAATTGTCAGATCTTCACACTCCCTAACACCACCCACCCCTACTGCTCAAAACTGCATCAGCCCAACACCTTCATCCTTGGTTCCAGTACTTTTCATATCGACAAAGCAAAATAATTTTACACAAAGCCAAAAAAAAGTAACTATAGTTGAAAATTTGGTCAATTTCCGTCAAACATCTGGTAGATCAGAGATGCTGCCAACTGACTCTTCTCTCTGAAGCCCAGAGAACGATGACTGGACCTCAGAGCCCTCCAAGTCTACAGATTCATCATCCGCCCTTGCCTGCGGATGCCTCTTGCTGTGATGCTTCCTGCTGCGGCTGTGCTTCAACACACGGGTCAGGGCCTGGGCAACGTCTCGCATCGCTGGGCGTTTGCGGGACACACGGCTTACGCATCTGTAAGCAACAGAAGCCATGTCGTTGAGCTCTTCCACGTCAAATGCGCCTTCTAACCGAGAATCTGCAATTTCCTCCCAACCAGTTTTACCATCAGCGTTGATTGCAGCCTGTTCATAGATTGCATTATAATCAGCATTTGAAAACGTTAGTGTCCTCAGAAACTGAAGCCTGTGAAGAGAAGGGGAAAAGGCTTACAAGCTCAACATATTCCATTAGACCCTGTTGTGGATTTCTGCCAGCAATCAGTTCAAATAGCAGCACACCGTAGCTGTACACATCACTCTTCTTCGTGAATGATCGTGTGGATACATACTCTGGATCAAGATATCCATAAGTTCCTCGAATGTTGGCTCCATTTCGAGTAACCATTTCCTCTCTTGATAATCCAAAGTCTGCAACCTGGCCAGCAGAGGTTCAGTATGTCAGAGAGCAAAACTTGTAATAAACATGCAACATTGGAAGTGGTGGGCAAGAAAATCTGGTGTGTGCAAACTGCAATTTCAGAAATCATTTCAGTTTTTCTGTTTTTAAAGAAAGAACCACTTGGACAGTTGAAAATTGAGTTAAAGATATGTGAAGAAACGTTGAATGATTAATACCACAGATGTTTAACATACCCTAGCCTGCATGGACTGATCCAGCAAAATGTTTGGCGATTTGATGTCACGGTGAACTACAGAAGGAACAGCCTGCGCTAAAGTTAAACAGCATTAAGGAATATCATGGCATCACGGTTCATGCTTCAAATTCTGCATTACAAAAGCCTACCCCATCATGCAAGTACTCCAAACCCCTAGCAACATCCAGAGCTATGTTTACTCTCAAATCCCACCTCAGCGGTGCACGGTTTTCACCTGAACCACAAAAGGAATATTCAGTTGTTTAAAAGTTTATGCATTATATTTACAGTTAGATATTAAGTGCTGGCTCAAGATGGAATGTTGAGATAAGATGTGCGTGCAAGTATATATGTTCCATTTCTTTTCAAAAAGCATGGTGTGTGGACTAAAAAACAATGACTTGGTTAATACTGGAATAATGAGACTGGTCTGAAATGCTGTGGTTATGTTTATTGGTAACCGAGGTCTTCAAGGTTCAAGATATAAAGCCTCAAATTTTAACATATTACACTTCTGATAAAAAATCTTAGTTGAGCATCAAAGATTTCTTATCATCTTTTACTCAGATGATTACCATACCAGTCCAGTTGGCCCTTCAAATTATTTTAAAACACCCGGCTTGAATTGGTTTAGTTATATCACAAAGCCAACCATCATCCAAGCATAAATAGGCCATAATAATTACTATCATGAGAGACGACATGGGATCACATGAAGAGAACATGCCATATAAGTGTGATGCAAGGCTCCCGTTAGGCATGTATGCATACAATAACATATGTTGCCCTTTATCAGCACAATAGCCAACCAAATTCACCAGATTCCTGTGGTGCAATCGCCCAAGAAGTAAGACCTGAAGTCAAGAAGTAATCAAATGTTAAGAATGCCAGATTTCTAGTGAGGTGAGATCCAAAGCAAACTGTACAAGTGTACAAATGTTAACATACCTCATTATGAAACTCCTTTTCACCTTGCTTTGAATTGTTAGAAAGTACTTTAACAGCCAGTATCTCACCAGAAGACATATCTGCTTTGTAAACAGGGCCGAAGGCTCCTTGGCCTAATACTGTTGTGAAATTGCTGGTAGCTTTCTGCAGTTCCCTAGAGATGAGGCAAAATTCTGGATCAGCAATAGGCTGTGCTATTCGGAAATGACAATTTGAAGTACCACAAGAATTCTGTGAGTGGTACACAGTTATGTAAAAGACATGATGTCTCAACAAAACATAAACATGGTAAAAACCAACTGACATGTGTAGCTGTAATGTTTAAATGATAAATAAAATACTGAATTTTCATTGAAAATATCGGCTGTGGTTGACCCTTTGGCCCGTTGCTCATAGGAGTGGCAATTCGCCCCACAGGGAGGGAATTTGAGTTTCAGTTTCATGAAATGTGACAGGGCATTGGTCCACTAAAACATATTATGCACAATATGAATTATTTTATTTTTTAACAAACTCACATTAATACTTTTCAAACCAAATAAAAATACCTAAATACTTGTAACTAAAGAATGAAGTCATATCTAAACTTTTGACCTTATTGTTTTGGGTGAAATTTTGATATTTCTCAAAATGTTGCAATGTTGGTTCCTACCACCTTCCTTTGCTTCACCCAAACATCCCCATGTGGTTGGATGCTTTGGTCAACACTGAAGCACATGCACTCCTATGCAGTTCAATCAAATTGGATTTGGCCTCAGTGAAATCCACACGAATGTTTTACTTTGACATATATAACATAATTTTAAATTTGACTGATGTTCCCATCCTTTAATCTTGTTTCTCACCATCTATTTAACTAGAGATAAATATGGCAAATTCCAACCCTGCATCACTAATTTCTCCATGTCGAACATTATGATGCAAACCTCTACCCTCCATGTCAGAGTAATAATAATAAAATAAGAGATCCT
Organism: Cenchrus americanus; assembly: GCA_947561735.1. Lineage (NCBI taxonomy): Eukaryota > Viridiplantae > Streptophyta > Magnoliopsida > Poales > Poaceae > Cenchrus > Cenchrus americanus. The sequence continues at coordinate 52,460,388 of OX387242.1, forward strand.
AAAAGTCCGTAGGAAATCAAGAGGGTTCTGGCCTTTTCATGAAGCAATTCTCAAAGGTTCCACGGATCTAAAACTAAGAAGTAGCCGCCTTAAACCTAGACAAGTTTCTAATTTTCTTAACAAATTAATCAAACAAAAACGAATCATGCAACCATGAGAATACATAAGAATTCAGAAAACATACTTGTATGCATATTTGGGTATTCCAGAAGTTGAAATCATGCTCTTTCTACCAGGCCCTTCAATCCACAAAGAACTCCGGTCCTCAAGCTCCCTTGGAGACTCCTGCCCTGTAGTCGAATTTGAGAGCATGGCACACGCATTAACACCATTGGTGCGGATGGGGACTGTTGACGCCCTCCTTGAGCTGCTGCTCCTTATCTGTGCCCGGGAACGCCGGTACCTAAAGCACAGGAGGATTCCAACTGCCAGCAGAACTCCTATCACCACTCCAACTGTGATTCCGATGACCAGACCTTCGGATACCCCTTTCATTCTCCCCATTTAGCCGCAGAGCCTAACACTAGGGATACTGCATCCACCTCATGGACACTCCACCGAGGAAAAAGAGCAATAGCTATATGTCCTGCCAAGAAGTAAAATAAAGAATAGTAAAGTAAGTCGGAAGCGTTGAATTGTGAGAACATGTGGCTCTATTTGTTAGGTGGTTGTACAAGGACAAGTCACACTGCAGGTTAAGCCAACCTTTGATCAGAAGAAAAAAACAGAGTTACAGTAACATTTGGTCAAATTTTGCCATCACAGCTCATATCACATCAGAACTGAAAATTAATAATAACCACAGTGATGGGATTGTCAGATGCATGATCACACTTGGACAGGGACACGAGTTGGATATATCTGGTGAACAAACATCCAAACTTGAGACATCGCTTTCCTTATTCATGGAAGCGTAAGAGATACAACTGCTTCATAGATGAACCACCCTGACTCCAATGCCACCCATTGGGCTTACAGAGCAGATCAAAATCTCCATCTTCCACAAATGCTAGAAACATACATATAAATCAAATTTGTTTTCTTCTCAGTAGTTTTTGACTGAAAATACCAAAAGAAAAAGGAATTTTCCCGCAAAAGAACACTAGTATAGCATAAATTCAGTTTAGTTGCGACGAAAAATGGTACAAAGAACTCGCAGTTTCCACAATCAGAACGGATACTCTCGACAGAAACTAAAATCCAGAACCCTTCTGACCCAAAACACCATCTGAAGTTTCATAACAGGGAGCAGACCCAGTATAATTTTCGCCAAACAGAAAAAAAAAATCGAAGTTTGTAGATAGAAGTAGAATACATGTTCAGATCCGAGTACAAATAACACACATTACGGCTTGGGGTGTTCGATTCCGCACGGCAGGAAGGGGATGGAATGGTCGGGCGTACCTGGCCGATGTTCGTCGCCGGCGAAGACCTGGCCAAGACGGCGCCGCGCCGCTCGCCTTCTGGTCGCCGCTAGGAAAGAAAGGCCAAGAGAGAGAAGGGAGGGAGGTGGAGGCGTGGAGGGGACAAAGAAAACGTAGAGCGGATTCGATTGGACAGTGGGTTGCCTTCTTTTTTTTCCCTCGAGTTTCTTATTCCTTGTAGTCTTTACCTTAAAATTTTGGTTTTTGAAATTTTCAGATGTTTGGAAATAACATCAAAGATTTGCTAAAAGGAAAATTTTTGATTTCATGGCTCGTGGCCAGGGATGCGAATGCGATGGATTGGAGATGGATTCATGGAGATTGGCTTTCACGTGCGTTTCGAGAGGGGAGACGACTTTTGGGAGTGTAACTTCCTGTTGAGAATAAAGCAGACATAATTTTCAAAAACAATACAGCAGACATGGGAAACAAGGCAGGGAAAAGAAGGTTTCTAAAAAGATGAAGGAGTTGAGGGTAGTTTGGTGAATGGGTCTGTCTAACTTTGAAATTGTTCAGACTTTTATATAGAAAAAAACGAAAAAAAATCAAAGGATAAAGAAAAAAATAGTTGGTTGGCTTGGTCACTTTACATGATTTCAATGAAATCTCATGGGAGTGAAATGTCCAGTTGGAGTTTGTAAAAACGCACATGCTTGATCTGATGAATTTGGCACGGTCAATACCTACCATGCGCAATGTTGGTGTTTGTAGTTCGAAAAAATCGTAATTTTTTGCGCCGTGTCATTTGCACCAATGCAATGCTCATGGTGTCCCAACAAGAAATGTTTGATTAATTTGTAGCCTGCCCTCAGTCTTTGACTGTCTTTACCGTGTATTTTCATGCAGGAGCACGAAAAATTAACGTGAAGCACATGTACCATCAAGGCGTTTAGATTAAAAAGAATTACTACTTTATTACCCTGCTGGTGAGCTTGTCGTGGGTGCTGCTCAGCTCGATTGCCGAACTCTTTGCCTTTTCGCAGCACGCGGCTTTAGCTTGAACAACCAACCACTACTAAATTAGTAGTAGCAAATTAAGTTAAACGCGTATGGATCGAGGCAAAATCATATCTATTTTAATTCCCACATAAAATGGTAAAGCTATACGAAATGTGCTAAAGCAGCAACCCACTGAAGAAAGCGGCCATGAAGAAGCGCCCTTTTCCGGCTTGGAGACGTGCGCCCGCCTCATGCTTTGATGCTCTCCTCCTCTCCCATATCGAACAAATGCTACTCAAATGACGAAACTGCCCTTCTCCCTCTCATTAGTGACAAGGGGAAAAGAAACTTGTTGGAAGTAGTTGTTTGGTCACTAGATCACGATGAGTCCGTGAGCAATGCAATCAGCAAAGTCACATGGTAGTTAGACGTACTCATGTGTACGTACGTTCAGTGGGTAAGTATATTATACGTATGTAATAGACCTTAGACATGCCCACGTGGATGCAGGTCCCGTGCAAGCACGTACACGCGACCCTGTGGCACAGCATGTTCCCGTACATGGTTACTCTCGGTACATCATGTGCATTACATAGGATGGTACTTCATCAGATATTCAGATCTGTACCGCTGCTTGTCTCTTGTTTATCCGATAAGATATATGCTAATTCTTATATTCCCACTGTTTTAGTCATCTTAAATCCACTTTTTAAAATTCAGCTGATTTTGTAAAAGGAAGTCTCAATATCTACAATGTCAAATTATAATTGTGTTAAATCCACCAACCGCGAGTTCTTCTATGAATATGATTAAAATTTAAATAAATTTATCTTAGAAAAAAAATAAAATATAGGAGTGAGTGTGTGCATGTAAACGCCTGGGTATGTGTTTGGACAAAGTGAATTACAATTTGGAACTGAAGGAGTACTAATTTAAATCTAGTAGTGTGGCCTAGGCAATGTTTATTAAGGGAAACCTGCGTGCAGAGGGGCACTGCATCTGCTTGCTACTTTTGTGTGTATGCCCAGTAACTGAAGAAATAAATTAAGCCACAAAAAAGGTAGAGAGTACTGACTACTGAGACTTAATCTTGGTACGCAATGCGTCTAAAAGAGGGAGAAACTATTTGTGGTGGCATGGTGCTTTGTCGATGGGTACATGCACCTTGTCTTCTGGGGGGGTTGGATCTAATGCCATCGTTTTGTCTTATCATATGGTGTCATGTGGCATGGATACCTGATACAAACACTATAGCTTGTATTTTAATATCCACAAACTGCTAAATGCATGAAAGTACCCTCCGAACCTGAGATCGTTGCTCGTTTGTCTCTCTGGTTCTTTTTTTTTTCAGAAAATGCTCTCTGGTTCTGGATCCACTACAATAGATCTAATATTTCCCGAGTTTGTCTCCCAATGACAAATGTGCTGTTGTTCCTCTTTTACAATTTTAAAACTTTATAATGTTTTCTTAGGTCAACAATGGTTTTGTATAGTGTATTTTGAACAGGCCTCAAGGTTGAAAACAAATTAGCAACCAAGAAGCTTCAACCAACTTTTTTTTTTAAAAAAAGAGACAAGCAAAACTAGCCTAATTAATTGTTATTCTAAAAACCACTGGCTAAAAATGTTGAAGACAACTTATAAGTAACTAGCAGCCATTAAAAAACTGGAGATTTTTTTTTTTGAAAATCTGAATGCGCCAGTATGGCTATGAGGTAAGTAGATATATATGTACTTACATAATAAATATACAGCTAGCTAATCCATGTTGACCTTAGCTGCGAGTGAGCGTTCCAATCATCTCGACACTTTTCTTTAGCTTTGCTTAGAAAACAATAATCCTGAAGTTTCAGTTATTCTCTCACATGAACCCCTGAGCACAGGAGTAAATTAACTGCAGTTCTTCTGACGAAGTTGGAGAGTTTTCTCTTCTCCGTCAGAGTTCGATAGAGAAGATATATGTAGTTATGCTTGCATTTCTAATGTAGTACGTATTCATTTGAGAGAGTAGGAAGATGGCGTTTGTACCTGTCAGAGCTACAGTTCATCTCACTGTCCCGGAGGCCGGAGAACTGTCGTTTTTCTGAAAAAAGAGAGGTGAGATTGCACATGTTTGGTAGTTCTAAAGATGGATCTCAAGTTAAATATTTCATCATATTTCTTGCAAAAAACAAATGTTTCATAAAATTTAAGAACGCAAGCTGCTATCAGGCCAAATTAACTAAGGTGCATGCTTCTCGTTTTGGAAGAAATGACCCAAATGTGATTGACTGACTTTGGGCTTGGTTCGGCAACCTTCTGAATGTGACATGCCAATGTAACCCACATTAAAGACTTTTACTTTTTTATAAATCAACTAATAAAGGTAGTACCTTAAACAGTTTGTACATATATCACATCTAGACATACATTATATTTACCTCTAGACATACATTATTACATCTAAGACATACATCATAGTACCTTAAGCAGTTTCTTTTTTCTGGCGATCAGAGCCATGTCATTTGTACCGATCAAAGCTGCAGTTCGTCAGAGAGAGAGGCATGATAGCTCTGAGGATGATTCTATACGCATGTTAACTATTTAATCATATTCTTGCAAAATCAAATGTTTCTAAGATGCGACATGTTAAAAAAAAACTAATTCTCACTCAGATGCTATCAGCCTATCATAAAACTTTAGAACGCAAGCTGATACGTAGACAAAAATTAGATTTTTTTTACATTCATTTTATCGTGATTTTGCAAAAATATATGATCTGTCACAAATTTTGCAAAAATATACATCTGCCGCCATGTTTCACGGCGTCAGGGGCCACGGGCCACGGCGTTACGTACCTGACGCCGTGGGCCACGACGTTAGGGGCCTAACGCCATACATCAGCGTGGCGCTGAACTAACGTCGTGGCCCACAGCGGCTGTTCCTTGCCGCCGTGGGCTGCGGCAGTAGGAATTTTTTTATGTTTTTAATTTGAATTGTTGAAGGATTGATAAAACGACGGACAATTAATACTTAACGACGAATTTAGATAAACGATTACAACATTTGCAATGGCACGCGCGACACAATTACCCTAATTTTGTGCCGCTCTTGCTAGTCCTAATGTGCCTTAGGGGATTTAAATAAACGATTACAACAATTGTAGTCTAGTTGTACGAATAATACCCGAAGAACCCGGACATCATAGACCCGCCGGAGGCCTGGGAGGGCATGTAGTACCCCGACGGGGTGGAGTTGGATCGATGGTGGCGGTGGTGGAGTTGCCGGTGGAGTGTTGTCCTTCTTTTCGTGGCACGGACAACAGCAGTACTCGTCCTCACTGCCGGTGTTCGTCTTCACCACCATTGGTCCGGTCACCGGTCCGTCGTCGTCGTTGGTAGATGTCGGATCTGAAGAAGCCAATGCCGATGCGAGTTCTTGCCTCAGGTTGAAGAACATCCTCGAGGTAGTTGATGTACTCTTGGTACGGGTGAATAGCTGGGGGATCCACCCATTGCACGAAACCGCAGTTATCTGGTTGTTCAGAGTACTGCAGAAACCGTGATTACATTAGTAAATCATAAAATGATGAAGGACATAGGTCATGGAGTTTTGCCTACCCTTGCTCGTGAGCAATGCCAGAAGCGGCGACCAGAGTTGTCCCATCCCTGATAAACCTGCATCACACAGAACTCACCGTGTGCACACCTTGGCCAGTTCAAATGAAAAGGTAGTTCAATTATTACAACACGATAACATGCATAAGTTCAAATATTACAAGACCTTGCAAGATAAAATTGTTCAAATATTACAAGATGAAAACATGCATAAGTAGTTCAATTATTACAACACGGTAGCACAAACAAGTATTGACACCGCATTCCTTCGTTGTGGCGGCCGGAACGACATCCACGTGCACTAGCCTGCAGGTGGTGTAGAAGTGGGAGTGGAAAAGTAAGATGCTTTGGTGCATTTCTTGTAGGAGTGTCCGGGATTGTTGCACTTGGAGCATATCCGCCCCGAGGTCCAACCTTTGACCTCATCCATGTTGTTCCTAATCCTCTTCTTCTTGTGTCGACCGACACCTTGACACATGGCCGGATCCGGATTTGGTATGTACAACGCACCGTCTTTGGGGTCTTGAGTGAAAGTTCCAAGATGCAGGTAACCCTCAATAGTGTGATTCCAAGTCTCTAGAACGGTTTGCTTCAAAAAGTATTTAGGCATGTAGCGGCTCCAATGCTGATTTTTTGTTGCAAGGCATGCGGCGATCACATGTGAGCGAGGGGGTAGTGCGGAGCCGTGGCTTCGACAAGAGCATGAGCATGTATGATTGCCAATAAATATTTTCTCGTATTGTTATTTCACCATTGGCCTTTTGTGATTTGGACCGACAACTTATCCGATATTTCCACTTCACTTCATCACCACCTCACGACGTAGAGGTTCGGGTAAGCTCCGTGACGAGAGAGCGCCTTCGTTTTTTGTTCAAGTACTCGGTCATCCATGTTGAATACACCTTCGAGGGTCCCGCATTGCTGCATGTGCTTGCATTATCACGCTCAAGAAAGTACTTCATTGTGCGGTACAAGAAGAACTCAATTATACCAACAAGAGGTTGAGCTGCGGCACCACGTAAAATAGCGTTGTAGACCTCGGCAAAATTTGTTGTCATTATCCCATGCCTCACACCTCCCTTATCAAACAGAGGGACCATTTCTCCTTATGCTCATTCTAAATCCACCGGCCGAAGGTCTTCACAAAGACGTCCCCTTCTCCTTCGACATTTGGAGCATCTAGCCCCACGTCCTCCGCAGAAACCGGCTCTTCCCCGTGTTTAGTACTTACGGGCTTGTCGGGGACAGCCCCGAGGGTCCCCTAAAAAACCGGGGGAACCCCCGCTTAAAACCTCGCAAAAAACAAAAGCAAAATGCACCTCTTACCTAAACACACACACACGAGCACGGCCCACGCCGTAGTGGCCCCCGCGGCCCACCGGAGTGGCCCAATCGAGGGCCCCCTCAAGCGGGTTCCGCTTCGCTCGAGGGCCAACGCCTCCCTTGAGCGGGCTCCGCCTCGCTCGAGGGCTCATGCCGCCTCGAGCGGGTTCCGCCTCACTCGAGGATCCCTCGCAAGCGCACCTGCTCCCCGCACGCGGGTACGGGCATTTAATGCCCTAACACAGCAGAGCCGCGCCATCACGCGCCTGGGAATCACGCCCCGGCGCTGTTCCGCCAACTCCCTAAGGGGAACCCATCCCCGCCACCGTGGGGAACCGTGCGATATGGTCGGTGTTAGATCCGTGACACCGTGCGCCCACTCCCATACGGCTAACGCGCCGCGCCCCTCGAAGGGGGGGCCGCTTGCACCCTCGAACCCCTCTCTCGTGACTCTGCAGGGACAAACCATGACGTCAGGCGGCGGGAGCACCATCCCCGCCCCTGCAGCGCCACGCCGGCACTGCTACAACAACTCCGACGCTGTTGAGCACGCGGGGACGGGACGCCCCCCACGCCCGTCGCCGTACCCCGTACGGATCACCGTCAACGGCTTCCTCGAGCCCGTCTGAGGACGCCCGCCAACCGCTACGCCTTCACCCTCGAAGCCGCCCCCTGTTCAAGTACGGGACGCGCCACAATGACAAGAACGGGGCAAGGACCGCTAGGACGGCCGCCAACTCCCGGTGTTGTACGCCATACCTCCACATGTAGCTAAACAAAGTGCGGCATGCCCGTAAATCACCCTCTCCTTGGTCTATAAAAGGAAGGTGATCCGCCTTGCTTTGAAGGACAACACCGTTGACGGATAAAACTCGTATCCACCTACGATCCGCAAGCGTACGGACCTACACCTTTTTCACCACGGGATTCCCAAGGTTCTTGTCAATCCGCGGAGCAAGGGGATTACTAGCGCTTAACCAAGTACTAATCTAGTTGACTAAGGAAACCTTTAAAGAGAGTATAAATCCAAAAGTAAAGACAATCTACCTAAGTTAATCTAAGTTAAGTTGATCAAACAAATATAGGGTTAAACTATATGGTAAAGGGATGAACACAAGAGAGTGAGCAAGAAAGATAAGCGTTCCCTCCCTAGGATCTAGGATAACATGGTATGCATCTACTACACGAAAGCGGTAAACCAATCTACCGGGGGTTGTGACCACGGTTTCGCCCTTTCCCTCCTCTCGTATCGTCACTACGCGAAGGTATTCGCGACTAGACCTATGATGGACACGGTATGTTGATGGAATCTATTGGAGTAGCGGATATCATACGCCCGAAAAACACGGTAGCTAACCTTAATCATCAAAGCATCATCAACATGAAAACAATAGATTGAAACCACAAATCAAGTAGCGATCACATAGCATGTATCCATCTAATCCTAGGGATGAACGGAGACATTACCCCATCATCTTACACGGATTGAAGCACATAGGGGCGATGGAGACTCCGGAGAACGTCGTCGATGAAGATGGCGGCGATGGAGCTTGGGAACACCCCTAGGCCGGCGGCTTGGAGTCCTCCTCTTGCTTCCTTCTCTCCGCCGGCGTTGATCCTTGCGACGAGCTCATCTAACTCTCTCCCTCATCTTGCGGCGGCGGATTTCCGGTGATTGGCGTCGGTAGGATGATTTGTTCGATGGGTAACCGAGGAGCATCTTTATTTTTTCTTTATTTTATTTCCTTCTCATTTTTCTCTCTTTCTTTTTTTTCACTTTATTCTTCCTATTTTTCTTAATTTTCTTTTCTTTTTATCATATATTTTTTTCATTTTTCATTTTTTTCTTTTTTTTCTTTTGCTCCTCAAAACTTTTTGCAACATAATACTTACATAGCATTTGTGTCAGAGAATGACTCCTCCCCCATGCTTGAACGATGCTCGTCCTCGAGCATAAAAGAGAGGGGAAATGACTGCTAAAGTAAGTATAAATTCCATAATCTTGCGGAATATTTGAATCTCCATCGAGAATTTTACTCCATACTCAAATTGGGTTGTGGACAAGGAGGTGATCACAAAAAGACGTTTTTGGTTTAGGGTGGATGCCCAGCGAAGCTTGTGGAATTTTCGATGTGAAAACCCACAATGCATGGACAAAAAGGCTAGCATGAAAAAGTTACACAAAGGAATGACCAGCTTCTTAGTCTCGAACCATAGAAATCAATCCTAATCCAACTCATCAAAACATATGTTTGCAATCTACGGGTTTTGTTATCATAAAACATATATGTATATGGCTTTGGTAGGTAGAACTTTGCAAGAGCATCACAAATATGTAGATAGCATAAAAGTTCGGTTTTCATAAAAACAACAAGTTATCCGGCTATCCATAAACTTAAATCAAAGAGCAAAGATATGTATGTGGGTCTAGAGCATAGTCATTTCACCTCCACAAATAAAAGAGCCGGTATTTAAATTAATTTCAGATCATATTATAGAGAGCAATTAGCCAAGACATGTATAACTTCATGTAGGTAAAACAAAGCGGCAACTTTCATCATCTTTCCGTAAGCATAGGCAATATAGAACATCGAGGTGAACACATGGTCATGCTTATATATTGAAAGTAAAAAGAAACCTAGGTTGTCCTCCTAGTATCCATGTTATTGTTTGAAAAAAAAACAAAAGGTTGCACCTAGTTGATGTTGAAGGCATACTTACAAGCATTTGTGTTTGGAAAAGAGAAGGTCCATGGAGATGTTACCATCTTTTGTAATCCTTCGTTGCCTTCTTCCGGCATCTCCATGTATCAATGTGGCTTTTGCTTTTGTCTTGATTTATTAATGCTCCTAAACTTCTGAATTTGATATTGTACGCTTAATGGAGTCATTGGTCACCCTTCTCTTCAATGTTGTCATCACCATCTCCTCTTTCTTGTTCTCATCATCTCTTTGCAGTCTCTTTTTCATAGATTTCCCCCTCTTCCAGAACACAAAATATATCGAAATATAGCTCTATTGAAAAGTTTATGAAATTACCTTTCCAACGTGTGGTCATTCATCGAAAACGGAGTTCAAACAAGGGAGCTATGTCCGTTTTTACTTCAGCGCTGCGTGCTGTCCAAAATTGATTTCAGGACGTGTTGCACTCGGTAATTTGGGCATAACCGCTTGTAGGAACCTCCGATTGTCTTGATTCTTGATTCGTTGGAATCGTAACTTCATCTGACTTCTAAATATCCAAAAATATTCAGTGTTTTCTCTTCGAGACCATGCAGAATTTTGATGAGATTGGTGGCTTCTTGCGCATTGATCCGGAGATGTTAACGATCTTTATCATTCTATCTTCTAGAGTGTCATGTTGCACTTCCGTGTTGAAGATTCAGGGTCTCCCCCATGCTTAGCATTTTGCTAGTCATGGAAGAAGAAGACAAATCACTTCTTAGCCATCCTTCAATTTCCTTGTAGTGAGAGTCTTTATCTTGCCCGTAAGATGTTTTAAACTCACATTCTACCCCCAAGGTGACGGTTGGGAGTAGATAGAATTGCCAATAATCCAACAATGTCTCCTAAGATTATTAACTTGTGGCATAATTAGTCTAATAAGAAATAAAAATCTAATGAGTGTACATGGTGCAAGGTGTGTATGCACAAGATAGGAAAGCATATAAACAAAGACAATGTTTTCACCTAGTTCTAAACACCATGTTTACAACTAGGTTGCTGAATTTCTTCATAGCCATAAAGGTTGATAAATATAAGGTTAAAACACCATGTCTATCCCTATATCAATAACTCTTATAGCACAAGCAAAATTAAGCGCATTGCAGAGCTTATAAACTAACCAATGCAACATGAAAACATATGAAAAGCTAGCAAGGTTTATCGAACTTAATGATGATGGACCGAAATCATGTTTAAACACCACGTTTACACAAGATCACAAAAGGAAAATGCCCAGCTGGAGCATTAACATGAATATGAAAGCATACATCATTGAGCCTTAAAACAACCAAGCCAACTATATGCAAAACATGTACATGCAAAGAAACATCATGTTGATAATAAAATGCAATGCATGCAAATAAATAAATATGAGCATGAACATGATGGTGGTTCTAAAAAGAAAACTAAACTTAGATTAATAACCACAAGTTGATCATCATAAGATGGTGTCATTCTTTATTCTCTCTAAGAAAGGAATAAAAACATAAAGAAACGGGTTGCCTCCCGAAAAGCGCTTCATTTAAAGTCATAGAGCTCGACTTTCTCACATACCTTCTTTTCGTTGCATAGCCATGGCCCTTCATGCAAGAATAAAAGGTACCAATGCAGCTTTAATTTACTTCCCATGTTGTGCTTGATCACTTATAGAAGACTTGCCCAAAGCATCCTTTTGTTTCATCGTTATCTCCTTCCTTATCATCCTTCGGTGCTGCCTTCACTCCATGAATTTTTTTAATGTCAAGAACATAAAGTATACTCAAGCTCTACTCCATTGCACAGTGCACAAAATTTCCTTTCCAACGAGTCTTCATTTGCTCAAATCGGACTCCGGACAAGAGAGTTACGTCCGTTTTACTTCGGCGATGAAATCTGTCCTGAAATTTCAGAACGCGCAACGCCCAATGTTTTCTCCATAACTCCTTGCACGGGTCTTCAAACTTGTTGGTTCTTGATGCGTTGGAATGGTAACTTGATGGAGCTTCTGAATATCTCATTTTCTTCATTTGTACACCTCTGAACAAGCTCTCAAATTGATGAAGACAGCAGCATCCATCGCGGGATTCGGAGAGGTCGATGATTTATCTTGCAACTCTTTTAGGCATGACTTCTTTTTTTTCATTATTCAAGCCTTGTCTACATGGTTAGTGAAAATTGGGCCTTTCCCCCGACATGTTCTTCTTTAAGGTCATTAGCTTGACCAAGCGCAAAGCATGATCGAGATTTACAAAACTTATTGTAAACATACGCGTCCATAATTAACACCACATGTGAATTGTAGCAACAAGTCAAGGTGTAAATAAAAGAAGCATATGTTTCATGCATAGCACTTAGCTCATCATTAGGCAAAGGTTCTTTAGGTGTGACATTAATTGGATCAAACATAAATGTTTCCTTTTTTTCATTCTCAAGAAAATCTAGCCTATCAACATGATCACTATTGGAACAAGGCATATAATTTAAACTATCATTCATACTATTGGTTGAGCATGAGTATTTAAATTTATCAACACCAATACCAATAATATCTTGAGATTTCAGCACGTACCTTGGCCTTAGAGATTTTTCAACAAGAGTGATATTTGGTTCATCAAGTGGTGTCGAAGGCGAATCGATCTCAACAAGTGTAGTTGCCTCTTCATCACCATCTTGCGGTTTCTTCAACTCATCATGTGGAACATGTAATCCTTCAACTATGTACGCATTCATCTCTTCTTTGAAGTCTTCTTTATCAACCAGATCTTCATCTTCAAAGACTTGTATGTTGCTTTCTTTATCTTCCATGTACCACATGTCGTCAAGATCGCTCATTGTTGATTCACTCTTTCCTTCATCCTTGAGTACTTCCATGTCTTGATTTGCTAGTGTGTAGGCTTCAATAGCACACAAGCTATCATCTAGATTGAGTCCTATCTCCTCCAATTTATCCTTTGAGTCACTAGGCTCATCACGGTTGTACTCTTCTCTTCCTTCATCATAAATCTTTGAGTTGTCAAACCGGTCGATCCATCCTTCATCTCCTTCTTCTCTTTCTTCTTCAAACATCTTTTGGATCGACTCTCCACTCATCTCTTGATCAAATATATCTTCAACTAGTTTGGCAATGTGTCGGCGTTCCTCCTTCCTTCGGTAGTTAATTAGTGGGGCGAAATCAACTTGAACCCAACCGGATTGCTTGAACTCCGCCAATGGTTTAGCATTCCACATACTTCGGCCTACATTCATGTTAGTTTCAACATTTTTAACATCCGAAATGACTTCTCTTACCTTGGGAAGTGGATCTTTACTTTCTTGTATGGTCGGTTCATCTTCCTTGACCTTCGGTTCATCTTTTTCGAAATTTCAGCAAGCACCTTGGGCTTGCTTTTCTCATTTTGCTCCTCTCGACAACATCTTTGCCAATCTCGTATTGTTCTTTGTCCATTGCTTATCCTTTGTAAGATTTGTGCGGCTTCACTAATTGTTTTATCCATTATATCACCGCCCGCACACATGCTTACAAAACGAGACGAGTTAGGGGTTAGTGAAAAATAAAAGGTATGCAACATCAAGTCACCGGAAAATCCCAAGTTCGGGCCTCGCTCAAGTAGTTCATTAAAACGGTCCCATGCTTCATCAATTCCTTCATCCTCTCCTTGCTTGAAAGTGAGCACTTGCCTCCTTAAGTCTTGGACCTTGCTTATGGGAAAGAACTTCAAAAGAAACTTCTTCACTAGCTCATCCCAATTTCCTTTTGCTTCAATGGACGCAAGTGTGTACCATCTTCGCGCTTCATCTTCGAGAGAGAATGGAAAAAGATTCCACTTGAACCAAGCGGCCGGAACTCCTTTTTGTTGCACCGTGTTGCATAACATCGTGAATTCCTTAATGTGTCTATATGGGTTGTCATCCTCCAATCCTCTAAATGGTTTTGTCGCCACTAACTTGATGATTCCGGGCTTCGGTTCGTAGTGGGATGTAGCAAACGTCAAATCTGATTTTTGCATCTCAATGTTTTCCATTGACGGCATTGCTAGCTCCCTTAGCGACATCTCTTCGTCTTCCAATGGTGAGGTGAACAAATCCATCTAGGCACAAGAAAAGTAGAAAGAAAAACAAAAAAGATTTTTTTTGCTTTTTTTTCGAAAAACAAGGGTTAGGTGTTAGCAATCAACAAAATTAATACTAGATTAAACGTAGCAAACCGGCTTGCTCCCCCGCAACGGCGCCGAGAAAAAGGGGCTTGTTGACGGATAAAACTCGTATCCACCTACGATCCGCAAGCGTACGGACCTACACCTTTTTCACCACGGGATTCCCAAGGTTATTGTCAATCCGCGAGCAAGGGGATTACTAGCGCTTAACCAAGTACTAATCTAGTTGACTAAGGAAACCTTTAAAGAGAGTATAAATCCAAAAGTAAAGACAATCTACCTAAGTTAATCTAAGTTAAGTTGATCAAACAAATATAGGGTTAAACTATATGGTAAAGGGGTGAACACAAGAGAGTGAGCAAGAAAGATAAGCGTTCCCTCCCTAGGATCTAGGATAACATGGTATGCATCTACTACACGAAAGCGGTAAACCAATCTACCGGGGGTTGTGACCACGGTTTCGCCCTTTCCCTCCTCTCGTACTGTCACTACGCGAAGGTATTCGCGACTAGACCTATGATGGACACGGTATGTTGATGGAATCTATGGGAGTAGCGGATATCATACGCCCGAAAAACACGGTAGCTAACCTTAATCATCAAAGCATCATCAACATGAAAACAATAGATTGAAACCACAAATCAAGTAGCGATCACATAGCATGTATCCATCTAATCTTAGGGATGAACGGAGACATTACCCCATCATCTTACACGGATTGAAGCACATAGGGGTGATGGAGACTCCGGAGAACGTCGTCGATGAAGATGGCAGCGATGGAGCTTGGGAACACCCCTAGGCCAGCGGCTTGGAGTCCTCCTCTTGCTTCCTTCTCTCCGCCGGCGTTGATCCTTGCGACGAGCTCATCTAACTCTCTCCCTCATCTTGCGGCGGCGGTTTTCTGGTGATTGGCGTCGGTAGGATGATTTGTTCGATGGGTAACCATCTTGGGGCGCCTAGGGGGTTGTATTTATGTCCTTGGGGTGCCTTTGGGCGTGCTCCACCTTGCCTTGCATGAGATCCTGCTTGGGAGAGAAGCAAACTTGGTTTCCATAAAATCAGCCAGATTTTCCTGATTCGCAGTCCTTCCTTGCCAGCATCATATCTCCTTCGTACGGACTCTAAATAATGTAAATTCGGTGTCCCGGTTGTGTGCCACGAAATTATCTTCCACTTTGGTATTCATTTCTTTTCTTAAAAACGAAGATAAGATCTTCAAATCGGCCTTGGAAGATAATCTGTTCTGATTTCGTACTGACTGCGCAGCAGGGATTTCGGGGGCTATATCTTCTAGCTCACTTATCCGAATTGGGCCTTCCACATGTTCAAATCGAAGGTATCGTCGAGGCCCACAACTTTGGTAGTCAAACTTTTGCCATTAAAGGCCGTTTAAGTCTCCGAATCTGTACCGAAAGATCATGCTGTCTCCGAGTCGCGAGAATATCTCTCGGGCCGAGTTGATCTCGTTGGTAAACATCCAAGTCCCCGCAGTTTTGCGTGTTGATGCTTCGGTCCTCGGGTTGTTTGGAGTCTTGTTCACTTCGTGTCTTGACTTGTGACGGGCTTCATGATCTTCTCTTGAAGTGCTTGATGAACTTATCCCGAAAGTCTCCTATTTAGTGTAGATTTCCCGCGTAAACAATGAACTCCAAAATCGACATGCAAGTGTGAACTTGTTATATCATTAGTATGCCTAGTGGCGGGTTAGTTGCAAATCATAATTGAAACCAATGTATAACAAGTACTCTAGGTTGACGGAAATTCACCGTCAACAAACACACACGGATCACGGGAGAAAACGCACACACACTCCCCGTCTTCTCCCACGATACGGCACTCGCCTCAATCACTCCACTTGGGACTTGGAGGCCACGCCTCCTCTCCCGCCTTGCTTGTAGCCGCCCCACTACAGGCACCCCGGTGCAAGCAATACGGTGCCCCGAGCACACCTCTCTTCGGACGTACGGCTCCGGCGGGAACCGGATAAACCAAGTGTCTTCGGTTGCTTAGCACCGACCATCGAGGGACGGATCTCGGCGCTTATTACTAGTTAGTGTCGGGACTACATTCCGCACCGACGCTGGCGCCCACCGTGGGGCACGCGCGCCGAAGATCGCCCGTCATCGCCTCTCTCGATGGTGATTCGCACCGAGTGACGCGGTCGGCGTTACTCCATGGGCGGCTCGGACCCCCTCCCCCGCCGGTTCGAAATCCGGTTCGGGGGCACCGAACTTTCGGCCACGGGGAACGGCTACCGATGCGCCTCACTAACCGTGAGGAGCTCCGCGCGCGGCGCCAAGCCGGGTCGCCGGTCGCCGCCGCACGCGTCGTCACGACACCAACACCCGCCGGCACGGACGCCGCGGGTCCATCGGCGCCACGGTGCCGCCGCCGCTCCGGCCGGCGCTCGCGTCGGGCGCGGTCGGAGCGCCGGCATGCGGCGCGCGTCGCCGCGCAACACGGTACGCCCATCGGCGTGACGATCACCGCCCTAGAAGGGGAGTGCTCGGTCTCCCGGACCGCGCTTCCCCATCGGTACCGCGCGGCGCCGCGACGGCCTACGCCACCAACGTCAACACGACGATGCGCAAGGTTCCCCCCCGGCCGCCACGTCTTGGTTGCCGGGGACCCTAGCGCCTCCGCCGGCGATGAGTCATCCCTAGGCTCGTCGACGCGCGCGCCACCCGCCACCTCACATGGATACGCGGAGTGGGGACTTCTCCGGTGTGCGGGACCCGCGGTGATGTTCGGTCGGTTCCTCGACGCCGCGGACTATTGCTTCGGCTACTCCGACGACTCCCGGCCCGGGAGCTACGACCCCGCGCGGGAGTGCCGCGTCGTCATCGCCAATGACCCGGCAAAACGCCGCCGACGTGGCGGCGCCGACGACGGAGAGGTTCCTCTCCGCTCGGGGGACCGGATCGTGCCCGGCCGCGGGGCCAAGCGCCCCCTCCCTCCTCACCGCCGAGGGGGGGCCGACATCAACGCGCAGCTGGCCCAGGCGCGCGAGCTCGAGGCCAAGTTAGCGAAGAGTACCGCACGGTGCGGTTGCTTCGCGCCTACATCGCGGGGGAAGCCTCCGCGCACGGCGAACGCGCGC
Source organism: Cenchrus americanus (assembly GCA_947561735.1). Classification (NCBI taxonomy): domain Eukaryota; kingdom Viridiplantae; phylum Streptophyta; class Magnoliopsida; order Poales; family Poaceae; genus Cenchrus; species Cenchrus americanus. Next base: position 52,477,626 of record OX387242.1, read on the forward strand.
GTGAGTTGGGCAGACAAGCCCGGGATCGCATCAACGCCGACTTTAACGTCGACAACCCGGATATGCCCCCGCGAGCGAGCCAAAAGCTCATCACCGCCGCGATGCAGCTGCGGGCCATGCCCGCCCCTTCGACACCCGAGGCGCGGAACCTGCACCGCGAGGCGCAGGCGCTCATCGAGCAAGCGGCCGTTCAACAGGCCGAGAGCTCGGCATCCCGCATCCGCCAACAGGGAGACGCGCAGGACGATGGGGCGCGCAAGGCCCCGAACCCTTAGTACACGCGGGTAGAGCAACAGAGCGCCCCGCCAACCCGGGGCGCACGCCGGCCAAAGAGCGGCTCCTCGACACGCGCGGGCAAGCCCAAGATGGCGATGCCCGCAACATCATCAACGCCCAACGGACGAGCAACGCAGAGGCACGGGCGTCGGCAGGCTACCAACCTCGGCGGGGTGGACGCTACAATAGCGGGGAAGATCGCTCACCGACGCCGGAGCCCCCCGGAACCCGTGTGTTCGGCGGGAGATCCGCACCTTTCCCCGGCGCTTCCGCCGGCCCCACGACGATCGTCAAATACAACGGGGAGACGCGACCCCCGTGTGTGGCTCAACGACTACCGCCAAGTGTTCCGCTGGGCGGAGCCACCGGCCGACGAGGTCATCATCCGCAACCTCCCCCCCGCACCTCGCCGACTCGGCGTGGACGTGGCTCGAGCACCCTCCCGCCAGCCCGGATCCACAACCGGGACGACCCGGTCCGCACGTTCGTGGGGAATTTCCCGGGCACGTACGTGCGCCTTGGAAACTCCCCGGGACTCGCGTTCTTGCACCTAGAAGCCCGGCGAATCGCTCCGGAACTTCATACGGCGCTTCTCCAAGCACTGTACAGAGCTCCCGAGCGTGGCGCAGTCAGAGATCGTGCACGCCTTCCTCGAAGGCACCACATGCCGGGACCTCGTGCGCGAGCTGGGGCGCAGTCCGCCGGTCGACTCGAACGAGCTGTTCGACATCGCCACCAGCTTCGCCTCAGGCGAAGAGGCAGTGGGGGTGATCTTCAACGGCAAGAAGGGCAAGCGCGCGGACGACACGCCCGCAGAGGGCGGCGAGGTCCAAGGAGCTCCGCCAAAAGAACAACCGGGGCAAGAAGGAAAAGAAGTCGCGCCGCGAGGCACGCGAGCAGGGGCGCGACGACGACGACGGCGAAGCTCTTGCTGTTGACCCGGCTCGGCGGGCCCCTCGAGCGGCCCCTCGAGGCCCGGGGTTTTCGACGACATGCTGAAGAAGCCATGTCCCTACCACAAAACACCGGTCAACCACACCCTCGAGCAGTGCGACATGCTCAAGCGGTTCTACGGCCGCGCCGCCGCGAAGGACGACGAGGCCAAGAAGGACGGGGGTGATGGCGACGCCGGCGGCTTCCCAGCCATAGAGAACGTCTTCCTCATCTTCGGGGGGGCGACCGTCGACATGTCCAGCCGCCAGCGCAAGCGGGAGCGGCACGAGGTTCTCGCCGCGGAGAAGGCGCCTCCTTCCTTCCTCGATTGGTCGGAGGACGCCATCACCTTCAGCCGCGAGGATCACCCGAACCGCATCCCCAACCCGGCCGCACCCGCCGGTGGTCGACCCGGTCATCGGGAACGCGCGGTTCTCGAAGGTCCTGATGGACGGAGGCAGCTGCCTCAACATCCTCTATGCACACACACTGCGCCGCCGGGGATCGGGTTGGACCGGTTGCGGCCCGAAGCCACGACGCCGTTCCATGGCGTCGCGCGGGCAAGCGCGTCCGGCCCCTCGGGCGCATCGACCTCGCCCGTCCGGTTCGGCATGCCGGGACAACTACCGCAAGGAGACACTCACCTTTGAGGTGGTGGGGTTCGGGGGCGCGTACCATGCCATACTCGGGCGGCCCTGCTACGCCAAGTTCATGGCGGTCCCCAACTACACCTACCTCAAGATGAAGATGCGGGGCCCAACGGCCGTCATCACTATGGGCTCATCCATCGAGCACGCCTTCAATCGCGACGTCGAATGCGTGGAACACGCCGAGGCCTTGCGCCCGGACGAAGCGCCGGTGGCCAACGTGGAGAAGATGGCCAACGAGGACCTCAACTCCACCGCCAAGCATGCCGGCGGCTTCGAGGGCCGCCGAGCGGACCAAGGAGGTGCCTCTCGACCCTGCTGCCCCCGAGGGCAAGGCGTTGAGGGTCAGTTCTACCCTCGACCCGAAATAGGAAGTGGTGCTCGTTGACTTTCTCCGCGCCAACGCCGACATCTTCGCGTGGAGCCCCTCGGACATGCCAGGCATCCCGAGGAAGGTCGCCGAGCACTCCCTTGACACCCTACCTCACTCCCTCGCCGTGCGAAGAACGGCTCCGCCGCTTCGACGAGGAGCGGCGACGGGCGATCGGAGCGGAGCTGCGGAAGCTCCTCGAGGCTGGGTTCATCAAGGAAGTGTTCCACCCTACGTGGCTAGCTAACCCCGTACTAGTAAAGAAAAATAACGGGAAGTGGCGGATGTGTGTAGACTACTCCAGTCTTAATAAAGCATGTCCTAAAGTTCCTTTTCCTTTGCCACGTATCGATCGGATCGTTGATTCGACCGCCCGGTGTAAACTACTCGTTTCCTTGATGCCTATTCCGGTACCACCAAATAAAAATGGAGTCCGACCGGCTCGCGACTTCGTTCATCACGTCGTTCGGGATGTCTTGCTACGTCACGATGTCGTTCGGCCTCCGAAACGCGGGCGCAACGTACCAGCGGTGTATGCAGCACGTCTTCGGAGACCACATCGGGCGAACCATTGAGGCGTACATAGACGATATAGTCGTAAAAACCAGGAAGGCGGACGACCTGGTTAGCGACCTCAGCATCGCGTTCGGCTGCCTACGGGCCAACGGGGTAAAATTAAACCCCGAAAAATGTGTCTTTGGCGTGCCGCGGGGCATGCTTTTAGGATACATAGTCTCCCAGCGAGGCATCGAGGCCAACCCCGAAAAGGTTGCGGCCCTCGAACGGATGGGTCCGATTCGGGACCTCAAGGGGGTCCAAAGGGTGCTAGGGTGCCTCGCCGCCTTGAGCCACTTCATCTCGCGGCTCGGCGAGAAGGGCTTGCCCCTCTATCGGCTCCTCAAGAAGCATGAGCGTTTCTCCTGGACCACCGAGGCCCAGGAGGCGCTTGACAAGCAGAAGGCGTCCCTTACCCACACCCCAATCCTCACACCGCCGCGGAGACGGCGAGCCTCTCGTACCTCTACGTGGCCGCGACTACCCGGTGGTCGCGTCCGTGATCGTGGTGGAGCGCACGGAGGAGGGACGCGCCTTGCCGGTTCGGGCGACCGGTGTACTACATCGGCGAAGTCTTGTCCGACACCAAGACGCGCTACCCACAAGTCCGTGTCGCTCTACGCGGTGGTTCTCACGCGGCGCAAACTCCGCCACTACTTCGAGGCCCATCCCGTCATGGTGGTTTCCTCCTCGTCCATTAGGAGAAATCATCGCAACCGGATGCGGCGGTCGGGATTGCCAAGTGGTCGGTGGAGCCGATGGGGGAGACGCTCGCCTACGCCCCACGCAAGGCCATCAAGTCCCAAATCTTGGCGATTTCGTAGCCGAGTGGACGGACACACAGCCGCCGCCGCCACGGATCCGGGCGAATGCTAGACTACGTACTTCGACGGCTCGGTGATGAAGACGGGAGCGGGCGCGGGCCTCGCTCTTCGTCTCACCCCTCGGGGAGCACATGTGGTACGCCGTGCGCCTTCACTTCCCCGCGTCGAACAACATGGCTGAGTACGAGGCCCTGCTTTGCGGCCTCAAAATCGCCATTGAGATAGGCGTTAAACGCCTCGACGTGCGGGGGGGACTCGCGGCTCGTGATCGACCGGGTCATGAAGAACGCAAGCCGCCACGATGACAAGATGGAGGCGTACTGCAAGGCCGTGCGGGCCCTCGAGGACAAGTTCTACGGCATCGAGCTCAATCACGTGCCCCGACGGTACAAGGAGGAGGCGGACGAGCTCGCCAAGATCGCATCGGGGCGGATCACCGTCCCCCCGAACGTCTTCGCTCGGGACGTCGCTCAACCGTCCGTCACCCTCAAGCCGCACCCCTCGAACCACGCGAACCCTCGGGGGCTCCCTCGAATCCGGCGGGTGCGAGCCCATGGACGATGACCCCTCGATTGAGGCGTACGTGCTCTCCCTCCTCGAGGGGTACGGCGCCGGCGAGGCCGAAGCCATGGACGTCGAGCCGCCCCCGCCGAGGCGAACCGGCGTGACAAATACATCGCCCGGAAGGACCGAGGGGAGCTCCCCTCGGACCGGTCCGAGGCCGGGCGCATCGCCGGATGGCCAAATCCTTCACCCTCGTCGACGGCGAGCTGTACAAGCGTGCCGCCTCCGGCATCCTGCAGCGATGTGTGCCTATCCCCCAGGGGCGCGAGCTCCTCTGGGACATACACGCGGGCGTGTGCGGCCACCATGCGGCACCCCGCACCCTCGTGGGCAACGCGTTCCGCCAAGGCATCTACTGGCCCACCGCGGTCGCTGACGCCAGCGAGGTTGTGCGCACCTACGAAGGGTGCCAATTCTACGCTCGCAAGTCCAACCTCCCCGCACACGTCCTGCAGACCATCCCCATCACGTGGCCTTTCGCCGTGTGGGGGGCCGGACATTGTCGGGCCCTTGCGGAAGGTGCCGGGGGCTACACCCACCTTCTAGTCGCAATCGACAAATTCTCCAAGTGGGTGGAGGTACGCCACATTACAAATCTCAAGGCGAAGCAAGAGGTGACATTCTTCACCGACATTGTCTATCGCTTTGGAGTGCCAAACTCCATCATCACCGACAACGAGTCCCAATTCACGGGCGAGAAAGTTCTTGGAGTTCGCGATAAGTTCTACATTCGTGTGGATCGGGCAGCCGTGGCACACCCACAAACCAACGGCCAAGTGGAGCGTGCCAACGGCATGATTTTACAAGGCCTCAAGCCCGGAATTTTCGACCGACCGAACAAGTCCGGTCAAAAATGGCTCCGGGAGCCGCCACTGCGGTCGTATGGAGCCTCGGGACCACCCCCGAGCGAGCCACCGGGTTTACCCCGTTTTTTCGGTCCATGGCGCGAGGCCGTCCTCCCTACGGACACCGGAATACGGGTCGCCCGGAATACGGGGCTACGACGAAGACACCAACCGGCGAGCCCGCGAGGACTCGCCGGGACCGGTTGGACGAAGCACGCCTCATGGCCCCGATGCACTCGCAAGGTATCGGCGGCCCCCAAGACGCTACCAAGCTCGAAAGGTGCGCCGGCGGGACTTCAGCGAAGGGGACTTGGTCCTAAGGCTACGCCAAGACAACCGAGGACGCCACAAGTTATCACCTCCATGGGAGGGACCCTACGTCGTGGTGAAGGTGCTCAAGCCCGCACATACAAGATAGCCAACGAGGACGGCGAGGAACTCACCAACGCTTGGAACATCCAGCAGCTACGTCGCTTCTACCCTTAGCTAGGATTTCCAAGTCTTTTGTTGTAAATTACATGCCCAACACCCCAGTTGGCAGCACAATGTAAATAGCAACAAGTCAATAAAGTTAAAGGGCAACTCGGGTTTCCCCTGAAAACCAAGTCACCCTCGGGGGTTACTTGCGGGGGGCACCCCCCCCCAAAATGGTCCCATTTTTTCGTAAAAAATTCAATTCGCGTACGCGCCAAGTATGATTCAACCTTAGCCTCGAGTGAGTCCATGCGGGGCACGTGTGGCCAAGTGGAAAGGACGCGCGAGACGAGAGATAGCCAATGCCTCCGCGAGGATACGACCCTTCTCTCTTGCCTCCGCCCGGCGGGTTACTCGTGAAATCGAACCTCCCCAACCCGTACTCACCCAAGCGAAGGAAAAACGAACAACGCAATCAACGAAATAAGAAACACTACTTAAATTTACAAGTGCTTAAACATTTCAATAGAATGCTTGTTTATTTACACGGCCACATGGCCGGGATACTAACATCTAAACAAAAATGGGCCTAGTGCCCGGCGGTCTTAAGGCCCGGGGCTCGTTGGCGTCGGTAGCGTCCGGGAACAGGAACTCCGTGAACGCCTCGGTGAGCGCCTCGCCGGCACCGCGACGAGCGCGTCCGCCCGCTCCATCACCGCCTCGTCCTCGACGCCTTCGGGACGACGTGGCACGACGCCACGGCCTCAAGGTTCACCTCGTAGTGGGATCGCACCACGCCGAGGGCCTTCGGACACCTAGGCGGAGCGCGCGACGCTTGCGCTCGGAGACATGCCCGCCAAGGGCGCGCGGACGGCCGTCCCGGGCGAGCTTCCAGCTTGCGCCTCGCCCTCTTCAACGGCTTGGCGGGTCTCGAGGGGCCGCGGCGTGCGGCTCCACCGGCCTCTGCTCGGAGGAGTCGTAGGCGGCCTGCAGCGTCTCGGCCCGATTGGTCGCGTGCCCCAGCGCGGTGCGCAGGCCTGAAAGTCACAAGCAAATGAGATCAAGAGGGGAACGGACCCCCGAAGGGAAGATCAACAAAACACGAAACGAAGTGGCAACTCACCTTCAACCTTGCTCGAGAGCCCGCGCCGGGTCTCGACCGCCCGCCGCAAGCCGACGACCGTGGTGCTCGTTCCTCGAGGGTCCGCACCCGGTCCGCGTTCGAGATGCTAAGGGCGATCACCTCCCCGTCGTGCTTCGAGACCTCGGCATCCCGCTCCTCCGGCCGACTTCCCGCGCCCTCTCGAGAGTAGCACGCTCTCGCTCGAGCGCCGACCGGCATCGGCGAGGGTGGCCCGCTCCCCGTTGGAGCCGACCCTCGGCCTCCTCGGCGGGCGGCACGCTCCTCCGCCGGAGCCGCTCCTCCGCCGTGGCGACCGCGGCGACCTTGGCGGCCGAGGGCGGCCTTCGCTCTCTTCGCCTCCTTGGCCCTCTCGCTCGGCCTCCCCGCGCCCTCTCCTCGGCTCGGCTTTGCCGGGACCGCGCCTCCGGAGCCACGCGCGGACCTCCCGGCTCGGGGACCGGACGGACACCACCTCCGCCTCCCGCTTGGTCGCCACGGTGTGCGCCCTCTCCGCATCGCTCCTCGTCCGCTGCCGCGCCTCATCCCGGTCGATGAGGGCCGTGCGAATCCGTTCGATGGCGAAGGGGCGCGCCGTAGCTTGCCCCTCCGGCCTCCGGGAGGCGGTCGCGCGGGGGCCACCGCCCGATACGACGACCGGCCCGTCCCGAGTCTTCAAAGCCTCCGCGAGGGCGTCGAAGGCATCGCGCCGCTCCCGGAGGGCCGGCGGAGCTCGGCGCTCATCCGGTCAAGGGCGCCGTGCGGCCGCGGGCGCGGAGCTCCGGCTCCCCGCCGCCCGCGCGACGAAGACCGATAAGCGTCGAGAGACAAACACGAAAACGACGAGATCAACGCAAAAAGCAACGACGTCATACCCGGAAGACATGCCACGTAGGGCCGCCGTGGATCCGCGGCTCCTCGTTCGGCGCTCGGTTGAGCGAGGCGGCGTGATCGCGCGCGCTCCTCCCACGGCGTCGCTCCTCTTGAGCGTCGATGAAGAGGGGGGGTGGCGCATCGACGCGCTCTTGCCCCCCGCCCCCGGTCCGTTCTTCGGACGGCTCGAGCCGGCCGGGGGCGGCGCGGGACGAAGAGGCCTCGACGCCGCGCCTCGAGCCCCCGCCACCATGTGGCCGGTCCCGCCGTATGACGAGCGCCCCCGCCCGAGGCTCGGGGGGCCGGCATGGGCAGGCTCACCCACCGGTCCCACCCGGCGGCGGGACATCGTCGTCCGGAATCCCCACCGCCGGCCGCCCGGGAGCCGCCGGCGAGGGCGGGCTCCTCTCGCACCACCGCGACCGCCTCCGGCCGCGCGCTCTCGCGGTTGCAAGCTCTCCGCCGCGCGCGCGTGACCGCGACCTCTCCCCGCCGCTTCTCGGCCGGCGCGCGGCGCCGGACGGTCTCCACGGCCGACGCGGCCGGCGGCCGCCACCACGACCCGGCGCCTTCGCCGCCGGCCGTACCTCCGCCGCGTCCGTCGCTTGCCGCGCTTCCACCACGGCCGGCGCCCGCCGTTCCTCTACGACCGCCGGCCGCGGCCCGGTGGGCGATGTCACCGCCCGTGGCCCCGAGGCCTCGGCCGCGCCTTGCGAGCCCCCCGCCGCCGCCGCCGCCGTGCTTGCGCCCGCCGCGCGCGCGCCGTCGATGAGCGCCGCCCGGTTGGGATGGACGCGTCCGCCCTCGGCACCTTGGCCGGTGCGAGGGGGGGCACGGTTGGCGCCACCCCCGTGGACATGGAAACAAACCATCGGTCCCCGCCCGTCGGCGCACGACCCCTTGAAAGCAAAATCCTTACCTCAAGTAGGAGAAGGCCCGCTTCCTCTTCCTCAAGGCCCCCGCCGACATCGTGGGCACGGCCGCGCGGCCGCCGCCGCGCCTCCCGGCCACCTCCACCGCACGCGCGCGGCTCCGCCGCACGCACATGATCCGCCGTGCGGGCGGCGCCTCCGAGGCGCGCACCGACGCCTCCGCGGCTCCCGCCGCCTCGTCGCGCACCGCCCGGTGGCGGGCGCCTCCGCGCCCGCCCCGGGCGACGGTTCCCCGTCACCGGAGTCGGCTCCGGTGATGGGGGAGCAAGCTCCCACCTATCGGGGGAGAACCCTGTCCCCTATCCTCTCCCTCCTCTTCCTCGTCCGACGACGAGTACTCGTCCGTCTGCGGCGAGGAGAGTCCCGCCGCTCGCGCGGCCCGAACTCCCTCGCTCCTCCGCTCCGGGCGCTCCCGATGCCGCGCTTCGCGCTCCCTCCCCGCGGTCCACCCGCTCCCGCTCTCGCCGCGCGCCGCGCGCGCGAGCGCACGGGACCGGGGCGTGGGCGGGTCGGACTTCGCGCGCTCACGCTCACCATCTCGGGGTCGGGCGAAGCCTTAAAATGCGCCGCAACACAAGAAACCGGCGAGATGCGAAAGGAAATCGGGAAATCCACTCACCACCGGCCGACGGGGAGCATCTCGAGCGCCCACGGGGCCGCGTCGTCCCAACGCCCCGACCTAAGGTCGATAGCGCACCGCGCCCGGGACGCCGCGTACGCCCGCGGGAAGGGGTCCCGCAGCGGCCGCGACCCCGCCGGCCGCGACGGGTCCGCATCCTCACGCATCTCGAAGATGCGGAGCGGCCTCTCCATCAAGGGGACGACCCGCCGGTGGTGGAGGTTGGCGAGAACGCATCCCGCGCCGCCCCGCGGTCCGCCGGCCTCTTCGGCGCCGCCACGAGCGAGTCCGGCCACGCCCGGTGCGAGGGCGGAGACACCCCGTGGTACCGGGGAGGCGGCCCTCTCCCGGAGCACCTTGCGGTGTGTAGGGGGGGAGGCCGGGGGCGGCATTGCGGAGGTAGAACCACCCCCGCTCCCGGTCCGAGTTGTTGGTGGTCATCGTGCGGGGGATGTACTCCTCCCCTCGCGCGAGCTCCGCACCGCGAGCGCCAAGCCGCCGGCGCGTGCCGCGCGGCGAGTCCTCGGCTCCAACGTCGGCAACGTGTGTAGCTCCGCGCGGAAGAGGTGGAGCCGGAGATCCCGCTTCATGGGGATCCCCGAGGAAGCCCTCGCGGACGCCGACGAACGTGGCCGCTCGCGAGATCGCGTTCGGCACGAAGTTTTGAAGCTCCACGTCGTAGTGGTAGCGGAGGCCCCGCAAGAAGCGGCTCGCCGGCGCCGCGAAGCCGCGCTCGTGGAAGCGCATGAAGCTAACGATGTAGCCGTACGGAGGGTTGGGAGCTCGCTCCCTCTCCGACGGCACGATCCACTCCGCATGAAGCTAACGATGTAGCTCGTCCACATTTGCCGCCACCGACCGCCGGCCACCCACCCCGATTCGGTGCCGGCCTCGTCGTCGTCGAGCGCTCCCACTCCGGCGGGTCGATGATGGTGAGGGGCTGCTGGGGGGCCATACGAACGGGCGGAGGGACAAGGAACCAGAAGCGAGAGTGGCTCCGAGAGCAAGATCGCAAGAGCAAGAACGGCTCGGGAGCCGGAGCGCAAGAGGCAAGGGCGGCGAACGCTAAGCGCAAAGGTAAAAAACCAACCTTTCTCCACCTATCGATTTATAGGCCACGAGGCGTGCTCTCCGCAGCGCACATCCCGCGCGCATTAACCGCAGTGAAATGCTCGCTCACCGGCAAGCGGGGCCTACCACGACCGCGGCGACCGCATAACCGCATGCGCGCCATCATCACGGCGCGGTAACCGGAGGGTCGCGGCGGGCGGTCACGTCCGCCCGCCCACTACGCCCACTACGCGCGCGGCCGCGACACCTAAAAAGGCGCGCCCGCGGCGCATGACTATAGCCGCGACTGCAGGCATTAAATGGCCCTGTCCTTTACCAAGTAAGGAGGACCCTCGAGCGGCCCGAGCCCTTGGCTCGGACAAGACCGACCCTCAAAGGGTGCGAATACCAACCCGTGGCCGCCGAAAGGACCTTGATGTCGCCTAGAGGGGGGTGAATAGGCGTGACGACCAAATTAAACCTTTTCCCCCAAACACTTGAGCCGACGAGTGCTCCACCGGCCGGACCGGTGGTGGACCGGTCGACCGGTCAAGCACCGGTCTTCGCAGTGACACCGGTCGAGCACGGTGCGCCCCCACCTGGCGCACGGTGTAGCGCGAGAACCCTGCAAACACAACTTCAAGCACCACTTGCCTTCTAGCACGAACTAAACTCGGGGTGTGGCCTTTGTAGAAGATCACAAGCGAGTAATGAGCCCCTGCACACACAATAAACACACCCAAGTAGATCGAAGCGGAAGCAAAAGTAATATGCTAGAATGAACAACTTAGAGAGTCAAACCACACGAAGAAGCAAGGATTTGTTTCCCGAAGTTCACCACCCACCGAGGAATGGCTACGTCTCCGTTGAGGAGCTTAAGGGACAATTCCCACAACAAGCCGGTCTCTTTCAACCACTTTCCTCCTTTCCACTAAGGTGATCTTTTCCACGAAGAGGCAAGATCGCAGCCCTCACAAACTTCCCGCCGCTCACCACAACCTTGGGGGCTAGCCGGCGACACCTAGCCGTCTAGGAGGCAAACCTCCAAGGGTAACAAATGCTTCAAAGTTTGTATACGCGAAACCAAAGTGCTCAAGCTATGGAAAGCCGCTCTTGTTAGCTCACAAAGTCACTCCTAGGCTCACTTTCTCACCCCAACACAAAGATGATGGCTTGAATCCACAAATCTCACAAAGAGATGGTTGGGGAGAGCCACTAAGGCTTAGAGCTAGTTAGAAATGGCTTGGGACCTCAGCAAATACACTAGAAACAGCAACCCTCACCTGAAGAGAGCTTGGGGTATTTATACCCCTCAAAGAGGAAAACTAGCCGTTAGTCCCCGGGCAGCACCGGTCGGACGGTGCCCCACACCGGTCGGACCGTGTTCGAAAAACTAGCCGTTGGGCTAGCGGCACCGGCCGACCGGTGCCTCTGACCGGTCAGACCGGTCAGGCCCAAGTTACCCCCAAAACCCTTTTTGAAGAAACTAGCACTTCACCACCAAGATGAAATGACCCAGGTTAGGTTAGGAGGGTTTGTTAGCACACTCTAAGGCTAATTCTCACTTAGGTCAACTAAAGAGCACTTTGACTTGGTCAACTCGCTAAGTTGCATCCCTCTTGATAGTACGGCATACCTATACTCAAGAAAAAGTATAAAAGAGCTTCAATGACCTCTTGAGCTTGAACAACTTCAATTCTTGCCATACTTGATCAATAATCACTTGAGGGCTTTCAACATAGACTTTGACTTGAGCACGTCCATACTTGAGCTAGTGACTTAGGATCTTTCCATATAGCATAAGAATGCACACTTGGATCCATGGCCACTCCATGTTGCCAATCTTAACGAGTTGATGACTTGCAAAGCTTCCCTCGGTTAAGGTTTGAATATGATACTTGAAGACCCCACGGATGCTAGACCTTCACCCTAGCAAAACACTTATGGCGGCTTAGCTACGGCCCCAAAGATTGCTTAGTCCCTCACCCTAGACATCTCGGTTGATCTCTTCATCACTTATCCAATCCACTTTGAGTTCCACTTTGCTTCACACGCAAATAACCTTCATTTGAAAATCCCGCTTCAAATGCTTGATTTTGATTGACAACCGATATGCAAGCTTCCAATTTTTAGAACCATAAAATGTATACTCATCATCTTGTTCTCTTTCAATAAACTCATGAAGTCTTGCACCATATACTTGTCTTTGTAGATGTGAGCCATAAAATACATCCATAATTAAAATATTTCAAAAGTAGCTCGTGAATATATAATGAAAATCTGCTCACAATCTTAGACAAAAGCATTAGTCCTTTAATCGCCTTGTCATTCAATTCACCAAAATCCACTTAGGGGCCTAGATGCACTTTCAATCTCCCCCTTTTTGGTGATTGATGACAACTCGATTAAAGCTTACAAATAAAACATTAAAGAGCATTTAGATTCTTAGATATATCTAGAGCTCCCCCTTAATTTGTGCTTTGAGTTGGATTTCAAAAAGTTGGCCTTAAATGCCATTAGCACAAATTTGGAAGAAAAGACGTGTGAGCTCCCCCTATATCTGAGAATCAGTGGAGTGCAACATGTGTGAACGACAAAATAAAATCCGTGATGCGTATGACAAGATATGCACAAAGCAAAGAAAGTGAGTCGACTAGGCGAAGCACCGGTCGACCGGTGCCCCCGACCGGTCGGACCGGTCGAGTCCACCCCCGGCCCCGCTCAACCGGGCGGCACCGGCGGGACGGGGTGCCCCTCACCGGTCGGACCGGTCGGGTCCGATCGGCGCACAAAGCAACAGAAGTGCGTGCTATTTGGTCCAAGGTGATCATGCCAGGGTTGCAAGCTGGTTTAGATCACCTTGCTCCATTTAGCCAACACAAACAAACACGATTCAATTCACGCAACACAAACTAGCAATAAAGTCGCTTAAATATTACAATAAGGTTTAAAACACACAGTAGCACTCACACAAATGTTCTCAAGTCCACTAAGATAAAATTCTAACTTTTTACATGGCTTCTCTCACCGGCCCGGCGGCACCTGGTCGGACCGGTGCGGGGCACCGTACGTACCGGTGCAACACGAACAACGACCCGGACAACGCAGGCTTGTGGCTTTAAACGCGATTCTTCTCCCCCTTTGTCATCAAGCATACAAGAAGGGCTCCGGAGAAGAGGCAGCCGCCGATCACCGTCCTTGAGATCCGTCTCCGGGATAAGAGCTCCCTCCTATTTGAGAGTCGTCAAGAATCCAATGCAAAGGAGAGTTTAGGTAAATCGACTCCGAGACGTTGATTTGAGATGGATGAGCTATGGGAGCACGCTTTTTACCATAGAAGTAAGGGTTGTAGCCAAAGATCTCGGCGGAGAAGCGAGCGCTCCAATCTTGTACTTGCTCGTGAGGTGGAGGAGGTGGGGGTGCTTGCTCTTCTTCCATGGAGTGAGATGATCCGGCTACGTCGGAGGAGGAGGTACAAAGGGTGGAGGTGGGAGGAGGAACCGATGAGGACGATCCTTGTCCTTGCCCGGATTCGAAGAACATGGGCCCATATTGGTTAAGCAAGTCGGAGTTGGCCCATCCTCTCATCCTTTCCTCAAAGGACGGTATCTCAACCCGTGGAGGCTCGGAGACGGTGGAGAGCGAGGAGGTTGAAAACCTTGGGCATTGTGCATCAATTTCATCGTGTCCCTCATTGCTTATTAGCCCTTCTCGACCTTTGTTGCTCAACTTGGATGTCATGCGGCTCTTGCACATCCCAAAAATAAAGTTGAGAAACTTCCGCAAAGGGGAGGTGGACCTGCGAGGTCTGTCTGGCTGCCAGCCCCCCACCGGTCAGACCGGTGCTCAGCACCGGTCAGACCGGTGACGGTCTGAGCACCTGCCTGAGGCAAATCTGGCCGAGCTGCTCCCTCCTCAAAGATTTCTTCCTCATGACCCGGTGCATGCTCAACTCTAGGAGATGGAAACCGAGGATTCTTGCTAGGATTGAGCTTCAGAGGCTTGTGTGTCACATTTTTCGGAAACTCCGTCTTTGCAACTTTTTCAATCATGTACATGATATACGGACTATAGCTGCAAATTTTCTTGGGGTCCTCGGATAAGTGCTTGATCTCTTGCCACATAAAATCCCCAACACTAAACTCCGGAGCTCCCGGCCTCAAAGCCACCATCAAGTTTTTCTGGAACTTTGTGATTTCTGAGGGGTTTCCATCTCTAGGTGTAATAGACACCCTAAGGAGCCTATTTAGGACAACAAAGTAGGTGTAGAGGTTCTTCACCTTCCCATAGTTAGCATGCTCACCACGAGGGTACATCACATGCAAAGCATCCTTCTCCAGCTCTCCCTCGTCATGGAGCTTCCTCAACTCCCCATCTCCCGCCATGATCCCAAAGCACCTCAAAAATCTGTGGAAGGTAATGGAGTACTTTTGGCCATTGGTCATCCATATCATAGCCCTATCGGTCTCAATGTAACCAAAGTGCACCGTGGCAAAGAACTGGGCGATGATCTCCTTGTTCCAATCCTGTCAGAACCCCATAAGTGTTTTGACCCTTTGTCTCTCACAATTGCTCATGACTTCATCAAAAATAGGGTCTCCTTTCCTAGCCATGTGATCCCAATCCACATATTGTGCCTTGTGAGTGATTTTGGGCTTCTTTATAATCACTGTAGCATAGTAATCTTGCTGAAATTTAGCCCAAAACCTCAGATCTGAAGCGGTCTTGCCCTCCTCATATGGATTCTTGTCCCTCAGCTTCTTTAGGGCTTTGGTCATGCCAGCCCCATGGTACTTCACCGGCTGTCGGGGGTAAATGTAAGTGGGTGGCATGATCCTCAACCTACCCTGATCGTCATCATCTTCTTCCATCGCATCCACATCCTCTTCCTCATCCTCCTCATCCTCGTCCTCATCCTCATCACTGTCTGACCCAGCCTCCTGGTGCCTTCTCAGCTCAAACTGACCCGGAAAGGTCTCATCTTCAACATTGTCATCGATGCTTGTTCGGTGTCACCTCCTAGATCGGGATCCTCGGCACTTGCTTGAGTTGGGCGGCGCCTCAATCTCTTGCCGCCGATGTTGACGATGCTTTGCCCCCTCCCCAAAATCACCGGGGATAGCTCCTCGGCAAGTGAGGACTTCTTCTCTTCTTTTCTTTGCCCCTTCCTTTTCCCGCACCATAGCTGTTGTCCTGAGTCACACATAGGATGACAAAAGTGTATAAGACTCTAGGAAAAAGATTGAATTGAATTGGAATTGATTCTTGAAAGTTCAGAACAATTGGGTCTGTTCTGGGCCACACCGGTCAGACCGGTGAGGGGCACCGGTCAGACCGGTGCCACCCAGAGCAGAGCCAATTGTTCCCACATTCAATCTGAGCAGCTGTTAATCTAAGATTTGGTCTATATGAACAAAAGACATCCTAGAATAGATATGTGTTGAAAAACAAGAAGAAAACACAATTTGGGGGTGGACATGCGCCACCGGTCGGGCCGGTGACGGCTACGGTCCGACCGGTGAAGGCCGTCCGACCCCAATTCGTGATTTCTCACAATGTGTCCAACAAAACATTATGGATCTATAGGAATGTCTTCTAGGTGATCTCGGAAGAAGTTCTACCAAAGGGAATTCAAAACTTTGCACCATGTGAGGAGATCGGGCAAAAGAAAGGTTTGAATACCTTTGGAGAGTGGAACTCGAGTTGAATCCAAGAAACTCAAAGGGGAAAGTGAAGAGGGGCCTTGAGAGATCATTTTGCTTCCAATCTTGAGGCCTTTCCTTGGTTCAATCTTCAAATCATCATGGATTTTGAGAGAGATGAAGGAGGGAAGAGGGAGGGGAGGTTCTTCACGGTTTGAGGCAGGGAGAGGGTGGTGAATGATAGAGGAGAGAGAAGGAGGGGGGTAAAAGAGGATTCCTTTTACTGTGGCCCCACGGGTTGACGCCGGGCGTCACCGGTCAAGCCGGTGACGGTCACCGCCGTCGGACGGTGGACGCCCGCCGGTCAAGCCGTAGAGAGGCCTTATCGGTTTTTCCGACCCACCCTCGGTAGTACCGACCCTTTTCCACCTTTTTGAGATTTTGCTCCTTGAAACTTCTCCAAAATTGTTGTAGGACAATTCTCATCCACTTAGGTTGCATAAACACGATTATGTGACTTCAAGGTCACCACCGGTCAGACCGGTGGCTAGCACCGATCAGACCGGTGCACCCTTGAGAAACAGATTTTGAGCCACAACAGAGGGTTTCTATTCCAACCTTTTGAGATGTTTTGGATATGAGATAGAAAAATGATATTGATCCAAAAACCATCAATTCTTAGAAGAATGGAGGATTAACCAATTTATTTGTGAATAATTGATCCTTCCAAGATTGAGAGAGATAAATAAGAATAGTTTTTAGGGACTTGAGAAAATCTTCTTAATTGTGACTAGCCATCAATCAAACAAGGAGAACTATAGTCACAACTAAGTTGATTGGGTCACTAAGACCAAGAACCAAATATTTTTTCAAAGAAAGCACACTTCCTATTCATGCTAGTTGATTTTTCGAAAAATCTATCCTATATCACAAAGTGCATGCATCCACTTCAAATGAATGCCCTAACAAGCATATTTGGCTCATATCTTCATCCTCGAGGCACAAAGACGAGTGGAAGTAAAGATATCAACCAAATTTCTAGAGAGAAGCTCAAGAGGTCCATTTGAAGCAATTACATGCTAAGGATGACACACTAGCATGATGTTATGGCCTAGATGCATTACAGTATTTCAATGAGTTTTGTGAAAACATACCTTTGCCTTAAGACCATTTCATTTGTGCATATATTAAATTTCAAATGGTGTTAGCTCTTACTTGTTCTTTAGGAAGTTACGCTTATCGAGAGCTTCCTTTGAGATGCACAAACAAATGAGACTACAAGATCACTTAGAAGAAATTGTTAGTCCCACAAGTGACTCAAGTGTTGTAATGAGCTCCCCCTTAAGTAGTGCTAGAGATTTGAATTTCTCGATCAAGGCACTTTGTTCAGTTAAGAACTTGGTGAGGCTCATTCCAAACTTGGTCACAACACATGAATGATTTGTTAATTGAAATGTGTTTAGCCTCTCATAACCTTCGACGCCCAATCACCCTTCTTCTTGATGGTTTGGGCAATCCCGGGTCACCCGGGCACTCGTGTCGGGTCACCCCGCAAAAACGAGGCGTCTTGGGTCACCCGGCACTCATGCGGGTCACCCACCAATTTGCACTTGCCGCGTTGGCACCCGTCATCATTTTGGTGATTTTTCTTTCCCTTTTCCTTGAGTGGGTGAATGTATCACTAATTTAAATCCTGCAATCAAGGATGAGGCATTGCTCTACTAGAGAGCCATTAAAAGCATCAAATGGCATGAGAAAGTAAATTTTCATAAAAAATAGTCAAAGTCACTACCTCATGTTTTGCTCATGCAAGAAGAGCGTCACATGAGTGTTCACCAAGGACCAAAAGTGACCTAGACTCAATTTAGCGCATTGGTTACCGAGATGACATTGATTTCACGATTTATATGAGTTTGCTCTTCACATGGTTAATTGAATCCATCAAGATTTCCAAGTCTTCCAACCATGTGCTCAATGCATCTCTTTCAACCCGTAAGCTCGGTAAGCATTTCTTGGTACCCAACACTTGTTGGGTCCTATTGGGTTAGTCACAAGGTGCTTAGGAACCCAAATAGCCCTCATGCTACAATGAGGTGAACTAATCTCCCTTATAGCACAAGTTCTATTCCTATCGTTCCTAAGCTTATGGAAATCATAATGGACAAGGTTTGATTTAGGAATGTTACCATTTGGGCAATCCTTGCCCATGTGACCCTTTTGACGGCATTCGTAGCAAATGCGACTTTTGTTCTTGTTGGTCACACCATTCCTTGCAATTTCTTTTCTACACTTGCTTCTGAGACTTGTTCTTGGGGAAGGTGGCTTCCTTGCCTTGTTTGCTTGAAGTGGGCCCCTTCGGCCAAGACCGGTCCGACCGGTGGCATGCACCGGTCTGACCGGTCACGGTCAGAGCCACTGCCCGTTGTTGCTTTTGGGCACGAGTCGGCAAGGTGTCCCTTCTCTCTGCACTTGTAGCACACCCTCCACTTGTTGGGGCCTCTAGGCTTCTTGGAGAGTGACTCTTGTGCCTTGTGCTTGATCGGGCGATATTGGGGTTTGATTTCCCCAATCTCGCTCTTTTCTTGAACCTTGTTCTTGTGGGATGTTGTATGTTGTCGAGGGGTTGAGCTAGTGGCATTTGATCCCTTCTCAAGCTTTTTCACCATGTTTTCACGGTTATCTTGAGAAGGTTGCACTTGGCTCTTCTCCTTCAACATATACAAGTCCTTTTGTAGCTTTTCAACCTCTTGCTTTAGCTTATCATTCTCTTCGGCAATGAGGTCATCACAAGATTCTACAATACATGCTCAATGCTAGATTGGCTTGCTTGAGACAAACAATCATTAGCGCAAGATAAATTAACTTTAAAATGTGAGCATGTGCATGTGTGAGATGGAGGTTGTATGGATTTTACCGATGAAAGCACAACCTCATGGGCTATCTCTAGTGTTGCATAAGAGTCAACAAGCTTCTCATAGGAAAGTTCGAGTTCATTGTGATTAGCTTGTAGCACCATATGCTCGCTAGTGAGCTTCGCTAATTTGGCTTCTAGAACATCATTGGCATCCTCTTCTATTTTAGCTCTACAAGCAAAAGATTTGATGTCATGATCATATTTGTTGGCCAAAGTTTCATACTTACAAACCAAAGATGCAAGTTCGGATTTGAGAAGTTCAAGTTCTTTTGATGAAGAGCTTGAAGCTTCAATCTTCTGGTCCCTAGCCCCTTTGGCTTGTCTCTTCTTCTTGCTTCTCTTTTCCTTCTTGGCCATCAAGCAAGTTGGTGTGCCCTCGCACCGGTCCGACCGGTGGGTGTCACCGTCCGACCGGTCCCCGCAGAGGGACGGCGTCTTCGCTTCTTTGCTCTTCTTCTTACTTGGGGTTTGATGCTTGATGATCGGTGGATGTTGTAGAGGTAGGGCACATCTCCACCGACTCATCTTCATCATCGCTCTCGAGTTCATCCCATTTGGTGTTTACCAACTCAAGTAGTAATTTCCAAATGAGATGAGCATCTTCGGAAATCTTTTGGCTCTTCAAGATAATATACTTTAGTTCTCTACATACACGGCTACACAAAAGGTTAGTAATAACGGCATTGAGTTGCTTCTTCTCCAAGTCCATTGGCAAGACACATGTCTCATCCTTTGGAAGGATACTCGCAACCGTGATGCTCTCAGCGGTAGGGCCCAAAACCTTAAGTGCAATGTGAACATTAGAGCACCAAGAAGAATAGTTTGAGCCATCTAGAGCTAGAGGCTCAAACGATACCTCACAAGTTGTCGACATCGAAGAACTCCAAGCGGTTAAGCTCGAATCGGAGCACCAAGCTTTGATACCAATTGAAAGGACCTTGATGTCGCCTAGAGGGGGGGGTGAATAGGCGTGACGACCAAATTAAACCTTTTCCCCCAAACACTTGAGCCGACGGTGCTCCACCGGTCGACCGGTGGTGATGACCGGTCGGACCGGCCAAGCACCGGTCTTCGCAGTGACACCGGTCGGACCGGTGCGCCCCACCGGTCGACCGGTGTAGCGCGAGAACCCGCAAACACAATACCTCTTGCCTTCTAGCACGAACTAAACTCGGGGTGTGGCCTTTGTAGAAGATCACAAGCGAGTAATGAGCCCCGCACACACAATAAACACACCCAAGTAGATCGAAGCGGAAGCAAAAGTAATATGCTAGAATGAACAACTTAGAGAGTCAAACCACACGAAGAAGCAAGGATTTGTTTCCCGAAGTTCACCACCCACCGAGGAATGGCTACGTCTCCGTTGAGGAGCTTAAGGGACAATTCCCACAACAAGCCGGTCTCTTTCAACCACTTTCCTCCTTTCCACTAAGGTGATCTTTTCCACGAAGAGGCAAGATCGCAGCCCTCACAAACTTCCCGCTGCTCACCACAACCTTGGGGGCTAGCCGGCGACACCTAGCCGTCTAGGAGGCAAACCTCCAAGGGTAACAAATGCTTCAAAGTTTGTATACGCGAAACCAAAGTGCTCAAGCTATGGAAAGCTCGCTCTTGTTAGCTCACAAAGTCACTCCTAGGCTCACTTTCTCACCCCAACACAAAGATGATGGCTTGAATCCACAAATCTCACAAAGAGATGGTTGGGGAGAGCCACTAAGGCTTAGAGCTAGTTAGAAATGGCTTGGGACCTCAACAAATTCACTAGAAACAAAGAACCCTCACCCGAAGAGAGCTTGGGGTATTTATACCCCTCAAAGAGGAAAACTAGCCGTTAGTCCCGGCACCACCGGTCGGACCGGTGCCCCACACCGGTCGGACCGGTGTTCGAAAAACTAGCCGTTGGGCTAGCGGCACCGGGCCGGACCGGTGCCTCGACCGGTCGGTCGGTGAGGCCCAAGTTACCCCCAAAACCCTTTTTGAAGAAACTATCACTTCACCACCAAGATGAAATGACCCGAGTTAGGTTAGGAGGGTTTGTTAGCACACTCTAAGGCTAATTCTCACTTAGGTCAACTAAAGAGCACTTTGACTTGGTCAACTCGCTAAGTTGCATCCCTCTTGATAGTACGGCAAACCTATACTCAAGAAAAAGTATAAAGGAGCTTCAATGACCTCTTGAGCTTGAACAACTTCAACTCTTGCCATACTTGATCAATAATCACTTGAGGGCTTTCAACATAGCCTTTGACTTGAGCACGTCCATACTTGAGCTAGTGACTTAGGATCTTTCCATATAGCATAAGAATGCACACTTGGATCCATGGCCACTCCATGTTGCCAATCTTAACGAGTTGATGACTTGCAAAGCTTCCCTCGGTTAAGGTTTGAATATGATACTTGAAGACCCCACGGATGCTAGACCTTCACCCTAGCAAAACACTTATGGCGGCTTAGCTACGGCCCCAAAGATTGCTTAGTCCCTCACCCTAGACATCTCGGTTGATCTCTTCATCACTTATCCAATCCACTTTGAGTTACACTTTGCTTCACACGCAAATAACCTTCATTTGAAACTCCCGCTTCAAATGCTTGATCTTGATTGACAACTGATATGCAAGCTTCCAATTTTTAGAACCATAGAATGTATACTCATCATCTTGTTCTCTTTCAATAAACTCATGAAGTCTTGCACCATATACTTGTCTTTGTAGATGTGAGCCATAAAATACATCCATAATTAAAATACTTCAAAAGTAGCTCATGAATATATAATGAAAATTTGCTCACAATCTTAGACAAAACCATTAGTCCTTTAATCGCCTTGTCATTCAATTCACCAAAATCCACTTAGGGGCCTAGATGCACTTTCGGCCTCGAAGCCCGTTCGAAATGGACGGGCGCCACGGTGTGCGCTCGACTTTCGGGAACTGCGATCGGCGGCTCGAGGGCCGGCACGGCCAAGGACCCTCGGAACTGCCGGATGCGAAAGACGGGAGCACCCGGATGCTACCCCGCACGGCCCTACCGATCGGGGGTTCAAAACCCGACCCTCGACGGGTTCGAACGGGTGCCCTAGATCACCGCAGTCGGGGACGACGAGGGCGTGCGCATTCGAGCTTGTCCTCGAGCCCGTCGGCTCGAGGTTGCCACACATGTCGTGTTCGAGAGCCGGCAAGGGCGGCTAGCCGGGGGATCCCATCGAGGGAGAGCTTCCGCACCCTCGGTCCCTAGCGAATGGGACCGAGCCCTACCTAGCAAACCCATGCACGCGCTTTAATGGACGAGTCTCCGACCACGAGCCTACCCTTATCGAACGGGGCATGGGCGTCCACTTGAACCACCCGCTAACGGCTCAATGAAGAATCCGCAATCCGCGACCCGATCGATGGGGGTTGCGGAAACCTCACCCCCCGTCCCGCGGAGGGACGGCGAGGGCGCGTTTAAAACAAGTCGAAGAGCTCGCCCCGATCGCCTCGAATGGGCCCAGGCTCGGGGGCTCGACGCATGGCTACACCTCCTGGGATGCACCGGCCGCGAATGGTGCCAGTCGCGCGTGCGTCACCGAAGCCGGCTGAAATATTGCTGACGCCGGTTGGAACACGTACCACGCCCACTGACCAGATTCTGCGGTGAAACCTTTGCAGGAGCACCCACGCTCCTGCAGGGCTTCGGGGGCTAGACCCGCGGGTCCGCTGACGCGGCCCCACGGAAGGCATTTGCAACCAGGGGGGAAGAGCGTCCTATCAGTAGGCTTCAGCATCTGCGGGAGCCCCGGCCGCACACCCGCGGATGCTCGGGGGCTGCGTCGGGGACAGCCCTGAGGGTCCCCTAAAAAACCGGGGGAACCCCCGCTTAAAACCCGCAAAAAACAAAAGCAAAACGCACCTCTTACCTAAACACACACGGGCACGACCCACACCGTAGTGGCCCCCGCGCCCACCGGAGTTTCCCAATCGAGGGCCCCCCTCGAGCGGTTTCCGCCTCCCACGAGGGCCAACGCCCCCCTCGAGCCGGCTCCGCCTCGCTCGAGGGCTCACGCCGCCTCGAGCGGGTTCCGCCTCGCTCGAGGATCCCTCACGAGCGCACCTACTCCCGCACGCGGGTACGGACATTTAATGCTCTCACACAGCAGAGCCGCGCCATCACGCGCCTGGGAATCACGCCCCGGCGCTGTTCCGCCAACTCCCTAGGGGGAACCCATCCCCGCCACGAACCGTGCGATATGGTCGGTGTCGGCTCCGTGACACCGTGCCACCCACTCCCCGTACGGCTAACGCGCCGCGCCCTTGAAGGGGGGCCGGTTGCACCCTCGAACCCCTCTCTCGTGACTCGCGGGGTCAAACCATGACGTCGGGCCGGCGGGAGCACCATCCCCGCCCCCGCGCCGCCACGCCGGCACCGCTACAACAACTCCGACGCCGCTGAGCACGCGGGGACGGGACGCCACCACGCCCGTCGCCGTACCCCGTACGGATCACCGTCACCGCTTCCTCGAGCTCGTCCGAGGACGCCCCGGCCCAACCACTATGCCTTCACCCTCGAAGCCGCCCCCGTTCAAGTACGGGACGCGCCACAACGACAAGACCGGGGCAAGGACCGCTAGGACGGCCGCCAACTCCCCGGTCCGTACGCCATACCTCCACATGTAGCCAAACAGTGCGGCATGCCTGTAAATCACCCTCTCCTTGGTCTATAAAAGGAAGGTGATCCGCCTTGTTTGCGAAGGACAACACGCACGGATCACGGGAGAAAACGCACACACACTCCCCCTCTTCTCCCACGATACGGCACTCGCTTCAATCACTCCACTTGGGACTTGGAGGCCAAGCCTCCTCTCCCGCCTTGCTTGTAGCCGCCCCACTACGGGCACCCCGGTGCAAGCAATACGGTGCCCCGAGCACACCTCTCCGTCGGACGTACGGCTCCGGCCGGGAACCAGGATAAACCAAGTGTCTTCGGTTGCTTAGCACCGACCATCGAGGGACGGATCTCGGCGCTTATTACTAGTTAGTGTCGGGACTACATTCCGCACCGACAAGGCTTCTTAGCTATCTATTCTGATGCTTTCTTCGTCAGATCATCTAATTTTTGCCATAGGTCGAAGAATTTTTTCTCCTGATTGGTCGAACATAAGCGCTTGAACCATTTTGTAAGTTCTTTGTTCTTGAACTGGCTATATATGAAAGTTTGCTCCCATATGCCTCATGCACCACCTGCTATGCACATTTGGCCATTGTGCTGCTCTGTAACGTTCTTCACTACCTTCTTTGATGTTACTAATGGCTTGTAAAATACCTTTGTGTCTATCGTGTATCACACACACGTCTGACACATCTCCCACCACCATCTTCTTCAATCTCTCCAGAAACCAATACCAATTGTCACCATTCTCTCCCTCTGCAAAAGCAATTGCCAATGGCAACAACTGATTGTTGCCATCTGCAGCCACAACTGTAAGGATTGTGCCCTTGTATTTTCCTCGTTAGGAATGTGCCATCTATGCAAATAACTAGCCGACCTTTGTTTGAATGCAGCAATAGCGGGACCCAATGCTAAGAATGCCCGCCGCAAGACTTGCTTCCCTGGTCTTGATACAAGATTATAAGTCTTGACATCATAATAACTACCAGGATTTAGTGTGGCAATTGTGTTCAGCAATCGAGGTAGATTGTCATAGGATGCTTCATAAGTTCCCCACCTCATCTCCATTACCTTCTTCTTTGCCATGTATGCCTTACCATAACTTATCTGATACCTAAATTTCTCCTCAATTGCCAAGATAATGGACTTAGAATCAAAAGCAGGATTTTCTACAATCTTAGCAAACATCTGGCTAGCCACAAAACCGGATGATAAATTACAATGGCTTGCATTCAGTTGCTCAAGTACACAAGTGTGATCCACAACAGATTTGATCTCCCAATAATTTTTCCACTTGCCCTTGGAAGCATACACTCGAAAAGGACAGTTGGGCTTCAGACATTGTACATCATATATATGTGGAGAACTCTTCACTACCCCGAACTCTCTCTACGCGCAGTAAGGGTGGACCACCTCTTCACCGCATCCTTCACCTCTCCTGCACTCTTATACATGGCGTCAACGTAAACCGCATTTTCTCTATACTCCCGCACCACATTCTCACCGGGATTGACAGGAGCCGTGAGAAATTGTAACTGTCTCAATCCCTTTGAACTAGAGAGTCATCCTCATCATCTGAGGAGTCCTCTTCCAACCCACGTTCATCCCCATTGGCCTCCATTTCGTACCGCCCGAGTAGTTCTTCATTAACTTTCTCCTCGTCAATTGCACCCTCAAAGTGTGTGTGACCATCTCCTTCTTCTTCCTCACCGAACCACCATCTCCTTCTTCTTGTGGCTCGGTTGCGGGACCATCTCCTGCTTGTAGTTCAGCCTCACCCTGGTGAGCAGCACTAAACTCCTCATGCACTTGACTACTAGACCCAGCCTTATGAACAACTTGGATAAACAGTATCACAGGCAAACCAATATCACATGTTGTTTTGATATAACTCCTCCAATGTCCAGTGCCTTGAAGTGGCATAAACTCCCAATATAATGACTCACTCCTGATGATTAGAGCCATAATGGACAAGTCATGTTGCTCTGCATCTACATGAAATGCCCTAAAAACTGGGTAATGGACCCCCAAGTTCTTGAGGCTGCTTTTTTAATCACATGGTCAACCGAATTAAATTCTGACAAGTCAACTCCATGTTCACCATATCTAATCTGCCCATTACCGAAATACAACTTGACACTAAGATCATCTGACATGTCTGACAGCATGAAAAAATAAAACGCTATTAACAAGTGGATCTGCAACTACAAAATATATCTACTCAGATCTACACTACAACTATAATTTTTCTAAGCAGATCTACACTACAACTATAATTTTACTAAACAGATCTACACTAAACTATGTATTTACTAAGCAGATCTACACTAAAACTATGTATTTACTGAGCAATCTAAACTAAAACTATATATCTACTAAGCACATATACACTAAAACTATTAAGTTTCAGAGTATTACCTCTAACGAAACGAAAAACCGGCACCTTCACCACCTCCTCACTCCCTTCTCCTCTTCCCCTCTCTTTTTTCGAATTATTTTGACATTTTCGACTGAATTTCAATATTATATAGGCAGCCAGACCCTAGCATCGTGGCCCACGACGCTAGCAGGCCTCCTGCCGCCGTGGCCCATGACGCTAGGACCTGACGTTGTGGCCCATGGCACTAGGCCCCTAACGCCGTGGCGTATGACGCCAAGTCTGGCTCACGCTAAGGGCCCACTCCTGGCGGCTCCTACCACCGGGGTTTACCGAACCGGTGGGAACCGGTGGGAAACCGTGGGAACCTGGCCCTACCGGTCCGGCCGGTTCCGACCTGGTCCAAATTCAAAATTTGAATTTAAATTCAAAAAATGAAAAAGTCTCACAAAATTCTCAAAAATACTTCAAGGTGTGTAGAATCTAATGGTGTCAAAAACTTTCAAATATTCGTTCGCTTAGTATAGTTTGCGTGTATTAGAAGTTCAATAAAAAAGAAAAAGGAGAACAAATTAGCCTAGGTTAAACTTCTAATACACCACAAAAAACACTAAATGCACTAATATTTGAAATGTTTGACACCATTAGATTCTATGCACCTTGCAATATTTTTAGAAATTTTTCTTTTATTTTTTCAATTTTTAATTCAAATTTGAAAACACGTCAAATTCTACACTAATTCGGTTTTTTTGTTTCAACGACCGGGAACCTGTCGAACCGGTCCGGTATACCGGTTAAACCGGTCGGTATACCGGTCGGACCCGATTGTATTGCGTGGTTTGAATTCAAATTTGAATTCGTCCGGTTTCCGGCCGGTTCCCGACCGAACCGGGACCGGCAGTCGTGCACGGACCTCGCCGGTTCGGTCGGTCGGTTGGGATTAAAAACCCCGCCTACCGCCGTGGGCCACGGCGTTATGTCCCGTACGCCGTGAGCCACGGCGGCAGATGTATATTTTTGCAAAATTTGTGGTGGACCATGTATTTTTGCAAAATCACGATAAAATAAATATAAAAAATTCCAAAAATTAACTAAAGTGCATCAGCACATGGCCCAGCCCATAGGTTGCTTCTCGTTTATAAGAAATGGCCCATATATATGTTACTGTCCATTCCTCACCGACTGACGTTGGGCTTTTTAAAAAAAATAAATATAGACCCTCACAATATGCACACATACATACCCAACCCTATGACTATGAACACACGTACGCAAACTCTCCCCCTATCCTATGAGCACCTCTGAAGGACTGAGCACCCGACAGATCTGGAGATTCCCGAAGTCACTAATGGTGCCTCGTTATCGACGGGAACACCACTTACCACTTAATCGTACAACGCCGGTAGATCTTGAGAAAATCTCAAGAAAAGGTGCGAGCACAGGGATTTAATAATGATCGGTAACATCCCACTGGATCGTCCTACTATTGGACTACATGCTGGTTCGGCCAGCCAACCTTCTGAATGAATGTGACAACATGGAAGGAATAATCTGACGCACTCAACTTTTTTCTTTTATTTCCCATTATATCATTTTAATATGTTTTTTGAAAGCGATATTCTGAAGACTACAGTTGTGTGAAGCAAAGTTAAAAGTCAAATCTTTCATCTCCTTGTGAGCGTTCCTTATTAGCATTTCATCGGCCATATATACTCCCTTTGTTTTAAATTATAGCTCGTTCGATTTTTTAATCTTAAGTTTGATCACTCGTCTTATTCAAAAAGTTATGCACAACATCAAAATTTTTGTTGTGGCTTACTTTATTAATAAGATTCTTCAAAAATGACTTAAATTTGACTATGTTTGCACAGATTATATGAATAAGATGGCGGTCAAACTAGGAGTTAAAAAGGTCAAACTACCTATAATTTGGAATGGACGGAGTATTGCATAACAAATCAAACACGCCCATTTCAATATGCTTATATAAATTTTGATGTGTCTTAATTATCACCACTCTGTAAATTACATAATGAGTACATGATATTTTTACACCATGAGAAGATTTACAAGAACCTAGAGGTCTCATGCATGGTGATGCATGCATGCCACATATATGTGCACATCATCTCTATAGTATGCAGCTAGCTCATCCAAACCATCACACACACCACAACACACACACACACACACACACATATGCATATATACAAAAATATTTACATACACGCTGCTATCTCTATTCTCTCACGAGGAAGAAGATCGAGACAACTTTTTATTTCCTGATGACGGATGCGTAAAGATCCTTGGTCCTGCAATATGTGGATAATAATCTGTATATATGCTTCAGACAATAATAATACTTCTGGTACGCCGTCGTCGCCGCCACCACCGATTGATGGTCGACGCCGACGCCGTCATGATCAGAACAGGAACGCCGTCGGCGCGAACGCCGGCATGGACGACGAGCTCTCAAGGTGCCTGTGCAAACATTGTGTAGCACGTTAATAGGATTTGCACACCACGAACATGGGGGGGAGATCGAGGGAGATGTGACACCGACACGCGCGCGTAGCTATATACCTGTATTCATCGCTGCGGGGGAGCACCCTGGCGACGTCCCAGGACGCCGCCTTTCTGGCCGTCACCTGGCCGCCGGCGCCAACCTTGGCCGCGTCGGTGCTGTGCTCCTCGTAGATGTCCCCGAGCGACGGGCGCCACTGCTGGGCGGCGGCGGCGGCGGCGGCTCTCCTCCTCCGGCGCCTCCTCCTCGCGGCGGCGGCGGCGTCTCCGGCGTGTTCGGTGGGCGGCGCGTCGTCGATGGGTCCAGCACGGCAGCCACAGGGCACGAACGACAGGAGCCTCATCAGCTTCCTGCGCACGCTCCCCTCTATCTTGGCCCCCCCGGCCGGCCTCCCCTTCTCTCTCTTATTATATTACCCCCCTCTACTTTCTCTCTCTATCCCAAACCTCACTCTCTCTCTCAAAATCGGTCTGTTTCTCTCTCTAGGCCGGCGGCGAGACCTCGGCGCCTATTGACCGGAATGCTACTGGCTATGAGTAGCCAAGACCAAGAGGGCAACCAACCAGCGAGCCGAGCGGCTGTGTGTGAGAGAGATCACGTGCTCAGGTGCTGCTTTATAGAGCTCGCGAGGTGAGGTTGAAGATGACCAGATGACCGAAACGCCCTCTGATCATGTGGGCCCGGAAGGGGTAGTCCTGGGATCATGAGATCGGTTGGACGCGACGAAGACGAAGAGGACGGGTATGGATGCCATGCAGGGCAGGGCAAAGATTAATTTTGGAGGGAAACGTTTATGTGCGCGAATCTCCGTGCTTCGCTTTCCCGATCGAGTGATGCAAACGGTGTTACACGTGGATGTGGGGCCCACGGTGTGCGCGTCGGGTGGGTCCATACATGTAAGTACGTGAAGATGCTGACTAGGACGTATTCTGGCTAGATACCTAATATTCGCACGTATCTTGCATGCATGCATGGTAGCATGTCTGGCATATGCCCTCCCTTTTCAATTCTTATTAAAATGCCTTTGTTTGTATGGAAATAATCATAATAAGTAGGCTTAGGACTATCATTAACATTAAATCAATTCTTGAAAATGCCTTTGTTTTTTATGCAAATAATTATAATCATTAGGCTTGGACTTTGATCATTAACATTTGTTATAAATCAACCTACATACTTTCGAAGCATTAAGGAATATAGGTCAGATAGCATGTATCATTCATTGAGAGACCATATATCATTCTCCTAACTCCAAGAGCCTCTCTAAAAATCACTAGCTAAAATCCTAATTTGGCTAGTATGTAAAATGAAATAGCTAGCAAAAAGTTGGTGAAATCCAACAAACTCACTAAAATCAACTCTCCATATGCTCCACCGCTAGTGGGTCCCGCCCGCCATACTTATGTACGAGGGGATAGCTAGCGGGACTGGTTAGCCAAAGATGGCTAGCGAAGCTTTCGGTTTAGCTAGCGGAGGATAGCGATGGCAAGTTTAGGCTTTTGGTCCGTTGGATTGAGCTTTTGGACAAGTTTTCTATTTTTTAGCTATTTAAACCAAGATAGTTAGTCTCTTGGAGTTGCTCGCACTAGGCCGGAAACGATTTGTTCCGGCGGCTAAAACCGGTTTTTTGCGGCGGGCGAGGCACCCGCCCGGCAACTTTCGGCCGAGAGAAATGGCCCTTTGTCTTTGGCGGGTGGCCGGCCCGCCGGCACGGAGCCAGCCATTTGTGCGGCGGGTCACTTAAACGTTCGACAAGACAAATGTCATCGGCGGCGGCGGGTCACTTAAACGACCGCCAGACAAATGTCATCGGCGGCGGCGGTTACTTAAGCCCCGCCAAAGACAAATGCCATCACCGCCGGCGGTTTCTTAGGACGCCCGCCGACACAAAATTCATCTTTGCTGGCGGTTGCTTAGACCGCCCGCCACAGAAAGCATTTTTCCCATTTCCTATATAATTCCCCATAATTGTTTATTATTTGTATATAATTTGTCATTTTTGTCTATTATTTTTTTCACATTGGCATTTGTATGCTAAATTCACTTTAATTTACAGTAATTTAATTTGTATTTAACCGCCAAATCCAAATATATGTCTCACAAACACACAATCCAAACTAAAATAAAAAAATGTATACATAATTCACATTACAAAACATTGTGCATAATAGATAACCCTACGACACCCATCTACGTAACCTTTCGCATCATCTAATGTCAAAACTCCTTCTTTATCGAAGAATTCTCCATCCTCGTGGCAAATCTCACGTAGGATGAATCTCGCCATGTCCGCACAAATATCACAAATGACCGTCAAAGAAATTTGAGTGAGGCAAAGTTGTGTTGATTTGTGAGTGAGGCCCCTAATGTATTGTACTTTAATTTGTGTTGGTTTTAAGTGTGCTTTGAAACATTTGTCATCATGCAATGCATGTTGTTTGTATGAAATAAATCTTTCTAAGGTGTTGTTTGTGTTGATATTTCAGTTTGAATTTTACTTGTTGTTGTTGTCCATGCATGTTGAAATATTGGTAACTTGTATCAATTTCAAGCTATTTTCGGCTTCACCGTGTTGGCGGGTGCATATGAAAACCGCCGGTAGTAAAGAGCCATCTTTGGCGGTCGACATAAACCACCCGCCGGCGAAATGAGACCATTTATGCCGGCGGTTGTCTTATGTAGGCCGCCCCTACTAAAGCTTCTATGCCGGCGGTCGACATAACTCGTCCGCCGGCATAAATAGTACCATTTGTCTTTGGCGGGTGGATTATGGCGCCCGCCGGCAGTGATGCTTCTATGCGCGGTTGCTGTCCCGGCGCCCCTGCGCCCCACTTTGCTAGCGGTTCATAGTTGCACCCGCCGGCACGCTAATTTGCTAGTGCTAGGACAAATCGTTTCTGGCCTAGTGTCGTTTGGATAAATTTATTTATCTCTATCCATGCTGACTAGAGTGGAAAGTAAACTCATTTTTACTCCAATCCTTCAAAAATAATTATAATCTTAAGGGTTGCTATGTTTCCAAACAAAGCCATATGAGGATTTTTGTTTAAAAAACCAATAAAGCTTATTTGCTAGTTCTTCTAGAAGCATTTGCGGAAGAGGTTGGTCTCTCCTTTTAGCATAATAAAGGACTGGAAGAGAGGTTGGTTGATCATGTGCAGAAGTTCAAGTTCAGGGGTTGAGAGGATCCACTGTTGATGTTAATGCCAACTTTTGTGCACAAAACAACGTAACAAACCCAGAGTTTTAATTTGGAACGCGACCATTTTGAAGTTTGCTATGATCTTCACTATCCTCCACGTGTTTTAGCAGTCTGAAAAGTCAAGTGCAGGCTATGAATCTTGATACTAATAACAACTTGGTAACACAAAGAGTAATTAAATTCCACATAATCACTACTACTTTATTTGACACATATTAATACATACTGTTGTCACTTCTGGTGGAAAGGTATAGAACTACAACTATATTGAAACTTGGAAAATTGCGGCAGAACTAGTTGCACTCTTATGGTGAAATTGTATTTCTATGGTACCAAACTGTCAAATAGTTGCAGATACAAAAACTAGTCAAAACTGTTACATGTATACTCCCTCTGTTCGCTTTTATTTGACGTTAGGACAAAGAAAACTAGCTTATTTTGAACTATCTTTCATGTCTGAAATGACAACTATATACGACCGGAGGGAGTAGTTACATGGCTATGTAGTTGTAATTCTACGAAATTTACTTTAAAACTTATATTACTCCTGAATAGAACCAAAATATGATGTTGGCTGTGTTTCAAAAAGACAAAAAAAACCATAGCCACACGAAAGAAACGTCAATCTTTTCCCTTTTACTGTACAAAAGAAAAACTTGTGGATTAGCTTCAGTATAGGCACCCCTCAATTACGCAGTTGCTGAGTCCCGAATCCCGATCCCATTTGGGTTTGGTTCAAGTCACTGTTGACGCATTCAAATCCTAATTTAAGATTTGGATAACAGGATTGTCAAACCGCGCGCACGGGGCACGTGGCTGGACGAGGCGATTGCCCTGCGTCGCCGGGCACCTCTCGCCGTCACCTGATCCCTCCCCCCTCTGCCCGTATCTCCAGTGCACGACGTCTGAAAGGCACCCCTGAGGGCGCCCGTCGTCGTCCCCGCAGTCCGCCCGGCCACCACAACTTCAGGCCGTGTTCAGGAATCCTCCGGCGAGATCCTCTGGATCACGGCGCGACATGTCGTCGGTCGTCACCGGCGACGACGAGACGAAACCGTTGATCGATCATGTGGCGCTGCAGAGGAGGCGACATTGAGAAGCATCTGCTGGAGCTGCAGAGACCACGCCACGGTGCAAGCGACATTGAGAAGCATCTGCTGGAGCTGCAGAGACCACGCCACGGTTGCACCGTACCGGCGCCGGCGGCGGTCAGTGCCGACGACGACCACGGCGCCAGGGGCATCATCACACAGGTGTACTGTACCAATTGGGAACAGCAGGTTCAGGCACGTACACGGCATCAACCATATCAGGCAACACGAATGCAAACCACTTCTGGAAACAATCATCCGAGGGGCCAAATCGATCAGATCCAGGACAGTAACAGCAGAAAAGGTTGATGGATCACAGATGAAATGTGCTGTGCAGATGTGAATGAAGAGACCAGCTTCGCCATCGGCGTCGCCGTCGACCGACGGGGTGGTCACAAAGGACACTGCCTTCCGGACCAGAGGTGTTTGTTCTAGCTTGTTCATCCGGTGCAGGAGCAGCCAGCACAAGGCAGCAGCTGATAAGCACGGCTACAATTCAAATAAAACGACGTCCTCGCATAACGACATTCCCACACAAAGCACGACAAGACATTATTTGCAAAGGTTTTCGACTGTTTCCTCGCCTGTTGCACATTGACGGAAACACTTGGTTTGGCCCGTATTCAGATTGACAACTACCTCTTCGTCCGAATACCATGGACGTGAGCAAAACGACCCCTTCGACCCCGTCCAACACGGTGAGAAAATCAGAATGCCAGGGGCATTCACACAAGGGATACCACACACACAATATCTAGTGAAGGAGCAGTCTTGAGCAGCTAGCACAAGCCACCAGCTCGATAAGCGCGTCGACAAATCAAATAAAATGACGTCCTTGCATAACAACATCCCAAGACAAGCACCACAGCAGACATTATTGAGGGGCATTCACACACAATATCTGGTACACGAGTGCTCTGGAGCAGCTAGCACAAGCCACCAGCTGATAAGCACGGCGACAACTCAAATAAAACGACGTCCTTGGATTATTTGCAAAGGTTTTCAACTGTTTCTCATCTGTTGCACTGGTCCGTATTCGGATTGACAACCTCTTCGTGTGGATACCATGGATGCGAGTAAACAACCCCTCCAACACGGTAAGAATATCGCAATGCCAAGGGCATTCACACCTAGGATAGCGCACACACAATATCTAGTATAAATTAGATGCAGAATTGGCAGCCTTCCAATCCCCTGTGACTGTGAGGTCCAACGCCAAATGATGGGCTCCGTGAGCTGTTCTTCATCTACTGTGAACCCCAGGAACCTGATGGAGGGCCCCATGATTGTTGTGGCTGTGAATTCATCTCTGCTTGCCCGGGTGGCGGTCTGGGCTTAGCGTATTCGGCAAAAATAACCCATCCATCGAGGAACTGCACCAAAAATGGAGCTATCAGGGGGAGAAAATAATTGCATATCTTGACAGTTCACACAATGCGGCAAGACTGCACAGAAAAACAAAAAAAACTGGGGACTGCTGCTCATCAATATCTTTCAAACAGGGATGAAGAGAAATGCTAGTAAGACAGAACCCAACAAGAAACCAAACAACTTTAAATTCTTTTTCTTGGTTGGTATGCAAAAGGTTCTGCAGGCTGAGATGCAAAAGCCAAATACAAAAGCTGATAAGCAAAGTAGCATATCATCTGGGCAACAAGGCAACATAAGAGTAGTAATCCATGGAATGACAGAACAAGGCAACATCAGAGACTACAATGAGAATGAAGGGCTATAAACATGCTACTTGTAGAAGATGCTACTCTGCAAGCTCACAGATTCAAGAGCGGGATAAGAGAGCTCCTTTTCTAGCTTGAATAGACTCCTTCCGCTAAATAACTCAAATGCTCTCTTTTTCTTAGATGTTTTAACTTCACTTCTTGTAGATCTTTTCTAACATCTGTTCTAACTTCCTGTACAGTTTCTTAACACTAGATTAATATATTTACCACAGTAGCGGCCTCCTATACTGTATTTACCTAAAAAACAGCGAGGATTTAAAATCTGTTTTATATAATTAAGAGAAATCGGCACACCATTTGTGACTTATTCACGCATCCTTATGAGCTGATGTACGCAGGAGCAGTAGCAACTAGCTGTGGAAAAAAACTACAATCATACTGAGATGCATAAAACTAGAGAAACCAAGTTCTACAACTTTTACTTTGCTTTTTAATAGTGCGAGCATAGCTTCATCCATGTGTCAGGTCATGCAAGATTAAGCAGAAACAGTAGTTGCTAATTTTCACACCAAAATAGTGAGCACCATATACCTGTGACTGAGCCAAACTGACACTAAAGCCAGTCCGATAGAACGGCAAGATGTCCAAAAGATTGTGGTTAGGCAATCTACAGTAGACAAATGACTAGCCCGGTTATCATTTATCAAGGCTGCAAAGGTATGGTCCAGCCAATGTTCGCCTGGTTCACCATGCAATCAAAGTCTCAAGGTTCTAGGGTAAATCATAATACTCTATTGATGGCAGCAGGGCCAACCAGTGGGCCTTACAGTTATAGAACAGAATAAATTTGTGAGCTTGTGGGAATGTGGAACTGAGGTTGCACTCTTAAGTAATGTAGCACTGCTCCAAAGATTTACGTCCCTTTCTCCTGCAGTTGTCACTAACAAATAATGTTTCTGTTCTACACTGGTATTTTAATTAACATATTGAACAAATCTGGCTCTACTAGACCACACATGCTAAATGCCTATTCAAACAGGAAAGCCAAGCACATTTCAGGTAAAGAAGTGAGATACAATAGATCCATTTGAGAGGACTTAAAACCGTCAACCAAAGCCAAACACGAAATTTACAAAAAAGAAGATAGAAATCCTGAGTATATGGCTCAGAGAACCTTTCGCCGAATAACATCATGCTACTACCATCCCAATCCTAGAAGACAAGTGACTCATCATATCTGGGAAACTGGGAAGCAGCCGTAAGACCGGCCTTTCAGATCTCCTCACTGCCATTTCATCATAATTAAAAAACAAAGCAGACACAAGAACCAGAAACGCCTCCCATTTGCCAATGGGGAGGATATACTCATATACAGCCAGATCAGGGCCGTCTTCTTGGACAGCACACAGCAGAGAACATGCTGAAGGGATATGAGCAAAAGATGTGGCAGCATGAATGAATGCATATGATTGACGGATATGTCAGCCTAGTCATGTAACCACGAGCAGGGGAAATAATAGCCAACTGGGAAGGAGGCTACGAACAGGTTAATTCAATAAAGGTTATGAACTGGGTCTAGCCACATGCCATCTATATTCAGACCATAGATCGCCCTAATGTTTCAAGAAGCAAAAACTTTTGGATAGGGCCAGTGGCCCACTGACAGAACTCATTTACACCGTAGCACCTCTGTATTAGTAAATATGAATAGTGTCCATTCAGAAAAACCATCTATGAGCTATAATGCGTGGGATATCATAAAATCATTCTTAACAAGAAATGGATGTTTAGAACTGTGTCCAAGGGTGATGGAGAGGTAACACCCATCACATACTGGGACGACCTAATGATGAGCCACGCTGCACTATGTCCAGAAATTGACAGCAACAAGCATTGTAAACAATAGCACTT
Source organism: Cenchrus americanus (assembly GCA_947561735.1). Lineage (NCBI taxonomy): Eukaryota > Viridiplantae > Streptophyta > Magnoliopsida > Poales > Poaceae > Cenchrus > Cenchrus americanus. The sequence continues at coordinate 52,513,629 of OX387242.1, forward strand.
CTTCAATATAAGACAGAAAAAGTTAAGCAACCCTACCTTTCCATCCATTCCTTCCACCCCTTTAGCTGCGTCTTCAACTGTAGCATACCTTACAAAGCCAAACCCCTTAGAAAAACCAGTGACACGGTCCGTCACAACTCGGGCTGAAATTGGAAAAGAAAAATGAGAAGGTTAAAATTCATAGCCTGAAAAGAATGGGCAGGGAAGGAGAAAACAACATACCATGCACAACTTCCCCGAACTTTGCAAAAGCTTCTCGAAGTCCTTCTGTTGTGGTACGCTTGCTTAATCCTACAAGTCATACATGTTAATATCAGAATTGAACATCTAAGACATCATATGGCCTTTTCTATCGCGACTTCAGTTGAACTCAGGAATCAAGAGTTGCCATACTATATTCAAGTTGTGTTTCTTTGTCATTTTATAGATCTTCGCTAGTTCACGGCTATTAAGTTCCTGGTATGTTCAATAATCACAAACCAAGGTGGCTAACATTTCAACTCCCAACTGTAGACCGCTGAAAATTGAGACATTGGGCTAAGTGGGAAATGGGCAGGGTTCCCAATTATTGGACTCCCATTCTACTGATGCCGAAATCTCTAATTGCTTCAGGGCAAGGTCACTGCTCAAGTTTTTTTTTACCGATTACGTACTAGGTAGTAGGTAGTCAACACCACTGTTAATGATATAATGAAATGAGAACTAAGCAAAATTGTCTATCAGCAGCAGCTCCATGGTAATAAAATGAGAACAAAGGGAACCAACAGGGTCACCCTCCAGCTCCATGGATGCAAAGGTTGCATTGTGGTTCCACTCACCATGAACATACACCTCAAAATTTCCCCAACTCCCGAGGAGCGCGCTAACAACTAATCCAAATCCAGTTCCAAACATTAACCGCGACGAGATCTAGAGCTACCGAACCTAACCGACATGTAAAATCAAGACCGCGTGACCACCCGCCAGCGTCAAGCATTCTGCACTCGAGCTAAATCAACTGAGGAGATCGCCTCCATAGGTGTCTCACCAGAAAAGGGGAACGAACAGGAACGGGGAGGAGGGACCGTACCGGAGACGAAGAGGTTGGGGGAGGGGTCGGCCTGGGGTCGCGGGACGGACGGGCTCGGCGGCTTGAAGGCCGATACGGAGAACATGCGCCGGAAGCCGGACCTCGCCACAGCCGCCGCCATCGCCACAGCCGCCGCCTGTGTTCTGGTGGCGAAGACTGGAGGGGGGGATAAGGGATTCGACGCCTCTGGTAAACCTGGGGTTTAAGAGCTTTCTAGGGCTTGGATGAAATGACCGTACTACCCCCGTGTGGCTTGACCAGAATACCCTTTGTTCTTTGGCTTGGCTTTTCCAGTGAGCAGTGTCATGGCCATCGGATTGGTAAAAATGGACGGATGCGATCTTCAAGACAGCCGTTTTGGCTTGGCTTTTCTGGCAGAGCAGGAATTTTTACAGTGTATATTTGCATTTCTGCCAAATTCATTAAAAAACTACAAATTGGGTGATGTTTACTTTCTGGTTTTGCCATTAATTCTGAATTTTTTTCATATCCCTTTGATTTTGTTCTACCACTGCATTCTCACAAAATTTGTGGAGCAACAACTGTTCGGTTGGCTTGTGGTGATGGTGAAGAGTCTTTGGTTTGTTACGAGACAAAAATCTTCTTTGGTAGTTATGGTACCGTTCTCGGTGGTGGGTTTGTTCGAGAGAAAATCTTGTTGGGCCAGTGGTGATAAGCCAAGCGAACAGGCGCAAGTCTGGTACAATCAAAAGAGGCAACAATTTTTCATGAAAGGAAACAAATAGACTTCCACGGATGAAATCCAGGAATATGTTCCATAAAAATATTTTTGATTTTTTTTAACCAGTGAGGGCAGCTAAATTACAAGATTACAACTGATACAGAGTTTTTTTTTGTTTTCTTATATGATTAGGCAAATTAACTTAAAAAACAACAACACCCATATACTCACATAATCAGATGACAATGAATGGCTTGCTACAACATCATTCACCACCCGCCAGCAGTAGTACTTCCACCAGCCAAACGAACAGCTAGCCCAAGTTCAAGTGTCAAATTGTCTACTTGTCTAGGCTAAAAGAGGACCTCAAGATTCTCATTTCACATCTGCTGTAACATTCAAGCACCCAGTACAATCGAGAGAGCGAAAGAACACATCACATTAACACAAGGGTTAATAAATCTCATTTCCTTCAATGACCCAATATGCAAACTCTAGCAGCAGAATATTGCAAGGATAATGCTATGGCAAAATGCCAACCGTTCAAGCAAAGCTCAAAAGAGAAATTGGAGCACATTTCACAGAATTCCACAATACAACTAGGCCAGTCAACATCATACAAAATATCGTGAGGATAGTTCCCTAGGAGTTTGGAGAATAGACGAATCAGGGTTTTCAGTAGCGTGTCACACAGAGATGTCATAGTCTGCTCAAAACATCAGCACCCATCCGCATGATCCAAATCCAAGCTGTGCGGTTCACTTGCACAGCTCTGCATGATATTTTGGGCTGAGGATGGATTTGCCTGCTCGTCTGTAGATGGTGCCAAAGAGCATGTTCTTTTGTTTCACTAGAATGTGGATAAATGCCTGCAATGCTGTGATAAAGATCGGGTTCAGTTTCGGCTTGCATCAAGCCGTGCAAATGGACCTGTTCGGATGTGTTTCTACCTCATGAAGATGCTGACTCAGTCTGGGGGGCCTGTTGCCTCGGTCTCCTGTTGGCTGGGGGACCATCTCTTCGCCTCTCGTAACGTCTACTCTCATACTTTGATGTTCTCCGCTCCTTTGGCTGGTAGGTTGGGTATGTGCAGGGAATTATCTCACCATTTATGTATTTGTCACCTGGATGGAGGAAAGATAAACGGGTTGATCATCATATGATGGAAGAAGCAAGACACAACTAAAAGCACCACCACAGAGATTGGTAGTGTTGCACTGACCTCCATAGTCCTTGTTTTTGACATCAATGTAGGAATCAGGAAGCACCCACAGAACACCAGGCAAACCTACAGGAAGCAGAAAAACAGTATAAGCCAGGGCCATCCAAAATATTGGGAACAATAGTTAATTTAGTTAATGGAGGATTTACCCTTGAACTTCTCTGATGTCTCTTCATCAACGGTGCACTGGAACCCTGTGTAGGTAGTTGTACTGAATGCATACATGTTCTTCTTTGCTTCCTCCATACTGCCAATGCAACAAAATATCCAATTTAGAGTCATGTGCGCACAATTATTTAATTAGCTGTTAGCCTCTAGCACCTCCCAGGATCACACCACCCACTCAGATGAGAAACACAGACTTATTTTGCAGCACTGCACACCAGCACCCTCTTTTAGACTATATCACCACACTCTTTTAGACTATATCACCACACTACAACACTCAGTAAGCTACGTCTCAGCTGCACAATCCAGCCAAGAAAACTAACGCAGCTAGTACCAATAACACAGGCACATGCTGCATCCAATTAGCACAGCCACTATTGATGTATGCTAATCATGCATCACTATGCACATACTCCGTGCTTCACGAACTGATCAACTTGCTTCACTTGCAAAGTGATCAACATTAACAAAAAAAAATTGCACTGCTGTTGTTTTTCAGATCGATGAACTAGAGGACGGATCTTCATATGGCATCACAAAATGCTGGGGCAATGATGGAAATAAAATGTCTTTTGATGATTGGTGGAAGGCAGCAAGCAAGAGGGTTGAAATTCAAAGAAAAAAAGGGCCAAAAGTCCATCATCATCCTGGGTGCTTGGTCAATTTGGAAATGTCGAAATAGATGCATTTTTTACGGGATCTGTCCAAGCCTGAATGCAGTTTTGTCAATTCTGCAAGAGGAAATGCAGCTGTGGAGTTTTGCTGGGGCTAAAAGAGTTTCCCATCTCCTTACCCACACCCAGGCACCATTGGCATCTTAGCTTAGTGCTTGTTGGGGTCTGGTTCGATCTCTTTGTAACGGGTGATTAGTCCTATGGTTGAAAACTGATGGTTTTTTTCTTCTCAGGTTTCTCAATCAATGGAAATGAAATAGTGGAGTAGTATGTTGTAACTTCTGAGTGCTAGTATATAACAGGCATTCCCTGTGCGCACAATAGACATTTCTCAATCTTATCGACAAGGATGCAGTAGCTGTGTTATCTTGCATATCTATCAACACAAGCACCTCTTTGTGCAAGTACACAATATGCACAAAAATCCCAAAGACAATTGTCTAAAAAATTGATCAACCCAGCAGTTAATATGTGAGAATTGTGAATTTCCGACACCCATCCCTATCCAGACTGCCATCCTTTTCCCATCACAGCTACTACTAAAACAGCATTTCGTCCCACAACTATTTTGCCTCGCAATTCATCAAATCAGCAAGGGGAATCTGAACGGGGACGACATTGATCGCCGCGCAACCGGGCCACGTGCAAGTATCAATGAGCGGGCGGGGTTACCTTCCGAGGACGGTGGCGAGGGTGTTGAGGTAGGTGTCGATCATCTGCTCGCGGGTGGGCGCGGGGTCCTTGGGGAACTCCATGACGATCAGCCAGTGGTTGTAGTCGCACCCGGGGAGCAGTATCGTCTCCCTCTGCTCGCCCCCCGCCGCGGCCGGAGGCCTCAGCTGCTGCTGCTGCGCGCGCCGGGCCCGCAGGGGCGCCGCCGCGACGGCGACCGCGGGGAAGGCGGAGGCGCGCGGGAGTGCCGCGGAGGCGGAGGAAGGCCTCGGCGACGGGAACGCGAAGGCCTGGGCCGCGAGGCGCGCGGCGGCGGCGGTGGGAGGGAGGGAGGAAGCCATTGGAGGAGCTCGCGGTCGCGGGCGAGGTTTTGCCGGAAGGGGATAAGGTGAGAGGAGGAAGGAAGAGAGATTGCGTGCGCGTGCGCTTTAAAGGATGTGGAGGATATTTTTCGAGGGTTTTCACCGGCCCATTCCATCGAAAGTGGGCCGGGCCGGGGCCGGATGGTGCAGGTGTGTTTGGTTGGGGAGTCACGGAAGCGGAGCGGAGCCGACCCTCGTTTTGGGGACGGCTCCGACCCTTCTCATGTTTGGTTGAAAAGATTGGTTGGAGTGGTTCCGACCCTCTTTTTTGTTTGGTTGGAGGAATGAGTTGGAGGAATGGATGACGGTTCTCACTCCGTTAGTGGGTCCCACATGTCATAGGGCTTATGTTTAGTAGGCCCCACATGTCATACATATCTCTTCTTCTTCCTCATCCCCACGGTCACGGCTTCCTCTTCCTCCCGAGCACCATGGATGCGGCCTTGCTTGGGCGCGAGCTGCGCCGGCGGCCGCGGCCGCGCCTCCACCGCCCGGCGCGGCCCCCGCCGAGCTCCCTCACCGCCCCCGCGTGAGCTCCCCTTGCCGCCGCACGTGAGCTCCCTTGCTGCTGCACGCGAGCTCCCTCGCCGGACCAACTCGCCGCCGCACACGAGCTTCGGCGCGCGGGCAAGCGCGGGGATCCGCCGGCCGCGGGCGAGCTCCGGCGCCGCGGCGCGCGCGCGGGATCCGCCGGCCGCGGGGCGAGCTCCGGCGCCGGCTCCGCCGGCCGCGCGTGGAATCCGCCGGCCGCATGCGAGCTCCGACGCGGCTCCGCTCTCGCCGGCCGCGGGCACGCGCGGGATCCGCCGACCGCGGGCGAGCTCCGGCCGCGAGCTCCGCCGGCCACGGGCGCCATGGCCTCCGACGCGCCGAGAGAGAGAGAGGTGGGGGTGACGGGAGTGAGACGGGAGAGACACCGTGAGAAAACGGGAGCGGAGCCGCTCCGTCCGCCAAATTTCGGGGGGAGGGAGCCGACCCGCATCTAGAGGGTATATTCCTTCCGGAGCCGCTCCGCTCCCACCGCTCCTCGTCCAAACGGCCGCGGGGAGCGGATCCGCTCCGCTCCGCTCCCGCGGCTCTCCAACCAAACACACGGGTATATTTCCGCTTCTTTAGGGCCCATTCATTTCTTCTGGATTTTCTTCTCTCAAAAAAACAAAAACAAAAAACAACGAATTTTCTAAATATTGTAAGAGGGAAATGGTAGCCTTGTTTAGTTCGGTGAAAAATTCGTCATTTCAACGTTTGGAACTCCTGCAACACATTGTAGCACATTTCGTTTCTTTGTGGTAAATATTATCCTACTACTATGGCCTAACTAGGCTCAAAAGATTCGTGTTGTAAAGTACATCAAAACTGTGTAATTAATTATGTTTTTACTTATATTTAATACTCCGAACATATGTCTTTTTGCGTATTTAATGTGATGTGATGGAGAGAGTGGAGAAAACATTAGAAATTTTAGCCAACTAAACAAAGTTCACAGCTATTGAAAAAAAAAAGGTCACAGCAAATCAAACTTTATTCCATTGCAACTGCAAACATTTTTGTTTGAAAGAACAACTGCAAACATCTCTATCTGCTTTTGACGACCCAAATAAATGCGTGCAAGAGTTTCGATCAAAGTCGTTGATCATGCGGAGGAGGAGCCCTTGAGCTTCTTGGCGATCCCGGCGAAGTACTTCCCCTGGTGGAAGGCCTGCTGCAGCTCTAGCTGGGTAGGCACCCTGGACCCGTCGCCGGCGACGGTGCCGGCGCCGTAGGGACTCCCACCCTTCACCTCCCCGGTCTCGAACATCCCGGCGCCGAACGTGTACCCCACCGGCACGAAGATCATGCCGTGGTGCACCAGCTGGGTGATGGCAGTCAACCTATAGAAATAAATCCAAGTCAAATAAATCCAGGTCTCAGCATCATGCAGTCGCAAATGGTGATACGCACGCACGCGCGTCAAATTCATTCTAAGTGTCGTCAGTCACTGGATGTCTGGATCCTTAGTTCCTTACGCGGTGGTTTCTTGGCCGCCGCCCTGGCATCCGGTGGAGCAGAAGAAGCCGGCGGGCTTGCCGGCGAGCCTCTGCTCGCACCAGAGGTCGCTGGTGCCGTCCATGAACGCCTTGAACTGCGCCGGGAGCATGCCGAACCTGGTGGGGAAGCCGAAGAGGAGGCCGTCGGCGTCCGCGAGTTCTGCCGGGGTGATCACCGGCACGTCCTCCCGCTTCGGTGGAGCGCCCATCTTCGCCAGCGCCTCGCCGGAGAGCGTCTCCGGGGCCTGCCACAGCTTGACCTCGACGCCGTCGGCGGACGCGGCGCCTCTCTTGATCTCCTCCGCGAGCGTCGCGACGTGGCCATAGGTGGAGTAGTACCTGGTGGACAATGTACGTCACGTCGATGTGATCATGTGAGGAGAAAGAAGCAGCAGTCGGTAACCAAGAGGGGAGCTTACACGATGTAGATCTTGGTCGTCGCCATGGCGATCGAGAGAGAGAGACGGCCTCGGCAGCTTGTTTGGAGAAAAACAGGGGAGAGGATTGAACCAGAAGCTTTGAGCAGGCAGCGGCGTCGAGCAAGAGAGCTTCTAGTACTAAAAGCTTCGAGGAGTAGTGTGCTGAGGAAGGGAGAGAAGCAGGCCGTCAAAAGCATCTGGCCGTGGAGTGGCCTCCGATCGTCTCGTGTCTCGTGTATGTGTGTCACGCAGGGAGGACAGGGCGGCACACGGCCCGAATTTTTTCTATTTCCACTCCACCTCGGCGCGAGAGAACAGGTGTGATCTGGATTTTGAATTAAATCTGGACGTATTTGTTCGAGTAAGATTTTTTTTGTCTTGCTTTTTTTCATCAATCGAAGAAGAAGAAAAAGCATAGCTTTCAAAAAATAAATAAATAAAGACACGCAAACTAAATTTGAAAATATATTGTATTCTTGAATCTTGAGATGGTAGTGGGCTAAAGCGTACTAGGCCCATGAAGACTTGGGACCCATGGGCTGGCTCGGCAGTATTAAAGTTGGATCACCTAACCTTCAGAAGTTTCACACATTCCTTCTTGAAGAATAAGAATCGGTACACACGAAATCATTTGATTAAGATTTGCGCTTGTTTTGATGAAATGATGAAGTGTGTGTGGTGTAGATGCTGTTTTATTTTTGCCTCGGTTGTCACATGATTTGATTGAATATATTTGTGTCGCGTAGCATGTTGGCACATCGTAGTCATGGAGGCAAGCGCCCCCCCTCCCCAAAGCAGACCTCCAAAAACAAATTTAGTAGTGTTTATCAAAATTTAAATATTTTAACATTAATAGCCTCCTAACATGGTGCGATGTGAGTTTCTAGCTCTCCCACTACCGGTGGCGGAGAGAGACAGAAGCGTAATATTGTTTACTTGGTTGATGCTAATTGCAATTTAGGAATGGGAGTGAGTCTCGCCTTTCTCTGCCAATTTCAAGCTACTCATTTGTTTATTTTTGGCGTAGTGAATTTATTTTGCATAAGAGCACATACATCCAAGTTTTTGTTATCTCTATCATAGTAAGATTTAGGTTTCATTGTTCTGATACGTCCACTTGTGTATCATTAGTTCATTACTATACCAACACGGGTCATCTAGTTCAACTATCAGTGGGCAAGAAAAAACAGACAATTGAGTTCAAAAACTGTTTGATTTTCAAACTCCCTTCAATGCATGGCGTGTTCCATTTCCAGGATTCAGTTTCAGTCAATTTAGTTGTTACATTATTGAAAATCCAGTGTCATTTCAATTTTATCTTGAGATCATGTTTCCTAACCAGTCTCACACCTTCATGGAAACTTCAATCTGAAAGTTAATTTATGTCAAATCTTTCTTCATATGTTCCTATTTCAGTAATAACAATGTCGGTGCGGAAAGTAGTCCCGACACTAACTAGTAATGAGCGCTGAGATCTGCCTCTCGATGGTCGGTGCTAAGCAACTAAGGACACTTGGTTTATCCTGGTTCCGGTCGGGGCCGTACGTCCAGCAGGGGTGTGCTCGAGGCACTGTATTGCTTCGCACCGGAGTGCCTGTAGAGGGGTGGCTACAAGCGAGGCGGGAGAGAAGGCGTGGCCTCCAAGTCCCAAGAGATGTGATTGAGGCGAGTGCCAATATCGTGGGGAAAACGGAGAGCGTAAGGTTGACTGCTACCCGCTGCCCGATGCCCCGCGGCGGGGGGGATCACCTCCCTTTTATAGGCCAAGGAGAGGGCGATTTACAGGCATGCCTCACTATTTCGCTATGTGTGGCGGTATGGCGTACAGTGCAGTGGAGTTGACGGCCGTCCTGGCGAATCTTGCTCCAGTCGCAGCGTCGTGGCGTGTCCTGTGCTTGAACAGGGGCGACTTCGAGGGTGGAGGCGTGGTGGTTGACTGGGGCGTCTTCAGGCGGGATCGAGGGAGCTGTTGACAGCGGCCCGTACGAGGTGCAGTAGCAGGCGTGACGGCGTCCCGTCCCCGCGTGCTCAATAGTGTCAGAGCAGTTGTAGCGGGGGCGGGGATGGCCGCACAGGATTGACAGCGACGGGGATGGTGCTCCCGCCGGCCTGACGTCACGGTTTGACCCTGCGGAGTCACGAGAAGAGGGCTCGAGGGTGCGGCCGGCCCCCCTTCGAGGGCACGGCGCGTTAGCCGTACAAGAGTGGGCGACACAGTGTCACGGAGCTGACACCGGCCTCGTCGCACAGTTCCCCACAGTGGTGGGGATGGGCTCCCCCTAGGGAGTTGGCGGAACAGCGCCGGGGCGTGATTCCCAGGCGCGTAGTGGCGCGGCTCTGCTGTGTCGAGCATTTAATGGCCCGTAAAGCGGTCCGGAAGCAGGTGCGCTCGTGAGGGAACCTCGAGCGAGGGCGGGGAGCCTCGAGTGAGGCGGACCCCGCTCGAGGAGGCGTGAGCCCTCGGGCGAGGCGGACCTCGCTCGAGGGGGCGCTTTGCTGGGCCGCTTCGATGGGCCGCGGGGGCCACCACGGCGTGGATCGTGTCGTGTGTATATTTGGCGTTAGGCCCGAGGTTGGTTTTGCGTTTCGCATTTTTTGCAGGTTTTAAGCAGGATTCCCCCCGGTTTTTTAGGGGACCCTCATGGTTGTCCCCGACAGTAGCCCTCGAGCATCTACGGGTGTTCCGGTCAGGTTCCCGCAGATGCTGGAGCCTACTGATAGGATGCTCTTCCCTCCTAGTTGCAAATGCCTTTCTGTGGGGCCACGTTAGCGGACCCGCGGGTCTAGCCCTCGAAGCCCTGCAGGAGCGTGAGTGCTCCTGCGGGGTTTTCTCGCGGAATTTTATCAGCGGGCGTGGTACATGTCTCAACCGGCATCGGCGATGTTTCAGCCGGCTTCGGTGACGCACGCGCGGCCCCCGTACCTTTCGCGTTCGGTGCATCCCAGGAGGTGTAGCCGTGCGTCAAGCCCCCGAGCCTGGGCCCATTCGAGGCGATCGGGGCGAGCTCTTCGTCTTGTCTTAAACGCGCCCTCGCCGTCCCTCCGCGGGACGGAGGGTGAGGTCTCTGCAACCCCCATCGATCGGGTCGCAGATTGCGGATTCCTCGTCGAGCTGTTAGCGGGTGGTTGAAGTAGACGCCCATGCCCCGTTCGATAAGGGTAGGCTCGTGGTCCGGAGACTCGTCCATTAAAGTGCTTGCGCGGGTTTGCTAGGTGGGGCTCGGTCCCGTTCGCTAGGGACCGAGGGCGCGGAAGCTCTCCCTCGGTGGGATCCCCCCGGCTGGGCGCCCTCGGCGGCTCTTGAACAAGACATGTGGGGCACCCTCGAGCGGTGGGCTCGAGGAAAGGCTCGAATGCACGCGCGCCTTGTCGCCCCCGACTGCGGTGATGCGGGACACCTGTTCGAACCCTTCGAGGGTCAGGTTTCGAACCCCTGATTAGTAGGGCCGTGCGGGGTAGCAGCTGAGTGCTCCCGTCTTTTTGCATCTGCAGGTTTCGAGGGTTCTCAGCCGTGCCAGCCCTCGAACCGCTGATCAGTAAATTTCGTGGATCGAGGGAACCTGTGGCGCCCGTTTATTTTGAACAGGCTTCAAGGCCATTGGTCGGTAATCGCACCCTTCGAGGGTCGGTTTTGTCTGAGCCTGGGGCTTGGGCTGCTCGAGGGTCTTCCTTACTTGGTAAGGGACCGGGCCATTTAATGCCCGCAGTCGCGGCTGCAGTTAGGCACTGCGGGCGCGCCTTTTCAGGCGCCGCGGCCGTGCGCGTAGTGGGCGGAGTGGGCAGGCGAACGTGACGGCTGCCGCGGCCCTCCGGTTACCGCGCCGTAATGATAGCGCGCGTGCGGACGTGCGGCCGCCGTCGTGGTGGGTCCCGCTCGTCAGCGACCGATGTTTCTTACCTACAGTTAATGCGTGCGGGGCGTGCGCTCCGGAGAGCACGCCCCGTGGATCTATAAATCCAATGGAGGGGGTGGGGCGGGTTTTTACCTCTCACACTTAGCGTTCGCCGCCCTTGCCTCTTGCGCTTCTGCTCCAGAGCCGCGCTCGCTCTTTCGCCGTCGCGCCACTTTTGCTTTGCGTTCCTCGCTCCTTCACCCATTCGCATGGCTCCCCCGCTGTCCATCACCGTCATTGACCCGCCAGCATGGCCGCGCTCGACGGCGACAAGGCTGTCCCTGAACTTGTTGGTGACCGGCGGCCAGCTGACGGCGAACGTGGACGGGCAGCCCGCGGAGTGGATCGAACCGCCGGCGAGGGACCGAGTGCCCAACCCACCGTTCTTCTACGTCGTCAGCTTCATCCGCTTCCATGAGCGCGGCTTCGCGGCGCCGGCGAGCCGCTTCATGCGGGTGATATGCTACCACTACGGCGTGGAGCTGCACAACTTCACGCCGAACGCGATCTCGCAGGCGGCCACGTTCGTCGGCGTCTGCGAAGGCTTCCTGGGGATCCCGGTGAACTGGGATTTCTGATTCCACCTCTTCCGTGCGGAGCTGCACACGCTGGCTACGTCGGAGCCGAGGATTCGCCACGCGGCGCGCGCCGGTGGCCTGTCAATTGCGTTGCGGAGCTCGCGCAGGGAGCAGTACATCCCCTGCACGATGACCTCCAACAACGCGGAGTGGGAGCGGGGGTGGTTCTACCTCTGCAACTCCGGCGCCGGCCTCCCCCCTACACCGACCAGGTGTTGAAGGAGAAGGCCGACTCCTGGCACCACGGGGTGTCCCCGCCCTCGCACCAAGCGTGGCTGGACTCACTCCTGGCCGCGTTGAAGTACCTGGCGGATCGCAGGCTGACCGCGGGGGTGCGTCCTCTCCAACCTCCACCACTGGCGGATCGTCCCCCTGATGGAGAGGCGGCTCCGCATCTTCGAGATGGACGAGGACGCGAACCCCATCGCATTGGCGGAGTCGGGCTGCTGCCGGACCTCTTCCCGCGGGACTACGCGGCCACCTGGGCGCGGCGCGCCATCGACCTCAGGGCGGGGCGTAGCGACGACGCGGCCCTGTGGGCGTTCGCCATGCTCCCAGTCGGCCAATTGGTGAGTAAATTTTCCTTCCTTTCTTGTTCTGCTGGTTTTTGGGACGTCGGCGTGTTTTGAGGCTTCGCCTGATCCCCGCAGATGGTGCACGTGGACGCCGCGCGGTCCGACCCGCCCACACCCCGAGCCCAGGCGCATGCGCGCGCGACGCAGCGACGGGAGCAGGAGCGAGTGGCGCGCAAGAAGGGGAGGCGGAACCGGCAGCACCAGCACCGGGAGCGGAGAGATGAGGATTTCCGGTTGCGCGAGCAACTGGGGCTTTCCTCCCCGACGACGTCATTCGATTCGTCGTCGTCGGAGCAGGAGGAGGAGGAGAAAGAAGAGGAAGAAGAGGAAGAAGATAGGGGGCAGGTTCTCCCCGACAGGTGGGAGCCCGCACCCCCGTCACCGGAGCCGACTCCGGTGGCAAGAGAACCATCGCTGGGGTGGGCGCAGGGGCGCCGCCGGTCGGGCGGTCTACGGCGGAGGCGGCACGGGCCGCGGAGGTGCGCGCGCGCCACGGAGCCCCCGTGCGCGCGGCGGGGGCCCGCGCGCGGGGAGGTGGGCGAGGGCGCGGCGACGGCCGCGCTCGCGACGTTGGCGGGGACCTCGAGGAAGAGGAAGCGGGCCTTCTCCTCCTTGAGGTAAGGAGTTGCCTTTCGAGGGGCCGTGTGCTTGATAGGCGGGGATTTGACACTTTGTTCTTGTGTTCGCAAGGTGACGCCAACTGTGCCCCCCTCGCACCGGCCAAGGTGTTGAGGGCGGACGCGTCCGTCCCCACCAGGCGTCGCTCGTCGAGGGCGACGCGGGCGGCCATAAGCACGGCGGCGATGGCGAGCGGGGGCTCGCAAGACGCGGCCAAGGCCTCGGGGCCGCGGCCGGTGACGTCAATCACGGAGCCGTAGCGGGCGGTCGCGAGAGGCACGGCGGGCGCCGACCGCGGCGGAGGCGCGGCGGTGGCGGAGGCACGGCCGGAGGCGCCGGTCGCGGCGGCGCGGCCGGCGACGTCAACCGCGGAGGCGCGTATGGCGCCCGCGGCCGCCGAGGCGGAGGCGGAGACGGCGGGCTGCGGTGGCGCGGCGAGAGCCCACAACCACGGTGGTGCGGCGGAGGCGCCCGTGGTGGAGCGGCGAGGGCCGCCCTCGCCGGCGGCTCCCGGGCGACGGCGGTGGAGATCCCCGACAACGACGTCCCACCGCCCGAGTGGGATCAGTGGGCAAGCCTGCCCGCACCGGCCCCCGAGTCCCAGGCGGGGGCGCTCGTGAGAAGGTGGGATGGCCACATGGTGGCCGGGGGCTCGAGGCATGGTGCCGAGGCCTCTTCGTCCCGCGTCGTCCCTCCCCGCCGAGCGACCCAACGGTGAGCACGGGCGGGGGCGAGGAGCGCGTCGACGCGCGCGCCCCCCACCTCCGCCGACGCCCAAGAGGAGCGACGGTGTGGGAGGAGCTCCGCGGCCACAGCACCTTTCTCAACCGGGCACTGAACGAGGCGCTGCGGATCCACGGCGGCCCGGCGTGGCGTGTCTTCCAGGTGCGTCGATGTTTGTTAGCTTGCTGCTTTCTTCCTTGCTCTGTTGTTTTTGCGTTTGTCTTTGCGGCGCGACGCTCATTGGTCTTTGTCTGTGGCGGCGGGGAGGCGGAGCTCGGAGCCGCGCGGCAGTGCGGCGCCTTTGCCCGGATGAGCGCCGAGCTCCGCCGGCCCTCGGGAGCGGCGCGACGACCTCGACGCCCTCGCCGAGGCTGCGAGGACCGGGACGGCTCGTTAGCGTGCGGGCGAGAGGCTCGCGCGACCACCTCTTGGAGCCGGAGGGGCGGTCCACGGGCGCGCCTCCGCCGTCGAGCGAGTTCGCACGGCCTTCATCGGCCGGGACGAGGTCTTTGCGGCGGGCGAGGGAGGACACGGAGAGGGCGCGCTTCGTGGCGGCGGCGGCGGGAGGCGGAGGTGGTCTCCGTCCGGGCTCGGCACCGGCGGGACCGCGCGAAGCTCGAGGAGGCGCGGTCCCGGCGAAGCCGCCGAGGAGAGGGCGAGGGAGGCCGAGGGGAGGGCCAAGGAGGCCGAGGAGTTGAAGGCCGCCCTCGCCGCCAAGGGCGTCGCGGTCGTCGCGGCGGAGGAGCGGCTCCGGCGGGGAGTGTGCCGCCGCCAAGAGGCCGAGGGTCGGCTCCGGCGAGAGCGGGCCGCCCTCATCGAGTCCCGGACGGCGCTCGAGCGAGAGCATACTGCGCTCGAGGGGGCGCAGGCGTCGCTGAAGAAGCGAGAGGATGAGGTCTCGAAGCTCGACGGGGAGCTGATCGCCCTCAGCATCTCGAACGAGGATCAGCGCCGGACCCTCGAGGAGCAGAGCGCCACGGTCGTCAGCCTGCAGCAGGCAGTCGAGGGCGGGCGCCAAGCTCTCGAGGTGGAGAGGAAGCAGGTTGAAGGTGAGTTGCCGTTTCGTTCCTTCGTTTTGTTGACCTTCCCCTCGGGGGTTCGTTCCCTTCTTGATTTTCTTTGCTCGCGGTATCCAGGCCTGCGAACCGCGCTGGGGCACGCGACGGACTGGTCCGAGACGTTGCAGGTGGCCTACGACTCCTCGGAGCGTGAGCTGGTGGAGCTGCGTGCTGCTGCTCTCGAGACCTGCCAGGCGGTCGAGGAGGGCGAGGCGCAAGCTGGGAGCTCGCTGGCAAGCCGCCTGCGCGCCCTTGGGGGGCATTTCTCGAGGCGCATGCGCCACACGCTTCTCTTGGGCGTCCAAAAGGCCCTCGGCGTGGTGCAATCCCACTACGAAGTGAACTTCAAGGCTGTGGCGTCAGGCTACGTCGTCCCGGAGGGCGTCGAGGACGAGGTGGCGATGGAGCACGTGGACGCGCTTGCTGCTGATGCCGCCGAGACGCTCACTGAGGACTTCATGGAGTTCCTGTTCCCTGACGCTCCTGACTCCGGCGCGCCCCAAGCCTGAAGACCGCTGGGCACTTGACCCTTTTTTTTGAATGTTAGTATCCGGGCCGCGTGGCTGTGTAAATAAACAAGTATTTTGTTTAGAGGTTTAAACACTTGTGGATGTGAATGGTGTTTTTGGTTTCGCTTGTCGCGCTGTTCTGTTTTTCCTTTGCCTGGGTGAATTCGGGTTGGGGGAGTTCGATTTCGTGAGTAGCCCGCTGGGCCGGGGGCAAGAGAGAAGGGTCGTATCCTCGCGGAGGCGTAGGCTATCTCTGGCTCGCGCGTCCTTTCCGCTTGGCCACCCGCGCCCCGCCTGAACTCGCTTGAGGCTAAGGTTGTATCATACTTGGCGCGCTTTGCGAATTTTTGCAAAAAAATGGGACCATTTTTTTGGGGGGGATGCCCCCCCACGGTAGCCCCGAGGGTGACTTGGTTTTCTAGGGAAAGCCAAGTTGCCCTTTAACTTTATTAACTTGTTGTTATTTACATTTGTGCTGCCAACTGGGGTGTTGGGCATGTGATCCACAACAAAAAACTTGGAAATCCTAGCTAGGGGTAGAAGCGACGTAGCTGCTGGATGTTCCAAGCGTTGGTGAGTTCTTCGCTGTCCTCGTTGGCCAGCTTGTACGTGCCGGGCTTGAGCACCTTCACCACAGCATAGGGTCC
Source organism: Cenchrus americanus (assembly GCA_947561735.1). Lineage (NCBI taxonomy): Eukaryota > Viridiplantae > Streptophyta > Magnoliopsida > Poales > Poaceae > Cenchrus > Cenchrus americanus. The sequence goes on from OX387242.1 coordinate 52,529,525, forward strand.
TTCCCATGGGGGCGAACCTCATACGTAGCAGCCATGCGCGATCCAGTTCCCGGGGCAGGGAGAACCTCTCCGTCGCCGGCTTCTGCCGCGTCGGCGGCGTTTGCTGGGTCGTTAGCGATTTCGACGCAGGACTCCCGCGCGGGGTCGTAGCTCCCGACACTGGAGTCATCGGAGTAGCCGAACCAGTAGTCTGTGGCGTCGAGGAACCGCCAGAACATCACTAGGTCCGGCACGCCGGAGAAGTCCCGCTCCGCGTATCCGTGCGAAGTGGCAGGTGGCAGCTCATCGGCGGAGCCTTGGGATGACTCGTCGCCGGCGGAGGCGTTGGGGTCCCTGGCAACTAGGACATGGCGGTCAGGGGGAACCCAGCACATCGCTGCATTGGCGTTGGCGGAGGCGGCGTACACCGTCGTGACGCCGCGCAGGCCGATAGGGAAGCGCGGTCCTGAGACCGAGCGTTCCCCCGCCGGGGTGGGCCGTCGTCTCGCTGGTGAGCGTGTCGCGTTGCGAGGCGACGCGCGCGACATGCGGCGCTCCGACCGCGCCCTGTCGCGAGCGCCGGCGGAGCGATGACGGCGCCGTGGCGCCGAAGGACCCGCGGCATCCGTGTCGGCCGGCGGCGGGTGTCGTGGCGACGCGTGCGGCGGCGGCCGGGACCGGCCCAGCCTTGGCGCCGCGCGCGGAGTTCCTCACGGTTAGTGAGGCGCATCGAGTAGCCGTTCCCCGTAGCACGAAAGTTCGGGCCCCGAACCGGTTTCGAATCCGGTAGGGGAGGGGGTCCGAGCGCCCATGGAGTAGCGCCGACCGCGGTACTCGGTGCGAATCACCATCGAGAGAGCTGGTGACGAGTCGATGCGCGGCCACGATCCCCCCTACCCGGCGTGCCAACTGTCGGTGCGGAAAGTAGTCCCGACACTAACTAGTAATGAGCGCTGAGATCTGCCTCTCGATGGTCGGTGCTAAGCAACTAAGGACACTTGGTTTATCCCGGTTCCCGCCGGGGGCCGTACGTCCAGCGAGGGATGTGCTCGAGGCACTTGTATTGCTTCGCACCGGGTGCCCGTAGAGGGGTGGCTACAAGCGAGGCGGGAGAGAAGGCGTGGCCTCCAAGTCCCAAGATATGTGATTGAGGCGAGTGCCAATATCGTGGGGAAAACGGAGAGCGTAAGGTTGACTGCTACCCGCTGCCCGATGCCCCGCGGCGGGGGGGATCGCCTCCCTTTTATAGGCCAAGGAGAGAGCGATTTACAGGCATGCCGCACTATTTCGCTATGTGTGGCGGTATGGCATACAGTGCCGTGGAGTTGACGGCCATCCTGGCGAATCTTGCTCCAGTCGCAGCGTCGTGGCGTGTCCTTCGGCGGCAAGATTGGCCTTGGGCCCTTCTGGACTTTGGTCCAGGTCTTGCTCTACAGCGACGTGGTGCACGTCTCCGTCAGCTCCTCCGTCTCCTCCTTCCGGCACACGCGTACAACTACCGTCGGAAAGATCTACACGAGGATGCAAATGCAAGATTTAATTCACGATCTTTAATTTAATTATTTACAAACAACATATGACAAACATGAAGAGTATGGTTGGCCATATTCACCTTAACAAACACACCTTGGTATAATCTTTCTATTAAAGTAATTTCTCAAGGTGCTTTATTATTTTTTCTTTTTTATAAAGACTATGTACATATTTTATTTAAATAAAATGATTTAGCTTTCACAAACAGCAAGGGGTTGAGCTTTATCCTTTTTAAAATGATTTACTTCACACACATAGGGTCTTTAGATGTGTAGTTGATGATTTTCTCATTTAATTTAATATTAAGCTTTAAAAGGCTTCCATAGCTTTTATTTACAACAACTTAATAAAATTAAGTGGGATGTGTTATGAAGCATTTCCAAACCTATACAAGCCACTGCACACACATGCATGCTTAGGAAAGCTACGAAATTAAATATACCGAAATCAACAAAAGCTAGCCACTTAAAGCAAGATAAATGCATAAAAAAATAAATACATACAAAAAAGATTCAAACTTTCTCACACTTGATCTATGGTCCAAAACTAAGCTAGGAATGCAACATATACACCTAGAACTATTAGGGATCTTGAGCTATGCAATTACAAAGAAAAACAAGCATATTTCAAGAATAAATATTTATGATAATTGTAAAATTGTGATTAATTCACCAGAGGTGCATTTTAGCATAAAAAGACAGAATGCAAAATTTGGGCACAAAAATATAATTATTTTTAGCTACAAAAATCATTTAGACAGAATCTTCATAAATACAAAACAATTTATATAAAAATATTTACAACATAACATTGTGCAATTTTTGGTACAGGAGCTAGGCATGGCAAGAAACACCACATATCCAAAATTCAGCTACAGAGGACTTGTAGATTTAGAGATACAACAGATCTAGGTTTTTCACATTTCTATTTTCCATGCAAATACTATCAGGAAAAAGCATGGTAGTGCTTTGTGAAAGTTGTAGGATTTTTCACAACGAATCCAACAAAATTTAGTTTGCATTTTTCTGATTTTTCTATGATTTCTACGAATTTTACAAGATTCAGCACCTACACCTAGATCTAGAAGAGACAGTTTCACGAACAGGCCCTCGAATTTCGCAGACAGCCCTCGGGACGAAAAATTAGATTGCAATTGGGTCCCTAGCGCCATGGCCGGCGGAGGGAGCTCAATTCCGGCGAGGGGAAGGCTCGGCTCGGCCGGGAAAGGGCGGGGGAGTGTTCAGGGGCTCACCTACGACTGATTCCGGGGGTTGGACGGCTCCGAGGGCGTGCGGCGAGGGGGCTCGGCAGCACCAGCCTCCGGTGGCCGCTGCGAGCTCGCCTCCGGCGAAGTTGCGGCGAGGTCGGGCCAAAACGTGACACTGGAGGCTCTAGGGGATCCTAGTGAAGGTGGCTAGGGTGCCACACGGTTGCGGGAAAGAGCAGGAGGGCGAGCTCGCCGTGGAGGCGCCAATGGCGGACGACGACGTCGGCCTGCGCGTGGGACAGTGGGCGGCTTTTATAGCCGGCTGGCTCCCTGTCTTCGAGACGAAGGGATGCGCCCGCCATAACTCCTCAGTACGGCGACGGACCTCGGTGGGCGCGCTCGGCAGGGGCACGCGCGACGGACCGCGGGGCAACTCGGGGCGGGTACGGCGGCCATGCGGGACATGAAGATGCGGCCCGCGTTCCTAGGATGCGGCGCGAAGGGGAATCGGTGGCTCGTGCCTCGAGGCGGTGGGGCCGGGCCCGTACGAATGCCGAGGCGGGCGCGGTGCCTGCGCGCGGCGCGGCCAAGCCGGCAGGGCGCCTGGCGCGCCGGCGACGCTCTAGAGCGCGACCTACCAGTTTTCCAGCCGGTCAACCCTACTTTGACCATGTGTTTCTCCAAAAATTTGAACTGTGCGACCAAAATGGTATATACGAAAGTTGTAGATGAGACATCCCTCTATAACATTTGCAAAGGTCGTCCTATGTTTTTCTCGATGATTTAAGCAGGAACGCCAAGCAAAGTTTGGGTTTTGCAGAGCGCTGATGAATAGTGAAAACTGCAGTTGACCAAGTTTTTCACCCTTTTCCGCTCAAAATTTGAAATGCCATCCAACATGAAAGTTGTGTCCCTCGAAAAACTAGACAACTGTTATATTGGTAGAATTTGAAGTGTTTAGGTGAAATTTGGAGAACGCAGCAAAAGTTCTAGAATGAAAAGGAGTGACAAGGGGTTTGACTAAGGTTCTAGCTAGTGTTTGACCAAGCTTTGACCACAAAAGTGTGTCGACTTAATTAGGGGTGTCATTAGCACTAAGCAAGGTAATTAAATACCTGAGGTGTTACAGTCATGCCACATGAAGTGGCACGACTAATGTACATGGTGGCATTAGAAAAGGTCACAACTAACATGGTAGATGGAGTTGCGCCAGACAGCTTGGCATGACTCACGACCGAGTCACGCAAGATATCGTGGTGTGACTATATCTGATCATGGGCTGTCCGACCCGATAAACCCGACCTGACCCATCCGAAAAAAACTCAACCTGACCCGACCCGACCCACACGTGTGACGGGTCGGGCGCGGGCCATGAATTTCGACCCGACAACCTGACAACCCGACATGACCCGACTCGAACTCGATACGACCCGACCCATGATCGGGTATAGGCGTGACTAAGGTCACTCTTGTGACACTTAGAAAATATCACAACTTTCCAACTTTAAGCCTCTTTTAAATTATGAATTATTTACTTTCTTTTGACAAACAACTTATCCCAAATTCTTTAAGAATGTTAAAATTGACTTGTAGTCCAAAATTATCTAAGGTCTTAGTGTAAAATTTCTCAAAAAGTAGTTCTGTAACGCCCGCGTTTTTAGCCCTAAATAAATCACCCAGTAAATCATGCGTATTTTCAAAACTGACTCGCCGAGCTCAATTGCCACTCAAACCCTAGCCACTTTGTTGTCCTCCCTCTCCCCGACGCGCGTGCCGCGAATCCCGCCGACACCGCACCCTTGCGTGCCTTCCCAACGCCGTGGTCGGCCACCGGCCGGAATCCCGCGCACGCCGCGACCGGTCCGCCTCGCCACCACCGCCGTCCGGAAAATGCGCCGACGCCGAAAAACCGGAAAAACCCCCGCAAAACCCTTCCCAATTTTCCCTAACAAATTTCCGGATTTTTCCAAAATCTCTTTCCCTATTTCTCCTTCTCCCTTCTTCATTTTCCTCCCCTTTCTTTTCCCTTTTTCTTCTCTTTCTCCCCTTCCTTTTTCCTTTTCCTTTTCTTTTTCCTTCCCTCGTTTTCTTTTTCTTTTTTTCCCTTCTCTTCTTCTTCTCTTCTCCTTCCTTCCCCTTCCTCCCGCGCGGCCAAGCCGGCCCCGACCGGCGCCACGGCGCCATTGACCGGGGCCCGCACGCCGGCACCGCTCCCTCCTCCGCACGCCACCGGGCGGCGGGAGCCCCCCCTTCACGCCACCACGGCGCGCCGACGACGCGACGCGTCCCCGACCGCCGGCGTCACCCCCGCGCCGACCACCGCCCCGGGGCCGCACGCACGCCGGGTCTCGTCCACGGCAACGGCCTAACTCTCTCGCACAAGTTGACCCGTCCGGCCGAGCCGTCGCATCGTCGGTCGCCGCAAGGATCCGGCCGGACTTCGAGAAGAAGCCCGAGCTCGCCGGCGGCCTCGCCGGAAAAATCTTCTCTCCTCCCCAAACCGACCTACGGCGCCTATTTAAGGCCGGCACCACCACCACCTCGCCGCACCGCACCGCAATCGAGCATCCCCGAGCCTCTTCCCCGAGCACCACCGCGCCGCCACCATTAGCACCGCCGCCGCCCTCTACCCGCCGCCGAGCCGCCTCCCGCCGTGCCCTCTAGCCCAAGGTGAGCACGGGGGAAAGAACCCCCTCGTCCCCTTCTCCGTTTTGCCCTCGCTCCCCGGCCGCCGCCGCGGCCGGAGCCGCCGGCGGGCGCCCCTGCCGGCCGGCCATGCCCGCGCCCCCCTCCCTCTCTGTTCTGTTTCGAGAGGGGGGAAGAAGAAGGGCACTTTTGCCCAAGGCCCCCCGGCCTTTTCCTTTATCCTGAGCCCCTCTATCCTATTCACTCCCTCTCCTTTTCTTTCCAAATAGCCCCTAAGGCTAATAATTAATTACTGTTGGGCCCTAAACAATTTGCAAACGGGTCCTTTCTCCATTAGTAGAAATTACTAATAGGTCCCTAATACCTATAACCCCTCCTTAACCTAGCCTTTCCTACACGCCTTTTATTCCCGGTTAAGTCCAAATATTACCGCACCCCGCCGAACCAACCCCTTTCCTAGGGCTTATATATACCCCCTCTCCGCTCACTTCCCCCCTCCCCCGAGCTCGGCGGGAAACGTGTGTGCTAATATTGCTTGCTTGCTTGTGTGTGCGCCATAGCCGACGGAGTAGACGGAGGAAGGTACCCCGAGCCGAGATCGAAGCCGACTACGCGAGCGAGGAGCCCGAAGCCCCGAACGTCGGCGGCACTCCCCGAGGACTACGAAGACGGCAAGTTCAACCTCCCCCTTTGATGCATGCTTCTGTCCTAGTTTTAAAAATATATCCTATACCCGTTTTATAAATTTGCATATTGTCTTACTTGCAAAACATGGTAGGATAGCCACCCTTGTTTGCTATGATTGAACCTTGTTTTGGCCTAAACGAGTGCTTTAAAATGTGTGTGTGCTTTCAAAATGTGTGAGTGCTTTAAAAACAAAAAGAGGATATGTTTGGAAAATGAGTAAAGAACTCGGGTAGACGGGATGGACGTGTGTGTCGGGGGTATGGGTGAGCTCGTACTGTGTGGTTGAGCGTGTTGGGAGTTGTCCATCTTGTCGGTTAAGAACCGGGTTGCATGACATCTCACACGACCCAAATCATCGTACAACCACTCGACCGTTGTATGTGGCAACGGCTTAGCATAAATCCCACTAGTTAATCTACTTGCCATCCGGTGTGCGGGTGAGCGACGGGAGACCAAGAAGTAGGGGTACGCTCCGTGTGAGGTACGCCCTGGTTATGTGGGATAACCCCTTGGGTGCTTCCGTAGTGGCTCGTAGTGTTAGCTAAGGTAGGTAATGGCTTTGATAGGATCCGCACCGCGCCGAGGTGTCCGTGTGACGGTACCCTACTTGTGGGTAAAGATGTACAACCTCCGCAGAGTGTCAAACCTATTCGAATAGCCGTGTCCACGGTATTGGACGAGTCACGGTGTGGTCACAAATCTAGTGTTTGGGACGGGATGTTTTACGGCGTGAGTTGTTTTCTGCGGGTGAAGTGTGTGTCGTGTGCCCGGGCTACAACGGACGGGAAGTCCGGTAGTTCCACGGTGGTTTTTCCTAAAACATTTGAGTTACTTGGATTATGAAAATGATTTGCGAAAACCTTTTTGAAATGAACCCCCGCATGTGTAAGTTTGCAAAATGAACCTTAACACGATCCTTGTTATACCTTATGCATGGTTAACGCTTATAAGCCCCTCCGTGGGTGGGGTTGGATTTCTTGAGTACGTATGTGCTCACCCTTGTTTTACTAACTATTTTACGAGAGAAGGATCCCGATTACATTCCCGAAGACGTTGAGAAGGTCGTGCCCTACACCCAACCATGCCCGTGTACCCGTGGCCCTACCGAAAGCTTCCATGGTGTGGTACTGCGAGGAGGCTATGGAAGCCTTTGCTATTGTAGTGTGGTCGTTAGCGTTTGTGTTGTTCCTTGTAGCGTTTGTGTTGTTCCTTGTGTCGTTAGCCTCCGGGACCGGTATTTGTGTCACATTTAGTCACCTCTGATGAGGGGACGCTTCAGGTGGTATCAGAGCCGTAGGTTGGCCGTAGGACATGACCCTTAGGATACGAGACCTCTTCTGGCCCTCTCTAACCTTTCCTTTGCTAAGCTCACCTTTTCCCAAATCCTTACCTTGATTCTTGCCGGTTTCCAGATGCCTAACCCCGAGTGGAACGGAGGAATTTGCCCCGTCCAGCTGGCCTCCCTAACTTTGTTGCTACTCGGCCCTAGAGCGCGTTGGAGTAAGGGATCCGCCGAGTTCGTCTACCGGGAGTACGAACGCTACGGCACCCCTCGGTGTAAGCTGCGATCTTTGTGGGGAGAAGCACGCTTTACCCCGACATAGAACCATGGTTCGTCTCTCGCCACGGTTTTCGCTTTGCCGACACCTACCCCAAGGTTGCTCGGAAGGCCCCCGCGTCGGCTACGAGTGGTTTATAGACGGCACCTCCGAAGGACTCCAATGGGATTCTTTCCACCTTCGGAGGAAGAGGACGCTCGTGGATTGATCGCATGAGAGGTTTAGAACGAGAGGAAGAAGACTTAGAAGAGGCGAGTTTCCCACCTATCCATATATCTCGGAGGCCTAGACCACCTCTATCGGGAGCAAGCCCGGCAGAACCGAAGCGACGGATCGACGGAGCGGAAAGAGCGAACGAGAGGATAGAACTAGAAAGGGTGAAGACAACCATAGCAGAAGTTGAACTACACAACACAAAGCAAGAATACCTCAGGGAAAGAGAGCGCACGCCGTTGGCCCATAAAGCCCCGTGGGATGAACTAAAGGAGCGAAGAAGCGAGAGATGAAGGAGCCGGAGCGAGAAGAAGATGAACCCGAAGAAACCCACCGGGACAAAGGGACCCGGAGGCGAAGATGAGATACGGGAGCAAGATCTTCCACCGAAGAAGCGCCGTATCCAGTGGAGGCGAATCACCATGAGACTAGGGTGTTTAGGCTAGAAATCGAGTCCTAGCAATAATAAGTGTACCCCGAAGAATGTACCCCAACCTTCCTACTAAATAAAGTTATCCATCTCTTGTACCCCAGCACAACCTGTTCAACTCTATCTTTGTTTACAGATGGCGGAAGATGGATGGACCCAAGGCGTGTGCCAGGAGGAGCCTGGTTTTGCTCGCCTGCTCATCAACTCCCTGGAGCGCCTCGGTATCACTGAGCGCCCCAGGTACTACGGCGAGAGAGTACGAGCAACTCGGTACTCGTCGGCGTAGAGTGGTCCTCTCCGTCGCTAGAAGCAACCGCCACACCAACATCGAGCCGTGGCGCGTGACCGCCACGGGGTTCCGACACCGAGACACCTATCCTTTGGCCCTCGGAAAAGCCCTCTCGCTACATGTGCGGATCTACGAAGAACACCTCGTCCCCACACCAATGAGGTACTTCCCTCCCGCCATCGAACCCCGGTTTGGCGGGCCCGCATGAAGAACCCGGAACGACGCCGCCACCAAGAAGGCTCCGCTATACCACGTAGTCGCCTACCTTGTCTCCCTGGACAAGCTCTTTGACGACCAAGCCAGACACTTGAGGGAACAAATCAGTCGGGCCGAGCAAGGCGAAGTCACGGTGCGGATGCACCAAGTCCGAGTGGCCCAAGGCCGAAGCAAGGACCGCGACCGCCATAAGCGGTGAAGCCGTCGCCCGGGGAAAGCCTCGGGAGAATCCGGGACCAACGCATGCAAGAATGGACCAACGGCGGAACACCCGTTCCGGCCATTGGAGAAGCTCAAGTCTCGCCGGGAACACCCCTTGTAGGATGGGGAGGAACCATAGAAGTCCCACCAGCACCACCGGCGGTCACCGAACCCCCAACGGCTACCACCGAAGCTGCGGCCACGGCCTCGGGGAAAACGGAGACCCCGAAGGCGGAAACGATGATGAGTTGCTCATTCCGCCGGAAGAACACTCGACTCCGGAAGACGGCTCCCCTCGCGAGTAGTGTGCCCCAAGACCCGGGGAATGAAGCCGTGCGGGTCCAAGTCGCGCCCTTAGTCCTTAGCCGTGTAGTGTGTACGCGTAGTCGGGATGTATCCTCCTCACTTTGGTTTGTAATAAAAGCTTGTTTGTGCTTGCTTGTTTGCTATGTGCTTGTTGTGTGCTTACGGCGGAATAAACCCCTGCCTTTTCAAAAAGAAATCCGATATAATCCACTTAAACACCACATAAAACTAGACCTCTTAGAAAACTTGTTTCTTTACGGATGGTTTCCGGGCACCTGTCGGGACCCACCGATCGGACGGCGAGGGATCGCAAGCCGATCGGAGAGAGCGTCTCCACGACCGGGAGGTTAACCAAAATGAAGATGGAGGAGAGAACGTGGTCCTCGCCACCGCCACCCCCTCCTCGTTGACTTGGCACAAGTCTTAGCCAACCAGATCGTCCCGATGGAGGCTATCTTCAATGCCATCAACCGCCCAAGACCCCGTGCTATGAGCATGAATGAGAAGCCGATCGAGTTCCTCGGGACTAAGCCGCCCACCTTTAGCGGGTCGGTGAATCCTTTGGACGCCGACGATTGGTCGAGAGCCATCTCGAGGGAACCGGAGCCCCTCCCTTGCGAGGACCATGACAAGGTTCTCCTGGCGGCTCACCGACTCACGGGACGACCCCTAGCCTCGGTGGGAGAATTACTTGCGCCGCGACCAAGGATCCCTCCGCCATCACATGGGATGAATTCGTGGAGTTCCGCCGCTACCACATCCCGGAGGCCACACCGAAGCGGAAGGCGGACGAGTTCCGCGAACTCCGCCAAGGCAACATGTACGTGGAGGAATACACGTACCGCTTCATAGAGCCGGCACGCTATGCCCCCGAGGAGGTGGATAAAGACTCCAAAAAAGCAAGAGATGTTCAAGAAGGGGCCGACTCGGAGCCGAGGACACTGCCGACTCCTCGGATTTACCGGACTTTAACACCCTTATGAACATGGCAATACTCACGGAGAGAGCAAGGGCCGAGGAAAAGAAGGAAAACAAGCGCAAGTTCATGGAACACAAGGCCAAGCGAAGCAAGAGCGGCCCCGGAGGCCGAGAAACTTTGGACACCCCATGTCCGGGTTCCAAGCTCCTATGCGATACGAACCCAATCCCAAGCCACGAGCTCACAAGCCCCCGGGGGCCCGGTTCAAGCCCTCCCACAACCGAGTGCCATGAAGCCCCCACGAACAACACACTGCCGATCACTACCAACAACAACAACGACTCTCGAGTGTGTTTCAACTGCCGAGAAACCGGGCACTTCATCGCCAACTGCCCCTATGCTAAAAAGCCAACCACCACCACCTACTCCAACTCGGTGAACGGGCCAAGGCCACTTGCGTCAGGAGCCAACCGCATGCCGGTGAGCGGCAACAATAACTTCGGCAACAACACCGGCAACCGGCGGATGAGGCGGCCCCGGCGGTCGTATGGACGTGCCCGGGTGAATCACATCAATGCGCAGGAGGCACAGGAAGCACAAGGCGTAGTACTCGGTGAGTTCCTGGTCAGCTCAGTTTTGGCTACCATACTATTCGATTCGGGAGCATCACACTCATTCATATCCTCAAGCTTTGTGGAAAAGCATAGCATACCCACAGTACTACTCAAAGCACCCCTAATAACTCGAACGCCGGAGGTGACATTAAGTGTCAAGCGGGATGCCCCCGGTAAGGATTATTTTAAGTGGGGTAGAGTTCTTAGCATACTGGTAGTACCGAAATCCAAGGGGATAGATGTGATCCTTGGTATGGACTGGTTAAGCCAACACCATGGCCTCATAAGTTGCGCCGATAAAGTAGTACACCTGACCAATCCAGACGGAATACAAGTGACCCGCCCACACCGGGGACACGGGCGGATATAATGGTTTTCAACATAGAAGCCAAGTCCATAGAAGATGTCCCAGTAGTACGAGAATACCCAGATGTGTTCCCCGAAGAACTCCCTGGAATGCCACCAGACAGGGATATAGAGTTCGTAATCGATCTTATCCCTGGAACCTCTCCCATAGCCAAGAGACCCTATAGGATGGCAGCCCCCGAGTTGGCGAATTGAAGAAGCGACTAGCGAGCTCCGGCGAAGTGGGTTCATCGGACCAAGCTCATCACCATGGGGAGCCCCGGTGCTTTTCGTGGAGAAGAAGGATAAGAGCATGAGGATGTGTGTGGACTATCGCTCGCCGAACAAGTTCATTATTAAAAACAAGTACCCTCTTCCCCGAATAGATGACCTGTTTGACCAACCGAAGGGAGCCAAGTATTTCTCGAAGGTGGATCTAGATCGGGGTACCACCGGCTCAAGATTAGGGAAAGTGACATCCCCAAGACCGCCTTTGTCACTCTCTACGGGCGGTATGAGTTCACGGTGATGTCCTTTGGACTAACCAATGCACCAAGCATACTTCATGAACCTCATGAATAAGGTGTTCATGGAAGAGCCTGGACAAGTTTGTCGTGGTCTTCATTGACGACATACTTGTTTATTCCAAGAGCGTGGAGGAGCATGAACAACATCTTCGAGTAGTCTTTGGAAAATTGAGGGCACACAAGCTATACGCCAAGTTCGGCAAGTGTGAATTTTGGCTAGAGAAAATATCCTTCCTTGGGCACATTCCGACCGCAAGGAGTAGCCGTAGACCCCGGAAAGTTGAGACAGGTCTCCAACGGCGGCAACCAACCAACGTGAGTGAGATCGGGAGTTTCCTAGATTTAGCCGGGTACTACGGAGATTTATCGAGGGATTCTCCAAGATCGCCCGGCCCATGACGGAGCTGCTCAAGAAAGAGAAGAAGTTTAACGGGCCCGAGGCCTCGCGAGAGAAGTTTCCAAGAGTTGAAGAAGAGGTTGACCACGGCCCCGGTGCCGACCCCGCCGACATCCAACGGGACTTTGTCGTGTATTGCGACGCCTCCCGACAAGGGTTCGGATGTGTTCTCATGCAAGATGGGAAGGTAGTGGCATATGCCTCCCGTCGGCTCAAACCCCATGAGCGAACTATCCCACCCATGATCCGGAGTTTGCGGCCGTAGTGCATGCCCCCGAAGATCCGGAGACACTATCGATCGGGAACAAGTGTGAGATCTACACGGACCACAAGAGTCTAAAGTACATCTTCACCCGGCCCGACCCGAACCTAAGGCGAGAGAAGATGGCTCGAGCTAGTCAAGGACTATAATCTAGAGATTCACTACCACCGGGGAAGGACAATGTAGTAGCGGATGCCCTAAGCCGAAAACCTATGAGAAAGCGGCACCCAAGAGTGCCCAGTTGCAAGAGGAGATGGCTCGGCTCAACGTACACATCGTCCCCCAAGACTACGTCCGCCAGCTGAGTGTTCAGCCTACCCTAGAAGAGAAGATCCGGAAGGCCCAAGAAGCCGACGAGGATCTGATGAGGATCCGCAAGCATACCGGAGAGAACAAGGCCCACGACTTCGGGGGTAGATGACCAAGGCACCCCGTGGTACAAGAACAGGATATGCGTGCCCGAAGGTGGAGATTTTCGACGGACCATCATGGATGAGGCACACAACTTAGCATACTCCATTCACCGGGATCCACCAAGATGTACATGGACTTAAAGCGGAAATGCCGGTGGAATGGGATGAAAGCGGACATTGCACGGTTCGTCGCCCACCGTGACACTTGTCGGAGGATCAAAGCCGAACATCGAAGCCGCGGGGATCGTTGCAACCTTTACCAATCCCAGTATGGAAGTGGGACGAGATAGGTATGGACTTCATAGTAGGGTTGCCAAGGACTCAGAAGGGACATGACTCCATATGGGTGATCGTGGACCGACTCACTAAAGTCGCTCACTTTCTACCCGTACGGACCACTTATGGTGGAGAGAAGTTGGCGAAACTCTACATAGAAAATATAGTGAAGCCGCATGGAGTGCCTAGCGGGATAGTCTCGGACGAGAGGGACCCGAGTTCACCTCTAGGTTCGGGAAAAGCTTGCACAAAGCCATGGGCACCAAGCTAGACTTCGGCTCGGCGTACCACCCACGGACGGACGGACGGACCGAAAGGGTGAATCGGATTTTGGAAGATATGTTAAGAGCATGCGTCCTCACCTACGGCAAAGATTGGGAGCGAGGCCCGCCATATGCGGAATTTTCCTACAACAACGGCTACCAAGCAAGTCCGGGAATGTCGCCATTCGAAGCACTATAGGGAGAAAATGTAGGACACCCCCGATGTGGTCGGAAGTAGGAGAGCGTGCCCCGGTTGGGCCCGCACTTATAAAGGAAGCCGAAGAGCGAGTCGCCGATATCCGAGAAAAGTTGAGAGCCGCCCGGTCCCCGACGAGAAGAGCTACGCGGACAAGAAAAGGCGTGAAGAGAGCTTCAACCCGGGAGACTTCGTCTACCTCAAGGTTTCACCCATCCGGGGGACTCGGAGATTTCAAGTACATGGGAAGTTGGCCCCTCGGTACATCGGACCGTATAAAGTGCTAAAGAAAGTCGGAGCAGTAGCATACCGGTTGGAGCTACCCGAAGAAATGTCAGATATACACCCAGTATTTCACATCTCCCAGCTACGCCGATGTTTGAAGGTGTTAGAAGAGAAGCGAGTACCGGTGGAGACCATCGATCTACAGCCAGACCTTAGGTACCAGGAGGTGCCCGTCAAGATCTTAGACACTGTGGTCAAGCGGACAAGAACGACCGAAGTACGGGTGTGCAGAGTCCAATGGAGCAGACACGGGGTGGAAGAAGCTACGTGGGAACGAGAGGATGCGGCGAGGAAGGAGTTCCCCCACCTATTCGAAACTTAGCCGAATCTCGAGGACGAGATTCATTTTAAGTGGGGTAGGTTTGTAACGCCCGCGTTTTTAGCTCTAAATAAATCACCCAATAAATCATGCGTATTTTCAAAACTGACCCGCCGAGCTCAATTGCCACTCAAACCCTAGCCACCGTTGTCCTCCCTCTCCCCCGACGCGCGTGCCGCGAATCCCGCCGCACCGCACCCTTGCGCGCCTTCCCAACGCCGCGGTCGGCCCCCGGCCGGGAATCCCGCACACGCCGCGACCGGTCCGCCTCGCCACCACCGCCGTCTCGGAAAATGCGCCGACGCCCGAAAAACCGGGAAAAACCCCGCAAAACCCTTCCCAATTTTCCCTAACAAATTTCCGGATTTTTCCAAAATACGTTTCCCTATTTCTCCTTCTCCCTTCTTCATTTTCCTCCCCTTTCTTTTTCCTTTTTCTTCTCTTTCTCCCCTTCCTTTTTCCTTTTCCTTTTCTTTTTCCTTCCCTCCTTTTCTTTTTCTTTTTTCCCTTCTCTTCTTCTTCTCTTCTCCTTCCTTCCCCTTCCTCCCGCGCGGCCAAGCCGCCCCCGACCGGCGCCACGGCGCCGGTGACCGGGGCCCCGCACGCCGGCACCGCTCCCCTCCTCCGCACGCCACCGGGCGGCGGGGAGCCCCCCTTCACGCCACCACACCGCGCCGACGACGCGACGCGTCCCCGACCGCCGGCGCCACCACTACGCCGACCACCGCCCCGGGGCCGCCCGCACGCCGGGTCTCGTCCACGGCAACGGCCTAACTCTCCCCGCACAAGTTGACCCGTACCGGCCCGAGCCGTCGCATCGCCGGCCGCCGCAAGGATCCGTGGGACTTCGAGAAGAAGCCCGAGCTCGCCGGCGGCCTCGCCGAAAAAAATCTTCTCCCCCTCCCCAAACCGACCTACGGCGCCTATTTAAGGCCGGCACCACCACCACCTCGCCGCACCGCACCGCAATCGAGCATCCCCGAGCCTCTTCCCCGAGCACCACCGCGCCGCCACCATTAGCACCGCCGCCGCCCTCTCGCCCGCCGCCGAGCCGCCTCCACCGTGCCCTCTAGCCCAAGGTGAGCACGGGGAAAGAACCCCCCTCGTCCCCCTCTCCGTTTTGCCCTCGCTCCCCGGCCGCCGGCGGGCGCCCGCTGCCGGCCGGCCATGCCCGCGCCCTCCTCCCTCTCTGTTCTGATTCGAGAGGGGGAAGAAGAAGGGCACTTTTGCCCAAGGCCCCCTGGCCTTTTCCTTTATCCTGAGCCCCTCTATCCTATTCACTCCTTTTCTTTCCAAATAGCCCCTAAGGCTAATAATTAATTACTGTTGGGCCCTAAACAAGTTACAAACAGGCCCTAACCCAACTTATATTATCATAATCACACCCTTTCTCCATTAGTAGAAATTACTAATAGGTCCTTAATACCTATAACCCCTCCTTAACCTAGCCTTTCCTACACGCCTTTTATTCCCGGTTAAGTCCAAATATTAGCGCACCCCCCACCGAACCAACCCCCCCTTCCTAGGGCTTATAAATACCCCCTCTCCGCTCACTTCCCCCTCCTCGAGCTCGGCCGGAAACATGTGTGCTAATATTGCTTGCTTGCTTGTGTGTGCGCCATAGCCGACGGAGTAGACGGAGGAAGGTACCCCGAGCCGGAGATCGAAGCCGACTACTGCGAGCAGGAGCCCGAAGCCCCGAACGTCGAGCCGGCACTCCCCGAAGACTTCGAAGACGGCAAGTTCAGCCTCCCCCTTTGATGCATGCTTCTGTCCTAGTTTTAAAAATATATCCTATACCCGTTTATAAATTTGCATATTGTTTTACTGCAAAACATGGTAGGATAGCCACCCTTGTTTGCTATGATTGAACCTTGTTTTGGCCTAAACGAGTGCTTAAAAAATGTGTGTGTGCTTTCAAAATGTGTGAGTGCTTTAAAAACAAAAGGGGATATGTTTGGGAAAATGAGTAAAGAACTGGGTAGACGGGATGGACGTGTGTGTCGGGAGTATGGGTGAGCTCGTACTGTGTGGTTGAGCGTGTTGGGAGTTGTCCATCTTGTCGCTTAAGGACCGGGTTGCGTGACATCTCACCCGACCCAAATCATCGTACAACCACTCGACCGTTGTATGTGGCAACGGCTTAGCATAAATCCCACTAGTTAATCTACTTGCCATCCGGTGTGCGGGTGAGCGACGGGGAGACCAAGGAGTAGGGGTACGCTCTCGTGTGAGGTACGCCCCGGTTATGTGGGATAACCCCTTGGGTGCTTCCGTAGTGGCTCGTAGTGTTAGCTAAGGTGGGTAATGGCTTTGATAGGATCCGTACCGCCGAGGTGTCCGTGTGACGGTACCCTACTTGTGGGTAAAGATGTACAACCTCTCGCAGTGTCAAACCTATTCGAATAGCCGTGTCCACGGTATTGGACGAGTCACGGTGTGGTCACAAAAACTAGTGTTTGGGACGGGATGTTTTCTGGCGTGAGTTGTTTTCTGGGTGAAGTGTGTGGCTGCGTGCCTGGGCTACGACGGACGGGAAGTCCGGTAGTTCCACAGTGGTTTTTCCTAAAACATTTGAGTTACTTGGGTTATGAAAATGATTTGTGAAAACCTTTTCGAAATGAATCCCTGCATGTGTAAGTTTGCAAAATGAACCTTAACTCGATCCTTGTTATACCTTATGCATGGTTACGCTTATAAGCCCCTCCGTGGGTGGGGTTGGATTTGCTTGAGTACGTATGTGCTCACCCTTGTTTTACTAACTATTTTACGGAGAAGGATCCCGATTACATTCCCGAAGACGTTGAGAAGGTCGTGCCCTACACCTAACCATGCTCGTGTACCCGGGGCCCTACCGAAAGCTTCCATGGTGTGGTACTGCGAGGAGGCTATGGAAGCCTTTGCTATTGTAGTGTGGTCGTTAGCGTTTGTGTTGTTCCTTGTAGCGTTGGCACTACCGTGCCCTCTCGTGTCGCCGTGATGTAAAAGATCGATTCCACTCGTTGTAATAAATGTGTGACCAGCCTCCGGGATCGGTATTTGTGTCACATTTAGTCACCTCCGATGAGGGGACGCTTCAAGTTCCAAAGTTGAGAAGTTGGCTCCGATTTCGGCACATTTGATGCATTGATCCAATAATACCTAGCCTATTTCGAAAATATATTTCTCATTTTACACACCATTATTTTGAATGCACATAGTTAAAATGGAATGTATACACTCTATAGATTATACACCTTGAATTTCACAAATTTAAGAGTTTGTTTGCTAATTAAAATGATGAATGAAGCACAACTAAGTGAAAGCAGGACCTCGCGGTCCAGTCACATGAATGACATGAGTCACGCCGCGCCAGGTCGTGAGTTGTGGCGTGACTAGTTCCTGAGTCACACTAGGTTGTATGGTGCGACTCCATCCTCCACGTCAGCTGCGACTTTGTCTAATTCCAACATATATATTAGTCTCTCCGATTCATGTGGCGTGACTCAACTATTAGCGTCATAAGGCTTGCACTACCGAAAAGGGTTGGCTCTCGGAAATATAGTTTGGGAGCGTTATTATTAAAATTTTAGTCTAAAAAGGTTTAAAATAAAAAAAATCCAATTTGCGTGACGTCATCTTTTTTTTAATCCCTTCCCAAATCACCCCTCTCGTGGTGAAATTTACAGGACACATACATCAAGTGCAAAAGTAAAATAATCACCTCTTTGAATTCATTCATTGGGACTTGGGAGCTGCATGCATCCTGAAATCTGAATTGTTACCGTAACCTTCCCCAGCTACTCCATGCTTACCACCAGCGTACGTGCCTCACACGCCTTGCGCGTTGCAGGTTCCTGCACGGCCGGCCGGTTTGAACGTACGCCGATCTGCTTCACCAACTATCTGAAGAACCAGTTCAGTACCTAACCCGGTGATTACGAATTCTTCATCTTCTAGAGAATGGTTTCCCCTGGCTCGATCCGCCGGTCGTCTTTGCCCGTCCTAACTTTGTCAAAACCCTTCTTTTTTTGCCCGGACACATTGACCACTCGGGTGACTTGTGACTACTTCTACCCCCATTGACCACAAGTTACTGTAGGTTAGTCTGTCTCTTTGATGAGCATAAAGCGAATTATGCCGCACTTTGCAATCTCGAAGAACAGTTGACAAACCCCCATGGCCAAAAGAGCCTGGACAAACCCCATGGGGGCACACACAAACAAGCTACGTACGGGGCGGCGGCAGGCAGAGCCGTACCAGCAATCATGGACGGCGGCAAGTCGAGTGGCGCGCGCGGTGGGCGGCAGAAGGGGAGATCAGCAAGATCCCAAACGGATTGGGCCCGAGCAACTAGCCCACCAGTAGTCCCCTCCCCTCCGTCCGTCCGTCCGTCTTGATGCTGAGCCTTTTCCCTCCTGCTTTGATGAAAGTATGAAACGGTGACGATGAGAGAGATGAGAGGTGTTCTTGGCCAACCATATCCATCTAGAACCTACCTTGTTCGATTTGGCAGCATTCCACTTGTCCGTCCCCACTGGTTGTGTTTGGCCACCGAAATTCCAAGTCTCTGATCATGAGTTCAGAGATCAGAATTCAACACACCCACACCCAGATCAGATGAATGTGCAGCACCAATCGCCATTGGTTGGGTCGGATCGATGATGAACATGCGATGCGCCAAACGGGAACGAGGACTGTTCCAGGCCACGACACTGTAGACGCGGACTCCTCGTAGGCGCCTGCTTTTGACACCATCCGATGTCAATGGGTACCCGCGGGTAAAAACCCTATTAGGGTGTGGGTATGGGGGAATATTTCCCCCGACGGGTGGCTTAGTGGGTGATTCCTTCCCCCGTTAGGTATGGTGGGTGTGGGTACGTTCTTGCGTCCCCCATACCCGATACCCGTTGGGGGTTCATTTACATATAATATTATGTATTATTTCTAATATATAGCATATAGTTTAAGAGATGAGAGACTCCATTTGTGTGCGATATAGTTAAAATTAGTATTGTTACCTTACATTGTTATTGTACGACTAACATTATTGATAAAATGATGATTTGATGTTACTTGCATAATTAATTACATATTTTATTACATTAGCTACAATTATAATTATAGTGAAGCGGGTATGGGTCACCCGCTAGGTACCCGCTACCCGATGGGTGGTGAGTGTGGGGGAATTTGAGACCCGTGGTGGGTGATGGGTATGGGTGGTGGGGTGTTTTGCCTACTGTGGGTGTGAGTATGGGTAGGTCATACCCGATGGGTATGTACCCGTTGCCATCCCGTCCACCGATCAGTAATCTATCTCAAACGGCATGCCACCCGAGGGGAAGAAGAAACAGGTCCACTGCTCTCTGCTCTTAGTCGCTGGCGTAGGGGGCCCACCTCCAATGGGAAGACAGGGAGGCCCCACATGTCAGCAAAGGGCCGACCATCAAAGATGCGGCGGACGCTTGTCGTCTTGCACTTAGGGTTCATGAATCAGAAAGCAGTTCAGTACTCCTACATGCCCCCCCCCCCCCCCAGCCAATGGTGGTGGTCCATTATCATCTGCATTTCTAATTAACCTGTCTGTGCTGTATCTATATGATTCCTGAAGCTGGAAGGAGCAGAGAGACCAGCAGCAGCAGCTTTGCAGAAGTTTCAGCATCAGAAGAGGCTTAACAAAATACAATGATTGATGATGCTAATGGCCTACCACTCCAGGAATAATCGGCATTTAGTAATAATTACCTGTGTTCTGTGATTCCTGTGTTGGACTTGGACACTGTACTGGTATGTCCACAATCACACACAGATGAACTTTTTTCTTCTTTCTCAAATGTCGGACAGGCAATCAGCCTGTTCGCTTACTTATCAGCCCATCACCAAAGAAGATTTTCTCTCGTAACAAACCAAAGACCAGCCATCACCACCAAACCAACCGAACAGGCTGAATGTCAGCAAGCAAGCAGACATGGATCAGGTCATCAGGAGGAGCCAATGGCAGGTAAGGAAGCAAAGCTTATTTCAGGAAACAGCTGCCACTGACGTTCCTGCATCAAAACCACCACCACCACCCGGATGGAGCATCCAAAGATCTATCACACACCGAAATGGAGCTACAAGGGGGAAACCCCCCCTTTTTTTCTGAAAGATGCTATCAAATTCAGTTCCCTGCTTACAAATGTGCATGAGGAAAAGCACATCAGGATGCATGGGTCACCCCCAATCAGAGGATTCGCGTGATCTAACCGTGTCCACTAAACCAGGGTCACCGGTCAGATTAGATCCCTGCGTTTCAGCTTTTAGTAATGGCGCCAACAGGCTTTTGTTGGTTTAGAACAAGCCATGCGATCAGAATGGACATGCCAACCACCAGGAAAATAAGCTTGTGGTCAAGGTCAACCCTCATCTTACGGCTGCTAGGTTTCCATTCCGACAATGTCAACATCACCGCCACATCAGCACTGCATATACCCCTCACTAAGCTTTTGCACTGATGCAGTTTTGCTAAAGCTAATCACCTAATTAAGGGTTGATTATCTTCATGGCAGATCAGAGAGAAATAGGATATTTCCCAATTGTTCATACTTCATAGTAGTAAAAGTGCAGAGCAAAAGTAGGATGGCAACAACTCCCTGAAAGGAATATAGGAAGAAAAAATAGCCACAAAACAAAAGCCGTTAAATTTCCTGGGTGTTTCTTGATCCGTCCGGATCTCAAGAATCCCCACTGCTTTGTCGCCGACTAATGGGACAAAAGCGTGTTTAGGCCCTCTCCATATTCAATTTGACGTGGAGATTGTAAGTTTGTTGACGTAGCAGAAACTAGACCATCTAAAAAACTAAGGTGTCCTTGTCAAACAAAACGATAATCATATCCAAGGTGAGCGATAACCACTCAGCTTCCCTCATGGACAAAAGTGACACAAGCAATCCGGAATGATTCACATGGCTTTGGCTGCAAGACCCCTTCTTAATGTTATAAAAATGTTTCCACATAAGAGTAATCTAGAAATTTATTGGGGACTGATACAGAATATCGTATAACTTATAGCGCAAAAGTTAACCTATCTCAAATCTATGGCCCTGCCAAATTTAAATAAGGAACATCAGTTGCACAATCTGCTGAGTAATTTAAGCTCTAGGATGATGCAAGAGATACTGAGGGTCCTACATGAGTTTCATCAGGATCGCTACTGGCTATACAATATGCCCAGCAGTAAGCTCATCCTGGTTATTCAATTCCAACGTGGAAAACTTTGGACAAATCATGAGCTTTCAATGCACTACATGGAAATAATATTAGCACCAAATGTCAAACCTAATACAGCAGATAGCTGATGAAGTGCATATCAAGTTAACAAGCACGCAGAAAATTTTCTGAGCAGACAGGAAGCCGCAGACTCTATATACTTCCTGGGAATTTCATTTCTTATCAAAAGTCATAAGGAGATGATAGGCAGTACACACAATCCAATTCTCCTCATGTAACAATGTAAAACTATGAAACACAGCAAAGGAATAAGAAAATAAACTAGTTGTGACCGCACTCGATCAACCCAATTCAGAGTATATGATCACTGTCACTAGATCATCAGATGTATCATATACCTGTGAACAACATTTCAGATTGTCTATTCTAGTGATTCTCCAAAACATGGAAGCAGTTCAAGCTGATAAGTCCAGGAACCATGTTCTTCTTTTTTTTTCTTTTTGTTCTAACCATATGAACATAAACTAAATTCTAGTGATCTGTCCTCCTTTCGGCACTGCTACAACATGAAAGACAAGGGGAAATGAACAGAACGAGAGAAGAAGATGAAAAGGTTCACCTTTGCTGTTTCTACCTCTGTACAATGAGGCTAACACCCAATCGAGCAGGTGCCAAATCAAAATCATGACAAATTTCATCTCTGGACAGCCCAATCTTCACGCTGTCTCGAGCGTCCGGGCCAATTCAAGCGCGTTCTTGGCGATCTTGCAGTTGTCGTCGTTCACCAGGTTCTCACAGAGCTGGAAAGCTCCCAGCTTTATTGCTTCCAATGCCAATTCGTTGTTCTCGGAGCAAATCCAGTTGAGGACGAGCACGGCCTGCTCGATTGCCCGGGAGTTGCCGCTTCCGGCGATGCCAGAGAGCACGGCCACGATGCCGGGGATCTTGCACAGCTCCTGGCGCCCCTCGCGGAACTTGGCGAGGAGGCCGAGCACCTCGACGGCGCGGGCGGAGCCAGCGGCGGCGAAGGCGGCGAGCGCGGGCGCCGCGCCCTCGCGCACCGCGCGGCGGCGGTTCTCCGGCAGCTTGCAGAGCTCGTACAGGGCCGTGGCCGCCTCGCGGCGCTCGCGCGGGCCGCCGCGGCGGAGGAGCCCCACCAGCTCCGGAATGACCGAGGGGTGCGCCCCGATGGTGCATTTGTTGACGTCGACGGTGGCGAGGCTGGTGAGTGCTGTGGCCGCGAGGGCGGCGACGGCGCCGCCGCGGCGCACCGCGGAGGAGAGCGCGTCGACGGCGCCGTCCGCCACGAGCCCGACGCGCGTGTCGTCGCCGTCCAGGGTGAGGAGCAGGAGCGCCCGGGCCGCTGCCTCGTCCCCGGCCGCCGCGTGCCGCAGCAGCACCGCCGCGTTCCCGGACTCCAGCACCTCCCTCCGTCCGGCGGCACCGGACTTGGCCAGCCTCAGCAGCGTCGGTACGGGCGACGAGGGCTGGACCGCTGCGGCCGCCGCCAACGCCGCTTCTTGCCTCCCCTGCGCACCGTCTTCCGATGGGGCGGGGGCGGCCACCGCTGAAGGCGCGACGGTGGCTATGAGGCGGCGCAGCGCGTGGTTGGGGATGAGCGGCGGGGAGGGCGGCAGCGGGAGGTTGGTGACGGGGCAGGTGAGGTGCCCCCCGTCGAGCCAGCGCTGGATGCTGCGGCGCTCGAAGGTGTGGCCGGAGGGGAGGATGACGGGGTCCGTCATGACCTCCAGCGTGATGGGGCACCGGAAGTCGTCCGGCCACGCCTCCATTCCTTGCGACAGGATCCGCGGCGCCGGCGCGTTCACGCGGAAGGGAAAGAGTGGAATGGGAAGCGTGTGGGACTCTGGTCCGGAGGAAGACGAAGCCGAAGAAGAGGAGGGAGGGGGGTTGGGAGCGAGTGGGGAAAGTCCGGCACTTCCGGTGGACGGAAACGGGCTGCCGTGGGAGCGAGTTGAGCAGACCACCCGGTGGGCTTAAGTGTTCTTTCACACCCTATTTCACACCTTACGCAAGTTTGGCGCGCAATAACTTTTACGTGTGTGGTATTCTTTCACTTTTTTATAATACGTTCATCGGTTTTTCTTCCGAAGGTAGCCAAAAGACTTCAAGATACACATCAAATAGATATGTTTATGTATTTTCTTTTAAAAAATGATCCGAGAGCTTATCGTGAGACGGATAAGAGTACGTGTCATCTTACACATTATGCAAGTTTTGCACGCGAATGGCTTTTGTATGTATGGTGTCTTATCACATTGTTCATCAATATATTCACCCCTTTTCATTTTATAAAATGGCTAGAAAGTTTTTGACGTATTTTATAAATGGTTAGGATGTTTTTTGATGTATATATTAGTTTTCTTTTCAAAGTAGGCTAAGAGCTTCTACATACTACTCACTGGCGTGGCGCCAATATTCGCGTTGTTTTCTTACTACTAAAGTTGGTCAAGAATTTTCTAGTACACTTATTTGCGCTAAACCAAAATATTTTATCTGTGTTGTTTCTAAAAGCTGGTAACATACTGGTCTATTTTGTTTATAAAAAGTTTCTAGGAATCTTGGCATATTCGAGTGCCGAGCTGATATGCTGATCTATTTTAAAGTCATTTGATTTCATAATTGTAAATGACATATATAAATTGCACCATAAAAAATCTCTTTTGCTATGGTTACAACTTACAAAGATTGTGCTATGCTATCTAGTAGTATCTGGTTATGAATGTTGGTAAAATAAGCCATGCATATTTTGGTAACCATTAGATGGAGGATTACTTACTGCATTTCCAGTGGGGAAAAAGATATGGTTGAAATAAGTCGATATGGACCACAATTAATGTTGGTGCTGTTGATAAGGACATATGCTCCTCGTGCCAAAATGGGATGGACAGATGCCGCAACCTCAATGTTTGGAGGCATGGTGTCATCCTGTTTTTGTAGTAGGCAATCAATGCTCAAATTTTGGAGTGGGAGCAGGGGACTTTACTATTTTGCTATATATTGTGCCGTGACGTAATATGTTCTTTCATGTGTTTTGCATGGCATGGGAGTTAAAAAAAAAGATAATATATTGTTGTGGAGGGGCTAGCGTGATTTGGACTTGATGGGCATGGTGATGGCTTTTTGTTGGGTTTGAAATGGTCATAGAAGAAAGTATGTCGATCGGAGGAAATATTCCACCTAGAAAAATCCAGTCGTTTTGTTCATGGAAAGTCATTTTGTTTGACTCTCCGATTTTTTTCTAGAAAAGGTTGGCCAACAACCTTGTTTAGTAGTAGTAGTACTGAGTCATATACTCATATAGTCATATCTCATTCCATGTATAGATGTCACACTACTGCACAACTTTCACAAAATTCGTATTTATTATGGGGGAAAAGCTAAATAGTTACTGGACGATGACTCTTCCGGCCAGCTAGAATGAACAGTGAAATGATGCAGTGTATAAAGGCTAAATGCTACTAAATCCTCTCGCTTTATATGTGTGGAAATCTTCCACACAGTACTACTAGTGTGGAAATCTTCACCGTCGTTATATTGACGGCTTGGTGAAGTCAATTTTTCTCGAGCTGCTTGCTTGGTGGTGAACTCAATGTCTAAGTCTACCACGACCCTTATTTCGGTTTGCTTGATGACTTGGTCAGTAGTAATTCCCTACTTGAAACGTAACGGTGAGCAGAAACCGCGCTTGGCCTGACCTCCTTCCTCACGACGCGCGCACCAGGCAGGCGGACGGCGGCGGCTGACCGCCGGAGCCCGGAGGAGGGGGGTAGTGCCGTAGTGGGTAGGGTCACCGCCGCCCCGTCAGCCAACCGTCGTCGCCGGAACGCCGGCGGGCGGGGCGGGGCGGGTGCATCACCGCCGTACGCGTGGCGCGGGGCGCGTGCGTGGCAGACGTGGTGGGTCCGCGGAACCAGCGCGCCACTCCACCCACCACCGCCGCGCCTTATCCGTTCCCACGTCACCGACGCGCGGGCCCCGCGGTAAAAGAGGAAATGACAGACGTGACGCCCTAGTAGAGTCATAGCAGCAGCCTACTGTATCCTTGACCAGTTGACCGTTTCGTTTCACCGCGCGGTGAAAAGTGGTGGGGAACGGAGGCCGAGGCGCTCGCTGTCCCAACGGCTAGGGAGGGAAGAAGAAGAAGGGTCGTTGGTTTGGTTACCGCGTGTACTGTACTTTGAATGACAGTTTGACTGCGTGGTGGGGCCCCCACAAGTGTGGGACGGGAAGCAGCCACCAGGCCAGTCAGTCAGGCAGTCAGCAGGCGTGCTGCTTCCGTCAGTCAGTCAGTCAGGCAGGCACAGGGGGAACTGTGCGTCTGCGTGTGCCGCCATTTCGACTTCAAAACTCTCGATGCAGATTTTCTATCCGCCCCATCACGTAGGAGTAGCTACAGTACTGCCTCCGTTCCGAAAAACTGAGATGTCTATGACAGCAACACCGCCTCCGAGATACAACTTTGACCTCTTATTATTATAAAAATATTTATCGAATAGTGATGTATGTATATTTTTATGAACGTATTTTTCAAGACGAATCTATTCATATAGTTTTCACATTTGCAAACTCAATAACTTAAAAGTTATTGATGATTTATATTCTCAATGTTTGACCCAAACCTTGTCCTAAACGTCAGTTTTTTCCAGAACGGAGGGGTACATGTGAGCGGAGCGCTACGAGGATTAAATATTACGTCACATAAGCAAATTTACCAGGAGGGATAAGACCAGTCTCAATGGAGGAGGTCATCACACAATTACCAAGACTGGAACCTTAAGAACCGTGCAGTGGAGGATCATGGTGATGACCATCCTCTCTCATTCCATGACATTCTCCATTCTCTCTCCTCATAAATTTGCTGATGTGGTAGGAAATTTAATGCTCATGACCCTTCCCACTGAGACTGGCTTAAGGGAGAGTATCATGGGATAT
Organism: Cenchrus americanus; assembly: GCA_947561735.1. Classification (NCBI taxonomy): domain Eukaryota; kingdom Viridiplantae; phylum Streptophyta; class Magnoliopsida; order Poales; family Poaceae; genus Cenchrus; species Cenchrus americanus. The sequence goes on from OX387242.1 coordinate 52,555,748, forward strand.
TGGGATGAGAGAGTTCTCAAGTTTCTAGTCATGATAATTGTGCGATGACTCTCCATTGATAATGACCCGAAAGTGTTGAACCACCTTTTCAAAGCTTACGAGGATGATTAAATATAGACTAATTGCAAAATTAATTACACGGATGGACGAGAAATCACAGGAGGAATCCGTTAAGCTTAATTAGTCTTTCATTGCATATTGTAAACCGTAGCACGATATTGTCTCATTGGTATAATTAGGCTCGTTAGTTTTCGTTTCGCGATTCGAGCGAAAGGTTATGTGGAATGGATTTTGTCATTATCCACGTTTAACACTTCTGGTTAATGTCTGAACATTAGTGCGACAGGTGCTGGAGCATAGTTTGAGAACCAAAAGAAGCCTAAGTATTGTTATACTTTTGTAACGAGAGGAGCTAGTAGTGCTATTACTTGATACGTACTGTAGTTTTAATTTTTGAGAAAATGGTACTCCGTAGTTGATATGAATGCTAATCACTATTCATCTTTCTTTCAGCCCGTTACGGCCATGGGTCATCTATTGATTTATCTATATCTTTCTTTCACCGAGGAAAAAAGAAGAGAGGAAGAAGAAACTGATCTCACCACACTCATAACAGGCCCACGCGCCCTCATTCAAAGATTCACGGCCCGGCCAAGTTTGACTGCGATGTTAGCCAGCCCATTCAGCAGTTCATTCAAAACAAAGGACTCCAAAAAAAAAACTTCCCACCCACGCCGTGCCGGCCCATACATCACTGCTGACAATATTAAATGGGCCAAAAAGGCTAGAAACGAGTTATTAGAACCTTCATCAACCCATGTAAATAATGAAGTTTCCTAGATGGCTAGATCATCTCATGCTCAGCGGTCCGCGAAGTGCACAAGAGGAAGCTGATGATGCGCGAAAAAAAAAAGAAATCAACAAAGGTAAATTTCTCACAATCTTTGTTTTCTCCGCAAGTTTTTACCTTTGTTACAGTAAATCTATGACTGCCGCCTTGCTTTGTCGGGTTTGATGTGAAGTTGCAAATGGATCACTTTATAATAAAAACTAAAAGCAAATCGAAGGAATGTTACAATAACATACTATGTTAATGCTTCGCCGTCTATATATAGTACCAAGGCAGATAGCAGGTCAAAAATGGCCCGATCAACATGTAAAAAATGACCTGATCCACATGAAAACGGCCTGATCGCATTTCGCAACAAAATAAAATGGCCTGATCGCACAATGAAAAACATCCAAATAAATACATGTAGATAGTACAACACTACTGCACAAACTATAGGAACCCAAATAAATAGGGGTATACCCTTGAGTACCTTGAGGCTTGAGCCAATAAAAGCCTTATGTTTCTTATTACTTGAGGATGCTCGATCGACATAAACTCACACGGATTTCACATACATCGAAGCTATAACGTCCTTGAGGGCGAACGATAGGGTGAATGCATCTTCGCGCTTGTAAATGAAATCCATTGTTCGTGCAAAGTCGACCGCGATCTCCAAAAGTGTCATGGGACGTTTCCGCTCTAAGCATTCCTCGATGATGTCCATCCACGCTTCTTCAATTACAACTCTAAGCTTTCTGTTGGCTTCCTCCATTATCACCCCATATTGATTCATGCAAGCTTGCACCGTGGACACGACATGCTTTGAAGCTTGTTCCCGCTGCAAGAGTGACGATGGCAACAATAACGGATATATAAAGTTAGTTAATAAAAAAACTACTGTTGGAAATATTTTACAATGTTTTAAAAAGTTTATCTGTGGAGAGATTTGGTAAACCTCATGCGACATGATGTCATTGCCGACGCGCCCCAAGATACAAACACCCCTGATAATTTTTGGAAAGGTGAAAGCCCAATTGACATCCTCTCTACTAGTTACATTTCCCAATGAAATGAGCGCCATGTTTGTCATCTGCATGCCCAAACTGCTACTCATGGAAATTTGGAGGTGTTCTTCAACATTAGTAGGTACATAGTGTTCATCGCGCCATTTCACCTCAGCATGGTAGGATTTGGCAGAGTGGATAACCTAAATATAAAATGTACATAATGTTATTTTAAACGAGCCACATGTTTCCTGCTTGTTTTTCTTTGACCAAGTGTTAGAACTAACTTGTCACATCTCTGATTAGGCACCTACCAGTTCTTTGAACAATTCAGCATGCTTGTTTTTCTGAAGTTTTAACTCTTCCACCATCTTATTTGTATCAGTAAGTATGTTGATGAAGAGTGCCTTCAAGTGTGCTGGGAGCTGTTCTGTGATTTGTGCATCCCACCTGCCATTAGTTTTCTCAAGCAGAGGTAATTTTAGCAATGTGTAATAATTTAAGGAAAAGTCCAAATTACTCCCCTCAATTATAACCAAAATTTGGATAACCCCCTAAAGTATTTATTGGTTATGTTCAACCTCTAAACTATACCATTTGGTTCAATTTACCCCTTTAACACAATGTGTTGTTTTTCTCCATACAAGTGGAGTTTTAATTTTAAATTTTGCAAGATGATAGCAGACAACATGAGGCATGTTAAAAAATATATCATGAATTTTTCATCACTATTTTGATATGGTAGCATATTTAATAATATAATTTATCATTGATATACAAAATTATATAAAAATTAATGATGAAACATCATAAATTATTTTTCTAATATAGATTATGATGTCCACTACCATCTTGCAAAGTCTCAAATTAAAATTCAACTTATGTATGGAGCAAAAAAGACAAATTATGTTAATGGGTAAATTGAACCAAATTGTATAGTTTAGAAGGTGAACTAATCCAAAAAAAACTTTAGGAGGTTATCCAAACTTTGATTATACTTGAAGGTACTAATCTGATTTCAACAAGTGAGCTAGGCGAACCTTTCCATGGCTGCTGTGAAGATATTACTCTCTAGTGTGGTTCCATGGTTGTCATAAAGGTCATCGAACATGGTCGCATACACAGTGAACTTAGTCAGCATTATACGTGAGTATGAGTAACAAGGCTCATAAACCGCTCCCATCATCCAAAAATGTAGCTCCACCATTCTGTCCCGTGTGAATCTCTGGTCCGTCCCTAACTGGAAATCCTTCCACCATCTATAAGTTAACGAGTAAATGTACATTATCAGCACAATTGTTGGCTGTAAGAAATTAAATCCATCCACGACGGCCAATCAATATGTTTAACAAAATGTACTTCACACCATTACTTGTTCAGCATCTGTATACTGTGTAGGTTGACGACCAACTCATAGGATAGGTTGACGGCAACTGCAATTAAAAGAAAAACAAGAGGTGCATGCCTACTTACATCGTTAGTTCCTTTAACTCTTCACAGTAGATAGCTTGCAAGATGTTGTAGTCGAGCTTTGCAAACTCAAGTATGGCCTCATTTCTCGTAGCCTTCTTCTCGTATACGGAGATGTAGCGCCTCGCCTCCACTCTCTTAACCCGCCTGAACCGAGTTGTCTCCAATGTGTACCTCACCTCCTCAGCGAGCTCAGGCTCCAAATCTGCTGTTTCCATCACAGATTGGAGGCGGCTCTTGTTGAAATTGATAATACTGTCAAGTATATCCTCCCCATGTGTTCTTGTATGCGCAGCATCATACAACGTCATCAAGCAGTTCACATCGTCGCTTGTAATATTTCCTTGGTTATCTCTAAACTCCAGAAACACATCTGCATATATAATTAAACAGTCGTTCATGTCATAATAATTCAAATGAATGTCTGGATGGACTTCTAAACTTTAGTTGGCTAAAACTTGCCTCGTCTTGCTTGTTTGGAGGCAGAGCTAATTCCTAGCCCATTTATTGGTAAAAGTCCATTATATCCTTAGGGGCCGGGTGGCCACCTAAGCACATCTGGTAACAGGCATCAGTGGCCACACGTCACATTGCCGTATCCGTGACGGGCATCAAGTGGTCATTGGTAACACACATTACTAGTAGCGACCGTTAGGTTAGGTACGACTAGTGCCCTATCGGGGTTGATCCTCAAGCGACCATTACAAATAGGTATCTTATTCATAAGGGGAGTGTTTAAATGTCCGTTACAACAATTATTAGTAACGGTCTTTAATACGCCCGTTACTAGAGATACCTCATCGGTAATGAGCGTTGTGGTGGCGAGGTCGGGGTGAAGGCTGCCACACTTATGTGTAACGGGAACCAAACAACATCCGCTACTGATGTTGGGCCTTGTAACGAGCTTCACGGGTCCGTTATCAATTATGCGTGACCTATTCGAGATTTTCACGTAGCATGGAGAAGAAAATATGATAAGATTTTAGTGGAAAGGTATTTTTTAGTCTTTTGCCACTCGTCTCTAAAATTAGCCTCCATTAGTAGGGTTTGAAGGGCTAATGAACTAGTGTTCAGTTAAGTGGTTGGCTAATTTAATTTTAGCCAATTTTTAATCTCATTGTCCGGATCATTAGGGGTTAACTTTTAGCCGACTAAAGTTTAGCCTATCCGTCCAAACACAGGCTTAGTTTCCCATCGATCTATATATCTTACCAGAGGACACATTGTAGCCATGCTTCCTGAGCAAATAGAACCTCAACGAGGTGACATAGAGGTCATCAGAGCCACCATCTTCGTCGTCGTAAACGGCACAGAGCAACTCATCAATCTCCTTCTTGTAGTGGTAGTCCACTCCGAGCCGCTGCAGTGCGTCGACAAGGTCCAGCTTCCTTACCAGGTCAGGCAAGGCGGCGGTGGCCATTAGGATCTGCCTCACCTCCTCCTCCTTAACCTTGGCTTCCTCCTTCATGGACAGGAGCTCTGCCGGCGTGCACGGCTGGTGGGTGAGGAACAAGTCACCCCAAGGGCTCGGGGTGTATAGCCGTGGATTGTTGTGCTCCGGCGACGACTGTGAGGTGGCAGGGATGGTGGTCGCCATGGAAATTGTTAACTGCTGGGGTTTGATCACGGCACACAGGTTACTAGGTAGCAGGTGGCGATGGAGGCGTTGGATGGCTTGAGGAAGATGGCTGATGAGTAGCCGGCTTTATATAGACACGCACGGCCCGGGAGAACTGTTGTTTGAGACAGGGGCACCGCCAAGAATTTGTTTTCTTTCTCTACTACTATACATTCCAATTCTCATCGTGTATAGGCTACTCGCACAACATATTTTGCACATGTACGTATACTAGAGGCATGCATTATCTACTCGCACATGTACGCTTTCATCGTTTATAGTTCTAACTATATATAGTTAATGGCATGCTTGTTTTAGTTACAAAACATGAAAAGATTTTGAGTTTTCAGAAACGACCTTTGATCCAAACATTGTAGTCCCGGATGAGTTTGAACCCAAGACTAATGCCTATTAATCCCGATTGGAAACAATAATCACGAACAACCATCGGCGTTGTGAGCTTTGATCTCGGTTGGTAACACCAATCAAAACTAAATGTGACCCTTTAGTTCGGTTGGTGTTGATTTAACCAAGAGTAAAGGGTCCCCACAAGTTACTGTAAAAGAATTATATCCCCTACGTAGTTTCTAAGATTTTCACAGACTACCCGTCACATCAATCTCCTAACACTAATTAGAAGTATTAATTGTGCATTAATGACAAAACTCATTCCACGAACCCTACCTTAATTTTCGAGATGAATCTAACAAGTCTAATTATGTCATGATTAGACAACGTCATGCTATAGTAACCAATCTCCAATGACGGATTAATTAGGCTAATGGATTGGTCTCGCAATTTTCGGTCCATTCGTGTAATTATTTTTATAACTAGTCTACGTTCAACACTCCTAATAGTCTTGAAAGAGGACCCAAAATTTTCGCCTCACGAACTAAACGGGGCCTTAGTCAGATGTGTTATGTAGGTGAGATGGTAAGGAATTTATGCACGAGATGATCATTGTAATGAGGACTGTAAAAGCTGAGGCTTATTACTGCTGTCATCCTTATTAAATTTTAGCCCTTTTGTTTTGCAGGTTTATAATATCCTCACCTGATGTTGTGAGTTTTTCTTAGCCTTGTAGAGTAATGGATTCCAATTTGATATACTAGTCCATCAACCCGTGCCACTTTGCATGTGCTAGCAACTTTAACATAATTATTCGTTTATAGTTCTAACTATATATATAGTTAATGGCATGTTTGTTTTAGTTACGAAACATGAAAAGATTTTGAGTTTTCGAAACGACCTTTGATCCAAACATTTGAACCCGAGACTAAAGCCTATTAATCCCGGTTGGAAACAATAATCACGAACAACCATCGGCGATGAGAGGTTGGTAACATCAATCAAAACTAAATGTGACCCTTTAGTTCGGTTGGTGTTGAATTAACTAAGACTAAAGGGTCCCCACAAGTTATTGTAAAAGAATTATATCCCCTGCGTAGTTTCTAAGATTTTCACCAACTACCCGTCACATCAATCTCCAGACACTATGAGGAGTATTAAATGTAGATTAATGACAAAACTCATTCCGCAATCCTTACCTTAATTTTCGAGATGAATCTAACAAGTCTAGTTATGTCATGATTAGACAACATCATGCTACAGGTAACCAATCTCCAATAACGGATTAATTAGGCTTAATGGATTGGTCTCGCAATTTCCGGTCCATTCGTGTAATTATTTTTATAACTAGTCTACGTTCAACACTCCTAATAGTCTTGAAAGATGACCCAAAATTTTCGCCTCACGAACTAAACGGGGCCTTAGTCGGATGTGTTATGTAGGTGAGATGGTAAGGAAGTTATGCACGAGATGTCGGGAAAAATTACGCATGACTTTTGAGTTGCAATGTGCGCGTGCATGCGAACCTCTCTTTTTAAATTTTTAGTACATATTTGTACCGGGACTAAAGGGAATGATCTTTTTAGTCTTGAAAGATTAGTCCTCGTTGGTCTTTGTAGATATTACCTCTTACCGACAGGGACTATACGTGGTTTTCTATCATTGTTTTTAGAAACTGATCATTGTAATGAGGACTGTAAAAGCTGAGGCTTATTACTGCTGTCATCCTTATTAAATTTTAGCCCTTTTGTTTTGCAGGTTTATAATATCCTCACCTGATGTTGTGAGTTTTTCTTAGCCTTGTAGAGTAATGGATTCCAATTTGATATACTAGTCCATCAACCCGTGCCACTGCACGTGCTAGCAACTTTAACATAATTATTCGTTTGGTTTGTCAACCACCAGCCAGTCGAACATAGGTAACATTACATAAATATAAATGGCCAGACATCTAGTTTATTACCTAAAAATGTCATTATTTTTTCCATATATTCAGCATTTTATCCAACAGCTTGCACCAATCAACCTGATTCAAGCTACCACAAAATGTGATCATTTCGTAGTAGAGCGAGTATTAGAATATTTAAATAAAATGAATTAATATTGACGATCTAGTACATCCTCTTTTTACATACACAACTGCTTTATCACAATTCAAATATGTCCAACTTTAACCAAGTTTATAGATATAAATATTATTCCACCAAATATATGCATTATCAAATCATACTTCATGGTGAATTTGATGATACAAATCTGGTATCATAGATGTTGTTATACTTTCAATGATCACCTTGATGTAAATGCATATTGTTTCATCACTTTTCCCAAATGCAAGAAATTGTTATGTATATAAAGGAAATAAGATCTTTAATTTCTAGCGGCTAGCGAATATATAATGCTACTTACATGTCATCAACTCGGCATAATTCTAAAATCAAGATATCATCAATCTATAGTGTATTATTTTTTTTAATCTTAACTGTCAACTACTTTTCTACCACCTATGTCCGTCAAGCCCTATCATCGTAGGATATAAAAACTTGATATTTTGGTTAGTAAAATCAGTTTTTATCTGGTCACCACTGAAAATATGCAGGAATACAACCCTCGATTGTGTACTTTTCTCCATCAATAGGAATGCATGCTTTCTCCCAATCTCAAACATAATAGATGGCTACATTCTTCTCGATCATTGCCATTTGCCGCACGCTGAACAGCAGGGCGTCCTAGAGCATCAATAGGCATGCATGCTTTCTCCCAATCTCAAACATAACGGTGGCTGCATTCTTCTTGATCATTGCCATTTTCCATCGTCCGACTCCTTCCCCGCTCGCTTGTGCCATGGATAGCACCCTCCCTTGCGGCTAACACTCTGTCCTTGCTTGAATGCTTGTGGTCTGCTCGGTCTGTGGCAGCCTTGTGGATTACTACGTACTATGGGTCGTGGTCGCTTTCATCCTCATCGAAAGACCACCGAGGTTTAAGAAGGTCGAATTTGTGTGTGGGACGCATCTCGTGAGTCGGAGATTGCATATGAAGATTATAGGTCGACGTACATCCAATTTATATGTTTTAATAATTTAACAGATGTATAGTTCAGAGAGCCGATTTAAATTATTTTTATAAAACACAGATTTTAGGTAATTTTAACATAGATATAAGGGGTTATTTTAGTTAAGTATGCATAATGGCAAAGGTGGGTAATTCATTCAATTTTTAAGTGTCCACCTAGGATCCTATGTGGCTTCATGTGGAGGCTTCTTTAATTTTTCTTTTTTCTTCTTTTTTTTTCTAGACTGTCCAGGTAGGATCCTAGGTGGCTTCGCGTGGAGGCTTCAAACGGAGCCTCCTACTAATAATAGTAAGATGTCAATGATTTTATAATTCATACAACAGTACTTTTGACCGAGCAAATAATCTTTCATGAAAAAACTACTAGTCTTCAAGGGAATGAACCATCGACAATGGTAATAATACTAACACGCTTCATGGTCGGCCCTGATTGGAATTGCGAGGGTAAACCAACGTTGATCCGGACAGTAGTATACTAAATTAAAGATTGAGCATGCCGTCGATGGCGGCTGCGCCAAAACTCTAGGACGAGGATCTCTGTTGGCAATTTCTTTCTTGATTCCGAATAGAGGGCTGTTTGACATATATTTAGCCGCCTCTCTAACAAATGAGAAATTTGCTATTGTGACACAGCTATCGTCGTGGTTTCGCTATTTTGACAATCCTAACGCTGACTTCGTTATTATAGGACACCAAACGTGGGCACCTTGCTATTTTGACACAATTCGTACTTTTAACACCTCCTGTACCCGTATTTGCGCCGTATATGACCAAAATGCCCTTCTGCTTAAAATCCACCGATCGCATCTTGTATTTTGACTCGATTCGTTTCTTTCCGCCTCGTCGCCGACGTTTCGTCTCTGCAGAACTCAGAACGACGTTGCGGCGGCGGCGCCATGGAGGATTGCGGCGGCGGCGCCATGGAGGCTTGCGGCGGCGGCGCCATGGAGGATCCCTCGGAGTTGGCCGGCGGCGCCTAGGGGCTCCTTCGGAGTTGGCCGGCGGCGCCCTAGGGGCTTCTTCGGAGTTGGCCGGCGGCGCCTAGGGGCTCCCTCGGCTCCCTTGGAGTTGGCCGGCGGCGCCCTAGGGGCTCCATCCGAGTTGGCCGGCGGCGCCCTAGGGGCTCCATCCGAGTTGGCCGGCGGCGCCCCCAGGGGCTCCCTCGGCTACCTTGGAGTTGGCCGCCGGCGCCCAAACCGAGCGCGGCGGGACGGTGTGCGGTGGCGCCGGCCTCCAAGGCGCCGCGCGGCGCGCGGGAGGGGATCCCGGAGATGGCGAGCTCCTCGGACGGCGCTTCCCTCGCACGGCGTCCGGCACGGCGACCCTCCAAACCGGCGCCCTAGGGGCCGGCCACGGCCGGGCGCCGCCATGGACGAGGGAACGCCATGGTGATCCTCCGACGGTGGCCGGTCATCTCGCGGACGCTCTCGCGTTGGGCACGGCACCGCTCGAACCCGACGACCAAGGTCCGCACACGCCCGGTGCCCTCGATGCCGTTGAGCCCCCTACGATGCAAGTGCGAAGCTTGGGCAAGAGAGTTCTTCCTCCCCTTGTTCCTCATCCGGCAACACATTACAACCTTCCTGTCCTTCATGTGCAAAGGTATTGACGCGAATTATTTCTGTTGTTCATTAACCCGATGATATGCTTGCTTATACTAATACATAATAATCAGTAACTGTGATTTTACATGAATATATTTTAGTGGTCTTATTTCACTTGTTGATAGGCCTGTAGTATGAAACTGGGCTTATACTAATACATAATAATCAGTAACTGTGATTTTACATGAATATATTTTAGTGGTCTTATTTCACTTGTTGATAGGCCTGTAGTATGAAACTGGGCTGATATGCAATATTCACATGCTGATATTGTATGAAGCAATTGATTGGAGTGTATGAAACTGTGCTGATATTGTATGAAACAATTGATTGGAGTGTATGAAACTGTGCTGATGTGCTGATATGAATATTGTATGCAATATTCACATGCTGATATTGTATGAAACAATTGATCGCCTTCATACTTTTCTTTCGAGCCTTTGACCTTGTTGTCTATTGTATGAAACTGTGCTGATATGCAATATTCACATGCTGCCTTATTTCACTTGTTGATAGGCCTGTAGTAGAAGATGTGGAAAATATGGAAACAATTGATTGGAGTAGCATTAAGATAGTAGAGACACATGATGACGAAGGTCGTATTGATCTTATGAGTGAGAGTAAGATATATGAGCTTTTAGGCTTAACAGATGAGGTCACAACAAATGTACCTACACCAGCATTTGATTTCAGAATGGATGAAGTAGAGGGGAATGACAATGAGGTTGAGCAAAACACTGATGGTGCTGCCATTCCGACTAGCGATGTTGTACCATGTGAGATTGTCATATCATATGATAAGAACAACCCATCGATGGAGGTAGGAGCAGTGTACCCAAATATGGATGAGTTCAGGTTGGCAGTGCGGCAATATGCCATCAATAAAGAGTTCAATTTAGGAGTGGAGAAGTCATGCAAGACGAGATTTAGAGCTTATTGCAAGTCTGGTGATGAAGGATGCCCTTGCCCTTGGAGGATAAATGGGAATAAACAAAAAGGACAACTCACTGTGGAGGTGAATATTGAAAATTTTACTTGTTTTGTAAATTATACTTGTTTTGCAAATTAATCTCCATCTCATTGCAAATTTTACTCACTGTTTTGTAAATTAATCTCCATCTCATTGATTTTTTGTTTGCAGGTAACAGTCTTTGTCGATGAGCATACGTGTATGTCTAGCATGAGGCAGATAACTACAACTCCAAGTTGCAAATGGGTAGCAAGCAAGGTTGTGAGTATCCTTAGAACTGATCCACATATTGGTTGTAAGGAACTGCAAAACATGTTGGAGAGAGATCACAAGTGTCGGATTGCATATGACACTGTATGGCGGGGTAAGGAAAGAGCTCTGGATGAGGTTTATGGCAAATGGTCAGATAGTTTCGAGCTATTATTTAGGTGGAAGGCTGAGCTAATGAAGCGTTGCCCCGGGAGTGTTGTTGAGATTGATGTGCTTGAGGTGGATGGTCAAATATACTTCCACCGTTTTTTCTGTGCTCTCAAACCTTGCATTGATGGTTTCCTGGAAGGTTGTAGGCCTCATTTGAGCATAGATGCTACAGCACTTAATGGAAGGTGGAATGGTCACTTGGCCGCAGCTACAGCAGTTGATGGACACAATTGGATGTATCCACTCGCTTATGGCTTCATAGCTCGTGAAGACACCAACAATTGGACTTGGTTCATGGAACAGTTAAAGAAGGCCATAGGTGACCCTCCACTTCTTGCTATTTGTTCTGATGCATGCAAGGGATTGGAGAATGCAGTAAAGAATATATTCCCAAATGCAGAGCAAAGAGAGTGTTTTTACCATCTTGTCAAAAACTTCAAGAAAGCATATAGAGGATATGGCCAGATATATCCTGCAGCAAGGGCTTACAGAGCGGATATCTTCTATGAGAATATAGCAAAAATGCTTATTGAATCACCGACCACGGTGCAATGGTTACGAAAAATCACAAGTATCTATGGTATAGACATGCTTTCAATCCGGAGATTAAGTGTGACTATATAACTAGTAATGTTGCGAGTCATTTAATAAGCTGGATTAGAGACCATAAAGACCTACCCGTTGCTTGACCTAGCGATAAGATTAGAGAAAAGATCATGGTATTGTGGAGCAAGAGAAGAAATATTGCATTTAGGCTACCAGAAGGCAAGATACTTCCAGCTATTATGGTTCAGCTAAAGGCAAATACCAGAGGTTTGGGCCACTTGAGAATAGTACCATGTTCTAATTGGAGTGCAGAGGTGTGGGACCATACCAGCACCAGAGTTGAGAGGCATATTGTTAAGCTACACCAAAGGACATGTTCTTGTCTTGAATGGCAGCACACTGGTAAGCCATGTCAACACGTGTTGGCCTATGTAACCCGCCAACGGGGAGTTGATCTAGAACAGTTTGTGCATGACTACTACTCAGTGAATAGGTTTAGGGCTGCTTATGGAAGAGAGATTGAGCCGTTGTTAGATAAGACACAATGGCCACAAGTCGAACTACCATTTGTAGTTGGTGCACCTCTTGCTAAATTACCTGTTGGAAGAAGAAGAAAACTTAGAATGAAGGGATGGATGGAAGGTGGACATAAGAAGAAAGGTTCCAAAGATGACCAACATACCAATGATTGTGAAAATGATACTACTCCAACAGATGGGAAGGGAAAGAAGAAGATCAGAGGACCTATGACTTGCTTAAGATGTGGACAAAAAGGTCACCGGCAAGCCAGTGCCAAGTGCCCACTGAATGGAACCACAAAAAAGAGGTAATAAATGATTTTATTTATCAAGAAACTTGAATGATGTCAATACTAATTGATTTGATTACTTGTAGGAAGCGTAGGCAACCTAGGAAGAATGCTACAAAATCAGCGCCAGCAGAACCTAGCACCCCACGGAGGCCGACTAGAGAAGAAATTCTTCGGGATAGTCCAGGACGGATCACTAGAAGGTACGAAATATTAACACATTTACTGCACATTAATTTTTGAAAGCATCTAATTGTTATATTATATTTTTTTGCAGCAAGCTTGCGATGTTAATGGGAGAGGGCACGTCTTCACAGACCGACAACACTAGCCCCGTGAGGATGTCTACCATGCCACCACCAAAAAAAATGACTCCGAAGAGGAAGCTACAGATTGAATGATGAATGAATTTAGTTGTGATGAGATGTAAACTCATGATTTATTTGACATGTCTTGGATGTTTTAATTCTTGTTTGAGTCTTGGTTTCAAGAGATAAACTCGTTTGTGCTAAATGCAAGGCTATGTAAACTTGTTTGGATCTTGATTTATTCATCGTCATCATCTACTACTTATAATTCTTGTTTGAATGATAATTCTGTACGATCATTTATGATGAATTCTGTATGAATGACTTTTACGCTAACTTACCAAAAAAACAGTAAAGCTGGCTGGCCATGCACAGCCGCTGTCCAGCCATGGACAGCAGGCCAGCAGCCAGCGGCAGGCAGCCATGGACAGCAGGCCAGCAGCCAGCGGCAGGAGCCTAGCGGCCAGCGGCAGGAGACCAGCGAGCAGCCAGCAACCCAAGGGAAGGGCATTTTGGTCCTATGCGATGCAAATACATGGGGAGGAGGTGTTAAAAGTACGCATTGTGTCAAAATAGCAAGGTGCCCACATTTGGTGTCCTATAATAACGAAGCCAACGTTAGGATTGTCAAAATAGCGAAACCACAACGATAGGTGTGTCACAATAGCAATTTTCTCCTAACAAATGCATTTTGTATATTGACTTGACTAATAACAAGTGTACTTAGCCGCCACTAAGAAACATGACTTGACTAACAAGCACGTACTCTAGCTAGTATAGAAATAACGTCTCAATGCAATCTACTAGCTACTCCCAACAAATTAAGGAGATGCACATCGATCCCTGACAACGTAATTAAAGTAAACCCGAAAACCTAAGCTGGCCAGCCGCCATGAATGACATCCGCAAAAGGCATTCTTAACGTACAGTCAGGAGTTTCATTTTCTTCCCATTGTCAACTAACCTCGGAATAAAGATACGATGCCGGGAACATTAGTTTTGGTACGTCTTGATCATACCGAAACCAGTCAAAGTCGTCTTCGATCATTGTACAAGCAATTCCTGTTCGATCTAATTAAGTAGCTATTAGATTCCTAGTACTATAAAGCTGTATACGTAATGAAAGAGTTCAATGAATTAATCGGCGACTGGAAATGAGCTCAGTGATTACGTTCACTGCAGTGACAATTCATCAAGGGGAGAGCCAACTTTTTTGGGAAATACATGCAACAGTTTGCGTGTACGAAACTGACTAGCTAGAGAACTCAAATACATGCAACTTTGAATTCCCCGCGAAGGGAATTAAAAGAAGATCGATATGAGAACTGCACAATAATATTGATGGTATCTCGATCCTTTCTGTTTCTGCCTACTGATAGATTTTAATTTCCGCAAAAATGTGTACTACACGCGCGCCTAATTCTTGATCCTTTCAGCTTAATTGCAATCTATCCCTGCATCAGAGGCGCTGGCACACATGCCTAATTCTGTTGCTACGTGACCGAACTTTCATCAGCCACCAACCGAAGTACTGGACTAGGAGACAAGCAACACTAATCCATCATGTGGGCATGCATGCATGCACGCATAGGAATCGCTGGGAACAAAACAAATGCCGAGGGTCCGATGTAGAGCTGTAAATCGTGTGGCATGCATTTGTCGAGGATAAGGCAAGCACCAATCGTGTGGATTTGGAGCAGCAACTCCGGCCAATGCAATTCTTCATTTCCCTCCGAATTTCAATACCCAGAAAGCAACGAATTTACAACGTTCACAATTTTTAAGTGTTCTGAACAGTAACCGCAACACATCTAGTCGATGCCATTAACAGACAGGCGCACTAGGCCATATCTCTGATCGAGGCCACGTAAAACTAAACTTCTTAACGGACACCTTGTACCAAGAAGATTTTTCCTCTCAACAAATCAGCACTAAATGTACCTGATACCCGACATCCAATGCGGATTGTTCTCTCACAACAAATCAAGATCAACCCTAACTTATAAGGAAATACAGATATGCAGACACAATTCGCCTTATGCCCCACGCAGCGAGAGGTGAGTGATATTCATCAAGCATCTACTGCAATGCAACTCTTCACATTTATTTATTTGTTTAATTCATTGTATTAAGTTCACATATACGGCACGCTTGTTTGGTGGTGGCTGGTTAGTCAATCTAATGTGTCTTTGATGTCATATGATTCGGTGTACCCATCCCCCACCCCCCACCGGTGGCTCCGCCGCCGGTTGTGTTCAACACTCTTTAGTGATGTCCATCCATGCTTCCTCAATTAGTTCTCTAAGCTTTTCCGTGGCTCGCTCTAGTGTGATGTCATGCTCTTTCGCGCAAGCCTGCACCGTAGATACCATGTTCTTGGAGGTCGCTTCTCGCTTCACAAAAAAACAATAAGTGGAAATAAAAGTTAGGTACAACTGTATTATGATATTTACTATTTATTTTCTCCTAGGTAGAAAATATAGTGTTCTGTACGGTGGACCATACCACCTATACCACTGTTGAAAAAGGACCAGTACGAAAGGATCCGATGAGTGATATTAATTGTATCCCACCACAACTTGCACCTGTGATATAAGGCGGTATACATAGGTGGTATAAGGGTATTATTGGAATTTTTATCTCGGTAGCCTAACCGAAATATATGATTTCATCATTTCAAATTCTTTTCATTTCCCTTTGGTGATATGGTCTTTTTTTTTCAAATTTCAAATGGAAATTTTCATTTCAAATTTCAATGAAAGTTTTCAAATGTTTTCATTTCATATTTTCATGGCATATTTCAATTTTTTTTCATTTCCCTCTGTTGGTCAAAAACAAAACATTTCAATTCAAATTTCGAAAACGATTTTTTCAAATTTTCATTTCAATTTTTTTGGCATAAACGAATTTTTTTGGGCCCGGGTTTGCCAAATTTATTAAAAGATTGCAAAAATTACCTATTTAATTACCTTTAAAAAAATAGTCATATACTGCATACCACCTTCCATCGTAAAAGAGCCCAAAATATATAATTAAGTGTACCTTGTGTGACATTATATCATTGGCAAGGCGTGCAACAATGTAAACGGCCGGATGATTTTCGGATAGGTAAAAGCTCACTCAATAGCCTCCGTAGTTGCCACATCTCCCAATGAAATGAATCCCTGACTGGCCAAGTGCATACAATCACTACTACGTGCTGAAACTCTTAAATGTTCTTCGACAGTGGTTGGCACATACTTCTTGTCACGCCATTCTGCCTCAGCATGATAGCATTTGGCCATGTCGATTACCTAAATGCATGTAAAGTTAGTGTGGAATGTTCTATATATGCATATATGCTTGGTAAAGGAAAAATAAATTTGCTCACAGATATTTTTTTTGCAACTGCAGATATTTACAAACACTGAATATAGCCCACATTTGCAAACTGTCAACATGCACATATGTAAGATTACTAAAGACTTAATCTGTTAACATGCATAATTTTCCTACTACGGTTACAAATATTTGTTTCTGCATTTAAAACCTCTTTTTGAGGTTTTTTACGGTACACAATACGACCCGGCGGTCGTACGGTCATATCATCGTTTTTCTCTATGAGATAAAATGGTAATTTAATAGATATATATTATTTGAAAAAATCCCCGCTGCCCCCTCCTGAAATTCCTGAATTTCAGGGTGTGAATAGGAAAAAAATTAAACAACGATTTTCTCTTAATTTTTAAAATCTTGCCAACCTTTAATTCTTTATAGAGAATGTAGTGTAGGAAAAAAAAAACATTATTTATTTTGCCAAATTAAATAATTGGCTTGATGTTTGTTGCATACATGCACCACATGCTGGTGCATGTAGTTTGTTTGACGGAATTCAAATTTGAATTTGAATTTCATTTTTTTGAAATCCCTTTCCAAATAGGCAAAACCTTTCTCCTTACCCTTCATCCCTTCGGCCCGGCCTTCGCTTGCAGCCCGGCCTAGGAAAGTCCTCTGCCGCCCCTTGTTCTTCTCGCTTGGTTCGCGCGCTCTGTTTTTCTTCAGCCCAGTAGCCAGCAGCGCCGACCCAGCAGTGGCCCAACGCAGCCGCGGCCCGCGCCCCTCTCCCCGCGGTCGCCGACCGGTGGGGGCCACCGTCATCCCCTACCTCCCGGTCCGCACCGAGCCGGATCCGAGCTCGGGTCCGTGCCGCATCGCGCCCGTGCGCGCTCCCCCGGCCATGGGCCCGCATGCCGAGGCCGCCTCCGGTCCCTATAAAACCGGCGTCGCCCCCCCTCTTCAAGTCTTGCCCCCAAAACCCTAGCCCCAAGCCGGCGCTGCCATCGCAAACCCTAGGGATCGCCGTCGCTGTCGATCTCCTCGGTGGCTGC
Source organism: Cenchrus americanus (assembly GCA_947561735.1). Lineage (NCBI taxonomy): Eukaryota > Viridiplantae > Streptophyta > Magnoliopsida > Poales > Poaceae > Cenchrus > Cenchrus americanus. The sequence continues at coordinate 52,573,118 of OX387242.1, forward strand.
CATTCAGCCGACGAGAAGCACCTCTGGAGCTTCGCAAGAAGGTGAGAAGGCTTCCAGTGTCGTTCGTTGGCACTCTCATGCGTTGGACCGCCCGCGTGTGCTCGCCGAGTCGGCGCCGCCGTCTTGTCCGCCGCGCCGAGCCACCCGCCGTCTCCGTTGGCCGACCGCCCGCCCGGTGCCCGGTTAAGCACGCCGTGCCCTCCGCTTCGCCTTGGTGCTACCCGCGCATGAAACCGAGCACCACATCTCGTGTTCGGCCCGCGCGGTGAGGTCCGCCGCCGGGCGCCGCCGCTCGCCGTCGCGCGCGCCCGCCGCCGGCCGTTGCTTGCGCTGCCAGTCGTCCGATCTGGATCCCACGGGCCGGATCGCGTCTGACCCCGGGCCAACCCGAGGAATACCGGTCAACAGATCTGTTTAGTCGTCGTTTTGCATAAAAGGCCTTCAGTTTTATAGTTTCACATATATACCCTACCGCAGTTCAATGATCCTCACAATTAGGTCCTTTTCTTTATGTTTTAAACCCTAGCCTTCCTGGTTTTTCCACCCGAGGTCCAGCCTTTATGTTTTTGCACCGCAACCCCTAGGTTTTTATGCATAATTAGGTTTTAACCCCCGCTTTCTTGCGGTTTAGCCCTGAAAGTTTAGATTTCCTGCAGAAAAGCCCCTATACCTTGTTTTGGTCGTAGAATACACGTGTTAGCTCCGTTTTTAGCGTTCCTTATATCCACGTGATCGTCTCGACGAGTAGAACAACTTTTTGCCCCTGTTTTGTGATGTTAGTACTGTTTAGTGATTGTTTCTTATTTTTTTCCATTGTATGCTTGTATGTGAATGATGTGGTGCGTAGAAGACGGTTCGTACGTGGAATACACTGAAGTTGAAGAATTTCAAGACATTGAGCAGCAACAAGCGTTGGTAGAAGGCAAGTCCTTGCTGCATTCCCGTTTTATCCTATTACACCATGCATTTTAATTACACCTTATTTATTGCTTTGCATTAAATTGAAGGGTCCTACGATTAAGGTTTGACTAGTTTTGTTTACCCGTGTGCTTTGATCAACCTGAGTTTATGTTTATGTTGGGTAGACCTTGCTTAGTTTCTCAACTTGGGATCGTGGTGGTTTAAATGAACAAAAATGTTAATCTTGTTTTACTTGTGTTATAACTTCATTAAACAAGATCCCCTTTGTTAATCGGAACATGGAGAACCACCCAGAAAAATAGTACTACCACAAGGCATATGGCTCTTGTCTTGGCCAAGTAATTAGAAAACCTGGTGTTAGGTATGCTTTACCTGAAAGGGGTTGGGGGTTACCGGTAGTTGGTGTATAGCCCGGCCCTCAAACTGATCTGCTCTATGTGGTAGCTTCGTAGCTGAGAGAGGTTTATGCATTGCGCTGTCAAGTAACCTAGCGAGCAGCCTACACCAGGGGATCTTTGTAAAGGCCTCGTAGCGTCCCTATGCAATCACACCTCGGTAGTGTGGTATGATGCTTGGCCGGCATCGCATGGTTGGGTTTAAAGTTCTTCGGGACTTTTACGCGACTTGTGGGTACAGATGTACAACCTTTGCAGATTGTAAAACTAACTAGTTAGCCGTGCCCACGGTCAAGGGCAGCCTGGACCCTCACATGAATAAACTATGGAAGACGAAGTGTTGCATTTACTTTCGTTTATGATGATGATGCTTATGTTAATCTCTGGCTTGGTATAAACTTTCATTTGCTAGTAAATCAGTTTGCTTAATAAAATTTGACCAACTAAAATGCTGACCTGCTATGCAATCACAAGCTTCCACCATAAAGCCTTTGCATGTTGTTATAGAGTTTTCCCTTGTTGAGTACGACATGGGCTCATGCTTGTTGTTCTTTTATATTGCATCTACACAACCCGGTTCTTTGCTCGGACGTACGACGCTTTGAAGACTTTTCTCGGAGAGTTCGACGGTTTCTAGGCGAGCGTGCCACCGCTCGACCCCTCGTGGAGACGTCCTTTTCCGCCGCTAGTACTCGCTTCGTTACGATTTTGAGACATTCGGTCATGTAATAAAGTTATAATATTTCCTTTACGCTTTAACACCGTGTTTTGGTATACACCGAGTCGATGCGTGTGTGTAATTTGATCCTGGCGCACATGTATTCTATGCATTCGGATTTGCTTTTAAATCCGGTGTGACATTATACCATCTAAAACATTTCATATATTTCATTTCCTATATTACAACACTACCATTTTACATTTTCGATAATACCCTTATATTACCCATAAGACCTTTGAATACGACCGTACGTCAGCTAAAAAAACCAGTCGTATAGAATTAATCTCAACCGTTGGATCCTTACATATAGATCATTTTCTATTACATACGAGTCCTTTTTCAACCGGTCGTCGTATGGGTCGTATTGTGTACCGTAAGAACCTCTTTTTTATAAGATAGAGAAGCCATACCAGTCCTTTTACGGGCATGCTTGTTCTTTTGATGTTTCAGCTCTTCCTCGAAATATTTTACAGTGGCAAGTATATTTTACAGTATATTTATGTATAAGGTCCTTAGGTATGCTGGGCATTGATCTGCTGCTTCTTCATCCCATCTGCCATTCATTGCGTACCATAAAAGAAAATAAATTCATGGTCATAAAGAATTCGCAAATACAAATGCATAGTATAGAAAAGCTAGCTGACAACAGCAAGGAATTTGAGAGACAATGAAGAGTATAATCTTTGCTGTCTTATAAGGATCTGTTTGGTTCACGTACTAGTAGAGCCCGGCTCGCATCTAGGAGCTCGGCTCACACGGGACAGGTTGCATACATGCAACTCTACCGTGTTTGGTTCATGTACTAGTACGATCCGGTTGGTTGAGAAGAGATTTTGTTTGGTTACATGTACGAAGTACGTTGTATGAGATAAAGATATAGAAAAATTATAAATATGACTTCTATTTTTTATGAAAATACACTTCTAAAATACTTATTTTATCAAACAATGTGCTAATTATCTTTAAAATACCTAATAACACTAACACTTGATATTCACAAATCATACACTAATACTATCATTAGAAGAGAAACAATCGCACCTGGCCAGCCAGGCCCGGCAGGAACGGCCGATTCGCTCGTTCCCGCGGAGCCTGGCTGCGGGGTGGCTGCTGCACGCGCGAGCCCGGTTAGGGAGGGTGACCGGCAACCAATCACCCGTGGCTCGCACGCACACAACTGGTTGAGGCGGATGCGGGCTACCAAACGCACCCAAGCATCTTGAACAGAAGTTATGCGGACCTTCGCAGGTCTTGCGGCAAATATACCGCCTTCTTCGTGGTGCGGTGATTGTCAAGTCATCAAGTATAGACGGGATCGTAAACGCTTGCGTAAGCATTTTTCGTGAATATGAATATTTGGGGCTCAAAAAACTCTCCCCGCATCCAAAAATGCATCTCCACCATCCTATCTCGTGCATAGATTGAAGTGTTTCACTACAGAAACGCGGCCTTTGCCGTGCGATCAAATCTTTCTTTGTGCGTCTTTTATCGGGCGCACGGCAAGAAGCTCTCTCGCCGTGCGCCGAACAAAACGCAGCCGGCCCGGGCCCGGCGGGGAACGACCGATTCGCTCGTTCCCGCGGAGCTCGGCGCGGGGAGGGCGCGCACGCGCGAGCCCGGCTAGGGAGGGTGACCAGGCAACCAATCACCCGTGGCTCGCACGCACACAAAGATGGTTGAGGCGGATGCGGGCTACCAAGCGCACCTTAAGCATCTTGAACAGGAAGTTATGCAGACCTTCGCAAGGTCTTTGCGGCAAATATCATCGCCTTCTTCGTGGTGCAGTGATTGTCAAGTCATCAAGTATAGACACGATCGTAAACAGTTGCGTAAGCATTTTTCGTGAATATGAATATTGGGGCTCAAAAAACTCTCCATGCATAAAATGCATCTCCACCATCCTATCTCGTGCCTAGATTGAAGTGTTTCACTACCGGAAACGCGGCCTTTCCCGTGCGTTCAAATCTTTGCCGTGCGTCTTTTATCGGGCGCACGACAAAGAAGCTCTCTGCCGTGTGCCGAACAAAACGCACAGCAAAGAATCTTTGCCGTGCGTCTTATTTCTTTGCCGTGCGTTTTAATTTCGGCGCACGGCAAAGATTTTTTTTCCTTCCTCCACTTTTGCAATAAATGGCCGTTAGTCTTTGCCGTGTGTTTTAATTTCCGGCGCACGGCAAATATTTTTTCCTTCCTCCACTTTTTCAATAAATAGTAGTTAAAAAATTTAATTTTTGTACTTCTTTTTGTTTGTCCACCTCAAAAACATTATTTTATACTCTATATTTCAATCTTATGCATGTCTTGATAAATTTACTATTTTTAACAATTATGTGTCACTTAAAGAATTTTTGCCGCATACGTCAAATTTGAACTGCAAGTGCATAAAGTAACGGAGTAAAATTTGTGGAAAAATGATATTCATGTAATTTAGTTATTTTTATTACCTTATCCATGAAATTGGGTGGAATTTTGAACATTTTGCGCGAATCATGAAAATCCACATGCGGTTGCCATGTTTTTTAATTGTACAAAATGCAAACAAATTTTGAGGCGAGGGGGCACTTCGGCACCGTGCCTCGCGTGTGCCGCCATCCGGGCTTCAAAACTCCTTGCAGATTTTCTATCCGCCCCATCTCTAGCGGGCGGGCCGGGTTCGGGCGAATCAAAAAAACCCGTTTATTTCGGGTTGAGAAAATCCACCCATGACCATCCCAATGGTGCGTCGGGCCTCAATTTTTGGCCGGGCTCGGGCCCGGGCTTAGCGGGCCACCCGTGCATTTTATAGTGTAGAATAGCTAAAAACAACATTTCGGGTCGGGCTCGGTCCAAGATTTTTTTTCGGAGGTCGCAAGATCCGTGCCCACGCCCACCCCATAAGCCCCATCTTACTTCTTAACTTGTTGTTGACAAAGTTCATTATAGAAAAGATCCTCCCAACACCAGCAGTAGCAACAGGCAAAATTAGCACCAATTTTTAAGTTTGTAAATAATATCATATTGAGAAAGTTTATCTTTTTCAACAAACATCATAAGTAACTCTATTAAACTTCATTGCTATAAAATTATCACAAATTAACAAGCAACTCGTCAATCGAAATTGCAATCTCAAGTAATCCGTGTTCACCTTTTTTTAAATGAGTAAAATGAACTAGAGGTCCATCAACTTGTAAAAGGTGTCACTTAGGTCCATCAACTTTGAAAATGCATTTTAAGGTCCATAAACTTGTTGTATCGTTCACCGCAGTCCATAACTCGCTCACATATACTTCTACTGGTGACATGGCATGATGACTTAGCTAGAAGAAGCATAATCTAATTGAGGCATTTCATCGAGCAACTTATGAGTGACACATACTTGATATTTTCGGAGCTAAACGATAGTAGCCTACTCTCGTCGTACACGCTAGGAGACTACCGTTATTCAACCCAAGGAATGTATTTAAGTATATGTGTCGCCCATTTGTAACCTACTCATTGAAATGCCTCGGCTAAAAGATGTTTCTTGAGCCAAGTCATCATGTCGGGTCACTATTACAAGCATATCCGGACAGCTTATGGACTGCGGTGAATGACTTAACAAGTTCATGGACCTAGAAATGCATTTTGAGAGTTGATGGACCGAAGTGACACCTCCTTACAAGTTGATGGACCTCTCGGTGTATTTTACTCTTTTTAAATCTCCAATCGAAGAGGAAGAATGGAACGGGAACTCAGCAAATCCGGAAGAGGGAGGACTCAAGGCCGCCCACGGCTGGATATGTGTGCCGTGCGCGAAGTATCACTATTACTTTCATTTTGTATTTGGTTCACAAAAAATTTTGCATGAAAGTTTTGAGCTACCTTTTCAAAACTTACCAGAACAGTTAGGAGTATTAAACATATACTAATTATAAAATAAATTACACGGATGGACGGGAAAATGGCGAGAGGAAGTGAGGAACCCATTAAGCTGATTAATCTGTCATTACATATTTTAAACTGTAGCACGACATTGTCTGGTTATGGCATAATCAAGCTCATTAGATTCGTCTCGTGATTGAATTGAGTCATTAATCCACATTAATACTTCTAATTAATATCCAAAGATTTATGTGACGTGGTTGAAGAATATTTTGATAACTAAAAGAAACCTAATTGTTGTTATACTTTAGTAATGAGAGGAGCTACTAGTGCTATTATTTGATACGTAATGTAGTTTAAATTTTTTTTGAGACGACTGTAGTTTTAATAGTTGATACGTGTACTTATCACTATTCATCTTTCTTCGGTCCGTTACGGCCATGGGCCATCTACCTGATGTATATATATGGAAAAAGTCCTTCTCACGTTCCTCATCTACCATCGAAGTCGATTTTGATCCCTCATCCGTAAAACCGGGTATCTAAGATCCCTCGGCTATCAAATCCGTTTACTTTTGGTCTCTTGGTTCCTTTGAAGGTGATTTTCACATGAATTGGCCGCAACCCCATATATGAGATTCATCAACTATAAAATCTATTTATTTTAGGTCTCTCGGTTGTTTTAGAGGGTGGTTTTCGCATAATGTGATGATGAGTCCCACATGTGAGGTACATGTGATTTGTGTCCCACGTGTCATGTGGCTTCCTTTTTCTCTCTCCTCTTGCTCTACCACACGAGCCCGCCGTGTCGTATTGCTCGCATGCTCCATCACGGAGCCCGCCGCGATTTCGCTCGTCTTTCTCCACCGCACGAGCTCGTCGTCGTTGGACGACGACCCTAGAGCTCCATCGTTTTGGATAGGGATGAGGAGATAGAGAGAAAGAAATGTCGGGGAGAGGGAAGGAGGAATGAGAAGGGGGAGAAGATAGTCACATGACATCATGGGGTCCAACCTCCGCATGTGCCTGGTATGTTGACCCAGCGCCACGTCATGCGAATATCACCTTCCAAAACAGTCGAGGGGAAAATGAATATATTTGATAGTTGAGGGACCAAAAATAAACATTTTTTTATAATTGAGGGACCTTATATCCTCAGTTGCGGCAACGTCATGCGAAAACCACACTCCAAAACAGCTGAGGGACCAAAAATAACCGAATTTGATACTTGAGAGACCTCAAATATCTGATTTTGCAGATGAAAGACGAAAGTTAGACTTCAGTAATAGATGAGGGACGTCAAAAGGATTTTTTCCTATATATATCAGTATATATATCTACTGATGTCCCACACACATAACAGGCCCACGCGCCCTTATTCAAAGATTCACGGCCCGGTCCAGTTTGACTGCGTTGTTAGCCAGCCCAATCAGCAGTTTTTCAGAAGGAAACGACTCAACAAAAAGCTTCCCACCCACGCCGTGCTGCCCAGACAAATTATCACTGCTGTCATTCATTATTAATTAAATAGGCCTAGGAGGCAAGAAACGAGTTATTAGAACCTTCTTCGGCCCATGTAAAAAATGAAGTTTCCTAGATGGCTACTTGTCCTGTTCGCTTATTTCATCACCACCAATGATTTTTCGCTCGAATAAACCACAAGAATTAACCGCAAGATTTTCTTTCTCGTAACAAACCAAAGATCAGTATCGCCTATGCCACCCAAACGAACAGCTGTCACCTCATGCTAAGGGAAGTGCACAAGAGGAAGCTGATGATGCGCAAAAAAGAGGCTGTCACCTCATGCTAAGGGAAGTGCACAAGAGGAAGCTGATGATGCGCAAAAAAGAGGCTGCAGCAGAGGTAAATTTCTCACGAAGTCATAATCTTTCTTGTCTCTGCAATGGTTTTACCTTTGTTACAATAAATCTATGACTGCCGCCTTGCTTTGTCGGGTTTCATTGGCGTGAAGTTGCAAATGGACCACTTTCAAAAACTAAAAAGCAAATGGAAGGAATGTTACGACAACATATGTTACTGTTTGCCATCTATATAGAGGCAGATAAACAGGTCGAAAAATGGCTCGATCCACATGTAGAAAAATGGCATGATCGAACAAACGAAAAATATCCAAATAAATACATGTAATATGATAGTACAACACTACCACCGGTAGAGACAGGAGGCTTTGGCATGCCCGTTTAGTCCCGGTTCAACTTTGAAGCCGGGACTAAAGGGGTTTCATCAACGTGGCCACTAATACCATGAGTGCTCACCCCTTTAGCCCGAGTTGATAACACCAACCGTGACAAAAAAAGGCCCCCCCTTTAATCTAGGTTCTTGATATGAATCCGGACTAAAGGGTCCCTAATTTTGTCACGGTTTGTAACACGAACATAGATTAAAGGGGTGACCTTTTAGTCTAGGTTGGTAACACCAACCCGTACTAAATGGGGGTCTTTTGTCACGGGTGGTATTACCAACCGGACTAGAGATCTCCCACAACTTAGTACAAGAGGACAACATCCTCTACTTAGTTAGAAGTGTTGTGTAGGTGAAATGGTGAGCAAGCTACGTGCGAGGCCGGGGGTCACGAGTTTGAATCCCCGCACTCGCGCACGCGTATATTTCGCGTGAAAAATTGCGTGACTTGTGCGCGTGTGTGAGGGCCTCCCGAGGATTTTCAATTTTTTTGACGCCGGCGTGCCCCCTTTTAGCCCCCCTAGTCCCGGTTGGTAACTAAAGGCCCCCCTTTAGTCCCGGTTCGTTCACCGAGGACTAAAGGACCTCTTTTTTCTTCATCATTGTGAGACATGGGTACCCCCGGGTCCTCACCGACCAGGCTCACGGCCGTCCCCGACAAGTGGATCCGGCCTACTAGAAGACCCGCCGACCCGTCGCGGTGGTTCCAACCGACCTAGTTGGCAGCCCACACGACCTCCCGAAGACCTTCTTGAAGATTTCCCGGACGACCTCATTCAAAACGACCACAAGACTTGACGTGCACGACAAGGCGGTCCGAGCGAATTAAGGCGGCTCGGATAAGCTTTCCGTGTTGTAACTAACTAGAGATAGGTTTCCCTGTTGTAACCGACTTGGACTCCGGTCCACCGACCTTGTCCGTCGCCCAATATAAGGCGGGCAAGGTCGCCCTCTTGGGCAACAACCCACGGACCACCTCCATCGACACCACGACCATGTAATCCCACCCGAGAGCGAAGCAATACAAAACGAAGAACTGGACGTAGGGTTTTACTCTCCGAGGCCCGAACCGATATAAAATCGCCTTGTCCTTGTGTCTCGTCGTAATTTCCGTGTGCTACACTAGCATAACCATCGCGTGCTTAGCTCCCGATCTCCCCGCCGAACAACTAAACCAACTAACACCCCCGTGGGTTGTCTAGATCTCACCATCCGACGCTTGACATGCCGGGTAGGGGTGATCGCGAGCTCTTCGTGTAGCACGATGGCGGCTCGCTTCGACGACCTCTTCGGCGACGACACGAAGAATACCTCCACAACGACCCGCTTGCCGCCACCCTCAGATCCAATCGCGAGGTCGACGTTTTCGTTTTGCGGACGACGCGCCAATTTTTTTGCGCCCACCCGCCCACAACCTTCAAGACGACTCGACAGGATTCAATCCGCATGCATGCCGGCCTCCGGTGTGGTGTGAGTAGGGATGGATTCGGATGTCCGGAAATCCGAATTATCCGTATTTGTATCCGCTAAAAACATTAATATGGATATCCGTATTCGTATTCGTTTTTAATATGAATGTCGGATGGATGTATTCGAATCCGATTTTCAATATTATCCGAATTCGACATTATCCGAAATATCCGACAAAAATCCGACATATCCGATATTATTCGTATCCGCAAAAATAAAGTACCCACGTAAAACATCTAAATTTATTTATATTACTAAATACTAATTACAAATGATGTTAATTTTAATATTGCTAGTAAAATAATTATTTACACCATTTTAACTAATGAAAATTGTATATATGACAACTAACTAATTATGCTAACCTAATATTACTAGATTATATAATGATATTTTTAATTAATTTTAATGTGTCTAATTATAGTAATTTTAAATGCATTATATTATTTAGAAAATAAATAAATCATATTTAAATGTATTTATGAACTTATTTTTACTTACAAAAAGATGTTTATATAGTTATAAAATTACTTATTTTATATTTATTGTCATATATTAACTAATTAATTAATTAACTAATTAATATGTTATTTGCAATAAGATATTATGTATAATGATCTTAATTTACTCTCTACTTGTAACATCATTTGATCAATTATAAAACCATCGACAAATGAAATTGATACTCATTATGACTCTATGCTTGTAAATCGAGTAAGTATTCGAATGTGAATCCGAATTTGAAATATCCGTTTTGTATTCGTATTCAATAATATTTGTATTTGTATCCGAATTCGAAATAAAATGTGGTAAATAGTGACATTCGAATTCGTATCCGTGCGTATCCGATCCGAATCCATCCCTAGGTGTGAGAGATGCGGTTCTACTGGTGTTGGCATGCTCGTCGACGGCATCGCAGCAGGTTTGCTTGCATGAGTTGACTCCGTGTCAATTACGTACACGTAATCGAGCCAAATCTACGAAGCCCCGTTCGCTTGGCTTATCATCCACCAAATAGGCCGTACTTTTCTCTCACAACAAACCAGCCACCAACAACCAACAAGAAGATTTTCTCTCGTAACAAACCAAAGACTACCATCGCCCACCAACCGAACAAAGCCGTACAATAGGGAATATTTCTTTCCTATCCTTACCTTATCCGATCTTAATAGGTCTTTTATTTAATTTATTTGGCCGGCAAGACTACTCTAATCTGTTGTTTTTGGTGTATTGGTGCATGTGTGGCTGCATTACCATGCATCGGAAGATACAACATGGAGCGGTTCCCGTGGCGCATGAGAGTTCAGAGCTCGTGCATGTGGCACCTGTTCGCTGGCGTTCTTCGGCGACCTCCAGCAACTTCATGCCGACCTCTACCTGTATATCATGGGCACTTCATCAGCATCTACAGATCGGCGCCAACGGTTACGTGCCTACGTCACAACAAGGACTACCTCGACATACCTGTTCTACATGCTTTGTCTGCTCTTCCGATCCCCCCCTCGACACGCCCGGGGGCTTGGCCTTGCCAATCTAAAAGTTGCCAGACCTGTGTTGTCCTACCTTCTCCCCTCTCATGCCATGAACTCTCCCCCTCGACATGCTCGGAGGCTTGGCTAAAGCCAATATATGGGTCGTAAAGACACGAGGGTTAAAGTTCTTCTCGCTCCTCCCCCTCGACATGCTCGGGGGCTTGGCTCAAAGCCAACCTAGGGGTCGTTCGACCTGAGGACATCGTCCCTCATGAGTACTTGCCTTTTTGTCGATGCGAGTCTGCTTGCCGGATAAGGTTGCTAAACCCGAGTCCTAGACTCCCCTCCTCTCGCGCGCCGATCTCACGTAAGCCTCCCTCCCGAGCCGTGGAGGTCGGTAAGCCGGCCTCTCCGTGAGTAGTGGTCGGCGAGGCAGACACAAGAGCGACATTACTTCAAAGACTACCAAGTTCGCGCGAGCACAAAAGCAAGTACCTTATGCCGGCATCAAAAGAAAGTTCATCAAGTATTCTTTTTACATGGCTGAAAAAGGGGAGGTACAACTCCTAAATCTCTGTGCATCTCCGGCATCATCTTCGGTGGATTTCTCGGTGTCTCCGCCGTCGTCGTCTTCGTCGGGTCACTCGACCTCCCTTCGGCTCCGTTGTCGTCTTCGTCGGGTCGCTAAACCTCCCTCCGACTCCACCGTCACCTTCGTTAGGTCATTAGACCTCCCGGTTTTTCGCCATCGGGTCGCTAGACCTCCCCGCCGCTACGGCATCATCTTCGGTGGACCTCTCGGTGTTTCCGTCGTCGCTGCGGTAGGTCGCCGGACCTCCCTATGTCTCTCGTCCTCATTAGGTCGCTAGACCTTCCTTCGGCTCTGTCGTTGTCTTCGTCGGGTTGCTAGACCCTCCTCCGGCTCCGTTGTCATCTTCGTCGGGTCGCTAGACCCTCCTCGGCTCCGTCGTCATCTTCGTCGGGGTCGTTAGACCTTCCTCCGGCCTCCGTCGTCACCTTCACCGGCTCGAAGATCTCTCCGGGATTTTATGTCGGGAATGAAGGCCTCCCCGTGGGGTGCGCGCCCGATGGCCCCGCCAAGTGCTTTCGGGTGGTTGGGCGTTATAGACTTGAGACCTTCCCGAGGTTGGCATGCCTCGAGTGGCTCTGCCCGGTCTCTTTGCGGCTATGCACGATATCCGGGTGTCTACACTACATACGTTCAAGATTAACATCACTTTGTCAAGTTTCATTGTTGACAACCTCTTCATGCGACGCACCTTTCGGGATCTGCCGGGTATCCTCGGATATTGAACATCGTTGATGTGAGGCCTCTTCGAGGTCGGCACGCCTACAATGCCTCCTTGCGGTCGGCCCCCGCCGGCCTCCTAGCGACTATGCTAGGAGGTGCGGGTGCCTCTACACTTCGTTCGGTCAAGACCATGACTCATTTTTCTTCTCTTTTTTGAGCATCAAACCAGCCATGCTTTACTGCTTCAATGCTCGGGGACTACTCTACGAGTGTGTTTCCGACGTCCTCTTGTTTTCCTCATCGTACCGACCGTTGGGAAACCCATTTCTCATCACACGTTACTCGACCTACTTTCTCTTTCCTTTTTGGATTATCATATCGGCCATCCCGCCCACCACGATGCTCGGATACTACTCTATGAGTGCATCTTCGATGCCCTTTGAATTTTTTCATCGTCGTTTCGATCTATCGAAGTCCGCTTCCTATAGGTCGTCACTCGACATCCCTCGTTCGGCAAGACTTTAAACAGGTCCGCCGCTAAGTCGATTTGTTCTTTTCTTTTGGACCGACGTGCATGCTATTCGGCTTTGTCAATAGCTTTACGACTTCACCATGACCTTTCTAAGGTCGCTGCGCCTACACCTCACTCGGGGGCTTGTGAGACATGGGTACCCCTGGGTCCCCACCGATCAGGCTCACGGCTGTCCCCGACAAGTGGGTCCGGCCTACTAGAAGACCCGCCGACCTGTTAGTGGGCCCAACCGACCTAGTTGGCGGCCCACACGACCTTCGAAGACCTTCTTGAAGATTTCCCGGACCACCTCATTCGGAACGACCACAAGACTTGACGTGCAAGACAAGGCGGTCCCGGACGGATTAAGGCAACTCATGTTGTAACCGACTAGAGATAGGTTTCCCTGTTGTAGCCGACACGGACTCCGGTCCACCGACCTTGTCCGTCGCCCAATATAAGGCGGGCAAGGGCGCCCTCTTGGGCAACAACCCGCAGACCACCTCCATCGACACCACGACCATGTAATCCCACCCGAGATCGAAGCAATACAAACCGAAGAAGCTGGACGTAGGGTTTTACTCTCCGAGGCCCGAACCGATATAAAATCGCCTTGTCCTTGTGTCTCGTCGTAATTTCCGTGTGGTACACTAGCATAACCATCACGTTCTTAGCTCCCGATCTCCCCGCCGAACAACTAAACCCCCGTTGGCTGTCTAGATCTCATCATCGACAATCATTAGTCCCGGTTGGGACATGACAATCATTAGTCCCGGTTGGGACTTGAGGGACCTATACCCCTTACCAACCGAGACCGAAGATCCTCTCTCTACAGTGTACTACATATTATACGAACCCAAATAAATAGGAGTGTACCCCTCATGTGTGTTGTGTTGGGTTTGTAAAATTGCTGAACTGAACTTCATGTTTTATTGAGCTTGCAAGACGCTACATTAACGAAAGCCTTATATATATACCCTTGAGCCAATAATCCACATACGCCGAAAGCCTTATGCTTCTTAATCGCCGACGATGCAGAATCGACATAAAGTCACACGGAATTTACATACATTGAAGCTATAACGTCCTTGAGGGTGAACGATAGGGTGAATGCATCTTCGCGCTTGTAAATGAAATCCATTGTTCGTGCAAGGTCAACCGCTATCTCCAAGAGTGTCATGGGACGTTTCCTCTCTAGGCATTCCTCGATGATGTCCATCCATGCTTCTGCGATTATGACCCTAAGCTTTTCATTGGCTTCCTCCATTGTCACCCCATATTGATTCATGCAAGCTTGCACCGTGGATACCACATGCTCTGAAGCTTGTTCCCGCTGCAAGAGGGACGACGTCAACAATAACGGATATATATATAGTTAAATAAAAAGATGGCCAATGGCATAATGAAATAAAAAGATGGAATTAAAGATTTTACAACGTTTATAAGAAATCTGTTAGACTTGGTAAACCTCGTGCGACACGATGTCATTGCCGATGCGCCCCACGATACAAGCACCCCTGATCATTTTTGGAAAGGTGAAAGCCCAATTGACATCCTCTCTAGTAGTCACATCTCCCAACGAAATGAGCGCAACGTTTGTTATCTGCATGCATACACTGCTACTCATGGAAATTCGGAGGTGTTCTTCAACATTAGTTGGTACGTAGTGTTCATCGCGCCATTTCACCTCAGCATGGTAGGATTTGGCAGTGTGGATAACCTAATAAATAGAAAATGTACAGTATGTTAAAATTAAACGAACTTTGCCACATGTTTCCTGCTTGTTTTTCTTTGACCAAGTGTTAGAACTAACTTGTCGCATCTCTGATTGGGAAACCTACCAGTTCTTTGAACAATTCAGCATGCTTGTTTTTCTGAAATTTTAACTCTTCCACCACCTTATTTGTATCATTAAGTATGTTGATGAAGAGTGCCTTCAAGTGTGCTGGGAGCTGTTCTGCGATTTGTGCATCCCACCTGCCACCAGTTTTTTTTTTCAAACAGGGGTAAGTTTAGCAATGTGTAAACTTTGTTCATCCTACCTATAGGTCAATTTAACCTGATCCCAAGGAGTGAGCTAGGCGAACCTTTCCATGGCTGTGGTAAAGATATTACTCTCTTTTGTGGTTCCATGGTTGTCATAAAGGTCATCGAACATGGTCGCATAAACAGTGAACTTAGTCAGCATTATCCGTGGGTATGAGTGACAAGGCTCGAAACCACTCCCATCATCCAAAAATGCAGCTCCACCATTCCGTCCCGTGTGAATCTCTGGTCCGTCCCTAATTGAAAATCCTTCCACCATCTGTAAGTTAACGAGTAAAGTAATGTATATTATCAGCATATATATAGTATTGTTGGTTTGTAATAAATTTTGTTCACTAAAATCCATTCACCATCTGAAAGTTGACGACCAACTCACTATTACTCTACTTACATCGTCAGTTCCTTTAACTCCTCACAGTAGAGAGCTTGCAAGATGTTGTAGTCGAGCTTTGCAAATTCAAGTACGGCCTCGTTTCTCGTAGCCTTCTTCTCATATACGGAGATGTAGCGCCTCGCCTCCACTCTCTTGAACCGCCTGAACCGAGTTGTCTCCAATGTGAACCTCACCTCCTCAGCGAGCTCAGGCTCCAAATCTGCTGTTTCCATCACAGATTGGAGGCGGCTCTTGTTGAGAGTGATAGTGTTGTCGAGTATCTCCTCCCCATGTGTTCTCATATGCGCAGCGTCATACAACATCATCAAGCAGTTCAAATTATTGTCGCTGCTAATGTTTCCTTGCTCATCTCTAAACTTCAGAAACACGTCTGCGGCGGATAAAATTCGACAGTCATTCATGTAATAAAAACAATCGAAATCAATAATGTTGTACACCAAATCAATGTTTTGCAGCAAGTAGAATCTACTATATATCTTACCAGAGGACACGTTGTAGCCATGCTTTCTGAGCAAGTAGAACCTCAACGAGGTGACATGGAGGTCATCGGAGCCACCGTCTTCGTCGTCGTAAATGGCACGGAGCAGCTCGTCAATCTCCTCCTTGTAGTGGTAGTCCACCCCGAGCCGCTGCAGCGCGTCGACGAGGTCCAGCTTCTTTAACAGGTCAGGCGGGGCGGCGGTGGCCAGCAGGATCTGCCTCACCTCCTCCTCCTTAACTTTCGCCTTCTCCTTCATGGATAGGAGTTCTGCCGGCGTGCACGGCTGGTGGGTGAGGAACAAGTCGCCCCAGGGGCTCGGCGTGTATAGCCGGGGATTGTTGTTGTGCTCCGGCGACGGCTGTGAGGTCGCAAGGACGGTGGTCGCCATAGAATTTATTTGTTGCTGGGGTTTGATCACGCCACACAGGTTAATTACTTGGTATATCAGGTGGCGATGTGGGCGTTGAATGGCTTGAGGAAGAGATATATATAGACGCAGCCACGATGAGGAGGAACGTAAGAGGAAAGTATGAGCGGATCGATGTTTAGTTTAGTTTGTGGAAAGACACAAAACGTAAACTACCATGCTGATCATGGAAACTACGTACGTACGGATAAAAACTGATAATGAACTTTAGAATCATATATCTTTTTATTTAAATCAAATTGTAGTGAAATGGGCCAAACACACTTGAATCCAAACATGCTCGTGACTGAATGTAGTACCACACGTGAATGTGTGTTTGCTGCCATCATAGAGGTGAGTGCGTGTGTGTACAACGTGTTTCTGTTTGCATGCTCATTATGAATTTCCGTCTCCTAGTCCTAGCATTAGAGGTCACGCGCGCCAATTATGTTTGCTATTGTGTCAAAAAAAATTTGTGTTTGCTATAGTGACACATGCATTGATGCATGGGCAGGAGACACTGCTAGCCAAGAATTTGTTTTCTTTATATATATTCCAATTTTCATTGTGTAGGCTACTTGCACATATATTATTACATCTTTTGCACATGTATACTATAGAGGCATGCATTATCTACTCGCACATGTATACTTTCATCTTGTAGTTTTTAGGCATCCTTATTAGATATTAGCCCGTTTTCCAGGATGTTGTGGGTTTTTCGTAGTCTTGTAAAGTAATGAATTCCAATTTGACATGGTAAATGATTTGTCTATCATTCAGCACCTATTTTTTTGAGCTGATGTTTTCATGACGCAAATGAGAACATTCAGCACCTAGAATTTTCTGGGATGTGGTGAGCATCACGTTTGGGTTTCAACCACCATCGATGTTCTGTCCCTAGGCCTTTTGGTGGATCTCCTGTCGTAGAACTATAATCAGCTTAAGTGCTGAGTTTTTTCATCACCCTTACAAATCTTTGTAGACGGAAACCTGATTTTATCCTTTATTGAAAAAAATTGTTTCATTCACACAATACTACTAGTCTACTATTGACCGAACAAATAATCTTCCACGAAAAGACTAGAACTCTTCCGGGGATTAACGAAGCATTGATAACAGTAATAACACGCCTCATGGCCCTGATTGCATCCGGACACTAAACTAAGATTGAGCATGCTGTCGATGGCTGCGCCCAAGTTCGAGGTCTGGTACAGATGTGGATCTCTGTTGAGAATTTCTTAGTCGCATTGCTTGATTCCAAATAGAGGACTGTGCGTGGTTGACATACATATATATATAGCTGCCTCTCTAACAAATGCAACCAAATATATTGACTTGACTAACAAGTACTCAGCCGCCTCTAAGAATTATGATTTACTGGCTTGATGACTAACAAGCACTTTAGAAATAAAGTCCCAACCTACTCGATCTTATAACAAAGAAGAAGATGTAGTGTAGTTCCCTAACAAAGTAAACCCAGCGCCTAACCATACGGTCGGCCGGCCAGCCGCCATGCATGTACAGATATCCGAGAAATGCATTATTAGGTTGTGTTTGGTTTTTAGGTGCTAAAATTTAGGGTGCCTTTGGTTGGGCTTTTACCTGATTTTGCTTTTGTCAAAAGCCAAAAGCCCAACCAAAGGGGTTAGCTGTCAGCCAAAGCCAAAGCCAAAAGCAACTTTTGCGTTGTTCATTTTCAAAAGCAGGAGGAGGACTTGCTTTCACTTGCTTTTCTCCTAAAAATTACCCATTTGCCACTGGTTATGAAGACACCGATTCATTTTGATTTCCTTCGATACTCCTCCCGTTGCCTTTCTCCCCTCCCCGGCGCATCTCCCGGCGCATCTCTCCGAGCGCAACCCAAGATTCGCCGGTGAGCTAGAGCTAGAGCCGGGACTTGGGTCGTGCCGTGCCGTGCCGGTCCGGCCCGACACTCTCGTGCCTCGTGCCGCCCCATGCTTAGACTTCTAGGCACGCGAGGCATGTCGTGCCGTGCGGGCATGGCACGACAAATTTTTTACTAGGTCCAAGAACGGCCCGTGGCACGGCGGCACGTCTTCGTGCCGTGCCGGCCCAAGCACGACCCTCGCGATCCGACTACTTTTGACCATACGAGAACACAATCTTATTATGATATGAATGATGATTAACACAATTTCATACATGTAAGGTAGATTTTGTGATTTTGTTTTATGTTATTAGTTATATTAGACTATATAATGCATATAACACATGCTATCGAGGAAGCAATAACCTACGATTTGCAAATTGGCCATTTTCGTGCCGTGCGGCCCAAGCACGACCCAAAATGCGTGTTGTGCCGTGCCGCTCATCGTGCCGAGATCCTAGGCACGACACGACCCTCGTATTCGTGTCGTGCCGGCACGGCCCAAAATTTATCGTGTCGTGCGCGTCTTTGGGTCGTCTTAAAATGTCGTCTTCGTATGGCCCATAAATAGCACGGCCCAAGTCCCAGCTCTAGCTAGAGCTGGCGCGGGCGCTCCAAGTCCACCTCGCTCTAGCCACCGCTCCCAGGCCTTCGCGCCCGGCCACCGGTCCCAGGCCGCAGCGCACAACCATTGCTGCCACGGCACCGCACACGACCACCGCTCCCAGGGCGCTACGCTTGGCGCCGCCACCGGGGACAGCCCTGGAGGCAGGTGCGGCCCTGCCCCGACGCGCGGAGGGAGTGGCCCCTGCTCGGTATCCCGCCGGCGGGCAGGACCCTGACCCCTGGCGAGCGAGCAGCTCTGGCCGCTGTGCGTTGGTGGGCCCGACCGGTGAGCTCCGACCGCCGAGTTCCCTGGCCGGCGAGCGCCACCCGTGAATGTGAGAGGAAGAGAAGGTGAGGTGCGAGAGGAAGAAGGAAGAAGATGTTTTGTGTCCACGACGTGCCGGGCATGTTTGTAGGTGAGAGATGTATTTCTAAAAGCCACAGTAGTTCACCAAATAGTCTTCTCTGCTTCTCTCACAGCCACTTTCTCGCAGCTGCTTTCTCACAGCCCACGACCCACAACAGCTTTTGCAAAAGTCACAACCCAACCAAACACACCCTAGTCATGTCACATTGGATGTTCCGATACTAATTAGAAGGACTAAACATGAGCTAATTGCACAACTAATTGCATAAGTCATGGTTAATTTGTGGGATGAATCTATACTCCCTCCGTCCCAAAAAGAATGACGTTTTAGGATTCAAAATTTGTCCCAAAAAGAATGACGTTTTGCTTAATTTGGCATGTGTGCATGTGCATGTAGGCATGTAACAATCAGATAGTATCTAATATGGCAAATAAATATGGGCAATCGAGGTCATTTCACATCCTTAATAATCTGTCCTAAAATTTCTAGAATGACATTCTTTTTGGGACGGATGGAGTATATTAAACCTAATTAATCCATCATAAGCACACCATTACTTTAATCAGCAAACAGTTTCAAATCATGAACTAATTAGTACTAACAGGTTTTTCTCGCGAATTAGCCACTAATTATATGCGTCTATGTTTAATACTCCCATCAAACATTCGATGGGACAGGAAATAAAATTTACTTAGTGGGAACAACAGTTAGGAGTATTCTTTTCTTCTCATTGTCAACCTTGGAATAAAGAAGCTCGGAACATAGTTTTCGTACGTCTTGATCGTACCGAATTGAACCAGTCCAAGTCTTGTATCAATGGGCCGGATGTACTCATTGTACAAATAATTCCTGACCGTATGTAAATGAAAGGGTTTAATAAATGCCAATAGAAAAAGGCAGAAGGGTAGCTAAATACTAATAAAAGTTTGACCATATGTGCTATGTCGTTCCTGATGGTCGATTTAATTATAAATCGCGGATGCGTAGAGCTCATAGAAACAATTATATTTGACTATTCATGCACCTTGAAAGAGGGCATAAGTGAAGCTGGGGGTGGGGGGGGGGGGGGGGCGCTACCGCGGCAAATCCCATGGAGCCCCCGAGCCCCCTTTTATCTTTGAAGCGAACACCGAAAGATTAGCTTGCAAAGAATCTTTGCCGTGCGTCTTATTTTCCGACGCGCGTTTTAATTTCGGGCGCACGGCAAAGATTTTTTTCCTTCCTCCACTTTTGCAATAAACGGCCGTTAGTCTTTGCCGTGCGTTTTAATTTCCGGCGCACGGCAAATATTTTTTCCTTCCTCCACTTTTTCAATAAACAGTAGTTAAAAAATTCAATTTTTGTACTTCTTTTTGTTTGTCCACCTCGAAAACATTATTTTATACTCTATATTTCAATCTTATGAATGTCTTGATAAATTTACTATTTTTAACAATTATGTGTCACTTAAAGAATTTTTGCCGCATACGTCAAATTTGAACTGCAAGTGCATAAAGTAACGGAGTAAAATTTGTGGAAAAATGATATTCATGTAATTTAGTTAATTTTATTACCTTATCCATGAAATTGGGTGGAATTTTGAACATTTTGCGTGAATCATGAAAATCCACATGCGGTTGCCATGTGTTTTAATTGTAAAAATGCAAACAAATTTTGAAAATCATGAGATTCGTCTAGGGCTCATGATATCCTGTGTGAAGCTTGTGATAAATCATATAGAGTGTTTTGAGCAAGTCGTCATGGATGGTGTTTAGAAACCGAAGTAGCTCACTAGAAGTTTCAGAGTGTTTCATAGAGTCACGAAAGATATGGTTAGATTTGTACGTGACGCGACATTCAAATTAAGTTTTGACTTCAAATCTTCTTTCTATAAGCAATATACAACATAAATTGGCTTGTCTTCATTTTATAATTTTTTTAAAAAAATATTTGATAAATTTTATGAATTTTATAAAATCGTAGAAAATTCTTTGCCGTGCGCGGCGCACGGCAAAGAAAAATTACCGTGCGTTTTTTATGAGGCGCACGACAAAGAAATAGCTTTGCTTTGTGCGTTTTACAAGTGGCGCACGGCCAAGAACCCGGAGGCCCATTTCCCCCTCCCCACCGTCGGCCCATTCGCCCCTCCCCCCGCCGACCTATTTAACCCTCAAACCCTAGCCCCACCCCTTGCCCCGTCCCCACCCCCCTCCCATCGGTGCCGCCGCCCCCTCCCATCTCCTCCCATGGCGTCGCCGCCCCCTCCCCACCTCCTCCTCCACGGCGACCATCGATGACGACGGCGGTGTGCGCGGCGCACGACGACGCGCGCGCGGGCACACGCCGGCGACGTGCGAGCGGGCGCATGGAGGCCTCCCTCTCCGGCTCGTGGTTGCCGGCGCCGTCTCCCCTCACCCTCGACCGGCTCCCCCCGGGCACGGAAGACGACGGCGGCGAGCTCCTCATGGCCGGCCTCCTTGTGGTCACCACCGACACGGCGACCTCCCCGATGCGGCGCGGCGGGCCTCCTCCGCCCCCGACGGCCGGCGCGGCGGGCGCCGCCTCCTCCCCCCGACGGCCGGCGCGTGAAGGCCCACCGGCGCGGATCCGGCGGCCCCTCCCCCGCGGCCGGCGCGAATGCGGCGGCCCCCTCCCCTGCGCGACCGCGCGAATGCGGCGGCCCCTCCCTTGCGGCGGCGCGCGCGAGGCTCCTCGCTCCGTCCGCCTCCTTCCCCACCGGCGTGTGGCCGGCGGTCCCCGCTCCCTTCTCGTGCGGCGTTCTCATCCTGCCTCTCGGCGGCGGTCGACGCCGGGAGGAGCCGGAGGAGCCGCGACGGTGTGGTGGTGGTGGCGTCACCGGCGTGGGGAACGGAGGACCGGCGGCCCCCGGTACTCATGCAAGGAAGGAAGAATAGTAGAGACGGACTCCTAGTAGAATTCCCCCGTACTCCTACTAGGACTCGCTCCGTGTACTCCTACTAGGACTCTGCCTTGTAACCGACTAGGAACCCCCCCTGGACTATATAAAGGAGGGCGGGTACCTAGCCGCACATCCCCCAATCCCTCCGGGGACAACACAACACCCAAGCGCGGGCGCCATACTTGATCCCAAACGGGACGTAGGGCTCGCCACCTCGGCGACCCGAACTCGTATAAATCTTGTGTCCCGTGTCCTTGCGCATACCTTCGAGTTCTCGGTCTCCCGATCACGATCCTCACCGCACAATCTACTACCTCGGGCACCCCCTTGGTAGGTTTGCCGGTCTAAAACACCGACGGGGTTGTCATTGAATAATAAGTAAGAACTATAATAAATGTTCAACTGTTGTTAATAAATGTTGATTAAAAATAATAATAATCATTTTTAATATTGGACATTGGGTTAATAATTGTTGGTGTTGATTTAAAACGAAAATGATTTAAAATTGTGTGAAATTGTTGAATAGAAAAGAAGTTCAATTGTTTTAAGGAATTGTTTGAATATGAAAATAATTATTTGTTTCCTTCAAATAAGCTGTTGGATAGGATATAAACATAAAAATGTTGATCTAAGTGCAATTACTAACAAAAATTGTTGGACAAATAAAAATATTTGTGCGTGCAAAATAAGTTAAACTTCGAAGTGCCCACCCATAGTTATCCCACTTACAACCACATGCCCAGCAAAAAATTCAAAAAAGTCAAAAAAAGTCTGCATCTGATTTTTCTCTCGCGTCCAAAATTTTAAAAAAAGCCCAAAGAAGTCTGCATCTGCCTTTTCCTCCACATCCAAAAGTTTAAAAAAAGTCCAAAAAGTCATATGGAGCTGGAATGTATGTGTTGTTCAAAAAAATCCAAAAAAAGTCCGCGTCCCTTTTTGTTCCCGCGCTCCCGCATCGCAGCTTCGCGCGACCTCTGGAACGGAACGGAAGAAATATGCTGGGCTGTAGTGGACTTAAATGAGCTTTATATTTCATATGTTTACATGCCTTCCGGAAGGGAGATAGGAGCTCCCGAAGTTTCCTAGATGACTAGATCATCTCATGCACAGCGGTCAGCGAAGTGCACAAGAGGAAGCTGATGATGCGCGAAAAAAGGCAGCAACACAGGTAAATTTCTCACAATCTTTCTTTTCTCCGCAAGTTTTTACCTTTGTTACAGTAAATCTATGACTGCCGCCTTGCTTTGTCGGGTTTGATGTGAAGTTGCAAATGGATCACTTTGTAAAAAACTAAAAGCAAATCGAAGGAATGTTACAATAACATACTATGTTAATGCTTCGCCGTCTATATATAGTACCAAGGCAGATAGCAGGTCAAAAATGGCCCGATCAACATGTAAAAAATGACCTGATCCACATGAAAACGGCCTGATCGCATTTCGCAACAAAATAAAATGGCCTGATCGCACAATGAAAAACATCCAAATAAATACATGTAGATAGTACAACACTACTGCACAAACTATAGGAACCCAAATAAATAGGGGTATACCCTTGAGTACCTTGAGCCAATAAAAGCCTCATGCTTCTTATTACTTGAGGATGCTGGATCGACATAAACTCACACGGATTTCACATACATCGAAGCTATAACGTCCTTGAGGGCGAACGATAGGGTGAATGCATCTTCGCGCTTGTAAATGAAATCCATTGTTCGTGCAAAGTCGACCGCGATCTCCAAAAGTGTCATGGGACGTTTCCGCTCTAAGCATTCCTCGATGATGTCCATCCACGCTTCTTCAATTATAACTCTAAGCTTTCTGTTGGCTTCCTCCATTGTCACCCCATATTGATTCATGCAAGCTTGCACCGTGGACACGACATGCTTTGAAGCTTGTTCCCGCTGCAAGAGTGGCGATGGCAACAATAATGGAAATATAGTTAGTTAATAAAAAAACTACTGTTGGAAATATTTTACAAGGTTTTAAAAAGTTTATCTGTGGAGAGATTTGGTAAACCTCATGCGACATGATGTCATTGCCGACGCGCCCCAAGATACAAACACCCCTGATAATTTTTGGAAAGGTGAAAGCCCAATTGACATCCTCTCTACTAGTTACATTTCCCAGTGAAATGAGCGCCATGTTTGTCATCTGCATGCCCAAACTGCTACTCATGGAAATTTGGAGGTGTTCTTCAACATTAGTTGGTACATAGTGTTCATCGCGCCATTTCACCTCAGCATGGTAGGATTTGGCAGAGTGGATAACCTAAATATAAAATGTACATAATGTTATTTTAAACGAGCCACATGTTTCCTGCTTGTTTTTCTTTGACCAAGTGTTAGAACTAACTTGTCACATCTCTGATTAGGCACCTACCAGTTCTTTGAACAATTCAGCATGCTTGTTTTTCTGAAATTTTAACTCTTCCACCATCTTATTTGTATCAGTAAGTATGTTGATGAAGAGTGCCTTCAAGTGTGCTGGGAGCTGTTCTGTGACTTGTGCATCCCACCTGCCATTAGTTTTCTCAAGCAGAGGTAATTTTAGCAATGTGTAATAATTTAAGGAAAAAGTCCAAATTACTCCCCTCAATTATAACCAAAATTTGGATAACCCCCTAAAGTATTTATTGGTTATGTTCAACCTCTAAACTATACCATTTGGTTCAGTTTACCCCTTAACACAATGTGTTGTTTTTCTCCATACAAGTGGAGTTTTAATTTTAAATTTTGCAAGATGATAGCAGACAACATGAGGCATGTTAAAAAATATATCATGAATTTTTCGTCACTATTTTGATATGGAAATTATTTTTCTAATATAGATTATGATGTCCACTACCATCTTGCAAAGTCTCAAATTAAAATTCAATTTATGTATGGAGCAAAAAAGACAAATTATGTTAATGGGTAAATTGAACCAAAGTGTATAGTTTAGAAGGTGAACTAATCAAAAAAAACTTTAGGAGGTTATCCAAACTTTGATTATACTTGAAGGTACTAATCTGATTTCAACAAGTGAGCTAGGCGAACCTTTCCATGGCTGCTGTGAAGATATTACTCTCTAGTGTGGTTCCATGGTTGTCATAAAGGTCATCGAACATGGTCGCATACACAGTGAACTTAGTCAGCATTATACGTGAGTATGAGTAACAAGGCTCATAAACCGCTCCCATCATCCAAAAATGTAGCTCCACCATTCTGTCCCGTGTGAATCTCTGGTCCGTCCCTAACTGGAAATCCTTCCACCATCTATAAGTTAACGAGTAAATGTACATTATCAGCACAATTGTTGGCTGTAAGAAATTAAATCCATCCACGACGGCCAATCAATATGTTTAACAAAATGTACTTCACACTATTACTTGTTCACCATATGTAGACTGTATAGGTTGACGACCAACTCATAGCATAGGTTGACGGCAACTGCAATTAAAAGAAAAACACGAGGTGCATGCCTACTTACATCGTTAGTTCCTTTAACTCTTCACAGTAGATAGCTTGCAAGATGTTGTAGTCGAGCTTTGCAAACTCAAGTATGGCCTCATTTCTCGTAGCCTTCTCCCCATATACGGAGATGTAGCGCCTCGCCTCCACTCTCTTAACCCGCCTGAACCGAGTTGTCTCCAATGTGTACCTCACCTCCTCAGCGAGCTCTGGCTCCAAATCTGTTTCCATCACAGACTGGAGGCGACTCTTGTTAAATTTGATAATACTGTCAAGTATATCCTCCCCATGTGTTCTTGTATGCGCAGCATCATACAACGTCATCAAGCAGTTCACATCGTCGCTTGTAATATTTCCTTGGTTATCTCTAAACTCCAGAAACACATCTGCATATATAATTAAACAGTCGTTCATGTCATAATAATTCAAATGAATGTCTGGATGGACTTCTAAACTTTAGTTGGCTAAAACTTGCCTCGTCTTGCTTGTTTGGAGGCAGAGCTAATTCCTAGCCCATTTACTGGTAAAAGTCCATTATATCCTTAGGGGGTGGCCACCTAAGCACATCTGGTAACAAGCATCAGTGGCCACACGTCACATTGCCGTATCCGTGACGGGCATAAAGTGGTCATTGGTAACACACATTACTAGTAGCGACGGTTAGGTTAGGTACGACTAGTGCCCTATCGGGATTGATCCTCAAGCGACCATTACAAATAGGTATCTTATTCATACACTACGGGAGAACTGTAATTCCCCGAGTGCCTGGAACTTCCCCGAGAGCCAAAAATCGGGCACTCGGGGAAGGCAATCTTCCCCGAGTGTTGCACTCGGGGAAGAATTGCACTCGGGGAAGATGGCCTTCCCCGAGTGCCTAAAAGGGCATGGCACTCGGGGAAGACCCGCACTCGGGGAAGGCCATCTTCCCCGAGAGCAACACTCGGGGAAGACGGCACACGAAAAAGAAAAGGTGCATTTGACTGCGGCACTAGACGGAGCCGTTTAGAAAAATTGAAAAAAACTCTTCCCCGAGTGCCTAGTCCTAGCACTCGGGGAAGGCGACCTCTTCCCCGAGTGCCTTGTTCCCGGCACTCGGGGAAGAGCCTCTTCCCCGAGTGCCTTGTCACTGGCACTCGGGGAAACATTTTTGTTTTTTTGTTTTTTTTGCCCCAATTTTTTTGTGAGGCCTTCAAACATTATTTAAAACTCCTTGGCCAAATTTGGATTACTTTTGAATTTTTTTTGTTATATTTCGTTAGTTTTTCCTTTTTCTTGAATTTTTAGGCACACTTCAAATTTGAACTACAGGTACATCAAATCATATAATTTGGTGATTCAAAAAATGATATTCATGATATTTGGTGTATATTGAGGCCTTATCCAACAACTCACATGAAATATCGAGCATCTTGTTGTCGTGACATGACTAACAACATACAGGAAAAGTGTTTCTGAATTACAGAAAATCCGGACGAAGTCCGAAAAACACGAAACTTGTCGGGACATCGTGTTATCACATGTAGAGGTTGTGTGCAACAGTTGAGAAGATTTCGAGCAAGTTGCGATCTGTGATGCCTGAAACCTAGACATCGCACACGTGATCCATGTGATAACACACCGGAGATGTGTGAGTTGTAGGCATCAAACGTCGCGGACTTGCTCAAAATCTTCTCTAGTCTTGCACACAACCTATACATGTGATAACACAACTCCCCGACAAGTTTCGTGATTTTCGGACTTCGTCCGATTTTTCGTAATTTAGAAACACTTTTTCCGTATGTTGTTAGTCATGTTAGGATAACAAGATGCTCGATATTTCATGTGAGTTCGTGGATAAGGCCTCAATATACACCAAATATTATGAATATCATTTTTTGAATCGCTAAACTATATGATTTCACGTACCAGTAGTTCAAATTTGAACTTTTCCTAAAAATTCAAGACTAATGAAATATAACAAAAAAATGTAAAAGTAAGCCAAATTTGGGCAAGGAGTTTTAAATAATATTTGAAGGCCTCACAAAAAAATTGGGGCAGAAAAACAAAAAATAAATAAATATTTCCCCGAGTGTGACCTCTTCCCCGAGTGCCTAGTCACCGGCACTCGGGGAAATATTTTTGTTTTTTTGTTTTTTTTGCCCCAGTTTTTTTGTGAGGCCTTCAAACATTATTTAAAACTCCTTGGCCAAATTTGGCTTACTTTTGAATTTTTTTGTTATATTTCGTTAGTTTTTCCTTTTTCTTGAATTTTTAGGCACACTTCAAATTTGAACTACAGGTACATCAAATCATATAATTTGGTGATTCAAAAAATGATATTCATGATATTTGGTGTATATTGAGGCCTTATCCAACAACTCACATGAAATATCGAGCATCTTGTTGTCGTGACATGACTAACAACATACGGGAAAAGTGTTTCTGAATTATAGAAAATCCGGACGAAGTCCGAAAAACACGAAACTTGTCGGGACATCGTGTTATCACATGTAGAGGTTGTGTGCAACAGTTGAGAAGATTTCAAGCAAGTTGCGATGTGTGATGCCTGAAACCCGTACATCTCCGCATGTGATCCATGTGATAACACACCGGAGATGTGTGAGTTGTAGGCATCAAACGTCGCGGACTTGCTCAAAATCTTCTCTAGTCTTGCACACAACCTATACATGTGATAACACAACTCCCGACAAGTTTCGTGATTTTCCGACTTCGTTCGAATTTTTTGTAATTTAGAAACACGTTTTCCGTATGTTGTTAGTCATGTTAGGACAACAAGACGCTCGATATTTCATGTGAGTTGGTGGATAAGGCCTCAATATACACCAAATATCATGAATATTATTTTTTGAATCGCCAAATTATATGATTTCATGTACCCGTAGTTCAAATTCGAAGTGTGCCTAAAAATTCGAGAAAAAGAAAAAACTAATGAAATATAACAAAAAAATTCAAAAATAAGCCAAATTTGGGCAAGGAGTTTTAAATAATGTTTGAAGGCCTCACAAAAAAATTGGGGCAAAAAAACAAAAAAAATAAAAGATACTTCCCCGAGTGCCTTTGTTGACACTCGGGGAAGTGGTCCTTCCCCGAGTGCCAGGGACGAGGCGAGTGCTAGTTGAACGGCTCTCGGGGAAGCTGCGGAGCCCGGTTACCCGCCGGCCCATTTACTAAACCTAACCCATCCTAACCCCCACCCACCCACCACCACTCGGACGCCCCCGCACCCACGCTCTCCCTCCTCTCCCTCGGCCCCCCGCAACGCGCGCCGCCGCCCCCCGCAATGCCGCCGCCGCCGCCGGTCGGCGCATCCCGCCACCGCCGCCGCCGCGCGCATCCCGCTCCCGTCCCGCCCGGCCCCTCCTCCACGCCCCGCTCCGCCGCCGGCGCGCCCCGCCCCGGCCCCTCCTCGATGCCCGGGCCCGCCGCCGGTGCGGCGCGCCCCCGCCCGCCGCGCGCGCGCGGTGCGCCGCCACCGCCTCGCCGGCCCCTCGGCGCGGCCGGCCGCCGGATCCGAGCCGCCCGCCCCGGCCCCTGCCGGACGCCCCGCCCGCCCGGCCCCTACGGCGCGGCGGGCCGGCGGATCCGCCCCGCCCCCCCCCCTCCCCCTCCTCGCCGCCCCGCGCGCCCCCCCCGGCCCTCCTCGACGCCCCGCCCCCCCGCTCCTCCGGTGCTTCGTTATCCAAGAAGTTCGAATGGCGGTGATACCTACTTGTTATCCAAGATAGTGGATGAAGTTAAGGCTCCAAATTAAATAACAAATGTATAACCTAGCTAGGAACCCGGATACGGCAAGTCATATAGCTGATTTGCTTGAAGCCCCGAACATATTATATCCAATCAAAACTTTTTTTAAGGTCATTCGTGCAAACTAGTTGGAAGAAGGATTAGACACATGTATCGGCTTCGGTTAGAGCATTGATCCTGTATATGTGTTATTAAAAAATAGAATGAAAGAGGAATTATCGGTTAATTAGGCGATAGACCTGCTAAGGCCGTAGAATTGAATGGATTCATATGTGTATTCACATCCCCGCATAAGATCGAGAAAAATGATGGCTCATCCTTCAGACCACATGTAGGAAAATGATCGGTCATATGCGTCCCAAACTTTTGCTATATTAACATTTTATTTTTACAACAGTTAACTTGCATTTCACACGTACCTAACTAGTTACTTTAATATATTTCCACATGCTTTTCTAGATAGAATTTTTTCCTTTTATATTAGAAAAAACTGATTTAGAGTATTAGAAATACATGGCGCTACACATATGAACATCTTATATATCATACATAATTTGTCAAGTGTACTGAGCTTTGGGGAGTATGTTCTTCAAAATTAATTCACGAAGTCCACCTTCCACATGGTTTACATATATAGCAAACTAAGCTCTGTTTAAGTAGAATACTTAAATAAATGAGATGATTCAGTGAAACATTGTTTGTGCTTTAGTTTAGATTGCATGTTTATCATTTTGTATTTTGGTCTCCTTTATGTAAACACGACACTTTAAGGGTTTTATATTATCTAGCTGGTCATAATAGTATTGTACTTAAACAGAAAAGGTGATTGCAAAAGGTCATATATATAGAATCAGAGGAAAATACAAATACATAAATATGGTTATTGAGTTAATTCCTTGATAGATCAACAGCTTACTATCACATAAATATGGTTATTGAGTTGTCGGCCTTCGTGTCGACCTTCTTTCAGGTTTTGGAAACCTCCCCATGTACGGGAGGTGTTGCCAAAATTTTCAACTTTTCTTTACAACTTTTCTTTACTCACGTGCAATTTCTTTTTATTCGGCGGCTCTCGGGGGCGTCGTCGAACCATGTCGGAGGGTCGCGGGGACGCACGTCGGGGCATCCCCGGCGGAGCATCGCGGGGTCGCACGTCGGGGCGGCCCCGGCGGAGCATCGCCGGGATCCCATTTGCCGTGAGCCACCCGCAGACTCGTTTATATGTATTGCACTTGTGAACTTGGAATAATGTGTACTTTTGGACATGTGGTTTGTATGTGTACTTTATGTGGTTTGTATGTGTACTTTTCGATATGTGGTTTGTACTTTTGTGCACTCATTTTTATGTATTCCGGATATATTTGGCCACACTTTTGGATGTGTCGTTTTTCTTTTATAAATGTGGTTTGTGAGATATTGAAGTTGAATTGTGATTTATATAAATATATGTTTTATTCGTCACACGGTAAAGCAAAAGAAAAAAAGAAAAAAAAGAAAAAAAAAGGGAAGGGGTCTTCCCCGAGTGCTGGGCACACGGCACTCGGGGAAGAGGAAATTAAAAAAAATGGCCACGGGCCTTCCCCGAGTGCCCCGGCACACCGGCACTCGGGGAAGACAAAAATAAAAAAACCCGCAGCCTTTCCCGAGTGCCTTGGCAAGCGGGCACTCGGGGAAGAATTTAAAAAAAAAAAACGAATTTCTTCCCCGAGTGTTGCACTCGGGAAAAGGTTAAAAAAAAAAGAAATTTCTTCCCCGAGTGCAGGTGGCTGCTGTAGTGATAAGGGGAGTGTTTAAATGTCCGTTATAACAATTATTAGTAACGGTCTTTAATACGCCCGTTACTAGAGATACCTCATCGGTAATGAGCGTTGTGGTGGCGAGGTCGAGGTGAAGGCTGCCACACTTATGTGTAACGGGAACCAAACAACATCCGCTACTGATGTTGGGCCTTGTAACGAGCTTCACGGGTCCGTTATCAATTATGCGTGACCTATTTGAGATTTTCACGTAGCATGGAGAAGAAAACATGATAAGATTTTAGTGGAAAGGTATTTTTTAGTCTTTTGCCATTGGTCTCTAAAATTAGCCTCCATTAGTTTGGGTTTGAAGGGCTAATGA
This sequence comes from Cenchrus americanus, assembly GCA_947561735.1. Taxonomy (NCBI): domain Eukaryota; kingdom Viridiplantae; phylum Streptophyta; class Magnoliopsida; order Poales; family Poaceae; genus Cenchrus; species Cenchrus americanus. The sequence goes on from OX387242.1 coordinate 52,604,302, forward strand.
ACTAGTGTTCAGTTAAGTGGTTGGTTAATTTAATTTTAGCCAATTTTTAATCTCACTTTGTCCGGATCATTAGGGGTTAACTTTTAGCCGACTAAAGTTTAGCCTCTCCATCCAAACACGGGCTTAGTTTCCCATCGATATAGATGGCCAACCGTGCCGGCACGGCACGGCACGGCACGGTTGGCACGGCTAGCAGCCGTGCCGTGCCTCATAGTGCCGTCGTGCCGAGGCCGTGGCACGGGCACGGCCCTACGACGGCGCCGTTGTGCCGTGCCGTGCCTCGCGGCACGGGAGGCACTATCGTGCCGAGCGAGAGGAGGGAGGAGAGCGGACGGTGGCGGCTGCGCAACGGCGCCGGGGGCGGCGGCCTACGCAACGGCGGCGGAGCGAGGCGCGGGCGGCTTCGGCCGTCGAGGGCGGCGGCTGCGCGGCGGCGGCGGAGCGAGGGCGCGGGCGGCTTCGGCCGTCGGGGGCGGCGGCTGCGCGGCCGGCTGCGAGGGCGGGGGGCCGCGGGGCCGCGGGGAGCTTCGGCGGTTCGGCCATCGGGGGGAGGAGCGGCGTCGGGGGCAGGAGTTGGGAGCGGCGGGCGGCGGCTGCCGGGTGGAGAGAGGAGGAAGTGGGGAGGAAAGAAAGAAGATTAGGTTTTTGTTTCTATGGGCCGTGGGCTGTAGATAGGTAGATGGCTTTAGCGGGCCTTTTCGTGCCGGCCCATAAATCGTGCCGTGCCCGTGCCGGCACTGCGGGCCGACATAGAGGCCCAGGCACGGCACTACTTGTCGGGCCGGGCCGTGCCCGTGCCGGCCCATCGTGCCTGGCCCATTTGGCCACCTATACCCATCGATCTATATATCTTACCAGAGGACACATTGTAGCCATGCTTCCTGAGCAAATAGAACCTCAACGAGGTGACATAGAGGTCATCAGAGCCACCATCTTCGTCGTCGTAAACGGCACAGAGCAACTCATCAATCTCCTTCTTGTAGTGGTAGTCCACTCCGAGCCGCTGCAGTGCGTCGACAAGGTCCAGCTTCCTTACCAGGTCAGGCAAGGCGGCGGTGGCCATTAGGATCTGCCTCACCTCCTCCTCCTTAACCTTGGCTTCCTCCTTCATGGACAGGAGCTCTGCCGGCGTGCACGGCTGGTGGGTGAGGAACAAGTCACCCCAAGGGCTCGGGGTGTATAGCCGTGGATTGTTGTGCTCCGGCGACGACTGTGAGGTGGCAGGGATGGTGGTCGCCATGGAAATTGTTAACTGCTGGGGTTTGATCACGGCACACAGGTTACTAGGTAGCAGGTGGCGATGGAGGCGTTGGATGGCTTGAGGAAGATGGCTGATGAGTAGCCGGCTTTATATAGACACGCACGGCCCGGGAGAACTGTTGTTTGAGACAGGGGCACCGCCAAGAATTTGTTTTCTTTCTCTACTACTATACATTCCAATTCTCATCGTGTATAGGCTACTCGCACAACATATTTTGCACATGTACGTATACTAGAGGCATGCATTATCTACTCGCACATGTACGCTTTCATCGTTTATAGTTCTAACTATATATAGTTAATGGCATGCTTGTTTTAGTTACAAAACATGAAAAGATTTTGAGTTTTCAGAAACGACCTTTGATCCAAACATTGTAGTCCCGGATGAGTTTGAACCCAAGACTAATGCCTATTAATCCCGATTGGAAACAATAATCACGAACAACCATCGGCGTTGTGAGCTTTGATCTCGGTTGGTAACACCAATCAAAACTAAATGTGACCCTTTAGTTCTGGTTGGTGTTGAATTAACCAAGAGTAAAGGGTCCCCACAAGTTACTGTAAAAGAATTATATCCCCTACGTAGTTTCTAAGATTTTCACAGACTACCCGTCACATCAATCTCCTAACACTAATTAGAAGTATTAATTGTGCATTAATGACAAAACTCATTCCACGAACCCTACCTTAATTTTCGAGATGAATCTAACAAGTCTAATTATGTCATGATTAGACAACGTCATGCTATAGTAACCAATCTCCAATGACGGATTAATTAGGCTAATGGATTGGTCTCGCAATTTTCGGTCCATTCGTGTAATTATTTTTATAACTAGTCTACGTTCAACACTCCTAATAGTCTTGAAAGAGGACCCAAAATTTTCGCCTCACGAACTAAACGGGGCCTTAGTCGGATGTGTTATGTAGGTGAGATGGTAAGGAATTTATGCACGAGATGATCATTGTAATGAGGACTGTAAAAGCTGAGGCTTATTACTGCTGTCATCCTTATTAAATTTTAGCCCTTTTGTTTTGCAGGTTTATAATATCCTCACCTGATGTTGTGAGTTTTTCTTAGCCTTGTAGAGTAATGGATTCCAATTTGATATACTAGTCCATCAACCCGTGCCACTGCACGTGCTAGCAACTTTAACATAATTATTCGTTTGGTTTGTCAACCACCAGCCAGTCGAACATAGGTAACATTACATAAATATAAATGGCCAGACATCTAGTTTATTACCTAAAAATGTCATTATTTTTTCCATATATTCAGCATTTTATCCAACAGCTTGCACCAATCAACCTGATTCAAGCTACCACAAAATGTGATCATTTCGTAGTAGAGCGAGTATTAGAATATTTAAATAAAATGAATTAATATTGACGATCTAGTACATCCTCTTTTTACATACACAACTGCTTTATCACAATTCAAATATGTCCAACTTTAACCAAGTTTATAGATATAAATATTATTCCACCAAATATATGCATTATCAAATCATACTTCATGGTGAATTTGATGATACAAATCTGGTATCATAGATGTTGTTATACTTTCAATGATCACCTTGATGTAAATGCATATTGTTTCATCACTTTTCCCAAATGCAAGAAATTGTTATGTATACAAAGGCAATAAGATCTTTAATTTCTAGCGGCTAGCGAATATATAATGCTACTCACATGTCATCAACTCAACATAATTCTAACTTAAGATATCATCAATCTATAGTGTATTCTTTTTTTAATCTCAACTGTCAACTACTTTTCCAACACCTATGTCCGTCAAGCCCTATCATCGTAGGATATAAAAACTTGATATTTTGGTTAGTAAAATCAGTTTTTATCTGGTCACCACTGAAAATATGCAGGAATACAACCCTCGATTGTGTACTTTTCTCCATCAATAGGAATGCATGCTTTCTCCCAATCTCAAACATAATAGATGGCTACATTCTTCTCGATCATTGCCATTTGCCGCACGCTGAACAGCAGGGCGTCCTAGAGCATCAATAGGCATGCATGCTTTCTCCCAATCTCAAACATTAAAGCTGACTGCATTCTTCTTGATCATTGCCATTTGCCATCGTCTGACACCTTCCCGCTGCTTGTGCCATGGATAGCACCCTTGCTTGCGGCTAACACTCTGTCCTTGCTTGACTGCTTGTGGTCTGCTCGGTTTGTGGCAGCCTTGTGGATCACTACGTACTATGGGCTGTGGCTGCTTTCATCCTCATCGAAAGACCACTGAGGTTTAAGAAGGTCGAATTTGTGTGTGGGACGCATCTCGTGAGTCGGAGATTGCATATGAAGATTATAGGTCGACATACATCCAATTTATATGTTTTAATAATTTAATAGATGGATAGTTCAGAGAGCCGATTTAAATTAATTTTATAAAAAAAGTTAAATGCACTGTTGGTCCCTGAACTTGCAGGGCTGTGTCAAATAGGTCCATGAACTTGAAAACCAGTCATCTAGCCCCTCAAACTTGCAAACCCATTCACTTCATGTCCAAGGCGGTTTTCTAGACCACCTGGCAGCCTCTCGTAGGCAGTGCATTGCACTGTTTGTGCTGCTGACGTCAGCGACGATGTCAGCACTTCTTTTAATTTGCGAAATCGATATCTTTTATTCATAGCTTCAAATATAGCAAATAATATATCAATTTTGATCGTCTTGATGAGCTCTTTGCAATGGCGTACTTCGTTTTGTTATTTGAGATAATTTTATTTTGTGAAAAAAATAAATAATTCTACAAAATAAGTAAGAATCTCGTGAGTCGGAGATTGCATATGAAGATTATAGGTCGACGTACATCCAATTTATATGTTTTAATAATTTAACAGATGTATAGTTCAGAGAGCCGATTTAAATTATTTTTATAAAACACAGATTTTAGGTAATTTTAACATAGATATAAGGTACTTTTGACCGAGCAAATAATCTTTCATGAAAAAACTACTAGTCTTCAAGGGAATGAACCATCGACAATGGTAATAATACTAACACGCTTCATGGTCGGCCCTGATTGGAATTGCGAGGGTAAACCAACGTTGATCCGGACAGTAGTATACTAAATTAAAGATTGAGCATGCCGTCGATGGCGGCTGCGCCAAAACTCTAGGACGAGGATCTCTGTTGGCAATTTCTTTCTTGATTCCGAATAGAGGGCTGTTTGACATATATTTAGCCGCCTCTCTAACAAATGCATTTTGTATATTGACTTGACTAATAACAAGTGTACTTAGCCGCCACTAAGAAACATGACTTGACTAACAAGCACGTACTCTAGCTAGTATAGAAATAACGTCTCAATGCAATCTACTAGCTACTCCCAACAAATTAAGGAGATGCACATCGATCCCTGACAACGTAATTAAAGTAAACCCGAAAACCTAAGCTGGCCAGCCGCCATGAATGACATCCGCAAAAGGCATTCTTAACGTACAGTCAGGAGTTTCATTTTCTTCCCATTGTCAACTAACCTCGGAATAAAGATACGATGCCGGGAACATTAGTTTTGGTACGTCTTGATCATACCGAAACCAGTCAAAGTCGTCTTCGATCATTGTACAAGCAATTCCTGTTCGATCTAATTAAGTAGCTATTAGATTCCTAGTACTATAAAGCTGTATACGTAATGAAAGAGTTCAATGAATTAATCGGCGACTGGAAATGAGCTCAGTGATTACGTTCACTGCAGTGACAATTCATCAAGGGGAGAGCCAACTTTTTGGGAAATACATGCAACAGTTTGCGTGTACGAAACTGACTAGCTAGAGAACTCAAATACATGCAACTTTGAATTCCCCGCGAAGGGAATTAAAAGAAGATCGATATGAGAACTGCACAATAATATTGATGGTATCTCGATCCTTTCTGTTTCTGCCTACTGATAGATTTTAATTTCCGCAAAAATGTGTACTACACGCGCGCCTAATTCTTGATCCTTTCAGCTTAATTGCAATCTATCCCTGCATCAGAGGCGCTGGCACACATGCCTAATTCTGTTGCTACGTGACCGAACTTTCATCAGCCACCAACCGAAGTACTGGACTAGGAGACAAGCAACACTAATCCATCATGTGGGCATGCATGCATGCACGCATAGGAATCGCTGGGAACAAAACAAATGCCGAGGGTCCGATGTAGAGCTGTAAATCGTGTGGCATGCATTTGTCGAGGATAAGGCAAGCACCAATCGTGTGGATTTGGAGCAGCAACTCCGGCCAATGCAATTCTTCATTTCCCTCCGAATTTCAATACCCAGAAAGCAACGAATTTACAACGTTCACAATTTTTAAGTGTTCTGAACAGTAACCGCAACACATCTAGTCGATGCCATTAACAGACAGGCGCACTAGGCCATCTCTCATCGAGGCCACATAAAACTAAACTTCTTAGCGGACCTTACCGTCGGTAATCTTTTCCCTCTCAACAAATCAGCACCGAGCCACGATACCGACATCCAAATAGGTATTGTTCTCTCACAGCAAATCAGCATCAACCCTAAGTTATAAGGAAATACAGATATGCAGACACAATTCGCCTTATGCCCCACGCAGCGAGAGGTGAGTGATATTCATCAAGCATCTACTGCAATGCAACTCTTCACATTTATTTATTTGTTTAATTCATTGTATTAAGTTCACATATACGGCCTGCTCGTTTGGCTGGTGGCTGGTTAGTGAATCTGATGTGTCTTTGATGTCATATGATTCGGTGTACCCATCCCCCACCCCCCACCCGGTGGCTCCGCCGCTGGTTGTGTTAAGCACTCTTTAGTGATGTCCATCCATGCTTCCTCAATTAGTTCTCTAAGCTTTTCTGTGGCCTGCTCTAGTGTGATGTCATGCTCTTTCGCGCAAGCCTGCACCGTAGATACCATGTTCTTGGAGGTCGCTTCTCGCTTCACAAAAAAACAATAAGTGGAAATAAAAGTTAGGTACAACTGTATTATGATATTTACTATTTATTTTCTCCTAGGTAGAAAATATAGTGTTCTGTACGGTGGACCATACCACCTATACCACTGTTGAAAAAGGACCAGTACGAAAGGATCCGATGAGTGATATTAATTGTATCCCACCACAACTTGCACCTGTGATATAAGGCGGTATACATAGGTGGTATAAGGGTATTATTGGAATTTTTATCTCGGCGACCCTAACCGAAATATATGATTTCATCATTTCAAATTCTTTTCATTTCCCTTTGGTGATATGGTCTTTTTTTTTCAAATTTCAAATGGAAATTTTCATTTCAAATTTCAATGAAAGTTTTCAAATGTTTTCATTTCATATTTTCATGGCATATTTCAATTTTTTTTCATTTCCCTCTGTTGGTCAAAAACAAAACATTTCAATTCAAATTTCGAAAACGATTTTTTCAAATTTTCATTTCAATTTTTTTGGCATAAACGAATTTTTTTGGGCCCGGGTTTGCCAAATTTATTAAAAGATTGCAAAAATTACCTATTTAATTACCTTTAAAAAAATAGTCATATCTTGCATACCACCATCCACCGTAAAAGAGCCCAAAATATATAATTAAGTGTACCTTGTGTGACATTATATCATTGGCAAGGCGTGCAACAATGTAAACGGCCGGATGATTTTCGGATAGGTAAAAGCTCACTCAATAGCCTCCGTAGTTGCCACATCTCCCAATGAAATGAATCCCTGACTGGCCAAGTGCATACAATCACTACTACGTGCTGAAACTCTTAAATGTTCTTCGACAGTGGTTGGCACATACTTCTTGTCACGCCATTCTGCCTCAGCATGATAGCATTTGGCCATGTCGATTACCTAAATGCATGTAAAGTTAGTGTGGAATGTTCTATATATGCATATATGCTTGGTAAAGGAAAAATAAATTTGCTCACAGATATTTTTTTTTGCAACTGCAAATATTTACAAACACTGAATATAGCCCACATTTGCAAACTGTCAACATGCACATATGTAAGATTACTAAAGACTTAATCTGTTAACATGCATAATTTTCCTACTACGGTTACAAATATTTGTTTCTGCATTTAAAACCTCTTTTTGAGGTTTTTTACGGTACACAATACGACCCAACGGTCTTACGGTCATATCATCGTTTTTCTCTATGAGATAAAATGGTAATTTAATAGATATATATTATTTGAAAAAATCCCCGCTGCCCCCTCCTGAAATTCCTGAATTTCAGGGTGTGAATAGGAAAAAAATTAAACAACGATTTTCTCTTAATTTTTAAAATCTTGCCAACCTTTAATTCTTTATAGAGAATGTAGTGTAGGAAAAAAAAAACATTATTTATTTTGCCAAATTAAATAATTGGCTTGATGTTTGTTGCATACATGCACCACATGCTGGTGCATGTAGTTTGTTTGACGGAATTCAAATTTGAATTTGAATTTCATTTTTTTGAAATCCCTTTCCAAATAGGCAAAACCTTTCTCCTTACCCTTCCTCTCTTCTGGCCCAGCTTCGCTAGGAAAGTCCTCTGCCGCCCCTTGTTCTTCTCGCTTGGTTCGCGCGCTCTGTTTTTCTTCGACCCGGTAGCTAGCGGCGCCGGCTCGGCGGTGGCCCAACGCGGTGCGGCCCGCGCCCCTCTCCCCGCGGTCGCCGGCCGGTGGGGGCCACCCGTCATCCCCTACCTCCCGGTCGCACCGAGCCGGATCCGAGCTTGGGTCTGTGCCGCATCGCGCCCGCGCGCGCTCCTGGCCATGGGCCCGCATGCCGAGGCCGCTTCCGGTCCCTATAAAACCGGCGTCATCTCCCTCTTCAAGTCTTGCCCCCAAAACCCTAGCCCCAAGCCGGCGCTGCCATCGCAAACCCTAGGGATCGCCGTCGCTGTCGATCTCCTCGGTGGCTGCCATTCAGCCGACGAGAAGCACCTCTGGAGCTTCGCAAGAAGGTGAGAAGGCTTCCAGTGTCGTTCGTTGGCACTCTCATGCGTTGGACCGCCCGCGTGTGCTCGTCGGAGTCGGCCGCCGTCTTTGTCCGCCGCGCCGAGCCACCCGCCGTCTCCGTTGGCCGACCGCCCGCCCCGGTGCCACGGTTAAGCACGCCGTGCCCTCCGCTTCGCCTTGGTGCTACCCGCGCATGAAACCGAGCACCACATCTCGTGTTCGGCCGCGCCGGTGAGGTCCGCCGGCGGGCGCGCCGCTCGCCGTCGCCGCGCGCCCGCCGCCGCCGGCCGTTGCTTGCGCGCCGGCCCGTCCGATCTGGATCCCACGGCCCGGATCGCGTCCGACCCCCGGACAACTTTGAGGAATACCGATCAACGGATCTGTTTAGTCGTCGTTTTGCATAAAAGGCCTTCGGTTTATAGTTTCACATATATACCCTTCCACGAGTTCAAAGATCCTCACAATTAGGTCCTTTTCTTTATGTTTTAAACCCTAGCCTTCCTGGTTTTTCCACCCGAGGTCCAGCCTTTATGTTTTTGCACCGCAACCCCTAGGTTTTTATGCATAATTAGGTTTTAACCCCTAGAAGTTTAGCCATTTTCTTGCAGTTTAGCCCTGAAAGTTTAGATTTCCTGCAGAAAAGCCCCTATACCTTGTTTTGGTCGTAGAATACACGTGTTAGCTCCGTTTTTAGCGTTCCTTATATCCACGTGATCGTCTCGACGAGTAGAAAAGCGTTTTGCCCCTATTTTGTGATGTTAGTACTGTTTGGTGATTGTTTCTTATTGTTTTCCATTGTATGCTTGTATGCGAATGATGTGGTGCGTAGAAGACGGTTCGTACGTGGAATACACTGAAGTTGAAGAATTTCAAGACATTGAGCAGCAACAAGCGTTGGTAGAAGGCAAGTCCTTGCTGCATTCCCGTTTTATCCTATTACACCATGCATTTTAATTACACCTTATTTATTGCTTTGCATTAAATTGAAGGGTCCTACGATTAAGGTTTGACTAGTTTTGTTTACCCGTGTGCTTTGATCAACCTGAGTTTATGTTTATGTTGGGTAGACCTTGCTTAGTTTCTCAACTTGGGATCGTGGTGGTTTAAATGAACAAAAATGTTAATCTTGTTTTACTTGTGTTATAACTTCATTAAACAAGATCCCCTTTGTTAATCGGAACATGGAGAACCACCCAAGAAAACAGTACTATCACAAGACATATGGCTCTGTCTTGGCCAAGTAATTAGAAAACCTGGTGTTAGGTATGCTTTACCTGAAAGGGGTTGGGGGTTACCGGTAGTTGGTGTATAGCCCGACCCTCAGACTGATCTGCTCTATGGTAGCTTCGCAGCTGAGAGAGGTTTATGCATTGCGCTGTCAAATAACCTAGCGAGCAGCCTGCACTAGGGGATCTTTGTAAAGGCCTCGTAGCGTCCCTATGCAATCACACCTCAGTAGTGTGGTATGATGCTTGGCCGACATCGCATGGTTGGGTTTAAAGTTCTTCGGGACTTTTACGCGACTTGTGGGTAAAGATGTACAACCTCTGCAGAGTGTAAAACTAACTAGTTAGCCGTGCCCACGATCAAGGGTGGCCCGGACCCTCACATGAGTAAACTATGGAAGACGAAATGTTGCATTTACTTTCGTTTATGATGATGATGCTTATGTTAATCTACCGGGTTGGTATAAACTTACATTTGCTAGTAAATCATCTTGCTTAATAAAATTTGACCAACTAAATTGTTGATCTGCTATGCAACCACAAGCTTCCACCATAAAGCCTTTGCATGTTGTTATAGAGTTTTCCCTTGTTGAGTACGACATGGGCTCATGCTTGTTGTTCTTTTATATTGCATCTACACAACCCGGTTGCTGCTCAGACAGACGCTTTGAAGACTTTTCTGGAGAGTTCGATGGTTTCTAGGCGAGCGTGCCACCAATCGACTGCCTGTGGAGACGTCCTTTTCTGCTGCTAGTACTCGCTTATGTTACGATTTGGAGACATTCTGTCATGTAATAAAGTTATAATATTTCCTTTACGCTTTAACACTGTGTTTTGGTATACATTGAGTCGATGCATGTGTGTAACTTGATTTTGGCGCACATGTATTCTATGCATTCAGATTTGCCTTTAAATCCGGGTGTGAGATTATACTATCTAAAACATTTCATGTATTTCATTTCCTATATTACAACAATATCATTTTACATTTTCGATAATACCCTTATATTACTCATACGACCGTACGTCAGCTAAAAAAACCAGTCGTATAGAATTAATCTCAACCGTTGGATCCTTACATATAGATCATTTTCTATTACATACGAGTCCTTTTTCAACTTTGTCGTACGGGTCGTATTGTGTACCATAAAAAACCTCTTTTTTATAAGATAGAGAAGCCATACCAGTCCTTTTACCAACAGGGCATGCTTGTTCTTTGGATGTTTCAGCTCTTCCTCGATATATTTTACGGTGGCAAGTATATTTATGTATAAGGTCCTTAGGTATGCTGGGCATTGATCTGCTGCTTCTTCATCCCATCTGCCATTCATTGCGTACCATAAAAGAAAATAAATTCATGGTCATAAAGAATTCGCAAATACAAATGCATAGTATAGAAAAGCTAGCTGACAACAGCAAGGAATTTGAGAGACAATGAAGAGTATAATCTTTGCTTGTCTTATAAGGATCTGTTTGGTTCACGTACTAGTAGAGCCTGGCTCGCATCTAGGAGCCCGGCTCACACGGGACAGGTTGCATACATGCAACTCTACCGTGTTTGGTTCATGTACTAGTACGATCTGGTTGGTTGAGAAGAGATTTTGTTTGGTTACATGTACGAAGTACGTTGTATGAGATAAAGATATAGAAAAATTATAAATATGACTTCTATTTTTTATGAAAATACACTTCTAAAATACTTATTTTATTAAACAATGCGCTAATTATCTTTAAAACACCTAATATCACTTGATATTCACAAATCATACACTAATACTATCATTAGAAGGGAAACAATCGCACCTGCCGGCCCGGGCCGGCGAGAACGGCCGATTCGCTCGTTCTGCCGGGAGCTGGCTGCGGGGTGGCCGCCGCACGCGCGAGCCTGGTTAGGGAGGGTGACCGGGCAACCAATCACCCGTGGCCTGCACGCACACGGCTGGTTGAGGCGGATGCGGGCTACCAAACGCACCCAAGCATCTTGAACGGGAAGTTATGCGGACCTTCGCGGTCTTTGCGGCAAATATACCGCCTTCTTCGTGGTGCGGTGATTGTCAAGTCATCAAGTATAGACACGATCGTAAACAGTTGCGTAAGCATTTTTCGTGAATATGAATATTGGGGCTCAAAAAACACTCCCTGCATCCAAAAATGCATCCCCACCATCCTATCTCGTGCATAGATTGAAGTGTTTCACTACGGAAACGCGGCCTTTGCCGTGCGATCAAATCTTTCTTTGTGCGTCTTTTATCGGGCGCACGGCAAGAAGCTCTCTGCCGTGCGCCGAATAAAACGCGAGCCAGCCGGGCCGGCAGAACGACCGATTCGCTCGTTCCCGCGGAGCCCGGCTGCGGGGAGGCTGCTGCACGCGCGAGCCCGGCTAGGGAGGGTGACCGGGCAACCAATCACCGTGGCCTGCACGCACACGGCATGGTTGAGGCGGATGCGGGCTACCAAGCGCACCTTAAGCATCTTGAACAGGAAGTTATGCAGACCTTCGCAGTGCTGCGGCAAATATACTGCCTTCTTCTGTGGTGCAGTGATTGTCAAGTCATCAAGTATAGACACGATCGTAAACAGTTGCGTAAGCATTTTTCGTGAATATGAATATTGGGGCTCAAAAAACACTCCCTGCATCCAAAAATGCATCCCCACCATCCTATCTCGTGCATAGATTGAAGTGTTTCACTACGGAAACGCGGCCTTTGCCGTGCGTTCAAATCTTTGCCGTGCGTCTTTTATCGGGCGCACGGCAAGAAGCTCTCTCGCCGTGCCCCGAACAAAACGCACGGCAAAGCTTCTTGCGCGTGCGCCGAACAAAACGCACGGCAAAGAATATTTGCTGTGCGTCTTATTTTCTGACGCACGGCAAAGATTCTTTGCCGTGCGTTTTAATTTCGGGCGCACGGCAAAGATTTTTTTCCTTCCTCCACTTTTGCAATAAACGGCCGTTAGTCTTTGCCGTGCGTTTTAATTTCCGGCGCACGGCAAAGATTTTTTCCTTCCTCCACTTTTTCAATAAACAGTACTTAATAAATTTAATTTTTGTACTTCTTTTTGTTTGTCCACCTCAAAAACATTATTTTATACTCTATATTTCAATCTTATGCATGTCTTGATAAATTTACTATTTTTAACAATTATGTGTCACTTAAAGAATTTTTGCCGCATACGTCAAATTTGAACTGCAAGTGCATAAAGTAACGGAGTAAAATTTGTGGAAAAATGATATTCATGTAATTTAGTTATTTTTATTACCTTATCCATGAAATTGGGTGGAATTTTGAACATTTTGCGCGAATCATGAAAATCCACATGCGGTTGCCATGTTTTTTAATTGTACAAAATGCAAACAAATTTTGAGGCGGGGGGCACTTCGGCCTTGTGCCTCTGCGTGTGCCGCCATCCGGGCTTCAAAACTCCTTGCGGATTTTCTATCCGCCCCATCTCTAGCGGGCGGGCCGGGTTCGGGGCGAATCAAAAAAACCCGTTTATTTCGGGTTGAGAAAATCCGGCCCATGACCATCCCAATGGTGCGTCGGGCCTCAATTTTTGGCCGGGCTCGGGCCGGGCTTAGCGGGCCACCCGTGCATTTTATAGTGTAGAATAGCTAAAAACAACATTTCGGGTCGGGCTCGGTCCAAGATTTTTTTTCGGAGGCCGCAAGATGCGTGCCCACGCCCACCCCGTAAGCCCCATCTTACTTCTTAACTTGTTGTTGACAAAGTTCATTATAGAAAAGATCCTCCCAACACCAGCAGTAGCAACGAGGCAAAATTAGCACCAATTTTTAAGTTTGTAAATAATATCATATTGAGAAAGTTTATCTTTTTCAACAAACATCATAAGTAACTCTATTAAACTTCATTGCTATAAAATTATCACAAATTAACAAGCAACTGTCAATCGAAATTGCAATCTCAAGTAATCTGTGTTCACCTTTTTTTAAATGAGTAAAATGAACTAGAGGTCCATCAACTTGTAAAAGGTGTCACTTAGGTCCATCAACTTTGAAAATGCATTTTAAGGTCCATAAACTTGTTGTATCGTTCACCGCAGTCCATAACTGCTCACATATACTTCTACTGGTGACTTGACATGATGACTTAGCTAGAAGAAGCATAATCTAATTGAGGCATTTCATCGAGCAGCTTATGAGTGACACATACTTGATGTTTTCGGAGCTAAAAAATAGCAGCCTACTCCTGTCGTCCACGCAAGGCGGCTACCGTTATTCAACCCAAGGAATGTTAAGTATATGTGTCGCCCATTTGTAACCTACTCATTGAAATGCCTCGGCTAAAAGATGTTTCTTGAGCCAAGTCATCATGTCGGGTCACTATTACAAGCATATCCGGGCAGCTTATGGACTGCGCGTGAATGACTTAACAAGTTCATGGACCTAGAAATGCATTTTGAGAGTTGATGGACCGAAGTGACACCTCCTTACAAGTTGATGGACCTCTGGTGTATTTTACTCTTTTTAAATCTCCAATCGAAGAGGAAGAATGGAACGGGAACTCAGCAAATCCGGAAGAGGGAGGACTCAAGGCCGCCCACGGCTGGATATGTGTGCCGTGCGCGAAGTATCACTATTACTTTCATTTTGTATTTGGTTCACAAAAAATTTTGCATGAAAGTTTTGAGCTACCTTTTCAAAACTTACCAGAACAGTTAGGAGTATTAAACATATACTAATTATAAAATAAATTACACGGATGGACGGGAAAATGGCGAGAGGAAGTGAGGAACCCATTAAGCTGATTAATCCGTCATTACATATTTTAAACTGTAGCACGACATTGTCCGGTTATGGCATAATCAAGCTCATTAGATTCGTCTCGTGATTGAATTGAGTCATTAATCCACATTAATACTTCTAATTAATATCTAAAGATTTATGTGACGTGGTTGAAGAATATTTTGATAACTAAAAGAAACCTAATTGTTGTTATACTTTAGTAATGAGAGGAGCTACTAGTGCTATTATTTGATACGTAATGTAGTTTAAATTTTTTTTGAGACGACTGTAGTTTTAATAGTTGATACGTGTACTTATCACTATTCATCTTTCTTCGGTCCGTTACGGCCATGGGCCATCTACCTGATGTATATATATGGAAAAAGTCCTTCTCACGTTCCTCATCTACCATCGAAGTCGATTTTGATCCCTCATCCGTAAAACCGGGTATCTAAGATCCCTCGGCTATCAAATCCGTTTACTTTTGGTCTCTTGGTTCCTTTGAAGGTGATTTTCACATGAATTGGCCGCAACCCCATATATGAGATTCATCAACTATAAAATCTATTTATTTTAGGTCTCTCGGTTGTTTTAGAGGGTGGTTTTCGCATAATGTGATGATGAGTCCCACATGTGAGGTACATGTGATTTGTGTCCCACGTGTCATGTGGCTTCCTTTTTCTCTCTCCTCTTGCTCTACCACACGAGCCCGTCGTGTCGTATCGCTCTGCATGCTCCATCACAGGAGCCCGCCGCAGTTTCACTCATCTTTCTCCACCACACGAGCTCGTCGTCATTGGACGACAACCCTAGAGCTCCGTCGTTCTGGATAGGGATGAGGAGATAGAGAGAAAGAAGTGTTAGGGAGAGGGAAGGAGGAATGAGAAGGGGGAGAAGATAGTCACATGACATCATGGGGTCCAACCTCCGCATGTGCCTGGTATGTTGACCCAGCGCCACGTCATGCGAATATCACCTTCCAAAACAGTCAAGGGAAAAATAAATAGATATGATAGTTGAGGGACCAAAAATAAATATTTTTGATAGTTGAGGGGACTTATATACTCGGTCGCAACATCATGCGAAAACCACCCTCCAAAACAGCTGTGGGCAAAAAATAACCGCATTTAATACTTGAGGGACCCCAAATATCCAGTTCTGCAGATGAAGGACGAAAGTCAGACTTCAGTAATAGATGAGGGACGTCAAAAGGACTTTTTCCTATATATATCAGTATATATATCTACTGATGTCCCACACACATAACAGGCCCACGCGCCCTTATTCAAAGATTCACGGCCCGGTCCAGTTTGACTGCGTTGTTAGCCAGCCCAATCAGCAGTTTTTCAGAAGGAAACGACTCAACAAAAAACTTCCCACCCACGCCGTGCTGCCCAGACAAATTATCACTGCTGTCATTCATTATTAATTAAATAGGCCTAGGAGGCAAGAAACGAGTTATTAGAACCTTCTTCGGCCCATGTAAAAAATGAAGTTTCCTAGATGGCTA
Organism: Cenchrus americanus; assembly: GCA_947561735.1. Classification (NCBI taxonomy): domain Eukaryota; kingdom Viridiplantae; phylum Streptophyta; class Magnoliopsida; order Poales; family Poaceae; genus Cenchrus; species Cenchrus americanus. Next base: position 52,619,952 of record OX387242.1, read on the forward strand.
CTGTCCTGTTCGCTTAGCTTATCGATCACTACCGGTCAATGATCTTTTCGCTCGGAATAAACCACAAGAACTAACGAAGATCTTTCTCTCGAACAAACCAAAGCGTATTTATCGCCACCACCCAAACGAACAGGCTGTCACCTCATGCTAAGGGAAGTGCACAAGAGGAAGCTGATGATGCGCAAAAAAGAGGCTGTCACCTCATGCTAAGGGAAGTGCACAAGAGGAAGCTGATGATGCGCAAAAAAGAGGCTGCAGCAGAGGTAAATTTCTCACGAAGTCATAATCTTTCTTGTCTCTGCAATGGTTTTACCTTTGTTACAATAAATCTATGACTGCCGCCTTGCTTTGTCGGGTTTCATTGGCGTGAAGTTGCAAATGGACCACTTTCAAAAACTAAAAAGCAAATGGAAGGAATGTTACGACAACATATGTTACTGTTTGCCATCTATATAGAGGCGGATAAACAAGGTCGAAAAATGGCTCGATCCACATGTAGAAAAATGGCATGATCGAACAAACGAAAAATATCCAAATAAATACATGTAATATGATAGTACAACACTACCACCGGTAGAGACGGAGGCTTTGGCATGCCCGTTTAGTCCCGGTTCAACTTTGAAGCGGGACTAAAGGGGTTTCATCAACGTGGCCACTAATACCATGAGTGCTCACCCCTTTAGCCCGAGTTGATAACACCAACTGTGACAAAAAAGGCCCCCCTTTAATCTAGGTTCTTGATATGAATCCGGACTAAAGGGTCCCTAATTTTGTCACGGTTTGTAACACGAACATAGATTAAAGGGGTGACCTTTTAGTCTAGGTTGGTAACACCAACCCGGACTAAATGGGGGTCTTTTGTCACGGGTGGTATTACCAACCGGGACTAGAGGTCTCCCACAACTTAGTACAAGAGGACAACATCCTCTACTTAGTTAGAAGTGTTGTGTAGGTGAAATGGTGAGCAAGCTACGTGCGAGGGCCGGGGGTCACGAGTTTGAATCCCCGCACTCGCGCACGCGTATATTTCGCGTGAAAAATTGCGTGACTTGTGCGCGTGTGTGAGGGCCTCCCGAGGATTTTCCAATTTTTTTGACGCCGGCGTGCCCCCTTTTAGCCCCCCTAGTCCCGGTTGGTAACTAAAGGCCCCCCTTTAGTCCCGGTTCGTTCACCGAGGACTAAAGGACCTCTTTTTTCTTCATCATTGTGAGACATGGGTACCCCCGGGTCCTCACCGACCGGGCTCACGGCCGTCCCCGACAAGTGGATCCGGCCTACTAGAAGACCCGCCGACTCGTCGGTGGTTCCAACCGACCTAGTTGGCGGCCCACACGACCTCCCGAAGACCTTCTTGAAGATTTCCCCGGACGACCTCATTCAAAACGACCACAAGACTTGACGTGCACGACAAGGCGGTCCCGAGCGAATTAAGGCGGCTCGGATAAGCTTTCCGTGTTGTAACTAACTAGAGATAGGTTTCCCTGTTGTAACCGACTTGGACTCCGGTCCACCGACCTTGTCCGTCGCCCAATATAAGGCGGGCAAGGTCGCCCTCTTGGGCAACAACCCACGAGACCACCTCCATCGACACCACGACCATGTAATCCCACCCGAGAGCGAAGCAATACAAAACGAAGAACCGGACGTAGGGTTTTACTCTCCGGAGGCCCGAACCGCATATAAAATCGCCTTGTCCTTGTGTCTCGTCGTAATTTCCGTGTGCTACACTAGCATAACCATCGCGTGCTTAGCTCCCGATCTCCCCGCCGAACAACTAAACCAACTAACACCCCCGTGGGTTGTCTAGATCTCACCATCCGACGGTTGACATGCCGGTAGGGGTGATCGCGAGCTCTTCGTGCAGCGCGATGACAGCTCGCTCCGGCTACCTCTTCGGCGACGACACGAAGAATACCTCCGTAGCGACATGCTTGCTGCCACCCTCAGATCCAATCGCGAGGTCGACGCCTTTGTTCTGCAGACGGTACGCCAAAAATTTTTTTTGCGCCCACCCGCCCACAACCTTCCAAACGACTCGACGATTCAATCCGCATGCATGCCGGCCTCCGGTGTGGTGTGAGTAGGGATGGATTCGGATGTCCGGAAATCCGAATTATCCGTATTTGTATCCGCTAAAAACATTAATATGGATATCCGTATTCGTATTCGTTTTTAATATGAATGTCGGATGGATGTATTCGAATCCGATTTTCAATATTATCCGAATTCGACATTATCCGAAATATCCGACAAAAATCCGACATATCCGATATTATTCGTATCCGCAAAAATAAAGTACCCACGAAAAAACATCTAAATTTATTTATATTACTAAATACTAATTACAAATGATGTTAATTTTAATATTGCTAGTAAAATAATTATTTACACCATTTTAACTAATGAAAATTGTATATATGACAACTAACTAATTATGCTAACCTAATATTACTAGATTATATAATGATATTTTTAATTAATTTTAATGTGTCTAATCATAGTAATTTTAAATGCATTATATTATTTAGAAAATAAATAAATCATATTTAAATGTATTTATGAACTTATTTTTACTTACAAAAAGATGTTTATATAGTTATAAAATTACTTATTTTATATTTATTGTCATATATTAATTAATTAATTAATTAACTAATTAATATGTTATTTGCAATAAGATATTATGTATAATGATCTTAATTTACTCTCTACTTGTAACATCATTTGATCAATTATAAAACCATCGACAAATGAAATTGATACTCATTATGACTCTATGTAAATCGAGTAAGTATTCGAATGTGAATCCGAATTTGAAATATCCGTTTTGTATTCGTATTCAATAATATTTGTATTTGTATCCGAATTCGAAATAAAATGTGGTAAATAGTGACATTCGAATTCGTATCCGTGCGTATCCGATCCGAATCCATCCCTAGGTGTGAGAGATGCGGTTCTACTGGTGTTGGCATGCTCGTCGACGGCATCGCGCAGGTTTGCTTGCATGAGTTGACTCCGTGTCAATTACGTACACGTAATCGAGCCAAATCTACGAAGCCCTGTTCGCTTGGCTTATCATCCACCAGCCAATTGCCGTCTTTTCTCTCACAACAAACCAGCCACCAACAACCAGCCAGCAAGATAGATTTCTTTTCTCTCGTAACAAACCAAAGACACCATCACCACCAGCCAACCGAACAGGCTGTACAATAGGGAATATTTCTTTCCTATCCTTACCTTATCCGATCTTAATAGGTCTTTTATTTAATTTATTTGGCCGGCAAGACTACTCTAATCTGTTTTTTTCTGTATTGGTGCACGTGTGGCTGCATTAACATGTATCGGACGATACAACATGGAGCGTTTCCCGTGGCGCATGAGAGTTCAGAGCTCGTGCATGTGGCACCTGTTCGCTGGCGTTCTTCGGCGACCTCCAGCAACTTCATGCCGACCTCTACCGGGCCATCGTGGGCACTTCATCAGCATCTACAGATCGGCGCCAACGGTTACGTGCCTACGTCACAACAAGGACTACCTCGACATACCTGTTCTACATGCTTTGTCTGCTCTTCCGATCCCTCCCCCCTCGACACGCCCGGGGGCTTGGCCTTGCCAATTTAAGGGTCGTTAGACTTGTGGTGTCCTACCTTCTCCTCTCTCATGCCATCAACTCTCCCCTCGACATGCTCGGGGGCTTGGCTAAAGCCAATATATGGGTCGTAAAGACACCGAGGGTTAAAGTTCTTCTCGCTCCTCCCCCTCGACATGCTTGGGGGCTTGGCTCAAAGCCAACCTAGGGGTCGTTCGACCTGAGGACATCGTCCCTCGTGAGTACTTGTCTTTTGTCAATGCGAGCCTGCTTGGTTGATAAGGTTGCTAAACGTGAGTCCTAGACTCCCCTCCTCTCGCGCGCCGATCTCACGTAAGCCTCCCTGCTGAGCTGTGGAGGTCGGTAAGCCAGCCTCTACATGAGTAGTGGTCAGCGAGGCAGCACACAAGACGAAATTACTTCAAAGACTACCATGTTCTCGCAGGCACAAAAGCAAGTACCTCATGCTGGCATCAAAAGAAAGTACATCAAGTATTCTTTTTACATGGCTGAAAAAGGGGAGGTACAACTCCTAGATCTCTGTGCATCTCTGGCGTCATCTCCGGTGGATTTCTCGGTGTCTCCGCCGTCGTCGTCTTCGTCGGGTCACTCGACCTCCCTTCGGCTCCGTTGTCGTCTTCGTCGAGTCGCTAAACCTCCCTCCGACTCCACCGTCACCTTCGTTAGGTCATTAGACCTCCCGGTTTTTCGCCATCGGGTCGCTAGACCTCCCTGCCGCTACGGCATCATCTTCGGTGGACCTCTCGGTGTTTCCGTCGTCGCTGCGGTAGGTCGCCGGACCTCCCTATGTCTCTCCGTCCTCATTAGGTCGCTAGACCTTCCTTCGGCTCTGTCGTTGTCTTCGTCGAGTTGCTAGACCCTCCTCCGGCTCCGTCGTCATCTTCGTCGGTCGCTAGACCCTCCTCCGCTCCGTCGTCATCTTTGTCGGGTCGTTAGACCTTCCTCCCGCTCCGTCGTCACCTTCACCGGCTCGAAGATCTCTCCGAGATTTTATGTCGGAATGAAGGCCTCCCCGTGGGGTGCGCGCCCGATGGCCCCGCCAAGTGCTTTCGGGTGGTTGGGCGTTATAGACTTGAGACCTTCCCCGAGGTTGGCATGCCTCGAGTGGCTCGCGGACTTTGCGGCTATGCACGATATCCGGGTGTCTACACTACATACGTTCAAGATTAACATCACTTTGTCAAGTTTCATTGTTGACAACCTCTTCATGCGACGCACCTTTCGGGATCCCGCCGGGTATCCTCGGATATTGAACATCGTTGATGTGAGGCCTCTTCGAGGTCGGCACGCCTACAATGCCTCCTTGCGGTCGGCCCCCGCCGGCCTCCTAGCGACTATGCTAGGAGGTCCGGGTGCCTCTACACTTCGTTCGGTCAAGACCATGACTCATTTTTCTTCTCTTTTTTGAGCATCAAACCAGCCATGCTCGCTGCTTCAATGCTCGGGGACTACTCTACGAGTGTGTTTCCGACGTCCTCTTGTTTTCCTCATCGTACCGACCTGTTGGGAAACCCATTTCTCATCACACGTTACTCGACCTACTTTCTCTTTCCTTTTTGGATTATCATATCGGCCATCCCCGCCCACCACGATGCTCGGATACTACTCTATGAGTGCATCTTCGATGCCCTTTGAATTTTTTCATCGTCGTTTCGATCTATCGAAGTCCCGCTTCCTATAGGTCGTCACTCGACATCCCTCGTTCGGCAAGACTTTAAACGGTCCGCTGCTAAGTCGATTTGTTCTTTTCTTTTGGACCGACGTGCATGCTATTCGGCTTGTCAATAGCTTTACGACTTCACCATGACCTTTCTAAGGTCGCTGCGCCTACACCTCACTCGGGGGCTTGTGAGACATGGGTACCCCCGGTCCCCACCGATCGAGGCTCACGGCTGCCCCCCGACAAGTGGGTCCGGCCTACTAGAAGACCCGATGACTCGTTAGTGGGCCCAACCGACCTAGTTGGCAGCCCACATGACCTTCGAAGACCTTCTTGAAGATTTCCCGGACCACCTCATTCGGAACGACCACAAGACTTGACGTGCAAGACAAGGCGGTCCGGACGGATTAAGGCAACTCATGTTGTAACCGACTAGAGATAGGTTTCCCTGTTGTAACCGACCTGGACTCCGGTCCACCGACCTTGTCCGTCGCCCAATATAAGGCGGGCAAGGGCGCCCTCTTGGGCAACAACCCGCGACCACCTCCATCGACACCACGACCATGTAATCCCACCTGAGATCGAAGCAATACAAACCGAAGAACTGGACGTAGGGTTTTACTCTCCGGAGGCCCGAACCGATAAAATCGCCTTGTCCTTGTGTCTCGTCGTAATTTCCGTGTGGTACACTAGCATAACCATCACGTTCTTAGCTCCCGATCTCCCCGCCGAACAACTAAACCCCCGTTGGTTGTCTAGATCTCATCATCCGACAATCATTAGTCCCGGTTGGGACATGACAATCATTAGTCCCGGTTGGGACTTGAGGGACCTATACCCCTTACCAACCGAGACCGAAGATCCTCTCTCTACAGTGTACTACATATTATACGAACCCAAATAAATAGGAGTGTACCCCTCATGTGTGTTGTGTTGGGTTTGTAAAATTGCTGAACTGAACTTCATGTTTTATTGAGCTTGCAAGACGCTACATTAACGAAAGCCTTATATATATACCCTTGAGCCAATAATCCACATACGCCGAAAGCCTTATGCTTCTTAATCGCCGACGATGCAGAATCGACATAAAGTCACACGGAATTTACATACATTGAAGCTATAACGTCCTTGAGGGTGAACGATAGGGTGAATGCATCTTCGCGCTTGTAAATGAAATCCATTGTTCGTGCAAGGTCAACCGCTATCTCCAAGAGTGTCATGGGACGTTTCCTCTCTAGGCATTCCTCGATGATGTCCATCCATGCTTCTGCGATTATGACCCTAAGCTTTTCATTGGCTTCCTCCATTGTCACCCCATATTGATTCATGCAAGCTTGCACCGTGGATACCACATGCTCTGAAGCTTGTTCCCGCTGCAAGAGGGACGACGTCAACAATAACGGATATATATATAGTTAAATAAAAAGATGGCCAATGGCATAATGAAATAAAAAGATGGAATTAAAGATTTTACAACGTTTATAAGAAATCTGTTAGACTTGGTAAACCTCGTGCGACACGATGTCATTGCCGATGCGCCCCACGATACAAGCACCCCTGATCATTTTTGGAAAGGTGAAAGCCCAATTGACATCCTCTCTAGTAGTCACATCTCCCAACGAAATGAGCGCAACGTTTGTTATCTGCATGCATACACTGCTACTCATGGAAATTCGGAGGTGTTCTTCAACATTAGTTGGTACGTAGTGTTCATCGCGCCATTTCACCTCAGCATGGTAGGATTTGGCAGTGTGGATAACCTAATAAATAGAAAATGTACAGTATGTTAAAATTAAACGAACTTTGCCACATGTTTCCTGCTTGTTTTTCTTTGACCAAGTGTTAGAACTAACTTGTCGCATCTCTGATTGGGAAACCTACCAGTTCTTTGAACAATTCAGCATGCTTGTTTTTCTGAAATTTTAACTCTTCCACCACCTTATTTGTATCATTAAGTATGTTGATGAAGAGTGCCTTCAAGTGTGCTGGGAGCTGTTCTGCGATTTGTGCATCCCACCTGCCACCAGTTTTTTTTTTCAAACAGGGGTAAGTTTAGCAATGTGTAAACTTTGTTCATCCTACCTATAGGTCAATTTAACCTGATCCCAAGGAGTGAGCTAGGCGAACCTTTCCATGGCTGTGGTAAAGATATTACTCTCTTTTGTGGTTCCATGGTTGTCATAAAGGTCATCGAACATGGTCGCATAAACAGTGAACTTAGTCAGCATTATCCGTGGGTATGAGTGACAAGGCTCGAAACCACTCCCATCATCCAAAAATGCAGCTCCACCATTCTGTCCCGTGTGAATCTCTGGTCCGTCCCTAATTGAAAATCCTTCCACCATCTGTAAGTTAACGAGTAAAGTAATGTATATTATCAGCATATATATAGTATTGTTGGTTTGTAATAAATTTTGTTCACTAAAATCCATTCACCATCTGAAAGTTGACGACCAACTCACTATTACTCTACTTACATCGTCAGTTCCTTTAACTCCTCACAGTAGAGAGCTTGCAAGATGTTGTAGTCGAGCTTTGCAAATTCAAGTACGGCCTCGTTTCTCGTAGCCTTCTTCTCATATACGGAGATGTAGCGCCTCGCCTCCACTCTCTTGAACCGCCTGAACCGAGTTGTCTCCAATGTGAACCTCACCTCCTCAGCGAGCTCAGGCTCCAAATCTGCTGTTTCCATCACAGATTGGAGGCGGCTCTTGTTGAGAGTGATAGTGTTGTCGAGTATCTCCTCCCCATGTGTTCTCATATGCGCAGCGTCATACAACATCATCAAGCAGTTCAAATTATTGTCGCTGCTAATGTTTCCTTGCTCATCTCTAAACTTCAGAAACACGTCTGCGGCGGATAAAATTCGACAGTCATTCATGTAATAAAAACAATCGAAATCAATAATGTTGTACACCAAATCAATGTTTTGCAGCAAGTAGAATCTACTATATATCTTACCAGAGGACACGTTGTAGCCATGCTTTCTGAGCAAGTAGAACCTCAACGAGGTGACATGGAGGTCATCGGAGCCACCGTCTTCGTCGTCGTAAATGGCACGGAGCAGCTCGTCAATCTCCTCCTTGTAGTGGTAGTCCACCCCGAGCCGCTGCAGCGCGTCGACGAGGTCCAGCTTCTTTAACAGGTCAGGCGGGGCGGCGGTGGCCAGCAGGATCTGCCTCACCTCCTCCTCCTTAACTTTCGCCTTCTCCTTCATGGATAGGAGTTCTGCCGGCGTGCACGGCTGGTGGGTGAGGAACAAGTCGCCCCAGGGGCTCGGCGTGTATAGCCGGGGATTGTTGTTGTGCTCCGGCGACGGCTGTGAGGTCGCAAGGACGGTGGTCGCCATAGAATTTATTTGTTGCTGGGGTTTGATCACGCCACACAGGTTAATTACTTGGTATATCAGGTGGCGATGTGGGCGTTGAATGGCTTGAGGAAGAGATATATATAGACGCAGCCACGATGAGGAGGAACGTAAGAGGAAAGTATGAGCGGATCGATGTTTAGTTTAGTTTGTGGAAAGACACAAAACGTAAACTACCATGCTGATCATGGAAACTACGTACGTACGGATAAAAACTGATAATGAACTTTAGAATCATATATCTTTTTATTTAAATCAAATTGTAGTGAAATGGGCCAAACACACTTGAATCCAAACATGCTCGTGACTGAATGTAGTACCACACGTGAATGTGTGTTTGCTGCCATCATAGAGGTGAGTGCGTGTGTGTACAACGTGTTTCTGTTTGCATGCTCATTATGAATTTCCGTCTCCTAGTCCTAGCATTAGAGGTCACGCGCGCCAATTATGTTTGCTATTGTGTCAAAAAAAATTTGTGTTTGCTATAGTGACACATGCATTGATGCATGGGCAGGAGACACTGCTAGCCAAGAATTTGTTTTCTTTATATATATTCCAATTTTCATTGTGTAGGCTACTTGCACATATATTATTACATCTTTTGCACATGTATACTATAGAGGCATGCATTATCTACTCGCACATGTATACTTTCATCTTGTAGTTTTTAGGCATCCTTATTAGATATTAGCCCGTTTTCCAGGATGTTGTGGGTTTTTCGTAGTCTTGTAAAGTAATGAATTCCAATTTGACATGGTAAATGATTTGTCTATCATTCAGCACCTATTTTTTTGAGCTGATGTTTTCATGACGCAAATGAGAACATTCAGCACCTAGAATTTTCTGGGATGTGGTGAGCATCACGTTTGGGTTTCAACCACCATCGATGTTCTGTCCCTAGGCCTTTTGGTGGATCTCCTGTCGTAGAACTATAATCAGCTTAAGTGCTGAGTTTTTTCATCACCCTTACAAATCTTTGTAGACGGAAACCTGATTTTATCCTTTATTGAAAAAAATTGTTTCATTCACACAATACTACTAGTCTACTATTGACCGAACAAATAATCTTCCACGAAAAGACTAGAACTCTTCCGGGGATTAACGAAGCATTGATAACAGTAATAACACGCCTCATGGCCCTGATTGCATCCGGACACTAAACTAAGATTGAGCATGCTGTCGATGGCTGCGCCCAAGTTCGAGGTCTGGTACAGATGTGGATCTCTGTTGAGAATTTCTTAGTCGCATTGCTTGATTCCAAATAGAGGACTGTGCGTGGTTGACATACATATATATATAGCTGCCTCTCTAACAAATGCAACCAAATATATTGACTTGACTAACAAGTACTCAGCCGCCTCTAAGAATTATGATTTACTGGCTTGATGACTAACAAGCACTTTAGAAATAAAGTCCCAACCTACTCGATCTTATAACAAAGAAGAAGATGTAGTGTAGTTCCCTAACAAAGTAAACCCAGCGCCTAACCATACGGTCGGCCGGCCAGCCGCCATGCATGTACAGATATCCGAGAAATGCATTATTAGGTTGTGTTTGGTTTTTAGGTGCTAAAATTTAGGGTGCCTTTGGTTGGGCTTTTACCTGATTTTGCTTTTGTCAAAAGCCAAAAGCCCAACCAAAGGGGTTAGCTGTCAGCCAAAGCCAAAGCCAAAAGCAACTTTTGCGTTGTTCATTTTCAAAAGCGAGGAGGAGGACTTGCTTTCACTTGCTTTTCTCCTAAAAATTACCCATTTGCCACCGGGTTATGAAGACACCGATTCATTTTGATTTCCTTCGATACTCCTCCCGTTGCCTTTCTCCCCTCCCCCGGCGCATCTCCCGGCGCATCTCTCCGAGCGCAACCCAAGATTCGCCGGTGAGCTAGAGCTAGAGCCGGGACTTGGGTCGTGCCGTGCCGTGCCGGTCCGGCCCGACACTCTCGTGCCTCGTGCCGCCCCATGCTTAGACTTCTAGGCACGCGAGGCATGTCGTGCCGTGCGGGCATGGCACGACAAATTTTTTACTAGGTCCAAGAACGGCCCGTGGCACGGCGGCACGTCTTCGTGCCGTGCCGGCCCAAGCACGACCCTCGCGATCCGACTACTTTTGACCATACGAGAACACAATCTTATTATGATATGAATGATGATTAACACAATTTCATACATGTAAGGTAGATTTTGTGATTTTGTTTTATGTTATTAGTTATATTAGACTATATAATGCATATAACACATGCTATCGAGAAGCAATAACCTACGGATTTGCAAATTGGCCATTTTCGTGCCGTGCGGCCCAAGCACGACCCAAAATGCGTGTTGTGCCGTGCCGCTCATCGTGCCGAGATCCTAGGCACGACACGACCCTCGTATTCGTGTCGTGCCGGCACGGCCCAAAATTTATCGTGTCGTGCCGTCTTTGGGTCGTGCGCCAAAATGTCGTCTTCGTATGGCCCATAAATAGCACGGCCCAAGTCCCAGCTCTAGCTAGAGCTGGCGCGGGCGCTCCAAGTCCACCTCGCTCTAGCCACCGCTCCCAGGCCTTCGCGCCCGGCCACCGGTCCCAGGCCGCAGCGCACAACCATTGCTGCCACGGCACCGCACACGACCACCGCTCCCAGGGCGCTACGCTTGGCGCCGCCACCGGGGACAGCCCTGGAGGCAGGTGCGGCCCTGCCCCGACGCGCGGAGGGAGTGGCCCCTGCTCGGTATCCCGCCGGCGGGCAGGACCCTGACCCCTGGCGAGCGAGCAGCTCTGGCCGCTGTGCGTTGGTGGGCCCGACCGGTGAGCTCCGACCGCCGAGTTCCCTGGCCGGCGAGCGCCACCCGTGAATGTGAGAGGAAGAGAAGGTGAGGTGCGAGAGGAAGAAGGAAGAAGATGTTTTGTGTCCACGACGTGCCGGGCATGTTTGTAGGTGAGAGATGTATTTCTAAAAGCCACAGTAGTTCAACCAAATAGTCTTCTGCTTTTCTCACAGCCACTTTCTCGCAGCTGCTTTCTCACAGCCCACAGCCTACAGCAGCTTTTGCAAAAGCCACAGCCAAACCAAACACACCCTAGTCATGTCACATTGGATGTTCCGATACTAATTAGAAGGACTAAACATGAGCTAATTGCACAACTAATTGCATAAGTCATGGTTAATTTGTGGGATGAATCTATACTCCCTCCGTCCCAAAAAGAATGACGTTTTAGGATTCAAAATTTGTCCCAAAAAGAATGACGTTTTGCTTAATTTGGCATGTGTGCATATGCATGTAGGCATGCAACAATCAATTAGCACCTAATATGGCAAATAAATATGGGCAATCGAGGTCATTTCACCTCCTTAATAATCTGTCCTAAAATTTCTAGAATGACATTCTTTTTGGGACGGATGGAGTATATTAAACCTAATTAATCCATCATAAGCACACCATTACTTTAATCAGCAAACAGTTTCAAATCATGAACTAATTAGTACTAACAGGTTTTTCTCGCGAATTAGCCACTAATTATATGCGTCTATGTTTAATACTCCCATCAAACATTCGATGGGACAGGAAATAAAATTTACTTAGTGGGAACAACAGTTAGGAGTATTCTTTTCTTCTCATTGTCAACCTTGGAATAAAGAAGCTCGGAACATAGTTTTCGTACGTCTTGATCGTACCGAATTGAACCAGTCCAAGTCTTGTATCAATGGGCCGGATGTACTCATTGTACAAATAATTCCTGACCGTATGTAAATGAAAGGGTTTAATAAATGCCAATAGAAAAAGGCAGAAGGGTAGCTAAATACTAATAAAAGTTTGACCATATGTGCTATGTCGTTCCTGATGGTCGATTTAATTATAAATCGCGGATGCGTAGAGCTCATAGAAACAATTATATTTGACTATTCATGCACCTTGAAAGAGGGCATAAGTGAAGCTGGGGGTGGGGGGGGGGGGGGGGGGGGCTACCGCGGCAAATCCCATGGAGCCCCCGAGCCCCCCTTTTATCTTTGAAGCGAACACCGAAAGATTAGCTTGCAAAGAATCTTTGCCGTGCGTCTTATTTTCCGACGCGCGTTTTAATTTCGGCGCACGGCAAAGATTTTTTTCCTTCCTCCACTTTTGCAATCAACGGCCGTTAGTCTTTGTCGTGCGTTTTAATTCCGGCGCACGGCAAAGATTTTTTCCTTCCTCCACTTTTTCAATAAACATTAGTTAAAAAATTTAATTTTTGTACTTCTTTTTGTTTCTCCACCTCAAAAACATTATTTTGTACTCTATATTTCAATCTTATGCATGTCTTGATAAATTTACTATTTTTAACAATTATGTGTCACTTAAAGAATTTTTGCCGCATACGTCAAATTTGAACTCCAAGTGCATAAAGTAACGGAGTAAAATTTGTGGAAAAATGATATTCATGTAATTTAGTTAATTTTATTACCTTATCCATGAAATTGGGTGGAATTTTGAACATTTTGCGTGAATCATGAAAATCCACATGCGGTTGCCATGTGTTTTAATTGTAAAAATGCAAACAAATTTTGAAAATCATGAGATTCGTCTAGGGCTCATGCTATCCTGTGTGAAGCTTGTGATAAATCATATAGAGTGTTTTGAGCAAGTCGTCATGGATGGTGTTTAGAAACCGAAGTATCTCACTAGAAGTTTCGCAGTGTTTCATAGAGTCACGAAAGATATGGTTAGATTTGTACGTGACGCGACATTCAAATTAAGTTTTGACTTCAAATCTTGTTTCTATAAGCAATATACAACATAAATTGGCTTGTCTTCATTTTATATTTTTTTTAAAAAATATTTGATAAATTTTATGAATTTTATAAAATCGTAGAAAATTCTTTGCCGTGCGCGGCGCACGGCAAAGAAAAATTACCGTGCGTTTTTTATGAGGCGCACGACAAAGAAATAGCTTTGCTTTGTGCGTTTTACAAGTGGCGCACGGCCAAGAACCCGAGGCCCATTTCCCCCTCCCCACCGTCGGCCCATTCGCCCCTCCCCCCGCCGACCTATTTAACCCTCAAACCCTAGCCCCACCCCTTGCCCCGTCCCCACCCCCCTCCCATCGGTGCCCGCCGCCCCCTCCCATCTCCTCCCATGGCGTCGCCGCCCCCTCCCCACCTCCTCCTCCACGGCGACCATCGATGACGACGGCGGTGTGCGCGGCGCACGACGACGCGCGCGCGGGCACACGCCGGCGACGTGCGAGCGGGCGCATGGAGGCCTCCCTCTCCGGCTCGTGGTTGCCGGCGCCGTCTCCCCTCACCCTCGACCGGCTCCCCCCGGGCACGGAAGACGACGGCGGCGAGCTCCTCATGGCCGGCCTCCTTGTGGTCACCACCGACACGGCGACCTCCCCCGATCCGGCGCGGCGGGCCTCCTCCGCCCCGACGGCCGGCGCGGCGGGCGCCGCCTCCTCCCCCGACGGCCGGCGCGTGAAGGCCCACCGGCGCGGATCCGGCGGCCCCTCCCCCTGCGGCCGGCGCGAATGCGGCGGCCCCCCTCCCCCTGCGACCGGCGCGAATGCGGCGGCCCCTCCCTTGCGGCCGGCGCGCGGAGGCTCCTCGCTCCGTCCGCCTCCTTCCCCACCGGCGTGTGGCCGGCGGTCCCCGCCTCCCTCCTCGTGCGGCGTTCTCATCCTGCCTCTCCGGCGGCGGTCGACGCCGGGAGGAGCCGGGAGGAGCCGCGACGGTGTGGTGGTGGTGGCGTCCACCGGCGTGGGGAACGAGAGGACCGGCGGCCGGCGACGACGTGGTAGTGGCCGGCGGAGGCGAGCCCCGGCCTACCTTGTTTTTTTTTCCTTTTTTCTGTGCCGTGCGTATTTGTGGGTGGCGTACGACAAAGAGCAGGTGACGCCGTCTCGCCGGGGATGGCCGTCAACACCTTTCTTTGCCGTGCGTCACAAATTACGCACGACAAAGAACTGTGCCGTACGTCGCCTTTTCCCACAGTGCACGGCAAAGTTCTTTACCGGGTAAAAATGCGTCGGGCGCCCTTTGCCGTGCGCTTGGGCAAAATGCGCACGGCAAAGGCGGTGCCGTGCGTATTCCTGCCGTCGGCGCACGGCAAAGAGCGCGATTCCGGTAGTGTTTGCTTGTGTTTGAAACTCTTTCCACCACTTGTAATTAGATCTTTAATTAGTGTATCATCAGCACATATATAGATACATTCGTAATGAAAGCACTCATTGAAATGCTTTCACTCTGCTGTTAGTGACAGTTCTTACAATGTAAGATCTTTTAGCTCCGCACAATATAGAGTTAGCAAGATGTTGAAGTCCAATTTTGCAAACTCCAATATCGCATCATTAGGTGCACTATTTTTCTCACATATTGAGATATGTCGTCTTGCCTCTACTCTGTTGAGTCTCCTGAAAAGTGGTGTTTTCAACCCATATTCCACTTCTTTCAACTCTGGCTCCAGATTTTCTACAATGCATTGAAGTTGACTCTTGGTGGAAGTGAAAATATTGCCAAGTATTTCTTCCCCATGCACTACAGGATGTGCGGCATCATAAATTCTCAACAAACATCTTGCTTGATTGCTTACAATATTTCCTCCGTCGTCTCTGAACTTCAGAAATATGTCTGCAATATTAACAAATTTTAGGCATTACATCAGCCAAAAGTATAAATATGAAGCAAACAAGGTATAATGGTGGAATAGTATGACTCAAGGTACTGTACGGATAGTTTCCTCTGTCCCAAGTCAAAAAGCACCGTCGGATGAACTGACGGTCTAATTTCTAGAAGCGTTAGATGAATTCTGGAGGTAGAGAGTCTGAAGACAGATGCGTCGGACGACCGATGGTCCATTGGTGGGCACCTTCGGTCTATCCGATGAGAGGGCAGGTTTTGGAAACCTTCAACACCGGATGAACTGACACCTGTACAAAGGGGACCATAGGTTCATCTGACTGTAAGTTTACAATAGCTTTTAGCCAACGACTAGTTTGATGCCTTAGGCTATTTATACCCCTTCCGCCTGGTCTTTAGAGGTTGTCGGAGTGTGTGGAAGTGCAGAAGAGTGCAAAACACATTGAAGGTCACATCCATGCCATCATAGTGCTTAAGTGAACATCTAAAGGCTTTGTGTGACAACCCGCCTAGGAAAATACCGTACTATCGCCTAAATCCAATCCACTTTGGTCATTAAGCAATAATAAAGTACCATCCTATCGTTAGTTGCTTTGGGTTAATGTCCGGTAAATCACTTGGAATTCATATAGAGGATCGAGCATATGCATTAAAACTCACGCGAAAGCGAGTCCGGAGTACAAACACCAATTTAAGTCCAAATTACCCCCGAGGGTTAAATAATTACAAACTATTGTTCAAGACACGAAGTACGGGTTCGAGTTCGAAAACAGCGGAAATAAAAAAACTAGCGCAACGGTAAGCATCACGGAGGCCGTCCGTGATGCCATCACTTGTCATCATCCACTCGGTCAACATCACCTGCAATCAACAGTTTTACGGCAAAGAAGGTCGAGTATACTAATACTCAGCAAGACTTAACCATCGAGTGATAATTACATCACCAAACTCTAGACATGAGAGGCTTTTGGCCGGTGGAGTTTCTTTTGCTAAAAAACATCAAAGAGTATGTCCTTACTTTCAATATTTTAGCACGATTTCTAGTTGATTACCATTGCTAAGTGTGCCAACTAATTCAAACAAGAATTGTACAAACAATTTATTTTCATACAACAATATTCACCAAGTTCCATCATTACGGGATATCATGGCCATTTGATTAAGAAGTCTCGGATACGGTGAGCGGCCGACAATCGATTGATTTAAACCTTGCAAGGTAAACCTAAACACATGGTAGGGTGCCCCCGCGAGGACAACCATCCGGTAGTTCCCAAAAATCCTCGGATTGAGATCGAATCTTACGGTCTTGGGTACAAGGTTGGTTGGCATACCCCGCGAGGCACCTAATCCTCACACAAGTACCCCCCTGCCCCGGTATCTAGCCGGGTAGGTGATTCTGCAAGAGTAGTAATAGTAAGTTCTCGCACCGTCTCATTAAGGTACTAGGCTTACCGGTCCCATTCCCGGCAAGAGCTTAGTACGTTCAAAAGCTTAGCCCACAAAAGCCACCGGACCGGAGCCCAAATCCAATGCTCTTACCACATGAGCAATCCATTTATAAAGATCTTATGATTCCAACATAATAACCTATTCTCGCGAGTGACAAACATCACTCGACTTGCACCGGTCCTATAGCATAGCGACTATCGACCTAGCATACTAGTGAAGAGCATAGGTACCTAGGGATCATACATCTAAGGTTTCAATTCAACTCCTAAAACATAAATGCACAATCATAGCAAGGACAATTGCATACTTTTAAAAGACAGGGTTAATGATCTAGGGCTTGCCTTCGCCGGCAAGGTTGGCCTTGGTCCCTTCGGACTTTGGTCCAAGTCTTGAGCTACGTCCACGTACTGCAGCTCTTCTTCAGCACCTCCGTCCCCTCCTTCCGGCACGAGCATATATCTACCCTCAGGAAGATCTACACTAAGATGCAAATGCAGGATTCTGTTGACGACTTTTAATTTAATTAATTACAAGCAATAAAATAACAACCATGGGGTGCATGGTTGACCACATTCACCTAGATAAGAAATTCATTCAGCATAGTCTTCTAAAAAGGAACAATATGAGGTTCATTATTAATTACTCTTTTCGATAGTGTCTGTGTACGTATTTATGTAAATAAGTTAATTTACTTTCCACAAACAAAAATGGGTTGGCCTTTGTTTTTTTTAAAATAATTTTCAACACATCCTAAAGTCACTAGGTGTGTAGGTGGTGATTTTCCAATTTACTTTAATATAAGCTTAAATGACTTCCATTACTTTTAATCATAAAACAAATTAAAAAACAGTGGAAGGGTTCATTAAGCACCAATCACCTATATAAGCCACCGAACACACATGCATGCTTAGGATGGCTAGGAATTAATTATATTAAAAAATAACAAAATCTAGCTAATGAAGCAAGACTAATGCATACAAAAATAAATACACATCAAAATGATTCAAACTTTCTCCCACATGATCTCTGGTCCATAATTAAGCTAGGGATGCAACATATACACCTATAACTATTATATATCTTGACTTATGCAATTATAAAAAAAAGAAGCATATTTCAAGAATAATTATTTATGACAATTATAAAATTGTTATTAATTCACCATAGGTGCATCTTAGCACAACAAGACAACATGAAGAAGTTGGGCACAAAAACTTAATTATTTCTAGTTACAAAAATCATTTGAACAAATTTTGCACAAATAAAAAACAATTCATATAAAAAGATTTACAACATAACATTGTGCAATTTTTGGAACAGGAGCTATTCATAACATAGCACACAACATATCCAAAAGTTAGCTATAGAGGTCTTGTAGATTTTGAGATACAACGGATCCGAGTTTTCCAGTTTCCTATTTTTCATGCAAAAATTATTAGTAAAAAGCATAGACAAGCTTTACAAAAGTTGTAGGGTTTTCACCAGGAGTCCAACAAAACTATGTTTGCATTTTTATGAGTTATCTACAATTTTCTATGGATTTTCGAAGTTCCGGCAAAAAGTCTATACTATTTGAGAAACTACTTTGCAAGCGGGTCCCCGAAACTTTCACGGAATTCACATATATACCCTTGCTGTGCGAGAGGAGTCCTTGGAAAAAACTTGGGACTCGCAATTGGGTCCCTAGGAGGCGGCCGCCCGGCGGGGACGACGAAATTCCGGCGAGGGCCGCGAGCCGGCGTGGGGAAAGGCGGCGAGAAAGGTGTAGGGCTCCCCACGGCTCGGTTTTTGGCGGAGTAGGTGCCGAGGAGCGGTCGACGACGGTGTTCATCGATGCCGGGCGGCGGCGGCGGCCATAAGGAGCTCGGCTCCGGTGAGGTGGTGGCTCGGCCTAGGCAAATGCGTGGCCGGCGGCCTTCGGAGAACTACGGGGAAGAGCCTAGGGTGGTTGGTTAGCTCGAGAATAAAGCGCGGGGACGGCTTGGCTGCGGCGGCCATGGAGGGTAGCGGCGGCGCGCACCGGGAGATGGAGATGGCTGCGCATGCGAGTGGGGGCTTGAGGGCCTTAAATAGGCGGCCGTACGCTTGCTTTGCGGCTAAGGAACCGACGGAATCCCCGGCCGTGGTACGGCGGCGGCCTCGGTAGGTGCGCATGCACGGGGGGGAGTTAGTGGGCGGACTGGCGGGTACACGGCGGCGCGACACGTGGCGGGGGAGGACGTCCGCGGGCACGACGCACAACCGACGGGCGCGGGCCCGCCTCGGCTCGCATGTACGGCGGCGAGCGGCGCGGCGCGGTGCTCGGGCGCGCCGGCGTTACGGCGGCGCGACGTCGCGGTACGGTGTCAAATCTATTTCAACCGGCCTGTTTGAAACCGATATACTCCAAAATTTGCAACTAAAGTGCTGCGAGGTGTAAATACCAAAGTTGTAGATCTCGGGACCCTCAACAACTTTTACAAAGGCTTTATGGTGTTTTTCTCAACGGTTTTTTTGCATAAGCTGCCGCCAAACTTTGAATGCCACTCTATTCGGTGAACGGTAACTACGGCGTTGACCAAGTTTTCCACCCTTTTCCACTCAAAATTTAAAATGCCACCCAACATGAAAGTTGTGTCCCTCGAAAAACTAGACAATTTTTATATTGGGAGATTTTGGAGTGTTTATGTGAAATTTGGAGAACGCGGCAAGAGTTCGGAGGACGTTCAAAGACATTAGGGTTCGGTGGGGTTTGACCATGCCTTTGACCAAGGGTTGACCACAAGTGTGTGTTGACTTGGTCAAGATGGTCATTAGGGTTTGTTGGCGAGGTTTTCGAGTTGATGACCCGGAGTTGACCATGGTTTGACCAATGTCGGCGGGTTTGACTCGGTGATTCGGCCATTAGCATTACGATGCTAATTAAAAACCTGGGGCGTCACACCTACCCCCCTTAGGAAGAATCTTGTCCCGAGATTCGACAACAAGATTAGAGCGATCCCTTCCATCATGACAAGGGTTACAAGGGGAGAAAGACACCTCCTCTTACACTTCTCGATATCGAGAATTCGGATGGAACAAAAGGTACAAGGTGCATTCCTCATTGCCTCAACGCCGTTCATGAGGGAGCGGGTGATGAATGTGCATATGAATAGCTAATAGCGAGACAGATTCCGCCCGCGATGCCGAGATACATCCCTACCGGCGTCCGGCGAACACTAGTACAATACTCAACATCAATGACCAAACGGTTTGGTCACGATACATGCAAATTTGGTCACGAACATTTTTTTATGACCAACTTATGACCAAATTGAATTGGTCACGAAGCTCCATCACATTTGGTCTACCATGACCAATTGGTCATTTTGGTCATAAAAGTGGAACTTTTCCATGACCAACACGTTTTTCGTCATAGAAGTGTATTTCTTCTATGACCAAGCCAAATGGTCACGAAATTGGTCACGGAAGGGGATGCCACGTGGTTGATCGATTTTTCTTTTTTTCCTCGGATTAAAACTTGTAACTAGTCGTTCTCCCTCATACGAACTCGAAATGAGGTGATTCTTCTTCCCAAATATTTGTAAAATCATGATTTATCAAGTTATGGTGTTGGATCCAATCAGTTCTTCATGCAACAAAACATGAGCAATTCAAATTTTAAAATCCAAATTTGACTCGGTCAAAACTCGGTCAAACGAAACACGAAATGAACTCGGATGAAAATCTTTTCAACACAAAAGTTTCATAACTTGTCGAGACTAACAAACTTTTTGTAGGTCAAATTTTCATTTGAGAAAGTGGTGATATTATGTAGTTCAAATATAACAAGCCACTCACATAGTTTAAGGAACTATGTGAGTGACTTGTTATATTTGGACTACATAGCACTCAACTTTTTTGACATGACTTGAGATTTTTTTGGTAGTCATTTGTAGCAAAAATACGGTCCGTCACAAGAACTTACATTTTTTTGTACAATTATTTTAATTTTTATAATTTTTTTCGTGTTGTGTGAGACAAAATATGGTGAATTATGCATGAAAACTCTATAATTATGCAGCGACCTCCACGTGTATTTGTTTCCTAGGACACAAGGGACCTTGTGGCGGAGTTTGGCGCCATTCCTTGTCTTTTCGAGGGTGGGCCTAGTTCGACACAGAATTACCGAGTGAAGTCGCGTGGAAATTCAATTAATCTAAAAAAGTACCAAATGAATTCCAAAAAATCTCAAACTTGGTGGTTGCTTCACAAAAGGTCGTATTTAACAAATATAATTTTTTTAGAAAAGTTGGCACGAGAGATTTTAGAAAAAATTAGGAAAAAGTATCGGCCTAAAATTATCATGCTCACCATCCTTTCTTGCCCTAAACTTCCATGTACTAGTTTTGAAAATTGAATTTGTAAATCAAATTGAAAAAGAAAGAAAGAGTGGAAAAATCAAAATTGTAAATGAAATTTGAATTCAAATGTTTACAAAATAAAGAAAATATAAAGGAAAGAAAAGAAGAAAAGGAAAAGAGAAAGAAGCCCATAACCCCCAGCCGGCCCGCCTCCACCGGCCCAGACTACCTTCTCCCGCTCGCGCACCAGCCTAGGTGGCCGGCTGGTGGGCCGAGCAGGCCGAGCGGGCTGCGGGGGAGAAAGGCCAGGCAGGTGTGGAGAAAGGCCAGGCAACTGTGACCAATAGGATTATTATTCTGTGACCATTTTTTCCTATTCGTCATTATTCCTTAGTGGCCTGGCGGGGTTACACCTCATCTGTGACCAAATTATGTAAATCGTCACTGAAGACTACACTTCTATGACCAATACATAAATGGTCACATGGAAATGGTCATGGATGTGAGGTTTTCTACTAGTGTGTGTTCATGATTACATAGAAGGAAGCTTACTTGTTGGAATACCGGAAGGAGTGGGGCATCAAGAGGATAGTGATGTAGAAGATGTTGTGGTAACGGTAACTCAAAGCAAAGAAGAAGCGAGAAGCGTGGCTCGAAAAAATCTAAGCCGAAAAGACCACGAGGAGGGCCGCGAAAGACTATGGTTGATGATGGAGCCGCAACGATTCTGAGGAGTTGCTCAAGGAACTTCAAATGGTGCGGGACACCGCATCTAGAAAAAGAGCAAAACCCTTGAGGAGAACGGTTGATAGTGCTCCTCGTACTATCGAGGATGATTTCACTCCGAAGCTATCTCTCGCTCGCGTCGGCAAACGGATGGGTTCAAAAGGAAAACTCCTAAAAAGCCCTTATCGACCAATGTAGGTTCATAATTTTCACACAATTAGTGGCGTCATGACCGCATTATTTTTATGTGATGAACTTCGGCAAACAATCACAACGTGTGTTCACACGATGAGAATGTTGTTTTGTTCGAGTGATCCGAGTTCTTTTAGTTCGATCCGAGCGCTTTTAGCTCGGTTCGAGTGCTTTTATGGAGTACTATCCGGTTTTGCGGTGCGGCAGGAGTGGTTTGGTCCTTGTCTCGCGGTTCTTTGGGAGGTCGAGAGATCCCCCCTTGATTAGACCCGTGATTTACACCGACGAGGCTCGCCCGGCGTTGGGTGCTCGCCTTTGGGACACGGACGTGTCGGGCCGGGACCACGTGACGGGGACCCAATGGCGAGAGGTGGGAGGATAGCTCTACGAGTTTAAATCCTTGATCTGCGGTAACTTGAGTAATTTTTTTGCAAGTTTAAACTAGCAATTGCTTTTGCGAAGCAAAGGGAGCAAAGTCATTTTAGCTAGCCTCTTCGGTTGCTCTAATGGCGTCTCGGGGTGATGGGATCCGTTGGGAGACTACGGTACTACACCGAATGGGCCGAGGTGGGAGAGCCTCCGTACATGGGGAAAAACACAAAGAGGCTTCAAAAGCACGTGGAGGCCGGTCAATGCGCAAGTCCATCTCTTGAGAACAAAACCGCACCGTCGTCGAACGTGGCGGGGTGATTGGACGAGCCGGGCCCGCCACTTTCCTCTTTTCGTCATTCACATTTAAGGCATGAGCGAGGCCGGCGCCGTGAACCGTTTCGCATTCCATAGGAAACCGCGCACACTCCTCCATTGCCACTCTTGCTAGCTCCGCCCGTGCTCTTCAATCTCGCTCGCTCCACCGACGACGATTCTTCGGTTTCGGCCGGGGGAAACCCTAGATCCGGATCCACCTCCTTCTCCGCCTTCGCCATCGCATAGCTAGGGAGTGCGTCGGCTGCGTCGGCGTGTGGCCCGCGACGGTAATGAGTCCGCCAAGGGGGCAACGGAGGAAGTCGAGGCGCGGAGCTAAGCGGCGAGGTCGCCGTCGCCCATGCCGTCACCTCCGCGGCGGCCGTCGGTGCCCCTCCGCAACAAGGAGTAGGGGGCCTCCATCTCTACCGTGGAGCGCCTCAACCTGTCTCGTACGGGAGGGAGTCCTCCCGAACGGGGAGGTCGGAAGGTGGAAGCTCGCGGCCGGGGAGGAGTTCCCGACGCCGCGGAGACGACGCGGGTGGTCGTCTTCGAGTGGCCTTTCTGCGGGGGCTCGGCCTCCCTACTCATCCTTTCGTTTGCGGCATCCTCTACTACTTCGGGTTACGGTTATGCAATCTCAACCCTAACTCCTTTATTCACATCGCCATCTTCATCAATCTCTCGCAAGGCGTACCTCGACATCTCTCCCCATTTCGACCTCTTCCGCTACTTCTTCGCCTAAAGAGTCACCCGAACGACACGACCCCGAAGGTGGTCGGTGGGGCCGGATTTCAGCTCAAGCGAGAGACATTCTGCCGAGTACATTTCCGTGCCCCTTAAGTCCTCCAACAAGGGATAGCATCACGAGTGGTTCTACATGGACAACCACGAGCGGGGTCCCGATGCGACGTCGACTCCCGCCCCGTTCCGAGGCAAGCACGGGACCAAGATCCGAACGAGCGAGGGCGATGTCGCGGTGCGAGAACTATTGGCGCTCATCCGCAATCGCGGTTGAGAGGCCCGACCGTGTGGCGGTGATGATTAACTATGCCCGGTGTCGCCCGCGCCCACCGAAGGAACGTGTGCACTTCGCGTACGAGTACGCCGGTTCGGACTTCGACACGACGCGTGAGGTGCCGGAGCCGGCTCCGGCCGAGGATCTACTGGATCGGATCCACTCGTGCTTCGCGCCCGACACGCACATTACCTCCCGCGGGGCACCACCGCCGTGCAACCTTGCAAACCCGGGGCCAGAGGTGAGTTTCCTTTTCAGGCTTCCTGGATTCGCCCATAGGGGCATTAGACATTATGCCCGCTAGATGTTTGATAAAATGTCTCTTGTTTGAAAGGCCCGTCAGGCGTTCACCTCAGAGGCTCCGTTGCGCACACCATCCGGGGGGAAGGACACCGGGACCGGGAGGGCTGCGGAAGCTCGCGGAGATGGAGTGTGCAAAGGCGACCGAGCGGCGAGTAGTGATGAAAGAGGTGGCGGCGAGACCACGACGAAGGGGAAGGAGCCCAAGGCCACCAAGAGGCGGGGAGGCGCGACGGGCGCCACTTGGCTCGTGCAAGGCGAGGCGGTGAAACGACGTAAGGTGGTGTTCCGGGACGACTCGGATGAGGAGGGCCGGGGACCACCCGCGACGCGCGGATCCGGCTGTGGAAGGAGACCGCGGTGCACTCGCCGGTTAGGGAGGAGGCGACGCCCGAGGAATTCTTTGGGTGAGCCTATTCTTCATTCCCCGCGAACTTCTCTTCAATCTTCTCCAACTTCACGGACGCCGGTCATCCAATCTTCGCCCTCTCCGCCATCTAGATGCACTACTTCGCCTACTCTTCCGCCGCGAGATGCCGCCGTTCTTTGGGGCGGCCACCCGCACGCCGCCGCCGGCCGGGGGCGATCCGCGCCGAGTCCCGTGAAAACGGCGGCGGACGCGGAGAGTGCGGGGAGTGGCGCGAGCGACGAAGCGGCGGGCGCCGCTTGGTGCATTGTTCGGCGAGCATCAAGATCCGCGTCTCAACCCGGTAAGTAAAACGCATGACCCGGCTGCCTTGTTCTTGTGTATATATTGTGATGAAATGTTGTGCTCTGTGCGAATCCTTTTGCGCAGGGAACCATCTGATGATCCATATTTCTGAGGGGGATGTGTCCGAGCCATCCATCACCCCAGTCTTGCCTCTGCCGAGTGGTTCGGAGCCACCCATCTCCCCGGTCTTGCCTCTGTCGAGTGCTTCGGAGCCATCCATCTCACCGACCATGCCTCAGCCGAGTGTTGTGGAGCACTCAGGGACTATGCAGATAGAGGGCATCCCTCGGCGGCAAGGCAGCAGGAGCAATCTCCGCCGCGACAGTTGCGCATAGCATACATCTATAATGATGTGGCAGAGGAGTTCCTGGAAGACGCAGAGATCGACACCAACGAGAGCCAAAAACTGCTGGAGGCGTTGTCGGAGGCCTCTCGTATCGCCAAGGTGAGTACCGAAGTTTGATTTTTGGGTCATTTTTGTGGACTAAAAGTGTTTTAGCATGTTGTATGTCGCAAAGCATGGTTTCTGTTCTATTCGAAAGAGCGATGTCTTTGGACAAGATGGCCTCCGGCTATGAGGAGAACAAAACCTGCGGGCTCGAGTGCGACGTCCGGAGGAGCGAGCGAGCCGAAGCGGGAAGCGTCGAGCAAGGAGGTCGAGGAACCGCACCGGGACGCCGCCGCGGCCGGGCTAGGCTGCTGCCGCGGCACGTGAAGAGGAAGAATCCCTCGGGGAAAAGTGAGTACCGATCTACCGAGTTTTCTCAACCATCCCGAGTGGTTCCTGTGGTTGACTTGTCATGCATTTTAGCACAAGAGGCGGAGGGTCGTAGCTCGAAAGGAGGAACGTGCTAAGGGCCGTTGAGGAGGCAAAGGCTCGGTGGAAAAGGCTAAGGTGCTCGTGACCAAGGTCGAGGAGTACTCCGTTGAGGCTTCCACGCCGAAGAAGATGTTCGCCGGTGAGTGCATCACCATGGGTCGGTCCTTAATTGCTCGATTGTATGTACCGCCGACCCGAAAACGGCTTATCGGCACAAAATCCTTGCCCAATTTGCAGATCTTGAGGCGCGTGTGCAGTCCGAGCGCGCCCGAGCTGATGCGCTTGAGGATGCTATTCGGCCACTGGTCGACGAGCTAGTGCCGCTGACAGATCCTGAGCCTCGCCAGTTTGGAGATCCCAGACATTCTGAAAATCCCAGCTTGATGGAGCGGTTGCAGCAGGTCCCGGACCGGCTTTGTGAGTACATCCGGACGATCAGCTTGGCGAGCACCACCCATGTACTGGCCATCTTCAAGTCCCTCTACCCGGCCATGAACCTGAACAGGTTAATGGGCGGCTACACGCATGGCACTACCACGACGCGCATCGGTGAACTGCACGTGGAGGTCATGAATGTGGCGACCAAGATGGCCGACGACGTGATGTCTTCAGCATGAGGACAACGACGATAATGATGATGGCGCCCCTACGACCGCTGCTTTAACCATGTGATTAGTGTTTGCTAGGTGATGTGGTGGAAAAACAATTAGTATTTGTCTACACTTAAGGGCCGGTAGGTCCGAGTACTTTCGTGTTAATCCGCTTTGGTGATGCTTTTATGTTAACTCTTCTTGCTATTTTGCATTTTGCATCTTACGATTAATTTCGGATAGTGCTAGAGTTTCTCACGTGCGGTTTCCGCGCCTGTTTTGCAAACATTGCAAAAATGTTCACCTGTGTTGCCCCCTTGATTTGTTTCCGAGATTAACGCACCCATCACCCCCGTTATCTCGGTGTAGTTTCTCACGCGCGTTTTCCGCACCCCTATCCCCGCACTCGTAACCAAGACGGTTCCCGAACATTATTAAGGTCGTCATCAGTAGCCCTTGACCTAGCCCGTGCACCACCCTAGCCGACGCACTTGGAGGTCGACCTCCAAGCCACCGCCGCCGCCTCCGCCTCCACCTCTCATCTCCACTTCGACGACATTGACGGCCACGAGACCCGTTCCACCTCATACATTGCGAGGTGAGTAATCGTCCGTATAGTTTACATCTGGGATCTAATTATTTTCAAAGTCTTCAACTTCGAATCTACAAAAGGAGAAACATTAATGTTACCTGTGATGTTTAAACAATGCAAAAACTATGCTTGGGTTAATTTTTAATCCCGAAAATTTTGCATTCGGTGGGGTTACTAGTGGCCTTTCCATTGATTGATTCTCGTGCGTAGTAGAGCAACGTTAGATCACCCTACTACTTCGATCAAGAACATTATTAAATTAGTACATACTTGTTTTCAATTAAAATCTTCTATTTAGAAAACACAGTTATACCGACTTGTTTTAGATTATGGCACTAGGCACTGGATGTGCGTTGCTAGGGTTGTACATGATTTTTTTTTTAATTTTTGATTTAATTTTTTTTCCATATAACTAATTCTATGTTCTAAATTGCTAGGTGTCATGGATCAAGTTAAGAGGTCTCTCCAAGAGATTGAGGAGAAGGCAACCACACGCAAGAAGGAATTTGAGGATGAGTATTCGAAGGTCATGCTTCAACTTACCAGATCGTGCGTCCAGAAGATGAAGGAAGAAGAAAAAACTGAGAAATACATTAGTGATGAGCGTGACCAGTTGGAAAAAGAACAAGACAAAGAGCTTTCTGAAGTAGCCAGAAGAATTGAAAAAGAACATGCCGCCCGATTGAAGAAAGCGCTACATGAACACCGTCTTTGTCTTTGATGGATTGAAAGAACGTCAACGTGCTATTGCACATAATGTCTTTCGAAGACAAGTAAAGAAAAAGTGAGATCATACAAAAACACGAACAAAGTATCGATACCTTCACCTACCAAGCAAAGATGCATTTCGAAGAGTTGGAGAATGACATGTAAATGTTGAAGGGTATGATTGAGAACTTGATCCCCTTGTTCGAACAACGGGAGGTCCCCGGCAATAACGCGGTCGAGGTACCCACCGGAGTATTTTATTTATATATTAATGTTAGGTATTGTTTAGGTAGCCACCTTAACATTTGCCCTTTCGGGAAGATGAGATCCACATATCGAAAACGAACTCGCGTATGTTAATGGACAACGAATGTCGCTCGGTATGTGTAAATTTGTTTATAGTATGCTAATTTTTACAAACTCCTTTCGGCCAAATGATATTTGTTCGTGTAATCTATATACATCTAGGATGTTGTAATGCGATTCAAGGTGCACACAGTGATGGAACTTTATCCGGATCTGAACAAGTACTATGACAATAGGGAAGAAGGCGACATTGACATGTTTAACATTGTACATCCAGCCACTACTATTGAGTGGGTCGTGATGTCAGATGCTTTGAGGCCTTTTGGATACAACGGAGCTGCAGAGTTGTACTACATGAATCCCGCTACGGGAGGGAATGAGCTATTAATTGGGTATGGGCTAATAAAGATTGTAGGTCATCAAGAAGAGGTGAATGAAATGGTGGGCGCTCATGGTGGTACCAAGATTTGTCATCTCTACATAGTGGGACTCGAAGAAGTGAGTATTGGTTTCTATTCACAAATATTCCCCTTAATACAACTGATAACATGTCAACAACTTAATGCAGGACATGACGTACATGGAGTACTAAGATGACAGAGAAGTGGGGATAGTGGTGACGGCATCTAAGCAGGCCTTCCTTATTAATTTAGTTGTTGGTTACAAACTTGTTAGGTTGCATTATCTATTTGTTCCAAATTGGAAAAAGTGTGCTATGCCTTTACTCCAAGTTCGGTTGAAGGTTGATTGTCTTATATTTATTTAAGATGCGTGTGTTTGAACAAAGATTTCATGTTCTTTACCAATCATTCATCCTTATATGTTTGGGTAATCAAGCAATGTGTGAAAGTGGCAGTAATTGCGGCGATGCGGCGCATTTGATAGGGAATCGCCAGTCGGCTGTAACACCAAAAAAACACCAGACGACTCATCAACGGAATCACCAGCCGGCAGCCAAGCCCAAAAAATGTCTCTGAACACTTTGCTTCCTCGGTTGCCCTACTCGATAGAATACAGCCCGGCCAAAAAAAAGCCCTCTCGAACCATTTGGTGTTACAAAGTTGTCGAGAGAAGGGCCGTGCCCGACCCCGTGCCAGAGCCCAGGCCATCTCGGCCTTACTCCCCCATTCACGCGCATGGCCGGCCCATCTCCGCGCGCGCCTTGTCCGGATGATAAGGGAAAAAAGGTAATTGAAGATGGACCCTCAGATGCGCCCGTGCATGCCCTACACGCAGATATTTATAATCCTCTCTCGTATAATGGGCCCACAAATACTCCTATGTTGCAGTTGAGCGAGGATGCAGCGCAAGCACCATTCTAATGGCGAAACTCTCGAAAGGCTCCCGATATGTTGCGGTGGGCGAGGATGCGGCGCAAGCACCATTCCAATGGCGAAACTCACAGAAGGCTCCCAAATATCCATCACCTCTCCTCGCCGCCGGGATTTCTTCATACGGCAACTCTCACTCATCCCTTCTCTCCACTTCTTCCCTTCGCACCATCGCAGCTCACCCGTCTCAATCCCCTTCCTCCGCGGCCTGCAGATCCACCTCCCCCCGTCCTCCTTCATCTCATCGTCTCAATCTTCCTCCACTGCATCGTCGTATCCATGGCAGAACCCGACCACGGGTAGTGCTCCCACATCGGGTCGCCCCCGTGCCGCTACTCCCG
Organism: Cenchrus americanus; assembly: GCA_947561735.1. Lineage (NCBI taxonomy): Eukaryota > Viridiplantae > Streptophyta > Magnoliopsida > Poales > Poaceae > Cenchrus > Cenchrus americanus. The sequence continues at coordinate 52,649,269 of OX387242.1, forward strand.
CAGCTCCCCCACCTCGGCCTTCGAACTCCCATGTCCTGTGCACTCCTCCACGGGTTGACCACCATCTCACGGCAGATCTGCGCCATCAGCTCCCCCGAGATCCCCCTCCTTAGATCCGCGCCATCGACGTTGACCGATCGCCAGGTCAACGAGGAGGAGACGATGGCGGTCGCATCGATGTCGCCCCCCGCATCTAGGGGCGCCGACGCCGGCTCCGGCGTGAGGAGCCTCGCTGGGACCTCACTGCTGCTTGACGAGTCTCCTCCGCCGCCGCCGCCGCCGTCAACTCGGCGGTCTCCGCCGTAGCCGGGGATAGATCCCCGGCCCGCATCACGAGGTCACTTTCGGTATTCTCTCTAGGGGATGGAGCACGGCTCGGGCGGTCGAGATATCTGCTCCCTTTCGGGACCTTGGGTTATGTTGGGCCGCGGCATTGAGGTAAAAATTTTTGTCGGGGAGTCCTCTCAAGACGGCCTTTGCCATTGCGGTCGCCTCTATCACGGCGATTAAATGGGAGAGGTATTTGGCACCCATTCGTCGGCGATGGGTCCGGCGCAACATGGCCCCCGAGCGCCCATCTCTACTTCCCGGTCGGCACGATCACGGGCCGAACCGGTGGTTGCGCCGCATCATGATGTGTTGCTGCTCGGCGTAACCTCGATCGGGTTTTTTTGGGTCTTGCTATACTCCCTCTTGACCCTTTCCCCTAAGCCGACCTTGGTGATCAGAGTGCAGGTGGTGTTCTTCATCAAGACCCGCATGGTGCTGGGGTCCCTGTTGTGGGACTTGATTGATGGACCAGGTTCGGGTCAGGGTCAGGATCAGGCTGGAACTGCCGAGGCGCCTGGAATTGTCTGAGGCTCAGGCGGCACAAGTTCGACACTGAATCATCTTCCACGCCTATTACTATTTAGGAATTATCAGGTATGCTATCTTCAATCTCAAGGCCAATCAGGAGGACTTTGCTAGTTGTGTACAAATTAAGCAAGTAATGAGCAGTATGGACTAGTCTGTATATATGGTGATCTTCATCACCAATCCACTAATGTAATATTGGGACCATGTGTTGAACTCTGTCACACTTAATCGCTATATGCATATGTTTTGTATGGGTGATCACAATTCAATCGTGCATGTCAATCAAAAGCTTGATCGTTCTTTGCATATTACCCATGGTACCGATCGAGTATGAGACAAACCTAAAAATAAGCTTTACGGGTGCTTTTGATCATCTAGTATTTTGTCCGAATTCCTAATATGTTCCCCCCATCTCATTATATTTGCATGCTTTCTTGAACACCAAAATAACACATGATGTGAAGGGTACTTTTTCCTATGTAAAGTAAGTTGGATTATAGGGTGTACCTTCATTACTATTTTCCCGAATTAGGTGCTAAGTTTTTGTCTTGCTCTACCGGGCCAGGCTATATGTTTCTCTTTGTAAGCCCCATCCATTCCCGGGGGTATTCATTGAATTTCTCTCCCATTTCTTGCATCTCCGAATGATCTCTCAAGGATTCTATACAACTTGTACAAGTAACTAAAACAAAAAAGTTCAACCGGATACAAGTATAAGTTCCAATTTCAACTAAAAACAAGTAAATAGTGAGGTTTTATGGTCCAACATTGGGATGGACTTCAACGTTATCTAGTCTCCAATAATTCACCCAATTCTTCAGCGATAATCACTTTGCCAATCGTATCAATGCAGCTAATCCCTCTGATGCACCGGATTGGAGGACCAAACCCTTTTCCCAGTCTATTGTTGCCTTGTTAACAGGTTCCTCTAGGGTCCAGAACATACCCAGAGCTCAAAACCAGATGGCAGACTCAGTTGCTACAAGTGTCTTCCTTCATTATGCAGTAATCTGAGACATTATCATGTGTGCCCTCATTTGTGTGCACTCCGGCTCGTAACCTTCAACAGTGTAATGGTTTTAACAACTTCATGTTGTTAGTTATGAATGAAGAGTCAGCTTGTGACCACTAATAGTGTCATGAAATGTTTTTTAAAACCATGGATAGGCTACTTGGGACATGCTAACATGGTATGTTAACTTGACGTGGTATGTTAACTTGCCATGTTAACTTGACGTGGTATGTTAACTCGACGGCACGCGCCTCTCCGTGACATGGCAATCTAAACAATGATATGTTAACTTGCCATGTTAACTTGACGTGGTATGTTGGTAACTCGACGGCACGCCGCCTCTCGTGACATGGCGATCTAAACAATGATATGTTAACTTGCCATGTTAACTTGACGTGGTATATTGACATGGCAATTTACACAATGATATGTTAACTTACCATGTTATGTTAACCAATGTTTTGGCATGTTAACTTAGATGCTATGTTAACTTGCGGTGCGATAGCTGCAACGTGGTGCCTATCGGTGATGTTAACTTGGATGTTATGTTAGGTCATGTTATGTTGCGTCATTTTATGATGCGTTAGCTTATCCACACATTACATGTTAACATAACGACGGTATGTTAACGTTCCTTTGCACTCTCAATCAACATAAAATGCGGCGACCGAAACGAAAACATGATCCACATGTCAAATGATAAATTCCTCATTGCAAAGGTTACATAGATCGATTGAGAGAACCGCCTAGTTACATTTTTAGCGTCGTCCGAGTGCTTATAGCTTCATCCGAGTGCTTATAGCTTCATCCGAGTGCTTATAGCCTTGTCCGAGTGCTTATAGCTTCATCCATTTAGCTTCGTCCGGGTGCTTTTAGCTTCGTCCGAGTGCTTTTAATGAGTACAATGATGCATCCGAATGCTTCAGTAAGAGTTGAACACATCCTTTGCCGAATCATTTATCCAACACATCCTCAGGGAGCATTTTATCCTACAAATGAAGAGGGAGATTACCAAAAACTACACATGGCTCACAAGCAATAAATTAAACAATTTGATCACAATTACTCTTAGCTTACCTCATCTCTCAAGTAGCATGTTCGCCAATTGTGACCCCGATCTTTACATAGGGTACAATGTTTGTCAGATCTATCTGAACTTGACTTCAACTTTTTTCTTCGGGGCCTCTCTCGCCGTGGCACACGTATGGGATCTAATACATTGCGGCACTCCTGCGAATCAACATCTAGGGCTTGTGGGAGCACGGGACCAAACGTCTTGCGTCCACCCTCTCCTATATTTACAAGAATCGTAGCATCTTCCTCTTCAAGAACGTGTTTGAGCCGTTCAAATGCTTCTTGTGATTGAGCTACTTGCGAAGGCTGCCGTTCGACTGATATTGTGTAGGTCATTGTACCTCTGTATGCTATCGGAGTAGTCATACATTGTGCTCTTCCTTGTAGGAGGAAATCCACGCTTGGCACCCATCGTCCTCCTTTCCAATACACGAGCGGTCCGGAAGCTTATTTTCTCCGCGATAACGCAACACAAAGAAGATGTGTGAGCATGGGGTTCCAAGGGACCGTAACTTTAGACAAGAACAACACGTATGTCACGGCTCACATAGTATCGTTTTTCTCCTTTATCAACCCTTCCAACTTCATGCACAACAGTTTCATAGCTATCCAATTCCTCAATCAAATAGCACTTCTCGGTTGCTTTCGGACCGTACAACACATCATCATAAAAACACTTGTTGTGAAACTTTTTGCAGCCTCATGCACAAAAAACGAAGCATCCGGTTCCAAGCATGGCGTGTAATTGGATACAAAATCCGGAGTCGCTTCTCTAGTTCACGACTTTTCAATACGGTTGTCAAAGTGTTGAAACAACTCTACCGAAGTGTCATTTTCGGATCTAGGTTAAACTGGATCCTAGAGTGTAGGCTCTCGCTACGCTGGTTGCTCCTCAATCCTAAATAGCGCTTACCAGCATGATACGCAGCGCACCAGGATTCTCTCCTCTCATACATCTGATATAGCCACGAGTTCTCATCTGTGACCTCATGCTTCTTCAAGAAAACCTTCCATTTCAACTCAATCTCTTCTATAGAGCAACGATCATAAAGAAAGCACCTAATCCCTTCCTTCACATCATCGTCCTTAATATTACTCACAATGTTATTCTCAATATGCCATCCGCATAGCCTTTGCGATGCATTCGGCCACACAATACCGATTGCATTACGCATAGCAAGGTCTCCGTCGGTGATCACGGATCTTGGATGTTTACGAGACATGGCTTTAGTGAATGCCCTAAGCGACCACACATAGGATCGAGTATCCTCATGAGCAACAATTCCACAAGAGAAAAGAACTGTGCTTTTATGATGATTCACCCCAACAAAAGGAACCAGAGGCGAGTTGTATTTATTGGTTTTGTAAGTGCCATCAAATACGATGACATCACCAAATGCTCTATAATCCATCTGAGATTGGAAGTCGCACCAAAGCACTCCTGTCATATGCCCTCCCCCATCTCTCTTGTGGTCGAAATAGAAATCTGGATCTCTATGTTTCTGAGCTATCAAGTAATTCATGATTGTTTGGGCATCACCAGCAGAAAGCATCTGCAACTTATTGCGATGGCAGAAATTGTAAAGGTCCCTTGTCTGTAAATCCAACCTTATCATAACCATCATGCCGCTTCGAAGATCTTGTTCATTATCGGTGTTTGCGGATTCCGAAACCCGCATATGCACAATCTCTCGCTTTACTGCTCATCGATAATTTTTCCGTGAGAACACAAGAAACAAGATGGGTACGGTGGAATCATCGGATGGTTGTGTTCGTTGATGAACTCCTTCACATACCACTGCTCTGTCTCATAATCCAGTGCAATCACAAATTTAGCACAACAACCAAAGCGAGTGACATTGCGCGACCTCCGCAACTTGTTCTCCCTCCTAAGGTGCTTCTGTGCGCGGAAACCTTCAACTGCTGCAAACAAATTTGTGAAGGTTTCTCTCATCTCGATCCCCGTCCCACTCGCGATAATCCTTCCTCACACTAAATCCCTTCTCATAAGCGTAGTTGTTATAAAAGTGAAATCCTTCATCCTCACTGTTAAACATCTTCATAACTATTTCATTGTACTCCAGCAAAGAATCAGCATCGGACATTGCCTGAAAAGAAAAGAATTCAGTGAGCAAGTGTTGCTGCCTGCAACATCTAGTAATTTGGAGTATGACTTGCACAACTAATTTGTCACCTACATCTACGAGATCCAGAAAACGAATCAAGAACTACTGCATCTATCTACAGGGGGGTGCCTACACTAGATCAATAACCTGTAAATGACTCAAGAAATACTACATCTGCAAGGTTCTTATTCATGATTGAAGAAACCCTAACAAGCACGGGAGAGATTAGGAGAAAGGCGTGGTTGCTTGACTCACCGGCGAAAAGAACAGGGTCCGATGGGGATGGGTGCTTGAGGCAAGAAGACTGCGTCGGCCGGCCTTGCCGCCCGGGCTCGACGTCCGGTGAGGCGGGGAGATGTCGACGTCCCGAGGCCGGCGGGCCACCGGTGCGACGCCTTGCGTGGGTGCCGACGGGAGCAGGAGGGAGCGAGAGATGAGGGCTGTGTAGGCTACAAAGCACTAAGGCGTCAGGGATTGCCGCCGTTCGGATCCTCGCCGGAGGAGCCGTCGCCGCAGTGCATCGTCTCTCGTTTCGCATGATGCGTGCGCGTCGTCTAAGGGGCCTGGACGTGGGTCGGGCCGCGGGGGCGTGCGGGTTAGGGACGACCCACAAACGCAAAATGACCAAATTACCCTTTGCGGGAGGAAAATACTTTGGGTGGAGGAAATGGGAGGAAATTTCAAGCACTATAACATCACTCCTAAAAAGTATAAGAGTTTAACAATTTCAGACTAATTTTATCAATTGGAGCTAGACTATTCGGCAGTTACTGGAAAAATCAAGCAAGTTTTGGTCAAGTTAAACACATTCTGCAAAAATACATTCCACTAGTGGAGATGTGGATCAAAGAATATCGTGACGTCGTTGGAGCTCTATACAAAAGTTGGTTATGGTGACCAAAGTTGACGTACACACATGTTGAGATGTGGTGGCAAATATGCACAAACAAATGCTCCCAACTGTTTACTTGGTGGAAATGCCTCAATCAACAAAAAAGGAATATCTCTCTTGCTTCCTCTGGCTTCAATTCCGTCGCCGTCGCATGGAACTACCTTGTGCTAGCTATAGCTATCTGAGTTTCATGCATTACACACATTTCCTAAGCACGTCAGACTCATGGATAAGACAAACGTTTGTTGAACCGCACACGCTGTATGGCATTATGGGTACGAGAGGGTAAGATTTAATTTCTAATGGTCGCGATGCCTTGCAAAAATTCCATGCTATACCATCCTCACGTTGACACAACCTAATACATGGCCATTTCTGGTTCTCATGTTTCATAGCTGAAAAGTCTAACTTTCTCTTCTTCCATGCTGCCTCCACATGTGTATCGCATGGCCAGCCACCACTGTTGGTCCCCCATCAATGAATAAGGCAAGCAGAAAGACACAAACCTGCTAGCCATATAATATCTAGAAAGCTGCCCAAGCAGGAAAAAGACGAATTTGTGTTGAAAGCAGGAACAACATGTAAATCATTAACATGTTTGTGAGGTTGTATCTATTTATTGAAGTAAGAACTGTTCAATTGTACGGCCGTAATAAGATGACATTTTTTATGGATATTAAGACAACTGTTTTTAAGTCTCTCGTCTAGGTACAGCTGTAGCATCTGTTCGTGGATATTAAGACAACTGTTTATGTGTGTATATGCATAATAAAAATTGACACATGCACATGCATATGTGTGTATGACATCATTCACAAGTGTACGCAATAAAGTTTTCAGTCCCTTTTATTCCAGACTAAAATGCATTCGGTTAAGAAGAAGCAGAGCCCGTGTTCACAACTCGCCCAGAGTGTTAATAAGTAGGACCATAGCGTTATGCCATCATGGGCCCATCTCTAAAAAGTATACTTTGAGAGGATTTTCTCGACCTGTGTTAGAATATCTTCTTTTCATAACGAAATGCTCGGGGCTGTCTTATCCTCCTGCAAGTCGGGCTTGCACCAGGGATGTTAAACTAGAAGGATGAACTTGTTCCGGTAAAAGAAAAGGTTTGTTCAACAAATTAAAATGATTATTCATTCGAAAGAACTAAATCATTTGGTCTGAGTACCTATTTGTGTCTTGAAGGAACATATGGGATATGAATGAAATGAGCCGCCGCAAGTGCAAGAACGAGGAACCACAAGGACCCAACTTCCCCTTTGAAGATGCCATTATACAAAAAAGTCATATACTTGATGCTCAAACTCACGAAGTTCATTCTAAAAAAACTCACACGAAGTTCACGTACATTGAAGTTATAGTGTCCTTGAGGCTAAATGAGAGGGTGTATGCGTCTTCACGCTTGTACATGAAATCCATTGTTCTTCCAAGGTTGACTGCCTTCTCTAAAATTTCCATAGGTTGTTTGTGATCGAGGCATTCTTCAACAATGTCCATCCATGCTCTCTGGGAAGATGACATAGCTTGAAGAAGCCATCGAGGTGCACAAAGAATCCTAAATTCTCCCCTACATGGAGCGCCAACTGTCAGAGGTTTAGATCTGGACAGCCCACAGGGGGTTAACCCCGATGGTTTATTTTATTCGACGAGGTGGAATCTATGGCTAAGAACTCCAAGGGAACACAGTGAGCTTATATTGGCTCAGGCCTCCAGAGAGTAAAACCCTATGTCTAGTTATTGGTGTAGATTGCTTGAGGATTGCGTATTGTTACAAGGAGTCGCCCTGCCCACCTTATATTGGCCAGCAGACAAGGTCGGTGCCCAGACTCCTGGTCGGTTACGACCAGGAGACCTAAGTCTAGTTCATTACAACACTTGCCATATCCGTCAATCTACTTGGTCGGAATCCACCGATGTCTTGTCTTGCACGCCAAGTCTTGAAGTCGTTATGGATAAGGCCGTCTGAGGAGCTTCTAGATGGTCTTTAGGAGGTCGTGTGGGCTGCCAACTAGGTCGGTTGGGCCCACTGTCAGGTCGGCGAGTCTTCTGGTAGGCCAGACCCACTTGTCGGGGACGGCCGTGAGCCTGGTCGGTGGGGACCTAGGGGTACTCACGTCTCACATCTAGTTTATGTTTTGTGCAAAATAGTGATAGCTATAGGCTTAAGGTTTTAAGTTGACTAATTTACTCCCTCTCCTCTTAAGCTAACGAGCGTCTGATTCCTTATATTCGGGAAAATATCAACGTCCTAACCCTCTCTTTGCTTTCCTCACTTACATTCTGCATTTACATTTTGCCATAATAGATTAGGGTTGAAATTAGATTGCTATCTTTTTATGCGACTACAATAGACACACCTTTAAAGATATTGGTCACTGGTGGGGAGAGGGCCTTTAGTCCCAGTTGGCAAGGGGAATAGGTCTCTCATGTCCAACCGGGACTAATGATGAGAGACAAAAGGCCCCCTTTAGTCCCGAGTGAATGAACCGGGACTAAAGGATTCTTTAGTCCTGGGTGGTATTACAAACCGAGACTAAAGGAGGGGTGTGTGACATCCCGGCCCAAGGCTTAATAGGATTGATAAGGATACTCATACCAATAAGTTGCAACTTCTTTTTCGGAAGCCCATCACTAAAAACTCCAAAGTTAAGCGTGCTTGGCTTGGAGCGATGGGTGACCGACCGGGAAGTCCTTCCCGGGTGCGCATGAGTGAGGACAAAGTGCGTAGGAAAGATATGTGTTGGTCTGTGGGGATATTCTTGGGTCCTAGAGAGCCGCCAGGTGTAGGCAGGCCCGGCCTCGGGGAGGCGGGTCGTTACAGGGGCACGCCAGGGAAGTCCTTCCCCGGTGCGCATGAGTGAGGACAAAGTGCACAGGAAAGATATGTGTTGGTTTGTGGGGATATTCTTGGGGTCCTAGAGAGCCGCTAGGTGTAGGCGGGCCCGGCCTCGGGGAGGCAAGTCGTTACAGGGGGCACGCCAACCGAGATTGAAGGGTCTCGTTTCTCTTTTTTTCTGTTTTCAATTTGGGTGTATATTCTAATTGTTGTCTAACCCGTATATGCACATATACGTATTTGAACTTGTATATATGTATATACCTATCTATATATACCATACATGCAGTTAGAATTATATATAAACTTAAATAAACTTAGAAATATACACATCCAAATAGATAGTATTTATACATCAAAATATTGTTCACTTCAAATTTCTAGTCTCTATTGGATTTGTTAGATCCATCATAATGATGTTTTCCTGTTGGCATAACCACCTCCTCATGGATGAATCCCAAGAGACTTTCTTGAATCGCCGAAAGACGATCCTTCTGAATGACCTCGTCCTTAACCATATCCATATGTATAATGTGCAAATATGTTAATATATTACACCCAACAATTAAATATAGAAGCGGTTAGGAAATGATGTATTATTAATAGGTTTATTTAATTAACTTACATCATAATTTCTGGACTTTGCACTTGCCAAACATCATATGTGCTCACAAACATAGTATCCACATAAGTTATATCCTTGTTCCTGTCTCAAACACTAAAGTGGATAGGAGAAAATGTTATGAAATATAAGTGTGATAAAATTTTTCTCAAATCTGAAGTTGTTATCTGGATTACATACAGGATAATCAGTATAGAATGTAATTGTTGGTTTAAATTCACCTTCTTCCTCTGCAATGAATTTTTCCCAAGCTCTGAGGAAAATTAATGAGAGATAATGTGTTAGTAAAAGCAATGTATATATATATTGCATTTAAAAGAACGTCTTAGATAGAATTATTATGCTTGAAACATATTTTGAAGGTTTTGGTAACTTGCGGGGTTTTTTCTCAATGAATCCCACACCATGATGCTGGTATTGTCGACTTGAATGATCATAAGAATCCAGTGGAAACTGTACATACATGGTCATAATAGTCATACAAATTAGAACTAAATAGACTTAGCAAAGATGATTAGATGACAATCGCACATACTCGTAATTGTAAGGTAGTAGTATAAGATCCTTGTCATGAAACTTAGACAAGGTCCTATAGATTGTCGCGATTGTTGTGTTTGGTTGGTGCTTGACCTCAAACTCGTTGATTTTTTATGGGTCCATGAAACCAATACTGGCAATATTCTTTTTTTGCATCTCTTGATTTTGCAGGCTACCAAAAATGAAATACAAAGTTAATTAGTAAATCCATATACATAATAAATTTATTAAAAACGTCAAAAAAGACACCAAGTGATGATAAGATCGGTATTCATGGCGTCTAGATGGTAAACTTCATAAATATCTTTGAATTCCAGCTAGACCACCTTGTTGCTTTCAGTGGCAAAATCTTCATGGTGCAGCAAGCATATCTATGCTATGTACGCCTTTTAGTGATTGCCGCATGTACCACTCATGAAATGTGTACATCTTAGGTGAGAGCTTAAGTACTAGTTCTGGCCTGATAAGAAGTTTTCCTAGCTGAAAGGGCCATCTATACTCGAAACTTGGATCCCGGGGTGGTTCTTCATGGCCAAGTGCAACACTTAAAGGCATCCTTGCTTGTTCCATGAAATCAAGGAGCTGCGCTACTTCTTGTGTAGGCATTTCTGCTAGAGCTCGTTCATGTGCATTGTGCCGGAGGCAACGTAAGTCTGTTTGCTCATCAACGCATCTTCTTTAGATGACGTCGGCGCCAGTATGGGCATCAGTTTCTTGCTGTTTTCACTCATTAGTATGAAAAACCCAAGTTTGGCCGGATCTACTTGTTTGGTCTTCTCGAGCTCCCTCTGTTGCTATTTTGTATTCAGATTGTTGAAAAATTCATGCACATGTTGGGCACCGATCGTCATTCTTCCTTCTTCTTCTGTCGTCTCCCATGTTACCTTCCTTTTGCTGATGGGCCCAACCATTTTCTTTATCGTTGGTGGTTTTTTCAGCTTTGGTGGTTGCACTGGGTTGGAAGACTATGCTCTGACGTTTTCTCGATTGTGCTTTCGTGACTAGGTGGTTTTTTCTGTGGTGGTTTCTTCTGCTGTGGTTTCGCGGTTTTTTTCTGATGTGCTTTGGTGGCTGGGCGGTTTTTTCTATGGTGCTTTGGTGTTTTTTCTACTTTTGATGGTGCTTGCTTTGCTGCCATTGGTTTTTTCTGATTTTTTGCAGGTGATTCGGGATTGATGATATCATGGCTGGAGCTTGCACCTCCGGAATTGAATAATGGTTCTTGTGTAGACGTTGAGCGAGGTGATATTGAAGGTCGTGAGGACGACCTAGGAGATGACGATGGTCGCGGCTGCGGGGGATCTGTAGGAGGGATTGATCCCTCCGTCTGGGGGAATATAATGTAATGTTTGGGCCACAATATGATAGCATGAACCGCATCCTTGAGTGTCCTTTCCCCATCACCTCCTAGGATGTCTAGCTTAGCTCTTCAAATTGTGGCTGACAAATCTCCTCCACAGAAACCGAGGCGTAGCTGGGTGGAATCAACATATCGTAGCTAGTCTGTCCAGGAAAATGTGCAAAAGCACTTCTGTACACACCTGCATTGTGATGTTGCCGAATGGCTTGTGCAGCTCACATGGGGTGCACCCACAGAGAAAATCCACCAGGTATTGTTGGTTGTCATCCACTGGAACTCCTTAGATTTCCCTCGGCTCTTCAGGGCCCTTTGTGCAAGCACCTGGTGCGACCTCTATGCAAGTACCTGGTGCAACCTCGGTAGAAGCACAACTGCTTTTGCGAGCGGAAGGGCTAATGACGGGATCCAGAGGTACTTCGAGCAGTGCTCCAGTTTGGGCTATTTGAGAGATTGTTATGGCTAGTCACCGTTCAATCTCTACCTACATCATTTCTTCTTGTTCTTTAAGTCTTTGCTCCATTATTTGGCGCCAATGCTCCTCTTCGCATTCTTTTCTTCTTTTGTGACTTTTATAGCTATCGAGGTTTCCCTTGAAAGCATACTTCCACGGCACCACTCCGTAGCGCCTGCAACGTCCTGGGTGTTCTGGATTCCCGAGCACCATAGTGAGCTCATCCATTTCTCTGTCAACCTTCAATCTACTAGCTCTGACATCTTATAATTTTTTCATTAACTCAAGTGCCTTCTCTCGTAATGTGGGCTGGAATTCAAGGGTACCATCATCCGGGTTCAATCTGCCTCCATGCACATAATACCAATTCTTCGATCGATCGGGCCAGTGAAAGACTGCTGATATGATACCTTTGGTGGTAAGTTCTTGTTCCATCTTCCGCCACTTGGGAATTGCTACCGCATAACCACCTCGACCAAGACGATGGTTGTACTCCCCTTTCTTACTGGCACTGTTCTTTCCTTGGGCACTTTTTTGGGCAAAAAATTCACTTCTCTTGTATTCAACCAAGGACTTCCAGTGATCTTTTATCTTCAGATATTCATCCCAATTTGGAGTTCGGTTGTTCTTGATAAAATCTCTAGTCAACTTCTTCTTGAAATTCTGAAATTGAGTTGCCATCTTCGCCAGAGTCCAACCTTTAACAAGGTCTGCGTTGACGTGAATTGTGAAGTGTTTTAGCACATCATTCCATAGCTGGTCTTTTACTGAGTCTGGAACCATGTATGGATTACTTGGTTTCCCTTCCATTCTCTATACTTGATGGGCACGTTGTCCCTTACAATGGCCCAGCATTGAGACACAAACTTGTCCTTGATTTTTTTGGAGCACAAGTCTGGCCAAGCTTTGACACCTTCGTGTTACGATACATCACATCACCGATGATTAGTTGTGTACGACCTCTCTTGTACTTTTTCGTTGTCGATCCAGTAGCCTACAAGTACCATGCATATTCGATATTTATTTATTTAACAAATGGGGTTATCGAATTAATACTAATGAACTTAATGCATGATATGTATACCTCGTTGGAACCTTCTGCATTAGCATCCTCAAGGTCCTCATTATTTTCTGAGTCGACGGCTATGTCTACCTTGTTATTTGCAAAGTCATCGGTAGCGACGCCTCCTTCACTGATCATATTTAGAATAATGTCCTCATCTGTGTAGGTTGCAAAGGCATTTGCACCGTGAGCAATAATGTCCTCCATAATCCTTTCATCGTTGCCACTGTTATCCATCTAGAATAACCAGTAATTTTCTATGAATCAATATGAATTTATGAGAATATACAAGAATTTCTATCTATTTCTGGAATAAACAAGAATAAACACTAATTTTCTATGAATCGACACAAATTTATGAGAATATACACTAATTTCTATGTCTTTCTAGTATCCATATAGAATAAACACTATTTTTCTATGAATCGACACGAATTTATGAGAATATACAATATTTTTCCTATTTCAAGAATTAACAGTAATTATCTATGATTCGACATGAATTTATGAGAATATACAAGAATTTCTATCTATTTCTGGAATAAAAAGAATAAACACTAATTTTCTATGAATCGACACAAATTTATGAGAATATACAATAATTTCTATGTATTTCTAGTATCCATCAAGAATGAACAGTAATTTTCTATGAATGGACACGAATTTATGAGAATATACAATAATTTCTATGTATTTCTAGTATCCATCTAAAATAAACAGTAATTTTCTATGAATCGACACGAATTTATGAGAATATACAATAATTTTTTTCTATTTCTAGAATCAACAAGAATAAATAGTAATTTTCTATGAATCGACACGAATTTATGAGAATATACAATAATTTCTATTTATTTCTAGAATCGGTAGTGTCGCCTACCACAGTCGGCGAGGAGAAGAGGAGAGACGGCGAGATCCTGGGGTGCGTCGAGGGAGGCAGTGGGGAGCCGGGACAAGACGGCTGCGGGATCCTGGGTGTGTCGAGGGAGGTAGTGGGGAGCAGGGAAGAGATGGCGGTCGGCGATGCCAGGGAGAAACATATTTAATTAGAATTATTATACACATATTTAGTACAATTTTATACATAAATTTATTCTTCAAATGAAATTAAAAAAATGTTGACCCAAATAATTAATTTGTTGCATCAGCAAGACCCAATTAAAATTTGGGGGCAGCCGGGTAGAGCTGGGGTACGCTGATGGCAGGACGAGGCAGCAGGACGAGGAGATGATGTTGATGTGCAGGCGGAAGCGATGTCGCGCAGACCGGTCAGGCGGCAAGGCGCGCGGCGCACGACGGAGCCTCAGAAGCCAGGGAGGACGGTGCGGAGGAGGAGGATGGGGAGGAGGCCGACACGAGGAGGATGGGGAAGAGGAGCCCCGGAGGCCGGGGCAGGTCGGGGAGGAAGCCGCTCGCGTTCTAGGGGGCGATGGCGGCGGACCGGCGGCGTGGCGGGGGGGCGAGGGCGTCGGGGGTCGGTGGACGGCGGATTCGGGAGGGCGACGGCGGAGAATCTCGGGGGGGGGGGGGGCAGAGGATAGGGGGCGCCGCGGAAGGTGGCGGTTGGGGAGGATGACGGTGGCGGAGGAGGAGGAGGACACGACAACGACGATGGCGGCGGACCGGGGACGAAAAAGTGGCCAAGTGCTGGAAGGGGAGGGTCGCTGCTTTTATATATAGACACCCCTTTAGTCCCGGGTCGTGTAACGAACCGTGACAAAAGGGGGGTCTTTTGTCACGGTTGGTGAGACGACCCAGGACTAAAGGGTAATTTCGCGTGGGAGCCCCCAAAAGGGAAAATTTCCCTCTTTAGTCCTGGATGGTGTTACCACCCGAGACAAAAGGCCCCCTTTTGTCTCGGGTCGTAACACCACCCGAGACTAAAGGGCTATTTTGCGTGAGACTTTAATTCTTTTCCCATTTTCCCTCCTCATTTTCTCATTCTTTCTCTTTGCAACATTTTTAAAAAATTGTAAGTTTAATATTTGAACCATACAAAAATATATTTCGTTAAGTGTTAACAACCTTAACTTTCTTATATAAAAAAGAATTTATTAGTTCAAATAATTACTTTCTTTTTGGACTCGACAATATTTGTCTCCTAAGACATAAGAAAAATGCTCAACTAATTCAGAAAAATCTCAAACTTTGTGGTTACTTCTCACAGGGCATCTGAAAGGCTTTAACAAGTTTTAGTTCAAATACATAAAGGAATACACTCATACAACATTACACAAATGATTTGAACGTTAATCATTACAGTTCAGTGTTGAAGTTTCTTTTCTTGATGAAAGTTCCTTGGTCATGGTCGTGATGTAAGTATGATGTCTCTTCATTTCCAAGTGGTATGCTTGGGTCAACTTTGACAGCGAATGGATGCATGCCATTGATCTGATCATAGTCATCTGATTTGTCTGTCTGTCCTCGACTCCCACAATTACTCTTTTACCTGGAAGAACAATGTGTTGCTTTGGCTCTTGTGGTCCTTCTTCGGGATTTTTATTCTTCGGTTTGCTAGTCATATCCTTGACATAGAAAACTTGATGCACATTTTTGGCAAGGACGAATGGTTCATCTTTGAAATCAATCTTGATCAGGTCCACCATTGTCATTCCATATTGATCTTTCCTTATGCCACCTCCAGTTAGTTTTACCCATTGGCAAAGAAACAGAGGGATGTTAAGTGGTCCGTACTCAAGCTCCCATATCTCTTCTATGACACCATAATACGAGTTCTTGTTATTGTTGCTGTCCATGGCGTCTATACGGACACCATTATTTTGGTGTGTGGTTTTCCGATCTTGGTCTCTTGTGTAAAAAGTATAACCATTTATATCGTAATCTTGGAATTTCACAATTGTGCTAGAAGGTCCCCTGGCTAACAAAGCGAATTGTGGGTAAATTGTGGAATCACCAATAACTTGTTGACTCAACCATGAGGGGAAATTTTCCAAGTGATGGCATGTAACCCATGCTTCAGTTTTGGTTGGATTTTGTGAAGAAATAATCTCCTTGTGTTCCTCAATATACGAAGTCACCAAGATTGATTGTTGCAAAATAGCTAGGTGTGCTTTATTGAACAAATTAGTATCATTGCTCAAACATGCTTTCCTTCCAATGGTACCCTTTCCTAGTAGCCTCCCCTCGTGTCGTGATACTGGAACCGCAATCGAGTCAATTGAGTCGACAAAGTCCACACAAAACTCAATGACCTCCTCAGTTACATATCCTTTGGTGATGCTTCCTTCCGGACGTGCGCAGTTAAGAACATATTTTTTGAGGACTGACATGAACCTCTCAAAAGGCCACATGTTGTGCAGGAATACTGGTCCAAGAATAGTAATCTCTTTCACAAGGTGCACCAGGAGGTGAGTCATAATATCGAAGAATGAAGGTGGACATGCCAACTCAAAGCTGACAAGACATTGCACAACATCATTCTGTAGCTTCACTAGGTTCCTTGGATCGATTGCCTTCCATGAAATTGCATTGAGAGCACAAAGCTTTACGAGCGCTAATCGTACTTTCTCTAGTAGAACACCCCTCAATACAACTAGAAGTACATGTGTCATCAACATGTGGCAGTCGTGGGCCTTTAGATTTGTGAACTTTTTATCTTTCATATCTATTATCCCTTTTATATTCGATGAGTAGCCAGATGGAACCTTCATACTGTTTAGGCAATCAAACATGATGTCCTTCTCTTCTTCGCTCAGGGTGTAACTAGCAAGACCTAAGTAATCTTGTTCTTCCTTCTCAACCTCTTCAGGATCTGCTTCTTCAACCTCTGTCAGAGGTGCTTCATTCCTATGGATATTTTTCAGGCCCCGTCGTGCTTCCAATGTATCCTTAGTGTTACCGTAACAACCCGAGAAGCCTAGGACATTCAAACAAAGATTCTTTGTCAAGTGCATCACGTCAATAGTGTTCCGAACCTCAAGAATTTCCCAATAAGGTAACTCACAAAATATAGATTTCTTCTTCCACATTGGTGCACGCCTGTTAGCATCATGTGGAACAGGTTCACTACCGTCACCCTTTCCAAAAACAACCCTTAGATCCTTTACCATCTCAAATATCTCCTCTCCTTTAAAATGGGAAGCTTTGTACGATGATCAACCTTTCCTTTCCAATGCATACCTTACTTCCTTAAGGGATGCTTCTCAGGAAGAAAGCGACGGTGACCCATATACACAACTTTCTTACAATTTTTCAGATGAATACCGTCTGTTTTATGTAAATAGTGGGTGCAGGCCCAATATACCTTGTTTGAGTGCCCAGATAAGTTACTTAAAGCAGGCCAATCGTTGATGGTAATGAATAACAATGCTCGTAGGCTGAAGTTTTCTTGCTTATTCTCATCCCACACACGTACACCTTCTTTCTTCCATAGCAGTAATAGTTCATCAACCAATGGTCTTAGATACACATCAATGTCGTTGCTAGGTTTTTTTTGGACCTTGGATTAGCACCGGCATCATAATGAACTTTCACTTCATGCACATCCAACCAGGAAGGTTGAACATGCATAGTGTCACAGGCCAAGTGTTATGACCACTGCTAAACTCACCAAATGGATTGAAACCATCTGTGCTTAAACCAAATCTTATGTTTCTTGCTTCCCCAACCAAATATTTGTATTTTCTATCAATCTTTCTCCATTGAGACCCATCTGTCGGATGTCTCAGCATGTGGTCTTGCTTACGATCTCTTTTGTGCCATGTCATCAACTTAGCATTTTCTTTGTTCCTAAACAAACGCTTCAAACGTGGTATTATAGGAAAATACCACATAACCTTCGTCGGTGCTTTCATCATCGGGAGGTGTCCCCTCGAGAGCACCAGGATCATCATCTTGCGAAATCTTATAATGTAGCGCTTTGCACACAAGACAAGCTTCCAAATTCTCATGTTCCTTGCCTCGATATAGGATGCAATCATTAGGGCAGGCATGGATCTTCTGAACCTCCAACCCCAGAGGGCACATAGTCTGTTTCGCTTCATATGTTGTCGACGGTAATTCATTGTTCTCGGGAAGCTTGTCCTTCACAATTTTTAGCATCCCCTCAAATGCTTTATCAGACACACTATATATTGCCTTCCATTGCAACATTTCAAGTGTAGTACCAAGCTTTTTGTTACCCTGTTTGCAATTTGGGTACAATAGTTTTCTATGATCTTCTATCATACGACACAACTTTGCCTTTTCATTATCATTTTCACAGTCCCTTTGCGCATCTTTTAGAACTTGACCAAGATCATCAACATGGCCGTCTTCTGGTACCTCTTCTTCGTCAACATCTTCCATTAAAGTATCCGCAAAATCTTGCCCCGTGACCCAGTCAAGAATGTTATTATCATCATCCTTATCTTCGTTCTCTTCCATCCCAACCCCTCTTTCACCGTGCCTGGTCCAAAGCACATAGTTCGCCATGAATCCGCTTTTAATCAAGTGGAGGTGAAAAGTCCCCCAGTCAGAGTAGTCTTTGTCATTTCTGCACAAAGAGCATGGACAACACATGAATCCCTTTGAGTTCTTGTTGGCTTTGGCCACTTAGAGAAAAGCTTGCATGCCAGCAATGTACTCTGGGGTTCGTCTGTCGGTGTTCATCCATTGTCAGTTCATCTGCATCATATTAAGTCCACAAACTATTTCCTTTAAATCAGAATAACAAAGACAAAGATGAAGAAGGGTGAGTTTTATGATGTATTCCGTTATGAACTAGATGATGAGAACTAGAGGCCTACCTACATTCTTCTTGAACATGTTGATCATCTCAACACAATACGTGAATTCATAAATGTGTTTGAAGCAAAGGCTCAAACGCTAGAAGCTGACTAGTTTTAGCTTGGGACTTGTGATACAATGACATACAGAGGTCACCTGATGGCCATTTTGATCTCCATTATTAATAACCATATTTTTTATAAACTAACTTCTATAAAATTAGCTAAATGTAAAATCATTATTACTTCTATGTTTTATTATATCAAAAAGTAAACAAAGACAAAGATGAAGAAGGGTGAATTTGATGATGTATTCCGTTATGAACTAGATGATGAGAATAGGAGGCCTACCTACATTCTTCATAAACATGTTGATCATCTCAACACAATACATGAATTCATAAATGTGTTTGAAGCAGAGGTTCAAAAGCTAGAAGCGGACTAGTTTTAGCTTGGGACTTGTACTCATTGCTATTGATGTCATCCCTTGTAATAGCCATGAAGTGACCTCATCTGTATGTATATCATTATACCACAACCGCGACAATCATTGCATCCTATGTGAACTACATACATCTGGCCATTTCTTGTGATACAATGACATACAAAGGTCAACTGATGGCCATTTTGATCTCTATTATTAATGTAACAGCCATAATGCGTAAAAGGAAAATACGTTTTGTATGATGGAATACATAAAGTGGACGGCCAAAACATGACTTTTTGGTACGTCGCTCGGATGGACGAACGGAGGTCATGGTTGCGTACAGCTCGCCGAATCCTTTCCATTTGACTACTCACATGCATAATTCGGGATTCGGATCAAGAAGTTATGCGCGGTCAAAAATTAACCCATGACTGCTACAGTAATCGCGCAGCTACAGTAGCCGCGACCTGCTTACACTAACCGCCGAGGCTGGCATCACAATTTTCCCTATTTCCACCGTGACCTTTTCTTTTCCTAATCGCACATCCCCTACAGAGCCCAACAGCCGCCACCCCCTTCTTCCACGGGAAAACAAGAGAAGAGAGGGAGATTAGGGTTTGCCGCCGTTCGTCGACGTGGTTTCTCTTCATAAATTGGTTGGTCTTCCTTTCCTCTCTCCGTTTTCCCTCAATTGATTACCTTTCCTCGCTGTTCATGGTGGTGCCGCCATGTGTGATGCAGCTGAGATGAAATCGAGAGAGCCTCTGTGACATTCGTCGCTAGGGAGAGGAAAACGACTGGGAGTTGTCGTCGGAATCGCCGCCGTCATCTTTGCCCTCACCGTTTCGAAGGGAAACCCTAGGTGAGGCATGACTCACTGTATTTCATTCTTCCCCTAAGTTTTTGGACATTCTAGCACATGCTTGTAGCGTCAATCTTTACCGTTAAGGGCTAGGGTAAAGTGGTACCCTCGTCGTTGTTTTCAGCACAAACTCAATCTGCGCAATTTCCAGTAATTGCTGATTTACACCCTTTTAATGGTCTCAAAAAAATTAACAAACCTATATATGAGTTGTAGGAAAATTTTACGGGTTTCCATAGCCGTAAAGAACACTACAATCGGATTTAAGATCTAAGAGATATCGAAGTTTCATTCTGTCAGTTTTTCAGAGTCACAAATCTGGGCAGCATCTGTTCACATAAATTTTAGGCAACCCAAACGACAGAACTGGATCTTGGGATGACTAATGAAGTTTTAGAGAATTTCATAACCTTTCCATATTGGTTAAGTACATATTCATATGAATTTTGGAGCTCAAGATATGCACTTTTTGCTAGGACTGTTCTGCAGAGATTGCCAGATTTTCAGTATGAGATTCATCTCAAGATTAGTCTTTGTTCATGATTTTTCCCCTCTTGATGGATCACTAGAAAGTTGTGACTACTGAAGTTTTATTTCTTTTGGCACAAGATTGGAATTTTTAGCCATCAGAATTAAAAGATACAAAAAAGAGAAGACTTATCGCTGCTGTCATGTCTAGACTTGTGTGTCTTTTTGTGAGAATGTCGGGTCCGGACGTAGGAGCGCTGTGATTTAAATTCTTTATGCTTGTGTGTATGTGTTGGTGCTGAGATATGTTTGTGGACAGGTGGTTCCCCTTCGGATCGTTCTTACTCACGTTCTTGATCTTCGGTAAAGGCAAGTAAACGTAGTGATGGTCTACATGCTTTAACTTTGTTGTTTGAATTGCCTCCATTTAATTTCAGTACCTCGCACCAGCAAGATCAATCTGAATTTATCTTTATATCGGAGTATTTTGATCCACGCGTGGCTTTACCTCTGAATTGAAGTTAAGAATTATGATGTATATGAAGTTCATGCATTGCAATCTTGCACTTGCATTCTCATGTTTTTATGCATATGAAGAAAACCGTAGCCGGATTGGTGCGGTAGGTACCAGTACAGCAACGCACATTGAGATATAGCAATGTGGTTGTAGCCCTCATATCCTTCCTTCGGGATGTGTGGGTAGAAGTGAAGACATGCATCGCATTGCACCATTTGCAATTCATCATGAAGCATTATTGTGGAGCATTTATTTTAACTTATTACTTGAAGTTATGTGGTGCATCTTTGATTATAGTGACTTTTAAATTGTTGCTTATTTTATTGTGATTTAAATGGCTTGGTTGAAGCAGTTTGCTTGCTGAGGTTTCCATAAACCTCATACGCTTTTCCCTCCCCGCGGGGTCTTTGAGTTTGGAGAGCGATGGTGGATGGGAGTAGCAAGACGTGTGCACACACATTCTTTAAATATATATTTTGGTCACATGTGTTGTAATAAAAATGTTTAGTTGAGAAGTCCTTGCTTAGCTTATAATCTCTTTGGACCTGTTTTGAGATGGTTACCTAGATGATTTATTTTGCTTCCGCGTGCTCTATTAATTTATCTCTTTGTTGCTGTTTTTTTCTTATGTGTGTGCCTATAATAGCTTGTTGTGGTGTGGTAACGCTCCAGAATGTTGTTCCTATTCTGGGGTGTTACAGTTGGTATCAGAGCGTAAGGTTATAGGTTCTTTTTGTTAAAACTTGACTCAATTTAAAACATGATACACTTGCACACGTAGGATGGGAGTTATTTGGTTATATGTTGTTCTATCTTTTGTTTTCCCTTGTGGTTGTGTTGTTGTACTGACATTGTTGTGTGGGTTGTAGATGCCTCCTCGTGGTCGCGGTCGTGGTCGCGGTGGTCCTGGTCGTGGTAGGGGTGAACCTGCTCCTGCGGATCCTCTTGAGAATCTAGATCTAGCTGCAATCTTAGTAGAGATGCAAACAATGCGGGCAGAGATGAATGCTTTACGTCAGGCACCTGTGGGTGGTGCTAATCCTGGTGGTGCTCCTAGTGCTCCTGGTGGTGCTCCCGGTAATGTCCCTGGTGCTAATCTTGATGGAGCGCCGGTAGTGCCTCCTGAGCGTCCGTTGGACTTGAGAGATTGGTGTCGTATGGCACTAGAGAAGTTTGATGGTACAGGTGCTCCTATTGAGGCGAGCAGATTGGCTATCTTCGGTGGTTGACAAGCTAGAGTCCTTTCGGGTTCTCGCTTCGATTGGGTTCGTTATGCTCATCGCTTCTTTGAAGGGTGAGGCTCGGTATGGTGGAGGGGTGTTCGGTCATCTTATCTGCCGCACGTGGAACTATCACATGGATGGACTTTGTCGGCCGGTTTGAGAGGAGGTTCTATCCTATTGCTTTCATGGATAAGATGAAGACACGGCTTGAGAGGTGCCATCAAGGCAAGAGGACTGTTGCGAGAATATGAGGTTGAGTTTAACAAAATTGTGCGCTTTGTACCTCATGTGGCCCATGATGACTATGAGAAGGCACGGATTTTTATACAAGGTCTAAAGGCTTCCATTCGTCGTGTTTTGGGTGCTTTTGTTGTGGAGGATTTCCGCTCGACCGTTGAGAGAGCTTTGGGAGTTGAGGTGCGGGATGACTTTCTTGAGGAGCTTAGAGGTGGAGATCATGCACATGTGCGAAGGATCGAAGGGCCATTCTAGTGGTCCAATTCAGAAGAAGGATAAGCATCATCGTCACCATCCGTACAGCGGTAGTTCTTCTCAGTCTCGAGGTTCTGGAAGTGGTTCTGGAGGTGGTTCTAGAGATGGCTCTATTCGGTATCGAGCTATTGTCAAGCCAGGACTAGGATTGGTCTGTTTCCGTTGCGGCGATGCTCACCACCGTGCGAACTGCCGTTGGACTGGTCGGTGCTCTAGGTGTGGTCATGATCATAAGGAGGATGTGTGTAGGAAGAATCCTAACAGCAAGCTGATCTGGGAGCCAGTGACTTCTTCCTCGTCTAGTCAGCGTGGCTCTGCACACATGATGGGCGGAGGTTCTTTTGGGCAGCACAGACACTACTCTAGCACGGCGGTTTCTACCAAAGACCTGTTGCACAACGACTTACCCGCATCCTCTTCGCAGCGGCTCTTGCTGCGCCTTCGCCGGCACCGATGCTTGGTTCTTCACACACCCCTATTCCCGGTGGTGCATATTGGGTGACTCATGCTCCTACTCCATCGGCTCCAACATGGGCACCTACACGATCCGGGGATTCGCAGGCCTTCTCCTTCTAGTGGTGTTCATGGGGCATACTCTATGCCCTCAACTGACGGTCGAGACCGTAGTGAGGTGGTGACAGGTACTATCTCCGTTGATTCATTTGATGCATATGTTCTGTTTGATTCTGGAGCTAGCTTCTCATTTGTTTCCGAGGGTTTTGTGGGTCGTACTGGTATTTCTGTTCAGCAAATTGGTCATGCAGTTACAGTTAGTTCTGCTAAGGGTCCTGTTTCTAGTACGTTTGTTAGTCCAGGTTGTCGTATCTCCCTAGCTGATGAAGATTTTATGGCCAATCTAGTAATTATTCCACTAGATATATTTGATGTTATTCTCGGGATGGACTGGCTTTCTCTCTATCGTCGTTATCTCTTGCTTCGGAAGACAATCTCACTACGGCACCTTCGGGACGTGAGGTTGTATTCCAGGGTAGTGCTCCTAAGTTTTCCCTTGCACTGCTATGCTACTTGTTTCTCGGTCGCCGGATGAGGAAGTCAGGTCTTTTGTGGTCCATGGTCGAGGTTCCTGAGGCTATCTTACGTGTTGAGGATATTCCAGTTGTTTGCCACTATCCAGATGTGTTTCCCGCTGATCTTCCTGACTTGCCTCCTGAAAGGGAGTCTATCTTTGAGATTAAGTTGGTCCCTGGAACTCAGCCAATTTTCAGGTCGCCGTGTAAGATGGCACCTGTTGAGCAAGTTGAATTAAAGAGGCAGATTAATGAGCTCTTAGCAAAGGGATTTATTAGGCCAAGTGTCTCCCCTTGGGCTGCACCTGTGATTTTTGTGGAGAAGAAAGATGGCACTAAGAGGTTATGTGTTGATTATCGAGGGCTTAATCAAGTGACAATCAAGAACAAGTATCCTTTGCCTCGTATTGATGCATTATTTGATCAGTTAAAGGGTGCTAAGGTGTTCTCCAAGATTGACTTGCAGTCGGGTTATCACCAATTGAGGATTAAGGAGGAGGACATTGAGAAGACGGCTTTTAGCACGAGGTATGGACATTATGAGTATGTGGTTATGTCTTTTGGTCTAACCAATGCTCCTGCTGTTTTCATGGAAGCCATGAACAGGATGTTGCACCCATACTTGGACATTTTTGTGGTCGTGTTCATTGATGATATCCTAGTTTATTCAAAAACTGTGGAGGAGCATGAGGTGCATCTCCGATTGGTGCTGGATAAGCTGAGGGAGTATAAGTATTATGCAAAGTTGAAGAAGTGTGCATTTTGGCTTTCTGAGGTTGCTTTCCTTGGTCATGTTATTAACCAGGATGGTATTACTATTGATCCAAAGAATGTTGCTTCGATGGTGAAGTGGCAGAGACCGACTACTGTTACAGAGGTTCGGAGTTTTCTTTGTCTTGCTGGATACTATCGTCGGTTTGTTCAGAATTTTTCTTCCATTGCAAAGCCAATGACGAAGCTGACGATGAAGGGTGTCCCATTTGTTTGGACTGAGGATTGTGAGGCGAGCTTTCGTACTCTAAAGGAGAGGTTGGTGAGTGCTCCTATTCTCGGTATTGCCCGAGAGTGGCAAGCGTTATACGAGATATACGAGATGCCTCTCGTATTGGTCTTAGTTGTGTTCTCATGCAGGAAGGTAGAGTTATTGCCTATGCATCTAGGCAGTTGAGGAAGCATGAAGAGAATTATCCTACACATGACTTAGAGTTAGCAGTTGTGGTTTTTGCATTGAAAATTTGGAGGCATTATCTCTATGGTGAGTCATGTGACATCTTTACGGATCATCGAGTCTTAAGTATATTTTCACTCGAAAGGAATTAAACATGAGATAAAGGAGGTGGCTTGAATTGATTAAGGATTATGATTTGAATATACAGTACCATCCCGGTAAGGCAAATGTCGTTGCGGATGCACTTAGTAGGACCGGTGTTCCTAAGACTTGTATGCTACCGACTAATGAATTGGACCATATGGGTATTTCTCTCTCGCTATGCTTCGGTGTTGCCCGTGAGGAATCCGAGTTGGTTATTCGATCACCATTGCGGGAGCGAGTGCGTGTGGCACAATTACGGGATCGCTTGCTCTTGGTCGTTCGCAAGCGTATTGAGGCGGGGAGAACTCGTGATTTCAGCATGGAGGAGGATGGTACTATTTATTTTAGAGGTCGCCTCTGTGTGACACAAAAAGCTACAGTTAAGATGGAGATTGTGAGGGAAGCTCATCGGACTCCATATACAGTGCATCCGGGTGAAACTAAGATGTATCAAGATTTGAAGCAGAGTTTCTGGTGGAAGCGGATGAAGGTTGATATTGCCAAGTATGTGGCTTCTTGTGGTATTTGTCAGAAAGTAAAGGCTGAGCATCAAAGGCCTGCAGGGTTATTAAAACCATTGGAAATCCCTACATGGAAATTTGAGAACATTACCATGGATTTTGTGGTTGGATTACCTCGTTCCCCTAGAGGCAAGGATGCAATTTGGGTTGTGATAGATAGACTCACAAAGGTTGCCCATTTTCTCCCCATGAAGACTACTAATTCTGCTTCAGATTTGGTTCCTTTATATATCAAGGAAGTGGTGAGGTTGCATGGTGTGCCTAAGTCCATTGTTTCGATCGTGATTCAAAATTTGTATCGAATTTTTGGACGAGTTTGCATAGCGCTTTGGGTAATTTGGACCTTAGCATCGCTTTTCACCCTCGGACGGACGGTCGGTCGAGCGTACCATTCGGACCTTAGAGGACTTGTTGCGTTCTTGTGTGCTCTCTTGGAAGGGCGAGTTGGGAGGATCACTTGCCATTGGCAGAGTTTGCTTATAATAACAGCTATCAGGCTAGTATCAAGATGGCTCCATTTGAAGCATTGTATGGCCGCAAATGTATTTCCCCACTCTGTTGGGATGTTGTTGGTGGGGGATCCTTGGTCGGCCCAGATTGGGTGCAACAAACTCATGATAAGGTACGTGAGATCCGTCAGAACTTGTTGGCTGCTCAGAGCCGACAGAAGAGCTACGCAGATGTCAGACGGAGGGATCTGGAGTTTGCAGTTGGTGACGAGGTTCTTCTTAAGGTGTCGCCGACAAAAGGCATTGTTCGGTTTGGCACTAGAGGGAAGCTCAACCCTAGGTATATTGGACCTTATTTGATCACTGCTCGAGTTGGTTCCTTGGCTTATCGTTTGCAGCTACCAGAGTCGATGAGTGGTGTGCACCCTGTGTTTCATGTCTCTATGTTGAGGAAGTATTTGAAAGATCCAGAGCAGAGGATGGAGGCTGAGCCGGTGATTATTGAGAAGGATTTGACTGTAAAATGCCATCCAGTGCGTATATTGGATTTCTCTCAGCGTGTCATGCGAATAGGACTATCAAGTATGTGAAAAATCCTATGGACTAATCAGTCGGAGCGGGAAGCAACATGGGAATTGGAGGACTCTATGCGCTGGAAATATCCGGAGCTCTTTGAGACTGGTAAGCAATATTTTATATACATATGGCTCTTTTATCGTTCTTTCCTTAGCGATGGTGAATTCGGGGACGAATTCTTTTAAGGAGGGGAGAATGTAACACCCATAATGCGTAAAAGGAAAATACGTTTTGTATGATGGAATACATAAAGTGGACGGCCAAAACATGACTTTTTGGTACGTCGCTCGGATGGACGAACGGAGGTCATGGTTGCGTAGAGCTCGCCGGATCCTTTCCGTTTGACTACTCACATGCATAATTCGGGATTCGGATCAAGAAGTTATACGCGGTCAAAAATTAACCCATGACTGCTACAGTAATCGCACAACTACATTAGCCGCGACCTGCGACGCATCCGCCCAGCCGGCATCACGGTTTTCCCTATTTCCACCGTGACCTTTTCTTTTCCTAATCGCACATCCCCTACGAGCCCAACGGCCGCCACCCCCTTCTTCCACGGGAAAACAAGAGAAGAGAGGGAGATTAGGGTTTGCCGCCGTTCGTCGACGTGGTTTCTCTTCAAAAATTGGTCGGTATTCCTTTCCTCTCTCCGTTTTCCCTCAATTGATTACCTTTCCTCGCTGTTCATGGTGGTTCCGCCATGTGTGATGCAGCTGAGATGAAATCGAGAGAGCCTCTGTGACATTCGTCGCTAGGGAGAGGAAAACGACTGGGAGTTGTCGTCGGAATCGCCGCCGTCATCTTTGCCCTCACCGTTTCGAAGGGAAACCCTAGGTGAGGCATGACTCACTGTATTTCATTCTTCCCCTAAGTTTTTGGACGTTCTAGCACATGCTTGTAGCGTCAATCTTTACCCTTAAGGGCTAGGGTAAAGTGGTACCCTTGTTGTTGTTTTCAGCACAAACTCAATCTGCGCAGTTTCCAGTAATTGCTGTTTTACACCCTTTTAATGGTCTCAAAAAACTTAACAAACCTATATATGAGTTGTAGGAAAAGTTTAGGGGTTTCCATAGCCGTAAAGAACACTACAATCGGATTTAAGATCTAAGAGATATCGAAGTTTCATTCTGTCAGTTTTTCAGAGTCACAAATCTGGGCAGAATCTGTTCACATAAATTTTAGGCAACCCAAACGACATAACTGGATCTTGGGATGACTAATGAAGTTTTAGAGAATTTCATAACCTTTCCATATTGGTTAAGTACATATTCATATGAATTTTGGAGCTCAAGATATGCACTTTTTGCTAGGACTGTTCTGCAGAGATTGCCAGATTTTCAGTATGAGATTCATCTCAAGATTAGTCTTTGTTCATGATTTTTCCCCTCTTGATGGATCACTAGAAAGTTGTGACTACTGAAGGTTTATTTCTTTTTGCACAAGATTGGAATTTTTAGCCATCAGAATTAAAAGATACAAAAAAGAGAAGACTTATCGCTGCTGTCATGTCTAGACTTGTGTGTCTTTTTGTGAGAATGTCGGGTCCGGACGTAGGAGCGCTGTGATTTAAATTCTTTATGCTTGTGTGTATGTGTTGGTGCTGAGATATGTTTGTGGACAGGTGGTGCCCCTTCGGATCGTTCTTACTCACGTTCTTGATCTTCGGTAAAGGCAAGTAAACGTAGCGATGGTCTACATGCTTTAACTTTGTTGTTTGAATTGCCTCCATTTAATTTCAGTACATCGCACCAGCAAGATCAATCTGAATTTATCGTTATATCGGAGTATTTTGATCCACGCGTGGCTTTACCTCTGAATTGAAGTTAAGAATTATGATGTATATGAAGTTCATGCATTGCAATCTTGCACTTGCATTCTCATGTTTTTATGCATATGAAGAAAACCGTAGCCGGAGTGGTGCGGTAAGTACCGGTACAGCAACGCACGTTGAGATATAGCAATGTGGTTGCAGCCCTCATATCCTTCCTTCGGGATGTGTGGGTAGAAGTGAAGACATGCATTGCATTGCACCATTTGCAATTCATCATGAAGCATTATTGTGGAGCATTTATTTTAACTTATTACTTGAAGTTATGTGGTGCATCTTTGATTATAGTGACTCTTAAATTGCTTCTTATTTTATTGTGATTTAAATGGCTTGGTTGAAGCAGTTTGATTGCTGAGGTTTCCATAAACCTCATACGCTTTTTCCTCGCAGGTCTTTGAGTTTGGAGTGCGATGGTGGATGGGAGTAGCAGCACGTGTGCACACACGTTCTTTAAATATATATTTTGGTCACATGTGTTGTAATAAAAATGTTTAGTTGAGAAGTCCTTGCTTAGCTTATAATCTCTTTGGACCTGTTTTGAGATGGTTACCTAGATGATTTATTTTGCTTCCGCGTGCTCTATTAATTTATCTCTTTATTGCTGTTTTTTCTTATGTGTGTGCCTATAATAGCTTGTTGTGGTGTGGTAACGCTCCAGAATGTTGTTCCTATTCTGGGGTGTTACAATTAATGACCATACTTTTTATAAACTAACTTCTAAAAAATTAGCTAAATGCAATATTATAATTAGTTCTATGTTTCATTATATCAAAAAGTAAACAAGGACAAAGATGAAGAAGGGTGAATTTGATGATGTATTCCGTTATGAACTAGATGATGAGAACCGGAGGCCTACCTACATTCATCCTCAACATATTGATCATCTCAACACAATACGTGAATTCACAAATGTGTTTGAAGCAGAGATTCAAAAGCTAGAAGCTGACTAGTTTTAGCTTGGGACTTGTGATACAATGACATACAAAGGTCACCGATGCCCATTTTGATCTCCATTATTAATGACCATATTTTTTATAAAGTAACTTCTATAAAATTAGCTAAATGTAAAATCATAATTAATTCTATGTATCATTATATCAAAAGGTAAAATTCAGTTTTCTCTACATCAATATAAAAGATAACAAGACAATGCTAGTGTTTAGCCAACCACTTTTTTCTAAATCTAAAGTATATAAATAACCTCATCTCTCATTAGCTCCTCCCACCTAGGATTTAAGATTTATATTTTCTCCATCTCTAAAATATAACAAACAATTAATCACAACAAATGATGGGAGGAAGAAGAATCAAACCTCGGCAACACTTTAGAGGAGAGAAATCTTCACAAATACATAAAGAAAAAATTCAGCAGCACCTCTCTAAGGTTGAGGCGCCATGGAGGAGGAGCTTGAGCTCTTGGTGAAGAATGGCTTGGGCAAGAGAAAGAGGAAGAAGAAACTAGATTTATAGGGTGCCGGCTTTTAGTCACGAGTGGAGTTACCAACCAGGACTAAAGGGTACCCTTTAGTCCTGGTTGGCAACTCCACCCGAGACTAAAGCATTAGCACAGGGTGGAATTACCAACCGAGGCTAAAGGGGACCCTTTAGTCTCGGTTGGTAATTCCAGCTGGTGCTAAAAGCCCGCGTCAATCATTGCGGGAAAGTGACGTTGGGAGCCAACCCTTTTGTCACGGTTGGTTATACCATCTCCAACCAGCATTTCGGGCCATGTCGTCGACGAAAGGCCTTTAGTCCCGGCTCCAATGTTGAACCGGGACTAAAGGCTCGAACCAAAGTCTCCCTCTCTACCAGTGGGTACAATGAGGTGATTTATTCTTGATGCTGGGTTTTATTTTCTGCAAGACATTGTATTCAATCCCTCCCCCCAAGCATCTCGATCATTTCAGGTTGCAATCCCTGCAGCAGAGGCTGGCACATGTCTAACTCTATTGCTATGACCGAACTTTCATCAGCCACCAACCGGACAAGGAGACAGCACTAATCCATCATGTGGGCATGCACGCATGGTGACAAAGCGGCTTCTGTATCTACGGGAGGAACGCTGGGAACAAAACAAATGCAGAGGGCCCGATTGTAGAAGGCATATGCAATGGAGCTTATAGAGAGCTGGAAATCGTGTGGCATGCATTTGTTGAGGATAAGGCAATCACTGATCGAGTGGCTATGGAGCACAGCTACTCCGGCCTACTCTTCACATTTAATTTTCTAGTATATATTTACTTCAGAGTATTAAGTTCACATATAGTGAACCCAATGTGTCTTTGATGGCATATGATTCGGTGTACCCATCCACATCTTTGTATAAAAACTCCATTGTTCGTGCCAGGTTGACTGCCCTATCCAGAAGAGCCATTGGTTGTGGTTGTGCTAAGCACTCTTCAGTGATGTCCATCCATGCTTCCTCAATTAGTTCTCTAAGCTTTTCTGTGGCCTGCTCTATTGTGATGCCATGCTCTTTTGCGCAAGCCTGCACTGTAGACACCATGTTCTTGGAGGCCGCTTCTCGCTACACACACACAAAAAAAAAGAATATAAGTGGAAAAGTTAGGAAGAACAATGTTCTATTGTTATCTTTATTATGTATTTTCTCCTAGCTAGAAAAAATATATAATTAAGTATACCTTGTGTGACATTATATCATTAGCAAGGCGTGCAATAATGCAAACAGCTCGGATAATTTTCGGATACGTAAAAGCCCACTCAATAGCCTCCGTAGTTGTAACATCTCCCATTGAAATGAATCCCTGGCTGGCCAAGTGCATACAACCACTACTACGTGCTGAAATCTTTAGATGTTCTTCAACGGTGCCTGGAACATACTTCTTGTCACGCCATTCTACCTCAGCATGATAGCATTTCGCCATGTCGATTATCTGAATACATACAACAAAGTTTTCTCGCAACATTATTTTTTGCAGCTGCAAATCCATAATTACGCACACGCTAGATGGAAGCAACATGTCCACATTTACAACAATTAAGGTAATACATTATACATTACTGTACCATCAAAGATTATTTTATTTATTTATGTGCCCCTCGCCTGAGCTGTTAGTTGTACCATATTTTTTCTCCTATATATGATAATAAAACTTTTGTTTCTGCAGATAAAACTTATTGTTTGGACAAGATTAGAGAATCCATACCAATCTTTTTACCAACTTGGCATGCTTGTTCTTTTGAAGTTTCAGCTCTTCCTCGATAGCTTTTACAGTGGTAAGTATATTTATATATAAGGTCCTTAGATATGCTGGGCATTGCTCTGATGCTTCTTCATCCCACCTGCCATTTCCACCCACTGTGATTTTCTTACACGTATTGAGAAATAGAACTAATAGATATATATATGCTCATACAAAATGGCTACAATTGAGTGTGTATTATATAAGAAAATTAATTCATGGCCTATGAGACATCACAGATGCAAATTCTTAGTAAGGTAAAGATAACTGCGAACCACATGTAATTTGAGATGATATTCGTTATAATATTCTTAGTGCATGTCCTGTCAGTCTTACGAATTATTTAACTCTTGGGTCCTTTCCTCAATACACAATACGTGCTGTATGGATGTTGAAAGGGCATATATAGCTTGGTTTTGGCACATTTCGATGTTGAAAGGGCATACTTTTATGATTATAGAAGCTCAAATTTCCATTATTTAATTTGCATCTAAAGACTACTTTTTTTGGTCTATAAATGTGGTTAATTAGGAGTAACAATGAATAAAATATGCCCCCCATCTTCGTTACATTGTAAAAATAGAGTCCGAATTGTTAGACGATTATGATATTTGCACAAAGAGTATCATGAAAAGAAACAATGAAGAGTATATAACTCTGCTACTTTGTAAGAAGCATGATGATTTTGAGCAAGAAGTTATGCAAACCTCTCCAATGCTGCAGCAAAGATGCTGCCTTCTTCTGTGGTGCAATGATTGTCATATAAGTCATCAAGTACAGACACGATCATAAATAGTTGAGTAAGCATTTTTCGTGAATACGAATACTGAGGCTCAAAGAACAATCCGAGCATCCAAAAATGCATCTCCACCATCCTATCTCGTGCATACTTAGATGTCCTTGCATGGGTTTGGAACTCTATCCACCACCTGTAGTTATATACAATATGTGTTTCATACTTTCATTAGCACATTTATAGAGATATTTACGGTCGAAGTACCCAGTGCAATATCAGTTTTCAGTTAGTGACTGTGCTTACGATGTAAGATCTTTTAGCTCCTCACAATACAGAGTTAGTAAAATGTTGAAGTCCAATTTTGCAAACTCCAATATTGCATCATTCCGCCGTGCACTATCTTTCTCGTATATTGAGATATATTGTCTTGCTTCTACTCTGTTGAGTCTCCTGAAAAGAGGCGTTTTTAACGCATATTTCACTTCCTCTTTCAATTCTGGCTCCAGATTTTCTACAATGCATTGAAGTTGACTCTTGGTGGAAGTGACAATATTGTCAAGTATTTCTTCCCCGTGCACTCTAAGATGTGCAGCATCATACAATCTCAACAAGCATCTTGCATCATTGCTTACAATATTTCCTCTGTCATCTCTGAACTTCAGAAATATGTCTGCAACAGCAAAAAAATTTAGGCGGCATTAATATTACATCAGCCAAAAGTATAAACTATGAAGCAAATAAGGTATAAAGATGGAATAGTATCCTCTGTCCCAAGACACTATATGAACTCCCAGAGGATTCTGAAAGTATCGAAGCAAGACAGCATCTTTATTCTTCTGATTTGATGCCGTAGGTTAAAATTTTCTTCTAGTGTTTTTTTAAGCTCTCTGGATACGAAACACAAGGTAGTTAAAAATAATTTGTTTGGAATCTTACCAGAAGAAATACGATAGCCATGCTTCCTGAGCAAATAGAACTGAAGGGACGCTGTAGGAAGATCAAGGTCGCCTCTGTCCCCGGCTTCAGAGACATTGCGCAGCAACTCATGGATCTCCTTCGCATAGTGATAATCCAATCCTAGCCGTTCTAATGCATCAATAAATTCTAGCTTATCAGGCAAATCAAGAGAATCAGTTTCCAGTAACATTGTCTTTACTTGCTCCTTCTTGAGTTTGGCTCTCTCCTTCATCTGTGAACACTGCAAGGAAAGTGTATCTATGTGGGTTGGCAAAGTATATTTGTGTGTTGCTGATGATGTTTTTATATGCCCCTTTCAGTGAGGCCTAAATTGAATGTGCACTATTCTTCAGTCTGGTCATTATTCTACCTACTATTTAGTCGCGAATGTATCTTTTAATGGAACAGAATGCACACCATTTTACTTGTATATACTATATTAAGTCACGAGAAATTCTGGAGTGCTTGAAATTAATGGAAGACGTCCATCCGACGAAATATAATGGTGGAAGTACCAAAAAAGTACAATGAACTATAGAAGTACCTAAAATGTATCAGGAATATAAAAGATAATGAGAGATTACTATGACACTATTTTAATTTACTATGACAATCTTTTAATTATGTGCAAATCTATTGTATTTTTTGTAACAAGGGTAAGAAACTAACTATAACATACTTGTATCGGAGGGCATGGGATGTGATGAAGGAAGAAATCACCCCACAAGGTAGGGTGGTATACGTGATGCTCTTCTTGTTCCTGAGAAGCTCGAGGAACCACCATCTCTTCCTCCTTTGGTTTCCCAGGGCCTTACAGACATGGTGTGGCACGTTCCCTGCCCTTTGTATATATAGGCATATAGCCACTGTAGTCGTACTCGTACATCAACATCAATATCCCCATGAGTATGGGTAACACTCTCCTACTTTTCAGAAAAAAAAAAGACTTCACTGAAATTCAATTCGCTCCGAGGCCTTCCACATGTCACATCAAATTGAAAGGAAATACTAATAGCTTTTCTGTGACGTCTCACACATATCATATGATAAACGTTATGTACGAGACTACGAGTACGAGTACAGAGAGGCTATTTAAAAACAAAAGCAATTTCCTTTTCATGTATGGGCACACACCTGTAGTAGTAACTAGAACACATACCTAGGACTCTAGAAGACTGGACTAGTAGATCCTAAGACATTTTTTAAACGTATTATACTACCTTAACAAAGTCTTTTTTAGATGTGTTGCTGTCGATGATGAGAACGTTGTCTAGACTAGAAGAATAAATAACCAGTAAAAAAAGTGGGCACCAATATGCTTAGTAGTTGAGGATTCAAACTTGAATATACATGCTGTTATGAAAACAAAACTAACCAGCTGAGCTAGTTAGCTAGCTATATATATTTAGTTCCCAACTAAAATGCTAGTATCTGATATTTAACAATTTTAGACCAATTTTATCAATATTTGGAGCTAGACGTACTATTTGGGTAGTTGCCACATTACACATTTTTTAGTTGAGTTTTGGTGAAGTTAGACACGTTCTGTGAAAATACAGGGGAGATGGATTCAAGAATATCGTGACGTCAGAGCTCCAATCACATTTTCTTCTTGAAGTTATTAGAGATCTGCATATTGGTTATGGTTACAAAAGTTGAGTACACACATGTTGAGATATATATGGTGGGAAATATGTGGATACAGATGATCCAAATTAAACTGTTTATTAGGTGGAAAATGCTTCAGCCATCAAAAAGGAATCTTTCTAGCTTACTTTGGCTTCCGCCCATCGCCGTCGCATCGAAATACCTTGTGCTATATATCACAGTTGCACACATTACACATTTTTTAGTTGTGTCACACTCATGAGTACTGGAGGGGCATGTAGCATTATTGGTACGAGGTGGTGTAGATTCCTAAATGTCATGGTGCCTTGCAAAAATGTCATATCATGTGCTCACATCGAAAAAAAACTTAATAATACCACTAGAGAAACAACTATTTGTACAGGTTAGCTACCCTTTAATACCCGGTGAAGAACCAGTGTAGTCCCTTTGGTACTAAGAGGGTGCATTAGTACTGAGTGGCTCACCCGGTACTAATGCGCCTTTTAGTACCATGTGATATTAACACCCGATATTAACGTGTTTGGTCCGTTGGTCATTTGTCCACCCCTTATTTTATTTTTTTATTCTTCTTTTCTTTTCTCATCATTTTCTTCTCTCATTCTCAATCACAGAAATCTCACGAACACATCTCATTCTGAATCACACAACATATAACTCATACAAAACATATATCTCTCAATCACATACAACTCATATATATACATCTCACATTTTAGTGATCAAAAGTCAAATCTCTGCAAGAACATGAACATCTCAGATTCAGATTATACAAGATTTGAAAATCAAATCAAAGAACACATGAACATAATGAATTGGGAGTAGGAATCTAAGGTAACTCTACCCGCTGCGCCAGGCTTCCGCGTCGTTGCAGGCCCTCTACGCGCCAGGCCGGCTTCCGGGCGACAGGGCGCCGTGCCCCGCCGGCCACGGGTGCCCTACGACGGGCCTCCACCTATCGGCCGCAGGCCCGCTGCACGCCGGGGAGCCACCGCCACCGGCTTGGAGAGGGAGAGAGGGAGAGAGAGGTAGGGGGAGAGATGTGAGAAGAGGAATGAGATAAGGAAGGAGATGAAGGAAAGAAGAAAGGGAGGATGCGATGAAGAGATAAGGCACGTGTGGTGCAGGAGAAATTAAAGGGGAGGAGCGGGGTGTGCACACCGCAGTTGCGTTTTGTACCAAGGTCTGTTTTTGCCTGGTATAAATGTCTCCCTTTTTAATACCAGAGCTTCTTTACACCGGGATAATGGGGTTGTGAGCCATTAGTACCGAGTCTAGCCCCCACCCGTTATTAATGTGGGATATTAGTACCGAGTGGAGAGGGATTGCATTGGAGCGCCCACCCGTGACTCCCATTAGTACAGGGCAGGGCTTCACGCGTTAGTACCAGGTGAAAAAATACCTTGTACTAACAGACTTCGAGACCAAAAATATAAAGTCTATTCTCTAGTAGTTAGAGTACTAACAACTGAACAAATACAGATAAAAAATGGTAAAATATTGTCCGTGTTATTTTTTACGAACGGACAAGAGAACTGTATATTTTGTTAAATTAAAAAAGAAAGATATTGTTCATGTTATCAGGTTTCGTCTACTAACGACTAACGTTGAGCTGGGTGCGGTTTGTAAACTCATCCTCATCACTTGTGTACGACACATGTTGCCATCATTGATAGACAAAGACGTATTATTCCTTTTTTTTTAATCTCAAAGACGTATTATTCCTGATTGGTAAGGACGCTATGACTATAGAAATCAATCGAGACTAATCTTTAAAAACTAAAGTGGTGATTTTTTAATTCCATCCGGTTCAAGAAACG
Source organism: Cenchrus americanus (assembly GCA_947561735.1). Lineage (NCBI taxonomy): Eukaryota > Viridiplantae > Streptophyta > Magnoliopsida > Poales > Poaceae > Cenchrus > Cenchrus americanus. The sequence continues at coordinate 52,685,877 of OX387242.1, forward strand.
GGACTAAAAAGAACCAACTTCTAGCCTCAAGCGTACTATCTTCCTTACTATCTCACTTACACACCACATGTGATTGAGTAGTGGATGCAATCTTCTATAGTAACTCATGTAAGATCCTTTAGTCTCGGTTGATAACACCGACACATAACACACTACCGGATTCGAGGTCTTCGCCGAGAGTGGGATTCCTATCGGCGAAGGACCCTTTCCTCTCACCGAAGCCTTCACCGAGAGTTTGCTCTCGGTGAAGGCCTCTTGGCAGACACTGTACCGGTGAAGGACTCTTCGCCGAGAGTGTGGGTGGACCCTCTCGGCGGATATGTGCCGAGAGGCCACAATTGCTCTCGGCGAAGCTTATTTTTGAAAATAAAAAAAAGGCGCAGGGGGGCACCGCAGCCCCCACCACCCGCCTACCGCCACCGCCGGCCACCGCCTAGCCATCACCGCCGCACGCCACCGCTTGGCCATCGCCGCCGCACGCCACCGCCGCACACCGGCGCCCGGCCGTCGCCGCCGCACGCGCGCCGCACGCCACCGCCCGGCCGTCGCCGCCGCACGCCACCGCCCGGCCGTCGCCGTCGCACACCTCTCGCCCGGCCGTCGCCGCGACACACCACCTACGCCGCCGCACACACGCACACACATACACGCACAGATACACACAAACACTCACCTAGATCCGCCGCCGAAGCCTAACACCGTAGGGTCGTCGAGGTGCGCCGCCACCACCGACGGGTCGTCGAGGCACGCGGCGGCCGGATCCGCCGCCACCGCGCCTCGCCCGCCGCCGCTCCTCGCCACGAGGTGAGGGGCGAGCGAAGGGGGAGGAGGGGGGGTGACGCGGCCGCGCCGGCGAGCGTGCGGATGGGGGAGGAGGGGGGACGGCGAGGCCGCGCCGGCGGGGGAGCGGAGGGGGAGGAGGGGGGACGGCGATGGGACACCACGTCGGCGAGGCCGCGCCGGCGGGATCGGGAGGGGGGTGGGGGCGGCGGCGCCGAAATGGGGAGGGGAGGGGGCTAGGGTTGCGGGTGGGGGGATGCGGTGCCCCTTATATACAATGTGGCTCTTGGGCCGGATGGGCGGGCGGGGAAGTGGGCGGGCCGGAAGTGGCCCGAGGCCAAAGCGGCTTCGCCGAGAGCCCAATAAATGGCTCTCGGCGAAGATTTTTTTTTTGCAAATGCATTTAATTACTCAAAAATAGGAAATAAATTCAAAAAATCTCAAAAACTTAACATGACACTAAATATGTTGTGTATTTCTTCTAAAAAACTTGTTGTGGTCAAACTCAAATTTAAATTTCTCTAATGTATCAAACCTAGTGACATTAGTTCAAATTCTCTGAAACTTCTCGTGAGATGTTCCGGTTTGTAAACAGCGTGCGTGTCAAAGTGCTCAAAATGTTCTCAACTTTTTACCACAACCTCGACATATGATATAATGAGGGCTCGACAAAATTTGTGATTTTCAAACTTCATTTGAATTTTATATAATTTTAAAACCTTTACGTGACACGATCTTCATCATGATCGAGAGGACAAAATGTTTGAAATTTAGTTTTATTTCGTGTACATGGTCTTAGAGATGTCTCATGAGCATGAATCTCATTTTTCCAACAACTTTACTCTATGATTTCATGCACTTGCAGTTCATATTAGACGTCTTCGATAAAATTACCAAGAATGAAGTAAAATTTTTAAATAAAGCAAACAAACATAAATTTGCGTCAAATTTGAACATATCCTTTGTATAAGTGCATGTTGATGATAGAAAAAAATTAAAGATGAAAAAGTGATTTTTTAAAATTTCTTCGCCGAGAGCAATAAAAAACTCTCAGCCAAGAATTTCTTTGCCGAGAGCCAGACGGCTTGCTCTCGGCGAAGAAATTCTTCGTCGAGAGTTTTTTTTTGCTCTCGGCGAAGAAATTCTTCGTCGAGAGTTTTTTTCTTCGCCGAGAATATTTTTTTTTACTCTCGCCAAAGAGATCTTCGCCGAGAGCTTGAGATTAAGCTCTCACCCAAGAATATTGCTCTCGGCGAAGACTCGGTTTCCCTTAGTGACACATACGACTAAAGGTGACCTTTTAGTCCGTGTTGGTGTTATCAACCGAAACTAATGATACTAAAGAAACACTTATGTGTCTTGGTGTTACAGGATGTTGAGTTTACTCTTGACCGCCGAGTCCGCTCCTCACGGTCGATTTCCAACTCTCGCGTCCCCATGTGCATGGGTCCCATGGTAACGAATTCATCCATAGCACCTTTCCTATCTCATCCATCATCACCGGGGAGCGGTGGCCGGCGGCGGCGGGCTTCACCCGCGCGATTAGTAGTGCGGGCGGCCTCCCGCGATAGCGACGATGGGGTCGAGATGCCCGGCGGTAGGGAGGTGATCTCCCCGCTTCCGGGTCGAGCTCTCCCGGCGTAAGTGGCGATGAGGGTCGGACCGACCGGCGGCTTACGGAGGGCGGCTCTCCGGTGAGCTCTCCCCCGATGCCGCCGCCGGTGCGCCGGCCCTCCGTGTCATCTTCATCCTCGGCGGCGGGCGGTGCGCGAGCCTGCGGCCCGAGGTCCCCGCCCTCGCGGATCCAAGGCCATCGGCGGTGAGTGCGAGCTCGGGTGTCGGTTTTTTTCATTTCTTGGAAACTTTTGTTTGCAAAACTTTTTCTACGAGTTTTTCAAAAAAATTTCCGAAATTTTCTTCAAAACTTTTTGATCAAAAATTTTCGTCAAAACTTTATTTGAAATTTTCATCAATTTTTTTCCGAAATTTTCTTCAAATTTTTTTTCGAAATTTTCTTCAAAACTTTTTGATCCGAAATTTTCGTCAAAACTTTTTCCGAAATTTTCTTCAAACATTTTGATCCGAAAATTTTTCGTCAAAATTTTATTCGAAATTTTCTTCAAATTTTTTCATCCAAAATTTCCCGAAAGTTTTTCCTCCAATTTTTTCTTAAGTTTTTCCATACAAAGTTCGATCGAAACTTTTGCACACAAATACTTTTTCTTAACTTTTTTCCTAGTGATTTCAAAAGTCAATGCGAAAGAGCACGTGGGCACCTGTCAGAAATTGACTGCAGGGGACGCTCCCTACGTTTGGCCGTAAATTTGCAAACCAGCCACCCCCTCCCCCCCCCCCAAACAACACCCCCCCCGTATGAATATTTAATTCATCCTTTTCTTGATCCCATTGAAGAGGTATAGTCCTGCCCTGTGACAAGGTGTTTATGCTGTTATTTATTTGTTTTGAATCTTCAAGTAAGAAAATTGCCGCGGACAATTGTATTTTTCATCGATTCATTCGCCACTACCTTGTTAATTTTGGTCGGAACCAAAGACCGAACCAAACTAATGGAAACCAAAGTGAACGGTTCTCGAATTTTACGAACCAATCGGTCCTCATTTTCGGATAACCGAACTTTGTAAAAGATTGAAAAACACATATGAGTTCGGTTCCGCCTAACCGAATGCCCAAGTCTACCTATTCATGTCTTAACAGGGCCGGGGCAATGAATGAAGTAGTCGAGGGGTGCGCTATAAGGTCAGTCTCAGTGACAGGGTCACCAACAATTAATAATAAACTGCCACACAATCTTTTTTATGACATGGCACCAACTTAATGAAGGGAGAGAAAAACAAAGGCCCTAGGTGGGTACAGTTATCAATACTCATAACCCTGCATTGAGAAATCAGAGGGTCATGATGATGACAAATACAAGATTAAAAATGCTACATTCTATCTCCGAAATTGTGCCTGTGAATCTGTGCATTGAGAGTGATATGGTCATCATGCCGAAAAGTTGATGTGGCAAACTTAGTAATTGTACACATGACACAACCACTGAGATTGACCTAACTTTTGTCGTGCAAGCGTGCCAGTAGGAAAATAGGCACGCAGGTATGAATTGGCTTACACCATTGCTATGAATTGTTCGTCACACACTACGGGGACCAGCAAAATGTTGTGACACACTACTTGGAACCAGCAAAATGTCGTGCGTCTGATCCACTCAGCAAAGGTCGAAATGCTCTCAGCAAAGGGTTTGCCGTGAGTTGCTCTCGGCAAAAAGTTTTTCGTGAATTTCAAATTTGATTGATTCAAACTTAGTTTTTTGTTGACAACATGACAAATAAAAAAGTTGTAAATTACAAAGTTTCATAACTTTTCAAGACCCACAACTTTTACATTTAACATTTCTCCATTTTAGGTCGTTAAGAAATCCAAATTTTCAATTTTAAAAAAATTTAGACGTAATTTCGTTGAAAAAAAATAATTCGAATTAAAAAGGGTTCAACTATAAAGTTGTATAACTTCCGAAGATCCGAACCTTTATTTTGGTCATTTGTTCATCCGATATAATAGTAGTAACATTCCTCACAAATCTTATATATCTCTCTTATGGTTTCATGATATGTATAATAGATATAGATTTGGTGAAAAAATTACTACCACCTTGTCATATTAATAAATGACCCAAATAAAGGTCGCACATCTTAAGAAGTTATGAAACTTTGTAATTGAAATTTTTTAAAATTTGAATTAATTTACTGCTTCAAAATGTGATTTAAATTTCTCTTGGTCGAGTGTTTTTGCAAATACTCACGACAAACTTCGATTTTGTCGTCGGCCAAAAAAGGTTCACGGCAAAATAGTTCTTTGCCGACAGCCACACCCATCAAACTTTGATTTTGTCATCGGTCAAATAAGTCTCACGACAAAATAGTTTTTTATCGTGAGCGGACCTCCACGTTCACGACAAAACATCTTTTTGCAAAGAGCCTGACTCTTTTGTTGTTAGTTTTCTTGTGGCCGTCGGTGGGAAAATGGGATTTTGTCGTGAGCCCGACAAAAATCTCATGTCAAAAAGCTAGGCTCACAACAAACTTGTGTTTTCTTGTGGTGACAGCAAATTCTGGCAAAAAGTCATGTGAAGATGAACAAGCGGGGATCAAGTTTCAAGTTGGATGATGGTAAGCATCCAAGCAATAAGTGGTAAGTGGTTCAATAGGTCAGTTTTTCTCAAAATTATGCTTCCTTTGATTGTAGCAAGAATGACACCATTAGATCATAGTTTGTGATTTTGATTATTGAGTGATAACATAGTCATTGGGACTATGATTGTGAAACATTTAACTCGTAGGTTTTCTAGTCCCAATTATGCAAACCAAATAAGACAATGGCAATGCTCAAATCATGGTATTTAAGTATCCACGTTATGGTATTCTTGATACCCGAGTTCATTGTATTCAAGCTTCCAAACTATGGTATTCAAAGTGACCTATGGTATTAATTCTAAAAAAAGTGACCTATGGTATTGAAGCATCCAAATGATAGATAAAAAAATTGGAAACTATGGTGGTTTCTGCAATAAAATGGGGTGCAATTTTGCTCGCTCCTAGAAAAAACAAGATGCTATTATGTTTAACATCTCACGCCTGAGGTTGGGCCCGCTTACACCTGGTAGCTCTCTAAGAGCACAAGAATTCCCTCATAGATCAACATAAATATTTTCTGCGCACTTTGTCTTCACTATTCGTGCACCCGAAAAGAACTTCCCGTTTGGTTACCCATCCCGAAATTGCTCCAGACCAAGCACACTTAAGCTCAGACTTCTTTGAGATGATACTAGTGGAAAACCAACCTTTTATCCTGATCGGTAAGGTGCTTAGGTCCCTACAAGCTGAACACGATAAATGTGTAGAGACTAAAGCCCCCTTTTAGTCTCGGGTGTTCATCTAGGACTAAAGGGGACTCTTTAATCCTGGTTGTATTACAATTTGAACGTGCAAGAACAATGTACAAAAACCTTCTTGAGCTCCAACTCCACCAACAATCACAACCATTATAACTTAACGAATTGAAGCCAGAGGCTCATTTTACATGAACATGACATCATAAGATCTAGATTACACAACACAAGATCTGATTTTACATTATGAGTTTGATTTGATGCATCACAAACAAATCATCATAAATCACAAATACACAAACAAAAATAAAAATGAGTGAGGAAGGTGGTTGTGAAGGCAATGAGTGAGGAGGAAGCATTGCTACCAGCAACATGTGATAAATTTTATGATTGAAAATGTATTTTGAGAGTTTAGGACCCGGGTGAAATTCAAGCACAACTTTGGAGATCTAAATATGCACATTAAGACAAATGTGGGGATCCAAACATACATTTTTAGGGTTTAGAGACCTCGATGACACCACAAAACAAATCCATTGCTAAACATCAACAGTCTCATATATAGGTTGTCTCACGTAGTGTCATGTATGAATTTTTATGATGTGGAGGAGAGAGATGAGGGAGAGCAATCTCATGAGCTAAATTGCAGAACTATGAGACAATTCAACAACCACCGTGATCGCTCAGGTGGCTGAGGTATAGTAGCTGACACTGACAAGTGGGTCATCGGTGGGAGCCTGCCTGGGTTCTATCGCGAGGAATTCTCCAAGGAACTTCCTGTGAGGAAGAGATGAAAGCACAAGCATCAATGTCACCCCTGCATGCCCCCTCTTTTCTGTGATGTCTGCAACTTATAGTATTTTTTCCATATGCACAAATTAAAATATATGCAGTTCTACCAGCAACCGAGGCCGCACACTCACATGTGTGGCGTGCTATCACTGCTACAGTGCGAACAAAACGTGACCCGTCTTGACTATAGCTTGATAATAACGTGAAAAGAACTAAGTTGTAACATGCTTTGTGGGCTAATTGTTGTTTAAGGTGGCTTATTGGGCCACATGTTTTGGTTACAACTAAAGGGGATTTTTTTTTCTTTTTTTACATTTTTTCCACATCAATTTTGCAAAAATATATGGTAAAATTTTTTTTGCAAAACTATAGTGGGGACGGCGGCAGGGACCAATCGCCGTGCCCCACGGCGTTAGGAGGCTCGCGGTACTATAGCACATCCTACCGCCGTGCCCCATGGCGTTAGGAGGCTCGCGGTACTATAGCACCTCCTACCGCCGTGCCCTACGGCGTTAGGAGGCTCGCGGTACTTGTGACAACCCGCCCGAGAAAGTACCGTACTATCGCCTAAGACCGATCCACTTTGGTCATTAAGCAATAATAAAGTACCATCCCGTCGTAAGCTGCCGGGTTAACGCCCGGTAAATCACTTGAGAGCATGAGGATCGAATATATGCATTAAAACTCACTCGAAGGCGAGTCCGGAGATACAACAACTTTCACATTCAAATTCGTACCCCGAAGGGTTTAATTATTACAAACCATAGTTTTTGTCATGACGAAATAGTTCGCAGTTTTGAAAAGCGACGGAAATTAACTAGCGGCAAAGAAAAGTCACCACGGGAGGCCATCCATGATGCTTCAGTAGTCGTCCTCCACCCACTCCAGCTCCCAGCCGGGCGGGATCTCACCAGGCCACACATCACTGAAGGCATTACCTGGATCAACACATTATAGCAAGGCTGAGTATACTAATACTCAGCAAGACTTACCCGTCGGTGATATCTACTTCACCAAATCTAGACCATGAAAGGCTTTTTGGCTACTGGGTTGCTTTTGCTAAAAAGTAACAAAGAGTAGGTCCTTACTTTCAAGATTTTAGCACCAGTTCTAGTAGGTTTAATCTTTACTATATTAGCCAACTAGTACAAACAAAGTTGTACAATACAATTAATCAAGCATCATCTTCATCAACTTCCATCATTAGGGATCACATGACTAGTGGAGTAAGTAGTCTCGGATGACGGTGAGAGGCCGACAATCGATTGATTTAAACCTTGCAAGGTAGACCCAAACACACGGTCGGCTGCCCCGCGAGGACAATTCCCCGGGCCGTCCCCATAAATCCTCGGGTTGGGATCGAATCTTACGCTCTTTGGTGCAGGCTATCCGCATACCCCGCGAGATACCCGGAGTCACCATACACCACCGGTAGCTAGCCGTGAGAGCGAATCCCAAGAGTAGTAATAGTAGGATCCCTCACCGCCTCATTATGGTACTAGGCTTACCGGCCCCATAACCGGCATGTGCTTAGTACGTTCAAAAACTTAACCCACATAACCACTGGACCGGAGCCCAGATCCCATGTTCTTACCACGTGAGCAATCCATTTAAGGATATAGTATGATTCCTATCTAGGAACCTATTCTCGCGAGTGAGGTCATCACCCGACTTGTAACGGTCCTATAGCTTAGCAGCTATCGACCTATCATACTAGTAAGGACAAGGGTACCTATGGATCATGCATCTAGGGTTTCATTCAACTCCTGAACGTAAATGCACAATCATTCATAGATAATTGAATAAGGAATTTGAAAACTGGGTTAGATGCACCGGAGCTTGCCTTCGACGACTAGGTTAGCTTGGGCACCCTCGGTGTCGAGTACGTCCACGTACTGCAGAGAACCTTCCGCTCCGCCTTCCTCGGTTTCCGGGACCGGGGAGTAATCTCCGTCCGAAGATCTACACGGAATGCAATGCACTTTAGGAGATGTGATAGTTTGTTGTCTTATCCAACTCTAGTTGGTCATTATTCACCTTAACAAGCATTCGTCTAAGGTTTCTATTTTAGGAAGTCATTGGTTGTACATGGGTTACTCTTTTGTTCCACATTTGAATAAAGGTTTTTATTTAAGCTTATCATTTCATGTGAAAGCTTTATTTCCTTTTATTTTTACCAACATGGTGTAATTAATATTTTATTTGTGAATTAACTCCTTATCAGAGCTGATAATTAACTTTATTTTATTTATATTAAATAATGCTTTCAAAAAGGAAAAAGATTTAATTAAGGATTTTCTTTTATTTGATTTCCCTTTAATATTAATAGGGCATTTAAGCCATTTATTAATCAATTAAATTACCAAAAATTAAATGAGTGTTTCTTAAGCCTACTAGCACCCATCCTGGTCCATTGGACCCACATGTAAGTGTTGGATGCTAGAAAATTAAATATTATGGAAAATAATAAAGGCTAACTAGTTATTCAACTTAAATGCATATAAAAATAAATAAGCATCAAAATGATCCAAACTTTCTTGTGCATGCTCTCCGGCCCTAAACAAGTCTAAAAAACCAGCATGTTCTCATGGAACCTCTACTGAACTTGGTTGATTAATTTACAAAGGAAAACATGCATAAATCAAAAAGAATTATTTCTGTTAACCCAAAATTCATGGTTAATTCACAGGATTTGTCTTTTAGAATTACAAGACAGTGTGCACAAGTTGGGCCCAAGAACACAAATATTTCTAACATGAAAAATCATTTAGGCAACTACTGCAGGAATGGAAAAGAATTTGTCTAGCAAAATCTACTGCATAACTTTGTGCACATTTTTGGCATAGGATCTAGTCATATCCTAACACACAACATATCCAAAGCTCAGCTACAGAGGAGTTGTATTTTTCAAATTAGGACAGATTCATTTATAACACATTTGTATTTTTCCTGCCAAAACTAATTTGAATCTAGCCATGGGTATACAACCAAGGGGTGGGGTTTAGAATCCTGAACCCTACAAAATTGGTTTGGGAGTTTTAGGATTTTTCCCGTGAATTTCTAGGGATTTTACAAGTCACCGGACCGAAATGTAATAAAACTTAGTTAAGTTTCTTTGCAACTAAGCCCTCGAGTTCACAACCATGCCCTTGGCGGCGGCGGGAGGGCTCGCCGGCGGCGATGTGGGGCCCGGCCACGACAACAAGTGGCACGGGAGTGGAATTGGGCTCGGCACGGATCGTTGGGCGGTGGCGGCGGGGTCGGGCCGTGCTCGGCGGCGAGCGCACGGCGGTGGCCGGCGGCGGCGCTCACGGCGGCTCGGTGTCTTGCGGCGTGGAGGCCAAATTGGAGCAAACAAGCGCGCGTGTGAGCTTGCCCGGGTGCTAAGGAAGCTAGCTACGTGCTCGGACGGCGGCGAACGCGAGCGAGGGGCGCTAGCACGGCGGCGGCGACGATGGCGGCGGCAATGGCGCGGGCGGCTCGGTGTGGCGCGCGGGGGAGAGGCGAGAGGGCTTAAATACCCGGCTCGGGCTGCCCGTGGGTGACGCCGGGATGACGGCGGAGATGCCGGCCGAGCTACGGCGGCTCGAGGCGCGCGCGTACGGCGGCGACGCCACCGACGGACCGCCGGTCCGTGGCGCGTGCTCGCGTACGGCGCGCGCGTGCCTCGGGGCACCTCGGGACGGGGGCGCTTCGGGGGCGCGGGCATCGGGATGGGGCGTGGAGCGAACGTCGAGGCCTCGGGGAGCGCGGACACGGACGCCGGGCGTGGCGGCGGCGGGCGGCGACGGCGGCGCACGGGGCGCGCACGACGTCGCGTGCGGCGCGCTCCGGCCCCGGCGGTCTTGCGGTGCCCGGTTCAAATTGATTTTTCTCAAAATTTTCAAACAGAACTCGGACCAAGTGATGAATACCAAAATTGTAGATCTAGATACCAGCTACAACTTTTACAAAGGCCGTATAGAGTTTTGTTGCCTAGATTTGAATCTATTTGAATGCCAACTTTGAATGTCAGCCTGTTTCTGGCAACAGTAAAAGCTGGCTTGCAAGGGGTTTTTCACAAATTTCCTCTCCAAATTTGCAATGCCACTCTACATGAAAGTTGTGTCCCTCAACAAGACCTACAACTTTCCTAAAGGTAGAATTTTAAGTGTTTAGGTGAATTTCGGAGAACGCGGCAAAAATTCCGGCAGACACTTGTGGACACTGGATGGCAAGGGGGTTTGACCCACCCTTTGACCATGGGTTGGCCCCACAAGTGTTTTAACTATCCACTAAGGGTCACTAGGGGTGTGTTAGGGAGTTTTCATGGGTGAGGGCCCAAAGTTGACCTAGGGTTGACCATTTGACCGAGCTAATCCGGTCATTAGCGTTAACGACGGTAATTAAGAACCCGGGGCATCACGGCCTACCCCCCTTAAGAAGAATCTCGTCCCGAGATTCGATTTGACAACGAAGAGATGGGGAAAAGACTCACTTGTTTCGGGATTGGAGGAAGCCCGGATACTTGGTGTTAAGATAATCCTCCGTCTCCCACGTGGCTTCTTCTTCCGTGTGATGGCTCCATTGGATCTTGTACATTCGCACGGTCTGCCTTCGAGTCTTTCGCTCTTTTTGGTCTAGTACCTTTCATGGATGCTCGACGAGCGAGAAATCCGTCTCGATCCAAGCATTAGCTTCCGTAATGATCTCGTTCTCCGGAACAGTGCGGTCCCTTCTTCAACTGAGTTACATGGAACACATTGTGAACCGCGGAAAACCGTTCTGGCAATTGGATACGGTAAGCCACGGGTCCACATACTTCTATTACTTCATAGGGTCCAATGTAGTGCGGGGCTAACTTTCCCTTGACTCCGAACCTTTGCACACCTTTGGTGGGGGATACTTTCAAGTATACATGATCTCCCACTTCAAAGTGTCGAGGTGCGGTTCCCTTATCATGGTAACTCTTTTGTCTCATCTGGGCCATCTTCAAATTCTCTCTTATCACTTGCACCTTTTCTTCGGCCTCTTTAACTAACTCTGGTCCAAAGAGTGTTCTTTCTCCGGTCTCTGACCAGTTCAGTGGGGTGCGGCATCTACGTCCGTATAGAGCATCGAACGGTGCCATTCTCAAGCTGGCCTGATAGCTGTTATTATAAGAGAACTCTGCCAAGGACAAACACTTGTCCCAACTCTTGTCAAAGTGCAAGATGCTTGCTCTCAACATGTCCTCTAGAATCTGATTTATCCTCTCCGTCTGACCATCAGTCTGCGGATGATAACTGGAACTACGGAGTAGCTGAGTTCCCAAACACTCGTGCAATTGCTCCCAAAATCGGGCCACAACCGAGTCCCTCTATCAGAGATTATAGTTTTTGGGATTCCATGCAGACGAACTATGTGGTCTACATACAACTCTGCATATTGTTGTACGGAGTAAGTGGTATGCACGGCAATGAAGTGAGCGGTCTTGGTAAGCCTATCCACAATTACCCAAATAGAATCCTTCTTCCTAGGGGTCGGGGGTAAACCCATAATGAAATCCATACTAATATCGTCCCATTTCCACATAGGTATTGATAGGGGTGGGAGTACTCCCTGCCGATTTCAAGTGACTTGCTTTCATCCGGTGGCAAGTATCGCACTCGGCTACATACTTGGCTACATCCACCTTCATATTAGTCCACCAAAAGTTCTCGTTTCGGATCTTGGTACATCTTGGTACTACCGGGATGAATAGAGAACTTGGACTTGTGAGCTTCATCTAGAATGATCTTCTTGATTTCCGGGTCAACGGGGACCACTAGACGTTTTCCAAACCAGACCACATCCTGGTGATTGTTCTGGAAACAAGTGTATTTTGGGTCTCCTTCGCTAGTTTCGCCCGATGGTTTGAACATCCGCATCATTGCGGCGGGCGGTGACAATCCGGTCATAAAGGTTTGACTCTACCGTCAAGGCATAAAGGATTCCTCGCGGTACCACTTCTAAGTTGAGCCTTCTCATTTCTTCACACAAAGGTTCACCGACCGGCTCTAACTCTAGGTGGTTGCAATGATCCTTGCGGCTCGCAGCATCCGCAACAACATTTGCTTTGCCGGGATGATAGTGCACTTCTAGATCATAATCCTTGATCAACTCAAGCCATCTTCTCTGCCTCATATTCAATTCTGACTGGGTGAAGATATATTTGAGGCTCTTGTGATCAGTGAAGATATTGCAATGATTGCCCATTAGATAATGTCTCCATATCTTGAGGGCATGAACAACGACAGCTAACTCAAGATCATGGGTAGGATAGTTGAGCTCATGGGGTCGAAGGGCCCGTGAAGCATAGGCAATGACTCGGCCTTCTTGCATAAGGACACAGCCAAGACCCGTGCTCGATGCATCACGAAGACTTCAAACGGTTTGGAATTATCGGGTTGAGCTAGCACCGGGGCTGAAGTTAGATGTTGTCCGAGAGTGTGAAAAGCTTTTTCACATGCTTCGCTCCACACGAATTTCACTCCCTTCTTGAGCAATTCGGTCATGGGTTTTGCGATTCTAGAGAAGTCGTGAATGAATCGACGGTAATATCCCGCCAATCCTAGGAAACTGCGGATTTAATGTACGGATTTGGGTGGTTTCCAATCCATCACCTCTTGAACTTTGCTAGGATCTACGGAGATACCATCGTGGGAAATGGTGTGCCCTAAGAATTTGACGCTTTTCAACCGAATTCGCATTTGGAGAACTTAGCATAAAGCTTGTGATCTCGCAAACGCTGAAGGACAACTCGGAGATGTTTGGCGTGATCTTCCTCGCTCTTAGAATAGATGAGGATGTCATCGATAAAGACCACGACAAATTTATCGAGCTCCGTCATGAATACGGAGTTCATGAGGTACATGAAGTAGGCAGGTGCATTAGTGAGTCCGAAGGACATCACCAAGAACTCGTAAAGACCATAACGAGTGGAAAAAGCGGTTTTAGGAATGTCGCATGGTCGAATCTTGATTTGGTGGTAGCCAGAACGAAGGTCAATCTTAGAAAAGACTTTGGCACCAGCCAATTGATCAAACGAACATCAATTCGAGGAAGTGGGTATTTGTTTTTGATGGTGATCGCATTGAGTGGTCGGTAGTCTACGCACATTCTCAAGCTACCATCTTTCTTTTTGACAAAGAGAGCAGGGCAACCCCAAGGAGAAGAGCTTGGGCGAATGTAACCCTTATCTAACAATTCTTGGAGTTGGGTTTTTAATTCAGCTAACTCCTTGGGTGGCATGAGATAAGGTCTTTTGGAAATGGGTGCGGTACGGCCGGAGTTCGATCACAAATTCGACATCTCCGTCCGGTGGCATACCGTGCAACTCATCGGAAATACATCCGGGTACTCACACACTACTGGAATTTCATCAAGGGGGGAAATAATGGTCACATAGGCACAAGAGTCGCATCGTCCCGGAAAGGCAGGTACAAGGTAGTGTGCCCGACCGTAGGAGAGCTGATCTCTACGACCCTATCTGATATATCTAGAACCACCTTATGTTGATTCATCCATTCCATACCCAAAATAACATCCATGCTTCCTAATTTGATGACTATCAGATTAGATTGAATGACCCGACTTCCTAGTCTTAGAGGAACTCCAAAAGTCACTAACTGAGACGTGATGTTTCCACCGGTGTGGTAATTTTATAAGCAGATTTGGTTGGTACTCCTCTTAGACCCAATTTGTCTAGTAAACTCTCAGTTATGAAACTATGGGTGGCTCCCGAATCAAATAAGACTTTAACAGGAGTGTTATTGATAGAGAATGTACCCGTGAGTACTGGAGCTCTTGCGGGAATGTCACTCATGGTAGTGAAGTTCGCTTGCCCCGGCGCACTTGCACCATAGGCTTATTGGCCGGAGTGGCGGTGCTTGTTTCCCGTACTCGATTCTCGTGGGTTGGGCTTGATCTCGCCCGGGCTTGGGACACTCATTAATGTAGTGCCCTGGCTGGTCACGGTTGTAGCAACGACGATCTCCAACATCACGAAGGGGTGCGATAGGCTTCGAGCTCGCTCGCCGGGGCCCGGCGGAACCGGAAGTTCCCGGCGGGTTTGCCCCGGAATGGCTTTATCGTCCAGGCATCCGGTTGAAGATTGCCGGGATGGGCCCGGAGCCTCCTTCTTCACAAAGCGAAACTTCTTGTTTGTCCCGCCGCTTGGGGTGAAACCGGACATCCTCTTATTGTCCCCATGGGCTTTCTTCATAGCATCCTCTTGCGAGATAGCTTTATTCACGAGCTCATGGAAGTTTGCGGGCTCGAGCAGATTCAGGCGCTCATACGCGTTTGCCATCAAGCCCGTCGCGGAACCTCTCCATCTTCTTGGCATCCGTATCAACATGATGCCCACCGTACTGGCATAAGCTATTGAACTTATGGGCATAGCGGTACACGGAGTCAGATCCCTGGCAGAGGGCTAACAGCTCCCTCATCTTCCGGTCCATCAGACCCTTGGGAATGTGGTGGCTCTTGAAAGCCTGCTTGAACTCTTCCCAAGTCACAGCGTGGCCTCGCTGCATGGACTTGAAGTGGTCCCACCACATCAAAGCTTCTCCTCGCAGCTTGCAAGCGGTCTTGCGAAGTTCGCTTTGTTCTCCTTGGAGCAAGGCGGACAAAGGCAGAGAATTTCGCCTCTATGGCCTTGACCCAAGCCTCGCCTTCCGCAGGGTCTTCTCGCTTTGGCGAAGGTTGGCGGCTTCATGGCGATGAACCGGGCGTACGTGGTGACCCGGTTAGGTCCCTCGTGGTTGGCCCCATGTGGCGGCCCTTAGTTCATCTGTCGGGCAATCTCGCTGCCGCGTCCGCAGGATCCGGCGCGACACCTCGGTTTGGGTGGCCATGAAGGCCCGCGTCGGTGTCATGGGCGGGGGGTGGCGGCAAGTCACCACTACCACTCGCTCCAAAACCGTTGGGAAAGCCGCGCGTGGTTCCCACCATCCGAAAAGTGAGCGTTATTAGTGATATAACCGAAAGCTTACTCCAAATGATGACAAGCACGATCATGCATTATCACATCTCATTAGTAATTAAAAATGAGGACAAGAACAAGCAACGCAACATTCTATAGCCACCAAGACTCATAGAATCGTTTCTCTCAACACGGTTAGGACGGCGATTACTCAATTGCGCGGCTCATAATCACTTTCAAACGGTCGTCGTGATTCCGGATACCAAGGAAGGTGGTATGCGAATGAGTACCGATTTGCTTGGCAACGAGGGATGTGCCTATGATGCTTTGTTTTACCAACATGCGTAGAAGAAATGCAACATTGACAAGCGTAGTCATTTGCAACGATTTATCCAAGGATATGGTATTCAACGCAAGACAATTTCAATCTTTAACAACCACGAAATTGACTTGAAGCATACAAGCTTAAGCATTCTTATTACAACATGTCGAACAAGGTTCAAGACATTACAACTTGAATTCGAAACATCATGACAATACCCGATACAATAGTTGCTTGGCACGAAGACGTGCTTTCAAGCCAACTACTCTAACATCTCGAAGACAACTCGGTAAGATCGATGTCCTGTTGCTCCCGGCCGTCGGCAACCTAGTTGCCCACCGAAGCACCACCGTACGAAGGCGAAGCCGGGGGAGTCGGTAGCGGTGGTCTCGCTCGGCTCGTCCGATCCCGGACCGGACACGGCCCTCGCTGCTCCTCCGGTGTGCTGCACATGCGGGGGCGATGGCCGTAAGGCCACTATAGCCCGTAAGGCGGCCACCCGTACGTCGGCCTCCCCGCACGTGCTCCCGCATCTCGGCAATGTTCCGCGGCGGTGTCGGCCTCTCTATCTCGTGTGCGTCGGCATCCTCCTCTAGTGCATGGTTCTCCGCCTCTAGGTCCACGATCCTCTGGAGACTGTCACCTCTCTCAAGCTCCAGCCGGAACCTCCTAGTACGCGACTGTCGTTCTCCCCCGCTGCACTTGGGTAAGAGTGAAGTTCGGCCCGCCGGTGTGCTGTCCGAAAGTCGCTCCCAATCGCGCCTAGATGCCTCCAAGCGCCGTGCAATGATCGCCGCGGTGTTATAACGCAGCCCACCCGGAGTGTGAAGACCACGTTCAGACAATGGGCAAGTGTCTGGGTAACATCCAACGGCTCTGCTAGGGTCAGTAGCTCCCGTAGATGGTCCATACGGTCCAACCAAGCTGGGTCGTGAGGACTCACAGCAGGAAATAGTCCAAACGGGGAAAGAGCTACCACGGTAGGGTTGTGGTCACAAAAGTCTGTCAGCACTGAGGGCGGCCGACTCCACGGACTCGTGCGTGATAAATCCCCAGTAAATAAAACTCAGGTCAAACCAGTCGGCGTGGTCTGGGTGCGGCAGCACAGTAACGATCACCCTGCAGCGGGGAACGCCAAAGCGCTCAAACTCCTTCACCTCGTACGTCGGTGGGGTAAGGTAGCCTGCGGCACTGAGTGCTTCCCACGCCAAGCGCGGAAAACCCTCCCAGTGCAACCCGTTGGTACGGATCGTACCGTCAGTGTCGAACTGGTGGAACACGGGGAAATCCATCTGTACACAAATGTAACTCATGTCAGATCTCAAAGAGAACGGCATGTCAAATGGTGAAGTTCGGGCAATTTGTGAATAAAATTCATAACCTAAATCCGTAAGCCTAAAAAATTTTCCCAAGTTTTCAATTTAACCTTTAATACTTTCAATTAAGCTTTTTAAGGTTGAGCATGATCAAGGAGCAAGATGAAAGGTCCTTAACCCGAATGTGCCTAGGGAAAAGTGAACCAATCCATCGAAACTAGGATTGAGATTTGCTTTCTACAAGACGGCTAGTTGAGGAGCAATTAACAATTTGGTTTTAATTTAAACCTAGCACAAGGTAAACGAGTTTTGCACAAAATTTCGGCGGCATGACGGTTAGGTATGGAAGGTATTCTAGTTTACAAAAAGCACACACTAACATAATCTTCCTTAGAGAACACATGGAATTCCGATTTTTGGGTCCATTTTAGTTATTTCGATTTTTAATATGCATGCAAGACGTCCTATTCGACCTCACATGGCAATCAAGCCAAAAATCGAAGTTAGTGCCGGTGGCAAGGCTTTTATTCGTCTCTCCCTATAATATCTAGTCGAGAGCTATACGGTACTGCTTAACAACTAACGAAGCGCTGTTATGTACCTGCAGAAAACGAACCTTTCGTGCCAGCACGTCACGAAAGCGTCCACATTCATTACCGTTCACTATAGAAACGGTATCCATGCGTTAAGCCGCTGCATGGACGACGTCCAACCTCGGACACCCTCCGTTTGAATGGAGTGTATCCTTGCCTCGCATGAGCGACATGCGGAATGCACACGTATGAAACACGTGGCGACACACAACTCTCGAACAGACGCGAAGATGGGATTCGTGGAATGGATCACTCCATCAACCCTCGCAATTCTCGTGATGCGGAACAGCACACGTATAAAACACGTGGCTCCTAGTTTGGTTGTGCATGAAGTAAGTCTGACATAAAGTAATGTGCTGGGAGTTAGCAAAATAAACCATAGGTTAATAAGCCAACTGAAAGAACCCAAAATTCCCTCTAGGGCCTCTCGATCTAGTTTATCCTTAGCGGACCAACGTATTTTTGGAAAATCAGAAAATCTTGGCATATTTTATTCAAAAATCAGTGATTAAGGTTTATTAATTAATCTCTGGTGCATATAAGCTCTGATGCCAACTGTGACAACCCGCCCAAGAAAATACCGTACTATTGCCTAAGACCGATCCACTTTGGTCATTAAGCAATAATAAAGTACCATCCCGTCGTAAGCCGCCGGTTAACGCCCGGTAAATCACTTGAGAGCACAAGGATCGAATATATGCATTAAAACTCACTCGAAGGCGAGTCCAGAGATACAACAACATTCACATTCAAATTCGTACCCCGAAGGGTTTAATTATTACAAACCATAGTTTTTGTCATGACGAAATAGTTCAGAGTTTTGAAAAGCAGCGGAAATTAACTAGCGGCAGCAAAGTCACCACGGGAGGCCATCCATGATGCTTCAGTAGTCGTCCTCCACCCACTCCAGCTCCCAGCCGGGCGGGATCTCACCGGGCCACACATCACTGAAGGCATTACCTGGATCAACACATTATAGCAAGGCTGAGTATACTAATACTCAGCAAGACTTACCCGTCGGTGATATCTACTTCACCAATTCTAGACCATGAAAGGCTTTTTGGCTACTGGGTTGCTTTTGCTAAAAAGTAACAAAGAGTAGGTCCTTACTTTCAAGATTTTAGCACAAGTTCTAGTAGGTTTAATCTTTACTATATTAGCCAACTAGTACAAACAAAGTTGTACAATACAGTTAATCAAGCATCATCTTCATCAACTTCCATCATTAGGGATCTCATGACTAGTGGAGTAAGTAGTCTCGGATAACGGTGAGAGGCCGAAAATCGATTGATTTAAACCTTGCAAGGTAGACCCAAACACACGGTCGGCCGCCCCCGCGAGGACAACTCCCCGAGGCCGTCCCCATAAATCCTCGGGTTGGGATCGAATCTTACGATCTTTGGTGCGGGCTATCCGCATACCCCGCGAGATACCCGGAGTCACCATACACCACCGGTAGCTAGCCGTGAGAGCGAATCCCAAGAGTAGTAATAGTAGGATCCCTCACCGCCTCATTATGGTACTAGGCTTACCGGCCCCATAACCGGCATATGCTTAGTACGTTCAAAAACTTAACCCAAATAACCACCGGACCGGAGCCCGCATCCCATGCTCTTACCACGTGAGCAATCCATTTAAGGATATAGTATGATTCCTATCTAGGAACCTATTCTCGCGAGTGAGGTCATCACCCGACTTGTAACGGTCCTATAGCTTAGCAACTATCGACCTATCATACTAGTAAGGACAAGGGTACCTATGGATCATGCATCTAGGGTTTCATTCAACTCCCGAACGTAAATGCACAATCATCCATAGATATTTGAATAAAGAATTTGAAAACTCGGGTTAGATGCACCGGAGCTTGCCTTCGTCGACTAGGTTAGCTTGGTCACCCTCGGTGTCGAGTACGTCCACGTACTGCAGAACCTTCCGCTCCGCCTTCCTCGGTTTCGGGACCGGGGAGTAATCTCCGTCCGGAAGATCTTCACGGAATGCAATGCACTTTAGGTGATGTGATAGTTTGTTGTCTTATCCAACTCTAGTTGGTCATTATTCACCTTAACAAGCATTCATCTAAGGTTTCTATTTGAGGAAGTCATTGGTTGTACATGGGTTACTCTTTTATTCCACATTTGAATAAAGGTTTTTATTTAAGCTTATCATTTCATGTGAAAGCTTTATTTCATTTTATTTTTACCAACATGGTGTAATTAATATTTTATTTGTGAATTAACTCCTTATCAGAGCTGATAATTAACTTTATTTTATTTATATTAAATAATGCTTTCAAAAAGGAAAAAGATTTAATTAAGGATTTTATTTTATTTGATTTCCCTTTAATATTAATAGGGCATTTAAGCCATTTATTAATCAATTAGATTACCAAAAATTAAATGAGTGTTTCTTAAGCCTCGCTAGCACCTATCCTGGTCCATTGGACCCACATGTAAGTGTTGGATGCTAGAAAATTAAATATTATGGAAAATAATAAAGGCTAACTAGTGATTCAACTTAAATGCATATAAAAATAAATAAGCATCAAAATGATCCAAACTTTCTTGTGCATGCTCTCCGGCCCTAAACAAGTCTAAAAAATCAGCATGTTCTCATGGAACCTCTACCGAACTTGGTTGATTAATTTACAAAGGAAAACATGCATAAATCAAAAAGAATTATTTCTGTTAACCCAAAATTCATGGTTAATTCACAAGATGTGTCTTTTAGTATTACAAGACAGTGTGCACAAGTTGGGCCCAAGAACACAAATATTTCTAACATGAAAAATCATTTAGGCAACTACGCAGAATGGAAAAGAATTTGTCTAGCAAAATATACTGCATAACTTTGTGCAAATTTTTGGCATAGGATCTAGTCATATCCTAACACACAACATATCCAAAGCTCAGCTACAGAGAAGTTGTATTTTTCAAATTAGGACAGATTCATTTATAACACATTTGTATTTTTCCTGCCAAAAGTAATTTGAATCTAGCCATGAGTATACAACCAAGGGGTGGGGTTTAGCATCCTGAACCCTACAAAATTGGTTTGGGATTTTTAGGATTTTTCTGTGAATTTCTAGGGATTTTAAAAGTCACTTGGACCGAAATGTAATAAAACTTAGTTAAGTTTCTTTGCAACTATGCCCTCGAGTTCACAACCATGCCCTTGGTGGCGGTGGGAGGGCTCGCCGGCGGCGATGTGGGGCCCGGCCACGACAACAAGCGGCACAAGAGTGGAATTGGGCTCACCACGGATCGTTGGGCGGTGGCGGCGGGGTCGGGCCGTGCTCCGGCCGACGCGCGCACGGCGGTGGCCGGCGGCGGCGCTCACGGCGGCTCGGTGTGCTGCGGCGTGGAGGCCAAATTGGAGCAAACAAGCGCGCGTGTGAGCTTGCACGGGTTCTAAGGAAGCTAGCTACATGCTTAGACGGCGGCGAACGCGAGCGAGGGGCGCTAGCACGGCGGCGGCGACGATGGCGGCGGCAATGGCGCGGGCGGCTCGGTGTGGCGCGCGGGGAGAGGCGGAGAGGGCTTAAATACCGGCTCGGCCTGCCCGTGGTTGACGCCGGGATGACGGCGGAGATGCCGGCCGGGTGCTACGGCGGCTCGAGGCGCACGCGTACGGCGGCGACGCCGCCGACGGACCGCCGGTCCGGTGGCGCGTGCGCGCGTGCGGCGGCGCGTGCCTCGGGGCACCCTCGGGACGGGGCGCTTCGGGGGTCGCGGGCATCGGGACGGGGCGTGGCGCGAACGTCGAGGCCTTGGGGAGCGCGGACACGGACGCCGGGGGTGGCCGGCGGCGGGCGGCGACGAGAGGGCGCACGGGCGCGCACGACGTCGCGCGCGCGCGCGCTCCGGCCCGGCGGTCTTCGCCGGTGCCCGCGTTCAAAAGGATTTTTCTCAAATTTTTCAAACAGAAGCTGGACCAAGTGATGAATACCAAAGTTGTAGATCTAGGTACCGGCTACAACGTTTACAAAGGTCGTATAGAGTTTTGTTGCCTAGATTTGAATCTATTTGAATGCCAACTTTGAATGTCGGCTGTTTCCGGCAACAAGAAAAGCTGGCTTGCAAGGGGGTTTTCACAAATTTCCTCTCCAAATTTGCAATGCCACTCTACATGAAAGTTGTGTCCCTCAACAAGACCTACAACTTTCCTAAAGGTAGAATTTTAAGTGTTTAGGTGAATTTCGGAGAACGCGGCAAAAATTCCGGCAGACACTTGTGGACACTGGATGGCAAGGGGGTTTGACCCACCCTTTGACCATGGGTTGGCCCCACAAGTGTTTTAACTATCCACTAAGGGTCACTAGGGGTGTGTTAGGGAGTTTTCATGGGTGAGGGCCCAGGTTGACCGAGGGTTGACCATTTGACCGGCTAATCCGGTCATTAGCGTTAACGACGGTAATTAAAAACCTGGGGCGTCACAGCCTACCCCCTTAAGAAGAATCTCGTCCCGAGATTCGAATTGAAAACGAAGAGATGGGGAAAAGACTCACTGTTTCGGGATTGGAGGAAGCCCGAATACTTGGTGTTAAGATAATCCTCCGTCTCCCACGTGGCTTCTTCTTCCGTGTGATGGCTCCATTGGATCTTGTACATTCGCACGGTCTGCCTTCGAGTCTTTCTCTCTTTTTGGTCTAGTACCTTTCATGGATGCTCGATGAGCGAGAAATCCGCCTCGATCCAAGCATTAGCTTCTGTAATGATCTCATTCTCCGAACAGGTAGTCCCTTCTTCAACTGAGTTACATGGAACACATTGTGAACTGCGGAAAACCGTTCTGGCAATTGGATATGGTAAGCCACGGGTCCACATACTTCTATTACTTCATAGGGTCCAATGTAGCGCGGGGCTAACTTTCCCTTGACTCCGAACCTTTGCACACCTTTGGTGGGGGATACTTTCAAGTATACATGATCTCCCACTTCAAAGTGTCGAGGTGCGGTTCCCTTATCATGGTAACTCTTTTGTCTCATCTGGGCCATCTTCAAATTCTCTCTTATCACTTGCACCTTTTCTTCGGCCTCTTTAACTAACTCTGGTCCAAAGAGTGTTCTTTCTCCGGTCTCTGACCAATTCAGTGGGGTGCGGCATCTACGTCCGTATAGAGCATCGAACGGTGCCATTCTCAAGCTGGCCTGATAGCTGTTATTATAAGAGAACTCGCCAAGGACAAACACTTGTCCCAACTCTTGTCAAAGTGCAAGATGCTTGCTCTCAACATGTCCTCTAGAATCCGATTTATCCTTTCCGTCCGACCATCGATGCACGGATGATAACCGGAACTACGGAGTAGCCGAGTTCCCAAACACTCGTGCAATTGCTCCCAAAATTGGGCCACAAACCGAGTCCCTCTATCAGAGATTATAGTTTTTGGGATTCCATGCAGACGAACTACGTGGTCTACATACAACTCTGCATATTGTTGTACGGAGTAAGTGGTATGCACGACAATGAAGTGAGCGGTCTTGGTAAGCCTATCCACAATTACCCAAATAGAATTCTTCTTCCTAGGGGTCAGGGGTAAACCCACAATGAAATCCATACTAATATCGTCCCATTTCCACATAGGTATCGACAGGGGTTGGAGTATTCCTGCCGATTTCAAGTGACTTGCTTTCATCCGGTGGCAAGTATCGCACTCGGCTACATACTTGGCTACATCCACCTTCATATTAGTCCACCAAAAGTTCTGTTTCAGATCTTGGTACATCTTGGTACTACCGGGATGAATAGAGAACTTGGACTTGTGAGCTTCATCTAGAATGATCTTCTTGATTTCCGGGTCAACGGGGACCACTAGACGTTTTCCAAACCAGACCACATCCTGGTGATTGTTCTGGAAACAAGTGTATTTTGGGTCTCCTTCTGCTAGTTTCTGCCTGATGGTTTGAACATCTGCATCATTGCGCTGGGCAGTGACAATCCGGTCATAAAGGTTTGACTCTGCCGTCAAGGCATAAAGGATTCCCTGCGGTACCACTTCTAAGCTGAGCCTTCTCATTTCTTCACACAAAGGTTCACCGACCGGCTCTAACTCTAGGTGGTTGCAATGATCCTTGCGGCTCGGAGCATCCGCAACAACATTTGCTTTGCCGGGATGATAGTGCACTTCTAAATCATAATCTTTGATCAACTCAAGCCATCTTCTCTGCCTCATCTTCAATTCTGACTGGGTGAAGATATATTTGAGGCTCTTGTGATCGGCGAAGATATTGCAACAATTGCCCATTAGATAATGTCTCCATATCTTCAGGGCATGAACAATGGCAGCTAACACAAGATCATGGGTAGGATAGTTGAGCTCATGGGGTCGAAGGGCCCGTGAAGCATAGGCAATGACTCGGCCTTCTTGCATAAGGACACAGCCAAGACCTGTGCCTGATGCGTCATAGAAGGCTTCAAACGGTTTGGAATTATCGGGTTGAGCTAGCACTGGGGCTGAAGTTAGATGTTGTCTGAGAGTGTGAAAAGCTTTTTCACATGCTTCACTCCACACGAATTTCACTCCCTTCTTGAGCAATTCGGTCATGGGTTTTGCGATTCTAGAGAAGTCAGGAATGAATCGACGGTAATATCCCGCCAATCCTAGGAAACTGCGGATTTGATGTACGGATTTGGGTGGTTTCCAATCCATCACCTCTTGAACTTTGCTAGGATCTACGGAGATACCATCGTGGGAAATGGTGTGCCCTAAGAATTTGACGCTTTTCTACCAGAATTCGCATTTGGAGAACTTAGCATAAAGCCCGTGATCTCGCAAACGCCGAAGGACAACACGGAGATGTTTAGCGTGATCTTCCTCGCTCTTAGAATAGATGAGGATGTCATCGATAAAGACCATGACAAATTTATCGAGCTCCGTCATGAATACGGAGTTCATGAGGTACATGAAGTAGGCAGGTGCATTAGTGAGTCCGAAGGACATCACCAAGAACTCGTAAAGACCATAACGAATGGAAAAACGGTTTTAGGAATGTCGCATGGTCGAATCTTGATTTGGTGGTAGCCGAACGAAGGTCAATCTTAGAGAAGACTTTGGAACCAACCAATTGATCAAACAGAACATCAATTCGAGGAAGTGGGTATTTGTTTTCGATGGTGATCGCATTGAGTGGTCGGTAGTCTACGCACATTCTCAAGCTACCATCTTTCTTTTTGACAAAGAGAGCGGGGCAACCCCAAGGAGAAGAGCTCGGGCGAATGTAACCCTTATCTAACAATTCTTGGAGTTGGGTTTTTAATTCAGCTAACTCTTTGGGTGGCATGCGATAAGGTCTTTTGGAAATGGGTGCGGTACCGGGCTGGAGTTCGATCACAAATTCGACATCTCTGTCTGGTGGCATACCAGGCAACTCATCAGGAAATACATCCGGTACTCACACACTACCGGAATTTCATCAAGGGAGGAAATAATGGTCACATAGGCATAAGAGTCGGTACATCGTCCCGGAAAGGTAGGTACAAGGTAGTGTGCCCGACCGTAGGAGAGTTGATCTCTACGACCCTATCCGATATATCTAGAACCACCTTATGTTGATTCATCCATTCCATACCCAAAATGACATCTATGCTTCCTAATTTGATGACTATCAGATTAGATTGAATGACCCGACTTCCTAGTCTTAGAGGAACTCCAAAAGTCACTAACTGAGACGTGATGTTTCCACCGGGTGTGGTAATTTTATAAGCAGATTTGGTTGGTACTCCTCTTAGACCCAATTTGTCTAGTAAACTCTCAGTTATGAAACTATGGGTGGCTCCCGAATCAAATAAGACTTTAACAGGAGTGTTATTGATAGAGAATGTACCCGTGAGTACTGGAGCTCTGCGCGGGAATGTCACTCATGGTAGTGAAGTTCGGCTTGCCCCGGCGCACTTGCACCATAGGCTTATTGGCCGGAGTGGCGAGGGCTTGTTTCCCGTACTCGATTCTCGCGGGTTGGGCTTGATCTGCCTGGGCTTGGGACACTCATTAATGTAGTGCCCCGGGTGCGGCCACGCTTGTAGCAACGGCGATCTCCAACATCACGAAGGGGTGCGATAGGCTTCGGAGCTCCGGCTGGGGCACGGCGGAACCGGAAGTTCCCGGCAGGTTTGCCCCCGGAATGGCTTCATCGTCCGGCGTCCGGTTGAAGATTGCCGGGATGCGCCCGGAGCCTCCTTCTTCACAAAGCGAAACTTCTTGTTTGTCCCGCTGCTTGGGGTGAAACCGGACATCCTCTTGTTGTCCCCATGGGCTTTCTTCATAGCATCCTCTTGCGAGATAGCTTTATTCACGAGCTCATGGAAGTTTGCGGGCTCGAGCAGATTCAGGCGCTCATACAGCTTGCCATCAAGCCCGTCGCGGAACCTCTCCATCTTCTTGGCATCAGTATCAACATGATGCCCACCGTACTGGCATAAGCTATTGAACTTCTGAGCATAGCGGTACACGGAGTCAGATCCCTGGCGGAGGGCTAACAGCTCCCTCATCTTCCTGTCCATCAGACCCTTGGGAATGTGGTGGCTCTTGAAAGCCTGCTTGAACTCTTCCCAAGTCACAGCGTGGCCTCGCTGCATGGACTTGAAGTGGTCCCACCACATCAAAGCTTCTCCTCGCAGTTGCAGTGCTGCGAAGTTCGCTTTGTTCTCCTCGGAGCAAGGCAGCACAAAGGCAGAGAATTTCGCCTCTACGGCCTTGACCCAAGCCTCGGCTTCCGGAGGGTCTTCTCCCGCTTTGGCGAAGGTTGGCGGCTTCATGGCGATGAATCGGGCGTACATGGTGACCTGGTTAGGTCCCTCGTGGTTGGCCCCATGTGGCGGCCCTCGGTTCATCCGCCGGGCAATCCGTCGGCTTGCGTCCGCAGGATCCGGCGCAAAGATCTCGGTTTGGGTGGCCATGAAGGCCTGCGTCGGTGTCATGGGCGGGGGTGGCGGCAAGTCACCACTACCACTCACTCCAAAACCGTTGGGAGAGCCGCGCGTGGTTCCCACCATCCGAAAAGTGAGCGTTATTAGTGATATAACCGAAAGATTACTCCAAATGATGACAAGCACGATCATGCATTATCACATCTCATTAGTAATTAAAAATGAGGAAAGTAACAAGCGCAACATTCTATAGCCACCAAGACTCATAGAATCGTTTCTCTCAACACGGTTAGGACGGCGATTACTCAATTGCGCGGCTCATAATCGCTTTCAAACGGTCGTCGTGATTCCGGATACCAAGGAAGGTGGTATGCGAATGAGTACCGATTTGCTGGCAACGAGGGATGTGCCTACGATGCTTTGTTTTACCAACATGCGTAGAAGAAATGCAACATTGACAAGCGTAGTCATTTGCAACGATTTATCCAAGGATCCGGTATTCAACGCAAGACAATTTCAATCTTTAACAACCACGAAATTGACTTGAAGCATACAAGCTTAAGCATTCTTATTACAACATGTCGAACAAGGTTCAAGACATTACAACTTGAATTCAAAACATCATGACAATACCCGATACAATAGTTGCTTGGCACGAAGATGTGCTTGTCAAGCCAACTACTCTAACATCTCGAAGACAACTCGGTAAGATCGATGTCCTGTCGCTCCCGCCGTCGGCAACCTAGTTGCCCACCGAAGCACCACCGTACGAAGGCGAAGCCGGGGGAGTCGGTAGCGGTGGTCCCGCCCGGCTCGTCGATCCGGACCGGACACACTCGCTGCTCCCTCCGGGTGTTCTCTCATCGGGGGCGGTGGGCGTAAGGCCACTATAGCTCGTAAGGCGGCCACCCGTACGTCGGCCTCCCGCACGTGCTCCCCGCATCTCAGCAATGTTCCGCGCGCGGTGTCGGCCTCTCTATCTCGTGTGCGTCGGCATCCTCCTCTAGTGCATGGTTCTCCGCCTCTAGGTCCACGATCCTCCGGAGACGGTCACCTCTCTCAAGCTCCGACCGGAACCTCCTAGTACGCAACTGTCGTTCTCCCGCTGCACCCGGGTAAGCGTGAAGTTCAGCCGCCGGTGTGCTTTCGCCGAAAGCTGCTCCCAATCACGCCTAGATGCCTCCAAGCGCTGTTCAATGATTGCTGCGGTGTTATAACGCAGCCCCTGGAGTGTGAAGACCACGTTCAGACAATGGGCAAGTGTCTGGGTAACATCCAACGGCTCTGCTAGGGTCAGTAGCTCCCGTAGATGGTCCATACGGTCCAACCAAGCTGGGTCGTGAGGACTCACAGCAGGAAATAGTCCAAACGGGGAAAGAGCTACCACGGTAGGGTTGTGGTCACAAAAGTCTGTCAGCACTCTGAGGGCGGCTGACTCAACGGACTCGTGCGTGATAAATCCCCAGTAAATAAAACTCAGGTCAAACCAGTCGGCGTGGTCTGGGTGCGGCAGCACAGTAACGATCACCCTGCAGCGGGGAACGCCAAAGCGCTCAAACTCCTTCACCTCGTACGTCGGTGGGGTAAGGTAGCCTGCGGCACTGAGTGCTAGTTTTCAATTTAACCTTTAATACTTTCAATTAAGCTTTTTAAGGTTGAGCATGATCAAGGAGCAAGATGAAAGGTCCTTAACCTGAATGTGCCTAGGGAAAAGTGAACCAACCCATCGAAACTAGGATTGAGATTTGCTTACTACAAGACAGCTAGTTGAGGAGCAATTAACAATTTGGTTTTAAATTAAACCTAGCACAGGGTAAACAGTTTTGCACAAAATTTCGGCAGCATGACGGCTAGGTATGGAAGGTACTCTAGTTTATAAAAAGC
Source organism: Cenchrus americanus (assembly GCA_947561735.1). Lineage (NCBI taxonomy): Eukaryota > Viridiplantae > Streptophyta > Magnoliopsida > Poales > Poaceae > Cenchrus > Cenchrus americanus. The sequence continues at coordinate 52,714,257 of OX387242.1, forward strand.
ACACACTAGCATAATCTTCCTTAGAGAACACATGGAATTTCGATTTTTGGGTCCATTTTAGGTATTTCGATTTTTAATATGCATGCAAGACGTCCTATTCGACCTCACATGGCAATCATGCCAAAAATCGAAGTTAGTGCCGGTGGCAAAGCTTTTATTCGTCTCTCCCTATAATATCTAGTGAGAGCTATACGGTACTTGCTTAACATCTAACAAAGCGCCGTTATGTACAGCAGAAAACGAACCTTTCGTGCCAAGACATCACGAAAGCGTCCACATTCATTACCGTTCATTATAGAAACGGTATCCATGCGTTAAGCCGCTGCATGGACAGCGTCCAACCTCGGACACCCTCCGTTTGAATGGAGTGTATCCTTGCCTCGCATGAGCGACATGCGGAATGCACACGTATGAAACACGTGGCGACACACAACTCATAAATAGACGCGAAGATGGGATCCGTGGAATGGATCACTCCATCGACCCTCGCAATTCCCGTGATGCGGAACAACACACGTATAAAACACGTGGCTCCTAGTTTGGTTGTGCATGAAAGTAAGTCCGACATAAAGTAATGTGCTGGGAGTTAGCAAAATAAACCATAGGTTAATAAGCCACCTGAAAGAACCCAAAATTCCCTCTAGGGCCTCTCGGTCTAGTTTATCCTTAGCGGACCAACGTATTTTGGAAAATCAGAAATTCTTGGCATATTTTATTCATAAATCAGTGATTTAAGGTTTATTAATTAGTCTCTGGTGCATATAAGCTCTGATACCAACTGTGACAACCCGCCCAGGAAAGTACCGTACTATCACCTAAGACCGATCCACTTTGGTCATTAAGCAATAATAAAGTACTATCCTGTCGTAAGTTGCCGGGTTAACGCCCGGTAAATCACTTGAGAGCACAAGGATCGAATATATGCATTAAAACTCACTCGAAGGCGAGTCCAGAGATACAACAACATTCACATTCAAATTCGTACCCCGAAGGGTTTAATTATTACAAACCATAGTTTTTGTCATGACGAAATAGTTCAGAGTTTTGAAAAGCAGCGGAAATTAACTAGCGGCAGCAAAGTCACCACGGGAGGCCATCCATGATGCTTCAGTAGTCGTCCTCCACCCACTCCAGCTCCCAGCCGGGCGGGATCTCACCGGGCCACACATCACTGAAGGCATTACCTGGATCAACACATTATAGCAAGGCTGAGTATACTAATACTCAGCAAGACTTACCCGTCGGTGATATCTACTTCACCAATTCTAGACCATGAAAGGCTTTTTGGCTACTGGGTTGCTTTTGCTAAAAAGTAACAAAGAGTAGGTCCTTACTTTCAAGATTTTAGCACAAGTTCTAGTAGGTTTAATCTTTACTATATTAGCCAACTAGTACAAACAAAGTTGTACAATACAATTAATCAAGCATCATCTTCATCAACTTCCATCATTAGGGATCATATGACTAGTGGAGTAAGTAGTCTCGGGTAACGGTGAGAGGCCGACAATCGATTGATTATAAACCTTGCAAGGTAGACCCAAACACACGGTCGGCTGCCCCCGCGAGGACAACTCCCTAGGCCGTCCCCATAAATCCTCGGGTTGGGATCGAATCTTACAGTCTTTGGTGCGAAGCTATCCGCATACCCCGCGAGATACCCGGAGTCACCATACACCACCGGTAGCTAGCCGTGAGAGCGAATCCCAAGAGTAGTAATAGTAGGATCCCTCACCGCCTCATTATGGTACTAGGCTTACCGGCCCCATAACCGGCATGTGCTTAGTACGTTCAAAAACTTAACCCAAATAACCACCGGACCGAGCCCGCATCCCATGCTCTTACCACGTGAGCAATCCATTTAAGGATATAGTATGATTCCTATCTAGGAACCTATTCTCGCGAGTGAGGTCATCACCCGACTTGTAACGGTCCTATAGCTTAGCAACTATCGACCTATCATACTAGTAAGGACAAGGGTACCTATGGATCATGCATCTAGGGTTTCATTCAACTCCCGAACGTAAATGCACAATCATCCATAGATATTTGAATAAAGAATTTGAAAACCGGGTTAGATGCACCGGAGCTTGCCTTCGTCGACTAGGTTAGCTTGGTCACCCTCGGTGTCGAGTACGTCCACGTATTGCGAGAGAACCTTCCGCTCCGCCTTCCTCGGTTTCGGGACCAGGGAGTAATCTCCGTCCGAAGATCTACACGGAATGCAATGCACTTTAGGTGATGTGATAGTTTGTTGTCTTATCCAACTCTAGTTGGTCATTATTCACCTTAACAAGCATTCATCTAAGGTTTCTATTTGAGGAAGTCATTGGTTGTACATGGGTTACTCTTTTATTCCACATTTGAATAAAGGTTTTTATTTAAGCTTATCATTTCATGTGAAAGCTTTATTTCATTTTATTTTTACCAACATGGTGTAATTAATATTTTATTTGTGAATTAACTCCTTATCGGAGCCGATAATTAACTTTATTTTATTTATATTAAATAATGCTTTCAAAAAGAAAAAAGATTTAATTAAGGATTTTCTTTTATTTGATTTCCCTTTAATATTAATAGGGCATTTAAGCCATTTATTAATCAATTAAATTACCAAAAATTAAATGAGTGTTTCTTAAGCCTGCTAGCACCTATCCTGGTCCATTGGACCCACATGTAAGTGTTGGATGCTAGAAAATTAAATATTATGGAAAATAATAAAGGCTAACTAGTGATTCAACTTAAATGCATATAAAAATAAATAAGCATCAAAATGATCTAAACTTTCTTGGGGATGCTCTCTGGACCAAAACAAGTCTAAAAAGCCAGCATGTTCTCATGGAACCTCTACTGAACTTGGTTGATTAATTTACAAAGGAAAACATGCATAAATAAAAAAGAATGATTTCTGTTAACCCAAAATTCATGATTAATTTACAGGATGTGTCTTTTAGTATTACAAGACAGTGTGCACAAGTTGGGCCCACGAACATAAATATTTTTAACATGAAAAATCATTTAGGCAACTACTTTGCAGGAATGGAAAAGAATTTGTCTAGCAAAATCTACTGCATAACTTTGTGCAAATTTTTGGCATAGGATCTAGTCATATCCTAACACACAACATATCCAAAGCTCAGCTACAGAGGAGTTGTATTTTTCAAATTAGGACAGATTCATTTATAACACATTTGTATTTTTCCTGCCAAAACTAATTTGAATCTAGCCATGAGTATACAACCAAGGGGTGGGGTTTAGCATCCTGAACCCTACAAAATTGGTTTGGGATTTTTAGGATTTTTCTGTGAATTTCTAGGGATTTTACAAGTCACTGGACCGAAATGTAATAAAACTTAGTTAAGTTTCTTTGTAACTAAGCCCTCGAGTTCACAACCATGCCCTTGGCGGCGGCGGGAGGGCTCGCCGGCGGCGATGTGGGGCCCGGCCACGACAACAAGCGGCACAGGAGTGGAATTGGGCTCACCACGGATCGTTGGGCCGTGGCGGCGGGGTCGGGCCGTGCTCCGGCGACGCGCGCACGGCGGTGGCCGGCGGCGCGCGCTCACGGCGCCTCGGTGTCTGCGGCGTGGAGGCCAAATTGGAGCAAACAAGCGCGCGTGTGAGCTTGCACGGGTGCTAAGGAAGCTAGCTACGTGCTTAGACGGCGGCGAACGCGAGCGAGGGGCGCTAGCACCGGCGGCGGCGACGATGGCGGTGGCAATGGCGCGGGCGGCTCGGTGTGGCGCGCGGGGGAGAGGCGCAGGGCTTAAATACCGGCTCGGCCGCCCGTGGGTGACGCCGGGATGACGGCGGAGATGCCGGCCGTGCTACGGCGGCTCGAGGCGCGCGCGTACGGCGGCGACGCCGCCGACGGGGACCGCCGGTCCGTGGCGCGTGTGCGCGTACGGCGCGCGCGTGCCTCGGGGCACCTCGGGACGGGGCGCTTCGGGGGCGCGGGCATCGGGACGGGCGTGGCGCGAACGTCGATGCCTCGGGGGAGCGCGGACACGGACGCCGTGGCGTGGCCGGCGGCGGGCGGCGACGGCGGCGCACGGGCGCGCACGACGCGCGCGCGCGCGCGCTCCGGCCCCGGCAAGCTGCCGCGGTGCCCGGTTCAAAATGATTTTTCTCAAAATTTTCAAACGGAACCGGACCAAGTGATGAATACCAAAGTTGTAGATCTAGATACCGGCTACAACTTTTAGAAAGGGTATAGAGAGTTTTGTTGCCTAGATTTGAATCTATTTGAATGCCAACTTTGAATGTCGGCTGTTTCGGCAACAAGAAAAGGCGGCTTGCAAGGGGTTTTTCACAAATTTCCTCTCCAAATTTGCAATGCCATTCTACATGAAAGTTGTGTCCCTCAACAAGACCTACAACTTTCCTAAAGGTAGAATTTTAAGTGTTTAGGTGAATTTCGGAGAACGCGGCAAAAATTCGGCGGACACTTGTGGACACCTGGATGGCAAGGGGGTTTGACCCACCCTTTGACCATGGGTTGGTCCCACAAGTGTTTTAACTATCCACTAAGGGTCACTAGGGATGTGTTAGGGAGTTTTCATGGGTGAGGGCCCGGGTTGACCTAGGGTTGACCATTTGACCAGAGCTAATCCGGTCATTAGTGTTAACGACGGTAATTAAAAACCCGGGGCGTCACAAGATCGTAGCACCTCCTACCGCAAGGGACCACGGCGGTAGGGGTGCCGTCTCTTTTCAAACATGATGTCCTTCTCTTCTTTGCTCGGGGTGTAACTAGCGGGACCTAAGTAATCTTGTTCTTCTTCCTCAACCTCTTCGGGATCTGCTTCTTCAACCTCTATCGAGGTGCTTCATTCCTATAGATATTTTGTAGATCCCGTCGTGCTTCCAATGTATGCTTAGAGTTACCGTAACAACCCAAGAAGCCTAGGACATTTAAACAAATATTCTTCGTCAAGTGCATCATGTCAATAGTGTTCCGAACCTCAAGAATTTCCCAATAAGGTAACTCCCAAAATATAGATTTCTTCTTCCACATTGGTGCACGCCCGTTAGCATCATGTGGAACAGGTTCACTACCGTCACCCTTTCCAAAAACAACCCTTAGATCCTTTACCATCTCAAATATCTCCTCTCCTTTAAAATGGGGGGGGGCTTTGTATGATGATCGGCCTTTCCTTTCCAATGCATACCTTACTTCCTTAAGGGATGCTTCTCGGAAGAAAGCGATAGTGACCCATATACACAACTTTCTTACAATTTTTCGGATGAATACTGTCTGTTTTATGTAAATAGTGGGTGCAGGCCCGATATCCCTTGTTTGAGTGCCCAGATATGTTACTTAAAGGAGGCCAATCGTTGATGGTAATGAATAACAATGCTCGTAGGTTGAAGTTCTCTCGCTTATTCTCATCCCACACACGTACACCTTCTTTCTTCCATAGCGGTAATAGTTCATCAACCAATGGTCTTAGATACACGTCAATGTCGTTGCTAGGTTTTTTTGGACCTTGGATTAGCACCGACATCATAATGAACTTTCGCTTCATGCACATCCAACCGGGGAAGGTTGAACATGCGATGTCACGGGCCAAGTGTTATGACCATTGCTAAACTCACCAAATGGATTGAAACCATCCGTGCTTAAACCAAATCTTATGTTTCTTGCTTCCCCAACTAAATCTTTGTATTTCTATCAATCTTTCTCCATTGAGACCCATCTCACGGATGTCTCGGCATGTGGTCTTGCTTACGATCTCTTTTGTGCCATGTCATCAACTTAGCATTTTCTTTGTTCCTGAACAAACTCTTCAAACGTGGTATTATAGGAAAATACCACATAACCTTCGCCGGTACTTTCATCATCTTGGGAGGTGTCCCCTCGAGAGCACCGGGATCATCATCTCGCCGGATCTTATAACGTAGCGCTTCGTACACAAGACAAGCTTCCAAATTCTCATGTTCCTTGCCTCGATATAGGATGCAATCATTAGGGCGGGCATGGATCTTCCGAACCTCCAACCCCACGGGGCACACGAGAGGAAGCTTGTAAGGGATCTTCTCCACCAAGGAAGGGGGTCTCCACCAAGGAAGGGGGTCTCCACGTCCCCCGCACAAAGTGTCCTCGCCGCTCCACACGAAGCGGAGGGTCGATAACGATTGCCGGTGAGCCACTTAGGCCCCAAGGCTTCCAACGAACCTTGTACAACTTGATTCACTCAAGAATCACCTCACGGGGTTGGCACAACCTTGCACTCTCTCAACTCTAAGCTAAGCCTAGCACTAAGCACATACACAAAGCATATGCAAATCTAAGGATGAGCAATTAAGCACTTGGATGGATTGGATATGATCTTCTAGGTGTCTTGAACTCCTCTACACTTCCACACAATCCAGCAACCTCAAATGGGTGAGTGGAGGGGGTATAAATAGCCTAAGGCATCAAACTAGGCATTGGCTAATAACCACTCGAAAAAGGTAGCGTCGGATGAACCGATGCTAGATTTTACGGGGTGTCGGTTCATCCGGTGCCCCTCCCACGTCACATAGCCGTTGAGATTCTCGCGACACAACCGATCCGACGCTATGCAACGACGGTGCGTCGGATCATCCGTCTTCCGAAGACCCCACAACCAAGTCATCTCTTGTTAGCTTCCACGTGACCGTCGGATAGACCGACGCTACCCCTTGACCAAGGCGTCCGATCATCCGATCTTTGCGAGCTTCGTCTTGGCGCGTCTCTGTCTTGATTCAAACTAAGCGTCGGATAGACCGATGGTGTCCCCACTCAGACCGTCGGATCATCCGGTGCTACTGTCTTCGCTGCTCTTCCTCTGCAACTCGTCCGACGCATCTAGAAATTGGACCGTCGGTTCATCCGAAACGGTGCCTAGGGTTTCAACCGAAGGTACCAACTCGTCAGACGATTGCACTGACGCTTGCTATATTGTTACCGTCGGTTCATCCGATGGTGTTTTTTTCCTTCTTTTTCTTTGCGTCTTCAACTTTGATCTTTGCTTCAACTTAACATACTTAACATACTTATCATGCCATTGCTTATAGCCTCCAAATATATACTAAGTCCTCAAATTTGCTGTAAGTAACCTAACATGTCCATGTTATGTTAACTTGTGGTATGACATGTTAGCTTGGGCATGGTATGTTAACATGTGGTAACATCCATGGGACCTAGGAATGCCTACAAAGACATGCTAGACAATGTGGTTAGTCCCATTACTTGTGTTAGCATGAATCACCAAAATCAACTCGAACAAATGGCAAATGGGGCCATGTTCGCTACAATAAATGTGTTTGAAGCAAAGGTTCAAAAGCTAGAAGCCGACTAGTTTTAGCTTGGGACTTGTGATACAATGACATACGAGAGGTCACTGAAGGCCATTTTAATCTCCATTACTAATGACCATATTTTTTATAAACTAACTTCTATAAAATTAGCTAAATGTAAAATCATTATTAGTTCTATGTTTCATTATATCAAAAATTAAACAAAGACAAAGATGAAGAAGGGTGAAATTGATGATGTATTCTGTTATGAACTAGATGATGAGAACCGGAGGCCTACCCTACATTCTTCATGAACATGTTGATCATGTCAACACAATACGTGAATTCACAAATGTGTTTGAAGCAGAGGTTCAAAAGGTAGAAGCTGACTAGTTTTATCTTGGGACTTGTACTCATTGCTATTGATGTCATCCCTTGTAATAGCCATCGGGTGACCTCATCTGTATGTATATCATTATACCACAACCGCGACAATCATTGCATCCTATGTGAACTACATACATCCGGCCATTTCTTGTGATACAATGACATACAAAGGTCATTTTGATCTCTATTATTATTGACCATATTTTTTATAAACTAACTTCTAAAAAATTAGCTAAATGCAAAATTGTAATTAGTTCTATGTTTCATTATATCAAAAAACAAACAAAGTCAAAGATGAAGAAGGTAAATTTGATGATGTATTCCTTTATGAACTAGATGATGAGAACTGGAGGCCTACTTACATTCTTCCTGAACATGTTGATCATCTCAACACAATACGTGAATTCATAAATGTGTTTAAAGCAGAGGTTCAAAAGCTAGAAGGCGACTAGTTTTAGCTTGGGACTTGTGATACAATGACATACGAGAGGTCACTCCGATGGCCATTTTGATCTCCATTATTAATGATCATATTTTGTATAAAGTAACTTCTATAAAATTAGCTAAATGTAAAATCATAATTAGTTCTATGTATCATTATATCAAAAAGTAAAATTCAATTTTCTCTACATCAATATAAAAGATAACAAGACAATGGTAGTGTTTAGCCAACCATTTTTTTCTAAATCTAAAGTATATAAATAACCTCATGTCTCATTAGCTCCTCCCACCTAGGATTTAAGATTTCTATTTTCTCCATCTCTAAAATATAAAAAAACAATTAATCACAACAAATGATGGGAGGAAGAAGAAGTAAACCTTGGCAACACTTTAGAGGAGATAAATCTTCACAAATACATGAAGAAAAAATTCGGCGACACCTCTCTAAGGTTAAGGCTCCATGGAGGAGGAGCTTGAGCTCTTGGTGAAGAATGGCTTGGGCAAGAGAAAGAGTAAGAAGAAGCTAGATTTATAGGGCGTCGGCTTTTAGTCCGGGTGGAGTTACCAACCGGGCCGGGACTAAAGCATTAGCACGGGTGAAATTACCAACCGAGACTAAAGGTGGACCCTTTAGTTTCGGTTGGTAATTCCGCCCGATGCTAAAAGCCCGCGTCAATCGATGCGGGGAAAGTGACGTTGAGAGTTAGCCCTTTTGTCACGATTGGTTATACCGGCCTTGTTTAGATGTTGGAAAAATGTGCCTTTTCAACGTTTCGCACATTGTAGCGTTTCGTTTGTTTTTGACAAATATTATCCTACCATGATTTAACTAGGCTCAAAATATTCGTATCGCAAAGTACATCAAAACCATGCAATTAATTGTTTTTTACTTATATCTAATACTCCGAACATATGTCTTTTGGTGTATTTATTGTGATGTGATGGAGAGAGTGAAGAAAATGTTAGAATTTCTAACAAACTAAACAAGGCCGGTGTCTCCAACCAGCATTTCGGGCCATGTCTTGAAAAGACCTTTGGTCATTCTCTAAAGTTGAACCGGGACTAAAGCGCACGAACCAAAGTCTCCCTCTCTACCGGTGGGTACAATGAGGTGATTAGTTCTTGATGCTGGGTTTTATTTTCCGCAAGACATTGTATTCAATCCCTCCCCCCAAGCATCTCGATCATTTCAGGTTGCAATCCCTGCAGCAGAGGCTGGCACATGTCTAACTCTATTGCTATGACCGAACTTTCATCAGCCACCAACCGGACAAGGAGACAGTACTAATCCATCATGTGGGCATGCACGCATGGTGACAAAGCGGCTTCTGTATCTACGGGAGGAACGCTGGGAACAAAACAAATGCAGAGGGCCCGATTGTAGAAGGCATATGCAATGGAGCTTATAGAGAGCTGGAAATCGTGTGGCATGCATTTGTTGAGGATAAGGCAATCACTGATCGAGTGGCTATGGAGCACAGCTACTCCGGTCTACTCTTCACATTTATTTTTCTACTATATATTTACTTCAGAGTATTAAGTTCACATATAGTGAACCCAATGTGTCTTTGATGGCATTGTTGCAAACGGCCGGGAACGCCCGTTCCCAGAGCTCGTACCTCGCCTCGCTCACTCTAGCGCTCACACACAGGGAAACCGAGGAGGAAGACGATGAACAGTAGACGAACAGCGACGAACGCCGCGGAGCCACTGCTCCTGTATCTTGGCCTACTCACAAGCAAATGGAAACCGGCGAGTTACAACGAGGAGCACTGGGGCTTCTTATAGGCCGGGGAGCTCTCCTCCACGATGGCTAGTGCGCTTGGTCCGCGGAACGAGCTCAACCATGTTTTTCGCTGCCTCTGCACCACGTTCCGGATCATGGCGGCCACCTCCCCGCAAGACCCGCGCCACGCACACAACTCCTAACCAACTAACTCGATCTACACACCTGGCCGCAACAACTTTGCAGGCCAACACACCATGCACTCGTACGCACCTGCAATAGACTCCGGCACAGGCGGCGGCGGACACAACTCCTGCACGCCCCTGAACCTCACGTTTACAGTCAGACCATGCCGCAGCACTTCTGCAGTCTGTTTTTGCCTGGTATAAATGTCTCCCTTTTTAATACCAGAGCTTCTTTACACCGGGATAATGGGGTTGTGAGCCATTAGTACCGAGTCTAGCCCCCACCCGTTATTAATGTGGGATATTAGTACCGAGTGGAGAGGGATTGCATTGGAGCGCCCACCCGTGACTCCCATTAGTACAGGGCAGGGCTTCACGCGTTAGTACCAGGTGAAAAAATACCTTGTACTAACAGACTTCGAGACCAAAAATATAAAGTCTATTCTCTAGTAGTTAGAGTACTAACAACTGAACAAATACAGATAAAAAATGGTAAAATATTGTCCGTGTTATTTTTTACGAACGGACAAGAGAACTGTATATTTTGTTAAATTAAAAAAGAAAGATATTGTTCATGTTATCAGGTTTCGTCTACTAACGACTAACGTTGAGCTGGGTGCGCACTACGGGAAAACGGCTAATTGCCGTGCGTCAAAATGTTTGCCGTGCGCTTTTCATCGGGCGCACGGCAAACATCGACTTTACCGTGCGTTTTGTAGAAGACGCACGGTACCTATATACTTTGCCGTGCGTTTTTATGGGGGCGCACGGCAATCACAATTCTTTGCCGTGCGTTTTCCCATGGACGCACGGCAATTGTGCGGACTAACGGTGGGCGCCCCACCCGAACGGGGGCTGGCGACGGGCGCCGTGCGCCTTGTGAAAACGCACGGCAAAGACAAGAAGTTTGCCGTGCGTTTTTCCAAGGCGCACGGCAAGCGCATTGCCGTGCGTTTTCCTTTGGCGCACGGCAATGTATTTTTGAAAATTGAGTTTTCACACCTTATTTCAATTTTTCCTCCACAAGTATATTATTTTGCACTCTACATTTCAATTATATACTCATATCTTTATTTTTGCTAATTTTAAGGAATTGTTTTGATTGATGGGATTTTTTTTGTGTTAACCAAATTTGAACTGCAAGTGCATAAAATAATAAAGTATAGTTTCTAGAAAAATGTTATTTGTTTAATTGATACCTTTTTAGGACCTTATGCATGAAAGTACTTGGAATTTTAAACAATTTTTTCGCGGGGAATGATAAAATATATGTATGTGAAATGTTTTTTTATTCTATTAATTGCAAATGAAGTTTGAAAGTGAAGAGATTTGTCGAGAGCTCGTGATATACCGTGGGAAGGGTGTGAAAAATAGTACAAAGAGGTTTGGAACGATCCGTCACGTATAGTGTTTAGAAACCGAAGCATCTAACTCGAAGTTTCATAATGTTTATAGTCATCTCACTTGGTACGTAGTCTTAGTAAATTTTGAACTTGGTTTTTGACTTGAAAACTTTTCTCTAGTGAACATACAACTTACATTGACTCATGTTAGTTCATGGTATTTTTTTCGCATCCATTTATTAATTTTCATATATTAACTATAATTAAATAATTTAAATAGACATGTATTAAATTTGAGTAATAAATTCAAAAAAATCCTAGTTGTAAAAAAGATATTCATATTTTTAAGCACAATGAAATTCTTCATCTAATTGTGAATTTTCCATTCACACAAATTTAAATTTTCCATTCTTGGCAACACAAAAAATTAGGAATTTACTTCCCTTTGCCGTGCGCCGTAGTAAACAACGCACGGCAGAAATCATTGCCGTGCGCCGCCCATTAAAACGCACGACAAAGGTCAGCTATTGCCGTGCGTTTAGGTCGCAGGCGCACGGCAAACAGAATGGCCCCACTTAGGGCCCGCCGCCTCCTTCTCTCCCAGATCGAGCCGCATCCTTCTCTCCCACATCGGCCCCGCTCCGAACCCCAACGACCCGTCGCGCCCCTCACGGATCCGCCGCGCCCCGTCCGCCGGGCCCCCTCCGTCGTCGCGCCTTGGCCGCCGCCGCCGCCCCGCCCCCGCTCCGGCGCCGGCCGGGCCCGCCCCCCTCCTCCGGCGCTGCGCCCGCCCGTCCGCCGCCGCGCCGGCGCCTCGGCTCGGCGTCGGCCGCGCCGAGCCCTCCTCCCGGCGCACGCCCCGCCGGCTCACCGTCGACCCGCCCGCCCCGCTCGCCACCGGCCCGCCACGCCCGCCCCGGCTCCCGGCCACCGCAAGCCACGCGGCCGCCCCCCCCTCCCGCCCCCCTCCTCCGGGTCCCGCGCCCCCTCCTCCGGGTCCCGCGCCCCCCCGGCTTCTCGCCTCCCGGACGCGCGCCCCGCCCCCACCCACCCCCGGGCGCCCCGGCTCCGGCCTGCTGCGGCACACCCCGACGGTGTTTCCTCTAATTTTTTTTTCCATATGTTGCATTGCAACCTAACACATTAATCTTAATTACGCGGAAGGGAAGTAGAGGCCGGAGGAGGGGGGGGGAAAGGGAAGGAGGGAAGGGGAGAATAAGGAGGAGGAGATGGAGATGGAGAAGGGGTAGGAGTGGGCCGGAGAACAAGGAGGAGGAGAGGGAGGAGGCCGAGGGTGAACAGGGAGGAGGGGTGTGCTCCGGCTGTGCTCAAGCACCTCGCTGCCTCGACACCTCACTCCATTCGATCGGTAATTAATGTCTCGACCTTTCTCGAATTTTGAGATTAAATTAGTATGATGAGTTGATGACCTACACTTTCGTAGTAGTGATGCATAAGTATGTTAGAATTAGATCAAATGAGTTAAATTTAGTGATGCATAAGTATGTTAGATTAAATTGGGGTACTTTGTTATGCTCAATGACAAAGTCAAAAAATGGCAAAATATTGGAGGCAAATCACTACTTCTTGTGTCCGGCCATCGAGCCGTGGGAAGAAATTGTTTTTGTGGCCCGACCTTTGTGTCGTGGATTTTCTTGCGGGTTTTGGAAACCTCACCGTACGGGGGAGGTGCTACCGAAATTTTAAATTAACGCTAAGTCTTGATGGGTTTTTGCGGGAAAGCTCCCATTGCCGCAACCACCATCGAAGGAGTAGGAGGAGGCCACGTTGCTGTTGCCTAGGAGGCCTCTTCGGGCTCCGTCTTGCCGCCCGTCCCCGTCTCGTGTCGAGTTACTAGGTGAGCATGTGCCAATGCCCTTGTTTCCATATCATGTACCTAGATGGCTAGATCACGTAACCTAGTTAGGCGTCTCCCGTTCGAAAGAGATACAGTTGGAAATATGCATATGCTTGCATATCTATGACTGTATCTGTTTCGAATTGTCCACGTTTTTTGGACAGCCTGAGGATGTGTAGATGGGTTTAGTTTCCATGGTCTGCTCCGATCTGGGACGAGTTTCGGCTTCACCTTCTGTTTGTTCTCCCGGTACACAATCTCCTTTCCGGGACGTGTACTTGGAGAACGACGGGGAGGTGCTTCCGAAATTTCGTCTCGGCTAGGAGTAGAGCATGGGAACTAAACCCATCTACACTCCTCGGGTGGGTTTAGGACCTATCTTTACCTACAATAGCATGATAGATATCGTGTAGAAGCATGCATGCCATGTTAACAAATCTTCTAAGAGTTTTGTTTCTTACACCACCTTGTCATGTCTTTATATCACCTTGGTAAAAGAATGGATAACCGTTAGTGGATATACACGGGGCCGGAGGAATAAGCGTGACTTCTCCGGTGAATTCGGGCGCAACGTCGATGATTTACGTAAAAAGGCTTTTGACAAAGGACAATATAAAGCGCCGTGTCCATGTAGTAAGTGTGAAAATAAGTCGGACCAAACTCGGCTCACCATGGGTAAACACATTATCACATATGGGTTTGTGGCAAACTATACCGGTGGATGCGCCATGGTGAAGCATATCGTGCGAGAGACGAGGTCTTGAGGCAACGCATCGAGGAATTTGATGATGAAGCGGGTGCGGAGACATGTTAGAAGACTTTCATCAAGCAAACTTCAATGAAGGGCCTGACCATGTTATGAAGGAAGCTCCATAGCCAACCGCGAAGGCTTATTACGATATGTTGTCTTCTGCACAGAAACCACTTCACAAGCATACTATTGTGTCTCAACTGGATGCCATAGGACGCTTAATGGCCCTAAAGTGTAAATTGGGAATCAGTCGAGATGGCTTTAATGAAATGATGACGAGTTTTTGGCTCCATACTTCCGACAGATCACATTCTGCCACATAACATGTACGAGGCACAGAAAATCCTTCGTTCACTTAAGATGCCATACGAGATGATAAATGCTTGTACAAATGGTTGCGTCTTGTTTTGGAAAGAACATGCGGATGCAAAGTACTTGCCCCAAATGTAAATCCTCTAGGTACACTGGAGGTAAACTCGGTGATGGTCATAAGAAGCAATCGGACATCCCGGTGAAAATCTTACGGTACCTCCCATTCATACGGAGGATCCAACGACCGTACGCGGCCAGGAATTCGCAAAACGAGATGACATGGCACAAAGACGGCGTACGATATCGTCCCGATAACATGGTACATCCGGCCGATGCTTGATGCTTGGAAATATTTTGACGACCAACATAAGGACAAAGCCGACGAAGCTCGAAATGTACGTGTTGCGTTGGCTACAGATGGGTTCAATCCTTATGGACTGATGGCTGCACCATACACTTGTTGGCCCGTGTTTGTTATCCCCCTCAACCTCCCCCCTGGCATCATGTTTAAGCGACGAACATATTTGTGTCATTGATAATTCCTGGATACCCCGGTGATAAAATGAGTGTGTACATGCGGCCTTTGATTGATGATTTGGAAATTGCTTGGAAGGAAGGGGTACGTACATATGATCGAGCTACGGACACAAACTTCACAATGCATGTGTGGTACATGTACTCCCGACATGACCATCCGACGTATGGGCTATTCGGCGGGCTGCTTGTGTCCACGGGAAGTACCCATGCCCGGTATGCAAGGCTGCTTTAAAGTTTATCCGGTTGGCGAAGGGTACCAAGTATTCTTGTTTCGACCTACACCGACAATTCCTCCCTATGGACCATCCATTCGGACGAGACACCAAGAACTTTACAAAAGGTGTCATGGTTGAAGACCCCCCACCGCCGATGTTGACGGGAGCGGATATTCTTGCTCGGTTAACCGCGCTCAAGGAAAAAGCAACGAGGTGGTTACGAGGGGTACGGTGAGGAGCATGCTTGGACTCGGATGTCGGGCTTGTGGAGACTACCCTACATGACCGACCTTCTTCGTCCACATTACATTGATATGATGCACACGGAAAAGAACGTCGGCGAGGCACTGCGGTGTACAACCATGGAGATTGCGGATAAGTCAAAAGATAACATTAAGGCTAGACTTGATCAAGCTAGTATATGCGATAGACCAAAGTACAACATGAAGCCTCCCAAGCCGAGGCAAGAAATGGAAAAAGCCTTCAGCTCCATACCTCCCGACCGGCCCCAAAGGAAGGAAGTACTAGAGTAGTTCCAAACTTTAATGTTCCCCGATGGGTATGCAGCGAATCTTAGGAGGGGTGAACTTAACTACTATGCGAATCAATGGGCTCAAGAGCCATGACTACCACATATGGATTGAGCGGCTTCTTCCGGTGATGGTTCGAGGCTATCTACCTGACCATGTGTGGCAAGTGCTAGCAAAGTTAAGCTATTTCTTCTGCATCCTTTGTGCTAATGAGTTATCTCGGCCACTTGTTAGATGCGACTCCGGTGTTGCTTTGTAAGTTGGAGAGGATCTATCCACCTGGGTTTTTCAATCCAATGCAGCACATGATTTTGCACCTCTCGTATGAGGCACAGATGGGGGGGCTGTACATGCCCGTTGGTGCTATTCAATTGAAAGGGTACTAAAGGTCATTCGGACGTTATGTAGAAACAAAAACAAAATTGAAGCTTCCATTCTTTGAGGCATATTGTACCGAGGAGGTGACAAACTTCACAACTAAATACTATGTTGACACCCTTCCAAGCGTGCATAATCCAACCCCTCGTTACAATGCCGACGAAAATGAATCGAAACTCAGCCTCTTCAGAGGGCAACTCGGAAGAGCAAGTGTTGTGACTTATAAGAGCTTGCAACATGAAGAGTGGCGCACTATCATGATGTATGTGCTGAAAAACCTTGAGGAAGTGTTTCCATACATCGAGTAAGTTCTCAACATACTTGTTATCCATTATTGCTAGTGTATGGTGTATTCAATGAATAGTACCTAACAACCTCATTCGTACAGTGAATTTACCTATCAATTACGGCGTAGAAGAAGGGAACCAACCCCGCGGGAAGTTGATAAACTTCTTGAGGACCACGATTTCATTTCTTGGTTCAAGCGGAAGGTACGGTCATTCAAAGGAACCCTCATACATTTTGTTTGAAATTACAAATTCCTCGTAGGTGCGAATGTAACAACGATATGTCTTGCTGCTACTTGTAGGGCCAAAATGATATGTCAATGGATCCTGAGTTGAGACGGGTTTCCCTTGGTTGAGAGGATAGGATCAAGTCATATGGCGCCTATGACGTGAATGGGTACCACTTTCACACAAAAAGCCATGAGCGAGAATCGGCCAAACCGCGAACCACAAACACCGGAGTTTGTATGATAGGCAATGATGGAAAAGACTATTATGGAATAATTGAAGAAATATATCAACTGACGTTCCCTGGTTGTAAAGGTCTCAAACCTGTCGTATTCAAATGCCATTGGTTCGATCCAGAAGCAAAGCGAGAGACCCGAGATATTGGACTAGTCGAAATTCAACGATCATCCGTCTATGCGGGAGACGATGTTTACATTGTGGCTCAACAAGCCACACAAGTGTATTATCTCTCATACCCGTGCAAAACCGACGAACGTCTTCGGGGTTGGGATGTTGTGTACGGGGTATCGCCACACGGTAGACTACTGTCCCAAACAATGAAGATTACAACATAAATCCGGATACATACGAGGGAGAGTTCTTCCAAGAAGATGGGCTACCGGGGGATTTTGTGATAGACTTAACCGAAGCATTGGGAACAATGGAAGTAGAAGATGACGATGGAGATGAGGTTGACGATGAGAGGGACATACAATTACTTGAGAAAGTTGCGGCCGGGCTTCATGTAGACGCTCCTCCATCGGAGGAATACTCGGACATGGACATGCGTGATAGTGATGATGAGACTTATGATCCTGATAATCTCCATGAAGATGTTTATTACTAATAAATGTATGCTCCACACTTGTTGTACTAATATTTGCAATATCATGTTATTTTTAATTATGTCTTACTTCTCTTTTGAAATATCATGTTTTTTTAATTATGCCTTACTTCTCTTAGTTATGTGTTTCTCCTACTGGATCGATTTATTTGTTTACTTTCGGGCGATAGAACGAAGACGGTGGGCGGATCCCTTCGGCGTACGTGCTCGTCTATCTTCGAAAGATCGGTCGACGTACCTCCGCCGTTGCCGGTGGGCACCGAGAGGCGGGGGTCGAGGGAAGGGTGGCCCCAAGAGGGGTAAAAGGTCCGGGGAAAGCACGACGGCGGGGGAGGAAGAGCGGCACCGGGAGGAGGAGGAGGAGGAAGAGCACCGGGAGGAGCGGCCCCACGAGGAGGAGTATGTGCCGCAATCGCCCGAGGAGGGTTGTGGGGGCGAAGAGGGGGAGGAGGAGGATGACTCGACGGTGGTGACTCTAGTGGTACCATTTGGCGGCGAGGTCGCTCACGACTCCCGGATAGGCCGATACTGTTTCGGGACGACCACCGATTAAACCCGGTGGCAAACGGTAAGTATATTTCGAGGTTATTAATATTTTGTCCTTTGAGAACTTGAAATCACAATAGAGACTAATTTTTCATCTTTTTCACTTTCGGGGAGTTGGGAGGTCGTCGAGGCGGTTGGTCACAACCGCCTGGTCAACGGCATCCTAGGCCTTTTGTGCAGGTTGCACTTCCCAGGCATAGTTCGGATGGGTCAGGGTGATGCTACCAGGTACGAGCCGGCACGGACGTGGGCACACTACAAAAAAGCCACCGACACTATCGATAGGGACGACAGATGCTTCGACAGTAAGGCAGAGCGAGTGAAGGCCGAGCTGTGGGTAAGTCTTTCTAGCATACACTGCTCAATTCATCGTAATCATTGGACATTCTTGCAATATTGATTGTATATCATCTGGTTTATATGCAGGATTTCTATAGGTTGGTGGGTGGATTTGAGGAGCATGCAAATAAGGTGCAGGAGACGGTATGCAAGAAGCTTGTCTTTGGACATGCATTACGAGGCGCAAATTCAGTGCGTCATAAACTACTCTGCTTCAAAGTTTGCAAAGAAGATGTCAAAAGCAGAAGCAAGAACCTATAAGCTGACCCGGGAGCAATACGAGGAGGTACAATTGTATTTCACCTTGAGAACAATACTTAATATGAGATTCTTACATGTGGTTCACTTGATTACTTGTAGATGCCTGTGTGGTGGTGCCGCAACGATTTGGACTGCCGGAAACTCATAGTGGACAAGTGGTTCACACCGGAGTGGATTGAGAAGCATGATGCTTTGGCCGACGAAGCGTTTGTTGATGGGAGGCCCATCACAACACCAAGAAAACCTTTCCAACTCACGGTACGGGGCTAGATGGGTACGAATATCCATTTCTTTGTTGTTAAGCTCGGTTCCGCTTGACCTATAATGAACTTGTTTTTTTCAGTCTCGGGCACATGGAGATAGTGAGTGCAGCGAGGTGATGGGATGGATCTTGTCCCACAAGGGCAAGGCCACCGCGTCCGAGACCACCTACAACCCCGACGACCCGCCGGAGGCGTATAGCAATCCCTCCATCCACTCCCGCATCAATGCATACATGGAGACGGGACGGCAGATCCATGGGCCAGAGTGGGATCCGATCCGTGCACCGTTTGATGGAGAGGCGGTCATGAGGATGGGTCATGGAAAGAAGCATGGCCATTACTACATGGGTGACGGCATTTTGGACACGGCCACTACTCCCACTCTCGCGATGCTAAAAGCAAAGGACACGGGCAATGCCCCTCCGATACTCCCACGGCCGGCCGCGGCACTGGCCCACGTGGAGCGACTTCAGGTTATTTCGTTATACTCATCCTTAATGAATCTCTACATATGTTTCACGACAATTGTAACACTTGGATAACCAATTGCGGACGGCTTTAAACGCGGTTGAGCTACGTGTGGTCGACCGGCGAGCGAGATGACCCGGCGGCGGCGATGATGACCCGGCGAGCCAGGCGGCTTTTTGCCACACACCACGTGCGGATGCGGCGGTGGATGGCGTTGCGGCGGCCGAGATGATGGCCGAGCATATGCAAGCTTCCATGCTAGCCGTCCCGAACGGTCAACCGATACCCCCGATGCCCGTGATGCCCGTGATGCCCCCGATGCCCCCGTGCCCGTCCTTCCGACTCCGCCGCGCCTCCCGAGACTCTCGTGGTGAGTTACTTGACATCTGCTCTTTCATTTCAATAATTACAGACTTAGAGAACGTAGAGACTTAGACTAACTTAGAAACCTAGAGAAAGTAGAGACTTAGAACTTAGATTATAACATAGAAAACATGATTGTGGTCTCACATGCAATTTACTTTTTTTATTGAAAGAATCAATCGGCGGCTTCGAATAATGTACAAGTGTCCCCGGGCATGTCACCGCCGATGCCCCCACGGCGACTCTTCCCTCCTACTCGGTGAGTCGCGTTTATGTGATTTGAGTTCCCGGACTTTGTGGAGCTTTGCCGATGAACTTGAATAATGCTTGTTGTTGAACTTGTGGATTTGTTGATAAACTTGTGGACTTTCCGATGAACTTGGATGTACTAGTGGACTTGTCGATGAGTAACGTGTGAATTTAGCTATATGTGATGTCTTATTGTGATATATATGATGTATGTGATGGTTATTGTGACATATATGATGCCTGTGATGAATATTATGATATATATGATGCCTGTGATGAATATTATGATATATATGACATTACTGTGATTTTTGGGTATTTTTAAACGTGAAAACCAAAAAAAATAAATTGCAATGGTCACTTTGCCGTGCGTCTTTCGGAAGACGCACGGCAAAGTGACCAAAACCAACAGCCAAAACAGCCCTGTTTGCCGTGCGTTTATGGAGGCGCACGGCAAACGTGCCATTCATTGCCGTGCGCTTTCGGGAAGCGCACGGCAAACAGCCCCCCTTTGCCGTGCGTTTTCGGGCGGGCGCCACGGCAAACGGGGGTTGTTTGCCGTGCGTTTTCGGGGCGGCGCACGGCAAATAGCCCCCGTTTGCCGTGCGTTTTGCTCCCGCGCACGACAAAGGTTGTTCCACGCCGTTTGGAACCGGCGCCGTTAGTTGCTTTTGTTTGCCGTGCGTCGTGGAAAAACGCACGACAAACTTTGTCTACCGTGCGTTGCCGGGCGCGGCGCACGGCAAAGGGGCTTCGCCGTGCAAAATGCTACCGTGCGCCCTTTGCCGTGCGCCCGACGAAAACGCACGGCAAAGGGTTTGCCGTGCGTTTTTTGGCCTTTGCCGTGCGCTCGAGGCGCACGGCAAAGCCCCCCGTTTCCCGCAGTGGCGGTTTGTAAACTCATCCTCATCACTTGTGTACGACACATGTTGCCATCATTGATAGACAAAGACGTATTATTCCTGATTGGTAAGGACGCTATGACTATAGAAATCAATCGAGACTAATCTTTAAAAACTAAAGTGGTGATTTTTTAATTCCATCCGGTTCAAGAAACGGGACTAAAAAGAACCAACTTCTAGCCTCAAGCGTACTATCTTCCTTACTATCTCACTTACACACCACATGTGATTGAGTAGTGGATGCAGTCTTCTATAGTAACTCATGTAAGATCCTTTAGTCTCGGTTGATAACACTGACACATAACACATACGACTAAAGGTGACCGTTTAGTCTGTGTTGGTGTTATCAACCGAAACTAATGATACTAAAGAAACACTTATGTGTCTTGGTGTTACAGGATGTTGAGTTTACTCTTGACCGCTGAGTCTGCTCCTCACGGTCGATTTCCAACTCTCGTGTCCCCATGTGCACGGGTCCCATGGTAACGAATCCATTCATAGCACCTTTCCTATCTCATCCATCATCACCAGGGAGCGGTGGCCAGCGGCGGCGGGCTTCACCCACGCGATTAGTAGTGCAGGGCGGCCTCCCGCGATAGCAGTGATGGGGTCGAGATGCCTGGCGGTAGGGAGGTGAGCTCCCTGCTTCCAGGTCGAGCTCTCCCCGCGTAAGTGGCAGCGAGGGTAGGACCGACCGGCGGCGTACGGAGGCTGGCTCTCCAGTGAGCTCTTCCCGATGCCACCGCCGGTGTGCTGGCCCTCCGTGTCGTCTTCATCCTCGCTGGCAGCAGCGCGCAGGCCCTGCAGCGAGGTCCCCGCCTGCGGATCCAAGGCCATCGGCGGTGAGCGCGAGCTCGGGCGTCAGTTTTTCTTCATTTCTTGGAAACTTTTGTTTGCAAAACTTTTTCTACATTTTTTCAAAAAATTTTCTGAAATTTTCTTCAAAACTTTTTGATCAGAAATTTTCGTCAAAACTTTATTTGAAATTTTCATCAATTTTTTTCCGAAATTTTCTCCAAAACTTTTTTCGAAATTTTCTTCAAAACTTTTTGATCCGAAATTTTCGTCAAAACTTTTCCGAAATTTTCTTCAAACATTTTGATCCGAAAATTTTTCATCAAAATTTTATTCGAAATTTTCTTCAATTTTTTTATCCAAAAATTTCCCGAAAGTTTTTCCCCCATTTTTTTCTTAAGTTTCTCCATACAAAGTTCGATCAGAAACTTTTGCACACAAATACTTTTTCTTAACTTTTTTCCTAGTGATTTCAAAAGTCAATGCGGAAGAGCACGTGGGCACCTGTCAGAAATTGACTGCAGGGGACGCTCCCTACGTTTGGCCGTAAATTTGCAAACCAGCCACCCCCCCACACACACACAACACCCCCCCTTATGAATATTTAATTCATCCTTTTCTTGATCCCATTGAAGAGGTATAGTCCTGCCCTGTGACAAGGTGTTTATGCTGTTATTTATTTGTTTTGAATCTTCAAGTAAGAAAATTGCCGCGGACAATTGTATTTTTCATCGATTCATTCGCCACTACCTTGTTAATTTCGGTTGGAACCAAAGACCGAACCAAACTAACGGAAACCAAAGTGAACGGTTATCAGAATTTTACGAACCAATCAGTCCTCATTTTCAGATAACCGAACTTTGTAAAAGATTGAAAAACACATATGAGTTCGGTTCCGCCTAACCGAATGCCCAAGTCTACCTATTCATGTCTTAACAGGGCCGGGGCAATGAATGAAGTAGTCGAGGGGTGCGCTATAAGGTCAGTCTCAGTGACCGCAATGGTGGCCTCCAAATACCACCCTCCAAATCAATTTTACGGTGCTCCTTTAAATAATTTTGTCCCCTAAACAAAAATTCGCTGCAACGGTGCCCCGTAAATTTTATCCCCCATCCGCCGCCGGCTCTGTCCGAGCCACTCGCCGCCCGCGTCCGCCTCCCGCGTCGTCACCGCGCCGCCCGCCGGAGCCGCGAGCATCCTCGGCAAGATCCGCCTAGCGCCGCGCACTCCCTCCGCCTCGCACCGCGCACTCGCCTCGCGCCCGCACTCCTCTCGCCCGACGCCGCGCTCGCCGCCGCCGTCGCCGATTCCCGCCCCGGAATTCGCCCTCTCCATCCACTACTAGTGAGCACCTCCACGCCATCCCTACGACCTCCTCTCCGCCTTCCTCATCTCGGCAAGCCCCGCGGAGCCCCGGTGAGGCCGGCCGTTGTCGACGGCGGCGGCGTCCCGCCGTCGCCCGGGCCGGTGCGCCGGCGAGGGACGCCGCCCTCTCGCGACGACCTGCTGCGCAGAGGTGTTCCGCCTCCCCGCCGCCCGCCGCCGCGCCGGCCGTGTCCCTCGTCTCCAGTCAAGATTAACATATACTTGTGTGAATTTGGCTTGTGTGTAATTTTTCTGCACTAAGAAAATGTGGCATTTGGTTTGTTATGATTGAACTGGACATTGGTGCTTGTGTGTGCTGTGTATGCCTGATGAGTGTAGCTATGAATTATGCGGACTACCTTGGAGCAATCTACTTCTATGACATGGTAATAAACATTTAAACGAATATGAAAAAACGGATACTTGTTTGAAATAATAAAAATGTTAAATATGTGATGGATAGTTAGTTCTGTGACTTGTATCAAGCTTGGGAGACACTTGTTGTTTCCGCTTGTCACAGAGCACTTTACGCTTCATTACAACTGGAGTGACCTCTTTTTTGTTAATGCTGATCTACAATGGCACCATGTATCCTCAGAAATTGGGTCATGCTGATTGTTATTGCAGGCGATAGCCATAGATCCACTTGATGCTACCTTGTTTTCTAACAAAAGCCTGTGCCTTTTGCGGTTCGGAGATGGAGTGCAAGCTCTGTTAGATGCTCAAAAATGCAAAATAATCTAGATGTTGCATTGTGCTGCTACTGAGGAAGCAGTAACTGCGTTAGTGCTCGTGATGCTACTAGAATTGATTCCCTCTCTCTGCGATTTGGAGATAGCCGGTGTTTGATGTCTTTGAAGCTTCGAACAAGCCATTCTATATGACCGGCACTAAGGAAGGTGGGCCCGCCAAGTTTGGGCACACCAATCAAGAACATGATGCATGCCTTTTATGAATCTCACATTTTTTGCAAGTTCTTGATCCGTCGCGTGTGGTTTATAGAGGTCTGAAGATTGTTTCCCCATGTTCCTGCAGCCACGCTGTGTGGTCTTCTGGTCTATTTTTTATGTGCAGGTGCTTGGCTTGTGTGTAATTTTTCTGAACTAAGAAAATGTGGCATTTGGTTTGTTATGATTGAACTGGACATTGGTGCTTGTGTGTGCTGTGTATGTCTGATGAGTGTAGCTATGAATTATGCAGTGTGGCCAATTCTTTCTTTAAGGAACACTTCTTGAACGAAAATACCCTGCATCAGAAATGATGTTGACAGAATTATATGAGGATTTGAGAGATTCATCATGTTGTTAAAAGAACTTATGGGTTTTATTTCTCATTGTCTACAAATTCCAGTTCCTGTCCAACTTATGCTGTTTAGGTAGGACTTCAGCTCTTCAAGGCTATTGAAATAAGTAAACAGAGCCTATAAGTTTATTATTTAGTCTCTTATGCTAACGAATCTGACTGGTCAAATGGACATTATTGCTAAATAGTTTACAGTCTACATGGATATATAACATTCAACTTGTTTCTTTGGAATTGAGCTTTTTTCTTTGGCATGCAGGGATCCAATGTCTCGGCTGTACCAAACAATGGAAGAAGGTGACTCCACCTTGCTTCGGTACTTGATTGCAGAGGATCAACCTAATTATGAGTTGCTTTTTGACGACGAAGAAGAGATGGCCATTATGGCGGAAGCTATGGATGCGGAGAGTTCCTTCCACCGCTCAAAGCATACGAGACGAGTTGTGCCTAGAGACCATGCCGATGGAGAGGCGAGAATCATACGACACTACTTTGCCGACAACCCCGTGTACACCCCCGAACAGCTTCCGTAGAAGGTACATGTCATTGTCATATTATTGTGTTTTCTCGTCAATATGTGCATATTGCTTACATTTTTCAAAACTTGTAGGTTCGGATGAGGCGTCATGTCTTCCTTCGCATTCTTGATGGAGTTACGTCGGTGGACACATACTTCCCGGCGGCGTGAGGATTGCACTTGGGTTGTTAGGATTGAGCGCCCTACGAGAAGGTGGTAGCTGCAATTCGCATACTTGCGTATGGTATGCCGGCGACGCCATTGATGAGTATGTGCAGATTGGCGAGTCTACTGCTCGTGAGGCTCTTCACCATTTTTGCAGTGCTGTTATATCTGCCTTCGGGAAAGAATACCTCCGTTGTCCAACTCCGGCCGATCTGGCTCGCCTACTTCAAGAGAATGAGAGTCGTGGCTTCCCAGGTATGTATGGAAGCATTGATTGTATGCAACGGCCATGGAGGAACGCGCCTCGCTTCTTTGAAGGGCCGGTTCACCGGACACTTTAAGCAACCGTCCATGATCTTAGAGGCTGTAGCATCCCATGATCTTTGGATATGGCATGCTTACTTTGGTCTTCCGGCCGGTTGCAATGACATCAACGTATTGCATAGGTCGCATGTTTTCTCGGGATTTGTACGAGGAGAGACACCTTCGGTTGAGTTTACGATCAATGGACATACATATAACATGGGGTACTACCTTGCGGATGGTATATACCCCGACCGGCTCGCATTCGTGAAGAGCGTTCAACATCCTATGGAACGGAAGACTGCACATTTTGCTGCTCTGCAAGAGAGTGCACGCAAAGACATTGAGAGGGCATTTGGAGTGCTTCAATCTAGGTGGGCAGTGGTCCGTGGACCTGCTTATGGATGGGACAGAGAACATCTTAGTGATATCATGACTTGCTTGCATTATAATGCACAATATGATTGTTGAGGATGAGAAAGCCGAGGCTACCGATACAAACTTCGACGATATTGGCATCAAAGTCACTCCATCACAGGGAAATGTTCCAGAGCGAAATGCATTTATAGAAGCACATCACAAGTTAAGGGACCCAGCTATGCATAGCCGGCTGCAACAAGATCTCATTGAGCACAACTGGAACAGATTTGGTTCCACCTAGATGTCATAGCCTTTAAATTATTTGTTATTCTTTCTCTTGTGGTGATATGTATTGTCAGTCAATAAAATATTTATGTACTTGGTGACAAATTATTTCAATAAAATTTTCCATGCAAAATCAAAGTGTCGGTGCTCGGTACCTTAGGTTTCTTTTAAAAAAATGTCACTACCTCAAGATCGTGTCTTTCGTCTTTGCATAGATGCCTCTGGGAAGGGTACCTTAGGATTCCATTCAGCTTTTAGCCTCTGCATTTACCTCAGGACTTGATTGGATCAACTGATGGAACTATAGAACACTGCAAAATGCATTAATTTAATCCAATCACCCAGAACAGTCTAGTAAAATTACCTGGTTAGCATTTCAACAAGAAGAGACTGGCAGCTTTCCCACCTGCAGAACCTGTCAAAACAGAATTTGACCTGTCAAAACAGAACCTTCAGATGATTAAACTTGAGACTGGCAAAATTTGACCACAGTAACAGTTTGTAAATATTACAACAAAACAGAATCATAACAAGTAACAGAAGCCAAAAATCTGAACACATTCAAAACAAAGTATACGACACGTAACACATGCAAATAGACTGGCTTGCATTTTCAGACCAATCAGAACAACAATAGGCAGCGCAAAAATTTCAGACCAGTGCAAAAATTGGCAGGACCACATATATTGAACTGTGACATGATCCAACTCTGATTACATAAATAATTTAGCTAAAACACAAGGCATCCAGAAATTATCTTGACTCAGAATTTAGCCTCATCTTATTACATAAATAATTTAGCACCTAATTATTACATAAATAATTAAGCCTTAGCTTATTAGCTAATTCCCCCTCTGCCTTTTTGAAATCGACTCAACTATCACTAACTCGGTCCTTGACGACGTCGAGTGCGCATGTTGTTAAGTATGTCTCGTTGTAGTTCTTCATAGTAAATTCTTTCCATTGGTTGGCACCGGTCGAGGTTAATAGCCATTATTCGCTCGTCCTCCCTCTTCTCTTTCTCCTCCTCCTCCTTCTCTCTCTTTTTAGCTTCCATTTCAAGTCGACGCTTTTCCATGGCCAACCTCTCCCTTTCTAGGTCCAACATTAGCAACCGATCTTTGACGAGCTTCCTCCGCCTTCACTTTCTCTAGATTAAGGATCTCATTGAGCTTTATCTTCCGCTCAACCTCTGCTTCCTTTAATGCTTCAATCTTTCGAACTGAGATGTCCTCCATCTTGGAGATATAGTCATGTGAACTTGAACCTCCAGCAACTTTCTTCTTGGCTGCTTTTGCTGCGTCCCTCCCCATGGGACGTTTTCCTGTAGACCTAGCTGGCGATGGATCATTCAGATCAGGGTCTATGATGTTGTGATGCTCACTGAAACTATTTGAAGGTGTGTCCATTCTTCTTTTCAACTCTGCCCATTTTGGTTCATCCTTCAGTATTTTCCAGCAGTGCATTAGAGTGAAATTGTGTTTTTCTATGGCCGCAAAATTAGCGAAGTACGCCACGGACTTATCTGCTTCTGTCGTTCCACTTGCATTTGTGCGGATCACATCGGCCATGTACGCGGAAAACTTGCTTACTTCAGCCTTGATGTGATCCCAACGACTTGTAATTGATTTTAGTGTCCTCTCTGGATAGTCGCGACACTGTGAGTTGTATCTGCTAACCACACGACCCCAAAAAGCTTCTTTCCTCTGGCCGGTGTTGGTGGCCGCATCGCAGCTGATCTCCAACCAAGACTTGCACAACACATTGTCTTCGTATGCTGAGAAGTTGGTCCGTTTGGTCCCGTTTGCTGCCACCTTGCGACGACCTTGAGGTTGGCCAGCAGAGGCACTCACGGAAGATTCAGAGGCCCCTCCAATGGCTTGTGCTGCATCAACAAGACTTTCTCCAAAAAACCCCGCCGATGCATCACTGTGGGTACTAAAAAAAGATGTCATCCTGTATTGCTGCAAAGAAAAAAATGCAGTTAGATTAAATGCAATGTTCAATAACAGAACAACCATCCGCAGGAGTTCAAATTCAGCAAAAGTTCTAGAAATATAGGAAATATGTGCAAATAGAAGGTTGCTGCTCATCTGAAAATGACTCAATGTCATTGTCTAGTACTCTAGTGAACAAAAGAACAACAGTCTGTAGTAATTTCAACAGGCCATACTTCTCAGCCAAAATCTACTTCAGATTAAATGATCTTGGCATAATAGAAAGTGAAACAACAAATTTTGAATAAAAAGTGAGACAACTACCCAGAAAATATCACCTGTGCAAGAGAACATTCATCACAAACTCTATAATGTTTTGAATCGTGTAAAAATTGTTTTTAGGGATAGAATCTTTCTCCAAACTAATGTTTGGCTTAATGGTGAGCTAAACTCTCTTAAAAGTAAGAGGTTGGCTTATTGAAGACAAAACTTAAGGAATCGGACACTCAATTGGAGCATGCAAGAGCATCGAGTTGATGATATTGTTGAACAACGGGGAATGCTAAGATCTTCGATGTCTAATATACGGATGATTGAAGATCCGAAGGAAAAGTATTTGAAAGCTGAAACCGGGCTGAAAATGCTGAATCAAAATGTTCATTTTTCCGGTGTGGAAACACAAACATTAAATGATGCGGGCATGTGATAGATGTTGAACAATAAGCAATTAAGTAGGTCCGGCCCCGGCACCAAATGCAAGTAACACACAACACTCCATGCAAGCGAATGTAGGCGGGAAACACAAATGGCCGACATATCAAGACACCGACAATTGAGAAATTGTTTTCCCGAAGTTGAACATAGGCGGCGGTCGGGAAACTATGAATATGATGCACCATCGGGCATCACGTCGAGATGGAAGCCACTCCGGTAACTAGACCTAATTTTTGTTGATCCGATGGGAAGAAATGATCACGAAGAGAGAAGCCGGAACACCATTGATGCCTTTTTGCGGATACACGGATGCAAAGCACTTGAGACGACTTGTTCAGCAATCGAACCCTAGCATCTAGATCCAAAATAAAAGAACCCTACGGATGTAATTTCCAATTAAGTGCGGGAAAATCGGACCTTGAGCCGTCCGTGTATGTTGATCTAGCGCTCTCCCGGGTTGACCGGCGCGAGGAGGCGGCGGCGTACGCGCGGCAACGGCGAGGACGAGAGGGAGGAGGCGAACTCGGTAACGGTGGGGATGATGGGGAGGCGGTGTGCGCGTGACGACGATGGGGAGGCGGAGGCGGAGGCCGCGGCGACGACGAGGGGGAGGTTCGGGCGGAGGCGTCGCCGGGCGCGCGAGGGCTCCCGGCGGGGAGGCGACGACGAGGGAGCCCGATTTGGAGGCGTTGCCAGGCAGCCTCCACATATCCCGGTTCACCTCCGGATCCTGGAAGATAGCGATTCCTTTGCCGATTACCGCTGCGGGCTATCCAGGACGTTGGGCCCGGTAAATTTAGAGGTCCAGGGTGGTTTGGAGGCCACCGTTGCGGTCGACCTCGGTGATCGGGTCACCAATAATTAATAATAAACTGCCACACAATCTTTTTTATGAGATGGCACCAACTTAATGAAGGGAGAGAAAAACAAAGGCCCTAGGTGGGTACGGTTATCAATACTCATAACCCTGCATTGAGAAATCAGAGGGTCATGATGATGACAAATACAAGATTAAAAATGCTACATTCTATCTCCGAAATTGTGCCCGTGAATCGTGCATTGAGAGTGATATGGTCATCATGCCGAAAAGTTGATGTGGCAAACTTAGTAATTGTACACATGACACAACCACTGAGATTGACCTAACTTTTGTCGTGCAAGCGTGCCAGTAGGAAAATAGGCACGCAGGTATGAATTGGCTTACACCATTGCTATGAATTGTTCGTCACACACTACGGGGACCAGCAAAATGTTGTGACACACTACTTGGAACCGACAAAATGTCGTGCGTCCGATCCACTCGGCAAAGGTCAAAATGCTCTCGGCAAAGGGTTTGCCGTGAGTTGCTCTCGGCAAAAAGTTTTTCGTGAATTTCAAATTTGATTGATTCAAACTTAGTTTTTTGTTGACAACATGACAAATAAAAAAGTTGTAAATTACAAAGTTTCATAACTTTTCAAGACCCACAACTTTTACATTTAACATTTCTCCATTTTAGGTCGTTAAGAAATCCAAATTTTCAATTTTAAAAAATTTAGACGTAATTTTTGTTGAAAAAATAATTCGAATTAAAAAGGGTTCAACTATAAAGTTGTATAACTTCCGAAGATCTAGAACCTTTATTTTGGTCATTTGTTCATCCGATATAATAGTAGTAACATTCCTCACAAATCTTATATATCTCTCTTATGGTTTCATGATATGTATAATAGATATAGATTTGGTGAAAAAATTACTACCACCTTGTCATATTAATAAATGACCCAAATAAAGGTCGCACATCTTAAGAAGTTATGAAACTTTGTAATTGAAATTTTTTAAAATTTGAATTAATTTACTGCTTCAAAATGTGATTTAAATTTCTCTTCATCGAGTGTTTTTGCAAATACTCACGACAAACTTCGATTTTGTCGTCGGCCAAAAAAGGTTCACGGAAAAATAGTTCTTTGCCGACGACCACACCCATCAAAATTTGATTTTGTCATCGGTCAAATAAGTCTCACGACAAAATAGTTTTTTTTATCGTGAGCCGGCCTCGAGGTTCATGACAAAACATCTTTTTGCGAGAGCCCGACTCTTTTGTTGTTAGTTTTCTTGTGGCCGTCGGTGGGAAAATGGGATTTTGTCGTGAGCCCGACAAAAATCTCATGTCAAAAAGCTAGGCTCACAACAAACTTGTGTTTTCTTGTGGTGACGAAGAAATTCGGCAAAAAGTCATGTGAAGATGAACAAGCGGGGATCAAGTTTCAAGTTGGATGATGGTAAGCATCCAAGGAATAAGTGGTAAGTGGTTCAATAGGTCAGTTTTTCTCAAAATTATGCTTCCTTTGATTGTAGCAAGAATGACACCATTAGATCATAGTTTGTGATTTTGATTATTGAGTGATAACATAGTCATTGGGACTATGATTGTGAAACATTTAACTCGTAGGTTTTCTAGTCCCAATTATGCAAACCAAATAAGACAATGGCAATGCTCAAATCATGGTATTAAGTATCCAAGTTATGGTATTCTTGATACCCAGTTCATTGTATTCAAGCTTCCAAACTATGGTATTCAAAGTGACCTATGGTATTAATTCTAAAAAAAGTGGCCTATGGTATTGAAGCATCCAAATGATCGAAAAAATTGGAAACTATGGTGGTTGCTGCAATAAAATGGGGTGCAATTTTGCTCGCTCCTAGAAAAAACAAGATGCTATTATGTTTAACATCTCACGCCTGAGGTTGGGCCCGCTTACACCTGGTAGCTCTCTAAGAGCACAAGAATTCCCTCATAGATCAACATAAATATTTTCTGCGCACTTTGTCTTCACTATTCGTGCACCCGAAAAGAACTTCCCGTTTGGTTACCCATCCCGAAATTGCTCCAGACCAAGCACACTTAAGCTCAGACTTCTTTGAGATGATACTAGTGGAAAACCAACCTTTTATCCTGATCGGTAAGGTGCTTAGGTCCCTACAAGCTGAACACGATAAATGTGTAGAGACTAAAGCCCCCTTTTAGTCTCGGGTGTTCATCTAGGACTAAAGGGGACTCTTTAATCCTGGTTGTATTACAATTTGAACGTGCAAGAACAATGTACAAAAACCTTCTTGAGCTCCAACTCCACCAACAATCACAACCATTATAACTTAACGAATTGAAGCCAGAGGCTCATTTTACATGAACATGACATCATAAGATCTAGATTACACAACACAAGATCTGATTTTACATTATGAGTTTGATTTGATGCATCACAAACAAATCATCATAAATCACAAATACACAAACAAAAATAAAAATGAGTGAGGAAGGTGGTTGTGAAGGCAATGAGTGAGGAGGAAGCATTGCTACCAGCAACATGTGATAAATTTTATGATTGAAAATGTATTTTGAGAGTTTAGGACCCGGGTGAAATTCAAGCACAACTTTGGAGATCTAAATATGCACATTAAGACAAATGTGGGGATCTAAACATACATTTTGAGAGTTTGGAGACCTCGATGACACCACAAAACAAATCCATTGCTAAACATCAACAGTCTCATAGGTTGTCTCACGTAGTGTCATGTATGAATTTTTATGATGTGGAGGAGAGAGATGAGGGAGAACAATCTCATGAGCTAAATTGCAGAACTATGACACAATTCAACAACCACCGTGATCGCTCAGGTGGCTGAGGTATAGTAGCTGACACTGACAAGTAGGTCATCGGTGGGAGCCTGCCTGGGTTCTATCGCGAGGAATTCTCCAAGGAACTTCCTGTGAGGAAGAGATGAAAGCACAAGCATCAATGTCACCCCTGCATGCCCCCTCTTTTCTGTGATGTCTGCAACTTATAGTATTTTTTCCATATGCACAAATTAAAATATATGCAGTTCTACCAGCAACCGAGGCCGCACACTCACATGTGTGGCGTGCTATCACTGCTACAGTGCGAACAAAACGTGACCCGTCTTGACTATAGCTTGATAATAACGTGAAAAGAACTAAGTTGTAACATGCTTTGTGGGCTAATTGTTGTTTAAGGTGGCTTATTGGGCCACATGTTTTGGTTACAACTAAAGGGGATTTTTTTTTACATTTTTTCCACCTCAATTTTGCAAAAATATATGGTAAATTTTTTTTTTTGCAAAACTATAGTGGGGACGGCGGCAGGGACCAATCGCCGTGCCCCACGGCGTTAGGAGGCTCGCGGTACTATAGCACCTCCTACCGCCGTGGACCACGGCGGTAGGGGTGCAGTCTCTTTTCAAAAATTTGTATTTTTTTTATTTGAACTCGGATGGAGGTAAACTTTATATAAAAATTGTAACTTTCGTCGAGATCTACAACTTTGTAGTTCAAAGTTTTTCCATTTGAAGTCATCTTCATAGTCAAATAATCGATAAACTATCCAGATCTCAGTTTAAGATTAATCATCGTATCCAACTCAAACACAACCACGGCAAAATATACAGGAAATGGTTACACTCACTAGCTAGTATAGCTGCGCAGAAAGTCTACGCGCATTAATACTGACGAATGCGACAAGCAAGGCGACACGGTCAAAGTTAGGCCTGTTGTTTTTATCCACTATCCACATTCAAATCCACACTCATCTCAAATGGGGAGGGTATGGGTAGAAAATTATTATCCATTGAAGAAATGGGTAAGGTGGGTGTGGGGAGGGTACAAATAATCCATTGGGTATGTATATAATCTAAGACAAAACTAATTATCCATTGGGTATGGGTGGGATTGGGGAGGGTAAGAAGTGTATAATAATTATTTTGATTTGGGTATGAGCGAAGTGGATTTATCCATACCCTCCCCAGCGGCAGGCTTATTCAAAGTGGCATGTGAGGGTGCGTACACTTGTCCTATCAAGTGCCAACGTGGCTGCCCAGTTGTCGTGTGTCGTCGTCATGCTTTCCCTCGTCTTATCTGAGCAGCAACAGGGTCGCCATCTGCATGAATGCAGACAAGCCTACCTTATACTATCATCATCTATATGTGCATTCTTTATTACTTACTGGCTAGCACTACTGTGTATTACTAATTTTCCACCAGCTAACCTAATAAATAAAATTAGTTGTTAGACTCATCAAATTGGTATTTCCTGATATTTCCACCATTAGATTTGATGACTCAGGTTAAGGCTGAGTCCAACAAGGACATGCAAAATAGAAGAGGCATCACCTGGTTTGCCCAGCACACAGTAAATGCCTCGCTTATGCATTCTCGATCGTCTGCAACAAGCAACAGGCAACAACAACAGAAGCATTTTCTCCTCCAACGGCTTCCCCGTCAAACCTGCCCCACACTGCATTGCCACCACCGCTCGGCCGTCGTGCTTGCTGCCCAACTCCACCGGGGAGCTCGATGACGGCGGATCCCACCGAGCGCCCACCTCCCTTCATCCCCGCCGAGCGCCGAACTGGAGCGCCCGCCTCCATGCTTGTTGCTAGCCCGGAGGTGCTCGAATCGACAGAGGAGGAGGGCGTCACGCCAAAGGGGAGGAAGGAGATATGGTCTTCACCTTCGTGCGAGCGCCGCTTCTCCCGTGACGAGATAGCCCCACTGCGGCGACGCCATGGATTCGCGGCCGGCCTTCTCTGCTCCGCCTCCTCCACCTCCTCTTCTGCACGGTGGGGCCAGGACACCACCGAACGCTCCTTCCCGGTGGGCGTGCGGACTCCTCCCAGCGAGTGTGGCGACATCCTCACTTCCTCAGCTGGGTGCGAAGCTGCGGGGTGGGTGGCGCTTGTGGGCTGAAGCGGATGCCTTTGAGGAGAGAGACGACGCAATTTTTCATACCCTCTCTTTTCCAAAGGAAATTTGCCTTGCCCTTTGCCTCCTTTGTCGGAGGGCTTCCGGTGAGTGCGCAGTACCCAGCGCGAAGCAATAATGTGTTTGGCTACTCTTGTTGGACTCAGCCTAATTGCGAAGGGTATTTCCTACCACCTATTGGTACTTACGTCATTTCTCCTCTAGCCTACCTAATGCCACCCACGCTTCCACTCCGCCCACCGCCTATCTCCGCATGCCCCTAGTCAACCGCATTTACTCCCACTCGGTTCATGTGTATGTTCTTCTTCTGACAGATCCAGACGCGGGGGACCAAGATCGGCGACATAGGTGCGGCATGAGCGCATGGAGGAAGACCACAAACTTGTGAGATCGTGGGTGTGGGCAACATGTTATGATCTTGCCTTGCGGCTCGCGATTTGTGCTCCCTAGTGAGCAGATGCACGCCGCTCGTTTGGTCTCTTGAAGCTCACCGTGAGAAAGCCAAGTAGGCCGACGTCGGTCAACACGCCCCACTTAGTGGAGTGGCGGCAACAACCAATTTTCTTTGTCGGCTCGGTGCCATGAGGCCGCCGCGGCGGGAGGAGGAGGTGGCGTATGTACAGGGCCAGGTTGGTGGGGTCCACTTGCTCTTCAGATCAGGGCCTCCACCTTGACGCGGACATTGAGGAGCCGATCTTGTGCCACCGCAATGCGCACCTCAGGGCTCGGCGCCAAGAGGGTGCACAACGGAAGGCGACGACATACAAGGCCAAGTCGGTGGGATCCGCATGGTGAGTGCGCGCGCTCTGTGAGGTCCTCGATGGGCCGACGCGTGTAGAAGAGCGCGGAGGCGAGCGTGGCGGACGGTAAGGGCAGCAGGGAGCGAGTTTGAAGAGACCTTTTTAATTTGCAAATAGTCAAACTGCAACTGTACTGCATGTTGATTAATAACGAAGCAAGAGACTTTTTTTTTATAAAAAATCACAGCGGAATGACGGAAACTACTGCACTTTAATATTATGAAAAAAGGTATAAATATAAATATAGAAGGAGAGTTGGGATAAATCATTAGGTTGTCCCAATAATTATTGGGAAAAGTAAGAAAAATGGTAAAAGAAAGACTACTGTAATATTCGACTCTTCCGAATTCCACTATTGTAGTTGGATTGTGAAACGGAGGTTTGCACGACCAATGCCGTTCGAGCGAGCCAAATCAGAATGGATAAAAAAAATCAGAATGATCGCAACAGGCACTTGCCACCTGCCAACCACCCCCGTCTTGGTCAACAACTTGAAGCCTCACTCGCTAAGTCGCTATATATAGCACACGTTAATGCAGAGCCCTATAGACAGCCATTTACAGCAAGTGAGCTATGGGGAGCTTGGACACGAACCCCACAGGCTTGCAGTTGCAAGACGGCGCGATAGACGACGCCGACGACGTGTTCCGGCCGCTGGATCCCGACGACGTTCGCTTGTACCTCCACAAGGCCGTCGATTTCGTCGCTGACTACCTCCAGTCCGTCGAGTCGCTTCCTGTCCTCCCGGACGTCGAGCCAGGGTACCTGCGGCAACTGCTCAACCCAACGCCGCCGCCGTCCTCGGCGCCGTTCGACGTGGCCTTGAAGGAGCTCCGTGCGGCGGTGGTTCCCGGCACGACGCACTGGGCCAGCCCCAACTTCTTCGCCTTCTTCCCCGCGACCAACAGCACGGCTGCCATTGCCGGAGAGCTCGTCGCCTCTGCGATGAACACCGTGGGGTTCACCTGGCAGGCCGCGCCGGCGGCAACGGAGCTCGAGGCCCTGGCGCTCGATTGGCTCGCGCAGCTCCTCCGCCTGCCGTCGGCCTTCATGGCCCGAGGCGGCGGCACCGGCGGCGGCGTCATCGTCGGGACGACGAGCGAGGTGATGCTGGTCACGCTCGTCGCGGCTCGCGACGCCGCCCTACGCCGGACAGGCCGCGACGGCGTCTCCGGCCTGCCGCGTCTCGCCGCGTACGCCACGGACCAGACGCACTCTACGTTCTTCAAGGTGTACCGCCTCGCCGGCTTCGACCCAGCCAACGTCCGCACCATCCCGACCGGCGCCGAGACGGAGTACGCGCTCGACGCGGCGGAGCTCCGCCGCCGCATGCAGGCCGACGTCGACGCCGGGCTCGTCCCGACCTACGTGTGCGCCACGCTCGGCACCACCTCGACAAACGCCGTCGATCCCATCGGCGCTACGGCCGAGGTTGCACGAGACTTCGGCGCGTGGGTGCACGTCGACGCCGCCTACGCTGGCAGCGCGTGCATCTGCCCGGAGTTCCGGCACCACCTCGCCGGCGTCGAGCGCGTCGACTCCATCAGCCTGAGCCCGCACAAGTGGCTGCTGACGTGTCTCGATTGCACCTGCCTGTGGGTCCGCGACACGCGCCGGCTCACCGACTCGCTGGAGACCAACCCGGAGTACCTCAGGAACGACGCCAGCGACTCTGGCGCCGTCACGGACGTCAAGGACATGCAGGTCGGCGTCGGCCACCGCTTCCGGGGGCTCAAGCTCTGGATGGTCATGCGGACCTACGGTGCCACCAAGCTCCAGCAGCACATCCGCAGCGACGTCGCCATGGCCAAGATGTTCGAGGACAATGTTAGGGCCGACGACCGGTTCGAGGTCGTCGTGCCGAGGAACTTTGCCCTAGTGTGCTTCAGGATCAGAGCTCGCGGAGCCATGACGGAGGAAGACGCCGACGAGGCCAGCCGGGAGCTCATGGCGCGGCTGAACAGGACGGGGAAGGCGTTCCTTGCGCACACGGTGGTCGGCGGCAGGTTCGTGCTGCGGTTCGCCGTGGGGTCGACGCTGCAAGAGGAGAGGCACGTGCGTGGCGCGTGGGAGCTCATCAAGGAGACGGCCGGTGAGATATTGCACGGAGGAGCATAGAGTACTATTGTGGTGTTTTGCTCAGATTTGTTTGGGGTCACAAGTTGGTGGATGACGAATAAGGCCGTGTGGTGTCTCTGTTCAAGGATAGAGACACGTATTCCGTTGAGTACAGTTTGGAAGGCAAAATGATTTTATAAAGGACATGCAAAATTAGAAGTTACTTTTCTCTCCCTCCCATATTGTTTTTGTCACTGAAGATTAATTAAGAACACTTTTAGTTACATAATTTTGCAAAACATTAAGTTCATAGGCCAAACATTTAGTATACTTATTATTAAAAAAATATGAAATCAGAGACGCCTCTGATCGAGTCATCGACGGTGAAGGTGAACGTCTCAAAAAGTTGATTGACTCAAAAGTGTACGTTTTGAAGTTGCACACTCGTACAAGATCATGAACCTCCGGTGCGTTTTACTCTCGGGATTTAACAGCGTTTGTGGTTTCAGTGTAGACGAGGTTCCTGTCGACAACGAGTCACATGTGGTGACTGCTTCGTCAATCTTGAGGATTCGCCAACACAGCATTCGAAGATACTCCTAGTGGTACTCCCTCCATATCGGTATTAGAAGACGTTTTTTACTGTGGCACGGTCTTCAAAACACAACTTTGACTTGTTTTTTATAAAAATATATTTATTTAAAAATGATATATTTATACTTTTATGAAAATATTTTTAAGACGATTCTATTAATATGATTTTCACATTTCCAAACTCAATAACTTAAAAACTATTCATGATTTATAATCTCAGTGTTTGACTTAAACCTTGTCTTAAACGTCTTCTAATACCAATACGGAGGGAGTAGGGTTTGAGCGGGCATGTGCTCATAGGGATGAGTGTGTGTTGTGAGTGCCTCTGATGTAGTGTCTAAATCGAAAAAGGTACGTTTATTATGATCTATAAGTGAAGATTTCTCTTTTTTTTTTAATTTTCACTTCTCATAGTTCAAATCTATGAATCCTCTTACCTCATAAGCGAGAATCGATGGAAATAAGAAGTGTTTGGCATGATTCTCACTTGTTTCCACTAATTCTTGCTTGTTTCCACCGACAAGCCACTTATAAGCGGAAACAAATGAGGTTTTAATTAGCTCATCAAGTGACTATTAATTGGACCTCTCATCACAAATATGTAGTACTACTGTATGTGCTGGAGAGGATTATCACACACACAATTATCAAGATTGTAAACTTGAGAACTGTTCCTTCGGAGGATCATGGTGACAACACTCTTCCTCTCTCCTCATAAATGCAGAAGAAGTCAAAATGATCTCCAATTTGAAATGGAGCATTAATAAGATAAGGATACACCAACAGTACATATCATGCTTTACGCGTTTGGACCCATGTAGATCAGCACCGATGAGCAACCTTTCATTTTCAGTTGTCACACTGACTTAATTAATGTCGTCGGCATTGGCTAACCCTCGAGTTGTGATGTGTGTCACAAGCACGCAGTTGGTACTTTTTCTTGAACAGTTGCTTCATTAATTCAGTAGCTTGATTACAATCATCCTGCTGGATTTGCAGCCTTGCAGGAGAAACTAGGAGGTACATTCGCTCAAACTTCAAACGAACTGAGCGCATGCATGAGCAACCCAATTAGCTGTGCGTTTAGCATACATAACTGAGAAGGAGGAAAAGAAGGAAGCTAGGTCCTGTATGTCCTCGAGTATGGGCGCAAATTCAGACCTTTGCTTTGCCCTATGCACGCAGTTGGTACTTGAATTGTGAGCCTTTACCATTGGGATAGTACAATAGGTTATGTGAAATTCGCAAAAAAAAGGTTATGTGAAACCAAATCTATTGTACTTTTAATTTATATGGAAGCTTAATATGCAGTGGAATTGAACCAGGCCAATAATTGTGATAAATGTTAGCTCAACATCCAACGGTATATATATATATATACACACACACACATACATACTTGTACGTGCAATAGATGTCACGTTTTGCCACCTGTGTCCCTAATAGGCAAACCGAATTAATATTGCTGCCAATAATTCAGAGCAGAATGACCCACCCACCATTGACAAATCGATCTGAGTCATGTTGCTTTCTACTACATACAGATTGCGTCTTCTATGACCAGCGGAATGGATCGCGCACTTATCAGAATGTTATTATCTCCCCTCAATAATAAACAAAAAAAGTTTGGAAAAAGAAAATGAAATATCCCCTTTTCGTAATATCAAATTTATTTTTATGAATTCACTGGAATCGATCTTATCTCCAAACGCGGCTGTGAATAGCAAAACTTATTTCTTTTGATGCCCTCTACTCAACTCGTCTACTGACTCTGATCCTCCAGCCAATCTAAGGATTGAAAAATCAACTTAATTGGTTCACTCATTTTCTCTTCCTCGCCAACCTTAGCTATATATTCTCAATCCAGAAAGCATTTTCTTGAAAACATAGAATCGAATAACCCAATAAGTTTTCTTGGGATCATCTTGCTGCAAATTCTGTTAAATCTTGCCATATCGTATAGTTCAGTTCAGCAAAAATATAGGTGAAAATAAAGGTGATGAATCTTCCCATTATATTCTATAAACCAAATACCGCTACTAATTGTTTTACTAAAGTGGTTGACATATACTAGGTTGTGTTGAAAGAACAAGCACGGCCAAGTGCTGCTGTTGGCTGGAAACAGTCACAACAGCCATTACCTGAGGGGCTTGCTAATAAAAGCGAGCCCTAGCGGCCCCAACAGCGAACGATTTTTTTTTACAACACCCAGCAGCTAGCGCGCCAGCTATTCTGCACCCCCGCAGACCGCAGCACCATTCCTTCTCTGTACGTCACTTTTACCCACACGTGGCTATACATGGCCATTTGGCCCGCCCAGCACAGCACAACACAGCACGACGGCCGCCGTGCTCGTGCCGTGCCGGCACTATGTACCGAGCTCGCGGCACAGCACGAGCACGAAGGCAATTTTTTCGTGATGTGCCGGCCTGAGGCACAACAGGTCATTTGTGTCGTGCCAGCCCACAACACGACGACCGGTGGCGGAGGGGAGGAAGAGAAGGCCGCCGGTGCCGGAGGGGAGGAAGAGAAGGTCGCAGGAGCCAGAGGAGATGAAGGAGGTCACCACTCGCCAAGCCACGGAGCTTGTCGTCTGCGACAGAGGGGACACGCGGCGGAGGAGGGGGGCCCGGCGGCGGAAACGGAGGTGGAGGTGGCCGGCCACGGATCTGCCGTGCCACCTCCATGGCTCCATGTGCGGCGGAGGAGGGGCCGGCGCCAGAGGCCGCCACGCTGGAGGCCGGAGGAGATGAAGAGGTGGCTGCCGTGTCTCCTGCTCCGCCGCGTCCACCGACGCGCCATGGAGCTCCCCCACCGCCTCGCTCAGAGCTCCCCCACTATTGACCGCAGGTGCTTTGAGAGAAGAGGGCGGAGGAGAAGGAGGGGGGCGGAGGAAGAGGTGGTGGCCGCCGGCGGGGGTGGTGGCCGGCAGAGGAGGTGGCCGCCTGCATCACATCGATTGGGGATTTGGGGAATGGGGAGGCGGCTAGGGTTAGGAGTGGGTGCAGCTGGTGGCTAGCTGCTTTTGTTCATCAGGTCGGATGGGCCAGTCGGGGCTGCTGAGCCATCGTGCCAGTCCATGGGCCACGTTGTCGGGCTGTCCTGATTTGTGTCGAGCTGGGCTGGTACGGTGGGCTGAGATTGCAGCCCAGCACTAGCTTGACGTTGTGCTCGTGTCGGTCCAAGCCCGACGCCATCGTGCTGGGCCCGTGCTCGTGTCGGGCCAAAATTTCGTGCTTTGGGCCAAATCCATGGGCCTCGTGCCAATTGGCTATCTATACATGTGGCCAGCTGGTCCCCTTCCCACACAACTAGTACATAATTTATGTATTTAAAACAAAATTATGCCCATAATTTTCTATGAACACTTATGTGCATATTTTTCTAAGATGATTTATGCGTATAACTTTTTCTCTAACGATAATTTATGCACATAACTTTGTACTGACAACGAGTTACACACATAACTTTTTTTTTTCTAAAATACGAGTTATACACATAATTTTTTTCTAACTACGAGTTATATGCATAACTTTTTCCCTAGCGACGAGTTATGAACATAAATTTTTCCATAGCGACGAGTTATGTGAATGACTTTTTACCTAGCAACGAGTTATGGTCATAGTTTTTTCATAATGACGAGTTATGAACATATAAGTTATTGGAAAATTATACGTATAATTTTTCTATAGAAGTGTCAGGGACAGCCCTGGTGCCCTAAACAACCGGGGGAAATCCCATTTTCTTTCGCAAATAACGCAAACGAACTCACAAAACATAACACACACAGTCACAGTCCAGTAGCGGGGGCCCACGGACCTACAGGCCTTAGCGGCCCACCAGAACAGTCAGCCCCAGCACCCCTCGGGCGAAACTCCGCTTCGCTCGAGGGGCACAGCGCCGCACTAACGAAGGTCTGCCTCGCTCGAGGGCTGGATGTCCCCTCGAGTGAGGTTCCACCTCGCTCGAGGGCTGGACGCCCCATCGGGTGAGGTTCCGCCTCGCTCGAGGGCTGGACGCCCCCTCGGGTGAGGCTCCGCCTCGCTCGAGGCTCTCGCGGGCTCGCCACTCCCACACCTGCTCCCCCGACCGGGGCATTTAATGTTCTGACACATGCAGGCGCCCGAGTCAAAGATGAATCCACGCCACGCCTCTGACACGCCTGGGAATCATACCCCAGCGCTGTTCCGCCAACCCTCCCGGTGAGGCCATCCCCGCTGCTGTAAGACACTGTGCGGTAAGACCAGGGTCAGCTCCGTGACATTGTGCCACCTACTCTAGTACGGTCCACGCGCTGCACCCTCGAAAGAGGCCGGTGGAGCCCTCGAAAGGGGTACAGATGCACGTCTCGCGCCCGCCCAGGATGATGCCGTGACGTCGAACCAGTGAGGCGCGTCTCCTCCGTCACCATCGGCCCTGTGCGTCCATCCCCGCCACCACGACGCCATCCCGGGCACTACAGCACCATCCCCGACATTGTGGGAGTACGGGGCGACAAGGTGCTGCCATGCCAGCTGCTATGCACCCTACGACTTCCCGTCAGCTGCACCCTCGAGTCAGCGTACGGACGACGACCGAGCGAGAAGCTCCCACGCCGCCACCCTCGAAGCCACTCTTGGACGGATGCAGGGCACGCCACGACGCTCTGCCAGAAGCGTGATTCGCCAGGATGGCCGTCTACTCCACGGTACTGTGCACCATACCGCTACACGTAACTAGAATAGTGCGACACGATTGTAAACCGCCTCCCCTTGGCCTATAAAAGGAGGGGGCGGTCCCCTGGCCGCGGGGAGGGGGGGGGGATGACAGGGAGCACTCACACACGCTCACTGCCTTCACCACGATATTGACACTCTGCCTCAATCACACCTCAGGGACCTGGAGGCCCTGCCTCCTCTCCCACCTTGCTTGTAGCTCCCCTCTGGAAGCACCACAGTGCAACGCAATATAGTGCAATGAGCACACCGCTGCTGGAAGTACGGTCCGGGCCGGAACTAGGATAAACCATGTGTCACTAGTCGCTTAGCACCGGCCATCGAGAGATAGATCTCAGCGCTCTTACTAGTTAGTGTCGGGACTACCTTCGGCACCGACAGTTGGCGTGCCAGGTAGGGGTCCTGCGCTGAAGATCAACTTTCCACCAGCCATCTCGATGGTGATCTGCACCGAGTACAGGTCCCAGAGGTACTCCATGGGCAGCTCGGACCCCCTCCCAGCCGGGTTCGAAATCCGGTTCGGGAGCCTGAACTTTCAGGCCACGGGGAACGACTACCTCATGCGCATCACCAACCGGGCCGAGCTCCACCAGTGGCGGTCGACGGG
This sequence comes from Cenchrus americanus, assembly GCA_947561735.1. Classification (NCBI taxonomy): domain Eukaryota; kingdom Viridiplantae; phylum Streptophyta; class Magnoliopsida; order Poales; family Poaceae; genus Cenchrus; species Cenchrus americanus. Next base: position 52,757,205 of record OX387242.1, read on the forward strand.
GCCAGGACCGGTTCCCGTCACGCCCGCTGCTGACGCCCTAGCGTGCGCCCAAGCGGACGTTGCGGGCCCTTCGGCACCTCGACGCCAACAACGCTCGGCCGGCGCTCTCGCCGGGCGCGAATGGAGCGACGTCGGGCCGCGCGTGTCTCCTCACAACGTGACGCGCCCACCAGCGCGACGACGGCAGCGCCTGTGGGGGAGCACGTGGTTCCCGAGCCGTGGTTCCCCCATGGGATGCGCAACGCTGCGACAGCGTACACTTCGTCCGCCAGCACCGACGTGGCGGCGTAAGAGGACCTTCTTGGCCACCACCTCCTGGCGGCCAGGAACCTCATCGCCACCACCAACGACGAGTCCTACCACGGCTTCGCCAGCGAGCTGCCACCCGCCACCTTGCATGGGTACGCGGAATGGGACTTCTCCGGCATGCCGGACCCAGTGATGTTCCAGCGGTTCCTCGATGTTGACAGATAAAACTCGTATCCACCTACGATCTGCAAGCGTACGGACCTACACCTTTTTCACCACGGGGATTCCCTAGGTTCTTATCAATCCTCGGAGTAAGGGGATTGCTAGCGCTTAACCAAGTACTAATATAGTTGATGGGAAACCTTTGAAAAGGGTATTAATCTAAAGGTAAGAACAATCTAACCTAAGTTGATCAAACAAATCTAGGGTTAAACTAGATGGTAAACGATGGACACAAGAGAGAAAGGTTAAGATAGATAAGCGTTCCCTCCCTAGGGTTTACGATCACATGACATGCATCTACTACATGAAAAGGGAGTTGCCTACACTAGCTTCATGGCGATTATGCGGCCGCTAAGGCTTTTCCCTAAATCGTACTGTCACTACGCAAGGTAATCAAACACTTTCACGTATAACCGCATCTATACCTAAGCATCCATAGGGTTAAGCTAATCATCACGATTACCACAAACCCTACTAAGACCACATGTTGCGCAAACATATGTAAACAAAGCATACGCAAAGACATAGACCATAAAGCATTGATTGGCATAAGGTTCATGTATAGATTACATATCATGCATCCATCTAACCCTAGGGACGAACGGAGACATTACCCCATCATCTTACACATATTGAACAACATAGGGGTGATGAAGACTCTGGAGAACGTCGTCGATGAAGATGGTGGTGATGAAGCTTGGGAACACCCCTAGGCCAGCGGCTTGGAGTCCTCCTCTTGCTTCCTTCCCTCCGCCGGCGTTGATCCTTGCGACGAGCTCATCCAACTATCTCCCTCATTGTTGGGGGGATTCAGAATCAAGCCTTTCGTATGCCAAAAATAAAAGAGTGCTTTTCGTTGCCCAAGTTCTTATGCGAAAGGCCCAACAGCGAAACCCCAGGAGCCTTTGAATCCTTTTTCATCTTTCAGAATTCATCTTTCGGCCCATACCCTTCGTCGCCAGCAAAACCGTCAAATGAGCTCAAAATGACCCAGGGTGATAGGGTTTCCACCAGGCTGATTATTTTCTTCCACGACGAAACCCCAGAAGTGAATCTTGCTCACCCAGGCAATCTCGGCCTGGGATTCGCTTGGGGGGTTTCGTCGTCTCTAACATCTAACGATTTCAAGTTTGAATGCAATTCCGTGTTTCAGGTGACGAAAGGTGCCAGGCGAAAGGGGAATCTCCAAAAGATTGAAGGTTTCCTCCCGACAGGCGCACGTGATGACAGCAAGAAAGGCGTCGTGATTAGCGGCGTGACGTCATGAAGCGCCGATTATGTGGAGACATAATTGGAGATTTCCCAGTAGTAGCCTAGCATATTCTGCTTTCGATCCATTTCACACTAGGGTGTTCTCGGAATGTAAAAAGTCCGTCCGCCTCCCTATAAAAGGAGACGAACAACACTTGTAAAGGGGATCGACTTTTGAGAAATCTACTGTTGAGTAAAGAGCTTTTGGCTGTCCTTTTGTTCTGAGTTCTGGTTTTGGTTCTTGAGCTTTGGTCTTCTTTCATTTTTTGTGCTCGATAGCTTCAGCTATCGCCACAACAATTGGCGCCCACCGTTTGTGTTTGGCTCGAGTAACAAACCCATAATGTCTACAAGGAAGAAGAGAACTACTGCCAACTCTACCAAAGGGGCGTCCTCATCCATGGACGAAGAGCCGAGCCTTTCTACCTTGCTCACTCAGGGGGAGGCGCTCCCAGAACCTGATGTCGCGCACGAGGCGGAGCTGGACAAACTGCGCAAAGAGGTTGAAGAATTGGCCAGAACCAAGAAGAGGCTCCTAGCAATACAGCACGAAGCTGAGATCCAAAAACAAAAAGCAGAGATCGCTAGCTTGAAGGAAGAACTGCGCGCTCTAAAAGCAAAGCAATCCTTAAGCTTCAACCAACCCTCACCTGAATACACTGTTCCCAACCAGTCTAACTTCAATGAGCGCACTGAGTTTTTCACCTAGCCTCCTCCGCACACCACCTTCAGTCGCAACCCCTTCGTGAGCCCTTTCGAGTCAGGCTCTTCGCACCAGGATGTTCATACCATTCGCACGAGACCTTGGGATCCCAAATCCCCCTTGTCTCAGAAGATTCAGATCACTCCATGGCCACAAACGTACAGGCCAGTTCCACTACCCAGATTCTCGGGCCAATCTGACCCAAGGCAATTCCTGATGAGCTACGAAGCCGCCATTCTTTCGGCCGGCGGTGACGACTCTGTACTGGTGAAATCCTTCATCATCACTGCTGACGACGCGACAGCGCAGTGGTATTCTCTGTTAAGCCCAGGTGTAATTCATGGATGGGATGATCTCAAGCAGCGGATTCTCTCAAACTTCCAAGGTTTCCAACATCCAGAACTCACAGAGAGCGACCTCTTCTCGTGTAAACAGAAGGACAAGGAGCCTCTCCAAAATTATTTTAGGAGATTCGTGCATCTCAGAGCCCAAGCGCCAAATGTTTTGGACGCCGTCGCCATTAACGCTGCAATCGTGGGTCTAAGAGCCGGCCAGTTTCGCTCGCACCTCATGCGCGAAAGGCCCAAAACTATCCAGCGTCTATACGAAGAGTTCGAGAAGTATTGTCGCTCAGACAATGATTTCAAGATGTGTATGGAAGAGCAATCCCAGCAGAAAAAGTCTGTGAAAGCTAATCAACCCAACGACAGGGAATGGCACAATCCCAGAAATGCCTCACACGCCAATCCTCGGGGCGTTTTCGGTCTCGACGGCGAAAACACCCAGGAAAACCCCAACCCACAGGCTGACTCACAGAGCCTGGTCCCTAGCTCGCCTAGTCCCCCTCACTCCAATCAAGGGGGAGGCCGTAGGGGCGGAAGAGGCGGAGGCAGAGGCAGGGGTCGAGGCAGGGGCCGAGGCCACAATGAGAAAAGAAAATGGTGCTGTATTTTCCACAAGGAAAACGATGACCATAGCTCAAATTACTATCCAGACAAGAAGAGATTTGAAGCTATTCTTGAGGAGGAAAGAAAGGAAAAGGAGAGAGCAAGTGCCGTAAACCACTCTGCTCCGGCATGGCAAAATCCTAGCTTTGGGAGAAACTCTTTCGCAAACCCTTTCCAGCCACCCCAATTCCAGCCACCACCTTCCAATTATCCCCAGCCTCCGCCCTGGCAATCGCAAACTTTCCAAGCTCAGAACATTGAGCGCAGGCCCGTCAAGCAACACCCCATTGCTCCTCCACCTCCTCCTTACAAAGGCCCCTCAGCTCCGCCATTGCCAGCCAAGCTCAAGGGCCAGAGCGATCCCCTGCCATCCGTCGGAACCATAATGCCTATTTCAGGGGGCTCCGCGTTGGAATTTGAAACCAAGAAGGAACGGAAGCATTACTTTCACGAGGTGCGAAACATCTGTGTGGAGGGGGAGAGTCGAGAAAACAAGATGGTCTGATATCCCAATCACCTTCTCAGAAGAGGACGTGAGGTTGCAAGGCTTCCCTCACAACGACGCTCTAGTGATAGAAGCGGACATAGCAAGTTGGACTCTGGGGAAGCTCTTGGTGGACAATGGTTCATCAGCTGACATTATCTTTGCCGATGGCTTCGACAAGATGGGGCTTAACAGAGATCTGCTACAGCCACCAGACACACCTTTGTATGGCTTCGGAGGACGTGTCATCCATGCGCTGGGCAAAGTGGTTCTCCCTGTATCCTTCGGCACAGTTCAAAACGCCAGAACTGAATACCTATCCTTCGACGTTGTGGAGATGAACTATTCCTACAATGGCATCTTGGGCAAGGGATTCCTCAACAAGTTTGAGGCAGTTATTCACCAGGCGTATCTCTGCATCAAAATCCCGGCGACGCTAGGGGTCATCACAATCTGGGGTCATCAAAATGATGGCCGCAACCTAGAAAGAGGCCGCACCCCGGGTTAGCAAAACGTGCATGCCCTCGACGAAGCAGTCGAGAGCAATGAGGTGGAAAAGCAACCGAAAGCAGACAAAGAGAAAATCAACATGCAGCCGGACTAAGAAACCAAACGGGTCTTACTAGATGCGATGGTCGTGGATCAAACCGTCGTTATTGGCTCCGACCTTTCGGCTGACGAGGAAGCAAACTTAGTCCAATTCCTTCAGAAGAACAAAGATGTGTTCGCCTGGTCCGCCAAGGATCTCACAGACGTCGATCGAAGCTTCATCAAGCATAAGTTGAATATCGACCCTTCGGTCAAGCTGCGAAAGCAGAAGTTAAGAAAGATGTCCAATGACAAGGTAGTAGCTGTCAAGTCAGAGGTTCAAAGGCTGCTTGACGCCACCGTCATCCGCGAGGTCATGTACCCCAAGTGGCTGGCCAACACGGTGCCGGTCAAGAAAAAGAATGGCAAATGGCGAATGTGTATCGATTTCACCGATCTCAATAAGGCCACACAAAAAGATAATTATCCATTGCCACGAATGGATCATGTTGTGGACTCTGCGGCCAACGCCGCGATCATGTCTCTGTTGGACTGCTTCTCTGGATATCACCAGTGTTGGATGGCGAAGGAGGATGAGGAAAAAACCAGTTTCATTACACCATTTGGAACCTTCTGCTTCGTCCGAATGCCAGAAGGATTGAAAAACACTGACTCAACATTCACCAGAATGACTGGGACAGTGTTTAAGCCACAGATCGGCAAGAACATCCAGGCCTATGTCGACGACCTCATCGTCAAGAGTTCCAGCCGGGCCAGCCACGTAAGTGATTTGGCTAAAACTTTCGCCAACATGAGGAGAGTCGGTTTAAAATTAAACCCAAAGAAGTGCGTGTTCGGGGTCACGAAAGGAAAAATTCTGGGATGCCTCATCTCCGCCAAAAGAATCGAAGCCAACCCCGACAAGATAAGAGCAATCAGGGAAATGGAGGAACCCAAGACGAAGAAGGACATTCAGAAACTGAATGGTCGGGTGGCAGCCTTAAATAGATTCATTTCAAGATCTGCTGAGCGAAGCCTCCCGTTCTTCAAGGCACTGAAGGGCAAGGGCGCGATTGAGTGGGGTGCTGAGCAAAGCAAGGCCTTCGCCGAGCTCAAGGACTACATCGAGAAAATGTCAATGCTATCCCCACCCTCGCCGTTGGAGCCAGTTCTCCTATACGTGGCCGCCTCAAAAGCTGCGGTCAGCGCTGCTCTAGTCTGAGAGGTCAAAACTGAAAAGGGAAGCTTCAATGCCCAGTCTATTTCATCTCCGAAGCCCTGGCAGGCTCAAAGCTGCTCTACTCAGAGCTGGAGAAAATCGCCTACGCAGTGATCATGGTGTTGACAAATAAAAGACGTATCCCTCTACGATCCGCAAGCGTACGGACCCCACACCTTTTTCACCACGGGATTCCCAAGGTTCTTGTCAATCCGCGGAGCAAGGGGTTACAAGCGTTTAATCTACAACGACACACTAGCTACTAAAACCCTAACTTACTATTAAACTAGAAAACAACTAAACTACACTAGAGAGAACGATTAAGATATCAAGATAGGAGACACTCGCCCATGGGTCTACGAAACTAGAGCATGCAATCGCTTAAAGACATGAAAACCAATCTAATCTATCGGGGGTTGTGACCACAGTTTCGCCCTTTCCCTCCTCTCGTACTGTCACCACGTGAAGGTATTCATGACTAGACCTTTGATGGACAAGGTGTATTGAATGGATCCAAGGAAGCATTGGAGCTCTACTCCCTTTACGGCATGGTAGCTAACCTTAAGCATTAAAGTATATTCAACACAAGATGATAGATAGATAATCCAGTAAAGTGCGATTACATCTCAAGATCGATTACAACCCATGGACGAAAAAGAAGATTACCCCATCAAGGTGCTGATCATGGCACCGTTGATCATGGTTTCCCTTCCGACGGTGTCTTCCTTCTTCTCCACGAGAGGGTGCTTCCTTCGAGGTTGTTGATCTCCCTCCGATGATCCTCCTCCTCTCTCTCTAGCTTGTGGATGGCCTTCTGGTGCGAATGGCTCTCTCCTCTGTCGAATGGCGGCGCCCAGGCTTTTAGGGTTCAAGATCCTTCGGGTGCAAGGAAAACGGGACCGAACCGGCCACCGGAGTGGCCTGGGCCGACCGGCCTGGGCCCACTTCGGCCCGGTTCGGTCGCCCCTTTCGCTCCATGGGTCCTTATGCATTTATGTACTTTGCCCCCTCCACTTGCATGATTTTGACGATGTCATCCTCGCGTCCAAGATGGAGGTTCTCCGCGCATGAAGTTCGGTCTGTTACGCTTCAATCCTCGGGGGTGTTCCTCGTAGCACTTCGGTCCTTGCCACCATTGGAAGTGATTTCATCAAGCTCATGAACACGAACAAGACTCCGTAAATGCTCCTTTGAACTTGTTGCGAATCCGTCCTTTATGTCCATGTTTTCCTACATAAACACAACACTTCCAAATGCATGCACATAGATGAACTCGTTATATGATTAGTGTGCCTAGTGGCGGGTTAGTTCCATAATCAAATCCAAACCAAAGTGCAATGAACATGCTAGGTGTACCAAAATGCACCATCAACATCTCCCCCATGCTTAGCTCTTGCTCGTCCTCGAGCAAGTACTCGTAAAAGAACTTCGTCCAAGGTGTGTAATCGTATACCGCTAATCCTTCTTCACAAGTTAGTCAATCCTTTCATCTTTAATACATAAACACAAAGTAATGATCATCAAACATAAACATGGGCGTTTAGAATCTTTACCACGTCAAGATTTATCCCACAACTCAAACTCTTCACTCGAAGTCTTCAATTTCAGCCACGCTTACTTCTTTGCTTCCATCGGAGGGTTTTTATGATTTTAAAAACAAAATTCCTGCAACAAGTATTAGACAAAAACCTTTCTCCAAGCTCTCTCAAGTCACTCATATGAGGTGGCTATCCTAAACTAATTTTATAAAACTCTCACCTCCCATAAGTCTCTCATATAACATGTTAAGTGGAGCTATAGGTAGGGCTAGCGCAATCAACACAAGTATTGTCAAACTAAGAACTTCCTCTAATGGTTGTCTACCTTTCAAAGCCAATGATCATGAGAATTAACCATATGTAGGGATATCAAGGATGAGAAGATTTAGAATGGTGGACATGTGCAAGGGCAAAAGAAAATTGTGACTACAAGGCACCGATGACGTCCTCGTTGTCGGATTGCACATGGTTGGAAAAAGAGTGAAAGTTTCGTCTCTCAACAACGTGACATCCTTCCTCACACTTTATTTTTCTTTTCTTTCACTTGATCCATCCCTCTCATATCTTTATTGCTACCTCATCTTTCTCTTTTTCTTTTTCTTCTTTCATTCTTTCATTCTCATATTTTTTCTTTCACATTTTTTCTTTCTTTCTTTCTTTTCCATACTCATAATTTTTCTCTTTATTTTTCTCTCTCTTGACAACTTTTCAAAGCTCTCAACTCCTCTCTTTCTTGCATGCATACAATCTGAAATTTTAAGTAAATCATGCTAGAGACGAGACGAAACTTTTGAAAGTAGGTTGTGTTCAAGGAATGCGATGTACAAAAGAGATATATTATACATCAGTTCGATATTCTTATCTGAAATATCTTTCTCTAACAATCAGATGGTAAACACCAGGTCAGGAGGAGGACAGGACGTCCCACCAGTTGTTCGGGCACATATAGCCAACCAGCAAAACCCGGTGCCACCTCCCCCACTCAATCCCACAATGGATCCCGCTACCCAGCAATTCTTCGCTGCTCAGATGCAGCTGATTCAGAACCTCACCGCCGCAGTCTGCGAACCTTCAAGCCCAGCAAAACCAGCCGCAGGCACCACCCCCACCACCACCACCTGCTCCGAGAGACAAGCATAAGGAGTTCATGAGCCACCACCCTCCCACCTACTCCCACTCAACCGATCTGCTAGATGCTGATGATTGGTTGAAAACCGTTACCAAAAAGTTGGAGAGAGCTCAGTGTAATGACCGAGAAATGGTCCTTTATGCTTCTGGACGCCTGGAAGGGCAGGCATCAGATTGGTTGGATGCTTACACAGTCGCTCACCCTGCGCCTAACACCATTACATGGCAGCAGTTCAGAGATGCTTTTCGCGCTCACCTCATCCCTGATGGGGTATTGAAGCTAAAGCAGAGAGAGTTCCTTGCTCTGAAACAGGGCAATATGTCTGTAAACGAATACCTTGACAAATTTACTCAGTTGTCTCGTTATGCTCTAGACGAGGTCAACACAGATCCGAAAAGGCAAGAACGCTTCCTGGATGGGTTGATAGGACCACTGAATTATCAGCTCTAGAGCCATATTTGCCACTCTGTTAAACAAGGAAATTGGCTTAGAAAACAAATGCAGAGAGCTTGGGGAGCAGAAGCGTAAGTTTCAATCCCAGGGTCAGTCCAGCAGCCATACCCGCCCACGCTACAGCTACCAACAGAATACACCATTCCGCTCTGGAGGACATGGTGGAAAGCACCCACAGAACATGCAGCTGCAGCGTTCATTCCAGCAGCCTCAACGATTCAACCCTCAAACTCCTCGCACCCCAAACTTCCAACAGAACCGCCCAGCTCTTACCCCGGGTGCACCGGCAAGGAACCCCACTCCTGTGCAGCCTAATGGATGCTTCAAATGTGGCGAGTTGGGACATTATGCTAATAACTGTCCTAAACGTGAAATGCAGACTCCCCAGAGGAGTAATATTCAGAAAGTTGGACAGTCATCAACTCCAGCGCGCCCCGGAAATGCAGGTACTCCAGGCAACAAAGCACAACAAAATTATGTGCACAGCGGGGGTGCACAACATGAGTAATGGAGCGAGGCACAAGACACTTCGGGGTTGTGCTTGGTACGTTCCCTATCGACTCCGTACACGCTACGGTATTATTTGATTCGGGAGCAACGCATTCATTTATTACGATCGATTCGTAGCAAAGCATAATATGCTGTGAGTCCAATGAAGAAACCGTTGCTTGTTAGTTCACGGGCGGTGATATGAAAGCCGATCATCCGTGCCCACAAGTAAACCTTAAAATTATGGGGATAGACTTTCCATCCAATCCGGTAGTCCTAAAATCCTGGGGCATAGATGTAATTTTAGGGATGGATTGGTTAAGAAAGTATGATGGGGTTATCCGGTCTTAGGGAGAAATCGATTCACTTGACTAGTCCACAAGGGGACAAAATAGAATTTATCGCAACACCGTCACCTACTGGGAAGGAGTTAGTGAATTCAATGAAAGGAAAAGTGCTGGAGGATATTAAGGTGGTGAATGAGTACCCGGATGTATTTCCTGATGACCTACTAGGTATGCCACCTGACCGAGACATTGAATTCAGTATCGAACTCTTACCTGGTACTGCTCCTATATCCAAAAGACCGTATAGGATGGATGTTAAGGATTTGGCAGAATTAAAAAAACAAATAGAGGAATTGTTAAGTAAAGGGTTTATCCGTCCTAGTTCATCACCATGGGGAGCCCCCACACTCTTCGTAGATAAAAAGGATGGATCTAGGAGGATGTGTGTAGACTATCGATCTCTCAATGAGGTCACTATCAAAAATAAATATCCTTTACCCCGGATCGAGGATCTGTTCGATCAAATGAGAGGGGCGAAAGTTTTCTCTAAGATAGATCTGCGATCTGGCTACCATCAGCTGAAGATCCATATGGAGGATATTCCTAAAACATCTTTCACATCAAGATATGGTCTATATGAGTTCACAGTGATGTCCTTTGGATTGACCAATGCTCCAGCATACTTTATGTATCTGATGAACAAGGTTTTCATGGAATATCTGGACAGGTTTGTGGTAGTATTTATAGATGACATCCTAGTATTCTCTCAGAATGAAGTGGAACATGAGGAACACTTGAGACTAGTATTGCAGAAACTTCGAAAGCATCAGTTATATGCCAAATTCAGCAAGTGTGATTTTTGGTTGAAGGAGGTCTCTTTTCTTGGGCACATTATCACTGACGGAGGAATTTCTGTAGACCCGAGTAAAGTTCAGGATGTGCTGAATTGGAATCCACCTAAAAATGTACCAGAGATCAGGAGTTTTCTTGGTTTGGCAGGCTACTACCGACGGTTCATAGAGGGATTCTCGAGGATTGTAAAACCCCTCCCTTCTTTGTTGGAGAAAGGAAAGGAGTTTAAATGGGATGATAGGTGCCAAACTAGCTTTGATGAATTAAAGAAGAAACTGACCACGGCACCAGTACTGATAATGCCTGATATACACAAAGGATTTGATGTGTATTGTGATGTATCAAGGCAAGGTCTAGGATGTGTTCTGATGCAGGAAGGAAAAGTGGTAGCATATGCTTCTAGGCAACTAAGGAAGCATGAACAAAATTACCCTACTCATGATCTAGAGTTAGCAGCTATAGTGCACGCATTGAAGATTTGGAGACACTATATGATTGGAAATAAGTGTCAGATATTCACGGACCACAAAAGCCTAAAGTACATCTTTACCCAAAGAGATCTCAATCTCGGACAACGAAGGTGGTTAGAGCGATTAAGGACTACGATTTGGATATACAGTATCATCCAGGAAAGGCCAATGTGGTGGCAGATGCCTTGAGTCGTAAGAGTCAAGCAAACATGTTAGTAGCTCGATTAATGCCCCAGGAATTGTGTTGGGAAATGGCACAACTCAATCTAGGGATAGCTGCACCGAGCGAAAGTATGACCTTAGAAATTGAGTCAACTCTTGAACAAGAGATTAGAAAAAGACAATTGGATGATAAAAAGATTAAGGGATATAAGAAGTTGATTGAACAAGGCAAAGTTCCGGAATTCAGAGAGGATGAACAGGGAACCATTTGGTTTAAGAACAGGATCTGTGTACCGGAAATCAAACATCTTCGTGAGTCTATATTGAAAGAAGCACACGATTCAGCCCTCTCTATACATCCGGGAAGTACCAAAATGTACCAAGATTTAAAGCGAAAATATTGGTGGTACGGTATGAAGAAAGATGTTGCGGCTCATGTGGCACTTTGTGTGATATATGCCAAAGGGTAAAAGAAGAGCATCAAAGACCGGCGGGGGTTACTACAACCACTTTGCGGGTACACGAATGGAAGTGGGAAGAGATTGGTATGGATTTTATAGTGGGATTACCACGTACACGTGATGGATACGATTCGATATGGGTAATAGTGGACGATTAACCAAAGTTGCACATTTCATACCAGTAAAGACCACATATTCAGGAACAAAGTTAGCAGAACTATACATATCAAAGATAGTATGTTTGCATGGGGTTCCAAAGAAGATAGTTTCAGACCGGGGCACTCAGTTCACGTCCCGATTCTGGCAGAAATTACATGAGTCTATGGATACGAAGTTAAATTTCAGCTCAGCATATCATCCACAGACAGATGGTCAGACTGAAAGGACGAATCAAATCTTAGAAGATATGTTAAGGGCATGTGCCTTGAAACATGGTGGAAGTTGGGATAAAAGCTTGCCATACGCGGAATTCGCATACAACAATAGTTATCAGAGTAGTCTCAAGATGGCACCGTTTGAAGCTCTGTATGGAAGGAAGTGCAGAACGCCATTGTTCTGGAACCAGACAGGGGAGAGTCAACTCTTTGGTCCAGAAATAATAAAGGAGGCAGAAAGACAAGTGGAGATAATTCGGGAAAATCTCAAGATTTCTCAATCTAGGAAAAAGAGTTATGCAGACCCTAAGAGAAGAGAAGTGATATTTGAAGTCGGAGATTATGCCTATCTTAGAGTGTCACCTATCCGAGGTCTTCGAAGGTTTAATATCAGAGGGAAGTTATCACCTTGCTTTATTGGACCTTTTCAAGTCTTGGAAAGACGTGGCGAAGTAGCTTATCGGTTGGAGTTACCTGAACGCTTGGCAGGTGTTCATGATGTGTTCCACGTGTCTCAATTGAAAAAGTGTACAAGTGAGGTCAGAGTAGAGCATTTACCATTGGAAGAACTCGAGGTAAAGGATGATCTGACATACAAGGAACACCCAGTCAAGATCTTGGATACCTCCGAAAGGGCTACTCGTAGCAAGGTCATTAGGATGTGCAAGGTACAATGGAGTCACCATTCAGAGGATGAGGCTACTTGGGAAAGAGAGGACGAACTTAAGGAAGAATTCCCTCAGCTGTTCTCTAATCTTCCTGAATCTCGGGACGAGATTCTCTTTAAGGGGGTAGGATTTGTAACACCCTAAAACTCCATCACTAAATTAACTTAGCAATAAACAGCTAGGTTTAATTTCTTTAAGGACATAAATAAATTAATAAACAAATTGGCTTTTGAAATATTTAAACATCACTAAAAATAATTTAGAAATAATAAGTGTTTGAGCATCATGATTCGAATGCATGGATTTTTGTTTGATTGAAGTTTTAATGTTTGAAAAAATGAATTTGAAAAGAAATTTAAAAGAAAAAAAAGGAAATCCTTTTCCCTCTCCCTCTCCCTCTCTTTTTCTTTCCCCGCTGGCCCAACATCTTTTTCGGCCCGCAAGCACCCCCAGGCCGTCGGCCTGTCTCTTTCCCGCGCGCGCGCCGTCGGCCCAAGGCGGCCCCGGCTTCGGCCTCCGCCGGCCCGGCACGCCTTCCCCCCCCTTTTTCTTTTGCGGGTGGTCGGCCGACGGTGGGGGCCGGCCGTCGGGCCTTTCCCCAACCTCCCGGCGCGGGTCGGCCGCGCCCCCATCAAGGCCGCCGGCCGTTTCCGGCCGGATCGGCCGCTCCCCCGCCATCAAAACCTTGTAACCGAGCGCAGTGATGCCCCTTCTTCATTTCCCCTCCCTTAATTTGGCCGTTACCCTCCTTTAACCCCCTCCCCCTCTTCACACCCCTTCAAGACGGCCATTAATGGCCATGGCCACCGGGGAACCGCCTCCCGGAGCTCCCCCGAGCCTATTTAAGCGCCTCCAGAGCACCCCCGTACTCCCCCTTCGCTCCACACCAAGCCTACACGCCTCCCCGTGCCCTAGCCGCTTGCGCCACTGATTTGGACCGCCGGCCGCCGCGCCATTGCCGCTGCCCGTGCTCCTCCGCCATCGGTGAAGCTCCTCAGTCCCTCCCGTTCGCTTCTCCTTCGCATTTGTGAACTAATTCTTGTACCCAATCGAACCCGCAGGCTCCCGTGCGCCCCAATCGAGCTCGCCGTCGCCGCCCGGTTGAGGATCGGTCGCCGGTGTTGATCTCCGCCGCTGCCGCCTTCTCCATCCAATCCTCGCCCACCGGAGCTCCTACACACTGTAAGGACCATATCCCCGCCCTCCTTTTCACTTAAACCCAACCGTAGGGAGCGCCGCCGCTCGCCGGCCGTCCGCCCCCATGGACACCGCGCCTCGGTCGCCGCTCGTTTCACCCGTGCAAGTGCTTGGTTAGGTTCGCGATGATCCCAGCTACGCGTAGAAGCTTTCCCCTCGCGTTTTCGTGACCGGGAGCGCTAGATAGGTCGCCGCCGCGCCCCCGCGCGCGCGCGCCGCCGGCGCGAGCGCCACCTCCCGGCCGCTTGCGGGCGTAGATGGCCGTCGGATCGGCCAACGGCGGCCTAGATTAAAAGAAGAAACCCCTCCGCTCGGTCCACGCGTAGCCCGGTGGACTAGGTCCACGGCGCCCGGTCTACGACCGCGCCGCCGCCCGATCAAGGATCGACGGCGCAGATCGCGCCGTGCCAGGTCCACGCAGTGCCCGCCGGCCTTTTTATGAAAAACCCCCCTGAACTCTTTAATATTCCATCCGAACCCTTCCACCTTTAAAAGATCTTCACATTTAGGTCCTGTTTTATTTGTTTAAGCCCCTGTTTTATTAGAAAACCCTACCCGAGGTCCTTAACACCCTTTTTATAGTTTAAACCTTCTATTTTTAAGTATAATTACGTTTTAGCCCCTGTTTTCTTGCGGTTAGGTCCCTGTATAGGTTAGTTTATCGCAGATTAGTCCTTATACCTTGTTTTTAGCATAACTTCTCCGTTATAGCTCCGTTTTTGGCGTTCTAGTAGTCCTTACGATCGTCTCAGCGAGCCCGTCGCTTTAGTAGCATGATTTCAGTCTTTAGGATTGATTGGTGATCTGTTTTATTTATTGTATGCTTTATGTGTGCATCGTAGAAATCGTGCCTGTTTCAACTGAGCCACCTCTCGGGGACGATCAGGAGCAGTTGTTTGAAGAGGAGGAAGTTTTTGCTGTAGCTGAGGAAGGCAAGTGGTCTTCTTCCCCTGCATGTTCTCTTTTTGTCCTATATAATTGCATTATAAATAATGTTTACTTTTATGATATCTTTGCATTAATTTGACGGGAAAACCTTTTTAAGGACTTACCTAGATCTTTTACCTGATCCTTGGCCTAGCCCCTTTTAAATAAAGTTTTGGGTAGAAAACGCTAGTTGCTTAACATGGGTTGGTTAAATGGGTCTTTTATGGAAATGATATATGGTTTATAGTTAATGTTTTGGGTAATGCAAGAACACCTGATTTAATCGGAACATGGAGAACCACCCAAGAAAACATGCGCAACCACAGTGTTACATGGCTCTGACCTTAGCCGAATAATTAGGTGTGTGATCGTACTAGTGGCCCTTTTCCGAAAGGAGCAGAGGGGGATCCGGGTTGCAGGGGTATAGCCCGTTGTTAGAGACCTTCGAGTCTCCCGCATGAGTGTAATAAGTGGTTAAACTCTGAAATATGTTTGAATACTGTTTATGATATTTCACTCATTTTTGTCTATCATATGTGTGTGAACTGATCCTGGCGCACATATGAGATGCACTTGGTTCCTCTTCGGAAATCAGGTGTGACAAAATCCATGAGTAAAGGTGCTCGATTTTGGGGTTTCTTGAGTTCTTGGGTTGGAAGTGCTCTTGGCGGGATTTCCTTGATTCCTCCTTTTTGGATGAGTTTTGATGGGATTAAACTTGGCTATGGACTCCTCATGAGGTATTCCTAATATCCCCAAAGTCTTGTTCAAGTCCGTGGAGCGATTCGGGAGATCGAGATTTGGATTTGGGGGAGTTGACCCGCGGGTGCTGTTCATCCCGAGCTGCCCAGGCCACACCGGTCTGACCGGTGCTCCTGACCGGTCTAACCGGTGCGAGCCCTTGTGGTTTTTGCTCGGGTGAACGTCTTGGTGTGTTTGTTGTTGTCCCGTGGTGCTGCTGTTTCGAGTTTGGGTCAGTTTGGTGGTCGATTGGCCTGTTTGGTGCCTAGGGGGCTTTCAGGCTGTGACCGGTCTGACCGGTGTGTCTCACCGGTCTGACCGGTGTAGAGCTACTTAGTGAAAGTTGCTCAGTTTCACCAGCAGGGACCGGTCTGACCGGTGGTGCTCACCGGTCTGACCGGTGTGGGTCTGTAGACTCGAGGTTCGGTGTTCCGCTGCGTTCTCGAGTTGGAAGGCTGTGTGTGTTGGTTCCTAGGTCCAGTGGCTACATGGGCTTGGCCAACTTGGGTAGTGAGTCGGAGACGTGTGTTGGAAGCTGTGTTCATCTTGTTGGAGTTTCCATCTCCTTCGAGAAGAATTTTTATCGGCTCCCATTCACTCCCCCCCTCTCTGGTTCGCCGTATCGGTCCTTCAATATGGGTTCTCCGTAACCATCCCTTCAAACGGGTTTGCCGCCACCATCTCGATGATCTTGGATTTAATCTCATACTTGGTCGCTTCGAGCTTCGAATCCGACTCTTGTACTTTTATGTCTTCACATTGAGGGCTAGCGTAATCCCTTAGTGATTTCTCCGGTTCTTCCACGGGTTGATTAACGAACGCCATCTAGACAATAAGATAAAAACAAAAACAAAAACGAAACAAGTGTTTTTTAGATAATATATGTTAGATGAAGCAAATAAAAGATAAACTAAAATATAAAACTAAGTTAGATGCAAATCAAACGATGTAAACTAACTTGCTCCCCGGCAACGACGCCAGGAAAAGGGGCTTGTTGACGGATAAAAGACGTATCCCTCTACGATCCGCAAGCGTACGGACCCCACACCTTTTTCACCACGGGATTCCCAAGGTTCTTTTCAATCCATGGAGCAAGGGGATTACAAGCGTTTAATCTACAACGACACACTAGCTACTAAAACCCTAACTTACTATTAAACTAGAAAACAACTAAACTACACTAGAGAGAACGATTAAGATATCAAGATAGGAGACATTCACCCATGGGTCTACGAAACTAGAGCATGCAATCGCTTAAAGACATGAAAACCAATCTAATCTATCTGGGGTTGTGACCACGGTTTTGCCCTTTCCCTCCTCTCGTACTGTCACTACGCGAAGGTATTCATGACTAGACCTTTGATGGACACGATGTATTGAATGGATCCAAGGAAGCATTGGAGCTCTACTCCCTTTACGGCATGGTAGCTAACCTTAAGCATTAAAGTATATTCAACACAAGATGATAGATATATAATCCAATAAAGTGCGATTACATCTCAAGATCGATTACAACCCATGGACGAATAAGAAGATTACCCCATCAAGGTGCTGATCATGGCACCGTTGATCATGGTTTCCCTTCCGACGGTGTCTTCCTTCTTCTCCACGAGAGGGTGCTTCCTTCGAGGTGGTTGATCTCCCTCCGGAGATCCTCCTCCTCCTCTCTCTCTCTAGCTTGTGGATGGCCTTCTGGTGCGAATGGCTCTCTCCTCTGTCGAATGGCGGCGCCCAGGCTTTTAGGGTTCAAGATCCTTCGGGTGCATGGAAAACGGGACCGAACCGGCCACCGGAGTGGCACAGGCCGGCCGGCACGGGCCCGATTCAGCCGGTTCGGTCGCCCCTTTCGCTCCGTGGGTCCTTATGCATTTATGTACTTTGCCCCCTCCACTTGCATGATTTTGACGATGTCATCCTCGCGTCCAAGATGGAGGTTCTCCGCGCATGAAGTTCGGTCTTTTACGCTTCAATCCTCGGGGGTGTTCCTCGTAGCACTTCGGTCCTTGCCACCATTGGAAGTGATTTCATCAAGCTCATGAACACAAACAAGACTCCGTAAATGCTCCTTTGAACTTGTTGCGAATCCGTCCTTTATGTCCATGTTTTCCTACATAAACACAACACTTCCAAATGCATGCACATAGATGAACTCGTTATATGATTAGTGTGCCTAGTGGCGGGTTAGTTCCATAATCAAATCCAAACCAAAGTGTAATGAACATGCTAGGTGTACCAAAATACACCGTCGACACATGTCCACGCGAAAGCTCAGACATTATTTCGAGGCACACAAAGTCACCGTGCTTACAGACCAACCCTTAAATGATCTGTTCATTAACAAGGAGGCCTAGTCTAGAATGCCAAGTGGGCAACTGAGTTATCCGAGCATACAATAGATTTTGGGAAGAGGTCGGCAATCAAGTCCCAAGTCCTAGCGAACTTCATCATAGATTGGACTTCACCAAGCAGTGTTACCGCTGACGAAGAGCTGGTGCCAGTTTGGGAGATCGGATGTGACGGAGCCTGGGGGTGCAAAGGTGCTGGCATCGCAGCCATCATTACCTCTCCGACGGGTATCAAGCTAAGATACGCCGCAAGGCTAGACTACAAAGACCCATCGGACAGGTGCACCAACAATACCACCGAGTACGAAGCCTTACTGCTGGGCCTCCGCAAGGTGAGAGCCCCGGGGGCCAGCAACTTTCTGGTCAAGTGCGACGCCAAGGTCATCAAAGACCATGTGGAGAAAGAAAGTGAGGCCAGGGAGCCGGAGCTAGTCAAATACCTCGCGGAGGTGCGCAAAATGGAAAGGCACTTCCAGGGATTCACTGTCGAGCACTTGCCTAGAAAAAACAACAGCGAAGCCGACGAGCTCGCAAAGAAAGCTGCAAGGGGGGAGGCAATGCCTCCAGACGTATTCTTTGAAATCCTGACTGCCCCGTCTACAAGACCAGACAAGCAGCCGCTCAACACAGTCAACGCAATTGCTAGTTTGGACTGGAGAGCTCCATAATCGCTTTCCTCCGCGGACATTATGAGCCGGTCGAAACCCATGACCTCAAAAGAATGCAGGCGCGGGCCAAAGGTTACATCCTCAAGGACGACGCCCTGTTCAAGCTGGGAGTGTGTGCACCATTACTCAAATGCATCTCTCAGGACCAAGGCATTGAGCTCATGAGGGAAATTCATGGAGGAATGTGCGGTTCGCACATAGCAGCGAGAGCTCTGGCCGGAAAAGCTTTCAGGCAGGGTTTCTATTGGCCAATGGCAATAAAGGATGCGAAGCACATCGTCAAAACTTGCAAAGCTTGCCAATTCGCAGCAAAGCATCAGCTAAGGCCTGGCGCGCCGTCGCAGCTTATTACACCCAAGTGGCCATTGCAACGCTGGGGAATGGATATTGTTGGGCCGCTTCCCACAGCCCAAGGCAACTTCAAGTTTGCAGTTGTCGCAGTCGAGTATTTCACCAAGTGGATTGAGGCGAGACCTCTTGCTACCATCACCTCAACCACCATCAGGAAATTCTTCTGGCAGCAAATCATATGTAGATTTGGAGTGCCCAAAGAGCTCACCGTTGACAACGGGAAGCAATTCGACTGCCAGGATTTCAGGGAGTATTGTCGATCAATTGGAACGAAGCTTTGTTTCGCATCCGTGTACCACCCTCAGTCCAATGGCGCAGTAGAAAGAGCCAATGGGCAAATCTTCTCAGCCATAAAGAAATGCCTTTTCGAGCAGAAGAAAGGAAAATGGGCGGATGAGCTATCGAGAGTTATTTGGTCGCATAACACCACTGAATCGAGAACCACGAAATTCACCCCATTCAGGCTGTTGTACGGGGCCGAAGCAATGTGCCCTGAGGAGCTTGCCAACGAAAGCGCCAGAGTTTTGGCTGGAAGCTCTCGCGAGAACGAAGAAGCCGACAAGGACCTCGTGGAAATTGATAGGCTTGACGCAGTCCAGAATCTGTTGAAGTATCAAGAAGAAACCAAAAGGTGGAGAAAGAAGAAAGTATCCCTCAAAGACATCAAGGTGGGAGATTTCGTCCTAAAAAGAAAGAAGAATGCCGACGCCGTAGGCAAGTTCCAATTTTCTTGGGAAGGACCATACGTGGTCTCAAGCTGTGTTCAAGAGGGGGCCTTTCGTCTCAAAGATGAGGCAGGTGTGGAGTTGCCACATTTGTGGAATGTGGACAACTTGTGTAAATTTTTCCCGTAGTTTGTTTCAGTAGGAGTCCGTCGCACGGAACTATAAGTGCGGAGGACTCACCTAGTTTTACATTTTCCAGTCTTTACTTTCGCGCATTTTAAATTCAATAACAAGGCGGGTACTCTTTTCCTCACATAGGGAGGACTCCACCCTGGAGCGTGAGGTTTTTAACGAGGCAACCTTGATGTAAAATTTATTTCCCAACGAATGAAATACTTCCTCCCTAAAGATTTGTTGTGTTTCTTTCGCATAATTTAAAATGCTATCTTAAGATAGCCCATCCCAAAGGAGGATGAATTAAAGTGCTATTTTCGAATAGCCCTCTCCGAAAGTGAGAGCATTAAAGTGCTACCCATGGGTAGCCCACCCACAAGTGGTGCAATCGAGATGATTCACAAGAATCAATCCTTTAAAGAGCTGCTTTCTCAGCGGCCCGTCCAGAAAGGACGTACGAAAGCGATTCAACCTCGAATCGAGCAGCCCCAAACAAAGGCACCACAATCGCTGTTTTTTGCAAAGGTGTCGTCGCAAGCGACGCTTAACGCCACAAAGACAAACCTATTTTAAGCCGGAAAAGAGTGTGCGTTGTCAAAAAACAGCTTAAAAGCTGTAAAATTTGACATGGGTAGGCAGCCTCTAGTCCTGCAATGCGTTTCACGCTTAGGCGTCGCATCGCAGGCTAGTTTCGCTTCTAACGAAAAACTGCAAAGGAAAAGTGAATAAATTCAGCACGCTGCGTCGCATAAAGTTTAGTAGGCCAGAAAAATCGAAACTACACTAATTCGATGGTTATAAGTAAAACGAATGAACTCTAGTTTCCCCTGCTTCCGAAGGGGGGAAGACGTTTTCTTTTGAAAACAGAAATCGAAAGCGGCGAAAACCTTAGTTCAAAACAACCAAAAGTCTTGGTGCGGTAAAGAGTTTTGAGCATCACAGTCAGCGCCATGCTCTCGCATCGAGCTTGTCAAACGCGACACACACAAATTTACATTACAACTATCAAAAGTTTCAGCCTAGCACTACTTGGTCAGATCAGAAGCAGGGTCCCGGGGCAATCCTTCATGACGAAGGGGAGCCAGGGCTTCGCCAGTCACAAGATCCACCAGGCTGCCTTCGATTCCAGGCGCTTCGCGGCTAGGGGCTCCAGGGACTCCTTGATCAACGGCGTCGTCGCTTGTCTTCGGCGGCCAATCTCTAAAGGGCCCATACGCCCTAGAGTAGCGTCGGGTCCATGTGTCGCGCGATGCTCACGAAGCTCCAGAGCCTGTTTCGCCTGCCCAAAATAGAACTATGAGAAGGAAGAAAGCATTAAGCATCAGCGCAAATGATTGCTCAACAAAAATGATCGAAGTCAAAGCAAACCAAAAAGGCTTACCTTTGCCAACCGATCCACGGCTTTCTTTTGAGCATGCGCTCGCCCACTCTTAGCCCAAAAGTTGCGGAGAATGATATTATTGATTAACTCCATCGTCTTGCTTGGGGCTGGCACTTCGTCGGGTGAAGGGAATACAAAGCCTTGACTCCCGAAAGCCTTGAAATGGTCGCAACCCTGTCGCTCGAGAAGATAAAGCAGCATTTCCGAGCAAGTTGCCGCACCAATCTTACTCATGGTGTCTGGCAGGAGCTTTAGTTCACTATGCAACCACTCCACGAAGCTTGAGATATTGTCGGTAATTTTGAAGTCCTGGGCTTCGGCTCCAAAACTCTCCAAAGCCCAACGATACTCTGTCGCCAGATATGCACCCCATTGATGGCAATATGCTTCGTTCTTTTCCAGACTATCCTCAAGCTCGCCCTTCGCCTTCTTCAATTCTGCGATAAGGTTGGCGTTGGCCTCCAAAAGGATATTCTGTGCGTCGTACTGGGTAACCATGTCTTTTAATTCTGCACGGCATTCTTCGTAGCATTTTAAGCTCAACTCCAGCTCCTTCAAAGCATTCATGGCTTCCTGTTGCTTAGCGCGCTGGTCCGCCTGTAGACGAGACTCTTGTTTCAATTTCTCATTTTCTTCTTTCAGGCGTCGGTTCTCGTCTTCTAAAAGTTTTTGTTTATCAAGAGAGGTCCTGGCCTCCGCAGCCGCCCTCTCGAATCCTTTCTGACAAGCGACAATGCCCCTTGAAAGATAAGCGCACACAATCTTCATCAAATCGTCAGCGCTTAAGGGCGTGTTTGCTCACCTGCATCTGGCTAGCCCGGCTCGTCAGCCTGCCTCTGGCCGGCCAAAGCCTGGTGAAACCTGGTCACCCCTTCTTGTTTGGCACACTGGCCCAATCTAATCGGTCCCTCCAGAGATTGTGTTTGGTATTCAGCTCAGCTTAGCTCTACCACGAACCTCTCTCTTGTCGACATTTCATCGAACACAACACACTCTCCCATAGTCGGTAGCAACACAACACCCACCGAATCGAACCCCTACGAGATCTCCACCTCCTCCTGTCGTCGCCGCCGTGCACGGCGAGGAGCGGCAGCTCCACCTCCTCAAACCGTCCCTGGAGCTCGCGGCAGACGCGGAGGAGCTCGAGCGCCGTGGCTGCCCTAGGCGGCGCCGTGGTGCGTCGTGGTCGCGGCTAGGTGGATGTTGCCGCGCGTGTACGAGACGCGCCACGTCGGGACGACGGCGGCGGCGGCGGCGAGGAGGTGCTCGAGCGGCCACGGCGGCACGAATCGCGTGCGACCCCGCACATGGCGTCGTTGAGGACGGCGCCGTCGCACCACGGGTCCTTGCGGCGGAGGTGGAGGAGCGGCGCGATGGCGCCGCCGAGGGACTCGCCGTAGAGGAAGCGAGGGGAGCGGGGGCGGGTGGTCGGCGCGGAAGGACGCGCGCCGGCGCCGCCGTGATGAGGCGGGACGTGGGGTCCACGAGCGGGACACCCACCCACCGCTCCCACCGCCTCCCCCCTCCCTCGAGGAAGCGGACGCCGGCTGCGGCCCGGCGGACGCGAGGGCGGTGCGCGCGGAGGCGGCGGGGGCCGCTCATAGGGCGTGGAGGCGGGCGGGGTCGTCGGGCGGCGCGGATCTTCCCTCCGGCGCCGGGGCCGGAGCCGTCGTGCGGGCTCGGGTACATGGCGCCGCGGCGGGCGTGGAGGCGCGGGGGAGGAGGCGGAGGCGCGCGGGGGGGGGGGGGGGGGGGAGGGGGTGGGGGGAAGGGGCAAAGGGAAAAGCGAAGGCTAGGAGAGCCCGCGAGCACTCCACTCAGTCAGGCCAAAATGCTACACCATTTTTTGGCGTACCAGTGGAGCCAGGTCGTGGGCTGCTTTGAGCAGCGTGCGAGCCGGGCTGAGGGAGCTAAAAATGACGCCAAACACGAATTTGAGCCCATGAGGGTGCAGTCGAGCCCTAGAGCCACCCTTCCAAACGCACCATAAGTCTTCCAGGGTGCGCTCAAAATCTGCAAAAAGTTAGCAATCATGTTATTAGTCCATACCCCTTCGTACAGCCAACATAGCGAAGGCACTAAGTCGAAACGCTATAAATGAAGCGATTGGCATTGTTTCATACCAGGTTCTCCCAGCACAGATGCGAGGCATGCTTTTGATGCGGAGGGGTTTGCTTCAACTTGAGGAGCTTTCTTATCCCGGTCCTTGGCGCTCAAGGTGACTAGAGTCTTAACCGCTAAAATTAGCACGAAAACGAAAGGCACCAGTAAATGGAATGCATGGTTTATAGGAAGGACACGAAATACCATCTCTGAGTAAAAGCATCATACCGGCGTCTTCAAACTGAAGAACATTGGGTGTCATCGCCGGCTCTAGTGTGATGTCATCAGCAGCTCTCGCCGCAGCCGGGTGAAGATCATCTGACACCGGCGGCGGCGAACGAGAAGCATGCGCCGCAGACTCTACAACTTTCTGAGCATCCAAGACGATTGGATCCTGGGCCTTCGCACCCGAGCCTTCGCCCAAATTCATTGCACCAACCACTGGATCGCTTTGGGGCTGCAGAGGGGGAGCATTCGAATCCCTCACTACCAGAGCAGCGTCGTCATCAATATAACACAGATCCTTGGATTCATCCACGATGTCCACAAGGCCGGCCACTCGCTCCTTCGGGGCTGCGTCGGCCATAGCAATCTCTTTTTGAATCATTTCAGCCACGCGCTTGCCCCTCGCCCCGCGCGCCTCTAACTCCTCCGGATCGGCTTGTCCTGCCGACGACGACTCCTCTGTCAATTTCTGCATTGCTCCCTTCGGGGGATAATTAGTGCAGGGCTGGATCTGAGGCGTCGACATGATGTCGACATCATCATCAGTCTCTGTGACTGGGTCAGCCAGCGCCCTTTTCCCAGAGGGCTCGTCCTTGTCGGGCTCTTTTTCCTTGATCGTGACACGTCTCCCCCTCTCCGTAACTTCCAAAGGCCTCTTCTTGGAAGCCAGTTTCTTATCTGCATCACCAGCAGGGGAGGGGTCGTGAATTTTCTTCTTTTCTCTCTCGGCCGCGGCTACTTTCGCCGCCTCAGCCTTGCGACGAGCCAACGTCTCATTAACTTTCGATAACTTTGTAAATTTTTCTGCAAGCGGAGGCAAGGTAGCTTTAGCAGCATCTGCCTTTCGCTTGGCCAAGATGTCTTGGGCTTTGGTGTTTCTCACAGCACTGTCCACAGTTGCAGTAGTCTTGCTTGACTTAGTCTTTCGAGAGGTCTCGACAGGCTCAGATCCAATGTTGCCTGGCGGCCGCATCTTCTTACTGGCTGTCGGAGGCAATGGTCGAGGGGAATATGTGACACCCATTTCGTCAAAAACACGGTTGACACGACCCTGATGTTTTAAAATCCTTTGGGCACATTCCCACTCCTTGTGAGTAAAGTTTCCAATCATCTGGACAACTTTCTTTTCCACCTCGACCACAACCTCATCATCGGTCTTGTCTGCGGGTCGCTTGACATTGAATATGGGGCTTCTCATGTTTTGATCCAGCCCTGGAAGCCATTGCATTTTAAATGCCCATGATCCCCATCGGGGCTGGCACGGCCAGATGTCGGCAGCCACGAATTCCTCAAGAGCATCCCCGCGTAGTGATCACGCAAGTCGCCTGGTAAAATGCAGCTGTGCTTGCCGATGACCGGCTGGCCTTCGTCAGCTCCAGCAACAGCTCGACTTCCAAATCAACCATGTGGCTTGCCAGGTTGAACGTTGTCACTTCTTCTTGCTTCGAATTTCGCCCCACCACTGCAATAGGAGCATAAAACCAGTAGGAGGTCTACCGGTTAGCCCACTTGTTCTTGTATGCTGGGGCTAGTTCACCGGAGCTTGGTTCTTGCCAGGGTGATGCGTCTGAAAGGTGCAGTAGCCATACTGAGCCTCTTTTTCTTCGTCGTCAATAGTTATAAGTTTCCTTGCCCAGTGAATCTCAAAATGGCGAATGAAAGTATCCACGTCATTGTCACCGGCAAAAGTGCGACAGGCCCACAGAAATTTCAGCACTTGCGGAATGGAATTGGGCGTCAGTTGGTGGATCTGAACATTATAAGCTGCCAAGATATCCGCAAACTTCTTGGACACTGGCAGTCAAAGCCCAGCGGTAAAGAAATCCCGAAAGACCACGCTCTCATTCTTTCGGGGCTTCGGCGTGGTTTCCTTCCCAGGTAACCGACAGGTCCCGGGCTCAAAGCAGCCTTCCAACCGAAGCGCATCCAAATTTGCTTGGGTCATTAAAGACCGACCAATATAACAAGTCCGAGCTTTCGCTAAGTCAGCTTTCTCCCCGGACCCTTCCGCAGCCTCTTCAACAGCTGCATCAGCATCCTCTCCTATCTCGCCCTCCTCACGTTTTCCAGCATCTGTGTCGCTCAACATTATTTCGACATAACTCCCATCACCTGAACCGCTATTTTCATCGCTACTAGAGGTGGACGAAGTACTGCCACTCTCGTGAGAGCTGGCAGACCAATCCAGGCCAGAGATCTTACCAGACTCCAAGCTAGACGACGAGGTGGAAGATGTTGCGTTGGCCTCCGTAGCTTCCGGCGGCACCTCCTGTTTCCCACGATTCGATGATGACCCTTCTTCCTCCATGATTGTATCAGGGCGCCTGTCGCGAGCCATATAAATTTTTCAGAAAGCCGGATTCGACCATGTAACACCGACGACTAAGAATGAAAACATACATTCAAGCCAGAAAGAAAACTAACCTCTTGAGTCGACCGAGGCTTCCGCTAGAGCGACTCGCAGGGCGTGAAGGCAAGAGGAACAGGCGAAAATCAAAAGAGAGAAGCGGGGGTGAGAATGGCAGCGGGCTCGCAGCGGCGTCGGCCCCATCTATTTATAGGGGGTGAAACATAACGGTCAAAAAATTTTGAACCTAACGGTAAAACGCAGCGCTTCAAGGGCATTTGAGGTATTTCAAGCAAGGCCCTTGGGAGCCGACGCCTGGGAAGACGTTTTCTTGTGCCTCGATTCCTGATCCCCGGGTTTCACTGGCTCAGGTTCGCGCCAAAGCAAATGCTTCGCCATCGAGGGGCTTCTGTTGGGGGGATTCGGAATCAAGCCTTTCGTATACCAAAAATAAAAGAGTGCTTTTCGTTGCCCAAGTTCTTATGCGAAAGGCTCAGCAGCGAAACCCCAGGAGCCATTGAATCCTTTTTCATCTTTCAGAATTCATCTTTCGGCCCATACCCTTCGTCGCCAGCAAAACCGTCTAATGAGCTCAAAATGACACAGGGTGATAGGGTTTCCACCAGGCTGATTGTTTTCTTCCACGACGAAACCCCATAAGTGAATCTTGCTCACCCAGGCAATCTCGGCCTGGGATTCGCTTGGGGGGTTTCGTCGTCTCTAACATCTAATGATTTCAAGTTTGAAAGCTGTCGGGGACCGCCCTAGGGGTCCCCTCAAACAATGGGGGGACCCTCACTTAAATTCCTGCATCAAAATGAACTAAGCCTAACCATGCAGAGAACTAACCATGCAGGACGTGGCCCATGCAGCAGGACTTCGGAGGCCCACCAAGACAGCTCGCCTATGAGACCCCTCGGCGAGGCTCCGCCTCGCCCGAGGGTGCGCTCCCTCCTCGAACCGGGCTCCGCCCCGCTCGAGGGGCACCCCCCTCCTCGAACGGGTTCCGCCCCGTTCGAGGGGCGACCCCTTCCCTCGGCGGTCCCGCCCCGCTCGAGGGCTCGCCCCCCTCGAGCGGGCCTCGCCTCGCTCGAGGGTTCGCTCCACCCTCGGGCGGGGGCCCGCCACGCTCACGGGCGCCCCGCACGCGTGCGCCGGCCCCGTACCCGGGCATTTAACGCCCCGACGCCGCGGGGACGGCGCCATCATGCGCCCGGGGCTCACGCCCCGGTGCCGCCGCACCAACTCCCCGGGGAGGAGCCCATCCCCGCCCGCGTGGGGTGGACGTGCGGTACGGCCGGCGTCGGTCCCATGACACCGCGCGCACGCCCGCGTACGGCTAACGCGCTCGACCCTCGAAAGGGGCCGGGCGCACCCTCGACTCCACTTTCCCGTGACCTGCGGGGTTGGGTGAGGGACGCTAGGCCGGTGGGTGGCCATCCCGACCCCGCGCGCGGCGCGGCCGCCGTACCCACGTGCGCGGGCACACGCCCGACTCCGCGGGCGCACGCCGGACTGCTTGCGGCAACCACCCCACCACCGCGAGCTCATTGGGAAGGAACGCCGTTCGCCCGCTCACCGTGCCCGTCACCGGCCATCATCGGCACCCCCCCTCGAAGCCTATCGGGGGACGCCATCGCCATCTGCCGCCTCCCTACCCTCGAACCGCCCTTGTTCGGGTACAAGGTAGGCCATCATGGCGGATCGCGGCGAAGATCGGCCGGACGGTCGCCCGCTCTACACGCGGCACGACGTGCTCCCACACGCGGCTAGGTAGCGCGGCGTGCATGTAACTCGCCGCTCCCTTGGCCTATAAAAGGGAAGGCGAGCCCCCGGCGCGGGGGACGGATCCGGAGGAACACGGCGCACCTGTGCACTCACTCTCTTATTCTCCCACAACATCTTCGGCTACTCACCGGGGACTTGGGAGCCGCGCTTCCTCTCCCCCGCCTTGCTTGTATTTGCCCCACTACAAGCACCCCCGGTCTTGAGCAATATAGTGCCACGAGCACACCACCTGCTGGACGTACGCCCCCCTCGGCGGGAACCGGGATAAATCCTTGTGTCATTTGTTGCTTAGCATCGACCATTGAGGGATAGACCTAGGCGTTATCTGCGGTTAGTGTCGGGACCATATTCCGCATCGACGGTTGGCGCCCACCGTGGGGCAAACGAGCGCCTAAGGTCATTTCGCTAACTCCCTCCATGGTGATTCGCACCGAGTACCGTAGCACCCGCTACAACATGGGTAGCTCGGACCCCCTTCCGTCGGGTTCGAGATCCGCTTCGGGGGACTTGAACTTCCGGGCCACGGGGAACGGCTATCTCATGCGCCTCACCAACCGTGAGGAGCTACGCGCGCGGCGGGAGGCTAGGTCCGCTGCGGTCTCCGCCGCACGCACGACACGGCGCGGCGCCGGCGGCACGGATGCCGCGGGACCGTCGACGCCGCGACGTCGTCGCCGCTGCGGGCTACGCTCGCGTCGGGCGCGGTCCCGGCGGCGGCGGGCGAGCGCGCGCCGCCCGGCGCGGTGCGCCCACCGTCACGACGGCGCCACCGCCCCGGCGGGACCGCGTGCGGTCTCGGGACCGCGCGTCCCCATCGGGGCTGCGTGGCGCCACTACGGCCTACAACGCCAACGTCAACACGACAATGCGCAGGGTTCCGCCTGGTCGGCACGTCTTCGTCGCCAGGGATCCCGGCACTTCAGCAGCGGACGAGTCGTCCCTGGGCTCCGTCGACACGATGCCACCCGCCAGCCGCCATGGGTACGCGGAGTGGGACTTCTCCGGTGTGCCGGACCCAGTCGCGTTCAGGCGCTTCCTCGACGCCACGGACTACTGTTCGGGCTGCTCCGACGACTCCCGACGCGGGAGCTACGACCCCACGCGGGAGTGCTTTGCGCCGTCATCACCAACGACCGGCCAACGCCGCCGGTGCGGCGGCGCCGGAGATGGGGAAGTCACGCCGGCCCCGAGGGGGTCGCCACGCGCCCGGCCGCGGGACCGCGCGCTCCCGGCCGGGGCCGGCGTCGACGCGCGGCGGCCCAAGCTCGCGAGCTCGAGGCCAAGGCGCGGAGGAGTGCGGACCGTGCGGCTACTCCGCGCCTCGATGGCGGGGGAGGCCTCGCGCGCGGCGAACGCGCGCGGGAGCTAGGCCGACAAGTCCGCGACCGCCTCAACCCCGTCCCCAACGTCGACAACGCGGATACTCCGCCGCGAGCGAGCCAAAAGCTCATCGCCGCCGCGACAGCGCCGCGCGCCATGCGGCACCCTCGACCCCCGAGGGCTCGAGACATGCACCGCGAGGTGCGGACCCTCCTTGAGCAAGCGGCCGTCCGGCAAGCCGAAAGCTCGGCCTCACGCATCCGCCAACGGGGGGACGCGCGGGGGTGATGATCCGCACCCGGGGGGCGAACCCTCGGTGCATGTGGGTCGACCCCTGGCCGACCGGGGACGCACGCCGGCCAAGGAACGGCTCCTCGACACACGCGGGGCGGCGGATGGCGACGCCCGCAACGTCATCAACGCCGGGCGCACCGGCAAGGCGGACGCGCGAGCGGCCGGGGGGCTACCACCCTCGAAGGGGTGGACGCTACGACGGCGGTGAGGATCGCTCCCCGACACCGAGCCCCGGGCACCCGCGTGTTCGGCGGGAGATCCGCACGGCGGCGTTCCCCCGGCGCTTCCGTCGGCCCTCGACGATCGTCAAATACAATGGGGGAGACGGACCCTCGTGTTTGGCTCAACGATTACCGCCTGGCTTTGTCGGTGGGCGGGGCCACCAACGACGAAGTGATCATCCGCAACTTGCCCCCGCATGCGGGCGACGCGGCCGGGACATGGCTCGAGCACTTGCCGCCGGCCCGGATCCACAAGCGGGACGATCTAGTCCACACTTTCGTGGGCAATTTCCGGGGCACATACGTGCGCCCGGGAACTCACGGGATGCGCGCTCCCCGCACGCGAGAAGCCGGGCGAGTCGGCTGCGGGACTTCATACGGCGCTTCTCCAAGCGGCGCACGAGCTCCCCGGCGTGGCACGGTCGAGAGATCGTGCACGCGTTCCTCGAGGGCACCACGTGCCGGGACCTTGTGCGCGGGCGGGACGCGGCCCGCCCACGGACTCGAACGAGGCTGTTCGACATTGCCACCGGCTTCGCCTCGGAGAGGAGGCCGTGGGGGCAATCTTCGATGGCAAGAAGGGCAAGCGCTCCGAGGACACGCCGCGGAGGGCGGCGGGTCCAAGGAGCCGCGCCGCAATGACAAGCGGGGCAAGAACGGGAAGAAGCCGCGCGCGGCGCGCGAGCGAGGGCGCAACGGCGGCAACGCCGAAGCCCTCGGCGGTGACCCGGCCGACGGGGCCCTCGGCCGGCTCCTCGAGGCCGGGGGTGTTCGACGACATGATGAAGAAGCCATGCCCCTACCACAAGACCCCCGTGAATCACACTCTTGAGCAGTGCGACATGCTCAAGAGGTTCTATGGCCGCGCCGCCGCGAAGGAGGCAGAGGCCAAGAAGGATGGGGGCGACGGCGACGCAGGTGGCTTCCCTGCTGTCGAAAATGTGTTCCTCATTTTTGGGGGACCTACTGTCGACATGTCGACCGGCGGCGCAAGAAGGAGCGGCACGAAGTCCTCGCCGCAGAGAGGGCACCTCCGGCCTTTCTCAACTGGTCGAAGGATGCCATCACCTTTAGCCGGGATGATCACCCAAACCGCATCCCGAACCCGGGCCAGTACCCCCTGGTGGTCGATCCCATCATCGGGAACGCCCGGTTTTCGAAGGTCCTTATGGACGGAGGCAGTAGCCTCAATATCCTCTTCGCGCATACATTGCGCCTAATGGGGATTGGGCTGGACCAGCTGCGGCCCAGCACGAAGCCGTTTCACGGCATCGCGCCCGGAAAGCAGGTTCAACCCCTCGGGCAGATCGATCTGCCCGTCTGGTTCGGGACCCCCAAGAATTTCCGCAAGGAGACCCTCACCTTTGAGGTGGTGGGATTCAAAGGGGCCTACCATGCCATCCTTGGGCGACCATGCTATGCCAAGTTCATGGCGGTTCCCAACTACACGTACCTGAAGATGAAGATGCCGGGTCCAAACGGCGTCATCACCGTCGGGTCGTCGATCGAGCATGCATTCGACTGCGATGTCGAGTGCGTGGAACATGCAGAGGCGCTAGCGCTGGATGAAGCGCTGGTAAACACACTGGAGAAGATGGTCAATGACGACCTCAGCTCCGCCACCAAGCACGTCGGCACGTTCGAGGCCGCCGAGCAAACCAAAGGGGTCCCACTCGACCCATCGGCCCCCGAGGGCAAAGCATTGAGGGTCAGCACGACCCTCGATCCTAAATAGGAAGCAGTGCTCGTCGACTTCCTCCGCGCCAACGCCGACGTTTTCGCGTGGAGCCCCTCGGACATGCCAGGCATCCCGAGGGAGGTCGCCGAGCACTCCCTTGATATCCTGCCTAACGCTCGCGCTGTTCAGCAGCGGCTGCGCCGCTTCGACGAGGAACGGCGACGGGCGATCGGAGTGGAGCTGCGGAAGCTCCTCGAGGCCGGATTCATCAAGGAAGTGTTCCACCCGACATGGTTAGCTAATCCTGTGCTTGTAAAAAAGAAAAATGGGAAGTGGAGGATGTGTATTGACTACACCAGTCTCAATAAAGCATGTCCAAAAGTTCCTTTTCCTTTGCCGCGCATAGATCAGATCGTTGATTCCACTGCCGGGTGCGAACTACTCTGTTTCCTTGATGCCTATTCGGGATATCATCAAATAAAAATGAAGGAGTCCGACCAGCTCGCGACTTCGTTCATCACACCGTTCGGGACGTTCTGTTACGTCACGATGCCTTTTGGCCTCAGAAACGCGGGCGCAACATATCAGCGCTGCATGCAGCACGTTTTTGGGGACCATATCGGGCGGACGGTCGAGGCTTACGTAGATGACATCGTCGTCAAAACCGGAAGGCGGACGACCCGGTCGGCCCGATCTTGGCATCGCATTCGGTTGCTGCGGGCCAACGGGGGTCAAGCTCAACCCCGAAAAATGTGTCTTTGGAGTGCCGCGGGGCATGCTCCTAGGATACATCGTCTCCCGGCGGGGAATCGAGGCCAACCCCGAAAAGGTCGCGGCCCTCGAGCGAATGGGTCCAATTCGGGACCTCAAAGGGGTGCGAAGGTGTTGGGGTGCCTTGCCGCCCCGAGCCGCTTCGTCTCGAGGCTCGGTGAGAAGGGCCCTCGCCCCTCTACGGGCTGCTCAAGAAGCACGAGCGCTTCTCTTGGACCGCCGAGGCCCGGGGAAGCGCTCGACAAGGCGAAGGCATCTCGACGCACGCCCCAATCCTTACGCCGCCGCGAGACGGCGAGCCCCTCCAACTCTACGTGGCCGCAACCACCCAGGTGGTCAGCGCCGTGATCGTTGTGGAGCGCACGGAGGAAGGACATGCCTTGCCCGTGCAGAGGCCGGTCTACTACATCAGCGAAGTCCTATCGGACACGAAGACGCGCTACCCCCAGGTCCAGAAGCTGTTGTATGCGGTAGTCCTCGCGCGGCGCAAGCTCCGCCACTACTTCGAGGCCCACCCAGTTACGGTGGTCTCTTCCTTCCCGTTAGGAGAGATCATTCGCAACCCCGACGCGGCGTGCGGGAATTGCCAAGTGGTCCGTGGAGTTGATGGGCGAGACGCTCGCCTACGCCCCGCGCAAGGCCATCAAATCGCAAATCCTAGCCGATTTCGTCGGCCGAATGGACGGACACGCGGCTGCCACCCCCCTCGGATTCAAGCGAGTCTTGGACTCCGTTCTTCGATGGCTCGGTGATGAAGACAGGAGCGGGCGCGGGCCTGCTCTTCGTGTCACCCCTCGGGGAGCACATGCGCTACGCAGTGCGTCTCCACTTCCCCGCGTCTAACAATATGGCGGAATACGAGGCCCTTCTCTGTGGCCTCAAAATCGCCATTGAGTTGGGCATCAAGCGCCTCGATGTGCGAGGGGATTCGCAGCTCGTGATCGACCAAGTCATGAAGAACGCGAGCTGCCACGACGACAAGATGGAGGCCTACTGTAAAGCCGTGCGAGCCCTCGAGGACAAATTTTACGGCATCGAGCTTAATCATGTACCCCGCCGGTACAACGAGGAAGCAGACGAGCTGGCAAAGATAGCGTCGGGCGGATCACCGTTCCCCGAATGTTTTCGCGCGCGACATCGCGCGGCCCTCGGTAACCTTCGAGCCCTACCCCTCGAGCGACGGCGGACCCTCGGGGGCTCCCTCGAATCCGGCGGGTGCGGACCCCATGGAAGAGGACCCCTCGAACGAGGCGTACGTACTCTCCCTTCTCGAGGGGTACGGCTCCCACGAGGGCCGTCGCAATGGACATCGAGCCGGCTCCCCGTCCGGGCGGACGGCGGGGAGAAGTACATCGCCTGGATTGCTCGAGGGGAGCTCCCCGCGGAGGCGGGCCACGGCCCGGGCGCATCGCCGGGATGGCCAAGTCATTCACCCTCGTCGACGGCGAGGCGCACAAGCGCGCCGCGTCGGGCATCCTCCGGCGGTGTATACCCATTCCCGAGGGGCGCGAGCTCCTACGGGACATCCACGCGGGGATGCCGTGGCCACCACGCCGCGCCGCGCACCCTCGTCGGCAACGCGTTCCGCCAAGGCTTCTATTGGCCTACCGCGGTCGCGGACGCCAACGAAATCGTGCGCACTTGCGAAGGGTGCCGGTTCTACGCCCGCAAGACCAACTTGCCGGCTCAAGCTGCGCAAACGATCCCCGTAACATGGCCGTTCGCCGTGTGGGGATTAGACATCGTCGGGCCCCTGCGGAAGGCGCCGGGGGGCTTCACCCACCACCTCGTCGCGATCGACAAGTTCTCCAAGTGGGTGGAGGTGCGCCCCATTACGAATTTGAGGGCCGAGCGGGCGATCACATTCTTCACCGACATCGTCTACCGCTTTGGAGTGCCAAACTCCATCATCACGAACAACGGGTCCCGGTTCACGGGCCGGAAGTTCTTGGAGTTCTCGCGACAAGTTCCACATCCGAGTGGATTGGGCGGCCCGTGGCGCACCCACAGACTAACGGCCAAGTGGAACGTGCCAACGGCATGATCCTACAGGGCCTCAAACCCAGAATTTTCGACCAACTCAACAAATCTGGCCGAAAATGGCTCCAAGAACTGCCAGCAGTCGTGTGGAGCCTAAGGACTACCCCAAGCAGAGCCACCGGGTTCACCCCGTTTTTCCTAGTCCATGGCGCGGAGGCCATCCTCCCCACGGATCTGGAATACGGGTCGCCCAAGGTTCGGGGCTACAACGAGGATGCTAACCAGCGAGCCCGCGAGGACTCACTGGACCAGCTAGACGAAGTACGCCTTGTGGCGTTGATGCACTCCGCAAGGTATCAACAGTCCCTACGACGCTACCAAGCGCGCAAGATACGTCGCAGGGATTTCAGCGAGGGGGATTTGGTCCTAAGGCTACGCCAAGACAACCGAGGGCGCCACAAGCTATCGCCCCCATGGGAGGGACCCTACGTCGTGGTGAAGGTGCTCAAACCGGGCACGTACAAGCTTGCCAACGAGGACGGCGAAGAACTCACCAACGCTTGGAACATCCAACAGCTACGTCGCTTCTACCCTTAGCTAGGATTCCCAAGTATTTTCCGTTGTAAAAACGCACGGCCAACGCCCCAGTTGGTGTCACCTATGTAAATACTCCGAATCTAATAAAAGGGCAACTCGGCTTTCCCCTGAAACCCAAGTTACCCTCGGGGGCTACTGCGGGGGGGCACCCCCCCCCAAATGGTCCCATTTTTTCGCGCAAAAAACGTAATAACACGCGCTAAGTTTGTTTCCTACTTCAACCACGAGCCACGATTCGAATAGGGCGTAGGTGGCACAGCGGAAGGAGCGCGCGAGCCAGAGACAGCCTACGCCGCGCGGCTATGGCCCGTCTCTCTCGCCTCCAACCCAGCGGGCCCCTGCGAAAGGCGAACTCCCCTAACTAGAATCTACTCAGGAAGAAGAAGAAGCAAAAAGCGCAATAAGCAAGCGATTTCATTTACAAACTGACCATGTTCACGAAACTACTTGTTTATTTACAAGAGGCCACGAGGCCAGAGTTCTGATACACATAAACAAAAAACGGGCCTAGCGCCCAGGTGCTTTCAGGCGGGTGGAGCGGCAGCATCAGCGGCGTCCGGGAAGAGGAATTCTTCGAAGGCCTCGGCGAGCGACTCGGCGGCGTCAGCAGCAAGCGCGTCCGCACGCTCCATGGCCACCTCGTCCTCGACGCCCTCGGGCACGATGTAGCCTTCCGCTACCGCCTCGAGGTTGACCTCGTAGTGGGATCGCACCACTCCGAGGGCCTTCTGCACGCCCAGGTGCAACGCCCGACGCACCCGCCCCGTGACGTGGCCGCCGAGGGCGCGTAGGGCGGCGGCCGGCCGAGCCGCCGGCACGGGCATCGCCTTCCTCGACGACATGACGGGTCTCGAGGGCCGCGTCCCGCGGCTCCTGCAGCTCCCGCTCGGAGGAGTTGTAGGAGGCTGCGCAGGCCTCGGCCCGCCCAACGAGCGTGCCCCAAAGGCCGTGCGCGGGCACGGAAGCGACAAGACGACAAGAAATCAGAAAGGGGGAAACGAACCCTCTAAAGCAAGAACTAACAAGCAGGATCAGACAGTAGCTTACCCTCGACTTGCCTCTTCTCCAGATCGAGGTCGCGGCGCGCGGACTCGAGCACCAGCTCGAGATGCTGGACGGTCTCGCCTTGCTCGACGAGGGCCATCTCTTGGGCGGCATTGCTGATGCTGAGCGCCAACGCCTCATCTTCAACTTCGGAGAATGCGGCGTTCCGCTCCTCCAGCGACCTCTCCGCTGTCTCGCGCGCGACGCGCTCCCGCTCCCGGCGCCGTCGGGCGTCGCCAAGGGCGGCCCGCTCTCGCCGGAGCCGCCCCTCGGCCCCCGGCGGGCGATGCGCTCTTCGCCGGAGCTGCCCCTCGGCGGCGACGAGAGCCGCGGCCTTGACGTCGAGGGCGGCCTTCGGGTCATCGGCCTCCTTGGCGCGCTTGCTCCGCCCGCGCGCCCGCTCCTCGGCCCGGCGGCCGCCGCGCTGCGCTCCCTCGAGCGACGTGCGGAGCTCCCGGGCCTCGGCGCGAGCGGTGGCCACCTCCTCCTCCCCGGTGGCGGCCAACGTCCGCGTCTTGTCCGGGTCCTCGCGCGCGTTCCACGCGTGCCTCGTCGCGATCGACGAGGGCCGCGCGGATCCGCTCGAGGCTCGCGTGACGTGCCGTGCCCTGTCCTGAGCTCTCGGGGAGCACGTCGCACCACGCCATCGCCCGGTAGACCAGCCAGCTGTCCGGCGTCCTAAGAGCTTCCGCAAGCGCGTCGAAAGCGCTGCATCGCTCCCGGAGCTGGCGGGCCTCGGCGTTCACCTGGTCGAACGCGCTGTACTTCTCGTGGGCGCGGCGCTCGAGCTCCTGGCATCCACACATCGAGCCTCGTAAGCGCCAAGTCTTGAATACAGCACGCGAAAGCGAAAAAGGGAAAGAAGAAGAGCAACCGTGGCACACCTGGAAGACGATCCAGGCCGGGCCGCCGTGGACCCGCAGCGCCTCGTTCAACGCGCGGTTGAGCGTGGCGCCGTGGCTCCGAAGCTCGCCCCAGAGCTCCTGCTCCCTCTGGGCGTCAGCAAACGCCGGGGGGGTCCTCCACGGCCCCCCCCCCCCGGGCGGGGGCGGCCGGCGTGGGAGGACGAGGCCTCGGCGTCGTGCCCTCGGCCCCCCACTATCACGTGACCCTCGTGCCGCCTCACGAGGGCCCCCTCCCCCCGGGGGCTCGGGGGAGTTCACGGGCCGGGCCGGCCCACGGTTCCACCCGGGCGGCGGGGGAGTCATCCGAGAGCTCCACCACCTCCGCCCGGGGACCGCCGGCGGGCGGAGCCGCCCTGCTCCGCCTCCGCCGGCGCCCCCCACCCGCGCCTCCGCGGCCGCGGGCGCGCCGTTGTGGCGCCGTTGCCGCCACCTCCGTCCGCGCCGCCACATCCGCGGGCGCTCCCGCGGTTGCGCCCGCTCCGCCTCCTCCGCGGTGGCCGCCACCGCGGGCGGCCACCTCCACCATAGCCGCCGCCGCGGCCCGCGCCTACGTGGCGACCGGCGGCCGGCCGCCCCCGGCGACCTCCGGCCGCGCCGCGGCGGGCCGATCCACCGGCCGGGGCCTCGAAGCCCCGGCCCGGGCCTTGCGCGCTCATGCCCGCCGCCGCGCCCGTCCCCGGGCGCGACCCCCCTCGACGAACGCCGCCGGGTGGGGATCGACGCGTCCGTCCTCAGCACCTTGGCCGGTGCAAGAGGAGGGACGGTTGGCACCGCCCTGCGCAAACACGAACGGAGGATTTGAGCGTCTAATAACCAGCAAACTAAGGCCAAGCAAAGGAAGAACAGGTTCCTTACCTCGCGGAGGAAAAGGCCCGCTTCCTTTTCCTCGAGGCCTCCGACGAGGCCGGCGCGGGGGCCGCGCCTGCCGCGGCACCTCCTGACGGCGCCGCCGCACGCGCGGACACGCCCTCCTCACGCGCGGGCGCGCCCACGCCGCCACCACGCGCGGGGGCACGCTAGCCCCGCGCGCGGCGCGCCCACCGACGCGCCCCTCGACGAGGACGCGCGCGCGCGCGGACGCGCTCCCGCCACGCGCGGGCACGCTTGACGCGCGCGCGCGGCACGTGCCGCCGCGCGCGCCTCCGGTGGCGCGCGCCGGCACCTCCACGGCGCGTGCCGCCCCCGACGATGACCGCCGGCGGCGGACGCCGACGCGCCCGCCCCCGTGCAAAGCCACCCCCGACGCCGCGCGAGATCCGGCGACGGGGGCGCGGGCCGCCACCCGTCCGAGGGGCCCTCCCCCTCGGACTCTTCCTCCTCGTCCCGGTCCGAGGACGAGGGCTCCTCGATGTCGGGGAGGAGAGCCCCGGCTCCTCCCCGCCGCCGGTACTCCGCGGACCGTGCGTCGCGGCGCGCTTGGCGCCGCCTTGCGTGCTCTCTCCCTGCGCGCCGCCCGCTCCTCGCTGCTCCCGCTGCGCCGCCCGGCCGAGCGCACGGGAGTCGGGGGTGGGTGGAACGGACTTGGCGGCGTTGAACTGCACCAGCTGCGCGCGAGAACAACGATGGCACATCAGGAAACGGAGTCAAGAACAAGGATTAAAACAGAATCAAAGAACCACACTCACCAACGGGCCGATGGGGAGCATCTCGATGTCCCACGGGGTCCGACCCGCAGGTGGCGGCGTCCTGGTGTCGACGGCGCTCCGCGCCCGGGTGAGCGCGTACGGCCGCTCCGGCGGCGTCGGGAGCATCCGCGACCTCGCCACGTCGACGGGGTTGGCCGCCTCCGTCATCTCGAAGATGCGGAGCGGCCTCTCCATCAACGGCACGATTCGCCGGTGATGAAGGAAGGCGAGGACGCCCATCGCGTTGAGCCCTTCCCCTCGCCGGCCGCCGCAAGGCGGCGAGGACGGACCCCCCGGCGCGCCCGATGGTTGGCCGTGGGCAACCCGTAGCCCCGGCGGTCCGGCCTCTTCTTGAACACCCGGCCGGTGTAGGGAGGAAGGCCGGGCTCGGCGTTGCGCGGATAAAACCATCCCCGCTCCCGGCCGGCGTTGTTCGTCGTCATGGTGCGGGGGGATGTAGAACTCCTTGAGCCGCCCCCGCGGGCGAGCGACATCCCGCCGGCGCGCACCGCGCGCGGGTCCTCGGCTCCGACGTGGGGCTGCGTGATGAGCTCCCCGCGGAAGAGGTGTACCCGCAGCTCCCGGTTGATCGGGATCCCCGGGTACCCTTCGCAGACGCCCACGAATGTGGCCGCCTGCGAGATCGCGTTGGGGGCAAAGTTGTGCAGCTCCACCCCATAGTGGTAGCACAATGCCCGCATGAATGTGCTCGCCGGCGCGTTGAAGCCGCGCTCGTGGTAGCGGAGGAAGCTCACCACGTAACCCTCCGGCGGATTGGGCTCAAGGTGCGACGATGGCGGCACGATCCACTCCGCCGGGCGCCCTTCTTCGTTGGCCGACGGGGCGGCCGGCGGCGACCGGCTCGCCCGGGCGAGCCGGGTCACGGTCGACCTCTCCCATGCGTACGGCTCCCGGGACCCTAATCGGAAGCCGAGGCGGCGCCATGAGGGGGGGGCGAACGAGTGCGAGGGCGGAGGACAAGGAGACAAGGAAGAAGCTCTAAACGAAGCGAGCCCGCGCGACGGCAAGAGCGAGGCGAAGGCGAAGGGACGGAGGACTGAAAACGGTGAGGAGCCAAGGTAGAAAACCGCCGCCCCTTCCTCACCGCGGTTTATAGGCGACGGGCGAGTTCTCGGAGCGCACGCCCCGCCAACATTAACTGCAGGAATCTTTCCATCGCGTCGACGGGCGGGCCCCACCACGACTGCAGCGGCTCTAACACTGCAGGCGGGTCATCATTACGGCAAGACCGGCGACGACCGAGGCGAAACCGTCACGTCCGCCGGCCATGACGCCCACTACGCGCGCGCGCGGCCGCGGCGCCTAAAAAGGCGCGCCCGCGCTGCAAAACCCGCGGCCACGCCCGCAAGGCAATTAAATGCCCGGCCCCTTGCCAAGCAAGGAGAGCCCTCGAGCGAGGCGAATCCTCGGCTCGAGACAAGGGTGACCCTCGATGGGATGACGGCGTGAGAAGGTCGCCGGGACTGCTCGGTGTAGAGCGAGGGCGGCCGCGGGCACCCATGCCACGTAGGACCCTCGAGCGGCATGACCCCCAACTTGAAACAAGGCGACCCTCGATGGGATATCAGCGTGAGAAGGTCGCCCGGGACCTGCTCGATGTAGAGCAGACCACCGCGGGCACCCATGCCACGTAGGACCCTCGAGCGGCATGACCCCCAACTCGAGACGATGTCAACCCCCTAAAGAAGGCACGCGCGTAAGAGGATCGCCCGAGTCACGCTTGAAATAGAGCGACACCGAAAGCACTCATACCGCGCCATGCCACCAACCAGCACCTCGAGGGTCGGCACGCCCAGACCCCTCGACGGCCGCAAACGCGAAAAGACGGGGCGGCCAAGGCACGGCCCCGCACGGCCTTGCGATCGGAGGTTCGAAGCCCGACCCTCGACGGGTTCGAACGGGCGCCCCGGATCACGAGTTAGGGACGACGAGGGCACGCGCATTCGAGCCGTTCCTCGAGCCCGTCGGCTCGAGGGTGCCCCACATGTCGTGTTCGAGAGCCGGCGAGGGCGGCTAGCGGGGGGATCCCACCGAGGGAGAGCTTCCGCGCCCTCGGTCCCTAGCGAACGGGACCGAGCCCCACCTAGCAAACCCACGCAAGCGCTTCCATGGACGTGTCTCCGGACCGCGCGGCCTACCCTTATCGAACGGGGCATGGACGTCCACTTGAACCACCCGCTAGCGGCTCGAAGAGGAATCCGCGATTCGCGACCCGCTCGATGGGAGTCGTGGAAACCTCACCTCCCCGACCCGCGGAGGGACGGCGAGGGCGCGATAAAAAACAAGTCGTCGGGCTCGACCCGATCGCCTCGAACGGGCCAAGGCTCGGGGGGCTTGACGCACGGCTACACCTCCTTGGAATTGCACCCGCCGGAGACACGGTGACGGGGAGCGTGCACCCCCGATGCCGGCTGAAATACCGCCGATGCCGGTTGGCATATGTGCCACGCCTTTCGACCGAATTGCTCGCGGTTAACCCCTGCGCAGAGAGCCCACACTCTGCGGGGCTTCGGGGCTAGACCCGCGGGTCCGCTAGCGCGGCCCCACGGAAAGCGTTCGCAAACAAGGAGGGAAGAACGTCCTATCGGTAGGTTCCGGCATCGCGGGAGCCTCAATGGCAAACCCGCGATGCTCGGGGGCTACCGTCGGGGACCGCCCTAGGGGTCCCCTCAAACAATGGGGGGACCCTCACTTAAATTCCCGCATCAAAATGAACTAAGCCTAACCATGCGAGAGAACTAACCATGCGGGACGTGGCCCATGCGGCGGGGACTTCGGAGGCCCACCAAGACGGCTCGCCTATGAGACCCCTCGAGCGAGGCTCCGCCTCGCCCGAGGGTACGCTCCTCCTCGAACGGGCTCCGCCCCGCTCGAGGGGCACCCCCCCTCCCTCGAACGGGTTCCGCCCCGTTCGAGGGGCGACCCTTCCCTCGAGCGGTCCCGCCCCGCTCGAGGGCTCGCCCCCCCCTCGAGCGGGCCTCGCCTCGCTCGAGGGTTCGCTCCACCCTCGGGCCGGGGCCCGCCACGCTCACGGGCGCCCCGCACGCGTGCGCCGGCCCCGTACCTGGGCATTTAACGCCACGACGCCGCGGGGCGGCGCCATCATGCGCCGGGGCTCACGCCCCGGTGCCGCCGCACCAACTCCCCAGGGAGGAGCCCATCCCCGCCACTGTGGGGTGGACTGTGCGGTACGGCCGGCGTCAGTCCCATGACACCGCGCGCACGCCACTGTACGGCTAACGCGCTCGACCCTCGAAAGGGGGCCGGGCGCACCCTCGACTCCACTTTCCCGTGACCCTGCAGGTTAGGTGAGGGACGCTAGGCCGGTGGGTGGCCATCCCGGCCACTGTAACGGGCGGCCGCCGTACCCACGCGCGCGGGCACACGCCTGACTCCGCAGGCGCACGCCCCGAACACCTGCGGCAACCACCCCACCACCGCGAGCTCATTGGGAAGGAACGCCGTTCTCGCCCCGCTCCCCGTGCCCCGTACCGGCCATCATCAGCACCCCCCTCGAAGCCTATCAGGGGACGCCATCGCCATCTGCCGCCTCCTACCCTCGAACCGCCACTGTTCGGGTACAAGGTAGGCCATCATGGCCGGATCGCGGCGAAGATCGACCGGACGGTCACCCGCTCTACACCGCAGCACGACGTGCTCCCACACGCAGCTAGGTAGCGCGGCGTGCATGTAACTCGCCGCTCCCTTGGCCTATAAAAGGGAAGGCGAGCCCCCAGCCGCGGAAAAGAGGGATCTGGAGGAACACAGCGCACTGTGCACTCACTCTCTTATTCTCCCACAACATCTTCAGCTACTCACCAGGGACTTGGGAGCCACGCTTCCTCTCCCGCCTTGCTTGTATTTGCCCCACTACAAGCACCCCCGGTGCTGAGCAATATAGTGCCACGAGCACACCACTGCTGGACGTACGGCCCCCTCGGCCGGAACCAGGATAAATCCTTGTGTCATTTGTTGCTTAGCATCGACCATTGAGGGATAGACCTAGGCGTTATCTACTGGTTAGTGTCGGGACCATATTCCGCACCGACAAAAGCAATTCTGTATTTCAGGTGACGAAAGGTGCCAGGCGAAAGGGGAATCTCCAAAAGATTGAAGGTTTCCTCCCGATAGGCGCACGTGATGACAGCAAGAAAGGCACCGTGATTTCCGGCGTGACGTCATGAAGTGCCGATTACGTGGTGACCTAATTGGAGATTTCCTAGTAGTAGCCTAGCATATTCTGCTTTCGATCCATTTCACACGAGGGTGTTCTCGGAATGTAAAAAGTCCGTCCACCTCCGTATAAAAGGAGACGAACGACACTTGTGAAGGACCGATTAGGCGACCAGAGAGGGGGGAGTGAATGGGAGCCGATAAAAATTCTTCTCGAGGGAGATTGAAACTCCGACAAGACAAACTAGCTCGGTCGAACCCCCGAAATCACACGCTCCGCACTTCTACCTCCCGTTTGCCAAAACCACATAGCCACTGGAGTGCTACTGGTCCTAGGAACAAACTCTACCAGCAACCACGACACACACGCAGCACCGACAGCGGAAACACCTCGAAAGCCAGCTAACCAGAGGGGGGCGGTTAGACCGGGTATAGGGGGCGGTTAGCCCGCCTCCACCTGGCAACCAAGAAATCCTCCGAAACGCCTCTTCCGAGCACCAAAACTCACCACGGTTTCACCAACAGAGATCTCTGGTCAAGGCCATGCTAGCTACCAGAAAATCTTGGCGAAAACCAAAACTTCACCCAAGGGCCTAGGGGCGGTTAGACCGGCTACCCGGGGCGGTCTAACCTCCTGTACCCAGCAACGAACCCCGACCAAGAACACCTAGCAAACTGCACGAGAACGACCCCAAATTTCACCCAGACACTCCTCTGATCAAGGCGAACAAACTCACAGAGGAAAATCCGGCGAAACAAAACTTTGACCCGGAAACACCCCGGGCGGTTAGACCGCCCCCCTGTAGGCGGTTAGACCGCCCCTTCCAGAAAACGAACCCGCGGGTCAAACCCCAACTTCCTCGCGCCCGATCTCCCGAATCACTCCACGGATTGCAGCCAAACTTCGGGAATAGCTGGGTTACCTCCTGGGCAACCTCTACCTCAAAGGAATCGACCCGAAACGCTCACAATCAAGAGGAATCGAAGAAATCGCTTCTCTAGGTCAAGAACTCGCCCAACTCGAGAAACCACCAAATCGAGTCCGATTCAAAGGGGATTTGGGGGCAAAGTCACCAGCCAAAGAGGCACAAGAACCTCATACGTGACACCCACCAAAAACCCCAAGAAATCGTCCTCAAAACACCGCCAAAAAGAGCTCCGAAAATCAACACCAAAGAGACGGGAAAACCACCATGATGAACAACGCCAAACCTTCTATACATGCCATGAATGGTTCGTACAAGGTCTAGCTTGCCACCCAAACATCCATCCCTCTCTCTAGATCTCACATGAAGCTCTCAAGCTAGCCTTCTAAAATCCTAAGGAAAATGGAGAACGAAAATGGAAAAACCAAATGAGCTAGGGTTCCAAGAGTTGGCTGCCATCCACCCCTCTAATGAGTATATATGGAGGCACCCAAAAGACTAAACTACCCTTCACTAATAACTAGGGATACATGCCCCTCGATGGCGAATTTGGAAGTCTTCATGTCTTCACCATCGGACGGATGCCCGGCGACCGCAACCTGCTTAGCCTCGACGCAAGCCTTGCGATCCCGACGCGTGTCCGACGCTTCGAAGCTTCTCGGCGCCGGCGGCCAGGGCGGTCAGACCGCCCCCCCGGGCGGTTAGGACCGGCCCGGGGGATTCGACCGGCCCCGGGCGGTCCGACCGCCCCTCCCGGGCGGTTGAACCGGCCCGGGTGGCCGCACCTCCTCGTCGAGTCTTCGGCCTCGGTTTTGTGGCTCAACCGAGTAACCCGGTGGTTTTCTCGGTGAACCACCGCAAACCCCGCGAACTCGGTGTAGCCTCCGCCAATCACCACTCATGACTCGGCTCCCACGTAGTCCCGGCTCGACCTTGGTTTTGAGGCTCTACCAAGAAACCGTCCACGACTTCATCTTGTTGTTCATGCCACCATGCGGCCCGCACTTGACCCCCGCCGGCCACCGGGTCCCTCGAACGAAGCCTACTTGTCTTCTCCACACTTGGAGGCCTCACCGCAACGACCTTTCGCGCTTGTTCTTCACCTGCACCAACACGAGTCAAGCCGCAACCTGCACCTGCAATACTTAGCCAAGAATCAGTCCACACAACGTTGTCAATCACTCATCACACAAGGAAGCGACCATCCACCGGTCCTTGAACCACACATGGTCCTCAATCTCCCCCTTGATGAGTGCATTGACAACACACTCACATGAAGTAACACAAGAGAAAAGGAAAAGAAAAGAAACAAATAAAAAGAAACCCCAACAAGCGATCGAAAGCCAAAGAAAGGCAAAGAGCAAGATCACTTGAAGAAGACAAGTCTCGGACCCCTTAGGCAAGGGCAACGGCTCGACACATCCGAGACAAAACACAGCTCAAGCAAAGAGCGCAAACCACCAAAGCAAAGCTCGAACACCACAAAGAGCTCCCCCTGCACATATGCAAGCTCCCCCTGAGCCACAGCACACTCCCCCTGAACACATGCATCAATGCAACTCGGGAATGCAACAAAGAGCAAAAACTTGCTCACACTGCCCAGGGCGGTTAGACCGCCTGTACAGGGCGGTTAGACCGCCTGTGCAAGACTGACCGCCTGGGGGGCGGTTAGACCGCCCCAAGAGACCGGCCCTGCACCAAACTGCTCAAAATTTGCCCGAAACAATTGGAACACCTTCCAAACACTCCCAGGTGCCCAAAACATGCACAAACTTCTGCCCCTTGTTGACA
Source organism: Cenchrus americanus (assembly GCA_947561735.1). Taxonomy (NCBI): domain Eukaryota; kingdom Viridiplantae; phylum Streptophyta; class Magnoliopsida; order Poales; family Poaceae; genus Cenchrus; species Cenchrus americanus. Next base: position 52,801,949 of record OX387242.1, read on the forward strand.
ATGCATGAATCAAGGCAAAATGCAAAAACTTTCAACATAGAGCTTCTCGAATATACAAAATTCATCACAAGGAGCTACACAAGTCCAAATGAGCAAGTTAGATACTCGACAGGTTCGTAATGACCTTAACTACGTGATCACCAAGTTTCACAACCATTGGACAAAGCTAAAAAGGATTTGAGTAATTTTGCGAAAAGTTACTCTCTCACAAGCAAATACCTAAACATGAGCAAAACATATCAAAATGGCAAAGCCACTCAAACTTCATGCTAGGACAGCCATTCTAATCATAAGACCATCATAAACACCCAAAAACACCTCATGTCATGTCAAAGCCACCGAGCCATGTGCCTACTTCTATGTATGAGACTTCTCATTGGTAGGCAACATGCAACGATTTAGCACCCAAAGCAAATTAATTTCAGCACATATGACATGGGAACATATTTTCCAAGCTTTTTTCATTTCATCTTCAGATTTATGATTGGTACATGAAATGTCTTTGCGACAAAAAGGAACTTATGCCCCTCCACAAGATTAAGCAAGAGGGCTAAACATTCATGATGGCAAGTGAGCCTTTGGCCCCATATGATCAATAAACTAGCTATCCAACCACAAAGTAAGCATAGCAAAGCCACTAAAACATGTCAAGATCATATATAGGCATTTACACATGAGAGAGCATGTATGTGACATTTTTCAAAAATTAGCCATCAACCATGGATCATTCAACAAGATCATCAAGAGCTAAGCCAAACTAACCATAGCATACCAAACAAGCTCACAAGAACATATATAGCAACCCATGGTGAACAAAGTATATAGGAGAAGCTTTTCCTATCCAATGCATATGATACAAAATGCATGCAATCTAAGATACAAGGATGCCTATACATCATGTTACATATGCAATGCCAAATGCAAGAAATGCACAAAGGAAAGCTATACATATGCTACAAAGGAGCTCCCACACACCCAACTCAAGAAATCAGGCACACACCAAGTTCCCCCCGCAAACGAGTGAAAGTTGCTTGATCTAGGGGTTTGGTGAAAATATCGGCTAGTTGGTCATGTGTGGGTACATGGATCAAAGCTATCTTCCCTTTCTCTACGTTGTCTCTCAGGAAATGATACCTCACTTCTATGTGTTTGGTTTTGGAATGAAGCACTGGGTTCTTTGCAACGCTTATGGCACTGGTGTTATCACATTGAAGTGGGACATGGGTATACTCCTCACCAAAGTCACTCATGGTGTAGGTGATCCAAAGGAGCTGAGAGCAACAACTAGCAGCGGCAACATACTCGGCTTCGGTCGTGGATTGAGCAACACTCGACTGTTTGCGAGAAGACCAAGACACCAAAGAAGAACCCAAAAACTGGCAAGTCCTAGAAGTGGACTTCCTATCCAACCGACACCCGGCAAAATCCGCGTCTGAAAAGCTTCTGAAGCGCCAAAGAAGAGGACGCGGAGTACCAAAGGTCGAAGTCGGGAGTGTGACGCAAGTACCTGAAAATTCTCTTCACTGCTTGCCGATGCGAAGTCCTCGGAGACGCTTGAAAACGAGCGCACAGACACACTGAGAACTGTATGTTCGGCCTCGTCGCCGTCAAGTAGAGGAGTGACCCGATCATGCTCCGGTACTCCTTCTGGTCCACGTGTTCACCTTCCTTGTCCGCATCAAGAGCTGTAGTCGTACTCATCGGCGTCGTCATAGCCTTGGAGTCCTCCATCTTGAACTTCCTCACAATGTCCTTGGTGTACTTAGCCTGGTGCACAAATGTTCCTTCCTTTGATTGCTTGATTTGTAGCCCGAGGAAGAACTCGCAACTCACCCATCATGCTCATCTCGAACTCCCTGCTCATATCATCTGCAAACCTTGCAACAAGAGAGTTAGATGAGCCACCAAAGACAATATCATCCACGTACACCTGCACAATCAGGATATCTCTGCCCTGCCTCAGCAAAAACAAGGTCTGATCGACCTTCCCCATCTCAAAACCTCTCTCAAACAAGAACCCCCTCAACCTACCATACCAAGCTCTAGGCGCCTTCTTCAACCCATACAACGCCTTCCTCAACTTGTACACCCGGTGGGGGTACTTCTCACTCTCAAACCCCGGAGGCTGTCTCACATACACTTCTTCCTCCAACACTCCATTCAGAAAAGCACTCTTCACATCCATTTGGTGCAACTTGAACCCTTTAGCCACGGAAAAGGCTAGAAGGATCCTAATCGCCTCCAAACGGGCTACGGGAGCAAAGGTCTCCTCGTAGTCAATCCCCTCCTTCTGACTGAACCCCTGAGCGACAAGTCTCGACTTGTTCCTCACAACCTCACCCTTCTCTCCCTCTTTGTTTTTCCACACCCACTTTGTACCAATCGGCTTACACCCTGGGGGAGGGTCAACCAACTCCCACACCTGATTCCTCTCAAAGTTCTCCAACTCCTCATGCATCGAATTAACCCAATTGTGATCAGATAGTGCGTGTCCAATGTCTTTGGGCTCGAAAGAAGCAACAAACGCAGCATGAGCAAAATGGGAATTGTTTCGAACCTTCGACCGTGTAGTGCGTTCATTCATGTCGCCGATGATCCTCGAAGCTGGGTGATCCACTTGAACTCGCCGGGGAGGTTCTCGCCTCGAAGCTACCTCCCCCTCAACATCAGCTTCTCGTTCTTGATTTGTCGTTGTAGGTGTAGCAGAGGGTCCATCCATCATCGTGGTCGAAGTAGTGGGTACATGTTCAGCCGGGGGCACCGCACCGGCATCTTCATCATCACCATGTTCATTCTCCTCCTCCTGAAAGATCTCCTCGCCAAGCTCATCATCACCTGCACACTCAAAGACAAGCTGACTACGTGGCTCTGTCTCGTCGAAGGTTACCTCGCAAGTCTCCACGATTTGGTTAGTTTCAAGATTGAGCACACGATATGCTCTAGAATGAGATGCATAACCAAAGAAAATGCCATCGACAGACCTAGCCTCAAACTTATCCAACTTCCCGCCTTTCTTCGAATGAAACACTTGCAACCAAAGACATGGAAGTGACTCACCTTGGGTGTGCGCCCATGCATCAACTCATAGCATGTCTTCTTCTTGTGCACTCTGAGGTATATCCTGTTCGACACATAGCACGCGGTATTCACCGCCTCAGCCCAATACCTCCTCGGAGTCCTATGCTCATCAAGCATCGTCCGAGCCATCTCGCACAAGGTCCTGTTCTTCCTTTCCACAACACCATTCTGGGGAGGCGTATACGGACTCGAAAACTGGTGTTCAAGACCCAAGTCGTGGCAAAAGGTTTCAAAACGAGAGTTCCTGAATTCCGAGCCATTATCACTGCGGATAGCTCGTATGGCATCTCCGTGCCTCTCGTTCCTCAACCTCAAGACTAGATCTCGAACAAAACCAAACGTCTCCCCCTTCTCCTCAAGAAAGAACACCCACGCATACCGAGAATAGTCGTCCACCACAACAAGGACATACCACTTCCCACCCGCGGATCGCGCACGAGCCGGGCCAACAAGGTCCATATGGAGCAGCTCGCATGGACGCTCAGTCATCACATCGATGAGAGGCGGGTGAGAAGAGGCCACCATCTTGGCATGCCTACACGGAGCACAAACCAACTCTTTCTTAAGCCTCAACCGTGGCAATCCTCGGACCAAATTGAGTTTACTCAAGCGAGACAAAAGGTCAAAGCTCAAGTGACCCAACTTCCTATGCCACCTCCACAACTAACTCGAAGAACCAACCAAGAAACAACGCTCCACACCCGAAGACTGAGAAAAATCAGCACGAAACACCTGACCCTCGGGAACGACCATACAAACAAGGTCCCCTCGAGAGTCAACAATCCGAGAACCACCAGGCCGAAACAACACCTCAAAGCCCTCATCCAACAACCGGTACACGAAAAAGCAAATTGTACCCCATCGATTGAACAAGAGCAACACGCCTCAGAGTGATCTTGTCACTCACTTTTATCTCACCTTCTGAAAGCACACGCCCACGCCCATTGTCCCCAAAGGTGATGTACCTCTTCGTCACCACCGGGACGAGACTTGAGAACCACCCCTTGTCTCCGGTCATATGCCTCGAGCAACCGGAGTCAATCAACCAAATGTTCTTCAAGTCTCCCACCTGAAATTCAAAAACAAGCACGTGAGCGAACAAACGACTCAGCACTGGGGTTAGTACCAAAGGAGGAAAACCAGTGCCGAGCCATTTGCTCGAAAGTGGGGTTAGCACACATCAAGCCATCTTTCCTACCATAACTACCACCACGAACACCACCTCGGTAACCACTCCGAGGAAACCACCCCTCACTGCCTGGAGGAGGACCAAACCCACGGAAGACAACCCGTGGAACGTCCCTCCTCTCCTTCTCAAAGCTACGACCCCTCCCATCCCCGTAGTGAACTCGAGGGGGAGAATGCCTAGCAACCTGACCACCTGCTGTCTCTCCAGACCAACCACCAGCAACTCCACCTCCAGACCTGAAACCTCTCGACTCACCACCTCGAAAACCACTCCGCCTAGAATTCTGGGGGCGCCGGCGGTTAAACCGCCTAGCCGGGCCGGTCCTAACCACCCCCCTCTGGGCTGGGCCGGTCTGACCGCCTAGCCAGGCCGGTCTGACTGCCCCCTCCAGAACTGTTCCTCGGCTGCGGGAACTTGCATCTCCCCATGCCGGAACACTTCTCACCACAGCCTTACCCCTGGGCAGTGGCATACGAGGCTTAGGCACACCATGGGAAGGGTTGTACCTATCCTTGTTCGCCCACTCCTTTGCCATCCTCTCTTCCCGCTTCCTCTTGGAGCAAAACTCATCCTTGTGACCCTCTTTCCCACAATGGCCACAACGGAACCTCACAAGCTTGGGTTTAGGCTTGGATTGGGGCTACTCGCTTGGTTTCTCTCCACTCAACTCCTCCACCGATTTCTCCTCACTTGCCTTCTCACTCACTTTCCCAAAGAACACTTTCCCAGAAGTGCTCACAAACTTGATAGGCCTTCGGAGATCATTTGTGGGTGTAGGAAATATAGGTGGAGCTGGGGTTGTGTCTAGTCGGTTCCTAAGATGGTTGGGTTTTGGAGGGAAATCATTTTTGTGGTGGGTTTTTGGTGGCTCCGGGATATTCTCTCCACTTCCTTCACCAACCTTGTTTGCCCCAAGCCCCTCACCATCTTGCCTCTTAAAGGCCTCGATCATCATCCTCAACTGAGGCTCATGACCGGACAACCAACCCATCAACTTCCTCAAGTCATCATTCTCATCCTGCAAATGATCAACATAATGTGCAAGCTCCAAATTTTTCAATGCATGCATTTCAAAGGTAGAGCAAGATGTAGGCATGGGTTCCTTCAATTTAGCCTCGAGCGAACTAGTGTAAGCATGCATCTCATCAATCTTAGCATGCAAAACAGGGCAAGAAGTGCAAGCACCTAGCAAAGCAGGTCTAGACTTAAGCTCAGCCACTTCACCCCTAAGCACATCTAGTTCCTCACACTTGGAGGCATGCTTCTCCTTAAACAAAGCAAGATCAGCAAGGAATATGGAGCAATCAGCACAACCATTATCATCCGAAACAACAGGGCTAGCCTTAAGCAAATCTATCTCAAGCTTGCTATCAAGCACCTGTGTCTCTAGCTCAGCCACTCTAGTCCTAGCATCCTCGAGTGAAGCCCTAAGCTCTTTCCTCATTTTCTTGGCCTCTCTAAGCATGTCATCACGGTTATCAAGCAAAGAGCCAAGCCTCTCATTCTCCTGGAGCAAGAAAGGGAGTTCATCACGCACCTCGTCGTCGGACTCAGAGTCCGAGTCGCTCTGTGTGCTCTTCTTGCTGCCAGAGCTCAGCGCCATGGTGCAGAAGCCATCTCTCGCGAAGCAGCTCAGCCCGCTCAGGTTCTTGGACGACTTCTTGTTCTTGTGGCGATCTCCCTCGTCTTCACTGCTGTACGAGCTCGAGGTGCAGTACGCGAACTGGAGTCGACGTCGCTCGCTCCAACCATCGCTTGGGCCTTGCCTCGGCCCTCCTTCTTCCTCGATCGTCGCTCGTCCTTGTACTTGTTCTTGTGCTTGCTCTTGTGGTCGCGCCTCGAACGGTACTTGCCATCGTTCATCCTCGGCTTGTGCTTGTAGCTGTTCTTGTTCTCGGCCTTCTCCGGGCAGTCGGCAACGAAGTGTCCCGGCTTGCCGCACTGGAAGCAGGTCCTCGTGTTCCTCCTCATGTTCACGCGGTTCTCGTGTAGCCTCTCGAACCGCCTCGTCAACAGCGCCAGCTCGTCCTCTCCAAGGTCATCAAACTCCTCATCTGGCATAGACATCAAAGAGGAAAATGAGAACATCCTGGTGGATGGGTTAGAGTTAGTCTTTCCTTTGGAACCACCAACGAGGGCAAGACTATGGGAGTCAGTCGGTCCCTCGAGCTTGGCAGTCATGCCCCTATCCACCTCAGCCGACTTGAGCTTCGAGAACAGCTCGTTCACCGTCAGAGTATCATACCTCTCCGACTCGACTATGGCCTCGAACTTTTCGCCCCATATCGTACGATCCAAAGAGTGTAAGAGCTTGACCGCTCTATCATGATCATCGTACGGGAGCACGTCCACATTGGCCCTCATGTTGTTCACCACCACCGTGAACCTCTGAAACAAGGCATCGATGGACTCACCGGGGAGATGAGTGAAGTTCTCGTACTCTCTCCGGTAGGTCGCATACATCCGTGCCTGAACCTGGGCGTTCCCAACATGAGCTTCCTTCAACACCGCCCAAATCCTACAAGCCAAGTGCTCGGTGTGCACCCGGTCGAACTCAGGCTGACTCAAAGCACGAAACAAGTAGTCGACCGCCTTATTGTTGGCGTCGAATCTGTCCCTCGACCCTGGAGCAAGGAAATCCATCGGCTGGACATAGCCTGTGTCCACCGTGACATCCCAAAGCAGCTGACCCTTTCCGCGGAGGAACGCACCCATCCGCTTGCTCCACATCCGGTAGTTCTTGCCATCGAAGTGTGGAGGACCCGAACCCCCGTTCTCGGTACGCCATCCTTGGATCTTAGACCGGTTAGAGTCAACAAAGACCCGAACCGGCTCTGATACCACTTGAAGGACCGATTAGGCGACCAGAGAGGGGGGAGTGAATGGGAGCCGACAAAAATTCTTCTCGAGGGAGATTGAAACTCCGACAAGATGAACTAGCTCGGTCGAACCCCCGAAATCACACGCTCCGCACTTCTACCTCCCGTTTGCCAAAACCACGTAGCCACTGGAGTGCTACTGGTCCTAGGAACAAACTCTACCAGCAACCACGACACACATGCAGCACCGACAGCGGAAACACCTCGAAAGCTGGCTAACCAGAGGGGGGCGGTTAGACCGGGTATAGGGGGCGGTTAGACCGCCTCCACCTGGCAACCAAGAAATCCTCCGAAACGCCTCTTCCGAGCACCAAAACTCACCACGGTTTCACCAACAGAGATCTCTGGTCAAGGCCATGCTAGCTACCAGAAAATCTTGGCGAAAACCAAAACCTCACCCAAGGGCCTAGAAGCGGTTAGACCGGCTACCCGGGGCGTTCTAACCTCCCGTACCCAAAGCAACGAACCCCGACCAAGAACACCTAGCAAACCGCACGAGAACGACCCCAAATTTCACCCGTACACTCCTCCCGATCAAGGCAAACAAACTCACGAGAGGAAAATCCGGCGAAACAAAACTTTGACCCGGAAACACCCGTGGCGGTTAGACCGCCTCCACTCGTAGGCGGTTAGACCGCCCCTTCCCGAAAACGAACCCGCGGGTCAAACCTCAACTTCCTCGCGCCCGATCTCCCGAATCACTCCACGGATTGCGGCCAAACTTCGGGAATAGTCGGGGTTACCTCCCGGGCAACCTCTACCTCAAAGGAATCGACCCGAAATACTCACAATCAAGAGGAATCGAAGAAATCGCTTCTCTAGGTCAAGAACTCGCCCAACTCGAGAAACCACCAAATCGAGTCCGATTCAAAGGGGATTTGGGGGCAAAGTCACCAGCCAAAGAGGCACAAGAACCTCATACGTGACACCCACCAAAAACCCTAAGAAATCGTCCTCAAAACACCGCCAAAAAGAGCTCCCAAAATCAACACCAAAGATACGGGAAAACCACCATGATGAACAACGCCAAACCTTCTATACATGCCATGAATGGTTCGTACAAGGTCTAGCTTGCCACCCAAACATCCATCCCTCTCTCTAGATCTCACATGAAGCTCTCAAGCTAGCCTTCTAAAATCCTAAGGAAAATGGAGAACGAAAATGGAAAAACCAAATGAGCTAGGGTTCCAAGAGTTGGCTGCCATCCACCCATCTAATGAGTATATATGGAGGCACCCAAAAGACTAAACTACCCTTCACTAATAACTAGGGATACATGCCCCTCGATGGCGAATTTGGAAGTCTTCATGTCTTCACCATCGGACGGATGCCCGGCGGCCGCAACCTGCTTAGCCTCGACGCAAGCCTTGCGATCCTGACGCGTGTCCTCCGCTTCGAAGCTTCTCGGCGCCGGCGGCCAGGGCGGTCGACCGCCCCCGCAGGCGGTTAGACCGGCCCGGGGGATCCGACCGGCCCCGGGCGGTCCGACCGCCCCTCCCGGGCGGTTGAACCGGCCTGGGTGGCCGCACCTCCTCGTCGGTCTTCGGCCTCGGTTTTGTGGCTCAACCGAGTAACCCGCGTGGTTTTCTGGTGAACCACTGCAAACCCCGCGAACTCGGTGTAGCCTCCGCCAATCACCACTCATGACTCGGCTCCCACGTAGTCCCGGCTCGACCTTGGTTTTGAGGCTCTACCAAGAAACCGTCCACGACTTCATCTTGCTGTTCATGCCACCATGCGGCCCGCACTTGACCCCGCTGGCCACCGTGTCCCTCGAACGAAGCCTACTTGTCTTCTCCACACCTAGAGGCCTCACCGGCAACGACCTTTCGCGCTTGTTCTTCACCTGCACCAACACGATTCAAGCCGCAACCTGCACCTGCAATACTTAGCCAAGAATCAGTCCACACAACGTTGTCAATCACTCATCACACAAGGAAGCGATCATCCACCGGTCCTCGAACCACACATGGTCCTCAACTTGTAAAGGGGATTGCCTTTTGAGAAATCTACTGTTGAGTAAAGAGCTTTTGGCTATCCTTTTGTTCCGAGTTCTGGTTTTGGTTCTTGAGCTTTGGTCTTCTTTCATTGTTTGTGCTCGATAGCTTCGGCTATCGCCACAACACTCATCTTGCGGCGGCGGTTTTCTGGTGAATGACGTAGGTAGAATGATTTGTTCGATGTGGTGGCCGACGTCGGCGGAGGCAATAAATAGACGAACACCTAGGACAAAGGGCGTCGCGAACCGGGCCAAAAGCCACCTGGGCTAATCCGAACAGGTCGGCTGGCCCAGGCCCTTTCTGGGGCGGTTCGGGCCCATCTTCCTCCCTGGTTGCTTCTTGCATGATTCCTTATTTGTGTGCACTTGCATGTGGGCCTTTGACATCGTTTCCTTCACGGTTAAGGCTTGAATCCTTGCTATGCAAGCTTCGCTGTTTTTTGGTTGAGTCCCTGAATACTTGCATGTTGACGCTTCGGTCCTTGGGTCATTTGGAGTCATGTTCATCATGTGTCTTGACTCTTGTCGGGCTTCATGATCTTCTTCCAAAGTGCTTGGTGAACTTATCCCGAAAGTCTCCTCTTTAGCGTAGATTTCCTGCGTAAACAATGAACTCCAAAATCGACATGCAAGAGTGAACTTGTTATATATGGGGGTTTAGTTCCAGTGGTTAGAATAATAAATCAATACCAACATTAAAGGTAAACTCATAGCTAGGTTGACGGAAATTCACTGTCAACACTTGACGCCGCGGACTACTGGTTCGGCTACTCCGACGACTCCAGCGCCGGAAGCTACAACCCCATGCGCGAGTTCTTTGTGGTGGTCGTCGATGACCATGCCGATGGCATGAACGCTGCGGGGGCTGGCGACGGAGAAGCCCCCCGAAACCCGGGAACTTGTGTACCCCAGAACCCATGGCCGAGCGCGCCCCCACCTCGCCAGCGAGGTGCGCTGACATCAACGTGCAGCTGGCTGAAGCACGCGAGCTCGAGGCTAAGCTCGCGGAAGAGTACCACGCGGTACAACTGCTACGCGCCTCCATCGCTGGAGAAGCTTCCGCGCGCGGCGAATGCGCGCGCGAGCTGGGCAAGCAGGCCCGCGAGCGCATCAACATCGACTTCGACGTCAGCAACCCGAACACGCCCCCGCGAGCGAGCGAAAAGCTCATCGCAGCTATGACGCTGCTGCGGGCTATGCACGCCCCTTCTACGCCTGAGACGCAGACGCTCATCGAGCAAGCGGCCGTGCAACAGGCCGAGAGCTCGGCATCCCGCATTCACCAGCAGGGCAGCGCGCGGGATGATGGTGGCGTGCAGGGCCCGGAGGCATCAGTTCACGCAGGTGGTGCGACAGGACAACCGGCCAACCAGGGCCGGATGCCGGCCAGGGAGCGAATCCTTGATGTGTGTGGACAGGCCCAGGACGGCGACGCTCGCAACGTCATCAACGCCCGCCGGACGGGCAACACAGAGGCACGGGCAGCGGTAGGCTACCACCCGCGACGGGGCGGGCACTATGACAGTCGTGAGGATCGCTCGTCGACGCCGGAGCCCCCGAGCACCCGCGTGTTCAGTCGGGTGATCCGCACGGCAAGCTTCCCTCAACGCTTTCGCATAAACTTAAATCAAAGAGCATAAAAGTTAAGTTTTCATAAAAACAACAAGTTATCCGGCTATCCATAAACTTAAATCAAAGAGCAAAGATATGTATGTGGGTCTAGAGCATAGTCATTTCACCTCCACAAATAAAAGAGCCGGTATTTAAATTAATTTCAGATCATATTATAGAGAGCAATTAGCCAAGACATGTATAACTTCATGTAGGTAAAACAAAGCGGCAACTTTCATCATCTTTCCGTAATCATAGGCAATATAAAACTTCGAGGTGAACACATGGTCATGCCTATATATTGAAAGTAAAAAGAAACCTAGGTTGTCCTCCTAGTAGCCATGTTATTGTTGGAAGAGAAAAACAAAAGGTTGCACCTAGTTGAGGTTGAAGGTATACTTACAAGCATTTTTGTTTGGAAAAGAGAAGGCCTATGGAGGTGTTACCATACTTTGTAGTTCTTTGTTGCCTTCTTCCGACATCTCCATGTATCGATGTGGCTTTTGCTTTTGTCTTGATTTATCAATGCTCCTAAACTTCTGAATTTGATCCTGTATGCTTAATGGAGTCATTGGTCGCCCTTCTCTTCAATGTTGTCATCACCATCTCCTCTTTCTTGTTCTCATCATCTCCTTGTTGTCTCTTTTTCATGGATTCCCCCCTCTGTCAAGAACAGAACATATATCAAAGTATATCTCTATTGAAAAGTTTATGAAATTACCTTTCCAACGTGTGGTCATTCATCGAAAACGGAGTTCAAACAAGGGAGCTATGTCCGTTTTACTTCAGCACTGTGTGCTGTGCAAAACTGATTTCATGACGTGTTGCACTCGGTGATTCAGGCATAACCGCTTGTAGGAACCTCCGATTGTTTTGATTCTTAATTTGTTGGAATCATAACTTCATGGGGCTTCTAAATAACCAAAAATATCCAGTGTTTTCCCTTCGAGACCATGCAAAATTTTGATGAGATGGGTAGCTTCTTGCGCATTGATCCGGAGACGTTAATGATCTTTCTATCTTCTAGAGCGTCATGTTTCACTTCCGTGTTGAAGATTTAGGGTCTCCCCCATGCTTAGCATTTTGCTAGTCATGGAAGAAGAAGACAAAGCATTTTTATCTTATCCATCCTTCAATTTCCTTGTAGTGAGACTCTTTATCTTGCCTGCAAGACGTTTTAAGTGCATATTCTACCCCCAAGGTGACGGTTGAAAGTAGATAGAATTGCCAACAATCCAATGTTTCCTAGGACTCTCAACTTGTGGCATAATTAGTCTAATGAGAAATAAAAACCTAATGAGTGTACGAGGTGGTGTGTATGCACATGATAGGAAAGCATATAAACAAAGACAATGTTTTCACCTAGTTCTAAACACCATGTTTACAACTAGGTTGCCAAATTTCTCCATAGCCATAAAGGTTTATTTATCGAGGGTTAAAACACCATGTCTATCCCTAAATCAATAACTCCTATAGCACAAGAAAAATTAAGCGCATTGCAGAGCTTATAAACTAACCAATGCAACATGAAAACATATGAAAAGCTAGCAAGGTTTATCGAACTTAATGATGATGGTCTGCAATCATGTTTAAACACCACGTTTACACAAGGTCACAAAAGGAAAATGCCCAGTTGGAGCAGTAACATGGATATGAAAACATACATCATTGAGCCTTAAAACAACCAAGCCAACTATATGCAAAACATGTACATGCAAAGAAACATCACGTTGATAACAAAATGCAATGCATGCAAATAAATAAATATGAGCATGAACATGATGGTGGTTCTAAAAAGAAAACTAAACTTAGTTCAATAACCACAAGTTGATCATCATAAGATAGTGACATTTTTTATTTTCTCTAAGAAAGTAGTAAAAATATAAAGAAACGGGTTGCCTCCCGAAAAGCGCTTCATTTAAAGTCATAGAGATCGGCTTTCTCACATACCTTCTTTTCGTCGCATAGCCATGGCCCTTCATGCAAGAAAAAAGGTACCAATGCAGCTTTAATTTACTTCCCATGTTGTGCTTGATCACTTATAGAAGACTTGCCAAAGGCATCCTTTTGTTTCATCGCTATCTCCTTCTTTATCATCCTTCTGTGCTGCCTTCACTCCATGAATTATTTATTTAATGTCCAGAGCAGAAAGTATACCCAAGCTCTACTCCATTGCATAGTTCACAAAATTTCCTTTCCAACGAGTCTTTATTTTCCCAAATCGGACTCCGGACAAGAGAGTTACGTCCGTTTTACTTCGGCGATGAAATCTGTCCTGAAATTTCAGAACGCGCAACGCTCAATGTTTTCTCCACAACTCTTTGTACGGGTCTTCAAACTCGTTGGTTCTTGATGCGTTGGAATGGTAACTTGATGGAGCTTCTGAATATCTCATTTTCTTCATTTGTACACCTCTGAACAAGTTCTCTAATTGATGAAGACGGCAGCATCTATTGCGGGATTTGGAGAGGTTGACGATTTAACTTCCAACTCTTTAGGCATGACTTCTCTTTTCATTATTCAAGCCTTGTCTACATGGTTAGTGAAAATCAGTCCTTCTCCTAACATGTGCTTATTTAAGGTCATTATCTTGACCAAGCGCAAAGTATGATCGAGATTTACAAAACTTATTGTAAACATACGCGTCCATAATTAACACCACATGTGAATTGTAGCAACAAGTCAAGGTGTAAATAAAAGAAGCATATGTTTCTTTAGGCATATAATTAAATGGTTCAAACATAAACATTGCCTCTGAAGGGATACGGGGTGTCTACGCTAGCACAAAACAAAATTTTCCCCGCAAAACAGGAACTGCTGCTGTCAGAGATCACGGGATTACCACTAGACGCGCAGATGCAGCGGAACCGTCTCGATGTAGACGAACGCGTCGAGGTAGCAGGCAGTGCAGTTGCTCACGTCCACCTTGTCCTTCACGTGCGGTTCTTCCTTGTGCTCCAAATGTAGCACCTCCACGGTATCCACACGTACGGGAAGGAACGCCGATCGTAGATGTACTAGCACCTCACGAACGATCAGAAACGGGAGGATATAGATGGAGGAGGGGCTGCAGAAATCACTACTCACCCGTGGTTACTATTCACCGCGGGGTTACTGTAGCGTCGCGGGCTACTGTAGAGTCACGACTACTGTAGCAAATAGGTGATTAGAGTTTTCCTCTCTCCCCACCTTTGTATATATAGAGGTCACTAATGGGCTTTTCAATCTTTGCGACCCATTAAGACTCTAGTACCCTAATGGATCAAATCCATCAAACCCATTAGTGGATCCAATCCAATTGTCTCTAGGGCATAAATCCAACAGCCTCATCATTATTCTCAAGATAATCTAGCCTATCAACATGATCATTATTGGAACAAGGCATAAAATTTAAACTATCATTCATACTATTGGTTGAGCATGAGTATTTGAATTTATCAACATCAATACCAATAATATCCTGAGATTTCAGCGCGTACCTTGGCCTTAGAGATTTTTCAACAAGAGTGATATTCGGTTCATCTAGCGGTGTTGAACGCGAATCAATCTCAACGAGTGAAGGTGTCTCTTTGTTACCTTTTTGCACCCCCTCCATCTCATCATGTGGAACGTGTAATCCATCAAGTACATTTGCATTTGTCTCTTCTTTGAAGTCTTCATTGTCATCCCAATCTTCGTCTTCAAAGTCTTGTATGTTGCTTTCTTTATCTCCCGTGTACCACATGTCGTCAAGATCGCTCATCGTTGATTCACTCTTTCCTTCATCCTTGAGTACTTCCATGTCTTGCTTTGCTAGTGTGTGGGCTTCAATAGCACACAAGCTATAACCTTCTAGCTTGAGTCCTATCTCCTCCCATTTGTCCTTCGAGTCACTAGGCTCGTCACGGTTGTACTCTTTTCTTTCTTCATCATAAATCCTTGAGTTGTCAAACTGGTCGATCCATCCTTCATCTCCTTCTTCTCTTTCTTCTTCAAATATCTTTTGGATCGACTCTCCACTCATCTCTTGATCAAATATATCTTCAACTAGTTTAGCAATGTGTCTGTGTTCCTCCTTCCTTCGGTAGTTGATTAGTGGGGCAAAATCAACTTGAATCCAACCGGATTGATTGAACTCCACCAATGGTCTAGCATTCCACATACTTCGGCCTACATTCATGTTAGTTTCAACATTTTTAATACCCGAAATGACTTCTCTTACCTTGGGAAGTGGATCTTCAATTTCTTGTTTGGTCGGTTCATCTTTCTTGACCTCCGGTTCATCTTTTTCAGAAAATTCAGCAAGCACCTTGGGCTTGCTTTTATCATTTTGCTCCTCTCGACAATGTCTTTGCCAATCTCGTCGCGTTCTTTGTCCATTGCTTATCCTTTGTAAGATTTGTGTGGCTTCACTAATTGTTTTATCCATTATATCGCCGCCTGCACACATGCTTACAAAACAAGACGAGTTAGGGGTTAGTGAAAAATAAAAGGTATGCAACATCAAGTCACCGGAAAATCCCAAGTTCGGGCCTCGCTCAAGTAGTTCATTAAAACGGTCCCATGCTTCATCAGTTCCTTCATCCTTTCCTTGCTTGAAAGTGAGCACTTGCCTCCTTAAGTCTTGGACCTTGCTTATGGGAAAGAACTTCAAAAGAAACTTCTTCACAAGCTCATCCCAATTTCCTTTCGCTTCAACGGACGCAAGTGTGTACCATCTTCGCGCTTCATCTTCGAGAGAGAATGGAAAAAGATTCCACTTGAACCAAGCGGCCGGAACTCCTTCTTGTTGCACCGTGTTGCATATCATCGTGAATTCCTTAATGTGTCTATATGGGTTGTCATCCTTCAATCCTCTAAAAGGTTTTGTCGCCACTAACTTGATGATTCTAGGCTTCACTTCATAGTGGGTTGTAGCAAGCGCCAAATCTGATTTTTGCATCTCAATGTCTTCCATTGACGGCATTGCTAGCTCCCTTAGCGACATCTCTTCATCTTCCAATGGTGAGGTGAACAAATCCATCTAGGCACAAAAAAAGTAGAAAGAAAAACAAAAAAATATTTTTCCTAGAAAATAAGGGTTAGATGTTAGTAATCAACAAAATTAATACTAGATTAAACGTAACAAACTGGCTTGCTCCCCGGCAACGGCGCCAGAAAAGGGGCTTGTTGACGGATAAAACTCGTATCCGCCTACGATCCACAAGCATACGGACCTACACCTTTTTCACCACGGGGATTCCCTAGGATCTTATCAATCCGCGGAGCAAGGGGATTGCTAGCGCTTAACCAAGTACTAATCTAGTCGATGGGAAACCTTTGAAAGGGGTATTAATCTAAAGGTAAAGACAATCTAACCTAAGTTGATCAAACAAATCTAGGGTTAAACTAGATGGTAAAGGGTGGACACAAGAGAGAGAGTTTAAGATAGATAAGCATTCCCTCCCTTGGGTTTAGGATCACATGACATGCATCTACTACATGAAAAGGGAGTTGCCTACACTAGCTTCATGGAGATTATGCGTCCGCTAAGCCTTTTCCCTAAATCGTACTGTCACTAAGCAAGGTAATCAAACACTTTCACGTATAACCGCATCTATACCTAAGCATCCATAGGGTTAAGCTAATCATCACGATTACCACAAACCCTACTAAGACCACATGTTGCGCAAACATATGTAAACAAAGCATACACAAAGACATAGACCATAAAGCATTGATTGGCATAAGGTTCATGTATAGATTACATATCATGCATCCATCTAACCCTAGGGACGAACGGAGACATTACCCCATCATCTTACACGGATTGAAGCACATAGGGGTGATGGAGACTCCGGAGAACGTCGTCGATGAAGATGGCGGCGATGAAGCTTGGAGTCCTCCTCTTGCTTCCTTCCCTCCGCCGGCGTTGATCTTAGCGATGAGTTCATCCAACTCTCTCCATCATCTTGCGGCAGCGGTTTTCTGGTGAATGACGTTGGCAGAATGATTTGTTCGATGTGGCGGCCGACGAAGGCGGAGGCAATAAATAGACGAACACCTAGGGCAAAGGGCGTCGCGAACCAAGCCAAAACCCCCTGGGCCGATCCGAACAGGTCGGCCAGCCCAGGCCCTTTCTGTGCCGGTTCGGGCCCATCTTCCTCCCCGTTTGCTTCTTGCATGATTCCTTATTTGTGTGCACTTGCATGTGGGCCTTTGACGTCATTTCCTTCACAGTTAAGGCTTGAATCCTTGCTATGCAAGCTTCGCTGTTTTCTGGTTTGGTCCCTGAAGACTTGCACGTTGACGCTTCGGTCATTGGGTCATTTGGAGTCATGTTCATCGTGTGTCTTGACTCTTGTCGGGCTTCTTGATCTTCTTCCAAAGTGCTTGGTGAACTTATCCCGAATGTCTCCTCTTTAGCGTAGATTTCCTGCGTAAACAATGAACTCTAAAATCGATATGCAAGAGTGAACTTGTTATATACGGGGGGCTAGTTCCAGTGGTTAAAATAATAAATCAATACCAACATTAAAGGTAAACTCATAGCTAGGTTGACGGAAATTCACCGTCAACACTCGATGCAGCGGACTACTGGTTCGGCTACTCCGATGACTCCAGTGTCGGAAGCTACGACCACGCGCGCGAGTTCTTTGTGGTGGTCGTCGACGACCATGCCGATGGCATGAACGCTGCGGGGGCTGGCGACGAAGAAGCCCCCGAAACCCGGGAACTGGTGTACCCTAGAACCCAAATCCGAGCGCACCTCCCACCTCACCAGCGAGAAGCGCTGACATCAACGCGCAGCTGGCTCAAGCACGCGAGCTCGAGGCTAAGCTCGCGAAAGAGTACCACGCGGTACGACTGCTTCGCGCCTCCATCGTTGAAGAAGCTTCCGCGCGCAGCGAACGCACGAGCGAGCTGGGCAAGCAGGCCCGCGAGCGCATCAACGTCGACTTCGACGTCAACAACCTGAACACGCTCCCGCGAGCGAGCCAAAAGCTCATCGCAGCTGCGACGTTGCTACGGGCTATGCCCGCCCCTTCTACACCCGAGGCGCAGGCGCTTATTGAGCAAGCGGCCGTGCAACAGGCCGAGAGCTCGGCATCCCGCATTCACCAGCAGGGCAGCGCGCGGGATGATGGCGGCGTGCCGGGCCCGGAGGCGTCAGTTCACGTAGGCGGTGCGATAGGACAACCGGCCAACCAGGGCCGATTGCCGGCCAGGGAGCGAATCCTTGATGCGCGTGGACAGGCCCAGGACGGCGACGCTCGCAACGTCATCAACGCCCGCCGGACGGGCAACACAGAGGCGCGGGCAGCAGTAGGCTACCACCCATGATGGGGCGGGCACTATGACAGTCGTGAGGATCGCTCGCCGACGCCAGAGCCCCCGGGCACCGCGTGTTCAGTCGGGAGATCCACACGGCATGCTTCCCTCAATGCTTTCGCCAGCCCACGTCGATCGACAAGTACACGGGAGAGGCAGACCCTCGTGTATGGCTCAACGACTACCATCTGGCGTTCCAGCTGGGCAGCGCCACCACCGACGAGGTCATCATCTGCAACCTACCACTGCACCTCGCGGACTCAGCCCGGACGTGGCTCGAACACCTGCCGCCCAGCCAGATCCACAACTGGGACGATTTGGTGCGCACGTTCGTGGGGAATTTCCAGTGCACGTACGTGCACCCTGGGAACTCCGGGCATGCACCCAGAAGCCCGACGAGTCGCTCAAGGACTTCATACGACACTTCTCTAAGTGCTGTACTGAGCTCCCGAGCGTAGCCCAGTCCGAGATCGTGCATGCTTCTCGAGGGTACGACCTGCCAGGATTTCGTGCGCGAGCTTGGGAGCAGCCCGCCAGTCGACTCCAACGAGCTGTTCGACATCGCCACCAGCTTTGCCTCCGGCGAGGAGGCGGTGGGGGCCATCTTAGATGGCAATAAAGGATAGCGCGTGGATGACGCGCCCGTGGAGGGAAGCAAGTCCAAGGAGCCCTAGCAGAAACACAAGCGGGCAAGAAGCCGTGCCGCAAGGCTCGCGCGCAAGGACGCGACGACGACGATGGGGGCGAGGCCCTCGCAGTTGACCCTGCTCGAAAGGGCCCTCGAGGGGCCCCTCGAGGCCCCGGCGTATTCGATAACAAGTTGAAGAAGCCGTGCCCGTACCACAAGACCCCGGTCAACCACACCCTCGAGCAGTGCGACATGCTCAAGAAGTACTACAGCCGCGCCACGCGAAGGATGGCGAGGCCATGAAGTATGGTGGTGATAGAGACGTCGATGGCTTCCCGGCGGTGGAGAACATTTTCCTCATCTCCGGGGGGGGCCGACCGTGGACATGTCCAATAACTAGTGCAAGCGGGAGCGGCACGAGGTCCTCGCTGTGGAGAAGGCTCCCCCCTCCTTCCTCGGCTGGTCAGGGGACGCCATCACCTTCAGCCACGAGGATCACCTGAATCGCATCCCCAATCCGGGCCAGTACCCGCTGGTCGTCGACCCGGTCATTGGCAATGCGCGGTTCTCCAAGGTGCTGATGGACACAGGCAACAACCTCAACATCCTCTACGCGCACACCCTACAGCTGATGGGGATCAGATTGGACCAGCTGCTGCCCAGCACGACGCCGTTCCATGGTGTCGCGCCGAGCAAGCGCGTCCAGCCCTTCGGGTAGATCGACCTGCCAGTTTGGTTCGGCACACCGGCCAATTTCCGCAAGGAAACGCTCACCTTCTAGGTGGTGGGGTTCAGGGGCACATACCACGCCATTCTTCGGCGACCATGTTACGCCAAGTTCATGGCGGTCCCGAATTACACCTACCTCAAGATGAAGATGTCGGGACTGAAAGGTATCATCACTGTGGACTCGTTGATCGAGCACGCGTTCGACTGCAACATCGAGTGCGTGGAGCACGCTGAAGCACTTGCGCTGGATGAAGCGCTCGTGACGAGCATGGAGAAGCTAGTCAACAAGGCCTCGACTCCACCGCCAAGCATGCCGGCAGCTTCGAGGCTACCGAGCATACCAAGGAGGTGCCCCTCGACCCTACTGCCCCCGAGGGTAAGGTGTTGAGGGTCAGTTCTACCCTCGACCCGAAATAAGAAGTGGTGCTTGTCGACTTTCTCCGCGCCAACATCGACATCTTTGCGTGGAGCCCCTCAGATATGCCAGGCATCCCGAGGGAGGTCGCCGAACACTCCCTTGATATCCTACCGCACTCCCGAGCCGTGCAACAACAGCTGCGGTGCTTTGACGAAGAGCGACGCCGGGCGATCGGAGTGGACCTGCGGAAGCTACTCGAGGCTGAATTCATCAAGGAGGTCTTTCACCCTACGTGGCTAGCTAATCCTGTACTAGTTAAGAAAAAGAATGGGAAGTGGCGGATGTGTGTAGGTTACACTAGTTTGAATAAAGCATATCCCAAAGTTCCTTTTTGCCTTGCCATGAATCGATCAAATTGTTGACTCAACTGCAGGGTGCGAGCTACTGTGTTTCCTTGATGCCTATTCTGGGTACCACCAAATAAAGATGAAAGAGTTCGACCACCTCGCGACTTCATTCATCACGCCGTTTGGGATGTTCTGCTACGTAACGATGTCGTTTGGCCTCTGAAACGCGGGCACTACATACCAGCGATGTATGCAGCATGTCTTCGGAGACCACATTGGGCGGACCATTGAGGCCTACGTAGACGACATAGTCGTGGAAACTAGGAAGGCGGACGACCTGGTTAATGACCTACGCGGTGCGTTCGATTGCCTGTGGGCCAACAGGGTGAAACTAAACCCCGAGAAGTGTGTCTTCAGAGTGCCGCGTGGCATGTTGCTGGGGTACATCATTTCAAAGCACGGCATCAAGCCCAACCCCGAGAAGGTCACGGCCCTCGAACGGATGGTCCCGATTCGAGACCTCAAGGGGGGTCCAGAAGGTGCTGGGGTGCCTCGCCGCCTTGAGCCGCTTCATCTCGTGGCTCAGCGAAAAGGGCTTGCCCCTCTACTGACTACTGAAGAAGCATGAACGCTTCTCCTTGACCGTCGAGGCCCAGGAGTCGCTTGACAAACTCAAGGCAACACTCTCTCACGCACCAATCTTAACGCCGCCCCAAGGCGGCGAGCCTCTGTACCTCTACGTCGCCACAACCACTCAGGTGGTCAGCGCCATCATCGTGGTGGAGGGCATGGAGGAGGGGCACACCCTACCAGTCTAGAGGCCCGTATATTACATTAGCGGAGTGCTGTCCGAGACCAAGGCGCACTACCCGCAGATCCAGAAGCTGCTCTACGCAGTGGTGCTCGCGCGGCGCAAGCTCCAACACTACTTCGAGGCCCACCCGGTTTGGTCTCCTCATTCCCGTTGGGAGAGATCATTCGCAACCCGGACGCGGCGGGCAGGATCGTCAAGTGGTTTGTGGAACTTATGGGCGAGACGCTCGCATGCACCACACAAGGCAATTAAGTCTCAGGTCATGGAAGATTTCGTCGTCGAATGGACGGATACACAACTGACACTGCTGTAGATCCAGGCCGATTGTTGGACCCTCTATTTCGACGGGTCAGTGATGAAAACGGGGGCGGGCGCGGGCCTGCTCTTCATCTCACCCCTCTGGGAGCACATGAGGTACGCGGTACGCCTACATTTTCCCACGTCGAACAACATGGCGGAGTACGAGGCCCTTCTTTGCGGCCTCTGAATCGCTGTCGAGATAGGCATCAAACGCTTCGACGTTCAGGGAGATTCGCAACTCCTGATTGACCAAGTCATAAAAAATGCGAGCTGTCACGACGACAAGATGGAGGCCTACTGCAACGCCGTACGAGCCCTCGAAGACAAGTTCTACGGCATCGAGCTCAACCACGTCCCCCGCCGATACAATGAGGAGGCGGACGAGCTCGCCAAAATCATGTCGGGGCGAATCACCGTTCTCCCAAACGTTTTTGTGTAGGACGTCCCAAAACCGTCTGTCAACCTCGAGCCGACACCCTCGAGTCAAGGCGAACCCTCGGGGGCTCCTTCGAATCCAGCGGGCGTGGAGCCTATGAGTCGGTGCGGAAAGTAGTCCTGACACTAACTAGTAAGAAGCGCTGAGATCTATCTCTTGATGGCCGGTGCTAAGCAACTAGTGACACTGAGTTTTATCCTGGTTCCGGTCGGGGCCGTACGTCCAGCTGGAGTGTGCTCGGGGCACTATATTGCGATGCACCGTGATGCTTGCAGAGGGGGGCTACAAGTGAGGTGGGAGAGGAGGCAGGTCCTCCAGGTCCCAGAGGTACTGATTGAGGCAAGTGCCAATATCGCGGTTAAGGCGGAAAGCGTGCAAGTGAGCGTTGTCCGTCGTCCCCCTGCGGCTAGGGGACTGCCCCTCCTTTTATAGGCCAAGGGGGAGGCAGTTTACATCGGGCCGCACTATTTTGTCTACGTGTGGAGGTATGGTGTACAGTGTCGTGGAGTAGATGGCTGTCCTGGCGAATCTTGCTTCCGGCGGGGCGTCCTGTGCGCGTCCAGGAGCGGCTTCGAGGGTGGCGGCGTAGGGGTCGTCTGTTTGGTGGTCACCCGCGTGAGGACTCGAGGGTGCCGTTGACTTGAGGCCGTACGAGGCACAGTGGTCGGCGTGGCGGTGTCCTGTCGTCGTACGCTTCCATAGCGCTGGGGGTGGCGATGCAGTGACCGGGATGGCGTCGCGATGGCGGGGATGGTCGCACAGGGCCGATGGTGACGGAGGTGACCGGTCCCGCTGGCCCGACGTCACGACATCGTCCTGTGCAGGCGTGGAGTAGTCATCCGTCCCCCTATGAGGGCTCCGCCATCCTTCTTTGAGGGTGTGGCGCGCCGGCCGTACAAGAGCGGGTGGCACAGTGCCACGAGGTTGGTGCCGGCCATGCTGCACAACGTCGCACAGTGGCGGGTATGGCCTCTCCGGGGGAGTTGGCGGAGCAGTGCCAGGGCGCGATTCCCAGGCGCGTCGTGGCACGGATTCGCCTTTGACCCGGGTGCCTGCGAATGTCAGTGCATTAAATCCCCCTGACGAGGAGCAGGTATGGAGGCGGTGTGCCCCGTTGGAGCCCTCGAGCGAGGCGGACCTCACCCGAGGGGGTGCTCAGCCCTCAAGCGAGGCGGACCTCGCCCGAGGGGGCGGCTGGCCCTCGAGCGAGGCGGACCTTGCTCGAGGGGGTGACTGGGCCGAGCATTTTAGGTGGGCCGTTGGGGCCACCGGGGTTGCGGTTACGTTGTGCGTGTTTTGGGCTTGCGGTTTAGTTTGCGTTTGCGTTTTTTACGAAATAAGGTGGGTTTCCCCCAGTTGTTTAGGGGACCCCTATGGCTGTCCCCGACACTATGGACGAGGACCCCTTGAACGAGGCATTTGTGCTCTCCCTGCTTGAGGGTTACGACGCGTACGAGGCCGAGGCCATGGACACAGAGCCAGCCCCCCGCGCGGAGGACTGGCGGGCCAAGTACCTCGCCTGGATGGATCGAGGGGAGCTTCCCTTTGATCGGTCCGAGGCCAGACGCATTGCCAGGATGGCCAAATCGTTCACCCTCGTTGACGGCGAGCTGTACAAGTGCGCTGCGTCAGGCATCTTGCAGCGGTGCATACCAATCCCCAAGGGGCGCAAGCTCCTCCGAGACATCCACGCAGGCGTGTGTGGCCACCACGCGGCGCCGCGCACCCTCGTGGGCAACATGTTCCGCCAGGGCTTCTACTGGCCTACCGCGGTCGCCGACGCCAGCGAGATCGTAGACACCTGCGAAGGGTGCCAATTCTTCACCCGCAAGACCAATCTCCCGACTCACGCCCTCCAGACGATCCCCATCACATGGCCTTTTGCCATGTGGGGGCTGGACATTGTCGGGCCCTTGCGAAAGGCACCCGGGGGTGTTGACGGTGAAAATCCGTCAACCTAGCCATGAGTTTACCTTCGGTGTTGGCATAAGTTTTATACCTTATCCATTGGTACTAACCCCTGTGGTATAACAAGTTCACGTGCACATGTCGGTTTTGGAGTTTAGTGTTTATGCAGGGTTTTAGCATTGAAAGCAAGACTTTCGGGATAAGTTCATCAAGCACTTTATGACAAGACCTTGAAGCCCGTACAAGTCATGCAATGAAGCAAACTTAACTCCAAGAAGCAAGGGACTTGATCCGAGAAGACGACAAACTCCGAGGACCTGACCAGAAAAGTGCTGAATCTTGCAAGACAAGGAGTATTGCCCAATTCGGAGAGAAACTGACAACATGGACCTACATGCAGAAGGAGGAAACATCCAGGAAGCAAGGTAACCGACGTAGAGCAAAGGAGGCCTCGAGCTGGGCCTGGATGGGCCCAGGCTGGTCGGCCCAACCCATTCCAGGGCCCGTTTGCCCCCTCCTTTGCCCTAGCCGCCAATCGTGCTATTTATAGCCCTATGGCCGAGAGCCACGGAGGATGGAATTCGTCATCGGCCGCCGAGGAGCAGAGAAGAGAAGGACACCATCTCGGAGAGGAGAGAGTCGAGCTAGTTGACTAGGGTTTCCCTAGCCGACGTGGGAACCTTGCATGGAAGACCACGTCGGAGTTCCCGGAGCTAGAAGCAAGATCAAGGAAGGATCCTGGTGGTGATCTTGTGTATGTATCATTGTCATAGTTGAATTATCAAGTTGAATCTATTCTTAGCGATCAAGTGTTTCCTCGAAGATTTCGTTTTTCGATCGGTTTGCTTATTCCAATTCTATTCGCGCGATAGATTACATAGGGTGTTCTTGTAGCCGCGGTGGCTAGAGGTACACACCGGATCTTCCGAAAGAATCTCGACTTGTCTTTGACTCGCCCTAAGCTCCCCGCATGAGTAGGGATATGTTGTGACAGAACGGGGGTTCCGAAAGGCGGATGTTTTCGGATTTGGACGGGAAACCACGATTTAAAGAAGCTTCTTATAAGATTCGATTTGCTACTTCTTTTGCTTGGAACTTCAACAAAAGGCTTACCCCGATCCCTCTAGATCGGTTTATCTACCTAATCTTACTTTGTTTTCTCTGGTCTTTAGTAGATTAGATTAGTTTCGTGTCTTTTACCTAGATGCATTAGGGTTTCTTTTACCAAAGATTGAAGTTACTTGGCTTTACTAGATCAACTCTTGCGTCACACATTTGTTGAACGGATTCGATACCTTGGGTTCACCACTCGAGGGAAGAAGGGTCCCTTGACTACGACGGGAGACTTGTCCGCTTGCAAGTCATAAACGAAATTTGATACAACTATTAACCGTCAACAAGCCCTTTTTTCTGGCGCCGTTGCCGGGGAACAAGTGACCAAGATTTGGTTTTTTATTGCCTTTTTGTAATTTTCAGTTTTCTTTTAGTTTTCTCTTTTTGCATCTACTAAACTTTGATCATCCTCAAAATACATCTAATCTAGTTTGTCTAACCCTAGTTTTCATAGATTTATTTTTACTTTCTAGTTTTTGCATACTTTGTTTATTGCTGACCCTAACCGGGGATGGTTGGCTACCTCTCCAAGAAACCCAAACTTTTTTTGTGGATGATCCAGGAAAACTTTACAGGCAAAGGGGACGTGCAACACAAGCTAAAGGGTTGGAAACCCTAGATTCAAAAGCCGAAGTTGAAGGACCGCCGGAATCTCCAAGGGAATTACCACCTCCAAGTCCAAAGGAAGATCAACCTAAACCGACATCGTTGATCTACCTATCATAAACCTTCAAGACGCCTGAAGGCCGTTCAAGATCAAGGTCTCAACTATCCGCATGATGGTTGCAGGAGCTTTGGAGCGTTTCAATGAATACATACGAGCCGGATTCCTTGAGTGGCAAATCGGTTTACTTAAGAGGAGGATGGAGAAGATGGAAATAGAGAAAGAAGCTCAACACCTAAAGGCTGCCAAGGCAAGATCCACGTGCGAGGATTGAAGTGTTCATCGTGATGAAGATGCTAGAGATGCAAGTGGGACAAATTGTCGGGCGCCCGATGGGTGACAAAGAAGAATATTCGAGACAACTCCAAGGTCCCAAGACGGCGAAGGCTACTCAAACTCATTCGGGAGAGAAGGAAGATCACAACCGAAGGACCGGAGTTCGAGATGCTGAGCCACTACATGAAGGAAGTTGTTGCATCCGTCAAGACCAAAAGACAAAGCCAGCCTATGAAGACCAAAAAAATTGACTAAGCCGAAGAAGAAGCCCGTGCCCAAGATGGTGCGGAAGTGGGTACCCAAGATTGCAACGCCCGCAAAGAGCGTTGATCCGAGGTAATCAAGTGAAGAAGTCTAGCCATGGACTATAAACGAAGCGCTAGGCGGGAGGCAACCCGTTTCGTCGAGTCAAGAATAAGCTACCGGGAGGACAACCCAAATCCAGGTTTTTCGAGTCTTTTTTTAATAATAAGTTAGTTTTGAGTTTTATTATGCAAAGACATTAGACTTAGAAGTGGTTGAACAATATTAGAGACATAATTCTTGATTGAATGTTTTGCTTTATCATAAACCCTTTGCATGAACCCTCCTATGTGCTTGTTTGTTCTTTTCTTTTTGAGAAACCACAACCAAATAATTTCAGAACCTAACTCAACCTTTCACACTCATTATGGTGCTGTGGTTGACTTATTTTTCACGCTAAAAAAACACGAGTAGAGCCACGACTTATATCTATGTGTTAATAAAAATTCAGCACGTGGTAGGACTCGCGTGAACCTAGAAATAAAAATTTTGGTTGGTTTTAAAAATCTATATCCTTTGTTTCTCTAGGATTAGAATTTTTCTAAGACTCATATAATTTTGTTTTATTCAAAATCTCTCATTTAACCAAAAATTAGAACCTAGACCTATGCCCCCATGATCAAGCTGGGAAAAGTTTGCTCTCAACCGATGAATGCAAGCTATACCGGTGAGACCGATATCAACGTAGTCGGAAAATATTTTCGACTTACATTTGTTTTTAATGGTTTAAAAATTTCTCTAAAATTATGCTTGAGCTCTTGCATGGCTCTGAAAAATATTTTAAATTTCAAATTAGAGGAGTGCTTAACCTTAAACATACCTAAATGGAGGCAATCTAGTTTGAATTAATCATGCATGCACCATTGGATACCCTTTCATCAACTTTCACCAAATCCACATGCAAAGGACAAGCATGGTGGGCAGCAAGCATCAACTTTGCAGGAATTTCATGGTGCCATGTGAAGCAAGTGGAGCTAGGGAGCATGGACATGACGCAAAGCATGAAGCATCAAGTGGAAGGACCAATGCAAGAAAAGGAGTGGACGAGAGCATTTGGGCGGTGCAACTCGTGGAGCACGCAGGCAGGAAAGTTGCAGAGGCGAAATGATCGTGCTGGAAGAAAGACGAGGCGGGGAGGAGCACCGAGGCCCCCAGGCCGGTCGGCCCAGACCGGCCGGCCTCCCCTATTTAAGGAGCCCCCGGCTCCCGTTTTCTGCAGGCAAGCTTCCCTCTCCTTCCTTTGTTTGTGTGTTCAAGTTTGTGTGCCCAAAACCTCCGTAGACATAGCCAACCTTCCCAAGCTTGATAGCTCAAAAAATCCACATCCTTAATCCACTCGAAGTCCACATCCGAAGCAAAGAGTTTAAGTGCCTAGTTACCGGTTGCAACCCGGAGTTTTAGTAGAAGAAAAGAGTGCAGCAACCATGTGGAAGAAAACCACAAGTCTCTTCTCCAAGAAGAAGGGTTCGTCGTCATCCAAGCCGTCATCAACGACGTCTTCGAGGAGGCACTCGGTTTCCATGTCTCGTCGGAGCATGGAGACGGATACGGCACCACCGAGGAGGAACGATGCTCTCCTCCTTGGTGGTATGAGGGCTGCAAGAAGCACGTCCATGAGGTTTACCGAACCTCGAGGGCACACGGAGGAGCAGCCCGCGCCACCACGACGATCGACCCATTCGACCGCGCCACCTCCTTACACTCCGATTTACTCTTCGTACGGCTTCATCATCTTGTCATCGGAGGAGGAGGAGAGGCTCTCTCATCTTGAGAAGAGGCTTGTGCCCAACGTCGAATTCGACGACCAAGCACTCTACACCTTGGGTTTTGGCACCGACATATACTACATGTTGGGGCACCTTGGATGGGTGCAATTCTCCAACGAAGTAGCGGCGGACACCCACATGGGGTTCGCCTTGGAAATTTTGATGACTATTGCACCTATCCTTGATGATGGGGTGCAAAGCTTGTCATTCCGTTTGGAGGGAGTCCAACAAGTGGTTCCCTACAAGCATGTTAGGGAGTTACTTGGATTCCACAAGGGAGCTCCGGAGAAAGTTGACGTGCCACCCAGCATGTTAGCGGGATTTTGGAATATGATCTCCAGAGGAGCCCATCAACAACGCAATTGCATCAGCAACCCCATTATCCGGATATTTCACTCTTGGATGTGCAAGAGGGTATTGGGGAGGATGAAGGAGACGAAGGTGACCAACACGGAGTTGAATTGGCTCTACTCGGCTTTAATTGCCAGGCAGCCAATAGACCCCTCTTACCTCATGATCAACTGTTGGTGTTGTGAAGCAATATCGGGGGCGGGAAATATTGGTTCGGGGTGCTACCTCTCCATGTTGGCCTTCTCCTTACGGCCGGGGATCGCAAGGAATCCCGACCATCTTTTGCGTGGTACCTCTCTCGGCATTGAATATTTGCGACAAGGCAAATACATTAGTGGAGATGAGAGAGGAGGTTTTCGTTTGGCCATGGTGAACCTACCCCTTCCGGATGCGAGGCTTAGGCTTTTCACCGAAGGGAGGGAAGATTGGTTGGAAGAGGGACTCCATGTCCCTGCAAGGAAGAACAAAAGAGGAAGGATCGTAGAGGAGGGAACATCCTCCGCACAAGCGAGTGGAGCACAACCCAATGTGCAACCATTCGGCGGGATCCCTCCTCTGCCAAGTTATTACAGAGGGCCACAAGAGCAAGCATGGGGGGTGGTGCACCGGTACCCCCACCAAATTATGTGGTGCCCAACGCTAACTTCGCGAAGCCCTACGCACATCATCCCCAACCACAACAAAGCATGGCCATAATTGGAGGGTTGCTGCAAGAAACGCCCAAAACATCGCAGCCATCCAAGCCAACGCGGCTCAGCTTGGTGAAGGCAATGCAAATATTGCCTATGAGCTTGGACGCCTTCTCCTAGTGGAGCCGAATCAATTCGTCGGAGGGAATGTCCAATCGTATTATGAGAAAGGGTATTACTATCAAGATCATCAACACCAACCACCGGCGGAGGACTAGAAGATTTAGGAACTTTAGTTTTCTTTTCTTTTCTTTTTCTCTGTGATTTTCAGCTTTTGTTTATGTGTGTTTGCATAATATTTTCTGTTTTTATTTAAATTTCAGTGAGCGTGTTTGTTTATTTTCAGTTTGTATTTCAACTTGATATCATCATTAATAAAGACACCACCTTGATTATATCATTGGAAAAGTTACAAAAATTTGTGCCATAATGATATATGATTATAATTGCCGCTTTGTTTATCTTTGTAATTGATTAATGCATGTTAAAGCTAGTGCTCTCTTAAAATACGAATCTGAATTTATTTAAATGCTAGCTTAATTTTTAGCGGAGGTTATGATTAAAATAAAGACCCATAGTGTTTTATGTGCTTTCAAGTTATAGATAGATTGAAGATGTCTTTTATGCTCAAAAATATCGCTAACCTTGTCATAAATATCACTTGTGTGTTTCTCAACCTATCCAAAGCCTAATATATATTTGAGTGCATAAACCTTAGTGTACAAGATTTATTTTTGAGTGAGTTATTGCAGGCCATGATTTCTCTGGCCCGAGGCTAAGAAGCTGGTTCTTCCGTTTTTGCGTATCTATCTTTTTGCTAGCCTTTTATCCGTACATTGTGTATCCCCACATTGGAGATCTCACAAACCTCGCCGGATATCCACCCTTAAACCAAATATCATCTTTTGTGTTTACCTCCTTGACCACAACCTTCTACTTTGCTGCGGGTACCTCCCATGGAGGTCGAGAGGTACCTCGGCTCTCCTGTCATGCTTCCACACCCCCAACGGCTATGGCTAAATAGGCTCCTCAGAGACCGAGCGCTTAAACCAGCTCTCCTGTCATGCCTCCACACCCCCAGCGGCTATGGCTAAACAGCGATCACAGAGACTGGGCGCTAAACCGCATCAGGCTAACTACTCGACGCCTAACGACTGAAACAAGAGCATGACACATGACATTTACATCTATATTCATATTTGTATTTGTCATTTGTAGATTCAATTTCTACAAAAATGCTACATAATGTACGCATCTCTACTTTCAGGTCAAGCTTCGGCAACGACTTTCCAGTACGCTTCGCGTACCTCAACCGACGTGGCTGGTTCCCAAACTCGGGCGCTACGCACCAAATTACTACTCGATGACAACTCGAGTAGTCTCCGCTAGCTCTCTAGCTCGGGGGCTCGGCACCAACAACTACTCGATGTGGCTCCTACAGCTCACCTGGCGACGAGCTCGGGGGCTGAACGCTACAAGAGTACTCAGATGATGACTTCCGCAAACACTGAAGACCCTCGGACTGATTCTTCAATCGTTCCAAGGCTCGGGGGCTACTAGGCTACACTCATCAGTTGATTTTTTCAAGACGGAAGCAGAATCAAGATTGACCCTCAGTCAGAGTCTACAACTCAACCTAAGGCTCGGGGGCTACTCCATATGGAGTGCGACTTTGCAATCGCACTTTCATATAAATCTCGGCTTCAAGACAAATGAGCTGGACCACCTTCCAGCCTCGCGGCAGTTAGAGTACTATTGAAGGCTTCTCCAAGCAGTACTCGAGGACGCTCAAGAACTACTCGAAGAGGCTTCAAGACTACTCGAACTACTACTCTCGACTCCAACGTGCTCGGGGGCTTGTCGGGCATACACCCCGGGTACTCATGCAAGGAAGGAGGAAGAGTAGAAGACGGACTCCTACTAGAATTCCCCTGTACTCCTACTAGGACTCGCTCTATGTAATCCTACTAGGACTCCTGCCTTGTAACCGACTAGGAACCCCCCCTGGACTATATAAAGGAGGGCCAGGTACCTAGGAGGACATCCACAATCCCTCCGGGGAACAACACCAAGCGCAGGGCGCAATACTACTCCAAACAGGACGTAGGGTAGCTACTCTGGCTACCTGAACCTGTATAAATCTTGTGTCTTGTGTCCTCGCGCGTACCTTCGGGTTCCAGATCATGGCGATCCCCACCTTCTACTTTGCTGCGGGTACCTCCCATGGAGGTCGAGAGGTTTAAACACCGACAGCTGGCGCCCACCGTGGGACCATCGTCACGATCATCGAGTGAATTCGAAGGACTTTCATCAACCAGATCAATCTACTCGGTAGCAGGCAGTGCATCACATGCCTTCGCATCGTCGCCAATTTCCAATTCAAAGCAACTCGACAACTCGGCAACGCTACACGAGCTGACGACTATCTGCGGTTCCTGGGTTCTCGCGTTGATTCGACGGCATGAAGCTCCATCTCAGATTCTAAGGCCGCAACCTGCGTCGCCTGTTAGAGCTTGCCGCGCATTGGCCAGAACCAACTTTAATCAAGTCATCGAGTCCGCATGCAAATTGAGCTGGCGTGTCCGTATCCGTCCAGGACACACCCCAAATCGAAGTCCTGCTGTCTTACGCAAGAGAAAAAAACAATGTCTGATTGCCCGATTTCTTGCTAAGGGACACAAGCATCCACCAAAGCAAGCCGGCACGTGGGCAAGGAATTCACTTTATTGGAAACTTGCCATACGCACCGAAAAGGCTACCAACAAGGCCTAGGATCATGCGGCAATTGGAATTTAATTTTTGTGCAATGGCTCTTTACTACAATTACACACAGATGCACCCAAAAGGTTCACGATTTTCACTTGGGATCACACGACAAGACGTACGCAAGTACAACTGCATCATCAAGCGGCCTCACTGGCCCTACATCAACTTTGTCGTTCACCGCGACTACTCGTCACCCGACCGCACGGGCTCTACGTCAACCTAGCCGTGCGCCGCGAGTACTCGTCTCTCGGCCGCGGCGGCTCTACATCGACTACGCCGTACACCGCCGCGACGTCGTCTTCTGGGCGTACGACTACCTCGACTACTTACCTCGACTAGTCTCAACCAGAAAACTAGTCGAGGACGGCTCCCGCGACATCAACAACTAGTCGGATCCACCTCCAACTAGTCGACTTCAGCTCCAACCGTCGCGGCTTCATCACCGACCGCCACGTCTTCGTCGACTCTCGTCCGCGAATCAAGCTAAGTCACTTATTTCAATAATTATTTTTTCTTTGGCTTGCTCTCCACATACAGGAACCAACGCCAAAGACTACTTCGTGTACGCCTCTCAACGGCTACCTGCCAGCAGAGCTACACCGTGCCAGCTATTCCTTGGGGACTGTTGACTGACTGTCACGGGCACTAGGCCAAAAACGATTTGTGCTGACACATGAAAAATAGATTGCTGGCACATGTAACTATCACCTGCCAGCATAGTGGTGGGGGCACAATGCTGGCGGGTGCTTATGTCACCCGCCAGCACAAATGCACAATACTAGCGGGTGACATAAGCATTTGTGCTGGCGGGTGCCTTATGTCGCCCGCCAGCACTGTGGCTTTGCAAAACCAACAATCCCTTTTTAAAGTAGTAAAACCTTGTCAAATAAAAAAGTTGTAAACTACAAAGTTCCATACTTCCATAACTTGTCAATATGTACAATTTTTATTCAGGTTGTTGCTTCATTTGACAAAGTGGTAGTAATTATGTTCACAAAATCTATATCTCTTATATAGTTTGAAGAAACTATGTGAGAGGTCTATAAGATTTGTGAAGAATGTTGTTACCACTATTCCGGATGAGCAAATGACCAAAATAAAAGTTGATCATCCTCAAAAGTTATAGAACTTTGTAGTAGAACCATTTTTTATTTGAATGACTTTTGTTGAAGTAAAGTACGTCTGAATTTTTGAAATTTGAAAATTTTAATTTTTCAAATGGTCTCAAATGGAGAAACTCTCAACATGAAAGTTGTAGATCCTGAGAAGTTATGAAGTTTCGTAGTTTACAATTTTTTTATTTGAAATCATATTGTCAATGAAATCCAAATTTGAATCTCTAAAATTTGAAATTCAAATTTCGTAAATGACCTCAAATGGGAAAACGCCCAACATGAAAGTTGTAGATCTCAAAAAGTTATGAAACTCTGTAGTTGACAAGTTTTTAATTTGAATCCGTTTAGTGCCTCAAAAAACCGATTTACACTCGGTGTATTATAATATGAGTAGAATCAAAACTGCATATGGACGCATATGAGTGTGTGGTGTAGTGGTAGAGGAGGCTTCGCGCGAGGAAGAGGTCACAGGTTCGAATCACGGCAGCCGCGGAGCGCGCGACTTTACGCGAAAAAATGCGCGACTTGCGGCTTGATGACGGAGGACGGGTGGGTGGCTGGCGAGTGGGGTTCCTCTCCTAAATAATTTTTTTTTGCTATTTATTTTGAGCCGATTTCGAAAAACCACTATGCTGGCGGGTGCTTATGTCACCCGCCAGCACTGTGGTCAGGGGTGGCGGGCGGGCACCGCCAGCAAAGATAGTCATTTGTGCTGGCACAAGATTGCTGGCGGGTGTTGCATCCGCCAGCACAAAGGCGTTTTAGCCGCCAGTAAAAATCGTTTCTGGCCTAGTGAGGCTGGGTACACCAAATTAGGAGGCTCTTGCCACGACGTTTCGTGTACTGAGTGCTGGAGGCGCACAACGGCTGCACCCTGAGGAGGCACTGCACAATCCTGCTCTCCGCCATGCGGAACAACGAGCAATCGCGCTCTCTCTCTTGTCGCCATGTCGACTACTCTCGTCTACCTCTTAATGGTCTCGCTACAGTAGCACACGCCTTGATCCGCGCAAAGCCTCGGCTCTCCTGTCATGCTTCCACGCCCCCAACGGCTATGGCTAAACAGGCTCCTCAGAGACCGAGCGCTTAAACCAGCTCTCCTGTCATGCCTCCACACCCCCAGCGGCTATGGCTAAACAGTGATCACAGAGACTGGGCGCTAAACCGCATCAGGCTAACTACTCGACGCCTAACGACTGAAACAAGAGCATGACACATGACATTTACATCTATATTCATATTTGTATTTGTCATTTGTAGATTCAATTTCTACAAAAATGCTACATAATGTACGCATCTCTACTTTCAGGTCAAGCTTCGGCAACGACTTTCCAGTACGCTTCGCGTACCTCAACCGACGTGGCTGGTTCCCAAACTCGGGCGCTACGCACCAAATTACTACTCGATGACAACTCGAGTAGTCTCCGCTAGCTCTCTAGCTCGGGGGCTCGGCACCAACAACTACTCGATGTGGCTCCTACGGCTCACCTGGCGATAAGCTCGGGGGCTGAACGCTACAAGAGTACTCAGATGATGACTTCC
Source organism: Cenchrus americanus (assembly GCA_947561735.1). NCBI lineage: Eukaryota > Viridiplantae > Streptophyta > Magnoliopsida > Poales > Poaceae > Cenchrus > Cenchrus americanus. The sequence continues at coordinate 52,836,100 of OX387242.1, forward strand.
GCAAACACTGAAGACCCTCGGACTGATTCTTCAATCGTTCCAAGGCTCGGGGGCTACTAGGCTACACTCATCAGTTGATTTTTTCAAGACGGAAGCAGAATCAAGATTGACCCTCAGTCAGAGTCTACAACTCAACCTAAGGCTCGGGGGCTACTCCATATGGAGTGCGACTTTGCAATCGCACTTTCATATAAATCTCGGCTTCAAGACAAATGAGCTGGACCACCTTCCAGTCTCGCGGCAGTTCAAGTATTATTGAAGGCTTCTCCAAGCAGTACTCGAGGACGCTCAAGAACTACTCGAAGAGGCTTCAAGACTACTCGAACTACTACTCTCGACTCCAACGTGCTCGGGGGCTTGTCGGGCATACACCCCGGGTACTCATGCAAGGAAGGAGGAAGAGTAGAAGACGGACTCCTACTAGAATTCCCCTGTACTCCTACTAGGACTCGCTCTATGTAATCCTACTAGGACTCCTGCCTTATAACCGACTAGGAACCCCCCTGGACTATATAAAGGAGGGCCAGGTACCTAGGAGGACATCCACAATCCCTCCGGGGAACAACACCAAGCGCAGGGCGCAATACTACTCCAAACAGGACGTAGGGTAGCTACTCTAGCTACCCGAACCTGTATAAATCTTGTGTCTTGTGTCCTCACGCGTACCTTCGGGTTCCAGATCATGGCGATCCCCACCTTATACCTTGTTGCGGGTACCTCCCATGGAGGTCGAGGAGTTTAAACACCGACAGTGCTCACGAGCCCGTCCGCCTCCCTAACCGCGCGTCTCGCTCGCCTCGTCCTCAAGCATGGTGCCAGCAATTAATCGTTGTCCCTTCGTTTCCTCTTCCTACACGAGGAACCTTCAATCTCTCACCAGGAACCGGGCGCTGTTACCACGACCATCACCTGTCTTCAATTCCCTAAGCTGAAACCGTCGGCTCCTTCACTCCTCCATCGGTAACACCTCCACCATGCTCACCATCAACGTCCGCCCCATCAAACTCTTGCCTTCAATGGCCGGCTGTGCTGCTGCCCTTTGGATTCCTCGGGCCACACCCCTATAAAGCCAGAGTGTCGAGTTCCGTTGCTTTCCTGTTGCTCGCATGTTCGCTCGCCTCCTCGCCCTGTTCTCGCTTGTCGTGCCCCGCCGCATCGTTGTTTCCTGTCCAAACCGGACAGAGCAGTGGCGGCGGGCGGCCTCGCCAGTTCGTCGCACCACGATGCCATCGTACAAGGGCACCATCACCACGAAGACTCCCTGGCCAAACCGCACGCGGTCTCCGTCATCCGTCTGCCTCCATCTCCTTCCATAGCAGGGTCAGAGCCTCCGACCGAGCTGTTCGTCGTCCGTCGCTTGCCTTCAAGACCGACCACTTCTGCTCATCTCTGTCGCTGTTCCGGCCACACGGGACACCTCCAGGGACATTCTTCAGGGCAAGCAGGCACCCCAAGAGATCAATGACGTCAAGGCGCAGCTGTGCGCCTGTGCCGCCAGTTCCGTCCCGTCGCCGTTTTCTTGCCGGAGCACCAGTTCCGTGCAAGCATAGACGAACGCCAACGTGTCGATCTGCTCACCAGAGCCCTTCTCTGACGAGGAACACATAAGTGAGATCACCATCCTCTCCTCTTTCCGTTTTGTCCCTGTGTCCCATCAATTTCTAAGCATTGTAATCCATTCTAGTACATCTTCAGTGTGCTTCTGTACTTCAGCCATGGAGGAGCGACATGCCTATTCATTCTCCTGGAAGGAAAAGGCTCTGTAGTTTTGTGATTAATTTTCCTTTCGTTCCATTTCTGCAGCATCAATGTCTCCCAATCCATCACGTCCATCAAGGATGCTTGCTAACATTTCTGGAGTTGCCGTTCGTCCAAAGATTGAAGGTGCTGCCATGTTTGGAGTCTCATCGTTTTTGTACCAAGCTAGTGCCCACGCTTCTTCCTCATCATCAGTTCCACGTTGTTCACCATCGATTGTTCAATTCATCATGTCAGAGGTGAGAAGCTCCATGCTGGCTTAATTCCTTTCTAGGTTCGAGCGTGCTCCTTGGCTGGTTTGCTGTATCTGATTCTCACGCCGGCATACATGCAATAGATTGCTGGTTTAATTCTTGTGATCATGAACTGAAGACTGCCAATGTATTTTGATCTGTTGTTCATCAACTGTCCCATCATGCATTGATGAGATTAGCGCTACCTGTTTTGTATCCAACTGCTAGCACATGTCGTCATGATTACGTTCTCCAAATGTCTTTGTTTTACTTTTAGTACCATACCACCAGCTAGTTGCGGGCATGTAGTAGCAACAGCATACGGTGGCATGCAGCGCTGATGGCGTGTATGTGCTTGATGAATCAACAAACTAGTATATTGTATGTATCTATTAATTTCCTTGCATGATGTGAGCATAGCATCATGCTGATGTCATACACTCTTTTTCTTAATGAATTTCTGTCCAACATGTTCTATGAAAGTCTATATAGTTAATAATCTAAGTTATGTCTCTATCTACTCTCTGCTTGATAATTCCCCTTCCAATCTACTGTTAGTTAATCGATCAAATCCCTAATCCTTGTTAAATCTTTAGATCTCACGTTTTAGTCTGTTTAAGTCTGTTCTTGTTGTGTTAGTTCCGTCTCATCATAAACAATACGTAAGACATGATGGTTACTCTAAAATGTGTTTTGAAAATTTATTATATATTAACTTGGTTGATGCCTATTAAATTTGTTTTATAAATAAAATCTAATTAAAGTTGAACCTCGTGTTTTTCATACGAAAGTTAATTTGATTAATGCTTATTTGAATAATTCTTTCAATTAAAAGCTAATTAGGGTTATACCTCGGCTTTCATAATAAAAATGTTAAATTAATTAATATTTATTCAATATGCTTTCTAAATAAAAGCAACATAGGCTATCTCGAGTTTTCTTAACTAAATGTTAAATTGGTTAATATGAATATAAATGTGTTTTTTAAATATAATTTGTTTAGTTGAACTCGAAACATAAAATTATACGCTTAGATGTTTTACATGCTTCTTTTGAATTCAAATGTTTAATTTGCATAAATCATACTTTAATAATTATAAATAAAATTGTCTTAAGTTCAACATCGTCCTTTTGTATACAAATATAACTTGCTTAATTCTAAATAGGGTATTTCTCTGAAATAACCTATGCACATTGCTTTATTCAATTAAAAATATATCAAGGATATAGTCTTGTGTGTTATAATATAAATCTCTCGATAGATGTTCCTTTTCAATGATAGTTCTGTCCCTAGAGTTTCTTGCGTTCGCGATCCTAGAACCAAGCCTTATCCTCTTTTTAAGACTTTTCCTGATTGGTGTATTGTTCTTAGTTGTTCTTGTTTGTCTGCTTTGCATGTGTTGTGCCCGATGTTTGCTTCGAGTAGAAGATCGAGCTATTGCTCGGGAGTCATGAAGATCAAGAGTATCAAAGAGCAAGAGTGGAAGAACATAAGAGTAGTTTTTGTTGGATAAAGGCAAGTGGACTTCTCCCCCTGCATATTCTATTTTTTGTCCCACGCAACTTGCATGATAACTAAGTTTACACTTAAATTTTTTATTACATAAATTTGATGGGAAATCACCTTTTTAAGGACATGACTAGACTTTTACCCTTATTACCTTGGACAACCCTTTTTAAATAAATGTTTTGGGTAGAAATGCTTAGTTGCTATAACTTGGGATGGTTCAAATGAATCTTTGCAATATGATGAATGTTGATCATGATAACTTTGGTGATATATATGTGTGTGCTTATGGTTAATAACAAGATCATATGGTTTAATCGGAACATGGAGAACCACCCAGGAAAACAGTGCAACCACAGTCCACATGGCTCTGGCTTAGCCAATTAATTAGGTGTGCAATTGTATTGGTGACCTTATCCGAAAGGAACACAGGGGGCTCGGGGTTGCAGGGGTATAGCCCGGTTCTTTTGGGTAGCAACCTTTGCTAAGGTGCTGACCACTAGGGAGGGTTATGGTCCGCCCTGAGCTGTAACTGTCGTGGGTTGTTGGTGCTTTTGCATGTCTTTGTAAAGGCTTCGTAGCGTCCCTATGCAATCACACCTCAGAAGTGTGGTATGATGCTTGTCCAGCATCGCATGGTTGGGTTCAAAGTTCTTCGGAACTTTTACGCGAACTGTGGTGAAAGTGTACAACCTCTGGAGAGTGTAAAACTGATCGATCAGTCGTGCTCACGGTCAAGAGCGGCCTGGACCCTCACATGATAATCAAACATAAAGATGGAATTAAATCGTGGTTTTCATATGGTTTTGAGATGCGATGCTTTCCTAAATGCTTAAATGGGTTGGTATGAACTTACATCTAGTAAATAGGTGCTTGCTAATAAAATTTGACCAACTCAAAATGCTAACCGCTGCAAAACCTTAGCCTATCCTTGATAGCCTTGCATCTTCCCCCACTTGCTGAGCTCCAACCATAAGTGTGCTCACCCTTGCTAAACCGTTGTTCAGAGAAGAAGAATAAAAAGGAGAAGAAGGTGTATGATGTCCGGAAGATGGTGCTAGGCGTACGCAACCCCCAGTCGATTGCCTGTGAAGTCGGAGCCTTTGTTTCCCAGGATTCCACTGTAAATCTCTAATAATCTCTCTTTCTTTATGTGATATTGTTTCTGTTATTCACTATGATGTCACTATATGTATGAAGCTAGATCCTGGCATACATATAGGTAGCTCTTGGTTTTCTTCGGAAAATCGGGTGTGACATCGTGGGAGACGCTCAGCTGGTTCAGCTCCCGGTCGAGCCGCGAGATCTCCCTGTCCCGAAGCTTGAGGGTGGCCCGTGCCTCCTCGAGCGCAGCATGCTCCCGCTGGAGTTGGCCCTGCGCCTCCTCCAACACCACGCCTTCACGCTCGAGGAAAGCTCGAGCCACCTCGAGAGCAGATCGCTCCTGCTGAAGCTGAGCCTCCGCCTGCTGGCGCGCGCTCTACTCCTGTTGGAGCTGCCCCTCCGTCGTGGCGAGCGCGGTAGCCTTCTCCGCCAACTCGACCCTCAGCTGCTCAGCCTCCTTGGCCTTCTCCTCGGCCTGGCTCTGCCAAGACCGTGCTCCCTCGAGGGTTGCACGGTCCTGTTGGAGATGAGCATGAGTCGAGGCCACCTCCGTCTCCCACTCCGCCGCCACGGTCCGCATCGCGGCCAGGTCCTCACGCGCCTTCAGCAGGGCCTCTTCTCGCTCCAGGAGCGCGACCCTCACCTGGTCCACCGCGGAGCCGCCTTCAACAGTCCACACGCCCCGCTCCAAGAGTTCGTCCCGCACAACCTGGAGTCGGTACTCCAGCCACCCGTTGTCGGTGCGCAGGGCCTCGATAAGGGCATAAAGGGTGTCGTACTGGTCCCGGTACCAGTTGCGCTCGGAGCTCAGCTGATCAAGGTGGTCATACCTCTCTCGAGCTCGGTGTCGTATGGACCTCCCTGGGCCCACTACCTCGGTGGGTACAAGGACCGACTACTCGGTGGGCCCCTGGGACTACCTGGCTTGCTCTACACGGCACCTGATGGCGTGGAACACAAGGACTACAAAGGAGAAGTACTCGGTTAGGAAGCTGTACATGTCCCGCACTGTATGGAAGACTCCTAGACGTACTTGGCTAGTACTCTCTCCCTACTCCGACTTGTAACCCTGCCTCCCGGACTATATAAGGCGAGGCAGGGACCCCTCTCTACATGATCTCATCTCACGGCATACAATTACACCATCTTGTAATCGTACCCAATCAATCCAGAGCTACGCAGCATACATGACGTAGGGTATTACGCACCTCGCGGCCCGAACCTGTCTAAATTGTGTGCCACGTGTCTCTTTCTTCGAGTTACCGATCTCGGCGAGGCCACATTCATCTACTTCGGGTACTCCCCTTAGTAGGTTGCCGGTCTAAAACACCAACAGCTGGCGCACCAGGTAGTGGATCTCGCCCGAGATCACATGGCGAACTCGACGGCTCCTGTCTACTTCAAGCCAACCGTCGTTTTCAACCGCGGCGACACCTTCGTTTTTGGCTCTTGGGTCTGCACTGCTGACGGCGCGGGGTCCTTCCAGCGCTGCCTCACCATGCCGCCCAACCCGGAGACCGGCTTCGTGACGCTTCCAGAAGTTGTCACAGGCGAGCTCGCTGGCAAGTTCAGTGAAATTTCGCTCTTCGACCATCATGCTGACTTCGAGCTCGAGTCTGCTTCCAACTCGAACTCGACATCTCCATGGGCTATCGCATGCGAGCCGGCTGCTCAGCCATCGCATGTGGTCCCACCACTCCGTGAGCGCTCCGCGCGTGGTCCCCGCATCCTCAGCCGGGCCCGCACAGAGGCTCCCTCTTCGCGCCGGGCCGGCAAGGAACCCGTACCCGAGTACAACTCGGACTCCGACACCGCCCCCGGCCACGCTTCGGACTCCAACCCCCTGTCCGGGTTCTACTCGGATTCCGCATACAAGTTCGACTTCGGGTCGGACCCAGAGGATCCCGAGTCCGAGGACAACTCTACTGAGCATCCCTTATCAGGACCGGCCTCTGGGCTGGTTATAACGTCCACACCAGCCGGGAGATTCGTCTACTGGCCAGACCGCAAGCCCGCTGACCTGATAAGTGGAGACTCACGCTACGTCGCCTACATCGACTCGCTCCCATTCCAGGAGGGAACACCACTTGCCCGAGATGACTCGAACACCCCAACTGAGGTGGCGGTTTCTGAGTCCAGCCTTGGCACCCCTGATCGCCAAGTCTTCATGGCTGCCGGCGACACTCCAGGACCTTCAGGGACGGCTCAAGACAAGTACCTTGAAGACATCTCCTCAGACGAGCTGTCTGCTGACGCACCTGCAGACAAGACCCCCGCCAACAGAGACGCTCGACGTGAGCGTAACAGGAAGCGCAGCTGTGACGCCCCAAGTTTTTATTTAGCCTTAATCACCGGTCAATGGGTCAACAGTGGTCAAACCATGGTCAACCTGGGCCCTCACCTCGAAAAACTCACTAACCCACCCTAGTGACTTTAATTGACTAGTAATCACACTTGTGGGGCCCACCCATGGTCAAGGATGGTCAAACCCCCTTGCCACTCTAGTGTCCCCAAGTGTCTGCCGGAACTTTTGCCGCGTTCTCCAAAATTCACCTAAACACTTAAAATTCTACCTTTATGAAAGTTGTAGATCTTGATGCTGGACACAACTTTCATGTAGATTGGCATTTCCAATTTTGAGAGGAAAAACTTGAAAAATCCACTGCAAGCCAGGATTCACTGTTTGCGAAACCCTGCTGACATTCAAAGTTGGCATTCAAATAACTTTTGATCTAGGCAGAAAAACCCTATGTGGCTTTTGTAGAAATTTTTGTTGGTAGCTAGATCTACAACTTTGGTGTTTACCACTTGGTCGACTTCTATTCAAAAATCCAGAGAAAAATCATTTTGAACCGGGCACCAGCAACACATTTGAACTCAGAGCGCCGCCACGCGCGACGTCGTGCGCACCCGCGCGCCGCCCGTCGCCGCCCGCCGCCGGCGGTGCCCCGACGTCCACGCCCGCGCCGCCCGAGGCCCACACCGGTCGAGGCACGCGCCATCCCGTGATCCCGCGCCCCAACACGCCACGTCCCGAGGCGCCCGAGGTCGGTGCCGCCGTACGCGCGCGCACGCGCGGACCGGCGGTCCGTCGGCCGTGTCACCGCCGGTACGCGCGCGCCGCCCAAGCGCCGTAGTACGGCGGAGCATCTCTCGCCGTCACGCCTCGTCACCCGCGGACGCGCCGGGCCGCATATAAAAGCACCCCGCACCCTCCCGCGCGCCGCCCGAGCCGCCGCCGCCATTGCCGCCGCCGCCCGTGCCGGAGCCTCGCGCCCACGCTCGCCGTCGTCCCTCTTGCTCCGGTGGCTTCATTAGGCCCCCGTGAAACTCCCCCGTGCTCGCTTGTTGCCGCCAATTGCACCCCCTCGCCGTCGTTCACCGAGCGGCCGCGGCCACCGCCGCCGTCCGCCGCCGGACCTCGCCACCGGCCACCTCCCCGCCACCCCCTCCGGTTCCTCGCCACCCCTAGGTGAGGCGATGGCCCCCACCCGCCGCATGCCGGCCGAGATCGCCGTCGGCTCGCCGGATTGGCCGGACCCGTGCCGCCCCTCCCCGGCCAAGGATCTAATTGCTTGGATTCAAATTTTGTTAAGGTGTTTCGTGTAAAAGTGCAGGGCTTGGTTGTAAAGATCCTTATCTAGTTTTTCTTGCAGTTTAGTCCAGTGGCTTGTAAAATGCCTAACAATTCGTAGAAAAATCAGAAAAATCCCAAACTAATTTTGTTGGGTTCAGGAAGATAAATCCCATCTCTTTTGTTATTTACACATGGCTAGATTCCAAATAGTTTTAGCATGAAAAATACAAATGAGAAAAACCTAGATCTGGCATAACTTGAAATCCATAACTCCTCTGTATCCCAATTTTGGATATGTTGAGTGTTAGGTCATGACTAGATGCTGTGCCAAAAATTGCACAAAGTTATGCAGTAGATCTTGTTAATTAAAATGTTTTCCATTCTTGCATAAACTACCTAAATGATTTTTCTTGTTAAATATATTTATGTTTTTGAGCTCAACTTGTGCACCCGGTCTTGTAATGTCAAAATGCACATCTGGTGAATTAATCATGATTTTTGGCTTAACAGAAATATTTATTCTTGATTTATACATGTTTTCCTTTGTAAATTAATAAACCAAGTTCAGTAGAGCCTCTAGGTGAATGTACTGGTTCTTTGGACTTGTTTAGGACCAGAGAGCATGCTCGAGAAAGTTTGGATCAATTTGGTGCTTATTTATTTTTGTATGCATTTAAATTGAATCACTAGCTAGCCTTTGTTATTTTCTATAATATTTAAATTCCTAGCCTCCAACACTTACATGTGGATCCAATGGACCAGGATAGGTGCTAGTATGCTTAAGAAGCACTCCTTTAATTTTTGGTAATTTAATTGCTTAATAAAAAGCTTAAAAGCCCTTTTAATAATAAAGAGAAATTAAATAAAGAAAAGCCCTTATTTAATTCTTTTTCCTTTTGAAAGTATTATTTAATGCAATTAAAAGATGATTGATTATCATTTCTGATAAGACATTAATTCGTGGATAAGGATATTATTTATACCTTTGCTTGTGAAAAGAAAAGGAATTAAAAGCCTTCACATGAAATGACAAGTATAATAAAAACCTTTATTCAAAAATGCAATAAAGAATAACCCATGTACACCAAAAACCTTCCTAAAAGGGAAACCCTATCTAGATGCTTGTTAAGGTGATTATGACCAACCCAGAGTTGGATAAGACAACAAACTATCATATCACCTAAACTTGCATTGCATTCCGTGTAGATCTTCCGGACGGAGATTACTCCCTTGTCCCGGAAAACGAGGAAGGAGGAGCGGAAGCTTCACTGCAGTACGTGGAAGTGCTCGACACCGAGGGTGCCCAGGCTAACCTAGCTGACGAAGGCAAGCTCTGGTGCATCTAACCCAGTTTTCAAATTCTTTATTCAATTATTTATGGATGATTGTGCATTTACGTTCAGGAGTTGAATGAAACCCTAGATGCATGATCCCTAGGTACCTTTTGTCCCTACTAGTATGATAGGTCGATAGCCGCTAAGCTATAGGACCGTTACAAGTCGAGTGATGACCTCACTCGCGAGAATAGGTTCCTAGATAGAAATCACAATATATCCTAAATGGATTGCTCGCGTGGTAAGAGCATGGGATCTGGGCTCCGGTCTAGTGGTTATGTGGGTTAATTCTTTGAACGTACCAAGCACATGTCGGGTATGGGACCGGTAAGCCTAGTACCTTAATGAGGTGGCAAGGGATCCTACCGTTACTACTCTTGGGATTCGCTCTCACGGCTCGCCACCGGTGGTTTATGGTGACTCCGGGTATCTCGCGGGGTATGCCGGATAGCCTGCACCAAAGACTGTAAGATTCGATCCCGACCCGAGGATTTATGGGGACGGCTCGGGAAAGTTGTCCATTTGTGGGCGACCTACCGTGTGTTTGGGTCTACCTTGCAAGGTTTAAATCAATCGATTGTCGGCCTCTCACCGTTATCCGAGACTACTTACTCCACTAGTCATGAGATCCCTAATGATGGAAGTTTATGAATATTATGTTTGATTAATTGCATTGTACAACTTTTTTTGTACTAGTTGGCTAATGTAGTAAAGATTAAACCTACTAGAACTTGTGCTAAAATCTTGAAAGTAAGGACCTACTCTTTGTTACTTTTTAGCAAAGCAACCCAGTAGCCAAAAGCTTTTCATGGTCTAGTTTTGGTGAAGTAGTTATCACCGACGGGTAAGACTTGCTGAGTATTAGCATACTCAGCCTTGCTATAATGTGTTGATCCAGGTAATGCCTTCAGTGATGTGTGGCCCGGTGAGATCCCGCCCGGATGGGAGCTGGAGTGGGTGGAGGACGACTACTGAAAGCATCATGGATGGCCTCCCGTGGTGTCTTCGCTTCCGTTAGTTTATTTCCGCTGCTTTCGAAAACTCTGAACTATTTACTCATGGCAAAAACTATGGTTTGTAATAAATAAACCCCTCGGGGCACAAATTTGGATATTAATGTTGTTGTATCTCTGGACTCGCCTTCGAGTGAGTTTTAATGCATATATTAGATCCTTGTGCTCTTCAAGTGATTTACCGGGCGTTAACCCGACAGCTAACAACAGGATGATACTTTATTATTGCTTAATGACCAAAGTGGATCGGTCTTAGGCGATAGTACGGTATTTTCCTAGGCGGGTTGTCACAGTTGGCATCAGAGCTTATATGCACCAAAGATTAATTAATAAACCTTAATCATTGGTTTTTAAATAAAATATGCCAAGGTTTTTTGATTTTCCAAAAATACGTTGGTCCGTTAAGGATAAACTAGACCGAGAGGCCCTAGAGGGAATGTTGGGTTCTTTCAGGTGGCTTAATTGACTTATGGTGTATTTTGCTAACTTCCAGCACATTACTTTATGTCAGACTTACTTTCTTGTACAACCAAACTAGGAGCCACGTGTTTTATACGTGTGCTGTTCCACATCACGAGAATTGCGAGGGCTGATGGAGTGATCCATTCCACGGATCCCATCTTCACGTCTGTTTATGAGTTGTGTGTCGCCACGTGTTTCATATGTGTGCATTTCGCATGTCGCTCATGCGAGGCAAGGATACACTCCATTCAAACGGAGGGTGTCCGAGGCTGTCCATGCAGCGGCTTAACGCATGGATGTCGTTTCTATAGTGAACGGTAATGTATGTGGACGCTTTCGTGACGTGCTGGCACGAAAGGTTCATTTTCTGCAGGTACATAACAGCGCTTCGTTAGTTGTTAAGCAAGTACCGTATAGCTCTCGACTAGATATTATAGGGAGAGACGAATAAAAGCCTTGCCACCGGCACTAACTTCGATTTTTGGCTTGGTGTTGACGGATAAAACTCGTATCCACCTACGATCCGCAAGCGTACGGACCTACACCTTTTTCACCACGGGATTCCCAAGGTTCTTGTCAATCCGCGGAGCAAGGGGATTACTAGCGCTTAACCAAGTACTAATCTAGTTGACTAAGGAAACCTTTAAAGAGAGTATTAATCTAAAGGTAAAGACAATCTAATCTAAGTTAATCTAAGTTAAGTTGATCAAACAAATCTAGGGTTAAACTAGATGGTAAAGGGGTAAACACAAGAGAGTGAGTAAGAAAGATAAGCGTTCCCTCCCTAGGATCTAGGATAACATTGTATGCATCTACTACACGAAAGCGGTAAACCAATCTACCGGGGGTTGTGACCACGGTTTCGCCCTTTCCCTCCTCTCGTACTGTCACTACGCGAAGGTATTCGTGACTAGACCTATGATGGACACGGTATGTTGATGGAATCTATGGGAGTAGCGGATATCATATGCCCGAAAAACATGGTAGCTAACCTTAATCATCAAAGCATCATCAACATGAAAACAATAGATTGAAACCACAAATCGAGTAGCGATCACATAGCATGTATCCATCTAATCCTAGGGATGAACGGAGACATTACCCCATCATCTTACACGGATTGAAGCACATAGGAGTGATGGAGACTCCGGAGAACGTCGTCGATGAAGATGGCGGAGATGGAGCTTGGGAACACCCCTAGGCCAGCGGCTTGGAGTCCTCCTCTTGCTTCCTTCTCTCCGCCAGCGTTGATCCTTGCGACGAGCTCATCTAACTCTCTCCCTCATCTTGCGGCGGCGGTTTTCTGGTGATTGGTGTCGGTAGGATGATTTGTTCGATGTGTCGGTCGACGGCGGCGGAGGCAATAAATAGACGAACACCTAGGGCAAAGGGGGGACCGAACCGACCCCAGAGTGGGCTGGGCCGGTCCGGCCCGGGCCGGCCGGCCCGAGCCCACTTCGGCCCGGTTCGGCCCCGGTTTCCTCCCCGGTTGCTTCTCGCGTGATCCCTTATTCGTGTGCACTTGCATGTGGGCCTTTGACGTCGTTTCCTTCATGGTTAAGGCTTGAATCCTTGCTATGCAAGCTTCGCTGTTTTCTGGTTGAGTCCCTGAAAACTTGCACGTTGACGCTTCGGTCCTCGGGTTATTTGGAGTCATGTTCATCGCGTGTCTTGACTCTTGTCGGGCTTCATGATCTTCTTCCAAAGTGCTTGGTGAACTTATCCCGAAAGTCTCCTCATTAGCGTAGATTTCCTGCGTAAATAACAAACTCCAAAATCGACATGCAAGTGTGAACTTGTTATATCATTAGTATGCCTAGTGGCCGGTTAGTTGCAAATCATAATCGAAACCAATGTATAACAAGTACTCTAGGTTGACGGAAATTCACCGTCAACATCTCCCCCATGCTTAAACCTTGCTCGTCCTCGAGTAAGTGGTCCTCGCTTAAAAGGGAAATCAGCATTGCCTTCCAATGTTATCCCTGCACTTAGTCATTCATGACGAGACAAATTGCTCTCTCTTAAAAAATTATTTTTAAGGTTCAAGTTGTGACCGGCTTCTTTTTCATTATGGAAGATAGACTAACAATAAAGAACAAGCCACATTTAACACGATGCTCTCAAACTTAAGTGAACTTCAAACCATTACCTTGTCACATGGAAGATTTTCAAAAAGATGTATATCCAACATAAGTGAAAATCTCTTGCAAGAGCTCATGGAACACTCATCTCATCAAGTCACTCAAGCCTATACTAGATTACTTTCAACCTACTCTACTCATATGTGATAGTGGAAGGCTTATGTGGATCTTGGAAGGTTAAAAACAATCCTAGCAAAACATACATCCGAAATATTGTCAAATTAAGAGAGAGATCTATTGGAATTACTGAGACTCGTCAAAAGGGCCATGGAAAATAAATGTTGGAAAGAGAGAGGGATGAAACACACACATTTAGATAAGTGGATATGTGCAAGTGGCAAATGGATGATCCCGAGGCACGAGTGAAGTCCTCGTTATCGGATTGCACATGGTTGGAAGATTTGAGTATGGATTTATCATCAAGGCACTTGAGAACTTATGAAGCAAAAAGAACCGAGGAGCATCTTTATTTTTTTCCTTATTTTATTTCCTTCTCATTTTTCTCTCTTTCTTTTTTCACTTTATTCTTCCTATTTTTCTTACTTTTCTTTTCTTCTTATCATATTTTTTTCATTTTTCATTTTTTTCTTTTTTTCTTTTGCTCCTCAAAACTTTTTGCAACATAATACCTACATAGCATTTGTGTCAGAGAATGACTCCTCCCCCATGCTTGAACGATGCTCGTCCTCGAGCATAAAGGAGAGGGGAAATGACTGCTAAAGTAAGTATAAATTCCATAATCTTGCGGAATGTTTGAATCTCCATCGAGAATTTTACTCCATACTCAAATTGGGTTGTGGACAAGGAGGTGATCACAAAAAGATGTTTTTGGTTTAGGGTGGATGCCCAGCGAAGTTTGTGAAATTTTCGATGTGAAAACCCACAATGCATGGACAAAAAGGCTAGCATGAAAAGGTTACACAAAGGAATGACCAGCTTCTTAGTCTCGAACCATAGAAATCAATCCTAATCCAACTCATCAAAACATATGTTTGCAATCTACGGGTTTTGTTATCATAAAACATATATGTATATGGCTTTGGTAGGTAGAACTTTGCAAGAGCATCACAAATATGTAGATAGCATAAAAGTTAAGTTTTCATAAAAACAACAAGTTATCCGGCTATCCATAAACTTAAATCAAAGAGCAAAGATATGTATGTGGGTCTAGAGCATAGTCATTTCACCTCCACAAATAAAAGAGCCGGTATTTAAATTAACTTCAGATCATATTATAGAGAGCAATTAGCCAAGACATGTATAACTTCATGTAGGTAAAACAAAGCGGCAACTTTCATCATCTTTCCGTAAGCATAGGCAATATAGAACATCGAGGTGAACACATGGTCATGCTTATCTATTGAAAGTAAAAAGAAACCTAGGTTGTCCTCCTAGTAGCCATGTTATTGTTTGAAGAGAAAAACAAAAGGTTGCACCTAGTTGATGTTGAAGGCATACTTACAAGCATTTGTGTTTGGAAAAGAGAAGGTCCATGGAGATGTTACCATCCTTTGTAATTCTTCGTTGCCTTCTTCCGACATCTCCATGTATCGATGTGGCTTTTGCTTTTGTCTTGATTTATTAATGCTCCTAAACTTCTGAATTTGATCTTGTATGCTTAATGGAGTCATTGGTCACCCTTCTCTTCAATGTTGTCATCACCATCTCCTTTTTCTTGTTCTCATCATCTCCTTGCTGTCTCTTTTTCATGGATTTTCCCCTCTGTCCAGAACAGAACATTATCTAAATATAGCTCTGTTGAAAAGTTTACGAAATTACCTTTCCAACGTGTGGTCATTCATCGAAAACGGAGTTCAAACAAAGGAGCTATGTCCGTTTTACTTCAGCGTTGTGTGCTGTCCAAAACTGATTTCAGGACGTATTGCACTCGGTGATTCGGGCATAACCGCTTGTAGGAACCTCCGATTGTCTTGATTCTTGATTTGTTGGAATCGTAACTTCATCTGGCTTCTAAATATCCAAAAATATCCAGTGTTTTCCCTTTGAGACCATGCAGAATTTTGATGAGATTGGTGACTTCTTGCGCATTGATCCGGAGATGCTAACGATCTTTATCATTCTATCTTCTAGAGTGTCATGTTGCACTTCCGTGTTGAAGATTCAGGGTCTCCCCCATGCTTAGCATTTTGCTAGTCATGGAATAAGAAGACAAAGCACTTCTTATCCATCCTTCAATTTCCTTGTAGTGAGAGTCTTTATCTCGCCTGTAAGACGTTTTAAACGCACATTCTACCCCCAAGGTGACGGTTGGGAGTAGATAGAATTGCCAATAATCCAACAATGTCTCCTAAGATTCTTAACTTGTGGCATAATTAATTTAATGAGTAATAAAAACCTAATGAGTGTACGTGGTGCAAGGTGTGTATGCACATGATAGGAAAGCATATAAACAAAGAAAATGTTTTCACCTAGTTCTAAACACCATGTTTACAACTAGGTTGCTGAATTTTTCCATAGCCATAAAGGTTTATATACCTAGGGTTAAAACACCATGTCTATCCCTAAATCAATAACTCTTATAGCACAAGAAAAATTAAGCGCATTTCAAAGCTTATAAACTAACCAAAGCAACATGAAAACATATGAAAAGCCAACTAGGTTTATCGAACTTAACGATGATGGTCCGCAATCTTGTTTAAACACCACGTTTACACAAGATCACAAAAGGAAAATGCCCAGCTGGAGCATTAACATGGATATGAAAGCATACATCATTAAGTATATAAAACAACAAAGCCAACTATGTGCAAAACATGTATACACAAAGAAACATCACGAGGACAACAAAATGCAATGCATGCAAATAAATAAATATGATCATGAACATGATGGTGGTTCTAAAAAGGAAAACTGAACTTAGATTAATAACCACAAGTTGATCATCATAAGATGGTGCCATTCTTTATTCTCTCTACGAAAGTAGTAAAAATATAAAGAAACGGGTTGCCTCCCGAAAAGCGCTTCATTTAAAGTCATAGAGCTCGACTTTCTCACATACCTTCTTTTCGTTGCATAGCCATGGCCCTTCATGCAAGAAGAAAAGGTACCAATGCAGCTTTAATTTACTTCCCATGTTGTGCTTGATCACTTATAGAAGACTTGCCCAAAGCATCCTTTTGTTTCATCGTTGTCTCCTTCTCTATCATCCTTCGGTGCTGCCTTCACTCTATTATTTTTTTTAATGTCCAGAACAGAGAGTATACTCAAGCTCTACTCCATTGCACTTTGCACAAAATTTCCTTTCCAACGAGTCTTTATTTGCTCAAATCGGACTCCGGACAAGAGAGTTACGTCCGTTTTACTTCGGCGATGAAATCTGTCCTGAAATTTCAGAACGCGCAATGCTCAATGTTTCCTCCATAACTCCTTGCACGGGTCTTCAAACTTGTTGGTTCTTGATGCGTTGGAATGGTAATTTGATGGAGCTTCTGAATGTCTCATTTTTTCATTTGTACACCTCTGAACAAGCTCTCAAATTGATGAAGACAGCAGCATCCATCGCGGGATTCGGAGAGGTTGATGATTTATCTTGCAACTCTATTAGGCATGACTTCTTTTTTTTTCATTATTCAAGCCTTGTCTACATGGTTAGTGAAAATCGGGCCTTTCCCGACATATGATTCTTTAAGGTCATTAGCTTGATCAAGCGCAAAGCATGATCGAGATTTACAAAACTTATTGTAAACATACGCGTCCATAATTAACACCACATGTGAATTGTAGCAACAAGTCAAGGTATAAATAAAAGAAGCATATGTTTCATGCATAGCACTTAGCTCATCATTAGGCAAAGGTTTTTTAGGTGTGAGATTAATTGGATCAAAAATAAATGTTTCCTCTTTTTCATTCTCAAGAAAATCTAGCCTATCAACATGATCACTATTGAAACAAGGCATAGACATTAAACTAACATTCATACTATTGGTTAAGCATGAGTATTTGAATTTATCATCATCAATACCAATAATATCTTGAGATTTCAGCGCGTACCTTGGCCTTAGAGATTTTTCAACAAGAGTGATATTTGGTTCATCAAGCGGTGTTGAAGGCGAATCTATCTCAACAAGTGTAGTTGCCTCTTCATCACCATCTTGCAATTTCTTCAACTCATCATGTGGAACATGTAATCCTTCAACTATGTACGCATTCATCTCTTCTTTGAAGTCTTCTTTGTCAGCCAAATCTTCATCTTCAAAGTCTTGTGTGTTGCTTTCTTTATCTTCCATGTACCACATGTCATCAAGATCGCTCATTGTTGATTCACTCTTTCCTTCATCCTTGAGTACTTCCATGTCTTGATTTGCTAGTGTGTAGGCTTCAATACCACACAAGCTATCATCTAGCTTGAGTCCTATCTCCTCCCATTTATCCTTTGAGTCACTAGGCTCATCACGGTTGTACTCTTCTCTTCCTTCATCATAAATCCTTGAGTTATCAAACCGGTCGATCCATCCTTCATCTCCCTCTTCTCTTTCTTCCTCAAACATCTTTTGGATCGACTCTCCACTCATCTCTTGATCAAATATATCTTCAACTAGTTTGGCGACGTGTCGGCGTTCCTCCTTCCTTCGGTAGTTAATTAGTGGGGCGAAATCAACTTGAACCCAACCGGATTGCTTGAATTCCGCCAATGGTCTAGCATTCCACATACTTCGGCCTACATTCATGTTAGTTTCAACACTTTTAACATCCGAAATGACTTCTCTTACCTTGGGAAGTGGATCTTCAATTTCTTGTATGGTCAGTTCATCTTCCTTGACCTCCGGTTCATCTTTTTCAGAAATTTCAGCAAGCACATTGGGCTTGCTTTTGTCATTTTGCTCCTCTTGACAACATCTTTGCCAATCTCGTATTGTTCTTTGTCCATTGCTTATCCTTTGTAAGATTTGTGCGGCTTCACTAATTGTTTTATCCAATATATCACCGCCTGCACACATGCTTACAAAACGAGATGAGTTAGGGGTTAGTGAAAAATAAAAGGTATGCAACATTAAGTCACCAGAAAATCCCAAGTTCGGGCCTCGCTCAAGTAGTTCATTAAAACGGTCCCATGCTTCATCAATTCCTTCATCGTCTCCTTGCTTGAAAGTGAGCACTTGCCTCCTTAAGTCTTGGACCTTGCTTATGGGAAAGAACTTCAAAATAAACTTCTTCACTAGCTCATCCCAATTTCCTTTTGCTTCAACGGACGCAAGTGTGTACCATCTTCGCGCTTCATCTTCGAGAGAGAACGGAAAAAGATTCCACTTGAACCAAGCGGCCGGAACTCCTTTTTGTTGCACCGTGTTGCATAACATCGTGAATTCCTTAATGTGTCTATATGGGTTGTCATCCTCCAATCCTCTAAATGGTTTTGTCGCCACTAACTTGATGATTCCGGGCTTTACTTCATAGTGGGTTGTAGCAAGATCAAATCTGATTTTTGCATCTCAATGTCTTCCATTGACGGCATTGCTAGCTCCCTTAGCGACATCTCTTCGTCTTCCAATGGTGAGGTGAACAAATCCATCTAGGCACAAGAAAAGTAGAAAGAAAAACAAAAAAGACTTTTTTTCTTTTTTTTAGAAAATAAGGGTTAGATGTTAGTAATCAACAAAACTAATACAAGATTAAACGTAGCAAACTGGCTTGCTCCCCGGCAACGGCGCCAGAAAAAGGGGCTTGTTGACGGATAAAACTCGTATCCACCTACGATCCGCAAGCGTACGGACCTACACCTTTTTCACCACGAGATTCCCAAGGTTCTTGTCAATCCGCGGAGCAAGGGGATTACTAGCGCTTAACCAAGTACTAATCTAGTTGACTAAGGAAACCTTTAAAGAGAGTATTAATCTAAAGGTAAAGACAATCTAATCTAAGTTAATCTAAGTTAAGTTGATCAAACAAATCTAGGGTTAAACTAGATGGTAAAGGGGTAAACACAAGAGAGTGAGTAAGAAAGATAAGCGTTCCCTCCCTAGGATCTAGGATAACATTGTATGCATCTACTACACGAAAGCGGTAAACCAATCTACCGGGGGTTGTGACCACGGTTTCGCCCTTTCCCTCCTCTCGTATCGTCACTACGCGAAGGTATTCGTGACTAGACCTATGATGGACACGGTATGTTGATGGAATCTATGGGAGTAGCGGATATCATACGCCCGAAAAACATGGTAGCTAACCTTAATCATCAAAGCATCATCAACATGAAAACAATAGATTGAAACCACAAATCGAGTAGCGATCACATAGCATGTATCCATCTAATCCTAGGGATGAACGGAGACATTACCCCATCATCTTACACGGATTGAAGCACATAGGAGTGATGGAGACTCCGGAGAACGTCGTCGATGAAGATGGCAGAGATGGAGCTTGGGAACACCCCTAGGCCAGCGGCTTGGAGTCCTCCTCTTGCTTCCTTCTCTCCGCCAGCGTTGATCCTTGCGACGAGCTCATCTAACTCTCTCCCTCATCTTGAGGCGGCGGTTTTCTGGTGATTGGCGTCGGTAGGATGATTTGTTCGATGTGTCGGTCGACGGCGGCGGAGGCAATAAATAGACGAACACCTAGGGCAAAGGGGGGACCGAACCGACCCCGGAGTGGGCTGGGCCGGTCGGCCCAGGCCCACTTCGGCCCGGTTCGGCCCCGGTTTCCTCCCCGGTTGCTTCTCGCGTGATCCCTTATTCGTGTGCACTTGCATGTGGGCCTTTGACGTCGTTTCCTTCACGGTTAAGGCTTGAATCCTTGCTATGCAAGCTTCGCTGTTTTCTGGTTGAGTCCCTGAAGACTTGCACGTTGACGCTTCGGTCCTCGGGTCATTTGGAGTCATGTTCATCGCGTGTCTTGACTCTTGTCGGGCTTCATGATCTTCTTCCAAAGTGCTTGGTGAACTTATCCCGAAAGTCTCCTCATTAGTGTAGATTTCCTGCGTAAATAACAAACTCTAAAATCGACATGCAAGTGTGAACTTGTTATATCATTAGTATGCCTAGTGGCCGGTTAGTTGCAAATCATAATCGAAACCAATGTATAACAAGTACTCTAGGTTGACGGAAATTCACCGTCAACACTTGGTTGCCATGTGAGGTCGTATAGGACGTCTTGCATGCATATTAAAAATCGAAACAACTGAAATGGACCCAAAAATCGAATTTCCATATGTTCTCTAAGGAAGTTTATGCTAGTGTGTGCTTTTATAAACTAGAGTACCCCTCATACCTAGCCGTCACGCTGCCGAAATTTTGAAAAGATGGTTACCATGTAATAAGTCAATTAAACCAAATTATTAGAAATAGTTGCTCCTCAACTAGCCATATTGTAATAGCAAGTCTCAATCCTAGTTCTTTTTGGGTTGGTTACACTTTCCTAGGCACATCCAGGTTCAGGACCATTCATCTTGTTTCCTTGATCGATGCTCAACCTTAAAAGTTTAATTAAAAGTATTAAAGGATTAATTTAAAACTTTGGAAATTTTTGAGGTTTCTGGATTTTTGTTATGAATTTTTATTCACAGCTGCCAAAACTTCACCATTTGACATATCGTTCTCTTTGAGATCTGACATGAGTTACATTTGTGTACAGATGGATTTCCCCGTCTTCCACCAGTTCGACGCTGATGGTACGATCCGTACCAACGGGTTGCACTGGGAGGGTTTTCCGCGCCTTGTGTGGGAAGCGCTCAGTGCCACAGGCTACCTCACCCCACCGACTTACGAGGTGAAGGAGTTTGAGCGCTTTGGTGTTCCCCGCTGCAGAGTGATCGCTACTGTTCTGCCACACCCGGACCATGCCGACTGGTTTGACTTGTGTCGGGGACAGCCCTAGGGGTCCCCTTAAACAACGGGGAAATCCTCACTTAAAACCCGCAACAAAGCCAAAACACAATTTGTCTAACCATGCAGGGACCCCGACGGCCCATCAAGGCGGCCCTCTTAGAGATCCCCTCGGACAGGCTCCGCCTCGCTCGAGGGCTCGCGCCCCCCTCGGGCGGGCTCCGCCCCGTTCGAGGGGTAGCACTTCCCTCGGGCGGGCTCCGCCTCGCTCGAGGGTACGTCCCGCCCTCGGCCGGGGTCCGCCACGCTCGAGGGCGCCCCTCACGCGTGCACCGGCCCCCGTACACGAGCATTTAACGCCCTGACACCAGAGGGACGGCGCCATCATGCGCCCGGGGCTCGCGCCCCGATGCCGCCGCACCAACTCCCCAGGGAGGAGCCCATCCCCATCACTGTGGGGAGGGACTGTGCAGCGCGGCTGGTGTCAGTCCCGTGACGCCGTGCGCCTGCTCCAGTACGGCTAACACGCCGAGCCCTCGAAGGGGGACCGGTTGCACCCTCGATTCACTTTCTTGTGACCCTACAGGGTTAGGTGAAGGTGCTAGGCCGGTGGAACACCATCCCTGCCACTGTAACAGCGTGGCCGCCGTCCCCGCGCGTGCAGGCGCACGCCAGGCGCTGTAGCAACAACTCCAGCACTGTGAAGCGCGTCGGGAAGGGACGCCGTTTTACCTACTCCTGTACTCTGTACGGGCCAACGTCAGCACCTCCCCCGAGCCAATCAGAGGACATCGCCACCATCCTCCGCCTTTCTACCCTCGAATCGCCACTGTTCGGGTACAAGGTAGGCCATGATGGCCAGATCGCCGCGAGGATCGTCCGGACGGCCGCCCACTCTACAGCGTAGCACGTCGTGCTTCTCCACGTAGCTAGATAGCGCGGCGCGCATGTAATCCGCCTCCCCCTTGATCTATAAAAGGGGGAGCGAACCCCCCAGCCACGGGGGGAGACGGGACAGGACACGAGACAATCAGATAGCACACAACACACCACGTACTCATTCTCCAATTCTCCCACAATATCTTCAACCAGGGACTTGAAAGCCACACTTCCTCTCCCACCTTGCTTGTAGCTGCCCCACTACAGGCACCCCCGGTGCTGAGCAATATAGTGTCGTGAGCACACCACTGCTGGACGTACGGCCCCCTCGGCCGGAACCAGGATAAATCCCGTGTCTCTTATTGCTTAGCATCGACCATTGAGGGATAGACCACGGCGCTTTTTACTGGTTAGTGTCGGGACCATATTCCGCACCGACAGTTGGCGCCCACCGTGGGGCAATCAAGCGCCTAAGGTCATTCCACTAACTTCCTCCATGGTGATCCGCACTGAGTACCGTGGTACACGCTACTGCATGGGTAGCTCGGACCCCCTCCCAGCCGGGTTCGAAATTCGCTTCGGGGACCTGAACTTTCAGGCCACGGGGAACGGCTATCTCATGCGCCTCACCAACCGTGAGGAGCTCCCCGCGCGGCGCCAGGCCGGTCCGCTACGGCCCCCGCCGCACGCACCACCACGGCGCGAGGCACCCGCAGCACGGATGCCGCGGGCCCATCGACGCCACGACGCCGTCGTCGCTGCCGGGGACGGCGTTCGCGCCGGGCGTGGTCCGAGCGACGGCGGTCGAGCGCGCCGCCACTCAACGCGGCGCGCCCGCCATCACGACCGCCACCACCCCCGCGGGACAGCCGCACGGTCTCCGACCGCGCATCCCCATCGGGCTGCGTGGCGCTACGTCGGCCTACAACGCCAACGTCAACACCACGATGCGCAGGGTTCCACCTGGCCGCCACGTTTTCGTCGCCAGGGATCCCGGCGCCTCAGTAGGGGACGAATCGTCCCTGGGCTCCGTCGACGCGTTGCCACCCGCCAACCGCCACGGGTACGCGGAGTGGGACTTCTCCGGCGTCCCGGACCCGGGCCAGTGTTCGGCGTTTTCTCGACGCTACGGACTACTGGTTCGGCTGCTCCGACGACTCCAGCACCGGGAGTTACGATCCCGCGCGGGAGTGCTACGCCGTCATCACCAACGACCCGGCCAATGCCGCCGGTGCGGTGGGCGCCGGAGACGGGGAAGTCACGCCTGCCCCAGGGATCGCCACGCGCCTGGCCGCGGGGCCAAGCGCTCCTCGCCGGGGCCGACGCCGACGCGCAGTGGCCCAAGCCCGCGAGCTCGAGGCCAAGCCGGCGGGAAGAATACCGAACGGTGCGGCCGCTCCGCGCCTCAATGGCGGGGGAGGCCTCCGCGCGTGGCGAACGCGCAAGGGAGCCGGGCCGACAGTCCGCGACCGCATCAACACCGTCCCCAACGTCGACAACGCGGACGCGCCCCGCGGGGCGAGCCAAAAGCTCATCGCCGCCGCGACGCTGCTGCGGGCCATGCCGGCACCCTCGACCCCCGAGGCTCGAGACCTGCACCGCGAGGTGCAAACTCTCATCGAGCAAGCGGCCGTCCAGCAGGCCGAGAGCTCGGCCTCACGCATCCGCCAACAGGGGGATGCGCGGGACGACGAAGCTGCGCCGGGAGGCGAACCCTCGGTGCACGCAGGGGGGACCGCGAGGCGACCCGCCGACCAAGGACGCACGCCGGCCAAGGAGCGGCTCCTTGACGCACGCAGGGCGCTGGACGGTGACGCCCACAACGTCATCAATGCCAGGCGCACCAGCAGGGTGGACGCACGAGCAGTGAGAGGCTACCATCCTCGACGGGGTGGACGCTACGACAGCGGCGAGGACCGCTCCCCGACGCCGGAGCCCCCAGGCACCCGTGTGTTCAGCCGGGAGATCCGCGCGGCGGCGTTCCCCCAACGCTTCCGCCAACCCTCGACCATCGTCAAGTACAACGGGGAGACGGACCCCCGCGTATGGCTCAACGACTACCGCTTAGCTTGTCAGCTGGGCGGGGCCACCAGTGACGAGGTCATCATCCGCAACTTGCCCCTGCATCTCGGCGACGCGGCCCGGACGTGGCTCGAGCACTTGCCCGCTAGCCAGATCCACAACTGGGACGATCTGGTCCGCACGTTCGTGGGCAACTTCCAGGGCACGTACGTGCGCCCCGGAAATTCGTGGGACCTGCGCTCCTGCACTCAGAAGCCCGGCGAGTCACTACGGGACTTCATACGGCGCTTCTCTAAGCGCTGCACTGAGCTCCCCAGCGTGGCGCAATCCGAGATCGTGCACACCTTCCTCGAGGGCACCACGTGCCGGGACCTCGTACGGGGCCGGGACGCGGCCCCGCCGCCCGGACTCCAACGAGCTGTTCGACATCGCCACCAGCTTCGCCTCCCGGAGAGGAGGCCGTGGGGGCGATCTTCGACGGCAAGAAGGGCAAGCGCTCGGAGGACGCGCCCGCCGAGGGCGACAAGTCCAAGGAGCCGCACCACAACGACAAGCGGGGCAAGAAGGGGGAAGAAGCCGCGCCGCAAGGTGCGCGAGCAGGGGCGCGACGGCGGCAATGCCGAGGCCCTCGCTGTTGACCCGGCTCGACGGGGCCCTCGACCAGCCCCTCGAGGCCCGGTGAACCATACCCTTGAGCGGTGCGATATGCTCAAGAAGTTCTATGGCCGTGCCGCCGCGAAGGAGGCAGAGGCCAAGAAAGACGGAGGCGATGGCGACGCAGGCGGCTTCCCCGCCGTCGAAAATGTGTTTCTCATTTTTGGGGGGCCAACCGTCGACATGTCGACCCGCCAGCGCAAGAAGGAGCGGCACGAGGTCCTCGCCGCGGAGAGGGCGCCTCCGTCCTTCCTCAATTGGTCGGAGGACGCCATCACCTTCAGCCGGGAGGACCACCCGAACCGCGTCCCCAACCCGGGCCAGTACCCGCTGGTGGTCGACCCCATCATCGGGAACGCACGGTTCTCGAAGGTCCTCATGGATGGAGGCAGCAGCCTCAATATCCTCTACGCGCATACGTTGCGCTTGATGGGGATCGGGCTGGACCAGCTGCGGCCCAGCACGAAGCCATTCCATGGCATTGCGCCGGGAAGGTGTCCGGCCCCTCGGGCGCATCGACCTCCCGCGTTTGGTTTGGCACCCCAAAGAACTTCCGCAAGGAGACCCTCACCTTCGAGGTGGTGGGGTTCAAGGGGGCCTACCACGCAATACTTGGGCGACCCTGTTACGCTAAATTCATGGCGGTCCCCAATTATACCTACCTGAAGATGAAGATGCCGGGACCAAACGGCGTCATCACCGTCGGCTCGTCCATCGAGCACGCATTCGACTGCGACGTCGAGTGCGTAGAACACGCAGAGGTACTGGCGCTGGATGAAGCGCTGGTGAACACGTTGGAGAAGATGGTCAACGACGACCTCGACCCCACCGCCAAGCACGCTGGCACCTTCGAGTCCGCGGAGCAGACCAAGGGGGTCCCCCTCGACCCCTCAGCTCCCGAGGGCAAGGCGTTGAGGGTCAGCTCCACCCTCGACCCCAAATAGGAAGTGGTGCTCGTCGACTTCCTCCGCGCCAACGCTGACATCTTCGCGTGGAGCCCCTCGGATATGCCAGGCATCCCGAGGGAAGTCGCCGAGCACTCCCTTGACATCCTGCCAAACGCCCGCGCCGTGCAGCAACGGCTGCGCCGCTTCGACGAGGAGCGGCGACGGGCAATCGGAGCGGAGCTGCGGAAGCTTCTCGAGGCCGGATTCATCAAGGAGGTGTTCCACCCAACGTGGCTAGCAAACCCCGTGCTTGTAAAGAAAAAGAATGGGAAGTGGCGGATGTGTATAGACTACACTAGTCTTAATAAAGCATGTCCTAAAGTTCCTTTTCCTTTGCCACGCATTGATCAAATCGTCGATTCAACGGCTGGATGTGAATTACTTTGCTTCCTTGATGCTTACTCCGGGTACCACCAAATAAAGATGAAGGAGTTCGACCAGCTCGCGACTTCGTTCATCACACCGTTCGGGACGTTCTGCTACGTCACGATGTCGTTTGGCCTCAGAAACGCGGGTGCAACATACCAGCGTTGCATGCAGCACGTTTTTGGGGATCACATCGGGCGAACGGTCGAAGCGTACATGGACGACATCGTCGTAAAGACCAGGAAGGCGGACGACCTGGTTGGCGACCTTGGCGTCGTGTTCCACTGCCTACGGGCCAATGGGGTCAAATTAAACCCCGAAAAGTGTGTCTTTGGAGTGCCGTGAGGCATGCTCCTGGGGTACATTGTCTCCCAGCGGGGAATCGAGGCCAACCCTGAAAAGGTTGCGGCCCTCGAACGAATGGGTCCGATCCGGGACCTCAAAGGGGTGCAGAAGGTGCTGGGGTGCCTCGCCGCCTTGAGCCGCTTCATCTCGCGGCTCGGTGAGAAGGGCCTGCCCCTCTATCGCCTCCTCAAGAAGCACGAGCGCTTCTCCTGGACCGCCGAGGCCCAGGATGCGCTCGACAAGCTGAAGGCGTCTCTAACACACGCCCCGATCCTCACGCCGCCGCAAGACGGCGAACCCCTGCAGCTCTACGTAGCCGCAACCACCCAGGTGGTCAGCGCCGTGATCATCGTGGAGCGCATGGAGGAAGGGCATGCCTTGCCCCGCTACGGCGGCCGGTCTACTACATCGGCCGAGGTCTCGTCGGACACGAAGGCGCGCTACCCCCGTGTCCGAGAAGTTGCGCTGCACGCGGTAGTCCTTGCGCGGCGCAAGCTCCGCCACTACTTCGAGGCCCATCCCGTCACGGTGGTTTCCTCCTTCCCACTAGGGGAGATCATCCGCAACCCCGACGCTGCGGGCGGATCGCCAAGTGGTCCGTAGAGCTGATGGGCGAGACGCTCGCCTACGCCCCGCGCAAGGCCGTCAAATCCCAAATCTTGGCGGATTTCGTCGCCGAATGGACGGACACGCAGCTACCGCCGCCGCAGATCCAAGCGGAGTGCTGGACTCTGTTCTTCGACGGCTCGGTGATGAAAACAGGAGCGGGCGCGGGCCTGCTCTTCGTGTCACCCCTCAGGGAACACATGCGGTACGCGGTGCGCCTCCACTTCCCCGCGTCTAACAATATGGTTGAATACAAGGCCCTCCTCTGCGGCCTCAAAATCGCCGTTGAGTTAGGCGTCAAGCGCCTCGACGTGCGGGGGGACTCGCAGCTTGTGATCGATCAAGTCATGAAGAACACGAGCTGCCACGACGACAAGATGGAGGCCCACTGCAAAGCCGTGCGAGCCCTCGAAGACAAGTTCTACGGCATCGAGCTCAACCATGTGCCCCGCCGGTACAACGAGGAGGCGGACAAGCTCGCCAAGATCGCGTCCGGGCGGATCACCGTCCCCCCGAACGTTTTCGCGCGCGACATCGCTCAACCCTCGGACGTCTTCGAGCCCTACCCCTCGAGTCACAACAAACCCTCGGGGGCTCCCTCGAATCCAGCGGGTGCGGAACCCATGGACGAGGACCCCTCGAACGAGGCGTACGTGCTCTCCCTCCTCGAGGGGTACGGCTCCCACGAGGCCGATGTGATGGACATCGAGCCGGCTCCCCGTCCAGAGGACCGGCGCGAAAAATACATCGCCTGGATCGCTCGAGGGGAACTCCCCGCGGACCGGGCCGCGGCCAGGTGCATCGCCAGGATGGCCAAATCTTTTGCCCTCGTCGACGGCGAGCTGTACAAGCGCGCCGCCTCCGGCATCCTACAGCGGTGCGTGCCCAACCCCGAGGGGCGCGAGCTCCTACGGGACATCCACGCGGGGATCTGTGGCCACCACGCCGCGCCCCGCACCCTCGTCGGCAACGCGTTCCGCCAGGGCTTTTACTGGCCTACCACGGTCGCGGACGCCAACGAAATCGTACGCACCTGCGAAGGGTGCCAGTTCTACACCCGCAAGTCCAACTTGCCCGCTCACGCCCTGCAAACCATCCCCGTGACATGGCCATTTGCCGTGTGGGGGCTGGACATCGTCGGGCCCCTGCGGAAGGCGCCCGGGGGCTTCACCCACTTGTTGGTCGCGATCGACAAGTTCTCCAAGTGGGTGGAGGTGCGCCCCATCACGAATCTAAGGGCAGAGCAGGCGGTAACATTCTTCACCGACATCGTCTACCGCTTTGGAGTGCCAAACTTCATCATCACCGACAATGGGTCTCAGTTCACAGGCAGGAAGTTCTTGGAGTTCTGCGACAAATTCCACATCCGTGTGGATTGGGCAGCTGTGGCGCACCCACAGACCAACGGCCAAGTAGAACGTGCCAATGGCATGATCTTACAAGGACTAAAGCCCAGAATCTTCGACCAGCTGAACAAATTTGGGCGGAAATGGCTCCAAGAATTACCAGCGGTTGTGTGGAGCCTAAGGACCACCCCGAGCAGAGCCACTGGGTTCACCCCGTTTTTCCTAGTCCACGGCGCGGAGGCCGTCCTCCCCACGGACTTAGAATACGGATCGCCCAGGGTTCAAGGCTACGACGAAGAGGCCAACCAGCCGAGCCCGCGAGGACTCGCCGGATCGGCTCCGGACGAGGCACGCCTCGTGGCCCTGATGCATTCCGCGAGGTACCAGCAGTCCCTCAGGCGCTACCAAGCACGCAAGATACGCCGGCGGGATTTCAGCGAAGGGGATCTGGTCCTAAGGTTACGTCAAGACAACCGAGGGCGCCACAAGCTATCGCCCCCATGGGAGGGACCCTACGTCGTGGTGAAGGTACTCAAGCCCGGCACGTACAAGCTGGCCAACGAGGACGGTGAAGAGCTCACCAACGCTTGGAACATCCAACAGCTACGTCGTTTCTACCCCTAGCTAGGATTCCCAAGCATTTTTTCTGTTGTAAAAATCACATGGCCAACGCCCCAGTTGGTTGCAACTATGTAAAAGCTTTAAGTTTAATAAAAAGGGCAACTCGGCTTTCCCCTGAAACCCAAGTTACCCTCGGGGGCTACTGCGGGGGGCACCCCCCCCCCCAAAATGGTCCCATTTTTTCACGCAAAAACGAAACAACTCACGCGCGCTAAGTTTGTTTTCTACTTCGACTACGAGCAACGATTCGAACAGGGCGCGGAGCGGCCTAGCGAAAGGAGCGTGCGAGCCAGAGATAGCCTACGCCGCGTGGATATGGCCCTTCTCTCTCGCCTCCAACCCAGCAGGCCCCCCGCGAAAATCGAACTCCCCTAACTAGAATCTACTCAGGAAGAAGAAGAAACAAAAAGCGTGATAAACAAATGACTTCATTACAGCAAATGTTTTGTTCATTTACAAAAAGGCCACGAGGCCAAAGTACTGATACACATCAAAATGGGCCAAGTGCCCAACTGCTTTCAGGCGGGAGGAGCGGCAGCGTCAGCGGCGTCCGGGAAGAGGAACTCCTCGAAGGCTTCGGCGAGCGACCCGGCGGCGTCGGCGGAGAGCGCATCCACACGCTCCATCGCCACCTCGTCCTCGACACCCTCGGGGACGACGTAGCCCTCCGCCAGCGCCTCGAAGTTGACCTCGTAGTGGGATCGCACCACTCCGAGGGCCTTCTGGACGCCCAGATGCAGTGCCCGGCGCATCCGCTCAGTGACGTGACCGCCAAGGGCGCGCAGGCGGCTGGCCGGCCGAGCGCCGGCCTGTGCTTCGCCCTCTTCCACGGCGCGGCAGGTCTCGAGGGCCGCATCACGCAGCTCCCGCAACTCCTGCTCGGAGGAGTTGTAGGAAGCCTGCAGCGCCTCGGCCCGCTCAGCTGCATGCCCCAAGGCGGTGCGCAAGCCTGGAATCGCCAAGACAAGAAAGAAATCAGAAAGGGGAACGCGAGCCCTCTAACAGAAAAACCAACAAGGCAAGAGTCAAACGGTGGCTCACCTTCGACTTGCTTCCTCTCCATCTCGAGAGCGCGGTGCTCGGCCTCGATCGCCAGCTCGAGGCGCTTGACGGCCTCGCTCTGCTCCTGGAGGGCCATCTCCTGGTTTGCGCTTGCAATGCTGAGCACAATGAGCTCACCCTCGGCCTTGGAGAGCTTGTCGTCCCGCTCCGCCAATGACTTCTGCGCCGCCTCGCGAGCGACGCGCTCCTCGCTCCCGGCCGTCCGAGTGTCGACGAGGGCGGCCCGCTCTCGCCGGAGCCGCCCCTCGGCCCCTTGGCGGGCGGTGCGCTCTTGCGGGAGCTACTTCTCGGCGGCGACGAGCGCCGCGGCCTTGGCGTCGTGGGCGGCCTTCAAGTCGTCGGCCTCCTTGGCCCGCCGCTCCCGGCCGCGCGCCCGCTCCTCAGCCTGGCGGCTGCGCGCTGCGCCCCCTCGAGCGACGAACGGAGCTCCCGGTTCTCGCCGCGGACGTTGGCCACCTCCGC
Organism: Cenchrus americanus; assembly: GCA_947561735.1. NCBI lineage: Eukaryota > Viridiplantae > Streptophyta > Magnoliopsida > Poales > Poaceae > Cenchrus > Cenchrus americanus. The sequence goes on from OX387242.1 coordinate 52,866,317, forward strand.
CTCCCAATTGGTGGCCAGCGTCCGCATCTTCTCCAAGTCCGAGCGCGCACGCCGCACGCAGCCTCATCACGATCGATGAGGGCGGGCGGACCCGCTCGAGGCTCGAGCGGTGCGGCGGGTCTGCCCTCGAGCTCTCGGGGAGCTCGTCGCGCCACGCCATGGCCCGGTACGCCAGCCAGCTGTCCGGCGTCCTGAGAGCGTCGGCAAGCGCGTCGAAAGCACTGCACCGCTCCCGGAGCTGGTGGACCTCGGCGTTCACCCGGTCGAAGGCGTCGTACTTGTCATGGGCGCGGCGCTCAAGCTCCTGGCACCCACAAATCAAAACCCATAAGCGCTACGACACGGAAGCAGCACGCAAAAACGAGAGATGGAAGGAAAACAAGCAACCACGACCTACCTGGAAGACGCGCCATGCAGGGCCGCCATGGACCCGCAGCGCTTCGTTCAACGCGCGGTTGAGCGTGGCGCCGTGGCTTCGGAGCTCGCCCCAGAGCTCCTGCTCCCCCCGGGCGTCAGCAAACGCAGGGGGATCGTTGACGGACCCCTCCACCTGGGCGGGGTGGCCGGCGCAGGAGGACGAGGCCTCGGCACCGTGTCCTCGGTCCCCCGCCACCATGTGCCCCTCGTGCCGCATCACGAGGGCCCCCTCCTGGGGCTCGGGGGAGCGTGTGGGGAAGCTAGCCCACTGATCCCACCCGGGCGGCGGGGATTCGTCATCCGGGACCTCCACCACCTCCGCCGGGAACCGCCGGCGCACCGGCCCTTGCGCCGCCTCCACCGGCGCCTCCACCGCGCCTCGCGCGGCCGCGGGCGCCCGACGCGGCACCACGGGCCGCACCTCCACGCAACGCCTCCGCGGGCTGCGCCTCCACCTCGCGCCCCCACAATGGCCGGCGGCGGTCGCTCCTCGGTGACCGCCGGCCGCGGCCGCGGCGGGCCCGATCCGCCGGCCGAGGCGTCGAAGCCTCGGCGGGCTTTGCGAACTCTCGCCCGCCGCCGCCGTGCTTGCCCCCGCCCGTGACGCTCTCGCTGAGCGCCGCCGGGTGGGGATGGACGCGTCCGTCCTCAGCACCTTGGCCGGTGCGAGGGGAGGCACGGTTGGCACCACCCTACGCAGGCACAAACGATAAGTTAGAATGCTTGGTCATCACAAAACCAAGCCAAGTGAAAAAGGCGAGCTCCTTACCTCGAAGAGGAGAAGGCACACTTCCTTTTCCTCGAGGCCTCAGCGGATGAGGCCGGCGCAGCTGGCACACCCGCCGCCGCGCCTCCCCGACGGCGCCGCCGCGCGCGTAGGCGCGCCCGCCCCGCGCACGGGCACGCCCGACGCCGCGCCTCCCGACGGCGCCGCGCGCGCGCGCGGTACGCTCGCCCCGCGTGCGGGTACGCCCGCCGTCGCGCCTCCCCGACGACACGCGCCACGCGCACGGGCACGCTCGCCCCGCGCGCGGGCGCGCTCGACGCGCGCACGGGCGCGCTCGCCGCGCGCGCCCCCGAGGTGCGCGCGCGGCGCCCGGCCCGCGCGCGCGCCGCCCCCGATGTCGATTACCGGTGACGGGCGCCGTTGCGCCCGCCCCGGCGATGCCGCCCTTGCCGCCGGAGCCGGCTCCGGCGACGGGTGTGAGGGCTCCCACCTATCGCAGGGGCCTCCCCCCTCATCCTCTTCCTCTTCGTCATCCCACGAGGACGAGTACTCCTCGGTCCCCGGGAGGAGAGCCCCGCCTCTTCGCGCGCGGTGCCTCCGCGTTCCGCCGCTCACGGCGCTCGTTGCGCCGCCTCGCGCGCTCCCTCCTGCGCGCCGCCCGCTCCTGCTCCCGCTGCTGCGCCGCCCGACCAAGCGCGCGGGAGTCGGGGGTGGGCGGAACGGACTTGGAGGCGGTAAAGCTCACCAGCTGCATACAGGAACACCAAGGACGCGTCAGGAGGCAGAAGCAACACCAAGAACTAAAACAGAATCAAGGATCACACTCACCAGTGGGCCGGTGGGGAGCATCTCGAGGTCCCACGGGGTCCAGTCCGGACGCATCGGCATCCGGGTGTCGACGGCGTTCCGCGCCCGGGTGAGCGCATACGCCCGCCCGAGGGGGGACGGGAGCATCCGCGACCTCGCCAGATCGACGGGGTTGGCCGCCTCCGTCATCTCAAAGATGCAGAGCGGCCTCTCCATCAGAGGCACGATCCGCCGGTGATGGAGGAAGGAGAGGACGCCCAACGCGGTCAGCCCCTGCTCCGACAGGCGCCTTAGGGCAGCCAGGACCGAGTCCTGCCGCCTCCGGTGCTGGGCCGTAGACACCACGTAGCCCCAAGAGCTGGGCTTCTCCTTGAACACCCGACCGGTGTAGGGGGGAAGGCCGGGCTCGGCGTTGCGCAGGTAGAACCATCCCCGCTCCCAGCCGGCGTTGTTCGTCGTTATGGTGCAGGGGATGTAGTCGTCCTTGAACTGCCCCTGCAGGGCAAGCGACATCCCTCCAGCGCGCACCACGCGGCGGGTCCTCGGCTCCGTCGTGGGCTGCGTGAAGAGCTCCGCGCGGAAGAGGTGTACCCAGAGCTCCTAGTTGACCGGGATCCCCAGGTAGCCTTCACAGACGCCCACGAACGTGGCCGCCTGCGAAATCACGTTGGGCGCGAAGTTATGCAGCTCCACGCCGTAGTAGTGGCACAGCGCTCGCATGAAGCGGCTCGCCGGCGCGTTGAAGCCCCGCTCGTGGAAGCGGACGAAGCTGACCACATAGCCCTCTGGCGGGTTGGGCGCGCGGTCCGCCGACGGCGGCACTATCCACTCCGCCGGGCGGCCATCCTCGTTCGCCGATAGCTGGCCGGCGACGACCAGCTCGCCAAGGGCCAGCGGAGTCACCGTCGACCGCTCCCAGGCGTACGGGTCAAGGATCGTGAGGGGCGGAGGCGGTGCCATGAGGAGAAGAAATGCGAAGAGCGGAGGACGAGAAACGGAAGAGGAGCTCTAATGGCGACACCGCACGGTGGCAAAGGCGAGGCGAAGACGAAGGCGCGGGGGGCTGAAATGGTGAGGCGCTAAGGTAAAAAACCGCCGTCTCCCCCTCCCCTCAGATTTATAAGCCGCGGGCGAGCTCTCCGGAGCGGATGTCCCGCGCTCATTAACTGCAGGGAATCTTCTCTTCACGCCGACGAATGGGCCCCACCACGACCGCAGCGGCCACATCACCGCGGACGGGCCATCATCGCGGCGAAGACTAGCAGGGACCGAGGCAAGTGGTCACATCCACCTGCCACGCCGCCCACTACGCGCGCACGCGCGCGGCCGCAACGCCTAAAAAGGAGCGTCCGCGTTGCAAAACTGCAGCCTCGGTTGTGAGGCATTTAATGACCCGGTCCCTTGCCAAGCAAGGAGAACCCTCGAGCGGGGCGAACCCCTAGCTCGAGACGAAGTCAGCCCTCGTAGGGACATCGGCGTGAGAAGGTCACCCGGGGCCTGCTTGAAGTAAAGCAGGCACCGCGGGCACCCATGCCACGCAAAACCCTCGAGCGGCACGAGCCCCTGGCTCAAGACGATTTCAGCCCTCGAAGGGACATCGGCACGAGAAGGCCGCCCGGGGCCTGCTTGAAGTAAAGCAGGCACTGCGGGGGCCCATGCCGCGCAAAACCCTCGAGCGGCACGAGCCACTAGCTCAAGACGAAGTCAGCCCTCGTAGGGACATCGGCGTGAGAAGGTCACCCGGGGCCTGCTTGAAGTAAAGCAGGCGCCGCGGGCACCCATGCCACGCAAAACCCTCGAGCGGCACGAGCCCCTGGCTCAAGACGATTTCAGCCCTCGAAGGGACATCGGCGTGAGAAGGCCGCCCGGGGCCTGCTTGAAGTAAAGCAGGCGCCGCGGGCACCCATGCCACGCAAAACCCTCGAGCGGCACGAGCCCCTGGCTCAAGACGATTTCAGCCCTCGAAGGGACATCGGCGCGAGAAGGCCGCCCGGGGCCTACTTGAAGTAAAGCAGGCACCACGGGTGCCCATGCTGCGCAAAACCCTCGAGCGGCACGAGCCCCTGGCTCGAGACGATATCGACTCTCTAAAAAAAGGCACATGCGTGAGAAGGCCGCCCGGGGCCCGCTTGCAGTAAAGCCGACACCACCAGCGCCCATGCCGCACTGTGCTACCAACCAGCGCCTCGAGGGCTGGCTCGCCCAGACCCCTCGATGGCCGCAAACGCAAAAGACGGGGCCGCCCAGGCGCCGCCCCGCACGGCCCTACTGATCAGAGGTTCGAAGCCTGACCCTCGACGGGTTCGAACAGGCGCCTCAGATCGCAGAGTCAGGGACGACGAGGGCACGCGCATTCGAGCCGTTCCTCGAGCCCGTCGGCTCGAGGGTGCCCCACATGTCGTGTTCGAGAGCCGCCGAGGGCGGCTAGCGGGGGATCCCACCGAGGGAGAGCTTCCGCGCCCTCGGTCCCTATCGAACGGGACCGAGCCCCACCTAGCAAACCCACGCAAGCGCTTCCATGGACGTGTCTCTGGACCACGCAGCCTACCCTTATCGAACGGGGCATGGGCGTCCACTCGAACCACCCACTAGCAGCTCAAAGAGGAATCCGCAATTCGCGACCCGCTCGATGGGGGTTGTGGAAACCTCACCCTCCGTCCCGCGGAGGGACGGCGAGGGCGCGTTAAGAAACAAGTCGTAAAGCTCGACCCGATCGCCTCGAATGGGCCCAGGCTCGGGGGCTTAACGCACGGCTACACCTCCTTGGCCTGCACCCGCCGGGAGGCGCGCGCCGCCGCGTGCGCCACCGGCCGGCCGGGGACACCGCCGATGCCGGTTGAAACATGTGCCACGCCCTCTGACCAGTTCTCGCGGTTAACCCCTGCAGGAGCACCCACACTCCTGCAGGGCTTCGGGGGCTAGACCCGCGGGTCCGCTGGCGCGGCCCCACGGAAAGCGTTCGCAAAACAAGGAGGGAAGAACGTCCTATCAGTAGGTTCCAGTATCTGCGGGAGCCTCAATGGAAAACCCGCAGATGCTCGGGGGCTACTGTCGGGGACAGCCCTAGGGGTCCCCTTAAACAACGGGGAAATCCTCACTTAAAACCCGCAACAAAGCCAAAACACAATTTGCCTAACCATGCAGGGAACGGCCCACGCCGCAGGGACCCCGACGGCCCATCGAGGCGGCCCTCTTAGAGATCCCCTCGGATAAGCTCCGCCTCGCTCGAGGGCTCGCGCCCCCCTCGGGCGGGCTCCGCCCCGTTCGAGGGGAAGCACCCCCCTCGGGCGGGCTCCGCCCCGCTCGAGGGCTCGCTCCCCCCTCGAGTAGGCTCCGCCTCGCTCGAGGGTACGTCCCGCCCTCGGCGGGGGTCCGCCACGCTCGAGGGCGCCCCTCACGCGTGCGCCGGCCCCCCGTACACGGGCATTTAACGCCCCGACACCGGCGGGGCGGCGCCATCATGCGCCCGGTCTCGCGCCCGGTGCCGCCGCACCAACTCCCCAGGGAGGAGCCCATCCCCATCACTGTGGGGAGGGACCGTGCGGCCGCGGCCGGTGTCAGTCCCGTGACGCCGTGCGCCTGCTCCAGTACGGCTAACACGCCGAGCCCTCGAAGGGGGGCCGGTTGCACCCTCGATTCACTTTCTTGTGACCCTACAGGGTTAGGTGAAGGCGCTAGGCCGGTGGAACACCATCCCTGCCACTGTAACAGCGTGGCCGCCGTCCTCGCGCGTGCAGGCGCACGCTAGGCGCTGTAGCAACAACTCCAGCACTGTGAAGCACGTCGGGAAGGGACGCCGTTTTACCTACTCCTGTACTCTGTACGGGCCAACGTCAGCACCTCCCTCGAGCCTATCAGAGGACATCGCCACCATCCGCTGCCTTTCTACCCTCGAATCGCCACTGTTCGGGTACAAGGTAGGCCATGATGGCCAGATCGCCGCGAGGATCGTCCGGACGGCCGCCCACTCTACAGTGTGGCACGTCGTGCTTCTCCACGTAGCTAGATAGCGCGGCGCGCATGTAATCCGCCTCCCCCTTGATCTATAAAAGGGGGAGCGAACCCCCCAGCCGCGGGGGGAGACGGGACAGGACACGAGACAATCAGATAGCACACAACACACCACGTACTCATTCTCCAATTCTCCCACAATATCTTCAACCAGGGACTTGGAAGCCACACTTCCTCTCCCACCTTGCTTGTAGCTGCCCCACTACAGGCACCCCCGGTGCTGAGCAATATAGTGCCGTGAGCACACCACTGCTAGACGTACGGCCCCCTCGGCCGGAACCAGGATAAATCCCGTGTCTCTTATTGCTTAGCATCGACCATTGAGGGATAGACCACGGCGCTTTCTACTGGTTAGTGTCGGGACCATATTCCGCACCGACAACTTGAGCTTTATCTACTGGGGGTTTATCACTCACGAGTCTGTTGAGTCAGCCGCCCTCAGAGTGCTGACAGATTTCTGTGACCACAACCCCACCGTGGTAGCTCTCTCGCCGTTTGGACTGTTTCCTGCTGTGAGTCCTCACGACCCAGCATGGTTGGACCGTATGGACCACCTACGGGAGCTACTGACCCTAGCAGAGCCGTTGGATGTTACTCAGATGCTAGCCCGTTGTCTGAACGTGGTCTTCACACTTCAGGGGCTGCGCTATAACACCGCAGCGATTATTGGACAGCGCTTGGAGGCATCTAGGCGCAATTGGGAGCAGCTTTCAGCAGCACACCAGCAGCTGAACTTTACTCTTACTCAGGTGCAGCAGGAGAATGACCGGCTGCGTGCTAGGAGATTTCAGTTAGAGCTTCAAAGAGGCGACCGCCTACAGAGGATCGTAGATCTGGAGGAGGAGAACCATGCACTAGAGGAGGATGCCGACGCACACGAGATAGACAGGCTGACACTACTGCAGAACATTGCTGATATGCAGCAGCAGGTGCAGGAGGCCGAGGTACAGGTGGCAGCCTTGCAGGCTATAGTGGCCTTACGCCTGCCCCCGCCGTACGAGCACACCGGAGGAGCAGCGAGGCTTTGTCCGGTCCGGATCGACGAGCCGGGCAGGACCACCGCTACCGACTCCCCCAGCTTCGCCTACGTACAGTGGTGCTTCAGTGGGCAACTAGGTTGCCGGCAGCAGGGATAAGAAGGATGTCGATCCTATCGAGTTATTTGGAGGTGTTTAGAGTAGTTGGCTTGACAGCATGTCATCGTGCCAAGTAACTGCTTGTATCGTGTCATGTCATGTTGTTTCAAATTCGAGTTGTAATGTCCTTGAACCTTGTTCTATCGTGTTGTAATAAAGAATGCTTAAGCATGTATGCTTTAAGTAAAATTCGTTTGTCGTTCAAATTTGAAACCTTCTTGCGTTGAATACCAGATCCTTGGATAAACCGTTGCAAATGACCACGCTTGTCAATTTTGCATTTTCACCTAAAAATGTTGGTAAACCAAAGCATTTCTAGAGGCATCACTCGTTGCCAGCGAATAAGTGCTCGTTCGTATACCACCTTCGTTGGTATCCGAAATGACAATGATCGTCCGAGGGTATTTATGAGTCGTGCAATTGAGTAATCGCAGTCCTAACCGTGTTGAGAAAGCGATTCCATGAATCTTAGTGGCTATGGAATATTGTTGATTGTTGCTGTCCTCATCATTTGAGTGCTAATGAGATGCGATTATTCATGATCATGCTTGTCATCATTTGGAGTGAGCTTTTGGTTATCTCACTAATAAAGCTCACTTTTCAGATGGTGGGAACCACGCGCAGCTCTCCCAACGGTTTTGGAGCAAGTGGGAGTGGTGACTTGCCACCACCCCCGCCCATGACACTGACGGAGGCCTTCATGGCCACCCAAACAGAGGTGTTGCGCCAGATCCTACAGACGCAGCAGCAGATCGCCCAGCAGATGAACCGAGGGCCGCCACACGGGGCCAACCACGAGGGGCCTAACCAGGTCACTACGTATGCCCAGTTCATCGCTATGAAGCCGCCAACCTTCGCTAAAGCAGAAGACCCTCTGGAAGCTGAGGCTTGGGTCAAGGCCATAGAGGCAAAATTCTCTGCCTTTGTGTTGCCTTGCTCCGAGGAGAACAAAGCCAACTTCGCAGCGCTGCAACTGCGAGGGGAAGCCTTAATGTGGTGGGACCACTTCAAGTCAATGCAGCGAGGGCACGCTGTGACTTGGGATGAGTTCAAACAGGCTTTCAAGAGCCACCACATCCCCAAGGGACTGATGGATAGGAAGATGAGGGAGTTGTTGGCCCTCCGTCAAGGATCTGACTCAGTGTACCGCTATGCTCAGAAGCTTAATAGCTTGTGCCAATATGGTGGGCATTACGTTGATACTGATGCAAAGAAGATGGAAAGGTTCCGTGACGGGCTTGATGGCAAGCTGTATGAGCGTCTGAACCTGCTCGAGCCCGCAAACTTCCATGAGCTAGTGAACAAGGCTATCTCCCAAGAGGATGCTATGAAGAAAGCCCACGGGGACAACAAGAGGATGTCTGGTTTCACCCCAGGCAGCGGAACGGGCAAGAACTTTCGCTTTGTGAAGAAGGAAGCTCCAGACCCATCCCAGCAATCTTCAACTAGACGCTGGACGATGAAGCCACCTCAGAGCAAACCCGCAGGGAACTTCCAGTTCCGTAGTGCCCAGCAGCAGGCTCCAAAGCCTAATGCACCTCCTCGCGATGTTGGAGATCGTCGTTGCTACAACTGTGGCCAGCCAGGGCACTACATTAATGAGTGTTCCAAGCCCAGGCAGATCAAGCCCAACCCGCAGAATCAGGGTGCAGGAAACAAGCCTACCACTCCGGCTAAGAAGCCTATGGTGGAAGTGCGCCGAGGCAAGCTGAACTTTACTACAATGAGTGACATCCCGGCAGGAGCTTCAGTACTCACGGGTACATTCTCTATCAATGACACTCATGTTAAGGTTTTATTTGATTTGGGAGCCACCCATAGTTTCATAAATGAGAGCCTACTAGACAAATTGGGTCTAAGAGGAGTACCAACCAAATCCGCTTATAAAATTACCACACCAGGTGGAAACATCACGTCTCAATTAGTGAATTTTGAAGCCCTCTAAGACTAGGAAGTAGGGTTATTCGATCTAATCTTATAACCATCAAATTGGGAAGCATGGATGTTATCTTGGGTATGGAATGGATGAATCAACATAAGGTGATTCTAGACATATCAGATAGGGTCGTAGAGATCAATTCTCCTACGGTCGGGCACACTACCTTGTACCTACCTTTCAGGGACGGTACCGATTCTTATGCCTATGTGACCATTATCTCCCCTCTTGATGAAATTCTAGTAGTGTGCGAGTACCCGGATGTCTTTCCTAATGAGTTGTCTGGTATGCCACCAGACAGAGATGTCGAGTTTGTGATCGAACTCCAGCCTGGTACCGCACCCAGTTCCAAGAGACCCTATCGCATGCCACCCAAAGAGTTAGCCGAGCTAAAAGCCCAACTCCAAGAACTGTTAGACAAGGGTTATATTCGCCCGAGCTCGTCTCCTTGGGGTTGCCCTGCCCTCTTTGTTAAGAAGAAAGATGGTACCTTGAGAATGTGCGTAGATTATCGACCACTCAATGCAATCACCATCAAAAACAAATACCCGCTTCCTTGAATCGATGTTCTTTTTGATCAACTGGCTGGTGCCAAAGTCTTCTCTAAGATCGACCTTCGTTCTGGCTACCACCAAATCAAGATTCGACCCTGCGACATTCCTAAAACCGCTTTTTCCACTCGTTATGGTCTTTACGAGTTCTTGGTCATGTCTTTCGGGCTTACTAATGCCCCCGCCTACTTTATGTACCTCATGAACTCCGTGTTCATGACGGAGCTCGATAAATTTGTCGTGGTCTTCATCGATGATATCCTCATCTATTCCAAAAGCGAGAAAGAGCATGTCAAACATCTCTAAGTTGTCCTTCAGCGTTTGCGAGATCATAAGCTTTATGCTAAGTTCTCCAAATGCGAATTCTGGTTGAAAAGTGTGAAATTCTTAGGGCACACCATTTCCCACGATGGTATCTCAGTAGATCCTAGCAAAGTTCAAGAGGTGATGGATTGGAAACCACCCAAGTCCGTGCATCAAATCCGCAGTTTCCTAGGATTGGCGGGATACTACCGTCGATTCATTCCCGACTTTTCCAGAATCGCAAAACCCATGACCGAATTACTCAAGAAAGGAGTGAAATTCGTGTGGAGCGAAGCATGTGAGAAAGCTTTCCACACCCTAAGGCAACATCTAACTTCAGCCCCAGTGCTAGTACAACCCGATAATTCCAAACCGTTTGAAGTCTTCTGTGATGCATCAGGCACGGGTCTCGGCTGTGTCCTTATGCAAGAGGGCCGAGTCATTGCCTATGCTTCACGAGCACTTCGACCCCATGAGCTCAATTATCCTACCCATGATCTTGAGTTAGCTGTTGTTGTTCATACCCTCAAGATATGGAGACATTATCTAATGGGTAATCGTTGCAATATCTTCACTGATCACAAGAGTCTCAAATACATCTTCACCCAGTCAGAGTTGAATATGAGGCAGAGAAGATGGCTTGAGTTGATTAAAGATTATGATCTAGAAGTGCACTACCACCCCGGCAAGGCAAATGTTGTTGCAGATGCTCTTAGCCGCTAGGATCATTGCAACCACCTAGAGTTGGAGCCAGTCAGTGAACCATTGTGAGAGGAAATGAGAAGGCTCAACTTAGAAGTGGTACCACAGGGAATCCTTTATGCCTTGACGGCAGAGTCAAATCTTTATGGCAGAATTGTCACTGCCCAGCGCGATGATGCAGATATTCAAACCATCAGGCAGAAGCTAGCAGAAGGAGACCCCAAGTATACTTGTTTCCAGAAGGATCACCAGGATGTGGTCTGGTTTGGGAAACGTCTAGTGGTCCCCATTGACCCAGAAGTTAAGAAAATTATTCTAGATGAAGCTCACAGGTCCAAATTCTCTATTCATCCCGGTAGTACCAAAATATACCAAGATCTGAAACAGAACTTTTGGTGGTCCAATATGAAGGTGGATGTAGCCAAGTATGTAGCCGAGTGCGATACTTGCCACCGGATGAAAGCAAGTCATTTGAAATCGGCAGGAGTACTCCAACCCCTGTCGATACCTATGTGGAAGAGGGATGATATTAGTATGGATTTCATTGTGGGTTTACCCCTAACCGCTAGAAAGAAAGACTCTATATGGGTAACTGTGGATAGACTCACCAAGACCGCTCACTTCATTGCCGTGCACACCACTTACTCCGTACAACAATATGCAGAGTTGTACGTGGACCACATAGTTCGTCTGCATGGAATCCCAAAGACTATAATCTCTGATAGACGGACTCAGTTTGTAGCTCGTTTTTGGGAACAATTGCATGAGTGCTTGGGAACCCAGCTGATCCGCAGTTCCAGTTATCACCCGCAGACCGATGGTCAGACGGAGAGGATAAATCAAATTTTAGAAGACATGTTGAGAGCAAGCATCTTGCATTTTGACAAGAGTTGGGACAAATGTTTGTCCTTGGCAGAGTTCTCCTACAATAACAGCTATCAGGCCAATTTGAAAATGGCACCGTTCGATGCTCTATACGGACGTAGATGCCGCACTCCGCTGAATTGGTCGGAAGCCGGAGAGAGAACACTCTTTGGACCAGAATTAGTTAAAGAGGCCGAAGAAAGGGTGCAAGTGATAAGAGAGAATTTGAAGATGGCACAGATGAGGCAAAAGAGTTACCATGACAAGGGAACCGCACCTCGACACTTTGAAGTGGGAGATTATGTATATTTGAAGGTATCCCCCACCAAGGGTGTGCAAAGGTTCGGAGTCAAGGGAAAGCTAGCCCCGCGCTACATTGGACCATATGAAGTTATAGAAGGACCCGTGGCTTACCGTATCCAATTGCCAGAACGGTTTTCCGCAGTTCACAATGTGTTCCATGTAACTCAATTGAAGAAGGGAATGCCTGTGCTAGAGAATGAAATCATCATGGAAGCTAATGCTTGGATGAGCCGGATTTCTCGCTCATCGAGCACCCATTGAAAGTACTAGACCAAAAAGAGCGAAAGACCCGAAGGCAGACCGTGCGAATGTACAAGATCCAATGGAGCCATCACACGGAGGAAGAAGCAACGTGTGAGACGGAGGACTATCTTAATACTAAGTATCCGGGCTTCCTACAATCTCGAAACTGTGAGTCTTTCTCCCCATATCTTCGTTATCAAATCGAATCTCGGGACGAGATTCCGTTTAAGGGGGGTAGGCTGTGACACCCCAGGTTTTTATTTAGCCTTAATCACCGGTCAATGGGTCAACATTGGTCAAACCATGGTCAACCTGGGCCCTCACCTCGAAAAACTCACTAACCCACCCTAGTGACTTTAATTGACTAGTAATCACACTTGTGGGGCCCACCCATGGTCAAGGATGGTCAAACCCCCTTGCCACTCTAGTGTCCCCAAGTGTCTGCCGGAACTTTTGCCGCGTTCTCCAAAATTCACCTAAACACTTAAAATTCTACCTTTATGAAAGTTGTAGATCTTGATGCGGGACACAACTTTCATGTAGATTGGCATTTCCAATTTTGAGAGGAAAAACTTGAAAAATCCACTGCAAGCCAGGATTCACTGTTTGCAAAACCCTGCTGACATTCAAAGTTGGCATTCAAATAACTTTTGATCTGGGCAGAAAAACCCTATGTGGCTTTTGTAGAAATTGTTGTTGGTAGCTAGATCTACAACTTTGGTGTTTACCACTTGGTCGACTTCTATTCAAAAATCCAGAGAAAAATCATTTTGAACCGGGCACCAGCAACACGTTTGAACTCAGAGCGCCGCCACGCACGACGTCGTGCACACCCGCGCGCCGCTCGTCGCCGCCCCGCCGCCGGCGGTGCCCCGACGTCCACTCCCGCGCCGCCCGAGGCCCACACCGGCCGAGGCACGCGCCATCCCGTGATCCCGCGCCCCAACACGCCCCGTCCCGAGGCGCCCCGAGGTCGGCGTCGCCGTACGCGCGCGCACGCCACGGACCGGCGGTTCGTCGGCCATGTCGCCGCCGTACGCGCGCCGCCCGAGCGCGCGTAGTACGGCGGAGCATCTCCGCCGTCACGCCTTGTCACCCGCGGATGCGCAAGGCCGCATATAAAAGCGCCTCGCGCCCTCCCGCGCGCGCCGCCCCGAGCCGCCGCCGCCCCGTGCCGGAGCCCCGCGCCGCGCTCGCCGCCGTCCCTCATCGCTCTAGTAACTTCATTAGGCCCCCGTGAAACTCCCAGGCTCGTTTGTTGTCGCCAATTGCACCCCCCTTGCCGTCGTTCACCGAGCCGCCGCGCCCACCGCCGCTGGCCGCCGCTGGACCTCGCCGCAAGCCACCTCCCTGCCTCCCCTCCGGTTCCCCGCCACCCCTACGTGAGCCGATGGCCCCACCCCCGCCGCTTGCCCGGCCAAGATCGCCGCCGGCTCGCCGGATTGGCCGGACCCGCGCCGCCCCTCCCCGGCCAAGGATCTAATTGCTTGGATTCAAATTTTGTTAAGGTGTTTCGTGTAAAACTGCACGGCTTGGTTGTAAAGATCCTTATCTAGTTTTTCTTGCAGTTTAGTCCAGTGGCTTGTAAAATGCCTAAAAATTCGTAGAAAAATCAGAAAAATCCCAAACCAATTTTGTTGGGTTCAGGAAGATAAATCCCATCTCTTTTGTTATTTACACATGGCTAGATTCCAAATAGTTTTAGCATGAAAAATACAAATGAGAAAAACCTAGATCTGGCATAACTTGAAATCCATAACTCCTATGTATCCCAATTTTGGATATGTTGTGTGTTAGGCCATGACTAGATGCTGTGCCGAAAATTGCACAAAGTTATGCAGTAGATCTTGTTAATTAAATTGTTTTCCATTCTTGCAGAAACTGCCTAAATGACTTTTCTTGTTAAATATATTTATGTTTTTGAGCTCAACTTGTGCACCCTGTCTTGTAATGTGAAAATGCACATCTGGTGAATTAATCATGATTTTTAGCTTACCAGAAATATTTATTCTTGATTTATACATGTTTTCCTTTGTAAATTAATAAACCAAGTTCAGTAGAGCCTCTAGGTGAATGTACTGGTTCTTTGGACTTGTTTAGGACCAGAGAGCATGCTCGAGAAAGTTTGGATCAATTTGGTGCTTATTTATTTTTGTATGCATTTAAATTGAATCACTAGCTAGCCTTTGTTATTTTCTATAATATTTAAATTCCTAGCCTCCAACACTTACATGTGGGTCCAATGGACCAGGATAGGTGCTAGTATGCTTAAGAAGCACTCCTTTAATTTTTGGTAATTTAATTGCTTAATAAAAAGCTTAAAGCCCTTTTAATAATAAAGAGAAATTAAATAAAGAAAAGCCCTTATTTAATTCTTTTTCCTTTTGAAAGTATTATTTAATGCAATTAAAAGATGATTGATTATCATTTCTGATAAGACATTAATTCATGGATAAGGATATTATTTATACCTTTGCTTGTGAAAAGAAAAGGAATTAAAAGCCTTCACATGAAATGACAAGTATAATAAAAACCTTTATTCAAAAATGCGATAAAGAATAACCCATGTACACCAAAAACCTTCCTAAAAGGGAAACCCTATCTAGATGCTTGTTAAGGTGATTATGACCAACCCAGAGTTGGATAAGACAACAAACTATCATATCACCTAAACTTGCATTGCATTCCGTGTAGATCTTCCCGACGGAGATTACTCCCTTGTCCCGAAAAACGAGGAAGGAGGAGCGGAAGCTTCACCGCAAGACGTGGAAGTGCTCGACACCGAGGGTGCCCGTGCTAACCTAGCCGACGAAGGCAAGCTCGGTGCATCTAACCCAGTTTTCAAATTCCTTATTCAATTATCTATGGATGATTGTGCATTTACGTTCAGGAGTTGAATGAAACCCTAGATGCATGATCCCTAGGTACCTTTTGTCCCTACTAGTATGATAGGTCGATAGCTGCTAAGCTATAGGACCGTTACAAGTCGGGTGATGACCTCACTCGCGAGAATAGGTTCCTAGATAGAGATCACAATATATCCTAAATGGATTGCTCACGTGGTAAGAGCATGGGATATGGGCTCCGGTCCAGTGGTTATGTGGGTTAAGTCTTTGAACGTACCAAGCACATGTCGGGTATGGGACCGGTAAGCCTAGTACCTTAATGAGGCGGCAAGGGATCCTACCGTTACTACTCTTGGGATTAGCTCTCACGGCTCGCCACCGGTGGTGTATGGTGACTCCCGGTATCTCGCGGGGTATGCCGGATAGCCTGCACCAAAGACTGTAAGATTCGATCCCGACCCGAGGATTTATGGGGACGGCCTGGGAAAGTTGTCCATTTGTGGGCAGCCTACCGTGTGTTTGGGTCTACCTTGCAAGGTTTAAATCAATCGATTGTCGGCCTCTCACCGTTATCCGAGACTACTTACTCCACTAGTCATGAGATCCCTAATGATGGAAGTTTATGAATATTATGTTTAATTAATTGCATTGTACAACTTTTTTTTGTACTAGTTGGCTAACGTAGTAAAGATTAAACCTACTAGAACTTGTGATAAAATCTTGAAAGTAAGGACCTACTCTTTGTTACTTTTTAGCAAAGCAACCCAGTAGCCAAAAGCCTTTCATGGTCTAGTTTTGGTGAAGTAGTTATCACCGACGGGTAAGACTTGCTGAGTATTAGCATACTCAGCCTTGCTATAATGTGTTGATCCAGGTAATGCCTTCAATGATGTGTGGCCCGGTGAGATCCCGCCCGGCTGGGAGCTGGAGTGGGTGGAGGACGACTACTGAAAGCATCATGGATGGTCTCCCGTGGTGTCTTCGCTTCCGTTAGTTTATTTCCGCTGCTTTCGAAAACTCTGAACTATTTACTCATGGCAAAAACTATGGTTTGTAATAAATAAACCCCTCGGGGCACAAATTTGGATATTAATGTTATTGTATCTCTGGACTCGCCTTTGAGTGAGTTTTAATGCATATATTCGATCCTTGTGCTCTTCAAGTGATTTACCGGGCGTTAACCCAGTAGCTAACGACAGGATGATACTTTATTATTGCTTAATGACCAAAGTGGATCGGTCTTAGGCGATAGTACGGTATTTTCCTGGGCGGGTTGTCACAGCAGCGAACGGCGCCGGCGTCTCCGAGACAACCTCCCCATCCGCAATCTCGCGAAAGCTCTCGAGGCGGTCGAGAGCAGAGTACACACTACCCCCTGAGCAATGCCTCATGTCGATCACAGCGATCGCACTCCAGGCCCAAGGAATTCGCGCCGAGGAGGTCATCGCCAAGCTCGCTGAAGACGCCTACTTCATGCGGGTCGACAACAGGGTCAACCAGTCTCCTCCCGCCAGGAACCGCGATAATGAAGCTACAAGTCGCAGCGCCAACCCCGGTTCCAACCGTACTCGAGCTGAGCTTCCAGCTCAGCCCAACCGTACTCGCTCAAACGCCAGCGGACCTCCACAGGGTGGCAACAGCAACCGCGAAGTTGTCCCTCACCGCGCCCACGACGGCGGCGGCCGTGACCCCCGACGGCGGCGGCGGCCGACGACGGGAGCTCCAACCACGGAGCCAACAGGAGGGACGGCGGCGGCGGCAACCGCGGCGGTCGAAACCACGTGAACAGCCACGCCTCCGGTGCCGCACAGGGCGGCTACGACGCCCGCCAGAAGATTGAGGAGCTGCGGCGGAAGAAGTCAGCCACCACAGGCGACAACAACGGCTTCCCCGCCTTCTCACCTCGACTTCGCAACTTGCTCCTCCCCGACAAGTTCAAGCCTTTGGGGATCACCAAGTACGACGCAAAGCAGGACCCCATCCAGTGGCTCAGGTGCTATGCCCTCTCCATCGAGAACGTTGGCGGCAACAACGACACCAAGTGCCTCTACTTCCCCTTCTGCCTGGACCAAGCTCCACTCACATGGCTCGAGTCGGCCCCGGACAAGCACTCGATCGACAAGTGGGACCAGTCGAAGGAACGGTTCCACCGGCAACTTCGCGGGCGCCATGGGCCGATCGGGTACTCGCATGGACCTGGCCATGGTCAAGCAGGAACAGGGCGAGACCCTCCGCAAGTACATGCGCCGCTTCTTCGACAAGCGCGCTACCGTAGCCGACGTCACCGACAAGGAGGTCATCGACCTCTTCCAAGACGGCCTCTACCACCACCACACCTTTGAAGACTTCGGTCGTCGCCGCCCCAAGTCCATCCCCCACCTCAAGGACATGATCACGTCCTGGGCAGATAAAGAAGACAAGGCCAACACCAAGTACGACGCCATCCGTGGCAAGAAGAAGCAGAACACGGGCGGCGGCAGCGGCAACAACGGGAACCAAGGCGGTCGCAACAACAACAACTACTCGGGTCCCAACCACAAGCGCAAGCCAGACAACACTATCGCGACTATCCAGCACCCTGCAAAGGAGAACTTGAAGAAGAACTCCGGCGGCTTCAAAGACTTGCTAAAGGAGAAGTGCCCGTGGCATCTGAACGGCAACCACACCACCGAGCAGTGCTACCAACTCAGACATGCACTCAAGAGTACTCTAGAGCCACCGCACCCTCACGACAAGAAGGGCAAGAAGAAGAACGACGGAGACAACAACGACTTCCAGGAACCCGACAAGACTGTCAACGTCCTCTTCGGCGGACTACCCAGTAGGCGGGAGCAAAAGGCTACCCGTCGAGAAGTCATGAGCATTGAACCAGCGGTCCCGACCCCTCTCAGGTGGTCGGAGGTACCCATTACCTTCTCCCGCGCGGATCAATGGACCAGCTTCTCTGAACCAGGGTGGTTCCCCCTCGTCCTGAAGCCAGTGGTCGCGGGCTCCAAGATCAACAAGGTCCTCATCGACGGTGGAAGCGGGCTCAACGTCCTTTTCACCAAGACCTTGAAGAAGATGAAGCTCGACATCACCCACATGCTCACCAAGAGCAACACGCCCTTCTACGGCATCGTCCCCGGTAACGCGGCTATCCCACTGGGCTCAGTGGTCCTGTTAGTTACCTTTAGGGAATCTCGGGACAACTACCGTACCGAGTACATCAAGTTCGAGGTCGCGGACTTCGAGACTTCCTACCATGCCACCCTCGGCAGACCGGCCATCGCCAAGTTCATGGCGGTGCCCCACTACACCTACTTGGTACTCAAGATGCCAAGCCCAGCGGGTGTACTCTTTCTCCAAGGGGACTTGAGGATCTCCCACGACTGCGATACAGAAGCCGTGGAGATCGCCTCTACAAATCAAGTACCCAACACTATGATGGAGGTGTACGTTGCGTCGAAGAAGCTTGCTACAAGTGAACTCGACATCCCGGAGAAGTCTGACAACGCCAACAAGCGACAACACCTCCGACGTTTCGCCGACGACAGACGGGATGCCATCAAGAAGGAACTCGCCAAACTACTCGCGGCTGGCTTCAACAGAGAAGTCTTCCATCCTGAGTGGCTCGCCAACCCTGTCCTCGTCCGCAAGAAGAACTCGAACGAGTGGAGAATGTGCGTCGACTACACCGATCTCAACAAGCACTGCCCCAAGGACCCCTTCGGGTTGCCGCGGATTGATCAAGTCATCGACTCCATGGTAGGCTACGACCTGCTCTGCTTCCTCGACTGCTACTCCGGGTACCACCAGATCGCGATCAAGGAAGAAGACCAGGAGAAGACCGCGTTCATCACCCCGTTTGGCGCGTACTGCTACACGACCATGTCCTTCGGGTTGAAGAACGCCGACGCTACCTACCAACGAGCTATCCAGGCCTGCTTCAAGAGGCAGCTCAACAAGAATGTCGAAGCCTACGTGGATGACGTGGTCGTCAAGACCAGAAACTCCAGTACCCTCATCGACGACCTTGAAGAGACTTTCGCATCCCTGCGCGAGTACCGCTGGAAGCTCAACCCGAACAAGTGCGTCTTCGGCGTACCTTTGGGCAAACTACTCGGCTTCATCATCAGCCAACGCGGCATCGAAGCCAACCCCGATAAGATCCCCGCCATCACCAGCATGAAAGCTCCCAAGTGCATCAAAGACGTCCAGAAGCTGACCGGGTGCATGGCGGCCTTGAACAGATTCATCTCAAAGCTTGGAGAATGGGGGCTCCCCTTCTTCAAACTACTCAAGCACCAAGAGAAGTTCGTGTTGACCCCAGAGGCGGATCAAGCCCTTGCCCAGCTCAAGGACTTCCTATCGAAGCCACCGGTCCTCACGGCTCCTCGCAAAGGCGAGCAGCTACTGCTCTACGTCGCTGCGACTACTCATGTGGTCGCATCGCCATCATCGTCGAGCGGCGGGGAAGACGGCCATGCCTATCCGGGCCGGGCCGCCCGGTCTACTTTGTCGGCGAGGTCCTGTCGAGTCCAAGGCACGCTATCGGCCCGTGCGAAGCTCCCGTACGCGGTACTCATCACCTCGCGAAGCTACGACACTACTTCCCGGGAGTACTCGATCTCCGTTGTCACCGACTACCCGCTCGGCGACATCTGCGCGAACCAAGATGCTACCGGAAGAATCTCCAAATGGGCGGTCGAACTCGGCGCCCTCGCCATCGACTTCAAGCCACGCACGACCATCAAGTCGCGGGCGCTAGTCGACTTCATGGCGGAGTGGCGGGGAGAATCGCCTACCTACCCCAACCGTGCGACCGAGCATTGGGTGATGTACTTCGACGGCTCACTCAACCTCGAGGGCGCGAGTGCGGGGGTACTCCCGATCTCTCCAACGGGCGAACAACTCAAGTACGTCTCGCGGATCTTCTGGAAGGTCTCAAACAATGAAGCCGAGTACGAAGCTGTCCTACACAGGATCTGCCTCGCGGCTTCACTGGGCATCAAGCGGCTACTAGTCTATGGCGACTCCGCAGTGGTCATCAACCAAGTCAACAAGTCCTGGGACCGCAACAAGGAGAACATGGACGCCTACTGCCTAGAAGTCCGCAAGCTCGAGAACAAGTTCTACGGTCTCGAGTTCCACCACATCGTCCGTGAAAACAACGTTGCAGCGGACGTCCTGTCGAAGCTCGGATCTACCCGCGCTCAAGTACCAGCGGGTGTCTTCGTTCACGAGCTTCATGCGCCATCCATCCCGGAGCTGGCGCCACCGACCACTGTCCCAGCGCATCCACCAGCTGGACAGGAGGTCATGGTGATCGACGTGGACTGGAGGCAACCCTTCATCGACTACCTCAGCAAGCAGAAGGTTCCCTCGGACAAGAACCTGGCTGAGCAGCTCATCCGCAGCGCCAAGTCCTACGTCCTCGTCGGGGACAAGCTTTACAAGCGGGGCGCATCTTCTGGAGTACTCATGAAGTGCGTCCCCAGGCAACAAGGCAAGGACATCTTGGAGGAGATCCACAAGGGCGTCTGCGGCAACCACGCGTCTTCCCGCACGCTGGTCAGCAAGGCCTTCCGGTGAGCTTTCTACTGGCCCACAGCTCTGGGCGACGCTGAAGAACTCGTCAGAAGGTGTCAAGGATGCCAATACTTTGCCAAGTAGCAACACGTCCCAGCCTACAAGCTAGTCACCATACCGCCAACCTGGCCCTTCGCTTGCTGGGGGCTCGACATGATTGGGCCACTGCCAACTGCTCCAGGTGGTTTCAACAGAGTATTGGTGGCCATCGACAAGTTCACCAAGTGGATCGAGGTCAAGCCGGTCACATGCCCCAAGGCGGACAAAGTACTCGACTTCCTGGATGAACTCGTACATCACTACGGACTACCCCACCGCATCATCACAGATCTGGGCTCCAATTTCAACAACCACCAGTTTTGGGAGTACTGCGAGAACAGCGGGATCGACGTCCAATACGTCTCAGTTGCCCATCCTCGAGCCAACGGACAAGTCAAGCGAGCCAACAGGATGGTGCTCGACGCTCTCAAGAAGCGGCTACATGACGCTGCTAATTCCAAAGGAGGCAAGTGGATCAAGGAACTACCCAACGCACTCTGGGGGCTACGTACTCAGCCTTCCAAGCCAACGGGGCAATCCCCTTACTTCCTGGTCTACGGCTCCGAAGCAATCCTCCCTGCTGATGTCATATGGAACTCACCAGCAGTGGAGCACTATGACGAAGGTGTCTCTGAAGACAGCAGAAGAGTTGACATCGATAGACTCAAAGAAGCTCGCTGCGCTGCCCTCGTCCAATCAGCAAGGTACCTGGAGGGTATCCGAAGCTACCACGACCGCAACGTCAAGGAACACTCCTTCAACGTTGGCGATCTCATCCTCCGTCGTATCCAGAACACGGAAGGACTACACAAGCTCAGCTCCCCCTGGGAAGGTCCCTTCACCGTGGCAAAGGTGACCGGGCCGGGCTCCTACCGCCTCCAGACACTTGAAGGCGAAGACATCAACAACTCGTGGAACGTCGACCAGCTCTGTCGGTTCTACGCCTAGTCTACACGACTACTCCGGGGCTCAAGTCTACACGACTACATCAAGACCCCTCCGCCGTAAGCGGCCTCCGGGTCCAGGCACCAGTCTCCGGACTACTCCTCTCCAGGATCCAGCCCGCGCGGCTACCTACGGATCCGGGGCTGCGCGACGAGCGACAAAGGACTCTAGCAGCGGTCTACTGAGAGACCATGTACTCCAAGATCCAGCCTACACGGCTACTTACGGATCTACTACTGTAAGCGGCTACTCGCCCTAGCACCACTTAGCCGTAGGCGGCCCCCGGGTCCAGGCGACTACTCTGTAACTACGGCCCTGGCCATCCAGGTGTACTCCTTCAGTAATAAAGTTTGATCGTTCATCAACTTCTTTACTGTCTACTTCCCTCAACGGGACTACCGCCGAGTACGACTACTCACGTCAACTCCACGATGGGACTCCGCACTCTAAGATCGCGACTACGAGTACTCATTGATGGAACTTTTCTTCTTTAACACTTGAACAATTACATTACAATTGTTTTTGTACACATACTACTATGAGCTAACTATTACAGGACTACTGGAGGTTAAGCTTCTCAGCGACTTGCTCCGCAATGGGCACCATCTGCTCCAGCAGCTCCGCATACTGCTCGTCTGTACAGTTGGTGGCTACCCCGCCAGCGACTACATCCACGGGCGCCTTCAGGAAGTAGGACTTCATGAAGGCCAGCACCTGCTTCGGGATCGACTTCGCCAGATGCTTCACGTACGCCGCCAGCCGGCTGGGGGCTTCCTTCAGTCGATCCACGAGCGGTGCTATTTTGGGGCCGCTAGGATGAGGCACCAAGAGTCTTGCGATGGGAAGCGCGGCTTCTTCAAGCTCCTTCAGCTGGGCCCGCAGTGCCTCGCAGTCCTCATTCAGCTTCTGCAACGATTTGTAGCAGTTGACGAGGTCACGATCGGAAGCAATACGAAGCTCCATGTGCTTGTCGCACTCGAAGGCAAGCTCCTTATAGTCTAGCTCGAGTACCTGGCGGGCCTCCTGCTCCCGGTAGAAGAGGTTCTTCATGTCTGTCTCTAAAGTCTTCAACTGCTCAACCCGGGTCTCAAGCTCTGCAAAACAACAAGGCGCAGCAGGTTAGACTACCTCTCGACCTCCAACAACTACTCAACAAGTCAAGCGATGTACCTTTGTTCTTGTTGCGGAGTGACTTGTTCTTCCGCACCAAGTCACCGCTCTTCGCCTGCATCTCCTGGATGTCGTTGTGATATTTGGCGAAGGCGGTATCCAGCTTGGACTGCATGGCGGCCGCGTGCTTCCGCGACTTCAAGAGTTGATCCTCCCGCGCTTCAGCCTGGAGCACCGCGTCGCCGAAGCCTTGCAGCATGCTAGACTTCTCGCGGGACCTTTCCACGACGTCCTGCACAAGACAACACATTTCAAATGAGTACTCAACGCTAAAGGATTGACTACTCAGGAGTTACGACTACTCACCTTCATCCATTGGTCAGCTTGGCGGACCGCATCCAGGTGCCTGGCCACCGTTGCCGGGTCGACCAAGTCGTCTGCCAGCAACTCCACCCCGCCATGACTACTCGTGGCGGCTTCCGTCATCGGCGCAGAGCGAATGGGCTCCGCGTCTTGGATCTCCTGGGAGCGGACAACCACTTCCAGAGCAGGCTCTGGCGGCGTGATGGACTCCTCTCCTCCGGTCGCCACGGCGGCTACTTCCATCGGCGCGGGGGCTACTCCAGCAGCCTCCGGCACTTGTGGTGTCAAATTCTTCATGGGCACCACCGCTGGGATGTCGCTCCCTCGGCCTCAGCGCCTATCAAGAAGAAGACAAGTGAATCAGCGACTACGACTACTCTATGGGGAGTGCTATAGCCTCAGCAGAGTACTTACCTTCGACCACACTGGCCTCGGGCAACGTAGCCTCTGTAGCCGGCGCTTCGGGCTCCGCCTGAGAGGCGGGAGCGGACTCCTCGGCGAGCGGCGCGGCTTCTTCTTTCGCCACCGCTGTAGAGGGCTCATCCCCCTCCCAGGACAGATCTGTTGATTTCCTGCAGAAGTACACAAACTGGTTGTCAATCAAGCTCGACTACTACACCAAGTACTACTCGGGAAGATCCAGCACATACAAGCTTGACCGGACTATCGTCACGGTCGGGGCGCCAAGGATGCTGGCGATGTCCACCAGTCCAGCCTCGGCGGGCGCCTCCTCTTGCGCCTCTGCGGCTGCTGCCTCTTCTGCAGCAACAGCTGCCGGTGCAGTGCTCCCCTGCGCTTCCACGCCACCACTTCTTCTACGGCGGCGGCTGCGGGCTCCATGCTCCCTTGAGGAGCAGGGGGCTGACGCTCCATCTGCACCAGGAGCTCTTCGACAGTGGGGGCTGGGCTACGACTCCCAGCGGGTTCCCCCACCGTGTCCCACTCGCCTTCGTCGCCCTGGTCAACGGGCTCCGTAGGCGGCACCTCCTACAAGCAAGGAAGCTCAGTCATCAGCAAGTGAACTCGAGAGACTAGTACTCGACTACACTACTCAAGACGTCTTACCTCTTGGGGCGTGGTCTCAGAGACCTTCAACTTCTTCGTCACCCGCTTGCGGGCGGGGTTGCGCGACTTCCGTGGCGGCGCAGCCAGACTAGCCTCCAGGCTAGCCGGCGGATCCTGCACGAGGGGCACATGAGGTAGGCCAGGATGGCTGAACCTCGACCCCAGATGGAAGCGGTCCTGCAGCGTCTCCTCGTCATCGTCCTCGTCGGACATGTCCTCCACGACTACGGCGTCGTCTCCTTCGCCGACTTCCCGCCGTTCCTTGGCCTTGGTCTTCCCCTCCTCCGGGATCTCGACTACCTGAGGGGGCGGCGGCGGGTCGGAGATGAAATTCTTCAAGTCATCCTGCACGACATAACTTGTCAGCGCGACTACTCACACGGGATGAGTACTCGAGAGGGGGTACGGCTACTTACCTCCTTTGGCGGGCACGCGGCAGAGTACTCCGGGACAGGGCACGCCGTGCACGGTGGCATGTACTTGAAGATGCGCATCAGCCTATCGACAATGTTGTCGTCGTCGACTTCATCTCCTAGCATCCGCGACGTGTCGTCGCCGCCGGTGTACTCGAATCCAAGGGTGTCACGGGCCATCAGCAGCTGCACCCTACGCTTCATGAAGCTGAAGGCCACGTGCTCGGCCCTCAGCCCGGCTTCTCTCAGCGCCTTGATCCGCGCCAACAGCTCGGGGAGCTGGATCCCCTCCTGCATCGTCGGCTCTGTGTTCCACCACGGGCGATGCTTGGGCTGCTTTCCGCTCGGCTTTGGCAACCCTGGGTGGTGGTTCGTGATGTAGAACCACTTCGCCTTCTAGTCCTGGTTGGAGTCGATGAGCTTGTATGAAAGGTACTGCTCGGCGGCGTCCTCCCGCATCTGGATTCCTGCTCCACCGACTACTCGCGGGTTGCTGGCGCTCGGCTGCGGCTTCACCCGGGAGAACTTTCGGAACAAGATCCAGTGGGGCTTGATCCCCAGAAACGCTTCACAGAAGTGGACGAAGACGGCGGTGTGGAAAATACCGTTGGGGTTGAGGTTGAGGTACTCGATGTCGTAGTACCCCATGAGCCCCTTGAAGAAGTCGCTCTCCAGGAGCGCGAGTCCACGCTCCACGAAGCACGCGAACATCGGGATCTCGTCTTCGCTTTTCTCCATCGGGTACGGATCCCCGGCGGCGGCCCTCCACATGTCCACCTCCTTCTCACGGATGAATCCGCTGTTGAGGAGGGCCAGCAAGTCTTCGGTCTTTGCCTTCGATTTCTTTCACTCGCGGTTCGGATCTGGCCGCGGTGGAGACATCGGCGGTGCTGCCCCTGCGGCAGATCCGGCGGCTTCCTCGCGGCTTCTCTTCTTCCCCCCACCGGCGGCCTTCGTGGTCTTGGACGGCGACGGCTTCATCCTCCAAGTGCACGGCGTCTTCACGCACATTCCCTCGGGGGCTACCGCGGTGGCTCTCTCTGGCGGCGCACTTAGATATACAACGGCGGCGGCGTGCGCTGGCGGTGACTCGGGCCAAGATCTATTCGAAATGGCTACAGCGGTGATGGGTGAAAAGCCCTAAGGGTTTTGGCTTCTATTTATAAGTCAAAACGGCCCTCTAACGGCTGGATGGATAAGTCTACGCTCGGCTGACTCAGCGGCCGCGCGTGACTCTTCGTATTCTACTAGTCGACGCACCTCACCTCGGGGGCTCGACTACTTCTACTCGACTACCTAGGAAGAGACAAGACTCAGAAGCATCTCAGGACACATTCTACAAGATGACCCTTCAATTCGAGAGGAAGTACTCGACTCAAGGCTCGGGGGCTCCGTACCACGTGTCCTTCGGTTTTTTCTCTCCAGATTTTTCGGGATATTCTTGACGAGCCTTCAGATGGAACCTCATCCAGAGCCTACGACTCAACCTAAGGCTCGGGGGCTACTCCATATGGAGTGCGATTTTGCAATCGCACTTCCATATCAGCTTCAGCTTCAAGACAACACGGGCTTTGTTGAAGACCTTCGAGGGCAGCACTCGAGGACGCTTGGGACTACTCGAGAAGACTTCAAGATTGCTCAGACATCAGCTAGAGTACATTCCAGCCTCGGGATGCTTTGACTACTCTTGAGGACTTTTGACTTGTAGTACTCAGGGACGCTTGAGGACTACTAGTTAAGGCCGTCAAGACTACTTGAAGCTATCCTTCTCGACTACAAAGTACTCGGGGGCTTGTCGTATGGACCTCCTTGGGCCCACTACCTCGGTGGGTACCAGGACCGACTACTCGGTGGGCCCCTGGGACTACCTGGCTTGCGCTACACGGCACCTGATGGCATGGAGCACAAGGACTACAGAGGAGAAGTACTCAGTTAGGAACTTGTACATGTCCCGCACTGTATGGAAGACTCCTAGACGTACTCGGCTAGTACTCTCTCCCTACTCCGACTTGTAACCCTGCCTCCCGGACTATATAAGGCGAGGCAGGGACCCCTCTCTACATGATCTCATCTCATGGCGTACAATTACACCATCTTGTAATCGTACCCAATCAATCCAGACTACGCAGCATACAGGATGTAGGGTATTACGCACCTCGCGGCCTGAACCTGTCTAAATTGTGTGCCACGTGTCTCTTCCTTCGAGTTACCAATCTCGGCGAGGCCACATTCATCTACTTCAGGTACTCCCCTTAGTAGGTTGCCGGTCTAAAACACCGACACTCGGCCCTCCAGCTCCTGTCACCAGCGGACAAGGTGTGGAAGAAAGCAAAGTCAGGAAACACGCGGATGCAGAAGCGACAACGGAAAACTTCGAATTCGACGACAAGAACGCACACCTGAAAAACCCGCCACGCGAGACCTGCGTGGATCCACAGCACCCCGTTCAGCGTGTTGTTGAGCGAGGCATCGTGGTCTCGAAACTCCTGCCACAGCGCCTGCTCAGCCTGGGCCTCATTGAAGTGGGCCGGCGGCGCGCTGGCATGCTCCCGCTCCTTCCCCGGGCGCGCCATGGTGACGTCTGGGGCGGACAAGCCGGCGCATGATGATGAGGCCTCGGTGCCGTGCGTCGGCTGCCGCGGCCCTCGGTCCCCAGCGAACGGGACCGAGCCCTGCCTAGCAAACCTGTGTAAGCGCTTTCATGGACGAGTCTGAGGACCATGTGTGGTTCGAGGACCGGTGGATGGTCGCTTCCTTGTGTGATGAGTGATTGACAACATTGTGTGGACTGATTCTTGGCTAAGTATTGCAGGTGCAGGTGACTGGTATTGGTGCAGGTGAAGAACAAGCGCGAAAGGTCGTCGTCGGTGAGAACTCCAGGTGTGGAGAAGACAAGTAGGCTTCGTTCGAGGGACCCAGTGGCCAGCGGGGTCAAGTGCGGGCCGCATGGTGGCATGAACAGCAAGATGAAGTCATGGACGGTTTCTTGGTTGAGCCTGAAAACGAAGGTCGAGCCGGGACTACGTGGGAGCCAAGTCATGAGTGGCGATTGGCGGAGGCTACACCGAGTTCGCGGGGTTTCCAGTGGTTCACCAGAAAAGCACTGGGTTCCTTGGTTGATCCACAAAGCCAAGACCGAAGAACTGAAGACGGTGCTGCAGCAGCTCCAGACCGGTCTGACCGGTGGGTCTGACCGGTGTGCGATGACGCAGTCCAGAATCTTCGAAGTGGAGGACACGCGTCGGGATCGCATGGCTTGCGTTGAGGCTAAGCAAGGTGCGGTCGCCGGGCATCCGTCCGATGGAGAAAATCTGAAGACTTCCGAAACCACCCTTGAGGGGCTTGTATCTCTAGTTATTAAGTAAGGGTATTTTAGACTTTCGATTGCCTCCATATAACCCATGAGGTGAGAGGATGGCAGCCATCTCTTTGAACCCTAGTTCATTTTCTTTCCTATTTTCCCTTCCTATTTTCTTAGAATTTCCATAGGACTAGCTTGAGAGCTTCATGGTGAGATCTTGTGAGAGGGTTGGATGATTGGGCGGCAAGCTAGACCTTGTATGAACCTCCTTGGTATGTATAGATGATTCGGCGTGGTTCCTCAAGGCTTTGTTGTGTTGTTCCCGATTGTTCTTGGTGGTGATTTTCGGAGCCCTCTCTTGGTGGTTTTCTTGGTGTGTTTTCGGGACCTTTCTCTTAGGGATTTGATAGGGGAAATTTGTGTGAACCCTTCGTGGTTCTTTTGCCTTTGATTCCCCTCCCAAATCCGTGAGTTAAGGGCTCGATTTTGGGGTTTTCGGTGTTCTAGGGTTAGAGAAGCTCTTGGCGGGATTTCTTCGATTCCTCTTGATTTGGCAAGTTTTGGTGGATAAAATCATGGCTATGAACTCCTCATGAGGTCTTCCTACTATCCCCAAAGTCTTGTTCAAGTCCGTGGAGCGATTCGGGAGATCGAAGTTTGGATTTGGAGGAGTTGACCCACGGGTGTTGTTCATCCCGAGCTGCCCAGGCTACACCGGTTTGACCGGTGCTCTTGACCGGTCTGACCGGTGCGAGTCACTTGTGGGATATGCCTCGGGTGAACTGCTTGACTCGTGTGTCTTTGGGTCTTGGTGCTGCTGGTCAGTTCTTGAATTGTTTGGAATTGGTTTGTTAGGTTTTGTGTAGGGTTTTCCTTCCGTGCAGGTAGTGTTTTGGGATGTTTTTGTTCCAGGGCCTAGAGAAGTCACTGAGGCTTTCTGGAACGCTTGTTGTGCGGCTGCTGTAGCCACCGGCCTGACCTGCTCTGTCCACCGGTCTGACCGGTGTCACCGGTCTGACCGGCGCAGGCCATCGGTCTGACCGGTGCAGCACGGGCAGCAAGCCGTGCAAGTTTCCGCTATGCGTGTTGGTGTGTTTTGGTTCGGAAGGTTGTTTGTTGGTTCCTAGGTCTAGTGGCACTTCAGTGGCTGCGTGGACTTGGCCAACTTGTGCAGTGAGTCAGAGATGTGTGTTGGAAGCCGTGTTCGTCTTGTCGGAGTCTCCATCTCCTGCGTGAAGAATTTTTCAGCCTGTTCGTTTGGCTGGTGGCTGGTGGCTGGTGTTGATTTGTTCTGAAGAAAAGTACTGCTGGCTGGTTGCTAGTTGCTGGTTCGTTCTGAGAGAAAAGTACTGTTGGCTGGTGGCTGATAAGCCAAACGAACAGGGCGTTTATCGGCTCCCATTCACTCCCCCCCTCTCTGGTTTGCCGTATCGGTCCTTCAGAGTCTCCGGACCACGAGCCAACCCTTATTGAACGGGGCATGGGCGTCCACTTGAATCAACCCGATAACAGCTCAACGAGGAACCCGCAATTCGCGACCCGCTCGATGGGAGTTGTGGATGCATCACCCCTCTATCCCGCAGAGGGACAGCGAAGGGGCGTGTAAATAAGACGAAGAGCACCCCTTGATCGCCTCAACCGGGCCCAGGCTCGGGGGCTCGACGCACGGCTACACCTCCTGGAAATGCACCGGACGCAGACGCACGCCAAATATGTGCGCATGGCACCGCCGAGGCCAGCTGAAACATTGTCGATGCCGGCTGAAACTAACACCTCACACACCAACAGACTCTGCGAAAAAACCCTGCAGGAGCACCCACGCTCCTGCAAGGCTTCGGGGGCTACACCCGCGAGTGCGCTAGCACGCCCCCACGGAACAACACAGCATCCAGGAGGGAAGAACGTCCCATCAGCTAGCGTCAGCCTCTGCGGGATCCTAACGGATATCACCATAGAGTCTCGGGGGCTACTGTCAGGGACAGCCCTAGGGTCCCCTGAACAACCAGGGGAAATCCCATTTTCTTTCGCAAATAACGCAAACGAACTCACAAAACATAACACACACAGTCACGGTCCAGTAGCGGGGCCCACGGACCTACAGGCCTCAGCGGCCCACCATAACAGTCGGCCCCAGCACCCCTCGGGCGAAACTCCACTTCGCTTGAGGGGCACAACGCCGCACTAACGAAGGTCCGCCTCGCTCGAGGGCTGGACGCCCCCTCGGGTGAGGCTCCACCTCACTCGAGGGCTTGACGCCCCCTCGGGTGAGGCTCCGCCTCGCTCGAGGCTCTCGCGGGCTTGCCACTCCCACACCTGCTCCCCCGGTCGGGGCATTTAATGTTCTGACACATGCAGGCGCCCGAGTCAAAGACGAATCCGCGCCACGCCTCTGACACACCTGGGAATCATACCGCGACGCTGTTCCGCCAACCCTCCTAGTGAGGCCATCCCCGCTGCTGTACGGCACTATGCGGTAAGTCCAAGGTCAGCTCCGTGACACTGTGCCACCTACTCTAGTACGGCCCACTCGCTGCACCCTCAAAAGAGGCCGGTGGAGCCCTCGAAAGGGGTACGGACGCCTGTCTCGCGCCCGCTCAGGACGATGTCGTGACGTCGAACCAGTGAGGCGCGTCTCCTCTGTCACCATCGGCCCTGTGCGGCCATCCCCGCCACCACGACGCCATCCGGGCACTGCAGCACCATCCCCGACAATGTGGGAGTACGGGGCGACAAGACGCTGCCATGCCAGCTGCTATGCACCCTACGGCTTTCCGTCAGCTGCACCCTCGAGTCAGCGTACGGACGACGACCGAGCGGGAAGCTCCCACGCCGCCACCCTCGAAGCCGCTCCTGGACGGATGCAGGGCACACCACGACGCTCTGCCAGAAGCAAGATTCGCCAGGATGGCCGTCTACTCCACGATACTGTGCACCATACCGCTACACGTAACTAGAATAGTGCAGCACGATTGTAAACCGCCTCTCCTTGGCCTATAAAAGGAGGGGCGGTCCCTTGGCCGCGGGGGACGACAGGGAGCACTCACACGCGCTCACTGCCTTCACCACGATATTGGCACTCTGCCTCAGTCACACCTCAGGGACCTGGAGGCCCTGCCTCCTCTCCCACCTTGCTTGTAGCTCCCCTCTGCAAGCACCACGGTGCAACGCAATATAGTGTCACGAGCACACCGCTGCTGGACGTACGGCCCCGGCCAGAACCAGGATAAACCATGTGTCACTAGTCACTTAGCACCGGCTATCGAGAGATAGATCTCAGCGCTCTTACTAGTTAGTGTCGGGACTACCTTCGGCATCGACAAAAAGTCATACACATAATTTTGTCAGAAAAATCTCAGTAATGATTTATTAATATAACTTATGAAGAAAAGAAAAAATATATAATTTTATAATAGCAACATTTTCCAAATTAAAAAAAAAGAAAAAGAAAAAAAGCATGCAACGGAAGCTTTCATGTGAATGGGAGATGTTAAAAAAAAGAAAAAGAAAAAAATGTGATTGGGAGGCCCTGGTGGCTGGCGGACCGCGCGCATGCTCGTCTGTCGGATCGATGGCTTGGACGCACAGTCGTCAAATTGGTTTTGCGATTACCAGAGCAGCAAAGCCGTCTAAAAGCCCATGTTTCTGGATGGAATGGGACAAGCAGAGGAAGGATTTGTGAGGGTGAGGCCCAACTATTGTTGCCCCGAGGCTAAACAGGCCATTATTACTCACACTACTAGAAAACCATCTGTAGCAACGCCCGTTTGGAGGGAGTAGAACAGATTTGCACTATGAGACAATCCAAGGTGGTTGCAGTCCCTTTCTTGTAGAACATATTATATGGCTTCAAATTACCATGACACGTGCGCTTTCCCGTGTCATCTGCTAATATGTGATGTTATAAGCAGCCCAGAAAGTTTGTCCTGGACTGGTCTGGAGACGACACCGTAATTTCTTGTGCAAAGCTTGACTAGCTATGTTGACACGGAGAGATTTAGTAAACGTAACATACTTGTCACCGAAGAAAGAATACATGAATTTGAGCTTTAATTTGACACGTAGCAAGAGTGCAAGACTTAACCCTAGAATGTTTGGTGGAATAACAAATTTAATTAGGGCTCATTTCGAAGAGCTTTGTTCCGGTGCTTCGATGGTAACAGGTAGTACCAAACAGTACCTTTCACCAATATTTTTTTCACTAACAAATTTAATTAGATAGTACCGGATAGTACCAGGTAGTACACCACTACCAATAGGGTAGTCGATCCGTACTACCTGGTACTACCCTATTAGGGTACTACATGCATATGGTACTACCAATGTTAGATTTTACTGGATAGATGACTCAGATTAATTATAAGCACCATAATTTTTTCCTATTTCGAATTGTTGAGACTCGTAGGATTCAGTTTTTATATACGAAAAATCTCTAATAAAAAAAACAAACGGCACAAAGGATTGCATTGGGTTTCTAGAAATGTTGCAAAGTTAATACTGTTTCTCTTTGAAGTAATATATCGGCTTTCATTCTACAAGTTTTTTATGTTATTATGCTCAAAATTGATTCAAGGGATGCAGTTTTTAGATACTCCCTCCAATTTGGTAAATGAAGTCATTTTGAACAAGGTTTGAGTCAAACATTGAGAATATAAATCATGAATAACTTTTAAATCATTGAGTCTGGAAATGTGAAAACTACGTGAATAGATTTGTGTTGAAAATTCAAATACTTTCATAAAGATATACATATTTTAATTTTAATAAATATTTTTGTAAAAAATAAGAAGTAAAAGTTCTACTTTGGAGACGTATCGTTGTCTTAAACGACTTTCTTTACCAAACCGGAGGGAGTACAACATATCCAAAGTGTTCAAGATATTTATTATTGTGAAAATTTATTAAAAAAGTATCCTTTTTCTATTTTTGCAGTTTCTCATGCCATGTCAAGTAATGAACTGAACCACAAAGACATATAAAACTCGATCTGGGTTAACATACAAAAACGGGGAAAACTTGAACATGTTGTTCTTCGTAATAATCATTTAACACACCACTTGTCATCAACCAATCACGCACCGTATATTTAAGAGAAAGAGAAAAACAAACTCGATATACAAAAACCGTATATCTTGTTTATACTCCAGTCCATCATATATCCTTTCATACATTGATCACGAAAGGCTTTATTCGACGCCACCTTTCGGCATAATTAACAATAATTAAACCAACATATATCTATAATAACAAGAAATAATCAAATATCACTAAGCTCTACTTCTCTTCCTTGATGATCTCGGTGGTCGTCTTCTTGATGAGCTCCCACGCGCTCCGCACGTGCCTCTCCTCCTGCAGCGACGACCCCACCGCGAACCGCAGCACGAACTTGCCACCGATCGCCGTGTGCGCCAGGTAAGCCTTGCCGGTCTTGTTCAAGCGCTCCATGAGCTCCCGGTTTGCCTCCTCGGCGTCCTCCTCCGTCATGGCTCCCTGGGGCTTGATCCTGAAGCACACGAGAGCGAAGTTCCTTGGCACCACGACCTCGAAGCGGTCGTCGTCGCGCACCGACTCCTCGAACATCTTGGCCATGGCGACGTCGCTGCGGATGTGCTCCTGGAGCTTGGCGGAGCCGTAGGTGCGCATGACCATCCAGAGCTTGAGCCCCCGGAACCGGCGGCCGACGCCGACCTGCATGTCCTTGAGGTCGGTGACGTTGCCGGAGTCGCTGGCGTCGTTCTTGAGGTACTCCGGGTTCGTCTCCAGCGAGTCGGTGAGGCGGTGCGTGTCGCGCACCCACAAGCACGTGCAATCCAAGCAGGTCATGAGCCATTTGTGGGGGCTCATGCTGATGGAGTCGACACGCTCGACGCCGTCGAGGTGGTGCCGGAACTCCGGGCAGATGCACGCGCTGCCGGCGTAGGCGGCGTCGATGTGCACCCACGCATTGAACACGGCGGCGACATCGGCGATGGCACCAACCGGGTCGACAGCGTTGGAGGAGGTGGTGCCAACGGTGGCGCAGATGTATGTCGGCACGAGGCCGGCGGCGACGTCGGCCTCCATGATCTCGAGCAGCTTCGCCGGGTCGAGGCCGTAGTCGGTGTCGGCACCGGTGGGGATGGACTTGATGTTGGCCGGGTCGAAGCCTGCAAGACGGCAGGCCTTGAAGAAGGTGGAGTGGGTCTGATCAGCGGCGTACACGGTGAGCCTCGTGATGCCAGCGACGCCATCTGAGCCTATGCGGCGCAGGGCGGCGTCGCGCGCCGAGACGAGGGTAACAAGCATGGCCTCGCTGGTGGTGCCGAGGATGACGCCGCCGCCGGTGCCGCGGCCACCGGCGGTGCGGTTCATGAAGCTCGTGGGCAGGCGCAGGAGCTGCGCGAGCCAGTCGAGCGCGAGGACCTCCATCTCGGTGGCGGCGGGGTTGGCCTGCCACGTGAACCCGACGGTGTTCATCGCGGAGGCGATGAGCTCGCCGGCGATGGCGGCGGCGCTGTTGGTGGACGGGAAGAAGGCGAAGAAGTTTGGGCTGGCCCAGTGCGTCATCCCCGGGACCACGGCCTCGCGGACCTCCTTCATGGCGATGTCAAAGGGCGCGGAGGATGTCGGCGGCGCCGACTGGAGCAGGCGACGGAGGTAGCCAGGCTCCACGCCGGGGAGCACGGGCAGTGACTCCACGGTGTTGTAGTAGTCGTAGATGAAGTCGACGGACTTGTGGAGGTAGGAGCGCACGTCGTCGGCGTTCAGCGGCTGGAAGCATAGTTTTTATTATCAGAAATAAAAATTTATCGGGGGTCAAGGATAAAGAGGAAAAGCAAGATATATCGGAAATATCGGACCAAATTCAAAATAATTCAAATTATTTTTTAAAAAATTTGTAGAATTTGACTTGAAACTATTTGTAGACTATTAAACATCACTTGTTCATAGATAAAATTAAGAATAAAACATTATGAGTACAAGATTATTGCGCGGCTGAATTTGAGTCGTCTGTGTAAAGTAGGAAAAACAGGAAAAATTTAGCAGATATCTAATTTTATCGGACCCTACAGATATATGAGAAATTTCGGAAATATCGGTGATTTTCGGCCGATAAAAGAAACCATGGCTGGAAGCCGTCGTCGAGGCCGGCGGCAGCGCCGTACGCGGCGAAGGCGGCGGGGTTCGCGTCAATGCTGCCCATGTCTCGATATGTTGTGTTTAAATTCAGTGATCGTACGTCAATGACCAAGCTATCGAAGAAGGTTGAGCTTGATCGAGCTGATGATCGAGACGAGAGCAAGAAGAAGCTCGAATGGTGAGAGAGATGGATGAGTAGGGAGCTGGAAGGTGTGTGGTGGCCTGGTGTCATGGGGTGGGAAGGTGCTTTTATAGGCTGCGCGGGGAGGCGACGACGACGCGGCGGCACACACAGACATACGTGTGGCTTGTGAAGCGGCGTAGCGAGATGGGCGTTTAACAGGTAAAGCAAGGGGATCGGAGCACGGGTGGTAGGTGGGGGGTGGCCGGTACGCATCTGCACGCGGCGGTGGCGGCGTCTTCTCGTCGTCGGTCGCGTCGTGGCCCGGGCCAGCTACCCCGTGGAAGAAATCACGCTACGGCCGGCGACGGCCCGCACGCGCGCGAGCTTCGTGGAATATGTGGCGGGACGATGCTGATTGCTGCCAGCGTCTGGCCGCAGGATCGAAGAACATGCATGCATGTGTGTGGTAGGCATGTAGCACCGTGGCAGGGACAGGGTGAGCCGTTTGTTCAGGTAATAGCATTGGGTGAAGGTATAGCATGCATGTTTGCTAAGGTCAGCGGCCAAAATAATGAAGGCGCGTGTTTGCTTTGAGGTAACATCGGGTGAAGCATGAACATATATCTATACATATTGTTAGGACAAAAGTTATATTATTGTGGACACATATAACCATGTGAGGGAAGTCCTAATTTCCTGATGTGACTTTTTATGAAATATTTTGTAGCACAATTTCGATATAGCTTGCAGATAACTTGTCAGCCTGTTCGTTTGGCTTATCAGCCACCAGCCAGCAGTACTTTTCTCGCGGAACAAACTAGCCACCAGCAACCAGCTAGCAGTACTTTTCTCTCAAAACAAATCAACACCAGCCATCAGCCATCAGCCACCAGCCTGTATGTGTACAACTTTTATGATACATAACTTCATGATATAATTATTTATGAGATAATTTTTAGCACAACATTGATAACACGTGTGTATATAACTTATGCATGTACAACTTTTATGATATACATAACTTATACATGTATCATTTCTCATAACTTGTTATGGACAAGTTAGCACAACATTAATGCCTACACAATTTATGCACACTTCTGCATACAGTTTCTGAAAAACGCACAACTTATATATGATTTTTCCTGACGACTTATGTAATAACGTTGTGATCAAACATACAAAAATTGAGTTACGACAATCCTAAAATGACATGTTTTTTGCGATGGAGAGGGAGTAGGTTGTTGATCAGTTTTTTAATTTGATGGGAGTGACAGAGAATATGAAACAAGAACGAACTAATTGTATCTTTTAACTTATACTCCGGGCCACCGTTCAGAAATTGTGTCCACAAATACAAAGTGCATGCTTTAGACGTAAGATCATGTTTACATCCCCTCCAACTAAAGTTTAGTTAGCTGAAGTTTGGAGTTTTTTTTTATCTAGCTAAAGTTTAGCTTGCTAAATTTAGGGGGACGTTTGGATTTCTGTGCTAAACCAATATATAGGCTAGGGGCAAAGGATTCAATAGGTTCCGTGGACGTACTATATAGTTTGGCAAAGTATATATATATATACTCGTAACATTTATATTTCTTGCTCCCAATATTAATTAGTTAGTTACTGAAAATCAGTTTTGCACGCTTCGCACTTGTCGCTCCAGCTGTGCGTTTGCCACACAGTACAAACAGGCGTCGTCATTTCGTGATATTTTCATTTTCCGAGGCCACGGAGTCATTTCATGTTACGTATGTAGACTGGGCAACAGAGAAGCATTTCATGAAGCATCGATCGTAATGGCCATAAAAAGTCTTTAGTCTTCACCTACCGCGAGTGGTTCAACATCGATCGTGCGTTACTCAGCAAGCATGTGTCATCTCCGTTGTTGAAACTAAATTCAAGGACACAAGAAGAAGACAACAAAGGATGAGGCAGTACATTTGAGTTGGTGAATGAAACAATTAACTGAAACTCTTT
The DNA here is from genome assembly GCA_947561735.1 of Cenchrus americanus. Classification (NCBI taxonomy): domain Eukaryota; kingdom Viridiplantae; phylum Streptophyta; class Magnoliopsida; order Poales; family Poaceae; genus Cenchrus; species Cenchrus americanus. Next base: position 52,903,187 of record OX387242.1, read on the forward strand.
TGTCATTGTAGCAGTGTGATGCTACATACTACCTGTAATAATTTTGGACTAATCCTTCTCCAGAGGCGTAACCAGGATTCAGACACAGGAGGGGCCGAGCGATCAATACTGACAACATTTTATATGACGCATGCATATATACTTATACCGACTTGTTCAGATTATGAAGAAAACAATTTGATGTGTGCTTAACGGTATAAAAAACTAAAGCACTTGAGGACTAGCTAGCTTCAAATTGGATTAACATAGACATGAATGAAGTAAGATATATAATATGTGTTTTTCAACATGAAAATATTATATCTCTATTCACTTGTATCTGTTCGACATGTCTTAATCAAAGCGGCTTTGCTGATTTGTATGACTAATTTGGTGTGAAGCGCAAATACTATTCAAGAAGTAAAAAAAAACACTGTACCAAGCCGAACAAACTTGAATTTAACACAGGTTGGTTGCCCTACAACTGTGCTAGTCGACATTCCCTAATTGGGCTCTATCATGATAATAAAATCAGTGGGATAGTATTTTTTAACAAGAGTTCAAATCATCTTTGACCGGTTAAATAGATATGGAGTCAGCAGAAAAGTACTACAGCTGTGTACTACATGCGAGTGGAGCACCGAGAAGAGAAACTAAAGCTGCAGTAGAGGAGCCCTAACAACTGACGCAGCACAACACTCGTCGAGACAGAGGTTCGATGGATCATACTTGCTTAAGCATAGATTAGAATGGTAATTAAGAAGAGCTACTTGCTTAAAAAGATTAGACGCTAAATTAAGGAGGGGTCTCTGGGGGGAAAAAGGGTAGCGTCGGGGCCCCCTCCTCCACGTCCTTCTCCCAAAGAAAGTTGAAACTGGAATTTTATCCATTATATGTAGAAAACAATTAATTTAAAGGTAAAGTAGTGCATGCCATCACATGCATACAAATAGATGGAGAGAGCAATGAGTATATCAAGTAATATGCTTTATAAATCATGCATAAATATGTTCCTTGATGAGTCATGTAGCAATGAAAACAACAATACATGTTAAATTGAGTACACAATGACTAAAAGTTATGTATGTTTCTACTCAATGACATGTTACTCTAGAACAAAAGAACGACTACGGCTATCATAGTTCTTTGGTAGAAAAAAATTCAAGATGCATCTCGCGGCAAGTTGCATTAAAACGCCAGAGGTAGAAATAGTGTCTACTAATTGATGGGTTAATTTTATATATATGCCCCAAATTACATTGACAAAATACCATCAACTTGTATCTCGTTTCCCTAAAATAATTAAATTTCCACTATGTTTTTTCTACTAAGATTCTAATAATTAACATCAAGAAAAGTTATACATCAAAATATACCTCGACATGTATCGCATTTCCCTTAGATTCATGATTACATGGAAGACAAGTTGTATCACATCTCCGAATTGCTGTGATATAATCTTTATACCATTAACTTCTGGAAAGACAAATAATATAAGATCGTAACATTTCTTTCGTCCATAAGATTTTTACGTTAATACAGATCTTCGTGAGATTCACAATATTGCGACAGGAACGGCCCTATACGCTATATAGTCATCGTGCATGTGGTAATAACAATCCTTAGTAGATAGGTTTCACACAAAAGTAGCTAATTTAACGTCAGTGTAGACATGAGTCATGCCCTAATTTTTTTTATTCCTCGGAAAAGTTTGATGCCTTTTGACTTGGGAAGAGTGCTGAACTATGGTCTCTCTCTCTAACACATACTATACATTTGCTACGACGATTAAAGTAGACTGAACTTTTCGTCGTGTATTCTTGACTAGTTTGTGTAGCAACTAATCCTGTAATTGACCTGTCCGATCCCCATAGTGAATACCCCAAGAAGCATATTCTCCAGCTAGCTAGAACAACAACGTTGGAACACTTGCGGCGTTTGAATATTTTGACTGAATGCCTACAACTCAAACTGAAGTAGTAAGCTCTCGGATTGGATTTGACATCTCAAACATAAATAATTATGGTCTTGTAATGGCCACAGCGCATATTTGAAGTAAAAACAGTGTACATGCATATATGAGAACTAATAACATCGAGTTGAAATTTTGTGTTCAACGGCAAGGAAAAATGAAACCATGACCAAAAAAGAAATGTCACTTTCGTGGTAGTTGGGATTCGGCTTGGGCCCTTGTTTAATTTGCTAGAGAACTCTTTCTTGTACGGATCTATATATATTAACGGCGTGTTGAACACTTCTCTCTAATATAAAACGAAACTACACTTTGCATCCAAATGCATGTGAAACGGTTGATTTCCTCTCTAGCTACAGGCTTAAACACGCTGCAATTTTTAAAAACTAAGCAGGTGGGGGTAAGACCGCCCACGGTTTTCATTAAGAAGAAGAAACCTTCTCCCGGCTTAGAAAACCCCCGAACCCCGGTTTCACCGGCGAGGGTTTTTTTTCTAAAATCAACCTCATAATTCGCTCCGATGAGGAATCAAATCTAGGTGGTTGCGACCATACCTCAGCTCCACTAGCCAACTAGCACTGGAGGGCTTTGGTAACACGCTGCAATTTTTTGTTGGTCGTCAATTTTTAGCTAGAAGCAGGTGATATAGCGCTAATACTTGAGATGATAACCAACATGTGTCACACCCGGATTTAAGAGCAAATCCGAATGCACGGAACACATGTGCGCCGGGATCAAGTTTCACACATGCATTGACTCGGTGTATACCAAAACACGGTGTAAGAGCGTAAAGAGAGTATTAAAACTTTATTACATGACCAAATGTCTCAAAAGTGTAACATAAGCGAGTACTAGCAGCGGTAAAGGACGTCTCCACGAGCGGTGATCGGTGGCACGCTCGCCTAGAAACCACCGAACTCTCCGGAAAAGTCTTCAAAGCGTCCGTCCGAGCAAAGAACCGGGTTGTGTAGATGCATATAAAAGAATAACAAGCATGAGCACATATCGTACTCAACAAGGGAAAAGATGTATAACAACATGCAAAGGCTTTATGGTGGAAGCTTGTGGTTGCATAGCAGATCAGCATTTTAGTTGGTCAAATTTTATTAAACAAGCTATATTACTAGCAAATGTAAGTTTATACCAACCCAAAGATTAACATAAGCATCATCATCATGAACGAAAGTAAATGCAACAGGTTTAATCCATCTTCCATAGTTAATCATGTGAGGGTCCGGGCCGCCCGTGACCGTGGGCACGGCTAACTAGTTAGTTTTACACTCTGCGAGGTCGTACATCTTTACCCACAAGTCGCGTAAAAGTCCCGAAGAACTTTAAACCCAACCATGCGATGCGATCGGGCATCATACCACACTTCCGAGGTGTGATTGCATAGGGACGCTACGAGGCCGTTACAAAGATCCCCGGATGAAGGTCGTCCGCTAGGTTACCCGAGTCGGTGCAACGTATAAAGCTCCCGGACGAGTACCGTGTCTTAGCTAAGCCCACACCTACGCCCGAGCAGTCCATACGCCACTACCCGCCGGCCCCCAACCCTTATCGGGTAAAGCATACCTAACACCCGGTTCACTAATTATTAGGCCAAGACAGAGCCATATGTCTTGTGGTAGCACCGTTTTCCCGGGTGGTTCTCCATGTTCCGATTAACACGGTGTTCTTGTTTAATGAAAGGTACAACATAAATAAAGCAAGATTAACATTGTTGTTCATCAAAACCACCATAATCCCAAGTTGAGCAACTAAGCACGGTCTACCCAACATAAACATAAACCCGGGTTGATCAAGGCACGGGATAAACAAAACTAGTCAAACCTTAATAGTAGGACCCATCAATTTAATGCGAGCAATAATAAATAACGGTATAATTAAAATGCATGTTGTAATAGGGTCAACGGGAATGCAGCAAGGACTTGCCTTCTACCAACGTGTGCTGCTGCTCAAGACCTTGGAAATCTTCAACTCCGGCGTTCTCCACGAACGAACCGTCTTCTACGCACCACATCATTCACATACAAGCATACAATGGAATAAAATAAGAAACAATCACCAAATAGTACTAACATAACTAAACAGGGGCAAAAAGTTGTTCTACTCGTCGAGACGATCGCGTGGATATAAAGAACGCTGAAAACGGAGCTAAAACGACGAAGTTATGGCTAAAACAAATTTTAGGACTAATCTGTAAATAAAACTTAAGTTTTCGGGCTAAACTGAAGAAAACAGGACCTATTCATAAAGGTTTCTTAAGGTGGGAGGACCGGGTTGCAATTCTGTAAAAACTTAGGGTTTCTTAAATAAAAACACACGGTTAAGCTATAGGAATGGATCGATCCATCGGATCAAGATCCAACGGCCGGGATCTAACCCACCGGGTTTACCGTAAGGATATCTTTGACCGGGGAGTTGACGCGATCGGGACCGTCGGATGGACATCTAATGGCGCCGGTGCCGCGCGAGCGTGGGCGGCGGTGAGGCACGCCCGCCGGTGACGCGGGCACGGCGGCGCGTCGACGGCGAGCGGCGGCGCAACGGCGTTTGGGGGCCGGGGTGCTCCATTCGGCCGCGGAAACTCCACCGGGACAACGGGCACGCGCGCGCGAAGACGAGGGCGAGCTCCCCGCGGCGGCGAAAAGGTCCCGGGCGGCGGACGGCGAGCGGACCGGTCGGTGAGGCGGACGCTCCGGTGGCTCCAAATCGACGACGAAGCGGCGACGGCGCGGGTCGGCGGCGACGGCTCGTTACGGACGGCGGCGTGCTAGGGTTCGGAAAGGCGGCGGCGCACCGGGTCCGAGGCGGCTAGGGTTCGGGCGATGCGGGCGTGCGCAATAGGACGAGGCGGCGGCCTTTAAATAGGTGGCGAGATCGCTGGTTGGCTCGCGGGCCGGGAGCGCGGGGCGGCGGGGTGCGGACGCCGAGTCGGGCACGCCCCCGGCTCGGACGCGACTCGGCCGGCGGCGCGGGGAAGGGGATGACGGGTGGCCCCCCACCCGTCGGCCCGTAGGTGACGGGTGCGCGCGGGAAGCGGGGCGGGCCGGGTCGGCCGGCGCCGCCGGGGCCGGGGGGGCAGCGGCGATGACGCGCGGACGCGGGAGAGAGATGAGGGGCCGCCAGAGGACTTCCGTGGATTTGGGCCGCGACAACAACTGGGCTGGAAGGGAGGTTGACTGGCTGACTTCTTTCTTTTTTTTCTATTTCTATTCCCTTCCTAATTCAATCAAACAAAATTTGAATTCAAACCGGGATTTGAATCCAAGCACTCAGAACAAATGCACCGGCATGAATGCAACACACACGCAACTATTTATTTATTTCGAAAAAAAAATGAAACAAAGGATTTTTCCTATACTATATTTTTACGTAAAGAAAAATAAAATACGGGCAAAATTTTAAAATTTGGACTAAATCGTTGTTTAAGTTTTTCTTCCTATTCACATCCCGAAATTGGAAATTTCGGGGTGTGACAAATCTACCCCCTTAAAAGGAATCTCGTCCTCGAGATTCGGAAGGATAAAGAAAAGATTTCGAGAACGATATGGTAGAACCGATGTCGAACAATGTTGATAGAGAACATACCCAACACGGTCGTTGCATTTATGTGGTTCGGTCTACCATGAGCGGAGCTCTCTTGTCCCTTAGAGCTTTGCGGGGTCCGGTTTCCATTCCTCATCCGCCGATTCGCACCGGGGGTATTCGGGACGCTCCTCCGAGGACAGGTTGTTAGCATAGTGACCGTAACACCCTAAAACTCCCTCACTAAAATATCTTAGCAACAAAATGGCTAGGGTTAAAATCCCTTTAAGGACATAAATAAATCATTAAACAAATTGGCTTTTAAAATAATTAAACATCACTAAAATAATTTAGAAATAATAAGTGCTTGTGCATCATGATTTGAATGCATGGATTTTTGTTTGATTGAAGTTTGAATGTTTGAAAAATGAATTTGAAAAGAAAATTTAAAAGAAAAAGAAAAAAACCCTTTTCCCTCTCCCTCTCTCTCTTTCTTTCTCCCGCCACCCAACCCACTCTCGGCCCGCAAACAATCGGGCCGGGGGCCTTTTCTTCCTTTCCCGCGCGAGCGAAAGCCGGCCCCGGTGGCCCAAGACCGCGCGACCGCCACCCCGGCTCCGCCCTTCTCCTTTTCTTTTTGCGTCGGACGGCGACGGGGGGACCCGCCCGTCGGGCCGTCTCCCTCCTCCCGGCCGGGTCAACCGCGCCGCACCCCCGAGCGCCGCCGGCCGTTACCGGCCATCTCCCCGCACCCCGCGCCTTCAAGCCGCGCCATTAAGCCGCCTTGAAGCTCCCTCATCACTTCCCCCCTCTTCAATCGACCGTTACCGCTCTCATTACCCCCTCCCCCCCTTAACTCCCAATCAAGCCCGGCCGTTAATGGCGAGGCCGCCGGGGAACCGCCCTCCCGGTGCCCCCTCGGCCCTATATAAACCCCCCCCCCAGGGACACCCCGCTTCCCCCCCTTCACTTCACACCGAGCTCCGGCGCCTCCCGGTGCCCTAGCCACTTACGCCGCCGCCGTGAACCGGTGCGCCGCCGCGCCATTGCCGTCGCCCGAGCCCGTCCGCCGTCGGTAGCCCCCCCCGGACTCCCTCAATCGATTCCTCTTCGCACGTGTGAGCTAACCGTCGCATCTTATCGAACCCGTAGGCCCTCGAGCACTCCAGACGCAGCTCGCCGTCGCCGCCCGTGGAGATCGGTCGCCGGAGTTGACCGCGCCGCCGCCGCCTTCTCCATCCGATTCACGCCCACCGCAGCTCCTACCCGCCGTAAGGACCCTATCCCCGCCCTCCTTTTCACTTGTGCCCGACCGTAGCGCCGCCGCCGCTGACCGGCCGCCGCCGTCCGCCCCCATGGACGCCCCGCCTCGGCCGTCGCTTTTTCCACCCGTGCAAGCGCCCGTTTAGGCTCGCGTTGTGCCCGGCCTACGCATAGGTGATGTTTCCGCGCGTTTCCGTGGTCGGGAGCCCCTCGTTTGGTCGTCGCCGGCGTTTCCCCCGCCGTGCGCCGCCGCGCACCGCCGCCGCGCGCGCGGCGCCGCCCCCTCCCGGCGCATACGAGCGTGGGTGGCCGTTGGATCGGCCATCCACGGCTCGGATCCCTTGGACCCCGCGGGTCAAACCGTGTGTAACGGTCAACCCGAGGGCAAATTGCTAAAGAGACCCCCAACTCTTTTATAATCGCAAGCCGGTCCTCCCACCTTTAAAGATCCTTACAAATCGATCCCGAGTTTTGTGTTTAAGCCCCCGTTTTTATTAGATCTTTGCTCGCAGGTCCGGAATAGCCTTTTATTAGTTTAAACCTTCTGTTTTTAAATTTATTTACGTTTTAGCCCCTGATTTTCTTGCTGTTAGGCCCCCGTATAGTTTAGTTTATCACGATTAGTCCTTAAACCTTGTTTTTAGCATAACTTCTCCGTTATAGCTCCGATTTTAGCGTTCTAGTAGTCCTTACGATCGTCTCGGCGAGCCCGTCGTTTTAGTAGCATGTTTTCAGTCTTTAGGATTGTTTGGTGATCTGTTTTATTTATTGTATGCTTTATGTGTGCATCGTAGATATCATGCCTCGTTTCATCTAAGCCACCTCTCGGGGACGATCGGGAGCGAGCTTGTTCGAAGAGGAAGAAGTTTTTACCGTAGTTGAGGAAGGCAAGTGGTCTTCTCCCTCTCGCATGTTCTCTTTCTCGTCCTATATAATTGCATTACAAATTAATGTTTACTTTATGTTATCATTGCATTAAATTGACGGGAAAACCTTTTTAAGGACTTACCTAGATCTTTTACCCTGATCCTTGGCCTAGCCCTTTTAAATAAAGTTTTGGGTAGAAAACGCTAGTTGCTTAACATGGGTTGGTTAAATGGGTCTTTATGGAAATGGCATATGGCTTTTAGTTAATGTTTTGGGTAAGGCAAGAACACTTGAATTAATCGGAACATGGAGAACCACCCAAGAAAACATGCGCAACCACGGTGTTACATGGCTCGACCTTAGCCGAATAATTAGGTGTGTGATCGTACTAGTGGCCCTTTTCGTAAGGAGCGAGAGGGGGATCCGGGTTGCGGGGGTATAGCCCGGCCCTTTTGGGGTAGTAGCCTTTGCTAAGGTGCGACCACTAGGGAGGGTTATGGTCCGCCCGATCCGTAACTATGCGGGTCGTTGGTCTTTTGCATGCCTTTGTAAAGGCTTCGTAGCGTCCCTATGCAATCACACCTCGGAAGTGTGGTATGGTGCTTGGCCGCATCGCATGGTTGGGTTTAAAGTTCTTCGGAGCTTTTACGCGAACTCGTGGGTAAAGTGTGCAAACCTCTCGCGAGTGTAAAATCGATCGATCGGCCGTGCTCACGGTCATGAGCGGCTTGGACCCTCACATGATTAATAAACTTAAAGATGAGACAAATCGTGGTTGGTGAAGCTCGTTGAGCTTGGGTTGTTTTGGTACTTAAGTTTTTCTTAAGTGGGTTGGTACGAACTTACACTTAGTAACTAGGAGTTCTTTAATTAAAACTTGATCAACATTAAAATGCTAACCGCTCGCAAAACCTTAGCCTATCCTTGATAGCCTTGCATTTTCCCCCACTTGCCGAGCTCCAACCATAAGTGTGCTCGGCCTTGCCTATCGCCGTTCGCAGGAAAACTTTGGAGGGGAGTTCTATGATGACTTCGATGAGCCGTGAGGCTTGCGGACCCCCCGATCAAGTGCCCGTGGGAGCGGAAGACGAGGACTCGATGAGTAGTTATCGTTTTCCGTTGTTAGAGACCTTCGAGTCTCCCCGCATGAGTGTAATAAGAGGTTAAACTTTGACATACGTTTGAATACTGTTTATGATATTTCACTCATTTTTGTCTATCATATGTGTGTGAACTGATCCTGGCACATATATGAGATGCACTTGGTTCCTCTTCGGAAATCAGGTGTGACGAGTGGTATCGAGCCGGGTTGACTTTAGGAACGCAGCCTTAGCTAGAAATGGACGAACTTTAAGGATTCATGTTCTAGATCATTCTCGTCATCCTTCAAAACCACCTTATTTTCGCATAAAAATCTAATTTGTTCTTGTTCTTTTGTTGAAAATATGCATCATTTTGATTTCCTCTATGCTTTGAGTTCGGTCTTTTCTTAACGGATGGCCGGTCTCGTCTTGCCGCCCGCAAGAGCACCGGTGGTCGCCTTCCCTCGGGACGCTTTGGCTCCACGCTATCCGGTAGTCCCGGAGGAGGCACAGTGGAGGAGGCACGAGCAGGAGGTTGGAGACTACCCGGTACGATTCTACGGCCGGGAGCGGTTGAGCGGGGATATCGGGCAAGACAAAGCATCAAGAAAATGATGAAGAGGATCCAGAGGAAATAGTGTTTGAGGAAGATGGGACCGAGGAACATCCACAGCTATATGACGGAGTTTTTCTGGAAGTTAATGAAGATGGAGACATAATATTTCCACCAGAGGTAGAAGCTGAACCAGAACCAGATGTGGTAGGAGGAGAAGAGCTTGATCAGAATGCTGCAGGGAATGATCCAGATGACTCCGGGGATAATTCAAGTAGCAGTGAAGAAAGTTCCAGCGAAGAAGATGATGAGAGTGAGGAAGAAGAAGAGGAGGTGGACATAGAAGGATTAGAGGATGACAACAGTGCTGTGGGAAATGGAGAAGATAACAATGGTGATCAGAATGAGAACAACAACAATAACAATGAAAATGAAGATCAGCAAGGTGATGAGCATAGGTATCACAGGGCTGAGTATCATGAACACACATACATCGGCCCAGACGCTCCGTTCTGTGAGCTATTGGAGGAGCTGTTGCAGGAGATAGAGTACGCAGTGAGACCGTTGTACATCACCAAACACTATGTAGAGCCGGGGATGAGAGATTATTATACCACAGAGGTCCATGTCAGGGTTGCTACTGCACAGGCAGGAAGATGGAGGACCCGTACCATTCACCCCCCGCACAAGACACTTTGCCTCGAAGCGCTGCTATCAATGATGCCGCCGAAGAGCACTATGGTCCATCGGCGAAGCACGTTCCGCGACCGCTTAGAAGGCACGGACTTCCGATTCGTCCCCAAGCGAGTCGGTGGTACGGAAAACACCGTGATACCTATGGGGGGACTTCCGAGATAGCCGTGTTGACATACTTGCCGCAGTGACAGCAGCTCTTAACACGGACTTGGAGGGAGCGACAGCGGAGTTGGATAGGACACATCAGGAGCTACAGAATGCACAGGCGAGGATAGCCCAGCTGGAAGCTCAGCTGGCAGGACAGCAGCCACCTGACGAAGCAGAAGCATCTTGTCCTTCCCGTTCCCCTCCCCGCAAAAGACTTCGATATGGCACTCCAGCAGCTACCACTAGTCTTCAGTGGAATAGGGTCTAGGATATCCACCCTCTTTTTGTTTTTCCGGTAGACGTTCCTGCGAGGACGAACGATTGTAATAAAGTTGTTGAGTGAACCATGTTTGATTTGGATCTTTGTTTGAGTGAGTTGTATTGTGGAGTGATGGCCACAAATGCAACAAGAAAAATCATGTTAAGTTAATGGTTAGTTGGGGTTCAATTCCAAGTTGTCTTCTACCTTACTTATCCAACCAAATCAATCGTACAAAATCTGTTCGCGCAGTTCCTTGACAGCGCAGCAATGTTTTTATCATAACTCAAGCTACGGAACTCCGATTGACCTAAATCCAGTTGGGTTGGTTCACAAATTTTGTGGATCAACCTCTATCCAAAATTCAGCATCAAAAGATTAATATACAGCGAGTTATAAACAGAACAATGGGGCTAACAGAATCTGTAAAAACGTGCTAACACAGCTGCGGTACTCGAATTTTAACTCAAGTTGTGGATCTCCAAATGGGATAAAACCAGTGGGGTTAGTTTCAGAAATGGGTTCTACATGGCCTGGAAAAAGTTTATAATTTTTGAAGAAGGATACCATGGGATATAACTGTTTTATCGGAATCAACCAAATCTGTCACAGAAAAGAAAATCTTGTCGTTTCCTTAATTCAAACTCACTTCTTTACACAACAGTTCGATAATCTTATCTGAAATATCTTTCTCTAACAATCAGATGGTAAACACCAGGTCAGGAGGAGGACAGGACGTCCCACCAGTGGTTCGGGCACACATAGCCAATCAACAAAACCCGGTGCCACCTCCCCCGCTCAACCCCGCAATGGATCCCGCTACTCAGCAATTCTTCGCTGCCCAGATGCAGCTAATTCGAACCTCACCGCCGCAAGGTGCGGAACTTACAAGCCCGGCGGGGAATCAGCCGCGCGAGCACCACCCCCCGCCACCACCACCCGCTCCGAGAGATAAGCACAAGGAGTTTATGAGCCACCACCCTCCCACCTACTCTCACTCAACCGATCCGCTAGATGCCGATGATTGGTTGAAAACCATTACCAAGAAGTTGGAGAGGGCTCAATGTAATGACCGAGAAATGGTCCTTTATGCTTCCGGACGCCTGGAAGGGCAGGCATCGATTGGTGGGATGCCTACACGCTCGCCCATCCCGCACCTAACACCATCACATGGCAGCAGTTCCGAGATGCTTTTCGCGCTCACCATATCCCTGATGGGGTATTGAAGCTTAAGCAGAGAGAGTTCCTTGCTCTGAAACAGGGCAATATGTCTGTAAATGAATACCTGGACAAGTTCACTCAGTTGTCTCGCTATGCTCCCGACGAGGTCAACACAGACCCAAAAAGGCAGGAGCGCTTCCTTGATGGGTTGATAGGACCACTGAATTACCAACTCCAGAGCCATACCTTCCCGGATTTCGCCACTCTGTTAAACAAGGCAATTGGCCTAGAGAACAAGCGCAGAGAGCTTGGGGAGCGAAACGCAAGTTTCAATCCCGTGGTCGATCCAGGCAGCCCATACTCGCCCACGCTTCGGCTACCATCGAATACACCATTCCGCTCCGGAGGACAGGGTGGTAAGCACCCGCGAATATGCGGCCGTAGCGTTCCTTCCAAGCAGCCTCAACGGTTCAATCCGCAAACCCCTCGCACACCAAACTTCCCGGCGGAACCGTCCGGCTCCTACCCCGGGTGCACCGGCAAGAAACACCACACCCGTGCAGCCCAACGGATGCTTCAAATGTGGCGAGTTGGGGCATTATGCTAATAACCGCCCTAAGCGTGGAATGCGGACTCCTCGGAGGAGTAACGTTCAGAAAGTTGGACATTCATCAACTCCAGCACGCCCCGGAAGTGCGGGCACTCCGAGCAACAAAGCACGGCAAAATTATGTGCGTAGTAGGGTGCACAACATGACCGTGGAGCAGGCACAAGACGCTTCTGGGGTTGTACTTGGTACGTTCCCTATCGACTCTGTACCTGCTACAGTATTATTTGATTCGGGAGCTACGCATTCATTCATTACCGATCGTTCGTAGCAAGGCATAATATGCCTGTGAGTCCGATGAATAAACCGTTGCTTGTTAGTTCACCCGGCGGTGATATGAAAGCCGACCATCCGTGCCCACAAGTAAACCTTAAAATCATGGGAATAGACTTTCCATCTAATCCGGTAGTCCTCAAATCCTGGGGCATAGATGTAATCCTAGGGATGGATTGGTTAAGAAAGTATGATGGGGTTATCCGAGGCTTGGGGAGAAATCAGTTCACTTGACTAGCCCACAAGGGGACAGAATAGAATTTATCGCAACACCGTCACCTACCGGGAAGGAGTTAGTTAATTCAATGAAGGGAAAAGTGCTGGAGGATATTAAGGTGGTGAATGAGTATCCGGATGTATTTCCTGATGACCAGCCAGGTATGCCACCTGACCGAGACATTGAATTCAGCATCGAACTTTTACCTGGTACTGCTCCTATATCCAAAAGACCGTATAGAATGGATGTCAAAGATTTGGCAGAATTAAAGAAACAAATAGAGGAATTGTTAACTAAAGGATTTATCCGTCCTAGTTCATCACCATGGGGAGCCCCCACACTCTTCGTAGATAAAAAGGATGGATCTAGGAGGATGTGTGTAGATTATCGATCTCTCAATGAGGTCACTATCAAAAATAAATATCCTTTACCCCGAATAGAGGATCCGTTCGATCAAATGAGAGGAGCGACGCGTTTTCTCTAAGATAGATCTCGCGATCCGGCTACCATCACCGAAGATCCGTATGGAGGACATTCCTAAAACGCTTTCACATCAAGATATGGTCTATACGAGTTCACAGTGATGTCCTTTGGATTGACCAACGCTCCAGCATACTTCATGTATCTGATGAACAAGGTTTTCATGGAGTATCTTGATAGGTTTGTGGTAGTATTTATAGATGATATCTTAGTCTTCTCTCAGAATGAAGTGGAACATGAGGGACACTTGAGACTGGTATTGCAGAAACTTCGAGAGCATCAGTTATACGCCAAGTTCAGCAAGTGTGATTTTTGGTTGAAAGAGGTCTCGTTTCTTGGGCACATTATCACGGACGGAGGAATTGCTGTAGACCCAAGTAAAGTTCAGGATGTGCTAAATTGGACTCCACCTAGAAATGTATCGAAATCAGGAGTTTCCTCGGTTTGGCGGGTACTACCGACGATTTATAGAGGGATTCTCGAGAATCGTAAAACCACTCACTTCTTTGTTGGAGAAAGGAAAGGAGTTTAAGTGGGATGATAAGTGTCAAGCTAGCTTTGAAGAATTAAAGAAGAAATTGACCACCGCACCAGTACTGATAATGCCTGATATACATAAAGGATTTGATGTGTATTGTGACGCGTCAAGGCAAGGACTAGGATGTGTTCTGATGCAGGAAGGAAAAGTGGTAGCATATGCTTCTAGACAACTAAGGAAGCATGAACAAAACTACCCTACTCATGATTTGGAGTTAGCAGCAATAGTGCACGCACTGAAGATTTGGAGACACTATATGATTGGAAACAAGTGTCAGATATTCACGGACCACAAAAGCCTGAAGTACATCTTCACCCAGAGAGATCTCAATCTCGGACAACGAAGGTGGTTAGAGCCGATTAAGGATTACGATTTGGACATACAGTATCATCCAGGAAAGGCCAATGTGGTGGCAGATGCCTTGAGCCGTAAGAGTCAAGCAAACATGTTAGTAGCCCGATTAATGCCTCAGGAACTGTGTTGGGAAATGGCACGACTCAATCTAGGGATAGCTGCACCGAACGAAGGTATGACCTTAGAAATGGAGTCAACTCTTGAACAAGAGATTAGAAAAGGGCAATTGGATGATGAAAAGATTAAGGGGTATAAGAAATTGATTGAACAAGGCAAGGTTCCAGAATTCAGAGAGGATGAACAGGGAACCATTTGGTTTAAGAACAGCATCTGTGTACCGGAAATCAAACATCTTCGTGAATCCATATTTAAAGAAGCACACGATTCAGCTCTCTCTATACATCCAGGAAGTACGAAGATGTACCAAGACCTAAAGCAGAAATATTGGTGGTACGGTATGAAGAAAGATGTTGCAGCTCATGTAGCACTATGCGACATATGCCAAAGAGTAAAAGCAGAGCATCAAAGGCCGAGCGGGGTTACTACAACCACTACAAGTGCCCGAATGGAAGTGGGAAGAGATTAGTATGGATTTTATAGTAGGATTACCACGTACACGAGATGGATACGATTCGATATGGGTCATAGTGGACGATTAACCAAAGTTGCACATTTCATACCGGTAAAGACCACATATTCAGGAACAAAGTTAGCAGAATTATACATATCAAAGATAGTCTGTCTGCATGGGGTACCGAAGAAGATAGTATCGGATCGAGGCACTCGGTTCACGTTCCGATTCGGCGAGAGTTACATGAGTCTATGGATACGAAGTTAAATTTCAGCTCAAGATATCATCCACGGACGGATGGTCAAACGAAAGGACGAATCAAATCTTAGAGGATATGTTAAGGGCATGTGCCTTGAAACACGGTGGAAGTTGGGATAAAAGCTTGCCATACGCGAGTTCGCATACAACAATAGTTATCGAGTAGTCTTAAGATGGCACCATTTGAAGCTCGTATGGAAGGAAGTGCAGGGACGCCATTGTTCGGAACCGGACAGGATAAAGTCAACTCTTTGGTCCGGGAAATAATAAAGGAGGCGAAAAGACAAGTGGAGATAATTCGGGAAAATCTCAAGATCGCTCAATCTAGACAAAAGAGTTATGCGGACCCTAAGAGAAGAGAAGTGATATTTGAAGTCGGGGATTATGCATATCTTAGAGTGTCACCTATCCGAGGTCTTCGAAGGTTTAATATCAGAGGGAAGTTATCGCCTCGCTTTATCGGACCTTTTCAAGTCTTGGAAAGACGTGGTGAAGTAGCTTATCGGTTGGAGTTACCTGAACGTTTGGCAGGTGTCCATGATGTGTTCCACGTTTCTCAATTGAAAAAGTGTACGAGTGAGGTCAGAGTAGAACATTTACCATTGGAAGAACTTGAGGTAAAGGATGACCTAACATACAAGGAACACCCAGTCAAAATCTTGGATACCTCCGAAAGGGCTACTCGCAAATAAGGTCATTAGGATGTGCAAAGTACAATGGAGTCACCATTCAGAGGATGAGGCTACCTGGGAAAGAGAGGACGAACTTAAGGAAGAATTCCCTCAGCTGTTCTCTAATCTTCCTGAATCTCGGGACGAGATTCTCTTTAAGGGGGTAGGATTTGTAACACCCTAAAACTCCATCACTAAAATATCTTAGCAACAAAATGGCTAGGTTTAAAATCCCTTTAAGGACATAGATAAATCATTAAACAAATTGGCTTTTAAAATAATTAAACATCACTAAAATAATTTAGAAATAATAATTGCTTGTGCATCATGATTTGAATGCATGGATTTTTGTTTGATTGAAGTTTGAATGTTTGAAAAATGAATTTGAAAAGAAAAATTTAAAAGAAAAAGAAAAAAACCCTTTTCCCTCTCCCTCTCTCTCTTTCTTTCTCCCGCCACCCAACCCACTCTCGACCGCAAACAATCGGGCCGGGGGCCTTTTCTTCCTTTCCCCGCGCGAGCGAGCCGGCCCCGGTGGCCCGACCGCGCGACCGCCACCCCGGCTGCGCCCTTCTCCTTTTCTTTTTGCGCCGGACGCCGACGGGGGGGACCCGGCCGTCGGGCCCGTCTCCCTCCTCCCGGCGGGTCAACCGCGCCGCACCCCGCGCGCCGCCGGCCGTTACCGGCCATCTCCCTGCACCCCCGCGCCTTCAAACCGCGCCATTAAGCCGCCTTGAAGCTCCCTCATCACTTCCCCCTCTTCAATCGACCGTTACCGCTCTCATTACCCCCTCCCCCCTTAACTCCCAATCAAGCCCGGCCGTTAATGGCGAGGCCGCCGGGGAACCGCCTCCCGGTGCCCCCTCAGCCCTATATAAACCCCCCCCCCCCAGACACCCCGCTTCCCCCCCTTCCACTTCACACCGAGCTCCCGGCGCCTCCCGGTGCCCTAGCCACTTACGCCGCCGCCGTGAACCGTGCGCCGCCGCGCCATTGCCGTCGCCCGAGCCCGTCCGCCGTCGGTAAAGCCCCCCCGGACTCCCTCAATCGATTCCTCGTCGCACGTGTGAGCTAACCGTCGCATCCTATCGAACCCGTAGGCCCTCGTGCACTCCAGACGCAGCTCGCCGTCGCCGCCCGTGGAGATCGGTCGCCGGAGTTGATCTGCGCCGCCGCCGCCTTCTCCATCCGATTCACGCCCACCGCAGCTCATACCCGCCGTAAGGACCCTATCCCCGCCCTCCTTTTCACTTGTGCCCGACCGTAGCGCCGCCGCCGCTTGACCGGCCGCCGGCCGTCCGCCCCCATGGACGCCCCGCCTCGGCCGTCGCTTTTTCCACCCGTGCAAGCGCCCGTTTAGGCTCGCGTTGTGCCCGCCTACGCATAGGTGATGTTTCCGCGCGTTTCCGTGGTCGGGAGCCCCCGTTTGGTCGTCGCCGGCGTTTCCCCGCCGTGCGCGCGCGCGCGCCGCCGCCGCCGGCGCGGGCGCCGCCCCCCTCCGGCGCATACGAGCGTGGGTGGCCGTTGGATCGGCCATCCACGGCTCAGATCCCTTGGACCCCGCGGGTCAAACCGTGTGTAACAGTCAACTTGAGGGCATTTTGCTAAAGAGGCCCCCAACTCTTTTATAATCGCACGCCGGTCCTCCCACCTTTAAAGATCCTTACAAATCAGTCCTGAGTTTTGTGTTTAAGCCCCTGTTTTTATTAGATCTTTGCTCAGAGGTCCAGAATAGCCTTTTATTAATTTAAACCTTCTGTTTTTAAATTTATTTATGTTTTAGCCCCTGATTTCTTGCTGTTAGGCCCCTGTATAGTTTAGTTTATCACAGATTAGTCCTTAAACCTTGTTTTTAGCATAACTTCTCCGTTATAGCTCCGATTTTAGCGTTCTAGTAGTCCTTACGATCGTCTCAGCGAGCCCGTCGTTTTAGTAGCATGTTTTCAGTCTTTAGGATTGTTTGGTGATCTGTTTTATTTATTGTATGCTTTATGTGTGCATCGTAGATATCGTGCTCGTTTCATCCGAGCCACCTCTCGGGGACGATCGGGAGCGGTTGTTCGAAGAGGAAGAAGTTTTTACGGTAGTTGAGGAAGGCAAGTGGTCTTCTCCCTCTCGCATGTTCTCTTTCTCGTCCTATATAATTGCATTACAAATTAATGTTTACTTTATGTTATCATTGCATTAAATTGACGGGAAAACCTTTTTAAGGACTTACCTAGATCTTTTACCCCGATCCTTGGCCTAGCCCTTTTAAATAAAGTTTTGGGTAGAAAACGCTAGTTGCTTAACATGGGTTGGTTAAATGGGTCTTTATGGAAATGGCATATGGCTTTTAGTTAATGTTTTGGGTAAGGCAAGAACACTTGAATTAATCGGAACATGGAGAACCACCCAAGAAAACATGCGCAACCACGGTGTTACATGGCTCGACCTTAGCCGAATAATTAGGTGTGTGATCGTACTAGTGGCCCTTTTCCGTAAGGAGCGGAGGGGGATCCGGGTTGCGGGGGTATAGCCCGGCCCTTTTGGGGTAGTAGCCTTTGCTAAGGTGCGACCACTAGGGAGGGTTATGGTCCGCCCCGATCCGTAACTATGCGGGTCGTTGGTCTTTTGCATGCCTTTGTAAAGGCTTCGTAGCGTCCCTATGCAATCCCCCCTCGGAAGTGTGGTAGGGTGCTTGGCCGCATCGCATGGTTGGGTTTAAAGTTCTTCGGAGCTTTTACGCGAACTCGTGGGTAAAGTGTGCAAACCTCTGCGAGTGTAAAACGATCGATCGGCCGTGCTCACGGTCATGAGCGGCTTGGACCCTCACATGATTAATAAACTTAAAGATGAGACAAATCGTGGTTGGTGAAGCTCGTTGAGCTTGGGTTGTTTTGGTACTTAAGTTTTTCTTAAGTGGGTTGGTACGAACTTACACTTAGTAACTAGGAGTTCTTTAATTAAAACTTGATCAACATTAAAATGCTAACCGCTGCAAAACCTTAGCCTATCCTTGATAGCCTTGCATTTTCCCCCACTTGCTGAGCTCCAACCATAAGTGTGCTCGGCCCTTGCCTATCGCCTGTTCGCGAGGAAAACTTTGGAGGGGAGTTCTATGATGACTTCGATGAGGCGTGAGGCTTGCGGACCCCCCGATCAAGTGCACCGTGGGAGCGGAAGACGAGGACTCGACGAGTAGTTATCGTTATCCGTTGTTAGAGACCTTCGAGTCTCCCCGCATGAGTGTAATAAGAGGTTAAACTTTGACATACGTTTGAATACCGTTTATGATATTTCACTCATTTTTGTCTATCATATGTGTGTGAACGATCCTGGCACACATATGAGATGCACTTGGTTCCTCTTCGGAAATCGGGTGTGACAGAGTGACCGTCTCTCCACACTTGAAGCATGCATTGCCAACGGGAGTACTTGGTGCACTTGGCCTCACCGGGGTTCTGGCCGGGGTGTTCGACTAGCGTGCTTGGTCATTAGGGTGTGGAGTCCGTGGAGGGGAATGCTGCAACTCCCGAATGGGGTGCTTGAAAGGTTGATTGTTCCGCCGAAACCGTTTCCGCCGAGTTACCACCCGAACCTCCAACCTCGGGGTGTCGTTCCTTGCGGTGGAATGAAGCGGGGACGAGTGCTTGCTCCCAAACTCGCTCATAAGTAGTGGCCTTCCTCTTCGGATCTCTCAATTCTACGCGCATGGCCTCCGGGGTGATGGCCTTGTCTAACGGTGTGTTGGAAAGATGGAAAAGTGTGAGATGTCGGTGATACCGAAGCGGTCCGGCCAATCCCTCCATGAAGCGCTCCTGCTTCTTTGGGTCACCCGCCACCTCCTCCGGTGCATAGCGAGAAAGCTCGATGAACTTGTCCGGCACTCGTCACCGACATTCCCCCCTTGTTGGAGAGAGAGGAACTCCTTCTTCTTTAGCCTCATCAACCCCCGCAGAATGTGGTGGTTCCTCGAAGCTCTCGGTGAACTCTGCCCGGTGATGGCGTTTGGCGTAGCATGGGCGGTAGTGTAAGCATCCCACCATGCTCCCGCCGAACCCCGGAGTCGTCTGCAGCAAATAGGACCTTCTCTCTATCATCACACCGAGTTGTGGTGAGCATCTTGCTCACGGTCTTCAACCAATCATCGGCATCAAGCGGATCGGTGCATGAGTGAAAATCGGCGGGCCGATGGCTCATGAACTCCCCGTGCTTGTTCATGGGCGCCGGTTCTTGTGGCGGTGGCTAAGGTGGATTGTTGGCTTGGGCCTGCAGATTGGCCACGGTGTTGGTCGGGTTCTCCAAGAGTTGTAGCCGATTCCGGAAGAAGCTGCCGCATGGCCGGATCCATTGGTGGTGGTGGTGGGGGTGGTGCACTGCCCGAACTGCTGCCTCGTCCTTGGCGTATCACCGAAGGTTGATCGACACCTGACCCGGACCTGGTGGTCACCATCCGAGTGTTAGGAACATTGACTTAGATGATTGCACAAAGAGAAAAGCTCAAAAGATTAAGCAGCGCAGATTTCCAGTTTAAGACAGATTCTGTCGACTCCAAACATTCAGGTATAACTCTCAACGTGGATAACCAAAAATTATGAGCTTTTGAACGGTAAAAGATAATGAAATTACGGAACTAGTCCAACTGGATTCACCTCGATCGGAGCTCTATAACTTCAGATATAAAATAAACAAGTCGGGTATATCAACAGTGCTAACAGATTCAGGTAACTCCAAAGTTTCGGGCATCCCTCACTGACTATGTGATCGAAATTGCTGAATTTTGTACGGACAAACACTCACGAAATTTCTGAACTCCTCCAATTGGTTTTGCCTCAAACGGAGGTCTATAGCCCAAGATATAAAATAATGAAGTTAATGTGTCAGCAGAGTTTTACAGATTCTGACCACTCCCATGTTTCATGCATAGCTCCCAGGATATGTATGGGATGGGGCTGAATTTTTGACAGAACATTGGTCATGAAATTTGTGAACTAACCCAACTGGTTTTGCATCAATCGGAGCTCTGTAGCTCGAGATATAAACAAAACACTACTGCTATGTCGAAAGTTGACGAGAACAGATTCGCAGCAGGATGGATTCCAAAGTGGATAAGTAAAGATTTAATAAAGGATTAGGAGTGCGTAAGATGAAAGGATGATTGAGACAAAGATTAACCCCAACTAAGCAGACTTAAACTAAACCAATGTCATTGTGGTTATCAACCCACAACACACTGCACTCAGTCAAAGATCCAAATCAAGCATTAACACAAGATCAAGCATTCAAACACACCACTAAACTAAGCACACCTAATCGTCGATCGTAACTAGCGACTTCACAAGGACAAGCCTAAAGAACCTAGATCCTAAGGAAGATCTTCAGCTTGAACATGATAGGGTCATTAGATAACTGAGAATACTGCGAACACGGGTAGGGTAAAGATAGGGAAAGGTTAGAGAGCATAGAATAGATGCTAAAGATTTCCTAAAGCAAGGACAAGGTAACGTAGAATGAAAAGATTGACCAAGATAAGATAGACAACGAGTAGAACACCAAGGATGGGGGGTAAAATCAAGGATAGGTATATTAAGAATGGAATTAAAGCATAGCATGGAGTGAGCATGGCTTCTAGATGATTATAATCCTTAAGTTCGACCAGTTTCTAACTAGGCTAACGTCCTACGATCAACAACGCTTCCGATACCACTTTGTCACACCCGGATTTAAGAGCAAATCCGAATGCACGGAACACATGTGCGCCGGGATCAAGTTTCACACATGCATTGACTCGGTGTATACCAAAACACGGTGTAAGAGCGTAAAGAGAGTATTAAAACTTTATTACATGACCAAATGTCTCAAAAGTGTAACATAAGCGGGTACTAGCAGCGGAAAAGGACGTCTCCACAGGTAGCTGGCTGGTGGCACGCTCGCTTAGAAATCACCGAACTCTCCAGAAAAGTCTTAAAAGCGTCCGTCTGAGCAGCAACCGGGTTGTGTAGATGCATATAAAAGAATAACAAGCATGAGCACATGTCGTACTCAACAAGGGAAAAGATCTATAACAACATGCAAAGGCTTTATGGTGGAAGCTTGTGGTTGCATAACAGATCAGCATTTTAGTTGGTCAAATTTTATTAAGCAAGCTATATTACTAGCAAATGTAAGTTTATACCAACCCAAAGGTTAACATGAGCATCAACATCATGAACGAAAGTAAATGCAACAAGTTTAATCCATCTTCCATAGTTTAATCATGTGAGGGTCCAGGCCGCCCGTGACCGTGGGCACGGCTAACTAGTTAGTTTTACACTCTGCAGAGGTCGTACATCTTTACCCACAAGTCGCGTAAAAGTCCCGAAGAACTTTAAACCCAACCATGCGATGCGATCGGGCATCATACCACCTTCCGAGGTGTGATTGCATAGGGACGCTACGAGGCCGTTACAAAGATCCCCGGATGAAGGTCCGTCCGCTAGGTTACACCGGTCGGTGCAACGTATAAAGCTCCCGGACGAGTACCGTGTCTTAGCTAAGCCCACACCTACGCCCGAGCGGTCCATACGCCACTACCCGCCGGCCCCCAACCCTTATCGGGTAAAGCATACCTAACACCCGGTTCACTAATTATTAGGCCAAGACAGAGCCATATGTCTTGTGGTAGCACCTGTTTTCCCGGGTGGTTCTCCATGTTCCGATTAACACGGTGTTCTTGTTTAATGAAAGGTACAACATAAATAAAGCAAGATTAACATTGTTGTTCATCAAAACCACCATAATCCCAAGTTGAGCAACTAAGCACGGTCTACCCAACATAAACATAAACCCGGGTTGATCAAGGCACGGGATAAACAAAACTAGTCAAACCTTAATAGTAGGACCCATCAATTTAATGCGAGCAATAATAAATAACGGTATAATTAAAATGCATGTTGTAATAGGGTCAACGGGAATGCAGCAAGGACTTGCCTTCTACCAACGTGTCTTTTGCGCTCAAGACCTTGGAAATCTTCAACTCCAGGCGTTCTCCACGAACGAACCGTCTTCTACGCACCACATCATTCACATACAAGCATACAATGGAATAAAATAAAAAACAATCACCAAATAGTACTAACATAACTAAACGGGGGCAAAAAGTCGTTCTACTCGTCGAGACGATCGCGTGGATATAAAGAACGCTGAAAACGGAGCTAAAATGACGAAGTTATGGCTAAAACAAATTTTAGGACTAATATGTAAATAAAACTTAAGTCTTCGGGCTAAACTAAAGAAAACGGGACCTATTCGTAAGGGTTTCTTAAGGTGGAAGGACCGGGTTGCAATTCTGTAAAAACTTAGGGTTTCTTAAATAAAAACGCACGGTTAAGCTATAGGAATGGATCTGATCCATCGGATCAAGATCCAACGGCCGGGATCTAACCCACTGGGTTGACCGGTAAGGATATCTTTGACCAGGGAGTTGACGCGATCAGGACCGTCAGATGGAGATCTAATGGCGCTGGTGCCGCGCGAGCGTGGGCGGCGGCGAGGCACGGCCGGCGGTGACGCGGGCACGGCGGCGCGTCGACGGCGGCGGCGGCGCAACGGCGTTTGGGGGCCGGGGGTGCTCCGTTCGGCTGCGCGAAACTCCACCGGGACGACGGGCACGCGCGCGCGCGAAGAAGAGGGCGAGCTCCGCGGCGGCGAGAGAGGTCCCGGGCGGCGGACGGCGAGCGGACGGGTCGGTGAGGCGGACGCTCCGGTGGCTCCAAATCGACGACGAAGCGGTGACGGCGCGGGTCGGCGGCGACGGCTCGGCACGGACGGCGGCGTGCTAGGGTTCGGAAAGGCGGCGGCGCACCGGTCCGAGGCGGCTAGGGTTCGGGCGATGCGGGCGTGCGCAATAGGACGAGGCGGCGGCCTTTAAATAGGCGGCGGGATCGGCCGGGCCGGCTCGCGGGCCGGGAGCGCGGGGGCGGCGGGGTGCGGACGCCGAGTCGGGCACGCCCCGGCTCGGACGCAACTCGGCCGGCGGCGCGAGGAAGGGGATGACGGGTGGCCCCCACCCGTCGGCCCGCGGTGACGGTGCGCGCGGGAAGCGGGCCGGCTAGGCCGGCCGGCGCCGCCGGGCCGGGGCCGCAGCGGACGACGCGCGGACGCGGGAGAGAGATGAGGGGCCGCCAGTGGACTTCCGTGGATTTGGGCCGCGACAACAACTGGGCTGGAAGGGAGGTTGACTGGCTGACTTCTTTCTTTTTTTTCTATTTCTATTCCCTTCCTAATTCAATCAAACAAAATTTGAATTCAAACCGGGATTTGAATCCAAGCACTCAGAACAAATGCACCGGCATGAATGCAACACACACACAACTATTTATTTATTTCAGAAAAAAAAATTAAACAAAGGATTTTTCCTATACTATATTTTCTGTAAAGAAAAATAAAATCTGGGCAAAATTTTAAAATTTAGACTAAATCGTTGTTTAATATTTTTTCCTATTCACATCCTGAAATTGGAAATTTCAGGGTGTGACAACATGGAGTTGAAGTAGTAACAAACTGCTACGGTTATAAATATTATATTATCTCTTCCATATATTATATATTCAATATGATGAGGCTATCTGCATACCACTGTACTCAATAAATATATTCTAGGTAATCAAAATTATGCCTAATCGATGTTTGACGCTTTAATTCCAGGATCTTTTTTTCTTTTCAGGGCCTAATATATTTCATTTTCTTACACTGGCGCTAAAGGATATGGTACGTATTTCTGTCGGAAAAGCATGCACTAATTGTGTGTTATTT
The DNA here is from genome assembly GCA_947561735.1 of Cenchrus americanus. NCBI lineage: Eukaryota > Viridiplantae > Streptophyta > Magnoliopsida > Poales > Poaceae > Cenchrus > Cenchrus americanus. The sequence goes on from OX387242.1 coordinate 52,927,441, forward strand.
AATCACATCACTAATGTGAACGAACATTAGTTTCTTTTGTGCATCCAGATAACCTTTCCCGTTAATTAAGAAGGTTTATAAGAGAAAGGAAGTTCTCTTCATTGCTCTGAAATTACAGGGAGTAGTGCAAATGTCATGTGGACACAAGTACCTTCGCCGCATCACACAAGCCACAAAGTCAGTCCATCGAAATCACCACCAACAGTAGTGTGATAGTGTCTCATCGAGGCAGCTTCAATGTTTTCTTCACTTCACGTCAACCCGATGTACTTCGGCAGCCTTGAATTCCTGCTTCTGTTTTTTCCCTTCAATCTTGCTCTATTCTTCCAGAAACGATAAAGCCTATGTTAGCTGCTGGATTGACGACCCATTGTCTGCACTCTGAAGTGTTCTTCAATATGTTACTACATGACTTATCTCCGATCGAGAAATAAATACTCTCCCGTCCTTAAATTTTTAACATTTATGACAAACAAATTAGTTCAAAAATCGTTGAATTGAGACGGTCCAAGTCTTTCGTACTATTCTTTTTCTGAGGATTTTAAGGTAGTTTTTTCATGAACCGTCCATCCGACGAGATCCAACGGTGGAATACCCAGGAAATTCGTACTAGGAAGTATCAAAATGGTGGGACCCACAAGGAAATTACTATAACACCCTTTTATTATCTACTTTCATTTTTTAATTAATTAATATGATACTTCCTGATACTTCCAAATACTTCCTAATACTTCTCAAGTACCGAAAAAACCTCTCTTTTTCTATAAGAAACATTGTTAATTCCATTTCGCAATTTTTCATAATCGTCTAAAATATTCACGCTTTCCAGGAGAATGGGGACAACTCTTTAATCTCTTTATTTTAGAAAAATGAATCAGACAGAAGATCTGCCGATTGTATTAAAAAAAAGATGAAGCGCAAACATGACCGAAACAATAAATAATCTCCTTCCTTGTTCGCGCGTTATTGTGACTGGCATTTCGCATTTCGGATTGGATTTCACTTGAATAATTCCGTATTGTGACTGGCATTTCGTTAAGTTCATTCTCATCATCTCATGGACCATGCTTTTGTTCACACGCACGTTTTTTTTTCCTTTTTCCATGGACGTACGTATTTGATCCGGTCAACCAGTGATGTCTTGGACTGCTCGGAGGAGGTCATGCGTGATGCGTTTGCCTTGGTGCCGGCTGCTTTCGGCAAGCAAAACGAGCAACACGTCGGTTGCGTTGGGCATCTGCAACCGCGCGATCAATCGAGGACTCCGGCCGACTTCAAGAGAGACGACGGGCGCCGCGCTGGCTTTGGTCAGATTATGCGTTGATCCGGTGAGAGCGACGATCGACTATACTGCGTCGTGAATGAATCAGCTTTGCATTATTGGCTTCGTCAGTCAGATTAATTATCTATTCTACGTACTCGTAGTAATAATTATGCTCGGAATAATTAAGCTTCAGTGTTACGACGATGTCTAACACGGAGGAGTTTAACCCCTGTATGAGGTAGCTAATTCATCAAGTCAAAAGGGTACGGTTCAAGCCAGCTGGAATATATCTCTGAAGAAGGTAGCAGCAGCAGCAACCCTACGACGCTGTCGGTCCAAGACCTGCAGCTTCTTCTTCGTTCTTTCTTGTCACTACTTAATTACTTTACTTATTAGACACAGTAAAATTAAAATTTCATCATTAGCCGTCTGGTCAAACGTTGACAGTAATTACCAGCGGCTACGTACCATGCACTGGTTCATATGTATAGATGCAAATATAATGCTGACTACTCTCGGTCTAGCTCGCCAGCGAAATTTCTTAGGACAAAACTCAACGCCTAAGCTAGCTAGCTAGTTGACGACTGTTACTTCTGCTTCAATTCTTCTGCTCGGTAGGTGGCAGAAGGCCGTGCTTGGTAAAGATCTATAGATGCATGATGATGCTATATACGTACGTGAGCAAAAGTTGTCGGACCGTGGTAAAATATCTATGGATGATGCATGCTTAGCACAAAAAAAAAAAACTCTGTCAACTGTACGGTCATGTCATGTCCTGGAGTGGAATAGGTAGTCCGGTTTTCTATTAGAAGTCGTTTTGGACAAGGTTTGAGTTAAACATTGGGAATATAAATCATGAATAACTTTTAATTCGTTGAGTTTGAAAATGTGAAAATCATATAAATAGATTTGTCTTGAAAATTACTTTCATAAGAATATACATATATAACTTTCTAATAAATATTTTTATTGAAAGGAGTAGTCAAAGTTGTGCTTTGGTGACCGTGTGGTTGTAGTAAATGACTTCTAATATAGAACCGGAGGGAGTATTAAGTTTAGGCATGTAGAAAGAAAAAAAGCTTTCATTTCAATGAAATTGTGAATATTTCGTATATAGATGCATGTCAATAATGTCACTATCACAACTAACAAGTTGGCCTGCGCTATAGCACGGCTAGAATAGATTTTTTAGTGTTATGTTAGCTTAGTACATTTCACTATGCATCTTGATCCATTATCCAACCTTGTAAAAAGTAGCTAGTGACACACCATTTAGATGTAGCTACTAGAGTCCAAAATTCAGAATTGGTATGACACACCTGAATTTTATTGTTTTGGATGATCAATGGAATTGGTGGATGGAAACTAACCTAATAACGAATGACATCGACACTCTGCCACACCTGCATGCATTGTCAAACCTTACATCTTCGTATTTACAAAAACGTCATTCGCCATCTCTCTCTCTCATCAAGTAGAACTCCTCTTGGTACATGCTTGGTGAAGATCTATGGATCGGATGATGCGTATGCTTAGCACAACCAAACAAACTTGGTCAAGTGTACGGTCATGTCATGTCGCGCGTCCAGTTGGCCAGATCAAATTAAACTCTGTCCTGGAGTTGAATAGGTAGCCGGGTTTATTGAGTTTAATTAGGCCTGTAGCAAAAAAAAAGCTTTCATGCAATTAAATTATGAAATATTTCTATTTCTTCTTGTATATAGATGCATGTCAATAATGTCACTATTTTTTTCCTTGAATACACGCGGAGCGTATCATTGTATTAAGCAGAAGAGGAATTTTACGGTGTTCGGTTACAACCCAATGAAATGGACTCCAGATGGACACAAGCTGGCAAACCAGCCGACCACAACCCGACACAGAAGCTCTATGAACTACTCACATCTCATGCAACCACAACCTACCCGAGTGGTCACTAATTCACTATCGTAATATGTGGTGTATGCTAACTTGATTTATTAGAACGTCAAAATCGATTATCAAGTCTAGACAACCGGCCGGGGTACCTTTTTGAATGCAAGAATCGGACAAACAGATCCCCATTCTAAAGGTAATTATACACTACACTAGCTAGTCTTTCAACAATACCTGATCTGATGACACTTCAAGAGTTCCCATCTTTTCATTCAGTGGATTACAGTTTTCCTGTTTTGGCAACCGTCAACTCATTTTTCACCTGCAGCCGTCTAATGGGAAATGTTACTTTCTACCAAAAGGAGGAATTAAAGTCAAAAGTGTTCGTCCAAGCTTGCTAGAATATAATCCAAACGATCAACTGCTTCATTCTTTCTTGCTACTACTTTGATTTAATTAAGTAGTTAATTAATTAGGGTACATGCACGTACATTTCTTCATTAGCCGGCTGGTCTCAGCGTCATTAGCTGCACGCGTGAAATTGAAGAAAGTAATTTCAAGGTGATAAAGATGCAATTGTACGCGGTTCATCAGACGCAAACTCTGACTGCGCGGTCGACAGCGAAAATTTCTTACCACAAAAGTCACCTAATCCCTTATTCTTACTGCTCCTCGTACGTTCTCTCCACACAAGCCGTTCTCGCGGTAGGTGTGGGAGAATTCCACTAGCCGCTCTTTGATGATGCAAGGATATATGGAAGCCACTGTTGTATACTCTATATATCAAGGTTTTAAATAGCCGGCTATGGCTACCGTACCCCTATAACCAAATTTAGCCTTTGGCACAGAAAAAAGCTAGGATATGATCGATTTAGCCCTAAGCAGAAAAACCCGCTAATAGCTCGATTTAGCCAGCTAAATTGGTATCATTTAGCCCACTAAATCAGGAAAGAACTCGTCTGCTTGTCAGTCTGTCGTTCCTACTAGACTTACGGTGGTTGCATTATCTAAACTCTGACGTTTGTGTAAGATTTAAGAAAGCATGAAGATGAAGTTCTATATATTTGTTTCACTACTTGATATATGAATTAATGTACTAAACATTTGAAACTCCGAATTTGTATTGCAAACCGCTAAATGGCTTAGCTAAGGCTATAGCCAGCTATAGCTTTTTCTTATCCTTTGAAAAGCTAACCACTAAGGGCCTTATTAGCCGGTTATTTAAAACATTGATATGTATTAACCATGGTAATAATTTTGAAGGTAATATGTTACATATGTAGTAATAATTTCATATTTTGAATTATTTATATATATTATTATTCTATATGGCACATCTCAATTTTGTTGTAATACCTGTGATTTAGTTAACTACGTACTAACCGTGATATGGTCCAGTCTAAACATTGGTATCTTGTATTGGATTGTAAGAAATTCTGTAGAAAACAATTTAATTTGATTCATTGGGGAATCAGACAAGCACCCTAATCTCTGAAGGTAAAACGCATAGCCCTTTCATCAGTGCCTATAAATTTCTTACTCTAGTTTCAAACACCATATATCTATACTACCAACCCAAATTTTCAACAAAAAAAAACTCCGGGCTCCAGCCAGGCTGCACCTGCATACATGCACGGTTAGAAAGCAGACTTGCATGCAATTAGGCAACAAATATTGTGATAAGCACCGGCAATCAAGAAAGATACGGATCTTGCGCGACACGACAACATGTTTGCATATCGACGTGACAAACTAATATTTATCCTCCGACTATCTTACAAAATTATTGATACTTTGATTATCGATTGCTATGTTCGCCCAGGCTCGCAAAATCTCTAGGTCCGCCACCGATTAGGATGATGGATGAAGAGTTACATGAATGGATTTAGAGAACTATGCTCACTTCTTTTTAGACAATAATCCCTTCAACGAATTTATAGTCCTTCATTGGACCTTCAGAAAATGAACAAAGAATCAAATATATGTGTTCCACAACCGCGGTCTATACTTGCATATTTTAGTCCACAACGACCTTCTCGTGGATGATCTCAGTGGTCGTCTTCTTGATGAGCTCCCACGCACTCCGCACGTGCCTCTCTTCCTGCAGCGACGACCCCACCGCGAACCGCAGCACGAACTTGCCGCCGACCACCGTGTGGGCCAGGTACGCCTTCCCGGTCCTGTTCAGGCGCTCCATGAGCTCACGGTTGACCTCGTCGGCGTCCTCCCCCGTCATGCCGCCGCGAGGCTTGATCCGGAAGCACACGAGAGCAAAGTTCCTCGGCACCACGACCTCGAACCTGTCGTCGGACCTGACATTGTCCTCGAACATCTTGGCCATGGCGACGTCGCTGCGGATGTGCTCCTGGAGCTTGGCGGCGCCGTAGGTGCGCATGACCATCCAGAGCTTGAGGCCCCGGAAGCGGCGGCCGACGCCGACCTGCATGTCCTTGAGGTCGGTGACGTTGCCGGAGTCGCTGGCGTCGTTCTTGAGGTACTCCGGGTTCGTCTCCAGCGAGTCGGTGAGCCGGTGCGTGTCGCGCACCCACAGGCACGTGCAGTCGAGACACGTCAGCAGCCACTTGTGCGGGCTCATGCTGATGGAGTCGACGCGCTCGACGCCGGCGAGGTGGTGCCGGAACTCCGGGCATATGCAGGCACTGCCGGCGTACGCGGCGTCGATATGCACCCACGCGTTGAAAATAGCAGCGGCGTCGGCGATGGCACCAACAGGGTCGACGGCGTTGGAAGAGGTGGTGCCGACGGTGGCGCAGATGTATGTCGGCACGAGGCCGGCGGCGACGTCGGCTTCCATGATCTCGAGAAGCTTGGCAGGGTCGAGGGCGTAGTCCGTCTCCGGGCCGGTGGGGATGGACCGGATGTTGGCCGGGTCGAAGCCGGCGAGGCGGCACGCCTTGAAGAAGGTGGAGTGGGTCTGGTCGGCGGCGTACACGGCGAGGCGCGGCAGGCCGGCGACGCCCTCCGACCCGCTCCGGCACAGCGCGGCGTCGCGCGCGGCCACGAGCGTGACGAGCATGGCCTCACTGGTGGTGCCGAGGATGACGCCGCCGCCGGTGCCGCGGCCGGCGGCGGTGCGGTTCATGAAGCTCGTCGGCAGGCGCAGGAGCTGCGCGAGCCAGTCGAGCGCGAGGACCTCCATCTCGGTGGCGGCGGGGTTGGCCTGCCACGTGAACCCGACGGTGTTCATCGCCGAGGCTATGAGGTCGCCGGCGATTGCCGCGGCGCTGTTGGTCGACGGAAAAAACGCGAAGAAGTTGGGGCTGGCCCAGTGGGTCATGCCGGGGACGACGGACGTCCTGAGCTCCTTCATGGCGACGTCGAAGGGGGCGGAGCTCGTGGGTGGCGCCGCCTGCAGCTCGTTCTGCAGGTACCCCGGCTTGACGTCGGGGAGCACAGGCAGTGACTCGACGGACTTGTAGTAGTCGGAGATGAAGTCGACGGCCTTGTGGAGGTAGGACCGGACGTCCTCGGCGTTCAGCGGCTGGAAGCCGGCGTCGTCGCCGAAGGCGGAGAATGCGGCCGGGTTGGTGTCCAAGCTACCCATGGCGTATGCTTAGGCTTTTGGTTGGCTAGCACAGAGACAGAGATAGCTTGAGAGCTCGATGGAGAGCTGTGTGGACGTCGAGGCCGGAAATGGCGAGCTCTCAAGTCTGAACTCTTTGGTGAGTGCAGAGAATGAACTAACAGGTTGGATTATATAGGAAGTGGAGTGGAAGCGGCGTGGTGAAGCGGGCGTTGCTGCACGGGTAATATAAAGCCAAAGGGCAGGGAGTCCCTAAATTCTAGTCCGTTTCTCACGTGCGCGACTGAACACGGCATGGCAACCTCCAGGCTCCAACTAACACGGTTCTCATGTGCCCTGGAAAATTGTGTTGAACACATGTGGCTCAGCATTTCAAGCAGGATGTCAGGTCATTGATTTATCAACTGCTAGATACTCCAGAGTAGAATATATAATTGTATAATGTTTATTTTTAGGACGCGACTAACGTACAACCGGCTGTAAAATAGGCAAATGTACAGCCTACTGTTTTTTTAGCAAGTTGGCAAAAACACTTCACCTTTCCTTTCTTTTTAGTATACTAGGAAAGTGCCCGTGCGTTGCCACGGGCATACTAATTTGAACAAAATAATCATTATTCTAAAAATCATGTCACACATGATGCTCATAAATAATGTAATGCAAAGTATAATGACAAACAATATGGCCAATATCATGCATGATGTCAATCCAGTAACAATAGATCAATGACATTGCGCAAGATCGAAAGCTTATAAATTGCAATGCTTGAATTTTTAATTACAACAAATATTAACCCATCGCCATGAAATTTCCTTCTTATGCATTTCACAACTGCAAGTTGAACCAAGTCAAGGGATACCTCATTTTGTTAACGAAGGGCAGGAGCTCTGTACCATTGATTTAAAGACAAGTGCATAGTTGGTCATATTCATGCAAACTTAACAATCAAATTTTGTATTATCAAGGTATGATCCTTACTTGTCGAGACATCAACGAACTCGGCGTTCTTTCCATCCGAACCGGATAAAAAAAATACATAAGTCTTCAAGCACACAAATAAATTTCTACGGTCTATGTTTGTACAACATTCGAAACAACTCAAGACAAATCTCATTTATAACCAGGAATGAAAAATATGAGACCAATTAGTACGACTTAGAATCATATGATTCACATTCCATCGACAGCGGGAAAAACTATGCAAAAAAAGTTATAAATAAAGTAAACTATTAGCAAGATTTGAAGCTTCAATTGCATTATTCAGAAGTCAAAAGGAATCTAAACCTAAGAACTTTAATAAACCACAAAACTATAGCAGACAACAGAAACATATTTATTATAGCCATTTGACAAATATGAAAAGGATAGTAATAATTTCAAAAAAGAATACAGTGCAATCCAACATATCCATAGTAAAAGGAACATAGACACTTGCCAAGGCCAAAACTTCGCACCATTACGGATAGACAAGAGTAATCAAACGTGTTCCTCGTCTCCTTGGATTAGCAATGGCAACTGGCACCACCTTTGAATAGGACACACAATAAGCCAATTGAACAACTAACTAAACTGTGTCACATGGCTAAAAGGTCATTACTAATCCAACTTGAGAATAGAGATAAAAGCATAAATGATCATGAGACATTTTAGCTGAGAATAGTGGCTGAAACAGTCAAATTAGAGGGGAAAGAACCATTGACGATACTAATCAAACATTGCAGCTGAGTGTAACATAACAACATATGCTATTTGTATGTAATTATATATAAAACTAATTATTAAAAAAAGTTTCAACAAAGAGACTGCACACTGGATAAGAAATCCATACAAAAATGTTTAACTATTAATATTCATCGACTCTATCCAACACCATATATATGACTCCAAACATCGTGTGAGGAAGCTTATCGAAAAGATCACTTTGTACCTTAACCATGTCGGTGAAGTTTCTAATCTTGAGTGAAGCATACAAAGATATCGGCGGCTCGTCCACAAATAGCACCCTCATTTTCGATCGTGTTTACTCAAGTAAATGACCGCTTGCTAGCCGATACCAACATTTAATTTCCTCTTGATTCATCAGCTTTTCCTAGGTTCCCAGTGTCCTACAAACAGCATTTAATTAAAAAGATGAGTCTACTTTTATGCATGTCATGACACCTCAGAATTAAGATCATAGTATGGATCAAGTATATGTGGTTAAATCCACAAACTGTTACATATCTTCAACCCAATCGATTTTGCATCAGAACATTTCTGGTGAGCAGTTCATCAAGGAAATAAACAAGAAAAGTACATTGTTGTGCATTACCAACACTACCGAGCAATGTATATTTATTATGTGCATTTTCGGTACAAGTACAAATATCATAAGAAAGAGAGCAAATTTGAATAGGTATCTTCACAAAAACATGTCCCGAGTAGTTCATAAGAGGGAATTAATAAGAATCGATAAAATGGAATGGTCTATATCTCCATGAGAAAAGATCAAGTTGCTAGAAAAGTCAAGCGAAGAACAACTGCTATGTCTTCAAGGCATTTTATCAAACATCTTACCGTCATGGACCATGCGTTCACCTCGGTCACCTTGCTTTTGCACAAACCGGAGGGTGCTTTGCACAATAAAAAAATGTAGAGTCAATTGTCCACACATGAAACTAATTCATAAGATAATATGATAGTTCATGTTTCGTGACTTTCGGTAATTTCAAATGTAGAGCCAACCGTCAACACATGAAGTAGATTCGGACAACGGATAGTTCATGTTTGTGACTTTCGATGAAGGCAACATATCATGTGGAAACCAACCTCTCCGTGAAAACTATGGAAACTTCAATCCGAGTCACATGGTGTTGATCTAACGGTGCGCTTATAGGAGGTGGGAGGAGTGATTTGCAAAAGCACCTTTGCAAATCATCCCTCCCATCTCCCATGAATTTTGCAAATCACCCCTCCCACCTCTCATGAGTTCTCCCTTGGATCAAGATCGTGTGGTTTAGATTGAAGTTTCTATAGTTTGCACGGAGAGGCTGGTTTCCACCGGATATGTTCCCAATGATAAAACGAAGCACAAGAATTTAAAAGCAAAAAGGAGCATATTTTTTCACCTTTAAGTATTGCAAATGTGTGACTTTCATTCCTCATGTATACGGATCATGTCCGTGCGTTGCTAGGGGCAAAACAAATTTTCACTATTCATTTCATTTTCAAAAATATTTGTACATTAATCTTCATTTTCAAAAAATATTTATAACACGGTCATGAAAGCATGCATTCACTTAAACTAAAGTACAAATCATGTGAATTGAAGACAACTATATGAATAATTAAGTTACATAGCACATGATTTTTCGCCACCAAATCCTAAGCGGATGGCAAAAGTTTGTTGTCTTCTCCTCGCCCGGACAAGCTCATTTTCATGTTGCCATGTGTGCTTGAATGAATCGTTATCTCCCGATCAAGCAAACAGGACCGGTCATCAAGAAAATTAACGGGAGTATGTCACCGCTCTTGTTGTTTTTGTACTTCATGGACCGATCATGCGATACCGTTCGGAACGACCGTAGCTTTTGTAAAATCCAGGGACTTAAATGGAGAGGCGCTTGAGCCGTTCGAATATATTACAATAAATCTCAACATGATGAGAAATAAAAACATTGTACCCTTTTTCATGACTCAAGTTGCTTCGGGTTCCATTACTATTGCAAGATTGGACAGGGAGTCAAATTCAATTTGAAACAAGTACTTGTAATAGACGGAAGATGTGCTCTACGTGATAGGCAACAACAAAAAGAATAGGTACGGCTACATAGAGAGATGATTCGACTATACATAAGTAGCGCTGCAAATGGGTCGGCATCTAAATTGAATCCAAACGGAATCCATGTCCAGCAGGCCGTATGGTCCAAACCAATCCGCTCCCTCACATACACAAACCACACCACACCAACCCTTAATGATTTTCAACCTATAATAAACCAAATTGTTGGCTAAACTATGGATACAACTCGTTTAAAACAATTTCCCAAACCATTTCGAACCTTGAGTTCATCGCTTCTAATCCTCGCCCCTAAAAGTCGGGGCTACTTACAACGAGCATGGTATAGAGTCAAACTCGAAGGTACAACTCTAGTAGTTATTTTTATGGGTGCTCGAAAGCACCCCGGAGCAAAACAAGTCCGGTTTAAGCAACACATCTATCTACCCATACAAATGGGTCCACATAAGTGAATGCAAATAATAGCAAGTAGAATAATAGCAATCCCCAAAAGAGAATGCAAGCGACACACAATGCTAAATTGAACTCGGGTTTTGAATATAACAGGTTGCGGTGTTATACGGTCCGTCATACACCGAGAATTTTATGCCACAGAGTGCACAAGCCAAAACAAAAATCTACTTCTAGCATATGAAGCCATAATGCTTACGGACACAAGCAATTTCGGGATAAAGCAATATACGGACGCAACATTTTTTTTCCAATTTGCGGTAAGCATACACGTTAAGATCCCTTGCAACGAAATGCCACAAAACAAATCAATCGTCAACCAAATCTCGGGGCAAACAATCAAGAGTGTGTTCTAAAAAAAGCATCCGATCAACACAAATACTATTGTTTTAGGAAGCAACGGGGATATTTCATTTCTCCAAGAATTGAACACTACGGTACAACGAGCATCCGGATCGGTAAGACAACGGGCATTTCACGGTCTCAACAAATTAAGCGGCAACATATCGATCCGTGCTATGCATATATACACTTTAAGACATTTCGACAAAGGAGAAAGGATACGAGAGAAGAGATGGATGATATCTTCAAAGAAATTAAGACGATGATATATATAGGGACTTCCATGCCATGTCGAAGTGATGAGAAGGGTGCGGTGCAGGCATATTTAATCCCCGTACTCAAATCATCAACAAATGATTAATGCTACTCATCGACAAATGATTAATGCTACGATATTGCTTCGTTTTACAAATGTAGGTTGATCATGGCAAGCATGATTGTTTTGAAATGATTTGCACAACTATTTTTCTAAGAATCATGTTGCAACTGTTCCATTATATTACTTGGTTTATTTATATGTTTTCAAATTTAAGTTTTGTATCGGTACTCTCTCGCACAAGCATGCAAGGCATAAAAGAACCGATATTCTACAAAGGCGGATATTTTCCCCCGAAAATCCAAAGGCATATTATATAAGTTTTGGGGTAACATGTAGGAATTAAGGAACAAAGACTTCCGGGTACCTTCGAAATGTATTGCGATCCTTTGCTTGTACGAAGAAACTTGGAGAATTGAATTTCTACGGGAAAAAAGAAAATTTCAGGTATGTATGCATTCATGGAAATTTTTTTAAGAATGGCCACTATGTCCTATGAACAACATATGCCTATCAAGATTCAACTATGTTACTCAAATTATGGGGTTTTGCTACTACCATCCATACCAAAATAATTTTTGAAGCAACGAATCTTTAACCCAAAATTATGTTCGGAGTAATCTGCATTCTTGTTTTCTTTTCTTGGTTGCCACAGGATACTATAATACAATCCAGCTACTCGAGGCAATAACTCTACATTTGGATTCCGTCAATGGGAAACCTTGCATCTGGGAGGAGCTTGTATTGTGCTTCCTTCGGCTTTTCGCCGCCAAAACTGCTGACTATGAGGATTGCATATCTTGTACTAATACCCAATGAGATGAAGCATTGGATGTTTTCAGTAAATTTTCTTCATTCTTTTTTGAGCGCTTTTCAAGAGAATCGTGGAAGGCCCGATGCATATGGTGGATGCACCATCATTTTGGTCAAAACGCCTATGCATCGAAACCCCGACAGTAGCCGCTTATTCCTCAAATTTATACACTTAATTAATAATGAGAATGATGACTACTACGCAGATTGCCCTCCTATACCCCCACCCCACCCAAAAAAACAAAAAAATGTCAACATAGGGTTATGTTGTGAAATCTACATATATGCCTCTCTCTGGCATGCCATTTGTTTAGACATTTGTGATGTGATCAAAGCTGAAGCCAGTTTGTGTTTATACGGTGATTGCAAACTCCTCGGCTGCCGGGCGGCTTGTCGCTCATCCGTTTGGGCCGAGAATTCCCATACGTCAAAGCGGCTGGGAGCTATATAGAGGATTGGGTGAAAATGATCTGCCTTGTTAAATTTATTTGCTGCTATAAACTATTTTTGCGGAATTAATAGCAGCTACTAATTTGGCGCGAATGACAAGGCAAAAACTGTGTAGTTTCCTAGCAGCCTAGCAACATCTTATACATTCAGTTGATTGGCATACAAGATTGAAGAGGAGAATGGCCGCACCTTGATTGGCATAGAGGATTTACAAGGACGTGTGGCGACAGAGAGATGTGTGGGTGATGAATGGGAGTTGCACAACGAATTGGGGACAAATGTACCTGAAGCAAATGGTTTTATATTTTTTGCAAATGCATCTATCAAGTTATCTGTTAACTCAATGTATGGCTTCTTTCATATCATGGTTAGCCTAAACAACAACTTGAAAATTACTTCAAAATATAGTAGTTCCATTTCCTTAATTAACCTAAGGAACTTCAATTTTTTTAATAAATAGAAGATATTCCAAACAGTTACATATCATAAAATAAAAAAGAGATAATTAAGCCACAAATGACATCATTAAGATGTGAAAAAATCCAACACACAAGATCCAATAGGACATTGCATAATATGTAACAGATTAAGGGTGCAAAGAAAATTCACACCGTGCACGCAAAAAATCTATAGCTTTCTAATCACAAAAGACATCAGGTGGTCTTGTATGCATTTTATCAAATACATGATGGGTAAGTAAATGCAAAGAAAAAAGAAGCGTACACCTCACTTTTCCCTTATGCCGGCCATTCTAAATCTCCCGGTCACCGATGTCCCGATGGCTCTCCTCTCGCAAGAACAGGAAACCAATCACAATAAAGAAATGGAGCTCACCGATCCGCACAGTTTGGTTTGGGAAGGAGAAAGAGCAAATCTCTAGTCACCGATGTCCCGATGGCTCTCCTCTGCAAGAACAGGAAACCAATCACAATAAAGAAACAAAGCTCACTGATCTGCACAGTTTGGTTTGGGAAGGAGAAAGAGCTGCAGGGATGAGCGATGGGAAAATAGAGATGCTGGTATGGTGCTGATGGCATGGACGGCGTGGAGGATGATGGCTGGACTTGTATGCAGCAGCTCCGTCAGAGGAGATCTGTTCGGAGGCGGAGCGAGGAGCCCGAGGCCGCGCGGGATCGATCTCGACGCATCTGCTCCCCGGCCGGCCTCCGCGGCGGAGCTCGAGCAGGACGAGGGCCGCGTAGGGAGCTCCCGCCGGCGGCGGCCGGGGGCCTCCCCCCGCTCCGGCGCCGAACGTAGGCTCGCGCACACACCTAGGCGGAGGGAAGGGAGATCGAGTGGGAGGGCGCGCGGGGGGAGAGGGAGGACGCGCAAGCGAGGATGGAGAGGAGTGGCGGCGGGCGGCGACATGGTGGGGAGAGGAGAGGAGGGGGCGAGCGGCGAGCCGGCGGCATCGCAGGTCGAGGAGAGGAGGACGGGCGGGGGCATCCGGGAGAGGATGGCGGGCGGTTCCCGTGGGAGGGGGTCGCGACGGGGTGAATGCACGAGACGGGTGAACGCGCGGAGGGGAGGGTGACGAGTGAACCCATGGGATTGTCTTACTTTCACACTTTTTAGGAGTAGAGAATACCCCGAGCGCATCCGCACGTGGGAAGCCAAACGACTCCACCGGTAATCCACCGGTGATTAAAACAACACAAGGTACAACTCTTCAATCTAGCATCAAACCCAAAATCTGATTTTCGGCTAATTTGCAGACAATCATAACCACATCTACAAACCCTAACAAAGATTGTACGTCTCGATTTACCCTAATTTGCAACTCCTCCCCCTACACACTAACCAAAATCGAAACCCTGAAAGGACCTTGATGTCGCCTAGAGGGGGGTGAATAGGCGAGACGACCAGTTTAAACTCTTTCTCCTCAAACACTTGAGTTGACAGTGCTCCACCGGTAAGACCGGTGGCGGTGACCGGTCAGACCGGTCGGGCACTGGACTTCACAGGAGACACTGGTCAGACCGGTGCGCCTCACCGGTCAGACCGGTGTAGCACAGAGAACCTGCAAAAACAACTTCAAGCATCTCTTGGCTTCTAGCACGAACCAAACTTAGGGTGTGGCCTTTGTAGATGATCACAAGCAGAGTAATGAGCCCTGCACACACAAGTAACACACCCAAGTAGATCGAAGCGGAAGCAAATGTAATATGCTAGAATATACAACTTAGAGAGTCGAACCACACGAGGAAGCAAAGATTTGTTTCCCGAAGTTCACCACCCACTGAGGAATGGCTACGTCTCCGTTGAGGAGCTTGTAAGGGACACTTCCCACAACAAGCCGGGTCACTTTCAACCACTTTCCTCCTTTCCACTAAGGTGATCTTTTCCACGAAGAGGCAAGATCGCGGCCCTTACAAACTTCCCGCTGCTCACCACAACCTTGGGAGTTAGCCGGCGACACCTAGCCGTCTAGGAGGCAAACCTCCAAGAGTGACAAATGCTTCAAAGATTGTAGACGCGAAACCAAAGTGCTCAAGATATGGAAATTGCTCTTGTTAGCTCGCTAGGTCGCTCTTAAGCTCACTTTCTCAACCCAACACAAAGATGATGGCTTGAATCCACAAATCTCACAAAGAGATGGTTGGGGAGAGCCACTAAGGCTTAGAGCTAGTTGGAAATGGCTTGGGACCTCAAAGAAACTCACTAGAAACAAGCAACCCTCACTTGAAGAAGGCTTGGGGTATTTATACCCCTCAAAGGAGAAAACTAGCCGTTAGTCCCCGGTGGCACCGGTCGAGGACGGTGCCCCACACTGGTCAGACCGGTGTTCGAAAAACTAGCCGTTGGGCTAGCGGCACCGGCCAGACCGGTGCCTCTGACCGGTCAGGCCCGAGATAACCCCAAAACCTCTTTTCAAAGAAACTAGCACTTCACCTCCAAGATGAAGTGACCCAGGTTAGGTTAGGAGGGTTTGTTAGCACACTCTAAGGCTAGATCTCACTTAGGTCAACTAAAGAGCACTTTGACTTGGTCAACTCGCTAAGATGCATCCCTCTTGATAGTACGGCATACCTATACTCAAGAAAAGAATAAAAGAGCTTCGTTAACCTCTTGAGCTTGAACAACTTCAATTCTTGCCATACTTGAACAATATCCACTTGAGGGCTTTCAACATAGCCTTTTACTTGAGCACGTCCATACTTGAGCTAGTGACTTAGGATCTTTCCTTATAGCACTTGAATGCACACTTGGATCCATGGTCACTCCATATTGCCAATCTCAACAAGTTGATGACTCGCAAAGCTTTCCTCGGTTAAGGTTTGAATATGATACTTGAAGACCCCACGGATGCTAGACCTTCACCTTAGCAAAACACTAATGGCGGCTTAGCTACGACCCCAAAGATTGCTTAGTCCCCCACCCTAGACATCTCGGTTGATCTCTTCATCACTTATCCAATCCACTTTAAGTTCCACTTTGCTTCATCCACAATTAACCTTTCACTTGAAAAACCTTGCTTCAAATGCTTGATCTTGATTGACAACGGATATGCAAGCTTCAAATTTTAGAACCATAGTGTGTACACTCATCATCTTGTTCCCTTTCAATAACCTCATGAAGTCTTGCACCATATACTTGTCTTTGTAAATGTGAGCCATAAAATACATCCATAATTAAAATACTTCAATGGTTGCTCATGAATCTATAAAGAAAACCTGCTCACAATCTTAGACAAAATCATTAGTCCTTTAATCGCCTTGTCATTCAATTCACCAAAATCCACTTAGGGGTCTAAGTGCACTTTCAATCTCCCCCTTTTTGGTGATTGATGAAAATTCGATTAAAGCTTACAAATAAAACATTAAAGCGCATTTAGATTCTTAGATATAGCTAGAGCTCCCCCTTAATTTGTGCTTTGAGTTGAATTTCAAAAAGTTGGCCTTAAATGCCATTAGCACAAATTTGGAAGAACAAACGTGTGAGCTCCCCCTATATCTTAGAATCAGTGGAGTGCAACATGTGTGAGTGACAAAATAAAATCCGTGATGCGTATGACAAGATATGCATAAATCAAAGGGAAATGTACTGGCTAGGCAGCACTGGTTAGACCGGTGCTACTGACCGTTCAGACCGGTCAGGTCCAGCCAACACACACAACTGGGCGGCGCCGGTCAGACCGGTGTCCCTGATCGGTCAGACCGGTCAGGTCCAGTCAGCGCACAAAGCAACAGAGGTGCGTGCTATTTGGTCCAAGGTGATCATGCCAGGGATGCAAGCTGGTTTAGATCACTTTGCTCCATTTAGCCAACACAAACAAACACCATTCAATTTATGCATCACAAACTAGCAATAAAGTCACAAACAAACACCATTCAATTTATGCATCACAAACTAGCAATAAAGTCGCTTAGAAATTACAATAAGGTTCAAACACACAGTAGCACTCACACAAATGTTCTCAAGTCCACTAAGGTAAAGTTCTAACTTATTACATGGCTTCTCTCAACACGGCCAACGAACCGGTCGGGACCGGTCTTTGCCGGGCACCCGATCGACCGGTGCAACACAGACAGCACAGACTTGTGGCTTTAATCTCGAATCTTCTCCCCTTTGTCATCAAGCATCCAAGAAAGGCCTGGAGGAGCAGCAACTGCCGATCACTGTCCCTGAGATCCGTCTCCCGGGTGAGAGCTCCCTCCTATTTGAGATTCGTCAAGAATCCAATGCAAAGGAGAGTTTAGGTAAATAGACTCCGAGACGGTGATTTGAGATGGATGAGCTATGGGTGCGCTGTGTTTACCGTAGTAATAAGGGTTGTAGCCAAAGATCTCGGCGGAGAAGCGAGCGCCCCAATCTTGCACTTGCTCGGGAGGTGGAGGAGGTGGGGGTGCTTGCTCTTCTTCCATGAAATGTGATGATCCTGCTACATCCAGAGGAGGTACAAATGATGGAGGTGGAGGAGGAACCGATGAGGAAGATCCTTGTCCCTGCCCGGACTCAAAGAACATGGGCCCATATTGGTTAAGCATGTCGGAGTTGGCCCATCCTCTCATTCTTTCCTCAAAGGACGGTATCTCAACCTGTGGAGACTCTGGAGATGGTGGAGAGCGAGGTGGTTGAAATCCTTGGGCATTGTGCATTAGCTTCATCGTGTCCCTCATTTGCTTGTTAGCCCTTCTCGACCTTTGTTGCTCCACTTGGATGTCATGCTGGCTCCTGCACATCCCAAATATGAAGTTGAGAAACTTCCGCAAAGGAGAGGTGGACCTGCGTGGCCTGTCGGGCTGCCAGCCACCCCACCGGTCTGACCGGTGCTGAGTCCCTACCTGAAGCAGATCTGGCTGAGCTGCTCCCTCCTCAAAAAATTCCCCCTCATGTCCAGGTGCATGCTCAACTCTAGGTGATGGAAACCGAGGATTCTTGCTAGGATTGAGCTTCAAAGGCTTCTGTGTCACATTTTTGGGAAACTCCGTCTTTGCAACTTTTTCAATCATATACATGATGTAAGGACTATAGCTGCAAATCTTCTTGGGGTCCTCAGATAGGTGCTTAATCTCTTGCCAAATGAAATCCCCTACACTAAACTCCGGAGCTCCCGGCCTCAAAGCAACCATCAAGTTTTTCTGAAACTTTGTGATCTCCTGAGGGGTTTCCATCTCTAGGTGTAATAGACACCCTAAGGAGCCTATTTAGGACAACAAAGTAGGTGTAGAGATTCTTCACCCTCCCATAGTTGGCATGCTCACCTCACGGGTACATAACATGCAAAGCATCCTTCTCGAGCTCTCCCTCATCATGGAGCTTCCTTAACTCCCCGTCTCCCGCCATGATCCCAAAGCACCTCAAAAATCTATGGAAAGTGATGGAGTACTTTTGACCATTTGTCATCCAAGTCATAGCCCTATCGGTCTCAATGTATCCAAAGTGCATCGTGGCATAGAACTGGGCTATGATCTCCTTGTTCCAATCTTGTCGGAAACCCATAAGTGTCTTGACCCTTTGCCTCTCACAGTTGCTAATGACTTCATCAAATATCGGGTCACCTTTTCTAGCCATGTTCTCCCAATCCACATACTGTGCCTTGTGAGTGATTTTGGGCTTCTTTATGATCACCGTAGCATAGTAATCCTGCTGAAACTTAGCCCAAAACCTCGGATCCAACGCGGTCTTACCCTCCTCATATGGGTTCTTATCTCTCAACTTCTTTAGGGCCTTGGTCATGCCTGCCCCGTGGTACTTCACTGGCCTGTCAGGATAAATGTAAGTGGGTGGCATGATTTTCAATCTGCCCTGATCGTCATCATCCTCATCCATGGCATCCACATCCTCTTCCTCATCCTCCTCATCCTCATCCTCGGCCCTCGTCGCCGTCGACCCGGCCTCCTCGGTGCCTCCTCGGCCTCATACCGACCCGGAAAGGTCTCATCCTCAACATTATCATCGCCGCTAGTGCCGGTGTCACCTCCTAAGTCGGGATCCTCTCGCACTTGCTTGAGCCGAGCGACGTCTCAACCTCTTGCCGCTGACGTTGATGGTGCTGCCCCCTTCCCCAAATTCACCGGGAATAGCTCCTCGACGAGAATGCACCTCTTTTCTTCTTTTCTTTGCCCCTTTCCTTTCCCGTACCATAGCTGCTGTCCTTTGGAGAGTGGAACTCGAGTTGAATTCGAAGAACTCGAGGGGGAAAGTGAAGAGGGGCCTTGGGAGATCCTTGTGCTTCCAATCTTGAGCCTTTTCCTTGATTGAATCTTCAAACCTCCATGGATTTTGAGAGAGGTGAAAGAGAGAAGAAGGAGGGGGGTTCTCCACGGTTAGGCAGGGTGAATGCTGGTGAAATGATAGAGGAGAGAGAAGGAGAGGGGTAAAAAGTGAATTCCTTTTACTGTGGCCCCACGGGTTGAAGTCGGGCGTCACCGGTCAGACCGGTGACCGCCCATGGTCGAGCCAGAGAGCCCTTATCGGTTTTTCCGACCCACCCACGGTAGAACCGACGATCTTGATAAAATTCAACAGAGATGCCTTATCGGTAGAACCGACATGCCCTCGGTAGTACCGATCCTTTTCTTCCTTTTTGAGATTTTGCTCCTTAAAACTTCTCCAAATATTTTATAGGACGTTTTGCATCCACTTAGGTCGCAGAAAAGTGACTATGTGACTTCAAGGTCGCCACCGGTCGGACGGTGATGCGCACCGGTCTGACCGGTGCTCCCTTGAGAAAAAGGATTTTGAGCCACAAATGTAGATTTTCACTCCAACCTCTAGAGATGTTTTGGATACGAGATAGGGAGATGATATTGATCCAAAAGCCATCAATTCTTAGAAGAATGAAGGATTAACCAATTTATTCGAGAGTTCTTGATCCTTCCAAGAGAGAGAGAGATAAATAAAGATGGATTTTAGGGACTTGAGAGAATCTTCTTAATTGTGACTAGCCATCAATCAGACAAGGAGAACTATAGTCACAACTAAGTTGATTGGGTCACTAGGACCAAGAACCAAATATTTTTCAAAGTAAGCACACTACCTATACATGCTAGTTGATTTTTCGAAAAATCTATCCTATGTCACAAAGTGCATGCATCCACTTCAAATGAATGCCCTAACAAGCATATTTGGCTCATATCTTCATCCTCGAGACACAAAGATGAGTGGAAATAAAGATATCAACCAAATATCTAGAGAGGAGCACAAGAGATTCACTTGAGGCAATTACACGCTAAGGAAGACACACTAGCATGATGTTATGGCCTAGATGCATTACGGTATTTCAATGAGTTTCGTGAAGACATACCTTTGCCTAAAGACCATTTCATTTGTGCATAAATTTAAATTTTTTCGGTGTTAGCTCTTACTTGTTCTTTTGGAGGTTACGCTTATCGAGAGCTTCCTTTGAGATACACAAACGAATGAGACTACAAGATCACTTAGAAGAAATTGTTAGTCCCACAAGTGCCTCAAATGTTGTAATGAGCTCCCCCTTAAGTAGTGCTAAAGATTTTGAATTTCTCGAACAAGGCACTTTGTTCAATTAAGAACTCGGTGAGGCTCATTCCAAACTTGGTTACAACACATGAGTAATTTATTAATTGAAATGTGTTTAGTTTCTCATAACCTTCGACGCCAAATCATCCTTCTTCTTGAGGGTTTGGACAACCCCGGGTCACCTGGTCATAGGAGTCGGGTCACCCTGCAGCATACAGAGGCGTACCGGGTCACCCGGGCATTCGTGCCGGGTCACCCACCCAAATGGACTTGCTGCGATGACACCGGTCAGACCGGTGCCTGACACCGGTCAGACCGGTGACCACCAAATCACATCTTTTTGGTGATTTTGCCTTTCTTTTTCCTTGAATGTGTGGATGTGTCCCTAATTTAAGTCCTGTAACATGGATAGTGCATTGCTCTACTAGAGAGCCATTAAAAGCATCGAATGGCATGAGAGAGAAGAATTTCACAAAATAGTCAAAGTCACTGCCTCATGTCTCGCTTTTACAAGAAAAATGTCACATGAGTGTTCACTAAGGACCAAGAGTGACTTCGACTCAATCAAGCACATTAGTTACCGAGATGACATTGATTTCACGATTTATATGAGTTTCTCCTTCACATGGTCAATTGAATCCAATCATGATTTCCAACTCTTCCAACCATGTGCTCAATGCATCTCTTTCAACCTGCAAGCTCAGTAAGCATTTCTTGGTACCCAACACTTGTTGGGTCCTATTGGGTTAGTCACAAGGTGCTTAGGAACCCAAATAGCTCTCGTGCTATATCGAGGTGAACTAATCTCCCTTATAGCACAAGTTCCATTCTTATCATTCCTAAGCTTATGAAAATCATAATGGACAAGGTTTGATTTAGGAATGTTACCATTTGGGCAATCTTTGCCCAAGTGTCCCTTTTGACGGCATTCATAGCAAATGCGACTTTTGTTCTTATTGGTCACACCATTCCTTGCAATTTCTTTTCCACACTTGATTCTGAGTCTTTTTCTTGAAGAAGGTGGCTTCCTTGCCTTGTTTGCTTGAAGTGGGCCTGCCCTTGCCGGCACCGGTCTGACCGGTCACGGTCAGTGCCACTGCCCGTTGTTGCATTAGGGCACGAGTCGACGTGTCCCTTCTCTCTGCACTTGTAGCACACCCTCCACTTGTTGGAGCTTCTAGGCTTCTTGGAGAGTGACTCTTGTGTCTTGTGCTTGATCGAGCGATATTGGGGTTTGATTTGCCCAATCTTGCTCTTTTCTTGAATCTTGTTCTTGTGGGACGTTGTATGTTGTTGAGGGGTTGAACTAGTGGCGGTTGACTCCTTTTCAAGCTTCTTCACCATGCTTTCACGGTTATCTTGAGAAGGTTGCACTTTGCTCGTCTCCTTCAACATATACAAGTCCTTTTGTAGCTTTTCAACCTCTTGCTTTAGTTTATCATTTTCTTCAGCAATGAGGTCATCACAAGACTCTACAAGTACATGCTCAATGCTAGATTGGCTTGCTTGAGACAAACAATCATTAGCGCAAGATAAATTAACTTGAATTTGTGAGCATGTGCATGTGTGAGATAGAGGTCGTATAGATTTTACCGACGAAAGCACAACCTCATGGGCTATCTCTAGTGTTGCATAAGAATCAACAAGCTTTTCATAGGAATGTTCAAGTTCATTGTGATTAGCTTGTAGCTAGTGAGCTTCGCTAGTTTGGCTTCTAGATCATCATTGGCATCTTCTTCTATCTTAGCTCTACAAGCAAAGGATTTGATGTCATGATCATATTTGGTAGCCAAAGTTTCATACTTACAAACCAAGGATGCAAGCTCGGATTTGAGAAGTTCAAGTTCTCTTGACGGAGAGCTTGATGCTTCAATCTTCTGGCTCTTAGTGCCCTTGGCTTGTCTCTTCTTCTTGCTCTTCTTTTCCTTCTTGGCCATCAAGCAAGTTGGTGTGCCCCTGCTGGCACCGGTCTGTCCGATGGGTGTCACCGGTCTGACCGGTCCCTGCAGATGGACGGCGTGTTCGCTTCCTTGATCTTGCTCGTGGGCTGATGCTTGGTGATCGGTGGATGTTGTAGAGATACGGCACATCTCCACTGACTCATCTTCATCATCGCTCTAAAGTTCATCCCATTTGGTGTTTACCAACTCAAGTAGTAATTTCCAAATGAGATGAGCATCTTCGCAAATCTTCTTGCTCTTTAGAATAATATACTTTAGTTCTCTACATACATATCTACACAAAAGGTTAGTAATAACGGCATTGAGTTGCTTCTTCTCGAAGTCCGTTGGCGAGACACATGTCTCATTCTTTGGAAGGATACTCGCAACCATGATGCTCTCTGTGGTAGGACCCAAAACCTTAAGTGCAATGAGAACATTAGAGCACCAAGAAGAATAGTTTGAGCCATCTAGAGCTAGAGGCTCAAACGGTACCTCACAAATTGTCGACATCGAAGAACTCCAAGCGGTTAAGCTCGAACCGGAGCACCAAGCTCTGATACCAATTGAAAGGACCTTGATGTCGCTTAGGGGGGAGGGTGAATAGGCGAGACGACCAGTTTAAACTCTTTCTCCTCAAACACTTGAGTTGACAGTGCTCCACCGGTCAGACCGGTGGCGGTGACCGGTCAGACCGGTCGGGCACTGGACTTCACAGGAGACACCGTTCAGACCAGTGCGCCTCACCGATCAGACGGTGTAGCACAGAGAACCTGCAAAAGCAACTTCAAGCACCTCTTGGCTTCTAGCACGAACCAAACTTAGGGTGTGGCCTTTGTAGATGATCACAAGCAGAGTAATGAGCCCTGCACACATAAGTAACACACCCAAGTAGATCGAAGTGGAAGCAAATGTAATATGCTAGAATATACAACTTAGAGAGTCGAACCACATGAGGAAGCAAAGATTTGTTTCCAGAAGTTCACCACCCACTGAGGAATGGCTACGTCTCAGTTGAGGAGCTTGTAAGGGACACTTCCCACAACAAGCCGGGTCTCTTTCAACCACTTTCCTCCTTTCCACTAAGGTGATCTTTTCCATGAAGAGGCAAGATCGCAGCCCTTACAAACTTCCCGCTGCTCACCACAACCTTGGGAGCTAGCCGGCGACACCTAGCCGTCTAGGAGGCAAACCTCCAAGAGTGACAAATGCTTCAAAGATTGTAGACGCGAAACCAAAGTGCTCAAGATATGGAAATTGCTCTTGTTAGCTCGCTAGGTCGCTCTTAAGCTCACTTTCTCAACCCAACACAAAGATGATGGCTTGAATCCACAAATCTCACAAAGAGATGGTTGGGGAGAGCCACTAAGGCTTAGAGCTAGTTGGAAATGGCTTGGGACCTCAGCAAACTCACATAAACAACAACCCTCACTTGAAGAAGGCTTGGGGTATTTATACCCCTCAACGGAGAAAACAAGCCATTAGTCCCGGGTGGCACCGGTCGGACGGGTGCCCCACACCGGCGACCGGTGTTCGAAAAACTAGCAAGCTGGGCTAGCGGCACCGGCCGACGGTGCCTCCGACTCGCCGGACCGGCCGTGCCCGAGATAACCCCAATACCTCTTTTCAAAGAAACTAGCACTTCACCTCCAAGATGAAGTGACCCAGGTTAGGTTAGGAGGGTTTGTTAGCACACTCTAAGGCTAGATCTCACTTAGGTCAACTAAAGAGCACTTTGACTTGGTCAACTCGCTAAGATGCATCCCTCTTAATAGTACGGCATACCTATACTCAAGAAAAGAATAAAAGAACTTCGTTAACCTCTTGAGCTTGAACAACTTCAATTCTTACCATACTTGAACAATATCGACTTGAGGGCTTTCAACATAGCCTTTTACTTGAGCACGTCCATACTTGAGCTAGTGACTTAGGATCTTTCCTTATAGAATTTGAATGCACACTTGGATCCATGGTCACTCCATATTGCCAATCTCAACAAGTTGATGACTCGCAAAGCTTTCCTCGGTTAAGGTTTGAATATGATACTTGAAGACCCCACGGATGCTAGACCTTCACCTTAGCAAAACACTAATGGCGGCTTAGCTACGGCCCCAAAGATTGCTTAGTCCCTCACCCTAGACATCTCGGTTGATCTCTTCATCACTTATCCAATCCACTTTGAGTTCCACTTTGCTTCATCCACAATTAACCTTTCACTTGAAAAACCTTGCTTCAAATGCTTGATCTTGATTGACAACGGATATGCAAGCTTCAAATTTTAGAACCATAGTGTGTACACTCATCATCTTGTTCCCTTTCAATAACCTCATGAAGTCTTGCACCATATACCTGTCTTTGTAAATGTGAGCCATAAAATACATCCATAATTAAAATACTTCAATGGTTGCTCATGAATCTATAAAGAAAACCTGCTCACAATCTTAGACAAAATCATTAGTCCTTTAATCGCCTTGTCATTCAATTCACCAAAATCCACTTAGGGGCCTAGATGCACTTTCAAACCCAGTACGAAATCCCTTGCTTCTCTGTGTAGAAATGCACCCAACGCATTTGTCACCGGAATCGTCTGCATAGAAATGGCGAGATGAACTGGACTAACCTTCTTGCGTTTTTGTCAACGAAATCCTGAAGCCCCTCCACACACGCTCCTTGGATTCATTGCACCGCGGAGTCGTCGTCGCCGCCCCACCTCGCGGTTCACCTCCCGCCGCCAGATCCTGAACCCGACAACCTCGCCGTTCAACTCCCGCTGCCGAGATCCTGAAGCCGCCCCACCTCGCGGTTCGCCTCCACCGTCGAGATCCTGAAGCGGTACACCTCATGGTTCGCATCCACCGCCGAGATCCTGAAGCCGCCCACCTCGCGGTTCGACTCCGCCACCGGGATCCTGAAGGCGTCCCAACTCGCGGTTTGCCTCCCGCCGCCGGGATCCTCGAGCCGCTCCTGTCAAACAAGCGAATGAAACAAATCATCATCCCCCCGTGTGTTCTGCGGTATGGCAGACAACGCTGTGGCTGGTAGCATGAACTCACCTCCGTGCGCGCTCCCTTGATTCGTTACCGCGAGCGGTCGCCGTTGGCAGCAGGGGATCTGCAGCGGCATCGGGGGAAGTGAAGAATCGCCTCGAAATCGCCGGAATGGGAAGAGACAGCGGGAACCCTAGAGAAAAAAGGGATGGATGGGAATGGTATGCGAGTGAGCGCATACGCGACTGGGTGTTATGACTAGTAGGGCCCGCGCGTGAGTGAGTTGCAAGTGGGAAAGCTCGGTGGTGGTAGGCGCACGTGCATACGGGGCTGTACCGTGAAGTTTGGTTACAGCCGGCTGTTAACAAGTCATTGGGTTATTTTTATTCTGATTTGTCTGAAGTGCTCAAAAACTTTGTAACAAAGCCCCTAACTAAAGTTTTGTTTTTGTCATGCATATCTAATTGTTTGGTTATTAATTAGGAGTGCTAAACTTACACTAGTTAGAATAATGTAATAGCGCGTGGAAGAAACAATTGATTTACCGAGATAATGTCTGCAAGAATCATAGACGACACCGGAGGCACGATATTTGTTAACGAGGTTTAGCCGAAGCCTACATCACCGGAGCAATGACTACGTGCGCTCCAGGATCCCAGCTATATGTGAGTATAATATTTGTTTTTACCCTGATTTGTCTGAAGTGCTCCAAAACTAGCTTTGTAATAATAAAGCCCTTAACTAAAGTTTACACCGCTAGAAAATCGACTTTTGGTCCTAAGCCTCGAAGTCCATTAGTACTGGGTACTTTCGCATCCGGTATGTACTAATGTGTGCATTAGTGTTGAGTGGGTAGGGAAGGCCTTGAACCCCCCGGTACCGGCCCGGTACTAATGTCTCACATTACACAGTACTGGGTGGTGTTTAGCATCGGTACTAATGTGACAGGTGCCCTTTACTACTAGGCTAGGATACGGCCCGGTAATAGTAGGGTGCCATTAGTACTAGGCTAGGATTGGATATGACTCAGTACAAAACCTCTCAGCCTATAAATCAAGCTTCTTCTTCCTCTGCCGAGCCACTCCACTCCACACCGAAGAAACTCGAGCTCCACCTTCTCATGGCGCATAGGGTATACTTTGCCCGATTTGTGATGATTTTTCGATGATATCACTCATTGAAGTGGTGTATAGGTTAGTTACTTCATCCTTTATTAATATATGCTTAGCATTTTAAGTTTTATATATGTATTGCAGTAAGAGTATTTCATGAAATCTAGAATGAGCTAAGAATGAAGGTTTTTTTATTCAGATGCATATTTAGCTATGTTCTAATAGAAATGATTGCAAAGGATGTGTCATATTAGTTGGATGAGATGTTGTATGTGATGATATATTTTCGCATTATTTATTTAATATTCATAATAATTAAATTAATATAGGGCAAATTTATTTTTTTATAGGCTATTCAAAAGTTGTGTAGAAAGAATATCACTATTACCATGAAATATGATTTATAAAAAGTGGCAAGTAAGTAGGTAAAGATAATAATTTTATATATCAAAGTTTAGTCCTTCAGTGATATTTCATTGTTTAGTCTTTCACAAATATGTACCTGGGTAAAGATAATAAATTTATATATCAAAGTTTAGTCCTTCATGTATTAATAATTTTAAATTTCATAGTTTAGTTCTTTACAAATATTGCATAGATGTTAATTTTATGTAACAATAGGTAGAGATGTCGACTGATGCTAGAGGGAGGGGGATGGTGGTGGTGGTGGTGGTGGTGGTGATCGTCGTTCCGTACATGGCAAGGGAAAAATCACAATTGAACCTTCTAATAAGCCGAAGAAAATGAGCACATGGACGAGAGCAATGCTTCTTTATTTTGGAAGGAAAACATGCAGATGTTGTTGCAGCGGGGCAAGAACCTCCTTTTGGCTGTCTTTATGCTCCACCAGCAAACCCGAGTGTTGTAGATCCACCGAGTAGTAAAAACCATAGTGCAATTCTAAGAAAGCAAAACCTTCATCGTCACGTCATAATAAGTGTGCACACCTATTATGGTCACAGCGCCAAAAGGCCAGACACGACGACAAGACTTTCAATTTATTTGTACAACAAAAAAAAAGTATGTTATGTGTCCACAAACAAGCTACTCAACCAGCGTTCATACATCTAGCCATGAGTCGATTCCATGTTAATTTATTGCCTCCATTTAAAATTACAGGTCGTTTTGATTTTCTAAATTCATAAATTTTGTTATGAATATATATTCATAACAATCTACCAAAAGCTAAAATGATCTAAAATTTTATAATTTTGGACAGAAGAAGCATACAAATGACCTCGTGACAAGAACCGACACATTTGCAAGGACACCCGGTGCCACTTCTACATTCCATCCCGTAGCGGCGTAGCCTCAGCGCGACAATTTAACAAACAACATCAATAATGAATCATACAAACATTCACAATGCATGTATAATATTTGTCATGTAACTATCTCTCTTCCTTTAACTTCTGTGTTGCTTAATACTGAGACATCAAAGCCTCTCATGTACTCTCACCCTGGTATGCCAGGGGATCCGGCTGTAATCTGCCAATTTCGATCAATGGAAAAATATTACCATGTAAGAATTGAATTGACGAAGTACCTGTTTAATTTGGAAGTCATGCATATACATCGTACTGCTGGGCAGGCAGCGCACCAGCTTAGCAGGAAGCATTTGCGTAAACTGTACACAAAGTTTCTGAGAATAGCTAATCATAGCTGGTGCAATATTCTAGCTATGCTACCACCAGTTACAATAGTTTGCCTCGAACACCGTATAATTCTTTTTTATAAATGATGGGAACAAGATTGTGTCTATTTCATTGAAACAAAAGAGTTTTTACAAATTGGCTAGCCGGCAAGAAAAGTAATAAAACTAATAATGTAGCACTAGGAGGCGGGAGGCCCGCCAAACCCTTTATTAGCTCCTCTTGATTTTCACCATAATGGTTGGTATCTATAATTCATGGTGGTTGAAGATTTTGTTCGTTGTTCCTTTCCTTCCAAATCTTAAGCTGGGGAGAAGCGCTAGGCTAGTCGCGTCGGTACTAATGTGAGGGCACCCAATGCAAATGTGCATCCCACCGATGCACCTCTTCTTTCCCTTTTTCTTTTCATTTCTTCTTTTCTTTTATTTTCCCTTTCCTTTTCCATCTCATCATCAATCAACAAACTCATACAAGAATCACAAGTTTACAATCCCATGAACACAACTTCCAATTACACAATTTCACAATCAAAATCTTACAAAAATTACAAGAATACACATCTCACAATCTCTCAATCACAACAACAATCTCACAATAATCACAACAAAACATCTACCATCAGTCACAACAACAATCTCACAATAATCACAAAAATACAGATATCACAATCTCACAGTCAAAAAATCAATCTCACATTCACGAAAATCGATTCCTCACCGAAATTCCAACACCATCCCGACACCGCCGCGCTCCCAACCGTGCCCACACCAGGGAAGTTAGCCGCCTGTCGCCACTGT
Organism: Cenchrus americanus; assembly: GCA_947561735.1. Classification (NCBI taxonomy): domain Eukaryota; kingdom Viridiplantae; phylum Streptophyta; class Magnoliopsida; order Poales; family Poaceae; genus Cenchrus; species Cenchrus americanus. The sequence continues at coordinate 52,956,702 of OX387242.1, forward strand.
GCCCAGCCGTGGAGTCCGCGCGCCCGCGGCCAAGCTGGGCTGCCCCCCTGCGTACACAGGCCCAGCTATGGCTCCCACCGCCGGCACCCGCGGCCAGGCTAGGCCCGCCTCGCGCGCGCACAGGACCTGCTCCCGTTTTTGCCGACCACAGAGCCAGCTCACACCGCCGTGATGCGCTCCCGCTGGTTGGATGGCCCGCCTGTAGATAGAGATAGGAAAAGAGAGAGGTGAGGTGACAGGATAAGTGTTGAAGCGAAACTCGGACTTCGCGCGTAGTGACACACATGACTCCCCGGTCGGTGTGAGGCGTGCCGGCAATCTGACATGTTGATTGACAATGGAAAAATAGTTAGATTTTAAGAGATTGGCTACAGAACCGATAGATCTTCAGAGGGCACGTATCTGCCGATCGGCCGATAAGGGAGAAGCAGGATCGGCGCGCTCGAAAGCAGCCGAAGTGCAAATATGTTGAAAGGATCGGCTATATCAGTCGATTTGATGACGTAAGCTACGTGTCAGCACCCGAAGTAGGCCTAGATCGGCTACTCAAATGGATTGATAAAAATAAGAGCAGTAAAAGCTGACGAAGTCTGAATCGAGCTAGGTAAATTGGTGATAAAAGCTAAAACTACAAGAATTAACATGAAAACCTGTAGATCTAACCGATATTGATAAATTGTGAATAAAAGAACTAGATGAAACTACAATAATGTGCCCGGAGATTAAAGCCTAGGATTTATTCGGTAAAACCGTACTTACAAGCTAGCTAGAGGTCGACTGATGCAGCCTGACGAACTCGAATAACGACATTGGAAAAAGGGGAACACAATGGTGAAGTCGCCAAAAGGTAGATCACAGAAAGTCAGAAAGTAGATGCTGAAATTGTAAAGGGTTTGCCCGGAGGTAAGACTGACTCCAACAGCATGGTGCAAACGCATAAATAGCTCTCCCGCGACTTTGTGCATCACCGAAATGAACTCCAACAGAGCATGCAACCAGAGATGCATTTTGCATTGCGAGGAGAGAGGAGAGGTAGAAATGGATCCCCTCTCTCCTCGATTGCATTTGGCGAGCACTAGGCGGCTGGCATGGAGGGCGCGCATCGCAGCCGTGCGAGTTTCTTGAGCACAGGGGTGGCGACGCGGGACGAAGATGTGCAGGGGATCGAAGAGGCCGCGGGTCCTCACGGATCGCCGGTGGTGGAGGAGCTGAGGAGGGGCGCCGGTGAAGCTTCAATCAGCAGCGAAGCTGCGGATACTGCGCGAATCAGCGGCGGTGGGCACGGATTCGAGCTCCTTTGTCACCAAATCAACCTCCGCAGCCACCGAATTGAGCTTCGCAACAGCTGATTCGTGCGGACGAGGCGAGATGGGCTGCCGTCGAGCTCCTTCCCGACCGGCGTCGATGGGCTGGACGGCGCCCCTCCAGACCCACCGCCTCCTCCTTCCCCGAACGCCTTCTCCCTCTGGCCGAGCTACTCCGATGGTGCGGGGCTACGTTGCTGCGGCAGCTCGTCGGCACGGCGGTCATGGCAACTCTGACAGCGCGGCGCGAGGTGCTACGGAGATGTGCAGCAGGCCCAATGCGAATGCAGTTTGTCTGTTGGAGACGTCGCAAGGAGGAGGAAACGCAGAATACTATGTGCGCGAGGCAAACATGAATTTGCCTATCGAAAATGCCTCTGCTTGTTGAAGTTAGCCTAAAAGGTTTGTTTGATATTGGTGTGTACCATTTTTTCGACCACGCGGGGTCGCTACTTATACTTGGAACAAATCGGACTCCTAGTCGATTACGACAGTGTTTACTTGTATCTAAAGAAAAATAAACTACTATAATTAAACCGAGTCATGCAAGAGACATACTCTTTCCTAAACTTCGCACCTGGTGTCCATCGAGACATTGACCCGCCTCTGTCGTGCTCTCCTTGGCATATTTCCATTTGCCGCTTTTTCCTTGAATCGGTCGATCTTGCCTCTTCGCCTATCAGCTATCTTCAATCGGTTGGCTCCTATCGGCTGCTAGAAAATCGACCGCTCACTCTGTTTTACATCCAATCGGGGTACGGTCTTCCAGGTTCTACCGCGTCTCTTCACCTTATCTTTTGACACGTGCCAAAAAACGGTGTCAACAATAAGAAAAGAATGGAGAAGAATGAGAGAGGGGCATAGTGCGTGGGAGCTGAGGCCGGCCTGATATTTTCAAAGATGTACCCTAGTCACATTAATACCAAGTGGAGGCTAGCCCCGGTAATAATGTGCCCTCATGGGGGCGCGTCGGGTATCTCTTCTCATACGGTACAAATGCATCCATTAGTACCGGATGCAAAATACCCTATACTAACGGAGTTTGATGATCAGGATATATAGTGCATTCTCTGGTTCTCTAGTAGTGGGGTACGGTGACCTTAACGGAGGTGTTTGGTATTCCTTTAATTAACATTCAAAAGCTTTGCCCCATTTGTGTTCCGACGACCTGGCCGCAATCAGCCAGAACGTCCAGACTCCAGAGCCATGGATCGTCGTCGGAAGCACTTCTTCATGTCAGGCAGTCACGGCCAGCACTTTGACTGCTTTTAGTTCGTGCATTGAATTTAAATATAAACCCAGATTGCAAGCTGCTGAATTGACCCATCGTCTGCACCTACTCCGATCCTAGCTAGTCGCGTTCGACGCCTGCAATCCTCCGCCGGCCGGTCGACCGGGCGATCGACACCGGCGTCGTCGTCGTCGTGGTCGTCGATCTCTAGACTCTATAGCAGCTCTCGCGAGGTACTATCTCCGTAGCTAGCAGAAAACGCATTACTTGCTTCCTACGTAGGTGCATCCGTCACTTTCCGTGCTCACCAACGTCGTCGTCCGTCAAGAAGGTATGTCCAGTACACTGGACCGAGTTTTAGCTAGCTACTAGTCAATACAATGCATACGTTGATCACATATGTGTGTTGTAAGTTGTAACACGTTGCACACGTACGTAGGTATCGATGTAGCCAGCTCAAGCGGACCACGTACAAGTGTCACTGTGCAGCCTGTGTGCTGTTTTGGAAGTGTGAGTTGTAACTGTTTGGCTGCAGACAGTTCCTTGAGCTGTTGAGGTCGGAACTCTGGTTCCTTTATCTAAAAAAATGTGTCTGCTAGTTCTACTGGTTGACCGTTGAGTGCTTCTAGGGTCTATGGGTCAGTTAATATGGGAATATTCAACCTATGAGCTGGGAATATTGAAAAGAAAATTCCTATATTCCACGGAAAATTGTAGCTCATGTGTTGTATGTCATTGAAAATGCAAATTTGAGATCTATACCATAGATTGTATTTTTATGTGCTCTATGTCATTGCCGTTAGAATTCACTAACCGAGCGGCTAAATAGAGGGCGAAATGACTAAAATACCCATTCACTAGAAGTTTAAAATACTTAAAATTCTTTGCAAATGATGTGGCTCACCCTTCGGGAAGCCACTCCGGCTGCCCTGGTGCCGTCGCTCTTCCCTTCGGGGCCTCTTGCGGCGGTGCGGGCGCCCTGCCGCCGGGCGCCGCGGCTCACGGTCATGGGCCGTGCGGTGCGGCGCCGACTGACGCCCTTGCCCGGGGGGGGGGGCGCACCGCGCACGACGCCGCACCCGATGCCGCCCGACTGCAGCGCGAGGGGGCGCTCGACGCAGCCCACACCCGAGCCCGCCCAACGAGGTCCACAGCAGGTGGAGTCCGCCGTGAGGTCCGCAACAGGTGGAGAAAGGAGGCAACGGCTAGGGTTTTGGCAGAGAAGGAGGCCGCTCGAGTGTTCTGGATCAATGCGGAGTCCGTCCGCTCAGTCTTCCTTTTTTGTCTTGAACGCCTGTTTGGGATACAATGCGGGCCATGAGTAAAATTGTCCAATTTCTCGACAAACGGAGTCTGTTAAAGGCGCGAGTCTCCAATTCTAACGGTAATGGCAAAGAGCACCAGAAAATACAACCTATGGTATAGAGCTCAAATTTACATTTTCAATGGCATAGAGCACACGAGCTACAATTTTTTGTGGCGTACAAGGAATTTTCTCAATGTTGATGGTCCATATGCTCTCCATCTTATCTCTTCCACACTCTGTTTACACCTTATCTTTTCACCCTCCTCCACCCTTTCTACTCCCCTGCCTACCCCATCGCTCGCTACCCCACCAGCGTGGGAGGGCTAGGGTCCGCTGCAGCTCCACAATGGCCATTGTCAATGTGGGGCTCTAGCGGACCCTAGCCTGCCCGCCTCCCAGTCTCCCACCACCGCCCCCATTAATTTCCGAAAGTCCCCATTGACGACCGCTCCCTCACCACCCCACCAGCGGCACTCCAACCACCGCTCCTCACCTGTTGGGGTGCCCTGCCGCTGCTAGTCTTGCCTCCATGGCCGGCGGTAAGCAGCGATCTCCAGCAACCTCGGACTACTAAACTCGAACCCTAACCTCATCAGAAACCTCACCGAAGTTGGGGAAAGAGAGGTGAGTGAAGGTGCAGGTGAAGAAATATTTGTGTGGGAAAATGCTCCATTATTTTCACCTAGGTGAGATCTAGCGCTTTCCCTTATCTGAAAAATGCTTGAATTTTCCTTTACTGATATTTACCAGTTCTACGTTGGGTTGGTTCCGTACACATTGACTTATCTCATATGAGAGGACCTAGGATCGAATGGTATTGTTGTGTCAAAATCTACTACTCTCTGCTAACATTTAAGGTGTGCCTTCTCTCATATATGCATTGCGCTCTTTTACGATGCACAATATACTAACAAACATCCCTAAACCCCCGTTGATTATGGTTGTCGTTGGACCATTAGTATAAATTTTGTACTAAAATTTCAACCTTAAGGGCATGTACAATCCACATATACGGGGTCGTCTCTAAGCATCGTCTCTAAGTAGTCATATAGACAGGTATATCGTCAGTCCATACAACCAAGAAACTATCTCATCGTCTACAAACAATTTAATGATTTGCATCTAACTAAGATCAACTATAAAATAAATTTGTGTATACCATTATGTGGCCGTTTGATAGAAAATGTATTAACCATAAAAGTAAGAGAAACATAATTATACTATTTTTCTTTTTTTCCCATCCTAAATAAGAGAAACATAATTATATTATTTATGTTTAGATACATAATAAAACAAATGTATCTAGAAAATCCAAAATGACAAATAATTTAGGATTGAGGGAGTAACTAGAATTACATTGAGCATCTCCAAGAGTACCTCATATTTTCTTTCTAAAAATATGAAGTTTAACAACTACTAAAAAATTATTGCATGGAATAAATAGTGCTAGCTCTAAGAGTGTCTAACAATCCACTCCTAGAAGATAATTTTACACTAGGAATCGTATAGTATTTCTAAATTAGACTAATCACTTTTATATATTCTTTCTCTTGCACATTTGCATCAGAAACCCTTTCCTTACTATTTATTCTTTTTGCATCCTTCCACCTTGGATTGAGCATCTCCAACAGTTTGTCAACTCGGGTTGGCATTCTTGATTTTTTGGCAAAGATGCTAAAAACACTCCTTTCAACAGTTGGGCAAAGGACTTGGTAATTTTCGGTAATCTGAGAAAAAAATCTACCTTCAGCGCTGTGAGACCAAAGCAAGCTAGTGGTTCCAAAGTGGGAAGAGGCAAGCTATGTGTGAACATAGGAAGAGAAGATCAAAAACGGGGGAAGATTTGATCTAGGGGGAGTTTGGATGATGGTAAGCATCCAAGTAAGTGTAAGTGGCTCTAATTTTCTCAATTTTTGCAAATTTATGCTTGCTTTACTTGTGTTGTCATAAATCACCAAAAACGGGGAGATTGTAGCGAACATGGCCCCATTTGCCATTAGTTCGAGTTTGATTTTGGTGATTCATGACAACATGATAAATGGGACTAACCATATTATTTAGCATGTCTTTGTAGACATTTCTAGGTCCCAAGTATGCCAAAATACCACATACCAAATTGAGAAGATAGTCTATTTTTCAAGGGTCAAAAACGAGAAAGAAAAGAAAAAGAAAGGACACCGTCGGATGAACCGACAGTACATAGATAGCAAGTGTCGGTGCAATCATCGGACGAGTTGGTACACTGGGTGAAAACCAAGGCACCGTTGGATGAACCGACTGTCCATTTTTTAGTAGCGTCGGACGAGTTTCAGAGAAGAAGAAGCAAAGACAGTAGCACCAGATGATCCGACGATCTGAGAAAGGATACCGTCGGTCTATCCGACGCTTAGTTTGAATCAATACAGAGACGCGCCAAGACGAGGCCTTCATGACCGGATGAACCGACGCCATGATCAGAGGAAGCATCGGTCTATCCGACGGTTACGAAGATGCTACAATAAGGGTTTGGCGAAGCGTTCTTCAGCACCGGATGAACCGACGGTGCGTCGGTGCATAGCGTCGGAGCAGTTCTGTCAGAGAACCTCAACGGCTAAGTGACGTGGGAGGGGCACCGGATGAACTGATGCTCCTGAAAAGTAGGTGTCGGTTCATCCGACGGTCAACTTTTCAGAGAGCCGTTAGCCAATGGCTAGCTGAGTGCCTTGGGCTATTTATACCCCCTCCACTCACCCATTTGAGGTTGTTGGATTGTGTGGAAGTGCAGAGGAGTTCAAGACACCTAGAAGATCATATCCAATCCATCCAAGTGCTTAATTGCTCATCCATAGACTTGCATATGATTAGTGTATGTGCTTAGTGCTAGGCTTAGCTTAGAGCTGAGTGAGTGCAAGGTTGTGCCAAACTTGTGAGGTGATTCTTGAGTGAATCAAGTTGTACAAGGTTCGCCGGAAGCCTTGGGGCCTAAGTGGCTCACCGGCAACGTCATCGACCCTCCGGCTTGGTGTGGAGCGGCGAGGACACTTTGTGCGGGGGACGTAGAGACCCCCTTCCTTGGTGGAGAAGCTCCTTAGTGGAGGTGGCATCAAGGTGACCAAGGGAGCTTGGCAAGTGCCTAAGTGGCTAGCCTTTGTGGCGAGTCAAGTGGTGCTTTTGGGAGAGACTTGGTGACCGGGAAAAAATACTCTTGTGTGAGTGCTTCAACAACGTGGACTAGGGGTGGCTTAGTGCCTACCGATACCACGGGATAAATCGCGTGTCAAGAGTTTGCTTCCTCTCATCCCCTTTACGTTTCCGCATTTACTCTATTGCAATCTTTGCTTGCCTTTACTTTTCTAGAGTAGTATCATGCTAGGATTGGCTATAGGTTGCAAACCTTGGTTTGGGATGAGAGTTTCACACTAGAACAACCCTAGTTGCACATCTAGATAGTATGTTCTAGTTTATCTTTGTGTAAAATTAGTGAAGCCATAGGTTAAGTTTTTAAGTTGCCTAATTCACCCCCTCCCCCTCTTAGGCTAACGAGCATCCGATTCCTTACAAGCGCGCAAAGATACGAGCATGTACTCCACTTGGCATCAACGACGTTCGTGTATGAAGCCAGGTGGGAGAGTGAAAAAAGAAATAAAGAATACAGAAGGGTTCCTCATGAAACAAATGTACAAGAGAAAGAGAATAGTTTGGTAAGTTAAAAATAGCAGACTCTTGAAGATGCATTTTTTTACTTGGCAAATCTTTTCAGGAGTTGGCAAATCTTTGCTGCACCTGCATACATGCACGGTTAGAAAGCAGACTTGCATGCAATTAGGCAACAAATATTGTGATAAGCACCGGCAATCAAGAAAGATACGGATCTTGCGCGACACGACAACATGTTTGCATATCGGACGTGACAAACTAATATTTATCCTCCGACTATCTTACAAAATTATTGATACTTTGATTATCGATTGCTATGTTCGCCCGGGCTCGCAAAATCTCTAGGTCCGCCACCGATTAGGATGATGGATGAAGAGTTACATGAATGGATTTAGAGAACTATGCTCACTTCTTTTTAGACAATAATCCCTTCAACGAATTTATAGTCCTTCATTGGACCTTCAGAAAATGAACAAAGAATCAAATATATGTGTTCCACAACCGCGGTCTATACTTGCATATTTTAGTCCACAACGACCTTCTCGTGGATGATCTCAGTGGTCGTCTTCTTGATGAGCTCCCACGCACTCCGCACGTGCCTCTCTTCCTGCAGCGACGACCCCACCGCGAACCGCAGCACGAACTTGCCGCCGACCACCGTGTGGGCCAGGTACGCCTTCCCGGTCCTGTTCAGGCGCTCCATGAGCTCACGGTTGACCTCGTCGGCGTCCTCCCCCGTCATGCCGCCGCGAGGCTCGATCCGGAAGCACACGAGAGCAAAGTTCCTCGGCACCACGACCTCGAACCTGTCGTCGGACCTGACATTGTCCTCGAACATCTTGGCCATGGCGACGTCGCTGCGGATGTGCTCCTGGAGCTTGGCGGCGCCGTAGGTGCGCATGACCATCCAGAGCTTGAGGCCCCGGAAGCGGCGGCCGACGCCGACCTGCATGTCCTTGAGGTCGGTGACGTTGCCGGAGTCGCTGGCGTCGTTCTTGAGGTACTCCGGGTTCGTCTCCAGCGAGTCGGTGAGCCGGTGCGTGTCGCGCACCCACAGGCAGGTGCAGTCGAGGCACGTCAGCAGCCACTTGTGCGGGCTCATGCTGATGGAGTCGACGCGCTCGACGCCGGCGAGGTGGTGCCGGAACTCCGGGCAGATGCAGGCACTGCCGGCGTACGCGGCGTCGATATGCACCCACGCGTTGAAAATAGCAGCGGCGTCGGCGATGGCACCAACAGGGTCGACGGCGTTGGAAGAGGTGGTGCCGACGGTGGCGCAGATGTATGTCGGCACGAGGCCGGCGGCGACGTCGGCTTCCATGATCTCGAGAAGCTTGGCAGGGTCGAGGGCGTAGTCCGTCTCCGGGCCGGTGGGGATGGACCGGATGTTGGCCGGGTCGAAGCCGGCGAGGCGGCACGCCTTGAAGAAGGTGGAGTGGGTCTGGTCGGCGGCGTACACGGCGAGGCGCGGCAGGCCGGCGACGCCCTCCGACCCGCTCCGGCACAGCGCGGCGTCGCGCGCGGCCACGAGCGTGACGAGCATGGCCTCACTGGTGGTGCCGAGGATGACGCCGCCGCCGGTGCCGCGGCCGGCGGCGGTGCGGTTCATGAAGCTCGTCGGCAGGCGCAGGAGCTGCGCGAGCCAGTCGAGCGCGAGGACCTCCATCTCGGTGGCGGCGGGGTTGGCCTGCCACGTGAACCCGACGGTGTTCATCGCCGAGGCTATGAGGTCGCCGGCGATTGCCGCGGCGCTGTTGGTCGACGGAAAAAACGCGAAGAAGTTGGGGCTGGCCCAGTGGGTCATGCCGGGGACGACGGACGTCCTGAGCTCCTTCATGGCGACGTCGAAGGGGGCGGAGCTCGTGGGTGGCGCCGCCTGCAGCTCGTTCTGCAGGTACCCCGGCTTGACGTCGGGGAGCACAGGCAGTGACTCGACGGACTTGTAGTAGTCGGAGATGAAGTCGACGGCCTTGTGGAGGTAGGACCGGACGTCCTCGGCGTTCAGCGGCTGGAAGCCGGCGTCGTCGCCGAAGGCGGAGAATGCGGCCGGGTTGGTGTCCAAGCTACCCATGGCGTATGCTTAGGCTTTTGGTTGGCTAGCACAGAGACAGAGATAGCTTGAGAGCTCGATGGAGAGCTGTGTGGACGTCGAGGCCGGAAATGGCGAGCTCTCAAGTCTGAACTCTTTGGTGAGTGCAGAGAATGAACTAACAGGTTGGATTATATAGGAAGTGGAGTGGAAGCGGCGTGGTGAAGCGGGCGTTGCTGCACGGGTAATATAAAGCCAAAGGGCAGGGAGTCCCTAAATTCTAGTCCGTTTCTCCACGTGCGCGGCCGAACACGGCATGGCAACCTCCAGGCTCCAACTAACACGGTTCTCATGTGTCCTGGAAAATTGTGTTGGGTCATTGATTTATCAACTCCTATAAAGTACAATATATAAATGTATCACGTTTGTTTTTATTATGATTTGTCTGAAGTGCTCCATAACTTTGTAAAAAAGCCCCTAACTAAAGTTTTGTTTCTGTCATGCATATCAAATGTTTGGTTATTAATTAGGAGTGCTAAACATAAACTAATTGTTAGAATAACAGCGCGTGCGGAAGCAACAATTGATCTACCGAGATAATGTATGCAAAAACTACAGACAACACCGGAGGCACGACGATATTTGTTAACGAGGTTCAGCCAAAGCCTACACCCTCGGAGAAATGACTACGAGCACTCCGGATCCCGACTGGACGCGACAAGGGTCGATGAAACGACACGAAAGGCCCCTCATAAATATGAGAGGATGAGCACTATTGTAATCATGACGACATATAGCGACATGCTCGCCCTTTGGTGCCGTTTCATCGACTATAGGACATGTGCCTTTTTGTTTTTCATTTTCACAATGAAAAGGCACTCATCTTCTCAATCAAGAAACATCTCACAATCACTCATCTTCTCAATCAACATACATCTCACAATCGCACAATCTCACGGTCACAGAAAAGTCACAAAAATACATCTCACAATCTTACAATCACAATAACGTCTCCTCACATTCACAATCTTACAAGAATCAATCACAAATGAATCGCAAACACAATTTTCACAATAATCAACATGAACAACTAAAAGTCTTAAACAAGAACAACTAAGAGTTTTCAACTTGAACATTTCAGAAAATCAGGAAAAAAATCTATAAAAATGTGAGCAGTCGTCTTGCCCTTGCGCGACCGCCCGGGTGGTCGAGCTGCCGAGCCACCATGGCATGCACTGTGCTGAGTAGTAGCTTCCACTCCAGCGAAGCTGCCGGGGTGGCCGAGCCGCCAACACCCCGCGTACTACTATCGAGGAGCTTGCAACCTGAGCCCCATGTGCCGTTGGGAAGGCTCGACCCCCACACGCCAGCTGATAGCCACAGCCCCGTGCACCACTGGCTGGCCTTCCTCTTGCCCGCACCTCTCAAGGAGGCAGCGTGACTGGCTACCCGGCCGTGCCCCGCACCGGGCAACCGCTCCCTATAGATCAAGAAGAGAGAAAGATGTGAGAGGGATAGAAAGAGATAAGGGTGATAGGAGAAAGAGATAGGCTAGTGAGTGGTGGTGACAAAGGAAGATAAAAACTAAGAAGTACTAAATGCGCTCACGGGACGCATTTGGGAGTATAACCTTTAAATCAAGTACTAATGCTAACATTAGTACCAAATAAAAATTGTACCAAATCAACATTGAGCCAGTAATAAGCCTCGGGACGAAAGGTTCATTCCTCAGTAGTGAATACATCACAACAAGGTGAATGTTGACGGTGTATTTTGGTGCACCTAGCATGTTCATTACACTTTGGTTTGGACTTGATTATGGAACTAACCCGCCACTAGGCACACTAATCATATAACGAGTTCATCTTTGTGCATGCATTTGGAAGTGTTGTGTTTATGTAGGAAAACATGGACATAAAGGACGGATTCGCAACAAGTTTAAAGGAGCATTTACGGAGTCTTGTTCGTGTTCATGAGCTTGATGAAATCACTTCCAAAGGTGGAAAGGACCGAAGTGCTACGAGGAACACCCCCGGGGATTGAAGTGTAAAAGATCGAACTTCATGTGAAGAGAATCTCCATCTTGGACGCGAGGATAACATCATAAAAATCATGCAAGTGGAGGAGGCAAAGTAAATAAGTGCATAAGGACCCACGGAGCAAAAGGGGCGACCGAACCGGGCCGAACTGGGCCCAGGCCGGTCGGCCCGGAGCCGCCTCCGCGCCGGTTCGGTCCCGTTTTCCTTGCCCTCGAAGGATCTTCAACCCTAAAAGCCCCGAGGCGCCGCCAACACCGAGGGAGGAGTCATTCGCACCAGAAGGCCATCCACAAGCTAGAGAGAGAGAGGAGGAGGATCTCCGGCGGGAGATCAACCACCTCGAAGGAAGCACCCTCTCGTGGAGAAGAAGGAAGACACCGGCGGAAGGGAAACCATGATCAACGGTGCCATGATCAGCACCTTGATGGGGTAATTGTTGACGCAAAATCTGCACCTAGCGCCAAGCACACAGCAAGCCGAACAAGCTGGCTTCACACGTGCAGAGATCACAAGATGTGCCAGTCAATTTTCCCTGAAAATTAACAAAAGACAAAGTAGTTAAATTCCAAAGCTTGGAACTTGCCGGGTGGTACCAGACAGTTCCATATTTTCGGCTATAGAGCCAAATGAGATGACATATAGCTATAGAAAGCTATCTGCCAGCAAACTGAAACCCTTCGGGAGCTTTAAAAAGGATAAAGTAACATAGCCGAATAGATGACGTAAGCGTGACGATTAATCGGTCTTTGTTTGGATGAAAATGCACGTGCGCAAGATCGTGACCGATCCTCGTGGTAATCAACATTAAATAATAAATGAAGTAAAAGCGCGAGCATAAATATGTAATAAACAAGTATGCATAGATCCAAAGCACTAGTCTACCGCATGTCTAGGTACTTTAAAACCCGTCGGGTACGACACCAAGCGAATCTATCCACCGCATGATACAACTTGCTTGGGATCATGCCACTTTCCACAAATAGATCTATCCACCGCATGATACGATCTAAATATGGAAAGCTAAAAGCATACATTATTTAAAGCATAAATTACGCACGTGTTTTACTCATGAAGAACATAACCGAACACGGTGAACAGTAGATTCGGGATCCATGAAGAAGGAACGAACATTACCAAGTAAGATAAATCTATCAGATTGATTTGAAATCTAATCCACCGGATGACTAGCTCCAAAACAACCCAAAAACCTGCATCTACCGCGTGATACCCAGTTCTTTCAAGATTTATACAAGCTTTGGCAAGCTTGAACCCGCAACATGTGACAACCTAGATCGATTCGGTTTCGGCTATCAAAGAGCATGTGATCCACGTGTTAATTTAGCCAAAGGCACGAACTTGATTCGCATAAGGATCATCAAAAGGGATAAAGCCGATCCAAACCCATCTAGATTGGGCAAAGAGGTGTTACTTGAACTTAAACATGAAGCAAAAACTCAAAGCAACACGAGGTAACTTAATGAATCTATTGAATCTTGCCAAAATCCAATAGAGCCGATAACTAGCTTCAAGCTAGATCTTAGCCTACCGCATGGCTCATGACCTAACAAGAAACCTTCTTGAACCAAGCTTGAATCTACCGCATGACACTAAGCATGGTAACAAGACTACTTGCATCAGATCTAAATCCACCGCATGATACTAGACATGATACAAGGTTGTCGGTACTCACGGAGGTCGACGGATCGATGAACCCTCTCGAAGAACTCGACGACACGACAAATGGACTCTAGGGTTTGGCGTAAAGCCGGTTTGTATTGAGAATGATTTCGTATCTCTGTTACATACATTCAGGGTTCATATTTATACCCTGCCAAGCATGACCTCGAATGGATTTGATACCTAATTTATCTCTAAGCTTGATCGCTTATCCATCCATTCGTCCTTCCGCTCGGGCCACGTCACCACATAATCCCGCAAAATCAGCTCAACAGTTTCCTTGCCGAACGGAAGCAGATGGCCGACCGCGGATTTTTCTGCCGAATGCGTCTGAAGAAACCTTCCTTCCGCCGGACGGATTTCTCACCGAGTTGGACCCACAAGTCAGACTCCTTACCAAATTTTGGTGTTAACAGTAATCTTCTCATTCGTCCATGGGTTGTAATCGATCTTGAGATGTAATCGCACTTTGTCGGATTATCTATTTATCATCTTGTGTTGAATATACTTTAATGCTTAAGGTTAGCTACCATGCCGTAAAGGGAGTAAGGCCTCAATGCTTCCTTGGATCCATTCAATACGCCGTGTCCATCATAGGTCTAGTCATGAATACCTTCGCGTAGTGACAGTACGAGAGGAGGGAAAGGGTGAAACCGTGGTCACAACCCCGATAGATTAGATTGGTTTTCATGTCTTTAAGCGATTGCATGTTCTAGTATCGTAGACCCGTGGGCGAGTGTCTTTTATCTTGATATCTTAATCATTCTCTCTAGTGTAGTTTAGTTGTTTTCTAGTATAATAGTAGTTAGGGTTTTAGTAGTTAGTGTGTCGTTGTAGATCGAACGCTTGTAATCCCCTTTCTCCGCGGATTGACAAGAACCTTGGGAATCCCGTGGTGAAAAAGGTGTGGGGTCCGTACGCTTGCGGATCGTAGAGGGATACGTATTTTATCCGTCAACAGTGAACATCAAAACATCAATTTATTTATCTATCTATATCTTGATACAATCGTATAAGTTTGTATTCCTTGTGGTTTTCTAAATAAGTGTGTTCTGAAACTTTGTGGCTTTCACCGTATTCGGGCCTAAGGAGGGGAGAAGGAGGTCGCGGCGGCGCACTTCACCTTTCTAGTAGCCGAAGCTTGAGAGAGCTTGAGCAGCTCGCAGGGCGTGCAACGGAGCTTGAGTGCTGCCGTCACCACCCTCTTTCTTCGCTTCGCATGATGATGTAGGAAGGGGCCAGTGGTGTGGATCTCGCTCCCCCGAGCCCGACCATCCCAAATCCCGGTAGTGTCAAAGATCGGGCATTCATGGCGGTGGCGGGTCCATGGCTCGGGCATCCACATCAGCCTCGATCTCACTGCAGCTAAGGAGAGGCGGCGCAAGGAGGTCTACCCCACCTCTCTCTCTCTCTTTCTCTCTCTCTCGGCAATGCGGCCTCCTCACATCTTCCTCCCACGTGCGGCAGAGGGGCGCTGCCACCAGATCCGGACTCGACGTGTGTAGCTCGACGAGCATGATGGGGTGGATGAAGACGGCCAGTGGGGTGGGTGGAGGCGATGGCTCGCAAGATTGGAGGAGGCGAGGGTGGGAGAGGTGACAGCAGCTTGCAGAAGTGGAGGAAGCATGTAGGAGGAGGAGACGACAGCGGTTGGGAGAGGGAAGGAAAGAGACCCAAAAATGAGGGTGTGTGGGGGAGAGAACTGCATTTTGCGGTAGTTGTTATGGCTTTTGCTGGAGCTGCTACAGTGCCCACCCCTTCCATATTTTGAGGACACAACGGTTGTTGGAGATAGTCTTATAGGTCCCATGGATGAAACAAGAATCAAAGCTAACATACCATTGGTTAAACATAGCAAAAAAACCAGAGTTCAAATGAAGGAAAAGAGAAGAAAAGGACACCATATAATGAATCGATGGTACCTAGAAAGGACGCGTCGGTGCAAGCTGGATGAAGTGGTACACTACATGAAGAATCAAGTCAACAGGGATCGTCAGATGAACCGACGATCTGGTTTCTAAATGCGACGAATGAATTCTAAAGTGTCGGTGCAAGCGCCAGATGAATGGAGCCACGGAGAAAAAAATTGTCAGTAGCACCGGATGAACCACAGGAGGCATAAGATGAATGTGTCGGTTCATCTGATAGTTTCTTGGCTCAAGAATAGAGAGGTTTTGGTGTGGAGGAGTGTACCACCGGATGAACCACTGGTCAGCGGTCTATGCATCGAATCATACAGTGCCCTACGATGGAGACTGAAAGTCAATTTTGGGTGTGGAAGTGCGCAACGGCTAGTAGCACCAAATGAACCGACAGTGCCCCTACAGAGCGTCGGTTCATCCGACGGTACAAGTTTGCTAGTAGTTGACCAACGACTCTATTGGCTTCTTGAGCAATTTATACCCCTTCCACCCCATCATTTGAGGTTGTTGGCGTGAGCTGAAGTTTAAATGAGTTCAAGACACATTAAAGATCACATCCATGCCATACTATTGCTTAAGTTCGGCTCATCCCAAGGCTTTTGCACATGCTTAGTGAGTGTATTCGGTGCTAGGCTTAGCTTAAAGCTGAGTTGTATGCAAAGTACCTTATGAGATGATTTTCGAGTGGATCAAGTTGTACAAAGTGTACTGGAAGCCTTGGAGCCTAAGTGGCTCTCTGGCAATAGTCTTCGACGCTCTGGCTTGGAGATACGATGACACTTTGTGCAGGGAACGTGGAGACCCCCTCCCTTGGTGGAGAAGGTCCTTAGTGGAGGCAACATCAAGGCGACCAAGGGAGCTTGACAAGTGCCTTTGTGGTGAGCCTTTGTGGCAAGTCAAGTAGTGCTCTTAGGAGAGACTTGATGACCGGGAAGCAATACTCTTGTGTGGAGTGCTTCAACAACGTGGACTAGTGATGGCTTAGTGCCTCCAGTACCACGAGATAAATCATGTGTCAAGAGTTGACTTTCTCTCATCCATCTTTATGTTTCCACATTTCTTACTTGCAATCTCGTTTACATTTACTTTCATAAAGTAGCATCTTGATAGGACAAACTATAGGTTGCAAAACTTTTTGAGACAGGGAGCTGCACACTAGAACATTCATAGTTGCACATCTAGATAGCATGTTCCGGTTTATGTTTTGAGAAAATAGTGATAACTCTAGGCTTAAGGTTTTAAGTTTGCTCAATTCACTTAAACTACGAGCATTCGATTCCTTACAGTTATGTATTTTTTTCTTAAAAAAATATTGCCTACATACTATTAGTTAGAATTTAGTTGAACCGTGGTGTGCAGTGTCAATGGTCACAGCGCCAAAAGTCCAGACACAACAACAAGACTTTCATTTTATTTTAAAAAATACGTTATGTTTCCCCAAGACCACAAACAAGATACTCAACCAGCGTGCATACATCTAGCCATGAGTCGGTTCCATGTTAATGATTGCCTCCATTTCAAATTACTATACATGTAGTCATTTTGGTTTTCTAAAATCATAAATTTCGCTACCACTATAAATGCATAACAATCTAAAAACTAAAATGATCTATAGTTTTATTTTATCTTTTTGACGGAATTGGCAGGAGAGGCTCCTAGATTTATATTTTTATATAATTTTGGACAGAGGAAGTATACAAATGACCTCGGTACTCCAACATATTTGCAAGGACACCGGTCGCGATATTCTGGGTGCGTTTGGCAGGGCTCCGGCTGCGACTGTGGTAGCTCCAGCTCTGGCTGTGCTGGTGGAGCGGATTCTATGGTGGAGCTGAATCCGTTTTGGAAAAACGTTTGGCAAAATAGCTTCTTCCAGCTGTGTAACGTGGATAAGATGGTGAAATGTCCATAATACTCGTCTCTTTTCTTTTTTTTATTTCCTTCTTTTTTCCTCCTATTTTCCTTTCCCTTTTCTTTTATTTCTTCCTTCTCATTATTCCATTTTTCTTTTATTTATTTATCCACTCCCTGCCTTTATCTCTACCCCCTCCTTATCTCCACCAGCCACGGCCTTATCCATTCAACCCCAAGCCAACCCCTGTTGGCCGCTGCACGGACTTCCTCGCCGCCGCCGTCCCCAGCCGCCTCCGGCCACGTCCGCCGTCGTGCGTCATCGTCGAGCTCCCCCTCCCTCCGCCTCCACCGGTGCCCGCCTAACGCCCGCCGGCCTCCCACCGAGCTCCTCTACCGCCACCCTCTGCTACTCTCCCCACATCGCGGCAGGAGACCGTGTGGAGCTTCCTCACCGGTCATGGCAGCCTCGCGCGGTGAAGAAGCGAGGGAGAGGGTCGAATCCAACTTTCACAGGTCCGCGCCATCACCGGCCACCTCCGCCCGCCTTCACTGCGCTGCGTCGTCCGGGAGCCTTCCGGCGGCGGCCTCCCTCTCCACCTGCCGAGCCTTCTTTACCAAGTCGTGCCGCCACCGTCCATCGAGCTGCATCCCCTGCAACTGCCAGCCACCTTCCTGCGCCTCTGCAACCGCCGTGCCCCGCTGGGGTCCATCGAGGGCAGGGTTGGCAAAAGGCGGGACGGATCCGCGAGGGAGTCCGTTTTTGCAGCCCCCCCCCCCCCCCCCCCACCTAATGACTCCAGAGTCGCAGTGATCGAGGTGCTCTTCCCTCGGAGCTGTTTTTTGAGGCTGTTTGGCAGGCCTCCTGGCTTCGTGCGCGGAGCGGAGCCGGTAGAAGTCCAAACGCACCCTCTATGCATTCCATCTCGTAGGCTCAGCGTGACATTTAACAATCAACATCTACAATCCGTCATACAAACATCCACAATAATGCAATTATAATATTATCATAAGAAAGTGAATTCACGAAGTACCTCTATTTAAATCTGATGTCATGCATATGGGGTACGTGGTACTGCTAGCTGGCCAGGCACACTAGCTTAGCGTGAAGCATGTGCGTAAACTATAGAAAATTTCTGAGGACATCTAATTGTAGGTAGAGATGGTAATTTTGCCCGCGGACGCGGGTATCCGTGGATACCCGACCCAACAAGCAAGGATACATGCAGTAAATTCCGCCTGCAGGCGCGGATACAGACAACAAATTCTGCCCACCACAAATCTCATCTATCTATATATATATATATATATATATATATATATATATATATATATATATATATATATATATATATATATATATATATATATATATATATATATACACGGTAGCGCTAATCTACACCCTAGGTGTAGAATCCTATTCTACACCCAACAGTAATTACTGACCAAACTGCGTAAAAAATTACGAACCAAATCGCGAGATTACCGACCGGTGAGCATGGTTCAGTAATCCCAGGACTTAGTTCAGTAATTGTTAATCAGTTTGGCCAGTAATTACTGCTGGGTGTAGAATTTTACTCTACACCCAGGGTTTAGATTAGCACGTGTATATATATACACACACGTGCTAATCTACACCCTGGGTGTAGAATTAATTACTGACCAAACTGATTAACAGTTACTGAACTAAGTCCTGGGATTACTGAACCATGCTCACCGGTTCAGTAATTCTTACGCAGTTTGGTCAGTAATTACTGTTGGGTGTAAAATAGAATTCTACACATAGGGTGTAGATTAGCGCCACCGTGTGACCCTTATCCAGACCCATGGCTGCCACCTCCCCACCAGGCCACCCCTCCTCTCTCATTTCTTTCTCTCTTGTTCCCTCACTCCCTCAGATTCACACTCAGGCGGCGGTGGCACTGCATCTGCTGGAGCCTACTCGAAGCCGGAAGCGGCGCCTGGAGCCGGCCTGCCCTCACGACCTAGGCACGTCGAAATGCAAAACTCCGCCCCTCCCTCCACCGCACCCTCTCCACCCCCGCCCTCGCTCGCCCGGCTCCAAGCCTCCACAACCACCAACAGGGGCAGGCAGCTCTGCGGCTGCAGCTGCAGGCCAGCAGACGGTCGGCGCCGCCCGGCGGCACATCTACGGCAGCCCCTCACCTTATCGCCCCTTCACTGCTTGGGTCGTGCAAGCAACAACATGTAACCTCAATCTTCATCTAGTTTAAGTCATGAACGATGGGTGTTGACTTTTCTTTTGTTCTTAGGATGATTTCTACTCTAACATCGTTGATCCATGAGAAGGCTGGATGGTGGATGAGTTCTGCACTTATCTGCTTTGCTGTCATTGTGTGCATGTGGCTGGACGTTGGCTAGTTAGGTGTGTGGTTGGACATTTATTCTATGGTGCATTTGTGCTGTAATAATTAAATTAACTATCTTGTGTGACAAATTGATACAATGAGACCTTATATTGCATTATGGATGTCAAATTGTTGTTGTTCTTGTTGGAATGAGTATGGTGATATGTTACTTCCTAGCGAGTACCCGGTTTACTCGCGGGCGGGTAGAAGCTAGCAGCGCGGATATGCTCACGGACGGGTAATAAATGCCTTACCCGCACTTACCCGACCCGTTGCCATCCCTAATTATACTCCCTCCGTACTAAAAAAAACTTGACGTTTAGGACAGCGACACCATCTCCAAATTAAAGTATAACTTTGATTTCTTATTTTTATAAAAATATTTATCAAAAACTGAAATATGTATACTTTTATAAAAGTATTTTTTAAGACAAATCTACTCATATAGTTTTTATATTTCTAAACTCAACAACTTATAAGTTATATATTCATGATTCATGTTCCCAATGTTTGACTAAAACCTTATCAAGACGTTAAGTTTTTTGAGTATGGAGGGAGTATATGGCTAGTGCAATATTCTAGCTATGCTACCTCGCACCATTTACAAACAGTTAGGCGTAAAAAAACTAATTGCCTCTAACACCATATAATTCCTTTTTTTTAATGAACAAGCACGAGATTGTATCTATTTTCATTGAAATAAGGGACTTTTAACAAGCCCGCTAGCCGGCAAGAAAAGTAAAACTAATATCGCACGCTAGGAGGCCCCCCAAACCCTTTATTAGCTCCTGCACGATCCATGCTGATGCTTCGCTAGCTCTTGATTTTCACCATGATGGTCGGTATCTATATACAATTCATGGTGGCTGAAGATTTTGTTCGTTGTTCCTTTCCTTCTGAATCTTACGGCTGATGAGAAGCGCTACGGGTGACCTTATCGGAGATGCTTGGTTTTCCTTTTACTATTCAAAAAGCTAGCTTTTTGCCCCATTTGTTCCGACGACCTGGCCGAAATAAGGAGCGTCGGCGAAAACTCGTAACTTCTTCGATCAGGCAGTCACGTCCAGCACTCTGACTGCTTTCAGTTGGTGCATTGAATTTAAATATAAACCCAGATTACAAGCTGCTGAATTGACCCATCGTCCGCACCTACTCTGATCCTAGTCGCGTTCGACGCCTGCAATCCTCCGCCGGCCGGCCGGGAGATCGACGACACGGAGTCGGCGTCGTCGTGGTCGTCGTCGATCTCTAGACTCTAGCAGCTCTGGCGAGGTATCTCCGTAGCTAGCTAGCAGAAAACGGATTGCGAATTCTGGTTCACTTGCTTCCTACGTAGGTGCATCCGTCACTTTCCGTGCTCACCAACGTCGTCGTCCGTCAAGAAGGTACGTCCAGTACACTGGACCGAGTTTTAGCTAGCTACTAGTCAATACAATGCATGCGTTGATCACATATGTGTGTTGTAAGTTGTAACACGTTGCACACGTACGTAGCTGTCGATCCAGCCAGCTCAAGCGGACCACGTACAAAGTGTCACTGTGCATGTGTCTCCTAGTTCTACTGGTTGACGGTTGAGTGCTTCTAGCCCCTATCTCTGACTCGACGACTGCTCCCCCCAGCCTGACGCCTTCCCTCGCCACCCAGCCAGCGGCACTCCTGCCACCGCCCCACACCTTGTCGGGCCGGCCTGCCGCTGCGAGCCCCACCTCCATATGGCTGGCGGTAAGCAGCAACTTCCCGACAATCTTGAACCCTAACCTCGTCAGAAACCTCACTAAACCCCATTAATTATGGTTGTTAGACCATTAGTACAATGTGTGTTTGGTAGAGCTGTGGCTGCGGTTGTGGCAACTCCGGTTGTGGCTGTGTTGGTGGAGCAGGTTCTTCAATGAATCTAGAACGGTTTTAGAAGAACATTTGGCAAAACAACTTCCCTCGACGGTGTAAAGTGGATAAGAGAGTGAAATACCCACAATACCCTTCTCTTTTTTTTCTTTTTCCCTTCCTTTTTTTTCATTTTTCTTTAATATTTATTTCACCTTTTCATTTATTTTTCTCTCTCCTTATCCCCTTCGTTTTATCCCTCCTTCCTTCCTTATCAATTCCTCCCTTCTTTCTCCTTCCATCCCGATCCGCAGCGTCATTTACTCCCTCCATCTCAAATTAATCTTCATTTCGACTTTTTATAAATACATCATGCTTTCGCTACGTATATAGACACAAGTATATATCTTGGTGCATATCAAAAGACATGTATCTAAAAAATTAAACAAATAGTAATTTGAAATGGAGGAAGTACCTCAATATTACTTTGTTTTGTGATCTATGTAAGAGATTGTTGATTATACAAGTTCATGTCTGGTTATTTGTTAATAAGAGTTTTTGTTCCAAAAGGTTGTTACCGGTTCACGAGGAACTGTATACTAAAGATTTTGTTCTAGTCTCGGGTGAAAACACCGCCCGATACTAAAGATCTCGTCCTCGAGAGCTAGCCTCCTCGGATGGGGACGGCGGGATAAATTTAGTCACATGTCCAAAAAAACAACTGGGACACTACTGGAAAAATGGGCATTTGTACTGGTTCATAACCATCATTTGTACCATGTATTGAACCGGTACAAAGCATCCGGTACAAATGTGGTGGAGCATTTGTACCGGGCAAGATACCTGGTACAATGCCTCACATTTGTACCAGGTGGTGCCTCGGCCCGGTACAAATGTGTTTTGCCCCCGTCAACCTCTTTCCCTTCTCTTTTTCATTTTTTCTTTATTTCTTTTCTTTCTCTCATCTCATTCTCATCTCATCTCATGTCATCCGATCCAGATTCAAAGTTAAAAAATTACATCAATTGTCATTCAAAATTTACAGTAATTCTCATCTCAAATCACAAGATTCAAAATAATTCCTCAATCACAATATCTATGAATCTCACAATAATACATCACATATCTTACAAGTTACAATCTCATGCTATCATGCATCCTCACAATCTCACAAGACCACAGATGGATAGGAAAATCACACAAATTCTTTTCAAAAAAATAAAAAAAATTGTCACCGGACCTCACTACGCTGCGCCAGTCCACGCCACCACACGACCGTGCGCCGCCCGGCCCGCACGCGGCACCCGGCCGCCCCGCGCCTACTCCCCCCGCCCCCGGTGGCCGCCGTGCGGCAACGCCCGCCGGTCGCCCGCATCCGCGCCCGGCCCGGCCCCGCACCGCCACGCGCGGGGAGGCTTCCTTGCGCCCCCCTCCGCCTCTCGCGTGAGGGAGAGAATGGAAAGAATCAGTAGAGAAGAGAAGAAACGAGAAAGGATGAGAAACAAATAAGATGGAGAGTTGTGTGGAGAATTAAATAAAAGAGGGTAGGGATGGACACGGAGAGGGAGAGATGCAGAAATTTTTCTAAGTCCCCGCGGGATTCATTGAATTACATTTGTATCGGGCTTCCCACGGTACAAATGTGCTAGCCTCACCACCAACCGGTACAAATGCAAATGTGAGGCATTTGTACCGAGTGGGTTGGATCAAGCCCCGACGCGACCTTATAAGAAGGCATTTGTACCAGTCGGTGCCTCCAACCTGTACAAATGTAGTTATTTGTACCGGGGACCAAAATACCCGGTACAAATAAAAAAACGGCCCTAGGATATATGTGTGATTCTCTAGTAGTGGGAGTTTGAATCTAAGGTTGTTTCTCACGGTGCTCCGACCCCAGCCGCCTGCGTCCCCCTCCGCCGCGCCCTCCACGGACCCTCTGCACCATGACAGCAACATGGACCAAGTGCTCATCCCGCGGCGCCTCTAGACAACCTCCACCACCACTAGCACAAGCGGAGGGACTCCAACTACAACGCCTCCAGGAAGGTCACGATGCCAAACGTCGCACGTCCAGATGGACGAGGTCTTCACCTTGAGAGCCCCCACTTGGTAAGAGTAGCGTGCCTCGCGATGATGCCCGCAGCAGGGTGACCGACGCCCCAAGGACGCCGCCATCATGCCCACGTCAGCCAGTGGAGGCTTTCGCCCGAATGCACCACTCATGCCGCCCACTCGTGTTCATGGTAGAAGCCCACTCCCCGTCATCTACGCAACACCGCCACCGAAAGAGGCCCGGCGCATCCCGAAGCACCACCACGACGCTGCGACATACACCAACCAGCCCCCTGGCTCCACCACCATGGCAACTCCAAATCGGCAGTGCTGACAAAATGGAAAGAGGGAGCCACCGGCCAGCATGACCCGCCGAGGCCGTCCACAGACAGTCAGGCCACCGGCTCGCGCTGGCTGCCATCGCCACTGTTGACGCCACGCGGGCGCAAGCACCTTCGCCGGCCACCGCACCCGCCGCGGGCCCACCATGTCGCGGGTTGCCGCCGGCTACGGGCGTCAAGGCCTTCGCGAGCCGCGGGCGACCAAGGTCGTCGCCGACCGCGGCTTGCGGCCGGCCGCGGCTTGCCGCCGCCAGAGGCCACCGCAAACGCTGCCCGAGACCTTCGCCGGCCGCCATTGCCGTTGTTCTCCGCCCCCATTCACACCGCACACAGGGCAACGCAGCCCCCAATCATGCGGGCCACCACATCCAGTCGGGGGCCGCCTGGATCCATGGTCACCCACCGCCGCCGACGAGGTCCTCGGGTACCTGAGCGGCCGCGCCCACCGTGGAGAACCCGTGGAGGGGGAAGAGAACCCGTGGTGGCGCGGCCGGGGTAGGAGGCGGGAGGAGTGGCAGTGGCTAGAGTTTGCCGCCTGGCGCCGCTCGCGCGAGAGCGACGCGAGGCGAGAGGGGGCGCGGGGTTACTTCAATTCTTCACCAATGAATGATCTTGTTATATATGTATCTATATACTACCCGTACCGAATGTGAAGTTTTCGGTATTATACAACTAATGTTGCCCCTTGAACGTTCATTTTGAAACCCTAATTGTCAAATTCTCATGTTTGGTGTGGCGAGCTCACACCCCACCCCCCACACACACACCACACCCCCCTCATGGTTGTTTGACCGTTATTGCAAATTTGGTAACAAACCCATTCAAAACTTTTTTTTTCAATTTGAGAAATAACAAGTCACATGATTTTTCATGCAAAACACAGGTGTGTGTACTTCCCCTTTCAATAATACCTATAGTTACATTATTCTTATTAGACAATCATATCTCTTCAACGAATATATTGTCCTTCATTATTGGACCTTCCCGAAAAATCTAAAACGAATCAAATATACGTCCTATGAACTATACTTTTGTGTATTCTACTCCACATTCAACGATGTCTTACTGCATCATCTCAGCGGTCGTCTTCTTGATGAGCTCCCACGCACTCCGCACGTGCCTCTCTTCCTGCAGCGACGACCCCACCGCGAACCGCAGCACGAACTTGCCGCCGACCACCGTGTGGGCCAGGTACGCCTTCCCGGTCCTGTTCAGGCGCTCCATGAGCTCACGGTTGACCTCGTCGGCGTCCTCCCCCGTCATGCCGCCGCGAGGCTTGATCCGGAAGCACACGAGAGCAAAGTTCCTCGGCACCACGACCTCGAACCTGTCGTCGGACCTGACATTGTCCTCGAACATCTTGGCCATGGCGACGTCGCTGCGGATGTGCTCCTGGAGCTTGGCGGCGCCGTAGGTGCGCATGACCATCCAGAGCTTGAGGCCCCGGAAGCGGCGGCCGACGCCGACCTGCATGTCCTTGAGGTCGGTGACGTTGCCGGAGTCGCTGGCGTCGTTCTTGAGGTACTCCGGGTTCGTCTCCAGCGAGTCGGTGAGCCGGTGCGTGTCGCGCACCCACAGGCAGGTGCAGTCGAGGCACGTCAGCAGCCACTTGTGCGGGCTCATGCTGATGGAGTCGACGCGCTCGACGCCGGCGAGGTGGTGCCGGAACTCCGGGCAGATGCAGGCACTGCCGGCGTACGCGGCGTCGATATGCACCCACGCGTTGAAAATAGCAGCGGCGTCGGCGATGGCACCAACAGGGTCGACGGCGTTGGAAGAGGTGGTGCCGACGGTGGCGCAGATGTATGTCGGCACGAGGCCGGCGGCGACGTCGGCTTCCATGATCTCGAGAAGCTTGGCAGGGTCGAGGGCGTAGTCCGTCTCCGGGCCGGTGGGGATGGACCGGATGTTGGCCGGGTCGAAGCCGGCGAGGCGGCACGCCTTGAAGAAGGTGGAGTGGGTCTGGTCGGCGGCGTACACGGCGAGGCGCGGCAGGCCGGCGACGCCCTCCGACCCGCTCCGGCACAGCGCGGCGTCGCGCGCGGCCACGAGCGTGACGAGCATGGCCTCACTGGTGGTGCCGAGGATGACGCCGCCGCCGGTGCCGCGGCCGGCGGCGGTGCGGTTCATGAAGCTCGTCGGCAGGCGCAGGAGCTGCGCGAGCCAGTCGAGCGCGAGGACCTCCATCTCGGTGGCGGCGGGGTTGGCCTGCCACGTGAACCCGACGGTGTTCATCGCCGAGGCTATGAGGTCGCCGGCGATTGCCGCGGCGCTGTTGGTCGACGGAAAAAACGCGAAGAAGTTGGGGCTGGCCCAGTGGGTCATGCCGGGGACGACGGACGTCCTGAGCTCCTTCATGGCGACGTCGAAGGGGGCGGAGCTCGTGGGCGGCGCCGCCTGCAGTTCGTTCTGCAGGTACCCCGGCTTGACGTCGGGGAGCACGGGCAGGGACTCCACGGACTTGTAGTAGTCGGAGATGAAGTCAACAGCCTTGTGGAGGTAGGACCGGACGTCCTCGGCGTTCAGTGGCTGGAAGCCGGCGTCGTCGTCGCCGAAGGCGGAGAAGGCGGCCGGGTTGGTGTCCAAGCTGCCCATGGCGTCCTTAGGCTTTTGGTTGGCTAAAACACAGAGATAGCTTGAGCTCGATCGAGAGGTGTGGACGCAGAGGCCACAAATGGAGCTGATCGAGGTGAGCTCTGAACTCTTTGGTGAGAGCAGAGAAGTAGCTAGCAGCTGGTTTGTTTGGTGGTGATGACTGATGAGAAAGTAGGGAGTGTTAGGGGTTTGCTTATATAGGATAATAGGAAGCGGAGTGGAAGCGGCGTGGTGAAGCAGGCGTTGCACGGGTGACGGATAAATCCAAAGGGCACGGGAGTCCCCAATTCTAGTCCGTTTCTCACGTGCGCGACTGAACACGGCATGGCAACCTCCAACTTCATATCCTGGGAAATTGTGTTGAACACATGTGCCTGTGCCTCATTCCTAGAGACAATATATAATTGTATAATATTTGTTTTTATTCTGATTTTTCTGAAGTGCTCCAAAACTAAATGCATAAGTTGCGGCTCATTTGCGAGACAAATCTATGATTGGATCTGATTAGTCCATGATTTGACAACATTGTTCTCCGCAGAAAACATGTGCTAATAATGAAGTAATTAAGTTTAATAGATTTGTCTCGCGAATTAATCACGAACCATGCAATTCGTTGTACAATTAGCTCATATTTAGTCCTCTAAATATCATTCGAAAATTTTCGTTGTGATTAGGGATAACGGGCTCTCCAATTTAGCCTATCAAATTTTAAGGATCGCGTCATATATATAAAGCTGAGGCATAATAACATACAATTTTAAGATAAAAAATAGTAGGTTTTTTGTTGGATTGTGAATAATACATGAGAGTCATGTCCCATTACCACCCCTAGATGTGGTAGGACTCAAAACCAAACACTCCTGGTTCATGGATGTGTAATCAATACATCACATAAAGGAGGACCTCAGAACAATGATTTATCTATCTATAAATAGCTTGATACAATTGTATAAGTTTGTCTTCCTTCTTGTTTTCTAAATAAGTGTGTTTTGAAACTTCGTGCTTCACAATGTAGAGTGACGAAGCATTGTGTGAACTCTTCTGCATTTTTTCTTAAAAAAGTATCACTGGTTAGAATTTAGTTACTCCCACAATCCCACTACTATAAACAATGAATTGACCCGTGGTGTGCAGTGTGCATGCCTATTATGGTCACTGCGCCACGACGACTAAAAAAATTTAAGGTACACAACATATTTTTTGGCTCCATTTCAAATCACTGATCGTCGTTTTGGTTTTCTAAATCCCATTACTTCTGTATGAATATAAATGCATAACAATAAAAAAACCAAACATAATAATTTGCAACAACACCGGTGCCGCTTCTACATTCCATCTCGTAGCCTCAGTGTGACGATTTAACAAACAACATCTATATGTGACGATTTGAATTCACGAAGTACTAGTTTAATTTGAATGCCATGCATACGCCGTCGTACTGCTGGCCAGCCAGCTCCAGCTTAGCATGAAGCAGCATGTGCGTAAATTACACAAATTTCTGAGGATAGCTAATTATAGCTAGTAGCTATGCTACCTCGCACCATTTAGAGCAAGTATTATGGGCAGCTTTGAGCCGGCGACATCCAATAGGCAAGAGAGAGAAACGAGGAGAGAGAGGGGAGTGGGCGACTCGGCGGTCGCCGGCGGAAGCGGGCGCAAGAAAAACAAGTCACAACTCCTCCAATCATTGACTTCCACCGATTGAGCAACCCGCGGGGCTCACCATCACAGCTCGGGGCCGGAGCCGTGAGTCACCGGCAGCGAGACGAAATCATAAACCATGCTCTTACAACAGTTGCCTCGCACCACTACATAAAACAATTGTACTAGAGCGCTTAGGTTTTTTCAGGAGTGAGTGAAATTGCCACCCAATCTAACAAAAATGTGCGGCGCTGTAGCAGAGTCACCCACACCTATTAAGGGCAGTCCCAATGGTACATTAATGGTGATTTCTATCTTCATTAAATGAGGTGCCACATTAGCAAAATGATGACGTGTCATGCTGATTAATGAGGAAAGAGAAGGGAAATTGAAGAAATCGTTTCTTACGCAAGGAACGACGTCTTCCCTCGTCCCAACGCACATAGAAACCATCGAATTCCCGTTGGGGAGAAACGACCTCTTTCCAAGGCTAACTTCCACATCCGGTGTCTTTGCCGGTTGTACCGCGGCCCCGATCTTCATGCGCGCGACCACGCGGACTCCACGACGATGAGCTGCGGTGAGCCGGCTTCACTTCGGTCGCGCCCCCTTGGCGAGCAAGCTCGAGCCGCGCCCCGCCGCGAGCTCCGGCCGTCGTGCGTAGGCGGGCGCGCTCGGGCGCCGTGTCCAGGGGCGAGCATGAGCCACGACCGGGTTGAATCCATGGCCGCCACGCCAGGGGCGAGCAAAGCACCGTTGCGTGCTTCCGTAGAGCAGGACGGTCATGGAGGTGTCCTTCTTCGATCTCTCCGGATACTCCGCGCTAGCAAGAGCTCTATAGGAGAATGGAAACCTCTCGAGATGGAGAACGCGGTGGTGTGACATGCATAGGCTGATTCTTGGATTTGGAGGTAGGATTTGAGAGGGGAAGAAGAGGATGAGCTCCTCTGTTCTTTCTGTTCTTCTCTTTGGAGGCAAAGAACGTGAGTGGAGAGAGAGCGTTGTGAGAGACGTACACAGGCACAGCATCACTAGAGGCCGCATGTGTGGTGTACTGTGTACACGAGGCGAGAGCGATCACTACGAGACACGATTCACGAGTGCGCGTTGCACAGAGGATCCTAGCTGCCAAAATGTGATGATTGGTCCATTTTCTGTTTCAATAATAGAGAAAATTTTTGCATTGGAAAGATTGGTTTCTTGACACAAAGTCCTATATACTAGAAATCATCCTAGTTTCTACCATTGGGACTGCCCTAATGAGTCTCCAGGACTGTCATCCGCTCCTGAAATTTAGTGCCATTTATAGGAGCGGATGATGGCGTCGACCGCTCCTTGAAAGCTTTTCCACGTGCGGTTGCCCGTTTGACCCGCTCCTAAAAATGATTTGAACAGTTTGTTTTTATAGATAACCGTTGTAGAACGTGCCATTAAAGTGAAGCGTGTTTGAGATGTCGGCAGGCTGCCGGAGCGCCGCCACCGCTGCCTCCAACGGTGCCCCTCCTCGCCAGCGCCGCCTCCCCTATCCCGCACCTCTTTACCGCGCGCACGTGCGCATCCGGCACGCCGGTGCCGCGCCGTACTGCTGCCTTCTCCTCCGCCATATTCCACATCCCCTGGCTGCGCTTGTGCCACATGCGCAGCGTCGCCCCTGCCCCCCATCCTGCCGCCGTGCACACGCGCGCATCTAGCACGCCGGTGTTGCGCCTCACCGGCCAGGGCGCCGCAGTGCCTCACCGGCCCGAGTGCCGCCAGCGGCGCACACGCCTCCTAGATATCTGGTTTGGTTTTTATTAAATTAATCTCATATTGCAATTCAATAATATAGGATCATGTGTAGATTAGAGATTCTGTGCAAATTTTAAATGCTAAATTTTGTTAGACTAGAGAGTTGTGTAGAAATTTATTAGTTATATTTATGGATGGAGAATATTAGATAAATATTACACTTGTGAAACATAATGCAAAATTTTGTTGCACCGGAGAGATTGTGTAGAAATTTGGAATACTATATTTTGTTAAACTAGACTAGAGATTTGTGTAGAAATTTTGGGAAAAATAATTTTAGACTAGAGATTGTGTAGAAAATTTTAAATAAAAGATCGTGCATATTTTAGAAATAACAATGTTAAGATATGATTTTTTTCGTGACAGCGGCCGTGGAGGTGGTCGTCATGGTCGTGGCCGCATAGGTCCCCAAGTCCCAGACCCCCCAGCCACCACCCCCAGTGCGGCATGTTGGTGCTTTTTCCCCATCGGTCAAGAACCCGTGCCTATTACCCAAGGCGAGTCACGTCAAAATGCAGTATGTACTTAGATAGTCTACTTTTTAATTTGTAATTGTTTTTATAATGATAACAATGTTTAGTATTTGCATTATTATGAAGTTCCTTTCACCAATCCAATGGTTTCTGGAACGAGTTATATATATGATGCGACTGAACAAGCACCAATGGTGGTTAATGAACAAGCAACTCCGTCGCAAGGAAGCTATATTGTTTCTTGATCCATTAATGTTGCGGGCATGTGAGAGCAAAGATGTGGTGATACAATAATTGTTATCCATGCCAATTCTTCTACTGACGTACTGCCATAGATTGTCGTTGTCGATGCCGTGAGGAAGACACACTCAAACAAAACATGTATTCCCAGACTATAGTTACTTCAAGATTAAAGCCTTACAACATAACAACCTGCCCATCACTCAAATGGCTAAACGGATATCACCATCACATGAATCACACATTGTATATAACTACAACTTTACTTGCTATTTTTATTTTTTTTATGAATTGTACACTAACACATTATGTTTTGCTTGCCAATTGAATCAGGACGCATTGTATAATAGTTTCATGCACGATGATAAAGGTATGAAAGAGGTCTTACATCAAGCACTACAAAAAATTGGATGGACATTCACAATACCACACCCAGGTCTAGTACACGGCGGTTGGCAAGCTGGCATTACCATATCACCATCTACGGATTCGGTGCAAATATTTGGAGAGATATTCATCACACCCTACATGGCCAGTGATAGTGCATACATATATGCATTAGATTATGTTGATAGGTTTTTAGAAATCAACATTATCGATATTAATTATAGTTTGTACTTCCAGATTATTCACGGTCATGAAGTGAACAATCCTAGATTTTAATTAAGTATCTACACATTAAACTCTATTTTATGTACAATAATGCATGATTATACATTTGTGGATGTGTTTGCGGGTGTAATATTGAAGTTGTGAAATTTTTCATTTAAGTTTATCTGCATTGTCATCATTAAATATGCATGATAGGTCGGTTAAACTCAATAATAGTTTCTAGAGGATCAGGGTCATCCAATCATTTCACCCTTGGCCGCCAATGCTTCCAAATAGAGTACTAACAAATACAGACATTGATGTTGTGAAGTTTTTCATTTGAGGTCATTTTATAGACTCAAAGTAAATTTTACAAAAAAATGAAATTGGGCAAAAGTTAAATGTAGACTAATTGTAAAACTAATGTGTGTATTTAATGTACAACGGTAGAAGCCTATCCAATGTGATTAGATATATTGCAAAGTGTGACATGGATGCCCAAGTTATATGTGCATGTCTTTGTAGATGTATGTTTTACATACTAACTTTTCCATTTTATCTCATACGAATACAAAACTTACACTAAATGGTAGGCCTCGATGAGACATACAACTTTGAAGTTATAAAGTTTTTCTTTTGAGGTCATTTAGTAGGTGGAAAATATTTTCCTTTAAAAAGAAAATAGGAGAAAGAATTTTCAGGTGCTGGTGGCAGCAACACCCGCACCTAATAATCATTTCTAGGTGCAAGTGACACCAACACCCGTACCTAGAATTGATTTTCAGGTGCGGGTGTTGGTGTCACCCGCAACTAGAAATCCCTCCACATTGCTACCCGTTTCGAGGACTTGGACCATTTACAGGAAACACACGTAGAGGACGCTGACAGACTGCCAAAATTTCCCACGCGCCGCCACCGTCTCTCCTCCGCCCGTTGTCCCTCGCTCCGCCGCCATGCGGTCCCCTCCGCCGGCCCGTGTGCGTGTTGCCGCTGCAGGCTCGCGCACGCCCGGCCGACCGTCCTCCGCCGCCATCCGGTTGCGCCTCCCCAATGGCGCGCATCGTCATTGCTCCGCCGCCGTCTCCATTCCTCCCCCCAGTCCGCGCACACTCCCCCTAGCCCGACGTGGCCCCACTTGCCGCCGCGTGTGCTCCCATGGGTCCGTGGTGTGCCCGGCCCGTGCCCTCCTCTCTATGCGTCGTTAGCACGCGCTCCTCCCGTCGGCCCGCACCTACATCAGTCCCCACCGCCGCCACCGGCCGCCTCTTCGCCCGATAGTACATCGTCAATCTACGATCCTCGCCACCAAACACCACGTACCGTAGCTCTTGTATGTTGAGATATGGTTGTGTTCATGCCTAATTTTTCTTGTGGTCAAATGCATGGTGTATATGTCTCTCTGTGAAATGTGAAAATGATGTGAGGTATTCGATCTCTGATATAGTTTGAGAAAACAATGTCATTGTCAAGTGGTGTTGGTGGTGGCCATGGCCATGGCCGCCATGGCAGTAGTCGTGGTCATGGCTTTGGCGGTGTTGGTGGTGGTCGTGGCCTTCGCAGTGTTGGTGGTCGTGGCTTGCAGGAGGACCCATTGCCTCGCCATCCATGCCTTCACTGTCACCACGAGATGGCCGTGCCACTTGGTAGTCAGACACATGGAACAATAGCCAATGTGGTAATGATCGTCATTTCCTTTACATTGATATATCTTTTAACACTTCACATGCAAAATATCTAATTGTAGTTACTTATAAATTGTTGTAGCTTATCAACAATGTTAGATGGCTTAAATATGTTCTCAATGATATGGCTGGTACTTCTCTGTAGTGCAAGCTGAGCAACTTGGGAACTCCTTCACAAGACTGCATATCTTTTTCTTTGTTCCTGCTCAAGGTGTAGATTACCGGACGTTGCCTATAGGAGGACCGCATCCAATGATGTTTGTTGCAGTAGCGGGTGATGCAACATTTCATAGGATTACCCAAGAGAGGACCACTGTGGAGAGATGTCTAGAGGCACTTAAGAATATCGGATCCTTCATGCCAAACTTTTCATATTTTAAAATGAATCAGCTCGAGATGGGTGATAGCACCGTGG
Source organism: Cenchrus americanus (assembly GCA_947561735.1). Taxonomy (NCBI): domain Eukaryota; kingdom Viridiplantae; phylum Streptophyta; class Magnoliopsida; order Poales; family Poaceae; genus Cenchrus; species Cenchrus americanus. The sequence continues at coordinate 52,989,711 of OX387242.1, forward strand.
TTCATACTGTTGATAGGCTTTGCAGGGCTCATCACATGTGTTACATATTTTTGACTTGCATATGCTTATTATATCATCACATCATCTTATTGTATAGGATTATATGTCATGTTCAACCTATGCCGCATTGAGCTTCTGTGCTCTTCTTAATCAAGTTGTGGAAAAATTGGGTTGTATTACTATGGTGGCCAGTCGTGCTTCACTAGAGATTGGAAGCAGCAAGCAACTCTAACTTTCTACATGACATACAACCCGACGCTCCACCAATGTTTGATATTTGCAGTGCTGTGTGTGAGAGTTATCCAGAAGCAGAGTTGAGTGCACTAGCACACGCTTTATCTTATTTTGATGAATTCTAGGTTGGGCCATTGGAGACATTAATTATGTTCCGTTTCTACAACTGCATGCCGTATTAAGACCTATGTGTTAGCTAGTGGTTGATGTACAAACTTATTTATAAGTAGCAGTGGTTGATGTATGAACTTATTTATAGTAGTAGTGCTTGAGTGTATGAACTTGCACTATATACTATTGTCAATTAGCATTGTCGTGTTCAATTTGAAGAGGTTAATTATTTTGAGAACAGAGAAAACTATATTTAAGAAATTTGGCGCGAAAAAATTGGCGTTTTACCTGCTGAACCCGCTAGTTCTAAAGCAACAGCTAGGAGTGGATTTCGTACCCGCACCTAAAAATGTGATTTCGCCCGCTCCTAAAAACGTTTCCTGTAGTAGTGTCAAACACCACATAATTTTGGGCGCACCTGCTGCGCAGCGATGATCATTGTGCACGCCTCTTGCGTGGAATAGTTTCTTATATGTAATAGAAGTTAGTGTTCACTTGCTCAAAAAAAACCCATTTCACAAATCTTGTATGCCCAAACTCGCATATTAATATATTGATCAGGCCGGCTTCTTGACTGTCGTGGTTGCCCAAAAAACACCACATAAATCTTTTTTTTCTAAATGAACGGGCACGAGATTGTATCTTCGACTAAAAGAGTTTTTACAAGTTGACCCGCCAAATTAATCTCGCACTAGGAGGCCCGTCAAACCCTCCAACCAATAACATGTTTCGCTCTTGATTTTCATCGTGATGGTCGGTATCTATAATTCATATGTTATTGGTTGAAGATTATGTTTTTCCTTTCCTTCAAAATCTTGAGCATATGATGAGAAGCCTAGGAGGGGTACGTACGGTGACCGGTGACCTTAACGGAGATGTTTGGTATTCCTTTACCATTCAAAAGCTTTGCCCCATTTGCTTGTGCTCGGACGACGACCTGGCCGCGATCAGCCAGATCGTCGAACTTAGCCAAGGAGCGAGGGTCGTCGGAAGCACTTCTTCATGTCAGGCAGTCACGGCCAGCACTTTGACTGCTTTTAGTTCGTCATTGAATTTAAATATAAACCCAGATTGCAAGCTGCTGAATTGACCCATCGTCTGCACCTACTCCGATCCTAGCTAGTCGCGTTCGACGCCTGCAATCCTCCGCCGGCCGGGCGGGCGATCGACACCGGCGTCGTCGTCGTCGTGGTCGTCGATCTCTAGACTCTATAGCAGCTCTCGCGAGGTACTATCTCCGTAGCTAGCAGAAAACGCATTACTTGCTTCCTACGTAGGTGCATCCGTCACTTTCCGTGCTCACCAACGTCGTCGTCCGTCAAGAAGGTACGTCCAGTACACTGGACCGAGTTTTAATGCATGCGTTGATCGATCACATGTGTGTTGTAAGTTGTAACACGTTGCACACGTACGTAGCTATCGATCCAGCCAGCTCTAAGGGGACCACGTACAAAGTGTCACTGTGCATGTGTCTGCTAGTTCTACTCTGGTTGACCGTTGAGTGCTTCTCGCCCCCATCTCCGACCATTGTCCCCATCGGCGACTGCTCCCCCGCCCTGACGCCGGCCCATCCGCCATCCCCCGCCACCCAGCCAGCAGCACTCCCGCCACCGCCCTCACCCGCCGCCGGGCCGGCCTGCCGCTGCTAGCCCTACATCCATATGGCCGGCGGTAAGCAACAAGTCCCCCACAAAACCTTGAACCCTAACTTCATCGGAAACCTCACCGGAGTTGGAGGAGTGAAGATGGGAGTTGTTTACACACATGCCATTAAAAAAGATGGTGGTTACACACATGCCACAAAAAAGTTCGCAGACACATGTATGCCATGTACCGAACTTTTGTTTACGCGTGTGCCATTCCATTGACATTCTGTTAGAATTTAACTCTGACACGTGGGACCCACATATGTAGCTAACTATTTTGCCCCTTAGGAGAGGAAGCTGCTCATCTTCCACCTCCGGACGAGCTGGCCATGGCTGCGAGCTGCCCCGGGTGGAGCTCGCCCGGATGGGATGTGCGGCCGAGCGCAGGGGCCAGAGGGGATCGCGGGGAGGGGCGGCGGCCGTGGGGCCGGCGGGGAGCACGGGGAGGGGGCGGCGACCGGCGGGAGCACGGGGAGGGGCGGCGGCCGGCGGGGAGGGCGGTTGCCGGCGGGAGCGCGGGGAGGGGGCGGCGGCGGCGGGAGCCCGGGGAGGGGGCGGCGACGGCGGGAGCACGGGGAGGGGCGGCGACCGGCGGGAGGGCGGCGGCCGGCGGGAGCATGGGGAGGGGGCGGCGGCCGGCGGGAGCACGGGGAGGGCGGCGGCCGGCGGGAGCGCGGGGAGGGGGCGGCGGCCGGCGGGAGCACGGGGAGGGGCCGTGGGGCCGGCGGGCACGGGGAGGGGGCGGCGACCGGCGGGAGGGCGGTTGCCGGCGAGGAAGCTCGGGTCATGGCCGGCAACGGGGAGTAAGGAGAAGGAGAGGAGGAAGAAAAACAGTGGTGGGCCTACAGGAGTAAAATAGTCATTTCATCTATTGGTTTGACACCGTTAGCACAAAATATAGACGGAATGGCACACGCGTAAACAAAAGTTCGGTGCATGGCATAGAGGTCTCTCCGAATTTTTTTGTGGCATGTGCGTAACCACCGTCTTTTTTAATGGCATGTGCGTAAACAACTCTGAAGATGGAGGTGAAGAAAAATTGTGTGAGGAAATGCATCATTTTCACCTAGGTGAGATCTAGCGTTTTCCCTTATTTAAAGATACTAATATTTACTGTTTCTACGTTGGTTGCGTACACATACTTCTCTCACTGAAAGGAGCTATGATCGAATGGTACTATTGTCTTCTCTCATATGTGTTGCGCTCTTTTACAATGCACAATATGGTAACAAACATCACTAAACCCCATTAATTATGGTTGTTGGACCATTAGTACAAATTTGGAACTAAAATTCTCAACCTTTAAGGCATGTACGACCCATAAACACGTAGACACGGGCCGTCTCGAAGTAGTCATACAGACATGTCATGTCTACAGACAATTTAATGATTAGGCAGTCTTGATGTTTGACAAAAACGCTTAAAATACTATGTCCAACAGTTTGGCAAAAGACTTAGTAATTTTTTGCAACTTGGGAAAAACGTACCCTCAGTGCGCAAAGATACACGTGTGTACTCGACTTGGCATCGACGCGTGTCTCCCGTGCATGAAACCAGGTGGGAGGGTGAAAAAAATAAAGAATACAGAAGGGTTCCTCATGTAAATGTATAAGAGAAAGAATAGTTTCACGATGTTGAGTTGGCACGCGATCGCAACTTGCATACCCACGGTCGATCCCCACGTGCGTGGGTCCCACATCAGTCTTATCTCTACCTTTCTTCCCATCCATTCACTTTTCACTTTTCTTCTCCCACCAGTGCGACCTTCCACCGGCAGAGCGGCAGCGGGGGAGCGGTGGCCGCTCCCCTGGCGTGGCGAGCTTTCGCAGAGCGGCATCCGAGATCCTCTATGCGCTCCACCAGGTCACTCCCCGGCGGCGACGGGGCTTGCGAGGGCACCTCCAGGCTCAGCGGCTGAGGCCCCAATGACCTCCTCCAGGCGGTGAACCGGTCGAGCTCCTTTGGCCCGGTGCCGCGGCGGAGCCCCGACGAGCTTCTCTGGGTTGATTCAGGCGGCCATCAAGCGCACCCGCGAGCCCCAGCGAGATCTGAAGATCGATCCCCGCGACCTCATGGCTCGACGACGTGCCCGTGTGAGCGGAGGCGCTGGCGCGGGCTGCCGGGCTCGCGGCGAGCTCGCGTTGCAGTGAGTGCCGGCGTTGGCGAGGCGAGCTCGCCCGTGATGTCAACGCCGACTGATTTTTTTCTTTTTCATTTCCTTTTTTTCAAAATTTTTTATTCAAAATCCTCCTCTTAAAACTTTTCTGTCAAGATTTTCAAAAGCTTTTTTCCTTATTTTGGTCATTGAAAAAATTTATGTATAACTTTTTTCTCAAGTTTCTTCAAAAAAAAATTCAAATTTTCTTTTTTGATTTTTCTTTTTTTTTCAAAAACTTTTTGTTCTGAATTTTTGTATAAGGTTTTCTTAAGTTTGTTTGATAAGTTTTCTTGAAAACTTCTCTATTCATTTTTTTGTTAAAAAGTTTCTGATCCTGATCTTATTCAAAAAAATTCTTCAATTTTTTTCTTCATAATTTTTTTGTTTATTTTTCAAAAAAAAATTGTAAAAGTTTTTGTTTATGTTTCTTCAATTTTTTTCTATCTTATCAATAATTTTTGTCACAAATTTTGATTATGTTTTTTCTGCACACTTGTTTTTTTGAAAGTTACACATTTTACTTTTTTTGCCCATGGCGAGCAATGCACTTATGCCCGCGCGATTGGACTTTGGGGGACTGCGCAGGCCGAGTGGGGACCGCGGTCGGAAATCGACCGCGAGTTGGCTCCCGTGCGGGCGCCCGTTAATTTGGGTCCCCCGAATAATAGTTTGGCAAGTTAAAAATACAAAACTCTTGAAGATATATTTTTTTTACATAGCAAATCTTTTAGGAGCTGGCAAATCATAAGATTTGTCAAGGAAGATTGGTGCAAGTTAGAAGCACTTAAAGTTAGGCGAAACGGGTTGAGTTTTCCAGAGTCATAGAAGATTAGGACCATGGATTAAGAGTTGTGGGAATGGATTTAGAGAACTATGCTCACTTCTTGTTAGACAACCATATCTCTTCAACGAATTTATTGTCCTCATTGGACCTTTCAGAAAATGAACAAAGAATCAAATATATGTGTTCCATACAGTACTAAACTTGCATATTTTAGTCCACAACGATCTTCTCGTGGATGATCTCAGCGGTCGTCTTCTTGATGAGCTCCCACGCACTCCGCACGTGCCTCTCTTCCTGCAGCGACGACCCCACCGCGAACCGCAGCACGAACTTGCCGCCGACCACCGTGTGGGCCAGGTACGCCTTCCCGGTCCTGTTCAGGCGCTCCATGAGCTCACGGTTGACCTCATCGGCGTCCTCCTCCGTCATGCCGCCGCGAGGCTTGATCCGGAAGCACACGAGAGCAAAGTTCCTCGGCACCACGACCTCGAACCTGTCGTCGGACCTGACATTGTCCTCGAACATCTTGGCCATGGCGACGTCGCTGCGGATGTGCTCCTGGAGCTTGGCGGCGCCGTAGGTGCGCATCACCATCCAGAGCTTGAGGCCCCGGAAGCGGCGGCCGACGCCGACCTGCATGTCCTTGAGGTCGGTGACGTTACCGGAGTCGCTGGCGTCGTTCTTGAGGTACTCCGGGTTCGTCTCCAGCGAGTCGGTGAGCCGGTGTGTGTCGCGCACCCACAGGCATGTGCAATCTAAGCAGGTCATGAGCCATTTGTGCGGGCTCATGCTGATGGAGTCGACGCGCTCGACGCCGGCGAGGTGGTGCCGGAACTCCGGGCAGATGCAGGCACTGCCGGCGTACGCGGCGTCGATATGCACCCACGCGTTGAAAATAGCAGCGGCGTCGGCGATGGCACCAACGGGGTCGACGGCGTTGGAAGAGGTGGTGCCGACGGTGGCGCAGATGTATGTCGGCACGAGGCCGGCGGCGACGTCGGCTTCCATGATCTCGAGAAGCTTGGCAGGGTCGAGGGCGTAGTCCGTCTCCGGGCCGGTGGGGATGGACCGGATGTTGGCCGGGTCGAAGCCGGCGAGGCGGCACGCCTTGAAGAAGGTGGAGTGGGTCTGGTCGGCGGCGTACACGGCGAGGCGCGGCAGGCCAGCGACGCCCTCGGACCCGCTCCGGCGCAGCGCGGCGTCGCGCGCGGCCACGAGCGTGACGAGCATGGCCTCACTGGTGGTGCCGAGGATGACGCCGCCGCCGGTGCCGCGGCCGGCGGCGGTGCGGTTCATGAAGCTCGTCGGCAGGCGCAGGAGCTGCGCAAGCCAGTCGAGCGCGAGGACCTCCATCTCGGTGGCGGCGGGGTTGGCCTGCCACGTGAACCCGACGGTGTTCATCGCCGAGGCTATGAGGTCGCCGGCGATTGCCGCGGCGCTGTTGGTCGACGGAAAAAACGCGAAGAAGTTGGGGCTGGCCCAGTGGGTCATGCCGGGGACGACGGAGGTCCTGAGCTCCTTCATGGCGACGTCGAAGGGGGCGGAGCTCGTGGGCGGCGCCGCTTGCAGCTCGTTCTGCAGGTACCCCGGCTTGACGTCGGGGAGCACCGGCAGTGACTCGACGGACTTGTAATAATCGGAGATGAAGTCAACGGCCTTGTGGAGGTAGGATCGGACGTCCTCGGCGTTCAGGGGCTGGAAGCCAGCGTCATCGCCAAAGGCGGAGAAGGCGGCCGGGTTGGTGTCCAAGCTACCCATGGCGATCGAGCTTAGCCGGATGGTTGGCTAATAACAGAGATTGCTCGAGATCGATCGAGAGCTGATGGAAGGGCGAGAGCTCTGAACTCTTTGGTGAGAGCAGAGAGCTGCAAGCTGGTTGCTTGAATGCTTGGTGAATGCAGAAGCTGGTGTTAGGGTTTCCTTATATAAGGGAGGGAGCGGCCGGTGAAGAAGCGGCGTGGCGAAGAGGGCGTTGCGCGGGTAAAGGGAGTGTCGACCAAGTCCATCTCCCTGGCTCCGATCCGTTCGTTCCCTGTCGCACGTGCATCGGTGCGCGACTGAACGCCCGCATGGCAGGCTCCAACACGGTTCCCACGTACATCCACGCGAACATTGTGCTAAACACATGTCTTTCAAAAAAGGTTACAAAAAAAAAAGGTTAGTGGCGCTCTAGAAAGGGGGGCAAATTACTATTCAAAAACTGAACCTAAAATAACATATGAAAACTACGTGATTTTTATATGGATTTGTAATAAGGTTTCTGAGTGTTTCCAATTCTATCATCAACAAGTTAAGCCTCTTTGAGATGGCTTGACAAAGGACTTCTTCACCAATTTTCAGTGAAAACCTACAAAAGGAGCAATTTCAAAACGGTTCCTGGGCCGAAACCGGGAAGAAAGTAACCTGCAAAACAGCTTGCACTAAACAGGAGAAGCCAAAAAAAATCCTAAACTAACACTCATAAATTAACCCTATTGCTATTAGGCGGTCATTAATTAACCCTATTGCTATTAAAAAAGCCATTTACCAAAAGTTTTTTCAAAACACCAGAGAAAACCACCCCATCAGAGTAACTGGAGCCGGAGCCATTTTGACAAAAGTCGAAGCTCTACCAGATGGGATCTTATTAATTTTCACAATAGACTCAGGCTCTATTATAAGTTCGAATCACATCAAACATGATATCGGATCATTGATCTATGGCCTTGTTTAGTTGTTGGAAAAATTTGTCTTTTCAACGTTTCGAACTCCTGTAGCACACTGTAGAACGTTTCGTTTGTTTGTGGTAAATATTATCCTACCATGACCTAACTAGGCTCAAAAGATTCGTGTCGCGAAGTACATCAAAACTATGTAATTAGTTGTTTTTTACCTATATTTAATACTCTGAACATATGTCTTTTGGCGTATTTAATGTGATGTGATGGAAAGAGAGGGAAGAAATCGTTAGAAACTTTAGCAAACTAAACAAGGCATATATATCAATGGCTAGATATAAAGTTGTATACGTTTGCTTTTCCGCTTCTTGTTTTTCTCCATAATGAAGTATTCCAAAACTTAAATTTGTAAGAAAGACCCTGTAATAATAGTATGGAGATTCGATGAAGCATGCATTGTGTGAACTCCCACTTATCTTTGATTACTCCCACTACAGCCCCACTACACGTAGCATAAACAAATAACGAATTTGCCGTCATGTCAAATGTCATGATACATCCACGATTGTTGATGAGCAGACAATTTAAAAATATAATAATCGTCACGCCGCGTCTAGATCTGCAGACAACATAATATTTAAAACAACTCAACATGTGGAGCGCGCGGGCTTTATATACACATTTGACTGCTTTATTGATATATAAACTCGTGTATGGTGTGGAGCAGTACACCATGCAAATACACAGATATACAGTTAAGCAGCTGATGAATTGACACATCGTCTGCATGCACTACCATGCATGCATGGTCACAGTCACAGGCTCACAGCAGCCAAAAAAGTCCAGAGATAGATGCTCCCAAGACTTTCAATCACATGTGACGTTTTTTGGTTAAAAAAACAACACATTGCAAAGACGCCAGCAAGGAAATGTGCTTCATCATCAAGGGGTTGATTGGTTTGCTGGTCGAATCTCTGACCTGGCCCCGTGAGCAATGTTCTGTAGATACATGCATGGCAGCTGATTTGTTACCTGTATACGGAGTATATGCGAGTGGCAATGATGTGCAGAGAAACTGATTGATTGCCCTGCAACCTCTCCTTAATTTCCTGCATCGCTCTCTGCGACGAACAGCACCACAGCTCCGCGGAGACGCCCGGTTTCCTCGTTCCTCTGTAACCAAACTAGCTGGTCCTGCATCCTGCGGGCATGTGGTTCAGCCATATGCTGGAAAGACTTGGGTCAGTCATATGCAGAAAACCAATCAATCCCCAGGTCATCTCCTAGCCTCATCTAGGAGATTCATCACAAGCATATCTATAATGCATCTTCTTGCTGTAATTATAAGTGAGGTTCCTGCTTAATTAATTTGGCTCTGTCAATGTCATGCGTGCATGGGATTATGGGTGGTAATGGGTCACGATTCACGACCCTAATTCATCATTTACAATCTACTCTCTCCGCCCCTAAATAATTGTCTTTAGAGAACTGTGTTTCCCTCACAGACACACTTCCCGGACGACCATCATTCAGGGACGGAGTAGTAATTAAGTTTTTACTTACTTTTAATTTGAAATTGTATAGTGTTATAGCTCGGCTCTTATGGAGGTCGATCTTTAAATTTGCCAGATTATATTATTAGGGGGCTCTTTATCACCTCTACGCATGAGGATGACTTCCTACTGACCACCATCGTCAGCCTTGCACGAAAAAAGTTTGCGAGGACTTGAGGACGGATGTAGGTCTGGGCAAAATACCCGATACCCATTACTCGTACCCGAATTACCCGAACCCTAACCCGAATTACCCGATCCCGAGTTCGGATAGTGATTGTGATTACCCGAAATTAGTTTAGGTAATTCGGGTAATACACTCCGGTACCCGAACTACTCGAAATTTGTCTTCGTCTTTATATTTATTAACGTGTTGTTAGTTGAACACTTGAAGTTGTCACTTTATTATAATATAATTCTCTTAATTTGAACAAGTGGCTATAATATACTATTATTCTCAACTTGTAGTTGAAATTCAACACAAATTACGGGTGATTTTTTTTTAAAATTCTACTGAAATTTTGTGTAGGTCGACATTTTCTGTAAATTCGGGTAGACCGGGTATACCAAAACCCCCACATTTCCACCTGTTTTAGAACCGGTTGGCTGTCCGTTGATGACAGCTCGTTCTGTGTGTAGCAGTAAAAGCAAGTGTAACTTCATTCGAGTCAAACCCAGCACTTTGACTGCTCTTAATTCGTTCATCAAATTTGAATATATAAACCCCGCCAGATGTAAGAGCTAACTCCAACAGACTCTCTATCTCATTTTCTATCGGTAAAAAAAAGAAAACCCCGTGAAAACGGTGTTCCAACAGCCTCGACAAAATCACGGATCACAGTCCTCCTCGCCATTCAGCCCCGTCCGCTCGTGATGTTTGGCGAGGCTCTGCGGCTCGCAATCCCGCGGAGAGCGCGAATGGAGCCCCCCCGCCCCCGCGCCAAATTGGTTCCTCCCAACTGCGGCTTCGAGCCTCCGCGGCCGGGAGAGGAGGAGAAGAAGTGTGTCGTCCCCGCGGCCGGGAGAGAGGAGGAGGAGGGCCGAAGCCCCGACGGCTAGGGGAGAGGAAGAGGGGAACAATCAGAGATCTGGTAGAGGAAAAGTGGGGAACACGGGAGGAAGGGGACCAACCATGCCGTCATCGGGGGCATCCGCGGCGTCGGGCGCGCCGGAGGAGGAGCCCATCCGTGACCGCTGCATCGCCTTGTACGCCTGGTTCTTCCTCATCTCGTTTCACTCGTCGCTGAGCCCAAAATCTGAAGGGGAGGAGCCTCGGGACAGGCGTCCTACGATGTGGTGTTCCTGGCGGCACTCGTGGGCATGGCCGCCGAGGAGAAGGCGCGCGTGGTCGAGCACCTCAGGCGCCACATGGCCCCGACGCCGCGCTCGTGGTGCGGAGCGCGCACGACGCCCGAGGCTTCCTGTACCCGGTGGTGGACCCAGAGGAGATCCGGCGGGCGGCTTTGATGTGCTGGCCATGCACCACCCAGAGGGAGAGGTTATCATCTTGGCGGTGTGTCTGACAAGCACGCGCACGACGCCATGCTCAGCCGGCCCTGCATCTGCTGCGACATGGAGGCATGTGCATCAGAAGATGGAGGAGGTGGCCCTCGACTGACGGCAGGTGCGGGGAGTGGAGATCCCGAGCACCGCGGCGGCGGCGGCAAGAGAAGCCGGCGCCGGGGCCTCTTCCCCTCGTCGCGGGAGAGGAGGTCGCCGCGGGTGGCGTCGATCGGGGGAAGCATCTCAATGGGGAAGAAGAATGCGGTAGAAAGAGACTGTTGGATTACATGATGACATGTGGGGCCCACGGGATATAGAGTTAAGTTTAAAGAGGTTGTTGGATTACTCCATAACATTATAAAGTTTTCTATTTTTTACAAAGAGCTAAATCTTCATATTTAGCTAACAAAAATAAAAAAAAGTTGTTGGAGCTGCTCTAAGTATGTAAAGCTGCTGAATTGACCCATCATTTATGCATGCAGTACGTACTCGATCTCCAAGTCGTGTGGCCGCGTTCGACGCCTGCAATCCTCCGCCGGCGCCGGGGCGAAACGACGGCGTCGTCGATCTCTCTAGCTCGATCGCGAGGTAGGTAGCAGATCGGAAATGCATGCATGCATGCGAATTACTGTACGTCCGATCTACACGTCACTTTCATTTGCATAACAGCTAGCTAGCTCGACGTCGTCGTCGTCAAAGCGTTGATCACGTGTGTGCAGTGCGTGTTTCAACACGTAGACAGCAACGTGTCTGCTTCTAATTTGGACGTACATATACCACCACCACACATGCAGCTCAACTGAATTTAAAATAAAAGAAAGCGTATTTTTTTAAAAACAGGCATATCGTAGCACTCGAAAAGTACTATAGCAAAAAATCTCGCCACAGCATTAAGTCATGTTGCATGCAACGTGGAAAAAAATTCCGCTGCAATATCAAGTCGTGTTGCATGCAACGTGGAAAAAAATTCCGCTGCAATATCAAGTCGTGTTGCATGCAACATGGAGAAGAGATACCGCAACATCCAAAAACAACATCCGCAACATTCAAAAACAACATTCGCAACATTTAAAAACAACGTCTGCAACTTCCTGCAACATTGAAACATCTAGATCTATTTTTGCAACATCCGCATGAAACACTTGCAACATACATCTGAAACGCGTGTAACCTACGCTTGCAACATGCAACAAACTCGGCAAAAAAGAGGCTCTACAGTTTGCACCAAGGGAGGCAGGGGGGCAGGAGGATGGCAAGCCGCCGGGGCTCGCCGTGGCTCTAGGAGGCTCACCGCCAGGGTGTAATGGGAGCTCGCATTGGTGGGGGGAGCTCGCACCAGCGGAGGATCTAGTTGCCGAGGAGCCGACGACGGAGCTCACGTACGGGGTCACGCGCTGCCGCCTTCCAACCTCCACGTGATGGCCTCGGGGGCCCACGCCGGCTGGGAAGGGAGCAGCACGGGCCAGCAGCGCAGGCCGGACGCGCATTCATGGCCGCGGTGGCAGCGGGGCTGGGGCCGGCCGCGGAGGGGCGAGTCGATGGCTGGCACACGGATAGGCTCGCCGGCCGGTCGGTTGCGGCGCACGGCCTCCAGGGGCGGCGGCAGGCAAGACATATGGGAGAGAGACGAGAGAGGAATGAGTGGTTGCAAAGGAAGAGATAAGGCAAGAGCTCATGGTGGGACCCGCATTTGATATTTCCCGACGGCCGGCCGTATGCGGAGGGGAACGAGCCACGTCGTCCGTCCGAGCCCAAGCAATACCGTTCTTCTTTCTCTTTCCCGGTCCTCCGCGTTTTAACTAATTTGTTGGCATTATACATACGTAGATACATATTTAAATCTACAAGCACGTTGTGAGCATGCGTGTAGATAAATAAGAGTTTCCGTACGTATGGGAAAGCTAGCGTTCGTATCTTGACCCGGCCGTTTGCCATTTGTCCAACCTTTTTGCGTTTCAAACTTTACTTTACACGGTCCTCGGAAGCTTATTATTAAGAGCAAACAATGCAAATTAAACTTTTGCTCCTAACACTTTACCAATGCTATATATTCCTAGCCAACTCAAGTCAAACAAAAAAAATCGCCGTCGTCCACCATCATATCAGATCCTTTTCTTGGTCGTGCCTTGAATTTCTTACCGCGAGACAAAAATTCTTACCAACAAAAGATCACTGCATGCTTTTTTTTTTACCCCACGTCGCGGTAGTTTCTCTGCAAGCCTGCAACAACTGGAAGCCCGGCAAGGGTTGGTAGGATTTGACCGGAGGACAAAATTCAAGTCAGGTCATTTGCATGCGAGCAACAAGTCGTTGGACTAGACGTGATCGAATTTTCAATTATATAAATACTGCAGGTCTGAATAATACGGCCGGGAAAAATCAGGTGCTCCCGTTCACACATGCAAATGGGCATGTCTTGTCTGCATATGCAGAATTCTTGGTAATTAACAACCTACTCCCTCAACCTAAATAAGCATTTCCATCTCAGTAACATGTTCCCGGGCTAAAAGTCCGTTTCGTTAGGTGAATAATTTCCCATTGTTTAATGGTACAGCATTTTTCTTTTTTGAGAACATAGTTTAAGACATCATTTTGATACTGCTGTACTACGCTTGCACGTGCGAAACATAAGGTTTTGTCTGCATATCGTTTCAGGCTATCGAGCTTGATTATTACGTGACGAGGGAAGCGTTTATTTAAAACACAAATCCGTTGGTTTTTTCATTCTCAGTTTAAAACTTCATGTAATAAAACTACTGTAGTATACTGTATGTCATAGATGTAGATCTTCTTATCATCCGAAAATTGTTGGTCATGACAAATAGAAAAACCCAAAAGCCAAGGCCCAAAAATAAAACAAACCACGACCCAACATGGCACAGAGTTTGGGCTAGTTTTCTGGTTAGGATAGGATAGGATCATCCGAAAATTGTTGGTCATCGGGCCGAATGACAAATAGAAAAAACCCACGAGTCAAGGCTCACGAGTAAAAGAATTACCTCCATCATGCCACAGAGCTTGGGCTAGTTTTCTACAAGAATCGGGCCGAAACAGGCCGAAGCAACAACAAACTGTCACAGTCATGGAAATGAGGCCCAAAAGTACATAATTTGGTGCAGAAGAACCCATCGACTCCATGTGATTCGAGAAAAAGGTGAAACGAACGCGATACGGTAACGTTTTTCTTTTTTTATTTTGCTTCCTTTACTTTGGAGGAAAGGCATGAAAAGCCGCACGTTTTGTTTGCACAAAGAGAGGAAAAGAAACACGCAAAAGGTAAATTTTGTGCATCATGTTAATCCAAGCTTTTGTCACGATAACGATCATCCCTCCTCTTCCGAAAGGCAGATGGAGACAGAATATATTGTGATCAATTTTCATACCCTTGTTTGTATATGGAAGCATAATACCTCATCGAGTAACTCAAAATATTCTAAATTTTTCATAAGCGATTTTGTTTTTAACGTTTCCCTTTAAGAAGTTAGAGCATCTCCAAGAGTTTCTCAAATTGTTTCCTAATCTTTAATTTGAATTTTCAGGAAGATGGCAAAAAAATACTTCTCCGACAACTCCTAATCTTTTAGGACTCTGGAAAAAAAAACAGTCTCTTCATCGTAAAGTTACACGGTTTTAGTCGACGCGTATCCTCTACTAAATAAATGTGGAAGGACTCAGAAACAGTAAAGAGTAGAAAAGGGTTCATGATGCAAGATGATATAAAAGTGGTTAGGATAACTTGAGAATAGTATATGATCCCGGCGCAAAATTGTTTCCTATATTTTAGGAGTAGAGTATTAGGAACCCTGGGAGATGACCTTCTATATTCTTTCCAATACTTTTTTAGAAGCACCAAAACTTCATCTTTTTAAAAAGAAAATATTGGATACTCTTGAAGATGCTCTTATGAAACTACTAGCAACTACAAATGAGTTATATAGTAACCTTTTGTTTGTAAGTTTACAGTAATAAGGGCGTGATAATAATTATATACCGTCTTGTACATGGAACCTCATCGAGTAACTCGATATTGCAAGTTTTCATGGGTATTTTTTTAGAGAAAACTTCTTCATATACTAAGAAGTAATGAAACTACCGGTAAAACAACAAGGGTCGCTTGTTGGCATGTTGGGCAGATTTGTAAAGCGGATCTTCAGCAGATTTGTTGTGAAAGAAAAACATTACGTATAGATTTTTACGACGGATTTGTTCTAAGAGAAAACACCGTAAATAAAGTCAAATAAGAGAAGCCGAACGGAACCGTTGTGATAAGTGTGGTAGAATGGTGTGCTGGTGCTGGCCAATGACCTCTTGTCTACTTTCTTTTGCTCAGCCTGCATCCAAAAGGAAATGGGGAGAGAAGGCCACACATTGCAGTGTCCATTGACTCGGCACAGAGCACTCCATCTGCATTGTCTGGATCGTCGCCTGGTCGTTTGGTCCATGCACACGCAGTTCCATCTTCCGTGCCTCTGGTTCCGGTCCCTTGTTGGACCAGGACCATACTATGCGGCACTGTTCATCGAAGACCGGGACAGACCAGCTACTTTTCCGTGCGCTCAAAGCCAAAATACGGAGACCTGACCAGTAGTGGTGACAGTGAACGGATCCTTTTTAGTCGTACAAGACACATGAATGAATAAATGAACGAACGAACTAATAAATTCAAACAATATCCCAAGATCGAGAATGTATTGTACTGAAACTGAAAATGACTTCACAACCTATTTTGAATGAGTTGCTCCTTTTGTGGCCATGAGGAAACCATACAACATCTTTTCTTCGATTGTCATGTAGCAAGAAATGCTTGGAATCTTTGTAATATCACTTTTGATATAAGAAAACCAAACTGTACTTATGATTTGTTTCATGATTGGTTGAGTGGGTGGACTAAAACAAGTAAAAGACTCATGCTACTAGGTGCTGCTGCACTTTGTTGGGCAATTTGGCTAAGCCGAAATGATGTGGTGTTTCAAAGAACAACTCCTAACTCTTTCTTACAGGTGATCTTCGGGACGACGTTAAAGCGCGAAGTTAGGCGCTACTCTCTAAAGAGGAAGCGAGGCTGAAAGTGAAAAGCAACTCAAGCAAATTAGAAGTCACCATCATGGAGATCTTCAAAAGTTATGGATGGAGAATGAGGAATAGAATCCAAGCTTGAGTTTCTTTTCGCTTTTAGTCCCATGTTTAGTGTCCAGTACCTTTGCGTTTATGTTTGATTGCCTTAAGTTGAGTGGTGAACTTTTGTAATTGAGTAAGTCCGTATCGGTACAAAGAACCCGAGTGTTGTGTAAACTTGACTTTTGTTGGCCATAAGCGCTCCTTGTGAGTTGCGGAGGTCGGTAATTCCATATTCTAAAAAAAATTGCAGAGCAAATAGAATAGATAATCCATTTGATTTTTTTTCAGACGTATTCTAGCAGCCAAATAAAGTTATCGACCAAAAGAGAATGCATATGGCTCCTGTTGTCTCGTGGAGTTGGAGTTGCTCGATGGAAGTGAACAGTAATCGAGGCCCGTGACTCGTGCTGCTGCGGGCAGGCAAACTGCAAACGCCAAAGAGCAAACCTTCCATTGACTTCACCAGACATGGCCTGCCCGGGGGCCCTTTCCAGCCTCTTCTGCTGTCCTCATCTTTTCCCCGGTACATACTGCATGAAAAATATTTTATTTCCTTATGCAAACTTAAAGCGGCAGGAGACAGGAGCACGAAGGACCCACAACAAAAAGGTAGGGTCCCACATGAATTTTTATTCGGTAATGCGCACTATCTTCAGTCAAAAATGTGAGCCCAACGTCCACCCGGACACTAAAGTAAAGCTGTTAACCTCAAAGGCGCCAAAAATGCTCACCAAAAGGATTTCTTGGCAGCTTTTGCAGGTCAACGGAGCGAGTCAACTCATCCCTGGGAAAAAAAAGGTTGAGAAAAGCTAGGCAAAGCCAAAGCGCGTGCTAGAGTGAGAGATCAAGCCCATCCACCCCATACACATATATACATAATCGAATTATGTAGTTTATGGTAGGCACATAGCAATATGGCGCTAGGATTAGGTCTAGCCTTTTGCTATCATGGTAGATCATATCATTCCTTGAAAGTGGAATTAGGATGGGGGCTAAGCTTGTTGACACATCATACTACAAGAGCACATATTCCTTGTAACTAGAACAATTAGCGCGCATTGCGGGTCCTACCAGATTGATAGAATTGTTATTGTCAATGAGCATGATCATGAGCATTCCAATTGTCAACCTCTTTACTGATAAACATTTGACGTTCATCAAAGAATCTGAATGTCATTACTGAATAATTAAAATGTAACCAAGCAGCTACCCACATTAAGCTACATATATATTTCCACTACAAAGCACCAATTGTTCATAATGCTTTCAAATCATGTCACATTGAGCTGCTATGCGACTTTGCTTGATATGTTGAGCTATCTTGGCCGGTTCCAAGTTTCTCAGTTTGGTGTTGTTCAGTAAAGAACAAAGTGAGTCAAGAAGAACAATCATCAGTCATTTCGACTCCTTAGTCATTCGCATCTCGTGGAAGATATATGGAAGGAGAGAAACACTCAATTCTTCGTCGTCACTGAGTCCTAAAAGGTAATAACATACAAAAGGCTGTCATTCCGTAAACAGCAAGAGCTTCAAATAAGGTTTTCTTTTAGTAAGACATTAGGCATCTCATATTAGAGACAAATTTTTCCAACATTATTTTAGAGACAAATTTTTATAAACTACCCATACAACAATTTAGTCCGTTCATTCAAACATTTCAAAAGATTTTTTTATTCATGTGGGACCACAACCCGCTGGTCTCATCAACACTTTTTTTATAGACCTAGAAAACGACAACTTTATTAGTAATTAACACAGTGAGGTGTGGTGCGGTATCCGCTGGTCTCGACTAGAAGAGTCTAGTGTGTGCTCTTCTCATTTACCTCTACTCGACATTGGATTCTTTCGATTTTTATGGTGAACAACCGAGCTAGTTTGGCTTATTGCACGCGCTCAGTGCGCGCTCTTCTCAATTATCTAGGCTCTTGTCGACATTGGATTATTCTGGTTTTTATGGTGAACAACCGAGCTAATCTGGCTTATTGTAAACGCGGAGATTTCGCATAAGTCAACGTGAAATAATTGAATACCTACATGCCAAGGGAAAATTTGCACTGTACACATACAATTGTTTTTGAGATTTTTTTGGTGAGTACACATACAATTGTTTCTCAGTTTAGTGTTGTTCAACAAAGAAGTGGGTCGGGATTCAAGAAGAACAATCATCAGACATTTTGACTCCTTAGTCATATTCTCATCTCGTGGATGATATATGGAAGGAGAGAAACGCTCAATTCTTCATCATCACAGAGTCCTGAAAGGTAATAACATACAAAAGGCGGTCATTCCGTTATTTTTTTATAAACTACTCATACAACAATTTAGTCCGTTCATCCAAACATTTCAAAATATTTTTTATTCATGTGGGACCGCAACCCGTTGATCTCATCAATATTGTTTTTCATATAGCCCTAGAAAACGACAACCTTAGCATTAATTAATACAGTGCGGTGTGGTATCCGCTCGACTCGACTAGAAGCGTCGAGTGCATGCTCTTCTCATTTATCTCTTCTCGGCATTGGATTCTTCCGATTTTTATGGTGAACAACCGAGCTAATTTGGCTTTTTTGCGCGTTGTAAGGTGGTTGTAAACGCGGCGATTTTGCATAAGTCAACGAGAAATAATTGAATACCTACGTTAGCCATGAGAAAATTTGTATACAAATACAATTGTTTCTGAAAATTTATTTAATTTGTGAGTGCACACGTGACTATGTGAGTAAGAAAACACACCATGATGCTACTAAGCTCTTGCTGTAAAGGGTCCATGGAAGGTAACCACAGGCTGAAGTGGAATGGAAGCAAAACACACAGCTCAAGAAGAGAGAAGGAAGGGAAAAAACCCCACCCAGCACCAGGAGAACTGTTGGTGAGGTGGGGCCCACCACTGATCCACCGAGTCCAGCATCATATAAGACAGCCCGCGTTAAACTCCGTCGTCACGATTGACAAATCCACTACCACCGCTGTGCGTCTCCATAATAATCCATCCCAATCATTCATACTCTTTCTTCTCCCTCTTCCTCCCGACCTCTCCTCTCCCAAGAAGCACCCCGACGTTCTCCGGCGCCCCACGCGGACGGCGACCCGCTGCTGGTTTCGCCGGAGGAGGAGGAAGGGCGCGACCACCACCGGGAGGAGCAGGGCGACGCCGCTGCTGCCGAGTGTGCCGCCGGCCGCCTGAGGCTGTGCCACATGCCGCTCTGGGGGACCGCGTCCGGGCCGCCGGCCGCCGCCGAAGGCGAGGCCGCCCGCGCGCCGCCCGGGTCCAGCGCCGCCGGCGCCGGCGGTGGAGGAGTCAAGGCGATCCGGTCGCTGCTCCCCACCCGCCGCCGCCTCCGGCTCGACCCGCCCGCCAAGCTCTACTTCCCATGTACGCACCCGGAGCTTGCTCCTCCACCTTCTCCCTGCCGTGCCGCGTTCTAGTAACCGATTACTTTCTTGAGCCTCTCTGACTTACGGTTTCGATTGAAGCTGCCTCTCCCTCTGCTGTTCGTGTTTGGTTTCGATTGCTCTGTTCCCGTCAAGGACGGTGGTGCCGCCTTTCGTGTTCTTATCATGTTTCGTTCAAAATTTTTATCATGTTTCGTTCAAGATTTTTATTTAATCCGTCAAAAAATGGATTTTTATTCTCGATTTTTTTGCTACGACCGTTCATATATGGAGATTGATTGAGTCCATGGCTGGTGAAGGGCATTTCAGTTATGCAATTTACTAGGAAAGGTGTTTTTCGGCCATCTAGCTTTTTCGCCTAACCTCTAATCTTGACTTGTGAAGATGAACCTGGGAAGCAAGTCCGGAGCGCGGTCAGGATCAAGAACATCAGCAAGTCCCATGTGGCCTTCAAGGTAGTAACAAACAATCGTCTCTTTTTTTTCATCAGCTCTGCTCCCCAAGTTGATTCTGTGATAACGAACTATACGGTATTCTAAAATAGTTTCGCGAATTTTATAAGTAATTTGTTGCTCCATTTTTCCATAGCAGGACAATCAATTTGTTCCTAGGAGGGTTTTAAGCCATTACTCGAACTAGTCACGATTTAGCACCCGGGCTGTACCTCTCAGCATAACACTAATTCTGGGCTTTTTTTTTCTGTTCCAGTTCCAAACAACTGCGCCAAAGAGTTGCTTCATGAGGCCTCCAGGCGGCATACTTGCTCCAGGGGAAAGCATCATAGCAACAGGTAATTGGATTGGAGCCTGATGAATGTCATCGTTAGTTGTGGTGTTCACCAATTATGATGACCTGACCTGTGAATCTGTGATCGCAATGTCAGTGTTCAAATTTGTGGAGCATCCGGAGAACAATGAGAAGCCGTTAGACCAGAAGTGCAAGGTTAAGTTCAAGATTGTCAGCCTGAAAGTCAAAGGACCTATGGAGTATGTCCCTGAATTGGTATGTCAGTGTATATTCAGTTTAATTGTTCAAAGCCTCTACTTGTCTCTATTAAAATCGTTGTGTAAGCTGAAGTTTTAACATTGTGTTGCAGTTTGATGAGCAGAAGGATCAGGTTGCGGTCGAGCAAATTTTGCGGGTAGTATTCTTAGATGCTGAGCGTCAGAGTGCAGTAAGTCTCGACAAAGGCTCTTCATTCGTTTCTGTTTATCTCTCGATGCAATGCAACTTTGGGAGAGCATAAAGTTTGGCTTACACATTTTGGCAACATTTTGAAGCAAATGGACAAGCTCAAGCGTCAGCTTGCTGAAGCAGAAGCTGCTCTTGAGGCACGCAAGAAACCTCCAGAGGAGAATGGTCCCCGTATCGTTGGCGAAGGCCTTGTGATTGACGAATGGGTAAGATTAGTGCTTTGTGGTTTTAATTACAGTGCCTAGTCTTTTAATAGTGTTCACTACTTTTTGAAATGCAACTCTGCCCCCATGTGCTTGTATGTTAATTTCTTAATTATGTTATTGCAGAAGGAACGAAGAGAGAGATACCTTGCTCGCCAGCAGATCGAAGGTGTTGATTCAGTTTAGACACAACGCTGCACTCTAAACAGGAAATTGAACATACCATTTTATGGGTGCCGAAATACTGTCCTTTCACACTCCATTTGTCAAACGGTTGGAGCTTAATTTTGTGATGGTTCGGTTTGTAGCAATCAAACAAGAATGAGGCTTTATGTACTTAGGATTTGAGCTTCATGCTGTGCTTCTCTCTTGGGTCTGCATGTGTGTAGATAATCTGTGCTAGCCATGTATTTGGAATATGTGGAAAGTGGACATGTGAATGTGATACATTCCCTTGGCTGCTGTCCTATCAATATTGAAAGTGTAATGTAATCTCGAAAGGCACTCTCCAAGGTGATTAATGGAAGTTCTCCCATCATGTTAGATTAATTTTACCGTCCACTTGCTTATACAACTCATATTGCAACTGGAAAATAATGTTAAGTCAGCTTAGTACCAATCATCCAGGGAATCTTCTCTATGGAGCTGCTATTAAAAAACTTGTAATGCCACCCTGAGATTTATGTCATATTGAGTTGTCCCAAGTGCTAGGTCCCATGAAACATTCTGGCTAGGCTCAGCATCTGGTTCTCTCATGTTCTTTTATTTTGTTGGTGTGTGATCTGTGCTGAAATAATTGCTTCTTGTTCCTTTGTGTTTATATGATCTGGACTAATGCAGCTGTTGAGCTGGAGGAATTAGGTACAAGTATACCTAACCCACCCACCAAAGAGGTGGATGATAATGGAACATTAGTTTTAGTCCTTTTGTGGTCTGGACAAGCTGTTGCTTTCTTGGAAATTCATTCATATTGGGCGATTTTTTAAGTGCTTATTTCAGTTTTATAGCCAGATAGATGTGATCATACATCCTTGACTTTTAAGATTAAATAAGTGCAAGTGGCCGTTTGTCTTTAGTATTCTTTCACTTTCATAGAGACAAGTAAGGATAAGTATATTTTTGTTGCGATATCACCCTCAAAACAGGTATTTTGCCGCCAGGAGATGACGCAATTGGATATGATCGAGAACGATTTGAAAATTCAAATCCAAGATTTTTTTCCCTGCTATATCCCTGCAAAACTGGTTTTGTCTTTGAAAGTGAATAGCAGTACGATAGGGACGGCAATAGAACAAAAAGACATGACCAAAACATCGACTCATCTGAGATGATGAAATAGTCCATATCTTCTCGAACATTTTTCTCAAATTTGGGATAATCTCTGTTTTGATGCACCGTTCCGGCCATGCATAAAAAAACTCCTTCGGCTTAGCCTGTTCGCTTGTCTTATCGCCCACCAACGTGGATCTTTTCTCTCAGAACAAACCAAAGTACCAAAGAACTAAATGATATCTTTTCTCTCTCAAAAAACCAAAGACTACCACCACCAAACGAACGGTCCGATAATTGCTATTTTCCTTTCTTTTCCTATCTTCAGAATACTTATTTCTTTTGAATTTCTAGGAAAACTTTGGCTGCCTTTTTCTAGTTTTACCCTTCTTAAATGTACAACTAACTATCTAAAAAATGTACAATTAATTATCTTCTTTCCCTTGCATGCACTTTATAGGGCGTCTCTTTGAGGGAACTGTCTGCTCCACTTAACAGTTGTGTCCGGTGGCCTCAACAACAACAACAAACTCACCAATTGATAGAGACAAACATACGAACAGATGGACATGAAGTAGCATTTCCAGGGAGCAGTTTTGCACTGATGTGGCAACTCAACCACTACATTATGAGCTCATAGCTGCTTGGCAAATTTCACAGAATTTTGGCATGTCAATGAGACAATGACCAACTTTTTGGTACGAAGTACCAACATTTTACCAGATGTTAGGTAATTCATGGCCACCAACTGGACCACTATCATGGACAGACAGACAAAACAGAAATTCACAGAACAAAATCAGGGCTGAACTGACCCCTTGTACATCATATCTTACTATCTTAGTGGTACAAAAAGCTAATTAGAAGAATCTGAGCTTGCTCAGGCCGCGAAAGTGAAGTACAACTCTCTCCGAAAAGTGTAGCGCAAAGAAATTTCGTGGTGCACTATACAAGTGCAAGGGAACTTTCATTCTTCCCTTAACAAAAAAAGGAACTTTTATGTGAACCAAAACTCATAGTGGGAGAAGGCTCTGCTGGCCCTGATCATCTGAATATGTCACAGCAAAAACTTTAGTTTCCTTCTTAATTATATGCAGCTTGAGTCTCTTCCGAAGATGAACCGACGCGTCCAATCAGATACCACCAGCATCCTCGTGCGCCAGCTGATTTGTTTGCTGAATTCATAGAAGCAACAGAGAGTAAGACACGTTGCTGCTGAATCAGAAATATGGGACACAAAGTGTGGTAGCAATGTAGCAGATCGACTTTGTTGTCATGAAAAAGGAAAACACTTACGTCGCATACACGGAGTACCAGAGCCACTGACTGCTATGGCCAATGGAGATCCAGTCTCCAGGAAGCTGTGCGGCAGTTTGCTCACCTCCTAGAGGGGCGAATTGGCCCAGATGCCGGTACCTGGAGGATTAACACAGTTACAGAATCAGATTCTGAAAAAGAAAACGTGAACACTTTTGGAGCTATGTTGTGGCAAAGTCTGGCACACAGCAATTGGATCAGAATGAAGACCATGAAACGGATTTGGCCTTCAATGAAAATATTGAGCAAACATGGAACAGAAACCTGAAGGGGCGGAACCGATGGCGGCCTTCCGCCCTGATGCGAATGGGGCCTTCAGGGTTTTCTTCAGCATCCTTCATCTTGTTGAAACACCTAGCAAGATATTGCCCTTGCTGTGAAGCCACCTAGAAGAAAAAACAAACTAGTAAAAATTTTGGACACACAAAGTACGGTTTAATAAAATCAGAAACTTCATAACTTAATACCCTAAATAAGAAAAATAACAACCTGAGCAGTTGCAGGTAAGAATTTGACTTGGGAATCCACCAGTGAAAGAGCCTTCTTGAACTCTTCGATATTCAGCTCCACAGATTCCTTCTCAGCATCACCTTTGGCACTCCTTACTAAATCGGCAATGCCATTCATTTGCTTGCTCTTAAGGTAGAGCTGCACTTGTGGGTATCTCACGTAAATATCATCCAACACGTCTTGAATCTCTTTCACAGTCAAGGTTCCAGACTTATCTTTATCTGCAACTCTGAATATTTCTGAAATATCTTCCTGCAAACATTAGACAACATGATCTTATACCTAATGCAAATAACATTCCAGCAAAAATATATGATCAATTGGCTTAAATGCTGTATTAAAGATACAAAATGCTGTCCAACTGTAAAATTCAATATGCCGATTTAAATTACCTATGGAATACTCACTGTACATCCACATGCGATGATACTGATCAAGTGCACTAATGTCATTCATGGGTATACTACCGGAACATTAGCTTCTACATAGACAATATATTTTTAGAAGATTTTTCTTCTTATGAATCAATAGGCAAACTCCTAGGAATGCTTTTTTTTCTCGAACACACAGGTGAGCTGCGTATCGTTGTATTGATAGAAGAAGAAAGGAGTCGTACAGAAACTCCTAGGAATGCTAGTAATGATATTCTCTCCTTTTTTGTTTTCGGAAAACCAATAGACAAACTCCTAGGAACTCTTAGTAATGATATGAGTTTGCAAGTAAATAAGACTGCAATGTCATCATGCGAGATAAGAGCTACATAAAGGGCTTTTATCTTGTTTGACAGAACATTTTTAATATTAACGAACACAACAAGTAATGGACTTCCATTACATACCATTACTCTCCTCTGGTTTATTGTAGCACAATCACCAATTGCATAGACACCATCACATTCAAGGACCCTTAGCCATTCATCAGTGGCTAAGACTCGCCTATTGCCCTGTATATGCACATAAATGATTGAATGACTGAGTTAACTGCAGCACAAAATTGAATCCACAAAGTTTATATTTACCTGGCCAATTTGTTTCATGAAGTCCACAATGAATGGACGAGTTCCAATACCAGTGGACCAGACAGCCATCCCATAAGGAACTGAGATGTCCCCAGTGCCAGGATTTTGCATGGTAATAGCATCCTTAGAAACCTTGACAACTTTGTATCCAGTTTTCACATCAATGCCATCCCTTCCAAACTTGTCCTCAGCAAAGTTTGTTATCCTCTTGTCAAACCTTTGGAAATGAATTCAGGCAATCATTAGTCTAGGACACATGTTAATTTGGTAAACTTCTGTTGCCAATTGTTGGGAGCAACAGCTAATGCGGCGTACTACGAAAATGGGTTAATCCCATATAAAGATATAATAGTTATCAAGTCATAAGCATAAATTTTAAGACAAACATTGCTGGGATATAGCCTTACATGGTCAGTATGTGATCTGCAGCTTCTATCAATGATATCTTGACAAGGTGCTGAATTGAGGGATAAAGCTTGGATAAATCTTCGGTAACAAAATCATGCAAAGATGCTGCAAATTCCACTCCAGTAGGTCCACCACCCACAACAACAAAATGAAGATTCTTCTTCCTCTCTTCTTCATCCAGGTAGGGGAGGCTTGCCCTCTCAAAGCAGTTCATCACACTCCGTCGGATCTTTTGAGCATCTTCAACTTCCTGTGAGTAGAAGAGGACAAAAATGAGTAAAGAAATATGACGCTATGGACCTAACAGTCCAGATATATTCAGAAATCATGTCATAAATTCGGTAGTGGAAGGTTACCTTCAAGAAGTGGCAATTCTCGACCACACCAGGTGTGTTGAATGTATTTACCCTAGCTCCGACTGCTACCACAAGATAGTCATAGTCAACCAAGAACTCCCCATTCCCATCCAGATTTGTCCCGAGGTTCGAGCGACAATGGATTTTCTTGTTTTGTGGATCAATCTTGAAGCACTCTGCTTCCCAAAATTTGATTTCTCCACCTTTCTGTTAGGCATAACAGACAAAGACACGAATTTCAGTTTATCAGGAACAAATTTAGGCATCTAAATTTGAATAATTCAAACATGAATATTCTTGGTCCCTTGTTATTACAAGAAAAAGGAGAGCAAAAAAGAAATATTGCTGGTCCCAAATGAGTCAAAACTTGCAAATTCTTATATGTGTGGGACTGAGTTGGTGAGATGGAAAGATGCCAGTCAGGATGATGGGGAACTTCATTGCTATACATGATCGAACTCGAACATAAAGCACCGTAGTGCTTACAGTAAACAGTGTTCAATTGGTAAACAAAAAGAATTCAAGCTGCCACTGAAAAAATAAAAACAATTCAATATGCCACAAAACAGATCATTCAAGTTTTGCAATGTAGGAATGCACATAGCCTGATACAATAATATTTATACTGTGTACTGAACATTGTCAGCTGATGCATTGTTATATGGCTCTTATCTAAGAACCAACCAATCCTACCATGTTAAGGCGGAACTGGAATTCACTAACGTATCCACTGATATATGGATGATAGAAGCACACATAACATAAAAACTAGCATAGCAGTAAAGGACACCCAAGAAATTTCAGAAACTGCATACCTTCTCCAAAACCCTTCGGATTGGCTCTACGATGCTCCTTGGCTCAACTGTTCCAGAAGTGACACTCGGGAGCAGTGGCGTAAACGCAAAGTAGTTCCGGGGAGATATGACCTGCACATCATACAATCTGGTATCGAGATTCCTCAGGAACGTGGTGCCACCCCAACCAGTCCCAAGCACCACGACTTTCTTCCTCGGAGGAAGCTGTGGCTTCTCCACAGCAGCATCTGATCCGGAGTCCGCGTAGGCGACGAGGCCTCCGCTACTGCAGATTCAGCAACTTATCGGTGAGCAGTGGGCATGAAAGTAAGATAGCAGGACTCATGGTGCGACAGACTGACGATGTTACAGCATTATTAATTCATCTCAGACAATCAAATCCGTATGTTACACACTGAAGGTACTCCATTATGTGCCAACTGTTCAAAGGCACTCCATTATGGAGCAGACCTTGATGAAAGCACAAAAGTCTGTTTCTATTCTGGTTTTTACGCTATTCATTCGTTTAAAAAAGCTGTTGTACATTGTGACGTTTCAGCTAGACTCCAAAGAAAAAAAAGAGAAAAAGCATAGTACTTTATTTGTCATAACAAACCAGCAACATGTTCCATGTTAGTAGTTGGCACATGCATGACTCCCACCACACCACCAAACTATATTATTATTTTTAATTCCAGTTCATAGCCGTAGAAATCTCGCCTGTAACTAAATATTGGAGAAAAAAAAGGCACAAGCACAAGTACGAGTGGAACAAGAAATGCTGAATTCTTCCTAGTGGTGGTGCGGAACGGAGAAATCAAAGGCGTTTTTTTTTCTTGGTCGTCTCATGGGTCGGGCAGCTAGCGTTGAATGGTCAGAGTTCAGACCTGACCGATGTCGGAGGTGGAGGAGGAGAAATGGAAGAAGACTAGAAGAAGAGAGGTCCCTTTTGTTCTAGTAGGCCACATGGACCACCGCGGAATGTTGGTATGCAGAGTCCACCGCACAACAAGGACCGAACGAACGTGGGGACGCCGCCTCCGATTTGCAAATCAGGTTGGGGGAAACGATTTATTATTTTTTTTAAAAAAAAAGAAAAAAGAAAATTTTGTGGTGGTTCATCTAACATCCTCTGAAAGAGACTGTAGCTTAACGCACGCGAAAGCAAAATCGAACAAGGCCGCAGCGAGATTTCACTGCCAGCGGAGTTAAAAAAAAAACAGAGAGCGAAGAAAGAAGAAGGGCCGCCGCATGTTTATTACGCACTCCAAGATCTGCGGGGGTCGAAAATGACCCGGAAATTGCGGGTCGAATGGAACAGCAAGAGGAGATCGAACAGCGCGCGGCGTGCGGAATCGGAGGAAGAAGGAAGGAAGGAGGAGCAGGGTATATAAATACCTGGCTGCGGCGACGACGAGGAGGAGGTTGGAGACGCCGGGGCGGCGGCGGGCGCCGCCGGAGGACGCCCCCTCCCACAGGAACGCCGCCCACCTCATGCCCCTGGTTCCTTTCGGTTGGGTTGCGTGCTCCGGTGATCTCGGAAGCAACAGCACAGCAGCAGAGCAGAGAGGAGCGGCAAAGTAGGCGATGGGTGGAGAGGGGAGTTGGCCGGCGGCCCAAGCAAAGGGGAGTCTCCGCTTTATACCGCGACGACTCGTAGCTTCTCTTCGTTCCAACCAACGAACGAGCTGCCTCTGCCTGGCCCTGGCGAGCTCCGGGCGCGCCCGCCGACCCCACGCAGTCCGTCTCCAACCTCGCCACCCCTTGCCTTATTTTTGTTTGTTTTTCTCTTCTCGTGCTCGTGGGTGGCGGCGAACGAGCGAGGGCCGCGTGCTTTGCTTTGGTGTCGAGGTTGGTGACTGGCTGGTGGGCCTGCAGCTGGAGTTGTAGGCGGTGCACACGTGGTTGGCATGCTCAAGCGAACCAACCAGACGCCTACTACGCGGTGCTGGGAGGGTGTCACGTCATGTGCGTGGGTGGGGTCCGTCTCGTTGGGCGCTTTTTCTTCTTCGTTTTCCATTTGGGCGGGCGGCCAGCGTTGTTTGCCGCAGGATCGCACAGATTTCGGTCACCGCAAAGATTATTTTTAAAATATCGTTCTATGTATCAAATCAGCTTACATTTGATCAAGTTATTATAAAAAATTATGAATACTTTTGATGTATAAGAGCATCTCTGGGAGTCTTTCTGAATTTTACTCTCTAAATCATTATTTAGGGAGTCATTTGCATAAAAATCGTTTTGTATATCCTTTCATCTTCCAAGAGCTTTTCTATTTCTTATGCACACTCTAGAGAGATTTATTCTTGTCTTCTTTATTTGACTAGTGAAAAATCGGGAATAGGAGTAGCTATATTTGGATGACCATGTAGATAAGCTGTTGCAAAACATTTTTCACCAAAATCTCTATTTCTACCATTTAGTTACAACATAGAGAGTCCCTTGGAGATGCTCTAACATGACTCATCGTGCAATATATATTTTTATAGTACATTATTTAGCATAATAAATATTGGTACTGTTCATTATAAATTTGATCGCACTTCAAAAAATTTGACGTAGGAGGAATTTGGGTGGACGTTTTTCTTTTCTTGAGGACGGAGTGAGTATGTATGTTCTCTAATTTTGTCCAAGGTTTTTTAATGAAGGTTTTCCTTTTTATTAGGAGAAGAAGAAGTAATAATACTCCCAAGATTGACCGTGGATCCCAAGATGCACGCGCGCGCATCGTGCGGTGGTGGTGTGTTGTGGTGTCCTGTAATTGTTTTTTAAATAAAAGAAAAAATCGTGGGCGTATGATCATTCATGACTTGTCCCCCAAGATGAAGGGGTGCCCAAGCAAGTATATTCCCCGTCGCGCAAAGCAAGGAATAAAGAAACGCGCCTACTAGGCTACTACTATAGTACTGCGGCTGCGTGTCGGCGTGCCTGGTGCCAACCACGCCCGATCGAGACGGCGAATCCCAGGGAGGAGGAGGACCAGCTCCTGGTGGTCAGGTCAGCGTGAGGAGGAGGGAAGATCCGACGCGCGCGATCGATCGACTTGTGCCCCAAGAAGAAGAAGTAGTAGTACTATAGGGCTCGTTGCGTGTCGGTGCGCGTGCGTGCACAGCCAAACAAGTGATGCGCAACGGCCGGGATCGGCGGCGGCGGATCGAACAGCAACAACCTCCGGCTCCGGCCGTCCGGCGTCCGAGCTGGCCTCAGCTCATGCACCACCGACCGCCTGGAATAGGATCCTTCCTCCTCCTTCATTTGATGACCCCCGGCGGGCCGCAGCAACAAAAACGAAAACCATGTGCGAAAATAAAAAATTTAAAGACTCTCGATAAAAAGGAAAAAAAAACATCGAACGCGACGATGGTACCGGCCCACTACGCTACGCAGGCCGTTTAAGCAAGCAAACACGAGCTGGCCCACAAGACAACAAATTAGTCAATCAAACCCGCGCCCTGCGCTTTGTGTAGTGCACTTGTGTGTGTGATGCGAAAACAGCTGATGCCATTTTCAGGACGAATTTTTGCTTAGTTCAGTCGTGCTGGCACACAGTTATCTAGCAAGTAGATGGACCTCTCACAACAGCTGTTTTATAGCAGGTAATTTTGTTCTCTGTTCTAAGTTATCATTTCATAATGTTCTTCCAGTACTCCAGGTTTGACCCGCTGAAGTTAAAGCTCACCTAGGTATTTCTCCTCTCCTTGTCACCCGGCACGGGGGTAGGGGCACCCATGGAGACCGTGGCGGATTTGCTCGCCTGAAGGCGAAGGGTTCACTACCAGAAACCGACAGTTTGCCAGAGTGTTTGGGTTTGCCGAGTGTATTCCCTCAGGCATTTGGCAAAAAAAAAAAAGAAGTTTGACGAGTGATTTCCAAAAAAATTTACCGGTGGGGGTCCTCCTCTTAATAATTTTTTCTATTTATTTTAAACTTTTTCTGATTGCAATTTTACCACGAGTCAAATCTGGCACACAACAAACGTTTTTTTAGTGCCCAACAAACAACCCTCAACAAAGGAGCTGTTTGTTGGCCAGCCCGTTTTTTTTTTTTGCCGAGAGCAGCTCACGACAAACCCTTTTGTCTAGGGCTTTTGGCCTTTGCCAAGTGTTCTAGGCACTCGGCAAACTTTCGGTTTCCTGCAGTGGGTGGGGGAGTGTTGGGGCCGCGAAAGGGGTGTCTGAGCCGGATGTTGAAAAAGAGGATAGGGGAGCTTGAGGTGGAAGACGGTGCCGGCAGGCTACAAAGCCGGGTGGTGACTGGTAGATACTTCCTACAAATGTAATGTTGGGGGTATCTGAAAATCCCGATGAGATCCCCGAACACAAGAGAAAAGACAGTGAACACGTTCAAGTACAGCGACGACGCAAGAGGAGACAAAGAATCTCCTAAAGACTGCTCCAGCCTCAAAAGTTTTGAATCCTTTTACACGTGCCCTCGCGCCCCCTTTTATAGGGAGACGAAGGGACTTTTACATTCCGAAAATACCCCTCGGACCTAAGGAATATTCCTAATGTGAACATGTACATGAATGTCTTTTACATCTCATACATTTACAAGCCTGCCACTAGTTCACACACCAAACCCGGACTTTTTGAGACGACGTCTTTGACTTTGCTTCTTACTGGTTCGTGAATCTCCTCATTCAGGAAATCTTCGTGCGCCGTGAATTCTGAACTTGACCTCTAGCAGATTCCCGATTTTTGCAGACTCCCGATTTCGTGATGTCACAGGTTCATGACTTCGGGTCTTTACGAGTTCGCGACTTCGAAGCTTCGCAGGTTCGAGATTCCAGGTCTTCGCACGTTCGCGAATTCGGAGCTTCGCAGGTTCGAGATTCCAGACCTTCGCATGTCCGCGACTTCAGAGCTTCGCAGGTTCGAGATTCCAAACCTTCGTATCTCCGCGACTTCGGAGCTTCGCAGGTTTGAGATTCCAGACCTTCGCACGTCCGATGTTCCTGAAAGCTCATTTCACGAATTTCATAAACCTCGATGTTTCGAGGGTGACATATTTTCCTGAATTCCCCAATACTAGCCCCTCGGGGAAGCGGGTTGACTCTGACGATCCGATTCCACGAAAATCTCAGAATTTCAGTAAAAAACGTCACGCTCAGAACGTCGGAGGGGACACGCGTCCTCCGGAAACCTCGCAACGGTCGAATCGAGGCGTGTTCGTGGAACTGCCCCCCTCGCCCCTATAAATAGAGGGCTGTCGCTGTTAAAATTTTTCACCGTTTTCTCGCCTTCTCGCTTTCTTCCGAACTCTAGCTTTTACTTTCGCAGAGAAGCGCCTTGTGATCAAGTGTTCACAGGTTCAAGACTTCTTCGAACTTTCTATGGTATTGCTTTCTTTGTTACTCAGTTACTGTTTCTACCTTTCATCGTACTCGCATTTTTTTGTTTTGCGAACTTTGTTCGTGAACACCGTCTTGTTATTTTTTACGAATGTTGTCTCTATCTTACTTAAATTACTGTCGAACAGGTGGCTCGAACTAAAAGCACTGCAAGACCCATGACGGATGAGGAATTGGCTGCAGCAGGCCTTCCGGCCGAGCCAGAAATTCAGAATTCTGAGACCACACAGCTCCCAGAGGGGCACTCATCTCCTGCTGTCAGCGGGTCTAGGAGTCACGAATATGGGGAGGTCATGTCGGACGATGAAGGCGTCGGAGATGTTGACGCCGACGTCAAAGATCTAATCAGGGCAAGGCCGACAGGACCTCTTCCTCCGTCTTTCGTTTTTGGGGAATCCAAGATTACCACAAATATGATCAAAGATTACGAAGCAGCTGGATTCTTCCCCGCGGGCACCGGGTGTGCTCCACTGGACGAACAAACTCCTACTCCCGAAGATGGAGAAGTCGTTGTGTTCCGTGATTTCTTCACCTGCGGGCTGAGATTTCCCTGTGATCCTGTTGTTCCCGCGATTTTGGATGCTTTTTCTGTGAAGATTCATCAGCTTTTGCCGACCTCTTTCTTGGAAGTGTCGATTTCCATTTGGATCATGAAGACCTTCGACTGCAACCTTAGCGCTGACGCTTTCGCCCGATTTTTTGAGTTGGTCATCGTTCCAGATGTCATTAAAGTCAATGACGGTCAGTTCTACGAGGCTCACTATACGTGCTGCACTTTCAACACTCGTCGACAGAATACGCGAAAAGGGATTACGCGAATTCAGATTGCGCCCTGCTGCAAAACAAATTTCACCAAAGACTGGAGTTCATACTGGTTCTATGTCAAGGTTGACATGTCTACGATTCCTCGGTATGAAGGACCGACTCATCCTCTTTCTTCGTATATTGAAGCCTTAACTGCTGTGAGCACTGCGGACTGTAATCATCGGGCAGTTGGGATCAGGAGCTGCGAGAATGCATTTCACCTTGCAAGTACTATCCTTGGAGGCCGCGACATCATCGAAGAATTCGTTACTGCTCGAATCTGGCCGATTTCTTATGGTTGGGCCCCGACTCAAATCGTGAACTTCAATGTTAACTGGGCAGCGCAAGAGGTTCCTTTCCCGAAGTTCGGCATTCAACTGAGGGATGGCCAGAGTGCCGACGATTTCATGCTTGAAATCGAAAGGAGAGTGAACCTCATGGTTGGCGAATATACCATGAATGAGTACACAGCATATAAAGCTTTGGTGAAGCACAAGAGGAGGATAAATCGTGTGTTCTCTGAATTTTGCGGGGACAAATCTTTTCACTCTCGACGCCCGGGTCGCAAACTGAAGATTCCCGCTGTTGCTGTTGCCAGTTGCTCAGCTGCTCCCTCAAGAGATCCACGAAGAAGATCTTCCAAGAGCAGCCTCGCGACTGCCGATGAGACTACATCCTCTGGCATTCAACCCACGAAAACAAGGTCTCTTGAATCGTCAAAGCGCAAACGCAAGACTTCCGAACAAGTTTCGGACGCTGAACTTCAGGCGGCCTCCAGCCTTGCTCAGATGAGCCGGAAGAAAGCCAAGAAGGCTGTTAAAAAGGTTGTCTCTTCTGAAGTTCGGCGGGTTCCCTCTGCTTTTGACGACGACCTCTTCACGGAGCCCAGCCGGAAAGGTTCTTTCTTTTGTCCCTTGTTGAGATTCAATTTTCGTGAACACTGCCCATCGGGTTCCGAGAATGAATTTGTGGATATTGACTCCTTTTCAGATGCTGCCCCCGAAGTTCAGAAGAAAATCATTCCCGATGCTGCTGCTGAGCCCCCTACTGCTTTTGACTCGCGAAGATCTCCCCGAAGGCCAGGATCCTTCTCCTTCTGTAGCCGCCTTCAACAAAAGCTTCGGTACGTCGCATCGCGGTGAATTGCTAAGTGTTGGCTGCAAAATGGCTAGAAACAAAGGTGGCGTACCCAGGATTTTAACACTTTGGAAATCGTCTGCGCTTATTGATGAAACAGGGGAGAGGGGTTCGGAACAATCACTTCATTCGCTCGGAGAAGTTGGTCGCAATTCCGGAAAGGAACCTCGCTCCTCTCTGAAGAAAACTTCCGCCTCTTTAGGTAAATCTTCCTTGAGTTCGGGGAAGAAGGTCGCCATACAAAATCTGAGCAAACAAGGTTTGTCTCTTTTTGTTAATTCTTGCACTTCTCATCTTTATGATTTTCTGGTCATGATTTTAATCATGAAACTTTTCAGAGTTTAAAGATCTTCTTCGTTCATACCCTCCGTCCAAACTTGCAAAGTATCAAGAAGATTATGCTCTTAAATCTTCCATGCTTGGGAAAATTGCTGCTGAACGGCTTATCGAGCAAGAGAAGGTCAACATGCAAATATCTCATGAATCTAAAGAGCTTAAACGCAACTTCACCCTTGCTCAAGCTGCAAATCTCGACCTTGAGAAGAAAGTAGCCGAACTGGCAGAAGCGCTTAAGCAGTGCCAAGATGGCAAGAAGATCGCCGAAGAGGCTCATGAACAATCTAAGAGGAATTTGGAGAAACTGCAAAAAACTCACGATGATGATCTGAGTTTAATTGAAAACCTTCGTAAAAATCATGACAAATCGTTAAAAATTGCCGAAGATCTTCGTGCCAACAACGCTAACCTAGCCAGATCCCTAAGCAGCAAGGAACGGAAGATACAAGATCTGGAAAAGGGCATTGACTAAGGATAGGGAGGCTTCGGGGAAGAGTACTTCTGAAATCATTAGCGAGTTGAAGATTTTGTTTGAAGAGTACGAGAGATCTCTGAACGAATTTGGCGTTCGTCCTGCGCCGCTCCTTACTAACCTGGGACTTCCTGAATTCATGGAATGGATCGACGCTGAATTCAAAGCGCTCCCCGAGGTTATCTCTGGTGCTAACGATTTTGCAGCGGCCTTCTCCGTGGAGAGCATCTTGAAGCTTCTTCACGATTTTGACTGCGCGGATCTCGCGAAGTTTCGTGAGAAACTTCCACAATTTCCAGAT
The DNA here is from genome assembly GCA_947561735.1 of Cenchrus americanus. Taxonomy (NCBI): domain Eukaryota; kingdom Viridiplantae; phylum Streptophyta; class Magnoliopsida; order Poales; family Poaceae; genus Cenchrus; species Cenchrus americanus. The sequence goes on from OX387242.1 coordinate 53,024,337, forward strand.
GCCCTGAGCACCTCAAGACTTCGACCCAATGAAGATGTTCAAGTTATAAGGTCTAAGTTCGCGAGAGAGTTCTGGCTCGCTAGCGGGAAGGAAGCTGTCAAAAGCATCGCGCGTGCTAAGCTTGCCCAGGTTGATTTCCGAACGATTCTACTTCTGCTAATTTTCAAAGTTTTCTCTTCTGATTTTTCCTACATTTTTTCTTTGCTTCCCTTAGCTAATTGAAGAGGAGAAACGAGGAAAAGGCACCACGTCTCCTGAATCCTCTACCGAAGATGACGATGCTAGCAGGACAGACGAAGAGAACTCTAGCGATAGCAGCAGCAACGGTGACGATGCTGAAGAAAGCTCTGATCATGAAGAGAGCTCCCCGAAGGTTGACATCACGGGCTAGACATTGATGAAACATTTGCCCCTCATGGCCGTTGTGTACATATGTAAATTTATTAGGCTGTAACATTTTTCTGAACAAGCTGTCTTGTAAACTTTAACCTGCGCAGGTCCTGGAAGTTGGGCCTGCGCAGGATGTGATGCCACTACGAATTCATCGTGGAAACGTATTCTTTAGTGGCGAAGCTTGGTGTTTGTTCAAGGAAGCTCATCCAGAGCAAGACTTCTCGGATTTTTGGCTTGAAGCTTCACTCAAATTTTCGCTAGACTGCTTCGATCTTTCTTCTTTTTTCCTTCTTCGTAAAGACAAGAACCCGACTGCTGCGAACTCGGGCCCTTTGCAGATCCCGAAGACGGAGCCCCTTAGCCTCATTACTAGTGGGCTCGACTTCTCGTACGTGAGCGATATTGTAGAAGATAATAGCCGCGAACCAGGGCACATCGTTGAACTTTCGTTCTAGGAATTGCGTTTCTCAATGTAACTGTTAAGAAACTATGTCGAAATTTTTATGCGACTAAGGCAATCAAGTCGTTTTCTTTGAAAAAACGTCACCCTCCCCACCTTGCCGTTTTGCATGAAAATTCCGAGGCAAGTTAGAGAAGTTTTACTGCTCTCGGTTGTCTTGATTATACACGCTTTTGAGAAATTTTCGTGAATTTTTAAAATTACAAATGCTATGACGCAAGTCGACAAAATTTGTTCGCGAATTTTGTGGACTTGACCTGTATGGCATACTTGCCTTGGTTGATACTGCAACCCTCAGTTGCTTCAACCACGATTTTCTATGAATCTTCACACGAGCCCCTTGCCTTTTTAATGGAACATATTCGTCACGAAAAATTAGCATGAAGCTGTGTCAAGGAATTTTTAAACAACCGACATATACATTCGATTGGCTACAATCGCCATTAATTATCATGATGGAAACTCAGGCTACAACTCATTGTTATCTTGAGCCTTTTCGGTGGGATTTAGGCCACAACTTGTTGTTGTCTCAGGCCTTTCGGTGGGAATCCCTTTGACGGTGGGATTTAAGCCACAACTTGTTGTTGTCTCAGGCCTTTTGGTGGGAATCCCTTTGAGGGTGGGATTTAGGCTTTCACGGAGGCTTTTTCACAAATTCTTCATTTTTTCACAACAGAATTCTGGCTATCAAGAAGCCTTTCTCATGAATTTTTTTCTTTTTCAATGGAATCTCGGCTATCACGAAGCCCTTTTCACGATTTTTTCTTTCACAATGGAATCTCGGCTATCAAGGAGCCTTTCACACTAACTTTTCTTTTTCACGATGGAATTCTGGCTATCAAGGAGCCTTTCACACGAACTTTTCTTTTTCACGATGGAATTCTGGCTACAAGGAGCCTTTCACACGAACTTTTCTTTTTCACGATGGAATTCTGGCTATCAAAGAGCCTTTCACACGAACTTTTCTTTTTCATGATGGAATTCTGGCTATAAAGGAGCCTTTCACATGAACTTTTCTTTTTCACGATGGAATTCTGGCTATCAAGGAGCCTTTCACACGAACTTTTCTTTTTCACGATGGAATTCTAGCTATCAAGGAGCCTTTCACACGAACTTTTCTTTTTCACGATGGAACTCACAAAATGTGCGATTTGGGGGAAGACACTTTTCATATATATATATATATATATATATATATATATATATATATATATATATATATATATATATATATATATATATATATATATATCACAAAAGAGTATTTACATAGGATCCGCCTCGTTAAAAACCTTTCCTCTTGATTTAGAGCCCCCTTTGAAAGGAAAAGAGTACGATCCTCTTTATTCTAATGCAGGTACAAAAAAGAAAGCTAGCATTTTTTTCCGAAATCACTTATAGACACGTGATTCGGCTTTTTTGATTTTTTAGAATGTAAACTTGCGAAAAAGGAAAAGTACTCTAAATTAAATCTAGCTACTTCTGGAACTTTCAAGGGTAGTATCTTTTCAGGCTATCGGCATTCCACGAATATGGCAACTCTTCGCCAGTCTGCTCTAGCAAACGAAGAGCCCCTGGCATGTCTGTTTCTTTTGCTATGAATGGCCCTTCCCAAGATTCTTGAAGTTTTCCCGAGTTCTCCCAGTTCTTCTTTCTTTTCAATACCAGATCACCAGTTTTGATGTCCTTTCGAACCACTTTCTTGTCTCTCCATGCTTTGGTCTCTTTTTGGTACTTCTCAATGTTCTTAGCAGCTTCAAGAATTGTCAGCTCAATCATATCTTTTTCCACTTTCTGATCAACTTCTTCAATTTCTTTTGCTTTCACTACTCTCATGCTTTCATTCTTGATTTCCTCTGGTGTCATTGCCTCAGTGCCGAAGAGTAGGCGAAAGGGCGTGAAACCTGTTGCTCTTGACACAGTAGTGTTGTGGGACCAGATCACTTTCGGCAATTCATCTACCCATTTACCCTTCTTCTGATCAAATAAGCACTTCTTGATTCCCGAAAATATCAGGCCATTTTCCCTTTCAACTGCTCCGTTGGACTGCAGATGATACACTGATGAAAATTTCGCATAAGTGCCCAAGGTCTTGCAATACTCTTTGAAAGTGTAGCAGTCGAACTGTTTCCCATTATCAACAGTCAGTTCTCTGGGAACTCCAAATTTGCAGATTATGTTCTGCCAGAAGAACTTTTGAATTGTTGGAGCTTTGATGTTCGCTAGTGGCTTTGCTTCTACCCACTTCGTGAAATAATCCACAACAACAGCTGCAAATTGGCAATTTCCTTGAGCCGTTGGCAATGGTCCGACTAGATCCAATCCCCACCTTTGCAGTGGCCATGATGGTGGGATCAAGTGAACTGGCATGGAAGGTAAATTTTGTTGATTCACCGTTTTCTGACATGCTTCACATTGCAGAACCAGTGCTTTCGCATCTATGTTTATGGTAGGCCAATAGAATCCCTGCTTTATTGCTTTCCCTGCTAAAGCTCTGGTGCCTATGTGTGCACCGCAGAATCCACTGTGGATTTCTCTGAGAATTTCGAGGCCTTTTTTGGAGGTGATGCACCTCAGCCATGGCTCAGTGACTCCCGATTTGTATAGTTCTCCATTCACCACTGCATAACCCCTTGCCCTTTGTTTTAACCTTTTTTCTTGCAACTCATCCTTTGGTTCATAATGGCCTCTCAGATAAGCCATGATTTCCGCTCTCCAATCGGGAGTTTCCACAACATTCACGATTTTCGGCTTTGACTCCTTGATAGATGGTTCTCTAATGATTTCGAAGAACACATCGGGAGGCAATTCTTGATTTCTGGGTTCTTTGCTTTCGCCGCCTTTATGCCTTCGTTGTTGTCATCTCTTGGAATATGTTGCACTGAATAACCTTTGAAATGCTTTTCCATTTCTCTGACTTTTTCAAGGTATTTCATCAAGGCAGGATTCCTTGCTTCACTTTCTTTTTCGATATGTTCTTGAATAACTTTTGAGTCCGTCCTGATTATGAAGGTTTGCTGACCCAAGGCTTTCATCTTTCTCAATGCCAAGAGTAAGGCTTCATATTCTGTTGTGTTGTTCGTGGAGTGCTCATTGTTCGCGAATATTAGTCGTGCTGCGTATCTTATCACGACTCCCGCTGGAGACGTTACCACCGCCGAAATTCCAACTCCCTTGTAGCACCAAGCTCCATCACACTGCACTATCCAAGGCGTAGGTATCTCTTCGTCAAGATTTTGAGTCGGTGAAGTCCAATCCACAACAAATTCTGCCAAAACTTGCGATTTTATCGCGCTTCTTCTCTCGAAATCAACGATGTATTCTGAGAGTTCAGCACCCCACTTGATTATTCGGGTGAATGCCTCTCTATTTGCGAACAAGTCACTCAATGGTTGATTGGTGATGACCCTTATCCTGTGACCCTCGAAGTAGTGTCTCAGTTTCCTCGCAGCCATGATGACCGCATATGCAATCTTTTCCAGCTCGGAATAGAAGATTTTCGAGCCAGACAGGGCTTCTTAAGCGAAATATACGGGAATCTGTTTGAGCTTTCCTTCTTCTTCCTTTTCTTGCACTAATACGATGCTCACTGCCGAATTTGATGCAGACACATATAGGAGAAGTGGCGATCTTGGTTCGGGAGGGCACAACTTGGTCATGTTGGACAAGTAGTCTTTTAGTTCTTGGAAAGCTTGTTTCTAGGTTTCGGACCACTGAAAGTTCTTATCACTTCTGAGAACTTGAAAGAATGGTAAGCTTCTTTCTGCAGCCCTAGGAATGAACCTGTTGAGCGCGACCACTCTTCCTATCAATTTCTGCACATCCTTCACGGAAATTGGATCTTGCATTTCCACCAGTGCCTTGATTTTGTCAGGATTAGCCTCTATGCCCTTTATTGAGACTAGGCATCCGAGAACTTTCCCTTTGTGAATGTCGAAAACACACTTCTCAGGATTTAGCTTCAGATTCGCTACTCTCAAGTTCGCAAATGTTTCTGCTAGATCACTGATATGATCTCTTCTATGAACACTCTTGACGACTATGTCGTCCACGTATGCCAAGATGTTTCTCCGGATTTGAGGATGGAGGACTATTGCTATCATTCTCGAAAATGTGCATCCTGCATTTTTCAGCCCCTCTGGCATTCTCACGAAACAAAATGTTCCGAAGGGAGTGACGAAGCTTGTTTTTCTTCGTCTTCTTTGCGAACTCTGATTTGATGATATCCCGAGAACATGTCCAGGAGTGATAGCATCTCACTGTTGGCTGCATCATCTACGATTTTGTCTACCCTCTCCAAGGGAAAATCGTCTTTCTTGCATGCCTTGTTCAAATCTGTGAAGTCTACACACATTCTCCACTTTCCATTCTTCTTCTTTACTGGTACAGTGTTGGCTAGCCAAACCAGATACTTGACTTTTCTGATCACTTTCGCGTCTTGCAGCCTTTGAACTCCAGCTTCAACTGCTTTCACTTTTTCTTCAGACATTTTCCGAAGTTTCTGTTTCTTGGGAGGTATTCTTTCATCTGTTTCCAGGGCATGTTCAATGATGTCCCTGTCAACGCCTTGCAGGTCTTTGGCTGACCATGCGAAAACATCCTTGTTCTTGTTCAGGAATTGTATAAGCTCTTTCTCTTCTTCGGGATTGAGGTGAGCCCCAATTGTGACTACTCTGTCGGGCATGTCGTCCAGATACACTTTCTTGGTTTCACCATCAGCTGCTATATCAATCTTTTCTTTGTCCCGCTTGGCCTCTTCGTAAGGTTCCTTCCTTTCTCCAGCTGTTTTCAGCTGGTACACGTTTGCCTGTCCTAGAGTATGGCCCTTTTCTATGTTTCTTGCCTCTTGTTGATCGCCGAATACTGTGATAACCCCCTTGGGTGCAGGTATCTTCATTCACAAGAATTGCTGCCTTATGACCGCGTCAAATTTGTTCATGAAACCTCTGCCGAAAATCACGAGGTATGGGTGATAAATGTCGACCACATCAAAGGTGAGAGTTTCTGTTCTGGCATTGTCGAGATCTCCGAAGGATACAGGAAGCGATATCTTTCCCACTGGCTTGATTGGTTTTCCTCCGAAACCTTGCAATGGGTATTCCGGCGGATGCAACATGTGCTGGCTCAGGTTCATCTTCTCGAAAGTTTTCCGGAACAAAATGTCTGCTGAACTTCCATTGTCTACTAGGACTTTTCCAATGATCCACCCAGCTATGTTTACTTCGATGACCATGGCATCATTGTGAATCGCGGATTTCAGTTTGAAATCCTCTTCAATGAAAGTGATTGGCACCTTGGCCCATTCTGGTCGCGCAGCTGGACCGTCTTTGATGATGGTGTTCACAGACCTGAAATAATTGCTTCTTTGCTTCTGGGTTTCGAACTCCATGGCAGACCCTCCTGAAATTGGCATGATGGTCCCGAAAGATGGTAAGGCTTTCCAGTTCTGGGTTCTTGAACTTGATTTTGGTCTTGATGAAGTATCAGGTGGTGGTGGTAAGATTTCCCGAATTGGCTGTGGTTGCTGGATTGATTGGATTGCCTGCGACTGAGGGAAAAATTGCTGAGATGGTTGCCCTGATGGTTGTGGTTGTTGAAATTGCTGCATTGCGACCGGATTTGGTTGAGAATTCATGAGTTGTGGCTGCCAGAAGTTCGGGCGAAGTTGATTCGGCATTGAGGATGCGATGCTCATCAACACTTTCTCTTGCTGAATTCTTGCCATGTTCTTCTTGGTTTTCGGGCACCCTTCAGTGTTGTGTCCTCTTCCATGATACTGACAATAGAAGTACGGGTCTTTTGGGTTGTGATTCGTGAGACTCAGGGGTCCTCTTCCTCTCCCCCTAGGTGCGAATCCTCCTCTTGTGTTTGGCCTGCTGTTCTGGTGAGGCTGAGGATTTTCCATGTTGTTGATGTTTCGTGGATTCTGGAATTGTGGTCTCCACGTCATTTCCCTGTTGCCCTGTCACGCTTCATTTCGTTCGACCACTCTTTTGCGATGATCATCATCAGACAAAATGTATTCTTCTAATTTGTGAAAGAGTTCTTCAACTGTCTTAGGTTTCTTTCGGGTGAGATGCGAAGCTGTTGGTCCTGGAGTCAGACCTTTGATCAGTGCCTTGATCGTTGTTTTGTCATCGGCTTCTGGGATCTGAGATCTCTGCTGCATAAACCTTCTCACGAAGTTTTGCAACGGTTCTCTGTCTTTCTGCTTGCAGTTGTACAGATTTGATGATTCAGCTGTTGTGTCATGGAACATCTGAAATGCTTGCATGAATTTTGTCTTGAGATCTACCCAACTGCAGACTGAGTGCGGTGGCAACAAAGAATACCAATTCAAGACTGGTTCTTCGCAGGCAATGATGAAGGATTTGGCCATTGCAACATCGTCTCCTCCCGCTGAATTTACAGCCGATTCATACCTCATGAGGAATTGCTTGGAATTTCCGAAGCCGTTATACTTCAGGAGAGAGACCGGTTTGAACTTTGGTGGCCATGGTGCAGTTTGCATCCCTATGGACAGTGGCGATTCAGAATCTACGAACTGTGAAATTCCATTTCCCGCGAAGAAGATTTCTTTCGGGGCTCTTCTGGTTGGTCCAGAGTTCTGATGTGGCGATTCTTGCCACAGTGAACTGTTTTCTTGTTCTTTCATTTCATCTATCTCTTTTTGTATTGTTTCAATTGTCTCTCTTGCCTAGTTGAGCTGTACTAGCTTCCCAGAGATCTTTCTTTTTGCCTGCAATTGACTTGCGAATTTTTCTTTCTCTTTCTGCAGCTGCTGTATCTTTTGCTGAACTCTTTCTAGTTCTCTGTCTATGGTCTCATCATCATCATCATCATCATCACCGTTCTCATGAGTTTGCTGTTCAGTAGGTTGTTCTTGGATGTGTGCTGTCTTCTCAGCTCTTGCCTTCATCAGAGCTTCAAGTTTTGCTCTCCGTTCTTGATCTATGATGTTTGAAGGTTCGGGAACGAAAGAGATTTCATTGCCCTCAACATGATGATGCTCTTCTTGATCTGTCTCAGCTGAAATGCTCTTCTTCGACCTCTTTTGTGGTGGCATCGTGAGTTGTTTTTCGGCTGAACCACGGTGGACGCCAATGTTGGGGGTATCCGAAAATCCGGATGAGATCCCCGAACACAAGGGAAAAAACAGTGAACACGTTCAAGTACAACGATGACGCAAGAGGAGACAAAGAATCTCCTAAAGACTGCTCCAGCCTCAAACGTTGTGAATCCTTTTACACGTGCCCTCGATCCCCCTTTTATAGGGAGACGAAGGGACTTTTACATTCCGAAAATACCCCTCGGACCTAAGGAATATTCCTAATATGAACATGTACATGAATGTCTTTTACATCTCATACATTTACAAGCCTGCCACTAGTTCACACACCAAACCCGGACTTTTTTGAGACGACGTCTTTGACTTTGCTTCTTACTGGTTCGTGAATCTCCTCATTCAGGAAATCTTCGTGCGCCGTGACTTCTGAACTTGACCTCCAGCAGATTCCCGAATTTTGCAGACTCCCGATTTCGTGATTTCACAGGTTCATGACTTCGGGTCTTTACGAGTTCGCGACTTCGAAGCTTCGCAGGTTCAAGATTCCAGGCCTTCGCACGTTCGCGAATTCGGAGCTTCGCAGGTTCGAGATTCCAGACCTTCGCATGTCCGCGACTTCGGAGCTTCGTAGGTTCGAGATTCCAGACCTTCGCACGTCCGATGTTCCTGAAAGCTCATTTCACGAATTTCATAAACCTCGATGTTTCGAGGGTGACAGATTTTCATGAATTCCCCAACATGCAATCGAGGGCGAAATGTAAAGCAAAAACTGTGCATTTTAGTGGAATGGAACTTAGTTTAATTTATTGGGTTCCTTTCGATCAAATGTTCACAACGTGCTACCTCACTGACAAAAACAAAACAAAATATTCCTAGCTATCAATCACAACGTGCTACCTTGTTCTCTGTTCTAGATATCATTTCATAGTGTTCTTCTAGGACACAGGTTTGGTCCCAAGTTAAAGCTCACCTAGGTATTTCCCCTCTCCTTGTCACCCAGCGCGGGGGTAGAGCACCCATGGAGGCCGTGGCGGATTAGCTTGCCTGCGGCGGATGGGTCACTATCAGAAAGTGTTTGTGTGTTTGCCGAGTGAATTCCCTTAGGCACTCCGCAAAGAAGAAGTTTGCCGAGTGTTTTCCAAAAACTTTTACTAGTGAGTGACTGGGCGGTTGTGTCCTACTCTTAATAAATTTCTTTTGCTATTTCTTTTGAATTTTTTATTAACGTAATTTTACCGAGGGTCAAACTTGGCACACGGCAAGTGTTAACAAACGGCCCTCGGCAAAGGAGCTGTTTGCTGACCGATTTTTTTTACCAAGAACGGCTCACAACAAACCCCTTTGCCGAGGGCTTTTTGGCCTTCACCAAGTGTCTTGGCCAAACTTTCGGTTTCCCACTCGGCAAACTTTCGGTTTCGTGGTGGGTGGGGGAGGGTCGGGGCGGCTATCGAGGTGGAAGAGCGGGAGCTTGAAGAAGAGGATAGGGGAGCTGGAGGTGAAGACGGGGCTGGCAGGCTAACAAACCGGGTGGTGACCGGTAGACAGTTCCTACAAATGCAATCCAGGGAGAAATGTAAAGGAAAAACTGTGCATTTTAGTGGAATGAAACTAATTTTAATTTATTCGGTTGCTTTCAATCAAATGTTCACAAGGTGCTACCTCACTGACAAAACCAAAATATTTCTAGCTATCAATCTCAAGTTCTCAACCAATGACTAGGGCCTCGAGCTACTCCTGCTAATGACCAAGCCGCCCAAATTAGCCGCTACCGTGGTCACATCGAGGTCGTTGGCTATCACGGCAACGAGCGGCCATCCCGCCGACAGCTTCTCCCCGCAGGTCTTGACACCGGCGAGGGCCTCGACGTACTCCTGGGTGGTGCGCGCGAACTGGCAGGCGTTCATGTCAGCGATCGCCGCCTCCATCTGGATGCGCGCCGTGGCGTACCGGTCGATGCAGCTCAGGTACGCCGCCCGCTCGTCGCCGGGGAGCCCGCTCGCGACGATCTTGGCCATCTGGTCCACGGTGCCGTCGTACGTCTTGGTGGCGTATTTCGCCGCCGCCGCCGCGTACACGGTCATCGGCTGGATGTAGAGCGAGTCCTTGAGCGCCTCCTGGCAGATGTCGAAGAGCCGCGGCGTCTTGCACGCCATCTCGCATGTGTCCTTCCATGTGATGGACGGGATGTTGTCGCAGGCGTCGCCGGCGACGAACAAGGTGGCCATGGTTGCAAGGACCAAGGTCATGGCTTTCTCCATGGGTTCCGAGCTCCGGTGCAGTGGGTGGTGAATGGGTGATGGACGTGCTTTTGATTTTGCTCGGATTGTTTTTCTCGGTGAAGCTAAGTGTTCTTTTCTTACCACAGTGAAGCTGAGTGGTGAGGGCTCTCTCTAATCTCTATATATAGGGCTGATCTTTTAATTAGTAGATTTGCAATAAAAATGCAGCTGAGGGCATGTTTGCTAAAAATACAACAAACAGTGCAAGGTTTCGATTCCACATAATCACAAATCTTAACTTTTTTTGATAGGCCATGAATGGTATTTCTTTTTGCCCCCGATTACAAGGTGGTGCACAGGTTTTCCAAAAATCTTAATTTCAGATATTCACAAACCTTCACGTGCTTGGTTTATTAGTGTGGTTTTCAGATCTACACTAGCTAATAAACGGAAACGCTATGTTATTAGCTGAGACACACTACCTCCTATATATATTTCATCTTATTTGTTTCTCATATGTCACTCACATCATCGCCTGGAGTCCTTCCACCACTTTGGAGCAAAACTATGATCTGCTATTACTGTATCCGCAATGCTAAGAGCAGGACATCCGGAATAAAAAAAATGGACAGTCCCATATATGTCTCAATAGTTAATTCTTTGATGTTGCATCAATTTGTCGCACGTTTCACAATGAGTGTTGCATGAAACATGGTATTCTTATTGCAACAAGAATTTTTTTACCCCAGAGTACTTAATTAGTGTTTTCACATATTTTTCAATATTAACCTATAGATTTTCGATGTTGCAAACGTTTAGTTTCGAACTTTCGATGTTACAACGAAGCGTAGCACAACACACCGTGTATATATGACCCAATCCGAATACAAGTATAGTTTCGATTTTCTTTCTTATTTGCATTCTATATTTAGTCTGATTGAGTGTCAAGAAAGATAAATGTCAGCTGATGGCACAGTTAAAGACCAATAAAAAAGGAAAATATTTTTGAGATCAAGTGAAATCACTCAAATCGATCACAAACTTGGCCTGTTTTATGCATTCGTGTCATAGAGAAATACAGTCATGTACACTCCACAAATTCTCTACCGATTGGAAACTTCGCCTATATAACATACATCATAGGTTCACCGTGCCAAAAAAAATTACTTAGCTTTCAGCAATTCACCTTCGGTAATAAAACGAAAAAGAAAAGAGAAAGAGAGATGAGGAGAGCAGCTGACAGAACCACCTTGATCGCCCTTGCAACACTGCTCTTCCTCACTGCCTTCTTCCCCGCCGGCGGCGACGCCTGCGCCGACGTGCCCTCGATGCGATGGACGGACGCGTGCTTCAAGGCGTGCCGGCCGCCGCTGTACAGCCTCTGCCAAGAGACGCTGCAGGACGCGCCGGACGTGGCCGAGCTGACGGCCTACGTCGTCCTGGCGGCGCGGCTCGCCAAGCGGGCGTACGACGACACGGTGGGCAGGGCGGCGCGGCTGATCGCGACCGGGTCGATCCCCGGCGACCAGCGGCAGGCTTACCAGCAGTGCATCGACCGGTACGCCACGGCGCGCGTCCGGATGGTGAGCTTGGTTGCGGAGCTGACCAGCTGCGACTTCGCGAACACGAGGCAGGAGTACGCCGACGCGGTCGCCGCCATGGAGTCCTGCGGCCAAGGGCTGTCGGCCGGCACGCCGCTCGTCGCCATGAACGCGGCCGACCGTGACCTGACCATGGTCGCGTACGATCTGGGCGCCTTGATCGTTGGAAGTAGCGGCAGCCGCTAGGTCCTCGGTACTACGTATACTGTACATGTTTTATACACGTTCTTCTGATTCTAGCTGCAGATTATCCTTACGTTGTTGTCATGTGTGAACATGTGATTGCCTAGTTATATCTGATTCCTGTTGGACAGACTAGGAGACAATTAGAGGGATACACAGGTGGAGAGCGAGCCTTTTGTTCGGGCCTTTAGTCCCGGTTCAACTTTGGAGCCGGGACTAAAGACCTTTCGTCGACGTGGCCCGAAATGCTCGCTGTAGCAGGCCCTCCTTTAGTCCAGGTTCGTATTACGAACCGTGACAAAAGGGGGCTCCCAATGACTCCATCCGACAATAATTGGCCCCGGCCTTTCCCGGCTGGTGTTACGAGCCAAGACTAAAGGCTACCCGTACCCTTTAGTCTCGGATCGTAACACCACCTGAGACTAAAGCACTAGTCCCGGCTAGTCTCGGCTCGTAACACCAGCCGAAACTAAAGGCCAGGGGCAATATAACGCCCGTACCTCCTTCTTCCTACTGCCACCCGAGCCATTCACCAGAGCCACACCCGTGAGGTCAAGCTCCTCCCCTCCATGGCGACTCAAGCCTAGGGTGGTGCTCTGATTTTTTTTCTTCATTAGTTTGTGAAGATTTATCTCCTCCAAGGTGTTGTAAAGGTTAGAATCTTCATCCTCCCTTCATTTGTGGTGATTAAATTTTGTTTTATGGTTTAGAGATGGAGAAAATAGAAATGTTAATTTGTAGCTAGGTAGGTGGAGCTTAAATTAATTAGAGAGATGAAATTTTGTATATACACGTGAAGATGTAGTTAGGATGGTACTTGCATTGTTCCTTCTTTCATTAGAATCTTGTTTTTCATAATATTGAATTTTTCTTGTACATATATATATATATAGGTATGTGTACATATAAACGTTTATAATATATAGTGTTGAATTCTATGGCCCATTTTATTTCTAGGTTGCTATAGGAGGAAATAGAAGATTAAATTCTTTTATTAAGTATTTTTTTAGTTTTATAGACAACAAATGTAAGCATTTTCTTTTTTTCTTGTTTTTGATACAGAGCCCCACATCCTAATTAGCTACAGTTTAACATCGCGGGCTACGTGGGGACTGCCTGCAGCTCCGCGATGTTGGACTGTAGCTAGATAGGAGGTGTAGCGCATGTGTAGTACTGTAAGTGGGAGAGTCAGGTGTATATGATAGTGAGGTGAGACTGTTGTAGTTCCCGGAGCATCTAGGTCTTGTGAGTCGCTGGTTCATAAAGGTTATGTACAGTAATAGTTCCCTTTTGTTTTTTCTATTTATGCATATATTGAATCCAATGTATATATGCAAACTAATCCTATTTATTGTGAATAATGTGTGTTATTTTGATTTGATATAGTTTGAGCTAACAATGTCGTCGTCAAGTGGTGTTGGAAATGGCGTCCGTGGCCGTGGCATAGTCCGTGGCCGTGGCGGGCGTGGTGGCCGTGGCATTGGCCGTGTAGGTCTTGGTGGCCGTGGAGGTGGTTTGGAGGCCCTGTTGCCTCTACACCCAGGATTGCACTTTCACCGCAAGATTACCTTGCCAATGGGTGATCCAGGACGTGTAGCTAACTTGGTAATATAGGAATTGAAATTAATTTTCTTTACATAGAACTTTTTTTGATTTCACATGGAAAATCTGTAATTTTAGTTACATATATCATTATTGTAGGTTCTCAACAATATCAGATGGCTCAGAGACATTATTGGGGATATGAATGGTACTCCTATAGTGCAAACTAAGCACGTTGATGAGCACAAGGCAAGAGTGTATATCTCTTTTGAAGGACCGATTAGGCGACCAAAGAGGGGGGAGTGAAAGGGAGTCGATAAAAATTCTTCTCGAAGAAGATTGAAACTTCAACAAGACGAACTTACTCGGTCGGACCCCCAAGATCACACGCTCCGCACTTCTACCTTCCGTTTGCCAAAACCACGTAGACACTGGAGTGCTACTGGTCCTAGGAACAAACACTGCCAGCAACCTCAACTCCTACACGCACACGATAGCGGAAACAACTTGGGAGCCGACTGTCTGGAGGGCGGGGGGGGGGGGGGCGGTTAGACCGGCACGGGGGCGGTTAGACCGCCTTCACCAGGCAACCAAGAAATCCTCCGATACACCTCTTCCGAGCACCAAAACGCACCACGGTTTCACCAACAGAAATCTCTGGTCAAGGCCAAGCTAGCTACTAGGAAATATTGACGAAAACCAAAACTTCACCTAGGGGCCTAGGGGTGGTTAGACCGGCTACCAGGGGCGATCTAACCTCCTGTACCCAGCAAAGAACTCCAAGTAAGAATTCCTAGCAGACAACACAAAAACGACCCAAGATTTCACCTGAACGCTCCTCTGATCAAGGCAAACAAACTCACAGAGGAAAATCCGGCAAAATCGAACCTTCACCTGGAAGGCCTATGGCGGTTAGACTGCTCCCCCAGGCGGTTAGACCGCCCCTTCCAGAAAACCTACCCGCGGGTCAAACCTCAACTTCCAATCGCCTGATCTCCCGAATCACTCCCCTAGATTGTAGCGGAACTTCGGGAATAGATGGGTTACCTCCTAGGCAACCTCTGCCTCAAAGGAATCGACCCGAATCACTCACAATCAAGAGAAATCGAAGATTTCGTCTCTCTAGGGCAAGAACTCGAGCAACTCGAAAAACCACCAAATCGAGTCCGATTCAAGGGAGATTTTTTAACGACCCGCCTCCCTGAGGCCGGGCCCACCTACACCTGGCAGCTCTAGGACCCCAAGAATATCCCCACAAACCAACACATGTCTTTCCTGCGCACTTTGTCCTCACTCATGCGCACCCGGGAAGGACTTCCCGGTCGGTCACCCATCGCTCCAAGCCAAGCACGCTTAACTTTGGAGTTTTTTTGTGATGGGCTTCCAGAAAAGAAGTTGCAACTGTCGGTATGAGTATCGTTATCAATCCTATTAAGCCTTGGGCCGGGATGTCACATACACCCCCCTTAGAAGATCGACGTCCTCGTCGATCAACCCCAAGCCAGGAACGTCCTCTCTTGGCCACGTCCGTGGGTCCAGTGCCAGCGCATGTGCCATGCTGTGTGACCACTCAGGGCCCACACCAGCCATGCACACCATGCCTGCGCAACTGCGACCACACGCGCCCGTGAAACCGCGAGAGTCGACTCTGATACCAATTGTAACGACCCGCCTCCCTGAGGCCGGGCCCGCCTACGCCTGGCAGCTCTAGGACCCCAAGAATATCCCCAGAGACCAACACATGTCTTTCCTGCGCACTTTGTCCTCACTCATGCGCACCCGGGAAGGACTTCTCGATCGGTCACCCATCGCTCCAAGCCAAGCACGCTTAACTTTGGAGTTTTTTTGTGATGGGCTTCCGGAAAAGAAGTTGCAACTTGTTGGTATGAGTATCTTTATAAATCCTATTAAACCTTGGGCCGGGATGTCACAGATTTGGAGGCAAAGTCACCAGCCAAAGAGGCACAAGGTCCTCATACGTGACACCCAACAAAATCCCCAAGAAATCATCCTCAAAACTCCGCAAAGAAAATCACAACAAAGAGCTCCGAAAATCACCACAAAGAAGGACGGGAAAAGCACCACACAACCTTGAGTAACCACGCCGAATCATCTATACATACCATGAAGGTTCATACAAGGTCTAGCTTGCCACCCGTACATCCATCCCTCTCTCTAGATCTCACATGAAGCTCTCAAGCTAGTCCTAGAAAACTAGAGGAAAATAAGGACGAAAATGGGAAAACAAATGAGCTAGGGTTCCAAGAGTTGGCAGCCATCCGTCCCCTCAAGTGTTTATATGGAGGCACCCAAAAGACTAAACTATCCTTACTTAATAACTAGGGATACATGCCCCTCAAGGGCGAATTTGGAAGTCTTCAGATTTTCTCCATCGGACGGATGCCGAGCGACCTCAACCTACTTAGTCTCGGCGCAAGCTTTGCGATCCCGACGCGTGTCCTTCGCTTCGAAGCTTCTCGGCGCTTGCGACCCGGGCGGTCAGACTGCCCCCCTAGGCGGTTAGACCAGCCCAGGTAGTCTGACCGTCCCTCCTGGGCGGTTGAACCGGCCTGGGTGGCCGCACCTCCTCGTCGAGTCTTCGGCGTCGGTTCTGTGGCTCAACCGAGTAACCCAGTGGTTTTCTGGTGAACCACTACAAACCCCGCGAACTCGGTGTAGCCTCCGCCAATCGCCACTCATGACTCGGCTCCCACGTAGTCCCGGCTCGACCTTGGTTTTGAGGCTCAACCAAGAAACCGTCCACGACTTCGTCCCGCTGTTCTTGCCACCATGCGGCCCGCACTTGACTACGCTGGCCACCAGGTCCCTCGAACCAAGCCTACTGGTCTTCTCCACACCTAGAGGCCTCACCGGCGACGACCTTTCGCGCTTGTTCTTCACCTGCACCAACACCAGTCAAGCCGCAACCTGCACCTGCAATACTTAGCCAAGAGTCAGTCCACACAACATTGTCAATCACTCATCACACTAGGAAGCGACCATCCACCGATCCTCGAACCACACATGGTCCTCAATCTCCCCCTTGATGAGTGCATTGACAACACACAAGATTTGGTAACTAGAGAGAAAAGAAAAAGAAAAGAAACAAATAAAAAGAAACCTCAACTAGCGATCGAAAGCCAAAGAAAGGCAAAGAGCAAGATCACTTGAAGAAGACAAGTCTCGGATCCCTTAGGCAAGGGCAACGGCTCGACACATCCGAGACAAAAATCATGCTCAAGCAAAGAGCACAAACCACCAATCCAAAGCTCGAACAATACAAAGAGCTCCCCTTGCACATATGCAATCTCCCCCTGAGCCAAAGCCCACTCTCCCTGAACCAATGCAGCAATGCACCACGGGAATGCAACAAAGAGCAAAAATCCTACTCACTTTTCCCAAGGTGGTTAGACCGCCTGCACTGGGCGGTTAGACCGTCTACCAATCATCTGACCACCTGTGGGGCGGTTAGACTGCCCCATGTGACCGGCATTGCACCAAACTGCTCAAAAATTGCCCGAACCAATTGGAACACCTTCCAAAAGCTCCCAGGTGCCCAAAACATGCACAAACTTCTCCCCCTTGTTGACAATGCATGAATCAAGGCAAAATGCGAAAAGTTTCAACATATAGCTTCTCAAATATACAAAATTCATCACAAGATGCTACACATGTTCAAATGAGCAAGTTAGATACTCTACATGTTCATAATGACCTCAACTACATGATCACCAATTTTCACAACCATTGGTAAAGGCTAAAAAGGATTTGAGCAGTTTTGCAAAAAATTATCCTCTCATGAGCAAAGTCCTAGATATGAGCAACACATGTCAAAATAGCAAAGCTACATAAAGTTCATGCTAGGACAACCATTCTAATCATAAGACCATCACAAATACCCGCAAGCACCTCATGTCATGTCAAGCCACCGAGCCATGTGCCTACTTCTATATATGTGACTTTTCATTGGTAGGCATCATGCAACGGTTTAGCACCCAAAGCAAATTTAAATTAAGCACATATGACATGGGAGCACATTTTCCAAGCATTTTACATTTCATTTTCAGATTCGTAATTGGTACATGAAATGTCTTTGCGACAAAAAGGAACTTATGCCTCTCCACAAGATAAAGCAAGAGGGCTAAACATTCATGATGGCAAATAAGCCTTTGGCCCCATATGATCAAAAGGAGCTATCCAACCACAAATTAAGCATAACCAAGCCACTAAAACATGTCGAGATCATATAAAGGCATTTACACATAAGAGAGCATATATGTGACATTTTTCAAAAACATAGCCATCAACCATGGATTATAAAGCAAGATCATCAAGAGCTAAGACAAACTAACCATAGCATACCAAACTAGCTCACACGATCATATATAGCACATCATGGTGAACAATGTATATAGGAGAAGCTTTTCCTAAACAATGCATATGATACAAAATGCATGCAACCTAAGATACAAAGATGCCTATACTATACATCATGTTACATATGCCATGCCAAATGCAAGAAATGCTTAAAGGAAAACTATATATATGCTACAAAGGAGCTCCCACACACCAACTCAAGAAATCAAACAAACACCAAGCTCCCCCCGCAAACGAGTGAAAGTTGCTCAATCTAGGGGTTGGGTGAAAATATCGGCTAGTTGGTCATGTGTGGGTACATGGATTAAGGTTATCTTCCCTTTCTCTACATTGTCTCTCAGAAAATGGTATCTCACTTCTATGTGTTTGGTTTTGGAATGGAGCACTGGGTTCTTTGCAGCACTTATGGCACTGGTGCTATCACATTGGAGTGGGACATGGGTATACTCCTCACCAAAGTCACTCATGGTGTATGTGATCCAAAGGAGCTGAGAGCAACAACTAGCTGCGTAACGTACTCTGCCTCGGTAGTTGATTGAGCAACACTCGACTGTTTGCGGGAAGGCCAAGACACCAAAGAAGGTCCCAAAACCTGGCAAGTCCCAGAAGTGGACTTCCTATCCAACCGACACCCGGCAAAATCCGCGTCTGAAAAACCATGAAGCGCCAAAGAAGAAGACATGGAGTACCAAAGGCCGAAGTCATGTAACACCCTAATTTTTCCATCACTAAATTAATGTAAGCAACAAGGTGTTTGAGATTTTTATTTTCTAAGGATTAACAAATTATCATATAAATTTGGCCTTTAAAATATTTAAATATCATTTTAATAATTTAGAAGCAATAAGTGCTTGTGCATCATGATTTGAATGCATGAGTTTTGGTTGAGATGTGGTTTTAAAAGTCTTAAAATATTTGTGAAAAAGTCCTTAAAAATAATTGAGAAAAGTTTGTGAAAACTTGTTTAAAGGTTTGAATTTAAAATATGTTTAAAAAGTTGTTAAAAAAATGGTTTGTGAAAGCCTTTAAAATAGTTGAAGAAATTTGTGTTAAAATTTGAATTTGAAAAGATGTAAAAGATTTGAATTTAAAAGGGTTTGAAATTGGTTTGAAATGGATTTGAAAAAAAAAGAAAAAAAAACAACAAAACCTATCTAACCCCAAACCCAACCCGCGGCCCACCTCCCTTCCTCTCTCTCTCGCGGCCCAACGGCCCAACCCGCCTTTCCTCTGTGCCGCCCCGCTTCCTCTCCCCCTCCTCTCTCTCCCACTCGGCGCCGGCCCGGGGCCCGCATGTCAGCATCTCCTCCCACCTCCAGCGCCTCCTCTGCCCGCACCCCGGCGCCCGCCGGCTGTTACCCCGCGTCTCCCGCACCTCCCCTCCTTCAATCGCCACCATCAAGGTGCAATTAAGCCTTGGTGCTTCACTTCCCCTCTATTACTCCTTCGGTTACTCCTTCCCCATCACGCCGCCCCGTTGAATTCGAATTGAAGTCGCCGGCGCCGTGGCCATCTTTGGCAACCTCCGCCTCGGCCGCTGCTTTCCCCTCCCTTTCCCTCTGTATAAAACCCGAGCTCGAGCCCTGCGCCTCCTTTTCCGCATCCGCTTGAGCCCCGCACCCTCCACCTTCGCGCGCGCCGCCGCCTTGATTTCTTCCGGCCGCCACCATTGCGGCGGTGAGCAATCCGCCACCGGTGGGTACCCCCTAATCCTCTCGTCCCTTCTTCTCCTTCGCGTACGAAGCTCACCCAATCTTTAAATCGTGTCACGGGATCGCTCTCCCGTTCTTGGGACCGAGCCGCACGGTCGCCGCCGCCGTCATCTTCAACCTCGGGACGCCGACGTCGATCTCCACCACCGCCGCTTCCCCGGTGCCCGAGCCATCTCCAACTCGTTGCCGTGGTGGTGAGCAAGACCCCCCCGCCTCCATTTACTTTACCCCCGAGCCGTAGCCCCCCGCCTCCGCGCGCCGCCGCCGCCGCGCGCCCCCTCGCGGTGCGAGCCGCCGTGGCCGCCGCAGCCGCCTCCCCGAGTCCCTATTCAAGTTTGCCTCGTCCCCGGCCTCCGCGTAGAACCCGTCCGCGTCCCAATCCGTGGCCCCTAGCCCAAAATCGAGCGAACGCCGGCGAGACTCCGGCGAGCCGCCGCCGTGCGCCGCCGTCCCGCGCCGGACGCCGCCGCCCCCCGCCGGCGCGCGTCGCGTGCACGCCACCCTAGCCGCCCGATCGCCAGCGGACGTCCATGATTAGATCGGGGTTACCCCCTTGGCTTCGATCCACGGTAGACCGGTGGGCCGGGTCCACGGGCGCCGGTCCACGGCTTTGCGTCAGCCCTGCGTCACCACAACCACTCACAGTCTGCCACGTGGCGCTCCATTAGCCCCTCCGCCGACTGCCCCTGTAGTTTTTGCAAAAAGGCCCCTGTCCTTCTCCTTTTCACAACTATGCCCTTCCACCTATAGAAATCCTTTCAGTTAGGTCCTGTTTTCAACATTTAAGCCCCTGTCCTTTTTAGTTCCTCCCATCAGAGGTCCATTCTTGATCTTTTACACTATAAATCTTGGGTTTAATGTGTAATTATGTTTTAGCCCCTGGATTCTTGCAGATAAGCCCCTGGAAGCCCTGCTTCTTCGCAGAAAAGCCCCTGAAACTTGTTTTAGCCATATCTTTTCCGTCCTAACTCCGTTTTAAGCGTTCTTGGTGTCCACGTGACCGTCTTTTCAAGCCCGTCAGTTTTAGAACCTTGCTTTGGCCGTATCTTGTGCGTTTTAGCTCCGTTTCCACCGTTTCAAGTTGCGTTAGGCTCATATCAACTAAAACTACGTGATAGGACCAATGTTGTACATGTTCTTTGTTTTATAGTTTATTTAAATGTTAAATATGATTAAATCTTATTATGCATGCTTTTCTAATTAAAATCTAATTAGAAGTTCAACACGTGTTTTCATAAGAAAGTTAATATGCTTAATACTAGTTAAATATTTCTTATAATTAAAAGCCAATTAGTTGTGTACCTCAGTTTTTATAATTAAACTTAACTTGAGTAATGTTTATGCAATTTGCTTCCTATATAAAAGCAATATAGGTTTATCTCGAGTTTTCTTAATTAAATTGTTAATTTGATTAATATGAATGTAAATGTGTTTTTAAGTTGTAATTTGATTAGAATAACTCGAAATATAAAGTTATATGCCTAGATGCTTTTACATGCTTCTTTTAAAATTAAATGTTTAATTTGCATAAATCATACTTGAATATTTATAAGTAAAATTGAACTAGGCTTACACCGTCTTTTAAATACAAATATAACTTGCTTAATTATAAATAGGGTATTTTTCTGAAATAACCTATACACATGATTTTACTTAATTAAAATATACCAAGCACGTAGCTAGCTCTTGTATGTGATCATCCAAATCTCCCGATAGTTCCGAGTGTTCCTTGTGTTCGCTTCCTAAGACCCAAACCTTGTTTTCTCTGTAAGCTTTTCATGCTTGGTGTATTGTTTTGTTTATTGTATGCTTTCCTGTGTGCTCGTAGACATCATGTCGGTTTCAAGTGAGCAGCCAGTTGGAGTGGATCAAGAGCAAGAGTTTGAAGAAGAAGAACCCCAGTGTTTAAGCAAGGAAGGCAAGTGGAATTCTCCCTCTGCATATTCTTCTTTGTCCTAAACAATTGCATGATAACTAAGTTTACTTTTAAATGTTGTATTGCATAAATTTGATGGGAAATCACCTTTTTAAGGACATGACTAGATTTTATCTCTATTACCTTGGACAACCCTTTTTAAATAAATGTTTTGGGTAGAAATGCTTAGTTGCTATAACTTAGGATGGTTAAAATGAATCTTATGCAATATGTTGAATGTTGATCAAGATAACTTGGATGATATACATGTACGTGTGTGCTTATGGTTAATAACAAGATCATATGGTTTAATCGGAACATGGAGAACCACCCGGGATAACGGTACAACCACAGTCCACATGGCTGCGGCTTAGCCGATTAATTAGGAGAGTGGGTTAGCCGATAGCTCTTTTCCGAGAGGGGCACGGGGGCCGGAGTTGAAGGGGTATAGCCCGGTTCTTTTGGGGTAGCGACCTTGGCTAAGGTGCCGACCATTAGGGAGGGTTATGGTCCGCTCCGCCTTTAATGCTTGTTGCGGGGGTTGTTGGTTTCTCTTCTTTCCTTTGTAAAGGCTTCGTAGTGGACCCCTAGCCACTCACCTCGGAAGTGTTTAAGGGTCGATCAACCCGGCGACATGGGGAACACGAACTCGTGGGTAAAGTGTACAACCTCTCGAGTGTAAAGGCGATCGATCGGCCATGCTCACGGTCAAGAGTGGCCCGGACCCTCACATGAATAATAAACTTGAAGATGGAACTAAATCGTGGTTTTCTTGTGGTTTTTGAGAGAAGATGCTTTCCTAAATGCTTAAGTGGGTTGGTATAAACTTACATCTAGTAACTAGGTGCTTGCTAATAAAATTTGACCAACATTAAAATGCTAACCGCAGCAAAACTCTTAGCCTATCCTTGATGGCCTTGCATCTTTCCCCCACTTGCTGAGCTCCAACCATAAGTGTGCTCACCCTTGCTTACTCGCTGTTCAGAAGAGAACACTGGAGAGGAGTACTTCAGCGACTACGAGGAGTTCTGAGGCTTGCGTGCCCCCAGTCATGTGCCTGTGGAAGATGAAGATGGAGTTGCGTCTTCATAGTTAACGTTTGATCGTTGTAAAGACCTTCGAGTCTAAACGTCTGAGTGTAATAAAGAGATAATGTAATGGTTTAACTCTTGTACGTTTTTATTGCTTTGTTTATTGATATTTCACTCATGACGTCCATCATATGTGTGTAAACTCGATCCTGGCGCACATATGAGATGCATTTGGTTTTCTTCGGAAAATCAGGTGTGACAGAGTGGTATCAGAGCAGTGATGACTGTAGAACGCAGCCTTAAGTTAGAAATGGTCGAAAAGTAAGGATTCATGTTCTAGGAAGATTGTCATCCTTCAAAATTGACTTATTTTACATATAAAAAAAACTAATTTAATCTTGTCTTCTTGTTAAAACACATCATTTTGTTTTGATCTATTCTGAGTTCGTTTCTTGTGCTATCAACTGAATCTTCACCACCAAGGTTGTCTAATATAAGTTCTTAGATTGCCTACCCCTTATCAACTTCGATAGAAACGTTTCTGTGAGGACGATCGTTGTATTGATGTTTGTTGTTTGAACCCATGTTTGATTTGGATCTTTGCTTGTGTGAGTTGTATTGTGGAGTGATGGCCACAAATGCAGCAAGAAATAAATTGTTAGGTTAATAGAGATAGTTTGGGTTCAAATCTGGTTTATCCCTATCTGTCATTCAAGATGGTTGGAGGATGTCAGAAGATCAAAACCTTAACCTCAACAACCAGAAATCTACAAGCATATACGGACATCAACATATGAAAGAAGTTAAAGAAACAAAAGATGGTCAATTTCTTTCATCCTTGTTATTCTCCTCTCTACCACAATGTGATTACAATCACAACAAGAAAAAAAAACTGGGTGTGATATCAATAATTTTACCTTGCTCTTCAATCTGTTTATTTTCAACCTCTTCGAGCTTATCTTTATCACACAATCGAAGGCGAGTCCCAATGGAAATCACGAAGATAAAGACAACAAAGGAAACATCAACATTTCATCTATAACCTCGGCAATTGAACGCAAGATGCTAGAGTATATGGTAACACAAACTCGGACTCGCAAGCAATGACCCAAACCATGGTTAATATCCATCAATATATTACGAGCAAGCATCAAATCCTAAGAACTCCAATCTTGTTTTGACCGATAACCGTCGAATTCATCCGTTCCCCTTGTCATTGGACAAAGAAAAGCCATCAGTCATGCAAGCTCAAGTCTTACAAGGACAAAAGGAGATCAACACATCATCCCCTCATAACACGAGAGATAACCAAAGCTGGAGTTCTGCCTGGGACCGGTAAAGAAGCAAGTTGTAGAAGCATGGAATCATCAAAATAATCGGAGAAGTCATGGAGCACCGAAATTGCGGACGAATGAACAACAAGAACATATGAAGACTACAAGTACAAGCCAATGTTGTGAGCATTATGGTCGTTCATGTCTCCAAAAAGAAGCCGACCTAATGACGGATGAGGCTAGACAATGTTACCATTTGAATATCAATAAGAAAAGGAAGTTATGTACCCAAAATCCAGTCCTAAAAAAAAGTTGCTCAAGCTATAGATAGTAATCAGATTATCAACCTTGATGATTGGAGAATAACTCTCAATGAATTTCAGCCTGACGGAATCAAACAACTCAAGAAGCATGCAAGTGAAGAAAGCCAAGACAAAAGTATTAAAAGACTGTGATTCAGATACGGTAAAGAAGGTCACTATGTTAATAATTGTCCAACAAAGTGTAAGAGGATTTTTCCTAGTCACGATGGATTATATGACCTCAAGTGTGGAGAAAATGGATATTTTGCTAGTTGGTGTGCAAAATAGGATAGTAATCAACCCCGGGATCGAAGTCTCAATACCCTTACTTCCGGTCAAACATACAATCGCCGGATACTAAAGCAAGAAAAGCATGTTTCTAATGTAATAAAGAGAGACATTTCATAAGTCGGTACCCAAGAAGCCTTTGGATCAAATGGAGAAGAATATTAAAAGATTGTGTATGAGGACCCGAAGTATGATTCGAGATGGCTAAGCTTAGGAAAAAGGAACAATTATGGAGTCGATCCAACTCTATTCAAATCACTTTATCAAGAAAAGAAGAAAATCCTACAAAGGCAAATCAACGAGTCGAGAAAAGGAATGGACGACCACAAGCGAGTTAGGTTGAGTATTCCGGTGATGTTTATAAAGTGAGTTGTGAAGAATAAAGAATTATGTTTATGTAGCTTGTGTAAGACGAATTATATGGAAGCGAGATAAGCGAGTGTTGGATGCTAAACACCCGAACTCTTGTTTCATGCTAGCTTTTGTGAATCTCGGGATGAGAATCTGTCTTAAATTGAAAGTTCATGTTGTCTTATCTTTTTGAGTTCATCTCACCATGCATTAGTTCACTATTCCTAACTGAAATACCTTTCTCCAACAATCAGATAGTAAGCATTAGGTCAGAAGAAGGTCAAGATATTCCACCTGTTGTTTGTGCTCATACTACTAATCAACAGAATCAAGCACCATCCCCATTCCCCAACCCAGCAATGGATCCAGTACGCAACAATCTCTTGCCGCTCACATGCAGCTAATCCAAAACCTGTCTGCCACTAATCAAACATTCAAGCTCAGCGAAGTCAGCTACCACCAGCACCAGTGGACAAGCATAAGGAATTCATGAGTCACCATCCTCCCACATACTCCTACTCAACTGATACATTGGATATTGATGATTGGTTAAAAACTGTCACCAAGAAGTCGAAGATGACACAATGCACCGATTGAGAGATGGTCTTGTATATAGCGGGTTGTTTGTGAGGATTAACGGTGAAGGGTGGAATGCGTACAACGTCGCACATGCTACATCTAACACCATCACGAGGCGGGAGTTCGGGGATAGTTTTCACGTGCACCATATTCCCTCCGGTGTGATCAAGCTTAAGCAAAGAAAGTTCCTCACTCTAAAGCAAGGCAACACGTTAGTTAACGAGTATCTTGACAAGTTTACTCGGTTGTCCCGCTATGCACCGGATCAAGTTAATACCAACCCAAAGAGGCAAGAACGCTTCTGGATGGTCCGATAGGGCCACTCAATTATCGGCTACGAGTCACGGCTTCACGGACTTCGCAACATTACTAAACAAAACATAGGTCTAGAGAATAAACATGCGAAACTTGGTGAACGAAGAGCAAGTTCCAAACACATGGACAATCGGCAACACACGTCCCCTCTTCAACTCATCACGAGACCTCGGTTTAGTTACGGTGGATCAAGTGGAAATTATTTGCAAAATTCTCGGTTGCGGCATTCAACCCGGCGGTTCCAACATTTCAGCTAAGAAACACCACATGTTCCAAATCATCATCGAGATCGCTTAGGTGCCCTAATGAGAAACGACTCTCAAGTTCACTCTAATGGTTGTTTCAATTGTGGAGAATTGGAACGATATACTAGCATCTGCCCAAGTCGTAACATCTAGACTCCCCAAAAAGACAATGGTTAAAGGTTCGGACAACCAACATCTCAGATACACCATGGAAATGCAAATTCTCAGATCAACAAGGGTCAACGGAATTACGTGTGTGGCAGATTGAACCACGTGACAGCTGAACAAGTTCAAGACGCTCCTGGTATTGTGTTGGATACGTTTCCTATCAACTCTATGTCAGCAACAGTTTTATTTGATTCTGGAGCATCGCATTCTTTCATTACTGAACAATTCGTGGCAAAGCATGATACACCTATGAGTTCTATGAAGACACATTTGCTGATTAGATCCCCGAACGGTGAAATAAAAAAAAAATCCACCCATGAATGCTGCGAGTCAATCTTAAAATCAAGGGAATAGATTTTCAAGCTGATCTAGTAGTTCTTACATCTAGTGGAATAGATGTGATACTTAGAATGGATTGGTTAGGCGAATGTGATGGAATAATTCTGTGTGCCAAGAAGTCAGTGCTCTTAACCAGCCACAAGGAGATAGGATTGAAGTTGCCACGACTGCCCCGTCCAAGAAGGAAGGAAAAGTGAAATAAGATGAAGGAAAGCAAAAGAAGAAGCTATGACCGCGCCGAAGAACTCGGCATGCAAGATGGACTTATAGAAGAGTACCCTTAGTTTCTTTTCCAATCTCTCCGAATCTCGGGACGAGATTCTTTTTAAGGGGGTAGATTTGTAACACCCTAATTTTTCCATCACTAAATTAATGTAAGCAACAAGGTATTTTAGAATTTTATTTTCTAAGGATTAATAAATTATCAAATAAGTTTGGCCTTTAAAATATTTAAATATCATTTTAATAATTTAGAAGCAATAAGTGCTTGTGCATCATGATTTGAATGCATGAGTTTTGGTTGAGATGTGGTTTTAAAAGTCTTAAAATATTTGTGAAAAAGTCCTTAAAAATAATTGAGAAAAGTTTGTGAAAACTTGTTTAAAGGTTTGAATTTAAAATATGTTTAAAAAGTTGTTAAAAATGGTTTGTGAAAAGCCTTTAAAATAGTTGGAGAAATTTGTGTTAAAATTTGAATTTGAAAAGATGTAAAAGATTTGAATTTAAAAGGGTTTGAAATTGGTTTGAAATGGATTTGAAAAAAAAGAAAAAAAAACAACAAAACCTATCTAACCCCAAACCCAACCCGCGGCCCACCTCCCTTCCTCTCTCTCTCGCGGCCCAACAGCCCAACCCGCCTTTCCTCTGCCGGCCCAGCTTCCTCTCCCCCTCCTCTCTCTTCCACTCGCTGCCAGCCGGGGCCCGCATGTCAGCATCTCCTCCCACCTCCAGCGCCTCCTCTGCCCGCACCCAGCGCCCGCCGGCTGTTGCCCCGCGTCTCCCGCACCTCCCCTCCTTCAATCGCCACCATCAAGATGCAATTAAGCTTTGGTGCTTCACTTTCCCTCTATTACTCCTTCGGTTACTCCTTCCCCATCACGCCGCCCCCTTGAATTCGAATTGAAGTCGCCGGCGCCGTGGCCATCTTTGGCAACCTCCGCCTCGGCCGCCGCTTTCCCCTCCCTTTCCCTCTCTATAAAACCCGAGCTTGAGCCCTGCGCCTCCTTTTCCGCATCCGCTTGAGCCCCGCCCCCTCCATCTTCGCGCGCGCCGCCACCTTGATTTCTTCCGGGCGCCACCATTGCCGGCGGTGAGCAATCCGCCACCAGTGGGTACCCCTAATCCTCTGTCCCTTCTTCTCCTTCGCGTGCGAAGCTCACCCAATCTTTAAATCGTGTCACAGGATCGCTCTCCCGTTCTTGGCGACCGAGCCGCACGGTCGCCGCCGCCGTCATCTTCAACCTCCGGACGCCGACGTCGATCTCCACCACCGCCGCTTCCCCAGTGCCCGAGCCATCTCCAACTCGTTGCCATGGTGGTGAGCAAGACCCCCCCCCGCCTCCATTTACTTTACCCCGAGCCGTAGCCCCCGCCTCCGCGCGCGCCGCCGCCGCGCGCGCCCCCTCGCGGTGCGAGCCGCCGTGGCCGCCGCAGCCGCCTCCCCGAGTCCCTATTCCGGTTGCCTCGTCCCCGGCTCCGCGTAGAACCCGTCCGCGTCCGAATCCGTGGCCCCTAGCCCAAAATCGAGCGAACGCCGGCGAGACTCCGGCGAGCCGCCGCCGTGCGCCGCCGTCCCGCGCCGGACGCCGCCCGCCCCGCCGCCGCGCGTCGCGTGCACGCCACCCTAGCCGCCCGATCACCGGCGGACGTCCTTGATTAGATCGGGGTTACCCCCTTGGCTTCGGTCCACGGTAGGCCGGGGGCCGGGTCCACGGCGCCGGTCCACGGCTTTGCGTCGGCCCCCGCGTCACCCCGCCCACTCACGATCGCCACGTGGCGCTCCATCGGCCCCTCCGCCGGCTGCCCCCTTGTAGTTTTTGCAAAAAGGCCCCCGTCCTTCTCCTTTTCACAACCATGCCCTTCCACCTATAGAAATCCTTTCGGTTAGGTCCCGTTTTCAACATTTAAGCCCCCGTCCTTTTTAGTTCTTCCCATCAAAGGTCCATTCTTGATCTTTTACACTATAAACCTTGGGTTTAATGTGTAATTATGTTTTAGCCCCTGGATTCTTGCAGATAAGCCCCTGGAAGCCCTGCTTCTTCGCAGAAAAGCCCCTGAAACTTGTTTTAGCCATATCTTTTCCGTCCTAACTCCGTTTTAAGCGTTCTTGGTGTCCACGTGACCGTCTTTTCAAGCCCGTCAGTTTTAGAACCTTGCTTTGGCCGTATCTTGTGCGTTTTAGCTCCGTTTCCACCGTTTCAAGTTGCGTTAGGCTCATATCAACTAAAACTACGTGATAGGACCAATGTTGTACATGTTCTTTGTTTTATAGTTTATTTAAATGTTAAATATGATTAAATTTTATTATGTATGCTTTTCTAATTAAAATTTAATTAGAAGTTCAACGCGTGTTTTCATAAGAAAGTTAATATGCTTAATACTAGTTAAATATTTCTTATAATTAAAAGCCAATTAGTTGTGTACCTCAGTTTTTATAATTAAACTTAACTTGAGTAATGTTTATGCAATTTGCTTCCTATATAAAAGCAATATAGGTTTATCTCGAGTTTTCTTAATTAAATTGTTAATTTGATTAATATGAATGTAAATGTGTTTTTAAGTTGTAATTTGATTAGAATAACTCGAAATATAAAGTTATATGCCTAGATGCTTTTACATGCTTCTTTTAAAATTAAATGTTTAATTTGCATAAATCATACTTGAATATTTATAAGTAAAATTGAACTAGGCTTACACCGTCTTTTAAATACAAATATAACTTGCTTAATTATAAATAGGGTATTTTTCTGAAATAACCTATACACATGATTTTACTTAATTAAAATATACCAAGCACGTAGCTAGCTCTTGTATGTGATCATCCAAATCTCCCGATAGTTCCGAGTGTTCCTTGTGTTCGCTTCCTAAAACCCAAACCTTGTTTTCTCTCGTAAGCTTTTCATGCTTGGTGTATTGTTTTGTTTATTGTATGCTTTCTTGTGTGCTCGTAGACATCGTGTCGGTTTCAAGTGAGCGGCCGGTTGGAGTGGATCAAGAGCAAGAGTTTGAAAAAGAAGAACTCCGGTATTTAAGCAAGGAAGGCAAGTGGAATTCTCCCTCTGCATATTCTTCTTTGTTCTAAACAATTGCATGATAACTAAGTTTACTTTTAAATGTTGTATTGCATAAATTTGATGGGAAATTACCTTTTTAAGGACGTGACTAGATTTTATCTCTATTACCTTGGACAACCCTTTTTCAATAAATGTTTTGGGTAGAAATGCTTAGTTGCTATAACTTAGGATGGTTAAAATGAATCTTATGCAATATGTTGAATGTTGATCAAGATAACTTGGATGATATACATGTACGTGTGTGCTTATGGTTAATAACAAGATCATATGGTTTAATCGGAACATGGAGAACCACCCGGGATAACGGTACAACCACGGTCCACATGGCTCGGCTTAGACGATTAATTAGGAGAGTGGGTTAGGCGATAGCTCTTTTCGAGAGGGGCACGGGGGCCGGAGTTGAAGGGGTATAGCCCGGTTCTTTTGGGGTAGCAGCCTTGGCTAAGGTGCGACCATTAGGGAGGGTTATGGTCCGCTCCGCCGTCAGAATTGTTGCGGGATGTTGGTTTCTCTTCTTTCCTTTGTAAAGGCTTCGTAGTGGACCCCTAGCCACTCACCTCGGAAGTGTTTAAGGGTCGATCAACCCGGCGACATGGGGAACACGAACGTGGGTAAAGTGTACAACCTCTGCAGAGTGTAAAGGCGATCGATCGGCCGTGCTCACGGTCAAGAGTGGCACGGACCCTCACATGAATAATAAACTTGAAGATGGAACTAAATCGTGGTTTTTTTGTGGTTTTTGAGAGAAGATGCTTTCCTAAATGCTTAAGTGGGTTGGTATAAACTTACATCTAGTAACTAGGTGCTTGCTAATAAAATTTGACCAACATTAAAATGCTAACCGCAGCAAAACTCTTAGCCTATCCTTGATGGCCTTGCATCTTTCCCCCACTTGCTGAGCTCCAACCATAAGTGTGCTCACCCTTGCTTACTCGCTGTTCAGAAGAGAACACTGGAGAGGAGTACTTCAGCGACTACGAGGAGTTCTGAGGCTTGCGTGCCCCCAGTCATGTGCCTGTGGAAGATGAAGATGGAGTTGCGTCTTCATAGTTAACGTTTGATCGTTGTAAAGACCTTCGAGTCTAAACGTCTGAGTGTAATAAAGAGATAATGTAATGGTTTAACTCTTGTACATTTTTATTGCTGTTTATTGATATTTCACTCATGACGTCCATCATATGTGTGTAAACTTGATCTTGGCGCACATATGAGATGCATTTGGTTTTCTTCGGAAAATCGGGTGTGACAAGTCGGGAGTGTGACACAAGTACCTAAAAATTCGCTTCACCGCTTGCCGATGCGAAGTCCTCGGAGATGCTTGAAAACGAGCGCACAGACATACCGAGAACTGGATGTCCGGCCTCGTCGCCGTCAGGTAGAGGAGTGACCCGATCATGCTTCGGTACTCCTTCTGGTCCACGTGTTCACCTTCCTCATCCGCATCAAGAGTTGTAGTCGTACTCATCGGCATCGCCATCCATCTTGAACTTCTGCACAATGTCCTTGGTGTACTTAGCTTGGTGTACAAATGTTCCTTCCTTTAATTGTTTGATTTGTAGCCCGAGGAAGAACTGTAACTCACCCATCATGCTCATCTCAAATTCCCTGCTCATGTCCTTTGCAAAACTTGCAACAAGAGAGTTAGACGAGCCACCAAAGACAATATCATCCACGTACACCTGCACAATCAGGATATCTCTGTCCTGCCTGAGTAAAACCAAGGTCTAATCGACCTTTCACATCTCAAACCCTCGCTCAAACGGGAACCCCCTCAACCTACCATACCAAGCTCTAGGCGCATGCTTCAACCCATACAACGCCTTCTGTTGACGGTGAAATTCCGTCAACCTAGCCATGAGTTTACCTTCGGTGTTGGCATGACTTTTGTATCTTATCCACTGGTACTAACCCCCATGGTATAACAAGTTCACTTGTGCATGTCGGTTTTGGAGTTTAGTGTTTATGCAGGGTTTTAGCGTTGAAAGCAAGACTTCCGGGATAAGTTCATTAAGCACCTCATGACAAGACCTTGAAGCCCGGTAGAAGTCCAGCAATGAAGTGAACACGACTCCAAGAAGCCCAAGGACCCAACCCGAGAAGATGGAAAACTCCGAGGACCTAGCCAGAAAAGTGTTGAATCTTGCGAGACAAGGAGCTTCGTCCAATTCGGAGAGAACCGATGACAAGGGTCCACATGCAAAAGGGGGAAGGATCTAGAAGACTCGGGAAGCAACACCAGGCGAAGGAGGCCACGGACCGGGCCGAGATGGGCCCGGGCCGGTCGGCCCGGGCCGGCCGGCCCGGCCGTTTCGGGGCCCGGTCGGTCCCCCCTTTGACCTAGATGCATCTCGGGCTATTTATAGCCCCCCGACCAAGAGCCACACATCAATCAATTCGTCATCCGCCGCCGAGGAGCGAGAGAAGCTTGAGGGACACCATCTCGGAGATGAGGGTCGTGCTAGTTGTTTAGGGTCTCCCTAGCCGACGTGGGAACCTTGCATGGAAGACCACGTCGGAGCTCCGGAGCAAGGATCAAGATCGAGGTAGGATCCCGGTGGTGATCTTTTTCATGTAATCATTCATGGTGAAGTTTTTATAGTGAATCCTATTTCTAGCGATCAAGTGCCTTCTCGATGATTTTGTTTTCTTCTTGGTTTTGCTTATTCCCCAATCTAGTCTATAGCAAGATTGCATAGGGTGCTCTTGTAGCCGCGGTGGCTAGAGGTGCATACCGGACCGACCAAGTGATTTCAACTTGTTCTTATCGAACTCGCCCTAGACTACCCGCATGAATAGGGATACGTTGTGACAGAACGGGGGTTCCGAAAGGCGGGCGTTTTCGGAGTCGGACCGGAGGCCACGATTTAAAGATGCTTTTAATGAGATTCGCTTTTCTATCTTCATCTATCTTGTTTGGAGCTACGACATAAGCATGATCTAGACTCTCTAGATCGGTTATCTCTTGCTATCTCTTGCTACCTCTTTAGTAGATTATATTAGATTAGTTTTCTTGATGATATCTTAGATTAGATGCAACTTAGTTCTTCATAAGATAGCTTTCCTTGCTTTACTAGATTGATTCCTTGCGTTGCACATTGTTCCACGGATTCGATACCTTGGGTTCACCACTCGAGGGAAGAAGGGTCCCTTGACTACGACGGGAGACTTGTCCGCTTGCAAGTCTAAACGAACTTTGATACAACTATTAACCGTCAACAAGCCCCTTTTTCTAGCGCCGTTGCCGGGGAACAAGAAATCAAGATCCAATCTAGTATCGCTTATTTTTCAGTTTTTCTTTTGATTTTCTTTTGCATCTCTTAAGTTTGATCATCCTCAAAAAGAAAAAAAATCAATCTAATCTAGTTTTGATTAACCCTAAGTTTTCTTTTTTTAGATTTTTGTTTTATTACTAACCCTAACCGGAGATGGTTGGCTACCTCGCCAAGAAACACAAATATTTTTGTGGATGATCCAGGAAAACTTTACAGGCAAAGGAGACGTGCAACAGAAGCTAAAGGGTTGGAAACCCTAGATCGAAAAGTTGAAGTTGAAGGACCGTCGAAATCTCCAAGGGAATCACCACCTCCAAGTCCAAAGGAAGATCAACCTCAACTGCCACCCATGGGAGAACAACCACAACCAGAGCGCAAGATCGAGCTATGCACCCGGACATCGTTGATCTACCTATCATAAACCTTCAAGACGCAGTAAGGCCGTTCAAGATCAAGGTCTCAACTATCTGCATGACGATTGCGAGAGCTTTGGAGCGTTTCAATGAATACATACGAGCCGGATTCCTTGAGTGGCATATCGGTTTACTTAAGAGGAGGATGGAGAATATGGAGGTAGAGAAAGAAGCTCAACACCTAAAGGCTGCCGAAGCAAGATCCACATGCAAGGAGTGTGAGGAGTATGACCATGTCCAAGGTAAACCCCGATTTAATGCAAGTTCGTCCATTCAAGATCTGGTTCCTCTTTGTGCACAATTCAAGAACTTCATGGACGAGCAAGCTAAGATCAACAAGGACGCCGTCGCTAAGTTCGAGGCTATGGAGAAAATGTTGAAGAATTTAGATGGCAAGGTAACGGAGTGTTGACGCAAAATCTGCACCTAGCGCTAAGCACACAGCAAGCCGAACAAGCTGGCTTCACACGTGAAGAGATCACAAGACGTGCCAGTCAATTTTCCCTGAAAATTGACAAAAGACAGAGTAGTTAAATTCCAAAGCTTGGAACTTGCCGGGTGGTACCAGACAGTTCCATATTTACGGCTATAGAGCCAAATGGGATGACATATAGCTATAGAAAGCTATCCGCAGACAAGCCGAATTCGGGAACTTTAAAAAGGAAAAAGTAACATAGCCGAATAGATGACGTAAGCATGACGACGAATCGGTCTTTATCTGGACAAAGATGCACGTGCGCAAGACCGTGACCGATCCCCGTGGTGATCAACATTAAATAATAAATGAAGTAAAAGCGCGAGCATAAATATGTAATAAACAAGCATGCATAGATCCAAAGCACTAGTCTACCGCATGTCTAGGTACTTTAAAACCCGTTGGGTACGACACCAAGCGAATCTATCCACCACATGATACAACTTTCTTGGGATCGTGCCACCTTCCACAAACAGATCTATCCACCGCATGATACGATCTAAATATGGAAAGCTAAAAGCATACAATATTTAAAGCATGAATTATGCACGTGTTTTACTCATGAAGAACATAACCGAACACGGCTGAACAGCCGATTCGGGGTCCATGAAGAAGGAACGAACATTACCAAGTAAGATAAATCTATCAGATTGATTTGAAATCTAATCCACCGGATGATCAGCTCCAAAACAACCCAAAAACCTGCATCTACCGCGTGATACCCAGTTCTTTCAAGATTTATACAAGCTTTGGCAAGCTTGAACCCGCAACACGTAACAACCTAGATCGACTCGGTTTCGGCTATCAAAGAGCATGTGATCCACGTGTTAATTTAACCAAAGGCACGAACTTGATTCACACAAGGATCGTCAAAAGGGATAAAGCCGATCCAAACCCATCTAGATTGGGCAAAAAGGTGTTACATGAATTTAAACATAAAGCAAAAACTCAAAGCAACACGGGGTAACTTAATGAATCTATTGAATCTTGCCAAAATTCAATAGAGTCGATAACTAGCTTCAAGCTAGATCTTAGCCTACCGCATGGCTCATGACCTAACAAGAAACCTTCTTGAACCAAGTTTGAATCTACCGCATGACACTAAGCATGGTAACAAGACTACTTGCATCAGATCTAAATCCACCGCATGATACTAGATATGATACAAGGTTGCCGTACTCACGGAGGTTGACGGATCGATGAACCCTCTCGAAGAACTCGACGACACGACAAATGGACTCTAGGGTTTGGCGTAAAGCCGGTTTGTATTGAGAATGATTTCGTCTATCTGTTACATACATTCAGGGTTCATATTTATACCCTGCCAAGCACGACCTCGAATGGATTTGATACCTAATTTATCTCTAAGCTCGATCGCTTATCCATCCATTCGTCCTTTCCGCTTGGGCCACGTCACCGTACAATCCCGCAAAATCAGCTCAACAGTTTCCTTGCCGAACGGAAGCAGATAGCCGACCGCGGATTTTTCTGCCGAATGCATCTGAAGAAACCTTCCTTCCACCGGACGGATTTCTCACCGAGTTGGTCCCACAAGTCAGACTCCTTACCAAATTTTGGTGTTAACACATGCCCCTTCAATTATGGGATAAAAGTGATTTTATTCCGGAATTGACTCCGGCCACCAACGTCTTCAAATCAAATCTGTTCAACACCTGTTCTCTCTCTTTGCAATCCGCCAGAGTCTTCGTCTAGATCCAACCAGCGCAAATCCCAGAAGCATGGCGAGCAGCAACAACCGGCGCCGCGCCGCTGACGAGGCGGAGGGGAGTCGCGCCAGTACCCGCCGGAGGCAATAATCGTCAACTTTTCCTTTTACGATTCGACTTTGATCCCTTTTGTTTTTGACGATCACCCTCGTTTCAGGTTGATTCAATGGAATCCATCCTCTGCACCGGCCGGTCAGCCCCTGCCGGATGACTCCTCGGAGTCCGACCATTACTCCCCCGTGCCCTACGGGGAACTTGACGCTCTCCGCTTCAAGGCGGAGCTGGAGGTGGCCCAGCGCGAGCTGGAAGATGTCTCCAAAAAGGCTGGCATAGCCGAATTGGAGTGGGAAGACCAGCGCAAGCAGCTGCTGGCGACCATCGACGGTACGGCTCTGAAACCGCTCCTTAATCCAATCCGGCTTTTGATACTGATCACCTTTATCTTGTATTTTGCAGCCCGTGATGCCGAGCTCAACCAGCTGAAAATGTTGGTGGAGCAATTGGCCGACAAGGTGAACGCCCGCGGAGATACGCCGGCGGAGCGCCTTGCCGCGGTGGAGCACCACGTGGATGAAGTGGCCACCCACGGCATCCGCTTGGGCACCACTTTGGGCCTGGCCGCCATGGCGACGCACACCGACGTCGACTACTCCACCGAGCCGCGCGCGCTTCGGGGCGGCGCACCAGAAGACATCGAGGAGATCGAGATCATCTTGGAGCGCCTCGATGGCCACGGCGACGCCATTGCCGAACTCACCCATCCCCAGTCTGTGTTAAACAGGCTCTTTGACTAGTTTGTATCAGGGATGTTTGATATCGGCAATAAACAAAGAACTTTTTATTTTCGTGCTTGTACTTGCGATGATTTTTTTCCGTGTTTGCATCCGTGGATCTTGCTTCTCCTTAAACGTACCCGGGAACTCACTTGAGCCGAACACGCGACAACGGATGCCCCTTGGCGCAAAATCCGCGAGAAGATCCTCGAATCGGCAATCCATAAGTCTTGTTCAAACGAAAACCCTTCGCATTCGGGAAGAAAACCCTGCCGCTTGGTATTCCAACAGTGCACGCCGGCCAGTCATCACTCCCAACGCACTCCCTCAGTCAATAAAATAGTCTGATGAGATGCCCTGTAAATCCACTCGCACACTCATCCATCACTTCTCATCTCCCCCTCTGTCCTCAGAGGAAAAAACCCCAAGGCCATGGACAAAGGCAAGCAGCCCCAGGAGGGCAGCACCCCGAAGAAGCGCACGATTCGAGAGTGAGTTTTCCCTTGATTTGCTCCTTGTTTCTTCATGTAATCTCGCGTTTTACCTCCTCCCCACCTTTCCTCTTTCAGCCTTGACACCGCTTCCCCGAGGAAATCATCGGGACCGAAGACATGCTCGAGTACATCTCCTCGATTCTTCCCTCGAAGCAGAGGATGCCACGCCCGAGCAGAGAACCAGCCATCAAGCTGCGCCGCCGCGTTCGGCACCTGGAGCATGACCTCAGGGACATCACAGCTCGTTGCCAGGCCAAGCGCGAGCGTCGCATGGCTTTGGAGGCACTAGTGGGAGGTAAATGTCTCTGGCTCCTTCTTGACTCTGTGTTCACGTCTGGATCTTTACCCCTAATGACCACTCCTTTGTCTCAGATGTCTCTGATAGGTACAATAACCTGAAAGCGGCTTGGGACAACTTGGTGGAGGCAGCAAATCATGGTCACCCCCATGCATTCCAAGTTGCCGTCACGGTGGTCCTGGAGCAACTGAAGAGGGAGTAGCCGAAGAAGCAAAGAAAAGATTGAATCATACTTTCGCTTCTTACTCCAGGACTTCTGCTTCCCGCCTCCTCGAAGTCCTGATCGCCAGGGTTGTTGGATGTAAACCTGCAAGGAGCAGTTGTAATGTAATTTTGTGCTAAGGGCAATGCATCTAGGAACTGGCCGTTCCTTCTGTTTGGGAATTTTTGTTCTAAAGGCGGCCTCGTTCTTGAGCGCCGGCTTTCTGTATCGATGCATGTAATCCCACTTTGCCGGTGATCACCGATCGATTTCAATACTAGGATAATATTTCTTCAAATATCTCCCATTTATTGCGGTGGAAAATTCTTCTCCTATTAAAGTTTTCAACATGTATGCATTACCGGGGACGCATCGACCACGCGAAAGGGTCCTTCCCGGTTAGGGGACCATTTGCCGAATTCACTGTATTTGGTTCCAATCAGCAGTAACGCTTTCCAAACCAAATCTCCTTCTGCGAATTGCCTAACTTTCACTTTCTTGTTATAATACTTGGCAACCCGCAGCTTGTTCTTTTCGATGTTTTCTAGGGCCCTAAGACGGATCATGTGCAAATCTTCTAGCTCATCCATCATTAAGCCACTGTAATCTTTGGAGCTTAAATCTTTCTGTAAAACAACTCTCCTGGAATCTGATTGTATTTCCCAAGGTAGAACCGCATGGTGTCCATAAACCAATTCATAAGGAGATGTTTTTGTAGCTCCATGAGGGGCCATTCGGTAAGCCCATAGTGCTTCACTGAGTACCGAATGCCACCTCCTTGGCTTCTGGTCGATCTTCTTTTGTATCAGCTTGATCATGATCTTATTAGAAGCCTCTGCCTGACCATTAGCTTGGGCATAATAAGGAGAAGAATTAAACAATTTGATTCCCATGCTTTCGGAAAATTCTCTGAACTCGAAGGACACGAATTGGGCTCCTTGATCAGTTGTGATTGTCTGAGGGATTCCAAACCGATAGATGATGTGTTCCTTGACAAATTCAACCATGTTTTCTGACGTCACCTTCTTTAGTGGAATCGCCTCAACCCATTTAGTAAAATAGTCTGTAGCCAAAAGCACAAACTTATGCCCCTTGCTGGATGGTGGATTAATCTGGCCAATCAGGTCTATACCCCAGCCCCTGAATGGCCATGGCTTGATAATGGGATTTAATGCTGATGCAGGAACCCTTTGAATATTTCCAAACCTCTGGCAGTCTTGACATCCCTTGTAATACTCAAAGCGAGTCCTCCAATATCGTCGGCCAAAAGCACGCGGCTTGCACCGATAACCCATTTCATGCGGTAGGCCGATTGGTGTGCTCCACATATCCCATCATGCACTTCACTCATCATCCTTTTAGCTTCCTCGGACCCGGGCATCATAACAATACCCCATCTAATGATTTGTAAAACAAATTATCATCCAGAAGAACGAATTTTATGGCCTTGTACCCCGAGCTTCCTAGAGACCTTTCGGGATGGATCTTTCAAATAGTCAACGATCTCTTTTCTCCAATCATCTCCCGCAAGATCCATTCCCAGCGCGCATATGTCTGTAGCGAACGCCTCTTGACTCTCTTTATAACCCGAGGCGCTTTGAGCCAGCCTGTTTGCCTCTTCGTTATGTTCCCTAGGAATATGCTGTAGAGTCACCAACGGAAAGCTCTTCAAGATTTCCCTGCATTCTTCGTAGTAACTCCTCAGCGCTTCACTTTTACATTCGTACTGGCCGTTCAATTGCTTTATTACCAATTCTAAATCTCCATAAACTTCAACCGAAACGGCCCCGGCTTCTCTCAAATATTGAAGCCCTCGAAGCAATGCCTCGTACTCAGCCTGATTGTTTGTAACAGTGGGCTGTATTTGGATGGCAAATTCAAACATCTCACCTCTTGGTGAAATTAATAAAATCCCTACTCCTCCACCTTTGCCACACGATGATCCATCAAAAAACAAAGCCCAAGGAGTAATTTCAAGCAAATCAATTGATGGATCACGATGTTCAGTTATAAAATCGGCAATGATCTGACCTTTTATAGCCTTTGCCGATTCGAACTTCAATTCAAACTCCGATAGAGCCAAGATCCACTTGCCAATCCTGCCATTCAAAATTGGCATAGATAACATATGTTTTATTACATCAAACTTGGAGTATACAACGCATTCGGCATTCAACAAGTAGTGCCGAAATTTTGTACACGAGTAGTACACGCATAGGCACAGCTTCTCTACAGCCGAATACCTGGTCTCAGGATCAAGTAACTTTCGGCTAAGGTACGCTACTATCCGCTCCTTTCCTTTGAATTCTTGAATAAGGGCCGATCCAATGGTTTGGGTATCGGCCGCCACGTACAACTTGAAAGGCTTATCCAACTGAGGAGGGACCAGTACTGGTGGCTTCTTCATGTATTGTTTGATCTCGTCAAAAGCCTTTTGTTGTTCGTCACCCCATGTGAACTTCTGATCTCTCTTAAGCTTCAGCAATGGAGAAAACGGCAAAACCTTTTGTGACAAATTTGAGATAAATCTCCTTACGAAATTGATCTTGCCGAGCAAAGATTGTAATTCCTTGAGATTAGTTGGAGGGATAACTTCATCAATGGCCTTCATGCTTTTCTTGCCAACTTCAATCCCCCCTTCGTGGACCAAGAATCCCAAGAACTCTCCAGCTGATACCCCAAAAGCGCATTTGTTCGGATTCATCTTCAAACCATGCTTTCGGGTGCACTCCAAGGTTCTCTTCACGTCTTCCAAATGTGTGTCACGACTTAGGGACTTGATCACGACATCATCAATGTAAATTTCAACAACTTTGCCGATCAACTCGTGAAAGATGTAATTCATGGCTCGCTGATAAGTTGCACCGGCATTTTTCAACCCAAATGTCATGACTATCCATTCAAACAGGCCTATATGACCAGGACATCTGAAGGCCGTCTTTGATATATCTTCTATTGCCATAAAAATTTGGTTGTATCCCGCATTACCATCCATGAAACTGATAACTTTGTGCCCAGCAGCGGCGTCAACCAACAAATCGGCAACAGGCATGGGGTAACCATCCATCGGAGTAGCTCTGTTCAAATCCCTGAAATCTATGCAGACCCTCATCTTTCCATTCTTCTTGTAGACAGGGACAATATTAGAGATCCACTCCGCGTATCTGCATGGCCGAACGAAGTTTGCATCAAGTAATCTTTCAACTTCTTTCTTCACATCGGCCAATACCTCGTCTTTGTAGATTTTCCGGGGAGGTTGCTTGTATGGTTTAAAACCAGATTTGATTGGCAACCGATGCTCAACAATGGAACGGTCCAGTCCAGGCATCTCCGAATAATCCCAGGCGAAGCAATCTTTATATTCCTTAAGCAACTTGATTAACTCCTCCCTGAAGTCTGATTGCAAGTTTGCGCTGATGAATGTCGGCCTTGGTTTGTCACCGCTTCCAATGTCAACTTTCTCTAATTTATCATCCGACATGAATCCTCGCCCCAATTTGCCATCAGTACCATCGATGGGGTTATCCATTAAAAATTGCTATAAGAGCCGACTGCTTGAATCGGCTGTTGATCGCTGCTGACAGGCTCAACAGGACCTTCTCCCCAGTCTTTTCCTGAGAAACAGTCAATGCCTTGATATTCCCAGAAAGCTGGTTCCACATTTGCAACGCTCACGGAGTCATCCGCTTGGACCACCTCAATATCATCATCTACCCATTGGATGAGCTGCTGATGCATGGTAGATGGGACGCGCAGCTTGGCGTGAATCCGATCCCGTCCAAGCAATAGGTCGTAGGCTCCTTTACCTTCGATGACAAAGAAGGTTGTGAGCGAGTGTTTTGGACCCGATCATCGGATCCACGTGGGCGCATCCCTTGGTGTCCGAAGGATTCCCGCGAAATCGTTCGGTATTATGCTTGTAGGTGTCAGATCGCCAGGGCCCATGCCAAGTTTTCTGAAAGTGGTCTACGGCATTACATTGACCGCCGCTCCACCGTCGACAAACATCTTGGTCAATGGCTTGCCATTGACATATCCCTTCAAGTATAGCGGCCTCATGTGTCGATTTTTGGCCGGTTTGTCGAAGACGGCTTGCTTGGCTAGTACTAGCTGCGCCATCAGTCCCTAAAGTTGTTCATCGTCCAGGGACGCCTCTTCCTGCACAACCTGATTAGCAGGAGCCATAAATTCATTCGGCAGAAAATATACCATACACGCTGGAGCCGAATGGTTTGACCCTTCAGGTTTATCCTTTGGACGCCACACCTGTCTTGTCTGGACCCCTCGCTCGCCTCGCTTCGCGGTTCCTCAAGCGTTGAACCCTCCTTTTCTGACTCTTTCTTAGGCCAGGGGGGCACCATTGCCCCTTTTGCCAGATGTACTCGTCCTCGTCTTCCTCCTGATCAGCCCACCTCAAATCGGCTTGTCTCTTTACTCGGGATGATCAATGATTTCAATTTTTTGACGCCGATCCTCGCTAGGATGTATCCTTCCAATTCTTTCATGGACGGATCGGCGATTGGCAGTCTCCTGCCTATACTCAAAATACCTATCGCTGCATTCAGGGCAATTTCTCAGCGTGGGAAGCTTCAACCCTTCGTTCCAGAAGTGCCTGAAGAATGCACACCCCCAGTGCGCGCGCTCCTGCTCGCGCGTATATTGCTCTAGATCTCTCCTGCATGCTTCCTCTTCGGCCCTGCGCCTCTCCTCCTCGTGCTTTCGTTTCTGGTAGCGCTCTTTCTCCAGCTGGCACTGCCACTTATTGAGGAGGATGCGCGTGGTCACCCTGGGTTTGGCTCTGGACGATTCCTTGATCTCGACATGGCTCTTGAGAACGCGGGGGGCTTCACCATGCACCTGCTCCAAGGTCACTTGACGTTCGGGTCTCTTTGCTCCATCATGCCTTGCCCTGGCTGAAGTCAAGACTTTGACCTTGCCCTTCTCCTCGACTGTCACCATGTTGACGGAAAAGCCTATCATGTTCTGGGGAAAAGGGTGGCCGTCCAGTTTCATCTTGTTATCGAACTTGAGATGCCCCTCCTGGATAGCTCTCTGGATCCTCATCTTGAAGACCCTGCAATCATTGATGGAGTGAGAATTCCTGTCATGGAAGCCGCAGTAACGTTTCTCTTTTACTCCATCGGGCCGAAGCATTGAATGCCCTTCAGGCAACTTGATTCGGCCTTCTTTCACCAGGAACTCAAACAGCTTATCAGCTTTAGTGACGTCGAAATCATAGGTGCCTTTCGTCTGTTTGACCCAGCACTGATTCATGGTCAATGGTTCCTTCCCCCACATGATTTCGGCCGCAGCCACATCCTGGTCATCATCAGAGTCCTCCGTTTGGTCGGCTTTTTCCAGGAACTGATTGTAGATATCCGCCACGTCGTGCTTGTTTGCCGAACCTGGCATCTTTCTTGAAACCATAGGCTTGGTTGCTCATCAACGACAGCTTTTGGGACAGTTGACCCAGGTTGTCGAATTCCATGCCGAACAGCTTTTCACGCACGGCCGGCAGCATCCTGGCAACGGCCATGTCGGCCAACTGGTCATCTGGCAGATTTAGCGAAAAACACATGCCCTTGACTTCCCTGAACCTCCTGAGGAACTCCAAGGGCGTCTCACTATGTCTCTGCTTCAGGGTAGCGAGGTCGATTAGCTTCTTTTCCGCGCTGCCACTGAAATAGTGGGCGTGGAATTTCCGTTCCAGCTCCTTCCATGTGCCAACTGATTGAGGGGGCAAAGATGAAAACCATTGGAACGCCGCGCCCGTCAGTGACATGGGGAAGTATCTGACTCTGAACGCTTCTTCAGATGAGCACTCTCCAAGCTGCATCAGGTAGCGAGCAATATGCTCCACCGTGCTCGTGTCATCCTCGCCCGAAAACTTTGTAAATTCCGTCGGAGGCTTTACTCTTGGCGGCGGGATCACGTTATAATACCACTCCGGAACGGAGGCGTGTAGGTAGGTCCTTGCATTTTTGGTTTGAGGCTCAATTGATTCTGCATCAAGTCGGCCATCTTTTGCGCCAGGATATCATCCTCATGCGCGCCTGTAGCTGGTTCGTAGCCCGAATTCGGGAGAGCATCGATGGATCCGTAGTTCGCCACCTCGTGGTAGCCTCCGCCGTACAAATTCCTCTGCAGACTGTTGCTAGCTGGGGCAATCCTGTAGCCGGAAGCAAGTGGGGCTCCAGGTGAGCCGAATGCCAGCTCCCAGTACGTGGGCTGGTACGGGTTCAGCTGTTGCACAGCTTGACCCACGCTGCCCTGCGGTGGTGGCTGGGACCGGTCGCCCTCCCCGCGGCCTGCGGTGGGGGGTTGAACTGGCTGACCTCCAGCACCTTGTGGAGGAGGCTGGAAGGCTTGGCTCCCAACACTCTGCGGAGGAGGCTGGGCTGGCTGGCTCTGCAACGGTGGTTGAGAACTGGACTCACCCATCTCCACGGTGCCTCCTTGGAAGGGTGTTCGATTGAATACTTGCTCCATGCCTGGACCGAAGACAGCCACCATCATTTGTTTGAACGCACCCAGGAAAGCTCTATGGTGCCTGCTTAAGACGTGGTCTGCGGTATCTCGGAACGCTTGCATGCATTCCTCCCTCTCCTGCTGGGTTGTAGCGTCACTCTCTCCTGGCAACAACACCCTGGGCATCTCATTTTTTAAGTATGGGACGCCGCTCCTGTTCTTCTTGAATGACAGCAAACACTTCTGTTGGAATTGATCCACGGCATCCTGCAGCTGTTGCCGCTGTTCCGGAGAGAGGTCTTCGACGTTGACATCCATGATATCCCCGATGTCAGGCATCTTGGTTTTCGGCTGTGGTCCCACTGGGCGTGCCAAAAAGTGTGTTGACGCAAAATCTGCACCTAGCGCCAAGCACACAGCAAGCCGAACAAGCTGGCTTCACACGTGAAGAGATCACAAGACGTGCCAGTCAATTTTCCCTGAAAATTGACAAAAGACAGAGTAGTTAAATTCCAAAGCTTGAAACTTGCCGGGTGGTACCAGATAGTTCCATATTTACGGCTATAGAGCCAAATGGGATGACATATAGCTATAGAAAGCTATCTGCCAGCAAACTGAAACTATTCGGGAACTTTAAAAAGGAAAAAGTAACATAGCCGAATAGATGACGTAAGCATGACGACGAATCGGTCTTTATCTGGACAAAGATGCACGTGCGCAAGACCGTGACCGATCCCCGTGGTGATCAACATTAAATAATAAATGAAGTAAAAGCGCGAGCATAAATATGTAATAAACAAGCATGCATAGATCCAAAGCACTAGTCTACCGCATGTCTAGGTACTTTAAAACCCGTCGGGTACGACACCAAGCGAATCTATCCACCGCATGATACAACTTGCTTGGGATCGTGCCACCTTCCACAAACAGATCTATCCACCGCATGATACGATCTAAATATGGAAAGCTAAAAGCATACAACATTTAAAGCATGAATTATGCACGTGTTTTACTCATGAAGAACATAACCGAACACGGCTGAACAGCT
Organism: Cenchrus americanus; assembly: GCA_947561735.1. Lineage (NCBI taxonomy): Eukaryota > Viridiplantae > Streptophyta > Magnoliopsida > Poales > Poaceae > Cenchrus > Cenchrus americanus. The sequence goes on from OX387242.1 coordinate 53,069,160, forward strand.
GATTCGGGGTCCATGAAGAAGGAACGAACATTACCAAGTAAGATAAATCTATCAGATTGATTTGAAATCTAATCCACCGGATGATCGGCTCCAAAACAACCCAAAAACTCGCATCTACCACGTGATACTCGCTTCTTTCAAGATTTATACAAGCTTTGGCAAGCTTGAACCCGCAACACGTAACAACCTAGATCGACTCGGTTTCGGCTATCAAAGAGCATGTGATCCACGTGTTAATTTAACCAAAGGCACGAACTTGATTCACACAAGGATCGTCAAAAGGAATAAAGCCGATCCAAACCCATCTAGATTGGGCAAAAAGGTGTTACATGAATTTAAACATAAAGCAAAAACTCAAAGCAACACAGGGTAACTTAATGAATCTATTGAATCTTGCCAAAATTCAATAGAGCCGATAACTAGCTTCAAGCTAGATCTTAGCCTACCGCATGGCTCATGACCTAACAAGAAACCTTCTTGAACCAAGCTTGAATCTACCGCATGACACTAAGCATGGTAACAAGACTACTTGCATCAGATCTAAATCCACCGCATGATACTAGATATGATACAAGGTTGCCGGTACTCACGGAGGTCGACGGATCGATGAACCCTCTCGAAGAACTCGACGACACGACAAATGGACTCTAGGGTTTGGCGTAAAGCCGGTTTGTATTGAGAATGATTTTGTCTATCTGTTACATACATTCAGGGTTCATATTTATACCCTGCCAAGCACGACCTCGAATGGATTTGATACCTAATTTATCTCTAAGCTCGATCGCTTATCCATCCATTCGTCCTTTCCGCTTGGGCCACGTCACCGTACAATCCCGCAAAATCGCTCAACGCTTTCCTTGCCGAACGGAAGCAGATAGCCGACCGCGGATTTTTCTGCCGAATGCATCTGAAGAAACCTTCCTTCCACCGGACGGATTTCTCACCGAGTTGGTCCCACAAGTCAGACTCCTTACCAAATTTTGGTGTTAACACGGAGGTCGGAAGCTCTATACATGAAGTGTTCATCGTGAAGATGCTAGAGACGCAAGTGGGACAACTTGTCAGGCGCCCAATGGGTAGTAAAGGAGAATATCCGAGACAACCTCAAGGTCCCGAGAAGGCGAAGGCTACTCAAACTCATTCGGGAGAGATGGAGGATCACACTAAGGAGACCATGAAGATCACGACCGAAGGACTGGAGTTTGAGATGCTGAGCCACTACATGAAGGAAGTTGTTGCATCCGTCAAGACCAAAGGACAAAGCCACTCGTGAAGACAAAAAATATGACTAAGCCGAAGAATAAGGCCGTGCCCAAGATGGTACGAAGTGGGTACCCAAGATTGCAACGCCCACAAAGAGCGTTGATCCAAAGTAATCAAGTGAAGAAGTCTAGCCATGGACTATAAACGAAGCGCTAGGCGGGAGGCAACCCGTTTCGTCGAGTCAAGAATAAGCTACCGGGAGGACAACCCGATTCCAGGTTTTTCGAATCTTTTTAATAATTCAGTTTTGAATTTTACTACGCAAAACATTAGACTTAGAATGGTTGAACAATATTAGAGACATAATTCTTGGTTGATTATTTTGTTTTGATCATAAACCCTTTACATGAACCATCCTATGTGATTGTTTGCTTCTTTTCGAGAAACCACAACCAAAAAAAAATTTCAGAACCTAACTCAACCATTCATCCCCTTTATGATGTTGTGGTTGACTTGTTTTACATGCTAAAAACATACGAGTAGAGCCACGACTTGTATCTAGATGTTATTTAAATTCAGCACGTGGTAGGACTCGCGTGGACCTAGAAACTTGATTTTTGGTTGGTTTAAAAATCCATATCCTTGGTTTCTCTAGAGTTAGAATTTTTCTAAGACTCATTTAATTTTATTTTATTCAAAATCTCTCTTATCTAATTAAATTTAGAACCTAAACCTCCGTGATCAAACCGGGAAAAGCTTCCTCTCAACTAATGAAGGCAAACAATACCGGTGAGACCAACATAAAAGTAGTCGGGAATATTTTTCGACTTACATTTGTTTTTAGTGCTTTAAAACCTTCTCTAAATTTATGCCTGGGCTCTCTCATAGCTCTGAAGTTATTTTTAATTTTCGAAATTTGAGGAGTGTTTAGCATTAAAACATGCTTGGAGGGAGGCAATCTAGTTAACTTAACCATACATGCACCATGATACATCATGGGATGCCCCTCCAACATATTTTATCAAACCACATGCAAAGTACAAGCATGGGGGGGGGGGCAGCCAAGGATTTGCTTTGTAGGAATATCATGGAGGCATGTGAGGTAAGGGAGTATGAAAGTAACTCAAAGCGAAAACATCAAGTGGAAGGAGCAATAATGCAAGCGAAGGAGTGGACGAGAACGTTTGGAAGGTGCACACGGTCACGAAGCAAAATGAGAGCGCTAGAGAAGAACCGAGCCAAGAGGAGGAGCGAGGTAAGTCTCCCATCCAGCTCTTTGTTCGTGTGCTCTAGTTTGTAGTCCGGAACCACCTTAGACTTAGCCATCCACCCCGCTTGTTTCGTGCAACAAAACACATCCTAATTCCACTCAAAGTCCAGACTCCAAAATAATATTTTTGTACCTTGTTACCGGTTGAAAACCCCGGATATATATTTGTGAGGGAGAGTGCTGCAATCATGGAAGAAACCTACAAGCTTTTTCACCAAAGAAGAAGGGATCATCGTCGTCCAAGCCATCGTCGACCTCTTCGAGGAGGCGCTCGGTTTCCGAGTATCCTCGGAGTATTGAGGAGGACACGGCACCACCGAGGAGGAACCACACTCTTCTCCTCGGTGACATGAGGGCCACATGAAACTTGTTTATGAGGTTCACCAGACCTCAAGGACATATGGAGGAGCCGCCCGTCCGACCTCGCCACTCGACACGATCATCCGCTCCACCTCCATACGCTCCGTGGTGTTCCAATGGGTTTATCATCATGACGGAGGAGGAGGAGAAGAAGCTCGCTCGCCTTGAGTAGAGGCTTGTAGCGAACGTCGACTTCGACGACCAAGCTCTCCACATATTGAGTTTTCATATGGGACACCGAGGTTGGGTGCAATTCTCTAACGGAGTGTCGGCAAACACCCACAAGGAATTCGCCTAGGAAATTCTCATGACCATGGCACATATCCTTGATGAAGGAGTGCCAATTCTCTCATTCCGTTTGGAGAGAGCCATTTGCACCAGGAGGCCATCCACAAACTAAAGAGAGAGGAGGGAGATCTCCGGAGGGAGATCAACCACCTCGAAAGAAGCACCCACAAGTGGAGAAGAAGGAAGACACCGTCGGAAGAGTAACCATGATCAATGGTGCTATCTAGCACCTTGATGGGGTAATCTCCTTTCATCCATGGGTTGCATTCGATCTTGAGATGTAATCATGCTTTCTTGGATTATCTATCTATCATCTTGTGTTGAATATACTTTAATGCTTAAGGTTAGATACTATGCCGTAAAGGGAGTAAGGCCTCAATGCTTCCTTGGATCCATTCAATACGTCGTGTCCATCATAGGTCTAGTCATGAATACCTTCACGTAGTGAGTACGAGAGGAGGGAAAGGGCGAAACCGTGGTCACAACCCCCGACATATTAGATTGGTTTTCATGTTCGAAACGATTGCATGTTCTAGTATCATAGACCCATGGGCGAGTGTCTCCTATCTTGATTGAACAAGCGGTTCCCTATGTATTAGGGAATAGCTCAGTTTTCAAAAGGGAGCTCCGGAACAAGTGGATGTGCATAAAGGCACATGGGAAGGTTTTTGGAGTATGATCATGGGAGAAGCGTAGCAACAAAGAAATTTTATCCGGAACCCCATCATCCAAGAGTTTCACTCATGAATGTGCAAAAGGATATTGGGGAGAATGAGAGAAACAAAGGTAACCGACACGGAGTTGAGTTGGCTTTATTCGGCTTTGATTGCCACGCAGCCAATCGACCCCACTCACCTATGACCAACCGGTGGTGTTGTTAAGCAACATCGAGTTCGGGAGATATTGGTTCGGGGTGTTACCTCTCCATGTTGTCTATCTCTTTAAGACCGGGTATTACAAGGAACCTGAAGCATCTCCTACCCGGACTTCCCTAAGATTTGAAGAAAGGAAAATATATAAGTGAAGATGAGAGAGGAGGCTTCAAAGTGGCCAAAGTAAATTTGCCCCTATCGGATGGAAGATTAAGACTTTTTTTTGAGGGGAAAGAAGATTGGTTAGAGGAAGGACTTCTTGTGTCGGCGAAGAAAAAAATAAAAGAGGAAGGATTATAGGAGAAGGTTCTTCCATGGCCCAAGAAGGAGGTGCGCAACAAAATTATGTGCCACCGTTTGGAGGAATTTCGGCGCCGCCGAGTTACTACGGTGGTGTACTAATGCAAGCATGGGGGAGTGGTGTAGCCATACCCCCACCAAATTTTGCGGTGCCCAACGTAGCCTTTGCGGAGCCATATGCACATCTTCCTCAACCACAACAATGTGGCCATCAGTGGAGGATACGCTGCAAGAAACATGCAAATTATTGCAGCCATCCAAACCAATGCAAACCAAATGGGTGAAGGAAATGCAAACATCGCTTATGAGCTTTGACACCTTCACCTAGCACCGTCGGACAATTCATAGGAGGAGCGGGGCAATCCTATAAAGAGAAAGGGTACAACAACCATGATTTTTAATATCAACCACTGGCGGAAGATTAGAGAGAGGAGGAGCTTTAGTTATCTTTCCTTTACCCCTTTTTCTTTAATTTTCAGCTTGTTCGCGCCTATGTATGCGTAGTATTTTCAGCTTTTACTTTAATTTTTAGTTTTTACTTTAATTTTCAGCATGTGTGTTAGTTTTTATTTTCATCATGAATAATGTCACCACCTAGTTTTTACCTTTGGTAAAGTTACAAAGTTTGTGCTATGATGATATATGATTATAATTGCCGCTTTGTTTATCTTTGTAATTGTTTAATGCATGATTAAGCTAATGCTCTCTTAAAATACAAATCTGAAATTATCTAAATGCTAGCTTAATCTTTAGCGGAGGTTATGATAAAAATAAAGACCCATAGTGTTTTATGTGCCCTCAAGTTTTAGATGGATTAAAGATGATTTATTTTTGTTCTTAAATGTAAAGCTAACCTTGTCATAAATACCACTTGCATGTTGCTCTACCTATCCAGAGCCATATATATATTTGAGTGCAAAAACTTAGTATACAAGGTTTATTTTTGGGTGAGTTATTTCAGGACTTGATTTCTCTGGCCCGAGACTAAGAAGCTGGTCATTCCGTTTTTGCGTATCTATCTTATTGCTAGCCTCTTATCCGTGCATTGTGTATCCCCACATCGGAGATCCCACAAACCTCGCCGGATATCCATCCTTAAAACCAAATATCATCTTTTGTGATTACCTCCTTGACCACAACCTATCGTTGAGTATGGATTGTCAATTCAAGGAAGATCGCAAGATGGTGCCAACATTGAAGATTTCAAGTATCTCCCCAAAGGAAAAGTATTTCCGATACCTACCTTATCTTTATCACCTCTTTGCCCGAGGACGAGCAAACGTCTAAGCATGGGGGAGGAGGTAGGTACAATGCAATTTTAGAGTTCAAAGGGGAGCAAATAAAAAATTTTGATGAGAAAGAAAAAAGAAAAAAATTGAGAAAAATAAAGAAAGAACAAAAATACGAGTATGAGAAAAAGACGAGAAAAGAAAAAAAAATATGAGTATGTGTAAAAATAAAAATAAAGTGAACTCCCCGATTCTCTAAAGTGCATTAGGAATTTTAAGGCTTCAAGATTAAAAGATCCATACTCATTTTCCAACCATGTGCAATCCGATAACGAGGACTTCCTTTGTGCCTCGTGATCACTCTTTGCCATTTGCACATGTCCACCCATCTCAAGTGTGTGCATTTTTCTCTTTCCCCTCCTTGATATAACATCATTTTCCAATGACCTTTTTGACGAGTTCCCGGTAAGACAAGGAGAAGCTTGTCTTGTTTTGACAACATCTCATTTATAATATCTTGGTAGGACTGAACTTTCCCAAAGAGCTCCATATAAAGCCTACCACATATATGAATGTTATGAGAGGGAAAGGAGTAGAAAAAATAGGCCTCAGAGACAAGATGAGATGAGAGTTCATGAGCAAGATGCAAGGTGGTTTAAATTTGTGAACTTGGTTTAGCTCTTTTTCATCTTGTTCTTTATTTCAAAATTTCTGAGATTCATTTGAGTTTTGGGAACATGTTAATACTTGTGGGATAAGCTTAATTATTAATCTACTTTCCGTAGGGATGAAGGCTAGTAGATTATGGAACTTTAACGAATTAAACTTTTGGGAGCATTATGTTTTCTCGTGTATGATCAAGTGCAAGGTTTAAAACAATGAAGGGCAATGATGATATCCATCGAAGGCTTACTCGAGGACGAGCAAGGTTTAAGCATCCGTCAACCTAGCCATGAGTTTACCTTCGGTGTTGGCATGACTTTTGTATCTTATCCATTGGTACTAACCCCGTGTCGGTTTTGGAGTTTAGTGTTTATGCGGGGTTTTAGCATTGAAAGCAAGACTTCCGGGATAAGTTCATTAAGCACCTCATGACAAGACCTCGAAGCCCGGTAGAAGTCAAGCAATGAAGTGAACACGACTCCAAGAAGCCCAAGGACCAAACCCGAGAAGATGGAAAACTCTGAGGACCTAGCCAGAAAAGTGCCGAATCTTGCGAGACAAGGAGCTTCGTCCAATTCAGAGAGAAACTGACTGTGACAACCCGCCCAGGAAAATACCGTACTATCGCCTAAGACCGATCCACTTTGGTCATTAAGCCATAGTAAAGTATCATCCTGTCGTTGGTTGCCGGGTTAACGTCCGGTAAATCACTTGAACATCGACAGAGGATCGACACATGCATTAAAACTCACGCGAAGGCGAGTCCAGAGTACAACATGAATTAAACATTTTATTACAAACCCCTGTTCATGACATGGAGTAAAGGTTCAGAGTTCGAAAATACAGCGGAAATAATTTAAACTAACGCGACGGTGAACATCACAGGAGGCCATCCGTGATGTCCTTACTTGTCGTCACCCTTCTGATCAATCACACCTGCAACAACAGTTTTAAGCAAGGCTGAGTATACTAATACTCAGCAAGACTTAACCGTCGGGTGATGACTACATCACCAAACTCTAGACATGAAAGGCTTTTGGCCGGTGGAGTTTCTTTTGCTGGAAAGCTACTAAGAATAGATCCTTACTTTCAATCCTTTAGCACAAGTTCTAGTTGATTACCATTTCTAAGTGTGCCAACTAATTCAATCAAGAATTGGACAAGCAATTAATTCATCCAACATATTCCTCGAGTTCCATCATTATGGGATATCATGGCCAGTTGATTAAGCAGTCTCGGATAACGGTGAGAGGCCGACAATCGATTGATTTAAACCTTGCAAGGTAGACCTAAACACACGGTCGGCTGCCCCCGCGAGGACAACTCCCCGTGCCGTCCCCATAAATCTTCGGGTTGGGATCGAATCTTACGGTCCCCGGTGCGGGCTATCCGCATACCCCGCGAGATACCCGAGTCACCATACACCACCCTTCCCGTAGCTAGCCGGTAAGGAGATTTCTCCCGGAGTAGTAACGGTAGGATCCCATGCCGCCTCATTAAGGTACTAGGCTTACCTGGTCCCATTCCCGACATATGTTTAGTACGTTCAAAAGCTTAGCCCACATGCCCACCGGACCGGAGCCCAATCCCATGCTCTTACCACATGAGCGATCCATTTAAGGATATCTTATGATTCCTATCTAGGAACCTATTCTCGCGAGTGACGAACATCACTCGACTTCTATCGGTCCTATAGCATGGCGGCTATCGACCTAGCGGACTAGTGATAGAGCATAGGTACCTAGGGATCATGCATCTAGGGTTTCAAATCAACTCCCGAAACGTAAATGCACAATCATAGCAAACATAATTGCATAATTTTTAAAGACGGGGTTAATGATCCGGGCTTGCCTTCGCCGGCAAGGTTGGCCTTGGGCCCTTCTCGGACTTGGGTCCGAGTCTTGAGCTACGTCCACGCTTGGCGCCTCTTTGTCGGCACCTTCGTCTCCTCCTTCCGCATGAGCGTACGTCTACCGCGGAAAGATCTACATGAAGATGCAAATGCAAGATTTATTCGACGGTTTTTACTTTACTCACTTCCAAACCACATTGACAATCAAGGGGTGTATTTGTTGGGCACATTCACCTAGATAAGAATACATTCAGCATACTTTTCCATAAAGGAACAATATGCAACTCTTTATTAATTATTCTTTTTGATGGTGACTGTGTACATATATATGTAAATAACTTAATTTAACTCCACCAACAGTAGTGGGTAGGTACATTTAACCTTTTTAACATGATTTGCAACCACACTCAAGTTAACATGGGTGGTTTGGTGGTTTCTCCTTTAGAAAGGTTATTGGTTGTACATGGGTTATTCTTTTATTGCACAATTGAATAAAGGTTTCTTTATACTTGTCATTTCACGTGAAAGCTTTTAATCATTTTCCTTTCACAAGTAAAGATATAAATGATATTTGTACCCTTGAATTAATTCCTTATCAGCAACGAAAATTAATTATCTTTTAATTAAATTGGACGATACTTTCAAAAATGAAAAGAATTAATTAAGGGCTTTTCTTTATTTAATTTCTTTTAAATAGAAAAAGGGATTTTAAGCTTTTTATTAAGCAATTAAATTACCAAAAATTAAAATAGTGTTTCTTAGGCCTACTAGCATATATACTGGTCCATTGGACCCACATGTGAGTGTTGGAGGCTAGGAAATTAAATATTATGGAAAAATAACAAAGGTCTAGCTAGTGATTCCATTTAAATGCATATGAAAATAATTGAGCATCAAAATGATCCAAACCTTCTTGTGCATGCTACCCGGTCCTAAACAAGCCTAGAGAATCGCATGTTCACATGGAATCTCTACCGAACTTGGTTTATTAATTTACAAAGGAAAACATGCATAAATCAAGAATTTTGGTATTACAAGACCGTGTGCACAAGTGGGGCTCAAGAACATGAATATATTTAACATGAAAAATCATTTATGCGTAAGCTTCCGCGTAAATAGAAAAACATTTTTATAAAAAGATTTACTTCATAACTTTGTGCAATTTTTGGCATAGGAGCTAGTCCCGACCTAACACACAACATATCCAAAAATTAGCTACGGAGGTCTTATTGTTTTTGAGATATTGCAGATCAAGGGTTTTCACATTTGTATTTGTCATGCAAAAAGTAAAAGGAATTAGCTCGTGACGTAATAACAAAAGTTGTAGTAAAATTCACAACGGATCCAACAAAATTAGTTTCACGTTTTTCTGATTTTTCCGTGATTTTCTACGCGATTTACAAGAATCGCAAAGAACCGCTTTAACTATTGGAGTTACCTTTTTGCAATTAGGGCCCTGGAAAGAGTTGAATGCTTGCAATGTGGTCCCTATGGCGGCCGCGGCGCGGGCTTGCCAATTCCGGCGAGCTCGCCGCGGTTCTTGGCCGGGAAGGGCAAGGGGATGGTCTAGGGGGCACTAGGGTTTGATTTGGGCACTGGTTTGGTGGGGAGGTGCGGCCGGCGGTGGCCGTCGGCGGCACACCGCGGCGGCGGCCGCCGCCGTCTCTCTCCCGGCGGGGTCCGGCCGCGGAAAAAAAAGGTGGAGAGGCTCGGTAGTTTCCTTAGGGGCTAGAGCACGCGGAGGAGTGGCTAATTGCCAAGGGGCCGACTCGAGGTTGGGCTCGCCGCGGCCGGCACCCAAGGCGCGAGGTGCGGCTCGGTGCGACGGGGGCGGCGTGGCGTGGCGTCCTCGCGCGGGGGGGGGCACGGTGGCCTTAAGTAAGGAAGCCACCTCGTGTTCGCGAGAGCACGCGATGTCGCAGCCCGCCGTAGTACGCGCCGCGGCCTCGGTAGGCGTGCATCGGGACGGAAGCCGCCGACGGACCGGTCGGTAGGGGTGCGGCGCGGGGTGGGATGACTTCGAGGCGCTCCGGGACGCGGGAGACCCGGGGGAAGGTGCGAGGCGCCGCACGGACCGAGGTACGACGGCGGACGGGCGGACGCGGGGGCGGCGCCGGCGGCGCGGCGGCGGGGTGCCCGCGCGCGCACGCGCGCGCGGCGCGCCCGGCGCGGCGTCGGCCGGATGGAACTACGAGAGTGCCCCCGTTCACAATAAGTTTTCTCCAAAAAATTGAATAAAAGTGCACAAGGCAATGAATAGGAAAGTTGTAGATCTAGCTACCCTCTACAACTTTCAAAAAGGCCATATAGTGTTTTTCTCAACGGATTTTGCGAAACGTCGTGCCAATATTGAATGTCGACTGTTCTAGAAAACGGGGGGTACCGTCAATCGATCAAGTTTTTCGCTAATTTCCACTCAAAATTTGAAATGCCAATCTACATGAATGTTGTGTCCCTCAACAAGCCGGACAACTTTCATAAAGGTAGATTTTGAAGTGTTTAGGTGAATTTTGGGGAACGCGGCAAAAGTTCCGGATGACATCTGCGACGTCCACGGCCAAACGGGTTTTGACCGTGCCTTTGACCAAGGGTCCACTACGGGTGTGTGTAGGCTTGGTCAAGGGGTTTATTAGGGTTCATTGGAGAGGTTTTCGGGTGATGACCCAGGTTGACCTAGGTTTGACCGGGGTTTGACTGGTTTGACCCGGCTGATCCGGTCATTAGCGTTAATGACGGTAATTAAAAACCTGGGGCGTCACAGTCTACCCCCCTTAAGAAGAATCTCGTCCCGAGATTCGAAATTACAAGGGGAGGTGAGGAATGATTCTAGGATAGAGGTGTTACCTACGAAATTCAGTTGGCTTTGCTCCATTTGAGGGCTTGGCTCGTTGTTGTTGATGGCAGATCCGGGGTTCTGCTTCTGCTGTTGGGGCTTCTGCTGTCTGGGTTTCGGGCACTTATTGACAAAATGCCCGGGCTGTCTACAATTGTAGCACAAACGGGGAGGAAGATCTTTGGGTTTGGAGATCGGTTGCTGGGCTTCCTGGATAGGGCGGAGCCTCTTCCTCTCCTTTTTCTTTGCCCTCTTCGCGGTTCGCGAAAGTGTTTCATTAGCAGGGAGTTGAGTGGTCTTGTGAGGGTTACAGCTTCGTTCGCCTTCACGTGGACAAGTCTCCGTACAGGTAATTTCCCACTCACTTACATCTATCACGGAGAGTTCTCGTTTACTGCCTTTATTTGCCCTCTCTTCTGCCCTAAGATCCATTGGTAGTCGAGAAGGTGGTAATATTGAGTCGGAGGCTTGGGGTTGGTCTTGATTAACATACTCCTCCAACAGATTGAATAAACGGGCTTGTTCGACCATAGAAGCAGATAAAGACTGAAAGAGACAGACTGCCAAATTATTCTGATATGGTTTCCCATAACGTCCTTGGATGATATCAGACACCATCTGGTTCAGCATAGAATTCTGCCCTTCTAACAGTTGAGTTGCACCGACAATGGCGTTTATGTCACCCTGGGGAGGTACTTCGGGCGAACAGGGCTTGGAAGGTTGGAGCTTCGGTTGCATCAGTGGCATTTGTTGTAGTTGTTGAGCCATTTGTTGTTGTGCTTGTAGGAGTTGGCATAACACTTCGGTATGTGCTGCTACGAAAGCTGCGGTCAACATTGTGGGCGGCGGTAGCGTAAGATCACCACTACCCGATGCTTCATAATCATTGGGGTTGTTCCATGCTGGTCGGAACATCTGAAAATTTAAGTCCCTAATTAGCACATGCTCGGAATCTCACCCATAAGCTTATAATTCGAACATATTCTATGAGACTCATTCGCGGTAAGCAATGCAAACCGGACATCCAAGGCATCAACTGGTAAAGCTTTGTCTACACACATCTCATGATCGGAATTGCAGCTGGAACGAAAAGGTACAAGGTGTGTCCTCTTACTATCTCATCGCCGTTCATGAGGAAGCGGACGATGAATGTGCACATGCACAACTAATAGCAGACATAATCCTCCTACGATACAGAGGTACATTCCTAACAATGTCCAGCGAAAAGACTCGAGCTCTTCCGAAGACGGAGTCATGGGTGGCGCTTGGATTGATTTCCGCTTTCGCCATCCGAGCTTCTTCTTGACGTCGGAAATGAAGACGGAGAACAGTTTGCTCGGGAAGATTGAAGTAGCTGGGAGAGGTGCTCTAGTGGCAAGTAGCCAGGCTAGCTAGAAGAAGAACAAGAACAGTGATACTGCCGAGCTCGGAGGGAAAAGGAGCTTTCGTATCGGCGGTTCTGGTAAAAGGTTCCGTTTTATAGCCGATGCGGGGATGTAACGGCGCCTGACCCGCTCGGCTATCGGGTGTATACAACACGGAGCTCAACAAGGTCAGCTCACGCGATTACGGCGTCGTGAATACGGTTGCGGAAATCGAGGGTAGAGCGATGTCATGGCGTCGTACGGTCGTGACACTGATGACGATGGGGCTCAACGGTCTAAATAATTGACCGTGATGGGGAGCAAAACAAGAAAACTCGGCGTACTGCGCTTCACACTTGTGATAGCGACACTGAGGAGTATAGCATAAAGCTTCGATCAATCCTGGGCGTACTTCCTTGTTTGATTCTGAGGATTTGAAGGTTAAGAACACGGACCAAGGATGAATACACGATGGATGACTTCTCCATGTTGACTATTCGAGAACCTTGACTGCTCAAGAGAAAAGTTTCTACTTTTACTGTTTCCACCGGCTAGCGGAAAAAGGAATCGATGCTACAAGATCATGGAGATTCACGGCGGGGGACCAATTTGTCAAAGATTTCCAATAGACCATTACAAGGAAAGAAAGGCTAACGACGAGTTCCACAAGCTCCTATACGAAAGGTGACTTCAAGGGGGAATTTCAAGGAATAATCTTGCTCACATCTTTACTTATTTTGCAAATTTTGGGTTTTGACAACTCGTTGTTTCGAAAGTGCAACACTTTTCAAAGTTGACGCGATGCATATGCTTGTGCAAGTATGGTGCTCATGATGCACGTTAGAATGACTCCGTTACCCATACGCGCTAGTGATTGCAAGGGCAATCAAAAGTAGGGAGAGGTTCTATGTGATGAGTTGCTATCTCACAACCAAGATACCTAGCGCGCTCCTAGTGGCGGTCGGGCGGCCGCAAAGACACACGATACCCTAGGTTCCGTCGCGGCACCTTTGGCTACGGGATGACAACATCACCAATCGAGAGAGGTAGAGCAGGAGGTACGGAGTTTTCATACGGATGCACGTTAGTATACCCAAACTTCCCAAATGCATATGCGATGGTGCATGCTCAAAAGAAACATTTTTACTTTAAAACACAAGATTGTGAGCAGGACCAAAAGAATAAGTTCAGGATCGAGGAATTGATTAGATCTTTGATTGACACGGAATTTGTGGAGCATAGAACTTGATCGACCACAACTATCATAAATAATGCCTTATGAACATCATTGCTGAAAAGGGATGTTTAATCGAGGCAAGACATCGATGAGAGTTTTTAGAATTACCAACAACATTCAAGATTACAAGCGTACTAGCCGCAATAACGAGTTCCTAGTCCAATCGACGGCGATAGCCGACCAAAGTGGTCATGGTACACTAAGATTCCTCACCACACCGGATTTTATTCCCGACGGACCAACTTCCAAAGGTGGGATCTTCCACTCGAAAGTCTACGGTGACTCGGGTCCGGACTCAATTCCGCATTCACCCCGGATATCTTCAACCTCTTCTTCTTGCGCCGGTTCGGGAATGGCAGAGTTCGGGGGTGGAACGGCTAGAGCTTCCAGTTGATTTTCTAGTTCAAGCATATATTGATCGTTATGCTGCAAAAGGAAATTCTGCTCATGTATGATCTCGGTTAACTCTTGTATCTTTGCCTTATCCTTGCGTCTTTCCTTCTTGAGAGTAGTGATCATTGCTCGGGCTTCCTTCAACGCTTGAGCTGAACACTCTATTTCCTTAACTTTGTATCTATAGATTTGGTGTCTATAGAATACGCTTTCTCCCACCATTCGTTGGTAGGTGTCGTACATGGCTTCCGAAAAGCGGACCGAGGTGACGAGGTCGGGACTATAGTGCGAGTTGTTCGGGGCCGGGAGGATAGTTTCTCGTTCACCACCCGTGCAATGTGTCGCTCGGGTACCGTAATGACTTTAGCCGCGAGTTGGCTATCTCGGTCGGGTGCTTCCCACGAAAGTTGGGAGTGCTTCGAGAGCAGCCTTCTGCACCGTGTCGGACAAGTTTCTTCCGTGTGCCGTACACTCCCACTCATCCCAAGCAGGATTGGTCGGGCATGCTGAAATTTACTTCACAACGAAGGAGTTGGCCGGTGGTCATGATCTCACGTGTCGAGTACTCTGGGTAAGTGGTGTACCCAAAGTCCTTTAGGGTGTCCCACAAAAGTGCAGGAAAACCACCCTCCTCGAGGTAGTTCACGAGAGTCCATGATTCCACATTAGCCGACGTAGAGCCAGCGTTGTCCATCTGGACATAACGACAAAAGTGAGAACCAGTCGGGTGCGAGTGTACAAAAGGTAACTCGATCCATGAGTACGGGTAGGGGTTAAGGTGTGGGGTAATTGTGCATACTTAAATACCATCGTATGCTAGGCTCGAACGAGCAGGCATACCAATGATACATGGTCTGGCAATCGGAATCCGACTTCCTACTCAAACCAGAGTCCAACACTTCCCCAATTGGCGTAGCGACTTAGCAAGGTTATAAAATTTAAGTTGGGTACTCGAGGTTGAGCTAGGGAACTAGAAAGGTGCTGAATCCAAGCAAGGTTTCAAAAGGTTCTCGGGGAATGTCAAGACAAGGGTTGGCCACCAAGCATAACTCCGTGGCGGACCAAGGTATGATCATGAACCTTGACGCGTGGAAACTGGATTGGATTGAAGCAACCTAGGTTAAGATTACCTAGACGAAAGATTCTTGGACAAGAACAACAATTTAAGCAGCACTTTTATTAAATTTATGCTTGACAACACTTTTACACCTGAAGAGGCTAAACAGAACAAAACATGCTATAACTATTTCACTTCAGAGAGCACGAAAACAGACATGAGTCCAGTTTAGGTTCTTTCACGCTTTTTAACATGATGCAAGACGTCCTATTCGTCCTCACAAGGCAATCAAGCCAAAGTTCGAAGTTAGCGCTGGTGGCATGGCACATACACGCATCTCCTTATAATAACTAGTCGAGATCTAGTCGATGCTTGCTTAGCGAGCTTACGTAACAGGGTTAGTGTACCACGCGAAGATCACAGAACACATCGAACCTTTCATGCCGGCACTCACGAAAGCGTCCACATCCATTACCGTTCACTATAGAAACGACATCCATGCGTTAAGCCGCCGCATGGACGGCGTCCAACCTTGGACATTCTCCGTTTGAATGGAGCATATCCTTGCCTCGCATGAGCGACATGCGGAATGCTCACGTATGAAACACGTGGCAAGACACAACTCGTAACCAGACGCGAAGATGGGATCCGTGGAATGGATCACTCCATCAACCCTCGCAATTCCCATGATGCGGAACAGCACACGTATAAAACACGTGGCTCCTAGTTTGGTTGTGCGAGAAAGTAAGTCTGACATAAAGTAATGTGCTGGAAGTTAGCAAAATAAACCATAGATTAATAAGCCACCCGAAAGAACCCAAAAATTTCCCTCTAGGGCCTCTCGGTCTAGTTTATCCTTAGCGGACCAACGTATTTTGCAATCAAACAATCTTGGCAATTTTTATTCGAAAATCCCGTGGTTAGAGTTGTTAATTAAACTCGGTGCATGTAGTCGCTCGATACCGACTTGTGACAACCCGCCCAGAAAATACCGTACTATCGCCTAAGACCGATCCACTTTGGTCATTAAGCCATAGTAAAGTATCATCCTATCGTTGGTTGCCGGGTTAACGCCCGGTAAATCACTTGAACATCGACAGAGGATCGACGCATGCATTAAAACTCACGCGAAGGCGAGTCCAGAGTACAACATGAATTAAACATTGTATTACAAACCCTTGTTCATGACATGGAGTAAAGGTTCAGAGTTAGAAAATACAGCGGAAATAATTTAAACTAACGCGACGGTGAACATCACAGGAGGCCATCCGTGACGTCCTTACTTGTCGTCACCCTTCTGATCAATCACACCTGCAACAACAGTTTTAAGCAAGGCTGAGTATACTAATACTCAGCAAGACTTCACCGTCGGGTGATGACTACATCACCAAACTCTAGACATGAAAGGCTTTTGGCCGGTGGAGTTTCTTTTGCTGGAAAGCTACTAAGAGTAGATCCTTACTTTCAATCCTTTAGCACAAGTTCTAGTTGATTACCATTTCTAAGTGTGCCAACTAATTCAATCAAGAATTGGACAAGCAATTAATTATCCAACATATTCCTCGAGTTCCATCATTATGGGATATCATGGCCAGTTGATTAAGCAGTCTCGGATAACGGTGAGAGGCCGACAATCGATTGATTTAAACCTTGCAAGGTAGACCTAAACACACGGTCGGCTGCCCCCGCGAGGACAACTCCCCAGGCCGTCCCCATAAATCTTCGGGTTGGGATCGAATCTTACAGTCCCTGGTGCAGGCTATCCGGCATACCCCGCGAGATACCCGGAGTCACCATACACCACCCTTCCCGGTAGCTAGCCGGTAAGGAGATTTCTCGAGAGTAGTAACGGTAGGATCCCGTGCCGCCTCATTAAGGTACTAGGCTTACCGGTCCCATTCCCGGCATATGTTTAGTACGTTCAAAAGCTTAGCCCACATGCCCACTGGACCGGAGCCCAATCCCATGCTCTTACCACATGAGCGATCCATTTAAGGATATCTTATGATTCCTATCTAGGAACCTATTCTCGCGAGTGACGAACATCACTCGACTTCTATCGGTCCTATAGCATGGCAGCTATCGACCTAGCAGGCTAGTGATAGAGCATAGGTACCTAGGGATCATGCATCTAGGGTTTCAAATCAACTCCTGAAACGTAAATGCACAATCATAGCAAACATAATTGCATAATTTTTAAAGACGGGGTTAATGATCCGGGGCTTGCCTTCACTGGCAAGGTTGGCCTTGGGCCCTTCTGGACTTGGGTCCAGGTCTTGAGCTACGTCCACTCTCGGCAGCTCTTTGTCGGCACCTTCGTCTCCTCCTTCCGGCACGAGCGTACGTCTACTGGCGGAAAGATCTACATGAAGATGCAAATGCAAGATTTATTCGACGGTTTTTACTTTACTCACTTCCAAACCACATTGACAATCAAGGGGTGTATTTGTTGGGCACATTCACCTAGATAAGAATACATTCAGCATACTTTTCCATAAAGGAACAATATGCAACTCTTTATTAATTATTCTTTTTGATGGTGACTGTGTACATATATATGTAAATAACTTAATTTAACTTCACCAACAGTAGTGGGTAGGTACATTTAACCTTTTTAACACGATTTGCAACCACACTCAAGTTAACATGGGTGGTTTGTGGTTTCTCTTTTAGAAAGGTTATTGGTTGTACATGGGTTATTCTTTTATTGCACAATTGAATAAAGGTTTCTTTATACTTGTCATTTCATGTGAAAGCTTTTAATCATTTTCCTTTCACAAGTAAAGATATAAATAATATTTTTATCCTTGAATTAATTCCTTATCAGCAACGAGAATTAATTATCTTTTAATTAAATTGGACGATACTTTCAAAAAGGAAAAAGAATTAATTAAGGGATTTTCTTTATTTAATTTCTCTTAAATAGAAAAAGGCTTTTAAGCTTTTTATTAAGCAATTAAATTACCAAAAATTAAAGGAGTGTTTCTTAAGCCTACTAGCATCTATACTGGCATAGGAGCTAGTCATGACCTAACACACAACATATCCAAAAATTAGCTACAGAGGACTTATGGTTTTTGAGATATTGCAGATCTAGGGTTTTCACATTTGTATTTTTCATGCAAAAACTAAAAGGAATTAGCTCAGGCCAGAATAACAAAAGTTGTAGTATAATTCACAACGGATCCAACAAAATTGGTCACGTTTTTCTAATTTTTCTGTGATTTTCTACGCGATTTACAAGAATCAGCAAACTGCTTCAACTATTGGAGTTACCTTTTTGCAATTAGGGCCCTGGAAAGAGTTGAATGCTTGCAATGTGGTCCCTATGGCGGCTGGCCGGCGCGGGCTTGCCAATTCCGGCGAGCTCGCCGCGGTTCTTGGCCGGGAAGGGCAAGGGGATGGTCTAGGGGGCACTAGGGTTTGATTTGGGCACTGGTTTGGTGGGGAGGTGCGGCCGGCGGTGGCCGTCGGCGGCACACCGCGGCGGCGGCCCGCCGCCGTCTCTCTGCGCGGCGGGGTCCGGGCCGGTGAGAAAAGGTGGAGAGGCTCGGTAGTTTCCTTAGGGGCTAGAGCACGCGGAGGAGTGGCTAATTGGCTAGGGACCGGCTCGAGGTTGGGGCTCGCCGCGGCTGGCACCCAAGGCGCCGGCGCGGCTCGGTGCGACGGGGGCCGGCGTGGCGTGGCGTCCTCGCGCGGGGGGGGGGGGACGGCGGCCTTAAGTAAGGAAGCCACCTCGTGTTCCGGAGAGCACGCGATGTCGCAGGCCCGCCGTAGTACGGCCGCGGCCTCGGTAGGCGCGCATCAGGACGGAAGCCGCCGACGGACCGGTCGGTAGGGTGCGGCGCGGGGTGGGATGACTTCGAGGCGCTCTGGGACGCGGGAGACCTGGGGAAGGTGCGAGGCGGCGCACGGACCGAGGTACGGCGGCGGACGGGCGGACGCGGGGCGGCGCCGGCGGCGCGGCGGCGGGGTGCCCGCGCGCGCACGCGCGCGCGACGTCGCGCCGGCGCGGCGTCGGCCGGCTGGAACTACAGAGTGCCCCTGTTCACAATAAGTTTTCTCCAAAAAATTGAATAAAAGTGCACAAGGCAATGAATAGGAAAGTTGTAGATCTAGCTACCCTCTACAACTTTCAAAAAGGCCATATAGTGTTTTTCTCAACGGATTTTGCAGGAACGTCGTGCCACTTTTGAATGTCAGCCTGTTCTGGAAAACAGGGGGTACTGTCAATCGATCAAGTTTTTCGCTATTTTCCACTCAAAATTTGAAATGCCAATCTACATGAAAGTTGTGTCCCTCAACAAGCTGGACAACGTTCATAAAGGTAGATTTTGAAGTGTTTAGGTGAATTTTGGGGAACGCGGCAAAAGTTCCGGACGACATCTGCTGACGTCCACGGTCAAGCGGGTTTTGACCGTGCCTTTGACCAAGGGTCCACTACGGGTGTGTGTAGGATTGGTCAAGGGGTTCATTAGGGTTCATTGGAGAGGTTTTCGGGTGATGACCCAGGTTGACCTAGGTTTGACCGGGGTTTGACTGGTTTGACCCGGCTGATCCGGTCATTAGCGTTAATGACGGTAATTAAAAACCTGGTGCGTCACACTGACGACAAGGGTCCACATGCAAAAGGGGGAAGGATCTAGAAGACTCGGGAAGCAACACCGGGCGAAGGAGGCCACGGACTGGGCCGAGTTGGGCCTAGGCCGGTCGGCCCAGGCCGGCCGACCCGGCTGTTTCGGGGCCCGCTCGGCCCCCCCTTTGACCTAGATGCATCTCGGGCTATTTATAGCCCCCCGACCGAGAGCCACGCATCAATCAATTCATCATCCGATGCCGAGGAGCAGAGAAGCTTGAGGGACACCATCTCAGAGATGAGGGTCGTGCTAGTTGTTTAGGGTCTCCCTAGCCGACGTGGGAACCTTGCGTGGAAGACCACGTCGGAGCTCCGGAGCAAGGATCAAGATCAAGGTAGGATCCCGGTGGTGATCTTGTTCATGTAATCTCTCATGGTGAAGTTTTTATAGTGAATCCGATTTCTAGCGATCAAGTGCCTTCTCGATGATTTTGTTTTCTTCTTGGTTTTGCTTATTCCCCAATCTAGTCTATAGCTAGATTGCATAGGGTGCTCTTGTAGCCGCTGTGGCTAGAGGTGCATACCGGACCGACCAAGTGATTTCAACTTGTTCTTATCGAACTCGCCCTAGACTACCCGCATGAATAGGGATACATTGTGACAGAACAGGGGTTCCAAAAGGCGGGCGTTTTCGGAGTCGGACCGGAGGCCACGATTTAAAGATGTTTTTAATGAGATTCGCTTTTCTATCTTCATCTACCTTGTTTGGAGCTACGACATAAGCATGATCTAGACTCTCTAGATCGGTTATCTCTTGCTTTCTCTTGCTACCTCTTTAGTAGATTAGATTAGATTAGTTTCCTTGATGATATCTTAGATTAGATGCAACTTAGTTATTCATAACATAGCTTTCCTTTCTTTACTAGATTGATTCCTTGCGTTGCACATTGTTCCACGGATTCGATACCTTGGGTTCACCACTCGAGGAAAGAAGGGTCCCTTGACTACGATGGGAGACTTGTCCGCTTGCAAGTCTAAACGAACTTTGATACAACTATTAACCGTCAACACCTTCCTAAACTTGTACACTCGGTTGAAGGACCGATTAGGAGACTAGAGAGGGGGGGGGAGTGAATGGGAGCCGATAAAAATTCTTCTCCAAAGAGAGAACTCGGCCTACGCCCCAAATTCACAACCAAGAATTCCCACACGGGTTTGCCAAGGTAGCGTAGTCACAGCGGACCTACCAACCCTAGGAGCAACCCCAAACGATCCCGCATCAAAACTCAAAGAGCAAAAAGCTAAGCAGCTCAGCACTGAACCAGGCGGACTATCCGCAAGCAACGGGCGGATCGTCCGTGAGGCCTAGGCGGACTGTCCGCGAGCACCGGGCGGACCGTCCGCGAGGCCTAGGCGGACCGTCCGCGAGGCTGCGACGGTCCGTTCGAAAACAACCCCCGAACCTCCAGTATTGCACCCTCAATAACGGACCATCCGTGATGGGCCCGCGGACCGTCCGCCCTGACACGGACCGTCCGGCACTCTAGTACGAACCGTCCGCGAACTTCGTGCAACAAAAATCCACCGACAAAAAGGATCGAATGAAAAGCACGCAAGAACACACGAAGAACTCGAAGAACTGCTGGCTGAAAGCCACCTCGCGGACCGTCCGCCAGGGGCTCGCGGACCGTCCGCATGGAGCGCAGACAGCAGCCCGAACCCAACCTCTTGAAGGTCAACTCCTCCTTTCCACTACCCGATCTCCCGAATCAACCAAGGGATTGCTACCAAATGATAGGTGAAGGTGAAGCGCCTCTAGGAGATGCTATGCCTACGAATTTGTAGCCTCAAACCCAATGAAAATCGAGAGGAATCGAGATTCTACCGAGCTCAAGAACAAAGCTAGGTTTCCAACCGAAATCCTTCAATCGGAGGCCGAACTCAGAGTTTGGGGGATCAAGATCAAGCACAAAGATGCACGAAGCAACTATCCATGATTCCCACCAACAAATCCGAGCCCAAACACCTCAGAATCAAAGGAACAGCCGCGCACGAAAAAACTGATGAAAATAGCTCGAAAAAGACACGAAAATCCAACGAGCTACAAACTGGGAATCGACGCAACCATGAAAGCTTTCATTCACTCGGAGGTTAGATTCTTTACAAACGGAGGAAAAATCTAACCCTAGAGAGCAAGGAAATGAGAAGCAGTCCGGATCGATGGTTTGCCTAAAAACCCTAGAGCTAATATATGTGAGTCGCCTCCGAGCCAGGCAAAAGACCACACTACCCCTAGCACTTAAATTGTGATACAACCCCTCAGGATCAAATAGGTCATGTAGCACTCCTCTTCATCGCACGGCCACGCCGTTGCCGCAGACCGCATCCTCCCGACGCAAGCCCTGCGATCGCACCACGCGTCCGCCGGCATCGAAGCTTCTCGGTGCGCTCGGAACCCGTCTCCGCCCGCCGAGCCTCCGGTCTTGGTTTTGTGGCTCAACCAAGTAACCCGACGATTTTCTGGTGAACCGTCGCAAACCCCGCGTGCAGACTCCGGTTGTGAGCCGCTACCCAAGCACCGGCTCCAGTCCACGACTTCGTCTTGATTTTCTTGGCACCATGCGACCCGCACTTGACCCCGCTGGTCACCGGGTCCCTCGAGTCAGGCCTACTTGTCTCTCCACTCCTCGGTGGCCCCGCAAGGCATAGACCTTTCGTGCCCACTCTTCACCTGCTCCAACGCAAATCAAGCCACAACCTGCACCTGCAATACTCGGCCAAGAGTCAGTCCAGACCACGTTGTCAATCACTCATCACAGCCAGGAGCGACCATCCACCGGTCCTCGGACGCTTCGGTCCTCATCGGTGGGGGTACTTCTCACTCTCAAACCCCGGTGGTTTTCTCACATACACTTCTTCCTCCAACACACCATTCAAGAAGGCACTCTTCACATCCATTTGGTGCAACTTGAACCCTTTAGCCACAGAAAAGGCTAGAAGGATCCTAATCGCCTCCAAACGGTCTACAGGAGCAAAAGTCTCCTCGTAGTCGATCCCCTCCTTCTGACTGAACCCCTGAGCAACAAGCCTTGACTTGTTTCTCACC
The DNA here is from genome assembly GCA_947561735.1 of Cenchrus americanus. Taxonomy (NCBI): domain Eukaryota; kingdom Viridiplantae; phylum Streptophyta; class Magnoliopsida; order Poales; family Poaceae; genus Cenchrus; species Cenchrus americanus. Next base: position 53,091,763 of record OX387242.1, read on the forward strand.
ATTTCACCTTTCTCTCCCTCTTTGTTCTTCCACACCCATTTTGTCCCAATCGGCTTACACCCTGGGGGAGGGTCAACCAATTCCCACACTTGATTCCTGTCAAAGTTCTCCAACTCCTCATGCATCGAATTAACCCAATTATGATCAGATAGAGCGTGTCCAATGTCTTTGGGCTCAAAGGTGCCAACAAAAGCAGAATGAGCGAAATGATAATTGTTCCGAACCCTCGACCGTGTAGTATGTTCATTCATGTCGCTGATGATCCTTGAAGCTGGGTGATCCACTTGTACTCGTCGGGGAGGTTCTCACCTTGATGCTACCTCCCCCTCAACAATAGCTTCTCCACGATCTTGGTTTGTCGTCGTAGGTGTGGGAGAGGGACCGTCCATCACCATAGTCGAAGTAGTAGGTACATGCTCAGCCGCGGGCACCACACTGCCATCTTCATCATCTCCATGTTCATGCTCCTCCTCCTGAAAGATCTCCTCGCCAAGTTCATCATCACCTGCACACTCAAAGACAAGCTGACTACGTGGATGTGTCTCGTCGAAGGTTACCTCGCAAGTCTCCACGAGTTGGTTAGTTTCAAGATTGAGCACAAGATATGCTCTAGAGTGAGATGCATAACCAAAGAAAATACCATCGACCGACCTAGCCTCAAACTTATCCAACTTCTTCCCTTTCTTAAGAAAGAAACACTTGCAACCAAAGATGTGGAAGTGACGCACCTTGGGTGTGCGACCGTGCATCAACTCATAGCATGTTTTCTTCTTATGCACTCCGAGGTAGATCCTGATTGAAACATAGCACGCAGTATTCACCACCTCAGCCCATAACCTTCTTGGAGTCCTATGCTCATCAAGCATCGTCCGAGCCATCTCACACAAAGTTCTGTTTTTCCTTTCCACAACATCATTCTGGGGAGGCGTATACGGACTCGAAAACTGATGTTCAAGACCCAAGTCATGGCAAAAGGTTTCAAAACGAGAGTTTCTGAATTCTGAGCCATTGTCACTACGGATTGCTCGTATGGCATCTCCGTGCCTCTCGTTCCTCAACCTCAAGACAAGATCTCGAACAAAACCAAACGTCTCCCCTTTCTCCTCAAGAAAGAACACCCACGCATATCGAGAGTAATCGTCCACCACAACAAGGACATACCACTTCTCACCCGCGGATCGCACACGAGCTGGGCCAACAAGGTGCATATGGAGCAGCTCGCATGGACGCTCAGTCATCACATCGGTGAGAGGCGGGTGAGAAGAGGATACCATCTTAACATGCTTACACGGCGCACAAACCAACTCTTTCTCAAACCTCAACCGTGGCAATCCTCGGACCAAATTGAGTTTACTCAAGCGAGACAAAAGGTCAAAGCTCAAGTGACCCAACTTCCTATGCCACTTCCACAACTCACTCGAAGAGCCAGTCAAGAAACAACGCTCAACACCAGAAGACTGAGAAAAATCAGCTCGAAACACCTGACCCTCGGGAACGACCATACAAACAAGGTCCCATCGAGAGTCCAAAATCCGAGAACCACCAGGCCGAAACAACACCTCAAAACCCTCATCCAATAGCTTGGACACAGAAAGCAAATTGTATCCAAGCGATTGAACAAGAGCAACATGCCTGAGAGTGATCTTGTCACTCACCTTAATCTCACCTTCTGACAACACACTCGCCCATTGTCCCCAAAGGTGATGTACCTCTTTATCACCACCGGAACGAGACTTGAGAACCACCCTTTGTCCCCGGTCATATGCCTTGAGCAACCGGAGTCAATCAACCAAATGTTCTTCAAGTCTCCCACCTCGTCGTCGGAGTCGGAGTCCGAGTCGCTCTGGGTGCTCTTCTTGCTGCCGGAGCTCAGCGCCATGGTACAGAAGCCATCTCTAGCGAAGCAGCTTAGCCCGCTCAGGTTCCTGGACGTCTTCCTGTCCTTGCGACGATCAGCTTCATCTTTGCTCCAACCATCGCTCGGGCCTTGCCTCAGCTCTCCTTCTTCCTCGATCGTCGCTCGTCCTTGCGCTTGCTCTTGTGCTTGCTCTTGTGGTCGCGCCTCGACCGGTAATTGCCATCAGTCTTCGACTTGTGCTTGTAGTTGTCCCTGTTCTCGACCTTCTCTGGGCAGTCGGCGACGAAGTGTCCCGGCTTGCCGCACTGAAAGCATGTCCTCGTGTTCCTCCTCATGTTCACTCGGTTCTCGTGCATCCTCTCGAACCGCCTCGTCAGGAGCGCCATCTCGTCCTCTCCAAGCACGTCGAACTCCTCAGCTGGCATAGACATCAAAGAGGACAAGGAGAACATCCTGGGGGATGGGTTAGCGTTAGCCTTTCCTTTCGAACCACCGATGAGGGCAAGACTATGAGATTCAGTCGAGCCCTCAATCTTGGCTGTCATGCTCCGATCCACCTCAGCCGACTTGAGCTTCGAGAACAGCTCATTCACGGTCAGGGTATCATACTTCTCAGACTCAACTATGGCCTCGAACTTTCCGCCCCAAACCGTACGATCCAACGAGTGTAAGAGCTTGACGGCTCTATCATGATCATCGTACGGGTGCACGTCCACATTGGCCCTCATGTTGTTTACCACCACCGTAAACCTCTGAAACAAGGCATCGAAGTACTCACCGGGGAGATGAGTGAAGTTCACATACTCTCTCCGATAAGTCGCATACATCCGAGCTTGAACCTAGGCATTGCTAACATGAGCTTCCTTCATCACCGACCAAATTCTACAAGCCAAGTGCTCGGTGTGCACCCGATCAAATTCAGGCTGAAAGCATGAAACAAGTAGTCGACCGCCTTGTTGTTCTCGTCGAACATGTCCCTCGATCCTGGAGCAAGGAAGTTCATCGGAAGGAAGTTCATCAGCTGGACATAACCTGTGTCCAAAGTGACATCCCAAAGGATCTGACCCTTTCCGCGGAGGAACACCGCCATCCGCTTACTCCATATCTGATAGTTCTTCCCATCAAAGTGTGGAGGACCCGAACCCCGTTCCCGGTACGCCATCTTTGGATCTTAGACTGGCTAGAGTCAATAAAGACCCGAACCGGCTCTGATACCAATTGAAGGACCGATTAGGCGACCAGAGAGGGGGGAGTGAATGGGATCCGATAAAAATTCTTCCTGAAGGACACTGAAACTCCAACAAGACGAACTCGCTCGGTTGGACCCCCAAGATCACACGCTCCGCACTTCTACCTTCCGTTTGCCAAAACCATGTAGCCACTTGAGTGCTACTGGTCCTAGGAACAAACACTGCCAGCAACCTCAACTCCTACACGCACACGACAGCGGAAACAACTCGGGGCCAACTGCCTGGAGAGGGGGGGTCAGACTGGGTATGGGGGCGGTTAGACCGCCTCCACCAGGCAACAAAGAAATCCTCTGAAACACCTCTTCCGAGCACCACAACGCACCACGGTTTCACCAATAGAAATCTCTGGTCAAGGCCAAGCTAGCTACCAGGAAATCTTGGCGAAAACCAAAACTTCACCTAGGGGCCTAGGGCCTGTTAGACCGGCTACCAGGGGTGGTCTAACCTCCTGTACCCAGCAAAGAACTCCAAGCAAGAACTCCTAGCAGACAGCACGAAAACGACCCAAGATTTCACCTGAACGCTCCTATGATCAAGGCAAACAAACTCACAGAGGAAAATCCAGCAAAATCGAAACCTTCACCTGGAAGGCCTAGGGCGGTTAGGCCGCCCCCAGGCGGTTAGACAACCCTTCCAGAAAACCTACCCGCGGGTCAAACCTCAACTTCCCATCGCCCGATCTCCCGAATAACTCCACGAATTGTAGCGAAACTTCGGGAATAGCTGGGTTACCTCCTGGGCAACCTCTACCTCAAAGGAATCGACCTAAATTGCTCACAATCAAGAGGAATCAAAGATTTCGGCTCTCTAGGGCAAGAACTCGAGCAACTTGAAAAACCACCAAATCGAGTCCGATTCAAGGGAGATTTGGGGGCAAAGTCACCAGCCAAAGAGGCACAAGGTCCTCATACATGATACCTAACAAAATCCCCAAGAAATCATCCTCAAAACTCCGTCAAGAAAATCACAACAAAGAGCTTCGAAAATCACCACAAAGAAGGACGGGGAAAGCACCACACAACCTTGAGGAACCACGCCGAATCATCTATACATACCATGCAGGTTCGTATAAGGTCTAGCTTGCCTCCTGTACATCCATCACTCTCTAGATCTCACATGAAGCTCTGAAGCTAGTCCTAGAAAATTAGAGGAAAATAAGGACGAAAATGGGAAAACAAATGAGCTAGGGTTCCAAGAGTTGGCTGCCATCCATCCCATCAAGTGTTTATATGGAGGCACCCAAAAGACTAAACTACCCTTACTTAATAACTAGGGATACATGCCCCTCAAGGGCGAATTTGGAAGTCTTCAAATTTTTTCCATCGGACGGATACCCATCGTTCGCAACCTGCTTAGCCTCGACGCAAGCCTTGCGATCCCGACGCATGTCCTCCGCTTCAAAGCTTCTCGGCGCTTGCGACCTGGGTGGTTAGACCGGCCCAGGCGGTCTGACCGCCCCTCCTGGGTGGTTGAACCGGCGTGGGTGGCCCCACCTCCTCGTCGAGTCTTCGGCCTCGGTTTTGTGGCTCAACCGAGTAACCCAGTGGTTTTCTGGTGAACCACTGCAAACCCAGCGAACTCAATGTAGCCTCCGCCAATCGCAACTCATGACTCGGCTCCCACGTAGTCCCGGCTCGACCTTGATTTTGAGGCTCAACCAATAAACCGTCCACGACTTCGTCCCACTGTTCTTTCCACCATGCGGCCCGCACTTGACTCCGTCGGCCACCAGGTCCCTCGAACAAAGCCTACTTGTCTTCTCCACACCTGGAGGCCTCACCGGCGACGACCTTTCGCGCTTGTTCTTCACCTGCACCAACACCAGTCAAGCTACAACCTGCACCTGCAATACTTAGCCAAGAGTCAGTCCACACAATGTTGTCAATCACTCATCACACCAGGAAGCGACCATCCACCAGTCCTTGAACCACACATGGTCCTCATCTTTCACCGTACCTACTCGATATGTAGACTACGACCAGTTTCCAGCAGGTGCACCACACCCGATGGTTGCCATTGCAACAATTGGCAAAACATCACCTATTTGGTTAACCCGAGAGAGGACTACCGTGGAGAATTGTCTACAACAACTCCATAATAATGTTGGGTGCTTCATGCCGGACCTTTCCTATTTTAAATTAAGGCAACTCGAGACGGGTGAAGAAACTGTGACTGAGACTACGGAGAGGCTTTGCATGACTCATCAAGATGTGGTAATATACATTTATATATAAAAGAATTTATATTCATTATTAATTAATTTGTTTTTGGTACATATATCTCATCATCATCTGATTGTGTGCAGGATCACTCTTGTTCTACCTATGCTTCAATTAGCTTTTGTGCGATTCTGAATCAAGTCGTGGAAAGAGTTGGGGTGGATTACTATGGTGGGAGTCGTTTTTCACCAACAACTGTAGTTACATGGATCATTATATCAAAAAGACAATACACGAATTCATAAATTTGTTTGAAACATAGATTTTTCTGAGTAGGTTTACTAATATTTTTGAATTTAATTTATTTCCCCCAAATTGTAAATAAAAAATAGTAATAATTGTTTCAACTCTTGAAATAATATGTGCATAGAAAAGTAGGTATTTTTTGTTGTAACATAATATAATTTTTCATGGCACAAATATTTTAACTAATGATTTATTTTAAATGTTGAAAGCAAAAAGGAATGACATAAATGAGCAAGGAAAAGAGAAAAATCCCGTGAATGAGATGAATTAGATAAATGAGCAAGTAAATGAGCATGATGATCATTCAAAGACAATATGCAAATTCATAAATTTGTTTAAACCTGAGATTTTTCTGAGTAGGTTTACTAATATTTTCAATTTAATTTATTTCCCCCTTCAAATTGTAAACAAAACATAGTAATATTTGTTTCAACTTTTGAAATAATATGTGCATAGAAAAGTAGGTATTTTTTGTGTTAACATAATATAATTTTGCATGGCACAAATTAACTAATGAATCTTTTTTTAATATTCAAAGCAAGAAGAATGAGATAAATGAGCAAGGAAAAGAGAAATATTAATTTCCCGCGCAAAATTCCCTTTTAGTCCCGGGTGGTGTTACCACCCGAGACTAAAGGCCCCCCTTTTAAATTCGCCTTCAGGGCATCCCGCGTGAAATGCCCCTTTTGTCACGGGTCGTGAGGCAACCCGTGACAAAAGGAAGGCCTTTAGTCTCGGGTCATAATACGACCCAGGACTAAAGGGTCTTTTGTCACGGTTGGTAATACAACCCATGACAAAAGGTGGGGGGTTCAATATAAGCCCCGTCGCCTTCTAGAGCACTTAGCCGTTTTCCCCCCAAATCGCGCTGTTTTTCCTCCGTCGTCGTCGCTACCGCCTCTCCTCGCCGCTCCCGTCCCCGATGCGCCCCTCTTCTCAGACTCGCCGCGCCTCTCCTTTCCGACGCACTGCACCGCTCTCCGCCCGACGCGCCGCTCCTCCCCGACACGCGCGCAACGTCGTCTCCCGCCGCCGGCCGAGCTCGGCCGCGCCGACGTCCGCCCCTCCCCGGTCCCCGACGCGCATCTCCGTCCATGACGCGGCGCCCCTCCTTGACGTGGCGGCCCTCCCCGACTCGCCCCCCCCGCCCGGGCCCCGATCCCTCCTCGGCGGCAACCGCGCGCCGGCCCTCCTCCTCGGCGGCGGCCCCCGGCCCTCCTCGGCGGCGGCCCCCGGCCCTCCTCCTCGGCGGTGGCCTCCTTCAACCGGTATGCCGCGCCGCCACCGCCGACGCCTCCACTTGCCGGCCCCCCCCCCTCCGCGGCCGCCGGCCGGCGTGCGTGTGCCCGATGGCCGGCGGGGGCACGGGGGTTTTGCCTTGCTGACGTCAGCCCGTGAAATACTGGCGTCAGCAAGGATTTTTAATTAATTTTATTTGATTTTGTGTATGTTTTGATATTAATTAGAAATTATAATTGTGTGTAAATTTTTAATATGAAATTTTATTATAGGAATAGAAAAAATTTAGTTTGAAACTTCTATATTTTTGTGTGTATATTTGTGTACCAAAATCTAATTGTGTTTTTAGTTTAATTAAATGGCAATGCTTTGTATATTCTTTTGTGTATATTTGTGTACCAAAATCTAATTGTTTTATAATATACAATTTCATAGTTTTGAGTATTTGAGTTATTAATTGTTTTCTAATATATATGTAATTTTGAGTTCTTAATTGAGTATTTGAGTTCTTAATTGTTTTCTAATATATATGTAATTTTGAGTTCTTAATTGTGTATTTGAGTTCTTAATTGTTTTCTAATATATATATGTAATTTTGAGTTCTTAATTGTGTATTTGAGTTCTTAATTGTTTTCTAATATACAATTTCATTAGTTTGGTACTTTTGAAGTCGACGACTGCTGCGTCGTCTCGAACAAATGACTTCCCGTCACCTCTGTCATTCTCCCACATGACACCGCCATCAACAAGCATCATCCGTCCACAAGTTAGTAGAAATATATTGACTTTGTTTATTCAAGAAAATTCGTAGTAAATACTTGTTCATTCTAGAAATTCATAGAAAAACTTGTTGCTTATTCTAGAAATTCAAAGAAAATTCTTGGTAAATACTTGTTACTCTAGAAAGTTTTAGAAATTGTTGAAAATTACATAAATTCATAGAATATTCTTGTTTATTATAGAAATTCATAGAAAATTGTTGTTTATTCTAGAAATTCATATAAACACTTGTTGCTTATTCTACAAATTCAAAGAAAATTCTTGTTTAATAAAGAAATTCTTAGTAAATACTTGTTTAATCTAGAAAGTTTTAGAAATTGTTGAAAATTACATAAATTCACAGAATATTCTTGTTTATTGTAGAAATTCATAGAAAATTCTTGTTTATTATAGAAAATCATATAAAAACTTGTTGCTTATTCTAGAAATTCATAGAAAAACTTGTTGCTTATTCTAGATATTCATAGAAAATTCTTGTTTATTCCAGATGGATGACAATCGTGACAACTTTATGGCCGGCATTATAGCTAGTGGTACAATTGCAACCTTCACCAAGGAGTGTAGTTAGGCAGACATGTACTTGAACATACCTCCGAATGAGGACACTGCTGCCCCTGTCATGGACACAACAACTAATGTTGAGGACAATTCTAGAAATAATGAGGAAAGTGTTGTGAATGAAAGTATTGAATGTTCTTACGAGGTATATATATATATCTCATGCATTAAGTTCATAGTTCTTATTTTTCTAACCTCAATTCTTAGGTACTAATTAATTAAATAACGAATCTGCAACATGTAGGCTTCAGGCTCCACATCAAAAAAGACAAAGAGAGGGCGTACACAAGTACTCACCGGCCATGTCATGGATCAGACCACAGAAGTATCAGATGATGGCCAACCATGTGCTCCAAATAAAATCAAGGACAAGTATGTGTCATAGTGTGGGGCCATTGTAAGGAACAACGTGCCCATCAGCTACAGAGAATGGAAGGGAAAAGCAAATAATCCACATGTGGTTCTAGACTCAGTGAAAAATTTGTTGTGGGATGAAATCTTAAAACACTTCACACTTCCTGAAGGTGTTGAACCAACCAATGTCAAGCGTTGGACTCTCACGAGGATGGCAACACAATTTCAGAAGTTTAAACAACAACTCGATAAAGATTATATCAAGAAGAATCGAACTCCAAATTGGATTGAATATCCCAAGTTAAAAGAACACTGGACGTCCTTTGTGGAATACAAGAAAAGTGAAGATTTCGCCAAGGTGAGTGCACGAGGGAAGCAAAGTCGTGCTAAGAAGGAGCACGACAATCATCTTGGTCGAGGTGGATATGCATTTGCAGTTCCCAAGTAGCGGAAGATGGAAGAAGACCTTCTCGCACAAGGTACCATACGAGCGGTCGTTGATTGGCCCGAGCGAGTGAAGAATTAGTATTATGCTCATGGAGGCACAATTAACTCCGAAGATGGTACCCTTGATTACCCACCCTCGTTACGAGACTACACTTGAAACATTGAAAATACTTGAAGATGTCAGAGCGGGCAGAGTGAAGGTTGACAGAGAGATCGATGAGCTCACTATGGCGCTCAAGAATCCTGAACACTCAGGACGTTGCAGGGGCTTCGGGGTGGTACCATGGAAGTTTAGCTTTAGGAAGACATTGCCACCTATCAAAGCCGCAGAAGAAGAAGAGAGCGCGAAGAGGAGGAACGACGGCAAGAGTTAGAAAAAGACTTAAAGAACACGAAGAAAAGTTGACGGCAAATATTGAACGGCAAGTGGCCGCCATTGTAAATGAGATGGCTCCAGCACAAGGACCGCCTCTAGTACAAGTTCCTTCTGCTCACAAAAGTAGTTGTGCTTCCGCGACAGTTCCCGAAGAGCAAAGGGCAATAGGAGTTCAAGTGGACAGGCAACGGTACCCTGTGGATGACATCTGTCGGCGCACATCAAAATGAAGGTATGTCTAATTCATGATTTTATTACCTCAATAATTGATCATATATATTACTTTGATTTTTGTGGACATGCATTCACAATGCTAATAATAACTAATTAAATATTTATTCTTAGGTGGCGGAAGTGCTTTTGCACAGTTTCCTGGACAGACGAGCCACGACATGCCGATTCCACCTAGCTACGCCTCAGTTAGTGTAGAGAGAATATGTCAACCTAATTTTGAGGAGCTAAATGTAGATATCCCAGGAGGTGACGGGGAAAAGACACTTAAGGATGTGCTACACGGTATCATATTATGGCCAAAACATTACATCGTCATAATCCCCGAGAATGATGGATCTCCGAGAGACCACCTGGAGCCGGGGCAGCTATCGTCTCCGGGGCCGTCATCGGCACTACTTGCTCGCTCACCTTCTCTGCAACAACCATACGACAATTCGGGTGAACGGAGCTCCAGCGATCACGATGATGACATCCCTCCCAATTCACCTCAGCAACCATTCGCCACAAGCTCTCGAGCGCAATCTTTCAGGTCGGTGCAACCACCAAAGGAAAAACGAAAACGATCAGCAAAGAAAAAGCCAGAGGCAAAGACAGATGAATAAACAGAAGGGTATGTACCGAAAGAAGTCAAGGACTTCTTTGAAAAAGCGAAAGAAAGAAGAAAATAAGAAGAGCTGGAGACCAGAAAAAATGAAGGTCGTAAGGAGAGACTCAAGGCTTTCATAGATGACAAGGAAACAAAAAGGAGAAGGAAACCACCGTTGAAAACGGACTATGAGCATTTGATGGACAAGTCTTATGCTAAGAAGAAACAACGAGGATCGCCGAATAGTTACATCGAGCAAATACCTACGTCGACAACAGGGACTGCCACCACAGACAAGAACAAGGAGATTCCTGCGTCGACGTCGGGGACCGCCGCCCCGGACAACGAGGAGATTCCTGCGTTGACGTCGGGGACCGCCAGAAACATCAAGCAAATACCTGCATCCACGACCCATCAGACTAACTTGTTTGCGGGCATCAGTCCACAAGTGCAAAACGCTATTGACGACATGGGTGAAGACGAACTGGCTCAGGTCATTAACTTTTTTGAACAAACAAAGCTACCTATTGGTGATCTTATCGGCCTTGAAGACCTACCAGCGGATAAAAATCAAGAATTTAGATGGCGCTTTGAGCTAGGAAAACCTCTAGTGAAGCCAGAATTGGGTCAACAAGCTCCCAACTAAGATGCACAGATTTCATGACTGGTACTTGAAGAAGTCAGCTGAGGGCCTGGAGATGTTTGGTATGCTCGTGAGACCTGGATATTTTGCCCTTCAAAACGAGAAGGTGGTCTGGCTCCGATTCGCTGATATTTATGAAATTTACCATCTGGACGCCTTGAACACCGATCTTATGATGGCTTGGTGTCTGTAAGTGACATGTTTTCATATGTTTATAAAAAACTTTATTACATTTGTCGATCTACTAATTAACATTTGACTTTCTTCTTGTGTAGCCTGCAACTTACTGAGATGGGAAGGAAGGGTTATTCAAGAATTGCTTTCATGGACCCATCCAAAGTTAACGTGGATGAGATTAAATACCAACGACAACCAACAATCAAGAGCATTTTTAGGCACTTAAATGAGTTTCATTACAAGAACCTTATACTACTGCCTTACAACTTCAAGTAAGTACGATTGTCATCTAATTATCATTTCTAATTCTATTAAGTCAATTATAATCTCCATGAGGATGCATACAGATTCCACTTGGTTGTACTCATAATCAGTATCGACAATAGCAATATCAATGTGTATGATTCATTGAGAAAAGATCGCTCAGAATACCAAGATCTTGAAGATGTATTCCACGAGTAATAATTCTATCTATGACATTTTCTTTAATGCAATATATATATATTTAGCTTTTATACTGACATATTTTATCATTTATTATTTTGCCTCAGAACTTGGACCATGTTCATTGCAAAGCACCATGGAGCATTTCAACCCAAAATTAGATGGGTGTATGATTTTCCGGTACATATACAAATAACAACATCAGATTGGGAATATTTAAAATGTATAACACTACAATTTCATATTTTGTTCTCCTCTCCAATTTAGTGTTTGAGACAGGAGCAAGGAAATAATTTATGTGGGTACTACATTTGTGAGTTCATACACCATCATAGTGGCAACACGAATGATGATACTGTAAGTAAAATAAACATATTAATAATACATCATTTTATCCTTTTTGTATATTTAATCGCTTGTTGTATTATATCAACCTATTTGCAAATTACAGAGGATTATAAAAAGGGACGCACTCATTGAGAAGGACCATCTCTTGGCAATTCAAGAAGATCTCGTGGGATTCCTCATGGACGTGGTGGTTAATCCACAAGGAAAACATCATTATGACAGCCATCATTCTATTTGCAAATTTGAACTGAATGATATTTTGATGTATATATACTATATGGGATTTTGATGTATATATACTAGTTTAATAAAATACTATTTATTTTCATGTGTATAAAATATTATGTGTATATACATTTATAAGTTTATATATGTAGATATATAGGGTTTAATTTATATATAAGTCTAGACTAACTGCGTATATGGTATATATATACAAGTATATACCTATATACAAGTTCAAATACGTATACGTGCATATATACGGGTTAGACAACAATTAGAATATATGCTCAAATCGAAAACCAAAAAAAAGAGAATCAAGACCCTTTAGTCTCGATTGGTATTACCAACCAAGACTGAAGGGGGTGAACGCAGGTGCTGGCGTGCCCCCCTTTTGTCCCGGTTGGTTCAACCAGGAGTAAAGGGGGGGGGGCTTTTGTCTCGGAACTTTAGTCCCGGTTGGACTTGAGAGACCTATACCCCTCTCCAACTAGGACTAAAGCCCCTCTCCCTACCAGTGATAGGATCTCTGTCAAATTTTACTAAAAAATGGTGTTTCCTTTTTCTAACAAAAGCACCAAGGAACCTATGAAAAATATAGTCACGATCAACTTGAGGTTGCTTAGCTAAGTAGGAGTACAAGACACTACTACAAAAAAATTTTGTAGGAGCTGTTTAATCTGCATTTTCAGGTGCGGGCGCGAGACCCGCTCCTAGCTGTCACTTTTAGATATAGCGATTTTCTAGGAGCGGGTAAAACGTCCGCACATGGAAATACATTTCCAGGTGCGGGTCATGGCGTCACCCGCACCTACTAATAGATTTCCAACAAAAAACGTTGATGCGTTAAAAAGCTCAAAATAAATAGAAAAAACTATTTTTAGGAGAGGGATCCCATCGGCAAGTCGCATATTTTCACGTAAAGTCGTACCGCCAAGCGGTCGATGGGGTTCGAACTCGCAACCTCCAACCGCACACAAAGCCTCCTCTACCACTGCACCACACACTCATATGCATCCATATATAGTTTCATTCTACTCATATTATACTACACCGAGTGTAAATCGTTTTTTAGACTTTAAACGGATTCAAATTAAAAACTTGTCAACTACATAGTTTCATAACTTTCTGAGATCTACAACTTTCATGTTGGGAGTTTTTCCATTTGAGGTATCTCAAATTTGAATTTAATTGACAATATGATTTCAATTAAAAAAGTTGTAAACTACAAAGCTTCATCACTTGTCAGGATCTACAACTTTCATGTTGAGAGTTTCTCCATTTGATGTCGTTCGGAAAATTCAAATTTTCAAATTTCAAAAATTCAGAAGTACTTTATCTTGACAAAAGTAATTCAAATACAAAATGGTTCAACTACAAAGTTTTATGACTTTCGAAGATGAATAACTTTTATTTTGGTCATTTGGCATCCGGTATAGTGGTAGTAACATTCTTCACAAATCTTATACATCTCTCATATAGTTCCATGAAACTATATAAGAGATAAGTTTTTGCAAACAATCTCATAATACTTATATGGATACTTTGAAATATTAAACAAACTCAAATGAAAAACTTGCCAACTACAAAGTTTTAGGTCTCGTCAAGATATACAATTTTGATATAAAATTTGTCTTCATCCGAGATCATATGAAGAAGTTATGAATTTTTTGGCATGAGACCATTTCTAGAAGCAGTTGATGCCATCACCCGCACCTAGAAATCAATTTCTAAGAGCGAGTGACATCATCACCCACACATGAAAATGATTTTCAGGTGTGGGTGACGCCATCACCTGCTCCTAGAAATGAGGATATTTCCAGGAGCGGGTCATGGTGACACCCACACCTGAAAATGATTTCCAGATGCGGGTGATGGTGTTACCTACTCCTAAGATGATTCTAGGTGCGGGTCTAGCTGCTACGGTGCCGCACATTTTTCTTAGATCGGGTGGTAAAATTGCCTGCTGCTGAAAAAGAACTAGTGGTTCTTACAAATGTTTCCTGTAGTAGTGTGATGTTGGTTCCCGCCCCTTACTCCATTGCACCATATATATAGTATGTGATTTGGATGGATAAGTGACAACAATCATTAGGGATAATTCTTTTTGTCAAGTATGTGGTGCAATGGATCTTTGGGCCCAAGTCATACAGTCCGAATCCAGCTCCAAAACGTGTTGGATTTGATCTCTTTTCATCTTTGGGCCAAAAGTGATGTGGTGGTGGGGGGGGGCACTCACTTTGTCCCTGATCAACTTCTTCGGTATTTTGTGCATACCTTCCATGTGTGTATAACACTCTTCTTATCCACATACGTATTTCTGAAAATGACAATGGAACATCATGGTGCGACGACATCAATTCCTCAAATGCATCAAATACAACAATTACTGACAAAGAAGTGTTTCACCTTTGTATCATAAGTTACCAATATAGTTGTATCTGAGTAGGTGATGCCCTCGTCATACATAGTGCTACGTTGGGTATGGTGGTTGCTTGGCGTTGGGCCACTGATATAAGTTGGAAGGAACAACAACCACCCCAAACGCTCAAATTTCTCTGTTCGACAGTCACCTAATCCTCCTCTTTTTTTGACTCATTCCACTTCGATTAGGATTCAACATGCTTTTACATGTATTCTGGATCTCTACATTCGAATATATCAAATGGAGCATTCAAGATCACTTGCAAGAACATACTTCTCATAATTAATCATATATGTTCTTGAAACTAGCTTATATCGTATAGAACATGTAAATGTCATGACTAACAAAATCTTACCAAATAGAATAGCAGGTGCTTATATTTACCTTGTGCATGATACCGTTTCAAGGTTGTGCAAATGTAACATATATAGCATCCTAATGGATACCTGTAAAAACTTTTACCATGCTAAGAACCATTAATTATAGAATATTATTTGAATCAAAACATATACATGATAAAAATCTTATAGAGCTTCTTACATTGAGCGATGTTTCTGGACAAAATACTTACAACATAAATGTATTTTTATCCCTATAGTGCATGGTTTAAAAATTATTATAAGAGGGCATTAGTAAATTTGATATTTTGTGAGGAACTTATGGTGTGAGTGATTATATAGCATTAAAAGCTAATTGGCCAGTTCGCCCATGACATATGTTGCGATGTGTCATGGCACATGGCAAGTCGAGATGCTTTAAAGTTGTTAGTTCATTGATAGACAATTAATGAAACTTTATTTTCATTTGTTAAATTTATAGGTTTATTGAAAATAATATAGTATACATATATATATTTATTTAGGAACAAAACATTAATATTATGTGTACCCATTTCTAAAATCATTTATCCACCACTGTGAGGAGGGGCACTATGGCTGTTAGTGTCAATACCATGCCTCATGTCACTGAGCTACATCCGCTATCAGTTGTAACTGATAGTTGATAGAATACGCGATGTATTGCTCACTAACCATAGTTGTGTACATATAGGCATGATGGGGAGCCGGCTACGGCAAGCCCATGGGCCTTGTCATGTTTACATTCCAACACCCCCACAGTTAGAACTGGGAGCACCACGAACATTCATACTCTTTCTAAACTTGACAAAGACCGAAGTCGGAAGACCCTTGGTGAAGATGTCGGCGTACTGGGATGTTGTAGGAACATGCAGATCACGAACTTCTCCAAGAGCGACGCGATCACGAACGAAGTGTAGATCAATCTCCACATGTTTGGTCCGCTGGTGCTGAACGGGATTGGTAGACAAGTAAACAGCACTAACATTGTCACAGTACACAATGGTGGCTCGACGAAGGGGGCAATGGAGCTCATGAAGGAGTTGGTGCAAGCAACACGCCTCCGCAACTCCATTGGCGACAGCGCGATACTCGGCCTTAGCACTGGATCGAGAGACAGTATGCTGACGCTTCGACGACCAGGAGATCAGATTGTCACCCAAGAACACGCCGTAGCCAGACGTAGAGCGACGAGTGTTGGGACAACCAGCCCAATCAGCATCAGAGTAGACTGTCAGGTCATCAGGCGAGGTCCGGTGGAGATGAAGACCCAGGTCCAAGGTCCCCTGTACATAGCGCAGGATGCACTTCATGGCAGTGAGATGTGGTTCCTTTGGATCATGCATATGAAGACATATCTGCTGAACGGCATAGGCAATGTCAGGACGAGTGAAGGTGAGATACTGAAGAGCACCAACTATACTGCGGAACTGGGTCGGATCAGCCACCGGAACACCATCTGCAGACAACTTGGCTTGAGTATCAACTGCGATGCTGCAAGGTTTGCACGCACTCATACCGGCACGGTCCAGAATATCCAACATGTACTGCTTCTAAGTAAGAAAGAGACCATCAGCTCGACGCTCATCGGACAAGCCCAAGAAATGATGAAGCGGACCCATATCTGTCATAGAGAATTCCTGCTGCAGAGCTGCAATAATCCTCTGAAGGAGTTGCGGTGATGAAGCTGTGTGAACAATATCATCCACATAGAGAAGCAGGAAGGCTATGTCAGCACCACGACGGTAGATGAACAGGGATGAATCAGCCTTGGAATCAACAAACCCGAGGGAGATGAGATGACCAGCAATCCGAAGATGCCACGCACGAGGAGCCTGCTTCAACCCATCTAAAGACTTGTTCAAGTGACACACATACTTGGGACGAGATGGATCAACAAATCCTGTGGGCTGCTCAGAGTAAACTGTCTCATTTAGTGTCGGGGACAGCCCTAGGGGTCCCCTTAAACAACGGGGAAATCCTCACTTAAATCCCGCATCGAAACACGCTAAGCCTAACCGTGCGGGTAACTAACCGTGCAGGACATGGCCTACGCGGCGGGACTCCGGCGGCCCACCAAGACGGCCCGCTTAGAAGACCCCTCGAGCGAGGCTCCGCCTCGCTCGAGGGCGCGCTCCTCCTCGAGCGGGCTCGCCCCGTTCGAGGGGCAACTCTTCCCTCGAGCGGTCTCCGCCCCGCTCGAGGGCTTGCTCCCCCCTCGAGCGGGTCTCGTCTTGCTCGAGGGTTTGCTCCGCCCTCGGCCGGGGCCCGCCACGCTCACGGGCGCCCCGCACGCGTGCGCCCGTCCCGTACACGGGCATTAACGCCCGACGCCGCAGGACGGCGCCATCATGCGCCCGGGGCTCGCACCCCGGTGCCGCCGCACCAACTCCCCAGGGAGGAGCCCATCCCCGCCACTGTGGAGATGGACGTGCGCAGACGGCCGGTGTCGGTCCCGTGACACCGCGCGCCCACTACGAAGACGGCTAACGCGCCCGACCCTCGAAGGGGGGCCGGGCGCACCCTCGATTTCACTTTCCCGTGACTCTACAGGTTAGGTGGGGGGCGCTAGGCCGGTGGATGGCCATCCCGGTCACTGTAACGGCGCGGCCGCCGTACCCACGCGTGCGGGCGCACGCCGGCCTTGCGCGCGCACGCTCGGGCGCCGTAGCAACCACTCCGCTACGGCGGAGCGCATTGGGAAGGAACGCCGGTTCGCCAACTCCCGTGCGCCGTACCAGCCATCATCAGCACCTCCCTCGAAGCCTATCAAAGGACGCCACCACCATCTGCCGCCCTCCTACCCTCGAACCGCCACTGTTCGGGTACGGGGTAGGCCATCATGGCCGGATCGCAGCGAAGATCGTCCGGGCGGCCGCCCACTCTACAGCGTAGCACGACGTGCACCCCCACGTAGCTGGATAGCGCGGCGTGCATGTAACCCGCCGCCCCCTTGGCCTATAAAAGGGGAGGCGAGCCCCCGCCCGAGGGGGGGGGGGGACGGACGGAATACAACACAACACACGGTGCACTCACTCTCTTCCTCTCCCACAACACCCTCGGCCACCTGCTCTAGGGACTTGGAAGCCTCACTTCCTCTCCCGCCTTGCTTGTACTTGCCCCACTACAAGCGCACCCGGTCCGAGCAATATAGTGCCACGAGCATAACCCCGTCGGACGTACGGCCCCCTCGGCCGGAACCAGGATAAAACCATGTGTCATTTGTTGCTTAGCATCGACCATTGAGGGATAGACCACGGCGCTATCTACTGGTTAGTGTCGGGACCATATTCCGCACCGACGCTGGCGCCCACCGTGGGGCAATCGAGCGCCTAAGGTCATTTCACCAACTCCCTCCATGGTGATTCGCACCGAGTATCGTGCTACGCGCTACAACATGGGTAGCTCGGACCCCCCTCCCCGGCCGGGTTCGAAATCCGCTTCGGGGGACCCGAACTTTCGGGCTATGGGGAACGGCTATCTCATGCGCCTCACTAACCGCGAGGAGCTTCGCGCGCGGCGCCGGGCCGGGTCCGCCCGGTCTCCGCCGCACGCACGACACCGCGCAGCGCCCGCGGCACGGATGCCGCGGGTCCGTCGGCACCACGACGCCACCGTCGCTCCGGGCAACGCTCGCGTCGGCACGGTCCGAGCGGCGGCGGGCCGAGCGCGCCGCCGCCCAACGCGGTGCGCCCACCGTCACGACCGCCGCCACCACCGCAGCGGGACCGCGCACGGTCTCCGACCGCGCATCCCCATCGGGTTGCGTGGCGCCACGACGGCCTACAACGCCAACGTCAACACGACGATGCGCAGGGTTCCACCTGGCCGCCACGTCTTCGTCGCCAGGGACCCCGGCACCTCGGCGGCGGATGAGTCGTCCCCCCGGGCTCCGTCGACACGATGCCACCCGCCAACCGCCACGGGTACGCGGAGTGGGACTTCTCCGGCGTGCCGGACCCGGGGCCGCGTTCGGGCGCTTCCTCGACGCCACGGACTGCCGGTTTGGTCGCTCCGACGACTCCAAAGACCGGGAGCTACGACCCCACGCGGGAGTGTTGCGCCGTCATCACCAACGACCCGGCTAACGCCGCCGGTGCGGCGGCGCCGGGAGACGGGGAAGTCACGCCCGCCCCGTGGATCGCCGCGCGCCCGGCCGCGGGGGCCAAGCGCTCTCCCGCCGGGGCCGACGTCGACGCACGGGCGGCCCAAGCCCGCGAGCTCGAGGCCAAGCCGGCGGAGGAGTACGGACAATGCGGTGCGCTCCGCGCCTCGATGGCGGGGGAGGCTTCGCGCGTGGCAACACCGCCCCCAACGCGGACAACGCGGACGTCCCGCCGCGAGCAAGCCGGAAGCTCGTCGCCGCCGCGACGCTGCTACGGGCCATGCCAGCACCATCGACCCCCGAGGCTCGAGACATGCACCGCGAGGTGCAAACTCTCATCGAGCAAGCGGCCGTCCAGCAGGCCGAAAGCTCGGCCTCACGCATCCGTCAACGGGGGGGGGGATGCGCGGGGCGATGAAGCCACACCGTGGGGGCGAACCCTCGGTGCACGCGGGGGGACCAGCGGGGCATCCCACCGAGCAAGGACGCACGCCGGCCAAGGAATGACTCCTCGACGAGCGCGGGCACCGGATGGCGACGCTCGCAACATCATCAACGCCCGGCGTACCCGGCAAAGGCGGACGCGCGGCAAAGACGGGGTTACCACCCTCGACGGGGTGGGCGCTACGACAGGCGGTGAGGATCGCTCCCCGACACCGAGCCCCCCCGGCACCCGTGTGTTCGGCCGGGAGATCCGCACGGCGGCGTTCCCCCGCCGCTTCTCGTCGGCCCTCGACAATCGTCAAATACAACGGGGAGACGGACCCCCGCGTCCGGCTCAACGACTACCGCCTAGCCTCGTCGGTGGGCGGGGGGGCCACTAACGACGAAGTGATCATCCGCAACTTGCCCCCGCATCCGGGCGACGCGGCCCGACATGGCTCGAGCACTTGCCCGCCGGCCGCATCCATACCCGGGACGATCTAGTCCACACGTTCGTGGGCAACTTCCGGGGGCACATACGTGCGCCCGGGAATTCGTGGGATCCGCGCTCCCCGCACGCGAGGCCCGGCGAATCGTTGCGGGACTTCATACGACGCTTCTCCAAGCGCCGCACGGAGCTCCCCGCCGTGGCACGCTCCGAGATCGTGCACGCGTTCCTCGAGGGCACCACGTGCCGGGACCTCGTGCGGGAGCCGGGACGCAGCCCCCGCCCGCGGACTCAAACGAGCCGTTCGACATCGCCACCGGCCTTGCCTCCGGAGAGGAAGCCGTGGGGGCAATCTTCGACGGCAAAAAGGGCAAGCGCTCCGAGGACACGCCCGCGGAGGGCGGCGGGTCCAAGGAGCCGCACCGCAATGACAAGCG
Organism: Cenchrus americanus; assembly: GCA_947561735.1. Taxonomy (NCBI): domain Eukaryota; kingdom Viridiplantae; phylum Streptophyta; class Magnoliopsida; order Poales; family Poaceae; genus Cenchrus; species Cenchrus americanus. The sequence goes on from OX387242.1 coordinate 53,111,938, forward strand.
GGGCAAGAAGGGGGGGGAAGAAGCCGCGCCGCGAGGCGCGCGAGCGAGGGCGCAACGGCGGCAACGCCGAGGCCCTCGCTGTCGACCCGGCTCGACGAGGCCCTCGACCGGCCCCTCGAGGCCCGGGGGTTTTCGATGACATGCTGAAGAAGCCATGTCCCTACCATAAAACCCCAGTGCAACACACACTTGAGCAGTGCGACATGCTCAAGAGATTCTATGGCCGCGCCGCCACGAAGGAGGCAGAGGCCAAGAAAGACGGGGGCGATGGCGACGCCGGCGGCTTCCCCGCCGTCGAAAATGTGTTCCTCATCTTTGGAGGACCTACTATCGACATGTCGACCCGGCAGCGCAAGAAGGAGCGGCACGAAGTCCTCGCCGCAGAGAGGGCGCCTCCGGCCTTCCTCAACCGGTCGAAGGAAGCCATCACCTTCAGCCGGGACGACCACCCAAACCGAATCCCGAACCCGGCCAAGTACCGCCGGTGGTCGATCCCATCATTGGGAACGCCCGATTTTCGAAGGTCCTTATGGACGGAGGCGTAGCCTCAATATCCTCTTCGCGCACACGTTGCGCTCGATGGGGATTGGGCCGGACCGGTGCGGCCCAAAGACGAAGCCGTTTCACGGCATCGCGCCCGGCAAGCGGGTTCAACCCCTCGGGCGCATCGATCCGCCGGTCCGGTTTGGTACCCCCAAGAACTTCCGTAAGGAAACCCTCACCTTCGAGGTGGTGGGGTTCAAAGGGGCCTACCATGCCATACTTGGGCGGCCTTGCTATGCCAAATTCATGGCGGTCCCCAACTACACGTACCCGAAGATGAAGATGCCGGTCCAAACGGCGTCATCACCGTCGGGTCGTCGATCGAGCACGCATTCGACCGCGACGTCGAGTGCGTGGAACATGCGGAGGCACTAGCGGCCGGATGAAGCGCCGGTAAACACGCCGGAGAAGATGGTCAACGAGGACCTCGACTCCGCCGCCAAGCACGTCGGCACCTTCGAGGCCGCCGAGCAGACCAAAGGGGTCCCCCTCGACCCGTCGGCCCCCGAGGGCAAGGCGTTGAGGGTCAGCTCGACCCTCGACCCTAAATAGGAAGCAGTGCTCGTCGACTTCCTCCGCGCCAACGCCGACGTCTTTGCGTGGAGCCCCTCGGACATGCCAGGCATCCCGAGGGAAGTCGCCGAGCACTCCCTTGATATCTCGCCAAACGCCGCGCGCGTGCGGCGGGCCGCGCCGCTTCGACGAGGAGCGGCGACGGGCGATCGGAGCGGAGCTGCGGAAGCTCCTCGAGGCCGGATTCATCAAGGAAGTGTTCCACCCTACGTGGCTAGCCAATCCCGTGCTTGTAAAAAAAGAAAAATGGGAAGTGGCGGATGTGTGTAGACTATACGAGTCTCAATAAAGCATGTCCAAAAGTTCCCTTTCCCCCGCCACGTATAGATCAAATCGTCGATTCAACGATAGGGTGTGAACTACTCTGTTTCCTTGATGCCTATTCGGGATATCACCAAATAAAAATGAAGGAGTCCGACCCGCTCGCGACTTCGTTCATCACACCGTTCGGGACGTTCGCTACGTCACGATGCCTTTTGGCCTCGTAAACGCGGGCGCAACATATCGCCGCCGCATGCGGCACGTTTTTGGGGATCACATCGGGTGGACGGTCGAGGCCTACGTGGACGACATCGTCGTCAAGACCGAGAAGGCGGACGACCCGGTTAGCGACCTTGGCGTCGCGTTCGGTCGCCTACGGGCCAACGGGGTCAAGCTAAACCCCGAAAAATGTGTCTTTGGAGTGCCTCGAGGCATGCTCCTAGGATACATCGTCTCCCGCCGGGGAATCGAGGCCAACCCCCGAAAAGGTTGCGGCCCTCGAACGGATGGGTCCAATCCGGGACCTCAAAGGGGTGCGAAGGTGTTGGGGTGCCTTGCCGCCTTGCCGCTTCATTTCGAGGCTCGGTGAGAAGGGCCTGCCCCTCTACCGGTCGCTCAAGAAGCACGAGCGCTTCGTTGGACCGCCGAGGCCCGGACGCGCTTGACAAGCCGAAGGCGTCTCTCGACGCACGCTCCAATCCTCACGCCGCCGCGAGACGGCGAACCCCTGCGGCTCTACGTGGCCGCAACCACCCGGTGGTCGGCGCCGTGATCGTCGTGGAGCGCACGGAGGAAGGGCACGCCTTGCCCGTGCGAGACCGGTCTACTACATCGGCGAAGTCCCTCGGACACGAAGACGCGCTACCCCCGGTGTCCGAAGCCGCCGTATGCGGTAGTCCTTGCGCGGCGCAAGCTCCGCCACTACTTCGAGGCCCACCCGGTCACGGTGGTCTCCTCCTTCCCGCTAGGAGAGATCATACGCAACCCTGACGCGGCGGCGGGGATTGCCAAATGGTCCGTGGAGCCGATGGGCGAGACGCTCGCCTACGCCCGCGCAAGGCCATCAAATCTCAAGTCCTAGCCGATTTCGTCGCCGAGTGGACGGACATGCGGCCGCCGCCCCCTCAAATCCAAGCAGAGGCCGGACTCCGTTCTTCGACGGCTCGGTGATGAAGACAGAGCGGGCGCGGGCCTGCTCTTCGTGTCACCCCTCGAGGAGCACATGCGCTACTCGGTGCGCCTCCATTTTCCCGCGTCCAACAATATGGCGAGAATACGAGGCCCTTCTCTCGCGGCCTCAAAATCGCCATTGAGTTGGGCGTCAAACGCCTCGACGTGCGAGGGGACTCGCGGCCCTCGTGATCGATCAAGTCATGAAGAACGCGAGCGCCACGACGACAAGATGTAGGCCTACCGTAAAGCCGTGCGGGCCCTCGAAGACAAGTTCTACGGCATTGAGCTTAATCACGTACCCCGCCTGGTACAACGAGGAAGCGAACGAGCCGGCGAAGATCGCGTCCGGGCGGATCACCGTTCCCCCGAACATTTTCGCACGCGACATCGCGCAACCCTCGGTCGCCTTCGAGCCCTACCCCTCGAGCCACGACGGACCCCCCGGGGGCTCCCTCGAATCCGGCGGGTGCGGAACCCATGGATGAGGACCCCTCGAACGAGGGCGTACGTGCTCTCCCCTTCTCGAGGGGTACGGCTCCCACGAGGTCGATGCGATGGACACGAGCCGGCTCCCCGTCCAAGTGGATTGGCGGGAAAAATACATCGCCCGGATCGCTCGAGGGGAACTCCCCGCGGATCGGGACGCAGCCGGGCGCATCGCCGGGATGGATAAATCCTTCACCCTCGTCGATGGCGAGCCGTACAAGCGCGCGCCTCCGCATCCTACGCCGGTGCGTGCCAATTCCCGAGGGGCGCGAGCTCCTACGGGACATCCATGCGGGGATCCGTGGCCACCACGCCGCACCTCGCACCCCTCGTCGGCAACACGTTCCGCCGTGGCTTTTATTGGCCCACCGCGGTCGCGGACGCCGGCCGAAATCGTACGCACCGCGAAGGGTGCCGGCTCTACGCCCGCAAGTCCAACTTGCCCACTCATGCCCCGCAAACGATCCCCGTGACATGGCCGTTCGCCGTGTGGGGGTTGGACATCGTCGGCCCCCGCGGAAGGCGCTCGGGGGCTTCACCCATCTGCTTGTCGCGATCGACAAATTCTCCAAGTGGGTGGAGGTGCGCCCCATCACGAATTTAAGGGCTGAGCAGGCGGTCACGTTTTTCACCGACATCGTACACCGCTTTGGAGTTCCGAACTCCATCATCACAGACAATGGGTCCCAATTCACGGGCCGGAAGTTCTTGGAGTTCTGTGATAAGTTCCACATCCGCGTGGATTGGGCAGCTGTGGCACACCCACAGACCAACGGCCAAGTGGAGCGCGCCAACGGCATGATCCTACAAGGCCTCAAGCCCGCAACTTTCGACCACTCAACAAATCCGGGACGAAAATGTCTCCAAGAACTACCGCGAGCCGTGTGGAGCCTAAGGACCACCCCAAGCGAGCCACCGGTTCACCCCGTTTTTCCCGGTCCATGGCGCGAGGCCGTCCTCCCCACGGACTTAGAATACGGGTCGCCCGAGATTCGAGGCTACGACGAGGACGCTAACCGGCGAGCCCGCGAGGACTTGCCGGACCGGCTAGACGAAGTACGCCTCGTGGCGTTGATGCACTCCGCAAGGTATCAACGAATCCCTACGACGTTACCAAGCATGCAAGATACGTCGGAGGGATTTCGGGCCGAAGGGGACCCGGTCATAAGGCTACGCCAAGACAACCGAGGGCGCCACAAGCTATCGCCCCCATGGGAGGGACCCTACGTCGTGGTGAAGGTGCTCAAGCCGGCACGTACAAGTCGGCCAACGAGGACGGCGAAGAACTCACCAACGCTTGGAACATCCAACGCCTACGTCGCTTCTACCCTTAGCTAGGATTTCCAAGTACTTTCGGTTGTAAAATCACATGGCCAACGCCCCGCTTGGTGTCAACTATGTAAATACTCCAAGTCTAAAAAAGGGCAACTCGGCTTTCCCCTGAAACCCAAGTTACCCTCGGGGGCTACTGCGGGGGGGCACCCCCCCAAAATGGTCCCATTTTTTCGCACAAAAAACAAAACGACATGCGCTAAGTTTGTTTCCTACTTCAACCTCGAGCCACGATTCGAACAGGGCGCAGGCGGCACAGCGGAAGGAGCGTGCGAGCCACAGATAGCCTACGCCGCGTGGCTATGGCCCTTCTCTCTCGCCTCCAACCCCGGGCCCCTTGCGAAAATCGAACTCCCCTAACTAGAATCTACTCAGGAAGAAGGAGAAACAAAAAGCGTGATAAACAAACGATTTCATTTACAACAAATGCCCATGTTCATGAAACAACTTGTTTGTTTACAAAAGGCCACGAGGCCAGGGTACTGATACACAACAAAAAACGGGCCTAGCGCCCAACTGCTTTCAGGCGGGAGGAGCAGCAGCGTCTGCGGCGTCCGGGAAGAGGAACTCCTCGAAGGCCTCGGCAAGCAACTCGGCGGCGTCGGCGGCAAGCGCGTCCGCACGCTCCATAGCCACCTCGTCCTCGACGCCCTCGGGAACGATGTAGCCTTCAGCCAGCGCCTCGAAGTTGACCTCGTAGTGGGATCGCACCACTCCGAGGGCCTTCTCGGACGCCTAGGTGCAACGCCCGGCGCATCCGCTCCGTGACGTGGCCGCCGAGGGCGCGCGGACGGGCCGGCCGGCCGAGCCGCCGGCTTGGGCCTCGCCCTCCTCAACGACACGGCGGGTCTCGAGGGCCGCATCGCGCAGCTCCCGCAGCCTCCCCGCTCGGAGGGAGTTGTAGGAGGCCCGCGCAGCTCTCGGCCGCCCGCCAGCCGTGCCCCGTGGCGGTGCGCAAGCCCGGAATCGACAAAACGAGAAGAAATCGTAAAGGGCGAAGCGAACCCTCTAAAGCAAAAACCAACAAGCGTAGTCAAACAAAGGCTCACCCTCGACTTGCTTCCTCTCCAAATCGAAGTCGCGCGCGCGGACTCGATCGCCAACTCGAGGCGCCGGACGGTTTCGCCTTGCTCGCGGAGAGCCGCCTCCCTTGGTTGGCGTGGCCGACGCCGAGCGCGAGCGCCTCGTCCTCAACCTCGGAGAATGCGGCGTTCCGCTCCTCCGCCGACTTCTCCGCCGCCCTCGCGAGCGACGCGCTCCCCGCTCCGGCGCCGTCCCGGCGTCGCCAAGCGGCGGCCGCTCCCCGCCGGAGCCGCCCCCTCGCCCCCGGCGGCGGGCGATGCGCTCTTGCCGGAGCCGCTCCTCGCCAGCCGACGAGGGCCGCGGCCTTGGCGTCGAGGGCGGTCCTCGTGTCGTCGGCCTCCTTGGCGCGCCTGCTCCAACCCGCGCGCCCGCTCCTCGCCCCCGGCGCCGCCGCGCCCGCGCCCCCTCGAGCGACGTGCGGAGCTCCCGGCTTTCGGCGCGAGCGGTGGCCACCTCCGCCCTCCCGCCTGGCGGCCGCCGTCCGCGTCTTCTCCCGTGTCCGCACGCGCATTCCACGCCGCCTCGTCGCGATCGAAGAGGGCCGCGCGCGGACTCGCTCGAGGCTCGAGCGACGCGCCGTGCCCCCGCCTCGAGCTCTCGGGGAGCTCATCGGGGCCGTGCCGGGGCCCGCACGCCGCCCGCCCGTCCGGCCGTCCTAAGAGCGTCCGCAAGCGCGTCGAAAGCGCCCGCATCGCTCCCCGAGCCGGTGGGCTTCGGCGTTCACCCCGGTCGAACGCGTCGTACTTGTCGTGGGCGCGGCGCTCGAGCTCCCGGCATCCACACATCAAGTCCCGTAAGCGCCAAGGCTTGAATGCAACATACGAAAACGAAAAGGGAAGAGGGACGAGCAACCATGGCTCACCCGGAAGACGAGCCGTGCCGGCCGCCGTGGACTTGCGGCGCCTCGTTCAACGCGTGGTTGAGCGTGGCGCCGTGGTTCCGAGCTCGCCCCGCAGCTCCCCGTTCCCCCCCCGGCGGCGGCGAACGCAGGGGGATCGTCGACGGCCCCCTCCACCCGGCGGGCGGGCGGTCGGCGTGGGAGGACGAGGCCTCGGCACCATGCCCTCGCCCCCCACCACCATGTGACCCTCGTGCCGCCTCACGAGGGCCCCCCTCCCCGGGGCTCGGGGGAGTTCGAGGGCCGCCCGGCCCACCGATTCCACCCGGGCGGCGGGGAGTCGTCCGAGACCTCCACCACCTCCGCCCGGGGGCGAACGGCGGACGCCGCCGCCGCGCCGCCTCCGCCGCACCTCCACCTCGCGCCTCCACGCCCACGGGCGCCCGTCGTGGCGCCGTGGCCGCCACCTCCGGCCGTACCGCCGCATCCACGGGCGCTCCCGCCGAGTTGCGCCGGCTCCAACTCCTCCGCGGTGGCGCCCACCGCGGGCCGCACCTCCACCGTGGCCGCCGCCGCGCCCGTGTCTCCGCGGCGACCGGCGCCGGCCGCCCCCGGCGACCTCCGCCCGCCGCGCCGCGGCGGGCCGATTTGCCGGCCGGGGCCTCGAGGCCCCGGCCCGGTCTTGCGAGCTCGTGCCCGCCGCCGTGCTTGTCCCCGGCGCGACCCCCCTCGACGAGCGCCGCCGGTGGGGATCGATGCGTCCGTCCTCGCCACCTTGGCCGGTGCAAGCGAGGAACGGTTGGCGCCACCCGCGCGTACGCGAATGAAGGGTTAAATCACCCGATCACCAACGAGCCAAACCAAACGAAGAAGGACAGCTCCTTACCCTCGCGGAGGAAAAGGCCCGTTTCCTTTTCCTCGAGGTCTCGCGGCGAGGCCGGCGCGCCGGCCGCGCCGCCGTAGCGCCCCCCCGACGGCGTCGCCGCGCGTGCGGTGCACGCCCGCCCCATGCTCGGCGCGCCCGACGCCGCGCCTCCCGAGGGGCGCCGCGCGCGCGAGGCACGCTCGCCCCGCGCGCGCGCGCGCGCCGCCGTCGCGCCCCTCGACGATGACGCCGCGCGCGCGGGCACGCTCCCCGCCCGCGCGGGCACGCTTGGACGCGCGCACGCGCGCGTCCGCCGCGCGTGCCTCCGCGGCGCGCGCGCCGGCACCTCCGCGGTGCATGCCGCCCCCGATGACGATAGCCGGCGGGCGGGCGGCCGGAGCGCCCGCCCCGCACGAAGCCGCCCCCGACGCCGCGCGGGTTCCGACGACGGGGGCGCGGTCCGCCACCGTCGGAGGGGCCCTCCCCCTCGGCCCTCTTCCTCCTCGTCCTCGTCCGAAGACGAGGGCTCCTCGATATCCGGGGAGGAGAGCCCCGCCCTCCTCGCGCCGTCGGTACTCCGCGCCCGCCGGCCGCGGCGTGCTTGACGTCGCCTCGCGTGCTCCCTCTTGCGCGCCGCCCGCTCCTCGCCGCCCCACCGCGCCGCCCGCCGAGCGCACGGGAGTCGGGGGGTGGGTGGAACGGACTTGGCGATGTTAAACTCCACCGCCGCGCACAGGAGCGACAATGGCGCATCGGAAACAAAAGCAAGACCAAGAACTAAAACAAAATTAGGAACCCAACTCACCCGCGGCCCGTGGGGAGCATCTCAAGGTCCCATGGGGTCCGACCCGCGGTGGCGGCGTCCGGGTGTCGACGGCGTTCCGCGCCCGGTGAGCGCATACGGCCGCTCAAGGAGCGTCGGGAGCATCCGCGACCTCGCCGGGTCGACGGGGTTGGCCGCCTCCGTCATCTCGAAGATGCGCAGCGGCCTCTCCATCGTAGGCACGACCCGCCGGTGGTGGAGGAAGGCGAGGACGCCCATCGCGTTGAGCCCGTGCTTCGCCGCCCGCCGCAGGCGGCGAGGACCCGACTCTTGCCGCGCCGATGCCGGGCCGTAGACACCCCGTAGCCCCGGAGTCCCGCCTCTTCTTGAATACCCGGCCGGTGTAGGGAGGAAGGCCGGGCTCGGCGTTGCGCGGTAGGAACCACCCCCCGCTCCCGGCCGGCGTTGTTCGTCGTCATGGTGCGGGGGGATGTAGAAATCCTTGAGCCGCCCCCCGCAGGCAAGCGACATCCCGCCGGCGCGCACCGCGCGGCGGGGTCCCTCGGCTCCGACGTGGGCTGCGTGATGAGCTCCCCGCGGAAAAGGTGAACCCGCAGATCCCGCTGATCGGGATCCCTAGGTACCCTTCGCGACGCCCACGAACGTGGCCGCTCGCGAGATCGCGTTGGGGGCGAAGTTGTGCGCCTCCACCCCGTAGTAGTGGCACATCGCCCGCATGAAGGTGCTCGCCGCGCGTTGAAGCCACGCTCGTGGTAGCGGAGGAAGCTCACCACGTAGCCCTCCGGCGGGTTGGGCTCGTGGAGCGCCGCCGCGCGGCACGATCCACTCCGCCGGCGCCCTTCTTCGTTAGCCGCCACCGACCGGCGGGGCGACCGCCTCGCCAAGGGCGAGCCGGGTCACCGTCGACCTCTCCCGTGCGTACGGCTCCGGGATCCCGAGGGGGAAGCCGAGGCGGCGCCATGAGGGGGGACGAAGGAATGCGAAGGCGGAGGACGAGGAAACGGGAAAAAGAGCTCTAACGACGAGACCGCGCGGTGGCAAGAGCGGGACGAAGACGAAGGGGCGGAGGACCGAAAGCGGTGAGACACCGAGGTAAAAAAACCGCCGCCCCCCTCCTCCCCACGCTTTATAGACCGACGGCGAGCTCTCCGAGCGGACGCCCCGCCGCATTAACCGGCAGAATCTTTCCATCGCGTCGACGAATGGGCCCCACCACAACCGCAGCGGCTATAACACCGCAGGGCGGGTCATCATTACGGCAAAGACCGGCAACCGAGGCAAAACCGTCACGTCCGCCCTCGCCGCGCCGCCCACTACGCGCGCGCGCGGGGCCGCGCCGCCAAAAGGCGCGCCCGCGCCGCAAAACCGCGGCCGCGACCGCAAGGCACCTAAATGCCCGGTCCCTTGCCAAGCAAGGAGAACCCTCGAGCGGGGCGAACCCCCGGTTCGAAACAAAGGCGACCCTCGATGGGATATCGCGTGAGAAGGCCGTCCGGACCTACTCGATGTAGAGCAGGAAACCGCGGGCACCCATGCCACGCAAAACCCTCGAGCGGCATGACCCTCGACTCGAAGCAAAGGAGACCCTCGATGGGATATCAGCGTGAGAAGGCCGTCCGGACCTCGCTCGATGTAGAGCAGGTAACCGCGGGCACCCATGCCACGCAAAACCCTCGAGCGGCATGACCCTTGGCTCAAAATGACGTCAACCCTCGATGGGATATCGACGTGAGAAGGTCGTTCGGACCTCGCTCGATGTAGAGCGGTGCAATCGCGGGCACCCATGCCACGGCAAACCCTCGAGCGGCACGAGCCCTCGGCTCGAGACAATGTCAACCCTCTAAAAGAAAGCACATACGCTGTGCTACCAACCAGCACCTCGAGGGCCGCACGCCCGCACCCCTCGACGGCCGCAAACGTGAAAAGACGGGGCCGCCCGGCGCCACCCCCGCACGGCCTTACTGATCAGAGGTTCGAAGCCTGACCCTCGACGGGTTCGAACAGGCGCCTCGCATCGCAGTTAGGGACGACGAGGGCACGCGCATTCGAGCCGTTCCTCGAGCCCATCGGCTCGAGGGTGCCCCACATGTCGTGTTCGAGAGCCGCCGAGGGCGCCAGCCGGGGGATCCCACCGAGGGAGAGCTTCCGCGCCCCTCGGTCCCTAGCGAACGGGACCGAGCCCCACCTAGCAAACCCACGCAAGCGCTTCCATGGACGTGTCTCCGGACCGCGCAGCCTACCCTTATCGAACGGGGCATGGGCGTCCACTTGAACCACCCGCTAGCAGCTCGACGAGGAATCCGCGATTCGCGACCCGCTCGATGGGAGTCGCGGAAACCTCACCCTCCGTCCCGCGGAGGGACGGCGAGGGCGCGTTAAAAAACAAGTCGTCAGGCTCGACCCGATCGCCTCGAACGGGCCAAGGCTCGGGGGCTTGACGCACGGCTACACCTCCTTGAAATTGCACCCGCCGGAGACAGTGACAGGGGAGCGTGCACCCCCGAAGCCGGCTGAAATACCGCCGATGCCGGTTGGCATATGTGCCACGCCTTTCTGACCAAAGTTCTCGCGGTTAACCCCTGCAGGAGAACCCACACTCCTGCAGGGCTTCGGGGCTAGACCCGCGGGTCCGCTGACGCGGCCCCACGGAAAGCGTTCGCAAACAAGGAGGGAAGAACGTCCTATCGCAGGGTTCCGCATCCGCGGGAGCCTCAATGGCAAACCCGCGGATGCTCGGGGGCTACCGTCGGGGACAGCCCTAGGGGTCCCCTTAAACAACGGGAAATTCTCACTTAAATCCCGCATCGAAACACGCTAAGCCTAACCGTGCGTGTAACTAACCGTGCGGACATGGCCTACGCGGCGGGACTCCCCGCGGCCCACCAAGACGGCCCGCTTAGAAGACCCCTCGAGCAAAGCTCCGCCTCGCTCGAGGGCGCGCTCCTCCTCGAGCGGCCCGCCCCGTTCGAGGGGCAACTCTTCCCTCGAGCGGTCCCGCCCCCGCTCGAGGGCTCGCTCCCCCTTGAGCGGGTCTCGTCTCGCTCGAGGGTTTGCTCCGCCCTCGGCCGGGCCCGCCACGCTCACGGCGCCCCCGCACGCGTGCGCCGGTCCCGTACACGGGCATTAACGCCCCGACGCCGCAGACGCGCGCCATCATGCGCCCGGGCTCGCACCCCGTGCCGCCGCACCAACTCCCCGAGGGAGGAGCCCATCCCCGCCACCGTGGAGATGGACCGTGCGCACGGCCGTGTCGTCCCGTGACACCGCGCGCCCACTACAAGACGGCCAACGCGCCCGACCCTCGAAGGGGGGCCGGCGCACCCTCGATTTCACTTTCCCGTGACTCTACGGAGTTAGGTGGGGGGTGCTAGGCCGGTGGATGGCCATCCCGGTCACCGTAACGCGCGGCCGCCGTACCCACGCGTGCGGGCGCACGCCCGCACCGCCAGCGCACGCCGGGCGCCGTAGCAACCACCCCGCTACCGCGGAGCGCATTGGGAAGGAACGCCGTTCGCCAACTCCCCGTGCGCCGTACCAGCCCATCATCGGCCACCTCCCCTCGAAGCCTATCAAAGGACGCCACTACCATCTGCCGCCCTCCTACCCTCGAACCGCCACTGTTCGGGTACGGGGTAGGCCATCATGGCCGGATCGCAGCGAAGATCATCCGGGCGGCCGCCCACTCTACAGCGTAGCACGACGTGCACCCTCATGTAGCTGGATAGCGCGGCGTGCATGTAACCCGCCGCCCCCTTGGCCTATAAAAGGGGAGGCGTGCCCCCAGCCGCGGGGGGGGGGGGGGGGGACGGACGAATACAACACAACACACGGTGCACTCACTCTCTTCCTCTCCCACAACACCCTCGCCCACTCGCTCTAGGGACTTGGAAGCCTCACTTCCTCTCCCGCCTTGCTTGTACTTGCCCCACTACAAGCGCACCCGTGCCGAGCAATATAGTGCCACGAGCACAACCCCCGTCGGACGTACGGCCCCCTCGGCCGAACCAGGATAAAACCTTGTGTCATTTGTTGCTTAGCATCGACCATTGAGGGATAGACCACGGCGCTATCTACCGGTTAGTGTCGGGACCATATTCCGCACCGACATTTAGTGTCCCATGGAGAAAAGCATTCTTGACGTCCAGCTGATTAATAGGCCAGGAGCGGGACAGATCCATGGTGAGAACAACTCGGATAGTGGCCGGTTTGACAACCGGACTGAAAGTCTCATCGTAGTCGACTCCAGGACGCTGGGTGAAGCCTCGAAGGACCCAACGAGCCTTATAACGATCAAGAGAGCCATCAGCTAAAAATTTGTGTCGGAAAATCCATTTACCCGTAACGAGGTTGATTCCTGGTGGACGAGGAACCAAATCCCATGTGTCGTTGGCCTGGAGTGCGTTGAACTCGGCCTGCATGGCAGCCCGCCACTGTGGATCAGTGAGGGCAGTCCGGACCGACGTCGGGACGGGAGAGAGCACCCCGGCATGGAGATTCAACCGATCGACAGGCTGCGTGAAGCCGGACTTTCCCCGATCCTCATGCCGTGATCGTTGACGATCTGCACGATGGGCTGAGTGACTGCGTGGCCGGCCCTGCTGGCAGCAACCTCGGGGACAAAGGTGTCCAGGCGGAGAGGAGGTCGGCCGCATGGGCGAGCCAAGCCGGCCGTGGCCGGGCCGGCCCCCCCCCCACCGTGGCCGGCCGAGGTACCGGTGCCGGGCCGTGCCGCCGGAGCCGGCCCGGCCGCTGAGGCCGCCCGTGGCGGCCGGGCGGTGCTCGCCGGTCGCCTTGGCCGCCCAGGCTGGAGTCGGTCTCGACAGCGGGCGGCGTGCCAGAAGAAGTACCTGCAGCCACAGTGCTAAACCTTGGAGGAATAGCAGGTTCATCATCATCATTTAAAAAGGCCAAGGTGTTAGGATCCGAGGGAGAAGTGGACATCTCAGAGAAGGGAAACACAGATTCGTCAAACACCACATGGCGAGAGATGATAATCCGATTAGAGTGAAGGTCGAGACATCGATAGCCCTTGTGATCAGATGATGAAGCGTCCCCTCATCAGAGGTGACTAAATGTGACACAAATACCAGTCCCAGGAGGCTGGCAACACATTTATTACAACAGGTGGATCAGTCTTTTACATCACGGCGACACAGAGGGCACGGAAGTGCCAACGCTACAAGGAACAACACAAACGCTAATGACCACACTACGATAGCAAAGGCTTCCATAGCCTCCTTAGAGTACCACACCATGGAAGCTTTTGGTGGAGGCCCTGGATACACAGGCACGGTTGGGTGTAGGGCAGCGACCTACTCGACATCTTCGGGAATGTAATCGGGACCCTCCTCTGAAAAATAATTAGTAAAACAAGGGTGAGCACATACGTACTCAGCAAATCCAACCCCACCCATGGAGGGGCTTATAAGCAGAATCATGCATAGAGTATAACAAGGATCAGGTTAAGGTTCATTTTGCAAACTTACACATGCAGGGGTTTATTTCAAAAGGTTTTTGCAAATCATTTGTTCATAACAAAGATGACTCAATTCTTTTTAGGAAAACCACTGTGGGACTACCGGACTCCCCGTCCGCAGTAGCCCAGGCACACAGCCACACACTTCACCCAGAAAAGAACTCACACCAGAAAACATCCCAAACCCAAATACTAGTTTTGTGACCACACCGTGACTCGTCCAATACCGTGGACACGGCTATTCGAATAGGTTTGACACTCTGCAGAGGTTGTACATCTTTACCCACAAGTAGGGTACCGCCACACGGACACCTTAGTGCCGCACGGATCCTATCAAAGCCATTACCCACCTTAGCTAACGCTACGAGCCACCACGAAAGCACCCAAGGGGTTATCCCACATAACTAGGGCGTACCTCACACATAGCGTACCCCTACTCCTTGGTCTCCCCGCTGCTCACCCGCACACCCGTATGGCAAGTAGATTAACTAGTGGGGTTTATGCTAAGCCGTTGCCACATACAACGGTCGAGTGGTTGTACGATAATTTGGGTCAGGTGAGATGTCACGCAACCCGGTCCTTAACCGACAAGATGGACAACTCCAAACATGCTCAACCACACAGGTACGAGCTCACCCATACTCCTGACACACACGTCCATCCCGTCTACCCAGTTCTTTACTCATTTTCCAAACATATCCCATTTCCATTTTAAAAGCACTCACGCATCTTGAAAGCACTCACACATTTTTAAAGCACTTATTTAGGCCAAAACAAGGTTCAATCATAGCAATCAAGGGTGGCTATCCTACCATGTTTTGCAGTAAAACAATATGCAATTTATAAAACGGGTATAGGGTTATATTTATCAAACTAGGACAAAAGCATGCATCAAAGGATGAGATTGAACTTGTCGTCTTCGAAGTCTTCGGGGAGTGCCGGCTCGGCGTTCGGGACCTCGGGCTCCTGCTCGCAGTAGTCGGCTCCAAACTCCGGCTCGGGGTACCTTCCTTCGTTTACTTCGTCGGCTATAGCGCACACACATGCAAGCATGCAATCAATATAAGCACACACAATTTCTCCGGCTGAGCTCGCGTAAGGTAATTAAATAAAATAGGGGAAACAAATATTATGCAGGGGTTTTGGGTGACGGACGGGTGGCGGTGCAACCGGCACGGGTGTGAGGAAAGTTGGGCACGATTTGGATTAAAATCGCGCATGAAACGTCGGGTTAAAAGAGGTGTTTAGGGTTAATTAGGGGCCTGTTAGTATTTTATTATAAAAGAAAAGGGCCTAATTATAATATTTAAACCTAGCGGGGGTGTTACTAAATAGTCCAGGGGCATAATTGTAAAGGGACAGGGTTGTTTTTGTGGTTTAATTTAAAGCATAGGGCCTGTTTTGAAAGAAAAGAGTGAGGGAAATAGAGGGGGGGTCGGTTTTGGATAAGTGGGAAAAGGGCAGGGGGTTTTGGGCAAAAAGCCCTTCTTCTTCCTCCCTCCCCCACGACACAGAACGCAGGAAGACAGGGAGGCCGACCGTGGAAGGGGGGAGGGGCGCCGGCGACCTGGTGCACGGCGACGGCCGGGAATTGGGGCGAAACGAAGAGGAGGTCGAGGGCAACCGATTCCGCTTCTTACCTCGGGCTGGGGTGCTCCGGAGAGGCGGATCGACGGCCGGCAGTGGGGCTGTTCGCGGTGGTGACCGGAGCGGCACTGGTGGTGGTGATGGAGGGCTCGGGAAGGAGGGGGAATTGGTCGTTGAGGTGCGGAGCAAGGTGGGGAGCCGGTCCGGTCCTTTTATAGGCGCGGGAAGGCGGTTCGGGCGGAAATTTTTGAGGTCCAGGAGCTTCGATGGCCGTCAATGGCGGTGAGAAGAAATATCTCGGCGTAGACCTCAGGCTGGCGAGCTTCTATGCGGCGTGGCTCTGTGGGACGTGACCCTTCGTGCAGGTGGCCGCTGTGGCTGTGGGAAGGAGACCGACCGGGGCCGGTGGCGTGTACGGCGAGCACACCTTAATGGCGGTCGCCGGTTTGCCGCGGGGGCGCCGCCGGCCTTGTCGCGTCGTGGACCAGCACCGGCGTGCCGTCCGGGCGCCGCGCAGAGAGGGAAGGCGGGGGGGGGGGGGGGGGGGGGGGGGGGGGGGCGCGCGGGGGCGGGGGTACCGCGCGTGGGGGGGGGGGGGAGGTCGCGGCCTCCCTGCGTCGCGCGTGGGGAAGGGGGAGCCGCGCGGGGGCCTCGGTCCTGAGGAGGAAGAACGGTGGGGAAAAAAGAGAAGGGAAAAGAAAAAAAAGAGAAAAGGGAAAAGAAAAGGAAGAAAAGAAAAAAGGAAAATAGAAAAAAGGAAAAATCAGGGAAGAGAAATAGAAAAGGGATTTAGAAAATTAGGAGAATTTCTGAAAAATTAGGAGAAGGGTTTTTTGTGGATTTTTCGGTTTTTCGGGCGTCAGCGGGATTTTCGGGACGATGGTGATAGCGAGGTGGACTGGCCGGCGGGACCGCGGCGTGCGCGGGATTCCCGGCACGGTGGCCGACCGCGGCGCCGGGGTGGCACGCGTGGGTGCCGGCCCGAGTGCGGGCGGTGCCGGCGGGATTCGCGAAGACGCGCGCCGAGGGTGAGAGAGGGAGATGGTGATCGTGGTTCCGAAAGGGGGCAAATGAGCTCGACCGGGATGTTTGAAAACACGCGTGATTTATTTGGTGATTTATTAGGAGCTAAAAACCCGGGCGTTACAAACCTACCCCACTTAAAATGAATCTCTCCCTCGAGATTCGGCTAAGTTTCGAACAAGTGGGGAAAATCCTTCTTCAACGCGTCCTCTCGTTCCCACGTGGCTTCTTCCACTCCGTGTCTGCTCCATTGGACTCTGCACACCCGTACTTCTGATGTTCTCATCCGCTTGACCACTGTGTCCAAAATCTTGACAGGCACTTCCTGGTACCTAAGGTCTGGTTGTAGATCGATGGTTTCCACCGGTACTCGCTTTTCTTCAAGAACTTTCAAACATCTGCGTAGCTGGGAGATATGAAACACTGGGTGTATATCTGACATTTCTTCGGGTAGCTCCAATCGGTATGCCACTGCTCCGACCCTCTTTAGTACTTTATACGGTCCGATGTACCGAGGGGCCAATTTCCTGTGCACTTGAAATCTCCGAGTTCCTCGGATAGGTGAAACCTTGAGGTAAACGAAATCTCCCGGATTGAAGCTTGCTTCACGCCTCTCCTACTTCTGACCACATCAGGGGTGTCCTACATTTCCTCCCGTATAGTTCTTCGAATGATGACATTCCCAGACTTGCTTGGTAGCCGTTGTTGTAGGAAAATTCTGCATACGGCAGACTCTGCTCCCAATCTTTGCCATAGGTGAGGACACATGCTCTCAACATGTCTTCCAAAATTTGATTCACCCTTTCGGTCTGTCCGTCTGTCTGCGGGTGGTATGCTGAGCTAAAATCCAGCTTGGTACCCATGGCTTCATGCAGGCTTTTCCAGAACCTAGAGGTGAACTGGGTCCCTCTATCCGAGACTATTCTCGCTAGGCACTCCATGCAGCTTTACTATATTCTCTATGTAGAGTTTTGCCAACTTCTCTCCACCATAAGTGGTCCGTACGGGTAGAAAGTGAGCGACTTTAGTGAGTCGGTCCACGATCACCCATATGGAGTCATGTCTCTTCTGAGTCCTTGGCAACCCTACTACGAAATCCATACCAATCTCGTCCCATTTCCATACTGGGATTGGTAAAGGCTGCAACAGTCCTGCGGGCTTCTGGTGTTCGGTTTTGATCTCTGACAAGTATCACAGTGGGCGACGAATCGGGCAATATCTGCTTTCATCCCATTCCACCAATACTTCTGTTTTAAGTCCATGTACATCTTGGTGGATCCCGGGTGAATGGAATATGCCGAGTTGTGTGCCTCATCCATGATGGTCTGTCGAAAATCTCCGCCTTCACGCACGCATATCCTATTTTTATACCACAGGGTGCCTTGGTCATCTACTCTAAAATCAGGGGCCTTGTTCTCTCCTGTATGCTTGCGGATCTTCATCAGATTTTCATCGGTTTCTTGGGCCTTCCGGATCTTCTCCTCTAGGGTAGGCTGAACACTCGACCGCGTACGTAGCCTTGGGGGACAATGTGCACGTTGAGTCGCACCATCTCCTCTTGCAGCTGGGCACTCTTGGGTGCTGCCTTCTCGTAGGATTTCCGGCTCAGGGCGTCCCGCTACTACATTGGCCTTCCCCGGGTGGTAGTGAATCTCTAGGTTATAGTCTTTAACTAACTCTAGCCACCTTCTTTGCCTTAGGTTCGGCTCTGGGCCGGGTGATGTATTTTAGACTCTTGTGGTCTGTGTAGATTTCACACTTGTTCCCAATCAGGTAGTGTCTCCAGATCTTCAGGGCATGCACTACGGCTGCAAACTCCAGATCATGGGTGGGATAATTCTGCTCATGGGGTTTGAGCTGACGGGAAGCATATGCCACTACCTTCCCATCTTGCATGAGTACACATCCCAACCCTTGTCGGGAGGCGTCGCAATACACAACAAAGTCCCGTTGAATGTCCGGGGGGTCGCATCGGGGCCGTGGTCAATCTTCTCTTCAACTCTTGGAAACTTTTCTCGCAGACTCCGTCCAGGTTGAACTTCTTCTCCTTCTTGAGCAACTCTGTCATGGGTCGGGCAATCTTGAAGAATCCTTCGATAAATCTCCGGTAGTACCCTGCTAAACCAAGGAAACTTCTGATCTTGCTCACATTGGTCGGTTGCTGCCAGTTGGAGACTGTTTCAACTTTCCCGGGGTCTACTGCTACTCCTTCTGCAGTCAGAATATGCCCAAGGAAAGATATTTTCTCCAGCCAAAATTCACACTTGCTGAACTTGGCGTACAACTTGTGTGCCCTCAATTTCCCCAGCACTACTCGAAGATGCTGCTCGTGTTCCTCCACACTCTTGGAGTAAACAAGTATGTCGTCAATAAATACTACGACAAACTTGTCTAGCTCTTCCATAAACACCTTATTCATGAGGTTCATAAAGTACGCTGGTGCATTGGTTAGTCCAAAGGACATCACTGTGAACTCATACTGCCCGTAGCGAGTGACAAAGGCAGTCTTGGGGATGTCACTTTCCCTAATCTTGAGCTCGTGGTACCCTGACCTTAGAACCACCTTCGAAAAATACTTGGCCCCCTTCAGCTGGTCAAACAGATCATCTATTCTGGGGAGAGGGTACTTGTTTTTGATAGTGACCTCGTTCAGCGAGCGATAGTCCACGCACATCCTCATGATCTTATCCTTCTTTTCCACGAAAAGCACTAGGGCTCCCCTTGGTGATGAGCTCGGTCTGATGAACCCACTTCGCTGGAGTTCTGCTAACTGCTTCTTCAATTCTGCCAACTCAGGGGCTGCCATCCTATAGGGTCTCTTGGCTATGGGAGAGGTTCCAGGGATAAGGTCGATTACGAACTCTATATCCCTGTCTGGTGGCATTCCAAGGAGTTCTTCGGGGAACACATCTGGGTATTCTCGCACTACTAGGACATCTTCTATGGAATTGGCTTCTATGTTGAAAACCATTATGTCTAGCCTGTGTCCTCGGGTGTGGCAAGTCACTTGTATCCCGTCTGGGTTGGTTAGGTGCACTACTTTATCGGCGCAACTTATAAGGCCATGGTGTTGGCTTAACCAGTCCATCCCAAGGATCACATCTATCCCCTTGGACTTCAGTACTACCAGGTCTGCTAGGAACTCTACCCCACTTAAAATAATCCTTACCCGGGGCATCCCAGTTGACACTTAATGTCACCTCCGAGCGTTCGAGTTAATAGGGGTGCTTTTAGTAGTACTGTGGGTATGCTATGCTTTTCCACAAAGCTTGAGGATATGAATGAGTGCGATGCTTCCGAATCGAACAATATGGTAGCCAAGACTGAGCTGACCAGGAACTCACCAAGCACTACGCCTTGTGCTTCCTGCGCCTCCTGCGCATTGATGTGGTTGACTCGGCCTCGTCCAAACGACTGCTGGGGCTGCCTCATCTACTGATTGCTGTTGTTGTTGCCGAAGTTATTGTTGCTGCGCACTGGCATGCGGTTGGCTCAAGACACAAGTGGCCTTGGCCCGTTCACCGAGTTGGAGTAGGTGGTGGTGGTTGGCTTTTTGGCATACGGGCAGTTGGCGATGAAGTGTCCGGTTTCTCGGCAGTTGAAACACACTCGGGAGCTGTTGTTGTTGTTGGCAGTGATCCGGGCCGGTGTTGTTCCGTGGGGGCTTCATGGCACTCGGTTGTTGTAGGGCTTGAACCGGGTTCTCGGGGCCTTGCGAGCTCGTGGCTTGGGATTGGGTTCCGTCTTCGCATGGGAGCTTGGAACCCGGACATGGGGTGTCCCCGCTTTATCGGCCTCCGGGACCGCTCTTGCCGCTTGGCCTTGTGCTCCATAAACTTGCGCTTGTTTTCCTTCTTCTCTTCCCGGCCCCTCGCTCTTTCTGTGAGTATTGCCATGTTCATGAGGGTGTTGAAGTCCGGGTAGATCTGAGGGGTCAGCAGGGTCCTTAGTTCCGGAGTCAGCCCCTTCTTGAACATTTCTTGCTTCTTGGAATCTTTGTCCACTTCTTCGAGGGCATAGCGAGCCAGCTCTATGAACTGGTACGTGTACTCCTCCACGGACATGTTGCCTTGGCGGAGTTCACGGAACTCATCCGCCTTCCGCTTCAGGGTGGCTTCTGGGATGTGGTAGCGACAGAACTCCTCCACGAATTCATCCCAGGTGATGGCAGAGGGATCCTTGGCTGCTGCGCAGTAGTTTTCCCACCAGGCTAGGGCTGTCCCGGTGACCTGGTGAGCTGCCAGGAGAACCTTGTCGCGGTCCTCACAGTTGAAGGGCTCTAGCTCCCTCCGAATGGCTCTCGCCCGCCGTCGGCATCCAAAGGATTCACCGACCCGCCAAAGGTGGGCGGCTTCGTCCTGAGGAACTCTATTAGCTTCTCGTTCATGCCCAGAACCCGTGGTCTTGGGCGGTTGACGGCGTTGAAAATGGCCTCCATCAGGACAGTCTGGTTGGCCAAGACTTGTGCCAAGTCAATGGGAGGGGGTGGCGGTGGCAGGACCACATTCTCTCCTCCATCTTCGTTTTGGTTAACTTCCTGGTCGTGAAGACGCTCCCTCCGATCGGCTTGCGATCCTTCAGTGTCCGATCGGCCGGGGCCTTGGTGGGTCCTGATAGGGCGCCTGGAAACCATCTGTAAAGAAGTGGGTTTTCTAAGAGATCTAGTTTTATGTGATGTTTAAGTGGATTATATCGGATTTCTTTTTGAAAAGGCAGGGTCTACTCCTGCCGGTAAGCACACAACAAGCACATAGCAAACAAGCAAGCACAAACAAGTTTTTATTACAAACCAGCGAGGAGGATACATCCCGACTACGCGGACACACTACACGACTAAGAACTAAGGGTGCGACTTGGACCAGTACGGCTTCATTCCCTGGGTCAGGGTCACTGGGGCATGCTACTCGCGAGGAGAGCCATCTTCCGGGGTCGAGTGTTCTTCCAGCGGAATGAGCAGCTCGTCATCATTCCCGCCCTCGGGGTTCCCATTTTCCTGGGGCTGTGTTGTGGCTTCGGCGGTCGTCGTTGGGGGTTCGATGACTGCTGGTGGTGATGGCGGGACTTTGATAGTTCCTCCCCATCCTACAAGGGGTGTTCCCAGCAGGACTTGAGCTTCTCCAATGGCTGGAACGGGTGTTCCGCCGTTGGTCCATTCTTGCATGCGTTGGTCCTGGATTCGTCTGAGGCTTTCCTGGGCAACAGCTTCACTGCTTATGGCGGCTGCGGTCCTTGCTTCAGCTTGAGCCACTCGGAATTGGTGCATCCTTACTGTGACTTTAGCTTGCTCGGCTCGACTGATTTGTTCCCTCAAGTGCCTGGCTTGGTCATCGAAGAGCTTATCCAGGGAGACAAGGTAGGCGACTACGTGGTACAGTAGGTCTTCTTGGTGGCGGCGTCGTTCCAGGTTTCTCATGCGGGCCTGCCAAACTGGGGTTCTGATGGCGGGAGGGAAGTACCTCATTGGTGTGGGGACGAGGTGTTCCTCGTAGATCCGGCACAGGTAGCGGAGGGCTTTTCTAAGGTCCAAAGGATAGGTGTCTCAGTGTCGAAATCCTGTGGCGGTTACGCGCCACGGCTCGATGTTGGTGTGGCAGTTGCTTCTAGCGACGGAGAGGACCACCCTACAGCGAAGAGTGCCGAGTTGCTCGTACTATCCGCCGTAGTACCTAGGGTGCTCGCGTGATACCGAGGCGCTCCAAGGAGTTGATGAGAAGGCGGGCAAAACCAGGCTCCTCCCCGGCACACGCCCCGGGTCCATCCATCTTCCGCCATCTGAAAACAAAGGTAGAGTTGAACAAAGTTGTGGTGGGGTACAAGAGATGGATAACTTTATTTAGTAGCAAGGTTGGGGTACATTCTTCGGGGTACACTTATTATTACTAGAACTCAGCTTCTAGCCTAAACACCCTAGTCTTATCCTCATGGTGATTCTTCCTCTAGCTGGATGCGGCGCTTCTTCAGTGGGAGATCTTGCTCCAGTATCTCATCCTCGGTCTGGGTCCCTTTGTCCCAGTGAGTTTCTTTGGGTTCTTCCTCATCCAAGTCAGCTTCTTCTCCTCTCCTTCTGCGTTCCTTGTGGAGCTCATCCCATAGCTTTTTGTGGAACATCTCCGAACGTTCTCTTTCCTTAAGGTAGTCTTGCTCCATGTTGCATAGCTCAACTTCCGCCATGGTTGTCTTAATCCTTTCCAGCTCTATCCTTTGCTCCGCTCTTTCCGCTCTGTCAATCTGTTGCTTCAGTTGCTGGGCTTGCTCCTGGTAGAGGTGGTCTAGGCCATTGAGGTAGATGGATAGGTGGGAAACTGCCTCTTCTAGATCTTCTTCTTCTCGTTCTAATCCTCTCATGCGATCAATCCACGAGCGTCCTCTTCATCCGGAGGGTGGGAAGAATCCCATTGGAGTTCTTCGGAGGTGCTGTCTATAAACCACTCGTAGCTGTCGCAGGACCTTCCGAGCAGCCTTGGGGTAGGTGTCGGCGAAGCGAAACCCAGTGGCGGAGACGAACCAAGGTTCTATGTCGGGGTAAAGCGTGCTTCTTCCCACAAAGATCAGCAGCTTACACCGAAGGGTGCCGTAGCGTTCATACTCCCGATAGACGAACTCCGGCGGATCCCTTACTCCGACGCGCTCCAAGCTGAGTAGCAACAGGTTAGGGAGGCCAGGCTGGACGGGGCAAATTCCTCAGTTCCATTCGGGGTTAGCCATCTGGAAACAGGCAAGAATCAAGGTAAGGATTCGGGAAAAGATGAGCTTAGCAAAGGAAAGGTTAGAGAGGGCCAGAGGAGGTCTCGTATCCTAGGGGTCGTGTCCTACGGCCAACCTACGGCTCTGATACCGCCCGAAGCGTCCCCTCATCAGAGGTGACTAAATGTGACACCAATACCAGTCCCAGGAGGCTGGCAACACATTTATTACAACAGGTGGGTCAGTCTTTTACATCACGGCGACACAGAGGGCACGGAAGTGCCAACGCTACAAGGAACAACACAAACGCTAACGACCACACTACGATAGCAAAGGCTTCCATAGCCTCCTCAGAGTACCACACCATGGAAGCTTTTGGTGGAGGCCCTGGATACATAGGCACGGTTGGGTGTAGGGCAGCGACCTACTCGACATCTTCGGGAATGTAATCGGGATCCTCCTCTGAAAAATAGTTAGTAAAACAAGGGTGAGCACATACGTACTCAGCAAATCCAACCCCACCCACGGAGGGGCTTATAAGCAAAATCATGCATAGAGTATAACAGGGATCAGGTTAAGGTTCATTTTGCAAACTTACACATGCAGGGGTTTATTTCAAAAGGTTTTCGCAAATCATTTGTTCATAACCAAGATGACTCAATTGTTTTTAGGAAAACCACTGTGGGACTACCGGACTCCCCGTCCGCAGTAGCCCAGGCACACAGCCACACACTTCACCCGGAAAACAACTCACACCAGAAAACATCCCAAACCCAAATACTAGTTTTGTGACCACACCGTGACTCGTCCAATACCGTGGACACGGCTATTCGAATAGGTTTGACACTCTACAGAGGTTGTACATCTTTACCCACAAGTAGGGTACCGCCACACGGACACCTTAGTGCCGGCACGGATCCTATCAAAGCCATTACCCACCTTAGCTAACGCTACGAGCCACCACGAAAGCACCCAAGGGGTTATCCCACATAACCAGGGCGTACCTCACACAGAGCGTACCCCTACTCCTTGGTCTCCCCCGCGCTCACCCGCACACCAGATGGCAAGTAGATTAACTAGTGGGGTTTATGCTAAGTCGTTGCCACATACAACGGTCGAGTGGTTGTATGATAATTTGGGTCAGGTGAGATGTCACGCAACCCGGTCCTTAACCGACAAGATGGACAACTCCCAACATGCTCAACCACACAGGTACGAGCTCACCCATACTCCTGACACGCATGTCCATCCCGTCTACCCAGTTCTTTACTCATTTTCCAAACATATCCCATTTCCATTTTAAAAGCACCCACGCATCTTGAAAGCACTCACACATTTTTAAAGCACTTATTTAGGCCAAAACAAGGTTCAATCATAGCAATCAAGGGTGGCTATCCTACCATGTTTTGCAGTAAAACAATATGCAATTCATAAAACGGGTATAGGGTTATATTTATCAAACTAGGACAAAAGCATGCATCAAAGGATGAGATTGAACTTGCCGTCTTCGAAGTCTTCGGGGAGTGTCGGCTCGGCGTTCGGGACCTCGGGCTCCTGCTCGCAGTAGTCGGCTCCAAACTCCGGCTCGAGGTACCTTCCTTCGTTTACTTCGTCGGCTATAGCGCACACACAGGCAAGCATGCAATCAATATAAGCACACACAATTTCTCCGGCTGAGCTCGCGAAAGGTAATTAAATAAAATAGGGGAAACAAATATTATGCAAGGGTTTTGGGTGACGGGCGGGTGGCGGTGCAACAGGCACGTGTGTGAGGAAGGTTGGGCGCGATTTGGATTAAAATCGCGCATGAAACGTCGGGTTAAAAGAGGTGTTTAGGGTTAATTAGGGGCCTGTTAGTATTTTATTATAAAAGAAAAGGGTCTAATTACAATATTTAAACCTAGCGGGGGTGTTACTAAATAGTCCAGGGGCATAATTGTAAAGGGACAGGGTTGTTTTTGTGGTTTAATTTAAACCATAGGGCCTGTTTTGAAAGAAAAGAGTGAGGGAAATAGAGGGGGGGTCGGTTTTGGATAAGTGGGAAAGGGCCGGGGGTTTTGGGCAAAAAGCCCTTCTTCTTCCTCCCTCCCCCACGACACAGAACGCAGGAAGACAGGGAGGCCGACCATGGAAGGGGGGAGGGGCGCCGGCGACCTGGTGCACGGCGATGGCCGGGAATTGGGGCGAAACGAAGAAGAGGTCGAGGGCAACCGATTCCGCTTCTTACCTCGGGCTGGGGTGCTCCGGAGAGGCGGATCGACGGCCGGTAGTGGGGCTGTTCGCGGTGGTGACCGGAGCGGCACTGGTGGTGGCGATGGAGGGCTCGGGAAGGAGGGGGAATTGGTCGTGGAGGTGCGGGGCGAGGTGGGGAGCCGGTCCGGCCCTTTTATAGGCGCGGGAAGGCGGTTCGAGCGAAGATTTTTGAGCTCCAGGAGCTTCGATGGCCGTCAATGGCGGTGAGAAGAAATATCTCGGTGTAGACCTCAGGCTGGCGAGCTTCTGTGCGGCGTGGCTCTGTGGGACGTGAACCTTCGTGCAGGTGGCCGCTGTGGCTGTGGGAAGGAGACCGGCCAGTCCGGTGGCATGTACGGGCGAGCACACCTTAATGGCGGTCGCCGGTTTGCCAGTGGGGGCGCTGCCGGCCTTGTCGGGCTTGTCGTGGACTAGCACCGGCGTGCCTGTCCGGGCGCCGCAGAGAGGGAAGGCGGGGGCCGCCGTCCCGCGGGGGCGCGGGGGGGCGCGCGCGTGGGGCGTGGGGAGGTCGCGGCCTCCCTGCGTCGCGCGTGGGGAAGGGGGAGCCGCGCGGGGGCCTCAGTCCTAAGGAGGAAGAATGGTGGGGGAAAAAGAGAAGGGAAAAGAAAAAAGAGAAAAGGGAAAAGAAAATGAAGAAAAGAAAAAGGAAAATAGAAAAAAAGGAAAAATCAGGGAAGAGAAATAGAAAAGGGATTTAGAAAATTAGGAGAATTTCTGGAAAAATTAGGAGAAGGGTTTTTTGTGGATTTTCCGGTTTTCGGCGTCGGCGGGATTTTCGGGACGACGGTGATAGCGAGGCGGACCGGCCGGCGGGACCGCGGCGTGCGCGGGGATTCCCGCACGGTGGCCGACCGCGGCGCCGGGGTGGCACGCGTGGGTGCCGGCCTGAGTGCGGGCGGTGCCGGCGGGATTCGCGGCCCACGCGCCGAGGGTGAGAGAGGGAGACGGTGACCAGGGTTCCGAAAGGGGGAAAATAGCTCAGCTGGACAGTTTTGAAAACACGCGTGATTTATTTGGTGATTTATTAGGAGCTAAAAACGTGGGCGTTACAGATGAGTAGCCTAGGAAAACACATAGCGATGAACGAGGAGATAATTTATTTGTGGCAGTGGCAGATAAATTAAGATAACATGCACAACCAAAAACACGAAGGTGAGTGTAGTCGGGTTGGGTGCATAGAGTTTGAAGAATGGTGTAAGGCCGCCTAGTGTTTTAGTGGGGTGTCGATTGAGGAGATATGTGGCATTGTTGAGCGACTCGACCCAGTAAACAGGAGGCAGGCTGCTCTGAAAGAGCAAGGAGCGAACAATATTATTGACAGTGCGGAGAGAACGCTCGGCTTTACCATTTTGCTGGGATGTATGCGGGCAGGACATGTGGAGAATGGCACCGTGCGAGAGGAGGAACGTGCGGGCCAAGGAGTTGTCAAACTCGCGGCCATTGTCGCACTGGACGACCTTGACGGAAGTGCCAAACTGCGTGCGTACATAAGCAAAAAAGTTAGAGATGGTAGTGAAGGTGTCGGATTTAAGACGCAAAGGGAATGTCCAAGTATAATGCGAATAATCATCAATAATAATGAGATAATATTTGTAACCGGACACACTAACAACTGGAGATGTTTAAATCAAATTTATTGACAGCACGAGTGTTGGATAGACCAAAAGGAAGACGAACATGTCTGCCTAGCTGACAAGCATGACACAACTGATCGTGTTTTGGTTTATTACAAATGATGGCCTGGGAAGAAATAAGCTTGGACAAGGCGTCAAAACCGAGATGACCGAGACGGCGATGCCACAAAGTGGACGTCACGGTAAGGGCGGGTGTGCTGCTGGTGGAGGGCGGGAAGAACGGGTAGAGGTCACCCGTGCTATTGCACGGCGATCACGCTCCGTGTTTGTAGATCCTTCACAGAAAGGCCAAATGGGTCAAACTCGACAGAACAATTATTGTCAATGGTAAAGCGGCGAACAGAGATCAAGTTCTTAATAATGCTAGGAGACACAAGCACATCGTTAAGAACAAGAGGACGTTGTGGAGTATTGAACGAGTATGAGCCAATGGAGGTAACAGGTGGTAGGGAACCATTACCAACGACGATGGATGAAGGACCGGACAAGGAGGGTGGTTTAGGAGAGGAGAGTATACCAGGTTGGGCGATCATGTGCGAACCGGCACCGGAGTCGGCATACCATTCGGCGGAGTTGGGCGGCGTCAGCGTCATCGCGTTGAAGTTGCTGGTGAGAGACGCTTGATCCCAAGACCCACCGGCCATGGGATTCCAGGGCCCGTACAGGGGCGCCCCAGCCGATGGAGACAGTGGTGGTGGAGTGCCGCCGACTTAGCCGAAGCCGGGAGGGGGCTGCTGGTAACCCCCCTGGTGCGCCATCATATGCAGGACGGCCTGGGGCTGCTGATCGACCGAGGGGCGTGGCGGGTAGACGCCGTAGCCGGGGTGCCACCCGGGCCGGGGGTGCCCGAAGGCGCCGGCGCCGTAGCCGGAGCCGGGCGCGCCGTGGCCGCCGTGGCCACCGGCACCGTAGCCGTAGCCGGGTGGTGGCAGGGGCGTGCCTGGGCGCGATCCCGGTTGCCCAGCACCCTTGTTGTTGGTGCCGGAGTGGCTGCCGTTGTTGCCACGCCCACGGCGGCGGTTGCGCCCGCCGTTGCCGTTGCCACCGGTGCCACCAGAGGGAGCGCCAAACCCGCCAGGAGCAGCCGGGGTATGCGGCGGCTGCTGCACGACGAAGGCCTGAGTTCCGGTCTTGGGCTCGGAGCAGGGATTGTCAATGACGTCGTGGATGTCGATCTCTTCAAGGAGTAGCAGGGTCCGCGCCTCCGCGAACGTCGGGAACGGGCGCTGCATCTTGAGGTTCGACACCATGTGCCTGAACTTGGCGTTGAGGCCACGGAGCAGGGTGAGCACGAGTTGCCGGTCGCCGATCGGGTCGCCAAACTCCTTGAGAAAGGCGGCCATCGTCTCGAGGCGGCGGCAGTAGTCCGTCACGGACAGCACCCCTTGCTTGAAGGAGCGGAACTCGGCTTCTATGAGAAGGGCGCGGGACTCACGTTGCCCTAGGAACTCGTCCTCGAGGTACTTCCAGGCGTCGCGGGCGGTGGGATCTCGGATCATGAGCGCCTGCTGTAGATCGCTGGAGACGGTGCAGTACACCCACGTAAGGACGCAACAGTCCATCTGCGCCCATACGGATCCCGCTGGGTACGCGTCGTCGGAGAGGATGTGATCCTTGAGGTTGTACTTGCCGAGGACGGTGAGGAAACTAGAGCGCCACCGGCCGTAGTTGTTGGCCGGCTTGTCGAGGGTCGCGGTGACGAGGACCTTGATGTTCATGACTGCATTGGCCTGGGCGTAGAGGTCCTTGTTGGCCGCCTCCTTGGCGGTGAGATCCTTGTCGAGGGCTGCAGCGGCCTCCGCGGCGCGCTTCTGGGCCTTGGCGGCGGCGGCTACGTCGCCCATGGGGAGCGCCTGGCGATCGGGAAGACCGGCGGCGGGGGGCTTGTACGTGCCTGGCGATCGGGAGGACCGGCGGCAGGAAGGTTTGGCCTGGCGATCAAGGGGACCGGCAGCAGGCGAGGAGGTGGCGCGCGGCGAGGGGTCTCGACGCGAGCGGAGTAGAGGGCCGGCGATTGGATCATCGGCGGCTAGGGTTTTGCGGAAGCTAGGTCGCAGGAGAGAACCTTCTCTGATACCATGATAGTTGATAGAATACACGATGTATTGCTCACTAACCATAGTTGTGTACATATAGGCATGATGGGGAGCCGGCTACGGCAAGCCCATGGGCCTTGTCATGTTTACATTCCAACAGTAACAAAATGACCCGCATACAGATAGAGCGTAACATCGTGGGCTTCTTCAACCATGGTGGATGCCAATTGTTGTGACTGGTAAAAGCCAATCACGAACAATGAAGCAACCAACTCTTTCTCCATCCCCTCTTCCAAAATTCCAAACCCCCTTACAAGTGCTGGTTGCTCTCCTTTTATAGGGAGCCAGACCAATTTTTGACATTCCGAGAATACCCCTCATGTGAAAATAATTATCCTATGATGTACTATGTTTAGATCGCAATTTCAAATCTTTGTCTTCACACAAAGGCCTCCTGGTGTCGCGCTGCTAATTGCGTTCGTCAAGCGATGACTTTGCATTACCCCATCGTCCGGGCAATCTTCATCAATTTAATGTGACTAGTGGAAGTGCACGTGCGACACGCACGTGATATTTTAAAAAAATATAGCATATTTTGTTATGTAACATAATTTAACAATTTACCAGGCAACATTTTGCTAACCAACTGAATAGAAATAATAAATATTTTTATTGAGATATCATCTTACACACCATATATGAATCTATGGCAATCACGCAATAACTAAACTATGAATGTTCGGACTTTATTATTGGCCGTGTCGGACGAAACCACATTGGAGTCCTCATTGATTGTGTTGCACTGACACGTCGACCATTGACCGGATAGTTGTACCTCTTGACTGCCACATCTGTTTGACCCTTCGTGGAGAATGTGACAACATCGTAGTCCATCATGTTAGCCACATTGATGCCGCCGAGCTCGGTGCCGCTCCATGTGCCATGAAAGGGGTAGTTTAGACCAACAAACAGAGATGTGCCAAGGTCAATGGCATGGATGCGGCTCCACGCCTGCCGCATATCATCAAATTTGAATAAGAAAATTTCATCAGCGTCCTCAAACCTGTCAAGTTCACTATTGAGAACCCTGTAGTACGGAAGCTTCAAGGTTCCTCCGCTACCTTGTACACAAATTAGTATTAGCTCATCTGCAGGGGTCTTGGCTAGGTAGAAAACACGACTATCTGAGTTAAAAAATATTCCTCAACAAATGGGATTTTGTTGAAGTAATTATAACTGGATTGTCGCCTTGATCACCCATGTGCCATGAAAAAACAAAACCTTCGGTGTCTACGGCCTACCACCCCCGCCCTTGTGGATAATGGCGTCCATATATAGATATGTAAAATAGTTGTGGGGAGACTGATAGGAAAGAAAGGTCCACGTGGGACTACTTCTGGACGTGTAAGCTAACACCTCACAATCAAATAAAGCAATTGCTAAGTGTCCTCCCTCGACAGATGGTGTTTGGCATAGCACAACTCGAAGGAGACTACCGATAGTGTATCCACAAACCACTTCATGTTTAGTGTATTCGTCATGCTCGAACTTGTGGTGCAAGTCGAAAAATGGCAATGGAACCGTTTGTCCAGTCACAAGGTTCACCAATTCCAACGACCACTTGTTATCAGATATTACGAGGCAATCGCCCTTTCCACCTACCCACACCTTGTTCTTGAGGCAATTGCTGTGCACAAGGAACGATGTTCCTTCCAAAACATCGTGCATACCAAATGAGCCATCTCCAAGAGATTCAGTCATCCTACTGCGATTGCTGTCAGCTCTAGATGTCAACAACATAGGGGTTCCTGTTGTTTACAGAGACAACGTGTGCATCAATAAATTATTCGTGGCGTATATATTTTTTGGAAGAAACTCGAATAGCAAGATACATCCTATATTAAGCATTAATACCTGATGTGAGTCGCTTTTTGTTTAGCTCGAAGCTCACTTTAGACCATTCTTGGCAGGTTCACATGAAGTTCTGAACATCAAGGATGTCAAGGCGGTTGATAACGTGGCTCCATGCATCAGTGTCGAGGTTGAACCATTGGACACCTCTTGTTTTAGCTGATTTTTCTTTAGGAGATGCCATTCACACTTGTAGACTGTATCCTTACCTGACATAAAAACGCACATGATTATAGTTCAATCATTGTTGTAAAAGCTTTTAACAATGCTATATTTCAATTTATATGAAACATACCTATAAAATAAAAGGTTCTCAACCTACAATAAAAAATTAAAATTAAAAATTTAAGACAATCAAAGAAATATTACAAAGGCATGACACATGCATAATTTTGTATTTACTTCGGTAGGCACTTAATTTGGTAAATACTCATTGACATGCGTAAACGAAATTTATGGAACACACGGACAAAAGTGCAATCCACACTTATTGACATTACTTTAATATAAATGTTGTACTTGTTGAAAAACAACTAATGTAACATTTCTCTCGGACCCACGACATCGGGCTTATAGCCGCATATGTCAATATGGTCACCATGTTGCACACCAAGTCGCTCACAGCAATGACCCTCAAAGCCAATTGGAACCATGAATCCTACATCTATCTTTATGGTGCAAATGGATATGACAACCGAAAAGACAGAAATGCACAAACATGATTCGCCAAAGAACCGGACACGTGATTCTCTTGATAGTATAGGTAAATATATATATACATAGAAATATTGAAGGAGAATGATCATTACATTTTTATATAATACTTGTTATACACGAAATTGACAGTGCGAAATAAACATCTACACTATGTGTATACTCACCGTTGAGTAGTGTAGCTTCTGTTCCGTCGATGCCGCCTTGTGTTCTTGTGTGTCGAGGGGATGAGGTGATGTTATATAGACTGTATATATGTATCAAGCAAGGTAAGTTTTTATATTAATATGGGAACTGCAGGAAACAAATAAGACATGCAAGGCACACGATTAGGGAGTATTCATGATCATGAGAATTATATGGGGTAGGCAACATAATTATAGTAATGTAATCCTGGGAATTATATGGTAAGTGTAGCAACAAATAAAAAGGTAACTATACCAGTAAAATCAACCAGACATCATCTCATAGACGTTAGAAATGGAAATAAAGGCATGGAATCAGGGGGCAAGATCACCCTCAGACCTTCCTTATTTGACTGGCTGACAAATTTTCTTCCCACAATTGCATGATTAATTTCCAAATATAAAAAGGAGATTCCAATGCCATTGTGTATCTTTTTATTTGGAATGAGGAAAATGAAATTGACGGGCGTGGGTGCAGAAGATCCCGCCGGATCGCATCCTGCCATCACCAACGCGTGATCCGAGGCCGATCTTGTCCTGTTCGCCCCCTGCCGCTGGACGCTTAAAAACGTGGCACCACCTAGTTGGTGCGGAGGAGGGTCTGTGGCCTGACATGTCAGGGGTTGCGATGTGTCGTCCCACGATTGGATGAGAGAGTTCGCTGATTGCGAGGGTGATACGTCTGCGGTAAGGTAGCGATCCCGATGAGGATTAACGCTACATTTGGTTTAGATTTGCTCCGGGATTCGTGCTGACGCTTATATTTGATTCGTTCCATTTTCTCATGTTTATTATCCAATTTATTTTATTTATTCAAAAAATCATTAGAGCTTTCACCATTAGACATAGGATCATCTAGTGGAATTGCACGTGTTTTCCCATTAGCACCTGTTTTACAAAATTCGTTCATTTTCAATGATCAAGAAATCAAGAACAAGTAATATATTTACCAATCATTTTGAAGAAAAACGAAACATTAATTAATCAATTATAAAAGCTCATTATTCCAATTTTCATCTTACACACCATACATGGGCATCATGATAAGCAAGCAGAAATTAAACTACGGCTGTTCGTGCTTTAGTATATGGCCGGATTTAGTATTGACTGAATATTTCAAACTACTCTAGTAATTAATATTTGATAAAACACAATGGTGGAAAGCATGATGATGCGGTTAATTTTGCATCAGTCCTCATCTGAATCTATGATAATAATAGTATGTTCGATGCTTTTGACTGGGCAATTGGGCTCTGGATAGTCGGGCTCTTCATCAGCAAACAATTTGCGCCTCAAGCGGCCCAGCGCGTGAGAATCATCTTTGATGCTTTTTCCTGTATAACAATAGGGCTCTTCAGGAAATAAGTCGTCCCATGTTATGTCCATGTACGCCTTGCCATCTTTGAATTTGGTTGATGGCCTTAGGAATTCCACCTCCTGAGAAAAAAATCAAAACAAACATCAATGTAGCAGCATATAAATATGAGATACATGAGTGATAATTTTAATACTTACTGCTGTGTCCAACATCAACTTGGTTTTATTCGACAGAGTTCTCATCCTCTTTCTTGATCCATTCCCAACACCATGTAGGTCACCACCATCAATTCCCTTCCCCTGCACGACCTGATCTGGACCTTTGATTTCTTTAACGGTGACGGCGCCGGTGGCAATATCCCCTTCGCTTGACTTCACGTCAGATGGGGTGTGATGTGTCGATGAGGACATCCTGTGAGAACGTGGCAACGGTCAGTGATCTTCACTTTGATTGTACTATATTATAAGCAATATGGCACACATAGATGTACGGATAGTAAAAACGTCATCGAAGTTCAGAGTAACGTCTAACCTCAGAAAACTTGACCCTAGCGACCGGCGGCAAGCACAGATGAGTGGAGGCAGGGATGGGATATTGAATGAAGTTGTATATATAGGATAATTAGTATAGATATGTGTACAACAAATAAGGATTGTATATATATTATGGTGCCTGCTTGGTGGATGATCAGGAAATCAGTAATTTATTATGGTGCCTGCTTGGTGGGTGATCAGGAAATCAGTAATTTGGGCAGCGTGTGATCATGGGAATCAATTTTCTTGGTAGGCACGCGATCAGGGAGTATTCATGATCATGGTAATTAAATTTGCAACGTAATTATAGTAATGTGTATCTCCTTTTCCCTTTGTAAATTATAAAAAAGGAAGTGTACCAAGAAATAAAGTCAAGTCAACCATAAATTATTTTTGGTCATTACAAATTGAAACAAAATCACGGAATCACGGATACACATGC
The DNA here is from genome assembly GCA_947561735.1 of Cenchrus americanus. Lineage (NCBI taxonomy): Eukaryota > Viridiplantae > Streptophyta > Magnoliopsida > Poales > Poaceae > Cenchrus > Cenchrus americanus. The sequence continues at coordinate 53,145,672 of OX387242.1, forward strand.
CCTCAGACCTTACTAATTAGACTGACTAACAAATTTTGTTCCCAAACTTGCATGGTTAATTTCCATGGGCATGTATTTTTTTCTGTGGAAAGGAAAACAAAATTAAAGGATGGTGCTGGCGCAAAAGATCCAATAGGATCAGATCCTGCCGCCGCCGTTGCGGGATCCAAGATTGATCCTGTCGTCGATGGATCGGCTGCATGGCAGGCTCTAGTTGGCACGGAGGAGACCGAGGCGGGGCGAACCACGGGAGCTTGCCATGTGCCGTCCGCTGGTTAGCACCTGTCAGAACTGACGGCGGCAATCCCGTAGCAGATTCGGTGCTAAATTTCGTGCATATCTGCTCCGGTTCTAGTGCCGACGCTGATATTTGATGCAATTGCTAATGCAGTTGCTCTGATTTATAATTATGTTTTTTTGTTTATTCACAAGTTGACAAAAATCATTAGTACTTTCACCATTAGACATAGGGTCATCTACTATTTCACCCCCTGACCATAGATTAGGCAAGGATCTTTTGAAAACAAGTCTCTAAACTACATTTTGGAGATCTCGGATCTCGAGGTTTTTCAAACTAAATTCTGTAAATCTCGGTTCTCGGTATTTTTCAAATACCTCATATTTATTTATGTTTTCGAATGGCACAAACGTAATGTAGTTTTGTGGGGGGTGCGCATTTATTTTTGTGTTTTTACCGAATGATGAATGATGAAACGCAAAATATGGCAAAAAATGTAGTATCTACATTACATACTCAATTGATATGTATAAGTAAGTAAGGTCAATAAATTTGAATTTAAATTAATACCCCATACACAATATATTGTGAACGTCAAGCTCCAATCAATGTCTCACAAATTCGAAATACAATTATATATGGGAAACCTTAACTTAAAAAAAATAAACTCTTCGACCAATGCAAAATGGGGGTACATAATGCGGGCGCGCACATTTATAGTCTATCCCGACTTGTATATGTATTCAAACAAATACTTAAAAGGACGGTTGGAGTCGCTTCCAGTGTCCAAGGAAGTTGATCCTTCGAAGTACAGCCGGAGAAAATCGGATCGAAGGGACACACAAGCCTTAACGCATTCACGCACATCGTAGTCCTTTCTCAAAGCATCTCTAACATATGCAAAAATGGGTCAAATTTATCATAAGCCATACTTTGCAAAAGATTTTTTCTCAACTAATATGTTGTTTACCTTCAAGCGGGTCGGTTATTGCATGTTGGAAAAAAGTGATTTTAGTGTCTAAAGTGCTCACCAAGCAATCTATAATAAAGAGAGATAATATATTATATAATAATAGGGGAATGCAAATTGGCTCGTAAATAAAATTGAATTTAGCATCGACATATATGAAAAAATTGTACTTACGCATGTTTTGGTCTACAACAACATGTTCAACCATTATAATGTGGTTGTGGACTTCTGCTTCAATAAACAGTTTATGTCCTTCGACTTCGTATTTATGGACTCCCAAACGAAGGTATTCTAGTGAACTACATACATGCATATATTTATGTTTACTATTTAAATAAATTGCAAAGTAATTAATAGCAAAAGGTAGTCTATGTAAATGAATGTCCTAGAAATTAAATGCGAACCTGAAGTCTGCCAAACAAACCTCCCGTACTCCCCATTGATCATGATCCTGAACGTCGATTGTTTTACCAACAAATGCCACGACAGCTACTACACAAACAACCGTAGTCCCATGTGGGAGATCCATAGCAGTCGCCAGATCAATAGGAACACCATTATTATCCTGAAAATATGAAACATGTTGAAGTGTAGTTACGTGACTAATCAGTTGCACACAATAGTCAATCAAATAATTCGAATAATAAGAATAAGAAGGTCATAAATATATCTCGAAATATCTCTAAATCAGCAGCATCTATCTAGCTACGAACATATGAACGCGGACATAATATTTCTCACCATATTTCTCAGGAGAGAGCAGCGACCTTGAAGGCAGGTGGAGCATGGGTATAAATTAGCGAGAGGGGCAGGGATATATGTATCCGGGTAGAGAGGTTGTGTTAGGTAATATAAAATATTTCCGTATTTATTTATCATCACATCGTCAATTTCCTTAGGCAGCAGATAAGATTTGCTCAATCAAAATTGATGATTGGCCACAGTGAGGTGTATTATTTCCTTGCTTTTCGTGCATGTGAATGCATGCGCAATGCATGAAGATCAATACATGCATGCTTTCCTTTTCTTTAAAAAATGGCATATTTTCATAAATTGATTTCAATCAACAATTTTTTCGTGCATGTGAGTGCATGCGCAATGCATGAAGATCAATACATGCATGCTTTCCTTTTTTAAAAATGGCATGTTTTTACAAATTGATTTCAATCAACGAATTAGTATTAGTTATATACTGCTTTCGTCATCTCATGCGGCTGCTATAAATGCAAGAAATCGAGTACATGTGGCACATGTACTGGTTATTAATGACAAAATAGGAGAATGAGTACATCACTAATTATTTCAAAGATATTCCATTACAACTCCAAATCTCACACGATTGAACCAGAAATTCAACTCCAAATATCATAATTGAAATTGCGATTGAACCAGAAATTCAATAAATAAACTACTTAGGGATCTTCAGTGCCTTCTGTGTCGAAACTCTCCTCATGGTTCCCTTCATCAGAGCTACCTGATTTGTCCATGATCTCCTTGCCATTGGAACCTTGGTTGTCGATGGAGGCTTCTCGTGCATTACTGTGGCCATCTCATGGATGCACACATCTTTTCTTCTTGAGTGGCAGATCCTCGTCTTGGTATTCATCATGTTCTACGTAGTAGTCGTCGTCCTCCTCATCCTCCATGTCTTCTGCTTGGTAGTCATCATCATCCTCTTCGGCCGTGTCACCGATCCAGTCATCGTCTTGCTCGCTATCCTCCCCATCCGCTTCGTAGTCCCCATCATCCTCGGCATCGACAGTGTCCTAATCACTGTCCTGCTCATCATCTTCCTTCTCCACTTCTGAATCGGTGATGTCATCATCTTCTTCTTCGCACACGTCTTCCATTCCAGATTCAGTATCCTCTACTTCATCCTCATTTGGAACCCATTCACTATCTTCCGCGTCTACCTTTGTTGACCTAGCATCAGTGCTTTCTTCATCATAGTCCACTTCATCAGATGACTCCATTTCTAGTTGGTGTCTGGTGGAATGGTGGAACAAAGGAGAAGGAAGTGTTATTAGTCTATGCGATGTATGGGGATCTTAATATAGTTGCTACCATATCACTTTTTTTGTCAAGTCCCGACTGATTGATATGTTAATCGAACTTGATTGATTAATTTCCTTTAATACAATACAGATTGTTTCATATCACATGCCAAAAAATACTTGTTACTTGCCTAGTTTGTAGGCTATATGTCAATCGTAATTAGTTATGGCAATGCTTCTTAATTGATTGATTTCTATCCTGTCGGACACCCTTCTTTCGATTAATTTGGTCAGGGATATGGCAATGCTTTTGATGATCAATCTAATATTTCTTCCACTAAAAATTAATATCCTGAGTTACCATATGCGCGAGCACGGAGGATTTTCTTCGGTTCCGGTGATTTTTTAGTGAAATCGGTGGTGATTTTATGCTATCATGCGTTGTTGACGTCGGCCGGCCACGGCACGGATCCCGGAGCAGATCTCCCTCCTGAAAAGGCTGCGGTGTATCGGTCAGTTTCAGCACCCCATGCGTCCGAGGTTGCAGGCTCCGCGGCCGCCCCCGCCTCGCCACTTGGCGCTTCCCCAAAGACGCAGACGGGCGCACGTCCTTCGACGTCCACGCGTATACCTGGCGCCAGCGTCCATGTCACTGCCGCAAGGAGGGCAGGCGTATCTGCATCGGATCAGGCGCACGCGAAGATGGATCTTCTACAGCATCCGGATTTTCTGCGCTTGCACCTGGGTATTATGCTCCAAGCGGATCCACTACGCCAACAGTCGTAGCTTTAGCATCGCATTGGCCAACTCCTCGCATTAAACATGGCCAGCTATTGTTACATATAATGGACGCATTGCAAAATCCAAATTGGAGTAGTTGAGAAATAAAACTTGGCATGTTAATTTTGATGCCCTTTTGAGAAAAAAAAACTTGGCATGCAACAAGATCAACGGTTGGTCCATAATATATACTATTAAATTAAACCATATAAATGAAATATAGTACGTTTACTATCAATAAAAAAGTTATTATTATAAATAGCGAGATATTATAGATAGATAACTCAACAAATAACAACTTATTCGAATAATGTTTCATCAATTCCCCAAAAATAAGTGTAATGTTTCACAACGGATATGTGGCCACATTGAGAAGAAAAACGAGTTACATCTTATTGATGATAAACTTCATGGATGACTAATAAAATCTACATGTATCTCTCGACATTCGTATTCCATATGGAAGAGCAAGCGGCTCGACATCTTCCGGTATGTTATCCGCACTCTCATTAAACTTGCATTTCGGGACATCAATTAGGAGCCACTTCCTCGGGATTCTTGAATCCCGCCATTGAGAAAATAAATTAAATTAGTGGTCACTCAAGAAATTTCGCAGAGAAGCCTCCTGTTGACTATCAAACTATCAATACTTACCAAATTGAGTAGTTCAAGCCGTGCACCATCCCACATGTTCATGAGCTCAACTACTAAAAACTTCAAAAGGAACCTGGGCAAATTAAATAGCTATATAAGTTCGTCTGAGAAAATGTAGTCAACATATACGGTGAGGCGTAGTAATCTTGTTACCTGTCAAGTATTTTGGGGACAAGGCACGAGAAAACATGTTGCCAATCAAAAATGTCATCATTCCAAGAGGGATCTACTACATCCATCGCACGATAGATAGTAGTAGGATGTATGATTATATGCAACATTTGTTAAAAGTGGTGAAGGGTCAATTATAGTCGTGGTTCTAGACTTGTAGTGGAAGGCAAACATGCCGAAACGTCCCAATTCATAGTAAGGCACCACAACCTACATTGGTACATGTAAACATAAATTGTGTCAACTTCAGGAGATACTACGACCAAGAGTGAGATTACTTACCATGCCACATTCTGAGAATGTAACTCCACTATTAGGCCAATCATCAAAGTATTTTGCAATCACATTAGCATCATATCTTTGGCGATTGCAAGGATGACGTCTATAACCACATATCCACTGCCGAGACAAATAATCATTATATCATTATATTATAAATATTATCATTATCAAGTAATAAATATTTATGAGCTTGCAGATATATATTATATTATTCTAATATAGTATAAAATAACTTACTGAAAATTTCAAGTCCATGAAGTGAGTCTTTGGTTCCCTGAGCACCGTGACCTCGTCACATGCAAGCATTCGCACTGCTAGATTGAACACATCAATGTCCATGTCTTTATTTACATCAAGTATGCCTTGAAGGGTTTTCAAACTCAAACTTATAGGATGAGGATCTGAACTCCGAACCCATTCTTTCCTGTTAAAGCAACGTTTGATTGACATTGTGTACATACATATATATTAGTCGTCAATTAAAGACATGTCACTTACTCTAAAGCAGCAGTATCATTAATGGATAGGATATAGTCGCAAATTGCCGCAGCAGTATCCCTCCACCTAGCCGTGGACATGAGTTGGGACATTTGTGTTTGAATAACGATGCTTTCATCAGCCTCAGCGGCACCAGCAGAAGCAGTAGGGTCAAAAGTATTGTCAGATGATCCCTTCGCAGTGTTAAGTGGTGAATCCAAAAGGATGGCAGCAAACTTCAATCTGAAGTTGTTCATGTCGCTCTGCGCAATATTATAGTTTTGTAGATTAATGATGTAAATGTAAAAAATAATAATTATGTAGGATGGGACAATTTTATTTTAACTAATACTAATGTAATCAAGTAGTGTTTGTACCTGTGTAAAAGTGTCAGACAGCTCCTCACCCGTCCAATATTCCATGAAGTTAATTAGAAACAAACCACATGACACCCTACAGGGTGCAGCAAGTTTTATAATAAATAATAATAAATAATAAATGTAAATAATAATTATTATTTATTATTAAATAAAAATAATAATAAGAATTAACCTATGTGCATATTCTCGTTTTTTAATAAAGGGAAGCAATTGGAAAAGCGTACCCATCGGTCGCATCTTGTGATCAAAATACTCAACAACGAGCCACAAATTAACTCGAAGATCGGGCCAAATGTGGCCTTCGAGATCCACGGACTCTAGTGCTTGCATCAATCCGCAACCGGAGCCCGTCCATCCGTGATTTTATTATAATTATAATTATCAATTATATTATATTATAAATAATAAATAATAAATAATAATAAATTTATAATTTATAAATTATAAAAAATAAAAATATCGAGGAATAAAATACGTTATGAGTACAAATAATAATGTGAAGGAATACCATTATACTTACAACGTGCTTTAGATCATCACGACACATTGGTCCCAATGAGTCAAGTACTTGTATTTCACGCTTCTTACTGTTAACAACCACAAGGTACCAATGCATTTCTTGGATATTAATTGGAAGAAAAATCTGATGCAATCAAATAGTACACATGAAGTGTCACACAGAAAAATTGATGCAAATAGAAAAGCACTTCAATAATAAGTCACAAAAAATTACCATGTCATGTGCCACATACATCTTTACCCTCTCAACGATTGTGTCCTCTTTAACATTGGGTTTCATTTTCTCCTTGTTTTTTCCGTCACGATGAAGAAGGCCAGTAATCAAAGTATTTTCAATATAAATCGTTGAATCTACCCCGCGCATCGGGTGCTTTTCACCCCGATGAGGTTTATGTAGGCGTTTATAATCTACAATAATTTAAATAAACTTATAAACCGATGGTTATAATAGCTGAATGATATATATACAAGAAACCGCACCATACTTATTCGTTCTATATTACAAAAAATACATCATGTATATAGTACTCACATCTCCATACACATAAGCTTGACGGCGTAAAAGGCATTTGAACGTCTTGTAATCAACAAAAACATCATCCACCCTCACTAAAACATGATCTTACGGGGTGACCAATTGATGTAATAATGGCTTCATCTTCGTTGTCACGCACGTATTCTGCATTATTTTGATAAAAAAATGTTTGAGAAATGTAAAATAAGTTGTAGACTGCATCAGTTACGTTAATAAGTACCTAAGGGTTGGACTTGATCCACGTGGGCTTTCTTAGGCTTGTTATGACGATGCACAATGGGTACTCCAATTTCGTGGGGAGAAGCTGCATTCTCCTCGGCATTTATCACGTGCATGAGGTCAAGAAGATTATTACCGTCTTCTAATTTCAACATGTCATCGTGCATAAGTATATCTTCTGTGGAAGTGATGGCATCTGATGCATTCACGATAGTGGTGTGCCCCAATTTCTTCTCAACAGCATTCCCCTCGACGTCGACCTTAGTAGCCACGTCATCTTCGAGGGGCACCACTTCTTGCTCTAATGAGTTTGTCTCGCACTGCACCTGTCAAGCACAATAGGTCACCATTTAAATTTTCATACCACAATATCTATAATTATTGGAATGTCACTGTACCAGGCTTTGAGTAATAATGGTTCCATCTGTTGGGTCCATGTCGATAGTGGTTTCTTGATCATCGGCAACAATGATACTACCATCGGATGCAACACCATTGAGAGTTATTTCCTGCAGGTCTTCATTTGTATCAACTCCCACACATGGGTCTTCAGTCGTTTGCACACAAGAAATCATTAGGGCGTCTGCTTGCCCAATATCTACCTGCAACACAGTGAACAAACAAATACGAATGTAGAATTAATTACTCATCACACACATTCAATTGTTCAACAAAACTCATCGCACACATGTAATTATTTACCTCGCTACTACTGGTGATTATGGTAGATCCATCATTCATTGAGAAGTCAATAGTTGGTTTTTCAATATCTCCATCACCGAGACCTTGGTGATCCGCGGCGACGCACTTTCCCCGCATTATATTATACATAGCAGAAGAAACGATGAAACATTAATGAATTATAAATGCATCATGAAAGTGCAACACACAAATGATGAAACAAGGCTAAGTAACATGAACCTCCATCTCTTGGTCGAAGAAGTTTGCGCCACCGATGGAGAATAGGCCGTAGGCACACGTTTGGGAGAATAGAGTTGTTCGAGTTCACTGGGGGAGGGAATATATATAGCCATGTCGATCAAGAATGTTTTTTTAAATGGAAAAAAAAGGTATGCCGCAAAACCAGGTGGAGTGATTTGAGGAATCGTAATCATAGGGTATACAAGGAAAGGCAGCATATATACAAGGAAAGGAAGTGACCACCCCAATCAAAAGCGGAAATCAAGTGACTAATTTTTGGGAAAAAATCATCCTAGCAGAGGATACAAGGAAACTTAACGGAGCATTATTTTTGGGAAAAAACATCCTAGTAGTAGTATAGCATGTTTCCTTTTAATAGTAGTACCACATGTTTTATTTTAAGAGCATAATTTTTAAAAAAAATCATCCTGGTAGTATCACATGTTTCCTCTTTTGGTAAAAAATCATCCTAGCGGCGGATAGAAGGGAACTTAACGGAGCATAATTTTTGGGAAAAAAACATCCTAGTAGTATCGCATGTTTCCTTTTAATAGTAGTACCGCATGTTTTATTTTAAGAGCATAATTTTTAGAAAAAAATCATCCTGGTAGTATCACATGTTTCCTTTTAGATTAATGTGCTTACGCATCTGATTAAGCACCCAGATCGACATTATCGTTTGCTCCAACTATATGAAATAGGAAAGCGACGGGCAAATCTGGAGGGCTGCGGCCGCGTGAAACAATTGAAATAGGAAAGCTCAACCAAGCAAATAGGAATTGAAATAGGAAAGCTCAAACAAGCGAACAGGAAAGCTCCATAGCGGAAGGAAAGTGCACCCTGATTAGGCAAGCTCCCTAGTAAACGCGGGTGAAGGAAAGCGTGATCCACGTGCGGGACATCAGGGTATATTTGAAGGAAAGTGCAGACAAGGAAAGTGTAGACGCGGGAGGATGCAACAAATCAGGGCGCGGGTACACAAGGGTGGGTAAACAACAGCGCAACGGTAACAAAAAAATTGGTTTTCAGCGGAAACATTTTAGAATAGCGAAAAATTTGGCTATCCCATGTTTCGTCTAGCTCTTTTGGGTGGGCCTCGCCTGACACGTGGGTCCTCTGTGAGGGGTAGGTATGTTTTACGTTGGGTGAGAATTGTTCTCAATTCTTTCTGCCTTTATAGTATAGATAAAAAGGTATCAAGGGTGTTAAGATTTATTTCACCTAGCACTGGTCCTTGTATATTTTTATTTGATGGTGCATCGACGGTCTCTTTTGTTTGTCTTTCCAACTTCTTACGATGGTAATCATCCCTTCTTTTAGCATTAAGCTCCAGCCTTTTCTCCAATGGCATATTTGCATATCGTTCTCGTGCTTTTTGTGCTTTCTGCTTCTTTCGTTCGACGACAACATCATCTTGTCGGCCACATCTGGAAGTGAATGAAATGAGGCAAAATCAATGCAAAATTATCGTTGTTCAGTGAAGGAAGTGAATGAACAAAGCAAACAAGATGGTGACATACCATTTCTTTGTCGCCTAGCATCGGATCTAGGCAAAGCCGAACTCGTGAGTGTTAGTCACGTTGCTTAGCGGAGTTCGAGGATCCATGAATCGATCATAAAACAATTCCTTATCTAGGGAGTATAGATAATAACATAATTCAGAAGAAGGTAACAAGTCTATACTATAATGCAATATACATATTAGACCTCAACGTACCTCTGAAACCTAGGCTAGCTGAACAGACCAGGGACGGTGCTGCACGGATGGCGTCGCGAGTCACGGCAAGAAGGCAACGTCTTTTGTGCGATGGAGATCGGCGGCGTCACAGCGAGAAGACGGCAGAACACGACAGTTTGGATTATGGTGGCGGCCGACGGGTTTCGACAGCGACGCTACGAGGAGCGATGGGCAAATGTGGAGGGCTGCGGCAACGTGAGGAGGGACGGGCAAATAAATAGGAAAGTGAGGCCGCGTGAAACAATTTAAATAGGAAAGCTCAAACAAGGGAATAGGAAAGCTCCATAGCGGAAGGAAAGTGCACCCTGATTAGGCAAGCTCCATAGCGGAAGGAAAGCGCGATCCACGCGCGGGACATCAGGTTAGACAAGGAAAGTGCAGACAAGGAAAGTGCAACAAATCAGGGCGCGGGTACACAAGGGTGGGTAAACAACCGCGCTTGGTAACAAAAAAATTTGGTTTTCAGCGGAAACATTTTAGAAAAGTGAAAAATTTGGCTATCCCGGGTTTCGTCTAGCTCTTTTGGGTGGGCCTCGCCCGACATGTGGGTCCTCTCGAGGGGTGGGTATGTTTTACGTTGGGTGAGAATTGTTCTCAAATGTTTCTGCCTTTATAGTATAGATGTAGAAAAATTCTTAAGCACCCTTTCGCATAGCCTATCCTTTAATGCACACAAATCGAGGAACGAAACACAAGGTTGAACTGCTAGAAAAACGTTCTCCCTGGTCAAATGCCCCCGATCTTTCTCCTACCGCTCGATGCTTCATGACACAGCTTCTGATTATAAAAAATGCAAGTGCGAAACCCAGAGTCCAAACCAAGATGAGCTTAGACACGGACGAGAGGGTCACTGAAAAACCGGTAATCATTTCACAGTCTGTTGACGCTGTATAATCATATTAAACTTCAAGTAGACTTGCAAGTGGACAAGTCTCCCGTCGTAGTCAAGGGACCCTTCTTCCCTCGAGTGGTGAACCCAAGGTATCGAATCCGTGGAACAAATATGTGATGCAAGAGTTGATTTATTTGTGAGACATGGGTACCCCTGGGTCCCCACCGACCAGGCTCTCGGCCGTCCCTGACAAGTGGGTCCGGCCTACTAAAAGATCCGTCGACCTATTGGTGGGCCCAACCGACCTAGGTGGAAGCCCACACAACCTTCTGAAGACCTTCCAGAAGACTCCCCAGATGACCTGATTCATCACGACCTCAAGACTCGGTGTACAAGACAAGACCTCGGTGTATTACGACCAAAACAGATCGACGGGATATAGCAAGATGTGTAACGTAGAGTTAGGTCTTCTGGTCATAACCGACCAGGAGTCTGGAAACCGATCTCATCCGCTGGCGAAATATAAAGGCGGATGAGGCGACCCCTTATACGATAATCCAATCCTCAAGTAATCTACACCGACAACTGGACGTAGGGTATTACTCTCCAGAGGCCGGAACCAGTATAAACTCGCCGTGTTCCCTGTGTTCCGCGTACTCGTGTGCGATCTTCGAGTTCTTAGCCTTAGACTACTCACCGCCAACCAATTAAACCATAGGGATTAACACCCCGTGGGCTGTCCAGATCTCACCATATGACAGTTGACGCGCCAGGTAGGGGTGATCGTGAGCTCTTCGTGTAGCGCGATGGAAGTTCGCCCCGGTGATGATCTTCGATCGACGTCTTCTACCAACGGCGTGCCAAAATTTTCCGGCGACCCACCCACCCACGCCCGTGATCTAATCACCGGTGATCGTTTTCTTCTCTGCGAGTCTGCGACGACCTGCGCATGGCAGTCACTACGTCCGGGAGACGGAATCTGAGGTCTCTGCGTGTCCGCATGCAGCCCGACAAGTCAAGCCAAATTTAGGGGCCCTTTGGCGGGGGCTTTTTCAAGTGCTTCTCCGCCGGCTTTTACGAAGCCCCGCCAAACCCCTAACAAAAAAACGGCTTCCAAGGCTGAAGCCATGGAGAAGCCATTTTGCAATTTGTACTACGGAGGTGAAGCCAAAAATAGTGGCTTCCCGCGGCTTCTTCCCCACATGTGACATAGAAGCCACAACCACAGCCATTTTGCCAAACACTTTACAAAATGGCTTCAGCTTCACCAAAGAAGCCATTATTTTGCCACAGCCACAGCCGTAGCCGTTTTAACCACAGTAGAAGCCACCGCCAAAGGGGCCCTTACAAGCTAGCACATAATTAAACAGGGGAGTCATCATTGCTTCCTATTCGGTTTAATATTCTATTCCAATCTACCTTCCAATTGGCAAAAGATTATTCTAATCTTTTATTTCTTTTATTACGTGATATGCATGCATGGTATTCCATTTGTGCATGAAGCTGAGGTACTTGAGGCACCGGGTGGTGGCCCGGATGAGCATGCGACAACAACACCGCACCTTGCCTGGTGCCGACCTGGTCTACGTGCGGTCAGATCACATCGCTCGTCTCCGATCTTCACTGGCTTCTCAAGTTCGTCGCGACTCAGGTCGCATCACCGGCTACCTCAACATATCGGCACGACTCCCGTTCGCGCCGACGACTACACTCCGACCTCGGCTACACGCAATCTAAGTTTTATTTACAATTAAATATTTTTACGACTTTTATTTCTTTCGCCGACCTGCTCTACATGTTTTGTCTGCCCTTCCGCTCCCTCCCCCTCGACATGCTCGAGGGCTTGGCAATGCCAACACGTAGGTCGTCAGACCAGAGAGTTCAATTTTTTTATCTTGTGCTATGTTCCCCTCCCCCTCGACATGCTCGGGGGCTTGGCCACGCCAATCTAAGGGTCGCCAGACCTGTGGGGTCCTACCTTTTCCTCCTGCCATCAACACTCTCCCTCGACATGCTCGGGTGCTTGGCTCAAAGCCAACCTAGGGGTCGTTCGACCTGAGCACATCGTCCCACGTGAGTACTTGCCTTTTTGTCGATGCGAGCTTGCTTGGTCGATAAGGTTGCTAAACCTGAGTCCTAGACTCCCCTCCTCTCGTGCGCCGATCTTACGTAAGCCTCCCTGTTGAGCTGTGGAGGTCGGTAAGCCAGGCTCTCTGTGAGTAGTGGTCAGCGAGGCAGCACACAAGACGACATTACTTCAAAGACTACCAAGTTCGCGCAGGCACAAAAACAAGTACCTCATGTCGGCATCAAAAGAAAGTTCATAAAGTATTCTTTTTTACATGGCTAAGAAAGGGGAGGTACAACTCCTAGATCTCTGTGCATCTCTGGCGTCATCTTCGGTGGATTTCTCGGTGTCTCCGACGTGCCCCATCATCGTCCTCGTCAGGTCGCTAGACCTCCCTTCGGATTCGTCGTCTTCGTCAGGTCGCTAGACCTTCCTCCGGCTCCGTCGTCGTCTTCGTCAGGTCGTTAGACCTTCCTAAGGCTCCGTCATCGCCTTCACCAGCTCGAAAGACCTCCCCAGGAGTTTTACATCGGGAATGAAGGCCTCCCTATGGGGTGCGCGCCTAATGGCCCTGCCAAGTACTTCTGGGTGCTTGGGCGCTTTCGATTTTAGACCTTCATGAGGTCAGCATGCCTCGGGTACCTCTGCCAGACTCCTTGTAGCCATGCAGGATATCTGGGTGTCTCTACACTCCATGCGCTCAAGATCGACATTATTTCGTCAGTTGCATCGTTGACAACCTCTTCATGCGACACGCCTTTCAAGATCTTGCTGGGTATCCTCGGATACTGGGCATAGTTGATTTGAGGCCACTTTGAGGTCGGCACGCCTACAAGGCCTCCTTGAGGTCGGCCTTGCCAAACTCCTTGCAGCTATGCTAGGAGATCTGGGTGTCTCTGTACTTCGTTTGATCAAGACCATGACTTAGTTTTTCTTCTCTTTTTTGAGCATCAAACTAGCCATGTTGCCTGCTTCAATGTTCGGGGACTACTCTATGAGTGCGTCTTCGACACCCTCTTGTTTTCATCGTCGTACCGACCTGCTGGGAAACCTATTTCTCATCACGTCGTTACTCGACCTACTTTTTCTTCTCTTTATTTGGATCATCATACCGGCCATCTTGCCCGCCACGATGCTCGGATACTACTCTATGAGTGCATCTTCGATGCCCTCTGAATTTTTTCATCGTCGTTTCGATCTATTGGAAGCCCGCTTCCTATAGGTCGTCACTCGACCTTACTTCGTTCGGCAAGACTTCAAACAGGTCGGCTCCTAAGCTGATTTGTTCTTTTTTGGACCGACGTGCACGCTATTCGACCCGTCGATAGCTCTACAACTTCGTCATGACCTTTCTAAGGTCGTTGCGCCTACACATCGCTCGGGGGCTTGTGAGACATGGGTACCCCTGGGTCCCCACTGACCAGGCTCTTGGTCGTCCCCGACAAGTGGGTCCAGCCACTAAAAGACCCGCCGACCTGTTGGTCGGCCCAACCGACCTAGTTGGAAGCCCACACGACCTCCCGAAGACCTTCCAAAAGACTCTCCAGATGACCTAATCCATCATGACCTCAAGACTCAGCGTACAAGACAAGACCTCGGTGGATTACGACCAAAGCAGATTGATGGGATATGGCAAGATGTGTAACGTAGACTTAGGTCTCCTGGTCGTAACCGACCAGGAGTCTGGGAACCGACCTCATCCGCTGGCCAAATATAAGGCAGACGAGACGACCACTTGTACGATAATCCAATCCTCAAGCAATCTATATCGACAACTAGACGTAGGGTATTACTCTTCGGAGGCCCGAACCAGTATAAACTCACTGTGTTCCCTGTGTTCTGCGTACTCGTGTGCGATCTTCGAGTTCGTAGCCTTAGACTCCTCCCCGCCGAACAACTAAACCACAGGGATTAAGACCCCTGTGGGCTGTCCAGATCTCACCATCTGACACTATTAAAGCGAGAAACTTAGATCTTCAAGAGGTGAAACCTATGCATCTAATATCAAAGAACATCACAAGAACGAATCTAATCTACTAAAGACTGGAGGTAGCAAGAGATAGAGGGGGATAGATAAACCAATCTAGAGAGATTGGATCAAGCCTTTGTTGCAGTTCTGAGCAAAGGAAGAAATAGCAAATTCAATCTCATTAAAATCCTCTTTAAACCACGGTTTCTTGTCCGACTCCGAAAACGCTCGCCCTTTGGAGCCACCGTTCTGTCACAATGCACCCCTATTCGTGCGGGTTAGTCTAGGGCGAGTCCAAGGACAAGTTGAAATCTTTCGGAAGGTCAGGCATGAACCTCTAGCCACCACGGCTACAAGAACATCCTCGGTGACCTATCTCGAGAATAGATCTAAGATACGAAAAGCCGATCGAAATCAAAGACACAGGAGAAACACTTGATCGCTAGAAATCGGATTGCAACTTGATAAATCAACATTGTACATGATACATGAATCATGATCACCACTGGGATCCTACCTTGATCTTGCTTCTAGCTTTGGGAACTCCGACGTGGTCTTCCTTGCAAGGCTCCCACGCCGGCTAGGGAGACCCTAGTCAACTACCTTGACCCTCTACTCTCCGAGATGGTGTCCCGCTCTTCTCTACTCCTCGGCGGCCGATGTCGAATGAATTGATGCGTGGCTCTTGGCCTCGAGGCTATAAATAGTCCGAAAGACGTCTAGGTCAAAGGGGGGATGACTGGGCCCCGAAATGGGCTGGGCCGACCGGCTTGGGCCCACTTTGCCCAGTTAGCCGCCTCCTTCGACCGGTGTTGGTTCCCGAGTCTTCTAGATCCTTCCCCCTTCTGCATGTAGGCCCTTGTCATCAGTTTCTCTCTGAATTGGATGAAGCTCCTTGTCCCGCAAGATTCGACACTTTTCTGACTGGGTCCTTGGAGTTTGTCATCTTCTCGGGTTTGGTCCCTAGGCTTCTTGGAGTCATGTTTGCTTCATTGCATGACTTGTACCAGGCTTCAAGGCCTTGTCATAAGGTGCTTGATGAACTTATCCCGGAAGTCTTGCTTTCAACGCTAGAATCCTACATAAACACTAAACTCCAAAACCGACATGCACGAATGAACTTGTTATACCAAGGGGGTTAGTACCAATGGATAAGATATAAAAGTCATGCCAACACCAAAGGTAAACTCATGGCTAGGTTGATGGAATTTCACCGTCAACATCTCCCCCATGCTTGAACCTTGCTCGTCCTCAAGTAAGCCTTCGATGGATATCATCGTTGCCCTTTATTGTTCAAACCTTGCACTTGATCATACATGAGAAAACATAATGCTGCCAAAAGTTTAATTCGTTAAGGTTTCATAATGTACTAGCCTTCATCCCTACAGAGGGTAGATTATTACTTAAGACTATCCCACAAGTATTAACATGCTCCCAAAGTTTAAATAGATCTCAGAAATTTTTAAATAAAGAATGAGATGAAAAGGAGCTAAACCAAGTTCACAAATTTAAATCATCTTGCATCTTGCTCATGAAGTCTCATCTCATCTTGTCTCTCAAGCCTATTGATTCTACTCCTTTCCCTCTCATAACATATATATGATGTAGGCTTTATATGGAGCTTTTTGGGAAAGTTTAGTCCTACAAAGATATTATAAATGAGATGTTGTCAAAACAAGACAAGCTTCTTATAGTCTTACTGAGACTCGTCAAAAAGGTCATTGGAAAATAATGTTAAATCAAGGAGGGGAAGATAAAAATACACACACTTGAGATAAGTGGACATGTGCAAATGGCAAAGAGTGATCCCGAGGCACAAAGGAAGTCCTCGTTGTCGGATTGCACATGGTTGGAAAATGAGTTTGGATCTTTTAATTTGAAGCCTTGAAATCCCTAATGCACTTTAGAGAACCGGGGAGTTCACTTTATTTTATTTTTTCACATACTCACATTTTTTACTTTTTCTCATATATATATTTTTTCTGTTTTTTCTTCCTCGTCATAATTTTTTGTATTTGCTCCCCTTTGAACTCTAAAAATTTCATTGTACCTACCTCTTCCCCCATGCTTAGACGTTTGCTCGTCCTCGGGCAAAGAGGTGATAGAGATAAGGTAGGTACCGGAAATACTTTTCCTTTGGAGAGATACTTGAAATCTTCAATCGTGGCACCATTTTGTAATCTTTCTTGAATTGATGATCCATTCTCAATGATAGGTTGTGGTCAAGGAGGTAATCAAAAACGATGATATTTGGTTTTAAGGGTGGATATCCGGCGAGGTTTGTGAGATCTCCGATGTGGGGATACACAATGCACGGATAAGAGGCTAGCAATAAGATAGATACGCAAAAACGGAATGACCAGCTTCTTAGTCTCGGGCCAGAGAAATAATGGCCTGCAATAACTCATCCAAAAATAAATCTTGTACACCAAGGTTTATGCACTCAAATATATATAAGGCTCTGGATAGGTAGAGCAACACACAAGTGATATTTATGACAAGGTTAGCATTACTTTTAAGAATAAAAGTCATCTTTAATCCATCTAAAACTTGAGGGCATATAAAACACTATGGGTCTTTATTTTTATCATAACCTCCGCTAAAGATTAAGCTAGCATTTAGATAATTTCAGATTTGTATTTTAAGAGAGCACTAGCTTAAACATGCATAAAACAAATACAAAGATAGACAAAGCGGTAAATATAATCATATATCATCATGGCATAAATTTTGTAACTTTACCAAAGGTAAAAACAAGGTAATGACTTTATTCATGATGAAAACAAACTAACACACATGCTGGAAAAAAATTGAAAACACTGTGCATACATAAGCAAACACAAGCTAAAAATTAAAAAAAAGGGAAAAGAAAAGAAAACTAAAGCTCCTCCTTCTTATAATCTTCCGCCGGTGGTTGGTGTTGATAATCTTGGTAGTTATACCCTTGCTCATAGTAGGATTGGACATCCCCTCCAACGAAGTGATCCGGTGGTAATAGGTGAAGACACCCAAGTTCATAGGCAATATTTGCATTGCCCTCACCTAATTGAGCCGTGTTGGATTGGATGGCTGCAACGTTTTGCATGTTTCTTGCAACATATCCTCCAATTATGGCCATGCTTTGTTGTGGTTGGGGGTATTGTGCATAGGGCTCTGCAAAGGTTACGTTGGGCACCACATAATTTTGTGAGGACATGGCTGCACCACTCCCCCATGCTTGCATTGGTGGCCCTCCGTAATAACTTGGCGGTGTAGGAATTCCTCCGAACGGTGGCACATAGTTTGTTGTGCACCTTCCTCATGTGCCGAGGAGGATCCTTCCTCTACAATTCTTCCTCTTTTATTTTTCCTTGCCGGCACAAGGAGTCCTTCTTCCGACCAATCTTCCTTCCCTTGAATGAAGAGTCTAAGTCTTGGATCCGGAAGGGGTAAGTTCACTTTGGCCACATTAAAGCCTCCTCTCTCATCTCCACTTATATATTTTCCTTGCTTCAAGTATTCAAATCCGAGAGAGGTCCCGGGTTGAAGATATTTGGGATTTCTTGGAGTTCCCGGTCTTAAGGAGATGGCCAACATAGAGAGGTAGCACCCCGAACCAATATCTCCTGATCCCGATGTTGCCTCGCAACACCGTCGGTTGATCATAAGGTATGAGGGATCTATTGGCTGCCTGTCAATTAAAGCCGAGTATAGCCAATTCAACTCTGCGTCGGTCACCTTCGTCTCCCTCATCCTCCCCAAAATCCTTTTACTCATCCATGAGTGAAACACTTGGATGATGGGGTTCCGGATAGAATTCCTTTGTTGGTGGGCTTCCCCGGAGATTAAATTGCAAAATCCATCCAACATGCCTTCCGGCACGTCAACTTTCTCCGGAGCTCCATTTTAGATACCAAGTAGCTCCCTAATTTACTCGTAGGGAACCACTTGCTGAATTCCCTCCAATCTGGAATGATAAACTTGGCACCCCCTCATCAAGGATAGGCGCCATAGTCATCAAATTTTCCAAGGCGAACTCCTTGTGGGTGTTTGCCGACACCCCGTTGGAGAATTGCACCCATCCAAGGTGCCCCAACATATAATATATGTCCATGACAAAACCCAATGAGTTGAGAGCTTGATCATCGAAATCGACGTTTGCCACAAGCCTCTTCTCAAGGCGAGAGAGTTTCTTCTCCTCCTCCTCCGACATGATGATGAAGCCATATGTGGAGTACTGCGGAGTGTACGGAGGTGGAGCGGATGAACGGTTCGATCAACGAGGTGGGACGGGTGGCTCCTTCGTACTCCCTTGAGGTTCGGTAAACCTCATGGATGAGCTTTTTGTTGCCCTCATGCCACTGAGAAGGAGAGTGTCGTTCCTTCTCGGCGGTGCCGTGTCCTCCTCCATGCTCCGAGGAGACTCGGAAACCGAGTGCTTCCTCGAAGACGTCGTTGAAGATGGCTTGGATGACGACGACCCCTTCTTCTTGGTGAAGAGACATGTGGTTTTCTTCCACATGATTGCAGCACTCTTCTCTCTAATATAATTTCGGGGTTTCAACCGGTAACAAAGCACTCAAGAATTATTTAGGAGTATGGACTTTGAGTGGATTAAGGGTGTGATTTTGTTGGGCAAAACTAACTTGGTAAGGATGGCTAAGTCTAAGGCGGTTCTGGACTAAAAACTCGACCACACAAACAGAGAGATGTGAGAGTTGCTTGCCTGCTGAAGACGAGCACCGGGGGTGCCATTTATAGGGGAGGCCGGCCGGCATGGGCTGACCGACCTGGGTGGCCTCGTGCCTCCCCTGGCGCGTCTTTCCTCCAACGTTATGATCTCCCCTTTGTGACTTTCGTGCCCGCGTGCTCCACTAGTTGCACGGCCCAAACTCTCTCATCCACTCCTTTGCTTGCACTATTGGTCCTTCCACTTGATGCCTTTGCTTTGGGTCATGTCCATGCTCCCTTGCTTCACATGCCACCATGAATTTCTTGCAAAGCAATGCTTTCTGCCCACCCATGCTTGTCCTTTGCATGTGGTCTTGATGAAAGTTGTTGAAAGGACATCCAATGATGCATCATGGTGCATGCATGATTTACTTAACTAGATTGCCTCCCTCTAAGCATGTTTAAGGCTAAGCACTCCTCTAATTTCGAAAATAAAAAATAATTTCAGAGCTATGGGAGAGCTCAAACATAAATTTAGAGAAGTTTTTAAACCATTAAAAACAAATGTAAGTCGAAAATATTTTCCGACTACATTTATATCGGTCTCACCGGTATTGTTTGCCTTCATTAGTTGAGAGAAAACTTTTCCCGGCTCGATCAAGGGGCCATAGGTTTAGGCTCTAATTTTTGGCTAAATGAGAGAGATTTTGGATGAAATACAATTAAATGAGGCTTACAAAAATTCTAATCTTAGAGAAACCAATGATATAGATTTTTAAACCAACCAAAAATTAAGTTTCTAGGTTCACGCGAGTCCTACCACGTGCTGAAATTTAAATAACATCTAGATACAAGTCGTGGTCTACTCGTGTGTTTTTAGCATGTAAAACAAGTCAACCAAAACATCATAAAGAGGATGAATGGTTGATCTAGGTTCTGGATTTATTTGGTTGTGGTTTCTTGAAAAGAAGCAAAAAATCACATAGGAGGGTTCATGTAAAGGGTTTATGATCAAGCAAAATATTCAACCAAGAATTATATCTCTAATATTGTTCAACCACTTCTATGTCTAATGTCTTTGCGTAGTAAAATTCAAAACTGAATTATTTGAAAAGACTCGAAAAACCTGGAATCGGGTTGTCCTCCCGGTAGCTTATTCTCGACTCGATGAAACGGGTTGCCTCCCGCCTAGCACTTCGTTTATAGTCCATGGCTAGACTTCTTCACTTGATTACTTCGGATCAATGCTCTTTTCGGGCGTTGCAATCTTGGGTACCCACTTCCGAACCATCTTGGGCACGGGCTTATTCTCCGGCTTAGTCATCTTTTTGGTCTTCACATGCGGCTTTTGTTCCTTTGTCTTGACGGATGCAATAACTTCCTTGATTTTCTTCACATCCTTCTTCTTCGGCTCTTCCTTCTTCCTTGGTTCTTCCTTAACAATGCGACGATGAGGTGGAACATATTTAACCTCAATCATATTTCATACCTCAAGGCATGGTCGAAACTTGAAAGAACTCTTCTCGCCGTTAATGTCAAAGTTGATCTCCCCCTTGCCAACATCAATAGTAGCTCCCACGGTCTTGAGGAACGGCCTCCCAAGGATGAGTGGTGGCTTCTCCCTCTCTCCCATCTCGAGTACCACGAAGTCGACGGGGATGAAGTGATGTCCAACCTTCATGGGCACATCTTCGGCGATGCCCAAGGGATAGAGAATAGAGTTATCACCCAACTCCAAACACATACCCGTAGGCTCCAATGGTAGGCGTAGCTTCTCAAACACATATCTTGGCATGACGCTTACACTAGCTCCAAGGTCGCATAACACCTTCTCGAACTTGAATGAACCAACGGAACATGGAATTGTTGGGCATCCGGGGCCCTTTTGCTTCTTTAGTCCATTATCAATAGCGGCACTACAATGCTCGGACATCTTTACATGATCTACCCCGAGTGTTGCTATCTCATATTTATTTGCAAGTATATCTTTGAAGTAACGAGAATATGTAGGAATTGAAGGGCATCCAATAACGACATGTTGATGCTAAGTCTACGCACAACCTCCATAAACTTCTCAAAGTGATTATCAAGTTTACCTCGGAAGTAGCGCGGCTTGAGTTGTGGTATCTTCGTGTCTTCTCCCTGCATCTCAAACTCGGGCTCTTCGGTGACGATCTCCGTAACTTCCTCCATAGCAAATTACTCTGCCTCGGTGGATGGTTTAGGCTTCCTTGCTCCCGCGGAACGTTCCAGATCTTCGGTCTCCTTTCTCGAACATGTTTGAATAGCCTTCGCCGTTTTGGGACCTTTAGGTTGTCCCGGAAGCTTCCCTTCATTAGCGGATAGGCGCCCAGCAAGTTGTCCCACTTGCGTCTCGAGCATCTTCATCATGTTGAGCACTTGATGGTTGGAGCTTCCGACCTCCGTCACTTTGCTATCGATGTTCTCCAACACCTTGTCTATGGCTTTGAACTTGGTGACGGTGTCCTTGTTGATCTTAGCTTGCTCGTCCATGAAGTCCTTCAATTGTATACGAAGCGGAACCGAATTCGGAATGGATGAGCTTGCATTAAATTGAGGTCTACCTTGCCCGTAGCGGAAGTTCGGCAAATCTCCCTTCCTCATGTAGTCGAGCACCTTGGCTTCCTCCGGACAATCCTTGTGGACATGGCCATATTCTCCGCACTCTTCACATGTGGATCTTGCTTCGGCAACCTTTAAGTCTTGAGCCTCTTTTTTTCTATCTCCATCTTCTCCAACCTCCGCATAAGTGAATCGATCTTGCCTTCGAGTATGTCTTCTTTCCCCACTTGCAAGACTCCCTTGACATTCCCCGTAGGTTGAACCGGAAGTAAGCGTCCGGATGACGCCCACGTGTCATTGTCTGCGACGTTCTTGAATAGAGTGAAAGCTTCGGTCGGCGTAAGCTCGATGATAGATCGCCCCGCTGACGCATCGATGATCGCCCTTGACTCTATGGAGAGTCCTTGGTAGAACTTTTGCACGAGGTCCTCGTTCGGGAACTTGTGATGTGGAACCACCAGAGTGTACTCATTGAAGCGCTCGAATGCCTCCGAGATAGTTTCCATAAGATATTGAGCAAAAGTAGCAATCTTACTACGCAAGCTTTGAGTTTTACCTGGTGAGTAGTATTCCTTCATGAAGACCCTCATCAACGCATTCCAATTTTGCACTGTCTCCACCGGTTGAGAGTAGAACCATTGCAAAGCCTTCCCGAGTAGCGAGAACGGAAAGAGCCTTGCCCTCATTTGATCTTGAGTCACCCCGTCCATGTTGAAGGTTTGACATAGTTGAATAAACGCTTGGAGGTGAAGGTTCAGATCTTCTTTACTGGTGAAGGGTGAATGTTGCACCATGTGGATTGTTGAGGTCTTGATCTCGAACGGCCTTCCAATCTCCGCGAGGTTCAAGATTGGTAGGTCGACGATGTCCGGGGTGCATAGCTCCCCGATCTTGCGTTCTTGCGGTTGATCTCCCATCGGTGGAAGTCGATTCTCCCGAGGACTTCGAGGTGTTGAATTCTTCGGAGATTCCAACGATCCTTCGTCTTCCAACTTTGAATCTACAAAATCTACCTTTTTAGCTTGTTGTGCTTCGCGTCTCCTTAGCCTGTAAAGTTTTTCTGGATCATCCACAAAATTATCGGGTTTGTTGGAGAGGTAGCTGTCCATCTCCTGTTAGGGTTAGCGATAAACAAAATATAAAAAAACGAAAAAGTAAAAACAAATCTAAGAAAACTAGGGTTAAACAAACTAGATTAGATTGATTTTGAGGATGATCAAAAGTTAGTAGATGCAAAAAGAAAAACTAAAAGAAAACTGAAAATTACACAAAAAGTAATAAAATATCGAATCTTGATCACTTGTTCCCCGACAACGACGCCAGAAAAAGGGGCTTGTTGACGGTGTATAATCGTATTAAACTTCAAGTAGACTTGCAAGCGGACAAGTCTCCCGTCGTAGTCAAGGGACCCTTCTTCCCTCGAGTGGTGAACCCAAGGTATCGAATCTGTGGAACAAATGTGTGATGCAAGAGTTGATCTATTAAAGCGAGAAACTTAGATCTTCAAGAGGTGAAACCTATGCATCTAATATCAAAGAACGTCACAAGAACGAATCTAATCTACTAAAGACCGGAGGTAGCAAGGGATAGAGGGGGGTATATAAACCAATCTAGAGAGATTGGATCAAGCCTTTGTTGAAGTTCCGAGCAAAGGAAGAAATAGCAAGTTCAATCTCATTAAAAGCCTCTTTAAACCACGGTTTCCCGTCCGACTCCGAAAACGCCCGCCTTTTGGAGCCACCGTTCTGTCACAATGCAACCCTATTCTTGCGGGTTAGTCTAGGGTGAGTCCAAGGACAAGTTGAAATCTTTCGGAAGGTCAGGCATGCACCTCTAACCACCACAGCTACAAGAACATCCTCGGTGATCTATCTCGAGAATAGATCTAAGAACGTCCCTCTCTTCTCTGCTCCTCGGCGGCCGATGATGAATGAATTGATGCGTGGCTCTTGGCCTTGGGGCTATAAATAGTCCGAATGGCGGCTAGGTCAAAGGGGGGCTGACTTGGCCTCGAAATGGGCTGGGCCGGCCGGCCTGGGCCCACTTCAGCCCAGTTAGCCGCCTCCTTCGCCCGGCGTTGGTTCCCGAGTCTTCTAGATCCTTCCCCCTTCTGCATGTGGGCCTTTGTCGTCAGTTTCTCTCCGAATTGGATGAAGCTCCTTGTCCCACAAGATTCGGCACTTTTTTGACTGGGTCCTCGGAGTTTGTCATCTTCTCGGGTTTGGTCCCTGGGCTTCTTGGAGTCATGTTTGCTTCATTGCATGACTTGTACCGGGCTTCAAGGTCTTGTCACAAGGTGCTTGATGAACTTATCTCGGAAGTCTTGCTTTCAACGCTAAAACCCTACATAAACACTAAACTCCAAAACCAACATGCACGAATAAACTTGTTATACCAAGGGGGTTAGTACCAATAGATAAGGTATAAAAGTCATGCCAACACCAAAGGTAAACTCATGGCTAGGTTGACGGAATTTCACCGTCAACACAGTCCCGGTCAAGGAAGAAAATGCAGTATGCTCTTTGGTCATAACGCTTTTTGGGATTCGATGGACACCATCAAAATGTTTGGTGCGACCCAAATACGGCAATCATTTCATCAATACTATGCTGGATCCTTAATTGGTGCTTAGTAAAAAAGATTCATTAAGTGTTACCAAAAAGAAAAGCACTCATATCAAAACTGAAAAGATTGTCTGCTTAGTCTAAAGCGTTTGCCCAAACCACTTGATCACTGAGAGACAATTCCCAAGCTGTATCTGAATGCCCCAACAACAATCTACACCCACTCTGAGCTAAGTTCGCTAAGTTCTACTGTCTTGTGATGGAGTCATGCAGTGATGACAATCTCTACTCTTTCCGCCAGAAACAACTTGCCAAGCACTCTTTGGAGACCGCCACTAGGTTCTAAGTCACCGTCTCCCTGATAGTGAACTTAATACTGCAATAGTCACCCATTTCTACACCACCTCCAGCTGTTAACCTTAGCACTTAATGACTACTACTCCTCAAACCCTAATCTACGCTAAAACATCATAGTGCAATTTTCAGTTAGTAAAATACACATATGCATAAAGATCAAAACTTTATCACATGAATTATTTGAACTAATTATAAGAGTATAAATAAGAAGAGATAACTATAGAATAATATTTATATAAATAAGATTCAATTTTTTTTTGAAACTAAACGGGGGGGAGAGGTTCCCCACCTTTGTATTCCAAAAGGGTTTCTAGCGCCTCCGTCAACCGTGGCGCCGAGCGAGAGTCGATATACAAGTACAAACGCGTGAGTGCCGCCCATGAGGCTGTTTACAAGGTGTGGAGGGAGTCGTTTTCTCCAAGTAACTAAATCATCCCGGACTTGGCTAAGGACCGCACGATCGCTAAAAAATTCTCTCCCCGAAAATGTGCCCGTTCCTGGCATCCCAGATCCTCCAGAGAATGGTGAGGAGCACAAAAGGCCAGAGGTTGGCGTCTGACTCAGAAGGCAGCTCGGGCTCCCATACTTCCGCATCTGATGCATCGCAGATGTGCTCGAGGTTGAGGGAGACCCAAATATGTCTGCTGTCGTTGCACCCGAAGAAAACATGTTGCCTCGTCTTCCTCCTCGCACCGCATCGCTCGCACAAGCAACCGTCGACTATGTGTTTGGAGAAGAGGTTGGTACGAGTCTTTGAGACGGTCTTTGAAGTACGGCCACGCAAAGACCTTCACCTTGTTGGGAACCTTTGTTTGCCGGATCGGCCGCCCGTGGTAGTCGTCCTCGTTTCCACCACGGTCGAGAGCAAAGCATACGCGTCTCTCGGTAGTGTAGGCGCGATCCGTGAGCTTCAAGAGACGAACATCGTGTCCGTCCGTTAGATTGATTTCCCGCAAAGATTCGAGCAAACGGCACGGCTGGCGGCTTGCGGCGGTGGTTAGGCGCGGCCTCGGGTGCAAATCAAAACCACTGGGCGAAGACATACCGAACGGAGACATTAGGCCCGGTTGTGTGCGAGAAGAGAGCTGCGTGGGAGGAGAAAAGGGGGCCATCTCCCGTCCGGCGATCGAACCGTAATGAAGTGGCAAGCACAATTTTGGACCTTGACATATGTGATTGATCGGAATGAGTTCCGGCTCATTATTGACAATTTTCCAAAGATAGCCGCACGATTGTGAGGATAGGGAGTCGAAAGGGGTATTGGTTAGGACCCGTGTTTTCCAGAAGGATTTTCCTCCGAGAAGAGTTTATTGATAAATTTCATAAGGAGGCATTTGTTCTGGAGCTCGAGGTCTTTGATCCCCAGACCACCTCGTTTTTTGGGGGCTTGAACGGATTCCCATGCCACAAGACATTTGGCACCATGACATTTGTCTTCTCCGGTCCAAAAGAAAGCACGGCGACGTTTGTCAATCGCTTTGATCACCGTTTTAGGAATGCAGAGAGCGGACATGTAGTGGAGAGGCACCGAGCTGAGAACTGAAGTGCAAAGTGTTAGACGGCCAGCTCGGTTCAACAGGGAAGCTTTCCAACCTGATAGATGTTTGTCACAGGAGGCGATCAGAGGGAGGCAATCCGAGACGGAGATCTTGTGAGGGCTTAAGGGGAGGCCAAGGTACGTTTGGGGGAAGGTGGAGACTGTTGTGCCGAAAGCTATAGCTAGACCCTCCGCTTCGGTCGGGGGCACGTGGATTGGGAGGAAAGTTGTCTTATGGTAGTTGATGGCAAGACCGATGGCGATTCAAAGAGATGTAGAATGTGTTTCGTGGCAGCAATTGCGCTTGCGGCCGGCGCGGAGAAAGATAAGAGTGTCGTCGGCATACCGGAGAACAGCACAGGGGGGATGTAGGAACTACGAGATGTGAGATGTCGGCGGCAAGAGGATGCCGTTGGAGAAGACGGCCGAGGACGTCCGCCACAATGATGAAGAGATGGGGGGAGAGAGGATCCCCTTGCTACAAACCACGTTGGCGGTTGATCCACTTCCCAGGGTTTCCGTTCAAGAGCACCGCAGTTTTGCCAGTTCGAAGGAGGTCTTGGACCCAATCACACCAAGTTTCAGGGAAGCCACGGAACTGAAGAATGGTGTTGAGGCTGTCCCAGGAAATGCAGTCAAAGGCTTTGTGGAAGTCAAGTTTGAGGACAACAGTGGGGCATTTCCTCTTGTAACAGCAGTGGAGGAGGTCCGCAGCATAGACAAAATTATCAGCTAGGCATCGGCCCAGAACAAAGCCAGACTGATCAGTGCTAACTAAGGAAGGAATGTGGGGCTGGAGGCGTGCGGTCAACACTTTAGAGATACATTTAACCGGGGTGTTCTGCAGAGCAATAGGCCTGAAGTCCTGAGGACGTCTGGCATGCTCCTTCTTAGGGAGGAGGACCAGAAAGGAGCGGTTGATTCTCGCGAGATCAGTGCGGTGATCGTGGAAAGCGGAGAGCAGGTCTGAAAGGAAAGGGGACACGGTCGCCCAACATGACTTAAAAAAATACGGCCCAAAGCCGTCGGGGCCGTGGCCGGCCGTGGAGTGCATCCCCGCGAACGGCGCCGCCGATCTCGTCGGCGGTGAACTCATCATCGAGATGTTGAAGGGGGATGGCCCCCCTCGGGGGTACGTGTCGTTGAGAGAGAAATCCCGGGTTGTGGTCACGGATGTGCCAAGGAGATTGTGATAGAAGCTATGAAGCACTGTGCGCTTTGTGATCATGGGCAAGAAGTTCCATACCATTATTTTCGATCACCCGAATCCGGCTTTCGCGGCGTCTCCGATTCGCACAAGCATGGAAGTAGCCCGTGTTCTCATCGCCTTCAATGGCGCTTCGGACTTTGGATCGCCGTTTCCAAATTAGGAGTTTTGCATTTCTAGCGCGGGACAACACGGTTGTGATAACGGTGCGTAGGTTCGGTTCCGGGGAGATAAGGTCCCGTGCTCCTCGATGTAATCCAACGGATCAATAATGATCTTACAATCCATCTCTTGTTGCGAGATGCAAGCATGTTCTTGTCGCCGGCGTTTCGCAGCTCTCCGGTAAGCTTAAGTTTCTCGGCGATGACGACGAGACGGGTCACTATTCCCCGTCCGACAACACCAAGCCTCGGTGACCGTTTGTCGGAAACCGGGGCAACGGGTCCGTAGTTGTCAAACCTGAAAATTTTGGATTTCGGAATATGGGTAGCAATCTGGACAAGAAGAGGGACATGATCGGAGGTGCATCGTGTCCTCGAGGAGAGGTTGGAGCTGGGAAATATGGAGTCCCAAGCCAGATTGATAAAGGCACGATCTAATCTTTCCAAGGTAGGAGCGCCTCGTTTATTCGACCAAGTGAAGGCTCTATCGAGAAGCGGGAGCTCAATCAGACTCGTCTCGTTGATAAAGTCATTGAAGGCGTCGGCCTCGTCAGAGTGGAAATTAATGTTGTTCTTCTCATGGGGGAAGCGAATCATATTGAAGTCCCCAATGAGGATCCATGGTACATCAGAGGGGAGGTTTAAGGAGCGAAGCTCGTCGAGAAAGGGCATTCGATCAGGGTGGGAGGGCGGACCGTAAACGTTTGTGATGTTCAGCCTACAATCAGTGGCGGTGGAGACGAGTGATGTGGTCAGGGTGTGGTCGGTGTAGGAAGAGGTGTTCGAGCGGAAGGTGGAGCTGTTCCAAGCAGTCAAGATGCCACCAGATGCTCCAGTTGACGGCATGAAGTGGCAGGCATCAAGACGGCGTGGGAGAAAGGAGTTGCGCTTAGAGGAAGAAAAAGTCGGTTAGTTTTGTTTCTTGGAGAAGAACGATGTCCGGTACCGGAGAGAGGAGCTCGGAGAGAACGTCACCGCATTTGGTCACATCATTCAAGCCTCGACATTCCACGAGAACATACCGATGCTTCTATTCATGGATCGGGGGGGTTCTACACCATGGGCAAGACGACGCATACAAGCAACTAGTTTTACATCGTCGGCGCAAGAACAACGCGAGCCGCTTAAGATAGGTGTGAGAACAAGGGTAGCACTACGAAGCATCTTAGTACTAGGTGGGTGGAGGTGATTACAAGCACTACGCTAACACGGACAAAAATGAAGCTACAAGGCTCCACCGGTTGATCGAAGGTGCTTGCACACAAGGGTTGCGGGTTGTGAACTTCATCGGGCAACGGACGGCGGCGCCGCCGCCTCACCAAGGGTTGGGGCAACGTTTTCGGCGCTTGCCTCTCCAGAGATCATCGCAACCTCTTCATCAGTTGCACCGCAGGCTGCGGCAATGGCAATGAGCGAGTCGATATCATCGAAGAAGAGAATTCGGGAGATGAAAGGTAGGAACAGGAAAGAATGGTACGCAGGCGACGGGACGCACCGGAGAAGTCGAACTTGGCCCGTCGCACGCGAGAAGCTCGTCCTCCGGCATTTTGAACTCGGCGGTCTCCTTCTCTTGCGGCCCGCAGGCTCCGCATGAGCTCACGGGCACTCTCGCGAGCACGCCCGCGCCCGGCCCTCCTCCTTTGCGTGTGGTTCTCGCGCTCGTCCACGGAGCGCTCACCGGCAACGGGGCTCCCGAGAGTCGGGTCCGCCGGCGTCACGGTGGCGTTCACCATCGTCGAAAAGACGTCGCCTTCACAAGCTGCCCCGCCCCCGCTCCTCCTTCGGGACCATCCGCGCCCGCGGCCGTCGCCATCTCACCCGTATCCACGGCCGGTGTCAGCGCCGGAACTCCACCGATGCCGTACCAGGGGAGGTACAGGACCGGAGGAAGTCCGCTCGCCTGGCGGCCTGGGTACGGCGTTGCCTGCCTTGTGCGGACCGGGCGAAGTGGCGGAGTAGGAACAATGTTTTCCCACTCCAGGATCGCAGCCACCAGGTTCTCCGGCGCCGGCGGGAGCTGCGTGGGGGGGTTGCCGACGGGGTGGTAGTGCGGTGCCGTGTGCAGCTCCGGGCCATGTCCAAAGTCATACTCCCCCCAGTCCGGTTCCGGGCCAGCGTCAACCCACGTACGCACAAGGCACACGTTGGCCAAGCATGCAGGCCCGTTGTGGTTCCGAACCAGCAGTTGCTCGGGGAGCTCGCGATGGTGATCCAGGCGCAGAACAGCACGCATGGATGTGTAGTCGCCGCCACCAAAGCACATGGGGTCCAGGCAGCACACGTTGCCCAGCGCCGCCAGGACTTCCCGCGCAGAGTCCTCATCCCAATGCTCCAGAGGATAGTCCACCACAGCGACCTCAGCATACGCCCGGTAGAAGGCGCAGAACCGGTTGTCCGCCTCCTCGTGTCGCTCGATGGTGATCAGGTTGCCCTCATGGGCGACGGGACTCATGGCGACGATCGCATCCCTCTCTTCCGCCGAGTTGAACTTCATGACGCCGACACCCCGGGGTGAGGCTGCCAGCTGGAACGCCGGGGCGCCGCAGGCCTGCTCCTTGGCCCGGCGGACGAACAGATGAGGAGCATGCACGGCCTCGCGGAGGTAGACGTAGGGAAAAGCCCTTGCGTCCTCGAACTCCCCATTGCCAGCGTGGGCCTCAGCCATGGAACGCCGAGGGCGGGATGCACTCTGGGGGCTTGGTGGAGGAGCGTCAGGGGACGAAGGAGAGCGCGTGCGTGGAAGAGAGGCCATCGTGGAGGCAGCAGGAGGGAGCAGAGGAACTGGGGAATGTTTGCAACGGTTGCTCTTATGTCCAGAACGCAAGCATGTAGTGCATTTTATAGGATCACGGCACTGAGAGACTAGATGATCCGTGGATAAGCACCGGAAGCACATTTTCCTCATCTTATCTCTTTTCTTTTTTCTGAAAACCTCATGAGTGGAGAGTTTTGCGTGCTCGACACCGACTGTAGCCGAGATGGCATTGTTACCACGGAACGGCATACGTGTCCGCCGTAAGCCGTCGGTAGAGAAGAGGTGTCGGCGTTCATACGCCCCTAAGGGTGAGTAAGCACCCCTGTCTCCGTCACTAGTCGGACCAACGATTAGGGTGAGTAGGTCTAGGCCGTAGGCGGACGGCGTCAAGATATGAGAGGAGGGGGATGGTCTCATCGATGGCCGGCGGGGCGCGTCGGACGGACCGACCGGGGCTCTCTCGCGCTCTCCGCCTATTCCCCTTGCGACGACACGAGTCGACAGCGGAAGAAACGCTGTCGATCTCAGGGCAGTCAGTGTCGGTCAGGCGGACTGTGGAGCAAGTGGGCCGTTGGTGGGTAGATTTCCGAATTCGAAATTTGAAATTGTGGGTCAGCGCCTTCCCGCCTGCACTGGCGATGACGTCAGCGGCGGTCGAGCGTCCATCGGGATGGAGGTGGAAGATGAGGCCATCCATGGCGAACACGCCAATGTAAAGGAGGTGGTTTCGACGATGTCATTGGCCACAGAGGTGAGGAAGACAAACGGAAGATGAGATCGTACAACGAAGGATTCAAGAGGGCTGCAGAAGTAGAAACCAAGGGCAGAAGCAACTTGGTCGGGAGAAGCAGGTGATGTTAGGTTAGTCTGGGAGATCCAGAGATCAACAGGCGAGGAGATGGAAGTCAAAGGCCTAACAACCGCACAGTGATAAACTTCCAGTAAGCGGTTCTGAAATTGCGTACCTGGATGCTGCGCGAAGTCGATTCGTAGGAGCCCAAAGTCCTCCGGGGAGTCCGCGTCTCCATCTTCCATTCTCCGGTTTTGGGGGCTTCGTCTTGGGTGCACCTGCGCCCCGGCGATTGACCCCCCGTTGGGGAGGTTGGCTGCACAGTCGGTAGCATCACGCCCGGTTGTCGCATCAGGCACATGTCCATCGGCGCAAATCGTCGAGCAGGCTGCACGCATGACCCCGGAGTCCATCGTGTTCCCGACGCCAGTTGGCGGGGTTGCTGCAGCCTTCAGCCCAACGGAGGTTGCCATCAGTGGAGCACCGCTTTTGTTCACCACAGACGTCGCCAGCCATGGAGTTTTGGAAGACGGAGGTGAGCAGCCCCCAGAGGTGAGGAGGAAGGGGCTGAGGGATCCAAAGCAGATGCTGTGGGAGTAGTCGCACCGTGCGGAGGTGAAGGCAGGAAGGCCCGCCGTGGAAGGAAGCGGGGTGGCTGTAGTGTTCGCCGGCGGCCGGCGGGAGGAAAACGCACCGGGGGGTGCGGTCGGGCGGCGGAGGGGAGGAGGTGGGTAGGGGGGAGGGCGTTCCATCCTTCCCCTCCACCGACTACCAACTTGATCAGATCTGATCTCTAATAAGATTCAAATTTAAAATGCAACACATATAGAAATTTAATATAAAAATCTTTTGATGTGCAAACTTATATTATCAAGAGTTACTACAACATAACTTAGAACAACAAAAATCATGACCGTGATCAGTTTTCAAGGACACCATGGTCAAATCAAAATCTGTTGTGACCATGTCATACAGTAGCAAGCTTTGGTACGACCAAAGCCCGTTCTGGCAGG
This sequence comes from Cenchrus americanus, assembly GCA_947561735.1. NCBI lineage: Eukaryota > Viridiplantae > Streptophyta > Magnoliopsida > Poales > Poaceae > Cenchrus > Cenchrus americanus. Next base: position 53,178,036 of record OX387242.1, read on the forward strand.
ACCCTGCGGCGACCTCCACATCAATGTACTCTAGCTTGATGCACGAAAAGTCACACACGAGCAACTGGTCTGCGACGATAGCCATCAGGCAGCCTGCCTTCCTGTACATCCATCACCTTGCAGTGCTCGACGATCGCCGCCTCGTCAGCGGGGAGACCAACATTGCAACAATGAAAATCTGCTTTAGAAATGATCTCGGTGTGGTTTAATTTTTCTTGTGTGATGGTGGATAATGCATGTGTTGAGATACCTATAAATAGGATGTTTGTATTTCTCCAATTGGTAGATCATTGATAAAAAATATGTGGGGGATAAAATGCAAGTATCCATTGGAATGCAATAAATAATCCAAGTTTTATTTCACGTGATATAATTCCGAAAACTAGATCTCTTTTCTAGCTACCCATAAATGTAGGTGTGCTATATACAGTATATGAAGTTAATTCTTGCTTCAAATTTAAGTAATAAAACCGGAACAATATCTTAATTTTCAAGCCGGATATTAAGTATATGTTGCATGGTCCACATTAAAACGCAGAATTAAGACACAAGCACCATAAAAAATCTCTTTTGAGACGTACTTGGTTTTGAGATATTGTACAATACTAAAATGTAAAATGTAATAATGGTTGGTCAACGCTTAGATCACACTTATGAGACAATAGGATGTTTCACATTTGACTTGGTGTCGCACCGGGGATTTATCCCTAGCAGACGCACTAGTGTGCGATGGTTGAGCAACCTTATGGCCCTCCCAGTAGTCTGCTGTTGTAAATAAATCTCCTCGTTTGTCCCAAGTCAAAGCACAGGTCTAAGGCCAACCTAATCTCACGGGTGTTGCTGTGCCGCTGTGTATGGGTGGGACAGGGGTTCGAAGATTTTCTCGATCTGTGTGAGAAGATGGTCTTACTCCCCGCAGGTCGAGTTTGTTTATATATAGTTCGTCCCACAACCTTTTATCATTTTTTCATCTTATCAATTACAAGCCCTCATGGATAGCAGAATTAAACCTGTCCCCCCTACCATGTAAGTTCGTACGAAAACAAGTCAAAAAGGATCGAAGCCATTTTTTGAACAAGATTATATATCATACAAAACTATATAATCGGTACCATTCTCTCAAACTACAGCCATCCACGTCATCTGCTGATAAATAAAATGAAAGGTAATTCATTCATTGCAAATAAATGTTACTTCATCAATAAAGCACACGTGTATCAACAATTGCAGTCCTTAGTTATCTATTAAATAAAATACAATTTTCAGAATAATTTACTTCCATGTCAAAAGTTGAAAATTTCATAAATGTATCAAATAATTATGCAAAAGATCCTGTAGCAACGCGCTGGGAACTCACCTAGTATATAACAGCGAGAGGTACAAAGGGCACCACCACGGCACCACACACCTCGTATTATTTAGGACAACCCTGAATGTAAATTTTACACTCGACATGCGACCTTTGATTCACTGATATTTTTGCCGAAACGAACTACTTGAACACGAATCTCAAACAAACTTTGCGTACATTGAAGTTAGAGTGTCCTTGAGGTTGCAAGGGAGCGTGTATAAATCCTCGCTCTTGTAGAAGAAATCTATTGATTGTGCAAAAGAGACCACCTTTTCCAAAAGTGCCATGGGATATTTCTGGTCAAGGCAATCTTGGACCATGTCCATCCACGCACTCTCCAATATCACCTTGAGCTTTTCAATGGCTTCCTCAACTGTCACCCCGTATTGCTTCATGCAAGTTTGCACCGTGGACGCCATATGGTCCGAAGCTTGTTCTCGCTTCAAGAATAATTTTGAGGTGTCATAAAAATACTTATGATTTGCAAGTTTATTTTTAAAAGAGATATGCTGAAAGTGTTGGTATAATTATATATGTACCTCATGTGACATAATATCGTTCATAATACGTGCGATGACAGTGACACCCCTGACAATTTTCGGATAGGTCAAAGCCCAGTCAATGGCCTCCCTAGTAGTCACGTCGCCAAGAGAAACAAAGGTGAGGACGACAGTTTGCATAGCTGCGATGCTTCCCAATGAGATTTCGAGATGCTCGTCAACATCGGCAGGCACGTAGTGTTCGTCACGCCATGTGACCTCAGCGTGGTAGGATTTGGCAACGTGAAGTGCCTGAACATTCAGATGTTAACATTGACTTACAAGTTAATTAAAGCAAAACAAAAAATTTTATCTTAGTATGCTATTTGGAGCTACTTACCATTTCTTTTACCACCTCGGCATGCTTGTTATTCTGAAGCTTTAACTCCCCTATGACTGTATCGGTGCAGCGAATCACATTCATGAAGAAGGGCCTCAGGTATTCTGGGATTTGTTCAGCAGCCTTTTCATCCCACCTAATATCACCGATTTGAAGCAAAGTTAAATTTTGGTCATCGACCTGATATGTAAGTTTAGTAGTGACCAACCTTTCCAAGGCTGAGGTAAAGATGTTGCTCTCCTCTGTGCTGCTATAGTTATCATAGATGTCATCCAACAACGCCACAAATAGGACCTGCTTTGTAAGCATTATTCGCGCATACGAGTAATAAGGCTCATAAACAATTGCCATCATCCAAAAATGCATCTCCACCAATCTATCCCTTGAAAAGGTCAGATCTACCCGTGATCGGAGATCCTTCCACCATCTGTGAGTTGGGGAACGAATATGATTATTATTTGCATGCATGCTACAAATTAATGCACGTCATACTACACTTAATATAAAATCTTTACAAATTGAACCAATGTTGTGTCAATCTTCTTACATTGTAAGTTCTTTCAACTCGTTGGAGTAGACAACTTGGACGATGTTGTAGTCGACCTTTGCAAACTCCAATATGGTATCATCCCGTGCCGCCTTCTTCTCGTAAACCGATATGAAGCGCCTCGCTTCGACTCTCTCAACCCTCCTGAATCGAGTTGTCTCCAATGTCACTCTTACCTCCTCTAGTAGAGATGGCTCCAAATTTGATTTCACCAGAGATTTGAGGCGTTTCTTATTGAAATCGATGATGTTGTCGAGAATGTCCTCCCCATGAACCCTCATATGAGCGGCATCATACATCGTGGTCAAGGTGATGACATCGTCGCTCGAAATATTCCCTTGCTCATCTCTGAACTTGAGAAACACATCTGCACATGAAGTAGAACACATTAATTCAAGCAACGTTAACAATGCAACTCGGAGTTTCAGCAGCATAAAGTAACGAGATACTGCTACTAAACAAGTAAACATAAATTTCTCACCGCAATTGACGGCGTACCCATGCTTCCTGAGCAGGTAGAACCTCAGGGAAGCGGCGTAGACGTCGTCACATTCTCCATCCTCGTCGCCGTGAACAGCAAGCAGCAAGTCGTCGATCTCCTTCTTGAAGTGGTAATCCACTCCCAGCCGCTGGAGAGCGTCGACGAGCTCCAGCTTCCGCACCAGGTCGTCGTCGCCGGCGGCAGCCAGCACGATCCTCCTTACCTCCTCCTTCAAGGCGTCCGCCTTCTCCTGCATGGACAGGAGCTCCTCCGGCGTGCACGGCTCGTAGGAGATGAAGAAGTCGCCCCACACGCTGGGTGCGTACAGCCGACGACAGTCCTCCTCCGCCGCCGACGACTGCATCGCCGGAGTGGTGTCGGTGGGGCTGCAGATGGCCATTGCAACGGATCCGCTGGGACACACAGTTTAATTAATTTTGCTAGTGTGTCAGCACTATGGTAGGTCGATCTCCTGATGTGCTCTCGATCGAGGGAAATGGATGACTTGAGAATGATGCTGGCATCCCTGCCTTTATATAGAGGGCGCACGTATGCACCAGGAGTAGCTAGCGGTCAACCCGTCTAGATTCTTTGCTGAAATTCCTGGCGCGTGCATTGGAATAATATAAAGTCACTTCTTCTCCCTGCATACATACATGGTGGAAACTAAGGTTGGTTCCTGCCAATGCCCTTGCTGCTTAGCAACAAGGATATAATGATAGAAATGGATAATGTACAATTGTTTTTTGGTGTACTTTGGGATTTTTCATAGACCACCAGGTGGTGATATGCAGTATAAGACTATTTTTGGTATGAGTAAATAAGTAATTTTTACAACATTGGACAAGAAACAAATTTTGTTTATGCAACCAAGAAAAATTTGAAATGAAAATTTTTGGAAAAAATCAATTTTGAAATTTGAAATGCAAATTTTGTTTTTGAAATTTGAACTGAAATGTTTTGTTTATGAAATTTAAAAAATGTGGCCATGAAATGATTTTTTTGAAATATTTCATTTATGCTAGCAAGAAAATTTTGAAAAAAAAACTCATTTTTGAAATTTGAAATGAAATTTTTCGTTCAAATTTGAAATTTTTTGGCCATACAACGAGAGGGAAATGAAAAAACTTGAAATGAATAAATCATATATTTCGTTTATGCAACTGAAAAAACAACCAACAATACCCTCATACCACCTATGTATACAACCTTATACCACTAGTGCTAGCCGTGGTGGTATACAATTAATCTCAACCGTCGGAACCTCCCATACTGGTCTTTTTTGAATAGTGGTATGAGGTGGTATGGTTCACCGTAAAAGGCCCCTTTTCATAATGAGTTTTAATGGAAATATAAGGGTTACTATAGGTTATATTATTGTAATAATGGCATGCATGAGTAACATAGATGCATGCAAAAGTATGGGTTTACTTTAGATTTTTTATAATAGTATTGGTCGGTAATTTATATGAAACTAGGTGATACCCCGCGCGCGTTGCTGCGGGGATTTTTAAACAAAATTTTAAGATGAAATGCGAAAGTAGAAACACCAAAGCATGACGACATTCATCTGTAAACAATATTATTGAGAGAGAATCCTTCTTAAATAAATAATTGATCATACATGTATTTCAACTGCGGCGTGCTACTCGCAAATACAACATGCTATTAGTCATAGAAAATCGACGAAGACATAAATATATGGTTTGGTGGATGTTGACATGTCGCGTAGGGGGTTACGACGTGGTGCGTTGAGAGGCAAGAGAAATCATTAGTGAGTACCAATTATATAGTAGTACTAGGTGATACCCCGCGCGTTGCTGCGAGAATTTTTTAAACAAAATTTTAAGGTGAAATGTGAAAGTAGTGACACAAAAGATATTACATGGCAATAACCGTTTGTAAACTCATTATATATGAAAGCATGTTATTTTGTTGAGAGTGAATCATTCTAAAATCGTCAGCAAGAATTTTGTGGTGTGATATACATGCTATAAGCCACAAAAAATCGATTTAAGACATAAATATGTGATTTGGTGGATGATGACATGGTGTATAGTGGATGGTGACATGGCGCATAGTGGATGACGACGTGTAATGCTTGCATGTTGAGAGAAATCCAACCATGGCTTGTAGTGGGTCTCACCTATATACACCTTATACCACTAGTGCTACCTATGGTGGTATACAATTAATCTCAACCGTCGGATCCTCCCATACTGGTCTTTTTTCAATAGTGGTATGAGGTGGTATGGTTCACCGTAAAAGGCCCCTTTTCATAATGAGTTTTAATGGAAATATAAGGGTTACTATAGGTTATCTTATCGTAATAATGGCATGCATGAGTAACATAGATGCATGCAAAATATGGGTTTACTTTATATCTTTTTTATAATAGTATTGGTCGGTAATTTATATGAAACTAGGTGATACCCCGCGCGTTGCTGCTGGGATTTTTAAACAAAATTTTAAGATGAAATGCGAAAGTAGAAACACCAAAGCATGACGATATTCATCTGTAAACAATATTATTGAGAGAGAATCCTTCTTAAATAAATAATTGATCATACATGTATTTCAACTGCGGCGTGTTACTCGCAAATACAACATGCTATTAGTCATAGAAAATCGACGAAGACATAAATATATGGTTTGGTGGATGTTGACATGGCTCGTAGGGGGTTACGACGTGGTGCGTTGAGAGGCAAGAGAAATCATTAGTGAGTACCAATTATATAGTAGTACTAGGTGATACCCCGCGCGTTGCTGCGAGAATTTTTTTAAACAAAATTTTAAGGTGAAATGTGAAAGTAGTGACACAAAAGATATTACATGGCAATATTCGTTTGCAAACTCAATATATATGAAAGCATGTTTTTGTTGAGAGTGAATCATTCTAAAATCGTCAGCAGGAATTTTGTGGTGTGATATACATGCTATAAGCCACAGAAAATCGATTTAAGACATAAATATGTGATTTGGTGGATGATGACATGGTGTATAGTGGATGGTGACAAGGCGCATAGTGGATGATGACGTGGAATGCTTGCATGTTGAGAGAAATCCAACCATGGCTTGTAGTGGGTCTCACCTATATACACCTTATACCACTAGTGCTACCTGTGGTGGTATACAATTAATCTCAACCGTCGGATCCTCCCATACTGGTCTTTTTTCAATAGAGGTATGAGGTGGTATGGTTCACCGTAAAAGGCCCCTTTTCAAAATGAGTTTTAATGGAAATATAAGGGTTGCTATAGGTTATCTTATCATAATAATGGCATGCATGAGTAACATAGATGCATGCAAAAGTATGGGTTTACTTTATATTTTTTTATAATAGTATTGGTCGGTAATTTATATGAAACTAGGTGATACCCCGCGCGTTGCTGCGGGGATTTTTAAACAAAATTTTAAGATGAAATGCGAAAGTAGAAACACCAAAGCATGACGATATTCATCTGTAAACAATATTATTGAGAGAGAATCCTTCTTAAATAAATAATTGATCATACATGTATTTCAACTGCGGCGTGCTACTGGCAAATACAACATGCTATTAGTCATAGAAAATCGACGAAGACATAAATATATGGTTTGGTGGATGTTGACATGGCGCGTAGTGGGTTACGACGTGGTGCGTTGAGAGGCAAGAGAAATCATTAGTGAGTACCAATTATATAGTAGTACTAGGTGATACCCCGCGCGTTGCTGCGAGAATTTTTTAAACAAAATTTTAAGGTGAAATGTGAAAGTAGTGACACAAATAATATTACATGGCAATATTCGTTTGCAAACTCATTATATATGAAAGCATGTTATTTTGTTGAGAGTGAATCATTCTAAAATCGTCAGCAGGAATTTTGTGGTGTGATATACATGCTATAAGCCACAGAAAATCGATTTAAGACATAAATATGTGATTTGGTGGATGATGACATGGTGTATAGTGGATGGTGACATGGCGCATAGTGGATGATGACGTGGAATGCTTGCATGTTGAGAGAAATCCAACCATGGCTTGTAGTGGGTCTCACCTATATAGACCTTATACCACTAGTGCTACCTGTGGTGGTATAAAATTAATCTCAACCGTCGGATCCTCCCATACTGGTCTTTTTTCAATAGTGGTATGAGGTGGTATGGTTCACCGTAAAAGGCCCCTTTTCATAATGAGTTTTAATGGAAATATAAGGGTTACTATAGGTTATCTTATCGTAATAATAGCATGCATGAGTAACATAGATGCATGCAAAAGTATGGGTTTACTTTATATTTTTTTTATAATAGTATTGGTCGGTAATTTATATGAAACTAGGTGATACCCCGCGCGTTGCTACTGGGATTTTCAAACAAAATTTTAAGATGAAATGCGAAAGTAGAAACACCAAAGCATGACGATATTCATCTGTAAACAATATTATTGATAGAGAATCCTTCTTAAATAAATAATTGATCATACATGTATTTCTACTGCGGCGTGTTACTCGCAAATACAACATGCTATTAGTCATAGAAAATCGACGAAGACATAAATATATGGTTTGGTGGATGTTGACATGGCGCGTAGGGGGTTACGACGTGGTGCGTTGAGAGGCAAGAGAAATCATTAGTGAGTACCAATTATATAGTAGTACTAGGTGATACCCCGCGCGTTGCTGCGAGAATTTTTTAAACAAAATTTTAAGGTGAAATGTGAAAGTAGTGACACAAAAGATTTACATGGCAATATTCGCTTGCAAACTCATTATATATGAAAGCATGTTATTTTGTTGAGAGTGAATCATTCTAAAATCGTCGGCAGGAATTTTGTGGTGTGATATACATGCTATTAGCCATAGAAAATCGATTTAAGACATAAATATGTGATTTGGTGGATGATGACATGGTGTATAGTGGATGGTGACATGGCGCATAGTGGATGATGACGTGGAATGCTTGCATGTTGAGAGAAATCCAACTATGGCTTGTAGTGGGTCTCACCTATATACACCTTATACCACTAGTGCTACCTGTGGTGGTATACAATTAATCTCAACCGTCGGATCCTCCCATACTGGTCTTTTTTCAATAGTGGTATGAGGTGGTATGGTTCACCGTAAAAGGCCCCTTTTCATAATGAGTTTTAATGGAAATATAAGGGTTGCTATAGGTTATCTTATCATAATAATGGCATGCATGAGTAACATAGATGCATGCAAAAGTATGGGTTTACTTTATATTTTTTTATAATAGTATTGGTCGGTAATTTATATGAAACTTGGTGATACCCCGCGCGTTCTTTGCGGGGATTTTTAAACAAAATTTTAAGATGAAATGCGAAAGTAGAAACACCAAAGCATGACGATATTCATCCGTAAACAATATTATTGAGAGAGAATCCTTCTTAAATAAATAATTGATCATACATGTATTTCAAGCTGCGGTGTGCTACTCGCAAATACAACATCTTGTTAGCCATAGAAAATCGACGAAGACATAAATATATGGTTTGGTGGATGTTGACATGGCGCGTAGGGGGTTACGACGTGGTGCGTTGAGAGGCAAGAGAAATCTTTAGTGAATACCAATTATATAGTAGTACTAGGTGATACCCCGCGCGTTGCTGCGAGAATTTTTTAAACAAAATTTTAAGGTGAAATGTGAAAGTAGTGACACAAAAGATATTACATGGCAATATTCGTTTGTAAACTCATTATATATGAAAGCATGTTATTTTGTTGAGAGTGAATCATTCTAAAATCGTCAGCAGGAATTTTGTGGTGTGATATACATGCTATAAGCCACAGAAAATCGATTTAAGACATAAATATGTGATTTGGTGGATGATGACATGGTGTATAGTGGATGGTGACATGGCGCATAGTGGATGATGACGTGGAATGGTTGCATGTTGAGAGAAATCCAACCATGGCTTGTAGTGGGTCTCACCTATATAGACCTTATACCAGTAGTGCTACCTGTCGTGGTATAAAATTAATCTCAACCGTCGGATCCTCCCATACTGGTCTTTTTTCAATAGTGGTATGAGGTGGTATGGTTCACCGTAAAAGGCCCCTTTTCATAATGAGTTTTAATGGAAATATAAGGGTTACTATATTTTATCTTATCGTAATAATGGCATGCATGAGTAACATAGATGCATGCAAAATATGGGTTTACTTTATATCCTTTATAATAGTATTGGTCGGTAATTTATATGAAACTAGGTGATACCCCGCGCGTTGCTGCTGGGATTTTTAAACAAAATTTTATTTTAAGACGAAATGCGAAAGTAGAAACACCAAAGCATGACGATATTCATCTGTAAACAATATTATTGAGAGAGAATCCTTCTTAAATAAATAATTGATCATACATGTATTTCAACTGCGGCATGTACCTCGCAAATACAACATGCTATTAGTCATAGAAAATCGACGAAGACATAAATATATGGTTTGGTGGATGTTGACATGGCGCGTAGGGGGTTACGACGTGGTGCGTTGAGAGGCAAGAGAAATCTTTAGTGAATACCAATTATATAGTAGTACTAGGTGATACCCCGCGCGTTGCTGCGAGAATTTTTTAAACAAAATTTTAAGGTGAAATGTGAAAGTAGTGACACAAAAGATATTACATGGCAATATTCGTTTGCAAACTCATTATATATGAAAGCATGTTATTTTGTTGAGAGTGAATCATTCTAAAATCGTCAGCAGGAATTTTGTGGTGTGATATACATGCTATAAGCCACAGAAAATCGATTTAAGACATAAATATGTGATTTGGTGGATGATGACATGGTGTATAGTGGATGGTGACATGGCGCATAGTGGATGATGACGTGGAATGGTTGCATGTTGAGAGAAATCCAACCATGGCTTGTAGTGGGTCTCACCTATATACACCTTATACCACTAGTGCTACCTGTGGTGGTATACAATTAATCTCAACCGTCGGATCCTCCCATACTGGTCTTTTTTCAATAGTGGTATGAGGTGGTATGGTTCACCGTAAAAGGCCCCTTTTCATAATGAGTTTTAATGGAAATATAAGGGTTACTATAGGTTATCTTATCGTAATAATGGCATGCATGAGTAACATAGATGCATGCAAAATATGGGTTTACTTTATATTTTTTTATAATAGTATTGGTCGGTAATTTATATGAAACTAGGTGATACCCCGCGCGTTGCTGCTGGGATTTTTAAACAAAATTTTATTTTAAGACGAAATGCGAAAGTAGAAACACCAAAGTATGACGATTCATCTATAAACAATATTATTGAGAGAGAATCCTTCTTAAATAAATAATTGATCATACATGTATTTCAACTGCGGCGTGCTACTCGCAAATACAACATGCTGTTAGCCATAGAAAATCGACGAAGACATAAATATATGGTTTGGTGGATGTTGACATGGCGCGCAGGGGGTTACGACGTGGTGCGTTGAGAGGCAAGAGAAATCTTTAGTGAGTACCAATTATATAGTATTACTTGGTGATACCCCGCGCATTGCTGCGAGAATGTTTTAAACAAAATTTTAAGGTGAAATGTGAAAGTAGTGACACAAAAGATATTACATGGCAATATTCGTTTGTAAACTCATTATATATGAAAGCATGTTATTTTGTTGAGAGTGAATCATTCTAAAATCGTCAGCAGGAATTTTGTGGTGTGATATACATGCTATAAGCCACAGAAAATCGATTTTAGACATAAATATGTGATTTGGTGGATGATGACATGGTGTATAGTGGATGGTGACATGGCGCATAGTGGATGATGACGTTGAATGCTTGCATGTTGAGAGAAATCCAACCATGGCTTGTAGTGGGTCTCGCCTATATAAGTTTTATAGATATGATTAAACTAAGGTCTTACATACACTTTAGGTCATTTGTTTTGTAATTACTACTTTAAATTATTTTCCTTAGAGTTGGCAATATTTTAGAAAACATAATCTATCTAATGGCTATGATAATTAAAGTCTATTATTAGGTTGATGGCCGGATATGATATTTCTAATATTTCTTTATAATTCATTCATATTTTTCTTGCACGTATAGGAGGATTAATGTGGAGACTAAAAAAAGAACCTCCAATTAATAATAGTAATATACTGACATTTGATAATGAAACCACCGATAGACGATTGAGAAAGAATAATAAATTCAAAATTGTCACACCCGGTACTCTATTGAAAGAGAAGAAAGAGAGATATGGGAGATAAAATTCTCTCTCGCTCTCTGGCAATTTCTCTCTTGACGGGATGCCTCTCTTGACCGCACGCACCGGCGACACATGCGAAGGTGGATTGCTAGCACATGTGCCAGGACTATGTTAAGTTTCCGCCTCGAAACACACTGTCTTCATCAGAGAAGAGAAATTATTAGGTGGACACATTGACAAACTAGCCAGCCAGCATATGTCAAGATGTACGATGTGTTGATATATAGACTACTAGTAGTATACTCAATCCATATCCCTCATAATTAACTCTAAAATTGTGCTTTTTAGAGTTATATATAGGGCCAAGCCTCAGTCTTACTTAAAGCAAAGTCGACCATTTAACAGTCTTACGCTACTGGTGCCCTATTACATATTCGACAGGGTTAGTTGTTTTTCTTCGGCTGCCAAATAGCATGCATGTTTGGCTTATTTGGGCTCAACTTATTTCGGCTTATTTCCTCTCACATAATATTATTCCATCTATCAGCCAAACACTATTCAACAGATCATCCGCAGAGCAAGCTCAAACTCTCTTGCTTGGTCAAGTTGTTGCTACAACTCTTCCTTCAGACAGTAGGTGTGCCAGGTTCTTCGGAACTTGGTTCTCATTGCCTCCATGTCTGACCAGGAAGCTCAAGAAATTGTCTTTAAGAGGACCGGCTAGCTTGCCAAATCTGCCAGGTTGCTTCGCTAAGCATTTCGGCCTGTTCAGTCTTACTCTAGCTCTGATAATTTCTCGACTGAGCATATGAGCCTCCAATTGTGGACCAAGATTGCTATCTTTTTTTTTGAGTGAAACAGGAGGGGAAACCCCTACTGGTTATATATTAAATAAAATTAGGAGCTGAGTACAACCAAAACATAAAATCAAGAAACAAAAAAAAGTTTGGTAAAAAATCAAAAAGATTACACATAAGCTTCTAGCCATAAAACCATTAGTTGTTTGAGACTAGGTTTAGCTCTTAGGATAACTAGAGCGAACTCCTTCCGAAAGCAAGCCTTGGCTGATTGCAGAGATGGTTGTAGGCCGTTAAAGATGAAGTCATTGCGGGCCATCCAAATCGACCAACTCATGATGATGATGATATCCATGAAGAATGATAAGTTAAGTTGTTGACGAAATGAAGTGAGGACGTCAAAGGGGTCACCAGCAGCAATTAGAAAGTTTAAAGATGCCCAACAGCTTCGCGCAAAATTGCAATGTAGAAAAAGATGCTCCAAAGTTTCCTCAGCACGCAGATTGCAGAGAACACACTCATATGACGGTATGACTTGATTGCGGCGCCGAAGAATGTTTCTTGTACTCAGCCGATCCTTAAGTCACAGCCAGAAAAATACTTTGTGTCTTTTTTGCACTGATGATTTCCACAACCATTTGAAAGCCCGAGGCACCTGTCTAGGACCAAGAAGATGAAGATAGGCACGTCTAGGAGAAAATGAAGGCCCCCATCTATAACTCCAAATGTCATCTGAATCCGAGTTCTCGAGGGCATCTAAAGATTGTGCAAAAACCAACGCCTGATAGAAGGCCTCCTCTGAAAGTGGCCACTGAAAAAGGTTGTCGATGTCCAATGACCTTGCTTTAGCAATGGAAATGAATTCCAATCTTGTGAAAAAGAACAAGTGCGGGTAGGCTTGACTAGGGACTGGATCACACCACGGATCATGCCAAAGAGAGCAAGAACTCCCTGATTGTACTAACACTGAAGCACAAGTTTTGAATTTGCCCAAGAGCCTTAAAACATCTCTCCACCAGAAGGAACCTTTCAAGGTATGGTTGGGTAATCTGCCACTTCGATAATGCTTTTCCCAAATCAAATGTACCCAAGGAATATCAGCCTTGTTGAAGAATTTATGAAGGTTTTTGAGCAGCAAGGCCTCATTGTGAATTTCAAGCTGTAAAACACCAAGACCACCTTCAGATTTAGGGAGGCAAACCGAGTCCCATGCAGCCTGAGGAGGCGCTTTTGCATTAATGTCAGCACCTCTCCATAAACAATGTTTTCTATATTTGTAAACAATGTTTTCTATATTTGTCAATCTGATATAGAACTGTTTTATGCATTTTGAAGGTGCAAAGATGAAATGTTGGCAGTGCAGAAAGCACAGCATTTGTCATCTGGAGCCTGCCTGCTTGGGAAAGAAATCTAGAGGTACTGATTAACCTTCTTTCACATTTGGAAATGAGAGGTAAGAAATCAGTAACTTGTGGCTTTGTGGTACCCAAAGGCAGCCCCAGATAAGTGAAGGGCATTGATCCAATTGAACAACCCATAGTGTTGGCAAGGATGGACATCTTACTTTCCTCTATATTGATTGGGATCATCATTGATTTGCTATAATTAACCTTGAGGCCAGTGGAAGCTGCAAAAGTTTGTAACACTCTTCAAAAAAACAAGCTGCCTAGCACAACCTTCCATAAAAATCAAAATATCATCAGCATACTGAAGAATTGGGAAGTCCGAAGAGGAAACCAATGGAATTGGCAAGCGCAGCAGATTCAGATCTTTGGCCCTGTTAAGAAGTGTTTGCAAGAGATCTGCTGCCAGTACAAACAAAAGAGGAGAGAGTGGGTCACCTTGTCTGACTCCTCTCCTACAGTGAAAAGTTTTCCCTAGCACACCATTTAACAGGATGGCTGATGTACCAGAGTTGAAAATTAAAGACATCCAGTGTAACCAGGTGGCATTAAAGCCTTTATGTTCCATAATCTGTAACATTGCTTGGTGCTCAATCCTATCAAAGGCCTTCTCAAAGTCAAGCTTGAGAATAATCAATTCTTTCTGTGACTTATGACAAAGGTGTAAATATTCAAAATACTAAGCAAGGAAATCTTGGATGGTTCTAGATTTAATAAAACCATACTGATTTTTGTGGATGATTCCTTTAATGACCCTCTGCAGCCTATTAGCCAAAAGCTTGGTGAGAATTTTGATGGATGTGTTCAGGAGGGAAATGGGCATGAAATCTGAAATTGAAACAGGATTATCTGTTTTGGGCAAAAGAGTTACATGAGATCCATTTAAGCTTTGAAGACATACTTGCCCTGCATGGAAATCAGCACAGAGTTTGTAAAAATCCTGCTTAATAATTGGCCAGCACTTCTTGACAAAATCAGTGTTAAAACCATCTGGGCCTGGGGATTTATCTGAAGGCAAACTGGATACAACAGCATCAATCTCCTCATGAGTAAAGGGTTCAGTAAGAGTGTCTAATGCAACTGATTGCTGGAGCAACTGACCAAGGTCAAAAAGCATTTCAGGAGAGTCTGAAGTTCCCAATCTGTCTTTATATGCTTCCCAGAGGATGTCAGCCTTAACATGATGTGTAGTGTGAGAAATTCCACTAGCATCTTGCAGAGAGGTGATCAGATTTTTCCTATGTCTGATTGTTGCTATGGCATGAAAAAATTTGGATCCTTCATCTCCAAACTTGACCCATTTCAGAGTACCCCTTTGCTTCCAGTAGATTTGTTGTTGATGCAAGAGAGATGAATATTTATCCTGAAGCACAGTCCTAAAATTCCATTCATGTAATGTGAGATCTCTATATTCCTCTAAAATTCCCAGAAGAATGAGCAAACTTTTGACATTGGCAATGTTAGCTTTGAGGTTGGAAATTTGGGATTGCCAAGCTTTTAGAACTCCTCTAAGATTCTTGAATTTTGCTGAAAGAATTTTAGCTGAATCTGTTTGAGCAGTGGGTACAGCCCACCCATGTGCAACTACTGCAAGGAAATGTTCATGTTCCATCCAATAATTTTCAAATCTAAAAATAGATGTCCTGGGTATGGAGGTATTGATATTTACCACACAAGGCACATGATCAGATGGTTCCATGGAGAGAGAGGGAACCGAGCTGTCTGGATAGCTAATTGTCCATGAGGTTGAAGTGAAGAACCAATCAAGCCTTTCCAATAAAGGAGAGCTTTGCTTGTTGGACCAAGTAAACTTTCTTCCACGCAGGGGCAATTCAACCCAGCCCTGGGCACTTATGACTTCATTAAATAGCAGCATTTCTTGAAGATTTCCTCCCGGTTTATTTCTCTTATGGGGGCCTCTTATTAGGTTAAAATCCCCAACAACAAGCCAATCTACCTCATGATTTATTTGGATGTCCTTCAACCAATTAAGAAAAACACTCTTTCCTTCAGATGTGCGGGGCCCATAAACATTAGTCAAAAGCCAGGCAGATTGATCATGTTTAGAAAGAAACTCAATAGAAATTGCATAAGAATTGCTAAAGACCAGTGAACCCGAGAAAAGAGATGACTTCCAGATAGTAATGATTCCACCAGAGGCTCCTACTGAAGGCAAGAATTCAAAAGCATCAAAGCTGGCTGGGCAGAATTTTTTGATAAATTGGGCATCAAAAGTCTGTCTTTTAGTTTCCTGTAAACAAATAACATCACAACCACTTTCTGAAATTTTGTCTCTAATTGCTTCCCATTTTTCTTTTGCATTCAGTCCTCTCACATTCTAGCACAGCACTTTCCATTTTCTAGTTTGATGTGTGGATGCTCATGAGAAACCAAAAGATAGAAAAGATTCCACATGGCCTGACTAGCAGCCATGGTAGCAAACAAACCATAACATCCACCACAAAAAAGAGATAACATAAGTGTATGAATATTATAGACCCACAAAATAAAGTTCCTTCCACAAAGACAAAATAGAGAACTAATCCATTCAGTTCTTCTTAGGCTTTTTTTTACTTGCTGCCTGGTTGTCATCATTAGTAGAGTTAGGATTTGTTTTGCTTTTACTTTTGGCTTGCTTCTTCCCACCAGGGGCAGCAGCCTTCTTGGTCCTTGCCTTTGACAACTTCTCCACTGCCAATTTGTCAGGATCAATGTTACAGAAAGTAGCACCAAGATTCTTAATAATTGATGGTGACAGAGATGGAGGATCCAAAGAACATCCTAGACAGTTCTTATTAGAGCAAGGAGAATTTTTATAACCTTTATGCAGAGCCTTCTGCCTCAAACTCCTTCTGGCTTTGGCCTCTTTGATAACTGAAGAATCCCCTTTGTGTGCAGCCAAATCAAGCAGAGCTGTCGACCAGGGACCAGACACAGGAGCTACTTTGGATTTGAGTTTCTCTGGAGGTGTAGCAGGAGACAGCTGGTCAGAGTCCACTGGAGAAGTGGGTTCATATGAGGACAAAGAGGCATCAGGTTCCTCTGCCAATGGTAAATTATTGGAGCACAAGAAAGAACCTGCATCTGGAAGTGTTTGAGGAAGGCAAAAGGGAACTGAGGACGAGGTTCCTGCTAGATGCTCCATAGCTGAAGAGGTGACAAAACTCTTGGCCCACTGAAAGGACCTAGGGCTCAAAAGCATCATAGTGAAGAAATCAGCCCAGTCTTTGGGAATCTGTACTGAAGGAGCCCAAGCCACAGGAGCTAAAAAGTTGGCCCAAAGCCTGATGGCCTCAGGATTGCTCTTAAAAGCCTGAGGGCCTCGGAAGGTTGGAGAAGAAAGCCTCTGCATAAACACTGGATCCTGAGCTGGCTGAAAGAGTTCCACAAAACCAAGTTGACCAATGTTGTTTGCCATTTGATCCCCAACTGCCACATTGATATCTGGAGCATCCATTAACTCATGCTCCTAAATCTCATCAGGTATCAGTTGCAAAGGAGCCCCATTGTCCATAGGGATGAAGACATTGACCTCTTGCTGCTCTGCTGCCAGTTGCTGTTCAGGTGCCATTTGCCGCTCTGCACCCCCCTCTGAATCACTGCTGGCTACAATGATATCTTCATCCAAGGTTCTGCTGGTTGCTGTGGTGGCTGTAAGGGACCTGGCAAATTCTCAACCACACCCCAATCATCATCCACCTGTTCCAAAGGTTGATTTAAATCAAAGTTTAAGGGATGGGCTGCAGGAATAGCTTGCACAATAACTGCATCTTGTTGGGCTTGTGCATCTAGGCCTTGAGGCCAAAGACCCCAGCCTTCACCTGGTATGCCATGAGCTGGCCCAGGTTCTTTCGCCGCTCGGCCGCCCAGCCGCTGCCGTTGAGGCTGCATCTGAAAAGCAGGGCCATGCCCTGGCTGTCCAAAACCGAAGAAATCAAAGAAATGAGGTTGAATATCATCAGGACCTGGAGGAATGTCCTCATCAGGACCCAAACCACCCAGCATACGAGTTTGAATTATTTCCACTTGAATAGTCCAAGAGTCACCATTGAAGCCAGGCCCCTTAGTGCTAACAATAAACCAAGGAATTTCCTCAAGGTTAACAACTCTAGCCTTGACAAGCACTCTGGCAATGTGGTTAGGATCTTCCTCCCAGGCTATTATGTGACCATGATCACCCAAAATTTTATTCATGTGCACATCAGACCAAAAATCAATGTTTGTCCCCAAGAGCATTAACCAAACCTCATGATTCAGAGTGACAGCCCTATGATTAGCACCTCTATCATGCTCAATGAAGGAAATAAAGACATCCCCAAACTGATGAGGGCTGTTGTGAATGAGTTGGTCTCTGTCATGAAAGTACACAAACTTGACATAGGCCTGACCAAAGGGGCATGGCTGGATATATGTGTACCCAACACGAGCATGATTGTGGAGAAAATCATGCAACACATCACGAATATTGGTGAAAGCTACCTGATGCTGAGGAAGCGGGTTGATGCTGACAATAGCAACATCCGGATTGCGCTTAGCAGGCCGACCAAGAATCACCCTGCTCATGGCCTTGCGATTAGGAACCACTACACGTTGGAATCCCCGAGGGATGAAATGCGCAGGATCAACAAACTGATATGCCATCGGAGCTGGGGGATTCGAGCCTACTGTAGCAGCAGCAGGGTTTTCTTGATGGGACTGTAGCTCTGGCTCCGGCGGATCAGAATGTGGGTGGGGAAACGGCGGCGGCGAGGATTGCTGAGGAGGCAGAGGATTAGGCGGGCGAAGCTCGAGGGTTACGCTGGTTGCAGGAAGGACATCTTGCCCGGATTCGGTAGGCGATTGCGCCGAGGAAAGGAAGGAGCTGGGTGGCAAGAACCAGGGTATTGAAGTTGAAGAGACCGGGGTGAGCACGGGTGGAACTGAAGTGCTGGCCCCACTTGCCATAGACTTGAACCAGGTAGCCGTAATTAAAGGATCCCTAGCATCCGGACAAATCTGCGACGAAAAAACCCCAACTTTGGAAAGGCCTGGGAACCGAGGCGGGAAACGGCAAGAAAAGGCTACATGTCCCAACCGGAAGCAGGTAGTACACCTTGTGCTCGAACGACAGTTGGGCCGACTGTGAAAATTAGACAAACAACGGGAGCAACTGGGCCGCGACCTGGTTTTTTCAAAGGTGGGCTTCGAAGGCCTGGTTCCCAAGGGCACTGCATTGGCACCGGAAAGGAAAGTTGGCCCAACCGACCCAGATGAATTCGAATTTGAATTGATTGCATGGACTGATCTGCGGGGAAGGAAACTCCCGCCGTGATTGGAGCGTGTAGGCGAAGAACACGGGAGCTGATTGGGTTGAAGATTGAGATCCGACACAGAACTAAAATTAAGTCTTGAAAAAATCGATTTAGAGCTACTAGCACGCTGTAACAGAGAATGCCTACCCTGAGCAACAGCAGCAGCATATGAATTCACCGATTTCTTCTTTTTGGCAGGAACCCATTCAAGCGCGGTGCAGAATCCTTGGTGGATGAAATGCAGGCACTAGCCAGACCATTTTGGTTCCAGAGGTGGAAGAAAACCTTGAAGGAGTCGCAAGCGAAAGACTTCAAGGCATAAACATGAAGACCCACTTTCCGGTCAAGAACAGTGAATTTGAAAAGCTATTGCTCAAGTTCAACCACAGAAAAAAGGTTTGCCGAACCGCCAAGGATCGATTGCAAAATGGCTCCAACAGAATCCGACAAGGGGCGCAAGCGAGAACGACTAAAAGCGGCAATAAGCCAGAAGCTAGAACCCAGATCAGGAGTTGGGGAACAGACCGGGCGACCAAGAGAGGAGCGTACCTCCGTGGAGAAAGCAAGACCATGGGCGGGATCAAGAGACGAAGGATCCATCTCATATCAAGGACGGCGGACGATGACGGCGGTGAGATGACAGCGGCGAGCTAGGGGAGACAGCCATGGTTGGCGACACCGAGGAGAGCCATCATGCTAGTGGTCGCCATCCAAGATTGCTATCTTTTGTAGCAAACATTTCGCATCTCTCAGTTGCCCATTCTGAAAACATATATAGACAATAATTTCTTAGCTTCCATATGCATAGCCCCCCACACGGCAGCAGAGGTAAAAGCGTTAACCACTGTGAATTTCTTATTACTAAGTTCCAAAGGACTCAAAGCAACTAGCACAATCTATATATTTAAGCAATCTGAAATATTTACCCAGACTTGTTTCGCTACTACAAATTGCTTCCATCCGTCGGAGTGTTTTTCAAAGCTAGAGATATACTCTCCGATCCGTAAGAGTGTTTTCTTTCACAAATTTTCTCCATAGTAACTTAATCCCAATGTAGCTAGCTCTCAAGTCTCGAATGCAAACTGAGAAGAGGATGAGACGTACGACGTCACATATGTACATGCATGTTCCTATATATGTGCCAAAAAGAAGGCTAGCTGGAACAAATGGCTGGAGGACGAGGAGGATAAAGTAGCTACAGTAGAAACGAGGAGGCCGCAGGCAAGAACTTTCCAGCCACGTGAAAGACCAACAACTAGACTGTCTTACACAACCAAATGTCCCTGTTTTAGGCGTGGAACCAAATGTCCCTGTTTCGATCGCCTCTCTGCTGGGACCAAGACGGACGACGGACCTAAGCAGACATGCACGCACGCATCACCTTCCAGTCCGAGAGCGAACGCAAACAATGCAAACCCGGCTTCGTAGACCGACAGGGGACACACAAGTTGGCAGAAAATGGATAGACGTCGCAAGACTGGTCACCGGTCACTTGTTCATCGACGAATGGAAGCTTCCGATCGTACACCACTTGTAACGTGGTGCGGCCCACGAAAAAATGTGGGCTTTTAATAGAAACCATTAGGGTGGAAATGTAAAAGGCCCACGAGAAATGCTCCTTTTGACAATTTTTTATATTTAAATTTCTTCGATTTTACGAAAATAAATAGTCGGATTCAAGATTGGCAGAAATAGCCACGAACCACCGTTTGAAACGGCTGTTGGATCTATGCCGCCGTTTCAAACGGCGGTAGGAACCTACCACCGCCACAAAAGGCGGTTAGTACTTGCCGCTGTTCAACTGGCATTAGGATTGCAATAGTGGCGGCAGGGCCGGTATGGGTGGCGGCAAGCTGGCTGGTAGCTACCGCCGGTTGAAACGGCGGTTTCATTTAGCCTACCGCCAATTCAACTGGCGGTAGGTTTTGTTTTCAGTTTTTGTCTTTTTTTTTCTTTTGTTTTTTCTCAATACTATAAATGCAAAATAGCAGGTAACTGAATACGAAAATACATAAAGTAATTAGAACAAATAAAGTATTGTACACGACAAGTGTCAAAATACAAATCTAAATAAGACCACGTTTCGTCGGTCGTGGGGGGGCCCGATGCTCCTTCTTCCTCGGCGCTGCCACCGCCCTCTATGCAGCCCTCGTGTGGTGGGTCAGGTACGTGAGGGGGTCGTGTGCATGGCGATCGCGTCCTTCGACCGCCGGCTCGGGGGGGGGGGTGTCGCTAAGGGAGCACCTGAGCCCGACGGGACAACCCCCCCTCCGGTGGCTGCCTGTGGAGTCACCGAGCCCGATGTGCCAGCCCCCCTCTGGTGGCTGCCTGTGAACTTGCTAAGCCCGACGTGCCGACCCCTGCTCCGGTCGGTGCGTGTGGGTCGCCGCGCCCGATGAGGCCGCCCCCGTCCGGTCGCCCGCGCCTCCGGCTCCACCGACGCTTCCGCGTCCAACGCCTCGCCTGCACGCCGTGCTGAGTCGTGGAAGTCCTCCATCATCGCGCGCGGCTTCTCCTGCATCGGCTGGGACACGGGCGGGGCTCCCGATAGCTGTGTACCACCAATCTCGTCGGCACTGCCGCCCAACAAGTCGGCCAACGAAAACTCCTGTGGTAGTGTGTCGCCACTATAGTAGTCAACCGCAGCAGGTGTCTGTAATAGTGGCTGCTGCTGAACAGGTGCCTCAAACACTGGCTGCTATTGCCGAACGGGTGGCTCAAACACTGGTTGTGTTGAACCGGTGAAGTTGCTGCTACCCACGACGAAGGTCCCGGTACCATAGGTATCAGCGGTCTCTCTATAAAATATTAGATCGTCAGGGATCAATAAAATATGTCGTGGACTCTCTAGATAATATAACTAGCAACAAAAAACGTGTACGATCCCGTCATGTACCTGTGGTGTAGAAAGCACTTGGCTGCGCCAGGTATGGAGCGGACGCAGTGGGCACGAGTGGTGGACGTGTCGGTGCCTGGTACGAAGCTGAGGTGGAGGCACAACTACTGGAGGAGGAGGGTGGCGGGGAAGGAGGTAACCCTCGTCACTGAGGAAGTTCATCGCATGCATGATCCGTCAGGCCCACCATCTTCTGCAGCTCTGTCCGTATCCGGTCCAATGACAATTGGTCCATCGTCGAGCCCACGTGCTGGGCCAGGTGGTACATCTCTCGAGTTGTGTCGTACTGTTAAGATCAGACGGATTGTTAGTACAATAAAACTATAGCGAATGTGACTTCATCTGAATTAATGCAAAAGAACTTACTAACATGTTGTGGGACTGATCCCGTTGGTAGGGGTACGTCGACGCTGGCACGAGGTCGAGGTGAGGGTTCGGGGAGACGTAGGTCACACGCGTCCGGGTCCTCACCGCGTGCCACTCAGTACGTGAAAACCTCAAATAGGTCACACAGCATTTGTAATGGGCCCTTGACACCTGTTACATCCACCCACATCTGTAATTGTTGTTGTTTGGCACCTGTTACCTATAATCGCGTCAGGACGACCTTGGGGTTTGCCTCCACAACGCCCGTTACCAATGTGGACTTCTGGTAATGGGCTTCTTAAGCGCCCGTTACATAAATTCTTTGTAACAGATATTAAAAGAGCCCGTTACAAATGTCAAACCTATCGGTAACGGGCTTGTAAAGTCTCTTACCGATCAATGCCCTATCAGTAACGGGCTGCTTAAGTCCGTTACTGATCGTTGCCGTAGTGGTAACGAGCTAAGTCCGTTACCGATAAGTTCGTACTGGAGACGCATGCTTGTAGGATGCGCCTCTTTTGATTGCCACCTAGGGCTGCCTTTTTTCTCACATCGGAGACACATGTTGTTATCTCGTTTGTGTCTTATCCTTTCGACACCACTCGCTCTCTCTCCGCAGAAGGCCACTCTTGTTTCGACAACAACACTCACTCTCTCTCTCTCCTCAGAAGGTCACTCGCTCGATCTGTGTGGTTAGATGTCCCCGCCGGCCTGTCCTGTTTGCCGCCGCCAGCTGCGCGCGCTCTGAGGATCACACTTAATTTCTCTCCTCAAAAAGCCGGCGCTGCAGCAGGCCGGCCGGCCGCGCGTGCGCGACGGCAAAAGGGGCCAGAGCGGACGTCGACCGCGCTGTCCTCCGCGCTGTCACCGTGGTCGCGACGCCGCCTCCGATCCTCCTCCTCGGCCGCGCTCGCCTCGTAGAAAGTCCTCGTCAAGGTGGAAATTAATTGGCCCCTTTTATTGAAATTCTTCAGCTGTCCTTTTGTGTGATGAATTATGCTCATTTGGTGTATGGAATGCAAATGGCGTCTGCTGCTCAGGCTTAGATGTACAGACAGCCCCAAGAAGATTGGGAGAATTTATTAAGCGGGGCAATGGTTTTCTAAATCAAGCAGAGGCGGATATGAGAAACCGTGGTGTTCAGGCAATGCTTTGCCCCTGTATTGATTGTCTCGACCCAAAGAAATTCGCACAACGGGAAATCATTTTTCATCATTTGGTCACACGTGGTTTCACAAAAAATTACACGTGTTGGAATAAACATGGTGAGGAAGGCCTTAATGAACTCGAAGCAGGCTGCCTAAATGAAGGTGAAGTGCGACACCATGCTAACCATGATGAAGACCTTGATGACAGTGCACTTTTTGAGGGAAATGAACTATTATTCCCACCAAATGTGTTGAGGCCTGAGGATATCACTGATCAAGAAGTTAGGGGCTTCGATTATGGTGAGGTGTTGCATTGTGTGCACAATGTTGATCATATGTTGCGGGATATTGAGTTTCAACGAGTGTACACACCTTCTGAATTAGCGAGGCTGAAGCAGTTCATTGAAGGTTCAAAGAAACCCCTCTATTCTGATTGCCAGAAGTACTCTCACCTTTCTGGTGATCTAAAACTTCTACAACTTAAGACAGATCATGGTTGGAGCAACAAAAGTTTCAAACATCTATTGGATGTGCTTAGAGACATGCTACCTGAAGGAAACCAAATAGTAGAGTCTGTCAATGAGGCGAAGAAGATAATTTGTCCTTTGGGTATAGAGGTTGAAAAAATCCATGCATGCAAGAATAGTTGTGTATTGTTCCGTGGAGATTATGTAGACCTTGACAAATGCCCCAAGTGTGGATATGATTGGTACAAGAGGAAAAGGGATGGTGGAGATGATAATAATGCTGATGACGAGAACGAGCCCGGCGAGATCAGAGGCAAGAAGAAGAAGGCTAACAGAGGGCTCCTGTGAGGGTGGCATGGTATTTTTGCATCATTCCTCGGTTGAAAAGATGGTTCGCAACATGAAAGGATGCCCACCTCTTGCATTGGCATGACGAAGGGCGAAAGGAGCTTAAGAAAGATGGCAAGTTTAGGCACCCCGCGGATGCAACGCAATGGGGTAACATTAATAACCACTTGCCATGGTTTGACGAAGACACAAGGAGCATACGGTTTGCTATGAGCACAGATGGCGTGAACCCATTCGGTAACCAGAGCTCAACACATAGCACCTGGCCTGTCGTGCTATCATTGTACAACCTTCCACTCTGGCTATGCAAGAAACAGAAATATATGATGCTGACAATATTGGTCTCCGGGCCAAAGCAACCTAGCGACCGTATTGATGTCTACTTGAGGCCACTAGTAGATGACTTGAAGATATTGTGGAAGCCTAGTGTGCTGGAGGTTTGGGATGAGTACAAGTGTGAGGAGTACACAATGCATGGCATGTTGTTCACCACCATCAACGACAACCCGGCTCAGCGCAACCTCTCTGGCCAGAGTAAAAGGAAAGGTGCAGCTTGCCCACACTACTTGGAAGATACTTGCGCAATATGGCTACGACATTCAAAGAAATACGTATTTATGGGTCACCGTCGTTTCCTCGGCAAGAAACATCCATACCGGGCCATGGATTGTCAGTTTAATGGGGAAAAGTAGAATCGAGAGGCGCCGTTGCATGTGACTGGAGATCTAGTCCAATTGAAAGTCAAGGACATCAAAACTATCGAGGAGTTACCCAAACTGACTGAAAAAACCCTTGGCAAAAGAAAGAAACGAGATGGTGAAGAACAATAAGGAATGTGGAATAAGAAATCAATTCTATGGGAGCTAGAGTATTGGCTGATGTTGGATGTGCGTCATTCGATTGACAACATGCACGTCAAGAAGAACGTGTGTGAAGCTACTTGTGGAACATTGCTACAACGGAAGTCCAAAGGAAAAGATCATAAAAATGCAAGGGAGGATCTTAAAGAGCTAGGCATTAGGCCGGAGCTCTATGCAGAGGAAACAGAGAAGGGGACGAACCTTCCCGTTGTTGCAACCACCTTGTCAAAGGCAGAGAGAAAAGAATTCTGTCAGTTTTTGCATGATTTGAAAGTACCTTCAGGCTACTCATCAAACTTCAAGAGGCTAGTGTCAGTGAAGGACATGAAAATGAATTTCAACTTGATGAAATCTCATGATTTCCATGTGTTGATGACAGCTCTTCTTCCTGTTGCACTTAGAGGTATCAAGACAAAACCGGTTCGCGATGCGGTCACGAGCTTGTGTTTATTCTTCAATGCAATAGAATAGAAGTTGATTGATGAGGAAAAACTATTGGGCTTGGAGAGGAGGCATTTCGAGACCCTATGCCTGCTTGAAGCTACCTTCCCACCGTCATTCTTTGATCTAATGCTGCATCTAACAGCACACCTCGTGAGGGAAATCTGGATCCTTGGCCCATCTTACCTTCATCAGATGTTTCCATACGAGAGGTTCTATGGATTTCTGAAATCATTGGTACATAACCGGTAATTTTCGGAGGGAGCCATTGTTCGTGGCTACGAGACCATTGAAGGAGTGAAGTGGGCCATGGGTTATATGGACCCACAAAACCCCATTGGTGTGCCTCGCTCACGGCATGAAGGTAGGCTTTCAGGTGTTGGGACCATGGGGAAAAGGTCAGTCACTCCTGATGCAGGTGCCTTCGAAAAGGCTCATTTCACCGTGATACAACAACTGCACCTAATTACACCGTTTGCTAATGAGCACAAATGACAACTACGTGAAGACAACTCTAACCGTGGTAGGGCTTGGCTTGCAAAGATGCACATGCAAGGTTTCAGCAGGTGGCTCCGAGATTATGTCGAGACA
Organism: Cenchrus americanus; assembly: GCA_947561735.1. Taxonomy (NCBI): domain Eukaryota; kingdom Viridiplantae; phylum Streptophyta; class Magnoliopsida; order Poales; family Poaceae; genus Cenchrus; species Cenchrus americanus. The sequence continues at coordinate 53,204,058 of OX387242.1, forward strand.
TGCAACAGTAATGCTGTAATTACCGATGAGATAAGGAATATAGCAGCGGGGCCATTGTTCCCTGTTACAAGATACGAAGGAATGGATATCAATGGATACATATTCTACACAATTACCCTGGATTAAAAGAGCTTCTATCAAAATAGTGGTGTGCGTGTACGGGCTGTCGTTGACAATAGTCATGACGATGATGATGACACGGAGACAGACACATATTATGGTCAAATAGAGGAGATATGGGATCTTGATTATGTAGGATTGAAGGTGGCCTTGTTTCGGTGTAGATGGGTCACCAATGGGAAGAGAGCTGTGAGCAAGGACAAATATGGTTATGTTAGTGTTGATCTCCGGGTCTTTGGTTACAAAAACGAACTGTTTGTCTTTGCCAACGATGTTGAGCAAGTGTTCTATGTACATGACCTTGCAAAGAAGAACTGGTCTGTGGTTATGCCTGGAAAAAAAGGATTCTGGGGATTGAAAATGTTGTTAGGGAGGCGGAATACAACCAGTTTGACGAAATTCCATCCTTTGACACTTCATACAAGCCCCAGCTCTTGGGAACTAACAAAACACCGTACTTGCGAAGCGACCATAGTGAACAAATCCATATACAGAAATCAAGGAAGAAAAAGCAAGCCTAATTTCTGCTGAATCCTTTTTGTAATGCCGGAGGATGTGTCTATTGGTGGAAATGGAATCCGTTTTGTAATATAAAGGATGTGATGTATTGGTGGAATTTCCATCCTTTTTGTAATATATGGGATGTGGTGGAATTTGAATCCTGCTTGTAATATATTCTGCCAAAGATACTATATATACTTTGTTTATATTCCACTTCAGTTCAGTAACGGGCAAGAGACGAGGATTAACGAACCCGGATCGCCTTTGTTACGGGCAAGAGACGAGGACTAACGAACCAACGTCGCCTTTGTTACGGGCAAGAGGCGAGGACTAACGAACCAGTGTCGCTTTTATTATGGATAAGAAGATATGCGAAATCACGAACAGATTACATCAAAAGAGACACGAATTAGAGCATCTCCAAGAGTTTGCCAAATTTTACTTGGCAAATCTTGTGCTTTGCCAACTTCTAAAAAGATATGCCAAGTAAAAAAGAGTTCATCTCCAACAACCTGGCATAATTTCACTTGCCAAATCCAGATCTAACTTACATCAGGAATCCTGAGAGAAACAAGTTGATTTGCCAAACTGTTGGAGTTGCTCTTAGCCAGCCCCCATCCGCTTGTTCTTCAAGCTTTGCAAGTGAGTAGGTAAATCATACAAAAAATTGTACTACACAGAGATAATCACAAAAGAATATCTCTTGAGATGCAAAATCACACACACACACACACACACATATTACAATCATCATTGATACATCAGAACAAGGTTACAATGCGGCCATATCTTTAGACACGATATGCAAAATCACACACACACACATTACAATCATCATTGATACATCAGAACAAGGTTACAATGCGGCCATATCTTCATGACGAGATATGCAAAATCACACACACACATCGATCTTGCTCGCATGTCGTCGATCTTGCTGCACGTGATCATTGAACATGCTCCATTTTTGTTGATGGCTTAGAGAGCTGATTCCTGGCTTGTAATGAGTCTACAAAGCTTCCTAACTTAACCTGCACTTTTGGTTTGCAAGAGCATTCTGCGAGTGGAAGGAGAAAGCATAGGAAAAATGTTGACGGATAAAAGATGTATCCACCTACAATCCGCAAGCGTACGGACCTTCACCTTTTTCACCACGGGATTCCCAAGGTTCTTGTCAATCCGCGGAGCAAGGGGATTACAAGCGTTTGATCTACCTCTACTCACTAACTACTCAAACCCTAACCATGATTAAACTAGAAAATGACTAAACTACACTAGGGAGAATGATTAAGCTATCAAGATAAAAGACACTCGCCCATGGGTCTACGATCCTAGAACATGCAATCGCTTTAAAACAAGAAAACCAATCTAATCTATCGGGGGTTGTGACCACGGTTTCGCCCTTTCCCTCCCCTCGTACTGTCACTACGCGAAGGTATTCGTGACTAGACCTATGATGGACATGGCGTATTGAATGAATCCAAGGGAGCATTGGAGCTCTACTCCTTTTACGGCGGTAGCTAACCTTAAGCAATAAAGTATATTCAACACATGATGATAGATAGATGTTCCAACAAAGTGCGATTACATCTTAAGATCGATTACAACCCATGGACGAATAAGGAGGTTACCCCATCAAGGTGCTAGACGTAGCACCATTGATCATGGTCACCCTTCCGACGGTGTCTTCCTTCTTCTCCACTTGTGGGTGCTTCCTTCGAGGTGGATGATCCCCCTCCGGAGATCTCCCTCCTCTCTCTCTAGCTTGTGGACGGCCTCCTGGTACGAATGGCTCTCTCCCCTTTGGGAATGGCGGCGCCTCCCAGGCTTTAGGGTTGAGGATCCTTCGGGTGCAAGGAAAGGGGGGCCGAACCGACCCCCGGAGTCGGCTGGGCCGGGCAGCCTGGGCCGACCGGCCCAGGCCCACCTCGGCCCGGTTCGGTTGCCCCTTCGCTCCCGTGGGTCCTCATGCATTTATGCACTTTGCCCCTTCCACTTGCATGATTTTGACGATGTCATCCTCGCGTCCAAGATGGAGGTTCTCCGTGCATGAAGTTCGGTGTTTTACACTTCAATCCCCAGGGGTGTTCCTTCGTAACACTTCGGTCCTTGCCACCATTGGAAGTGATTTCATCAAGCTCATGAACACGAACAAGACTCCGTAAATGCTCCTTTGAACTTGTTGCGAATCCGTCCTTTATGTCCATGTTTTCCTACATAAACACAAAACTTCCAAATGCATGCACAAAGATGAACTTGTTATATGATTAGTGTGCCTAGTGGCGGGTTAGTTCCATAATCAAATCCAAACCAAAGTGTAATGAACATGTTTGGTGTACCAAAATAAACCGTCAACAAAAAATAATGATCATTGGACACAGGATGAAGGATTGTTCATCCTAAAAACAATGATCATTGGACACAGGATGAAATTGTTCATCCTGATGCCAGGAGGTTCTAGGCTACCTTCCCCGGACACGGCTGCGCGAAAGGAGTATGTCACAAGAATTCTTCTAGCAGTTGTGTTAGAGGGATGAGCAACCCAATCACCCCTATCACAAGAATTCTTCTAGCAACTGAGAGATCGAGGAGGAGGAAGAAGAGAGAAAAGCAAAAGCTTATTCCCTACAAGATCTATTCTTTGTGCCATAGCTAGATCTAGATATAGAGAAGAAGTAAGCAAGTGACTCACTTTATTGTATCAGAAGAAGGAACCATATAGCTAGATCTAGATCTAGAGAAGAAGGAAGTAACTTGAAGTGAGGAGGACCGATAGGTGTCGGTGCCTTCTTATAGAAAAAACAAGGAAGGGATAAGATCAAGAGCAGGAATGGCCGGGAAGGTTCCCAAGACGGTCAATGACGAAACTGTTGCCAGTCAATGGCGGAGAGCAGAGCTGCAGAGGTAGTGATTCCAATGTAGAATTAAATGATACGCAGAGTAACCAAACATCGTCTCCAATGGCGGTGTTTGGATGGTACATGTTAGTGTTATTGTTAGTGGTAGTTTTTAACACCTCCAAATTAACACATAAAAAACTAACATCTTGGATGTTTGGATGGTGTCGGGCATACACCCCGGTACTCGTGCAAGGAAGGAAGAATAGTAGAAGACGGACTCCTGGTAGAATTCCCCCCGTACTCCTACTAGGACTCGCTCTCGTGTACTCCTACTAGGACTTCGCCTTGTAACCGACTAGGCACCCACCCCCCCGGACTATATAAAGGAGGGCCGGGTACCTAGCCGGACATCCCCAATCCCTCCGGGGATAACCCAACACCAAGCGCGGGCGCCATACTTGATTCCCTCAAACAGGACGTAGGGCTCGCCACCAGGGCGTCCGAACCTCGTATAAATCTTGTGTCCCGTGTCCTTGCGCATACCTTCGAGTTCTCGGTCTCCCGATCACGATCCTCACCGCACAATCTACTACCTCGGGTACCCCCTTGGTAGGTTTGCCGGTCTAAAACACCGACACCGGCGCGCCAGGTAGGGGTGATCATCACCACCGGCGAATTCGAAGAACCCTCGTCAACAAGATCAATCTACTCGTCGACTCGCCGAGATCCAATGAAGCAAGTCGCCTTGCTCTTGTCAAAGCGGAATCAATTTTCCTACGCCGCGCACGGCCCATCACGCGGCTCGTCGCGCCGCTCGTCATCGACTACTCCGCCCTCGCCCGGGCTCGTCGTCGTCGACTACTTTGCCTCCGCCGCGCTTCGGGTGCCTCGGCACGTCGCGCGGCGGCTCGTCACGCGGCTCGTCGCGCCGCTCGTCGTCGACTACTCCGCCTCGCCCGGGCTCGTCGTCGACTACTTTGCCTCCGCCGCGCGTCCGGGTGCCTCGGCACGTCGCGCGGCTCGTCACGCGGCTCGCCGCGCCGCTCGTCGTCGACTACTCCGCCTCGCCCGGGCTCGTCGTCGTCGACTACTTTGCCTCCGCCGCGCGTCCGGGTGCCTCGGCACGTCGCGCGGCTCGTCACGCGGCTCGTCGCGCCGCTCGTCGTCGACTACTCCGTCTCGCCCGGGCTCGTCGTCGACTACTTTGCCTCCCGCCGCGCGTCCGGTGCCTCGGCACGTCGCGCGGCTCGTCACGCGGCTCGTCGCGCCACTCGTCGTCGACTACTCCGCCTCGCGCGAGCTCGTCGTCGACTACTTCGTCTCCGCCGCGCGTCCCCGGTGCCTCGGCACGTCGCGCGGCTCGTCACGCGGCTCGTCGCGCCGCTCGTCGTTGACTACTCCGCCTCGCGCGGGCTCGTCGTCGTCGACTACTTCGTCTTCGCCGCGCGTCCCGGGGTGCCTCGGCACGTCGCGCGGCTCGTCACGCGGCTTGTCGCGCCGCGCGTCCGTCGACTACTCCGCCTCGCCCGGGCTCGTCGTCGTCGACTACTTCGCCTACACCGCGCGTCCACATCGCGCGGCTCGTCACGCGGCTCCTCGCGCCGCTCGTCGTCGACTACTCCGGGCTCGTCGTCGTCGACTACTTCGTCTTCGCCGCGCGTCCGGGTGCCTCGGCACGTCGCGCGGCTCGTCACGCGGTTCCTCGCGCCGCTCGTCGTCGACTACTCCCGGGCTCGTCGTCGTCGACTACTTCGTCTTCGCCGCGCGTCGGGGTGCCTCGGCACGTCGCGCGGCTCGTCCGCGGCTCCTCGCGCCGCTCGTCGTCGACTACTCCAGGCTCGTCGTCGTCGACTACTCCGCCCTACGCCGCACGTCCGGGTGCCTCGGCACGTCGCGCGGCTCGTCACGCGGCTCCTCGCGCCGCTCGTCGTCGACCGCTCGTCGTCGACTACTTCGTCTTCGCCGCGCGTCCCGGGTGCCCGGCACGTCGCGCGGCTCGTCACGCGGCTTGTCGCGCCGCTCGTCGTTGACGCTCGTCGTCGACTACTTCGTCTTCGCCGCGCGTCGGGGTGCCCCGGCACGTCGCGCGGCTCGTCACGCGGCTCGCCGCACCGCTCGTCGTCGGCCCGCTGCGTCGTCGACTACTTCGTCTTCGCCGCGCGTCCGGGTGCCCCGGCACGTCGCGCGCGCTCGTCACGCGGCTCGTCGCGCCGCTCGTCGTCGACTACTCCGCCTCGCGCGAGCTCGTCGTCGTCGACTACTTCGTCTTCGCCGCGCGCGTCCGGGTGCCCCCGTCACGTCGCGCGGCTCGCCACGCGGCTTGTCGCGCCGCTCGTCGTCGACTACTCGTCGTCGACTACTTCGTCTCCGCCGCGCGTCCGGGTGCCTCGGCACGTCGCGCGGCTCGTCACGCGGCTTTTCGCACCGCTCGTCGTCTTCCGGTCGCATCGCGTTGACCATTCATCTCGTCTAGTTTTCCAACTAGTCGAGAAGGGCGATCACGCCCCCAACAACTAGTCGGAATCAACTCGACTAGTCGACTTCGACGACAACCGTCGCGGCTCCATCGCCGATCGCCACGTCTTCATCCGCAAGTCCGCCAGCAGACAACGCCTAAGTCATTTATCTAAATGATTGCTTTGTTTTCTTGGCTTGTTCGCCTCATCATGTGGGACCGCTTGCCGACTACTCATTTGTGTATGCTTCTCGGCGGGTTTTCACGGGAGCTACACTCGCCGACTACTCTTGGGGCATATCAATCAAGTCGCCGCGAGTCTACTTCATCAACTCGGGGGCTATCCCTAGGAGGCAGTTTCTAAAGTCCGCTACGCGCGGCAATCTAAAGTCGACTTCTAAAGTCGCATTCTAAAGTCCGCTCCGCGCGGCAACTTAAAGTCGACGCTGGTCGCATCTTCGCCTACTTCGGTGGCATACTACGTGTGTAAGCTTCGATGGAACCTAGGCGTAAGCGGCCCTCGGGTCCCGGCGACGATGGAACCTAGCTGCACGTGGTCTTCATGCTCCGTACCATGGGTCCAAGTACCCTAAGTACTCGCGCTCCGTACCTTGGGTCTGAAATCCATGGCCCAGGTACGCAAGTCGACTCCGGTCGCACCTTCAAGTCCACTACGGTGGCAACCATACCTTGGGCCTGAAATCCATGGCTCAGGTACTTAAGCCCACTCCGGTGGCACAAGCCCGCTCCGGCGGCAACTGTACTTTGGGTCTGAAATCCATGGCTCAGGTACTCAAGCCCACTCCGGTGGCACAAGTCGACGCTAACGGTCGCATCCAAGCCCACTCCGGTGGCACAAGCCGACTCCGGTCGCACCCTCAAGCCCGCTCCGGCGGCAACTGTACCTTGGGTCTGAAATCCATGGCTCAGGTACTTAAGCCCACTCCGGTGGCACAAGCCGACTCCGGTCGCAATCTTAAGCCCGCTCCGGCGGCAAAACTACTCGTTTTTTCTGATTTTTTATTCGCTTTGGCTTTCCGGAAAGTGCTTTTCGTTTTTTGCATCTTAAGTCCACCCCGCGTGGCACAAAGTCGACTACTGCAGTCGCACCTAAAGTCCGCTCCGCGCGGCATCCTAAAGTCGACTTCTAAAGTCGCATATCAAAGTCCGCTCCGCGCGGCATCCTAAAATCGACTTCTAAAGTCGCATCTCAAAGTCCGCTTTACGCGGCAACTAAAGTCGACTTCTAAAGTCGCATCTCGAAGTCCGCTCCGCGCGGCACAAAGTCGACTTCGGTTTTCAAGTCGCATCTCAAAGTCCGCTCCGCGCGGCACAAAGTCGACTTCGGTTTTTAAGTCGCATTCTAAAGTCCGCACTGCCGGCATCTAAAGTCGACTTTGGTCGCACCTAAAGTCTGCTCTGACGGCACGACTACTTCTCAAGCTCCACGGCTCGACGCCAAACTGCTACTTGGAATCTCTCCCGGCTCGGGGGCTACTTGAAGATAACTTCGGCATGCTTCGCTCGCCTGTCAAGCTCGGGGGCTCCTCACCAATCACTACTCGACGTGGCTCATACGGCTCTCTTATCTCGGGGGCTACACGCTGCAAGAGTACTCGGATGATGGCTTCGCGAACACTGAAGACCCTTGGATTGATTACCTAATCATTTCAAGGCTCGGGGGCTGCTATGCTACACCCATCATTCAAATTTTTTCAAGACTGATGAGTGGACCACCTTCCGGCCTCGCGGCGAGCTCAAGAACTATTGAAGGCTTCTTCAAGCGGTACTCGAGGACGCTCAAGAACTACTCGAAGAGGCTTCAAGACTACTCGAACTACTACTCTCGACTCCAACGTGCTCGGGGGCTTGTCGGGCATACACCCCGGTACTCGTGCAAGGAAGGAAGAATAGTAGAAGACGGACTCTGGTAGAATTCCCCTGTACTCCTACTAGGACTCGCTCTGTGTACTCCTACTAGGACTCCTGCCTTGTAACCGACTAGGCACCCACCCCCCGGACTATATAAAGGAGGGCCGGGTACCTAGCCGGACATCCCCACTCCCTCCGGGGACAACCCAACACCAAGCGCGGGCGCCATACTTGATTCCCTCAAACGGGACGTAGGGCTCGCCACCTTGGCGGTCCGAACCCTTATAAATCTTGTGTCCCGTGTCCTTGTGCATACCTTCGAGTTCTCGGTCTCCTGATCACGATCCTTACCGCACAATCTACTACCTCGGGTACCCCCTTGGTAGGTTTGCCGGTCTAAAACACCGACAGATGGATGTGTTAGTTTGCATTTGAATTAACTTTTCCAAACATTTGAAAAGGAGAGGGAGAGAGAAAAGGGGTGGGGTCCACCAAACTAACACCAATTACCACCTCTTGGAGGTGTTAGTTTTTGGGGTGTTAGTTCCAACTAACACCAAACTAACACATGTGTTTGGCTCCAAAGTGTTAGTTTTGGTGTTAGTTTGATACAAACTAACACTAACACCTCCATCCAAACATGACCAACGTAGTCATCATCTCAAAAAAGGAGAGGAAGGGATAAGATCAAGAGCACAAGAAACGGGAAGAGGTTCCCAAGACGGTCAATGGCGAAACTGTTGCCAGTCAATGGCTGAGAGCACCGCTGCAGAGGTAGTAATTCCAATGTAGAATTAAATGATACGTGGAGTAACGAAACGTTGTTTCCATTGCATACTTAAACCGTGTTTGGAAACAAATCTCCTGTATCTTCTCCTTCCAAAACAATTAGATCCCCTGCCCCTTCAGTGAAAAATAGCAACTGCCTACTCCTCATCTTCACCATTCTCGGACGGAGATGAATAGCATGCCGAGAAGAAGCACGTGGCACCAGTCGTCGTCGCTGTTGGGCCACCCTCAAGACCTCCGCATTGAGATTGCGGTGCGCGTCGGTGCAACCTCAGAGTGGCCCTTGGCTGACCTCCGCAGCCTACGCGGTACTTGCCCGACCATGCACCGCGTGTGCAGCCATGGCGACGTTGGCCAGCGTTTGTCGATAGAGGGGATACAAGATGAGATTTCTTGGGTGTGGAACCCCACCGCTTACAAAGCATTCCTTGCTATACTGAGCGGTCTCAGGAATCCTGAGGCTTACTTCGTCTCCGGAATCAAAAGCCTTCTTCATCGAACACAGGGGATACGATGATCTCCGGCGCGCCGCCGAGGGTGGGCACGATGCGGCGGCCTATCTATACACCATCTTGCTCTACAGAGACAATGGCGGTGCCGCCGCCGACGACACCGCAAAGGGGTACATGAGGCGAGTCGCGGGCGGTGGCAGTACGATGTCGAGATGGCTGGGCATCGAGGGGTGTCTGCCTTTGCGCGACAAGGCCGCACGTGCGCTCCACTACTCGACTTGGCGCATTTGGGGTGAACCGCTGCCGCCTCCGGCACATGTGCGCGGCGATCAACTGTGCGCAGGCACCAGCGGTGGCTGCGACGTGGAAAAAGGATGGCTTCGAATTTCTCTGTTTTGCGGCGAAGACTGTAGGTTGTGCTGAGAAATGGTAAAGTCGCATAGAGTATTGGAATAGGAAATCAGTAGTAGATTAGCTTTTGTATGATGCTCGAATTATCTGCGTAAAATTTTGGGAGAGCAGCAAATCCGACGCGGGTTATCAGCCCAGCGTCGCTAATGACTGTGGGGCCCAATTCTATTCAAATGAAGAACAATTCCCATTTCTCCTTTTAATCTACAATCAAATGTTGTAACAAGTATTTCTTCGTCGTTATTAGTCCAAATTTGATAAATTTTTTCAAATTTTTTCTAAAATCACCATTTATTCATTAATTCCATTATTTAGTGTACATTCTGTTTGTTGAGTGATGTTTATATGTTTTATTTTGTTCTTTGTAAGTACAACATACAAATAATATTTGTTTTACACAACCATTAGTGACGGAACTTTACATTTCGTAAGCTTAAAGTGAACACAAGGTTTTGTTAAGTTTTCAAATGCATATGAGTTCGAACATGTTGCAAAGTGTGGAAAACTTCAATGGTCAAGCAAACATTCTAGGAAACTATGCGAGAGATGTAGACATTTGTACACAAGTATATTATGCCTTCATCGATACCATTTGAAATTTCGAAGACAAGTTTAGGTACCCAAATTATGTTGCCAAGTCAATTTGCAGGATTTTTAGAGCAAATTTGATGTTATTAGAATTTTATATAATTACCATGGGGTGTAAAAATGAAATATATGAATTTTGGGCACACAAGTGTGACTGTTGATATTTTATTCAAATACTGAATGTCCAAATATGAATTGTTCATATTCTTATGATTTTTAGGTGCTGTTTTATGGGCTCTAATAATTCAAGGAAGCAAGTTTCATTCCAAAAAAATGTGACAGGCCACGCGTCAGCGTCAGCAGCTAATGTAAAAAATATAACCATTGCCTACCCGCCCGGACACAACTGCCAACAAATGCGATGCGGGTTCACTTGGCGGGGACAGCCATGAGGGTCCCCTAAACAACCGGGGGAAAACCCACATCACCTCGTAAAAAACGCAAAACGCGAACTAATACATGAGCCTAAAAACGCACACACTAAAGCGATCACAACCCTGGTGGCCCCCGCGGCCCACCTGAACGCCCCCTCGGGTGAGGTTCGCCTCGCTCGAGGGCTGAACGCCCCCTCGGGTGAGGTTCGCCTCGCTCGAGGGCTGAACGCCCCCTCGGGTGAGGTCCGCCCCCACGCGCACGTCACCACCGTTCCTGCTCGCACGTCCGAGCATTTAATGCTCTGACACCGCAGGACTACGCCATGACCCTGGCACGCCTGAGAATCACGCCCCGGCGCTGTTCCACCCACTCCCTGGGGAAGACCATCCCCGCCACTATACAATGCTTTGCGGAGAGGCCAGTGTCAGCTCAGTGGCACTGTGCCGCCTACTTTTGTATGGCTAACACGTCGAGCCCTCGAAGGGGGATGGCGGAACCCTCGAATGGGGGCGAGCGCTTTTTCTATGACTACACAGGACTGCATCGTGACGTCAGGCCGACGGGAACGGTCTTCCCCGTCGCTGTCAGCCCTGTGCGGCCATCCACGCCACTGCAGCGCCACGCCGGGTACTGCGACAACATCCCCAACGCTGTTGAAGTGCACGGGGACAGGACGTCACCACGTCCGCCACTGTACCTCGTACGGACCCCCGTCAACGCCACCCTCAAGCCGGCCTGCGGACGGCAGCCAGGCAGCCAACCTCTGCACCACCACCCTCGAAGCCGCTCCTGGAGACACACAGGACACGCCGTGACGCCACCCCAGAAGCGAGATTCGCCAGAACAACCATCTACTCCATGGCACTGCACGCCATGCCTATACACATAGGCGAAATAGTATGGCACACTTGTAAACTGCTTCCTCCTTGGCCTATAAAAGGAGGGGCAGTCCCCCAGCCACGGGGACGACGGATAGCAATCACACGTACACTTTCCGCCTTCACCACGATATTGGCATTTGCCTCAATCAGTACCTCTGGGACCTGGAGGCCCGGCCTTCTCTCCCTCCACGCTTGTAGCTCCCCTCTACGAGCACCACAGTGCAACGCAATATAGTGCCCAGAGCACAGCACTGCTGGACGTACGCCCCCCGGCCGTAACCAGGATAAAAATCAGTGTCACTAGTTGCTTAGCACCGGCCATCGAGAGATAGATCTCAGCGCCTATTACTAGTTAGTGTCGGGACTACATTCCACACCGACAGTTGGCGCACCAGGTAGGGGGACGCGCGCTGAAGATCAGCTCCCACCAGCCCTCTCGATGGTGATTCGCACCGAGTACCGCGGCCAGAGGTATTCCATGGGCAGCTTGGACCCCCTCCCAGCTGGGTTCGAAATCCGGTTCAGGAGCATGAATTTTCAGGCAACGAGGAACGGCTACCTCATGCGAATCACCAACCGCGACGAACTCCGTGTGCGGCGGCCGACCAGGCCAGGACCGGTCCCCGCCGCGCCGCTGCGACGCCCGACGTGCGCCCGGGCGGACGCCGTGGGCCCTCCGACACCTCGACGCCGTCGACGCTGCGGTCGGTGCTCTCGATAGACGCGAACGGAGCGCCGACGGCCGCGCGCGTCGCCTCGCGGCACGACGTGATCGCTAGCGAGATGGCAACCGCTCCGACGGGGGGGGGGGATGCGGTTTCGGGCTGTGGTTCCCCCTCGGCTTGCGTGGCGCCGCGGTGGCGCACGCCACCGGCATCGACGCGGTGGCGCGAGAGGGCCACCCCGGCCGCCGCGTCCCGCGAGGCCGGGAACCCCCGCCGCCACCACCGACGACGAGTCGTACCACGGCTCCATCAGTGAGCTGCCGCCAGCCACTTCGCACGGGTACACAGAGTGGGACTTCTCCAGCGTGCCGGACCCAGTGATGTTCTGGTGGTTCCTCAAGGCCGTGGACTACTGGTTCAGCTACTCTAATAACTCCAGCGCCGGGAGCTACGACCCCGCGCGGGAGTGCTTCGTCGTGCTCACCAACGACCAAGCGAACGCCGCGAACGCGGCGGAAGCCGGCGACAGAGAGGTTCCCCCCAACCCGGGAACTGGACCGCACCAGGGTGCGGGGCCGAGCGTACCTCCCCCTCACCACCGAGTGGCACCGATATCAATGCGCAGCTGGCCCAAGCGCGTGAGCTCGAAACTAAGATCGCGGAGGAGTACCGCGCGGTGCGGCTACTTCGAGCCTCCATCGTCGGGAAAGCCTCCGCGCGCAGCGAACGCGCACGCGAGCTGGGCAAGCAAGCCTGCGAGCGCATCAACGCTGACATCGACGTTGACAACCCAAGCACGCCCCCACGAGCGAGCCAGAAGCTCATATCTCTCACGACACTACTGCGGGCCATGCCCGCTCCCTCAACCCCCGAGGCGTGGAATCTGCACCGCGAGGCGCAGGCGCTCATCGAGCAAGCGGCCGTGCAGTAGGCTGAGAGCTCGGCGTCCCACATCCGCCTGCAGGGGAGCGCGCGGGACGACAAGGGTGCGCAAGGCCCTGAGGCATCAGTGCACGTGGGCAGCGCGACAGGGCAGCCCGTCAACCAAGGGCGCACACCGGTCAAGGAGCGGACCCTTGACACGTGCGGACAGGCCCAAGATGGTGACGCTCGCAACATCATCAATGCCCAGCGGACAGGCAACACGGAGACGCGGACAGTGGCATGCTACCACCCACGACGAGGTGGGCGCTATGACAGTCGAGAGGATTACTCGCCGATGCCGGAGCCCTTGGGAACACATGTGTTCAGTCGGGAGATCCGCATGGCGAGCTTTCCACAACGCTTCCGCCAGCCTACGTCGATCGACAAGTACATGGGGGAGACGGACCCCCGTGTGTGGCTCAACGACTATCGCCTGGCATGCCAGCTGGGCGGAGCCACCACCGACGAGGTCATCATCCGCAACTTGCCGCTACACCTCGCCGACTCGGCGAGGACGTGGCTTTAGCATCTACCGGCCAGTCAGATACACAACTGGGACAATCTGGTCCGCACCTTCGTGGGGAACTTCCAGGGGACGTACGTGCGCCCTGGAAACTCCTGGGACCTGCGCGCGTGCACCCAGAAGCCCGACGAGTCACTCCGAAACTCCACACGGCACTTCTCCAAGCGCTGCACGGAGCTCCTGAGCTTGGCCCAGTCCGAGATCGTGCACGCCTCCCTCGAGGGCACGACCTACCGGGACCTCGTGCGCGAGCTCGGGCGCAGCTCGCCGGTCGACTCGAATGAGCTGTTCGACGTCACCACCAACTTCGCCTCTGGCGAGGTGGCGGCGGGGGCCATCTTCGATGGGAAGAAGGGAAAGCGCGTGGATGACGCACCCGCGGAGGGCAGCAAGTCCAAGGAGCCCCAGCCGAAGCACAAGCGGGGCAAGAAAGGCAAGAAGCCGCGCCGCGAGGCGCGCGCGCGCGGGCGCGACGACGACGGGGACGAGGCCCTCGCTGTCGACCCAGCTCGAAGGGGCCCTCGAGCGGCCCCTCGAGGCCCCGGTGTGTTCAACGACATGCTGAAGAAGCCTTGTCCGTACCACAAGACGCCAGTCAACCACACCCTCGAGCAGTGCGACCTGCTCAAGAGATACTATAGCTGCGGCACCGCGAAGGATGGCGAGGCCAAAAAGGATGGGGGTGACGGCGACGCCGGCGGCTTCCCCGCGGTGGAAAACGTCTTCCTCATCTTCGGGGGGGGGGGGGGGGGCGACTGTGGACATGTCCAACAGCCAGCGCAAGAGGGAGCGGCACGAGGTCCTCGCCGCGGAGAAGGCTCCTCCCTCCTTCCTCGCCTGGTCGGAGGATGCCATCACCTTCAGCCGTGAGGATCATCTGAACTGCATCCCCAACCCGGGCCAGTACCCGCTGGTGGTCGACCCAGTCATCAGGAACACCCGGTTCTCGAAGGTGCTGATGGACGGAGGAAGCAGCCTCAACATCCTCTACACGCACACTCTGCGCCTGCTAGGGATCGGGTTGGATTAGCTGTGGCCCAGTACGACGCCGTTCCATGGCGTTGCGCCGGGCAAGCACGTCCAGCCCCTCGGGCAGATCGACCTGCCCGTCTGGTTTGGCACGCCAGACAACTTCTGCAAGGAGACGCTCACCTTCGAGGTGGTGAGGTTCAGGGGTGCGTACCACGCCATTCTCGGGCGGCCGTGCTACGCCAAGTTCATGGTGGTCCCAAACTACACCTACCTCAAGATGAAGATGTCAGGACCCAAAGGCGTCATCACCGTGGGCTCGTCGATGGAGCACGCATTTGACTGTGACGTCGAGTGCGTGGAGCATGCTGAGGCGCTAGCACTGGATGAAGCGCTCGTGGCGAACCTGGAGAAGCTGGTCAACGAGGACCTCGACTCCACCGCCAAGCACGCCGGCAGCTTCGAGGCTGCTGAACTAACCCAAGAGGTGCCCCTCGACCCTGCTGCCGCCGAGGGCAAGGCGTTGAGGGTCAGTTCCACCCTCGACTCGAAATAGGAAGTGGTGCTCGTCGACTTTCTCCGCGCTAACACCGACATCTTTGCGTGGAGCCCCTCGGATATGCCAGGCATCCCGAGGGAGGTCGCCGAGCACTCCCTTAATATCCTACCTCACTTCTTCCGCGCCGTACAGCAACGGCTGCGCCGCTTTGACGACGAGCGGCACCGGGCGATCGGAGTGGATCAGCGGAAGCTCCTCGAAGCCGGGTTCATCAAGGAGGTGTTCCACCCCACGTGGCTAGCTAACCCTGTTTTAGTTAAGAAAAAGAATGGGAAATGGCGGATGTGTGTAAACTATACTAGTTTGAATAAAGCGTGTCCCAAAGTTCCTTTTCCTTTGCCACGAATCGATCAAATCGTTGACTCGACTACAGGGTGTGAACTCTTATGCTTTCTTGATGCCAATTCCGGGTACCACCAAATAAAAATGAAGGAGTCCGACCAGCTCGCGACTTCATTCATCACTCCCTTCGGGATGTACTGCTACGTAACGATGCCGTTCGGTCTCCGAAATGCGGGCGCTACATACCAACGACATATGCAGCACGTTTTCGGGGATCACATCGAGCGAACCGTTGAGGCTTACGTAGAAGACATAGTCGTAAAGACCAGGAAGGCAGACGACGTGGTTAACGACCTGCGCGTGGCATTCGATTGCCTGCGAGCCAACGGGGTGAAGCTGAACCCCGAAAAGTGCGTCTTCGGAGTGCCGCGAGGCATGCTGTTGGGGTATATCATCTCCTAGCGGGGGATCGAGCCCAACCCCGAGAAGGTCACAGCCCTCGAGCGGATGGGCCCAATTCGAGACCTAAAGGGGGTCCAGAAGGTGCTTGGGTGCCTCGCCGCCTTGAGCCGCTTTATTTCGCGACTCAGCGAGAAGGGGCTGCTGTTGACGGTGAAAATCCGTCAACCTAGCCATGAGTTTACATTCGGTGTTGGCATGAGTTTTATACCTTATCCATTGGTACTAACCCCCGTGGTATAACAAGTTCACGTGTGCATGTCGGTTTTGGAGTTTAGTGTTTATGCAGGGTTTTAGTGTTGAATGCAAGACTTTCGGGATAAGTTCATCAAGCACCTCATGACAAGACCTTGAAGCCCCGTACAAGTCATGCAATGAAGCAAACTTAACTCCAAGAAGCCGGGGACTTGATCCGAGAAGACGACGACTCCGAGGACCCGACCGTAAAAGTGCTGAATGTTGCAAGACAAGGAGTTGAGTCCATTTCGCAGAGAAACCGACGACATGGGCCTACATGCAGAAGGGGGAAACATCCAGGAAGCAAGGAAACCGACGTGGAGCGAAGGAGCCCTCGGGCTCGGTCTAGATGGGCCCAGGCCGGCCGGCCCAGTCCGGTCGGCCCAGGCCCATCCAGGGCCCAAATGCCCCCTCCTTTGCCCTAGCCGCCAATCGGGCTATTTATAGCCCCCTGACCGAGAGCCTCGTGGAGAAGAATTCGTCATCGGCCGCCAAGGAGCAGAGAAGAGAGGGACACCATCTCGGAGAGGAGAGGGTCGAGCTAGTTGACTAGGGTTCCCCTAGCCGACGTGGGAACCTTGCACGGAAGACCACGTCGGAGTTCCCGGAGCTAGAAGCAAGATCAAGGAAGGATCCCGGTGGTGATCTTGTGTATGTATCATTGTTATAGTTGAATTATCAAGTTGAATCTTTTCCTAGTGATCAAGTGTTTTCTCGAAGATTTCGTTTTTCGATCGGCTTTGCTTATTCCAATTCTATTCTCGAGATAGATTACATAGGGTGTTCTTGTAGCCGCGGTGGCTAGAGGTACACGCCGGATCTTCCGAAAGAATCTCGACTTGTCTTTTGACTCGCCCCTAAGCTCCCCGCATGAATAGGGATACGTTGTGACGAACGGGGGTCTCGAAAGGCGGATGTTTTCGGATTTGGACGGGAAACCACGATTTAAAGAGGCTTCTATTAAGATTCGATTTGCTACTTTTTCTCTTGCTTGGAACTTCAACAAAAGGCTTACCCCGATCCCTCTAGATCGGTTTATCTACCCAATCTTACTTTGTTTCTCCGGTCTTTAGTAGATTAGATTCGTTTCGTGTCTTTTACTTAGATGCATTAGTGTTTCTTTTATCGAAGATTGGAGTTACATGGCTTTATTAGATTAAGTTTTGCGTCACACATTTGTTCCACGGATTCGATACCTTGGGTTCACCACTCGAGGGAAGAAGGGTCCCTTGACTACGACGGGAGACTTGTACGCTTGCGAGTCACAAACGAACTTTGATACAATTATTAACCGTCAACAGCTGCCCCTCTACCGACTCTTGAAGAAGCACGAGCGCTTCTCTTGGACCGTCGAGGCCCAAGAGGCACTTGACAAGCTCAAGGCAATGCTCGCCCGCGCGCCGATTTTGACGCCGCCCCAGGACGGCGAGCCTATGTACCTCTACGTCGCCACGACCACTTAGGTGGTCAGCATCGTCATTGTGGTGGAACGTACAAAGGAAGGGCACGTCCTACCATTCCAACGGCCGGTTTACTACATCAGCGAGGTGCTGTCCGAGACCAAGGCGTGCTATCCGCAGATCCAGAAGCTGCTCTACGTAGTGGTCCTTGTGCGGCACAAGCTTCGCCACTACTTCGAGGCTCACCCAGTCATGGTGGTCTCCTCCTTTCCGTTAGAAGAGATCATCCGAAACTCGGATGCAGCGGGCAGGATTGCTAAATGGTCGGTGGAGTTGATGGGCGAAACGCTCGCCTATGCGCCGCACAAAGCGATCAAATCCCAGATCTTATCGGATTTCGTCGCTGAATGGATAGACACGCAGCTGCCGCCGCCGCAAATCTAGGCCGAGTGCTGGATCCTCTACTTCGATGGGTCGGTGATGAAGACAGGGGCGGGCACGGGCCTGCTTTTCATCTCACCCCTCGGGGAGCACATGAGGTACGTGGTGCGCCTGAATTTCCCCGCGTCAAACAACATGGCGGAGTATGAGGCCCTCCTCTGCGGCCTCAGAATTGCCGTCGAGATGGGTATCAAGCGCCTCAATGTTAGGGGAGATTCGCAGCTCGTGATTGACTAGGTCATGAAGAACGCGAGCTGTCACGATGACAAGATGGAGGCGTACTGCAATGCCGTGCGGGCCCACGAGGACAAGTTCTACGGCATAGAGCTCAACCACGTGCCCCGCCGGTACAACGAGGAGGGGGCGAGCTCGCCAAAATCGCGTCGGGGCGAATCACCGTTCCTCCAAACGTTTTTGCATGGGATGTCTTCAGGCCGTTCGTCAACCTCGACCCGAACCCCTCGAGCCAGGAGGAACCCTCGGGGGCTCTTCGAATCCAACAAGCGTGGAGCCTATGGACGAGGACCCCTCGAACGAGGCATATGTACTCTCCCTGCTCGATGGGTACGACACCGACTTTGACGCCCCAGGTTTTTAATTAACATCATTAATGCTAATGACCGGACCAGCCGAGTCAAACCGGCCGAACACCGGACACACCTAGGTCAACCTGGGCCATCACCTCGAAAACTTTGCCAATGAGCCCTATTGAACCCCTTGACCAAGTCTACACACGCCCGTGGTCAACCCTTGGTCAAAGACACGGTCAAACCCCGCTTAAGAATTGACGTCAGCGAATGTCGTCCGGAACTTTTGCCGCGTTCTCCAAAATTCACCTAAACACTTCAAAATCTACCTTTATGAAAGTTGTCCATCTTGTTGAGGGACACAACTTTCATGTAGATTGGCATTTCAAATTTTGAGTGGAAGTTGGTGAAAAACTCGGTCAACCGTCAGCATCTCCTGTTTAGCAGAACATGGCGGCATTCAAAGTTGGCAAGACGTTCCTGCAAAATCCGTTGAGAAAACCACTAGACGGGCTTTGTGAAAGTTGTAGAGGGTAGTTAGATCTACAACTTTCCTATTCGTCAATTTGTGCACTTCTATTCAAAATTTTTGAGCAAAACGTGGTCAAACACTGCCAGGCTGACACAGGAAATGCACCCGGCGCTCCCGCGCGCCCGCCACGACGCGCCGCCGCGCACCGCCGTGCCCGCGCGCGCCGGACCCCCTAGGCGTCCGTGCCCCGCGTTTCCCGAGGCACCGCGCGCCCCCGCAGCCCTTGAAGTCCTCCCCTCCTCGCGCCGCGCACCGGGCCGGCCGGGACGGCATCCAACGGACCGCCGGTCGGGTCCGTGCCCGCCCGGCCGCGCGTTCCTACCGAGGCCGGCGCCCGCCCCTAGGCATGTCGTCGTCGGCCCCGTGGTCGCAAGAAAGCGCGCGTTTCGACCTTAAAAGGGGGGCCACCAGCCAACCTCGCCGCACGAGCCCCCCCCCCCGCCTTGCGTTGAGCTCGCCGCACCGGCCGTGCCCGCCGCCGCCGTGGAACGCCTATTCCCGGTCGCTCTCACCGCCGAACCACGCGCTCAAGACTGTCTCTAGTACCCACTCGAGCTACCACCCTTCCTAGCCGCTCCACCTCGTTGCCCTCCACGCCGGAATTGGGCCCGCACTCGCCGCCGCCGCCGGCGTCGCCTCTCGCCTCGCCGCCGGCCGGCCCGGAGGACCACATTGCGAGGTGAGATTTATTTCCAGGGGGTGAGCCACATAATTAAGGGCCTCTGCGTAAGAATCTAAAAGTCTCAGGGGCCTGACTGCAAGTTGTAACTTAAATAGTATTAGTGCTTTTGCTGGATCTTGTAAAATCCGTGGAAAATCGTAGAAAAATCAGAAAAATGCAAATCCAATTTTGTTGGATTCGTGGTGAAAAACCCCACAACGTTTGTTATTCTTGCCTGAGCTAGTTCCTGTTAGTTTTTGCATGAAAAATAGAAATATAAAAAACCTAGATCTGCAATATCGCAAAATATATAAATCTTCTGTAGCTGATTTTTGGATATGTTGTGTGTTAGGTCATGACAAGTTCCTGTGCCAAAAATTGCACAAAGTTATTATATAAATCATTTTATAAAAATGTTTTCCAATTCTGCAGGATCTGCATTAATGATTTTTCTAGCTAAACATAATTAGGTTGCAACCAACTTTTGCACACTGTTTTTTTTCCAAAACACACCTCTGGTGAATTAGTCACAATTTTATAGTTACCAGAAATATTTATTCTTGAATTATGCTTGTTTTTCTTTGAAAATGCATAACTCAAGTTTCATAATAGTTCTAGGTGTACATGCTGCACTCCTAGGCTAGTTTTGGACCATATAACATGTGTGAGAAAGTTTGTGTGCATTTACCTTGTCCATCTAGCTAGCTTTTGTTATTTTCAAAAATGATTAATTTCTAGCCATCCAAAGCTTGCATGTGTGTCTAGTGGCTTATTATAGGTGTTTAGTGTATAACACACCCTTCCAATGAATTTTATTAATAAATTCCATGATTAAAAACTATGGAAGCATTTAAAGGCTTAATAGTCATTAAATGGGAAAAATTCACCAACCCATCCTTAGTAACTTTGTGTGTGGTTGCAAATCATGTTAAAAGGTTAAATGTACCCACCCACTACTGTTTGTGAAGTCGAATTAAATTAATTACATATATATGTACACAATCACTATCAAAAAGAATGTTTTCAAAAAAAGAATCGCAATTGTTCCTTTTTGGAAGAGTATGCTAAATGTATTCTTATCTAGGTGAATGTGTCCAACAAATACACCCATTGATTTTCATATATGGTTTGTAATTGATTAAAGTAAAAATCGTCGAGTAAATCATGCATTTGCATCTTCGTGCAGATCTTTCCGCCAGTAGACGTACGCTCGTGCCGGAAGGAGGAGACGAAGGTGCCCACGAAGAGCTGTAGTGCATGGACGTAGCTCAAGGTCTGGACCCAAGTCCAGAAGGGCCCAAGGCCAACCTTGCCCGCGAAGGCAAGCGCCAGATCATTAACCCCGTCTTTTAAAAGTATGCAATTATGTCTGCTTCGATTATGCATTTACGTTTCAGGAGTTGAATTGAAACCCTAGATGCATGATCCCTAGGCACCTATGCTCTATCACTAGTATGCTAGGTCGATAGATGCTATGCTATAGGACCCGATAGAAGTCGAGTGATGTTCGTCACTCGCGAGAATAGTTTCTTATGTTGGAACCATAAGATCTTTATAAATGGATTGCTCATGTGGTAAGAACATGGGATTGGGCTCCGGTCCAGTTGCTTTCGTGGGCTAAGCTTTTGAACGTACCAAACATTTGTCGGGAATGGGACCGGTAAGCCTAGTACCTTAATGAGATGGCGCGGGAACTCTTCCCTACTACTCTTGAGTAATCACCTTACCGGCTAGCTACCCGGGAAGGGGGGTGCATGTGTGAGGCTGGGTACTTCGCGGGGTATACCAGCTAACCTTGTACCCAGGACTGTAGGCTTTGCTCCCAACCCGAGGACTTTTGGGAACTGCCTAGGAAAGTTGTCCTTGCGGGGGCAGTCTACCGTGTGTTTGGGTTTACCTTGCAAGGTTTAAATCAATCGATTGTCGGCCTCTCACCGTTATCCGAGACTGCTTAATCAACTGGCCATGATATCCCATAATGATGGAACTGGTGAATATGGTTGTATGAATTAATTCTTTGTCCAATTCTTGATTGAATTAGATGGCACATTTAGAAATGGTAACCAACTAGAACTTGTGCTAAAATACTGAAAGAAGGATCTACCCCTAGTGGCTGTTCAGCAAAAGAAACTCCACCGGCCAAAAGCCTCTCATGTCTAGAGTTTGGTGATGTAGTTATCACCCGACGGTTAAGTCTTGCTGAGTATTAGTATACTTAGCCTTGCTTTAGAACTGTTGTTGCAGGTGTTGTTGACCGGAAGGGTGACGACAAGTGATGACATCACGGATGGCCTCCTGTGATGTCTACCGTTGCGCTAGTTTATTTTATTTCCGCTGTTTTCGAACTCTGAATCTGTACTCCATGTCAAGAACAATGGTTTGTAATAAAAATGTTTAACTCATGTTGTACTCTGGACTCGCCTTCGCATGAGTTTTAATGCATGTGTCGATCCTCTGTTCGATGTCCAAGTGATTTACCGGGCGTTAACCCGGCAACCAACGATAGGACGATACTTTACTATTGCTTAGTGACCAAAGTGGATCGGTCTTAGGCGATAGTACGGTATTTTCCTGGGTGGGTTGTCACATCGACGAGGCTGAGGCCATGGATACGGAGCCGGTCCCCAGCGTGGGGGACTGGCGAGACAAGTACATCGCCTAGATGAATCGAGGGGAGATCCCCTCGGACCGATCCGCAGACGCATCGCCAAGATTGCCAAGTCATTCACCCTCGTCGACAGCGAGCTGTACAAGTATGCCGCGTCGGGCGTCCTGCAGCAATGCATACCTATCCCTTAGGGGCGCGAGCTCCTTCGAGATATTCACGCGGGCGTGTGCGGCCACCACGCGGCGCCACACACCCTCGTGGGCAACACGTTCCGCCAGGGCTTCTACTGGCCTACTGCGGTCGCAGATGCCGCGAGATCGTGCGCAACTGCGAAGGGTGCCAGTTCTATGCCCACAAGACCAACCTCCCTGTGCACGCCCTCCAGACAATCCCTGTCACATGGCCCTTCGCAGTGTGGGGGTTGGACATCGTCGGGCCCTTGCGGAAAGCGCCCGGGGGCTACACCCACCTACTAGTTGCCATAGACAAGTTCTCCAAGTGGGTCGTGGTGCGCCCGATTACGAACCTCAGGGCAGAGCAGGCCATGACGTTCTTCACCGACATCATCTACCGGTTTGGAGTGCCCAACTCCATCATCACCGACAACGGTCCCAATTCACGGGTAGAAAGTTACTGGAGTTCCATGACAAGTTCCACATCCGCGTCGATTGGGCGGCCGTAGCACATCCCCAGACCAATGGTCAAGTGGAGCGCGCCAACGGCCTGATCCTATAGGGTCTCAAGCCCAGGATTTTCTACAGACCGAACAAGTACGGTCGTAAATGGCTCCAGGAGCTACCAGCGGTTTTGTGGAGCCTTAGAACCGCCCCGAGCAGAGCCACGGGATTCACCCCGTTTTTCCTGGTCTATGGCACGGAGGCTGTCCTCCCCACGGACCTGGAATACGGGTCGCCTAGAGTCCGGACCTACGATGAAGGCACCAAGCAGCGAGCCCGCAAGGACTCGCTGGACCAACTGGACGAGGCCCGTACCGTGGCCCTGATGCACTCGGCAAGGTATCAGCAGGCGCTGAGGTGCTACCAGGCCTGGTAGATACAGCGCTGAGACTTCAATGAACGGGACCTAGTCCTAAGGCTGCACCAAGACAACTGAGGCCGCCACAAGCTATCACCCCCATGGGAGGGACCCTACGTCGTGGTCAAGGTGCTCAAGCCCGACACGTACAATCTGGCCAAAGAGGACGGTGAAGAACTCACGAACGCTTGGAACATTCAACAGCTACGTCGCTTCTACCCTTAGAAAGGATTTCCAAGTTATTTTTGTAAATTACATATCAAACACCCCAGTTGGTTGTACAGATGTAAACTCTTTTGAATTAACAAAGTTAAAGGGCAACTTGGCTTTCCCCAGAAAACCAAGTCACCCTCGGGGGCTACTACGGGGGGCTTCCCCCCTGAAAAAATGGTCCCATTTTTTCGCAAAAATTCGCAATCACGCTAAATACGTCTCGACCTAAGCCTCGGGCGAATTCAGGCGGGGCACGAGCAGCCAAGCGGGAAAGACGCGTGTAGCCTACGCCTCCGCGAGGACGGGGCCCTTCTCCCTCGCCTCTGGACCAGCGGGCCACTCGTGGAATCGAACCTCCCCATCTCAAACTCGCCTAGGCAAAGGAAAACGGAACGGCGTGAAAAGCGAAATAAAAAACATCACTTCAATTCATAAGATGTTTCAAACAAGCAATTGTTCATTACACGGCCACACGGCCCGACTACTAATACTTAAACAATGAGGGCACAAACGCCCAACTACTTTCAGGCTTGAGGGCCACCCGCCGCGGGAGCGTCTGGGAATAAGAAGTCGGTGAAGTCCTCGGCGAGCATGTCGGCGGCGGTAGCGGCGAGCGCATCTGCACGATCCATCGCCACCTCGTCCTCGACGCTGACCAGGACAACGCAGCATCAGGACACGACCTCGAAGTCGACCTGGTAGTGGGACGCCACCACGCCAAGGGCCTTCTTGACGCCCAGGTGAAGCGCGCGGTGCATGCGCTGGGAGACATGCCCGCTGAGGACGCGTAGGCGGCTCGCCAGCGAGCTCCCAGCCTGCACCTCGCCTTCTTCAACCTTCTGGCAGACCTCGAGGGCGACGGCCCGCAACTCCTCCAACTCCGTTTGCGAGGAGTTGTAGGCCGTCTACATAGCCTCGGCCTGGGTAGTCGTGTTCCCTAGGGCGGTCCGCAGGCCTGAAACCCAATGACGAAGAAACAAAAGTCAGGAGTGGATCCTGAGCGAGCTGAATCAACGAACGAAAAGACCCACCTTCGACCTGCTTCCTCTCTGAGTCGAGGGCCTTGCGCGCTTCCTCGGCCTCTCGCCGCAGGTCATAGACCATGGCCTCCTACTCCTCGAGGGACTGGCGCAAGTCCTCGTGCAAAATGTTGAGCTGAACCAGCTCCCCATTGAGCTTTGAGGCCTCGTCTTCCCGCTGCTTGAGGGTCACTTGTGCCCCCTCGAGCGCGGTGCACTCTTGCTGGAGCCGACCCAACGCCTCTTCTCGCGCCAAGCATTCCCGCTTGAGCGCAGCCCGGGCCTCAGCAAGGGCAGCCCGCTCCTGCTGAAGTTGGGCCTCCGCCTGCTGGCGCGCAGCTTACTCCTGACGAAGCTGCTCCTCCACCGCGGCGAGCGTGGCGGCCTTGTCCGCCAAGCTTGCCCTCTGCTCCTCGGCCTCCTTGGCCTTCTCCTCGGCCTGACTCTGCCAGGCTCGCGCCCCCTCGAGGGCTGCGCGGTCTTGCTGAAGCTGGGCACGAGCAGAGGCCACCTCGGCCTCCCACTCCGCCGCCACGATGCGCGCCCCCGCCAGGTCTTCCCGCGCCTTGTGCAGCGCCTCATCCCGGTCCACGAGTGCTGCCTTCACCCTCTCGACCGTAGGGACGTCCTCCGCGGCCTGGGCGTCCAGCTCCGGAGGCTGGTCTTGCAGGGCCTCCGCCCGATACACTAGCCACCGGTAAGGGTCCTCAGGGCCTCGACGAGGGTGTTGTACTGACCCCGGTACCAGTTGAGCTCACCGTCCAGGCGGTCGAGAGTGTCGTACCTCTCCTGGGCCTGACGCTCCAAATCCTGCCGCCGACGGGCAAGGCGAGAGAAGGCGGGGGTCAGGGGGAGTGCAAACGCGGAAGAAACAAAGGGAAAAAACCACGAAACCCGGCGAAAAATCACTAACTCGGAAGATGCGCCATTCGGGACCTCCATGGATCTGCAGCGCTTCGTTCAGCGCCCGGTTGAGCGGGGCGCCATGGTCCCGAAACTCCTGCCACAGCACCTGCTCAGCCTGGGCACTGGCAAAGTGAGCCAGCGGAGCGTCGGCGCGCTCCCGCTCCTGCTTCGGGCGCGCCGCGGTGCCATCCGAAGTAGGGAGGACTGCGCGTCTGCCCTAAGCACCTTTGCAGGTGCAAGGGGGGTGGGGGGATGGTCGGCGCCACCCTGCAAATGCGAAGTCGAAAGGATCAAACTCACGCCCCTCGAAACAGAGTATCTTGGAGAACGATGGCCTACCTCGGAGTAGAGAAGCCCCGCTTCCTCTTCCTCGTGGGCTCGGTGGGCGCTAAGGCCACGGCCGTCGCAGCCACCGTCGCGTAGCCAGACGCCTCCGAGGCGCGCGCCGGAACCTCCGCGGCTCGTTCCACCTCTTCCGTAGACCGCCCGGCGCCCACCTATCAGGGGGGTCTGCCCCCCATCACTTTCCTCCTCCTCTTCTTCCTCCGACGACGAGTACTCTGACTTCGCTGGGGGAGAAAGCCCCTGCTGCTCGCGCAGCCGGAATTCTTCGCCTCTTTGCTCCCGGCACTCCCGGCGCCGGATCCCCCGCTCCTTCTTCCGCGCCGCCTGCTCCTGTTCCTGCCGTTGCGCTGCGCACGCACGCACGCGATCATTACGGCGCGGCATCCGAAATGCCGCGGCGGGCCGTCACGTCTGCCCGCCCACGTCGCCCACTACACGCGCGGCCACGGCGCCTGAAAAGGCGCGCCTGCAGTGCATAACTGTGGCCACGACTGTGGGCATTAAATGGCCCGGTCCCTTACCAAGGAAGGATGACCCTCGAGCGGCCCGAGCATGAGGCTCGAGAAACCCGACCCTCGAAGGGTGCGATTACCGACCAGTGGTCTCGAAGCCCACCCAGTAGGAGCGGGCACCACAGGTGCCCTCGATTCACGAGGATTACTGATCAGCGACTCGTGTGTCGGTCCGACCGCGAGCCCTCGAGTCTTGCAGATGCAAAAAGTCGGGGGCACCTATCTGTCACCCCGCAATGGCCCTACTGATCAGGGTTCGAAGCCTGACCCTCGAAGGGTTCGAACAGGCACCCCAGATCGACAGAGTCAGGGAAGACGAGGGCGCGCGCATTCGAGCCTATACTCAAGCCAATCAGCTCGAGGGTGCCCCACATGTCGTATTCAAGAGCCAACGAGGGCAGCTAGTCGGGGGGATCCCATCGAGGGATAGCTTCTGCGCCCTCGGTCCCTAGCGAACGGGACCGAGCCTAGCAAACCCGTGTAAGTGCTTTCATGGACGAGTCTCCGGACCACGAGCCAACCCTTGTCGGACGGGGCATGGGCGTCCACTTGAATCACCCGATAACAGCTCGACGAGGAATCCGCAATTCGCGACCCGATCGATGGGAGTTGCGGCAACCTCACCCTCCGTCCCGCGGAGGGACGGCGAGGGAGCATTCAAAACAAGTCGAAGAGCTCACCACGATCGCCTCAAACGGGCCCAGGTTTGGGGGCTCGACGCACGGCTACACCTGTAGGATCTAGGATATCGACTAGTGGGGGGGTGAATAGTCCGTTTAAAAACTAGAACCACAACACTAGAGAAATTTAATTAGAACCACAAGGAGAATTAAATCTCTACCTACTCTATTCCCATGTTAGTGGTTTTGCAGCCTAGCGTTACAAGATAAACAACAATCTCTAAAAATAGAATGCTCAAAGTAAAATACTTGAAAGGGAATTAAGGAAAGAAATAACCGAGCACAAGAGACGAATTTTATCCCGTGGTATCGATGACTTGCCGGTCACCCCTAATCCACATTGAGGTGGATTCAATGTTCAACCGCTCCTCTATCAAGACACCACTTGATCTTGAGCCGGTTAGAACCAAAGAACCACTCCACACCTCAATTCCACTAGAGGTGCTCTTTACCGCTCCGGTGAGGTGAGCACAATACCTCTCACAACACGAAATCCGGAGCCACGCACAATCTTCTTGCGAGCTTCAACGGATTCTTTCACCACCAAGCCGTCTAGGAAGCGGCAACTTCCAAGAGTAACAAATCAACCACTTGCTTGATGATTCCCTAGTGCCACAAAGATCAAAACCTTGATGCAATGCACTAGAAGCTCCCAATCTCACAAAGAATACAACCACTAGGCCAAGTGAGTGAGAGAGAGGAGAGGGAGAGCTCTACAAGGGAGTATAGACATATCAAAGTGCCAAGAGAGACTCTCCAACCCCGGGCTTGGAGTATAAATACTTCCCCTTCCCGTTACTAGCTGTTAGGGACAAAACGCGTACCTTGCGGACTGTCCGCGATGCCCTCGCGGACTGTCCGCGTTTGAATTCCAACGGTAAAAACGCGAAGTCAACGGCTGGGAGGACTGACCGTTGGGTCGGGCGGACCATCCGCCAGAGCCACGCAGACCGTCCGCCTGGGCCACGCGGACTGTCTGCGGGTAGGCCGCGGACCGTCCGCCCGGTCCCCTGAGCAGCACCCTGTTCGGTAAAGAATAACGGACCGTCCGCCTGGGGACCGCGGATAGTCCTCCCGGAAGCGTATTTTCTTGAAAACTTTTGCCCAAAAACTCTGGTATTAAAATAAAAATCAACAACCCGCGGACCGTCCTCCACAAGGGCCCGGACTGTTTGCCAGATACCTGAAAACTTATTTTTCTTATGATTTTCAATGAAACCCTTTTTACCAAGAGAAATCGCCACTCATCTAAATGCAATGCATGCAAATTTTTGATCCAAGTGGCACTGTGGAAAGTCAAGCCAATGAAATTGATCCCTCTTGATAGTACGGCTATCTATCCTATCAACCCGGTCATTTAACATCCTCTAATCACCTCATGACCGGCAAAAATAAAACCCTATCTTTTGCCTTTGCCTTGAGCTCTTTCCAACACACGTCATACAAGATCTTCTCATTTATACCGCATGATCTCATCATTTCATCGGACTAACCTATTCTTATAGCTCAAATAAAAATGTTAGTGCATAATGATTGTCATTAATTACCAAAACACGAATTAGGGGCCTAGATGCCTTCAATCTCCCGCTTTTTGGTAATTGATGACAACCATTTAAAGGAGTGATATAAGAATGGTTTTGTATTTTGGAATCACTTACTCTTCTCAAATAAATTCAATAAATAGATTGAGTGAATGTCTCCAAAACAAGAATATAGAGAGAACTCCCCCTACATATGTGCATATAATTTTCATTTGATTTTTACACATATGCATAAACATAATAAATTTTGACGGAGTTTCCCTACAAAATAGAGATCAAGGAAACAACCACACACACACACACACACACACACACACACACACACATATATATATACAAAAAGATTAAGGAGGGGTTAGCTTCAAAAACTACTACGAGAACTAGAACAAGCCATAAGATAAACAAAATAAGATCACAATTATAGAAGATCACAATTATAGAACATCAGAAGATAACCACACGTTCTAGTTCTCAATCACATCACACACCAAAACGTAAGTCTCACAAAATTATTACAAGCCAATCGAAGTTCATGCAAAACCGAAATTAAACATGTAGATGCAATGCAAGAGAGTTCCAAATTCATGCAAGCAAAGTGAGCTCCCCCTAAAGATCACACACTCCTCCAAATCTCTCTCCCCCTTTGGCATCAAATACCAAAAGGGCCTAGTCATCCTGAGGCGGCGGCGGAGGAGGATAGAACGGCGGAGGGGGACAGAACTGTGGTGGAGGAGCTGGAGCTGGATAGTAATGATAAAAATGATCTCTAAAGTCTCCAAAAGCAGTGTTCAGGGCATGGACATCGTGCTGAAGCTGAGTCTGCTGATCGTGTAACTGCTGATACTGCTCTGAGGTGGACATCTGAGAAAATCTGTCATTTAGGGCACTGAGGTCATTCTGAAGATCAGTCTGCATATCACCCAACCGCTGCATCATGGGGTCATGCATAGTATTATAGACATGATGACCAAAAGTATCCAGACTAGTATCAATCTGCTGTTGAAAATTCTCGCCGCATAGTCGAAAAGTATCGATCATCTCCGTCGTCCATATGCCTCAAAGTGAGATTGAAACCCGGATTGCATTTGCTGAAACTGAGAGTTTATTGACTGTTGAATAGTAGCAAAATAGGAATCAAAGTATCCAGCAAGAGACTCCCACATAGCTGCATGAGATGAACAGGAGGAGGAGGAGGCATAGCATAAGCACCCTCATCAACATTAATAGAGCCCATGTTGCCAACATTTGCATTTTCATCATCACTACCATGAGCATCAATATTTTCTGCAACATTGTGAGCCTCTGCATCCTGTCCATAGGGTGTCAATGGCTTGTTCAGAAAGGCTTTAGCGTTGTAAAATGGACGATAAAGTTCATGCTTCACATCACATAAACCATTGAACCCCGTCTTAATCTTGATCAATGACATAATATAGGGAGCAAAATAAATACTATCTCATACAAGTTGCTTCTTCCAAATCATTTGATTAAGAATAAGCTTCACAACATCAAATCTAGTTCCATTCATGACATGATCAATCACATTCCAATAATGTTCCCGGACTTTATCCTGCGCTAGCCAGTTCATTATAGTTGCATTAGGGGTGCAAGGCTCATAGAATACAGCTGTATCTTCAAGAATATCCTCGTTATAAACATCAACACCCTCTCTAAAATACTCATAGTTAAGATGATTGGCAGCCGCAAATTCTGCAAATGTGGCCTCATACTCACTCTTACCAGTCATCCACCTCATTTTCTTCCCTATGAAATCCATTTCATAAGTTGCATAGAATTATCTAACTATTGTATCATTCCAATCACATCTATGCTGAAGAAATGGTTTCAACCCCAAATTTTCAAGTTTCGTTGCCACCCCAGCTAGGACAGGTTTAGACTCAAGATATTCAAAATCAACCCTTTGATGAGTGAAAACTGTGCACTCCATCAAACTACTGAAAAATGCTTGCTCTTGCACAAGGGTGTGGAAGAACAAATTGTGGGTGTCGCGGGGTTGATTATAAGCATTTTCATTTCGAGAAATAGCAAACTCTCTTTGTGTCTAGTGCCTTCTAGGAGCTATGTAATTAACTACATCAATGATATCAACATTATTACCTCCCCCTTGATTTATCTCATCTTCATCCACCTTGAATGAGGCACTTGCCGCTTCATCGGCCGGATCAAAGTCGCTGTCTTTTCGATTGTCGGGTTCCTCTTCTTCCTCAGAGGTATCATCTTTTCTCCGCCTCTTTGATGTCCCAACATCCTTACCCTTCTTCTTTGATGTG
This sequence comes from Cenchrus americanus, assembly GCA_947561735.1. NCBI lineage: Eukaryota > Viridiplantae > Streptophyta > Magnoliopsida > Poales > Poaceae > Cenchrus > Cenchrus americanus. The sequence goes on from OX387242.1 coordinate 53,234,671, forward strand.
CCCTTTTTGGTCACCTTTCTCGTGAGTGAAGCTATAGCCTTGCGAGCACTGTAAAAAACCATATATTTCAATGAGTATTAACAGTAGGAAGCAATTAGAAGTGAGCGTGAAACCCCATACAAGAAGCCACTGGACATGGGAGCCGCTGCCGGGGCCGCGCGGACCGTCCGCGCAGAGGCGGCGGACGGTCCGCCCGATCCCGAGACGGCGCGCCCATGAACAGTGGGTCCAAATCTTTCCAACCTCATAACTTGATCAAAATCCAATATTTCTTTACCAAAATTTTGCCACAACACCACATTGATATCCCAAACACATTCACCAAGCCAAAATCTTGAAATCATGGATGAATTTTAGATCACACATCCAAACCCTAATCACCTTCTTGCTCAAAATTCGAGAAATAGAATGAGGGATTCAAAAAAAATACCCGGATGACATGGTGGAGAACCTCGCGGAGAGTCCGGGGATGCGCTCGGACGGTCCGGGGAGTGCCCCAAATGAAATCCCTAAGAGGGAGCTCTTTTCTTTGAGTGGGAGCAAGATGGAGAGAAAGAAAAGGATTGGGTCGGGTTTGGGAAAGGAGAAGGGATGGCTTCTTGACTTCATCCTGTGGCCTGGGTCCCACCCGCGCGAGGCACGGGCGGACGGTCCGCGACACCCACGCGGACGATCCGCGAGGCGCGCGGACCGTCCGGACCCTAGGCACGGACAGTCCATTATTACCTCCAGAACAACCAGTGAAGCACCTCCTTCCGACGAGCCACGCGGACGAGTCCGCGCTGCCCTGGCGGACGGTCCGCCAGGAGCAGCCGGACGGTCCGCCCTATTGCTGCGGACGGTCCGACCTCCTCTTTTAATTTCAGCATGAAATAACTTGAGATAAAGATTTGCAAGGATATCTTTTGGGATTATTGCTCAAGAATAATGAAGGAAAATTATTGAATGCTGCAATGTACCAAGTAATGCTAGAAAAATATGCAAAAGCAAGCTTCACGAAAAAATAGAGAATAAAAGAAAAGAGATAAGCTAGAAATAAATAAGAGAGATAGACAAAAGCATACGGATAAACACATGTGCTAGTTCTCAAGCCACATTTGAGATGTCAATAACATTTAGCTCATTTCTCAATTTGCAAAACCGAGACTCATCCAAAGGCTTGGTGAATATATCTGCCAATTGATCAACAGTGCTTACTCCATCAATCTTGATATCTCCTTTGCTCACATGATCTCTAAGAAAATGGTGCCGAATATCAATATGCTTGGTTCTTGAGTGTTGAACCGGATTGTTTGCAACCTTGATAGCACTTTCATTGTCACATAAGAGAGGAATTTCCTTGAATTTCACACCATAATCAAGAAGTGTTTGCTTCATCCATAGCAATTGAGCACAACAACTTCCCGCCGAGATATATTCCGCTTCGGCGGTAGAAAGAGCCACTGAATTTTGCTTCTTAGATGACCAAGAAACAAGTGACCGTCCAAGCAATTGACAACCTCCGGAAGTGCTCTTCCTATCAACCTTGCAACTGGCGTAATCCGAATCCGAAAAGCCTACTAATTCAAATTGAGCACCCTTTGGATACCAAAGACCAATGTTAGGAGAATACTTCAAGTATCTCATAATCCGCTTTACGGCGGTCAAATGACACTCTTTAGGTGCGCCTTGAAATCTAGCACACATGCACACACTAAACATGATATCGGGCCTAGATGCGGTAAGATAAAGCAAGCTACCAATCATGGACCTATAAAGCTTAAGATCAACCGGTTTACCTCCCTCATCAAGATCAAGATGTCCATTAGTAGCCATAGGAGTTTTGATGGGTTTTGCATCTTCCATGCCAAATTTCTTTAAGATGTCCCTCACATATTTAGATTGGAAAACAAAAGTGCCTTCCTTTAATTGTTTGATTTGAAGACCAAGGAGGAAACTGAATTCACCAATCATAGACATTTCAAATTCCCTAGACATCATTTCTCCAAAATCTTTAAAAAAGTCTTCATTTGTTGACCCAAAGATGATATCATCAACAAAAATTTGACAAATAAAGATGTCATTTCCAATTTTCTTGGTGAACAATGTAGTATCAACCTTTCCAATTTTGAAGCCCTTTGAAAGAAGAAAGTCCCGAAGCCTTTCATACCAAGCACGAGGGGCTTGTTTCAACCCATATAATGCCTTAGAGAGCTTGTACACATGATTAGGCTTTGTGGGATCTTCAAAACCAGGAGGTTGCTCAACATATACTAGTTCACTAATTTTCCCATTCAAGAAAGCACTTTTGACATCCATTTGATATAACTTGATATTGCGAGAACAAGCATCAGCAAGCAAGATTCTTATGGCTTCAAGCCTAGCTACGGGAGCAAAGGTTTCATCAAAATCCAATCCCTCTACTTGAGTATAACCTTGAGCAACGAATCTCGACTTGTTCTTCACAACAATACCATCTTCATTTTCTTTGTTTCGGAAGACCCATTTAGTACCAATGACATTATGATTCTTGGGTCTTTCAACCAACTCCCAAACTTTATTTCTAGTGAAATTATTTTCTTTGTTTCTTGCATGGAAATAACCCAATATAGATCATTAAGTGCTTCATCTACACGCTTAGGCTCATGGAAAGAAACAAAAGAATAATGTTGACAAAAAGAAGCAACACGAGATCGAGTTTGAACACCCTTACTAATGTCACCCATGATTTGATCAATAGGGTGATCTTTGGCGACTTGATGATGAATTCTTGGTTGATCAATTGGTTCTTGAGTTGATGGAGAAGGTGTAGTCATAATGGCCATTTGATCATCTTCTTGGGGTGAGTCATTGCTACTTTAGTTACCATTTTGTTGATCATGATCATTTGTTGTGGAAGTAGATGGGTTAACTTCAATAGATATTGATGGACCTTCATCATCGTCTTCTTCTCTAGTCATGATATCCCCAATGGCCATAGTCTTCATTGCTTTGCTTAATTGTTCACCTCTCACATCATCTAAATTCTCTTTTTCATCTTGAGAGCCCAATGTTTCATCAAATTGCACATCATATGCTTCCTCAACAAATCCTTTGGACTTGTTGTATACTCTATAGGCTTTGGAATTTGAAGAATATCCAAGAAGAAATCCCTCATCACATTTGCTTTGAAATTTAGACAATGAGATCCCTTCCTCAAGATATAGCACTTGCAACCAAAGACCCGGAAATATGAAATATTGGGCTTCCTTCCATTTAGAAGTTCATATGGTGTTTTGTTGAAGAATCTATGACAATATAGCCTATTAGAGGCATGGCAAGCGGTATTGATAGCTTCGGCCCAAAAAAAATCCGAAACTTTGTACTCATCTAGCATTGATCTTGCCATCTCAATCAAGGTCCTATTCTTCCTCTCAACTACACCATTTTGTTCTGGTGTATATGTAGTTGAAAACTCATGCTTGATTCCTTTCTCATCACAAAACTCTTCAACATTTGTGTTCTTGAACTCACTACCATTGTCACTTCTAACTTTCTTCAATTTTAGCTCGAATTCATTTTCGGCTCTTCTCAGAAATGACTTGAAAATATCACACGTAATAGCCTTGTCATGAAGAAAGAATACCCATGTGAATCTTGAATAATCATCCACAATTACAAGACAATAGGTATTTCCACCAATGCTTCTATAGGTAGTAGGACCAAATAAATCCATATGTAGCAATTCCAATGGTCTTGAGGTTGACATAGTGCTCTTGTTAGGATGTGGATTAGCAACTTGTTTTCGGGCTTGACAAGCACTACACAATTTATCTTTCTCAAACTTTACATCTTTCAAGCCAAGAACTAAGTCATGTTTCGCCAACCGATTAAGTTGTTTCATACCAACATGACCAAGTCTTCTATGCCATAACCAACCCATAGAGGTTTTTGAGAATAAACAAGTAGTCAAATTAGCCTTCTTAGACGAGAAATTCACTAGATATAAGCTCTCATGACGAAAGCCCTTAAAAATAGAATCTTTCCCATCAAGTGAGGTAACCTCAAAATCATTGCTAGTGAATGTACATTTATAACCCTTATCACAAAGTTGAGCAATAGATAGCAAATTGAAATTGAGAGAATCAACTAGCAAGACATTAGAGAGATTATAGTCTTTAGAGATAGGTATTTCACCAATGACTTTTACACCTCCTTTGCTATCATCTCCAAAAGTGATGTTATCAAAATCGGAAATGTCTTCATCAAGATGAGAGAATATTTTTCTTTCGCCGGTCATGTGGTTTGTACAACCACTATCAATTACCCAATGTCTTCCTCCGGCTTTATAGTTCATCTACAAAAGAAATTATTTTGTTTTAGGTACCCAAATTTTCTTGGGTCCTTCAATGTTAGTGACCAAAATTTTAGGCACCCAAATAGATTTCTTTTTACTACTACCGAGAGAGCGACCAACATATTTAGCACAAACAACACCCTTATAATCTTTCTTGAGAATATATGAAGGATCCAAGGATACGGTCTTCTTGCTCTTGCATTGGTGATCCACATCAACTCTTGTCTTGCACTTATGGTACATCTTAGTCTTTTCTTCTTCCTCAAAGGCAACATTTGAATTTACAAAGACACTTTTTTTAGGAATGAAAGCCTCTTTTCCTTTCTTGGGCAAGTAACCAAGTGCATATTTATTTAAGGTGAATTTTTGATTTGTCCAAATATGATTAAACCGAACATGACTTCCAAAATGCCGTGCAAGATCATTAGAGAAGCACTCAATCTCCTTCTTCAAAGATTCATTTTCCAATAATAGAGAGTAATAAGACATATCCTCACTAATGCAAGAGCTAGTGCTTGTGCTACACGATGGGTTAGATGAACAAGGAGGAGTATTCAATATATTACATTCAACACCCATACTCATTTTTCCTTTGACTTCTTGTGCAAGGAGAGAGTTGTGAGCTTCCTTAAGCTTCTCATGCTTATCTTTAAGAGTTTCCCAAGAAATGTTAAGTGTTTCATGGGAAGTCTTTAGATTTTCATGAGTAGTCTTTAGCTCCTCAAAAAATTTTTGAAGTGAAATATTTTTCAACTCCAAATCCTTCAACTTTGATCTCTCCAAGCGCAATTTGTCATCGGACTTAATAATCATGGCAACAAGATCATCATAAGATAACGCATTATCATCATTATCACTATCACAATCATCACCATCATCGTCGATTATTACCTTTGATTCACCTTTTGCCATGAAACATTATGGCTTGGAGAAGAGTGAAGGCGCTTCCTTGATAGCAACACCGACAAGACCTCTTGAAGGCTTATCATCATCTTCTTCATCGGAGCTTGCATCGGAATCCCACTCAACAAAGTATGCTTGACCATTCTTCTCCTTCTTGTAATATTTCTTCCTCTTAGGTACACTCTTCTTGTCTTTCTTCTTGCCATACTTGTCTTCTTTCTTGTTTGGATAATTAATTGAGATATGTCCAATTTCACCACAATTGAAACATTCTTTGCCTTCAAAAGGATTCTTCTTTGAACATTGCCCCATCTTGCCAAACTTCTTCTTCTTCATGATTCTTCTTAGTCCCTTTACAATAAGAGCCATTTCCTCATCGGAGTCAATATCTTAGTTCTCATCATCATTTTCTTCTTGAGTAGCCTTGGCCTTGAGAGCAATATTTTTCTTCTCTTCATTCATTGATTGGCCTTGAACTTCCTTTTGTGGTTGATTGAATAAGTCATTAGTTTGCACTTCACCAAGCACCTCCGTAGGAGTCATCTTACTCAAGTCACTCCTCACAAGCAAGGTCAAAATTGTCTCATATTTTTCCGGAAGGCACCTAAGGAACTTGTGAGAGAAGTCTTTGTTTGATACATCAAAATCAAGACACTTGAGTTCATTCACTTTATCATTCAACCGGTTGAACATGGTCGACGCATCTTCATCCTTATTCATGGTGAATTCATTGAACTTTCCCTTGTACACATAAAGCTTTGCTTCTTTGACGGTAGATGTTCCCTCGTAAATTTCCATAAGCTTCTCCCATATCTCATTTGCCTTCTCAAGTCCCTTCACTCTATTGAATTCACTAAGAGCAAGAGCATTGCAAAGCACACTCAATGCTCTATCATTGAGTTTTTCATTTTTATCATCTTGATCCGACTTATTCTTAGGATCCAAAATATCATATCCTTCCGTTACAATTCTCCATAATTCTTTTCCCAAGGCCTTAAAGTGAACCTCCATTCTTTTCTTCCAATAGTCATAATTGTTCCCATCAAAGACCGGTGGCTTCCCAACATGAAACTTATCTTCCTCATCCATTTGTCCTACTCCGAGATGGTTAAATCTCTCAAATAAGGAGTCCTTAGCTCTGATACCACTTGTAGGATCTAGGATATTGACTAGAGGGGGGTGAATAGTCGGTTTAAAAACTAGAACCACAACACTAGAGAAATTTAATTAGAACCACAAGGAGAATTAAATCTCTACCTACTCTATTCCTATGTTAGTGGTTTTGCGGCCTAGGGTGACAAGATAAACAACAATCTCTAGAAATAGAAGGCTCAAAGTAAAGTACTTGAAAGGAAATTGAGGAAAGAAATAACCAAGCACAAGAGACGAATTTTATCCCGTGGTATCGATGACTTGTCGGTCACCCCTAATCCACGTTGAGGTGGATTCAATGTTCAACCGCTCCTATATCAAGACACCACTTGATCTTGAGCCGGTTAGAACCAAAGAACCACTCCACACCTCGATTCCTCTAGAGTTGCTCTTTACCGCTCCGGTGAGGTGAGCACAATACGTCTCACAACACGAAATTCGGAGCCACGCACAATCTTCTTGCGAGCTTCAACAGATTCTTTCACCACCAAGCCATCTATGAAGCGGCAACTTCCAAGAGTAACAAATCAACCACTTGCTTAATGATTCCCTAGTTCCACAAAGTTCAAAACCTTGATGCAATGCACTAGAAGCTCTCAATCTCACAAAGAATACAACCACTAAGCCAAGTGAGTGAGAGAGAGGAGAGGGAGAGCTCTACAAGGGAGTATAGACCTTTCAAAGTGCCAAGAGAGACTCTCCAACCCAGGGCTTGGAGTATAAATACTTCCCCTTCCCGTTACTAGTCGTTAGGGACAAAACGCGTACCTCGCGTACTGTCCGCGATGCCCTTGCGGACTGTCCACGTTTGAATTCCAACGGTAAAAACACGAAGTCAACGGCTGGGGGGACTGACCGTTGGGTCGGGCGGACCGTCTGCCAGAGCCACACGGACCGCCCGCCCGGTCCCCTGAGCAGCACCCTGTTCTGTAAAGAATAACGGACCGTCCGCCTGGGGACCGCGGACAGTCCACCCGGAAGCGTATTTTCTTGAAAACTTTTGCCCAAAAACTCAGGTATTAAAATAAAAATCAACAACCCGCGGACCGTCCGCCACAAGGGCCTGGACTATCTGCCAGATACCTGAAAACTTATTTTTCTTATGATTTTCAATGAAACCCTTTTTACCAAGAGAAATCGCCACTCATCTAAATGCAATGCATGCAAATTTTTGATCCTAGTGGCACTATGGAAAGTCAAGCCAATGAAATTGATCCCTCTTGATAGTATGGCTATCTATCCTATCAACCCAGTCATTTATCATCCTCTAATCACCTTATGACCAGCAAAAATAAAACCCTATCTTTTACCTTTGCCTTGAGCTCTTTCCAACACACGTCATACAAGATCTTCTCATTTATACCGCATGATCTCATCATTTCACCGGACTAACCTATTCTTATTGCTCAAATAAAAATGTTAGTCCATAATGATTGTCATTAATTACCAAAACATGAATTAGGGGCCTAGATGCCTTCAACACCTCCTAGGGTGCACCGAACGCGGGCAATGCCAGTTATGTGCGCGTGGCACCGCCGAGGCCGGTTGGAACATTGCTGATGCCGGCTGAAACTAACACCCCGCACACTGGTGGATCTCGCGAAAAAACCGTTGCAGGAGCACTCACGCTCCTGCAAGGCTTCGGGGGTAGACCCGCGGGTCCATTGGCGCGGCCTCACGAATTGGCATCAGCAACCAGGGGGGAAGAACGTCCCATCAGCATGCGTCAGCATCTGCGGGATCCTAACGGATACACCCACAGATGCTCGGGGGGCTACTGTTGACGCAAAATCGGCACCTCACGCCAAGCACACAGCAAGCCGCAAGGAGCTGGCTTAACACGCGCGATGAATCCTGAAAGCGTGCTAGTCAATTTTCCTGAAACTGACAAAGGAATAAAAATAATTAGATAAAACTTGGAACTTGTCGGGTGGTACCAGACAGTTCCATATTTACGGCTAGAAAGCCAATTAAAATGATATATAGATATAACGAGCTATCTATCAACAGTTCAAATAGCATTCGGGAGCTATTAAACATGAAAACATGAGATAGCCGAATGGATGACGTAAGCATGACGATAGATCAGTCTTTGTTTGAATAACGTTGCTTGCACATGATCATGACCGATCCTCGGGGATAATTAACAATTAAAATAGATTAGGTAAAACCTGATTATAAATATGAAGTAAACAAGCATGCATAGGCCAAAAGCACTAGCCTACCGCATGTCTAGGTACTTTCAAACCCGTCGAGCATGACACCAAACAAGTTAATCCACCGCATGATACAACTTGTTTGAAATCACACCACCAACCACAAAGAGATTAATCCACCTCATGATACAACCTAAATATGGAAGGCTAAAAGCATGCATCATTTAAAACAAACATATGAGCACGTTTTACTCGTGGAAGCATAACCGAACACAGCTGTACAGCCGAATCGGGTTCCGTGGAGAAGGAACAAACATTGCCAAAGATGATAAACCTATCAGATTGAATCGAAATCTAATCCACCGGAAGATTAGCTCTAAAACAACCCAAAAACCTGCATCTACCGCATGATACTCGGTTCTTTCAAGATTCACACAAGATTAACAAGCTTGAACCCGCGACACGGGACAACTTAGATTGATTCGGGTTCGGCTATTAAAGAACATGTGATCCACGTGCCGTATTACGCCAAAGATATGAGCGTGTAACATAAGGATCACCGAACAAGATAAAGCCGATTCAAACCAATCTAAATTGGGCAAAAGAGTGTTACATGAATTTAAACATAAAGTAAAAACTCAAAGCAACACGAGGTAACTTAATGAATCTATTAGATCTTGCCAAATCTAATAGAGCTGATAACTAGCTCCAAGCTAGGTCTTCGCCCACCGCATGGCTCATGATCTAACAAGAAACCCTCTTGGACCAAGCTTAAATCCACCACATGATACTAAGCAAGGTAACAAGACTTCTTGCATCACGGTCTAAATCCACCGCATGATACTAGACATGATACAAGGTTGCCGGTACTTACGGAGGTCGACGGATCGATGATTCCCCTCGTAGAACTCGACGATGCGACTAAAGAACTCGAGAATTTGGCGTAAAGCCAGTTTTTTGTGAAATTGTTCGATCCCTATTACATACATCAAGGGTTTATATTTATACCCTTATCCTAACATGACTCCTGGTCGACTACGAGTACAACATTAAATGTCTAAATTAATACTCCGATGCCAATGTCCGTCTCGTATACGCCACCAACTCGTTATTCCCTTGCATCGGGCCACGTCACCACGCATTCCCGAAAACTTCCCTTTTAAAAGCGCAAACAGTCCTTCTGCCGAACGATGGCGCACTGCCGACCGCAAGCGTCTTTTACCGATTCCTTTGAGGCGATTTTTCCAGCCGAATGGATTCATCACCAAGCTCGGCCCACAAGTCAGCCTTTCTCCTGTACCATTTTTTGGTGTTAACAAAGGCCCCTTCAATTACGGGATAAAAGTGATTTTATTCCGGAATTGACCATAAATGCTCAACGTCTTCAAGTCAAATCTGTTCAACACCATTTTCTCCTCCTGTAATCCGTTGGAGTCTCCGCTCAGATCCAAACCCTAGGTCATCAACCTCCAAGCTCAAACCTTCAATGGCGGACCAAGCTATCCAGGTAAACTCCATCCCCTTAAGGTTCATTCAGTATTATATTTCCGATTCCCATCTTAGATTTCCTTTTCCGCCTTTTCTTGATAGGAGTTGTCCACCGAGCTTTTGATCCATACTGAGGACAACTCATCATCCTATTTCCTTGGCCCCGTGGGAATCTCTGATCCTTGCGAGTTTATTGAATCCGAATCCAGGAGAATCCCCTTTAAAGCGGCTTTATCAGGGCCCCAGTTGTGTCAAGATGCTTTCAAGAACTGGCCTCTGCCCCCAATTGCAGGCTGGAGAAACTGGTACAAGAGGATACTCACAGATAATAGTGCAAAAACCATCAATTGGGACATCCTTTGTATTACCCAATGTTTGGAGTTATCCCTGGCCGAGACCCCCAAGAACGAGAGCCTTTTGATTGTAGCCTGCCATTTCTGGTCAAATGGTGTCAACGCCTTCCTTTTTGGTCACGGCCCAATGTCTCCTACCTTGGCCGATGTATACATGATGACCGGCCTCGATATCACAGGACCTGTGTATCCTTTCCAGTATAAAGGCTCCACCAGGCAAAAAGGAGTGAACACAGGAAGTGGATACAAGTCATATATCCAGAATCACATGAAAGATGGTCCTCTAGGTGAAGTTGAATACATGGCATTCTTGAACATGTGGCTATGCAGATTTATCTTCTGTGGCAAGGCCAATGAGCCAACCCTGAACCATATCGCAATGGCTAGTGGTCATCATGTCCCCCTTGGAAAGTATCTCCTAGGGAGTGTATACCACATGCTCCATCAGACCACCTCTCATATGCACACTGGCCAGAAGATATCATGTGTCAATGGACCCTGGTTGTTTGTACAAATGTGGCTACAACTATACATGCACCGGATTGTTGACATCAATCTCAACAATCGGCATTTCCCTTCATCCAGCCATAAGGAAGGAGAAACTCAGATCACCAAAGGATGCCAAACCTATGGAGAAGCTGCTTCAACCATATCCATTGATCAAAATGTCAGTCAACTTTTTGAGCTCTTCTTCAGAGGTTTCACCAATCCCCTTTAGATCCCCTATTTGAACAATGATAACTTGACCCTCCCTTATGAATTCTCCTTTGAAACTGGATGCCATGATGCAAGATCCATACAAATTTTTAATGTCTTTATCCATCCATGCATCTTGCCAGCAGAATTCTGTGGAGGAAGGCTAAATCACAGCACCTATGAATATTATCAGCCAAACATAACGGCTCGACAGCTGGGATGTGGCCAAGTGCCCCCAAGGCTATTTCTTCATGAATTCCTCAAACCCAGATAGGAAATCAAAGAGAACATTCAAGCCAGAAGGGTCTTTGAATACCAATGTAGCCCAACTATGTATACCTGGCTCTTTACACCAACAACAATAGCTCATCCTCTCTTCATCTCCTGGTGGCAAGAGTTCCATGACCATATCTTCAGTGAGCCAGTGCACTCCTTCTGTCTTGAGCTGATGCCTGACTTCCAGCCAACTTCAGAGGTAATACACTTATCTTTTCCTCTGACCAGGTATGCCTTACTTTACTGATCATGATTTTTGGTTATTTCCTGCAGAACACAATACCTGCCCCTAGAGCAAGGACATTCTATTACAATGCTGTTGGCCCAATCTCTGCTTTGGGATTTAAATCCACAACCTTAGCTCAGTTGATGGACAGATATGCCACAATGGACCCAACTCTTATCAGTTCAACCTCTGATAAGAGAAAAGCTCCATCTTTGGTTGCACCTCCAGCTGCTAAGAAGAAAAGAACCACCAAAAAGGTCCCTATTGAGGTAACATCCTTTTTCTCCTTGAACACAAGACCATTCTTTATCTGACAAATTTCTTCTTGTGCAATTTCAGACCAGAACCCAGCAACCATCAATAGCTTCAGAATCTGCCAATGCTCCACCTGTTGGTATGACCTTTATTGCTTCTCTCTCTTTAAAGACCATCATTTACATTGGCATTTACCCTTTATTTGGTATTTGTAGAAGAAACATTGGTGAATCAATCTGTAGAGATTTCTTCCTCTCAGCATGCTTCGAGTCCAAGTTCATCAAGGGTTCAACCATCTCCTTCTCAAGCAGAAACTTCAACCTCACCAGGTTTTCAATCACCCCTACCCCAAGCAGAGGTTCCAGTTTCACCAGGGATGAACCCATCTCCACCTCAGCCAGAAGCTTCAAATCTACCAGGGATTGCACCAGCTTCCCCCCAACTAGAAGCTTCAGCTTTACCAGGAAATCCTCAAACTCCTCTTCAGCTGATTACTCAAGAAATCCCCCTTGAGCCTGAGCAAACCTCCTCTCCAGTCCAGGAAACCAGAATTGAGGTGAGTGTAAACATCTACACTTTTATTTCCACTCAATAAACCATCCTTAATTCAGCAAACTTTCCTTTTCAGGACCAGGCCACGTCACCACCAAGCTCTCTATTTATTGTGAGTGATTCAGCTGCCGAAAAAGATGAAGCATCTTCAAACCAAGTCCTATCAGAGGAAAATCAGGCAAGGCTTAAAGAAGTCTTTTTCTGGTTGCAAAAAGATGCCCAAGACCAAGTCAAAGATGTTGATCGCTTAGATGAAATACTTGAATCTATCGATCAAGAACTCCCTGATAACATCAAAGCCTCCTTGGAGCCCATCTCTTATTTGGACGATCATTATGCAGCAGTAAGACGAGCTTTGAAGATTCAATCCTCTAGACCAGCTCTTGAGCAGAAGAGAGCCAAAATCAAACAATTTGTGAAAGATTCACAAGCTCAAATCCAGAGGAACAAAGAACTGACAGCTGAACTGCCAGCCGCACTTGAGGTGAAGATTGCAAGGAAAGCTGCACTAGAAGCTGAGTTGAAGACTTTGACAACTGAAATTGAAGCTGATAGGAAGGAGATAGACGAGCTTCCTGGATTAATAGAGAAAATCCAAAAGGACACATCAGCAGCCATGATTGAATCAAATCAGCTCAAGGCAAAACTTTCCACGCTGTCCAATGCCCAAGAAACTTATCAGAATCTGCTGTAGAACATCCACCAGATCACATCAAACGCCTCTAGTGTAATTGCAAAATACTTGAACATTTGATTGCACCAAGCAATTTGTAGCCGAATTAATCGTCCTTGTAACTTTGCCTTTTATAAACTTTATTTTCCTTTTTCTGTATCACTTTGTTCGCAATTTTTGGACGATTCATTCAGTAACTGCAGCCAAACAGTACCATACCCGAATAGCACTCCGACCGCAACTCAGCCGAGCCAGTCAACCGAATATGACTTAGCTTGAATTCCAAACGACCCGACGGCGATTCGGTTAAGGAAACTTCTCCACTTTCCAAATTTCTCGGGATATGCACCATGATCCAGGGCCACGATCTCTTCACCATCCCTATAAATAAAACCGTAGGTGCCCCCAGCCTTTCACCAACCCTTTAACCTTCAAACTTTTTCCAATCTAAGCCTACTTCTCCCATCACCAGCGCACCTCCAAAAACCAATGGCGTGTAGCGGCAACAGGCGCCGCGCCACCGACGAAGCGGAAGGAAGTTGCGTCGGCGCGCGTCAGAGGCAATGATCGTCAAATTCCTTTATGATCCCCCCAGATTTCCCTCTGTTTCTGACGATCTTCTCTGTTTCAGGCTCATCCAATGGAATCCGGCCCCTGCGCCGGCCATGAATCCGGCCCTGCCGGACGACTCCTTGGAGTCGAACAACTACTCCCCTGTGCCCTACTCCATACAGCCGCGCGGCTTCCAGGGCGGCGCACTAGAAGACGTTGACGAGATCGATGTCATCTTGGAGCGCCTCGATGACCACGGCGATGCCATTGCCGAAATCACCCATCCCCAGTCTATGCTAAACAGGCTCTTTGAATGGTTTGTACCAGGGGTGCTTGGCTTTCGGCAATAAATAAAGAATTTTAATTTTCAAGCTTGTATTGTGATGATCCCCTTCTGCTTGTAGATGCGTACGTCACTGTTTTCAAACGAATTAGGGAGCTTTACTTGAGCCGAATGCGTGAAAACAACTGCCCCTTGGCGCAAAATCCGCAGAAAATCCTCAATCCGGGAACCATAAACACTGTTTAATGAAAACCCTTCGCATCCGGGAAGAAAACCCTGCCTTTTGGTATTCCAATAATGTACGCCAACTAGTCATCACTCCCAATGCGCTCTCTTAGTCAATAAAATAGCCCCCTGGGATACCCTGCAATTCCACTCGCATACTCTTCCATCACCTCACATCTTCCCCTCTTGCTCCAGAGGAGAAAACCCTAAGGCCATGGCGGACAAGGGAAAGGAACCCATCAAAGAGGACATCACTCCACCAAAGAAGCGTACCATTCGAGAGTGAGTTTTCTTTCAATCCGTTTCTTTCTCTCATTTGCAATCACATGGTTTACTCCTTACTGTTTTCTCCAGCCTTGACTTGCTTCCCGAAGAAATCTTTGGGACTGAAGAAGTACCCGAGTACATCCTCTCTCACTCCTCTGAAGAAGAAGAGAACGCCACGCCGGAACAGAGGATCAACCACCAGCTGCGCCGCCGCATTCGGCATCTGGAGCATAACTTGCGGGACATCACCGCTCGCTGCAACGCCGAACGCGAACGCCGCATGAGCTTGGAAGCATTAGTAGGGGGTAAGACTTCCATCTTTATTTGACTCCATGCTCAGGCTCAGATCTTCGTACTCTAACAACTGTTCTTTTCCCCCAGATGTCTCTGACAGATACAGTAACCTGAAGGCTGCTTGGGACAGCCTGATGGAGGCTGCAAGTCATGGCAATCCCCGAAGCTTCCAGGTTGCTTTTACGGTGGTCCTGGAACAGTTGAAGAGGGAGGAACAGAAGAGGAAAAAGGAATCAAAGGAATGAATCGTATTTTCGCTTCTTCCTCCAGGCCTTCTGCTTCCCACCCCTTTGTAATCTTAAGTAGTTGGATTGTCAAATAAAAGCCTGCAAGAAACATCTGTAATGTGAAGTATTTTCGCTCTAAGGGCAATACACATCGGTATTGGCCATTTCTCGTTAGGATTTTTTGTTCTAAAGGCGGCTTCTTTCCCGAACGCCGGTTGTTTCTGTGTATCAGATGCCTGTAATCCTGGTGCTTGTAATCAACAATGAATTTCAATACTAGGATAATATTTCTTCAAATATCAGCAGTAAATTCCTCTCCTAGTAAAGTTTTCAATATGTAAGCATTACCAGGCACACACCTGACTACCCGAAAAGGACCTTCCCAATTCGGGGACCATTTGCCGAACGTACTTGTATTTAGTCCCAATCGGTAGTAACGCTTTCCAAACCAAATCTCTTTACGCAAATTGCTTGACCTTTTACTTTCTTGTTGTAATATTTAGCAACTCGCATCTTGTTCTTTTCAATGTTTTCCGGGGCTTTAAGACGAATCATATGCAAATCCTCTAACTCGTCCATCATTAAGCCACTGTAATCTTTGGAGATTAAATCCTTCTGCAAAACCACCCTCCATGAATCTGATTGAATTTCCCAGGGCAAAACAGCATGATGCCCATAAACCAATTCGTAGGGAGAAGTTTTTGTAGCTCCATGAGGAGCCAATTGGTGAGCCCATAAAGCCTCGTTGAGTACCGAATGCCATCTCCTTGGCTTCTGATCAATTTTCTTTTGTATAAGCTTGATCATGATCTTGTTAGAAGCCTCTGCCTGACCATTAGCTTGGGCATAATAAGGGGAAGAATTAAATAATTTGATTCCCATGCTTTCGGCAAACTCTCCGAACTCCAAAGATACGAACTAAGCTCCTTGATCGGTTGTAATTCTTTGAGGAATCCCAAACCTATAAATGATGTGTTCTTTAACAAACTCAATCATGTTTTCTCGATGTCACTTTCTTCGGTGGAATTGCCTCAACCCATTTGGTGAAATAATCAGTTGCCAAAAGCACAAATTTATGCCCCTTACTAGATGGAGGATTTATCCGGCCAATCAAATCTATACCCCATCCTCTCGAATGGTCATGGCTTGATAATTGGATTCGGTCTGATGCCGGAACCCTTTGAATATTTCCAAACTTCGACAATCTTGACATCCCTTGTAATACTCAAAGCAATCTTCTAGCATCGTCGGCCAAAAACATCCAGTTTGCCTAATAACTCATTTCATACGATAAGCCGATTGATGCGCTCCACATAGCCCATCATGCACCTTACTCATTATTTTCTTTGCTTCTTCTGGACCTAGGCATTGCAGCAACACCCCATCTAATGATTTGTAAAATAAACGCCCATCCAGAAGAACAAATTTTATAGCTTTATACCTGAGCTTCCTAGGAACCTTTCAGGATGGATTCTCTAGATAATCAACAATCTCTTTTCTCCAATCATCCTCTGCTAGATCACTCTCGAAAGCACACACCTCCATGGTGAACGCTTCTTGATTTTCTCTATAACCTGAGGCACTTTGAGCCAATCTGTTTGCCTCCTCATTGTGTTCTCTAGGAATATGCTGTAGAATTACTAACTGAAAACTTTTCAAGATTTCCCCGAATTCTTCGTAGTAACTCGGGATATCGCTTCTACATTCATATTGGCCATTGAATTGCTTTATAACCAGCTCGAATCTCCATAAATCTCAACTGAAATAGCCTTTGCTTCTTTTAAATATTGGAGCCCTCTAAGCAACGCCTCATATTCACTTGATTATTAGTGACGAGATTGGATAGGAATAGCGAACTCAAACATCTCACCTCTAGGGGAAATTAATAAAATCCCTACTCCGCCACCTTTGCCACATGATGATCCATCAAAGAACAAAGCCCACGGGGTAATTTCAAGCAAATCAATTGACGGATCATCGTGCTTAGTAATGAAATCGGCAATAATCGACCTTTAATGGCTTTTGCTGATTCAAACTTCAGCTCAAACTCGGATAAGGCCAAAATCCATTTGCCAATCCTTCCATTCAAAATCGGCATCGATAACATATGTTTTATTACATCAAACTTTGAATATACAACGCATTCGGCATTCAACAAGAAGTGCTAAAACTTTGTACACGAGTAGTAAACACACAAGCACGGCTTCTCTCGCGTGTCCGAATACCTGGTCTCAAGATCAAGTAATTTCCGGCTAAGGTACGCTACTACCCGCTACTTTCCTTCAAACTCTTGTATAAGGGCCGATCCAATAGTTTGGGCATCGGCCGCCACGTATAACTTGAAAGGCTTGTTCAACCGTGGAGGCACCAACACCGGTGGTTCCTTCATGTACCGCTTGATTTCATCGAAAGCCTTTTGTTATTCGTCACCCCATACAAACTTCGATCCTTCTTGATCTTTAGCAGCGGAGAAAAGGGAAAAACCTTTTGTGACAAGTTTGAAATGAATCTCCTTACAAAATTGATCTTGCCAAGCGGTGATTGCAACTCCTTGATATTGGTTAGAGGAACAACTTCATTAATAGCCTTCATGCTTTTCTTGCCAACTTCAATCCCTCCTTCATGCACCAAAAATCCCGGGAATTCTCCACAGTTTGAAACCCCAAAGGCACACTTGTTTGGATTCATCTTCAACTCGTGCTTTCGATTGCACTCCAAAGTTTTTTTCACATCCTTCAAGTGTGAGTCATGATTCAAGGACTTGATCACGACATCATCAATATAAATCTCAACAATTTTGC
Organism: Cenchrus americanus; assembly: GCA_947561735.1. Lineage (NCBI taxonomy): Eukaryota > Viridiplantae > Streptophyta > Magnoliopsida > Poales > Poaceae > Cenchrus > Cenchrus americanus. The sequence goes on from OX387242.1 coordinate 53,252,365, forward strand.
CGATCAACTCATGGAAGATATAGTACATGGCTCGTTGATAAGTTGCACCGGCATTTTTCAACCCAAATGTCATGACAATCCATTCAAACGAGCCTATATGCCCGGACATTTGAAGGCCGTCTTCGATATGTCTTCTATTGCCATAACATTTGATTGTACCCCTGCATTACCATCCATAAAACTGATAACTTTATGCCCAGCGACATCAATTAATAAATCAGCAACGAGCATCGGGTATCCATCCATAGGAGTGGCTCTGTTCAAATCTCTCGAAATCTATGCAAACCCTCATCTTCCCATTTTTCTTGTAGACAGGGACGATGTTAGAGATCCACTCCGCATACCTGCATGGCCGAATGAAGTTTGCATCAAGCAATCTTTCAATTTCCTTCTTCACGTCGGCCAATACTTCATCCTTGTAGATTTTTCGAGGAGGTTGCTTATAAGGTTTAAAACCAGGCTTGATTGGCAACCGATGCTCAACAATAGAACGATACAAACTAGGCATCTCCGAATAATCCCAAGCGAAGCAATCTTTATATTCCTTTAACAGCTTGATTAATTCTTCCCTCCGAAACTCGACTCCAAGTTAGCACCGATAAATATCGGCCTTGGCTTGTCACCATCTCCAATGTCGATTTCTTCTAATTTGTCGGCCGACATGAATCCACACCCTAACTTTCCATCGGTTCCATCGACTAGATTATCCATTAAAAATTACTATAAGAGCCGACGACTTGAATCGGTGTTGATCACCGCCGACCGGTTCAACGGGACCTTCACCCCGCCTTTTCCGAGAAGCAATCGATGCCTTGATACTCCTAGAAAGCCGGTTCGACGTTAGCCACGCTCACTGAATCATCTGCTTGAACTACTTCAATGTCATCATCTACCCATTGAACGAGCTGTTGGTGCATGGTAGATGGGATGCGCAATTGGCATGAATCCGGTCCCGTCCAAGCAAAGAAAGCGTAAGCTCCTTTGCCTTCAATGACAAAGAAGGTCGTGAGCAAAGTCTTAGACCCAATCATCAAGTCCACATGCACGTAGCCCTTAGTATCCGAAGGATTCCCGGCGAAATCATTCGAATTATGCTTGTTGGCGTCAAGTCTCCAGGGCCCATGCCAAGCTTCCTGAAGGTGGTGTATGGCATCACGTTGACTGCAGCTCCGCCATCAACAAACACCTTGGTCAATGGCTTACCATTGACGTATCCCTTCAAGTACAACGGCCTCATGTGTCGATTCCTGGCCGGCTTGTCAAAGGTGGCCTGCTTAGCCAACACCAGTTGCGCCATTAATCCCCCAAGTTGCTCATCCTCATTGACATCTGGAGACACTTCCTCCTGCACAACTTGATTAGCGGGAGCCATGAACTCATTCGGCAGAAAGTACACCATGCACGCTGAAGCCGAACGACCAGATCCATCAGGCCTATCCTTTGGGCGCCACACCTGTTTTCTTTTGATCCCCGCCTGCTTCAATTCTTGATTCCTCAAGCGCTGAACCCTTCTCTTTTGGCTTCTCCTCAAGCCAGGCGGGCACCACTGTCCTTCTTGCCAGATGTATTCGCACTCCTGTTCTTCCTGATCAACCTACCTCTGGTCAGCTTGCCTTTTCCTTGGGTGATCATTGACCTCATTTATTTTTAGACGCCGACCGTCATTGGGATGCATCTTTCCAATTCTCTCATGGACGGATCGGCGATTGACAGTTTCCTACCTATATTCAGTGTAATTATCACTGCATTCAGGGCAATTCTTCAATGTGGGGAGCTTCAAGCCCTCGTTCCAGCAGTGCCTGAAGAATGCGCATCCCCAATGTGCACGCTCCTGTTCCCGTGCATGCTCTTCTAGCTCTCTTCTACGCACCTCTTCTTCAAACCTGCGCCTCTCCTCTTTATATTTTTGCTTCTGGTAGCGTTCCTTTTCCTGATGACACTGCCATTTGTTAAGGAGAATGCATGTGGTTACTCTGGGCTTGGACCTGGATGATTCCCCAACTTCAGTCTGGCTCTTGAGGATGCGAGGAGCTTCTTTGAAGACTTGCTCCACCGTCACTTGACGTGTAGGATCCACTGATCCATCCTGTTTCGCTCTAGCTGAAGTCAGGACCTTCACTTTCCCCTTCTCCTCGGCAGTCATCATATTGACAGAAAAGCCAACCATGTTTTGAGGGAAAGGGTGGCCATCCAGCTTCATCTTGTTATCAAATTTCAAATGCCCTTCCTGGATAGCCTTTTGGATCCTCATCCTGAAAACCCTGCAATCGTTAATGGAGTGAGAGTTTCTGTCATGAAAACCACAGTAACGTTTCTCTTTAACTCCATCGGGCCGAAGCATAGAATGCCCCTCACGCAACTTGATTCGGCCTACCTTCACCAGGAACTGAGGACCAGGAGCGTCCCAGTGGTCGATGGATGACCGCTCCTCAGTGATGAGTGATTGACAACGGGTGTTGGACTGACTCTTGGCTTAGTGCCCAGGTGTAGGCTGCGGCCTAGTTCGTGTTGTTGCAGGTGAAGAACGGGCGCGAAAGGTCTTCAGCCTTGAGGGGCCTCCGGGAGATGGAGAGACAAGTAGGCTCGGTTCGAGGGACCCGGTGGACAACGGGACTGGGTGCGGGCCACATGGTGGCGACACGAGCAAGACGAAGTCATGGACAAGCGAGCCGGTGCACGGTGGCGGTCGAGTCAAGTGGTTTGGCGGGAGGCCGGACCGAGCACGCGGGGTTTGGTGGTTTGCCCACAAAACCATCGGCGGACGGTTTCTTGGTTTGGGCCTGAAAACCAAGTCCGAGGGCCCAACACGACGGAGACGGGATCCGGGCGTGTCGGGAAGCTTCGAGGCGGAGGACACGCGGCGGGATCGCATGGCTTGCGTCGGGAGGACGCGGGGGTGCGGCAAAGGCGTGGCCGTCCGATGGCAAGACCCACAAACATTACCTAAATGCCCCTACGTGGGTTGTATCGCCAGTAGTTTAGTTAGGGGTAGTCGAGTCATTTACCACTCCGGCGGGACCTGATATATAAGCCATGAGTGTGTGTGGATGGCTCTCTCCCTCCGCGACTTAGGGTTTCATTTCCTCCCTCCTCTTTCTCATTTTCGTAGCTATTTTTCTTCCATTTTCTCTAGGCTAGCATGAGAGCTTCATGAGAGATTTGTTGAGAGGGATGGATGCTAGGGCGGCATGCTAGACCTTGTGAATCTTTCCTGGTTTGTATAGAAGATTCGGGGTTGTGTTTTTCGTGGTCTTTTGTGCTTGTTTTCGTGCCTTTGTTCTCGGTGTGGTTCCGCGGATTTGAGTGGGTTTCTCCCTGGATTTCCTTGAGGGATACATGGATAAATGTCTCATGCATCTTTGTGATTGATCTTGTGCCCTCAAACGCCGGGAAACCACTTGGATTCGAAGTTTTTCGTTTGGTGCTCTAGCTTTTGGTGGTGCTCAAAGGATTCGCGATTCCTGGTGATTTAGGGAGTTAGGAGGCAAGATTTTTGGGTTATAGCATCCTTGTGTGACGCTTTTCAAGTCCCCAAACCCATGTCTCCATAGCTTCAACCGTTTGGGAAATCCGATGATGATTTGGGGGAGTTGACTTTCGGGGTCGGGCGTTTTACGCTCCGTCCGCACCTAGCGGACGGTCCGCGGGGTGCGCGGACGGTCTCGCGCGGCTAGGGTTCGTCGCCCGTTCGTCGTGTTCTTGCGCGTCCTTGCTTTCGATCTGGTTTGGCTTTTGGTTTTTGTTGCGGCCGGTTTGCGGACGGTCCGAGCTTGAGTAGCGGACGGTCCGCGGGTGGCGCGGACGGTCCGCCGGCCTCGGCGGACGGTCCGTTTTTCTCGGGTCGCTTCGGTGGTTCCGTGTGCTTTAACGGACGGTCCGCGGCGCGAGCCGGACGGTCCACGGTGTTGGCGCGGACGGTCCACGAGAGCGGGCCGGACGGTCCCGCGAGGCTGCGCGGACGGTCCGCCCCTCCTGGCCGGACGGTCCGCCAGAGCCTGTGTGCTTTGCTTCTTGGTTCGATTCCTCCCTCCCTTTTCTAGTGCTTCCGCTTGTGCTTCTAGGAATCGTTCCTAAGGCTAGAGGTTGACCCATAACCTCGTGGTCTTGGCGATTGGTGTGTGACTCGATCCATCGCTCGTGTGTGACTGGGTTTTGACTAGGGTATAGGCCGGGTTCTTTTGGAAGAATTTTTACCGGCTCCTAGTCACTCCCCCCCCCTCTCTAGTCGCCATCTGATCCTTCAATTGGTATCAGAGCTTGGTGCCGGATTCTTTGCGACTTTGACAAGTCTCGAATCATAAGATGGCGTACGTTGAGCGGGTCGGTCCGCCGCACTTCGATGGCAAGGGTTACCACAAGTGGGCGGCTCGTATGATGATCTTTCTTCGTGGGAAGGCTGTTGGATTTCATTGTGCTTGACAAGAACTATGCTATTCCGGTCAACATCCATACTCTTATGGTGAGCGATGCGGTGCTAAGGCCAAGTATGAGGCTAATGCAAAAGCCGTTGATCACTTGGTCCGGAGCTTGTGTGATCCAGAGTTTGAGCGTGTTCGCCATTTGAATCTTGCTTGGCAAATTTGGGAGAAGTTGTTGGTTGCTCACGATGGTGATAACAATGTGAAGGCTCACCTCTTTGTCTCTTACCGGATGCAATATGAGAATTTCACTCCACTTCCCGGTGAGGACATTGATGTGATGTTTCAGAGGTTCACCGCCATCGTGAACAACATGAAAGCTAATGTTGAGGATTTTCCCTACACCGAGCATGATCAGGCTTTGAAGCTCTTGCATGTCTTGGACCCAAATGTTTGGGGTGCTAAGGTTGAGGCCATCAAGGAGTCCGGCGGTACTTGACTATTGAGTTGGATGACCTCTTTTCTAAGCTCAAGTCGGCCGAGGTTGACGGGAAGTTGCAATCCAAGCATGAGGGCTCGGCCGACCATAGTCTTGCTCTTGTGGGCGGATCAAAGGGCAAATCTAACCCTTCCCGTCGATAGTTTTCCTTGTCTTCTCTTATGTCCATTCCGGATGAGGAGTTTGATGTCTTGGGCGAGGAGGAGGCGGCCTTGCTCTCAAGGAGGTTTGATCGGCTACACGAGAGTCGAGGAACGCAAGGCGGAGCTCGGGGACGTGCTACAAGTGTGGCAAGCGTGGCCACTTCATCGCCGAGTGCCCGAGAAGCGGAGGAGAACAAGTACAAGGTGAACGAGTACAAGGCGCACCCGAGGCGTGAAGACAAGTACTCCTCCAAGGGCAAGCACTTCAACAAGTCCAAGAGCAAGGACAAGGACAAGCGGCGACCGAGCAAGAGCGGCTACAAGAAGAACAAGGCAAGAGCGATGGTGGCCGGTGCGAGCGACGTTGACTCAAGCTCAAGTGAGGAGCAGTCAAGCTCAAGCAGTGAAGATGAAGACGCCGGGAGGCGCAATGGCAAGAAGAGTGCAAGCCGGAACCTCAGCGGGTTGAGCTTTGTGGCGCTTGAGGGATTTTGTGGCATGGCCCATAGCTCCAGCAGCAAGAAGAGTGAGAAGGAAGACAGCGACTCCGACTCGGAGGATGAGGTAAACCGTGACCCGACTCTTTGCTTGCTGACATTGCTAGGTTGAATGGCTTGCTTGACAACCGCGATAGTGTGCATAGAGATGCCAAAAAGATGAGGAAAGATCTTAGGGCACAACTTGAGAATGCTAGTTAGAAAGTAGGAGAGCTAGAGTCAAAATTGCTTGAATTGAAACTTGAGAATGAATCTTTGAAACTTGCTCCTACTACTCCTGATGATGTTGAATGTGTTGAGTGTGATGCATGGTTGAATGAGATCAAACTGCTTAATGAGAAGAATGCTTCCACTTTGGCTAAACTAGATGCTCTTAGGACTGAATATGATGAGCTTAAGGCTAGACCAACTTTGCTTGGTGCCTGTAAATCATGTCCTACTATGCATGCTAAGCTTGTTGAGGAGAATGACTATTTGAGGAAGGTGTTGGGTTGGTTGTCTGGGCAGGAACCTCAATTGAAAATCATGATTGAGGAGTTCAAGAGAGCTGATGGTCGTGGTTTGGGTTTTGAGAAGTTGGGTGAGAAAGTGGGAGAGAACAGTGGGGAGAGTGTGTATGAGAAGTGTGTTGAGTCTAACCCCGAGTTTGAGGTGATCGGAGAGATCCAAGTCCCACTTCCAAAAGCACCCAAGAACGCTTTCACACCAAAGCCCAACCACCTTTGCAACAAGCTTGACACAACCCAAGATCCACCCAAATTCCCACCTAAGACAAATGACTTCCAGAAACCGGTGAAGTTTGTGGGTGAGAAGGGTGAGAAGCCTAGAGAGAAGCCAGAGCAAAAACCAAAACCCATCCCCTTCATGTGTGAGTATTGTGGCAAGGAGAGGCACCTTGCAGAGTTTTGCTACAAGAGGAAGAGGGATGAGAGGCTTGCTAGGGAGCAAGCGAACCAGGACAGGTATCGCCAGTCTCATGGTATTCCTGAGCCTAGAGTGCCACTTCCATGGGGTGTGGGAAGTGTGAGGAGTGTTGGCAGGTTCCCACAGAGAGGTGGTGGTGAGAGGTTTGTCAGGAGAGATGATGGTGTGCGTGCTGGTGAGAGGTTTGGTCGGGCTCGTGGTGGTTTTGCTGGACGTCCTCCTACTCGTCCTCAGTACGGGTTTAGGGGAGATGATCGTAGCTTTGGGTTCCAGAGGAACTACGGACCACGTTTTCCCCCTCGTGGTGCTCGTACTCCTCCCATGGGACATGGGAAGTTTGGTGGCAAGGGAATGATGTTTGCTAACCCCTCTTTTGAGCGAGATGGCTCGACACTAGTTTAACTTTTTTTGTGCTAACCCCGGTGTCGAGTCGCTAGCTCACTCTCGTTCTTGTTTCGACTACGGGCGGGGAGGCTTGGAGAACATTTGGTTGATTGACTCCGGATGTTCCCGACACATGACCGGAGATAAGAAGTGGTTCTCCAGCCTCACCCCCGTGAAGGAAAAGATGTACATCACATTTGGGGACAATGGACGAGTAAGGGTGCTTTCTGAGGGTGTTGTGCATGTGAGTGACAAGGTAACATTGAAGAGAGTGGCCCTTGTGAAGTCTTTGGGTTTCAATTTGCTTTCGGTTTCTCAGTTGCTTGATGAAGGTTTTGAGGTGCGTTTCAAGTCTGGCGAGTCTCGTTTGCTTGATTCTCGAGGTGATCTTGTCTGTATGATCATCCCCGAGGGTCGATTTTCGTGGCTGATTTCTCTCGTTCTTTGGGTCCTGCTCGCCGTTGTTTGATGGCCGGTCCTTCTTCGATTTGTGGAAATGGCATAGCGGTTGGGACACTTGAGCTTTGATTTGGTTTCCCGCTTGAGTGGTCTTGACCTTGTCCGAGGATTGCCGAGGTTGAAGCTTGAGAAGGATTTGGTTTGTGCTCCTTATAGGCATGGTAAGATGGTAGCCACTCCCCATCCGCCCCCGATCGATGTCATGACCGAGCATCCGACGAGCCGTTGCATATGGACCTTGTTGGGCCAGCTCGAGTTCGCTCGGTGGGTGGGAAGTGGTATGTCCTTGTTGTGGTGGACGTACTCTCGCTATGCCTGGGTGTTCTTCTTGGAGGATAAGAGCGAGGCATTTGGTTTTGTTCGAGATCTGATCGTGAGGTTGAAAAACGAGAGGCATGGGAATGCTATTCGAGCTATCCGCGGTGATAATGGCTCAGAGTTCAAGAACTCTCGTTTTGATGCCTTTTGTCGTGATCTAGGTCTTGAACACCAGTATTCGACCCCTTATGTGCCCCCTCAAAATGGAGTCGTGGAAAGGAAAAATCGGACTCTTTGTGAGATGGCTAGGACGATGCTCGATGAGCACAGGACTCCTAGGAGGTATTGGGCCGAGGCGGTCAATACGGCATGTCATGTTTCCAACGAGGATTTTATTGCGAGCTTTCAAGAAGAAGACCGGTTATGAGGCGATGCATGGTCGGGCACCCAAGGTGAGTCATTTTCGAGTCTTTGGCTGCAAGTGCTTTATTCTGAGGAAGGGAAAACTCGACAAGTTTGAGGCTAGGTCTAGTGATGGTATTTTCTTTGGATATGCTAACCACTCTAGAGCCTATAGGGTGCTTAACCTTGAGACTAACAAAATCATGGAGACTTGCGAGGTGACCTTCGATGAGACAATGCCATGTACCTCTCTTGGCTTTGAATGTGCAGGTGACGAAGAGATGGCCGAGGACCTCTTTGAAGAGGAGAAGGATGAAGCTGGAGATGATGATGGGGAGAACCATGCGCCTGAAGCTGAGTGTGTACCCACTACTTCCCCTACGACCACTATGGAGCATGGACCGTCTACTTCATGGACAACGACGGTGCAACAAGAGGACCAGGCGAGAGAAGCTGAAGTTGAGGGGGAGGTAGTCTCGAGGCGTGAGGCTCCCCGGCGGATCCAAGAAGTGCATCCCCTATCGAAGATCATTGGGAACATCGATGAACGCACTACACGGTCAAGATGAGATGAGCAGGGAGTTCGAGATGAGCATGATGGGCGAGTTGCAGTACTTTCTCGGGCTGCAGATCAAGCAAGTGAAGGACGGCACATTTGTGCACCAGACCAAGTACACGAAAGACATGCTGAGGAAGTTCCAGATGCAAGATGTGAAGCCGATGTCGACTCCCATGGGGAGTACGGCTACTTTGGATGCGGATGAGGACGGAGAACCAGTGGACCAGCGGGAGTACAGGAGCATGATCGGCTCCCTCCTCTACTTGACGGCGACGAGGCCGGACATACGGTTCGGCGTGTGTCTCGCGCTCGTTTTCGAGCCTCGCCGAGGACATCACATCGACGGGCGTCAAGAGGATTTTCGGTACCTACGGTCCGCCCCTCGGTCTTGGCCTTTGGTATTCTTCCTCCTCGACTCTTTCCCTTCATGGTTTTTCGATGCGGATTTTGCTTTGGTTGTCGAGTCGAGAGGAAGTCTACTTCGGTACTTGCCGGTTTCTTGGGTCTTCTTTGGTCTCATGGTCTTCCCGCAAGCGAGTCTAGTGTAGCTCGGTCTACCACGGAGGCGAGTATGTTGCTTTGCCGCGAGTTGTTGTTCCCGACTTGTTGTGGATTTCATACACCTTGAGAGACTTTGGTGAGGAGTGCACCCGGATCCCACTTCTTTGTGATAGCACCGGTGCCATAAGCGTAGCCAAAAACCCGGTGCTTCACTCCAGAACCAAACACAAAGAAGTGAGGTATCATTTCTTGAGGGACAATGTGGAGAAAGGAACCATTGTGTTGAGCCATGTCCCTACCCAAGATCAGCTAGCCGACATCTTTACAAAGCCTCTCGACCAAGCTACATTTGTGCGCTTGCGGGGGGAACTTGGGGTTTGTTGCCCTTTCTAGTTGATTCTTGGGGGATTTCTTTTTGTATCATTTGTATCATACCATGTTTACTTTGATGTATATACATGCTTTGCTTGATGTATAAACCATGGTAGGATAGCCATCTTGTCATATATCATGTTGCATTTGTATCATATTGCATTTTAGGATGATGAGCTTCTTTCATATGCCATATTTAAGTCTCTTTGGCTATTTGTGAGATATTGGTCATATGTGTGGAAAAATGGTGATGTGAGGCTATGCTCTTGGAATATTTGAGATATATGTGTGGTGAGATAGCCCTTTTTGAAATAAATGCTAATCTTGACTAATTTTTAATGAAATGTGCTCTACTCGTGTGTAGTTGTGTATCCATGTCACAGTTTGGTCTAAATGTGCTTTTCATGCTTAGATTGTGCTTGGATGCCTTGTTCTTGCATTTGGGCCAAAGGCCGAATATCATTGTGAATGTTTAGCCTATGTTGCATTCATGGGGGAGCATAAGCTTCTTTTTGCCGCAAAGACACTTCATGTACCATGAAATGAATTAATCTTGAAAAGAAGTGTATAATGCTTGAAAAAATGCTCCATCCATCATGTCTATGCTTAAAATGTCTTATCTTTCACATATGGGTGCAAAACATGTTGCATGATGTTCACCAGTGGAGAAGTCTCCCCGAAGTGGACACATGGCTCATGAGCTTTGACATGACATGCTTTGCTTTATGGGTGTTTGCCATGATCTTTTGCTTGAGAATTTGATATCCTTGTATGATCTTTGAATGGTATGCATGTTTGTGGCTCAAGTGTGACATGGATAGGCTTTTACATGTGAAGCGAGCCTTCTTTTGGTAAAAGCTGCTTAAATCTGAAATTTTGCTTTGTCACATGCTTGTATTTTCATATATTACTTGTGGCAATGCTTTGACTATGCTATGATTCATATGTGTGATCTTTGTCTCATTTTTAGCCTTTGACACTAGATTTGGCCTATTTGAGAAGCTTATGTAGATGTTTATATGCTTTGTTTTGCATTTCCGCATTTTCACCTTGATTCATACATTGTCAACAAGGGGGAGATGAGGTGAGCTTAATGAAAATTCAGAAGAGGTGAGCTGAAATTTGGAAGTTTGCATCCACATGTTCAGGGGGAGCTTGCATTTGTTCAGGGGGAGCTTTCTTGTTGTTTTCGATGTGGAGTTTGTGCTTTGCTTGGCTTGTGACCTTTCTTCGCCTTTCTTTGATTTTGGTCATGAGTTGAGCTTCTTTGTTTTTCTTTCTTCTTCTTTTCTTTTCTTTTCTGAATTTCATTTCGCGTTGTGTGTTGTCAATGCACTCATCAAGGGGAGATTGACGACTAGGAGCGTCCCAGTGGTCGATGGATGACCGCTCCTCAGTGATGAGTGATTGACAACGGGTGTTGGACTGACTCTTGGCTTAGTGCGCGGTGTGAGGCCGCGGCCTAGTTCGTGTTGTTGCGGGTGAAGAACGGGCGCGAAAGGTCTTCGGCCTTGAGGGGCCTCCGGGAGATGGAGAAACAAGTAGGCTCGGTTCCGGGGACCCGGTGGACGGCGGGACTAGGTGCGGGCCACATGGTGGCGACACGAGCAAGACGAAGTCATGGACAAGCGAGCCGGTGCACGGTGGCGGTCGAGTCAAGTGGTTTGGCGGGAGGCCGTACCGAGCACGCGGGGTTTGGTGGTTTTCCCACAAAACCATCGGCGGACGGTTTCTTGGTTTGGGCCCGAAAACCAAGTCCAAGGGCCCAACACGACGGAGACGGGATCGGGCGTGTCGGGAAGCTTCGAGGCGGAGGACACGCGGAGGGATCGCATGGCTTGTGTCGGGAGGGACGCGGGGTGCGGCAAAGGCGTGGCCGTCCGTTGGCAAGACCCACAAACATTACCTAAATGCCCCTACGTGGGTTGTATCGCCGGTAGTTAAGTTAGGGGGAAGTCGAGTCATTTACCACTCCGGCGGGACTCGATATATAAGCCATGAGTGTGTGTGGATGGCTCTCTCCCTCCGCGACTTAGGGTTTCATTTCCTCCCTCCTCTTTCTCATTTTCGTAGCTATTTTTCTTCCATTTTCTCTAGGCTAGCATGAGAGCTTCATGAGAGATTTGTTGAGAGGGATGGATGCTAGGGCGGCATGCTAGACCTTGTGAATCTTTCCTGGTTTGTATAGAAGATTCGGGCTTGTGTTTTTCGTGGTCTTTTGTGCTTGTTTTCGTGCCTTTGTTCTCGGTGTGGTTCCACGAATTTGGTAGGTTTCTCCCCGGATTTCTTTGAGGGATACATGGATAGATGTCTCGTGCATCTTTGTGATTGATCTTGTGCCCTCAAACGCAGGGAAACCACTTGGATTCGAAGTTTTTCGTTCGGTGCTCTAGCTTTTGGTGGTGCTCAAAGGATTCGCGATTCCCGGTGATTTAGGGAGTTAGGAGGCAAGATTTTTGGGCTATAGCATCCTTGTGTGACGCTTTTCAAGTCCCCAAACCCTTGTCTCCATAGCTTCAACCGTTTGGGAAAACCGATGATGATTTGGGGGAGTTGACTTTCGGGGTCGGGCGTTTTACTCGTCCGCACCCGGCGGACGATCCCGCGGGGTGCTGGCGAATGGTCCGCGCGGCTAGGGTTCGTCGCCTGTTTGTCGTGTTCTTGCGCGTCCTTGCTTTCGATCCGGTTTGGCTTTTGGTTTTTGTTGCGGCGGTTTGCGGACGGTCCGAGCTTGAGTAGCGGACGGTCGCGGGTGGCGCGGACGGTCCGCCCGGCCTCGGCGGACGGTCCATTTTTCTCGGGTCGCTTCTTGTGACACCCTAAAATTCCATCACTAAAATCACTTAGCAACTTAAATTTGTCTTAGGGATTTAAGAGATTAAATTGCTATTTAATTTGAGCTCTAAAAATATTAAAGATAATTTAATAAACTTAGAGACAACAAGTGTATGTGCATCATCATTTGGCTTGCATGGTTTTGGTTGCTTGTGTGGTTTCTAAAAGTCTATAAAATTCTTGAGAAAAGTTTGAAAAAGTTTGATTTGAATTTGAGATGAAAAAGATTTGAAAATGAAGTTTGAAAAAGGAAAAAGAAAAAAAAACAGAAACCAGCGCTGGCTCCTTTCGGCCCAGGCGGCCCAGCCCACCCCCGCTCCAGCCCACCGCTCCCCCCCTTCTCTTTTTCTTTTTACCCCGCGGCGCTGACAGCCGGGGCCCACCTGTCAGCCTCTCTTCTTCTCCCTTCCTTGTCTTCTTCCCCGCGCCCGCCGGCCGCCGCCGCAGCCGTGCTGAATCCGCCCTGCTCCCGCCTTCTCCCCTTCCTTTCTCTTCTCTGTGAGCACGCCAATTAATGCAATTAATCCCCACTCAAACCCCCGGCCGTTTCCCTTGCCTTCTTTACGCCCGGACGGCCCGCCGGCCATCAATGGCAAGCCACCGGCCGCCCCGTCCCCTACCCGCCTCGCCTTCCATCCTCGGGCCCTTTATAAGCTCGCGCACGCACCCCTGTGCCTCCCTTTGCCTCTGCAACACACCTACGCGCGCCACCGAACCCCAATTTCACCGCGCCGCCGCGTCGGGTTTCCGCCGCCGCCGTCGATTCGTCGCCGCCGGTGAAGGGCTAGACCTCCCACCCGTTTCCTTTGACTTTTGGGTTCGCAAGGAGCTTGACAAGCTCATGTTGCCGCAGGTCTTCGTCCCCGACGCCCGTGGCAGCCGCGCCCGAGCTCACCGGAGCGCCGCCCGAGCCGCCGTCGTCGTCAAGCCTCCCCGTTGCCGCCTCCTCTCCACCCGTTGGCCCGTCATCATCCCCCCGTGTGTGGTAAACAGAATCCCTCGCCCAATTCTCCTCCTTTCCACACTCGGTAGCGTCCCCGCGGGCCTCGCCGGAGCGGCCCGCGCGCCCCCTCACGGTGCCGGCCGTCGGTGAGGCCCAATCGCGCCCGTAGACCCCACGAGTACGTGCGCAAGCTACCCCGCAACATTTTGCTCCAACCCGTGGTCAAAGAGATGGCCGGGAGCGCCGTAGAGAGCTAGCGCCGGCGAGCTCCCTCCGCGCGCCGCCGCCCTCGGCGTCGTCGCCGCCGCGCGCCGCTTGCACGCGTCCGGGGCCGTTTGATCTCGCGCGGACGGCCGGGATCACGTACCCTTTCGCGTTTAAAGGATGGTCCACCGTGGACCCATGGACCGCGCCCATGGCCGGGTCCACGGTACACGCGCGCATCGCCCGCCGTTGGATCTGAGATCCACGGTGCGGCTGCAGCTCTTTTCCTTAAGAGCCCTTGAGCTTTCAAATTTTATCAAGCCGGTCCTCCCACCTATAGGTTTTCTTGCGGATAGGTCCTGATTTTTACAATCTAGCCCCTGTCTACCCTGGATAATATTGTTTTAGGCCCTTTTCACTCCTTTTTGCATCTAGACCCCTCTGTTTTAATTTATAAAAATGTTTAGCCCCTGATTTTATTTATAAACAGCCCTGTAAACATAGTTTTCTTGCAAATAGGCCCCTGTAAACTGTTTTAATCATATCTTTCTCATTTTAACTCCGTTTTTAGCGTTCTATATACCGAAATGATCGTCTCGACGATTAGAATCTTTTAAACAGTGAATTTATCAGTTTGTTACTGTTTGGTGTACTGTTTTATTTATTGTTTGTTATTCATGTTTGACTCGTAGATATCGTGCTCGTTTCGTCCGAGCTCCCTGTCGGAGGTGATCGGGGAAGAGCCTGTCTTCGAGGAGGATTTCACTCAGCTTGTAGAGGAAGGCAAGTGGCTTTTCCCCCTCTGCATAATCTTTTTGAACCTATGACACTGCATGCTAAACAATATTTACTATTCATGTTGTTATGCATAAACCTGATGGGCAAACACCTAGCTAAGGACTTGACTAGATGCTTTACCACTTTACCTTGATCAACCCTGTTTAAAAAAATTTTTGGGGTAGATAAATGCTTAGTTTGCTTTACATGAGTTTGGTTATGCTTTGTTTATGTTATACATCTCAGTTTTGCTTATATGATGTGCTTGTGCTTTAAACAAGATAACTTGATATAATCGGAACATGGAGAACCACCCAAGATAACAGTACAACCACAGTCCACATGGCTCTGGCTTAGCCAATTATTTAGGAGAGTGGGTTAGCTGATAGCTCTTTTCCGAGAGGGGCACAGGGGGCCGGAGTTGAAGGGGTATAGCCCGGTTCTTTTGGGGTAGCAGCCTTGGCTAAGGTGCTGACCATTAGGGAGGGTTATGGTCCGCTCCGCTGCTGTAACTGTTGCGGGCTGTTGGTTTCTCTTCTTTCCTTTGTAAAGGCTTCGTAGTGGACCCCTAGACACTCACCTTGGAAGTGTTTAAGGGTCTAGCTAACCCGGGCAAGATGGGGAACACGAGCTGTGGGTAAAGTGTACAACCTCTGCAGAGTGTAAAACTGATCGATCAGCCGTGCTCACGGTCACGAGCGGCTTGGACCCTCACATGGTTAATGAACTTGAAGATTAATGCAAATGATGGGTTTGTGGTTTGGTTTGAGGTTTCTTCTAAGGTTTAGTGGGTTGGTATACACTACATCTAGTAACTAGGTGCTTGCTAATAAAACTTGACCAACTTATAAAATGCTTACTGCTGTGAACCATAGCCTATCCTTGATAGCCTTGCATTGTTTCCCCCACTTGCTGAGCTCCAACCATAAGTGTGCTCACCCTTGCTTACCGCTGTTCAGAGGAGAACGTCGGAGGTGAGGACGAGTATTGGAGCGACTACGAAGAGTTCTAGGGCATGCGGATCCCCCAGTCATCATGCCTGTGGATGTCAGCGATGGAGTTGCTCGTCGTCGTTTAGTTATCGTCTTGTTCGGACCTTCGAGTCCACCCCTATGGATGTAATAATGGTTATCATACTGGTTTAAACTCTTGTACGTTTTATTACAGCAATGGTATTACTCTCGTTTTGTCTATCATGTGTGTGTAAATGATCCTGGCACACATATGAGATGCATTCGGTTTTCCTTGTAAAATCGGGTGTGACACTTCTGGTGGTTCTGTGTGCTTTAACGGACAGTCTGTGGAGCAGAGCCGGACGGTCCGCGGTGTTGGCGCGGACGGTCCGTGAGAGCAGGCCGGACGGTCCGCGAGGCCTGCGCGGACGGTCCGCCCCTCCTGGCCGGACGGTCCGCCAGAGCCTGTGTGCTTTGCTTCTTGGTTCGATTCCTCCCTCCCTTTTCTAGTGCTTCCGCGTGTGCTTCTAGGAATCGTTCCTAAGGCTAGAGGTTGACCCATAACCTCGTGGTCTTGGCGATTGGTGTGTGACTCGATCCATCGCTCGTGTGTGACCGGGGTTTGACTAGGGTATAGGCCGGGTTCTTTGGAAAGAATTTTTACCGGCTCCTATTCACTCCCCCCTCTCTAGTCGCCATCTGATCCTTCAGGAACTCAAAGAGCTTGTCAGCCTTAGTCACGTCAAAGTCATACGTGCCCTTGGTTTGCTTTAGCCATCTTTGATTTACAGTTTATGGCTCTTTGCCCCACGTGATCTCAGCTGCTGCCACTTCCTCCTCATCATCCAAATCTTCCACCTGGTCAGCTTTCTCGAGGAACTGGTTGTAGATATCAGCTATGTCATGGTGCTTGGTGAACCTGGAGTCTTTCTTGAATCCGTAAGCTTGATTACTCATTAACGACAACCTTAGGACAGTTGACCCAAATTGTCGAACTCCATGCCAAACAGCTTCTCCTGTATAGCTGGTAACATCCCCGCAACGGCCATATCAGCCAATTGATCATCTGGCAGAGTCAAAGAGAAGCACATGCCCTTGACCTCTCTGAATCTTCTGAGAAATTCCAGGGGCGTTTCATTGTGTCTCTGTTTCAAGGTAGCCAGATCAATCAGCTTCTTCTCGGTACTGCCACAGAAGTAATGAGCATGAAATTTCTGCTCCAAGTCTTTCCAGGTGTTGACTGATTGAGGGGGCAAAGAAGTAAACCATGTGAATGTTGGGCCTGTCAACGATAAAGGAAAATATCTGACCCTGAATGCCTCATCAGCTGAAGCTTCCCCAAGCTGCATTAAGTATCGGGCAATGTGCTCTACAGTGCTTGTATCGTCCTGCCCAGAGAACTTTGTGAACTCTATAGGAGGCTTCACTCTTGGCGGCAAGATCACCCTATAGTACCACTCTGGGAAAGGAGGTGTATAAGCTGGTCCTTGCATTTTAGATTTAAGGCCGAATTGATTTTGCATAACATCGGCCATTTTCTGCACCAGGATATCATCATCTTGCATTCCCGCAGTTGTACCATACCCAGGATTTGGGAAAGCATCAATAACGCCATAATCCATAACTTCTGAATATCCCCCACCATACATGTTTTTCTGCAGCCTGTTATTGGCCGGGGCTATCTTGTAAGTAGAATTAGGCGGCATTTCAGATGAACCGAACGCCAGGTCCCCATATGTAAGCCTATTGGGCATCACCTGATACGGGTTCGGCTGTTGAACTGGTTGACCTCCATTGCTTTGTAGAGGCGGCTGGACCGGCTGACTCCCCATGCTTTGTGGAGGTGGCTGGATTGGTTGGTTTTGCAGTGGCTGTTGAGCACCTACGTCTCGAGCCAGCTGAGCAGAACTGGTCTCTCCAACCTCTGCAGAAGATGTGTGAGGGGGTACTCGACTAAGCATCTTCTCCATGCCTGGGCCAAATACTCCAACCATCATCTGCTTGAACATATCCAGGAAAGCAGTGTGATGTTTGACCATTACGTTGTTAATAGTTTCCCGAAAAGCATTCAAAATCTCCTGTTTCAATTGAGCAGTTGTGGTATCAGGTTCCCCTGGCAACAGAATCCTTTGCATCTCAGTTTTAAGGTATGGCACACCACGTCTATTCTTGGCAAATGACATCAGGCATTTCTGCTGAAACTGGTCAATGACATCTTTCAACTGCGCTTGTTGCTCTGGAGACAGGTCATTAATGGTGATATCCATGATGTCGTGAAAGTCAGGCATCTTGAATCAATTAGAGGGTCCCACTAGGCGTGCCAAAAAGTGTGTTGACGCAAAATCGGCACCTCACGCCAAGCACACAGCAAGCCCAAAGGAGCTGGCTTAACACGTGCAATGAATCCTGAAAGCGTGCCAGTCAATTTTCCTGAAACTGACAAAGGAATAAAAATAATTAGATAAAACTTGGAACTTGCCGGGTGGTACCAGACAGTTCCATATTTACAACTAGAAAGCAAATTAAAATGATATATAGCTATAACGAGCTATCTATCAGCAGTTCAAATAGCATTCAGGAGCTGTTAAACATGAAAACATGAGATAGCCGAATGGATGACGTAAGCATGACGATAGATCAGTCTTTGTTTGAATAACGTTGCTTGCACATGATCATGACCAATCCTCGGGGATAATTAACAATTAAAATAGATTAGGTAAAACGTGATTATAAATATGAAGTAAACAAGCATGCATAGGCCAAATGCACTAGTCTACCACATGTCTCGGTACTTTCAAACCCGTCGAGCATGACACCAAACAAGTTAATCCACCGTATGATACAACTTGTTTGAAATCACACCACCAACCACAAAGAGATTAATCCACCGCATGATACAACTTAAATATGGAAGGCTAAAAGCATGCATCATTTAAAACAAACTTATGAAAACGTTTTACTCATGGAAGCATAACCGAATACAGTACAGTACCGAATCGGGTTCCGTGGAGAAGGAACAAACATTGCCAAAGATGATAAACCTATCAGATTGAATCGAAATCTAATCCACCGGAAGATTAGCTCTAAAACAACCCAAAAACCTGCATCTACCGCATGATACTCGGTTCTTTCAAGATTCACACAAGATTAACAAGCTTGAACCCGCGACACGGGACAACTTAGATTGATTCGGGTTCGGCTATTAAAGAACATGTGATCCACGTGCCGTATTAAGCCAAAGATATGAGCGTGTAACATAAGGATCACCGAACAAGATAAAGCCGATTCAAACCAATCTAAATTGGGCAAAAGAGTGTTACATGAATTTAAACATAAAGTAAAAACTCAAAGCAACACGAGGTAACTTAATGAATCTATTAGATCTTGCCAAATCAAATAGAGCTGATAACTAGCTCCAAGCTAGATCTTCGCCCACCGCATGGCTCATGATCTAACAAGAAACCCTCTTGGACCAAGCTTAAATCCACCACATGATACTAAGCAAGGTAACAAGACTTCTTGCATCACAGTCTAAATCCACCGCATGATACTAGACATGATACAAGGTTGCCGGTCCTTACGGAGGTCGACGAATCGATGATTCCCCTCGTAGAACTCGACGACACGACTAAAGGACTCGAGAATTTGGCGTAAAGCCGGTTTGTTGTGAAATTGTTCGATCCCTATTACATACATCAAGGGTTTATATTTATACCCTTGGCCTAACATGACTCTTGGTCGACTACGAGTACAACATTAAATGTCTAAATTAATGCTCCGATGCCAATGTCCGTCTCGTATACGCCACCAACTCGTTATCCCCTTGCATCGGGCCACGTCACCACGCATTCCCGAAAACTTCCCTTTTAAAAGCGCAAATAGTCCTTCTGCCGAACAATGGAACACTGCCGTC
The DNA here is from genome assembly GCA_947561735.1 of Cenchrus americanus. Classification (NCBI taxonomy): domain Eukaryota; kingdom Viridiplantae; phylum Streptophyta; class Magnoliopsida; order Poales; family Poaceae; genus Cenchrus; species Cenchrus americanus. The sequence goes on from OX387242.1 coordinate 53,271,346, forward strand.
CGCAAGCGTCCTTTACCGATTCCTTTGAGGAGATTTTTCCAGCCGAATGGTATTCATCACCAAGATCGGCCCACAAGTCAGCCTTTCTCCTATACCATTTTTTGGTGTTAACACCTACTGTCGGGGACAGCCATGAGGGTCCCCTAAACAACCGGGGGAAAACCCACGTCACCTCGTAAAAAACACAAAACGCAAACTGATCCATGAGCCTAAAAACGCACACACTAAAGCGATCACAACCCTGGTGGCCCCCGCGGCCCACCTGAATGCCCCCTCGGGTGAGGTCCACCTCGCTCGAAGCCTGAACGCCCCCTCGGGTGAGGTCCGCCTCGCTCGAGGGATGAACACCCCCTCGGGTGAGGTTCGCCTCGCTCGAGGGCTCCCACACGCACATCACCACTGTTCCTGCTCGCACGTCCAAGCATTTAATGCTCTGACATCGCAGGACTATGCCACGACCCTGACACGCCTGGGAATCACGCCCCAGCACTGTTCCACCCACTCCCTGGGGAAGACCATCCCCGCCACTATACAACGCTGTGCGGAGAGGCCAGTGTCAGCTCCGTGGCACTGTGCCGCCTACTTTTGTACGGCTAACATGTCGAGCCCTCGAAGGGGGGATGGCGGAACCCTCAAATGGGGGCAAGCGCTTTTTCTATGACTACACAGGACTGCACCGTGACGTCAGGCTGGTGGGAACGGCCTTCCCCGTCGCTGTCAGCCTAGTGCGGCCATCCCCGCCACTGCAGCGCCACGCCGGGTAATGCGACGACATCCCCAACACTGTTGAAGCGCACGGGGACATGATGTCGCCACACCCACCACTGTACCTCGTACGGACCCCCGTCAACGCCACCCTCGAGCCGGCCCACGGACAGCGGCCGGGCAGCCAACCTCTGCACCACCACCCTCGAAGCCGATCCTGGAGACGCACAGGACACGCCATGATGCTATGCCAGAAGCAAGATTCGCCAGGACAACTGTCTACTCCATGGCACGGCACGCCATGCCTCTACACGTAGGCGAAATAGTGTGGCACACTTGTAAACTGCTTCCTCCTTGGCCTATAGAAGGAGGGGCAGTTCCCCAGTTACGGGGACGACGGATAGCAATCACACGCACGCTTTCCGCATTCACCATGATATTGGCATTTGCCTCAATCAGTACCTCTGGGACCTGGAGGCCCGACCTCCTCTCCTGCCACGCTTGTAGGCCCCCTCTACGAGCACCACGGTGCAACGCAATTATAGTGCCCCGAGCACACCACTGCTGGACGTACGCCCCCCGTCCGGAACTAGGATAAAAATCAGTGTCACTTGTTGCTTAGCACCAGCCATCGAGAGCTAGATCTCAGCGCTTATTACTAGTTAGTGTTGGGACTACATTCTGCACCGACATCACTAACCATCATCGCCAATGACACTGGCCCACACGTCAGCGTCATCGTCAGTAGACTAACCTGCGTAGGCAATGACTACTCTAATAAGATCTAATTCATAACAACAAATCTCTAGTTCATCACAACAGAACACCGTTCATCACAACGCGGTTGGATCTACTCACGTATATTAGATCGAGTTCATGACATACAAAATCTAACAACCAAGCTAATTAACTAAGCAGTTCATGATCGACAGACAAACTAAGCAGTTCATTTCCAAGAACCTGACGAAGACACAAAAGCACACACACATTATTGTTACTAATTGGTAGAGGAGTCTATCAATTAGTCGGAGTCCCGCCGTCGTCACCGCCGTGGCTGCCGTCGTCGCCGTGGCTGCCGTCGTCGCCGTCGGAGCCGCCGTCGTCGAACAAGAAGTGGCAGCGGGTAGCTCGCTTGACCACGGGGAGGTTCTCGAGCTTCTCAGCCAACCCGTGGATCCTGAAGGCGAGACCCTTCACGGTCGTGTCCTTGTACACATCATGATGCGCCTTGATGTCGAAGGCCTCACCAACACCTTCAACCTTTCTGAAGGCGCTCCTGAGCAGCTCGATAGCGAACTTATTGTCATCGAAGAGCGGTTCCTAATCGGCGTCCTTTTCCACTAGCTCCTTCCCCTTCTCCAACTTCTTCCGAAGGCGGCTTTCGTCGTCGTCGTCCTCCCTTCGTCCCCGCTTCGATTGTGGTGGTCTCCTCGACGCCATCTCCTCCTTCTCTTGGTGACTGAAGATTTGTAGTGGTGAATCGCGAGGAGGAAGAAGAAGTGAAGAAAAAGATGATAAGCTTATGGAAGAAGCAGGGGAAAGCAGGGGAGGGCGACTAGGCAAGGGAGTTATATTTACAAGACGCGGAACCGTCAGGCGCCTCTGCCCCCACCCACTACTCCATTACTGCCAGTACGTGCCACTCGATTGCGCATCGGGCTCCATCTCGGGCGCAAAGACACGCGTAGCCTTTCATTGACGTGGGAATTAGAAGGGGCGGGGCAATGATGTCAGGCCCACTTGTCAACAGCAGCAGCCAAACTGCGGTATTTTTTCAATTTCCATTTATTGTTTTATTACGACATGGCCAAGGCGCCATCTTCAACCTTCAACCCTCGAGCTCGTCGCCTCCTTCAACTTTAATCCTAGTCGCCAACTTCATCCCTCGTCGCCGCCAACTTCAACCCTCATCGCCATTCAAATTCCAAAACCCATCGCTGTGCTATTGCCTCCCCTTCTCCTTGATGGTCGCGGTGTGCTTGATGCTACTGCTGCCAGATAAACTTCTCACCAAGATCATCATCCACTCCATCAAGGATGTGGCTGTTTTCCATTTTCTGAACCTTCGCAATAAAATCTGCGACACCTTCCGGCGCATCTGCAACTTTGATGAGGTACTACTGCACGTGTCGTTGCGTGATCTTCGTGAGGCGTGCAAGAATTGCTACATCAGGTCGTGCTTTGAGTGGCGCTTCCCGCGAGGCCAATCATCCAAAGACATTGTGCTTCGAGGGGATGGAGAGGTTGATGAGGCGGCGGAACCCCGATAAGGGTATGAAGCTCATCGGAGATGCCGCTACTCAAGACTCTGGTGCCAAGTACTTCTTAGCGATGTTGAAGTACCATTGCAACCCGGCGGACCCCGCAGCCATGGCACTGCTCCAGGAAATCAGCAGCGGCCTGTCGCCCCCTGACGGCCGGTGGAAAGACCCCAACCTGCGGCGGCTGCGCTACCTCGTCAAGTAGGATCTCAACAACATTGCATGGTGGTACTGGCTTGATGACAGCAACGACGACGACATTCCATTGCTGCCCATCCAGAATCCCCACATCTGCATTTGTGAACCGGGATGTAGGCGCTACGGGCCGAATACCAAAGAGATCATCCACTACTGCAGCGCCGAGTGTCGCATCCGTCATGAGTTCGACCTCTAGACGCGTAAATTCCTCCCCGCCGGGGAGTACGCCATCAGCAGGATGAACATCGGGATGTAGGCGCAAGCATCAATATGAACATTATCTATCTTGAATGTAAATTATTAGATATTACTAAACGCAGATTTGATTTTATCGGAATGTCGGATTTTAATCAGTTTTTGATAGATAATATTTGATTTGTCACGTTTGTGAGTCAAATCGAAGGTTGCGGTGGTCTCATTTGCCGCCGACGAGGCCTGGGGTGCCCTCTTGGGTGTCAAAACCGCCGAAGCGGGCACGACGACGGCGGCGGTGGGCGGCAGTGGCCTCTGCTTCCTCCTTTGTTCTATTCAAATGACTGTGGGGGCCAGTTCTATTCAAATGAAGAAAATTTCCCATTTCTCCTTTTAATCTGCAATCAAATGTTGTAACAAGTATTTCTTCGCCGTTATTAGTCTAAATTTGATTTTTTTTCTAAATTTTTCTAAAATCACCATCTATTCATTAATTTTATTTTTCAGTATACATTCCGTTCGTTGAGTGATGTTTATATGCCTTATTTTGTTCTTTGTAAGTACAACATACAAATAATATTTGTTTTACACAACCATTAGTGATGGAACTTTACATTTTTTAAGCCTAAGGTGAACACAAGGTTTTGTTAAGTTTTCAAATGCATATGAGTTCGAACATGTTGCAAAGTGTGGAAAACTTCAATGTTCAAGCAAACATTCTAGGAAACTATGTGAGAGATGTAGATATTTGTACACAATTATATATTCCTTCATCGAAACCATTTGAAATTTTGAAGAAAAGTCTAGGTACCCAAATTATGTTGCCAAGTCAATTTGTGGATTTTTTAGAGCACACTAGATGTTAGTAGAATTATTACATCATTAACATGGGATGTAAAAACCGATTCTAAGAATCTTTGGCACACAAGTGTGACTATTGATATTTTATTCAAATACTAAATGTCCAAATACGAATTGTTTGTATTTTTATGATTTTTAGGTGTTGTTTCATGGGCTCCAATATTCTAGGGAAGCACATTTCATTCGAAAGAAAATAGTGGCTGGCCCTCGCGTCAGCGTCAGCAGCCAAAATAAAAAGATAACCGCTGCCCGCCCACGTGCCGGACCAAACTCCCATCACAGGTGATGCGGGTTCACTAACCATCGTGGCCCATGACACTGGCCCACTCGTCAGCGTTATTAGGCAAATCGTGCGCGTGCTGCTCAAAATTTCCCTACTATATTTACTATAGTGCCCATGAAATTCCAATTGCTGCATAGAGCCATCAAGGGCACGCCAGTAGTTTCATTAAACACAGTTACGCGTGCCGTTCATATTTGGCTGCTCGCTGGACAGATCCACAATGCCCGCATTCTCCCCACCACCACCGCCACTCACCCCGCTCGCCTTCGCCGCTCTCTCCCCGCCGCAGCCCTGCTCTTCTCCAGCCCCACCGCTCCCTGCGTGACGACAGTGACGAGGACGCGGTTACTAGCATGCGGACATACGTCCAGCCAACCTGAAGACAGTTGACGCGGATCCATTGACGTTGTCCCCGGCCACGACGATGAGCCGGCCGCCTCAGGACACGAGACGACGTGGATCCGGCCCCACCGACCATAACGAGAACAACTACTTCATTTGTGACAAAGGTTAGTCCTGCTTGAACCCTCCAACTCTCTCATCAGCCACCAAAATCTGCTATATATTCATGTCGATGTGGATTAATTAGGGAGACATGCCTTGATAGTTCATCTTTAATTGATTGACTGTGGATTTGATGGATGGATTTTGTTGCCCCAAGTCTGTTTGAATAAATTGTTGCTAATAGATGTAGTTATATGAACTGTTGAAATTCATTTTCATGTTCCTGGTGCTAAAATTTTTGCACTGTAAATTCATAAAAAGAATCGAGGATGTTACCATACTTTAATTCTACTATGCTTTGAATATCGACAGTTATGCTTTGGACCTGTTAGCATACTTTAATTCTGCTATGCTTTGAATGTACCAGATCGACAGTTATGCTTTGGACCTGTTAGCATATTTTAATTCTGCTATGCTCAGATCGACGCTATGCTTTGGACCTGTTAGCATATTTTAATTCTGATGGCTACATAATGTCATTGGGAATTGCATCGTAGTGGTTTATAATTTAGTCCACCCAATCTGCTATATATTCATGTCAAGGTGGATTAGGGAGACATGCCTAAATAGTTCATCTTCAATTGATTGACTGCGGATTTGATGGATGGATTTTGTTGCTCCAAGTATGTTTTGAATAAATTGTTGCTAACAGATGAAGTTATATGAAATGTTGAAATTCATTTTCATGTTCCTGGTGCTATAATTTTTGCACTGTAAATTCATGAAAAACATGAAGGATGTTAGCATACTTTAATTTTTCTATGCTTTGAATGTACCAAATCAACAGTTATGCTTTGGACCTGTTAGCATACTTTAATTCTGATGGGCGCATAATGTCAGTGGGAATTGCATCGCGGTGGTTCACAAGGTAGTGATAAATAGACTGTCTTATGTTTTGTTGTGCGTGTTAATTGTTTCACTACTGTCATATATATTGTTATTGTTTGTGTCATGATGTGTTGTGAGTGATGTTTCACTACTGTCATATATAATGTCATGACCATTGCTTTATTCTTTTGTTGCATGTACATATGGAACACATAATCCATAGCTGCTCAAGTTGGACAAGGAAGCAGTTGAAGGAATTTATTCTCTGCTTTGATATATAAGCATATTGTTGTGTCTCTGTCAAAATGGTTAGCCCCTATCTCTGTATGCTCATTAAGTAAAATATAAACTATGTATGTCTATGCTGATTTTATTTACGACTGTATCAGCTATTTTGCCTGTCAGAGAAAACGAATTTATCTAATAAAAATTTTGTTTAGATTTTTAGTCTTGCTTATGTTGCTCTGACTAACCTGACATATCATCTATGCAGTCTCCCACAACAACAAACTCCTCTACCTCCAGTGCATCATCATAGCCTATCGTTGGTGAACCTTCTTCACAGGGTCACTCAGCACAAACTGCAGCGAGTAGTACTCGATCCCGCGGGACAAGGACACAAACCATATGGCCAGAAGACAAGTTGACTGCAACTGGACTTGATGCCAATTTTTGGCCTACCCTAGATGCTACGAGGGATAGATATGTAATTGTCTATGGTCTCATTGCTCGGGAGAGGGTGTCAATCAAAAAGGCGGTTGATGATCTCACACCAATTGATAAGGACCATCTATTCACAATTTTAGGGGAAAAGCTAGATAACCCAGCCAATCTGGAAGAATCTGTTCGCAAGAAGGCAGTTAAGGCAGCTATATCACAGATTGGAACCTTGCAACAGCGGTTCAAGGCCCATTTACGAAAAAAATATGTGAGTGAAGAGGAGACTCCCTTTGTGAAGCATGCCTTTTTGCAACAAGAAGACTGAGACATGTTTGTGTAGGAAACCAATTCCCCTTCATTTCAGCAATTGAGCTAGGAGATGAAACAAAAGAGAGCATTGCATAATAAGCCACACAAGACACGCAGAAAAGGTTATCGTGGTAAAAGGAAAGAGTGGGAGGAGGAGGATGCAAAGCTAGATGCAGAAGGAAAACAGTACCCTTGGGACCAATTTCCTGAACGTTCGAGACCTTATCTGCGGGCAAGGGTAGGGAAGAAGAATAAGAAGAAGAAGAATACTAGTGAAGAAAGCGGGGGCATAACATTCAGTAACCTTGCGGTGGTGGGGGTGGAAGATAGGGTGAAAACACTTGCAGCTCAGGGTAGCGATGGTTCTTTCTCTAGGGTTAGGGAGGATGATATCCTCACCGCAGCACTTAAGACTCCAAAGCAATGAGGTCGGGTCCGAGGTGTGTCTAGTTCACTTGGTTGTGGTAAAGGGTTTGGTGAAGAGTTCGCTGGAATGTACAAGAAGAAGAGGAACAAGAGGTCTGATGTTCATGATGTGATGGCGGACAAAACATTTAAATCAATTGTCCATGCTCTAAGACTATCAGGCATCAACATACCGAAAAATGCACTTCTTCCTTCGCAATTACCAGCGCCTGTCAGTAGCAGCGACGAAGAAGATATGGATGGTATTAAGGAAAAAGATGGGCATTACCGTGAGGAAGAACATGCGCATGACAGCGAGGAAGATGGCAGAGAGCAAGATCATTGGAATGCCAACGGTGACGAAGCAAATGAAGTGCACAATGATAGTCGATCACCTATGCTGGACACAATAGATAAGCTAACATAGCCAACCGCGTGCAGCCTTTTGGATGGCACCGTGGAGCTCGCACTAGCGAAAGTCTTTCCATCTAAAAAGTCTTGCCATTCAGTACCAGTGCAAGATGGGTATGTTGTGGTGCAACCTACTTATGTGTGGGCCAATGGAGTCAATACCCTCTACCTGTACCAATTGATGGGGGTGACGTAGCAACCCTAGCTGAGGCTCTCGTTCAAAGGATCCAATGGCCAAAGGATAGGATCATTATACCACCCATGACGAGACATCCCAACCCTGAAGCCGCAACAGGTAGCAAGGGTACAACATCAGATGGAGGTGCTGCAACTCAGTGTTAGCAAGAGAAGGCTCAATAGTAGTAACAGCAGATCAGCAAAACTACGCAGCAGGAGTGTCGACAACAACCGGAAGAGGAGCCCAGACAAACTCTGCCTAAGCAGCAACTGCAACTTGAGGATAATCAATAGACAAAACAACAGCCTCTCCAGCAGCAGGAGCGTCTACAACAGTAGGAGGAGCCCAGGCAAACTACGCCTAAGAAGCAGCTGCAACATGAGGATAAGAAATAGACGAAACAACAGCCTCTCCAGCAGCAGGAGGAGGAGCGCAGGCAATCTCCCCCTATGCAGCAGATGTAACAAGTACAACAGCCTCTGCAACAGGACGAACCCAGGCAATCTCCACTGTAGAAGGGGAACTAGGCCAGGAAACCTCTTTCTAAAGATGAGATTCTTAAATGTGTTAATGGGATAGAACAGGACCGACCAAAATACAAGCCTGGTGCACCTATGTTGTCAGAAGCAAATGTAAAGGCTGCTAGACCAAATTGTGCCAAGTTTCATGCTTATGTCATGGAACACAGTAAGGACAAACTTGCCTTTCCAGCAAAGGTGGATCAAGACTACTTTAAAGGTGGTTGTGGTGCTTTAATGTTAAACATTGAATTCAGTAGCGTGTATAACGTTATAACCCCGGCTTTTCTGGATGTTACCTCCATGAGGTTGTGGACATTGTAAGTCCTTTAAAACCGAAAAAGATATTTCTTTAATTTTGACCGCAAAGTTCATGCATGCTAACAAATTGATTTTTTGTAGGAAAATGATGGACAGGACAGTGGGGATGCAGATCAGTGTTGGGTTTTTAGATCCAAATTTGTTTAGTTCAACAAATATTTCTCAGCGTTCTCAGCAAGTTGGCAAAGCAATCTCAAATGCAATGATGAACAACTACTACGTGGTGGGTGCTTACTGCACTAGCCACTGGGTAACAGTGATCATCTGTATGAAGTTCAAAGAGGTTTGGCATCTAGATTCTTCTAAACAACATCCCCCGCTAAAGTTCCCAGACCTCCAAAATGTTTTGAACTGGTCAGTTTCTTGTAGGTTTTGTTCACAAAAATTCAATCTCTTAGTGTTTCTAATTTGGTATTGCTGACCGTGCAGGGCCTTTGGTACAATATTTTTTGTTCACAAAAAATCAATCTCTTAGTGTTTCTAATTGGTATTGCTGATCATGCAGGGCCTTTGGTATGCACAGGACAGAGTGACGAAAGGAAAGTAAAAAAAGCCAAAAGCCACACTCAACAAAACAAATCTTGCTGTAAGACCGAGGTTTTTTATGGTCCCTTCTTACCTATTTGGTACTGCATTAACTTGTCATTTTGGTACCTCGATGCAGTGTGCTTAGCAGCCACGGGGGTCCTCTTTATGTGGATTCCATGTGGCATTCCATATGTTAAGACTACTCGATGGCATACCTGACATCAAGAAGGCTGCTGTAAGTAGATCATAATGCTCAACCTTGTCTCTGCTCATATTATCCATCTGATTTTAGAAAATGATTTCTACTTGTATTCTCCTAAATGATTGAATTTTGCAGGATTTCAAACCTCATGTAGATATTTCCACAGAAGATGTAAAGCGTGTCTGGGAGATGCTGTGCGAGTACATTCTTAAGGAGACCATCGACGGAAAGGGCAACTTCTACAGTGGTGCACCGTGAGTTTATTGTGACCTAACACTTGAAACTCATTCAGTCTTCTTTAGTCAGGTGTTGTTGCCTGAGAAACCTACTTGGCTTGCTTAGTTGGGGTCAGATACTGCCTGGTTCAGGCAGCTTTCTCATGACTCCATCCAAACAAGCCCTGATGAGAGTAACTTGAAACTTGATGTGATCCTAGCTTGTCTATAAATGTGATCATGCTTTGCCTATATCTGTGATGTGAGAATGTGTTTGTGATGTCTCCTTGCTGTGGTGGCTGCCAAATCCTGGTTGGTTCCAGGATGCAGCCCTGGTGGATGCCAAATCCTTGCTAGTTCTAGGATGCTGCCAGCAACCGGGCAGGTTACTATAGGGGTGGCCGCCATATCTATAACGAGCATTAATTAAAGCTTGTTACAAACACTGAACAGTGAGTAACAGGCTTCATTAGGAAAGCCCATTACAAAAATGCCCACAATGTAACAGGTAGTGTAAAAGCCCGTTACCAGTCTTGACCGGTGGGCCCCAGGACCTGGCCCGTTCATCAAGATATAAGAGACGCAGGTTGAAAGCAAGCGTCTCCTTTAATAGAGAGAAAGCAAACGCGCGTGGAAACAGATGCATCTCATTTCATCGTGACAGTGGAGACGTAGGTTCACAAAACGCGTCTTTGAAGTTATTTTCAGAGTAACGGGCTCTGTTTCATGCCCGTTACCAAAGTTCCATGTGGGCCTAGAGAAATAGCCATTTCACGTGACCGGTGACTAGTTGTGGTAACGATAGTTGTTTGATGCCTGTTATGAATCCTATATGTACTGAGACGCGCGTGGAATACGTGTCTCAGTTCGTCAAGATAGTGGAGACGCAGGTGCTCATCAGGCGTCTCTGATATTGAGCTTCTGTAACGGGCTTTGCTTTGGTGCCTGTTATGAAAGTTCCATGTGTGCCAAGAAAACATCCTTTTCACGTGACCGGTGGCTAGTTGTGGTATCAGTCGTTGTTTAATGCCCGTTACGAATATGTCTTATCAGTAACGGGTATCTGCCCGTTACCTTTCTTGGCATATTTGTAACACTTGATCGGTAACAGGCGGATTGCCCATTACCAAAGGCGATCTACGCCTGTTACCAAAGCCAGTTTTTCACGTAGTGACTGCAGGTACGCTCTCCAAGCGTCATTGTCGTGTAGGCGCGGCTCGACGGCGACGTTCTGCGTGGCGGTCGCCCACGCGTCCAGGTACTGCTGTAGCTTCCCCAAAAAAGGGGCCGAAGTCCTCGACCCCTTCCTCGTCCACCTGCAACAAGAAACAACAAATTGGTCAGCAAACTAACTTTCTTCACTCGTCCAAAGAAACTATTTAAGTTTACACGAACTTACAGGTGCATGGAAGGTTTGACGGTGTGTGCGACGAGCACAAGCGAAGCCTAGTAGAGGGCGAACTGCCTTAGCACACGCTCGACATGGTACTCCTCGACGTACATGTCATGGACGAGCGGTATCTTCATCATCCAGAAGTCACGGTCCCGAAAGCACAGGAACGAGAGACCCTGCAGCACATGCGCGACAACCAAGGCGTCAGTGTACGGCTGCCAGATAACCTCTCGGTCGGTGAGGGTGTCGATCTGGCTGACAAAGTCCAGGTACGACCTCCTGGTCTGCTCCGTCCAGGAGAGATGCAAACAAGAGAATGAGTTAGCTCAATGAATTGCATTACTTTAGATAGCTAACGGACGAAGTTAGCTCGAAGTACGAACCTGGTGTTGGCACAACATCAACCTCATGGTCGGTCTGTCTGCTGGGTCGTGCCCCTCCTGTATCTCGCGGTACAGCGATCAGTCGACCGATGGCCGACCGATGGGAAGCCGCTCGTAGCTCCATAGGTGCAGCAGAAGCGGTCATCCAAGGAGGATCGACTGGGTGCCTGTCTTGGTGCACCCGGTGCACAAGCCCCTGTACATTGCGGCCAAAACCGCAACGCCCAGTTGATCTGGGGTCTCTCCTCCACGGTGGCGTCGGTGATCCTCCGCACGTGGGGGCTCGGGAACCTCGACACCGTGTCCCCTTGGGACCCACAGAACATCACTTAGCCGAAGAGCCACAACATGTATGCCTCCAAGTGCTTGTTGCTCGTCTGCTCGTTGGCATCGTCCCTCATGAACGAGGCCTGAAAAAATTCAAAATTCAGTGAGAGGCTGCAAACCGATACTATGAAAAAATGATAGGAGTAACGTACCTCTGGCATGCTGGGACGGCGCACCACTCCAGCAAACCTCGCGAGGAGGATGTCGCGCCACAGCTCGGGTGGGGGGGGGGCTCAGCAGCCCCAATGGGCTTGCCTGAGCACGGTGGCCCGAAGAGGAGGGCCACATCCTCCAAAGTCACCGCCATCGCCCCCCAGGGGAAGTGGAAGTTGTGCGTCTCAGGGCGCCACCGGTCCAGGAGCGCGCAGACCAGCTGGTAGTCGAAGCCAAAGCGTGACCTGCGCTCCGCCGGTCGCAAAGCGGCCCGCATGAGGCCCCCCTCAACCACGCACGCTAGGGGAAGAAGCCCTGCTACGCGTAGCCTGCTCCACAAAACGAAAATAAATATTAATTACGAATTTAAATGAGGAAATACAAAGATACGAAGGTGCCGTATTACATACTTCGGACACCAACCGCGGTGAAGCAACATGTAGAGCCCCGAGCCTCTAGAACGCACGGTCCCTAGCTCTGCCCCGCAGATCGCAGAGTGTCCGCTCGTCGAAGAGCTCGAGCAGCACGTACAGCATGGGCTCCCGTGGAGGACGAAACACACCAACAGGGGGCTGCGGACCCGCCGCCTGCTACTGAGCAATAGGTGCAAAAAAAGAGATATAAAGTCAGACATAATTTCTAAGCATTTCCAAAGCATTTCTACCATTTCTAAAGTATTTCTAGGAATTTCCAAAGCATTTCTACAATTTCTAAAATGTTTCTAGGAATTTCCAAAACATTTCTACAATTTCTAAAGTATTTCTATAAATTTCTAAAGCATTACTACACTTTCTATAGTATTTATAGGATCTTCCAAAGTATTTATACAATTTCTATAGTATTTCTAGGAATTTCCAAAGCATTTCTACAATTTCTATAGTATTTCTAGGAATTTCTATAGCATTTCTACAATTTCTATACTATTTCTAGGAATTTCCAAAGCATTTCTACAATTTCTATAGCATTTCTATTAATTTCCAAAGCACTACAATTTCTATAGTATTTCTAGGAATTTCAAAAGCATTTCTACAATTTCTAAAGTATTTCTATGAATTTCCAAAGCATTTCTAGAAATTCCCAAAGCATTTCTACAATTTCTATAATATTTCTAGAAATTTCCAAAGCATTTCTACAATTTCTATAGCATTTCTATAATTTATAAACTATTTCTAAGGTATTTCTATAATTTCTAAGCTATTTCTGAAGTATAAATTATTTCTAGATTTTTCTAAACTATTTTTAGGAATTCTAAACTAGTCTACAGTATTGCCTAAATATACGAGGAAAGTATTGGAAACATACCTAATGGACATCGAAGAAAGCCACGAGGAAGACGAGAGGAGATGGGGAGGCGCAGTCGTCGGCGGCAGGGTCGTCGACCCTTATACCTTATATAGGTGTGGCCCAGCCGCCTGTTGGAACAGAGGTAGCACCTACCGCCAGTTGATATGACTGTAGGTGGCCAACGACCGGTCAACTGGTCTCCTGCCGCAGTCGGCCGTGGCGGTAGGTCCGTGGCCATCGGCCGTGGCGGTAGGTCCCTGGCCACCGGGACACGTGGCGGATGTCCCAACCGCCGTTTGATACAGCGGTTGGCTTGGATTTACCGCCGTTTGAGGCGCCAGTAGGTACCTACCGCCTTTTGAAACGGCGGCAGGTGTCCAACCGCCATTTCAAACGGCGGTTCGTGGCTTCTTTTGCCAATGTTGAATCTGACTATTTATTTTCGTAAAATCAAGAAAACAAAATATAAAAAATTCTACTTTTGATATGGATCGGGCTTGTTGGCGTTGGGCCCGTTCCGCAGCGCGTATCCTCGCAGGATCCTGCTGCCTGTGCTATGTGCATGAATCAGTCAGCCAGCTTGGCGTGAAATCCAAGTGCTATGGGCTTATGGCCTCTGTAACTGTACGATGTATGACAAAATATTTGGAGGTGCAGATGTTTTTTTATTACAATGCTATATATAAGATTGTTATTTGACATATATGTAGTTTTGATAACAAAGTAGTATATCTTTTATAGGTAGCCCGCGAATAATTAATTGATCTAAGTGGAGTGTGTTGATGCACAAATAGCACGTCACTTCCGCGCGCGACACATGTCACTGGTAGAGAGCGAGGCTTTGGTTCGGGCCTTTAGTCCCGGTTCAACTTTGGAGCCGGGACTAAATGCCTTTCGTCGACGTGGCCCGAAATGGCTGCTGTAGCCGCCCCCCTTTACTCCCGACTCGTATTACCAACCGCGACAAAAGGGGGCTCCCAACGACTACATCCTGCAATAATTGCCCCCGGTCTTTAGTCCCGGGTGGTGTTACAAGTCCAGACTAAAGGGGTATAGGGTTTAGGGTTTTAGGGTCTTGGCTCGTAACACCACCCGAGACAAAAGCATTAGTCCCGACGTGTGTTACCCGCCGAGACTAATGACCGACATTCATATAAGCACCGTACCTCCTTCCTCCTGCCACCGGGGCCACTCACTGTACCAGTCACCCGCGAGCTCAAGCTCCTCACCTCCATGGCGACTCAGGTGTGGTGCTGTGATTTTTTTCTTCAATAGTTTGTGACGATTTCTCTCATCCAAAGTGTTGTCAAGGTTGGAATCTTTATCCTCCCTTCATTTGTTGTGATTAAATTTTGTTTTATGGTTTAAATGTTAATTCGTAGCTAGGTAGGAGAAGCTTACATTAATTAAAGAGATGAGATTTTGTATATACATGTGAAAATGTAGTTTGGATGGTACTTGCATTGTTCCTTCTTTCATTGAATCTATAACTCCTACATAGGAGCTCCCCACTAGGGAGTTCCCTCAACATGCAAGTATGCCACCTCAACAGCCCCACTAAGACCATGACATCCAGTGGTGGGCCCCATTGTTTGAACTAGCTAAAAAATGTTATAACTCAAAAATTAAAAAAACCAAATTAAATTCTGATTACACCATTGGATTCATTTTCATAAATCCTTCAAAACAAGATCTCATATGAATGTATTTTGATAAAATGACAAATAGACCCCATCGATGGTAGTTGGTATAAAGTAAAGTGAAAAATAAAAAAAGAATGAAAAAAGGAAAAGGAAAAGGAAAAGGAAAAATAAGAAAGAAAAAGAATGGGAGGGTGATAGTAATAATCTAACTCATAGATTTGTCCTACATACTCGCGGCAACACGCAGGGAATTGAGAAATATAAAGGAATAGCAGCATAGATAGTCCTAGCAGAAACATAAAGATCGAATCCTTTTTCATTTGACATCATGAAATATATCCATTTTTATACTAAATAGCTATTCCTTTGCAGAAGTTACACTCTGACAACTAGATTAATACTAACAGCAATCCTCATCAACATTATTGAATTGATTTGTGAGAAAAAGATTCTTGTACTTTAATCTGTACTTTACTTTGAACATCTCTCAGCTGAATCTAAAGCATATCTAAATTTTTTTAGTCTAGAATCGAAGAAACAATGTATACATATAAGTCATTCTGTTTTGTATTGTATATGACTTCTCTCTTATGATCAGACGCGCGAGGTTGCCGAAATTCTCTCTTATGATCATTGCATTTTTCTCAATTCCCGCAGCAACATGTGGGCGAGATTCTCCTAGTTTGTATTAATAAGCATTCTCTTATTTTTCTTGTTTTTCATAATAATATCTCTTTCACCGTACCTGCTCGATATGTAGACTACGGCCAGTTGCCCTTAAGCGCACCACACCCAATGGTTGCCATTGCAACAGTTGGCTCAACATCACCTATTCGGTTAATCCGAGAGAGGACTATCGTAGAGAACTGTCTACAACAGTTCCAGAATAATGTTGGGTGCTTCGTGCCGGACCTTTCATATTTTAAATGAAGGCAACTCGAGGTGGGTGAAGGCAATGTGATTGAGACTACGGAGAGGCTTTGCAGGGCTCAATGAGTTGTGGTATAATACACATTTATGTATAAAAGAATTTTATTCATTCTTAGTTAATTTGTTTCTGGTACATATATATTTTGAACTTTCATATGGTTATTACATCTCGTCATCACCACCTGATTGTGTGCATGATCCCTCTGGTTCTACCTATGCTTCAATTAGCTTTCTTGCAATTCTTAATCAAGTCGTGGAAAGAGTTGGGGTGGATTACTATGGTGGGGAGCCGTTCTTCACCAACAATTGGAAGAGTCAAGCAATTCTTACTTTCTACAAGCCAGCAGAACCCGAGGCTCCATTGTTTGATGTCTGCAGTGCTGTTTGTGACACTCCTCCGGAAGCTCTTTGTGAATAAACTTTTCAACTTTGTTTATTCAATAAAATTCATAGTAAATACTTGTTTATTCTAGAAAGTTTAGAAATTGTTGATTATTCTAGTAATTCATAGAAAAACTTGTTGCTTATTCTCGAAATTCAAAGACAATTCTTGTTCAATAAAGAAATTCTTATTAAATTCTTGTTTATTCTAAAATTTTTTAGAAATTGCTGATTCTTCCAGAAATTCATAGAAAAAACTTGTTGCTTATTCTAGAAATCCATAAAAAATTCTTGTTTAATTAATAAATTCTTTATTATTCTAGAAAGTTTTAGAAATTGTTTTTTATTCTAGAAATTCATAGGAAAAACTTGTTGCTTATTATAGAAATTCATAGAAAATTCTTGTTTACTAAAGAAATTTTTAGTCAATTCTTGTTTATTCTAGAAAGTTATAGAAAATGTTCATTATTCCATAAATTCATAGGAAAACTTCTTGTTTATTCTAGAAATTCATAGAAAATTCTTGTTTAATAAAGAAATTCATAGAAAATTCTTGTTTATTCTAGAAATTTTAGAAATTGTTGATTATTCTAGAAATTCGAAGGAATTCTTAGAAAATTCTTGTTCAATAAAGAAATTCTTTGAAACTTCTTATTTATTCTAGAAAGTTTTAGAAATTGTTGAAAAATACATAAATTCATAGAAAATTCTTGTTTATTCTAGAAATTCACAGAAATTCTTGTTTATTCCAGAGGATGACAACCATGACAACTTTATGGTCGTCATTATTGCTAGTGGTACAAATACGATTGCAACCTTCACCGACGAGGAGTGTTGTCAGGCGGACATGTACTTGAACATACCTCCAAATGAGGAGGATGCCGCCCCTGTCGAGGACAGAATAGCAAATACTAAGAACAATTCTAGAAACAATGAGGAAATTCTTGTGACTGAAAGTATTGAATGTTCCCATGAGGTATATATATATATATATCATGCATTAACTTCATAGTTCTTTTTTCTCTAACCTCAATTCTTAGGTACTAATTAATTAAATAACGAATTTGCAACTTGTAGGTTTCAGGCTCCACATCAAAGAAGATAAAGAGAGGGCGTACACAAGTAACCATCGGCCATGTCATGTATCATATCACAAGAGTATCAGATGATGGCCAACCATCTGCTCCAAAAAAAATCAAGGACACGTATGTGTCACAGTGCGGGCCCAATATAAGGGACAATGTGCCCATCAGCTACAGAGAATGGAAGGGAAAAGCAGATAATCCACACGTGGTTCCAGACAATGAAAAATTTGTTGTGGGATGAAATCCTAAAACACTTCACACTTCCTGAAGGTGTTGAACCAAACAATATGAAGCGTGGGACTCTCACGAGGATGGCAACACAATTTCAGAAGTTCAAGCAGCAACTGGATAAAGATTATATGAAGAAGAATCAAACTCCAAATTGGATTGAATATCCTAAGTTAAAAGAACCCTGAACATCCTTAGCGGAATACAAGAAAAGTGAAGATTTTGCCAAGGCGAGTGCACGAGGGAAGAAAAGTTCATGGTAAGAAGGAGCACGACCATCATCTTATTCAAGGTGGTTACGCATTTGCAGTTCCCAAGTGGCGGAAGATGGAAGAAGACCTTCTCGCACAAGGTACCATACCAGCAGTCTTTGATTGGCCTGAGCAAGTGAAGAATTGGTATTATGCTCATGGAGGCACAATTAACTCCGAAGATGGTACCCTTGATTACCCACCCTTGTTACGAGAGGCTGCACTTAAAATATTGAAAACAATTGAAGATGTCATAGTGGGCAGAGTGAAGGTAGACAGAGAGATGGGTGAGCTCACTATGGCGCTCAAGAATTCAGAACAGCCAGGACGTTGCAGGGGCTACGAGGTGGTACCATGAAAATTTGCCTCCAGGGGAGACATTTCCACCTATCGAAGCTGCAGAAGAAGAAGAGATCACGAAGAGGAGGAACGACGACAAGAGATAGAGAAAAGACTTCAAGAACACAAAGAAAAGATGACTGCAGAAATTGAACGGCGAGTGGCCGCCGCAGTAAATGAGATGGCCCCATTTGGAGACTGTCTCTAGTACAAGTTCCTTCTGCTCACAAAAGCAGTTGTGCTTCCGCAGCGGTTCCCGAAGAGCAAAGGGCAATAGAAGGAGTTCAAGTGGACAGCCAATGGTACCTGTGGATGACATCTGTCGGCGCACCACATGTGAGCTTCACAAGCCATTCAACAACATCAAAATGAAGGTATGTATTATTCATGCTTTTATCAGCTCAATATTGATGCATATATATTACTTTGTATTTTTTGGACAGACATTCACAATGACGGTATAATTCATGCTAATAATAACTAATTAATTATTATTTCTCAGGTCGGACAGAAGTGCTTTTGCGCAGTTTCCTGGACAAATGAGCCACGACATGCCGATTCCACTTGGCTACACCTCAGTTAGCATGGTGAAGATGTGTCAACTTGATTTTGAGGAGCTAGAACTAGAGATCCCAGGAGGTGATGGGGAAAGACACTTAAGGATGCGCTACATGATATCATATTATGGCCAAAACGTTACATCGTCATAATCCCCGAGAATGATGGATCTCCGAGAGACCCCCTGGAGCCGGGACCATCATCGTCACTACCTGCTCACGAGACTCTACAATCGTCTCTGGTGCCGTCATCGTCAACACCTACTCGCGAGCCTCTACAATCGTCTCTGGGGCCATCATCGTCACTACCTGCTCGCTCAACTTCTCTGCAAGAACCATACGACAATTCGGGAGAAGCGAGATCCAGCGATCACGGTGATAACATCCCTCCAAATTCACCTCAGCAACCATCATCCGCAGAGCCACAAAGGTCTCGAGACCAATCTTTCAAGTCGGTGCAACCACCAAAGAAAAAAATGAAAATGTCTATCAAAGAAAAAGCCCGAGCCAAAGAAGACAGATGAATAAAATGACGCGACTGCAGATAAAGAAGTCAAGGACTTCTTTGCAAATTGGAGAGAAAAAAGAAAATAGGAAGAGCTGGAGGCTAAAAAATGAAGGTTGTAAGGAGAGACTCAAGCTTTCATAGACAAGAAGGAAGCAATAAGGAGAAAGAAACTGCCGTTGAAAACGGACCATGAGCATTCGGTGGACAAGTCTTATGCTAAGAAGAGACAACGAGGGTCGTCGAATAGTTACATCAAGCAAATACTGTCAACGTCGGGGACCGCCACAAACAAGAACAAGGAAATACCTGCATTGACGTCGGGGACCGCCACAAACAAAAACAAGGAGATACCTGCATCAACGTTGGGGACCGCCACAAATATCGAGAAAATACCTGCATCCACGATCAGTTCTGCGAGCCTCAGTGCAGAAGGACAAAAAGTTATTGGCAGCATGTCTGCAGATGAACTGCTCATGTCATTTACTTTTATGAACAAACAAAGATGCCTATTGTTGGTATTCTCGGCCCTGTAGACCGACCAGTGGATAAAAATTACGTACCTAGATGGCGCTTTGAGCAAGGACAACCTCTAGTGAAGTCAGAATTGGTCAACAAGCTCCCAACTAAGATGTGCAAATTTCATGACTGGTACTTGAAGAAGTCAGCTGAGGGCCGAGAGATGTTTGGTATGCTCGTGAGACCTGGAGATTTTGCCCTTGAAAACAAGAAGGTGGTCTGGCACCGATTCATTGATATCTATGAAATTTACCATCTGGACGCCGTGAATACCGTTCTTTTGATGGCCTGGTGTCTGTAAGTGACATATTTTTATATGTTTATTAATAAATTTATTACATTTGTCGATCTACTAATTAACATTTGGCTTTCTTCTTGTGTAGCCTACAACTTACTAAGATGCGAAGTTGGGGTTATTCAGGAATTGCTTTCATGGACCCTTCAAAAGTTAACGAGGATGAGATCCGGGACCAATGAAAAACAACAATCAAGACCAATTATAGGCACTTAGATGAGTTTCATTACAAGAACCTTATACTACTGCCTTACAACTTCAGGTAAGTACGAATGCCATCTAATTATCCTTGTTAATTATATTTATTCAATTCTAATCTCCATGAGCATGCATACAGATTCCACTGTATTCTACTCATAATCAGTATCAACAATAGCAACATCAATGTGTATGATTCATCGAGAAAAGATCCCTCATAATACCAAGACCTTCAAGATGTATTTCACGAGTAATAATTCTATCTATGACATTTTCTTTAATGCAATATATATTTAGCATTTATACTAACATATTGTATCTTTTATTATTTTGCCTCAGCGCTTGGACCATGTTCATTACAAATCACAGAGAAACATTTCGAGAAAAAAATTAGATGGGTGTATGATTTTCCGGTATGTATATAAAATAACAACTTCAGATTGGGAATTTTAAAATGTATAACACTAGAATTTCATAATATGTCTCCTCTCCACTTTAGTATTTGAAACAAGAACAAGGACATAATTTATGCGGGTACTACGTCTGTGAGCACAAACACTATTAGAGTGGCAACACGGATGATGATAGTGTAAGTAAAATAAACCTATTAATAATACATCTTTTTTATCCTTTTTTGTATATTTAATCGCTTGGTGTATTATCTCAACCTATTTGCAAATTATAGAGGATTATAAAAAGGAACGCACCTCATTGAGAAGGATCGTCTCTTGGCAATTCAAGAAGCTCTCATGGGATTCCTCATGGATGAGGTGGTATCCACAAGGAAAACATTATTATGACAGCCATCCAATTGTCCGACTCACCACCGAGGAAAGCTAATTGAGACTAGCAATTTGAACTGAAAGATATTTTGATGTATATATACTATATGGGGTTTTGATGTATATATACTAGCTTGAAAAAATAATATTTATTTTCATGTGTATAATTTATTAGGTGCATATACATTTATAAGTTTATATATGTAGATATATAGGGTTTGATTTATAAGTCTAATCTAAGTGTGTATATGGTATATATAGACAGGTATACATATATACAATTGCAAATATGTATATGTACATATACGGGTTCGACAACTATTACAACATACAGTCAAATCGAAAACAACAGAAAAAAAGAGATGAGGCCCTTTAGTCACAATTGGTATTACCAACCGAGACTAAAGGGGGTGGGCGCAGGCACTGGCGTGCCCCCTTTAGTCAAGGTTGGATCACCGGGACTAAAGGGGGGGGGGGCTTTTGTCACTCAGTATTAGTCCCGGTTGGACTTGAAAGACCTATACCCCTTACCAACCGGGACTGAAGCCCCTCTCCCTACCAGTGCGTGAGGCATGCCGGTCAATCTGATCTGTTGATTAACATGGAGTACGTATCGGCTAATTGATAGCGTCATGACGATGAAGCCGATACAAATAAAGTATATGTAGCTATCCCTTGGCTGTTTGATGAACTTGGAGTACACTAAGTCGACGGATAATGGCCGATGCTAGAATTAAATATGAAAATATAGATCGGCCAACGATAAAAATAATGATACTCATAATATAGCATGTAAATACCCTAGGCTGTTTTTTATAGCCGATGACAACACAAATTTTCCGGTCATTGCGCCAAGTTTTGGTGTCAACAGAGTACATCTTGATGCACATTTGCAACATCACTATAGTATAAGATTCAATCAATATGATACAATTTTAAGAGATGCAAGTATTTAACACACCAACCCCAACATTTTTGCACATTTCCATTTGGATCGTTTTGGTAGATAATCCTTTTTACCGGCAAATACAAGGCCTCACTGCATTTGTTGTAGGCAATAAAATTAAGAAAATCGTAGGATTTTCTCAAAAATAGGTAGCCTACTGATAATTTTGTAACAATAGATAGTTTCCTATGATATTATATATAATTATTTACCTATTCTTTATTCCATTCTATAATATTTTACTAGTAACTAAGTTTTCTTCTTCACATATTATATTTTTTGCATTAAAAGAGAAATTATAAAAAAATAAAGATAAATATATATTGTATCCACTTAATATAAACAAATAAACATTTTTTAGTCCAATTAAGAACACATGATTCTGAAAGGTGAAAGCATATTGTACCTTTTGACACTCACTATTCAGGAAGACTCACTTTTTAACTAATTATTACTCAACTAGTACCAAGTATATGTTGAAATTGACAAATAGAAAAGTAGTGCTGCTTCAGTAAAGACCCAGCATGGACATGAGTTGGCAAGATATAAAATAGCTGGATAGATGAAAAAATTGGACACCGGTCAGACCGGTGCAGGCTAGGACAGACAGCTGTTTGGGTTTCGAGCTCGTACATGTGATTTTTACAACAAAAATACTTGGAAAATCCTAGTTAAGGGTAGAAGCGACGTAGCTGTTGGATGTTCCAAGCGTTGGTGAGCTCTTCGCCGTCCTCGTTGGCCAGCTTGTACGTGCCCGGCTTGAGTACCTTCACCACGACGTAGGGTCCCTCCCATGGGGGCGATAGCTTGTGGCGCCCTCGGTTATCTTGGCGTAGCCTTAGGACCAGATCCCCCTCGCTGAAATCCCGTCGACGTATCTTGCGTGCTTGGTAGCGTCTTAGGGACTGTTGATACCTCGCGGAATGCATTAAGGCTACGAGGCGTGCCTCGTCCAGCTGGTCCAGCGAGTCCTCGCGGGCTCGTTGGTTAGCATCCTCATTATAGCCTCGAACCTTGGGCGACCCGTATTCTAAGTCCGTGGGGAGGACGGCCTCCGCGCCGTGGACTAGGAAAAACAGGGTGAACCCGGTGGCTCTGCTTGGGGTGGTCCTTAGGCTCCATACGACCGCTGGTAGTTCTTGGAGCCATTTTCGCCCAGATTTGTTGAGCTGATCGAAAATTCTGGGCTTAAGGCCCTGTAGGATCATGCCGTTGGCACGCTCCACTTGGCCGTTGGTCTGTGGGTGTGCCACGGCCGCCCAATCCACACGGATGTGGAACTTGTCACACAACTCCAAGAACTTCCGGCCGTGAACGGGACCCATTGTACGTGATGATGGAGTTTGGCACTCCAAAGTGGTAGACGATGTCGGTGAAGAATGTCACCGCTTTGCTCGGCCCTTAGGTTCGTGATGGGGCGCACCTCCACCCACTTGGAGAACTTGTCGATCGCGACTAGCAAGTGGGTGAAGCCCCCGGGCGCCTTCCGCAGGGGCCCGACGATGTCCAGCCCCCACACGGCGAATGGCCATGTCACGGGGATGGTTTGTAGGGCATGGGCGGGCAGGTTGGACTTGCGGGCGTAGAACTGGTACCCTTCGCAGGTGCGCACGATCTCGCTGGCGTCCGAGACCGCAGTAGGCCAGTAAAATCCCTGGCGGAACGCGTTACCGACGAGGGTGCGGGTTGCGGCGTGGTGGCCACAGATCCCCGTGTGGATGTCCCGTAGGAGCTCGCGCCCCTCGGGAATGGGCACGCACCGCTGCAGGATGCCGGAGGTGGCGCGCTTGTACAGCTCGCCGTCGACGAGGGTAAAAGATTTGGCCATCCTGGCGATGCGCCTGGCCGCGGCCCGGTCCGCGGGGAGCTCCCCTCGAGCGATCCAGGCGATGTACTTTTCGCGCCAGTCCTCTTGAGCGGGAGCTGGCTCGATGTCCATCGCATCGGCCTCGTGGGAGCCGTACCCCTCGAGGAGGGAGAGCACGTACGCCTCGTTCGAGGGGTCCTCGTCCATGGATTCCGCACCCGCTGGATTCGAGGGAGCCCCCGAGGGTCCGTCATGGCTCGAGGGGTAGGGCTCGAAGACGACCGAGGGGTTGCGCGGACGTCGCGCGCGAAAACGTTCGGGGGGAACGGTGATCCGCCGGACGCGATCTTTGCAAGTTCATCTCGCCTCCTCGTTGTACCGGCGGGGCACGTGGTTGAGCTCGATGCCGTAGAACTTGTCTTCGAGGGGCTCGCACGGCTTTGCGGTAGGCCTCCATCTTATCGTCATGGCGAGGTCGCGTTCTTCATGACTTGATCGATCACGAGCTGCGAGTCGCCCCGCACGTCGAGGCGCTTGACACCCAACTCAATGGCGATTTTGAGGCCGCAGAGGAGGGCCTCGTATTCGGCCATATTGTTAGACGCGGGGAAATGGAGGCGCACTGCGTAGCGCATGTGTTCCCTGAGGGGTGACACGAAGAGCAGGCCCGCGCCCGCTCCTGTTTTCATCACTGAGCCGTCGAAGAACAGAGTCCAGCACTCTGCCTGGATTTGTGGGGGCGGCAGCTGCGTGTCCGTCCACTCAGCAACGAAATCCGACAGGATTTGCGATTTGATGGCCTTGCGCGGGGTGTAGGCGAGCGTTTCGCCCATCAGCTCTACGGACCACTTGGCGATCCTTCCCGCGGCGTCGGGGTTGCGGATGATCTCTCCTAGCAGAAAGGAAGAAACCACCGTGACGGGGTGGGCCTCGAAGTAGTGGCGGAGCTTGCGCCGCGCAAGGACTACCGCGTACAGCAACTTCTGGACCTGGGGGTAGCGCGTCTTCGTGTCTGATAGGACCTCGCTGATGTAGTAGACCGGCCGCTGTACAGGCAGGGCATGGCCTTCCTCCATGCGCTCCACGACGATCACGGCGCTGACCACCTGGGTGGTTGCGGCCACGTAGAGCTGCAGGGGTTCGCCGTCTTGCGGCGGCGTGAGGATCGGGGCGTGCGTTAGGGATGCCTTCAGCTTGTCGAGCGCATCCTAGGCCTCGGTGGTCCAGGAGAAACGCTCGTGCTTCTTGAGGAGGCGATAGAGGGGCAGGCCCTTCTCACCGAGCCGCGAGATGAAGCGGCTCAAGGCGGCGAGGCACCCCAGCACCTTCTGCACCCCTTTGAGGTCCCGGATCGGACCCATTCGTTCGAGGGCCGCAACCTTTTCAGGGTTGGCCTCGATTCCCCGCTGGGAGACAATGTACCCCAGGAGCATGCCTCGCGGCACTCCAAAGACACATTTTTCGGGGTTTAACTTGACCCCATTGGCCCGTAGGCAGCCGAACGCGACGGCGAGGTCGCCGACCAGGTCGTCCGCCTTCCTGGTCTTCACGACGATGTCGTCCACCGAAGGACCGATAAGGCGACCGAGAGGGGGGGAGTGAATGGGAGCCGATAAAAATTCTTCTCGAGGGAGATTGAAACTCCGACAAGACGAACTAGCTCGGTCGAACCCCCGAAATCACACGCTCCGCACTTCTACCTCCCGTTTGCCAAAACCACGTAGCCACCGGAGTGCTACGGTCCTAGGAACAAACTCTACCACGCAACCACAACACACACGCAAGCACCGTCGGCGGAAACAACTCGAAAACCGGCTAACCGGAGGGGGCGGTTAGACCGAGTATAGGGGGCGGATAGACCGCCTCCACCCGGCAACCAAGAAATCCTCCGAAACGCCTCTTCCGAGCACCAAAACACGGCACGGTTTCACCAACGAGAGATCTCCGGTCAAGGCCATGCTAGCTACCGGAAAATCTTGGCGAAAACCAAACCTTCACCCAAGGGCCTAGGGGCGGTTCGACCGGCTACCGGGGGCGGTTTAACCTCCCGTACCCGAAAGCAACGAACTCCAACCAAGAACACCTAGCAAGCCGCGCAAGAACGGCTCCAAATTTCACCCGGACACTCCTCGATCAAGGCGAACGAACTCACGGAGGAAAATCCGGCGAAACAAAACTTTGACCCGGAAACACCCCGGGCGGTTAGACCGCCCCCGCAGCGGTTAGACCGCCCCTTCCCGAAACAGGAACCCGCGGGTCAAACCTCAACTTCCTTGCGCTCAATCTCCCGAATCACTCCACGGATTGCAGCCAAACTTCGGGGATAGCTGGGTTACCTCCTGGGCAACCTCTACCTCAAAGGAATCGACCCGAAACGCTCACAATCAAGAGGAATCGAAGAAATCGCTTCTCTAGGTCAAGAACTCACCCAACTCGAAAAACCACCAAATCGAGCCCGATTCAAAGGGGATTTGGGGGCAATGTCACCAGCCAAAGAGGCACAAGAACCTCATACGTGACACCCACCAAAAACCCCAAGAAATCGTTCTCAAAACACCGCCAAAAAGAGCTCCGAAAATCAACATCAAAGAGACGGGAAAACCACCATCAAGAACCACGCCGAACCTTCTATACATGCCATGAATGGTTCGTACAAGGTCTAGTTTGCCACCCAAACATCCATCCCTCTCTCTAGATCTCACATGAAGCTCTCAAACTAGCCTTCTAAAAAACCTAGGGAAAATAGAGAACGAAAATGGAAAAACGAAATGAGCTAGGGTTCCAAGAGTTGGCTGCCAACCTCTCACCTCTTGGGTTATATAGGCGGCAACCGAATGTCTAAAATGCCCCTCTCTACTAACTAGGGATACATGCCCCTCAAGGGCGGATTTGGAATTCTTGATGTCTTCACCATCGGACGGATGCCCGGCGACCGCACCCTGCGTAGCCTCGACGCACGCCTTGCGATCCCGACGCGTGTCCTCCGCTTCGAAGCTTCTCGGCGCCGGCGGCCAGGGCGGTCAAGCCGCCCCCCCCGGGCGGTTAGGCCGGCCCGGTGGATCCGACCGGCCCCGGGCGGTCGACCGCCCCTCTGGGCGGTTGAACCGGCCCGGGTGGCCGCACCTCCTCGTCGAGTCTTCGGCCTCGGTTTTGTGGCTCAACCGAGTAACCCGGTGGTTTTACGGTGAACCACCGCAAACCCCGCGAACTCGGTGTAGCCTCCGCCAATCTCCACTCATGACTCGGCTCCCACGTAGTCCCGGCTCGACCTTGGTTTTGAGGCTCTACCAAGAAACCGTCCACGACTTCATCTTGCTTGTTCATGCCACCATGCGGCCCGCACTTGACCCCCGCCGGCCACCGGGTCCCTCGAACGAAGCCTACTTGTCTTCTCCACACACGGAGGCCTCACCGCAACGACCTTTCGCGCTTGTTCTTCACCCGCACCAACACGAGTCAAGCCGCAACTCGCACCTCCAATACTTAGCCAAGAATCGGTCCACACAACGTTGTCAATCACTCATCACACAAGGAAGCGACCATCCACCGGTCCTCGAACCACACATGGTCCTCAATCTCCCCCTTGATGAGTGCATTGACAACACACTCACATGAAGTAACATAAGAGAAAAAGAAAAGAAAAGAAACAAAATAAAAGGAAACCCCAACAAGCGATCGAAAGCCAAAGAAAGGCAAAGAGCAAGATCACTTGAAGAAGACAAGTCTCGGACCCCTTAGGCAAGGGCAACGGCTCGACACATCCGAGACAAAACGCAGCTCAAGCAAAGAGCGCAAACCACCAAAGCAAAACTCGAACACCACAAAGAGCTCCCCCCTGCACAAATGCAAGCTCCCCCCGAGCCACAGCACTCCCCCCCGAACACATGCATCAATGCAACTCGGGAATGCAACAAAGAGCAAAAACCTGCTCACACTGCCCGGGCGGTTAGACCGCCGCCCGGGCGGTTAGACCGCTGGGGGCGGTTAGACCGCCCAAAGAAACCGGCCCCGCACCAAACCGCCCAAAAATTGCCCGAAACAATTGGAACACCTTCCAAACACTCCCAGTGCCCAAAACATGCACAAACTTCTCCCCCTTGTTGACAATGCATGAATCAAGGCAAAATGCGAAAACTTGCAACATATAGCTTCTCGAATATACAAAATTCATCACAAGGAGCTACACAAGTCCAAATGAGCAAGTTAGATACTCGACAGTTCGTAAGGACCTTAACTACGTGATCACCAAGTTTCACACCCATTGGACAATGCTAAAAAGGATTTTAGTAATTTTGCGAAAAGTTACTCCCTCACAAGCAAATACCTAAACATGAGCAAAACATATCGAATGGCAAAGCCACTCAAACTTCATGCTAGGACAGCCATTCTAATCACAAGACCATCATAAACACCCAAAAGCACCTCATGTCATGTCAAAGCCACCGAGCCATGTGCCTACTTCTATGTATGAGACTTCTCATTGGTAGGCATCATGCAACGGTTTAGCACCCAAAGCAAATTAATTTCAGCACATATGACATGGGAACATATTTTCCAAGCATTTTTCATTTCATTTTCAGATTTGTAAATGGTACATGAAATGTCTTTGCGACAAAAAGGAACTTATGCCCCTCCACAAGATTAAGCAAGAGGGCTAAACATTCATGATGGCAAGCGAGCCTTTGGCTCCATATGATCAATAAACTAGCTATCCAACCACAAAGTAAGCATAGCAAAGCCACTAAAACATGTCAAGATCATATATAGGCATTTACGCATGAGAGAGCATGTATATGACATTTTTCAAAAATTAGCCATCAACCATGGACCATTCAACAAGATCATCAAGAGCTAAGCCAAACTAACCATAGCATATCAAACAAGCTCACAAGAACATGTATAGCAACCCATGGTAAACAATGTATATAGGAGAAGCTTTTCCTATCCAATGCATATGATACAAAATGCATGCAATCTAAGATACAAGGATGCCTATACATCATGTTACATATGCCATGCCAAATGCAAGAAATGCACAAAGGAAAGCTATACATATGCTACAAACCGGCTCCTCGAGGGGAGGCAAAACGGGCTCGACACCACCGGCAAAGGAAAGCCCCCCACACACCCAACTCAAGAAATTAAACACACACCAAGTTCCCCCCGCAAACGAGTGAAAGTTGCTTGATCTAGGGGTTTGGTGAAAATATCGGCTAGTTGGTCATGTGTGGGTACATGGATCAAAGCTATCTTCCCTTTCTCTACGTTGTCTCTCGGGAAATGATACCTCACTTCTATGTGTTTGGTTTTGGAATGGAGCACCGGGTTCTTTGCAACGCTTATGGCACCGGTGCTATCACAATGAAGTGGGACATGGGTATACTCCTCACCAAAGTCACTCATGGTGTAGGTGATCCAAAGGAGCCGAGAGCAACAACTAGCGGCGGCAACATACTCGGCTTCGGTCGTGGATTGAGCAACACTCGACTCGCTTACGAGAAGACCAAGACACCAACGAAGAACCCAAAAGCGGCAAGTCCCGAAGTAGACTTCCTATCCAACCGACACCCGGCAAAATCCGCGTACGAAAAGCCATGAAGCGCCAAAGAAGAGGACGCGGAGTACCAAAGGCCGAAGTCGGGAGTGTGACGCAAGTACATGAAAATTCGCTTCACACCGCTTGCCGATGCGAAGTCCTCGGAGATGCTTGAAAACGAGCGCACGGACACACCGAGAACCGTATGTCCGGCCTCGTCGCCGTCAAGTAGAGGAGTGACCCGATCATGCTCCGGTACTCCTTCCGGTCCACGTGTTCACCTTCCTCGTCCGCATCAAGAGCCGTAGTCGTACTCATCGGCGTCGTCATAGCCTTGGAGTCCTCCATCTTGAATTTCCTCACAATGTCCTTGGTGTACTTAGCCTCGGTGCACAAATGTTCCTTCCTTTGATTGCTTGATTTGTAGCCCAAGGAAGAACCGCAACTCACCCATCATGCTCATCTCGAACTCCCCGCTCATATCATCCGCAAACCTCGCAACAAGAGAGTTAGACGAGCCACCAAAGACAATATCATCCACGTACACACACGCACAATCGAATATCTCTGCCCTGCCTCTCGCAAAAACAAGGTCGATCGACCTTCCCCATCTCAAAACCTCTCTCAAACAAGAACCCCCTCAACCTCGCCATACCAAGCTCTAGGCGCCCGCTTCAACCCATACGGCGCCTTCCTCAACTTGTACACCCGGTGGGGGTACTTCTCACTCTCAAACCCCGGAGGTTGTCTCACATACACTTCTTCCTCCAACACTCCATTCGAAAAAAGCACTCTTCACATCCATTTGGTGCAACTTGAACCCTTTAGCCACGAAAAGGCTAGAAGGATCCTAATCGCCTCCAAACGGGCTACGGGAGCAAAGGTCTCCTCGTAGTCGATCCCCTCCTTCCGGCCCGAACCCCCGAGCAACAAGTCTCGACTTGTTCCTCACAACCTCACCATTCTCTCCCTCTTTGTTTTTCCACACCCACTTTGTACCAATCGGCTTACACCCCGGGGGAGGGTCAACCAACTCCCACACCGATTCCTCTCAAAGTTCTCCAACTCCTCATGCATCGAGTTAACCCAATTGTGATCGGATAGTGCGTGTCCAATGTCTTTGGGCTCAAAAGAAGCAACAAACGCAGCATGAGCAAAATGGGAATTGTTTCGAACCCTCGACCGTGTAGTGCGTTCATCCATGTCGCCGATGATCCTCGAAGCTGGGTGATCCACCTGAACTCATCGGGGAGGTTCTTGCCTCGAAGCTACCTCCCCCTCAACATCAGCTTCTCCTCGTTCTTGATTTGTCGTCGTAGGTGTAGCAGAGGGTCCATCCATCATCGTAGTCGAAGTAGTGGGTACATGTCCGGCGGGGGCACCTTGCACCGCCATCTTCATCATCACCATGTTCATGCTCCTCCTCCCGAAAGATCTCCTCGCCAAGCTCATCATCACCCGCACACTCAAAGACAAGCCGACTACGTGGCTCTGTCTCGTCGAAGGTTACCTCGCAAGTCTCCACGATTTGGTTAGTTTCAAGATTGAGCACACGATATGCTCTAGAATGAGATGCACAACCAAAGAAAATGCCATCGACGAGACCTAGCCTCAAACTTATCCAACTTCCTCGCCTTTCTTGAGAATGAAACACTTGCAACCAAAGACATGGAAGTGACTCACTTTGGGTGTGCGACCATGCATCAACTCATAGCATGTCTTCTTCTTGTGCACTCGAGGTATATTCCGTTCGAAACATAGCACGCGGTATTCACCGCCTCGCCCAATACCTCCTCGGAGTCCTATGCTCATCAAGCATCGTCCGAGCCATCTCGCACAAGGTCCCGTTCTTCCTTTCCACAACACCATTCAAGGGGAGGCGTATACGGACTCGAAAAGCGGTGCTCAAGACCTAAGTCATGACAAAAGGTTTCAAAATGAGAGTTCCCGAATTCCGAGCCATTATCACCGCGGATAGCTCGTATGGCATCTCCGTGCCTCTCGTTCCTCAACCTCAAGACTAGATCTCGAACAAAACCAAACGTCTCCCCCTTCTCCTCAAGAAAAAACACCCATGCATACCGAGAAAAGTCGTCCACCACAACAAGGACATACCACTTCCCACCCCGCGGATCGCACACGAGCCGGGCCAACAAGGTCCATATGGAGCGGCTCGCATGGACGCTCGGTCATCACATCGGTGAGAGGCGGGTGAGAAGAGGCCACCATCTTGGCATGCCTACACGGAGCACAAACCAACTCTTTCTCAAGCCTCAAACGTGGCAATCCTCGGACCAAATTGAGTTTACTCAAGCGAGACGAAGGTCAAAGCTCAAGTGACCCAACTTCCTATGCCACTTCCACAACTCACTCGAAGAACCGGCCAAGAAACAACGCTCAACACCCGAAGACCGAGAAAAATCAGCACGAAACACCCGACCCTCGGGAACGACCATACAAACAAGGTCCCCTCGAGAGTCCACAATCCGAGAACCACCGAGGCCGAAACAACACCTCAAAACCCTCATCCAACAACCGAGACACGAAAAGCAAATTGTACCCCGGCGATTGAACAAGAGCAACACGCCTCGAGTGATCTTGTCACTCACTTTTATCTCACCTTCGAAAGCACACGCCCACGCCCATTGTCCCCAAAAGTGATGTACCTCTTCGTCACCACGGGACGAGACTTGAGAACCACCCCCTGTCTCCGGTCATATGCCTCGAACAACCGGAGTCAATCAACCAAATGTTCTTCAAGTCTCCCACCCGAAATTCAAAAACAAGCACGTGAGCGAACAAACGACTCGAAAGACGGGGTTAGTACCAAAGGAGGAAAACCGGTGCCGAGCCATTTGCTCGAAAGTGGGGTTAGCACCAACCAAAGCATCTCTCCTACCAAAGCTACCTCCACGAACACCACCTCGGTAACCACTCCGAGGAAACCACCCCTCCTTCGCCCGGAGGAGGACCAAAACCACGGAAGACAACCCGTGGAGCGTCCCTCCTCTCCTTCTCAAAGCTACGACTCCTCCCATCCCCGTAGTGACCTCGAGGGGGAGAATGCCTAGCAACCGACCACCCGCTTGTCTTTCCGGACCAACCACCGCAACTCCACCTCCGGACACCGAAACCTCTCGACTCACCACCTCGAAAACCACTCCGCCCGAGTGCCGGGGGGGCCGGTTAAACCGCCTAGCCAGCCGGTCTAACCGCCCCCCCGCCGGGGCCGGCCGGCTCCCCGACCGCCTAGCCGGGCCGGCCTCGACCGCCCCCTCCCCGAACGGCTCCTCGGCCGCGGGAACTCGCATCTCCCCATGCCGGAACACTTCTTACCACGGCCTTACCCCAGGCGGTGGCATACGAGGCTTAGGTACACCATAGGAAGGGTTGTACCTATCCTTGTTCGCCCACTCCTTTGCCATCCTCTCTTCTCGCTTCCTCTTGAAGCAAAACTCATCCTTGTGACCCTCCTTCCCACAATGGCCACAACGGAACCTCACAAGCTTAGGTTTTGGCTTGGATTGGGGCTGCTCGCTTGGTTTCTCTCCACTCAACTCCTCCACCGATTTCTCCTCACTTGCCTTCTCTCTCACTTTCCCAAAGAACACTTTCCCCGAAGTGCTCACAAACTTGATGGGCTTTTGGAGATCATTTGTGGGTGTAGGAAATATAGGTGGAGGCTGGGGTTGTGTCTAGTCGGTTCCTAAGATGGTTGGGTTTTGGAGGGAAATCATTTTTGTGGTGGGTTTTTGGTGGCTCCGGATATTCTCTCCACTTCCTTCACCAACCTTGTTTGCCCCAAGCCCCTCCCATCTTGCCTCTTAAAGGCCTCGATCATCATCCTCAACGAGGCTCATGACCGGACAACCAACCCATCAACTTCCTCAAGTCATCATTCTCATCCCGCAAACGATCAACATAATGTGCAAGCTCCAAATTTTTCAATGCATGCATTTCACGGGTAGAGCAAGATGTAGGCATGGGTTCCTTCAATTTAGCCTCGAGCGAACTAGTGTAAGCATGCAACTCATCAATCTTAGCATGCAAAACGGGGCAAGAAGTGCAAGCACCTAGCAAAGCGGTCTAGACTTAAGCTCGGCCACTTCAACCCTAAGCACATCTAGTTCCTCACACTTGGAGGCATGCTTCTCCTTAAACAAAGCAAGATCGGCAAGGAATATGGAGCAATCGGCACAATCATTTTCATCGGCAACAACGGGGCTAGCCTTAAGCGAATCAATCTCAAGCTTGCTATCAAGCACCTTTGTGTCTCTAGCTCGGCCACTCTAGTCCTAGCATCCTCGAGTGAAGCCCTAAGCTCTTTCCTCATTTTCTTGGCCTCTCTAAGCATGTCATCACGGTTATCAAGCAAAGAGCCAAGCCTCTCATTCTCTTGGCGCAAGAAGGGAAGTTCATCACGCACCTCGTCGTCGGACTCAGAGTCCGAGTCGCTCTGTGTACTCTTCTTGCTGCCGGAGCTCAGCGCCATGGTACAGAAGCCGTCTCTCGCGAAGCAGCTCAGCCCGCTCAGGTTCTTGGACGACCTCTTGTTCTTGCGGCGATCTCCCTCGTCGTCGCTGCTGCTCGAGCTCGAGGTGGAGTACGCGGAACTGGAGTCGACGTCGCTCGCTCCCACCATCGCTCGGGCCTTGCCTCGGCCCTCCTTCTTCCTCGATCGTCGCTCGTCCTTGTACTTGTTCTTGTGCTTGCTCTTGTGGTCGCGCCTCGAACGGTACTTGTCGTCGTTCTTCCTCGGCTTGTGCTTGTAGCTGTCCTTGTTCTCGGCCTTCTCCGGGCAGTCGGCGACGAAGTGTCCCGGCTTGCCGCACTGGAAACAGGTCCTCGTGTTCCTCCTCATGTTCACACGGTTCTCGTGCAACCTCTCGAACCTCCTCGTCAACAGCGCCAGCTCGTCCTCTCCAAGGTCATCAAACTCCTCATCTGGCATAGACATCAAAGAGGAAAACGAGAACATCCTGGTGGATGGGTTAGAGTTAGTCTTTCCTTTGGAACCACCAACGAGGGCAAGACTATGGGAGTCAGTCGGTCCCTCGAGCTTGGCAGTCATGCCCCTATCCACCTCAGCCGACTTGAGCTTCGAGAACGGCTCGTTCACCGTCGTAGTATCGTACCTCTCCGACTCGACTATGGCCTCGAACTTTCCGCCCCATATCGTACGATCCAAAGAGTGTAAGAGCTTGACCGCTCTATCATGATCATCGTACGGGAGCACGTCCACATTGGCCCTCATGTTGTTCACAACCACCGTGAACCTGCGGAACAAGGCATCGATGGACTCACCGGGAGATGAGTGAAGTTCTCGTACTCTCTCCGGTAGGTCGCATACAACCGTGCCTGAACCTGGGCGTTCCCAACATGAGCCTCCTTCAACACCGCCCAAATCCTACAAGCCAAGTGCTCGGTGTGCACCCGATCGAACTCAGGCTGACACAAAGCACGAAACAAGTAGTCGACCGCCTTATTGTTGGCGTCGAATCTGTCCCTCGACCCTGGAGCAAGGAAATCCATCGGCTGGACATATCCTGTGTCCACCGTGACATCCCACAGAGTCTGACCCTTTCCGCGGAGGAACGCACCCATCCGCTTGCTCCACATCCGGTAGTTTTTTCCATCGAAGTGTCTGAAGGACCGATAAGGCGACCAGAGAGGGGGGGGAGTGAATGGGAGCCGATAAAAATTCTTCTCGAGGGAGATTGAAACTCCGACAAGACGAACTAGCTCGGTCGAACCCCCGAAATCACACGCTCCGCACTTCTACCTCCCGTTTGCCAAAACCACGTAGCCACTGGAGTGCTACTGGTTCTAGGAACAAACTCTACCAGCAACCACAACACACACGCAGCACCGACAGCGGAAACAACTCGAAAGCCGGCTAACCAGAGGGGGCGGTTAGACCGGGTATAGGGGGCGGTTAAACCGCCTCCACCTGGCAACCAAGAAATCCTCCGAAACGCCTCTTCCGAGCACCAAAACACACCACGGTTTCACCAACAGAGATCTCTGGTCAAGGCCATGCTAGCTACCAGAAAATCCTGGCGAAAACCAAACCTTCACCCAAGGGCCTAGGGGCGGTTAGACCGGCTACCTGGGGCGGTCTAACCTCCTGTACCCAGCAACGAACCCCGACCAAGAACACCTAGCAAACTGCACGAGAACGACCCCAAATTTCACCCAGACACTCCTCTGATCAAGGCGAACGAACTCACGGAGGAAAATCCGGCGAAACAAAACTTTGACCCGGAAACACCCGGGCGGTTAGACCGCCCCCTGCAGGCGGTTAGACCGCCCCTTCCAGAACAGGAACCCGCGGGTCAAACCTCAACTTCCTTGCGCTCAATCTCCCGAATCACTCCACGGATTGCAGCCAAACTTCGGGGATAGCCGGGTTACCTCCTGGGCAACCTCTACCTCAAAGGAATCGACCCGAAACGCTCACAATCAAGAGGAATCGAAGAAATCGCTTCTCTAGGTCAAGAACTCGCCCAACTCGAAAAACCACCAAATCGAGTCCGATTCAAAGGGGATTTGGGGGCAAAGTCACCAGCCAAAGAGGCACAAGAACCTCATACGTGACACCCACCAAAAACCCCAAGAAATCGTTCTCAAAACACCGCCAAAAAGAGCTCCGAAAATCAACATCAAAGAGACGGGAAAACCACCATCAAGAACCACGCCGAACCTTCTATACATGCCATGAATGGTTCGTACAAGGTCTAGTTTGCCACCCAAACATCCATCCCTCTCTCTAGATCTCACATGAAGCTCTCAAACTAGCCTTCTAAAAAAACCTAGGAAAAATAGAGAACGAAAATGGAAAAACGAAATGAGCTAGGGTTCCAAGAGTTGGCTGCCAACCTCTCACCTCTTCGGTTATATAGGCGGCAACCGAATGTCTAAAATGCCCCTCTCTACTAACTAGGGATACATGCCCCTCAAGGGCGGATTTGGAATTCTTGATGTCTTCACCATCGGACGGATGCCCGGCGACCGCACCCTGCGTAGCCTCGACGCACACCTTGCGATCCCGACGCGTGTCCTCCGCTTCGAAGCTTCTCGACGCCGGCGGCCGGGCGGTCGAGGCCGCCCCCCCGGGCGGTTAGGCCGGCCCGGTGGATCCGACCGGCCCCGGGCGGTCGACCGCCCCTCCCGGGCGGTTGAACCGGCCCGGGTGGCCGCACCTCCTCGTCGAGTCTTCGGCCTCGGTTTTGTGGCTCAACCGAGTAACCCAATGGTTTTACGGTGAACCACCGCAAACCCCGCGAACTCGGTGTAGCCTCCGCCAATCTCCACTCATGACTCGGCTCCCACGTAGTCCCGGCTCGACCTTGGTTTTGAGGCTCTACCAAGAAACCGTCCACGACTTCATCTTCTTGTTCATGCCACCATGCGGCCCGCACTTGACCCCGGCGGCCACCGGGTCCCTCGAACGAAGCCTACTTGTCTTCTCCACACCCGGAGGCCTCACCGGCAACGACCTTTCGCGCTTGTTCTTCACCCGCACCAACACGAGTCAAGCCGCAACCCGCACTCGCAATACTTAGCCAAGAATCAGTCCACACAACGTTGTCAATCACTCATCACACAAGGAAGCGACCATCCACCGGTCCTCGAACCACACATGGTCCTCAATCTCCCCCTTGATGAGTGCATTGACAACACACTCACATGAAATAACATAAGAGAAAAGGAAAAGAAAAGAAACAAAATAAAAGAAACCCCAACAAGCGATCGAAAGCCAAAGAAAGGCAAAGAGCAAGATCACTTGAAGAAGACAAGTCTCGGACCCCTTAGGCAAGGGCAACGGCTCGACACATCCGAGACAAAACGCGGCTCAAGCAAAGAGCGCAAACCACCAACGCAAAACTCGAACACCACAAAGAGCTCCCCCTGCACAAATGCAAGCTCCCCCCCGAGCCACAAGACACTCCCCACCGAACACATGCATCAATGCAACTCGGGAATGCAACAAAAAGCAAAAACACGCTCACACCTGCCCCGGGCGGTTAGACCGCCGCCCGGGCGGTTAGACCGCCTCTCCCGACTTGACCGCACGGGGGCGGTTAGACCGCCCAAAGAAACCGGCCCCGCACCAAAGCTGCCCAAAAATTTCCCGAAACAATTGGAACACCATCCAAACACTCCCGTGTGCCCAAAACATGCACAAACTTCTCCCCCTTGTTGACAATGCATGAATCAAGGCAAAATGCGAAAACTTGCAACATATAGCTTCTCGAATATACAAAATTCATCACAAGGAGCTACACAAGTCCAAATGAGCAAGTTAGATACTCGACAGGTTCGTAAGGACCTTAACTACGTGATCACCAAGTTTCACAACCATTGGACAAGGCTAAAAAGAATTTTAGTAATTTTGCGAAAAGTTACTCCCTCACAAGCAAATACCTAAACATGAGCAAAACATATCAGAATGACAAAGCCACTCAAACTTCATGCTAGGACAGCCATTCTAATCACAAGACCATCATAAACACCCAAAAGCACCTCATGTCATGTCAAAGCCACCGAGCCATGTGCCTACTTCTAGGTATGAGACTTCTCATTGGTAGGCATCATGCAACGGTTTAGCACCCAAAGCAAATTAATTTCAGCACATATGACATGGGAACATATTTTCCAAGCATTTTTCATTTCATTTTCAGATTTGTAAATGGTACATGAAATGTCTTTGCGACAAAAAGGAACTTATGCCCCTCCACAAGATTAAGCAAGAGGGCTAAACATTCATGATGGCAAGCGAGCCTTTGGCTCCATATGATCAATAAACTAGCTATCCAACCACAAAGTAAGCATAGCAAAGCCACTAAAACATGTCAAGATCATATATAGGCATTTACGCATGAGAGAGCATGTATATGACATTTTTCAAAAATTAGCCATCAACCATGAATCATTCAACAAGATCATCAAGAGCTAAGCCAAACTAACCATAGCATATCAAACAAGCTCACAAGAACATATATAGCAACCCATGGTGAACAATGTATATAGGAGAAGCTTTTCCTATCCGATGCATATGATACAAAATGCATGCAATCTAAGATACAAGGATGCCTATACATCATGTTACATATGCTATGCCAAAAGCAAGAAATGCACAAAGGAAAGCTATACATATGCTACAAACCGGCTCCTCGAGGGGAGGCAAAACGGGCTCGACACCACCGGCAAAGGAAAGCCCCCCACACACCCAACTCAAGAAATTAAACACACACCAAGTTCCCCCCGCAAACGAGTGAAAGTTGCTTGATCTAGGGGTTTGGTGAAAATATCGGCTAGTTGGTCATGTGTGGGTACATGGATCAAAGCTATCTTCCCTTTCTCTACGTTGTCTCTCGGGAAATGATACCTCACTTCTATGTGTTTGGTTTTGGAATGGAGCACCGGGTTCTTTGCAACGCTTATGGCACTTGGTGCTATCACAATGAAGTGGGACATGGGTATACTCCTCACCAAAGTCACTCATGGTGTAGGTGATCCAAAGGAGGCGAGAGCAACAACTAGCGGCGGCAACATACTCGGCTTCGGTCGTGGATTGAGCAACACTCGGCCGCTTACGAGAAGACCAAGACACCAAAGAAGAACCCAAAAACTGGCAAGTCCCAGAAGTGGACTTCCTATCCAACCGACACCCGGCAAAGTCCGCGTCTGAAAAACCATGAAGCGCCAAAGAAGAGGACGCGGAGTACCAAAGGCCGAAGTCGGGAGTGTGACGCAAGTACCTGAAAATTCGCTTCACCGCTTGCCGATGCGAAGTCCTCGGAGACGCTTGAAAACGAGCGCACGGACACACTGAGAACTGTATGTCCGGCCTCGTCGCCGTCAAGTAGAGGAGTGACCCGATCATGCTCCGGTACTCCTTCTGGTCCACGTGTTCACCTTCCTCGTCCGCATCAAGAGCCGTAGTCGTACTCATCGGCGTCGTCATAGCCTTGGAGTCCTCCATCTTGAATTTCCTCACAATGTCCTTGGTGTACTTAGCACCGGTGCACAAATGTTCCTTCCTTTGATTGCTTGATTTGTAGCCCGAGGAAGAACCGCAACTCACCCATCATACTCATCTCGAACTCCCCGCTCATATCATCATCGCAAACCTCGCAACAAGAGAGTTAGACGAGCCACCAAAAACAATATCATCCACGTACACCCGCACAATCGGGATATCTCCGCCCTGCCTCGGCAAAAACAAGGTCGATCGACCTTCCCCATTTCAAAACCTCTCTCAAACAAGAACCCCCTCAACCTTGTCATACCAAGCTCTGGCGCTCGCTTCAACCCATACGGCGCCTTCCTCAACTTGTACACCCGTGGGGGTACTTCTCACTCTCAAACCCCGGAGGTCGTCTCACATACACTTCTTCCTCCAACACTCCATTCGGAAAAGCACTCTTCACATCCATTTGGTGCAACTTGAACCCTTTAGCCACGAGAAAAGGCTAGAAGGATCCTAATCGCCTCCAAATGGGCTACGGGAGCAAAGGTCTCCTCGTAGTCGATCCCCTCCTTACGGCCGAACCCCCCGAGCAACAAGTCTCGACTTGTTCCTCACAACCTCACCCTTCTCTCCCTCTTTGTTTTTCCACACCCACTTTGTACCAATCGGCTTACACCCGCGGGGAGGGTCAACCAACTCCCACACCTGATTCCTCTCAAAGTTCTCCAACTCCTCATGCATCGAGTTAACCCAATTGTGATCAGATAGTGCGTGTCCAATGTCTTTGGGCTCAAAAGAAGCAACAAATGCAGCATGAGCAAAATGGGAATTGTTTCGAACCCTCGACCGTGTAGTGCGTTCATTCATGTCGCCGATGATCCTCGAAGGCGGGTGATCCACTTGAACTCGCCGGGGAGGGTTCTCGCCTCGAAGCTACCTCCCCCTCAACATCGACTTCTCCTCGTTCTTGATTTGTCGTCGTAGGTGTAGCGAGAGGGTCCATCCATCATCGTAGTCGAAGTAGTGGGTACATGTCCGGCCGGGGGCACCGCACCGCCATCTTCATCATCACCATGTTCATGCTCCTCCTCTCGAAAGATCTCCTCGCCAAGCTCATCATCACCCGCACACTCAAAGACAAGGCGACTACGTGGCTCTGTCTCGTCGAAGGTTACCTCGCAAGTCTCCACGATTTGGTTAGTTTCAAGATTGAGCACACGATATGCTCTAGAATGAGATGCATAACCAAAGAAAATGCCATCGACAGACCTAGCCTCAAACTTATCCAACTTCCTGCCTTTCTTGAGAATGAAACACTTGCAACCAAAGACATGAAAGTGACTCACTTTGGGTGTGCGACCATGCATCAACTCATAGCATGTCTTCTTCTTGTGCACTCTGAGGTATATTCTGTTCGAAACATAGCACGCGGTATTCACCGCCTCAGCCCAATACCTCCTCGGAGTCCTATGCTCATCAAGCATCGTCCGAGCCATCTCGCACAAGGTCCTGTTCTTCCTTTCCACAACACCATTCTGGGGAGGCGTATACGGACTCGAAAACTGGTGCTCAAGACCTAAGTCATGACAAAAGGTTTCAAAACGAGAGTTCCTGAATTCCGAGCCATTATCACCTTGCGGATAGCTCGTATGGCATCTCCGTGCCTCTCGTTCCTCAACCTCAAGACTAGATCTCGAACAAAACCAAACGTCTCCCCCTTCTCCTCAAGAAAGAACACCCATGCATACCGAGAAAAGTCGTCCACCACAACAAGGACATACCACTTCCCACCCGCGGATCGCACGCGAGCCGGGCCAACAAGGTCCATATGGAGCGGCTCGCATGGACGCTCGGTCATCACATCGGTGAGAGGCGGGTGAGAAGAGGCCACCATCTTGGCATGCCTACACGGAGCACAAACCAACTCTTTCTCAAGCCTCAAACGTGGCAATCCTCGGACCAAATTGAGTTTACTCAAGCGAGACGAAGGTCAAAGCTCAAGTGACCCAACTTCCTATGCCACTTCCACAACTCACTCGAAGAACCGGCCAAGAAACAACGCTCAACACCCGAAGGCCGAGAAAAATCAGCACGAAACACCCGACCCTCGGGAACGACCATACAAACAAGGTCCCCTCGAGAGTCCACAATCCGAGAACCACCGAGCCGAAACAACACCTCAAAACCCTCATCCAACAAGCCGAGACACGAAAGCAAATTGTACCCCGGCGATTGAACAAGAGCAACACGCCTCGAGTGATCTTGTCACTCACTTTTATCTCACCTTCGAAAGCACACGCCCACGCCCATTGTCCCCAAAAGTGATGTACCTCTTCGTCACCACCGGGACGAGACTTGAGAACCACCCCCTCGTCTCCGGTCATATGCCTCGAACAACCGGAGTCAATCAACCAAATGTTCTTCAAGTCTCCCACCCGAAATTCAAAAACAAGCACGTGAGCGAACAAACGACTCGACAACGGGGTTAGTACCAAAAGAGGAAAACCGATGCCGAGCCGCTTGCTCGAAAGTGGGGTTAGCACCAACCAAAGCATCTCTCCTACCAAAGCTACCTCCACGAACACCACCTCGGTAACCACTCCGAGGAAACCACCCCTCACCGCCCGGAGGAGGACCAAAACCACGGAAGACAACCCGTGGAACGTCCCTCCTCTCCTTCTCAAAGCTACGACTCCGCCCATCCCCGTAGTGACCTCGAGGGGGAGAATGCCTAGCAAGCCGACCACTGTGTCTTTCCGGACCAACCACCGGCAACTCCACCTCCGGACACCGAAACCTCTCGACTCACCACCTCGAAAACCACTCCGCCCCGAATTCTAGGGGGGGGGGGCGGTTAAACCGCCTAGCCGGGCCGGTCCTAACCGCCCCCTGCTCGGGGCTGGGCCGGTCGACCGCCTAGCCGGGCCGGTCGACCGCCCCCTCCCGAACGGCTCCTCGGCCGCGGGAACTCGCATCTCCCCATGCGGAACACTTCTCACCACGGCCTTACCCCCGGGCGGTGGCATACGAGGCTTAGGTACACCATGGGAAGGGTTGTACCTATCCTTGTTCGCCCACTCCTTTGCCATCCTCTCTTCCCCGCTTCCTCTTGAAGCAAAACTCATCCTTGTGACCCTCCTTCCCACAATGGCCACAACGGAACCTCACAAGCTTAGGTTTTGGCTTGGATTGGGGCCGCTCGCTAGGTTTCTCTCCACTCAACTCCTCCACCGATTTCTCCTCACTTGCCTTCTCTCTCACTTTCCCAAAGAACACTTTCCCCGAAGTGCTCACAAACTTGATGGGCTTTTGGAGATCATTTGTGGGTGTAGGAAATATAGGTGGAGTTGGGGTTGTGTCTAGTCGGTTCCTAAGATGGTTGGGTTTTGGAGGGAACTCATTCTTGTGGTGGGTTTTTGGTGGCTCTGGGATATTCTCTCCACTTCCCTCACCAACCTTGTTTGCTCCAAGCCCCTCACCATCTTGCCTCTTAAAGGCCTCGATCATCATCCTCAACTGAGGCTCGTGGCCAGGACAACTAACCCATCAACTTCCTCAAATCATCATTCTCATCCCGCAAACGATCAACATAATGTGCAAGCTCCAAATTTTTCAATGCATGCATTTCACAGGTAGAGCAAGATGTAGGCATGGGTTCCTTTAATTTAGCCTCGAGCGAACTAGTGTAAGCATGCAACTCATCAATCTTAGCATGCAAAACGGGGCAAGAAGTGCAAGCACCTAGCAAAGCGGTCTAGACTTAAGCTCGGCCACTTCAACCCTAAGCACATCTAGTTCCTCACACTTGGAGGCATGTTTCTCCTTAAACAAAGCAAGATCGGCAAGGAATATGGAGCAATCGACACAATCATTTTCATCGGCAACAACGGGGCTAGCCTTAAGCGAATCAATCTCAAGCTTGCTATCAAGCACCCGTGTCTCTAGCTCGGCCCACTCTAGTCCTAGCATCCTCGAGTGAAGCCCTAAGCTCTTTCCTCATTTTCTTGGCCTCTCTAAGCATGTCATCACGGTTATCAAGCAAAGAGCCAAGCCTCTCATTCTCTCGGCGCAAGAAGGGAAGTTCATCACGCACCTCGTCGTCGGACTCGGAAGTCCGAGTCGCTCCGTGTACTCTTCTTGCTTCGCCGGAGCTCGGCGCCATGGTACGAGAAGCCGTCTCTCGCGAAGTAGCTCAGCCCGCTCAGGTTCTTGGACGACCTCTTGTTCTTGCGACGATCTCCCTCGTCATCGGCTGCGCTCGAGCTCGAGGTGGAGTACGCGGACGGAGGTCGACGTCGCTCGCTCCCACCATCGCTCGGGCCTTGCCTCGGCCCTCCTTCTTCCTCGATCGTCGCTCGTCCTTGTACTTGTTCTTGTGCTTGCTCTTGTGGTCGCGCCTCGAACGGTACTTGTCGTCGTTCTTCCTCGGCTTGTGCTTGTAGGCGTCCTTGTTCTCGGCCTTCTCCCGGGCGGTCGGCGACGAAGTGTCCCGGCTTGCCGCAGGAAACGAGTCCTCGTGTTCCTCCTCATGTTCACACGGTTCTTGTGCAACCTCTCGAACCTCCTCGTCAACGGCGCCGGCTCGTCCTCTCCAAGGTCATCAAACTCCTCATCGGCATAGACATCAAGGAGGAAAACGAGAACATCCTGGTGGATGGGTTAGAGTTAGTCTTTCCTTTGGAACCACCAACGAGGGCAAGACTATGGGAGTCAGTCGGTCCCTCGAGCTTGGCAGTCATGCCCCTATCCACCTCAGCCGACTTGAGCTTCGAGAACAGCTCGTTCACCGTCAGAGTATCGTACCTCTCCGACTCGACTATAGCCTCGAACTTTCCGCCCCATATCGTACGATCCAAAGAGTGTAAGAGCTTGACCGCTCTATCATGATCATCGTACGGGAGCACGTCCACATTGGCCCTCATGTTGTTCACAACCACCGTGAACCTCTGGAACAAGGCATCGATGGACTCACCGGGGAGATGAGTGAAGTTCTCGTACTCTCTCCCGGTAGGTCGCATACAACCGTGCTCGAACCCGGGCGTTCCCAACATGAGCCTCCTTCAACACCGCCCAAATCCTACAAGCCAAGTGCTCGGTGTGCACCCGATCGAACTCGGTCGCACACAAAGCACGAAACAAGTAGTCGACCGCCTTATTGTTGGCGTCGAATCGTCCCTCGACCCTGGAGCAAGGAAATCCATCGGCTGGACATATCCTGTGTCCACCGTGACATCCCACGCAGTCGACCCTTTCCGCGGAGGAACGCACCCATCCGCTTGCTCCACATCTGGTAGTTCTTTCCATCGAAGTGTGGAGGACCCGAACCCCGTTCCTGGTACGCCATCCTTGGATCTTAGACTGGTTAGAGTCAACAAAGACCCGAACCGGCTCTGATACCACTTGAAGGACCGATAAGGCGACCAGAGAGGGGGGGGAGTGAATGGGAGCCGATAAAAATTCTTCTCGAGGGAGATTGAAACTCCGACAAGACGAACTAGCTCGGTCGAACCCCCGAAATCACACACTCCGCACTTCTACCTCCCGTTTGCCAAAACCACGTAGCCACCGGAGTGCTACCGGTTCTAGGAACAAACTCTACCAGCA
This sequence comes from Cenchrus americanus, assembly GCA_947561735.1. Taxonomy (NCBI): domain Eukaryota; kingdom Viridiplantae; phylum Streptophyta; class Magnoliopsida; order Poales; family Poaceae; genus Cenchrus; species Cenchrus americanus. Next base: position 53,316,047 of record OX387242.1, read on the forward strand.
ACCACAACACACACGCAGCACCGACAGCGGAAACAACTCGAAAGCCGGCTAACCGGAGGGGGCGGTTAGGACCGGGTATAGGGGGCGGTTAAACCGCCTCCACTTGGCAACCAAGAAATCCTCCGAAACGCCTCTTCCGAGCACCAAAACACACCACGGTTTCACCAACAGAGATCTCTGGTCAAGGCCATGCTAGCTACCAGAAAATCCTGGCGAAAACCAAACCTTCACCCAAGGGCCTAGGGGCGGTTAGACCGGCTACCTGGGGCGGTCTAACCTCCTGTACCCAGCAACGAACCCCGACCAAGAACACCTAGCAAACTGCACGAGAACGACCCCAAATTTCACCCAGACACTCCTCTGATCAAGGCGAACGAACTCACAGAGGAAAATCCGGCGAAACAAAACTTTGACCCGGAAACACCCCGGGCGGTTAGACCGCCCCCTGCAGGCGGTTAGACCGCCCCTTCCAGAACAGGAACCCGCGGGTCAAACCTCAACTTCCTTGCGCTCAATCTCCCGAATCACTCCACGGATTGCAGCCAAACTTCGGGGATAGCTGGGTTACCTCCTGGGCAACCTCTACCTCAAAGGAATCGACCCGAAACGCTCACAATCAAGAGGAATCGAAGAAATCGCTTCTCTAGGTCAAGAACTCGCCCAACTCGAAAACCACCAAATCGAGTCCGATTCAAAGGGGATTTGGGGGCAAAGTCACCAGCCAAAGAGGCACAAGAACCTCATACGTGACACCCACCAAAAACCCCAAGAAATCGTTCTCAAAACACCGCCAAAAAGAGCTCCGAAAATCAACATCAAAGAGACGGGAAAACCACCATCAAGAACCACGCCGAACCTTCTATACATGCCATGAATGGTTCGTACAAGGTCTAGTTTGCCACCCAAACATCCATCCCTCTCTCCAGATCTCACATGAAGCTCTCAAACTAGCCTTCTAAAAAACCTAGGGAAAATAGAAAACGAAAATGGAAAAACGAAATGAGCTAGGGTTCCAAGAGTTGGCTGCCAACCTCTCACCTCTTGGGTTATATGGCGGCAACCGAATGTCTAAAATGCCCCTCTCTACTAACTAGGGATACATGCCCCTCAAGGGCGGATTTGGAATTCTTGATGTCTTCACCATCGGACGGATGCCCGCGACCGCACCTCGCGTAGCCTCGACGCACGCCTTGCGATCCCGACGCGTGTCCTCCGCTTCGAAGCTTCTCGACGCCGGCGGCGGGCGGTCGGACCGCCCCCACGGGCGGTTAGACCGGCCCGGTGGATCCGACCGGCCCCGGGCGGTCCGACCGCCCCTCTGGGCGGTTGAACCGGCCTGGGTGGCCACAGCTCCTCGTCGAGTCTTCGGCCCTGGTTTTGTGGCTCAACCGAGTAACCCAATGTTTTTCTGGTGAACCACTGCAAACCCCGCGAACTCGGTGTAGCCTCCGCCAATCTCCATTCATTACTCGGCTCCCATTTAGTCCCGGCTCGACCTTGGTTTTGAGGCTCTACCAAGAAACCGTCCACGACTTCATCTTGCTGTTCATGCCACCGTGCGGCCCGCACTTGACCCCACTGGCCACCGGTCCCTCGAACGAAGCCTACTTGTCTTCTCCACACTGGAGGCCTCACCGCAACGACCTTTCGCGCTTGTTCTTCACCCGCACCAACACGAGTCAAGCCGCAACTCCGCACCCGCAATACTTAGCCAAGAATCGGTCCACACAACGTTGTCAATCACTCATCACACAAGGAAGCGACCATCCACCGGTCCTCGAACCACACATGGTCCTCAAGTGTGGAGGACCCGAACCCCGTTCCCGGTACGCCATCCTTGGATCTTAGACCGGTTAGAGTCAACAAAGACCCGAACCTCGCTTCCGATACCACTTGAAGGACCGATAAGGCGACCGAGAGAGGGGGGGGGAGTGAATGGGAGCCGATAAAAATTCTTCTCGAGGGAGATTGAAACTCCGACAAGACGAACTAGCTCGGTCGAACCCCCGAAATCACACGCTCCGCACTTCTACCTCCCGTTTGCCAAAACCACGTAGCCACCGGAGTGCTACCGGGTCCTAGGAACAAACTCTACCAAGCAACCACAACACACACGCGGCACCGTCGGCGGAAACAACTCGAAAGCGGCTAACCGGAGGGGGCGGTTAGACCGGGTATAGGGGGCGGTTAAACCGCCTCCACCTCGGCAACCAAGAAATCCTCCGAAACGCCTCTTCCGAGCACCAAAACACACCACGGTTTCACCAACGAGAGATCTCCGGTCAAGGCCATGCTAGCTACCGAAAATCTCGGCGAAAACCGAACCTTCACTCAAGGGCCTAGGGGCGGTTAGACCGGCTACCCGGGGCGGTCTAACCTCCCGTACCCGCAACGAACCCCGACCAAGAACACCTAGCAAACCGCACGAGAACGACCCCAAATTTCACCCGGACAATCCTCCGATCAAGGCGGACGAACTCACGAGAGGAAAATCCGGCGAAACAAAACTTTGACCCGAAACACCCCGGGCGGTTAGACCGCCCCCTGCGGGCGGTTAGACCGCCCCTTCCGAACAGGAACCCGCGGGTCAAACCTCAACTTCCTTGCGCTCAATCTCCCGAATCACTCCACGGATTGCGCCCAAACTTCGGGGATAGTTTGGGTTACCTCCCGGGCAACCTCTACCTCAAAGGAATCGACCCGAAACGCTCACAATCAAGAGGAATCGAAGAAATCGCTTCTCTAGGTCAAGAACTCGCCCAACTCGAAAAACCACCAAATCGAGTCCGATTCAAAGGGGATTTGGGGGCAAAGTCACCGACCAAAGAGGCACAAGAACCTCATACGTGACACCCACCAAAAACCCCAAGAAATCGTTCTCAAAACACCGCCAAAAAGAGCTCCGAAAATCAACATCAAAGAGACGGGAAAACCACCATCAAGAACCACGCCGAACCTTCTATACATGCCATGAATGGTTCGTACAAGGTCTAGTTTGCCACCCAAACATCCATCCCTCTCTCTAGATCTCACATGAAGCTCTCAAACTAGCCTTCTAAAAACCTAGGGAAAATAGAGAACGAAAATGGAAAAACGAAATGAGCTAGGGTTCCAAGAGTTGGCCGCCAACCTCTCACCTCTTGGGTTATATAGGCGGCAACCGAATGTCTAAAATGCCCCTCTCTACTAACTAGGGATACATGCCCCTCAAGGGCGGATTTGGAATTCTTGATGTCTTCACCATCGGACGGATGCCCGCGACCGCACCCCTGCGTAGCCTCGACGCACGCCTTGCGATCCCGACGCGTGTCCTCCGCTTCGAAGCTTCTCGACGCCGGCGGCGGGCGGTCGGACCGCCCCCCCACAGGCGGCTAGGACCGGCCCGGTGGATCCGACCGGCCCCCGAGCGGGTCGGCCGACCGCCCTCCCGGGCGGTTGAACCGGCTCGGGTGGCCGCACCTCCTCGTCGAGTCTTCGGCCTCGGTTTTGTGGCTCAACCGAGTAACCCAATGGTTTTATCGGTGAACCACCGCAAACCCCGCGAACTCGGTGTAGCCTCCGCCAATCTCCATTCATGACTCGGCTCCCACGTAGTCCCGGCTCGACCTTGGTTTTGAGGCTCTACCAAGAAACCGTCCACGACTTCATCTTGCTTTGTTCATGCCACCATGCGGCCCGCACTTGACCCCGCCGGCCACCGGTCCCTCGAACGAAGCCTACTTGTCTTCTCCACACTCGGAGGCCTCACCGGACAACGACCTTTCGCGCTTGTTCTTCACCCGCACCAACACGAGTCAAGCCGCAACTCGCACTGCAATACTTAGCCAAGAATCGGTCCACACAACGTTGTCAATCACTCATCACACAAGGAAGCGACCATCCACCGGTCCTCGAACCACACATGGTCCTCAAGTGTGGAGGACCCGAACCCCGTTCTCGGTACGCCATCCTTGGATCTTAGACCGGTTAGAGTCAACAAAGACCCGAACTCCGCTCGATACCACTTGAAGGACCGATAAGGCGACCGAGAGAGGGGGGAGTGAATGGAAGCCGATAAAAATTCTTCTCGAGGGAGATTGAAACTCCGACAAGACGAACTAGCTCGGTCGAACCCCCGAAATCACACGCTCCGCACTTCTACCTCCCGTTTGCCAAAACCACGTAGCCACCGGAGTGCTACTGGGTCCTAGGAACAAACTCTACCAAAGAACCACAACACACACGCAAGCACCGTCGGCGGAAACAACTCGAAAGCCGGCTAACCGGAGGGGGCGGTTAGACCGGGTATAGGGGCGGTTAAACCGCCTCCACCTCGGCAACCAAGAAATCCTCCGAAACGCCTCTTCCGAGCACCAAAACACACCACGGTTTCACCAACAGAGATCTCTGGTCAAGGCCATGCTAGCTACCGTAAAATCCCGGCGAAAACCAAACCTTCACCCAAGGGCCTAGGGGCGGTTAGACCGGCTACCGGGGGCGGTCTAACCTCCCGTACCCAAGAACGAACCCCCGACCAAGAACACCTAGCAAACCGCACGAGAACGACCCCAAATTTCACCCACACTCCTCCGATCAAGGCGGACGAACTCACGGAGGAAAATCCGGCGAAACAAAACTTTGACCCGGAAACACCCCGGGCGGTTAGACCGCCCCCCGCAGCGGTTAGACCGCCCCTTCCCGAACAGGAACCCGCGGGTCAAACCTCAACTTCCTTGCGCTCAATCTCCCGAATCACTCCACGGATTGCAGCCAAACTTCGGGGATAGCCGGGTTACCTCCCGGGCAACCTCTACCTCAAAGGAATCGACCCGAAACGCTCACAATCAAGAGGAATCGAAGAAATCGCTTCTCTAGGTCAAGAACTCGCCCAACTCGAAAAACCACCAAATCGAGTCCGATTCAAAGGGGATTTGGGGGCAAAGTCACCAACCAAAGAGGCACAAGAACCTCATACGTGACACCCACCAAAAACCCCAAGAAATCGTTCTCAAAACACCGCCAAAAAGAGCTCCGAAAATCAACATCAAAGAGACGGGAAAACCACCATCAAGAACCACGCCGAACCTTCTATACATGCCATGAATGGTTCGTACAAGGTCTAGTTTGCCACCCAAACATCCATCCCTCTCTCTAGATCTCACATGAAGCTCTCAAACTAGCCTTCTAAAAACCTAGGGAAAATAGAGAACGAAAATGGAAAAACGAAATGAGCTAGGGTTCCAAGAGTTGGTCGCCAACCTCTCACCTCTTGGGTTATATAGGCGGCAACCGAATGTCTAAAATGCCCCTCTCTACTAACTAGGGATACATGCCCCTCAAGGGCGGATTTGGAATTCTTGATGTCTTCACCATCGGACGGATGCCGGCGACCGCACCCCGCGTAGCCTCGACGCACGCCTTGCGATCCCGACGCGTGTCCTCCGCTTCGAAGCTTCTCGACGCCGGCGGCGGGCGCGGTCGGACCGCCCCCCCCCGGGCGGTTAGACCGGCCCGGTGGATCTGACCGGCCCCAGGCGGTCTGACCGCCCCTCTCGGGCGGTTGAACCGGCCGGGTGGCCGCACCTCCTCGTCGAGTCTTCGGCCTCGGTTTTGTGGCTCAACCGAGTAACCCAATGGTTTTCTGGTGAACCACTGCAAACCCCGCGAACTCGGTGTAGCCTCCGCCAATCTCCACTCATGACTCGGCTCCCACGTAGTCCCGCTCGACCTTGGTTTTGAGGCTCTACCAAGAAACCGTCCACGACTTCATCTTGCTTGTTCATGCCACCATGCGGCCCGCACTTGACCCCCGCCGGCCACCGGTCCCTCGAACGAAGCCTACTTGTCTTCTCCACACTCGGAGGCCTCACCGCAACGACCTTTCGCGCTTGTTCTTCACCCGCACCAACACGAGTCAAGCCGCAACCTGCACCCGCAATACTTAGCCAAGAATCGGTCCACACAACGTTGTCAATCACTCATCACACAAGGAAGCGACCATCCACCGGTCCTCGAACCACACATGGTCCTCAAGTGTGGAGGACCCGAACCCCGTTCTCGGTACGCCATCCTTGGATCTTAGACTGGTTAGAGTCAACAAAGACCCGAACCTGCTCTGATACCACTTGAAGGACCGATAAGGCGACCAGAGAGGGGGGAGTGAATGGGAGCCGATAAAAATTCTTCTCGAGGGAGATTGAAACTCCGACAAGACGAACTAGCTCGGTCGAACCCCCGAAATCACACGCTCCGCACTTCTACCTCCCGTTTGCCAAAACCACGTAGCCACTGGAGTGCTACCGGTCCTAGGAACAAACTCTACCAGCAACCACAACACACACGCAAGACCGTCGGCGGAAACAACTCGAAAGCCGGCTAACCGGAGGGGGCGGTTAGGACCGGTATAGGGGGCGGTTAAACCGCCTCCACCTCGGCAACCAAGAAATCCTCCGAAACGCCTCTTCCGAGCACCAAAACACACCACGGTTTCACCAACGGAGATCTCCGGTCAAGGCCATGCTAGCTACCGGAAAATCCCGGCGAAAAACCAAACCTTCACCCAAGGGCCTAGGGGCGGTTAGACCGGCTACCGGGGCGGTCTAACCTCCCGTACCCAGCAACGAACCCCGACCAAGAACACCTAGCAAACCGCACGAGAACGACCCCAAATTTCACCCGTACACTCCTCCGATCAAGGCGGACGAACTCACGGAGGAAAATCCGGCGAAACAAAACTTTGACCCGGAAACACCCGGGCGGTTAGACCGCCCCTCGCAGGCGGTTAGACCGCCCCTTCCGTGAAAACGAGGAACCCGCGGTCAAACCTCAACTTCCTTGCGCTCAATCTCCCGAATCACTCCACCGGATTGCGCCCAAACTTCGGGATAGGCGGGGTTACCTCCCGGGCAACCTCTACCTCAAAGGAATCGACCCGAAACGCTCACAATCAAGAGGAATCGAAGAAATCGCTTCTCTAGGTCAAGAACTCGCCCAACTCGAAAAACCACCAAATCGAGTCCGATTCAAAGGGGATTTGGGGGGCAATGTCACCAGCCAAAGAGGCACAAGAACCTCATACGTGACACCCACCAAAAACCCCAAGAAATCGTTCTCAAAACACCGCCAAAAAGAGCTCCGAAAATCAACATCAAAGAGACGGAAAACCACCATCAAGAACCACGCCGAACCTTCTATACATGCCATGAATGGTTCGTACAAGGTCTAGTTTGCCACCCAAACATCCATCCCTCTCTCTAGATCTCACATGAAGCTCTCAAACTAGCCTTCTAAAAACCTAGGGAAAATAGAGAACGAAAATGGAAAAACAAAATGAGCTAGGGTTCCAAGAGTTGGCTGCCAACCTCTCACCTCTTGGGTTATATAGGCGGCAACCGAATGTCTAAAATGCCCCTCTCTACTAACTAGGGATACATGCCCCTCAAGGGCGGATTTGGAATTCTTGATGTCTTCACCATCGGACGGATGCCCGGCGACCGCACCTGCGTAGCCTCGACGCACGCCTTGCGATCCCGACGCGTGTCCTCCGCTTCGAAGCTTCTCGACGCCGGCGGCCGTGGCGGTCAGACCGCCCCCCTGGGCGGTTAGACCGGCCCAGGGGATCTGACCGGCCCCAGGCGGTCTGACCGCCCCTCCTGGGCGGTTGAACCGGCCTGGGTGGCCGCACCTCCTCGTCGAGTCTTCGGCCTCGGTTTTGTGGCTCAACCGAGTAACCCAGTGGTTTTCTGGTGAACCACTGCAAACCCCGCGAACTCGGTGTAGCCTCCCGCCAATCTCCACTCATGACTCGGCTCCCACGTAGTCCCGGCTTGACCTTGGTTTTGAGGCTCTACCAAGAAACCGTCCACGACTTCATCTTGCTTGTTCATGCCACCATGCGGCCCGCACTTGACCCCCGCCGGCCACCGGTCCCCTCGAACGAAGCCTACTTGTCTTCTCCACACCCCGGAGGCCTCACCGGCAACGACCTTTCGCGCTTGTTCTTCACCTCGCACCAACACGAGTCAAGCCGCAACTCGCACCCGCAATACTTAGCCAAGAATCGGTCCACACAACGTTGTCAATCACTCATCACACAAGGAAGCGACCATCCACCGGTCCTCGAACCACACATGGTCCTCAAGTGTGGAGGACCCGAACCCCGTTCCCCGGTACGCCATCCTTGGATCTTAGACCGGTTAGAGTCAACAAAGACCCGAACCTCGCTCCGATACCACTTGAAGGACCGATAAGGCGACCGGAGAGGGGGGTAGTGAATGGGAGTCGATAAAAATTCTTCTCGAGGGAGATTGAAACTCCGACAAGACGAACTAGCTCGGTCGAACCCCCGAAATCACACGCTCGCACTTCTACCTCCCGTTTGCCAAAACCACGTAGCCACCGGAGTGCTACCGGTCCTAGGAACAAACTCTACCAGCAACCACAACACACACGCAAGACCGTCGGGCGGAAACAACTCGAAAACCGAAGCCAACCGCAGGGGGCGGTTAGACCGGGTATAGGGGGCGGTTAGACCGCCTCCACCCGGCAACCAAGAAATCCTCTCGAAACGCCTCTTCCGAGCACCAAAACACAAGCACGGTTTCACCAACAGAGATCTCTCGGTCAAGGCCATGCTAGCTACCGTAAAATCTTGGCGAAAACCAAACCTTCACCCAAGGGCCTAGGGGCGGTTAGACCGGCTACCCGGGGCGGTTTAACCTCCCTGTACCCACGAACGAACTCCAACCAAGAACACCTAGCAAGCACGCGCAAGAACGGCTCCAAATTTCACCCGGACACTCCTCGATCAAGGCGAACGAACTCACGAGAGGAAAATCCGGCGAAACAAAACTTTGACCCGGAAACACCGGGCGGTTAGACCGCCCCTGCAGGCGGTTAGACCGCCCCTTCCGAACAGGAACCCGCGGGTCAAACCTCAACTTCCTTGCGCTCAATCTCCCGAATCACTCCACGGATTGCAGCCAAACTTCGGGGATAGGGGCAAGCTACCTCCCCGGGCAACCTCTACCTCAAAGGAATCGACCCGAAACGCTCACAATCAAGAGGAATCGAAGAAATCGCTTCTCTAGGTCAAGAACTCACCCAACTCGAAAAACCACCAAATCGAGCCCGATTCAAAGGGGATTTGGGGGCAATGTCACCAGCCAAAGAGGCACAAGAACCTCATACGTGACACCCACCAAAAACCCCAAGAAATCGTTCTCAAAACACCGCCAAAAAGAGCTCCGAAAATCAACATCAAAGAGACGGGAAAACCACCATCAAGAACCACGCCGAACCTTCTATACATGCCATGAATGGTTCGTACAAGGTCTAGTTTGCCACCCAAACATCCATCCCTCTCTCTAGATCTCACATGAAGCTCTCAAACTAGCCTTCTAAAAAAACCTAGGAAAAATAGAGAACGAAAATGGAAAAACGAAATGAGCTAGGGTTCCAAGAGTTGGTCGCCAACCTCTCACCTCTTGGGTTATATAGGCGGCAACCGAATGTCTAAAATGCCCCTCTCTACTAACTAGGGATACATGCCCCTCAAGGGCGGATTTGGAATTCTTGATGTCTTCACCATCGGACGGATGCCCGCGACCGCACCTCGCGTAGCCTCGACGCACGCCTTGCGATCCCGACGCGTGTCCTCCGAAGCGCGCGTCGGGCGCCGTGGCGGTCGAGCCGGCCCCCCGGGCGGTTAGACCGGGCCCGGATCTGACCGGCCCCAGGGGACCGACCGCCCCTCCTGGGCGGCTGAACCGGCCCGGTGGCCGCACCTCCGCCGAGTCTTCGGCCTCGTTTTGTGGCTCAACCGAGTAACCCGCGGGTTTTCTCGGTGAACCACCGCAACCCCGCGGAACCTGTAGCCTCCGCCAATCTCCACTCATGACTCGGCTCCCACGTAGTCCCGGCCTGACCTTGGTTTTGAGGCTCTACCAAGAAATCGTCCACGACTTCATCTTGCTGTTCATGCCACCATGCCTCCGCATTTTCTGACCCCCGCCCGGCCACCTAGTCCCTCGAACGAAGCCTACTTGTCTTCTCCACACCTCGGAGGCCTCACCCAACGACCTTCGCGCTGTTCTTCACCTGCACCACACGAGTCAAGCCGCAACCTGCACCTGCAATACTTAGCCAAGAATCAGTCCACACAACGTCGTCAATCACTCATCACACAAGGGAGCGACCATCCACCGGTCCTCGAACCACACCGTCCTCAATTCCCTGATGAGTGCATTGACACACACTCACATGAAGTAACATAAGAGAAAAGGAAAAGAAAAGAAACAAAATAAAAGGAAACTCCATCAGCGATCGAAAGCCAAAGAAAGGCAAAGAGCAAGATCACTTGAAGAAGACAAGTCTCGGACCCCTTAGGCAAGGGCAACGGCTCGACACATCCGAGACAAAACACACCAAGCAAAGAGCGCAAACCACCAAAGCAAACTCGAACACCACAAAGAGCTCCCCCGCACAAAAGCAAGCTCCCCCGAGCCACAAGACACTCCCCCCCGAACACATGCATCAATGCACCTCGGAATGCAACAAAGAGCAAAACCTCGCTCACATCGCCCAGGGTGGTTAGACCGCTCGCCCATGGCGGTTAGACCGCCCCCGCCCGAACCGACGGCCCGCGCAAGAAGACCGCCAAAGAAACCGGCCCGCACCACACTGCTCAAAACTGCCCGAAACAATTGGAACACCTTCCAAACACTCCCAGGTGCCCAAAACATGCACAAACTTCTCCCCCTTGTTGACAATGCATGAATCAAGGCAAATGCGAAAACTTTCAACATATAGCTTCTCGAATATACAAAATTCATCACAAGGAGCTACACAAGTCCAAATGAGCAAGTTAGATACTCGACAGTTCGTAATGACCTTAACTACATGATCACCAAGTTTCACAATCATTGGACAAGGCTAAAAAGGATTTGAGTAATTTTGCGAAAAGTTACTCTCTCACAAGCAAATACCTAAACATGAGCAAAACATATCAAATGGCAAAGCCACTCAAACTTCATGCTAGGACAACCATTCTAATCATAAGACCATCATAAACACCCAAAAAGCACCTCATGTCATGTCAAAGCCACCGAGCCATGCCTACTTCATGTATGAGAGACTTCTCATTGGTAGGCATCATGCAACGGTTTAGCACCCAAAGCAAATTAATTCCAAGACATATGACATGGGAACATATTTTCCAAGCATTTTTCATTTCATTTTCAGATTTATACATGGTACATGAAATGTCTTTGTGACAAAAAGGAACTTATGCCCCTCCACAAGATGAAGCAAGAGGGCTAAACATTCATGATGGCAAATGAGCCTTGGCTCCAAATGATCAATAAACTAGCTATCCAACCACAAAGTAAGCATAGCAAAGCCACTAAAACATGTCAAGATCATATATAGGCATTTACGTATGAGAGAGCATGTATATGACATTTTTCAAAAAATTAGCCATCAACCATGGATTATTCAACAAGATCATCAAGAGCTAAGCCAAACTAACCATAGCATACCAAACAAGCTCACAAGAACATATATAGCGACCCATGGTGAACAAAGTATATAGGAGAAGCTTTTTCCTATCCGATGCATATGATGCAAATGCATGCAATCTAAGATACAAGGATGCCTATACATCATGTTACATATGCCATGCCAAATGCAATAAATGCACAAAGGAAAGCTATACATATGCTACAAACCGGCTCCTCGAGGGGAGGCAAAACGGGCTCGACACCACCGGCAAAAGAAAGCCCCCACACACCCAACTCAAGAAATCAAACACACACCAAGTTCCCCCCGCAAACGAGTGAAAGTTGCTTGATCTAGGGGTTTGGTGAAAATATCGGCTAGTTGGTCATGTGTGGGTACATGGATCAAAGCTATCTTCCCTTTCTCTACGTTGTCTCCTCAGGAAATGATACCTCACTTCTATGTTTGGTTTTGGAGTGAAGCACCGGGTTCTTTGCAACGCTTATGAGTAATCGGTGCTATCACATTGAAGTGGGACTCCGGTATACTCCTCACCAAAATCACTCATGGTGTAGGTGGATCCAAAGGGAGCTGAGAGCAACAAATCAGCAGCGGCAACATACTCGGCTTCGGTCGTGGATTGAGCAACACTCGACTGCTTACGAGAAGACCAAGATACCAACGAAGAACCCAAAATCGGCAAGTCCCGTAAGTGGACTTCCTATCCAACCGACACCCGGCAAAATCCGCGTCTGAAAAACCATGAAGCGCCAAAGAAGAGGACGCGGAGTACCAAAGGCCGAAGTCGGGAGTGTGACGCAAGTACCTGAAAATTCGTCTCCACCGCTTGCCGATGCGAAGTCCTCGTGAGACGTTTGAAACGGAGCGCACGTACACACCGAGAACCGTATGTCCCGCCCTCGTTGCCGTCACAGAGGAGTGACCCGGTCATGCTCTCGCACTCCTTCTGGTCCACATGTTCACCTTCTCGTCCGCATCAAGAGCTGTAGTCGTACTCATCGGCGTCGTCATAGCCTTGGAGTCCTCCATCTTGAATTTTCTCACAATGTCCTTGGTGTACTTAGCCCGGGTGCACAAATGTTCCTTCCTTTGATTGCTTGATTTGTAGCCCGAGGGAAGAACCGCAACTCACCCATCATGCTCATCTCGAACTCCCTGCTCATATCATCTGCAAACCTCGCAACAAGAGAGTTAGACGAGCCACCAAAGACAATATCATCCACGTATACCTGCACAATCAGGATATCTCCGTCCTGCCCCGCAAAAACAAGGCTGTCCGATCGACCTTCCCCATCTCAAAGCCTCTCTCAAACAAGAACCCCCTCAACCTGCCATACCAAGCTCTAGGCGCCTGCTTCAACCCATACTGCCTTCCTCAACTTGTACACCCGGTGGGGGTACTTCTCACTCTCAAACCCCGGAGGCTGTCTCACATACACTTCTTCCTCCAACACTCCATTTCTCGTAGCATTCTTCACATCCATTTGGTGCAACTTGAACCCTTTACTTAAAAAGGCTAGAAGGATCCTAATCGCCTCCAAACGGGCTACGGGAGCAAAGGTCTCCTCGTAGTCGATCCCCTCCTTCTGACTGAACCCCTGAGCAACAAGTCTCGACTTGTTCCTCACAACCTCACCCTTCTCTCCCTCTTTGTTTTTCCACACCCACTTTGTACCAATCGGCTTACACCCCGGGGGAGGGTCAACCAACTCCCACACCTGATTCCTCTCAAAGTTCTCCAACTCCTCATGCATCGAGTTAACCCAATTGTGATCAGATAGTGCGTGTCCAATGTCTTTGGGCTCGAAAGAAGCAACAAATGCAGCATGAGCAAAATGGGAATTGTTTCGAACCCTCGACCGTGTAGTGCGTTCATCCATGTCGCCGATGATCCTCGAAGATGGGTGATCCACTTGAACTCGTCGGGGAGGTTCTCGCCTCGGAAGCTACCTCCCCCTCAGCATCAGCTTCTCCTCGTTCTTGATTTGTCGTCGTAGGTGTAGCAGAGGGTCCATCCATCATCAGAATGGCGAGTGGGTACATGTCCAATGGGGCACCACGCCGCTCATCTTCATCACCATGTTCATGCTCCTCCTCCTGAAAAATCTCCTCGCCAAGCTCATCATCACCTGCACACTCAAAGACAAGCTGACTACGTGGCTCTGTCTCGTCGAAGGTTACCTCGCAAGTCTCCACGATTTGGTTAGTTTCAAGATTGAGCACACGATATGCTCTAGAATGAGATGCATAACCAAAGAAAATGCCATCGACATACCTAGCCTCAAACTTATCCAACTTCCCGCCCTTCTTCAGAATAAAACACTTGCAACCAAAGACATGGAAGTGACTCACCCTTGGGTGTGCGACCATGCATCAACTCATAGCATGTCTTTTTCTTGTGCACTCGAGGCATATTCTCGTTCGACACATAGCACGCGTATTCACCGCCTCACCCCACTTCTCGAGTCCTATGTCTATCAAGCATCACCCGAGCCATTTCACACAAGGTCCTGTTCTTCCTTTCCACAACACCATTCTGGGGAGGCGTATACGGACTCGAAAACTGGTGCTCAAGACCCAAGTCATGACAAAGGTTTCAAAACGAGAGTTCCCGAATTCCGAGCCATCACCGCGGATAGCTCGTATGGCATCTCCGTGCCTCTCGTTCCTCAACCTCAAGACTAGATCTCGAACAAACCAAACGTCTCCCTTCTCCTCAAGAAAGAACACCCACGCATACCGAGAAAAGTCGTCCACCACAACAAGGGACATACCACTTCCCACCCGCGTATCGCACACGAGCCGGGCCAACAAGGTCCATATGGAGCAGCTCGCATGGACGCTCAGTCATCACATCGGTGAGAGGGCGGGTGAGAGGATGCCACCATCTTGGCATGCCTACACGGAGCACAAACTAACTCTTTCTCAAGCCTCAAAACGTGGCAACTCGGACCAAATTGAGTTTACTCAAGCGAGAGCGTAAGGTCAAAGCTCAAGTGACCCAACTTCCTATGCCACTTCCACAACTCACTCGAAGAACCAGCCAAGAAACAACGCTCAACACCCGAAGACTGAGAAAAATCAGCACGAAACACCTGACCCCTCGGGAACGACCATACAAACAAGGTCTCCGAGAGTCCACAATCCGAGAACCACCAGCCGAAAACAACACCTCAAAACCCTCATCCAACAACCGAGATACGTAAAGCAAATTGTACCCCAGCGATTGAACAAGAGTGAATACTGCCCAGGAGTGATCTTGTCACTCACTTTTATCTCACCTTCTGAAAGCACACGCCCACGCCCATTGTCCCCAAAGGTGATGTACCTCTTCGTCACCACCGGGACGAGACTTGAGAACCACCCCCCGTTCCTAGCCATATGCCTCGAACAACCGGAGTCAATCAACCAAATGTTCTTCAAGTCTCCCACCTGAAATTCAAAAACAAGCACGTGAGCGAACAAACGACCTGCTCCTCAGCACTGGGGTTAGTACCAAAAGAGGAAAACTATGTGCCGAGCCATTTGCTCGAAAGTGGGTTAGCACCAACCAAAGCATCTCTCCTACCAAAGCTACCCCCACGAACACCACCTCGGTAACCACCTGAGGAAACCACCCCTCACTGCCTAGAGGAGGACCAAAACCACGAAAGACAACCCGTGGACCGTCCCTCCTCCTTCTCAAAGCTACGACTCCTCCCATCCCCGTAGTGACCTCGAGGGGGAGAATGCCTAGCAACCGACTCACCGGCCGTCTGCACCAACCACCAAAGAACTCCACCTCCAGACCTGAAACTTCTCGACTCACCACCTCGAAAACCACTCCGCCCAGAATTCTGGGGGGCCGGTTAAACCGCCTAGCCAGGCCGGCCGAACCGCCCTCCGGGTCGGGCCGGTCCGACCGCCCAGCCAGCTCTGGCCCGACCGCCCCTCCGTAACGTGGGGCCCCTACTGCGGGAACTTCCACACCTCCCCATGCCGGAACACTTCGACCTCAGCCTTACCCTGGGCAGTGGCATACGAGGCTTAGGTACACCATGGGAAGGGCTGTCCTATCCTTGTTCACCCACTCCTTTGCCATCCTCTCTTCCCGCTTCCCTCTTGAAGCAAAACTCATCCTTGTGACCCTCTTTCCCACAATGGCCACAACGGAACCTCACAATCTTAGGTTTTGGCTTGGATTGGGGGCTGCCTGCTAGGTTTCTCTCCACTCAACTCCTCCACCGATTTCTCCTCACTTGCCTTCTCTTTCACTTTCCCAAAGAACACTTTCCTCAAGTGCTCACAAACTTGATGGGCTTTTGGAGATCATTTCAGGTGTAGGAAATATAGGTGGAGCTGGGGTTGTGTCTAATCGGTTCCTAAGATGGTTGGGTTTTGGAGGGAAATCATTTTTGTGGTGGGTTTTTGGTGGCTCCGGGATATTCTCTCCACTTCCTTCACCAACCTTGTTTGCCCCAAGCCCCTCACCATCTTGCCTCTTAAAGGCTCAGATCATCATCCTCAACTCAGTGTTCTATCTCGGACAACCAACCCATCAACTTCCCTGTCATCATTCTCATCCTGCAAGCGATCAACATAATGTGCAAGCTCCAAATTTTTCAATGCATGCATTTCACAAGTAGAGCAGGATGTAGGCATGGGTTCCTTCAATTTAGCCTCGAGCGAACTAGTGTAAGCATGCAACTCATCAATCTTAGCATGCAAAACAGGCAAGAAGTGCAAGCACCTAGCAAAGCAGGTCTAGACTTAAGCTCAGCCACTTCAACCCTAAGCACATCTAGTTCCTCACACTTGGAGGCATGCTTCTCCTTAAACAAGGCAAGATCGCAAGGAATATGGAGCAATCAAAGACAACATTTTCATCGCAACAACAGTGGCTAGCCTTAAGTGAATTCAATCCTTTGCGCCATATCAAGCACCTGTGTCTCTAGCTCGGCCACTCTAGTCCTAGCATCCTCGAGTGAAGCCCTAAGCTCTTTCCTCATTTTCTTGGCCTCTAAGCATATCATCACGATTATCAAGCAAGGAGCCAAGCCTCTCATTCTCCTCGGCGCAAGAAGGGAAGTTCATCACGCACCTCGCTGTCGGACTCAGAGTCCGAGTCGCTCTGTGTACTCTTGCTGCCGGAGCTCAGCGCCATGGTACAGAAGCTGTCTCTCAGTGAAGCAGCTCGCCCCGCCAGTTCTTGGACGACTCCTCGTTCTTGCGGCGATCTCCCTCGCTTCTCTGCCGCCGCTCGAGCTCGAGGTGGGAGTACGCGGAACTGGAGTCGACGTCGCTCGGCTCCAACCACTGCTCGGGCCTTGCCTCGGCCCTCCTTCTTCCTCGATCGTCGCTCGTCCTTGTACTTGTTCTTGTGCTTGCTCTGTGGTCGCGCCTCGAACGGCATTTGTCGTCGTTCTTCCTGCTTGTGCTTGTAGCTGTCCTTGCTCTCGGCCTTCTGGGCAGTCGGCGACGAAGTGTCCCGGCTTGCCGCACTGGAAGCAGGTCCTGCGGTTCCTCCCCACGTTCACGCGGTTCTCGTGCGCCCTCTCGAACCGCCTCGTCACCGCCAGCCTCGTCCTCTCCAAGGTCATCAAACTCCTCATCCCATAGACATCAAAGAGGAAAAAACGAGAACATCCTGGTGGATGGGTTAGAGTTAGTCTTTCCTTTGGAACCACCAACGAGGGCAAGACTATGGGAGCCGGCTTCTGCCCCTCGAGCTCGCGCTCGTCATGCCCCTATCCACCTCTCGGCCGACTTGAGCTTCGAGAATGTACTGTTCACCTGTCGAGTATCATACCTTCTGACCTGACCATGGCTCGAACTTTCCGCCCCATATCGTACGATCCAAAGAGTGTAAGAGCTTGACCGCTCTATCATGATCATCGTACGTGAGCACGTCCACTGCCCTCCAGCGCGCGTTCCCGGTTACACGTATTGCTTTTGTGCGCTGCCTACGTGCGTAGCGCTTATGGGTTTTGATGTGTGGATGCCGGGGAGCTCGAGCGCGCGCCCCGCGACCAGTACTGATGCGCCACCGGCGGGGTGAACGCCGGGGTCCCGTCGAGCTCGGGGGCGGTGCGAGCGCTTTCGACACCGCTCGCGCGACGCCCTCGAGGTCCCCGGACGGCCGGGCCCCCGTGCCGGGCCGCGCGCGCGCCTTACGATCTCCCCAGGGAGCTCGAGGGGCGGGGACCCGGCGCGCCGCTCGAGCCGCCCCGAGCCGGAGTCCGCGCGACCCTCATCAATCGTGATGGGGCGGCGCGCGCACGCGCGCTCGGAGCACCGGAGAGAGAACGCGGGGGACGGCGGCCGCCGGCGGAGAGGCGGAGGTGGCTAGCGTCCGCGGCGAGAACCGGGAGCTTCGCTCGTCGCTTGAGGGCGCGAGGGCGCGGCGGCGCCGGTGAGGCGAACGGGCGCGCGGGCGCCGGGCCGGCCGGGCCAAGGAGGTCGGCGACTTGAAGGCCGCCCTCGACGCCAAGGCCGCGGCCCTCGTCGCCGGCTGAGGAGCGGCTCCTCGCAAGAGAGCACCGCCCGCCTGAGGGGGCCCGAGGGGCGGCTCCGGCCCGAGCGAGGCCGCCCTCGTCGACGCTCGAGGGCGGCCCGGAGCGGAGCGCGTCGCCCACGGAGTGTCCACGAAGTCCTTGGCGGATCGGGACGCTCAAGCTCTCCCGAGGCCGGGCGAGCTCATTGTGCTCGGCGTTACGAGCGCAGGCCGGGAGATAGCCCTCCGAGGCGCGAGCTGAGGCCGTCCAGCACCTCGGGCGGCGGTCGAGGGGCGAGCGTCGCCGCTCTCGGGAATGGAGAGGAGAGCGAGGTCGAAGGTGAGCCCTGCATTTGACTCTTGTCTTGTTGGTTTTTCTTAGGGGGGATCGCATCCCCCTTCCCCGATTTCTTTCTTGCCTTGGCGATTCCGGGCTTGCGCACCGCCCTGGGGGCGTGTGGGCGGGCGCGGGGCGAGGCGGCTGCCGGGCTTCCTGCGGCTCCTCCAGAAGCGGGGAGACTGCGGGAGGAGCTGCGCGGCGCGGCCCCTCGAGGCCTTCCGCGCCGTGGAGGGGAGGGTGAGGCACGGGCCGGCGGCTCGGCCCCGGCTCCGGCCCCCGCTGCGTGCCCTCGGCGGCCATGTCACCCGAGCGGATGCGCCGGGCGGCTGCATGCTGGATGTCCGGAGAAGGCCCTCGGAGTGGTGCGGTCCCACTACGAGGTTAACTTCGAGGCGGCGGCGAGAGGGAGCTGCATCGTTTCCGAGGGCGTCGAGGGACGAGGTGGCGATGGAGGCGTGTGGGCGCGCTCGCCGCCCCGGCCGCCGCCGGGTCGCTCGCCGAAGCCTTCGAGGAGTTCCTCTTCCCGGACGCTGGCTGACGCGCCGCTCCTCCGCCTGAAAGCGAGTTGGGCGCTAGGCCGTTTTGATGTGTATCGGTACTCGGCCTCGTGGCCTTTTGTAAATGAACAAGTTGTTCTTGGACATAAACGTTTGCTGTAATGAAGTCATTTGTTTATCACGCTTCTTGTTTCTCCTTCTTCTGAGTAGAGTCTAGTTAGGGAGTTCGATTTTCGCGGGGGGCCTGTTGGGTTGGAGGTGAGAAGAAGGGCCATATCCACGCGGCGTAGGCTATCTGCGCTCGCACGCTCCTTCCGCTAGGCCGCACAACGCCTTGTTCGAATCGTTGCTCGATGAGTCGAAGTAGAAAACAAACTTAGCGCGCGTGAGTTGTTTTCGTTTTTGCGTGAAAAATGGGACCATTTTGGGGGGGGGTGGCCCCCGCGTGGCCTGAGGGGTAACTTGGGTTTCGGGGGGAAAGCCGAGTTGCCCTTTCTATTAGACTTGAGGCGTTTACATAGTTGCCACCAAGCCAGGGCGTTGGCCGTGTGATTTTACAACGAGAAAAAATGCTTGCGAATCCTAGCTAGGGGTAGAAACGACGTAGGCTTGTTGGATGTTCCAAGCGTTGGTGAGCTCTTCACCGTCCTCGTTGGCCGGCTTGTACGTGCGGGCTTGAGTACCTTCACCACGACATAGGGTCCCTCCCATGGGGGCGATAGCTTGTGGCGCCCTCGGTTGTCTTGGCGTAGCCTTAGGACCGGATCCCCTTGGCTGAAATCCCGCAGGCGTATCTTGCGTGCTTGATAGCGTACGAGGGGCTTGTTGGTACCTCGCGGAATGCATCGGGGCCACGAGGCGTGCTTCGTCCGGCCGGTCCAACGAGTCCTCGCGGGCTCGGCAGGCTGGTATCCTCGTCATGCCCTCGAACCACAGGCGAACCGTATTCTAAGTCCGTGGGGAGGGGACGGCCTCCGCGCGCGGTGGACTAGGAAAAACGGGGTGAACCCGGTGGCTGCGCTCGGGGGTGGTCCTTGGGCTCCACCTAACCGCTGCGTAATTCTTGGAGCCATTTCGCCCCGGATTTGTTCAGCTGGTCGAAAATTCTGGGCTTTAGGCCTTGTAAGATCATGCCATTGGCACGTTCTACTTGGCCGTTGGTCTGTGGGTGCGCCACGGTGCCCAATCCACACGGATGTGGAACTTGTCGTAGAACTCCAAAGAACTTCTTGCTCAGGTAGGCGGGACCCATTGTCGGTGATGATGGAGTTCGGCACTCCAAAGCGGTAGACGATGTCGGTGAAGAATGTTACCGCCTGCTCTTGCCCATTAGATTCGTAATGGGGCGCACCTCCACCCACTTGGAGAATTTGTCGATCGCGACCAACAAGTGGGTGAAGCCCCGGGCGCCTTCCGCGAGGGGCCGGCCGATGTCCCGGCCCCCACGGGGCAAACGGCCATGTTACGGGGATGGTCTGCAGGGCGTGGGCGGGCAAGTTGGACGTGCGGGCGTAGGCGGCACCACTTCGCGGGTGCGCACGATCTCGGCGGCGTCCGCCGACCCGCGGTGGGCCGGTAAAAGCCACGGCGGAGCACGCGTTCTTGCGACGAGGGTGCGGGGCGCGGCGTGGTGGCCGCGGATCCCCGCGTGGATGTTCCGCGAGGAGCTCGCGCCCCTCGGGAATGGGCACGCACCGGCCTTGTAGGATGCCGGGAGGCGGCGCGCTTGTACGGCTCGCCGTCGGCCGAGGGCAAAGGATTTAGCCATCTACGGCGATGCGCCTGGCGCGGCCGGTCGCGGCGGGGTTCCCTCTGAGCGATCCGGGCGATGTATTTTCCCGCCGGTCCGCTTGGACGAGGGGCCGGCTCGATGTCCATCACGTCGGCCTCGTGGGAGCCATACCCCTCGAGGGAGGGAGAAGCACGTACGCCTCGTTCGGGCGTCCTCGTCCATGGGTTCGCACCGCCCGGATTCGAGGGAGCCCAGGGGTTCGTTGTCGACTCGAGGGGTAGGGCTCGAAGACGGCCGAGGGTTGGGCGACGTCGCGCGCGAAAACGTTCGGGGGAACGGTGATCCCGCCGGGACGCGATCTTGGCGAGCTCGTCCGCCTCCCTCGTTGTCCTAGGCGGGGCACGTGGTTGAGCTCGATGTCGGTAGAACTTGTCCTCGAGTGCTCGCACGGCTTTGCGATAGAGCCTCCCATCTTGTCGTCGTGGCGGCTCGCGTTCTTCATGACTTGATCGATCACGAGCTGCGCGAGTCGCCCCGCACGTCGAGGCGCTTGACGCCTAACTCAATGGCAATTTTGAGGTCGCGGAGGAGGGCCTCGTACTCGGCCATGTTGTTGGAGACGCGGGGAAGTGGAGGCGCACCGCGTACGCATGTGTTCCCGAGGGTGACACGAAGAGCCGGGCCGCGCCCGCCCTGTTTTCATCACGGAGCCGTCGAAAAACGGGGTCCGGCCACTCCGCTTGGATGCTTGTGGCGGCGGTAGGCTGCGTGTCCGTCCATTCGGCGACGAAATCCGCCAAGATTTGGGACTTGGCGGCCTTGCGCGGGCGTAGGCGGCGTCTCGCCCATCGGCTCCACGGACCGCTCGGCGATCACCGCGCGGCGTCGGGGTTGCGGATGATTTCTCCCGGTGGGAAGGAGGAAACCACGCGTGACGGGGTGGGCCTCGAAGTAGTGGCGGAGTTTGCGCCGCGCGGGGACCACGCGTACGACGCTCGCTCGGACACGGGGGGTGGCGCGTCTTTGTGTGCGAGAGGACCTCGCCCGTGTGGTAGGCACGGCATGTTGCACGGGCAAGGCATGCCCTTCCTCCATGCGCTCCACGACGATCACGGCGGCTGACCACACAGGTGGTTGCGGCCACGTAGAGCTGCGGGGGTTTCGCGCGTCTTGCGGCGGCGTGAGGATCGGGGCGTGTGTTAGGAGACGCCTTCGGCTTGTCGAGCGCATCCACGGGCCTCGGTGGGTCCCGGGAGAAGCGCTCGTGCTTCTTGAGTAGGCGGTAGAGGGGCGAGCCCTTCTCCACCGAGCCGCGAGATGAAGCGGCTCAAGGCGGAAAGGCACCCCAACACCTTCTACACCCCTTTGAGGTCCGGATCGGACCCATTCGTTCGAGGGCCGCAACCTTTCGGGGTTGGCCTCGATTCCCCGGCCCGGGAGACGATGTATCCGCGGGAGCATGCCTCGCGGCACTCCAAAGACGCACTTTTCGGGGTTTAATTTGACCCCATTGGCCGTGGCGGGTTGAACGCGACGCCAAGGTCGCCAACCGAGTCGTCGCCTTCACTGGTCTTTACGACGATGTCATCCACGTACGCTTCGACCGATTCGCCCGATGTGATCCCCAAAAAACGTGCTTTCGCATGCAGCGAACGAGTATGTTGCACCCGCGTTTCCGAGGCCAAATGGCATCGTGACGTAGCAGAACGTCCCAAACCCTGTGATGAATGAAGTCGCGAGCTGGTCGGACTCTTTCATCTTTATTTGGTGGTACTCCGCAAGAATAGGCGTCAAGGAAGGCAAAGCAATTCACACTCGGTACCTGTTGAATCAACGATTTGATCAATGCGTGGCAAAGGAAAAGGAACTTTAGGACATGCTTTATTAAGACTAGTGTAGGTCTATACATGGCCATCCCCCGCTTCCCATTCTTTTTCTTTACAAGCACGGGGTTAGCTAGCCACGTTGGGTGGAACACCTCCTTGATAGACTCCGGCCTCGAGAAGCTTCGCCGCTCCGCTCCGGTTGCCGTCGCCGCTCCTCGTCGAAGCGGCGCGGCCCGGCTGCCGCACGGCGCGGGCGTTTGGCTAGATGTCAAGGGAGTGCTCGGCGACTTCCCTCGGGATGCCCGGCATATCCTCGAGGGGCTCCACGCGAAGATGTCGGCGTTGGCGCGGAGGAAGTCGATGAGCACCACTTCCTATTTGGGGGTCGAGGTGGAGCGGCCCTCAACGCCTTGCCCTTCGGGGCGGGGGGTCGAGGGCGACGTCGAGTGCTTGCTTGGCGGGCTCGAGGTCTTCGTTGACCATCTTCTCGGGGGTGTTCACTAGTGCTTCGTCCGGCGCCGCTGCCTCTCGCGTGCTCCACGCACTCGACGTCGCGATCGAACGTGTGCTCGATGGATGACCCGACGGTGATGACGCCGTTCGGTCCCGCATCTTCATCTTCGGGTGAAGTATAATTGGGGACCGCCATGAATTTGGCGTAACGGGGGTCGCCCAAGTATAGCGTGGTAGGCCCCCTTGAACCCCACCACCTCGAAGGTGAGGGTCTCCTTGCGGAAGTTCTTTGGGGTGCCAACGGACCGCGGGTCGATGCGCCCGAGGGGCGAACACCTTGCCCCGGCGCAATGCGGGGAGCGGCGCTTCGTCTTCCGGGCCGCGGTGGTCCAACCCGATCCCATGAGGCGCAACGTATGCGCATAGAGGATGTTGAGGCTGCCGCCTCTCCGTCCATGAGGACCTTCGAGAACCGGGCGTTCCCGATGATGGGGTCGACCACCGGCGAGTGCGGCCGGGTTGGGGGATGCGGTTCGGGTGGTCCTTTCGGGCCGAAGGTGATGGCGTCCTCCGACCAATTGAGGAAGGACGGAGGCGCCCTCTCCGCGGCGAGGACCTCGTGCCGCTCCTTCTTGCGCTGGCCTTGGGTCGACATGTCGACGGTTGGTCCCCCAAAGATGAGGAACACATTTTTTCGACGGCGGGGGAAGCCGCCGCGTCGCCATCGCCTCCGGTCTTTCTTGGCCTCTGCCTCCTTCGCGGCGGCACGGCCGCAACTTCTTGAGCATGTCGCCCCTTGCTCAAGGGTATGGTGCCCTTGGGGTCTTGTGGTAGGGACATGGCTTTTTTAGCGTGTCGTCAGAAGCACCCGGGGCCTCGAGGGGCCGGTCGAGGGCCCGTCGGCGGGTCACCGGCGAGGGCCTCGGCGTTGCCGCCGTCGCGCCCTGCTCGCGCGCCTCGCGGCGCGCGGCTTCTTCCCCTTTTTGCCCGGCTTGTCGTTGCGGTGCGGTTCCTTGGACTTGCCGCCCTCCGCGGGCGCGTCCTCAGAGCGCTTGCCCTTCTTGCCGTCGAAAGATTGCCCCCACGGCCTCCTCTCCGGAAGCGAAGGGCGGTGGCGATGTCGAACGCCTCGTTGGAATCCGCGGGCGGGCGCGGCGTCCTAGCTCTCGTACGAGGTCTGAGCACGTGGTGCCCTCGAGAAGGCGTGCACGATCTCGGAGCTGCGCCACGGCGGGGAGCTCGGTGCGGCGCTTGGAGAAGCGCCCGTATGAAGTCCCGCGGTGACTCACGGGGCCCCTCGCGTGCGGGGAGCGCGAGGTCCCGGGAATTCCCCGGGCGCACGTACGTGCCACGGAAGTTGCCCACGAACGTGTGGACCGAGTCGTCCCGGTTGTGGATCTGGCTAGCGGGCAAGTGCTCGAGCCATGTCGGGCCGCGTCGCCCGGATGCGAGGGGCAAGTTGCGGATGATGACCTCGTCCTCGGTGGCCCCGCCCGGCACCGACAAGCTAAGCGGTAGTCGTTGAGCCATACACGGGGTCCGTCTCCCCGTTGTACTTGACGATGGTTGGGAGGGTTGGCGGAAGCGTTGGGGGAACGCCGCCGCGCGGATCTCCCCGGCCCCGAACACCGGTGCCCCGGGGGGCTCCGGCGTCGGTGAGCGGTCCTCGCCGCCTGTCGTAGCGTCCACCCCCGTCGAGGGTGGTAGCCCCTTCGCTCGCGCGTCGGCCTTGCCGGTGCGCCCGGCGTTGATGACGTTGCGGGCGTCGCCATCCCGGCGCCGCGTGCGTCAAGGAGCCGCTCCTTGGCCGGCGTGCGTCCTTGGTCGGCGGGTCGCCCCGCCGGTACCCCCGCGTGCACCGAGGGTTCGCCCCCGGCGCGGCTTCGTCATCCCGCGCATCCCCCCCCCGTTGGCGGATGCGTGAGGCCGAGCTCTCGGCCCGCCGGGCCGGCCGCTTGCTCGATGAGAGTTTGCACCTCGCGGTGCGGGTCTCGAGCCTCGGGCGTCGAGGGTGCTGCATGGCCGCCGGCGGCGTTGCGGCGGCGATGAGCTTTTGGCTCGCTCGCGGGGGCGCGTCCGCGTTGTCGACGTTGGGGACGGTGTTGATGCGGTCGCGGACCTGTCGGCCCGGCTCCCGTGCGCGTTCGCCGCGCGCGGAGGCCTCCCCCCGCCATTGAGGCGCGGAGCGATCGCACGGGCTTCGGTACTCTTCCGCCGGCTTGGCCTCGGGCTCGCGGGCTTGGGCCACTGTGCGTCGACGTCGGCCCCAATAGCGGCGCTTGGCCCCGCGGCCGTGGCTCGTGGCGATCACAGGGGCAGGCGTGACTTCCCCCGTCTCGGCGCCGCCGCACGGCGGCATTGGCCGGGTCGTTGGTGATGACGGCGTAGCACTCCCGCGCGGGGTCGTAGCTCCCCGTGCCGGAGTCGTCGGAGCGGCCAAACCGCGGTGGTCCGCGGCGTCTAGGAAACGCCGGAACACAACCGGGTCGGTATGCGGGAGAAGTCCCACTCCGCGTACCCGTGGCGGTTGGCGGGTGGTAACGTGTCGACGGAGCCCGGGGGACGATTCGTCTCGCTGAGGCGCGGGACCCCCGGCGGCGAAGACGTGGCGGCCGGTGGGACCTCGCGCATCGTGGTGTTGACGTTGGCGTTGTAGGCCGACGTAGCACCACGCAGCCGTGGGGATGCGCGGTCGGAGCCGCCGCGCGGTCCCGGCCGGGGGCGGTGGCGGTTGTCGTAACGGTGGGCGCGCCACATTGAGTTGCGGCGCGCTCGGCCCCGCCGCTCGGTCGCGCCCAGCGCGCGCGGCGTCCCGCAGCGACGACGGCGTCGTGGCGTCGATGGACTCGCGGCATCCGTGCACTCGCGGGCGCCCGCGCCGAGTCGTGCGTGCGGCGGGGGTCCGAGCAGGCACGGCTCTGGCGCCGCGCGCGGAGTTCCTCACGGTTGGTGAGGCGCATGTGATAGCCGTTCCCCGTGGCCGAAAGTTCGGGTCCCCGAGAGCGGATTTCGAACCCGCGGGGGAGGGGGTCCGAGCTACCCATGCGGTAGCGTGTACCACGGTACTCGGTGCGGATCACCATGGAGGGAGTTGGCCAAATGACCTTAGGCGCTCGCTTGCCCCACGGTGGGCGCCAACTGTCGGTGCGGAATGTGGTCCCGACACTAACCAGTAGAAAGCGCCGAGATCTATCCCTCAATGGTCGATGCTAAGTAACAAGTGACATAAGGTTTTTATCCTGGTTCCGGTCAAGGGGGCCGTACGTCCAGCAGTGGCGTGCTCGAGGCACTATATTACCTGGCACCGGGGGTGCCTGTAGTGGGGCGGCTACAAGCAATGCGGGAGAGGAAGCAGGGCTTCCAAGTCCCTGGCTGAAGATGTTGTGGGAGAATTGGGGAATGAGCACGTGGTGTGCGAAAGGTTCTCGTTGTCTGCTGTCTTCTCTCCCCTGTGGCTGGGGGGTTCGCTCCCCCTTTTATAGATCAAGGGGGAGGCGGTTTACATGCGCGCCGCGCTACCTAGCTACGTGGGGAAGTGCGACGTGCTATCTTTTGTAGAGTGGGCGGCCGTCCGGCGATCCTTGCGCCGATACGGTCATCATGGCTCGACTTGTACCCGAGCGGTGGCGGTTCGAGGGTAGGAGAGGGTAGCGGATGGCGGTGATGTCCTCTGATAGGCTCGAGGGAGGTGCTTGGAGGCGAGCTCGTACGGAGTACGGGAGTTGGCGAACGGCGTTCCTTCCCGACGCGCTTCACGAGCACAGGGTTGTTGCTACAGCGTCAGGCGTGCTCCTGCACGCGCGGGTACGGCGGCCACGCCGTGCGGTGGCGGGGATGGCGGTCCACCGGCCTAGCGCCTCCACCTAACCCCCCGTAGGGTCACAAGAAACCGAATCAAGGGTGCGCCGTCCCCCTTTCGAGGGGCTCGGCGCGTTAGCCGTACTGGAGCGTGCGCACGGTGTCACGGGACTGACACCGGCCGCCTGCCACGGTCCTTCCCACGGTAGCGGGGATGGGCTCCTCCCCTGGGGAGTTGGTGCGGCGGCACGGGGTGCGAGCCCCGGCGCATGATGGCGCCGTCCCGCCCGTGTCGGGGCGTTAAATGCCGTGTACGGGGGCGGCGCACGAGCGAGGAGCGCCCTCAAGCGTGGCGGACCCCGGCCGAGGGCGGGACATACCCTCGAGCGAGGCGAAACCCGCTCGAGAGGGAGTGAGCCCTCGGCGGGGCGGAGCCGCTCGAGGGAAGTGCGCGTTCCTCGAACGGGGCGGAGCCCGCCCCCGAGGGGCGCGCGTCCTCGAGCGAGGCGGAGCTGCTCGAGGGATCTCTAAGAGGGCCGCCTTGATGGGCCGTTGGGGTCCCTGTGGCGTGAGCCGTGTCCTGCATGGTTAGGCTTAGCTTGTTTTTGTTGTGGGTTTTAAGTGAGGATTTCCCCGTTGTTTAAGGGGACCCCTAGGGGTGCGTCCCCCGACGATAGCCCCCGAGCATCTGTGGGTTTGCCATTGAGGCTCCCCCGGATGCGGAACCTGCGATAGGATGTTCTTCCCTCCTTGTTTTGCGAACGCTTTCCGTGGGGCCGCGTCGGCGGGCCCGCGGGTCTAGCCCGAAGCCTGCGGGAGTGTGGGTGCTCTGCGGGGGTTAACCACGAGAATTTGGTCGAGAGGGCGTGGCACATATTCCAACCGGCATCGGCGGTGTCTCGGCCGGCTTCGGGGGTGCACGCGGCTGCGGCACATCTCCGGCGGGTGCAATTTCAAGGAGGTGTAGCCGTGCGTCAAGCCCCCGAGCCTTGGCCCGTACGAGGCGATCGGGTAGAGCTTGGCGACTTGTTTGCGCGCCCTCGCCGTCCCTCGCGGGATGGAGGGTGAGGTTTCCGCAACCCCCATCGAGCGGGTCGAGGATTGCGGATTCCTCGTCGGGCGCTAGCGGGTGGTTCAAGTGGACGTCCATGCCCCGTTCGATAAGGGTAGGCTGCGCGGTCGGAGACACGTCCATGGAAGCGCTTGCGTGGGTTTCCTCGGTGGGGCTCGGTCCCATTCGCTAGGGGCCGAGGGCGCGGAAGCTCTCCCTCGGTGGGATCCCCGGCTAGCTGCCCTCGGCGGCTCTCGAACACGACATGTGGGGCACCCTCGAGCCGGCGGGCTCGAGAAACGGCTCGAATGCGCATGCCCTCGTCGTCCCTAACTCTCGCGATGCGAGGCGCACATTCGAACCCGTCGAGGTCGGGCTTCGGACCTCGATCGGTAGGGCCGTGCGGGGTGGCGCCGGGCGGCCCCGTCTTTTCGCGTCTGCGGCCGTCGAGGGGTCTGGGCGAGCCAGCTCTCGAGGCGCTGGTTGGTAGCACAGCGCGGCACGGGTGCTTGCGGTGCCCACTTTACTTCAAGCAGGCCCTGGGCGACCCACTCACGCGCGTGCCCTCTTTAGAGGGTTGATATTGTCTCGAGCCGGGGGCTCGTGCCGCTCGAGGGTTTTACGTGGCATGGGTACCCGCGGTGCCCGCTTTACATCAAGCAGGCCCCGGGCGACCTTCTCACGTCGATGTCCCTTCGGGGGCTGACATCATCCTGAGCCAAGGGCCCGTGCCGCTCGGGGGTTTTACGTGACATGGCCGCCCGCGGTGCCCGCGCTTTACATCAAGCGAGGTCCCGGCGGCCCTTCTCACGTCGATGTCCCATCGAGGGCTGTTTTCGTCTTGAGCCGAGGGCTCGTGCCGCTCGAGGGTTTTACGTGGCATGGTTACCCGCGGTGCCTGCTTTACATCAAGCGAGGTCCCGGCGGCCTTCTCACGTCGATATCCCATCGAGGGCGCCCTTGTCTCGAGCCGGGGGTTCGCCCGCTCGAGGGTTCTCCTTGCTTGGCAAGGGACCCGGTCATTAAATGCCTCGCGGTCGAGGGGCTGCCGGTTTTTGCGGCGCGCGGCGCGTCTTTTGGCGGCGGCCGCGCGCGCGCGCGCGTAGTGGGCGGCGTGGCGGTGGACGTGATCGCTTCGCCTTGGTCCTGCGGGTCTTCGCCGTGATGATGGCCCGCCCGCGCGCGTGGCCGTGGCTGCCGGTCGTGGTGGGGCCCGTCCGTCGACGTGAAGGGAAGATTCCCCTGCCGGTTAATGCGAGCGGGGCATCCGCTCCGAGAGCTCGCCGTCGGCTTATAAATGCGAGGGGGAGGAGGAGACGGCGGTTTTTTACCTTAACGCCTCACCATTTTCGGTCCCCGCCCCTTCGTCTTCATCTCGCCCTTGCCACCGTGCGGTGTCGCCGTTAGAGCTTTTCTTCCGTTCCTTGTCCTCCGCTCTGCTTTTCCTTGCCTTCTTAATGGCTCCGCCTCGGCCTCCCCTCACGATCCCGGAGCCGTACGCACGGGAGAGGTCGATGGTGACCCGGGCGGCCCTTGGCGAGCCGGTCGCCGCCGGCCGGATGGCGGCCAACGAAGACGGACGTCCGGCGGAGTGGATAGTGCCGCCGGCGGGGGACCGCGCGCCCAACCCGCCGGAGGGTTACGTGGTGAGCTTCATCCGCTACCATGAGCGGGGCTTCAACGCGCCGGTGAGCTGCTTCATGCGAGCGATGTGCCACCACTACGGAGTGGAGCTGCACAACTTCGCCCCCAACACGATTTCGCAGGCGGCCACATTCGTGGGCGTCGCGAAGAGTACCCAGGGATCCCGGAGTCAGGCGGGAGCTGCGGGTTCACCTTTTCCGCGCGGAGCTCTTCACGCGGCCCACGACGGAGCGGGGACCCGCGCGCGGTGCGCGCGGCGGGATGTCGCTTGCCTGCGCGGGGGGCAATTCCAGAACGTCTACATCCCCTTGTACCATGACGACGAACAACGCCGGGGGGAGCGGGGATGGTTCTACTTGCGCAACACGAGCCGGCCTCCCCCCTACACCGGTCGGGTGTTCAAGGAGAGGCCTGACTCCTGGGGCTACGGGGTGTCCACGCCCCAGCATCGGTGGCGGCAAGAGTCGGTTACGCCGCCTGCCGGCGCCGCGGCGGCGCGGGGCCGAACGCGATGGGCGTCCTCGCCTTCCTCCATCACCGGCGGATCGTGCCATTGATGGAGAGGCCGCTCTGCATCTTCGAGATGACGAGGGCGGCCAACCCCCGTCGACCTGGCGAGGTCGCGGATGCTCCCGACACCCCTCGAGCGGACATATGCGCTCACCGGCGCGGAGCGCCGTCGACACCGGCGCCGATGCTCGCGGGCGGACCCCATGGGACCTCGAGATGCTCCCCACCGGCCCGCCGGTGAGTTTGGTTCTTGGTTTTGTTTTGGTTCTTGGTCTTGCTTACTGTCTCCCCGACGCTTCCTGTTGCTCTGTGTGCGGTGGTGAGCTTCACCGTCGCCAAGTCCGTTCCGCCCACCCCCCGACTCCCGCGCGCTTGGCGGGCGGCGCGGCCAGCGGGGAGCAGGAGCGGGCGGCGCGGAGGGGGGGAGCGCGCGAGGCGACATCAAGCGCGCCGCGGCCGGCGGGCCGCGGAGTGCGGCGGCGCGAAGAGCCGGGGCTCTCCTCCCGGGGACCGAAGAGTACTCGTCCTCGGAGGAGGACGAAGAGGAAGAGGCGAGGGGAGGGCCCCTCGACGGGGTGGCGACTGCGCCCCGTCGTCGGAGCCGGCGCCGGCGGCAAGGGCGGCATCGCCCTGGGGGGCGCAACGGCGCCGCGCCGCCGAGCCATCGACATCGGGGCGGCGCGCGCGCGCGCGGGGTGCCGGCGCGCGCCACGGAGGCGCGCGCGGCGCGCGCGCCCGTGCGCGCATCGAGCGTGCTCGCGGGGGCGGCGTGCCGCGCGCGTGGCGGCGTCGTCGGGGGGCGTCCGCGGCGAGCGTGCCCGCACACGGGGCGAGCGTGCCCACGCGTGCGGTGGCGCCGTTAGGAGGCGCGGCGGCGGGCGCGCCGGCGCACCGGCCTCATTCGGCGGAGGCCTCGAGGAAAAGGAAACGGGCCTTTTCTTCTTCGAGGGGTAAGGAGCTCGTCTTTTTGATTGATTCGATTTGTTGATGTTCGGGGCGTTCTAATCCTTTGTACGTACTGCGCGGTGGTGCCAGCCGTGCCTCCTCTCGCACCGGCCAAGGTGCGAGGGACGGACGCGTCCATTCCCACCCGGGCGGCGCTCGTCGGGCGTCGCGGCGGGGGCAAGCACGGCGGCGGGCGCAAGCTCGCAAAGCCGGGCCGGGGCCTCGAGGCTCCTACCGGCAGATCAGCTCGCCGCGGCGCGGTGGAGGTCGCCGAGGAGCGGCCGGCGGCCGTCGTGGGGACGCGAGCCGCGGCGGCGGCCGTGGTGGAGGTGCGACTGCGGAGGGTGCCGGCTGCGGAGGCGCGGCCGCGGCGCCGGCTGCGGAGGAGGCGGAGCGGGCGCAACTTTGTGGCGGCGCCCGTGGAGGCGGCGGCACGGCCGGAGGTGGTGGCCGCGGCGCCGTGCCGGGCGCCCGCGGCTGCGGAGGCGCAAGTGGAGGCGCGGTGGAGGCGGCACAAGCGGCGGCGCCGCCGGCGATCCGCGGCGGAGGTGG
This sequence comes from Cenchrus americanus, assembly GCA_947561735.1. Classification (NCBI taxonomy): domain Eukaryota; kingdom Viridiplantae; phylum Streptophyta; class Magnoliopsida; order Poales; family Poaceae; genus Cenchrus; species Cenchrus americanus. The sequence goes on from OX387242.1 coordinate 53,347,363, forward strand.
TGGAGGTCTCGGACGACTCCCCGGCGCACAGGTGGGATCGGTGGGCCGGGCGGCCCACGAATTCCCCGAGCCCCGGGGAGGGGGCCCTCGTGAGGCGGCACGAGGGTCACATGGTGGTGGGGAGTCGAGGACACGGCGCCGAGGCCTCGTCCTCCGCCCCGGCCGCCTCGCCCCGGTGGAGGGGGCCGTCGACGATCCCCCCGCGTTTGCGACGCGGGGGGAGAGCGAGGAGGCTACGGGGCGAGCTCCGGAGCCACGGCGCTACGCTCAGCCGCGCGCCGAACGAGGCGGCGCGGGTCCATGCCGCCCGGCATGGCTCGTCTTCCCGGGTAAGCCGTGGTTGCTCGTTCGTTCTTTCTTTCGTTTGTGTATCTTGCCTTCGTGTCTCGGCACTTATGGATTTTGATTACGTGGTTGCCGGGAGCTTGAGCGCCGCGCCCACGACAAGTACGATGCCTTCGACCGGGTGAACGCCGAGGTCCACCGGCCTCCGGGAGCGGTGCGGCGCTTTCGACGCGCTTGCCGACGCTCTCGGGTCCCGGGGGACGGTGGGCCGGCGTGCGGGCCCGGCTCCGGCCCGACGAGCTCCCCGAGAGCTCAAGGCGGGGACACGGCGCGCCGCTCGAGCCTCGGCGGGTCCGCGCGGCCCTCATCGACCGTGATGAGGGCGGCGTGGCACGCGCGCTCGGACTTGGAGAAGACGAGGACGGCGGCCGTAAACTAGGAGGCGGAGGTGGCTACGGTCCGCGCCGAAACCGGGAGCTTCGCTCGTCGCTTGAGGAGGCGCGGGCGCGGCGGCGCCGAGGCGGGGCGGGCGCGCGGGGGTGGGAGCAGCGGGCCAAGGAGGCCGACGATCGAAGGCGCCCTCGACGCCAAGGCCGCGGCTCTCGTCGCCGCCGAGGAGCGGCTCCAGCAAGAGCGCACCGCCCGCCAAGGGGGCCGAGGGGCGGCTCCGGCGCGGAGCGAGCCGCCCTTGTCGACGCCGCCGTGCGGCGGAGCGAGGAGCGCGCGCCCACGAGGTGTCGCGAGGGGGGTCCTTGGCGGATCGGGACGCCAAGCTCTACAAGGCCGAGGGCGAGGTCATCGTGCTCGACATTGCGAGCGCGAACCGGGAGATGGCCCTCCGGGGAGCGAGCGAGGCCGTCAAGCGCCTCGAGTCGGCGGTCGAGGCCGAGCGCCGCGCCCTCGAGATGGAGAGGAAGCGAGGTCGAAGGTGAGCCTTGTTTGACTCTTGCCTTGTTTGTTTTTTCGTTTGAGGGCTCGCGTCCCCCTTTCGATTTCTTTCTCGTCTTCGCGATTCCGAGGCTTGCGCACGCCTTGGGGCACGCAGTGAGCGGGCCGCGGCTGCGAGCCTCCTACAACTCCTCTGAGCGGGAGCTGCAGGAGCTGCGCGATGCGGCCCTCGAGACCTGCCGTGCCGTGGAGGAGGGGGTCCGAGCTACCCATGCAGTAGCGTGTACCACGGTACTCAGTGCGGATCACCATGGAGGGAGTTGGCGAAATGACCTTAGGCGCTCGCTTGCCCCACGGTGGGCGCCAACTGTCGGTGCGGAATGTGGTCCCGACACTAACCAGTAGAAAGCGCCGAGGTCTATCCCTCAATGGTCGATGCTAAGTAACAAGTGACACAGGGTTTTTATCCTGGTTCCGGCCGAGGGGGCCGTACGTCCAGCAGTGGCGTGCTCGAGGCACTATATTACTTAGCACCGGGGGTGCCTGTAGTGGGGCGGCTACAAGCAAGGCGGGAGAGGAAGCAGGGCTTCCAAGTCCCTGGCTGAAGATGTTGTGGGAGAATTGGGGAATGAGCACGTGGTGTGCGAAAGGTTCTTGTTGTCTGCTGTCTTCTCTCCCCTGCGGCTGGGGGGTTCGCTCCCCCTTTTATAGATCAAGGGGGAGGCGGTTTACATGCGCGCCGCACTACCTAGCTACGTGGGGAAGTGCGACGTGCTATGCTGTAGAGTGGGCGGCCGTCCAGGCGATCCTTGCAGCGATCTGGTCATCATGGCTCGACTTGTACCCGAACGGTGGCGGTTCGAGGGTAGGAGAGCGGCGGATGGCGGTGATGTCCTCCGATAGGCTCGAGGGAGGTGCGGCGCGAGGGCACGCACGGAGTACGGGAGTTGGCGAACGGCGTTCCTTCCCCGACGCGCTTCACGAGGGCACCGGAGTTGTTGCTACGGCGTCGGGGCGTGCTCCGGCACGCGCGCGGTACGGCGGCCACGCCGTTACGCGGGCGGGGATGTCGGTCCATCGGCCTAGCGCCTCCACCTAACCCCCGCGGGGTCACAAGAAAGTGAATCGAGGGTGCGCCGGCCCCCTTTCGAGGGGCTCGGCACGTTAGCCGTCTTGGAGCGTGCGCACGGTGTCACGGGACGACACCGGCCGCGGCGCACGATCCCTTCCCACGGTAGCGGGGAAGGGCTCCTCCCTCGGGGAGTTGGTGCGGCGGCACGGGGTGCGAGCCCCGGGCGCATGATGGCGCCGTCCCGCCCGTGTGTCGGGGCGTTAAATGCCCATGTACGGGGGCCGGCGCACGCGTGAGGGCGCCCTCGAGCGTGGCGGACCCCGCCGAGGGCGGGACGTACCCTCGAGCGAGGCGAAACCCGCTCGAGGGGAGTGAGCCCTCGGCGGGGGCGGAGCCCGCTCGAGGGAGGGCGCCCCTCGAACGGGGCGAAGCCCGCCCGAGGGGGGCGCGTGTCCTCGAGCGAGACAGAGCCTACTCGAGGGGATCTCTAAGAGGGCCGCCTTGATGGGGCGTCGGGGTCCCCTCGCGGCATGGGCCGTGTCTCGCATGGTTAGGCACACGCATGGTTAGGCTTAACGTGTTTTGGTTTCGTTGCGGGTTTTAAGTGAGGTCTTCCCCATTGTTTAAGGGGACCCATTGGGCTGTCCCCGACAGTAGCCCCCGAGCATCTGTGGGTTTGCCATTGAGGCTCCCACAGATGCTGGAACCTACTGATAGGACGTTCTTCCCTCCTTGTTCTGCGAACGCTTTCCGTGGGGCCGCGTCAGCGGACCCGCGGGTCTAGCCCGAAGCCTGCGGGGAGTGTGGGTGCTCTGCAGGGGTTAACCGCGAGAATTTGGTCGAGGGCGTGGCACATATTCCAACCGGCATCGGCGGTGTTTCAGCCGGCTTCGGGGGTGCACGCGGCGCCGGCACCGTCTCGGGCGGGTGCAATTTCAAGGAGGTGTAGCCGTGCGTCAAGCCCCCGAGCCTTGGCCCGTTCGAGGCGGTCGGGTAGAGCTTGGCGACTCGTTTTTTAACGCGCCCTCGCCGTCCCTCCGCGGGACGGAGGGTGAGGTTTCCGCAACCCCCATCGAGCGGGTCGCGGATTGCGATTCCTCGTCGAGCGCTAGCGGGTGGTTCAAGTGGACGTCCATGCCCCGTTCGATAAGGGTAGGCCGCACGGTCGGAGACACGTCCATGGAAGCGCTTGCGTGGGTTTGCTAGGTGGGGCTCGGTCCCCGTTCCATAGGGACCGAGGGCGCGGAAGCTCTCCCTCGGTGGGATCCCCCGACTAGCCGCCCTCGGCGGCTCTCGAACACGACATGTGGGGCACCCTCGAGCCGACGGGCTCGAGGAACGGCTCGAATGCGCGTGCCCTCGTCGTCCCTAACTCGCGATCCGAGGCGCCCGTTCGAACCCGTCGAGGGTCGGTCTTCGGACCTCGGTCGGTAGGGCCGTGCGGGGGTGGCGCCCAGGCGGCCCCGTCTTTTCGCGTACGCGGCCGTCGAGGGTACGGGCGAGCCAGCCCTCGAGGTGCTGGTTGGTAGCACAGCGTATGTGCCCTTTTTGGGGGATTGATATTGTCTCGAGCCGGGGGCTCGTGCCGCTCGAGGGTTTTACGTGGCATGGGTACCCGCGGTGCCTGCTTTACATCAAGCAGGCCCCGGGCGACCTTCTCACGTCGATGTCCCTTCGAGGGTTGACATCATCCTGAGCCAAGGGCCCGCGCCGCTCGAGGGTTTTGCGCGGCATGGGTAACCGTGGTGCCTGCTTTACATCAAGCAGGTCTCGGGCGGCCTTCTCACGTCGATATCCCATCGAGGGCTGTTTTCGTTTTGAGCCGAGGGCTCGTGCCGCTCGAGGGTTTTACGTGGCATGGGTACCGTGGTGCTCCGCTTTACATCAAGCAGGTCTCGGGCGGCCTTCTCACGTCGATATCCCATCGAGGGCTGTTTTCGTTTTGAGCCGAGGGCTCGTGCCGCTCGAGGGTTTTACGTGGCATGGGTACCCGTGGTGCCTGCTTTACATCAAGCAGGTCCTGGGCGGCTTTCTCACGTCGATATCCCATCGAGGGTTGTTTTCGTTTTGAGCCGAGGGCTCGTGCCGCTCGAGGGTTTTACGTGGCATGGGTACCGTGGTGCACGCTTTACATCAAGCACGTCCCGGGCGGCCTTCTCACGTCGATATCCCATCGAGGGTTGCCCTTGTCTCGAGCCGGGGGGTTCGCCCGGCTCGACGGCTCTCCTTGCTTGGCAAGGGACCGGTCATTAAATGCCTCGCGGTCGAGGGGCTGCCCCGGTTTTTGCAGCGCGGCGCGTCTTTTTAGGCGCTGCGGCGCGCGCGCGCGCGCGTAGTGGGCGGCGTGGCGGTGGACGTGAGCGCTCGCCTCGGTCCTCGTGGGTCTTCGCCGTGATGATGGCCCGCCCGGTGAAGTGGGCGCTGCCGGTCGTGGTGGGGCCCGTCCGTCGACGTGAAGGGAAGTTTCCTCCGCAGTTAATGCGAGCGGGGCATCCGCTCCGAGAGCTCGCCGTCGGCTTATAAATCTGAGGGGAGGAGGAGACGGCGGTTTTTTACCTTAACGCCTCACCATTTTCAGTCCCCCGCCCCTTCGTCTTCATCTCGCCCTTGCCACCGTGCGGTGTCGCCGTTAGAGCTTTTCTTCCGTTCCTTGTCCTCCGCTCCTGCTTTCCTTTGCCTCCTTCATGGCGCCGCCTCAGCCTCCCCTCACGATCCTGGAGCCGTACGCCTGAGAGAGGTCGACGGTGACCCGGCCCGGCCCTTGGCGAGCCGGTCGCCGCCGGCCGGTGGCGGCCAACGAAGACGGACGTCCGGCGGAGTGGATAGTGCCGCCGGCGGGGGACCGCGCGCCCAACCCGCCGGAGGGTTACGTGGTGAGCTTCATCCGCTACCACGAGCGGGGCTTCAACGCGCGGCGAGCGCTGCTTCATGCGGGCGATGTGCCACCACTACGGAGTGGAGGCGCACAACTTCGCCCCCAACGCGATTTCGCGAGCGGCCACATTCGTGGGCGTCCGCGAAGGGTACCCGGGGATCCCGAGTCAAGTGGGAGCTGCGGGTTCATCTTTTCCGCGCGGAGCTCTTCACGCGCCCCACGACGGAGCCGAGGACCCGCCGTGCGGTGCGCGCGGCGGGATGTCACTTGCCCCGTGGGGGCAATTCAAGAACGTCTACATCCCCCGCACCATGACGACGAACAACGCCGGTCGGGAGCGGGGATGGATCTACTTGCGCAACGCCGAGCCCGGCCTCCCCCCCTACACCGGTCGGGTGTTTAAGGAGAGGCCCGACTCCTGGGGCTACGGGGTGTCCACGGCCCGGCATTGGAGGCGGCGGGGAGTCGGTCCCGCCGCCCGCAGCGCCCGGCGGCGATGGGGGCGAACACGATGGGCGTCCTCGCCTTCCTCCATCACGGGCGGGTCATGCCCTTGATGGAGAGGCCGCTCTGCATCTTCGAGATGACGAGAGGCGGCCAACCCGTCGACTCGGCGAGGTCGCGGATGCTCCCGACACCCCTCGAGCGGGCGTATGCGCTCACCCGGCGCGGAGCGCCGTCGACACCCGGGTGCCGATGCCTGCGGACCGGACCCCATGGGACCTCGAGATGCTCCCCACGGGCCCGCTGGTGAGTGTGACTCATGATTTTGTTTCGATTCTTGGTACTGCTTCTGCCTCTTGACGCATCCTTGTTGCTCCTGTGTGCGGTGGTGAGCTTCACCGTCGCCAAGTCCGTTCCGCCCACCCCCCCGACTCCCGCGCGCTTGGCGGGCGGCGCGGCGGGGGAGCGAGGGCGGGCGGCGCGCGAGGAGGGAGCGCGCGAGGCGACATCAAGCGCGCCGCGACCGGCGGGCCGCGGAGTGCGGCGGCGCGAAGAGGCGGGGGCTCTCCTCCCCGGGGACCGAAGAGTACTCGTCCTCGGAGGAGGACGAAGAGGAAGAGGCTGAGGGGGAGGGCCCCTCTGACAGGTGGCAGCCTGCGCCCCCGTCGCGGAGCCGGCGCGCGGCGAGGGGGCGGCATCGCCCGGGGCGGGCGCAACGGCGCTTGCCGCGGGCAATCGACATCGGGGCGCGGCGCGCGCCGCGGGGTGCCGCGCGCGCCACGAGGCGCGAGCGGCGAGCGCGCCCGTGCGCGCATCGAGCGTGCCGCGCGCGGGGCGCGCGCGCTGCGCGCGGGGGCGAGCGTGCCCGCGCGCGTGGCGGCGTCGTCGGGGGCGTCACGGCGAGCGTGCCCGCATGTGGGGCGAGCGCGCCCGCGCGCGCGGCGGCGCCTTGGGAGGCGCGGCGTCGGGCGTGACCGCGCGCGGGGCGGGCGCCCGCACGCGCGGCGGCACCGTAAGGAGGCCCGGCGGCGGCGCGCCCGCACCGCGCCTCATCTGCTGAGGCCTCGAGGAAAAGGAAACGGGCCTTTTCTTCTTCGAGGTAAGGAGCTCGTCTTTTTGCTTGGTTTGACTTGTTGATGTTCAGGCGTTCTAATCCTCTGTCTGTGCCTGCGCAGGGTGGTGCCAACCGTACCTCCTCTCGCACCGGCCAAGGTGTCCCCGAGGACGGACGCGTCCATTCCCCACCGGCGGCGCTCGTCAGGGCGTCGCGGCGGGGGCTAGCACGGCGGCGGGCGCGAGCTCGCAAAGCCGGGCCGGGGCCTCGAGGCTCCGGCCGGCAGATCCGCCCGCCGCGGCGCACCGGGAGGTCGCCGAGGAGCGGCCGGCGCCCGGCCGTCGTGGGGACGCGAGCCGTGGTGGAGGTGCGGCCGCGGAGGGGCGCCGGCGCCGGAGGCGCGGCCGCGGCGCGGGCCGTAGAGGAGGCGGAGCGGGCGCAACCCCGTGGCGGCGCCCGGTGGATGCGGCGGCACGGCCGCGAGGTGGTGGCCGCGGCGCCATGCTAGGCGCCCGCGGCCGCGGAGGCGCAAGTGGAGGCGCCGGTGGAGGCGGCACAAGCGGCGATGCCCGCCGGCGGTCCGCAGGTGGAGGTGGTGGAGGTCTCGGACGACTCCCCGCCGCCTGGGTGGGATCAGGGGGCCGGTCGGCCCACGAATTCCCCCGAACCCCAGAGGGGGCCCTCGTGAGGCGGCACGAGGGTCACATGGTGGTGGGGAGTCGAGGACACGCGCCGAGGCCTCGTCCTCCCGCGCCGCCGCCCCCCGCCCGTGGAGGGGGCCGTCGACGTTCCCCCTGCGTTTGCCGACGCCGGGGGGAGCAGGAGCTCTGGGGCGAGCTCCGGAGCCACGGCGCCACGCTCAACCGCGCGCTGAACGAGGCGCTGTGGGTCCATGGCGGCCCGGCATGGCTCATCTTCCAGGTAAGCCGTGGTTGCTCGTTCTCTTCTTTCTTTCGTTTGTGTATGCTGCCTTCGTGTCTCGGCACTTATGGGTTTTGATTCTGTGGTTGCCAGGAGCTTGAGCGCCACGCCCACGACAAGTACGATGCCTTCCACTGGGTGAACGCCAAGGTCCACCAGCTCCGGGAGCGGTGCAGCGCTTTCGACGCGCTTGCTGACGCTCTCAGGTCCCCCGGACAGTGGGCCGGCGTACGGGCCCGGCTCGGCTCGACGAGCTCCCCGAGAGCTCAAGGCAGGACACGGCGCGCCGCTCGAGCCTCGAGCGGGTCCGCGCGGCCCTCATCGACCGTGATGAGGCGCCGCGGCACGCGCGCTCGGACTTGGAGAAGACGAGGACGGCGGCCGCCAACCGGGAGGCGGAGGTGGCCACCGCCCGCGCCGAAACCCGGGAGCTTCGCTCGTTCGAGGGGGCGCAAGCGCGGCGCCGCTAGGGCGAGGAGCGGGCGCGCGAGCCGGAGCACGGGCCAAGAAGGCCGACGATCCGAAGGCTGCCCTCGACGCCAAGGCCGCGGCTCTCGTCGCCGCCGAGGAGCGACTCCCGAGAAGAGCGCACCGCCCGCCAAGGGGCCGAGGGGCGGCTCCAGCGGGGAGCGAGGCGCCCTCGTCGACGTCCGTGCGCCGCCGGGAGCGAGGAGCGCGCCGCCCAGGAGGTGTCGCGAGAAGTCCTTGGCGGATCGGGACGCCAAGCTCTCCAAGGCCGAGGGCGAGGTCATCATGCTCGGCATTGCGAGCGCGAACCGAGAGATGGCCCTCCGGGAGCGAGCGAGGCCGGTCAAGCGCCTCGAGATGGGCGCCCGTCGAGGCCGAGCGCCGCGCCCTCGAGATGGAGAGGAAGCAGGTCGAAGGTGAGCCACTGTTTGACTCTTGCCTTGTTGGTTTTTTCCGTTTGAGGGCTCGCATCCCCTTTTCGATTTCATTCTCATCTTGGCGATTCCGTGCTTGCGCACCGCCCCGGGCATGCACTGAGCGGGCCGAGGGGCGGCCGCAGGCTTCGTACAACTCCTCCGAGCGGGGCGGCGGGAGCTGCGCGATGCGGCCCTCGAGACCCGCCGTGCGTGGAGGAGGGCGAGGCTCGGGCGGCGGCTCCCCCGGCCGGCCGCCACCGCGCGCCCTTGGCGGCCACGTCACGGAGCGGATGCGCCGGCGGCGCATCCGGCGTCCGAAGGCCCTCGGAGTGGTGCGATCCCACTACGAGGTCAACTTCGAGGCGCCGGCGGAAGGCTACGTCGTTCCCGAGGGCGTCGAGGACGAGGTGGCGATGGAGCGTGTGGATGCGCTAGCCGCCGACGCCGTCGGGTCGCTTGCCGAGGCCTTCGAGGAGTTCCTCTTCCCCGACGTCGCTGATGCTGCTGCTCCTCCCGCCTGAAACATCTGGGCGCTGGGCCCGCTTTTTGTGTATCAATATTCTGGCCTCGTGTCCTTTGTAAATAAATACATTATCTTCATCGTAAAACATTTGATGATACGTAATGAAGTGTTTTGCCTATTGCGCTTTTTTGTTTCTCCTTCTTCCTGAGTAGATTTTACTTGGGGGAGTTCGATTTTCGCTGGGGGTCCGCTGGGTTGGAGGCGAGAGAGAAGGGCCATATCCACGCGGCGTAGGCTATCTCTGGCTCGCACGCTCCTCCCGCTGGGCCGCCCGCGCCCTGTTCAAATCGTTGCTCGTAGTTGAAGTAGAAAACAAACTTAGCGTGTGTGAGTTGTTTTTATTTTTGCGCAAAAAATGGGACCATTTTGGGGGGGGGGTGCCCCCCGCATTAGCCCCCGAGGGTAACTTGGGTTTTCGGGGGGAAAGCCGAGTTATCCTTTCCATTAGACTTGAAGCATTTACATAGTTGTTGCCAACTCGTGGCATTGGCCATGTGATTTTTACAACAAAAATACTTGGAAAATCCTAGCTAAGGGTAGAAGCGACGTAGGCGTTGGATGTTCCAAGCGTTGGTGAGCTCTTCATCGTCCTCGTTGGCCAGCTTGTACGTGCCCGGCTTGAGTACCTTCACCACGACGTAGGGTCCCTGCCATGGGGGCGATAGCTTGTAGCGCCCTCGGTTATCTTGGCGTAGCCTTAGGACCAGATCCCCCTCGCTGAAATCCCGTCGACGTATCTTGCGTGCTTGGTAGCGTCTTAGGGACTGTTGATACCTCGCGGAATGCATTAAGGCTACAAGGCGTGCCTTGTCCAGCTGGTCCAGCGAGTCCTCGCGGGCTCGTTGGTTAGCATCCTCGTTGTAGCCTCGAACCTTGGGCGACCCGTATTCTAAGTCCGTGGGGAGGACGGCCTCCGCGCCGTGGACTAGGAAAAACGGGGTGAACCCGGTGGCTCTTCTTGGGGTGGTCCTTAGGCTCCACACGACCGCTGGTAGTTCTTGGAGCCATTTTCACCCATTTGCCGAGCCGATCGAAAATTCTGGTCTTAAGGCCCCGTAGGATCATGCGGGTGGCACGCTCCACTTGGCCGTTGGTCCGTGGGTGTGCCACGGCCGCCCAATCCACACGGATGTGGAATTTGTCACGAACTCCAAGAACTTCCGCCCGTGAACCGGGACCCATTGTACGTGATGATGGAGTTTGGCACTCCAAAGCGGTAGACGATGTCGGTGAAGAATGTCACCGCCCTTGCTCGCCCCTTAGGTTCGTGATGGGGCGCACCTCCACCCACTTGGAGAACTTGTCGATCGCGACTAGCAAGTGGGTGAAGCCCCGGCGCCTTCCGCGCAAGGGGCCCGACGATGTCCGGCCCCCACACGGCGAATGGCCATGTCACGGGGATGGTTTGTAGGGCATGAGCGGGCGAGGTTGGACTTGCGGGCGTAGAACCGCACCCTTTGCGGGTGCGCACGATCTCGGCGGCGTCCGAGACCGCGGTAGGCCGGTCGCTCCCCGGCGGAACGCGTTGCGGACGAGGGTGCGGGGTGCGGCGTGGTGGCCACAGATCCCCGCGTGGATGTCCCGTAGGAGCTCGCGCCCCTCGGGAATGGGCACGCACCGCTGCAGGATGCCGGAGGCGGCGCGCTTATACAGTTCGCCGTCGACGAGGGTGAACGATTTGGCCATCCTGGCAATGCGCCTGGCCGCGGCCAGGTCCGCGGGGAGCTCCCCTCGAGCGATCCAGGCGATGTACTTTTCGCGCCAGTCCTCTTGAGCGGGAGCTGGCTAGATGTCCATCGCATCGGCCTCGTGGGAGCCGTACCCCTCGAGGAGGGAGAGCACGTACGCCTCGTTCGAGGGGTCCTCGTCCATGGGTTCCGCACCCGCTGGATTCGAGGGAGCCCCCGAGGGTCCGTCATGGCTCGAGGGGTAGGGCTCGAAGACGACCGAGGGGTTGCGCGAGGTCGCGCGCGCGTTCGGGGGAACGGTGATCCGCCCGACGCGATCTTTGCCGGTTCGTCCGCACTCCTCGTTGTACCGGTGGGGGTACATGGTTGAGCTCAATGCCGTAGAACTTGTCCTCGAGGGCCCGCACGGCCTTGCAGTAAGCCTCCATCTTGTCATCATGGCGCTCGCGTTCTTCATGACTTGATCGATCACGAGCCGCGAGTCCCCCCGCACGTCGAGGCGCTTGGCGCCCGGCTCAATGGCGATTTTGAGGCCGCAGAGAAGGGCCTCGTATTCAACCATATTGTTGGACGCGGGGAAGTGGAGGCGCACTGCGTAGCGCATGTGCTCCCCGAGGGGTGACACGAAGAGCAGGCCCGCACTTGCTCCGTTTTCATCACTGAGCCGTCGAAGAACAGAGTCCAGCACTCTGCCTAGATTTGTGGGGGCGGCAGCTGCGTGTCCGTCCACTAAGCAACGAAATCCGCCAGGATTTGCGATTTGATGGCCTTGCGCGGGGCGTAGGCGAGCGTTTCGCACATCAGCTCTACGGACCACTTGGTGATCCTTCCCGCGGCGTCGGGGTTGCGGATGATCTCTCCTAGCGGAAAGGAAGAAACCACCGTGACGGGGTGGGCCTCGAAGTAGTGGCGGAGCTTGCGCCGCGCAAGGACTACCGCGTACAACAACTTCGGACACGGGGGGTAACGCGTCTTCGTGTCGATAGGACCTCGCCGATGTAGTAGACCGGCCGGCCGTACGAGCAAGGCGTGCCCCTCCTCCATGCGCTCCACGACGATCACGGCACTGACCACCTGGGTGGTTGCGGCTACGTAGAGCTGCAGGGGTTCGCCGTCTTGTGGCGGCGTGAGGATCGGGGCATGCGTTAGGGACTCCTTCAGCTTGTCGAGCGCATCCTGGGCCTCGGTGGTCCAGGAGAAACGCTCGTTCTTCTTGAGGAGGCGATAGAGGGGCAGGCCCTTCTCACCGAGCCGCGAGATGAAGCGGCTCAAGGCGGCGAGGCACCCCAGCACCTTCTGCACCCCTTTGAGGTCCCGGATCGGACCCATTCGTTCGAGGGCCGCAACCTTTTCAGGGTTGGCCTCGATTCCCCGCTGGGAGACAATGTACCCTAGGAGCATGCCTCGCGGCACTCCAAAGACACATTTTTCGGGGTTTAACTTGACCCCATTGGCCGTAGGCAACCGAAGGCGACGGCGAGGTCGCCGACCGGGTCGTCCGCCATCCTGGTCTTCACGACGATGTCGTCCACGTACGCTTCGACCGTTCGCCCGATGTGATCCCCAAAAAACGTGCTGCATGCGACGCGCGGTCCGTTGCACCCGCGTTTCTGAGGCCAAATGGCATCGTGACGTAGCAGAACGTCCCGAACGGTGTGATGAATGAAGTCGCGAGCTGGTCGGACTCTTTCATCTTTATTTGGTGGTACCCGGAATAGGCGTTAAGGAAGCAAAGCAATTCACACCCAGCTGTTGAATCAACGATTTGATCAATGCGTGGCAAAGGAAAAGGAACTTTAGAACATGCTTTATTAAGACTAGTGTAGTCTACACACATCCGCCACTTCCCATTCTTTTTCTTTACAAGCACGGGGTTAGCTAGCCACGTTGGGTGGAACACCTCCTTGATGAATCCGGCCTCGAGAAGCTTCCGCGGCTCCGCTCCGATTGCCGTTGCCGCTCCTCGTCGAAGCGGCGCGGCCCGCTGCCGCACGGCGCGGGCGTTTGGCAGGATGTCAAGGGAGTGCTCGGCGACTTCCCTCGGGATGCCTGGCATATCCGAGGGGCTCCACGCGAAGATGTCGGCGTTGGCGGGGAGGAAGTCGACGAGCACCACTTCCTATTTGGGGTCGAGGGTGGACACGACCCTCAACGCCTTGCCCTCGGGGGCGAGGGGGTCAAGGGGGACCCCCTTGGTGCGCTCCGCCGCCTCGAAGGTGCCGGCGTGCTTCTTTGGCGGGGGTCGAGGTCTTCGTTGACCATCTTCTCTAGCATGTTCACCAACGCTTCGTCCGGCGCCGGTGCCTCGCGTGCTCCACGCACTCGACGTCGCGGTCGAACGCGTGCTCGATGGATGACCCGACGGTGATGACGCCGTTCGGTCCCGGCATCTTCATCTTCAGGTAAGTATAATTGGGGACCGCCATGAATTTGGCGTAACAGGGTCGCCCAAGTATAGCGTGGTAGGCCCCCTTGAACCCCACCACCTCGAAGGTGATTGTCTCCTTGCGGAATTTCTTTGGGGTGCCAAACCGGACCGGCGGTCGATGCGCCCGAGGGGCCGAACCCCTTGCCGGCGCAATGCGGTGGAACGGCTTCGTCTTGGGCCGCGGTTGGTCCAACCCGATCCCCATGAGGCGCAACGTATGCGCGTAGAGGATGTTGAGGCTGCGCCTCCGTCCATGAGGACCTTCGAGAACCGGGGCGTTCCCGATGATGGGGTCGACCACCGGCGGGTGCGGCCGGGTTGGGGATGCGGTTCGGGTGGTCCTCCCGGGCCGAAGGTGATGGCGTCCTCCGACCAATTGAGGAAGGACGGAGGCGCCCTCTCCGCGGCGAGGACCTCGTGCCGCTCCTTCTTGCGGCGCCGGGTCGACATGTCGACGGTTGGTCCCCCAAAGATGAGGAACACATTTTCGATGGCGGGGGAAGCCGCCGGCGTCGCCATCGTCTCCGTCTTTCTTGGCCTCTGCCTCCTTCGCGGCGGCACGGCCATAGAACTTCTTGAGCATGTCGCACTGCTCAAGGGTATGGTGCACTGGGGTCTTGTGGTAGGGACATGGCTTTTTCAGCATGTCGTCAAACACCCCCGGGCCTCGAGGGGCCGGTCGAGGGCCCCGTCGAGCCGGGTCAACAGCGAGGGCCTCGGCGTTGCCGCCGTCGCGCCCCTGCTCGCGCGCCTCGCGGTGCGGCTTCTTCCCCTTTTTGCCCCGCTTGTCGTTGCGGTGCGGTTCCTTGGACTTGCTGCCCTCCGCGGGCGCGTCCTCCGAGCGCTTGCCCTTCTTGCCGTCGAAGATTGCCCCCACGGCCTCCTCTCCGGAAGCGAAGCTGGTGGCGATGTCGAACAGCTCGTTGGAATCCGCGGGCGAGCTGCGTCCTAGCTCTCGTACGAGGTCCCGACACGTGGTTCCCTCGAGGAAGGCGTGCACGATCTCGGACTGCGCCACGCTGGGGAGCTCAGTGCAGCGCTTGGAGAAGCGCCGTATGAAGTCCCGCAGTGACTCGCCGGGCTTCTGCGTGCAGGAGCGCAGGTCCCAGGAATTCCCAGGGCGCACGTACGTGCCCTGGAAGTTGCCCACGAACGTGTGGACCAGGTCGTCCCAGTTGTGGATCTGGCTAGCGGGCAAGTGCTCGAGCCATGTCCGGCCGCGTCGCCCGGATGCGGGGGCAAGTTGCGGATGATGACCTCGTCATCGGTGGCCCCGCCCAGCTGACAAGCTAAGCAGTAGTCGTTGAGCCATACACGGGGGTCCGTCTCCCCGTTGTACTTGACGATGGTTGAGGGTTGGCGGAAGCGTTGGGGGGAACGCCGCCGCGCGGATCTCCCGGGCCGAACACCCGGTGCTCGGGGGCTCGGCGTCGGAGAGCGGTCCTCGCCGCCTGTCGTAGCGTCCACCCCGTCAAGGGTGGTAGCCCCTTCTTGCTCGCGCGTCAGCCTTGCTGGTGCGTCTGGCGTTGATGACGTTGCGGGCGTCGCCATCCATCGCCCTTCGTGCGTCAAGGAGCCGCTCCTTGGCCGGCGTGCGTCCTTGGTCAGCGGGTCGCCCTGCCGGTACCCCCGCGTGCACCGAGGGTTCTCCCCCCGGCGCAGCTTCGTCATCCCGCGCATCCCCTTGTTGGCGGATGCGTGAGGCTGAGCTCTCGGCCTGCTGGACGGCCGCTTGCTCGATGAGAGTTTGCACCTCGCGGTGCAGGTCTCGAGCCTCGGGGGTCGAGGGTGCTGGCATGGCCGCGGCGGGCCGTTGCGGCGGCGATGAGCTTTTGGCTCGCTCGCGGGGGCGCGTCCGCGTTGTCGACGTTGGGGATGGTGTTGATGCGGTCGCGGACCTGTCGGCCCGGCCTCCCGTGCGCGTTCGCCGCGCGCGGAGGCCTCCCCCCGCCATTGAGGCGCGGAGCGATCGCACCGTTCGGTACTCTTCCGCCGGCTTGGCCTCGAGCTCGCGTGCTTGGGCCCGGTGTGCGTCGACGTCGCCCCAACAGAGCGCTTGGCCCCGCGGCCGGGCGCGTGGCGATCCCCCGGGGCGGCGTGACTTCCCCGTCTCCCGGCGCCGGCCGGACCGGCGGCATTGGCGGGTCGTTGGTGATGACGGCGTATCACTCCCGCGCGGGGTTGTAGCTCCCGTGCTAGAGTCGTCGGAGCGACCAAACCCGGTAGTCCGCGGCGTCTAGGAAACGCCGAACACAACTGGGTCAGGTACGCCGGAGAAGTCCCACTCCGCGTACCCGTGGCGGTTGGCGGGTGGTAACGTGTCGACGGAGCCCAGGGACGATTCGTCTCTGGCCGAGGCGCGGGACCCCTGGCGACGAAGACGTGGCGGCCAGGTGGAACCCTGCGCATCGTGGTGTTGACGTTGGCGTTGTAGGCCGACGTAGCACCACGCGGCCGATGGGGATGCGCGGTCGGAGACCGCACGCGGTCCCGCCGGGGCGGTGGCGGTTGTCGTAACGGTGGGCGCGCCACATTGAGTGGCGGCGCGCTCGGCTGCCGCCGCTCGGTCCGCGCCCGGCGTGAGCGCCCGGCCCGAGCGACGACGGCGTCGTGGCGTCGATGGACCCGCGGCATCCGTGCTGCGGGCGCTGCGCGCCGGAGTCGTGCGTGCGGCGGGGGTCCGAGCGGACCCGGCCCGGCGCCGCGCGCGCGGAGTTCCTCACGGTTGGTGAGGCGCATGAGATAGTCGTTCCCCATGGCCTCGAAAGTTCGGGTCCCCGAAGCGGATTTCGAACCCGGGGGGAGGGGGTCCGAGCTACCCATGCAATAGCGTGTACCACGGTACTCGGTGCGGATCACCATGGAGGGAGTTGGCGAAATGACCTTAGGCGCTCGCTTGCCCCACGATGGGCGCCAACGTCGGTGCGAGAATGTGGTCCCGACACTAACCGTAGAAAGCGCCGAGGTCTATCCCTCAATTGTCGATGCTAAGTAACAAGTGACACAGGGTTTTTATCCCGGTTCGGGGCCGAGGGGGCCGTACGTCCGACGGTGGCGTGCTCGAGGCACTATATTACTTAGCACCGGGGTGCCCGTAGTGGGGCGGCTACAAGCAAGGCGGGAGAGGAAGCCAGGGCTTCCAAGTCCCCGGGGTCGAAGATGTTGTGGGAGAATTGGGGAATGAGCACGTGGTGTGCGAAAGGTTCTTGTTGTCTGTTGTCTTCTCTCCCTTGCGGGCGGGGGGTTCGCTCCCCCCTTTTATAGATCAAGGGGGAGGCGGTTTACATGCGCGCCGCGCTACCTAGCTACGTGGGGGAAGTGCGACGTGCTATGTCGGAGAGTGGGCGGCCGTCCGGGCGATCCTTGCGGCGATCCGGTCATCATGGCACGACTTGTACCCGAACGGTGGCGGTTCGAGGGTAGGAGAGCGGCGGATGGCGGTGATGTCCTCCGATAGGCTCGAGGGAGGTGCGCGCGGCCCGCATGCGGAGTACGGGAGTTGGCGAAACGGCGTTCCTTCCCGACGCGCTTCACGGGCCCGGAGTTGTTGCTACGGCGTTAGGCGTGCTCCCCGCACGCGCGGGCACGGCGCCACGCCGTTACGGTGGCGGGGATGGCGGTCCGCCGGCCTAGCGCCTCCACCCAACCCCGTAGGGTCACAAGAAAGTGAATCGAGGGTGCGCCGGCCCCCTTTCGAGGGCTCGGCGCGTTAGCCGTCTTGGAGCGTGCGCACGGTGTCACGGGACCGACACCGCCTCGGCGCCGCACGGTCCCTTCCCACGGTGGCGGGGATGGGCTCCTCCCTCGGGGGAGTTGGTGCGGCGGCATCGGGGTGCGAGCCCGGGCGCATGATGGCGCCGTCCCGCCTGTGTCGGGCGTTAAATGCCCATGTACGGGGGCCGGCGCACGCGTGAGGGGCGCCCTCGAGCGTGGCGGACCCCGCCGAGGGCGGGACGTACCCTCGAGCGAGGCGAAACCCGCTCGAGGGGAGTGAGACCTCGGCGGGGCGGAGCCGCTCGAGGGAGTGCCGCCCCTCGAACGGGCGAAGCCCGCCCGAGGGGGCGCGTGTCCTCGAGCGAGGCGGAGCCTACTCGAGGGGATCTCTAAGAGGGCCGCCTTGATGGGCCGTCGGGGTCCCTGCGGCGTGGGCCGTGTGCTGCATGGTTAGGCACCTGCATGGTTAGGCTTAACGTGTTTTGGTTTCGTTGCGGGTTTTAAGTGAGGTCTTCCCCATTGTTTAAGGGGACCCCTTGGGCTGTCCCCGACAAATGGCCGATGCTAGAATTAAATATGAAAATATAGATCGGCCAACGATAAAAATAATGATACTCATAATATAGCATGTAAATACCCTAGGCTGTTTTTTATAGCCGATGACAACACAAATTTTCCGGTCATTGCGCCAAGTTTTGGTGTCAACAGAGTACATCTTGATGCACATTTGCAACATCACTATAGTATAAGATTCAATCAATATGATACAATTTTAAGAGATGCAAGTATTTAACACACCAACCCCAACATTTTTGCACATTTCCATTTGGATCGTTTTGGTAGATAATCCTTTTTACCGGCAAATACAAGGCCTCACTCGCATTTGTTGTAGGCAATAAAATTAAGAAAATCGTAGGATTTTTCTCAAAAATAGGTAGCCCTCTTGATAATTTTGTAACAATAGATAGTTTCCTATGATATTATATATAATTATTTACCTATTCTTTATTCCATTCTATAATATTGTTTTCTTCTTCACATATTATATTTTTTTGCATTAAAAGAGAAATTATAAAAAAAATAAAGATAAATATATATTGTATCCACTTAATATAAACAAATAAACATTTTTTAGTCCAATTAAGAACACATGATTCTGAAAGGTGAAAGCATATTGTACCTTTTGACACTCACTATTCAGGAAGACTCACTTTTTAACTAATTATTACTCAACTAGTACCAAGTATATGTTGAAATTGACAAATAGAAAAGTAGTGCTGCTTCAGTAAAGACCCAGCATGGACATGAGTTGGCAAGATATAAAATAGCTGGATAGATGAAAAAATTGGACAGGTCGAGTCGGTGCGAGCCGGAGGCAGACGCCTATTTGGGTTTCGAGCTCGTACGGGTGCGAGGGTTGTTTCGGTGGTCGTGGTTACGGTGGTTGGGCCGGAAAGGGTGCGGGTGGTCGGTTGCTAGGGCGTTCTCCTCCTCGTGCTCAATACGGGGATCGGAGCGATCGTGGCTTTGAGTTGGAGAGGAAGGACGTTTCACGGGCTTTCTTGCATGGATTTGGTCCTCCTCCCGGGCGAGAGAGGGGTGGTTCCCTCGGGGTGGTTACCGTGGTGGTGTTCGTGGAGGTAGCTTTGGTGGGAGAGATGCTTTGGTTGGTGCTAACCCCACTTTCGAGCAAATGGCTCGGCAAGCGGTTTTACTCTTTTGGTACTAACCCCGGTCTTTGAGTCGTTTGTTCGCTCACGTGCTCGTTGTTGAATTTCGGGTGGGAGACTTGAAGAACATTTGGTTGTTTGACTCCGGTTGCTCGAGGCATATGACCGGAGACAGGGGGTGGTTCTCAAGTCTCGTCCCCGTGGTGACGAAAAGGTACATCACCTTTGGGGACAATGGGCGTGGGCGTTTGCTTTCGAAGGTGAGATAAAAGTGAGTGACAAGATCACTCGAGGCGTGTTGCTTGTTGTTCAATCACCGAGGTACAATTTGCTTTCGTGTCCCGAGTTGTTGGATGAGGGTTTTGAGGTGTTGTTTCGGCCGTGTGGTTCTCGGATTGTGGACTCTCGAGGGGACCTTGTACGTATGGTCGTTCTCGAGGGTCGGGTGTTTCGTGCTGATTTTTCTCGGTCTTCGGGTGTGGAGCGTTGTTTCTTGGCTGGTTCTTCGAGTGAGTTGTGGAGGTGGCATAGGAAGTTGGGTCACTTGAGCTTTGACCTTTTGTCTCGCTTGAGTAAACTCAATTTGGTCCGAGGATTGCCACGGTTGAGGCTTGAGAAAGAGTTGGTTTGTGCTCCGTGTAGGCATGCCAAGATGGTGGCATCTTCTCACCCGCCTCTCACCGATGTGATGACTGAGCGTCCATGCGAGCTGCTCCATATGGACCTTGTTGGCCCAGCTCGTGTGCGATCTGCGGGTGGGAAGTGGTATGTCCTTGTTGTGGTGGACGACTATTCTCGGTATGCGTGGGTGTTCTTTCTTGAGGAGAAGGGGGAGATGTTTGGTTTTGTTCGAGATCTAGTCTTGAGGTTGAGGAACGAGAGGCACGGAGATGCCATACGAGCTATCCGCAGTGATAATGGCTCGGAATTCAGGAACTCTTGTTTTGAAACCTTTTGCCATGACTTGGGTCTTGAGCACCAGTTTTCGAGTCCGTATACGCCTCCCCAGAATGGTGTTGTGGAAAGGAAGAACAGGACCTTGTGTGAGATGGCTCGGACGATGCTTGATGAGCATAGGACTCCGAGGAGGTATTGGGCTGAGGCGGTGAATACCGCGTGCTATGTGTCGAACAGAATATACCTCAGAGTGCACAAGAAGAAGACATGCTATGAGTTGATAAATGGCCGCACACCCAAGGTGAGTCACTTCCATGTCTTTGGTTGCAAGTGTTTCATTCTGAAGAAATGCAGGAAGTTGGATAAGTTTGAGGCTAGGTCTGTCAATGGCATTTTCTTTGGTTATGCATCTCATTCTAGAGCATATCGTGTGCTCAATCTTGAAACTAACCAAATCGT
Organism: Cenchrus americanus; assembly: GCA_947561735.1. NCBI lineage: Eukaryota > Viridiplantae > Streptophyta > Magnoliopsida > Poales > Poaceae > Cenchrus > Cenchrus americanus. The sequence continues at coordinate 53,367,165 of OX387242.1, forward strand.
GGAGACTTGCGAGGTAACATTCGACGAGACAGAGCCACGTAGTCAGCTTGTCTTTGAGTGTGCAGGTGATGATGAGCTTGGCAAGGAGATTTTTCAGGAGGAGGAGCATGAACATGGTGATGATGAAGATGGCGGTGTGGTGCCCCCGGCTGAACATGTACCCACTACTTCGACTACGATGATGGATGGACCCTCTGCTACACCTACGACGACAAATCAAGAACGAGGAGAAGCTGATGTTGAGGGGGAGGTAGCTTCGAGGCGAGAACCTCCCCGGCGAGTTCAAGTGGATCACCCAGCTTCGAGGATCATCGGCGACATGAATGAACGCACTACACGGTCGAGGGTTCGAAACAACTCCCATTTTGCTCACGCTGCGTTTGTTGCTTCTTTTGAGCCCAAAGACATTGGACACGCACTATCTGATCACAATTGGGTTAACTCGATGCATGAGGAGTTGGAGAACTTTGAGAGGAATCAGGTGTGGGAGTTGGTTGACCCTCCCCCAGGGTGTAAGCCGATTGGAACAAAGTGGGTGTGGAAAAACAAAGAGGGAGAGAAGGGTGAGGTTGTGAGGAACAAGTCGAGACTTGTTGCCCAGGGGTTCGATCGAAGGAGGGGATCGACTACGAGGAGACCTTTGCTCCCGTAGCCCGTTTGGAGGCGATTAGGATCCTTCTAGCCTTTTCCGTGGCTAAAGGGTTCAAGTTGCACCAAATGGATGTGAAGAGTGCTTTTACGAATGGAGTGTTGGAGGAAGAAGTGTATGTGAGGCGACCTCCCGGGGTTTGAGAGTGAGAAGTACCCCCACCGGGTGTACAAGTTGAGGAAGGCGGCGTATGGGCGCGAAGCGGGCGCCTAGAGCTTGGTATGGCGAGGGTTGAGGGGGTTCTTGTTTGAGAGAGGTTTTGAGATGGGGAAGGTCGATCGGGCCTTGTTTTTTCCGAGGCGGGGCGGAGATAACCTCGATTGTGCGGGTGTACGTGGATGATATTGTCTTTGGTGGCTCGTCTAACTCTCTTGTTGCAAGGTTTGCATATGATATGAGCGGGGAGTTTGAGATGGGCATGATGGGCGAGTTGCAGTTCTTCCTCGGGCTACAAATCAAGCAATCAAAGGAAGGAACATTTGTGCACCAGGCTAAGTACACCAAGGACATTGTGAGGAAGTTCAAGATGGTGGACTCCAAGGCTATGACGATGCCAATGAGTATGACTACGGTTCTTGATGCGGACGAGGAAGTGAACACGTGGACCAGAAGGAGTACCGGAGCATGATCGGGTCACTCCTCTACTTGACGGCGATGAGGCCAGACATACAATTCTTGGTGTGTCTGTGCACTCGTTTTCAAGCGTCTCCGAGGACTTCGCATCGGCAAGCGGTGAAGTAAATTTTTAGGTACTTGCGTCACACTCCCGACTTCGGCCTTTGGTACTCCGCGTCCTCTTCTTTGGTGCTTCATGGTTTTTCAGACGCGGATTTTGCCGGGTGTCGGTTGGATAGGAAGTCCACTTCGGGACTTGCCGCTTTTGGGTTCTTCTTTGGTGTCTTGGTCTTCCCGCATAGCGGTCGAGTGTTGCTCAATCCACGGCCAGAGACCGAGTATGTTGCCGCCGCTAGTTGTTGCTCTCGGCTCCTTTGGATCACCTACACCATGAGTGACTTTGGTGAGGAGTATACCCATGTCCCACTTCAATGTGATAGCACCGGTGCCATAAGCGTTGCAAAGAACCCAGTGCTCCATTCCAAAACCAAGCACATAGAAGTGAGGTACCATTTTCTGAGAGACAACGTAGAGAAAGGAAAGATAGCTTTGATCCATGTACCCACACATCACCAACTAGCCGATATTTTCACCAAACCCCTAGATCAAGCAACTTTCACTTGTTTGCGGGGGGGACTTGGTGTGTGTTTGATTTCTTGAGTTGGGTGTGTGGGAGCTCTCTTTTGCCGGTGGTGTCGAGCCCGTTTTGCCTCCCCTCGAGGAGCCGGTGGTAGCATATGTGTAGCTTTTCTTTGTGCATTTCTTGCATTTGACATGGCATATGTAACATGATGTATAGGCATCCTTGTATCTTAGATTGCATGCATTTTGTATCATATGCATTGGTTAGAAAAGCTTCTCTTATATACATTGTTCACCATGGATTGAAATATATGTCTTTGTGAGCTTGTTTGGTAATGGTTAGTTTGACTTAGCTCTTGATGATCTTGATGAATAATCAATGGTTGATGGCTATGTTTTTGAAAAATGTCACATGTATGCGCTCTCATGTGTAAATGCCTTTATATGCTCTTGACATGTTTTAGTGGCTTGGCTATGCTTAATTTGTGGTTGGATAGCTAGCTTATTGATCGTATGGGGCCAAAGGTTCATTTGCCATCATGAATGTTTAGCCCTCTTGATTTATCTTGTGGAGGAGCATAAGTTCCTTTTTGTCGCAAAGACATTTCATGTACCATTTACAAATCTGAAAATGAAATGAAAAATGCTTGGAAATGTGCTCCCATGTCATATGTGCTGAATTTAATTTGCTTTGGGTGCTAAACCGTTGCATGATGCCTACCAATGAGAAGTCTCATACATAGAAGTAGGCACATGGCTTGGTGGCTTTGACATGACATGAGGTGCTTGTGGGTGTTTGTGATGGTCTTATGATTAGAATGGTTGTCCTAGCATGAAGTTTGTGTGGCTTTGCCATTTTGATATGCTTTGATCATGTTTAGGACTTTGCTCATGAGAGGCAAGTTTTTCGCAAAATTGCCAAAATCCATCTTAGCTTCGTCCAATGGTTGTGAAACTTGGTGATCATGTAGTTCGGATCGATACGAAGCCGTAGAGTATCTAACTTGCTCATTTGGACATGTGTAGCATTCTTTGTTGAATTTTGTCTATTTGAGAAGCTCTAGGTTGAAACTTTTGCATTTTTGGCTTGATTCATGCATTGCCAACAAGGGGGAGAAGTTTGAGCTTGAAATGGCTTCTTTGGACGTGTTTAGATAGTTTCGGTGGTTTCGAGCCATTTCCGGGCTCTGTTGTGCACCGGTACGACCGGTCGAGGTCACCGGTCCGACCGGTGTGAGTCTTGGTTCTGTACACATGTTGCACACCGGTCTGACCGGTGGTGTGGACCGGTCTGACCGGTCAGGGCTGTTTTGTTGCAGTTGCCCTGTTTCAAGTGGTGTCTTGCATGCATTCGTCCAGGGGGAGGTGCATTGGTTCAGGGGGAGCTTGCATGTGTGCAGGGGGAGCTCTTTGTGGTGTTCGAGCTTTGTTTTGGTGGTTTGCGCTCTTTGCTTGAGCTTTGCATTGTCTCGGATGTGTCGAGCCGTTGCCCTTGCCTAAGGGGTCCGAGACTTGTTTCCTTCAAGTGATCTTGCTCTTTGCCTTTGTTTGGTTTTCGATCGCTTGTTGGAGTTTCTTTTTGTTCGTTTCTTTTCTTTTTCTTTTCTCTCTTGTTACTTTCGTGTGGGTGTTGTCAATGCACTCATCAAGGGGGAGATTGAGGACCATGTGTGGTTCGAGGGGCCGGTGGATGGTCACTTCCTTGTGTGATGAGTGATTGACAACGTTGTGTGGACCGATTCTTGGCTAAGTATTGCGGGTGCGGGTTGCGGCTTGACCGGTGTTGGTGCGGGTGAAGAACAAGCGCGAAAGGTCGTCACCGATGAGGCCTCCGGGTGTGGAGAAGACAAGTAGGCTTCGTTCGAGGGACCGGTGGCCGGCGGGGGTCAAGTGCGGGCCGCATGGTGGCATGAACGAAGAAGATGAAGTCGTGAACGGTTTCTTGGTAGAGCCTCAAAACCAAGGTCGAGCCGGGACTACGTGGGAGCCAAGTCATGAGTGGAGATTGGCGGAGGCTACACCGAGTTCGCGGGGTTTCCGGTGGTTCACCGAAAAACCACCTGGGTTCCTTGGTTGATCCACAAAGCCAAGACCGGAGAACCGAAGACGGAGGCTGCGCGGCACGGACCCGGTCGGCCGGTGTGCGGCGACGCGGTCCGGAATCTTCGAAGCGGAGGACACGCGTCGGGATTGCGTGGCTTGCGTCGAGGCTACGCAGGGTGCGGTCGCCGGACATCCGTCCGATGGTGAAGACATCAAGAATTCCAAATCCGCCCTTGAGGGGCTTGTATCCCTAGTTAGTAGAGAGGGGCATTTTAGACATTCGGTTGCCTCCATATAACCCAAGAGGTGAGAGGATGGCAGCCAACTCTGGGAACCCTAGCTCATTAGTTTTCCTATTTTCTACCTATTTTCCTTAGGTTTTCTCTAGGACTAGCAAGAGAGCTTCACGGAGAGATCTTGTAGAGAAGGATGGATGATCGGGCGGCTTGCTAGACCTTGGACGAACCTTTGTTTCATGTATAGATGATTCGGCGTGGTTCCTCAAGGTTTGGATGCGTTTTCCCCGGTTGTTCTTGGTGGTGATTTTCGGAGCCCTCTCTCGGTGATTTCTTTGGGTTGTTTTCGAGACTTGTCTCTTGGGGATTTGATGGGGGAAATTTGTGGGAACCCTTTGTGGTTCTTTGGGCTGTGATTCCCCTCCCAAATTCGTGAGTAAAAGTGCTCGATTTTGGGGTTTCTTGAGTTCTTGGGTTGGAAGTGCTTTCGGCGGGATTTCTTCGATTCCTCCTTTTTGGACGAGTTTTGGTGGGATTAAACTTGGCTATGAACTCTCGATGAGGTGTTCATGATATCCTCAAAGTCTTGTTCAAGTCCGTGGAGCGATTCGGGAGATCGAGATTTGGATTTGGGGGAGTTGACCCGCGGGTGCTGTTCATCCCGAGCTGCCCAGGCTACACCGGTCTGACCGGTGCTCTTGACTGGTCTGACCGGTGCGAGCCCTTGTGGGTTTTTGCTCGGGTGAACGTCTTGGTGTGTTCGTTGTTGTCCCGTGTTGTTCTTGTTTCGAGTTTGGGTCGGTTTGGTGGTCGGTTGGCACTGTTTGGTGCCTTGAGGGCTTTCGTTGCCGTCGGTCCGACCGGTGTGTCTCACCCGGTCCGACCGGTGTAGAGCCACTTAGTGGAAGTTGCTCGGTTTCACCAGCAGGGACCGGTCTGACCGGTGGTGCTCACCGGTCTGACCGGTGTGGGTCTGTAGACTCGAGGTTTGGTTTTTCCGCTGCGTTTCTCGGGTCGGAAGGTGGTGTGTTGGTTCCTAGGTCCAGTGGCACTCCAGTGGCTACGTGGGCTTGACCAACCTTGGTAGTGAGTCAGAGACGTGTGTTGGAAGCCGTGTTCATCTTGTTGGAGTTTCGATCTCCTTCGAGAAGAATTTTTTATCGGCTCCCATTCACTCCCCCCCTCTCTGGTTCGCCGTATCGGTCCTTCAAATGTTTATCGTGGTGCGGCCTGTTTAATTCAAGTGTAGAACGAGAGACAAAACACAATATAGATAGGAATCAATCTGTAATTCTCCTTGACTGTCGCTCTAGTACATTCACAACATAGCAGAATTAAAGTATGCTAACATCCTCAATGCTTTTCATGAATTTACTATCTAATAATTGTAGCATAAGGAACATGAAAATGAATTTCAACAGTTTATATAACTTCATCTGTTTGCAACATTTGATTCAAACAGACTTTGAGCAACAAAATCCATCCATCAAATCCACAATCAATCAATTAAAAATGAACTATTAAGGCATGTCTCCCTAATCCACCTTGACATGAATATATAGCAGATTGGGTGGACTACATTATAAACCACTGCGATGCAATTCCCACTAACATTATGTGGCCATCAGAATTAAAATATGCTAACATGTCCAAAGCATAACTGCCGATCTAGTACAATCAAAGCATAGCAGAATGAAAGTATGCTAACAGGTCCAAAGCATAACTGTCGATCTGGTACATTCAAAGCATATAAGAATTAAAGTATGCTAACATCCTCAATGCTTTTCATGAATTTACAGTGCAAAAATTGTAGCGCCAGGAACATGAAAATGAATTTTAATAGTTCATATAACTTCAAACAGACTTGGAGCAACAAAATCCATCCATCAAATCACAATCAATCAATTAAAGATGAACTATCAAGGCATGTCTCCCTAATCCACATTGACATGACTATATAGCAGATTTGGTGGCCGAGCAGAGAGAGGGCGTTGGGGGTTCAAGCAGGACTAACCTCTGTCGTGAATGAAGCAGTTGTTCTCGTGATGGTCGGAGGGGCCGGATCCACATCGGCTCATGGCCTGAGGTGGTCAGCTCGTCGTCATCGCCGGGGATGACGAATACGCGTCGACTGTCTTTAGATTGGCCTGTAAGCCATCCGCACACCAATAACCATGTCCTCATCACCGTCGTCACACAGGGAGCAGTGAGGCTGGAGAAGAGCAGGGCTGTAGCAGGGAGAGAGCGGCTAAGGCGAGCAGGGAGAGAGAGGCGAAGGCGAGCGGGGATAGTGGCGGCGGTGGTAGGGAGAGTGCGGGCATTGTGGATCTGTCTAGCGAGGAGCAGAATATGTCCCCTGAGAAACTGCGTGTGTAACTGTATTTAAGGAAATTACTTACATGCCCTTGACGGCTCTCTGGTGGAATTAGAATTCCATGGGCATTATAGTCAATATAGGTGGGAAATTTTGATTAGCCCGCACATAGTTTGCCTACTAATGCTGACGCGTGGGCCAGTGTCATTGGCGACGATGGTTAGTGAACCCGCATCGTTGTTGTTGGCAGTTGGGTCCGGCAGGCGGGCAGCGGTTATCTTTTTATTTTGGATGCTGACGCTGACACGTGGGACAACCACTATTTTTTCGATTGAAACGTGCTTCCCTTAGAGCCTAGAAAACAGTGTCAAAAAATCATAAAAATACGAACAATTCGTATTTGGACATTTAGTCTTTGAATAAAATATCAATAGTCACACTTGTGTGCCCAAGATTTTTAGAATTCGTTTTTACATCCCATGTTAATCATGTAATAATTTTGATAACATCTAGTGTGCTCTAAAAAATCTACAAATTGACTTGGCAACATAATTTGGATACCTAGACTTGTCTTCGAATGGTTTCAATGAAGGAATAATATACTTGTGTACAAATATCTACATCTCTCACATAGTTTCCTAGAATGTTCCTTGAACATTGAAGTTTTCCACACTTTGCAACATGTTCGAACTCATATGCATTTTAAAACTTAACAAAACCTTGTGTTCACCTTAAGATTACTAAAATGCAAAGTTTGATTACAGGAGGTGTGGAAAAAATATTATTTATATGTTGTATTTTTTGTTCAAGAATCAAAATATACACTAAACAATGAAAATAATGAAAACACGGTGATTTTAGAAAACTCTAGAAAAATAATCAAATTTGGACTAATTATGATGGAGAAATACATGTTAGAAATTTGATGGCAAATTAAAAAGAGAAATGCCGTCGGCGACGCGAGATGGATAAACTATTCTTCATTCTCCAATAGAACAAAGGAGGAAGCAGAGGGCATCGCCGCCGCCCCCGTCGTGCCCGCTTCGGTGGCTTTGACACCCAAAATGCATCTTAGGCCTCATCGGTAGTAAATGTGACCACCACAACCTTCAATTTGACTCACAAACGTGACAAATCAAATATTGTCTATCAAAAACCGATTAAAAATTGACATCCCGATAAAATCAAATCCGCGTTTAGTAATAACTAACAATTTACATTCAAGATAGATAATGTTCATTGATGCTTGCGCCTACATCTCGATGTTCATCCTGCTGACGGCGTACTCCACTGCGGGGTAGAAGTTACGCGTCCAGAGGTCGAACTCATGACGGATGCAACACTCGGCACTATAGTAGTGGATGATCTCTGAGGTCTCCGGCCATAGCGCCTACATCCTGCTGCCCAAATGCAGACGTGGGGATTCTGGACGGGCAGCAACGGAATGTCGTCGTCACCGTCATCAAGCCAATACCACCACACAATGTTCTCGAGATCCCAATTGATAAAGTAGTGCAACCGCCGCAGGTTGTGGTTCTTCCAACACCTGTCAGGGGGCGACGAGCCGCCGTTAATTTCCTGGAGCAGTGCCATAGCTTCGGGGTCTGCCGGGTTGCAACGGTACTTCAGCATCGCTAAGAAGTACTTGGCACCGGAGTCTTCAGCATCGGCATCTCCAGTGAGCTTCATACCCTTATCAGGGTTCCACCGCCTCATCAACCTCTCCATCCCCTCGAAGCATAATGCCTCCGGATGACTGGCCTCGCAGTAGCGCCTCTCAAAGCACGACCTGACGTAGTGATTCTTGCACACTCGACGAAGATCACGCAGCGACACGTGTAGTAGTACCTTATCGGAGTCGCAGATGCGTCGGAAGGTGTCGTAGATTTTATTGCGAAGGTTCAGAAAATGGATGAGGGCACATCCTTGATGGAGTGGATGATGATTTGGGTGACAAGATCACCTAGCAGCAGCTGCATCAAGCACACCGCGACCATCAAGGAGAAGGGGAGGGAATAGAAAAGCGACAGGGTTTGGAAATTGAAAGGCGATAAGGGTTGAAGTTGGCAACAAGGGTTGAAGTTGAAGGCAAGAAGGTTTGAAGTTGAAGAAGGCACCTTAGCCATCTAAAATAATAATTGGAAATTGAAAAGCCACCGCAGTTTGGCTGCTGCCGTTGACGAGTGGCCCCGACATCATTGCCCCTGCCCCTTCTCCTTCCCACGTAATTGAAAGGCGATGTGTGGTTTTAGACGGTTTTGTACCAAAAATGGAGCCTGATGCGCAATTAAGTGGCACGTACTAGCAATAGTGGAGTAGTGGGTGGGGCAGAGGCCCTGACGGTTCCGCGTCTTATCAATATAACTCCCCTGCCTTCCCCTGCCTTCCCCTGCTTCTTCCGTAAGCTTATGATCTCTTTCACTTCTTCTTCCTCCTCGCAACCCACCACTAAAAATCTTCGGTCACAGAGAGATCACTAAGGAGGAGATGGCGTCCAGGAGCCTGCCGCCGTCAAAGTGGGGACAAAGGGAGGACGATGATGACAAAAGCCACCATCGTAGGAAGTTGGAGAAGGGGAAGGAGCCGACGACCAAGGACGCCGACGAGGAACTGTTCTTTGATGACACTAAGTTTGCCATCGGCCTGCTTGGGAGCGCCTTCAGAATGCTTGAAGATGTTGGCATGGCCTTTGACATCAAGGTGCATCAAGAAGTGGACAAGTACCCGAGCATGAAGGGTCTCGCCTTCAAGATCCATGGGTTGGCTAAGAAGCTCGAGAACCTCCCTGTGGTCAAGCGGGCTGCCCGCCACTTCATCTTCGACGACGGTGGCTCCGACAACGACGACAGCAACCACGGCAGTGACAACGGCAATGACAGCAGCCACAGCGGCGACGATGGCTCCGACAGCGGGACTCTGACGACGCCGACCGACTAAATGTGTGTGTGTGTGTGTGTCTTCGTCAGGTTGTTGGACATGAACTGCTTAGTTTTTTGTCGATCATGAACTTCTTAGTTCATTAGTTTGGTTGTTGGATTTTGTATGTTATCAACTTGATTTAATAGACGCGAGTAGATCCATCCACGTCTCCTATAATATGTGTTCTGTTGTGATGAACAGGAGATCCATTGTGATAAAATGGAGATCGGTTCAGATGAATTATATATTAGAGATAATGGATAGTCATTGTCGACGCTGGTTAGCTTGTTGACGTGTGGGCTAGTGTCATTGGCGATGATGGTTAGTGAACCCACATCGCCTTTGTTCGCAGTTGGGTCCGGGCGGCCAGGCAACAATTATCTTTTTTATATTGGCTGTTGACGTTGATGCGTGGGCCCGTCACTATTTTTTTTAATGAAACTTGCTTCCCTAGAATATTAGAACCCATAAAACAACACCTCAAAATCATAAAAAACAAACAATTCATATTTGGACATTTAGTATTTGAATAAAATATCAACAGTCACACTTGTGTGCCTAAAATTCTTATATTTCGTTTTTACACCCCATGGTAATTATATAATAATTCTAATAATTTCCAATTTGTTGTAAAAATCTACAAATTGACTTTGCAACATAATTTGGGTACCTACACTTGTCTTCAAAATTTGAAATGGTATCGATGAAACAATAATATACTTGTGTGCAAATATCTACATCTCTCACATAGTTTCCTAGAATGTTGCTTGAACATTAAAGTTTTCCACACTTTGCAACATGTTTGAACTCATATGCATTTGAAAAAATAACAAAACCTTGTGTTCACCTTAAGCTTACAAAATGCAAAGAACAAATATTATTCATCACTAATGGTTGTGTAAAACAAATATTATTTATATGTTGTACTTACAAAGAACAAAATAAGGCATATAAATATTATTCAAGAAACAGAATATACACTAAACAATAAAATTAATGAAAAGATGGTGATTTTAGAAGAATTTAGAAAAAATGTCAAATTAGGACTAATTACAACCAAGAAATACTTGTTCCAACATTTGATTGCAGATTGAAATGAGAAATGCGAACTGTTCTTCATTCGAATAGAACTGGGCCCACAGTCATTAGCGACACGAGACTGATAACCCGTGACGACTTTGCTGCTCTTCCAAAATGTTACACAAATAATACGGGCAACATACAAAAGCTAATCCACTACTGATTTCATATTCCAATACTCCATTCGAACTTCACCATTTCGCAGCGGAGCCTACAGACTTCGCTGCAAAATAGTGAAATTCCAATCCATCCTTTATCCACGCTGCAGCAACCTCCGTTGCCTGCGCACGGCTGATCATGTGCACCGTTGCCGAGGTCGGCAGTGGATCACCCCAAATGCGCCAAGCCTCGGATTCCCGAGATCGGTCAGCATAGAAAGGAAGGCTTTGTAGGTGGTGGGGTCCCACACCTAAGAAATCTCATCTCGTATTCCCTCTATCAACAAATGCGGACCGGCATCGCCATGGTCGCACACGCGGCACATGGTTGAGCAAGTATCGCATAGGCCACGTAGGTCAGCCAAGGGCTGCTGAAGGACCGATACGGCGAACCAGAGAGGGGGGAGTGAATGGGAGCCGATAAAAATTCTTCTCGATGGAGATGGAGTCTCCTACAAGATGAACACGACTTCCAACACACGTCTCCGACTCACTACCCAAGTTGGCCAAGCCCACGTAGCCACTGGAGTGCCACTGGACCTAGGAACCAACACACACACCCTTCCGACCCGAGAACGCAGCGGAACACCAAACCTCGAGTCTTCAGACCCACACCGGTCAGACCGGTGAGCACCACCGGTCAGACCGGTCCCTGCTGGTGAAACTGAGCAACTTTCACTAAGTGGCTCTACACCGGTCAAACCGGTGAGAACACCGGTCGGACCGGTCGCGACCGAAAGCCCCCAAGGCACCAAACAGGCCAACCGAGCACCAAACTGACCCAAACTCGAAACAGCAGCAACATGGGACAACAACGAACACACCAAGACGTTCACCCGAGCAAAAACCCACCAGGGCTCGCACCGGTCAGACCGGTCAATAGCACCGGTCAGACCGGTCAATAGCACCGGTCAGACCGGTGTAGTCTGGGCAGCTCGGGATGAACAGCACCCGCGGGTCAACTCCCCCAAAACCAAATCTTGATCTCCCGAATCGCTCCACGGACTTGAACAAGACTTTGAGGATATTAGGAACACCTCATGAGGAGTCCATAGCCAAGTTTAATCCCACCAAAACTCGTCCAAAAAGGAGGAATCAAGGAAATCCCGCCAAGAGCACTTCCAACCCAAGAACACAAGAAACCCCAAAATCCAGCACCTTTACTCACGGATTTGGGAGGGGAATCATAGCCCAAAGAACCACGAAGGGTTCCCACAAATTCCCCCCATCAAATCCCCAAGAGAAAGGTCCCGAAAACAACCCAAAGAAATCACCAAGAGAGGGCTCCGAAAATCACCACCAAGAACAACCGGGGAAAACACATCCAAACCTTGAGGAACCACGCCGAATCATCTATACATGAAACAAAGGTTCATACAAGCTCTAGCAAGCCGCCCGATCATCCATCCCTCTCAACAAGATCTCTCCGTGAAGCTCTCTTGCTAGTCCTAAGGAAAACCTAAAGAAAATAGGTGGAAAATAGGAAAACTAATGAGCTAGGGTTCCAAGAGTTGGCTGCCATCCTCTCACCTCTTAGGTTATATGGAGGCAACCGAAAGTCTAAAATTCCCTTCTTTAATAACTAGGGATACAAGCCCCTCAAGGGCGGATTTGGAAGTCTTCATGTCTTCACCATCGGACGGATGCCCGGCGACCGCACCCTGCGTAGTCTCGGCGCAAGCCATGCGATCCCGACGCGTGTCCTCCTCTTCGAAGTCTCCAGACTGCGTCGTCGCACACCAGTCAGACAGGTGCTCCTCACCGGTCGACCGGCCCCCACCGGCCGACCGGGTCCGGAGCCGCCGCCGCACCGTCTTCGGTTCTCCAGTCTTGGCTTTGTGGATCAACCAAGGAACCCGGTGGTTTTCCGGTGAACCACCGAAACCCCGCGAACTAGGTGTAGCCTCCGCCAATCTCCACTCATGACTTGGCTCCCACGTAATCCCGGCTCGACCTTGGTTTTGAGGCTCAACCAAGAAACTCGTCCACGACTTCATCTTGCTTGTTCATGCCACCATGCGGCCCGCACTTGACCCCGCCGGCCACCGGGTCCCTCGAACGAAGCCTACTTGTCTTCTCCACCGAAGGACCGATACGGCGAACCGCAGAGGGGGGGAGTGAATGGGAGCCGATAAAAATTCTTCTCGAAGGAGATGAAAACTCCAACAAGACGAACGCGGCCTCCAACACACGTCTCCGACTCACTACCAAGGTTGGTCAAGCCCACGTAGCCACCGGAGTGCCACCGGACCTAGGAACCAACACGCAACCTTCCGACCCGAGAAACGCGGCGGAAAAACCAAACCTCGAGTCTACGGACCCCACACCGGTCGGACCGGTGAGCACCACCGGCCGACCGGTCCCTGCAGTGAACACGAGCAACTTCCACTAAGTGGCTCTACACCGGTCGACCGGGTGAGACACACCGGTCGGACCGATGGCGGCCGAAAGCCCCCAAGACACCAAACAGGCCAACCGACCACCAAACGGACCCAAACTCAAAACAGCGGCACCACGGGACAACAACGAACACACCAAGACGTTCACCCGAGCAAATTCCCACGGGAGGTTGCACCGGTCGAGCCGGCCACGAGCACCGGTCGGACCGGTGTAGCTGGGCGACTCGGGATGAACGGCACCGCGGTCAACTCCCCCAAATCCAAATCTCGATCTCCCGAATCGCTCCACGGACTTGAACAAGACTTTGGGGATATCGGAACACCTCATGAGGAGTCCATAGCCAAGTTTAATCCCACCAAATCTCGTCCAAAAAGGAGGAATCGAAGAAATCCCGCCGAAAGCACTTCCAACCCAAGAACTCAAGAAACCCCAAAATCGAGCACCTTTTCTCACGGATTTGGGAGGGGAATCACGGCCCAAAGAACCACTAAGGGTTCCCACAAATTTCCCCCATCAAATCCCTAAGAGAAAAAACCCCGAAAACAACCCAAAGAAATCACCGAGAGAGGGCTCCGAAAATCACCACCAAGAACAACCGGGAAAAACACATCCAAACCTTGAGGAACAACGCCGAATCATCTATACATGACACAAGGGTTCGTACAAGGTCTAGCAAGCCGCCCGATCATCCATCCCTCTCTACAAGATCTCTCCGTGAAGCTCTCTTGCTAGTCCTAAGGAAAACCTAGAGAAAATAGGTGGAAAATAGGAAAACTAATGAGCTAGGGTTCCAAGAGTTGGCTGCCATCCTCTCACCTCTTGGGTTATATAGGCGGCAACCGAATGTCTAAAATGCCCCTCTCTACTAACTAGGGATACAAGCCCCTCAAGGGCGGATTTGGAATTCTTGATGTCTTCACCATCGGACGGATGCCCGGCGACCGCACCCTCGCGTAGCCTCGACGCAAGCCATGCGATCCCGACGCGTGTCCTCCGCTTCGAAGATTCCGGACCGCGTCGTCGCACACCGGTCGGGACCGGTGCTCCTCACCGGTCAGACCGGTCCCCACCGGTCAGACCGGTCGACGCACCGGTCGGACCGGTGCAGTGCTTCTTGCACCTCCGTCTTCGGTTCTCCGGTCTTGGCTTTGTGGATCAACCAAGGAACCCGGTGGTTTTCTGGTGAACCACCGGAAACCCCGCGAACTTGGTGTAGCCTCCGCCAATCTCCACTCATGACTCGGCTCCCACGTAGTCCCGGCTCGACCTTGGTTTTGAGGCTCAACCAAGAAACCGTCCACGACTTCATCTTGCTTGTTCATGCCACCATGCGGCCCGCACTTGACCCCCGCGGCCACCGGGTCCCTCGAACAAAGCCTACTTGTCTTCTCCACACCCGGAGGCCTCACCGCGCGACGACCTTTCGCGCTTGTTCTTCACCTCGCACCAACACGAGTCAAGCCGCAACCCGCACCCGCAATACTTAGCCAAGAATCGGTCCACACAACGTTGTCAATCACTCATCACACAAGGAAGCAACCATCCACCGGTCCTCGAACCACACATGGTCCTCAATCTCCCCCTTGATGAGTGCATTGACAACACCCACACGAAAGTAATAAGAGAGAAAAGAAAAGAAAAAGAAACGAACAAAAAGAAACTCCAACAAGCGATCGAAAGCCAAACAAAGGCAAAGAGCAAGACCACTTGAAGGAAACAAGTCTCGGACCCCTTAGGCAAGGGCAACGGCTCGACACATCCGAGACAAAGCAAAGCTCAAGCAAAGAGCACAAACCACCAAAACAAAGCTCGAAAAACCACAAAGAGCTCCCCCCCGCACACATGCAAGCTCCCCCCCGAACCAATGCAACTCCCCCCGGACGAATGCATGCAAGAAACCACATGAAACAGGACAGGTAAACAGCACTTTCGGCTCACACCGGTCGGACCGGTCATCACCACCGGTCGACCGGTGCCGAACATATGTACGGGACCGCACTCACACCGGTCGGACCGGTGCTCATCACCGGTCGGACCGGTGTACAACGAAGCCCGAGAAATGGCTCGAAACCACCTCGAAAACCTTCTAAACACGTCCAACAAGCCATTTCAAGCTCAAACTTCTCCCCCTTGTTGGCAATGCATGAATCAAGCCAAAAATGCACAACTTTCAACCTAGAGCTTCTCAAATAGACAAAATTCAACAAGGAATGCTACACATGTCCAAATGAGCAAGTTAGATACTCTACGGCTTCGTATCGATCTCAACTACATGATCATCAAGTTTCACAACCATTGGACGAAGCTAAGATGGATTTTGGCAATTTTGCGAAAAACTTGCCTCTCATGAGCAAAGACCTAAACATGATCAAAGCATATCAAAATGGCAAAGCCACACAAACTTCATGCTAGGACAGCCATTCTAATCATAAGACCATCACAAACACCCACAAGCACCTCATGTCATGTCAAAGCCACCGAGCCATGTGCCTACTTCGTTTATGAGACTTCTCATTGGTAGGCATCATGCAACGGTTTAGCACCCAAAGCAAATTAAATTCAGCACGTATGACATGGGAGCATATTTTCCAAGCATTTTTCATTTCATTTTCAGATATCTAAATGGTACATGAAATGTCTTTGCGACAAAAAGGAACTTATGCTCCTCCACAAGATAAATCAAGAGGGCTAAACATTCATGATGGCAAATGAGCCTTTGGCCCCATATGATCAATAAACTAGCCATCCAACCACAAATTAAGCATAGCAAGGCCACAAAAACATGTCAAGAGCATGTAAAGGCATTTACACATGAGAGAGCATACATGTGACATTTTTCAAAAGCATAGCTATCAACCATGGATTATTCATCAAGATCATCAAGAGCTAAGCCAAACTAACCGTAGCATACCAAACAAGCTCACAAAGACATATATCTCATTCCATGGTGAACAATGTATATGAGAGAAGCTTTTCCTAACCAATGCATATGATACAAAATGCATGAAATCTAAGAGACAAGGATGCCTATACATCATGTTACATATGCCATGCCAAAATGCAAGAAATGCACAAAAGAAAGCTATACAAATGCAACAAACCGGCTCCTCGAGGGGAGGCAAAACGGGCTCGACACCACCGGCAAAAGAGAGCTCCCACACACCCAACTCAAGAAATCAAACACACACCAAGTTCCCCCCCGCAACCGAGTGAAAGTTGCTTGATCTAGGGGTTTGGTGAAAATATCGGCTAGTTGGTCATGTGTGGGTACATGGATCAAGGCTATCTTTCCTTTCTCAACGTTGTCTCTCAGAAAATGATACCTCACTTCTATGTGCTTGGTTTTGGAATGGAGCACTGGGTTCTTTGCAACGCTTATGGCACTAGTGCTATCACATTGAAGTGGGACATGGGTATACTCCTCACCAATGTCACTCATGGTGTAGGTGATCCAAAGGAGCTGAGAGCAACAACTAGCAGCGGCAACATACTCGGCCTCGGTCGTGGACCGAGCAACACTCGGCCGCTTGCGGGAAGACCAAGACACCAAAGAAGAACCCAAAAGCGGCAAGTCCCGAAGTGGACTTCCTATCCAACCGACACCCGGCAAAATCCGCGTCCGAAAAGCCATGAAGCGCCAAAGACGAGGACGCGGAGTACCAAAGGCCGAAGTCGGGAGTGTGACGCAAGTACACGAAAATTCGCTTCCCGCTTGCCGATGCGAAGTCCTCGGAGACGCTTGAAAACGAGCGCACGGACACACCGAGAACCGTATGTCCGGCCTCGTCGCCGTCAAGTAGAGGAGTGACCCGATCATGCTCCGGTACTCCTTCTGGTCCACGTGTTCACCTTCCTCATCCGCATCAAGAGCCGTAGTCGTACTCATCGGCGTCGTCATAGCCTTGGAGTCCTCCATCTTGAACTTCCGCATAATGTCCTTGGTGTACTTAGCCTGGTGCACAAATGTTCCTTCCTTTGATTGCTTGATTTGTAGCCCGAGGAAGAACTGCAACTCACCCATCATGCTCATCTCGAACTCCCTGCTCATATCATCTGCAAACCTTGCAACAAGAGAGTTAGACGAGCCACCAAAGACAATATCATCCACGTACACCCCACAATCGGGATATCTCTCGCCCCGCCTCGGCAAAAACAAGGTCGATCGACCTTCCCCATCTCAAAACCTCTCTCAAACAAGAACCCCCTCAACCTCGCCATACCAAGCTCTAGGCGCTCGCTTCAACCCATACGGCGCCTTCCTCAACTTGTACACCCGTGGGGGTACTTCTCACTCTCAAACCCCGAGGTCGCCTCACATACACTTCTTCCTCCAACACTCCATTCGAAAAAGCACTCTTCACATCCATTTGGTGCAACTTGAACCCTTTAGCCACGAGAAAAGGCTAGAAGGATCCTAATCGCCTCCAAACGGGCTACGGGAGCAAAGGTCTCCTCGTAGTCGATCCCCTCCTTCCGACCGAACCCCCGGGCAACAAGTCTCGACTTGTTCCTCACAACCTCACCCTTCTCTCCCTCTTTGTTTTTCCACACCCACTTGGTACCAATCGGCTTACACCCCGGGGGAGGGTCAACCAACTCCCACACCCGATTCCTCTCAAAGTTCTCCAACTCCTCATGCATCGAGTTAACCCAATTGTGATCGGATAGTGCGTGTCCAATATCTTTGGGCTCGAAAGAGGCAACAAATGCAGCATGAGCAAAATGGGAATTGTTTCGAACCATCGACCGTGTAGTGCGTTCATTCATGTCGCCGATGATCCTCGAAGCCTGGGTGATCCACTTGAACTCGCCGGGGAGGTTCTCGCCTCGAAGCTACCTCCCCCTCAACATCAGCTTCTCCTCGTTCTTGATTTGTCGTCGTAGGTGTAGCAGAGGGTCCATCCATCATCGTCGTCGAAGTAGTGGGTACATGTTCGGCGGGGCACCGCACCACCATCCTCATCATCACCATGTTCATGCTCCTCCTCCTGAAAGATCTCCTCGCCAAGCTCATCATCACCTGCACACTCAAAGACAAGCCGACTACGTGGCTCGTCTCGTCGAAGGTTACCTCGCAAGTCTCCACGATTTGGTTAGTTTCAAGATTGAGCACACGATATGCTCTAGAATGAGATGCATAACCAAAGAAAATGCCATCGACGGACCTAGCCTCAAACTTATCCAACTTCCCGCCTTTCTTCGGAATGAAACACTTGCAACCAAAGACATGGAAGTGACTCACCTTGGGTGTGCGGCCATGCATCAACTCATAGCATGTCTTCTTCTTGTGCACTCGAGGTATATCCTCGTTCGACACATAGCACGCGGTATTCACCGCCTCGGCCCAATACCTCCTCGGAGTCCTATGCTCATCAAGCATCGTCCGAGCCATCTCGCACAAGGTTCCGTTCTTCCTTTCCACAACACCATTCGGGGAGGCGTATACGGACTCGAAAACCGGTGCTCAAGACCCAAGTCATGGCAAAAGGTTTCAAAACGAGAGTTCCCGAATTCGGTGCCATTATCACCGCGGATAGCTCGTATGGCATCTCCGTGCCTCTCGTTCCTCAACCTCAAGACTAGATCTCGAACAAAACCAAACGTCTCCCCCTTATCCTCGAGAAAGAACACCCACGCATACCGAGAATAGTCGTCCACCACAACAAGGACATACCACTTCCCACCCGCATCGCACACGAGCCGGGCCAACAAGGTCCATATGGAGCAGCTCGCATGGACGCTCAGTCATCACATCGGTGAGAGGCGGGTGAGAAGAGGCCACCATCTTGGCATGCCTACACGGCGCACAAACCAACTCTTTCTCAAGCCTCAACCGTGGCAATCCTCGGACCAAATTGAGTTTACTCAAGCGAGACAAAAGGTCAAAGCTCAAGTGACCCAACTTCCTATGCCACTTCCACAACTCACTCGAAGAACCAGCCAAGAAACAACGCTCCACACCCGAAGACTGAGAAAAATCAGCACGAAACACCTGACCCTCGGGAATGACCATACGTACAAGGTCCCCTCGAGAGTCCACAATCCGAGAACCACCGGGCCGAAACAACACCTCAAAACCCTCATCCAACAAGCGGGACACGAAAAGCAAATTGTACCCCGCCGATTGAACAAGAGCAACACGCCTCGAGTGATCTTGTCACTCACTTTTATCTCACCTTCGAAAGCACACGCCCACGCCCATTGTCCCCAAAGGTGATGTACCTCTTCGTCACCACCGGGACGAGACTTGAGAACCACCCCCTGTCTCCGGTCATATGCCTCGAGCAACCGGAGTCAATCAACCAAATGTTCTTCAAGTCTCCCACCTGAAAATCAAAAATAGGCACGTGAGCGAACAAACGACTCAGCACTGGGGTTAGTACCAAAGGAGGAAAACCAAAGTGCCGAGCCATTTGCTCGAAAGTGGGGTTAGCACCAACCAAAGCATCTCTCCTACCAAAACTACCTCCACGAACACCACCACGGTAACCACCCTGAGGGAACCACCCCTCTCTCGCCCGGAGGAGGACCAAAACCACGCAAGAAAGCCCGTGGAACGTCCTTCCTCTCCAACTCACCGCCACGACTCCTCCAATCCCCGTATTGAGCACGAGGTGGAGAACGCCTAGCAACCGACCACCCGCACCCTTTCCAGCCCAACCACCGAACCACGACCACCGTAAACAACCCTCGCACCCGTACGAGCTCGAAACCCGAACAAACCGTCGTCTGTGCCCGCACCGGTCCGACCGGTGCCCCACACCGGTCCGACCGGTGTGACCGGGGGCAGCAGCACCACCACCTGCAGCCTTCTTCTCTCCCCAAGCCCGAACTCGTCCTCACAATCGCCTTGCCCCCGGGCATCCGTATACGAGGCTCAAGTACACCATCGGAAGGGTGGTACTTGTCCTTGTTAGCCCACTCCTTCTCCATTCTCTCCTCTCGCTTCCTCTTGAAGAAAAACTCCTCCTTATGGCCATCTCTCCCACAATAGCCACAATGGAACCTCACAAGCTTAGGCTTTGGCTTGGGATGTGGCCGCTCACTCGGTTTCTCTCCACTCAAACCCTCCACCTAGGTTTCTCACCACTTGCCTTCTCACTCTCCTTCCCAAAGAACACCTTCCCCGAAGTGCTCACAAACTTGATAGGCTTTTGTAGATCATTTGTGGGTGTAGGAAACACGGGTGGAGCCGGGGTTGTGTCTAGTCGGTTCCTTAGATGGTTAGGTTTTGGTGGGAAATCATTTTTGTGGTGGGTTTTTGGTGGCTCCGGATATTCTCTCCACTTCCCTCACCAACCTTGTTTGCCCCAAGCCCCTCACCATCTTGCCTCTTAAAGGCCTCGATCATCATCCTCAACCGAGGCTCGTGACCGACAACCAACCCATCAACTTCCTCAAATCATCATTCTCATCCCGCAAACGATCAACATAATGTGCAAGCTCCAAATTTTTCAATGCATGCATTTCACGGGTAGAGCAAGATGTAGGCATGGGTTCCTTCAATTTAGCCTCGAGCGAACTAGTGTAAGCATGCATCTCATCAATCTTAGCATGCAAAACAGGGCAAGAAGTGCAAGCACCTAGCAAAGCGAGTCTAGACTTAAGCTCGCCCACTTCAACCCTAAGCACATCTAGTTCCTCACACTTGGAGGCATGCTTCTCCTTAAACAAAGCAAGATCGACAAGGAATATGGAGCAATCAAAGCACAATCATTCTCATCGAAACAACGGGCTAGCCTTAAGCGAATCGATCTCAAGCTTGCTATCAAGCACCTGTGTCTCTAGCTCACCCACTCTAGTCCTAGCATCCTCGAGTGAAGCCCTAAGCTCTTTCCTCATTTTCTTGGCCTATCTAAGCATGTCATCACGGTTATCAAGCAAAGAGCCAAGCCTCTCATTCTCCCCGGCGCAAGAAGGGAAGCTCATCACGCACCTCGTCGTCGGACTCGCAGTCCGAGTCGCTCCGTGTGCTCTTCTTGCTGCCGGAGCTCAACGCCATGGTGCGAGGCCGTCTCTCGCGGCGGCCTCGGCCCGCTCGTGTTCTTGGACGACTTCTTGTTCTTGCGGCGATCTCCCTCGTCGTCGGCTGCCGCTCGAGCTCGAGGTGGAGTACGCGGAACCGGAGTCGACGTCGCTCGCTCCAACCATCGCTCGGGCCTTGCCTCGGCCCTCCTTCTTCCTCGACCGTCGCTCGTCCTTGTACTTGTTCTTGTGCTTGCTCTTGTGGTCGCGCCTCGAACGGTACTTGTCATCGTTCTTCCTCGGCTTGTGCTTGTAGCCGTCCTTGTTCTCGGCCTTCTCCGGCGGTCGGCGACGAAGTGTCCCGGCTTGCCGCATCGGAAGCAAGTCCTCGTGTTCCTCCTCATGTTCACGCGGTTCTCGTGCGGCCTCTCGAACCGCCTCGTCAACGGCGCCGGCTCGTCCTCTCCAAGGTCATCAAACTCCTCATCCGGCATAGACATCAAAGAGGAAAACGAGAACATCCCGGTGGATGGGTTAGAGTTAGTCTTTCCTTTGGAACCACCAACGAGGGCAAGACTATGGGAATCGGTCCGGTCCCTCGAGCTTGGCGGTCATGCCCCTATCCACCTCGCTCGACTTGAGCTTCGAGAACGACTCGTTCACCGTCGAGTATCATACCTCTCCGACTCGACTATGGCCTCGAACTTTCCGCCCCATATCGTACGATCCAAAGAGTGTAAGAGCTTGACCGCTCTATCATGATCATCGTACGGGAGCACGTCCACATTGGCCCTCATGTTGTTCACCACCACCGTGAACCTCTCGAAACAAGGCATCGATGGACTCACCGGGGAGATGAGTGAAGTTCTCGTACTCTCTCCGTAGGTCGCATACAACCGTGCCCTCGAACCCCGGGCGTTCCCAACATGAGCCTCCTTCAACACCGCCCAAATCCTACAAGCCAAGTGCTCGGTGTGCACCCGATCGAACTCGGCCGACACAAAGCACGAAACAAGTAGTCGACCGCCTTATTGTTGGCGTCGAATCCGTCCCCTCGACCCCGGAGCAAGGAAATCCATCGGCCGGACATAGCCTCGTGTCCACCGTGACATCCCAAAGCAAACGACCCTTTCCGCGGAGGAACGCACCCATCCGCTTGCTCCACATCTAGTAGTTCTTGCCATCGAAGTGTGGAGGACCCGAACCCCGTTCCTGGTACACCATCCTTGGATCTTAGACTGGTTAGAGTCAATAAAGACCCGAACCGGCTCTGATACCACTTGAAGGACCGATACGGCGAACCGCAGAGGGGGGGGAGTGAATGGGAGCCGATAAAAATTCTTCTCGAAGGAGATGAAAACTCCAACAAGACGAACGCGGCCTCCAACACACGTCTCCGACTCACTACCATGGTTGGTCAAGCCCACGTAGCCACTGGAGTGCCACTGGACCTAGGAACCAACACGCAACCTTCCGACCCGAGAAACGCAGCGGAAAAACCAAACCTCGAGTCTACAGACCCACACCGGTCAGACCGGTGAGCACCACCGGTCAGACCGGTCCCTGCAGTGAACCCGAGCAACTTCCACTAAGTGGCTCTACACCGGTCGGACCGGTGAGACACACCCGGTCGGACCGATGGCGACCGAAAGCCCCCAAGACACCAAACAGGCCAACCGACCACCAAACGGACCCAAACTCAAAACGAGCGGCACCACGGGACAACAACGAACACACCAAGACGTTCACCCGAGCAAATTCCCACAGGAGGTTGCACCGGTCGAGCCGGTCACGAGCACCGGTCGGACCGGTGTAGCCCGGGCGACTCGGGATGAACAACGACCCGCGGTCAACTCCCCCAAATCCAAATCTCGATCTCCCGAATCGCTCCACGGACTTGAACAAGACTTTGGGGATATCGGGAACACCTCATGAGGAGTCCATAGCCAAGTTTAATCCCACCAAATCTCGTCCAAAAAGGAGGAATCGAAGAAATCCCGCCGAAAGCACTTCCAACCCAAGAACTCAAGAAACCCCAAAATCGAGCACCTTTTCTCACGGATTTGGGAGGGGAATCACAGCCCAAAGAACCACTAAGGGTTCCCACAAATTTCCCCCATCAAATCCCTAAGAGAAAAACCCCGAAAACAACCCAAAGAAATCACCGAGAGAGGGCTCCGAAAATCACCACCAAGAACAACCGGAAAAACACATCCAAACCTTGAGGAACAACGCCGAATCATCTATACATGAAACAAGGGTTCGTACAAGGTCTAGCAAGCCGCCCGATCATCCATCCCTCTCTACAAGATCTCTCCGTGAAGCTCTCTTGCTAGTCCTAAGGAAAACCTAGAGAAAATAGGTGGAAAATAGGAAAACTAATGAGCTAGGGTTCCAAGAGTTGGCTGCCATCCTCTCACCTCTTGGGTTATATAGGCGGCAACCGAATGTCTAAAATGCCCCTCTCTACTAACTAGGGATACAAGCCCCTCAAGGGCGGATTTGGAATTATTGATGTCTTCACCATCGGACGGATGCCCGCGACCGCACCCCGCGTAGCCTCGACGCAAGCCATGCGATCCCGACGCGTGTCCTCCGCTTCGAAGATTCGGACCGCGTCGTCGCACACGGTCGACCGGTGCTCCTCACCGGTCGACCGGTCCCCACCGGCCGACCGGTCGGACCCACCGGTCGACCGGTCCGGTGCCGCCGCACCTCCGTCTTCGGTTCTCCGGTCTTGGCTTTGTGGATCAACCAAGGAACCCGGTGGTTTTCTCGGTGAACCACCGGAAACCCCGCGAACTTGGTGTAGCCTCCGCCAATCTCCACTCATGACTCGGCTCCCACGTAGTCCCGGCTCGACCTTGGTTTTGAGGCTCAACCAAGAAACCGTCCACGACTTCATCTTGCTCGTTCATGCCACCATGCGGCCCGCACTTGACCCCCGCCGGCCACCGGTCCCTCGAACAAAGCCTACTTGTCTTCTCCACACCCGGGAGGCCTCACCGGCGACGACCTTTCGCGCTTGTTCTTCACCCGCACCAACACGAGTCAAGCCGCAACCCGCACCCGCAATACTTAGCCAAGAATCGGTCCACACAACGTTGTCAATCACTCATCACACAAGGAAGCAACCATCCACCGGTCCTCGAACCACACATGGTCCTCATCCACACATGGAGGCCTCACCGGCGACGACCTTTCGCGCTTGTTCTTCACCTGCACCAACACAGTCAAGTCGCAACCTGCACCTGCAATACTTAGCCAAGAATCAGTCCACACAACGTTGTCAATCACTCATCACACAAGGAAGCGACCATCCACCGGTCCTCCAACCACACATGGTCCTCAGCTGCTCCGAGGTTGCACCGACGTGCGCCGCAATCTCAATGCGGAGGTCTTGAGAGAGGTCCAAAAGCGACGACGGCTGGTGCCACCTGCTTCTTCCCGGCATGTTATTCATCTCCGGCCGGGAATGGTGACAATTAGCAGTAGGCAGTTGCTGTTTTTTCGCGGGTAGATGAAGGGGAAGGGGATCTAAATTTTTTTGGAAGGAGAAGATATAGGAGATTTGTTTCCAAGCACGGTTTAAGTATGCAATGGAGATGACGTTTGTCTAATCCGCGTATCCTTTAATTCTCCATTGCAGACGACATTTCGTTAATCTACGTATCATTTAATTCTACATTAGAATAACTACCTCTGCACTTAGCCATTGACTGGGCAACTGTTTCCCCATTGACCGGATCTGGCATCAATTTCTTGGGAACCTTCCCATTTCCTGTGGTCTTGATCTTATCCCTTCTTCTTTATCTACAACCGATCTTATCTATTCATTATTTTTGCTATAGAAAAGACCGACGCCTATCGGTCCTCCTCCCTTGCTTCCTTCTTCTCTATATCTAGATCTAGCTATAACACAAATAATAGATCTTGTAGGGTGCAAGCTTTTGCTTTTCTCTCTTCCTCCTCCTCCTCCTCTTCCTCCTCGTTCTCCCAGTTGCTAGAAGAATTCTTGTGATATGGGTGATTGGGTTGCTTATCCCTCTAGCACAGCTGCTAGAAAAATCCTTGTGATATATTAGCTATCGGGGGAAGATAGCCCAGAACCTCCTGCAGGCATCAGGAAGAACAAGTTGACGAAAATATTAGGTCTGGGGAGAGAAGCCGAGAACCATCCTGTTGTTTCTTTCCCATCAAACTTGTGCTTCCTTTTGCTTTCCCTCCTCCAAGAGGAGGATTTTTTAAGGGATATGTTTCCAGGCTCTGTTGTATCTTTCTCTTGTGCTAACTTGTAAGAATGATGAAGAAGCTAGAATCTGGAGCATATGTCATCATGAAGAACAAGCCGACGGCAGCCTCCTTTCCCTTTACCTCCAATGATCGACCGACAGGCAGGGACGGAGCAAGATCAAACTTTGAGCCTCAACATCGCCAAGTCAGCACCCACCATCGCAGTGGTCTTGTACCTCTGGCTGGCCGGAGATTCAGCTGGAGCCAGACATGAGTTCGAGGCTACCGAGCTAGACAAGATCCTGAGGCCTCCCTATCTGATGTACCAATGATGACGGTAATATGTGTCTGTGATTTTGCAAATCTCATCATGAAGAACAAGCCGACAAAAATTATATTTCTTTTGCTTAGTTTAGATCTGTGTTCCTCATCTTTGTAGTGCCTCGTCATCATTTTTGTCGAAAGACACAGGAGAACTGCGCTTCATTATATTAAGAAGAAGAAAAAAGGGAAAAATTCCCTAAAAACAAGAGTCAAAACCCAATGCAACACACACCACACACACAGCCAAGCACCCAGACACAAACCACCCCAAGGGGGGTTTTTTAGAAGCCATCGCGCCCGTGACACGAGGAAATGAGCGACCTAAATCCTTCTACCTATTCCACTGATGTAGGGGCTGTTAGAAATGAAATTCCTCGAGCCCCTGCAATCACGTAGATGGCTACTTTGTAACCTTCTGATGTATCAATGATGACTGTAATCTGTGTGTGATTTTGCATCTCAAGAGACATGCTTGTGTGATTATCTGTGTGCAGTACAATTTTTTGTATGATTTACCTACTCACTTTCAAGCATGAATAAGAACAAGCCGACAAGGGGCTGGCTAATCTGCGCCTCTTTTGATGTAATCTGTGTGTGTGATTTCACATATCTTGCCCATAACAAAGGTGATGTGGGTTGGTTAATCCTTGTCTCTTGCCTGTAACAAAGGCAACGTGGGTTGGCTAATCATCGTATCTTTTATATAAACGCATGTTATTGAACTGAAGTAGTGTGCAACATACTTACTGAACTAAAGTAGAATATAAACAAAATATATATAGTATCTTAGGTAGAATATATTACAAAAAGGATTCAAATTCCACCACATTTTAGATACTACAAAAAGGATTCAAATTCCACCAATACATCACATCGTTTTTATTACAAAACAGATTCCATTTCCACCAATAGACACATCCTGCATTACAAAAAGGATTCAACAGAAATCAAGCTTGTTTTTTCTTCCTTGATTTCTGTATATGGATTTTTGCACTATGGTCGTTTCCCAAGTATGGTGTTTTGTTAGTATCCAAGAGTCGGGGCTTGTATGAAGTGTCAAAGAATGGAATTTCGTCAAGTTGGTTGTGTTCCTCTTCCTCAACAACATTTTCAACCCCAAAAATCCTTTTTTTTCCAGGCATAACCACATACCAGTTCTTCTTTGCAAGGTCAGGTACATAGAACACTTGCTCAACATCATTACGAAGACAAACGATTCATTTTTGTAACCAAAGACCCGGAGATCAACACTAACATAACCCTATTTGTCCTTGCTCACAGCTCTCTTCCCATTGGTGACCCATCTACACCGAAATAAGGCTACCTTCAATCCTGCATAATCAAGCTCCCATATCTCCTCTATTTGACTATAATATGTGTCTATCTCAATGTCATCATCATCGTGACTGTCGTTGACGACGGCCCGTACACGCACACCACTATTTTGATAGACACTGTTTTTATCCTGTGCCATGGTGTAGAACATGTATCCATTGATATCCATTGCTTGGTATCTCGTAACAGTGAACAATGGCCCCACTGCTAGATTCCTTATCTCGTTGGTTATTACAGCATTGCTGCATGTCTCGACATAATCTCGTAGCCACTTGCTGAAACCTTGCATATGCATTTTTGCAAGCCAAGCCCTACCACGGTCAGGGTTGTCTTCATGTAGTTGTTGCTTGTGCTCATCGGCAAACAGTGTAATTAGGTGCTGCTGTTGTATCATGGTGAAATGAGCCTTTTGGAAGGCATCTAGTTCTGGAGTGACTGACTTTTTCCCCAGGGTCCCAACACCTGAAAGCCTACCTTCATGCCGTGAGCGAGGCACACCAATGGAGTTTTGGGGGTCCATATAACCCATGGATCACTCCACTGCTTCGATGGTCTCGTAGCCACGAACAATGGCTCCCTCTAGAAATAACCAGTTATATATCAATGATTTAGGAATCCATTGAACCTCTCATATGGAAACATCTGATGAAGGTAAGATGGGCCAAGGAACCAAATTCCCCTCACGAGGTGTGCTGTTAGATGTAGCATGAGATCAAAGAATGATGGTGGGAAGGTAGCTTCAAGCAGGCATAGGATCTCGAAATGCCTCCTCTCTAAGTCCAATAGTTTTTCCTCATCGATCACCTTTTGTTCTATTGCATTGAAGAATAAACATAAGCTCATGACCGCATCATGAACAAGTTCTGTCTTGATACCTCTATTACCAAAGGATAAATTATCTTTTTCGCCTCATAGAAAGACTCTTCTATTTGGTTTCCTTCAGGTAGCATGTCTCTAAGCACATCCAATAGATGTTTGAAACTTTTGTTGCTCCAACCATGATATTCCTTAATCGGTAGAAATTTTAGATCACCGGAAAGGTGAGAGTACTTCTGGCAATCAGGATAGAGGGGTTTCTTTGAATCTTCGATGAACTGCTTCAGCCTCGCTTATTCAGAAGGTGTGTACACTCATTGAAACACAACATCCCGCAACATTTGATCAACATTGTGCACACGTTGCAACGCCTCACGATCATCAAAGCTCCTAACTTCTTTATCAGAGATATCCTTAGGCCACATCACATTTGGTGGGAATAATGGTTCATTTTCCTCAAAAACTCCACCGTCATCAAGGCCTTCATCATGGTCGCTAGCATGGTGTCCCACTTCACCTTCATTTATGGGTGAGTGCCTTGTGCCTCTTTATGGATGATATTGACCCCTCAAATGCCAGGAATCACCTTCAATTTTTGGTTTTTCAGAGGGGCTCGAAGTGGTTACTTGTGAGGAATCACCTTCTATTTTTGGTTTTCCAGTTGATTGGAGTGGTTTGAGGCCCTAAGATTCTAGGTGTAGATGCTCCTATAGAGACGCTTTGCACCTACCTAAAATTTGGGCTCAATCAATCCAGTGGTTTGGGAGATCCAGTGAGGGCAAGTTCGTGTTGACCTTGTGAGTCTGCTTTGTTTGCATCCCTGCGAGCGCGATAGACAGTCCGTCAAGGTAGCTCGGACGTTCCGTCATTGCCTGAGTTCATCAGTTGTTCTTCATGAAAGAATTTTCGAAATTCAGGAAAATTGATGGACATTCCGAACTTGAGTGTCAAACGGTCCGTGAGGATTGAGTTGGAGTGCAGAGTTTCAGTTAGTTTCGGGAAGTCTTTTTGGACGATCCGCATCGGCCCCACAGACGGTCTATGACACTAACAGATGGTTCGTGTAGGCACATCGGACAGTCTGTGCGGCTCGTGATGTATCTTGTGGTTCTGTTAGCTGATTCAGACTGTCCGTGGTACCAGTACGGATGGTCCGTGAGCGTGACGGATGGTACGTCCCTCCTTGGCGGACAGCCCGTGGTAGGCCTCGCTGATTTGGCTAAGTCTATTGTGACTACGCGACCTTGACGATTTGGTTCTCCACCTAGTGCACTTGGATTCAGAGTTGATTTTGAGGCATAGTTGAGTTCATCACCTTTGTGAAGAATTTTTATCAGCTCCCACTCACTCCCCCATCTTTGGTCGCCTAATCGGTCCTTCAAAGATGAAGTAAAAATTGAGCTGTGGAATTATACCTTCCAATCAAGCAGGGACGAATTAAAATGATGAGATTTACATGTTAGGTCGTTAGATTTGTTGGGCACGTTAATAGCATCTAACTTAATTAGCACTTACTAGTGTCTTACAATCCCTCTGTGGTGTGGGAAAATAAATGAGGTAAAACCAAGGGTAGAAAATCTTTGATAATCTCTCTTTCTTTATATGGTATTGTTTCTTTTATTCACTAATGATGTTACTATATGTATGAAACTAGATCGTGGCGTACATGTAGGTAACACTAGGTTTGTTTTGGAAATTGGGTGTGACAGTAATTATTCATACTGGCTAGTGTTACCAATTGACACGGATGCTTGGCTAAGGCTGAGTCCAACAGGCAATGCAAAAGCATTTTTGCACCTCCGTTCAGCACCGTGCCTCACAAATTCCCTCTCCAACAGGTAATGCAAAAGCGCAAGGCATTTTGCCTCCGAGGAGAGACGAGAGGTAAAAATACATCTCCTCTCATCTCAAATGCTTTTGGCGAGCGGCGATGTTAGGCGAGTGGTGTAGCAGAGGACTGTTAGTGCGGTAGAGGAGCGCCGGTGGCGGGCAGGGGAGGCCTGGCGGCCTAGCGCGGGGACCGCCTCCCGAGTGACAGCGAGCGATGAGATCGGGTCTTCCTCCTCTGCAATGCGAAGTCCTTGCGCGGAGCTGGCCGACACCGCTTCTTACCACTGAGGCCGGCGCGGAGGAGGACGGGGCCACCCATGCTACGCCACCATGCTGGAGGAGGATAGGCCACCTGCACCCGCCGCTCCTTCTGCATCGTCCGCCCCTCTCTTCGATCTGACAGTCCACGTGCGAGGAAACCCGACGGCGGTGAGATCCAGCCCCGTCGTTCCTCCCTGATGTCGCGGCGCTATGCTCCCCTCCTCCTGTGACGGCGGGCCTCCCTCTCTTCCGGCGGGCTGGTGCTTGATTCTTGGCGGAATTGAGGTCGCGGTGGCGGAATCGAGCCCGGGCGCGACAGCCTCAAGGTGGGATCCGGTGATGGCAACCTTCCTCCTCTGCGCCCTTCGTCCTCTTCTCCCTCGAGCAGCCATGGAGAGCCGGCAAGGCGGCCCAATTGTGATCCTCCTTCTCCGGTTCTCTCTCCCCTCTCTCCCGTCACTTCACAGGTGGCGCGCAAGAGGAGCGGGCTGCAGGCGATGATTTTGCCTCTGCAGCTCTGCTGTTGGAGATGTCGAATTTTGCATTGGAGGGGCATCCACTGTGTGCAAGGCAAAAGGGCAAATGCCTCTCTGATTTTGTCATCCCTTGTTGGACTCGGCCCTAACGCCCAACCGACACAAATAACCTCATGATTATGCATGGGTGTGTAGGTGAAGGGTGGCCTCCCAATACAGAATTTGTGTTACTAATTTCTATCTATACTACTGGAGTGGGTGCATACATCGGTTGCTTTTGGAAACAAAATAATTTCTAGACGCCGGTCACACATTGAACCACCTATGGGAATGACATGGTATTACGTAGCATCTTCCACAAAGAATGTGACATTTTTTGAAAATAAAATTATCTCTGACGTCTGTAACCACAGACAACCAATTTGTTACAACAAATTCAGCTTAAAAATTGCTCACTGAAATGAAATTAGAAGTTCACTAAAGAAAAAATTCACATGTGAAGTCTATTACCGCTTATCCATCCACGCTCTTAGCAAAGACGATATCCAAAGTGACAACTTATAATGACTTGCTTGCCATCCAAACAGATTCCCTTGTGTCTTCCTCCCTTGAAAACCGCATGCCTAAAAGAGGTGAACTTTTTTCCAAAAAAATTATATCATTTTGAGTACACCAAATCGCCCACATATATAAGAGCATCAATGCCCACAAATATCAAACGTCTTATATTATTACCTATGCATGTTAACCAATTCCGTGGCATATGATTTATGGACCTGGTGGGGTTAACCTCGTGGCAACATAAACAATCCTCCAAATAGTTTTTGCATGGTAACAATAAATAAAATAGAGGCTTGATTGTCTCATTACTATCACAGAAGCAACATTTTTTTCTGCCCTTCCACTTTCTCTTGACTAGATCAACCTTTGTTACTATTATACCCCGTTGGATTAGCCAAAGGAAAGTCTTTATTTTTATAGAATTTTTCAAATAATTTTTTGGCTGAAAGGGGCACCCTGTTTCATCATATATTGGTACATTGACCGAACCGAAAACATGTTATTATGTAACTCCCAATGGAACATCTCTCTCTCTCTCTCTCTCTCTCTCTCTCTCTCTCTCTCTCTCTCTCTCTCTCTCTCTCTAGCCACAAGGTTATATTTCAAGCCACCAATTTATCCCCAATTAACGCCATTCAAAAGAAAATATTAAGTAACATTTGATTCATAACATTGGCCACAATCGTGTGAGGATAGTAGGTGATATTATATAGACTTGGAAATTAAGAGAATGTGACATGATACAATGAATTGGGGTTAGTCTAAGAAATAACATATATCTAATGGTTTTGAGATGGTGTACAATATCTAATGGTTGGACAATGCTCATCCACGAGATCACTTATGAATAGCAGGAGGTCGTCCGACACCGAACAATATATAGGATGTTTTACGTTTCAGTAATGAGGTCTTTAAATAAGGTGCGCAATACTACCCTATACTACCGTTTGAAAAGGATTTGTATGAAATAAAAAATGCACTTAAATGTAAGGATTCGAAGGTTGAGATCAATTGTATACGACTTAGAACTTGAAACTATAGTATCGGTAGTATCCATAGGTAGTGTTAGTATAGGGATATGATTGGAAATATGCAAAATTTTATTGTTGTAATATACCAACTCTTTAGGTAATTTCCTTGCACTCGTATTATACAGTTCCCACAATGTCTCATTATTTTTGATCTAGCAATTACAATGCCCCACCCCACCAACACCCCACCATGTAAGTTCGCACTAAAACGAACCAAGGCGGCCACTTTCTCAACAAGATTACATATTTGTAAATATGGTGAGAGGTACAAAGGGCACCTCGATCATATTATTAAGGATCCTGAATATAAAGTTTACACTTGACATTTTTTATTCACTAACATTTGTACTGAAACACTCTTCTTGATACTAGAACACAAAACTCAAACGAACTTCGCATACAGTGAAGTTAAAGTATCCTTGAGATTGCATGGGAGGGTGAAGAAATCTTCACTCTTGTAGAAGAAATCTACTGATTGTGTGAAGGAGACCGCCTTTTCCAAAAGTGCCATGGGATATTTCTGGTCAAGGCACTCTTGGACAATGTCCATCCACGCACTCTCCAATATCACCTTGAGCTTTTCAATGGCTTCCTCAACTGTCACCCCGTACTGCTTCATGCAAGTTCGCACCGTGGACGTCATATGGTCCGAAGCTTGTTCTCTCTTCAAGAATATAACAGTCAGACAAATACTTATGACAAGCAAGTTTAATTTAATGATATGTTGAGCGGTTGTATATACTGCATCCGTTCCAAATTATGGGCCATTCGACTTTTTAATCTTAAATTTGACTGCTCATGTTATTCAGAAATTTATGGAAACATAGTCAAATTTAAGTTATTCATGAAGAATTCTTATTAATAAAGCAAGGCACATCAAAAAATATGATATTTTGCACAATTATTTTGATTAGACAAGCAGTCAAACTTGGAGTTAAAAAGTCAAACAACCTATAAATTGGAACAGAGGGAGTATTATATATATGTACCTCATGTGACATAATATCGTTCATAATGCGTGAGATGACAGTGACACCCCTGACAATTTTTGGATATGTGAAAGCCCAGTCAATCGCCTCTCTAGTAGTTACATCTCCAAGAGAAACAAAGCCGAGGACGATGGTTTGCATGGCTGCAATGCTTCCCAACGAGATTTGCAGATGCTCATTAACATCGGTAGGCACGTAATGTTCAACACGCCATGTGGCCTCAGCTTGGTAGGATTTGGCGACGTCAAGTGTCTGAACACTCAGATGGATGTTCTGATGTTAATATTTGCTTCCAAAGCAAAACAAAAAAATTCACATGTTTTTCCTCTTATTAGCGCGATCTTATGTGACACTTACAATTTCTCTTACCACCTCGGCATGCTTGTTATTCTGAAGTTTTAACTCCCTGACGACCTGTTCGGTACAGCGAATCACATTCATGTACAAGGGCCTTAGGTATTCGGGGATTTGTTCCGCGGCCTTTTCATCCCACCTAGCGCCGATTTCAAGCAATGTTAAATTTAGTATAAATCGTAAAACATTTGGATTCACCCACCCGATATGTAAGTTCAGTGACTGACCTTTCTAAGGCTGAGGTGAAGACGTTGCTCTCCTCTGTGGTGCTATAGTTGTCATATATGTCATCCAACAACGCTATAAACATGGCCTGCTTTGTAAGCATTATCCGTGCATACGAGTGATAAGGCTCCCAAACCATCCCCATCATCCAAAAATGCATCTCCACCAATCTGTCCCTTGCAAAGGTCAGATCTACCCGTGACCGGAGATCCTTCCACCATCTGTTAATTGGACCGCAATAAATATGGTTATTAGCATACTACAATGTAGGTCAGTACATGTAAAATCCTTGCAAATTTGAACCAATGTATTGATCTTCTTACATTGTAAGTTCTTTCAACTCGTTGCAGTAGACAACTTGGATGATGTTGTAGTCCAGCTTTGCAAACTCCAGTATGGTATCATCCCGTGACGCCTTCTTCTCGTAAACCGAGATGAAGCGCCTCGCTTCCACCCTCTTGACCCTCCTGAATTGAGTTGTCTCCAATGTCACTCTTACCTCCTCTAGTAGAGATGGCTCCAAATTTGCTGCTTTCATCACAGATTTGAGGCGTTTCTGGTTGAAATCGATGATGTTGTCAAGTATGTCCTCCCCATGAACCCTCACATGTGCGGCATCGTACAACATAGTCAAGGTGCCAACATTGTCGCTCGAAATGTTTCCTTGCTCATCTTTGAACTTGAGAAACACATCTACACATGGATTTGAATTACATTAATGGGTATTAACGTTAATGCAGCTCATAGTTTGTATCATCATATATATAATAAAGTAATGAAATAGTTTCTTACCGGAAGTGACGGCGTACCCATGCTTCCTGAGCAGATAGAACCTTAGGGAGGCGGTGTAGAGGTCATCAGATCCTCCATCCTTGTCACCGTAAACAGCAAGCAACAAGTCATCAATCTCCTTCTTGAAGTGGTAATCCACTCCGAGCCGCTGGAGAGCATCGATGAGCTCCAGCTTTTGCACCAGGTCGTCGTCGCAAGAGGAGGCAGCGACAGCGTCTAGCAAGATATGCCTCACCTCCTCCTTCATGGCGTGCGCCTTCTCCTGCATGGACAAGAGCTCCTCCTGCGTGCACGGCTCGTAGGAGATGAAGAAGTCGCCCAGATGCTAGGGGCGTACTGCCGCCGACAGTCCTGCGCCGCCGTTGGCTGCATCCCTGGTGCGATGGCGGCGGGGCTGCAGATGGCCATTTTAACGGATTGGCTGGGACACACAGTTTAATTTGCTAGTGTCTCCTGATGAGCTCTCGATCGAGGGAAATGGTTGGCCTGAGAATGATGCTGGCATCCCTGTGTTTATATAGAGGGCACACGTATGTAATCACCAGGAGCGGTCAGCCCGTCTAGATTCTTCGCGGAAATTCCTGGCGCGTGCATTGGAGTATAAAAAGTCTCTTCTTCTCCCTGCATACATACATGGTAGAAACTAAGGTTGGATCCTGCATATTCCCTTGTTGTATAATGCACGCATGTATAGTTGTATATACCTTAACAACTTAGTACTCCATGTATTAACGATGATAGAAATCGATGACGTACAATTGTTTATTGGTGTACTTTGGGATTTTTCGTAATCTTACTACTACTCATTGGAAGCTCCTTTTGAGAACTCTACGTGATGCCACCTAGGATCCTACGTGGACACCCTAAAAAATAGAGAAATCCTTAAAATCCTCACAAAAATCAGAAACATCCGGGCAACAATTCAACATATCTAATCATAACAGCCATTAGATCAATAAATTACCCACCTCTGCCATTATGAGGCTCTTTTTGAGACCTCTACGAGATGCCACCTAGGATCCTATGTGGACACCCTAAAAAATAGAGAAATCTTTAAAATTCTCATAAAAATAATAAACATATCTAATCATAATTGCTATTGAATATGTTATCTCACTAATAAATTATCCACCTCTGCCATTATGAGGCTCCTTTTGAGACCTCTACATGATGCCACCTAGGATCCTATGTGGAAACCCTAAAATAGAGAAATCAAAAAATGCTCACAAAAATCAGAAACATATCTAATCATAATAGCCATTGGATCTGCTATCTTTCTAATAAATTACCCACCTCTGCCATTATGAGGCTCCTTTTGAGACCTTTGCGTGATGCCACCTAGGATCCTAGGTGGACACCTAAAAAATAGAGAAACCATTAAAATTCTCATAAAAATCAGAAACATATCAAATCATAACAGTCATCGAATCTGTTATCTCACTAATAAATTACCCACCTCTGCCATTATGAGGCTCCTTTCGAGATCCCTACATGATGCCACCTAGGATCCTAGGTGGACACCCTAAAAAATAGAGAAATCATAAAAATTCTCACAAAAATCAGAAATATATCTAATTATAATATCCATTGGATCTGTTCTCTTTCTAATAAATTACCCACCTCTGCCATTATGTGGCTCCTTTTGAGACCTCTACGTGATGCCACCTAGTATCCTAGGTGGACACCCTAAAAAATAAAGAGATCCTTAAAATTCTCACAAAAATCAGAAACATGTCTAATCATAATAGCCATTGGATCTGTTATCTTTCTAATAAATTACCCACCTCTGCCATTATGAGGCTCTTTCTGAGACCTCTACGTGATGCCACCTAGGATCCTAGGTGGACACCCTAAAAAATAGATAAATCCTTA
Organism: Cenchrus americanus; assembly: GCA_947561735.1. NCBI lineage: Eukaryota > Viridiplantae > Streptophyta > Magnoliopsida > Poales > Poaceae > Cenchrus > Cenchrus americanus. Next base: position 53,403,225 of record OX387242.1, read on the forward strand.
AAATCCTCACAAAAATTAGAAACATTCGGCTATCAACTCAACATATGTAACCATAACAGCCATTAGATCTATGTTGATTGTGTATTTTGGTACACCAAGCATGTTCATTACACTTTGGGTTGGATTTGATTATGGAACTAACCGGCCACTAGGCACACTAATCATATAACAAGTTCATCTATGTGCATGCATTTGGAAGTATTATGTTTGTGTAGGAAAAAATGGACATAAAGGACGGATTCGCAACAAGTTCAAAGGAGCATTTACGGAGTCTTGTTCGTGTTCATGAGCTTGATGAAATCACTTCCAATGGTGGCAAGGACTGAAGTGCTACAAGGAACACACCCGGGGATTGAAGCGTAAAAGACCGAACTTCATGCGCGGAGAACCTCCATCTTGGACGCGAGGATGACATCGTCAAAATCATGCAAGTGGAGGGGGCAAAGTGCATAATCACCTGAGGACCCACGGGAGCGAAGGGGCGACCGAACCAGGCCAAGATGGGCCTGGGCCGGTCGGCCCAGTCCGGCCGGCCCAGCCCACTCCGGGGGTCGGTTCGGCCCCCCTTTCCTTGCACCCGAAGGATCTTCAACCCTACAACCCTGGAGGCGCCGCCATTTGGGGGGAGAGCCATTCGCACTAGGAGGCCATCCACAAGCTAGAGAGAGGAGGGAGATCTCCGGAGGGGGATCAACCACCTCGATGGAAGCACCCACAAGTGGAGAAGAAGGAAGACACCGTCGGAAGGGAAACCATGGTCAACGGTGCTATGTCGAGAACCTTGATGGGGTAATATCCTTATTCGTCCATGGGTTGTAATCGATCTTTAGATGTAATCGCACTTTGTCGGATTATCTATCTATCATCTTGTGTTGAATATACTTTAATGCTTAAGGTTAGCTACCATGCCGTAAAGGGAGTAAGAGCTCCAATGCTTCCTTGGATCCATTGAATACGTCGTGTCCATCATAGGTCTAGTCTGGAATACCTTCGCGTAGTGACAGTACGAGAGGAGGGAAAGGGCGAAACCGTGGTCACAACCCCGATAGATTAGATTGGTTTTCATGTCTTTAAGCGATTGCATGATCTAGTATCGTAGACCCGTGGGCGAGTGTCTTTTATCTTGATAGCTTGATCATTCTCTCTAGTGTAGTTTAGTTGTTTCCCGGTTTAATCATAGTTAGAGATTTGAGTAGCTAGAGTGTGAAGGTAGATCGAACGCGTGTAATCCCCTTGCTCCGCGGATTGACAAGAACCTTGGGAATCCCTTGGTGAAAAAGGTGTGGGGTCCGTACGCTTGCAGATCCTAGAGGGATACATCTTTTATCCGTCAACAAGCCCCTTTTTCTAGTGCCGTTGCCGTGGAGCAAGCTAGTTTACATCGTTTGATTTGCATTTAACTTAGTTTTATATTTAGTTTATCGTTTGTTTGCTATATCTAACACATATTATCTAGAAAACCACTTTGTTTGTTTTTGTTTTTGTTTTTATCTTATTGTCTAGATGGCGTTCGTCAATCAACCCGTGGAAGAACCGGAGAAATCACTAAGGGATTACGCTAGCCCTCGACGTGAAGACATAAAAGTACAAGAGTCGGATTCGAAGCTCAAAGCGACCTAGTATGAAATTAAATCCAAGATCATCGAGATGGTGGCGGCAAACCCGTTTGAAGGGATGGTTACGGAGAACCCAAATAGACACATAAGGCATTTCACGACGCTATGCAACACATTGCGTCAAGAAGGAGTTCCCGATGAATGGTTCAAATGGAATCTCTTTCCCTAGTCACTTGCCGGGAATGCAAAGACATGGTACTCGTTTGCGTCCTTTGAAGTTGAAGGCAATTGGAACAAGTTGACAAAGATGTTTTGCGAGAAGTTCTTTCCAATAAGCAAGGTCCAACATCTAAGGAGGCAAGTGATCACTTTCATGCAAGGAGAAGAGGAAGGGATAGACCAAGCCTGGGATAGGTTTAATGAGTTAATCGAACAAGGACCAAGACTCGGCTTCTCCGGTGACGTACTCTTGCATACATTTTTCTTTTCCCTAACCCCTAGTTGCATGCAACACGTCCAAATGTGTGCAGGTGGGGATCTCATGGAGAAAACACTCACGAAAGCCGCCCAACTTCTACAAAAAAATAGTAAAGCGGCTACCATGCGAAGAGATTGGGAAACAAGACTTGCGGAAGAGCCGGAATATAATTCAAGGAAGAAGAAGTGTGCTGAATTTTCTAAAGAGGCAACCTCGGACGTCACAAAAGAGGAGCCAATCCCGGAAAAGTTTGAACAAGAACACATCAAGTCAAGAACCACCCCGCGTTGACTTCGCCGTATCAAATGAGACAAACAAGAGAAGCATGTAAAGCACGAAGCCACTAAGGGAGTTCGAACCAATGGATTGGGTTCCTATCGATTACAGAGAAGTATTCGACAAGAGAAGACCATTCACTAAACAAAAGGGAATGGCGAGAGCATTGGAAGTGGATTGCCCACCGGAAAGGAAAGCGGAAGATTCATACAACCTTGAAATCACCGGTGAGATCTTTGTAAAGCTCTTTGGAGATGATGAATTGGATCCGGAACACATAGCCGAGGTGAAGAGAATCATGGGGATCAAGCCCAAATAATCACCATATGCTCGCCTCGCCGAAATTTATGCGATAGGATCCGAAGAAGAAGAGAAGCTGGCACCACGCTTGAGTTGCGAGATGAACGGAATTCAATGCAAAGCTTTATGCGACATCGGAGCCCAAGTAAGTGTCCTATCTTCTAAAATTTACAATAAAGTTCAAGACCACAACCTAGACTTAACTCCAACATCAACGAAATTAATTATGGGAGATGGTAGAACTATTAAACCTCTAGGTATTGGTTGCAACATGAAAGTAAAAATCTCTGGAAAATGTATACCAACCGATTTCTTTGTTATTGATCTATACCATAGTGATCATGATCACATAATCCTAGGTAGGCCCTTTCTTAAGTTGGTTGATGCCGTGTTAGATGCCGGAGAAGGCAAGGTAAAAATGAACCTTAATGGAACAATGTGCACATATAATTTTCTTCACGTATCTAAACACCCTACACCCTTTCCTCTTGTAGATGAAGAAGTAGAGGAGATAGATAGTCATTGTTTTGTTGAAACCCTTAGAGACCCGCTGCAAAGAGCGATGGAAAATCAATTTAGTAATCAACAAGATGAAGAACTAGAAGAAGCAACGAAAGGCTTAGAACCACATGATGGAAGCGTGGAGGAAAGAAAATTCGAGGACATAGAAGAAATTAAACCCGAGGAGCCACAAGTGCCCGAGGTAGACCTTAAAGCTTTGCCCAAGGGATTAAAGTATGAATTTTTGGGCCCAGACAAGACTTATCCAGTCATCGTGAGCGACGAGTTGAGTCCCAAAGAAAATGAGAAGTTGCTGATTTTATTCAGAAAACATAGGAAGGTGATTGGATATTCGATTAAAAATCTCAAAGGTATTAGCCCAGCCTTTTGCACTCATCGTATACCAATGGAAGACCAATGTAAGCCCGTAGTGGACCACCAAAGGAGGCTAACTCATGCCATGCGAGAGGTAGTAAATAAAGAGGTCATCAAGTTACTTGATGCCGAAATCATCTACCCGGTTCCGCATAGCGAATGGGTGAGCCAGGTACATTGTGTACCAAAGAAAGGAGGTTTAACCGTGGTGCAGAATGAGAAGAACGAATTGATACCGCAAAGAACCGTGACCGGCTGGCGGATGTGTATCGATTATCGTAAGCTTAACAAAGCGACGAAGAAAGATCACTTCCCCCTACCGTTCATTGACGAGATGATCGAGAGATTAGCAAACCATGCTTATTTTTGCTTTCTCGATGGGTACTCGGGGTTCATGCAAATTCCCATTCACCCGGACGATCAACACAAAACAATGTTTACATGCCCTTACAGAACGTTTGCATATAGAAGGATGGCCTTTGGTCTATGCAACGCTCCGGCCTCTTTTCAACGTTGCATGATGGCCGTATTTTCGGAATTCAGCGAAGAATTTGTCGAGGTGTTGATGGATGATTTTTCTATTTACGGGAAGACATTCATGGATTGCTTGGCAAACTTGGAAAAGGTCCTCACGAGGTGTGCGGATGTAGACTTGGTGTTAAATTGGGAAAAGTACCACTTCATGGTTAAGCAAGGCATAGTGCTCGGACACGTTATATCCGAGAGAGGAATTGAAGTGGACAAGGCTAAGGTAGAGACGGTTGAGCAACTCCCACCTTCGACGGATATTAAGTCCTTAAGGAGCTTTCTAGGCCATGTCGGATTTTATAGAAGATTTATTAAGGACTTCTCAAAGATCACTAAGCTTTTAACGCATCTTCTTCAAAAGGATGTGGCTTTGACTTTGATGAGAAGTGCCTAGTGGCATTTCGGACCTTGAAAAGTGCGTTGGTGAGTTCTCCCATTATTCAACCTCCGGATTGGAGCCAACCTTTCGAGATCATGTGTGACGCAAGTGACTACGCCGTAGGCGCGGTTTTGGGTCAAAGAAAGGAAGGCCGAGTTCACACCGTTTACTATGCTATCAAAACTCTTAATGGGGCACAATTAAATTATGCCACTACGGAAAAGGAGTTGCTAGCGGTGGTATTCGCTTTCGAAAAATTAAGATCTTACATCGTGAACTCGAAGGTCATTGTTTACACCGATCACGCAGCCATCAAGTATCTCTTGGCTAAGAAGGAAGCTAAACCACGTTTGATTCGTTGGATCCTTCTTTTCCAAGTATTTGATGTTGAAATTCGTGATAAAAAGGGGGTGGAGAATGTTGTGGCCGATCATTTCTCTAGGATGAATTGTGGACAAGATGATAAAGAGCCCATAGAAGATAAGATGAGAGATGACCACCTGTATCGAGTGCTCAATAAAGACACTTGGATGATTGATATCATTCGAGCGATTCGAAAGATGCCTCTCGATCATCTAGATAAACACTCCCAAAAGAAGATAATCTCCGAAAGTAGGAAATACTTTTGGGATGCACCATACCTCTTCAAACTTGGCAATGATGGAGTGATGAGAAGATGTGTGCCAAGAGAAGAGAGGGTAGAAATTCTGAGGAAGTGCCACTCGGCGGAGTACGGTGGATAGTATAGCCATTTTCGAACCCAAGCAAAAGTATGGTCGAGCAGATTCTATTGGCTGGAGATGCATGATGATACTAAAAGATATGTTGCATCATGCCCCGAATGCCAAAGAACCGGAAACATCTCTCAAAGAAATTCTATGCCCTTGAGTTACAATCTACAAATCAATTTATTCGATGTATGGGGTATAGACTTCATGGGGCCCTTCAAAAACTCATGCGGATATGAGTATATTCTAGTCATGGTCGATTATGTATCCAAATGGGTAGAGGCTATGCCATGTCGTAAAGCTTCCACGAAGGAGTCCATTACTATGATCAAGAACGTGATTTTTCCTCATTTCGGTACACTGAGAATCTTGATAAGTGATGGAGGAACTCACTTCACCGGAAAGAATTTTAAAAAGTGCTTGTCCAAGTTAGGGATTGAACATAGGGTTTCTACGGCCTATCACCCACAAACCAACGGACAAGGGGAAACATCGAATAGGCAATTAAAAAGCATCCTCAACAAAACCATAGAGAAGGGAGGCAGAGATTGGTCAAATAAATTAGATGGAGCTTTATGGGCTTATCGAACGGCGTTCAAGACACCGATAGGTATGACCCCTTACCAATTCGTCTATGGAAAGGCTTGCCACCTTCCGGTTGAGTTAGAACATAAAGCCTATTGGGCGATTAAAGAGATGAACCTCGATCTCGATGCCGCGGTGGTGAAACGAAGAATCCAAATAAGCGATCTAGAGGAGATGAGGTTGAAAGCCAACGAAAATGCAAGCATATACAAAGAGAGAATCAAAAGGTGGTATGATAAAAGATTGAAAAAGAAAGAATTTAAAGAAGGAGATAAGGTCCTCCTCTACAATTCGAGGTTCAAAACCTTTGGAAAGGGGAAATTGCAAAGCAAGTGGGACGGACCTTATGTTGTGCATTCGGTGCTCTCCAACGGAGCAATAACAATTATGGATATAAAAGGTGATCAATTTATGGTGAATGGTCAACGGCTTAAGGTTTACTACGAACCCGACGTTGTTCCCCTTCACCATGTTGATGTCTTCACCATGGAAGAAGAACCCAAACATCCCGCCTAGGACGAAAAACAAGGCATGAATTTTTGTAAATAGTTTTTCTTTTAATTTTCTAGAGTTTCTCGCAAAGATTTACTAGGCCAAGTTTTTCCCATGGGCTAAGGAGGTGAAAAAGGGCGATGCACAAAAAACCGCCCGACCCGGCCCCGAGACGAGGTGGGCGGCCGGCCCCGGTCCGGCCGGCCCGTGTGGGTCCCGGCGGCGGTTGATCCCGGTTTTTGCCCGAATTGCTCCTTTTCAACTTCCTTCTTTAGTCAGGAAATTTTAAGGGAAGTTTAAAAAAGGAAAATGAGGTTCCTAGGGTTTTTCTCTTTGGACTATTTATTTGGCCGAATTGGGAGCTCGGGAATCAATCCCATCAAGCAATATTTTGCACCCACACAGCAGCCATTGTGTCCCCAAAGAGCTTAGAGTTGAAGCAAGAAGCCAAGGAGCCATCGATGGAGGAGGCGAAGCGATGCGAGCTCAAGCTACCCGTCGAGATCAAGAGGACCGCCCGCATCTGTTGCGGAGGGCGTGTCCCGACCGGAGTTATCGCATCTCGCAACCCCGTCGAAGGAGAGAAGGTCCCTACGCCCATTCGAAGGTCGGTGCGCATCCAAGGCATGAAGCGGAAAGACTACAAGGAGGTGTCGCCCGAGCCTAAGGACTATGGGGGTAGCGACTACTCCGACGATCGTAGCCCGAGTTCGTGGGCGTCCACCGGAAGAGATGATAACGACCTTTACATTTGGGATGAGGTGCCCAAGGAGAAGACTCCCGAAGGCCCCAAAGGCGGCGGCAACGACGGCAGCGACAACAATGGTGGTGGCAACGACGGCAGCGACGACGGTGGAGACGACGGTGGAGACGATAGCAATGACGACCTATTCGGATGGCATCCGATGTGTTGTGCGGCTTGTCGTCACTCCATCGCGGATCTCTACGCGTCGGTCGACGAATGTCTCCAAGCCATGGAGGCGATGAGGCAGCGTTTGGAGGATTTGGAGCACGTAGTTGAAGACGACTACAAGTTCGTTAACCGCAACGTGCGCAAACTTTTTGGCATGGTTGGAAACATGAGAGACAAGTGGTGCAATAGTTGCGAGAAGTACCACTAGGTCTAGTTTTCCCCTTAGGAATTTTGTAAGATACGACGAGGACGTCATATGTTTTTAGCATGGGGAGAGCTAGCTAGCTAGCCTTAGCTTTTGAGCTTCAAGTTTAGGTTCAGTTTGATCTTTGAGAGAGTCTTAGAGTTTAAAGAGTCTTTAGTTTTCGAGTGTGTTTTTAAATTTTTGCAAGTTTAAAGTGTCTTAAATTAGTGTTGAGCCAAAGAAAATTAAATAAAAAGAGTCTTTATATACTTTGTGTCTTGTGTGATGCTTATCTTTATTCACTTGTTTGTTTATCTTTGATTCTTGATATATGAACACAAGTGTGTGGTTCGAAAAACGTTTACTGTGGTGCTTAGTGGAATTGCTACTACTTAAAGTACCCATACCACACTTCGATCTTGAGCTTCACATGTTAGTTGTGCTATGTTCAATGCTAAAAGTTGGAGGATTTCAGTTCTGAAAATTATCTAAAAAACCTTGTAATAAAGGTTAGCAAAACCTCTTTTTCCAAGTTGAGAGTAAGAAAAAATCCTATACAAAGCCAATTTATTTTTTTGCTCCACCATAAGTGTGATTAGCACGATGAGTTGGGCTAGGATCCTTCTCTCTTGGGAGTTTTAATTTCGAGTAATGATCATGTTCTTGTGCTTATCTTTTGTTGCTAGCCTCGTCATGCATTCGGTAACGTGACTTTCACATCGGAAGTCCCGTACATCGCCGAATTCAATACCCAACCCTATACATCTCTTTTGTACATCGCATTCCTTGAACACAACCTACTTTCAAAAGTTTCGTCTCGTCTCTAGCATTATTTATTTAAAATTTCAGATTGTATGCATGCAAGAAAGAGAGGAGTTGAGAGCTTTGAAAAGTTGTCAAGAGAGGGAAAAATAAAGAGAAAAGTATGAGTATGGAAAAGGAAGAAAGAAAAAATATAGAAAAGTAAAGAAAAAGAAAAATATGAGAATGAAAGAATGAAAGAAAAAGAAGAGAAAGAGAAAAGAGGAGTGTCAAGAAGGATATGAGAGGGATGAATCGAGTGAAAGAAAAATAAAAAGTGCAAGGAAGGATGTCACGTTGTTGAGAGACGAAACTTTCACTTTTTTTTCCAACCATGTGCAATCCGACAACGAGGACGTCATCGGTGCCTCGTAGTCACAATTTTCTTTTGTCCTTGCACATGTCCACCATTCTAAATCTTCTCATCCTTGATATCCCTACAAATTGATTAATTCTCATGATCATTGGCTTTGAAAGGTAAACAACCATTAGAGGAAGTTCTTAGTTTGACAATACTTGTGTTGATTGCGCTAGCCCTACCTATAGCTCCACTTTACATTTTATATGAGAGACTTATGGGAGGTGAGAGTTTTACAAAATTGGTTTAGGACAACCACCTCATATGAGTGACTTGAGAGGGCTTGGAGAATGGTTTTTGTCTAATACTTGTTGCAGGAATTTTGTTTTTGAAAATCGTAAAAACCCTCCGATGGAAGCAAAGAAGTAAGCATGGCAGAATTTGGAGACTTCGAGTGAAGTGTTTGCGTTGTGGGGTAAATCTTGACGTGGTAAAAATTCTAAATGCCCATGTTTATGTTTGATGATCATTACTTTATGTTTATGTATTAAAGACGAAAGGATTGACTAACTTGTGAAGAAGGATTAGCGGTACACGATTACAACACTTTGGACGAAGTTCTTTTACGAGTACTTGCTCGAGGACGAGCAAGAGCTAAGCGTGGGGGAGATGTTGACGGTGTATTTTGGTACACCAAGCATGTTCATTACACTTTGGTTTGGATTTGATTATGGAACTAACCCGCCACTAGGCAAACTAATCATATAACAAGTTCATCTATGTGCATGCATTTGGAAGTGTTATCTTTATGTAGGAAAACATGGACATAAAGGATGGATTCGCAACAAGTTCAAAGGAGCATTTACGGAGTCTTGTTCGTGTTCATGAGCTTGATGAAATCACTTCCAATGGTGGCAAGGACCGAAGTGCTACAAGGAACCCCCCTGGGGATTGAAGCGTAAAAGACCGAACTTCATGCGCGGAGAACCTCCATCTTGGACACGAGGATGACATCGTAAAAATCATGCAAGTGGAGGGGGCAAAGTGCATAATCACCTGAGGACCCACGGGAACGAAGGGGCGACCGAACCGGACCGAGATGGGCCTGGGCCGGCCGGCCCAGCCCACTCCGGGGGTCGGTTCGTCCCCCCTTTCCCTGCACCCGAAGGATCTTCAACCCTAAAACCCTGGAGGCGCCTCCATTCGGGGGGAGAGCCATTCGCACCAGGAGGCCATCCACAAGCTAGAGAGAGAGGAGGGAGATCTCCGGAGGGGGATCAACCACCTCGAAGGAAGCACCCACAAGTGGAGAAGAAGGAAGACACCATTGGAAGGGAAACCATGATCAACGGTGCTATGTCTAGCACCTTGATGGGGTAATCTCCTTATTCGTCCATGGGTTGTAATCGATCTTGAGATGTAATCGCACTTTGTCAGATTATCTATCTATCATCTTGTGTTGAATATACTTTAATGCTTAAGGTTAGCTACCATGCCGTAAAGGGAGTAAGAGCTCCAATGCTTCCTTGGATCCATTCAATACGCCGTGTCCATCATAGGTCTAGTCATGAATACCTTCGCGTAGTGATAGTACGAGAGGAGGGAAAGGGCGAAACCATGGTCACAACCCCGATAGATTAGATTGGTTTTCATGTCTTTAAGCGATTGCATGATCTAGTATCGTACACCCGTGGGCGAGTGTCTTTTATCTTGATAGCTTGATCATTCTCTCTAGTGTAGTTTAGTTGTTTTTTAGTTTAATCGTAGTTAGAGGTTTGAGTAGCTAGAGTGTGAAGGTAGATCGAACGCTTGTAATCCCCTTGCTCCGCGGATTGACAAGAACCTTGGGAATCCTGTGGTAAAAAATGTGTGGGGTCCGTACGCTTGCGGATTGTAGAGGGATACGTCTTTTATCCATCAACAATCTATTTCTTTCTAATAAATTACCCACCTCTACCATCAAGAGGCTCCTTTTGACACCTCTACGTGATTCCACCTAGGGTCCTAGGTGGACATCCTAAACGAATAGAAAAATCATTAAAATTCTCACAAAAAATCGGAAACATATCTAATCATAATAGTCAATGGATCTGTTATCTTTCTAATAAATTACCCACCTCTGCCATTATGAGGCTCCTTTTGAGACCTCTAAGTGATGCCACCTTGGATCCTTGGTGGACATCCTAAAAAATAGAGAAATCATTAAAATTCTCTAAAAAATCAGAAACATATCTAATCATAATAGTATTTGGATATATTATCTTTCTAATAAATTACCCACCTCAGCCATTATGAGGCTTCTTTTGAGACCTCTAAGTGATGCCACCTAGGATCCTAGGTGAGAACCCTAAAAAATAGAGAAATTATTAAATTCTCACAAAAATTAGAAACATATCTAATCATTATAGTCATTGAATCTGTTATCTTACTAATAAATTATCCACCTCTGCCATTACGAGGCTCCTTTTGAGACCTCTACGTGATGCCACCTATGATCCTGGGTGGACACCCTAATAAATAGAGAAATCATTAAAATTCTCAAAAAATCAGAAACATATCTAATCATAATAGCCATAGGATTTGTTATCTTTCTAATAAATTACCCACCTCTGCCACTATGAGGCTTCTTTTGAGACCTCTACGTGATGCCACCAAGGATCCTAGGTGGACACCCTAAAAAATAGAGAAATCATAAAAATTCTCACAAAAATAAGAAACATCTGCCATCAATTCAACATATCCAATCATAAAGGCCATTGGATATGTTATCTTTCTAATAAATTACCCACCTCTGCCATTATGAGGCTCCTTTTGAGACCTCTACGTGATGCCACCTAGGATCCTTGGTGGACACCCTAGAAAACAGGGAAATCATTAAAATTCTCAAAAAATTCAAAAACATCCGGCCATTCAACATATGTAATCATAATAGCTATTGGATTTGTTATCTTTCTAATAAATTTCCAACCTATGCCATTATGAGGCTTCATTTGGGACCTCTACGTGATGCCACCTAGGATCCTAGGTGGACACCCTAAAAAATAGAAAAATTCTTAAAATTCTCACAAAAATCAGAAATATTCGGCCATCAATTCAAAATATCTAATCATAATAGACATTGGATCTGTTATCTTTCTAATGAATTACCCACCTCTGCATTTATGACGCTCCTTTTGAGAGCTCTACGTAATGCCACCTAGGATCCGAGGTGGACACCCCCAAAAAAATAGAGAATTCCTTAAAATTCTCACAAAAATCAGAAACATCCTGCCATCAATTCGACATCCCTAATCATAATAGTCATTGGATCCGTTATCTTTCTAATAAATTTACCCACCTCTGCCTATATGAGGATCCTTTTGAGAGCCCTACGTGATGCCACCTAGGATCCTAGGTGGACACCCTAACAAAATAGAGAATAAAATTCTCACAAAAATCAGAAACATCCGACCATCAATTCCACATATCTAATCATAATAGTCATTGGATCTATTATCTTTCTAGTAAATTACCCTCCTTTGCCATTACTAGGCTCCTTTTGAGACCTCTATATGATGCCACCTAGGATCCTAGGTGGACACTCTAAAACAAATAGAGAAATCCTTGAAATTCTCACAAAACTCTGAATCATCCGGCCATCAATTCAACATGTCTACTGATTACACAAAAAGTCAGGGGTCTAACTGTAAAACAAGGAGGTCTTCTTCCTCCTCTAGTCAGGAACGAACAGAGGGGGTCGTGGCGTACAGGGGTTGTGGGCATTCCAATCGCCGGGGCTCCGGGCAGCTAGGGGCTCGGATGAGATGCAAAACGGAAAGAGGGGATTGAGGGGGGATCAAATGGACATGCTCACCAACAGAGGAGAAGGACGGAGATGACCGAATTTTGAAGAGGGACAACCGGTGGTGGAGCTCGAGGCGGCCAAATCGCCGATGACTTGGGCATCAAGGGGCTTGGATGAGTGGCGCACTGTGTAGAGGAGAGGTAGGGGACCACGAGGAAGTGCTCACCGAGGTGGGGACGGTAGGGGAGCGGCCAGATACCTGCCTGCAGCGGAAGCTCGGGCGGCCGGCTCTGGTCTCCACGGGCGGCAGCGCTCCGGTGATCCACCGGTGATGGGAAGGAGAGGAAGAGATGTGTCTCGGCAAGGTGGAACTCCTGATGATGGCGGATTCCTCCGTCAGACAACGCAGTCAGTGAATCAATGATGAGGAGCTAGTGGTGGCGCTTGGCTTGGTGCAGCTCAACGAGGCGGCACAGAACTAGGTAGGCAGGTTTGGGTGGCGTCTAGGGAACACGTGTAAAACCCCGGATTTTTTCATAGAAAACCCGAATCCCTGTACCATCGTGATAATCCCTAGATCAGTGGCTATCGCGTACAGACGTCTCATAGATAAATACACAAAGTCATACATCGCATCACATAAGAGTAAAAGTACATAATATTACATGTCCATTATAGAGTACATCATTATAAGCCTCTTGGCTGAATCAGAGTGAAATTCTTCACAACAGTAGCTAGCATCTCAGAAGGGTCTCCATCTTTTATTCTTCTCGCCACACGCATCCTTGAGCGAAGCGGCGTATCCCTCAGTCGTACCATCCATTGGCGTTGTTGTCGTACTCGGTCTCGTACCCTGCACACCCAAAATCAATCCCCAAGGAGTGGGATAGGTCCACGTCACCAACTGTATGTAGCTTTAAGTGGCCTAACATCTAAAGGGAGAAAAAGAGATAAGGAAGCAGCTCTGGTTTCCTATGTAGCAGCAGCAGAGTAATACTCAAGATATCTCCAGCAAGATCCCAAGCCCAAAGCTCTCAACTTAGTTCGGAACCACCTGCTCACCCAGGGCCCCGTCTCCTCAACCTACACCCATCTAGGGTCGATGCGAGAACTTCCCCTCCACGCACCTCAATGGTTACAATCAGATCAACGAGGTAGATGGAGCCTCTCTCCTGTAACCGACTGCAACCACGGCTCACCATGCACTCATCTATAGGGGGAAGGTAGAAATACCAAAACATTAGAACAAAGATATCAGGGGACATGTCCATAACCGAGGACGCGGCTATATGTATAGATCGAATGACTCTGCAGAGTGTGTACACCTGAACCCATCCCGGAATGGTACCTAGCCGGTGTACGACCGACCGATCCCATCCTACCGTGCGAACTCTCGGTAGTTACGGTCCCATCCTGCATCCGGTCCTCAAAGCGATCCCCCTCGCAAAGGGAACTGCAACGGAACTGTGAAATGGCCCCGTGTGGCCACACAGGCGACACACTGAGAGAAGGTGGTCTCTCTCCACCTCTTCCCCACTGATACCCTCTATCCTGCTGGCAGGTATGGTTCCACACTTGCCGACCTCAACTCGGCCCTAACCCCACGCTCGGCGGGGTGGTGTGTACGTAAAGGTCCCGTGAAAAGGTCTGTCCACTCGGTTTCAGACCGGGCGAGATCATATCCTCCAAACGCAAGTAAAACCCCAACACCTAGGCTCCGAAAACCGTCAAAGTAGGGATACACTAAGGAGTGCACCCTATCACCGATCCCAGATCGGTTGTCTCGAGCTCACCCCGCCAAAGTACCCAAAAAGCCTTCTCCTGTCGGTTTTAGCCCACTCACTCCAAGAACCACTATTCCAATCCCAACACATGCATCGTGAAACTCAGCGTATATACATGCTTATAAACATATATAGTAGTAGGACAACCAAGGACAGTATATTTACAGTACACAGTGCGAGGTTCATCATTATGCATATAAAGTAAAGTGGTAGCAGTCTATAAATATTGCAATGTCTACAGGTTTTCAAAGTCAGTCGGGCGTGAACCTGGGGTCGGGTAGTCCTCTGCAGCGAAGTCCTCGGCGTAGTCGTACTCCGGGATCAGCTCTCCGGCTCTAGCTGCTCCTATTAGCGCGTAAAAGAAAACAAACAGCGGTCCTAATGCAATTAACTCCAAAAGAACGGCAATTAAGAACCAAAAGAGAGCAAACACTAGCCTTGCACGGAGTTTAAGAGTTTAGAGAATTTCTGGAAAAGGTTTTATATTTTTTGGAGCGAAATTGGATTTACTGGGATTTTCCAAAGTTAAAATAGTTTTCTGAAAATAAAATACGCATACACAATAGCACAGACTATAGACTGACTACTGGCTAGCTCTAAAGGGCTTAAAGCTAGCTGTTAGATGGCTGCAGGCTAGCTCCTAGAGCTGACGGGGCGGCCACATGGCAGCTTTAGGCCCAGCTATAGCCCGCGTGGCTGCTGGCATGGCCGGCCGCACGGGATCCCAGTGGGATTCGCTGTGGCACGGCGTGGTGCGGGTAACCGTGTAGTTCGAAAGATGATCAGCGGCCGCACCAAATCCGGCGGATCTGCTATGGGCGCAACCATGTGTGGTCCACCATGTGCAAAAGAAACCCCACGGGTTCAAACGTGACTCAAGGGTGCTCGACAATGTGCCCCAAAGGGACGGCTGGCGAACGGGATCTTGCCGGCGGTGAGGGAGTCCAGAGTCCCCACCACCATCGACAAGGCGAACAAGGGACGCAACATGGGTTACCGCGAACAAGAGAAAGGCCAGGCTTGGCTTGGGTGCTGGGCACGGTAGTGGAACACGATGGTGCGACTAGGGCACCCGTATCAGTGTGAACACGCGTGCACGCATGTGCGCTTGGGTGCACACGGGTGTCGGAGTGTGCGCGACTCGAACTAGGGTCCAGATTCGGCCGCAAAGCAGCGGGGCGGTGCAGACTGTGGCGGCGCGGTGAGGACGATCACTGGTGATAGCGCTGGTGTGCGCTCCTCTCCTGGGCCAAACGTGCACGCCACAGGAGAGGCCGAGCGGGTGCAAGAACGTGGGCTTGGCCCCTTGCCTGTAGGCTCAGGGTCTTCTTGGCCTAGGTCAGGCTCGGGTCGACGCCAAAGGTGGCGGCAAACAGGGCTCCCACGGCCGGGCATGGACACGTGGAGTTGTGGGCGAAAAATGGTGGCGAGGCGTGCACTGAACGGCCACAAAGATGGCGCTCCCCTCCCCTGCGGCTGCGTGCACAAGGCAAACCTCCATGGCGAGGGCCATGGTGGCACGGCGAGCAAAGGGGCAATGTCCCGGCGAGGTCTGGCGCAAGGGAAAAATAGAGAGGACAAAGGCCCGGCCTTGACCTCTCCGGTTAGCATGCGTGCGTGCGGGGGTGCACAACTATGCAAGGGTGGCATTCCTACTCAGACATGCGTGTGAACGCGAACGTGCCAGCGTCGGGACCATGACGGCGGGCCAGAATGGCGGTGGCACCAAGACGACTAAAGGAAGCAAGGAAGGGTCAGTAGGGTGGTGCGCGCCTCGGTGAAGGCTGCGGCCCCTGCAAGAAAAGCATCCCAGCCTGGCTTGAAGGTCGGCATCACCAGCGGTGACGGTGCGGCAGCGCAGCGCGAACAGTGTGTTCCCCCTCAGCTCGAAAGCCGGGGCGTCCTCAAAGGAGTGGGGGAAGCTAGCTCTCACCTCGGTGGCCACGGGTCGTAGCGCAGGCGTCGGTGAAGAAGGGCAGCGCGTGCTTGTCTGCGAGGAAGAAGAAGGCGGCGGCGCGGTGACGAGGATGCAGAGGAAGCAGGCGTGCTCAACGACGGCGGGTCTGGCTCCTCCCCACGGGCGGCTCCAGTCTTCGTGACGAACGGCGTCCCCTCGGGCGGCCTTGGTTTCCCTGCCTCCCTTCTATCCTCCTTCTCTTCCTCCTCCGGCGAGTGGGCGGTGTGGACAGGGGATGACCCATGAGGCGGCTAGTGTTGGGAACTCTGGGTGGAGTGGTGGCGGCCTACTTATAGCGGCGGCCGGGCCTGGACGCGTGGTTGGCCAAGATGCAGCGGCGGGCGCGCGACCACATCACGACGGCGCTCCCGCGCGGAGCGGTGGTGCTCGGGGCCTTTAGCATCACTAAAGGGAAAAGGGGGGAGGATAACGACGACCACGTCATCCTGGTGTCACTGCGGGTCCCAACTGTTAGGGGCACGACACAGACGCGGTTGGTGGCACGGCGCGGGCGCGGTTAACGGGCCGCACATGGGCCGGAAAAAAAGGGGTGGGCCGGTTGGTTGACTGCATCCCACTCATGGGAGGTAAGGTTTTTCCTATTTAGGCTTACTCCTATATCCTATATAATTCAAATTTGAATTGAAAATTCAAATTTGAAACCACACGAATAAATCCAAATTAAATCCAAATAAAAATCCAACTTCTCTCACTAACATTTATAAGTCCTAATATTTATGGATTGAAACAATTACAAGCGTAGGACTTTAGGGGAGGAGAAAGAAAGAATACATCCTTATTTATTTCATAAGCACTCAAACTCATAACAAGTTTTTGAAATCCCCTAAATGTACGTACACACAAATTCATGGATGTTACAGAACTCCCCCCTAACAAGAATATCGTCCCCAAGATTAAGAAGTTACCTCTAGTTCGAAGAGGTGAGGGTATTTCTCCCTCATCACGGACTCCTTCTCCCATGTTGCTTCGCGCTCGGAGTGATTACTCCAGAGCACTTTGCAGAAGCGCGTGGTGGTGCTCCTGGTTGACTTCTCTGCCAAGTCCAGGATCCGGATCGGGTACTCCAGGTACTCTAGGATTTCCTGAACATCGAGTGCCTGAGCGGGCACCCTCTTCTCGACGACCACACACTTCCAGAGCTGAGACACGTGGAACACCGAGTGTCCTCCGGTGAGCTCGGAGGCAACTCAAGCTTGTAAACCACTTTCCCGATCCTCTTTACAATCAGATATGGGCTAACGTACCTTGGGGACAACTTCCCCTTGATGTGAAACCTTTTTGTACCTCGGAGGGGTGACATCTTCAGGTAAACGTGCTCTCCCACATCGAATGAGGTGTCTTTTCTCTTCCGGTCAGCGTAGCTCTTTTGCCTGCTCTAAGCTATCTTCAGATTCTCCCTAACCTTGGTGATATTCTCTTCAGCTTCGAAAATGGTGGCGGGACCGAAAAAGGTTCGCTCCCCCACCTCGAACCACATCAACAGCGTCCGACACTTTTTGCCATAAAGAGCCTCGAAGGGCGCCATCTTCAAACTGGCCTATTAGCTGTTGTTGTTCGAGAACTCAGCATAAGGCCAACTCTTCTCCCAGTCGGTGTTGTAGGTCAGCACACATGCCCTCAACAAATCTTCAAGCACTTGATTCACTCTCTTCGTCTGTCCATCAGTCTGCGGGTGGAAAGCGGAGCTGTAGTCAAGAGACGTGCCCAGAGAACCATGCAAACTTCTCCAGAACCGAGCTGTGAACTGAGATCCTCGGTCGAAGACAATACTACGGGGGACCCCATGTAGCCTCAGGATGTGTTCTAAATAGAGATCCACAAGCTTCGGCACCCGGTTGTCCTCCCGTACTGGTATGAAGTGGGCTACCTTGGTAAGCCTGTCAACAATTACCCATATGGCATCATGCCCCCTCTATGAGCTCGGCAAACCCACAACGAAGTCCATGCTGATATCATCCCACTTCCACGTGGGTATCTCTAGTGGCTAAAGCAATCTGGCGGGTCTCTGATGTTTCGCTTTCACTCTCTAGCACGTGTCACATCGGGCGACGTACTCGGCAATGTCTTCCCTCATCTTCTCCCACCAGAATCGTACTTTCAGATCTTTGTACATTTTCTTGCAACTAGAGTGGATCGAGTAGCGAGAGTCGTGAGCTTCTTTCAGAATCGAGTCTCGAATATCCTTGCTCCGTGGTATGCATATGCGATCCCTCAACCATAGTGTGCCCTGCTCGTCGAGGCGGTAGTCAGCTGCTTTGCCTCTTGCCATAAGGTTCTTCATGTCCTCAATCTCTAGGCATCTGTTATGAGCTTGTCGGATCTGGTCGTCGAGTGCGTACTTCACTCTCAACTCATTCAATCTCCCTTCCTCCACTATCTCTGTACTCAGCTTCTCCATTTCCTCGTACAATGTCGGTTGTTCCTTCTGCACCATCAGGTTGTTGCAGTAATGCTTGTGACTCAGTGCATCGACTATGACGTTTTCCTTTCCTGGGTGGTAGTGAATGTTCATGTTGTAGTCCTTGATCAACTCCAGCCATCTTTTTTGCGTCAAGTTCAATTCTGACTAGGTGAAAACATACTTCAGACTCTTGTGGTCGGTATAGATGTCGCATTTGTTACCAGTCAGGTAGTGCCTCCATATCTTCAATGCATGAATGACAGCAGTTAGCTCGAGGTCATGTGTGGGGTAGTTTTCCTCATGCTTCCGAACCTGTCGTGAGGCATAGGCTACCACTTTTCCTCCCTCCATTAACATGTAACCGAGTCCTTGTCTTGATGCGTCACAGTACACCACGAAGTCCTTGATCGCATCGGAAGAGTCAGGACCGATGTAGTGGTGAAGCGAGTCTTGAGCTCCTGAAAGCTAGCTTCACACTTGTCCAACCACACAAACGGCGTGTTGCTCTTCAACAGTTCTGTCATGGGCTTTGCAATCTTGGAGAAGTTCTCGATAAACCAGCGGTAGTATCTGGCTAAACTGAGAAAACTGTGAATCTCTGTCACAGACTTCGGTGACTGCCAGTTGGACACTGCTTCTATCTTGCTCGGATCTACGGCCACTCCTTTAGCTGACAGTACGTGACCAAGGAAAGCGACTTCCTCCATCCAGAACTTACACTTGCTGAACTTGGCATATAGTTGATGTTGTCTGAGCTTTCCCAACACGATCCTCAGGTGCTCCGCATGTTCCTCTGCGGTCTTGGAGAAGACCAGTAAGTCATCAATGAAGACAATGACACACTTGTCCAACTCATCCATGAATACCTTATTAATCATGTTCATGAAGTACGCTGGGGCATTCGTAAGACCAAATGATACGATAGTGTACTCGTATTGTACATACTGGGTCACAAACGCAGTCTTATGGATGTCCTCCGGTCGAATCCCCATCTGGTGATAGCCTGATCGGAGATCAATCTTGTTGAAGAACTTGGCTTGCCTTAGCTGATCCATCAGGTCATCGATCCGGGGTAGCGGGTACTTGTTCTTGATGGTTACCATATTTAGGGCGCGGTAATCAACACACAGACACTGAGTTCCATCCTTCTTCGACACGAACAGCGCTGGTGAACCCCACGGTTAAGCACTCAGTCGGATGAATCCTTTCTCAAATAGTGAGTCTAACTCTGCCTTCAGCAACTTTAGCTCAACTACCGCCATGCGATACGGACTCTAGGCTATCGGTGCAGTTCCTGGCACCCAGTTGATCACAAACTCCACATCACGGTCGGGTGGTAAACCAGGCAGCTCTTTTGGAAACACATCCTCAAACTCACAAACCACTGGCACCTCTGAGATAGCTTTTGTGTGAAGACTGTACACGGCTGGTATGTCTCGGGACTTCATTGGCTCAAAGGTGACTCTAGCCCCGCCAGGGTGCACCAAGGTCACAAGTCTCGGTGAAGTGGAGATGACACCTTTGTGGGCAGTGATCCAATCCATCCCCAGTATCACATCAAAGCCATTGGAGGGCAACACGGTCAGATCCCCGGAGAACTTGTGGTCCTAGATGACCATTTCCACATCTTTGCACAGCAGGGTGCACCGGATATCTCCGAGTGGTGAACTAGTGATGATAGGACATGAGCGGGTGGTTGTAGGGAGGGAAAGTTTGTTCACGAATCTAGAGGTTATATACGACCCGGTTGCACTGGTGACGAAGAGAACCAAAGCAGTGCTGCCATAAACTAAAAACTCACCGATCACGACGTCAGGAGCGTCAGCAGCCTCCTCTTCGGTGAGGTGCTTCAGCCTCCCACGGCCGGCAGCTGGCAGTGGTGCAGCCTGAGGAGGTCGGCCTCCTGGAGCAGGTGCTTTTGCGGGTGTAGCAGCGGCCTTCTTGTCGGGGCACTCGAAGGACTTGTGGCCATGCTTGCCATAGGCGAAGCAGGTGATGGTGAAGCCTCCCGCGGTAGGTCTCGCGGTGTTCGACGGCGCACGAGTGTAGCCTCCAGTCTGCTAGGAGTTGTCGGGTTTCCAACCTCCGTGGAACGGGCTACGTCCTCCACCTCCGAAGCCACGCCCAGGCTTGTTGTGCCCCGGGCGGTAGCTCCCTTTCAACATGTTGCTCTGTCCTCTCCTTGGCTTCTGGAAGGATCGATCGTGGTGATCCAGATCTCCCATCCTTTTCTTGCCCCTCATGCGCTCCTCGTGGCTTCTCTTCTCGTCCTCGACCATGATGGCGCGGTTAACGAGGTGGCGAAGGGACTTGTGCTCGCTCGCCTTCAGTGCCTGGTGAAGGCTGTGGTGAAGGCCTCGCAGGAACCAAAACTGCTTCTTCTGGTCGGTGTTGGTGTTGTCGGGGGCATACCGCATCATCTTCATGAAGTGGCACTCATACTCCTCGACCCTCATCACACCCTGGGTCATGGTACAGAACTCTTGCGCCTTCTGGACCACCAGCTCACCGGGTAGGTACTGCTCGTGGAACGCCTTACTGAACTCTAGCCAGGTGATGAATGCTGGGTTCGGGTAGGTGGCTGTGTAGTTGTCCCACCAAGCCTTGGCAGGACCCTCCAACTGGTGCGCGGCGATGGTGACGCACTCATCGTCAGAGCCGACGATGAGGTCGAGCTTGGTCTCGATCACCCTCAGCCAGTCGTCAGCTTCGAGCGGGTCATCCGAGTAGCTGAAGGTGGGGGCCTTCAGGTGGATGAACCTCTCAATTTTCCTCGTGAGGTCCTCATCCTGTGGGGCGGTGCGGTTTCCACCGTTGCCACAGTGCTCCATGGCTTCTGCCATCCTCTGCATCAGCTGAGTCTGGACCGCCATCACTTCCACCAAGTTAGGTGGGGGTGGTGGAGGCTGGTCCGGCTCCGGCTGGTCTTGCTCGGCTCTTCCATGTTCAGCTTCAGCATCAGGGCCCACGGGCATATGTGAAGCTTGAGATGAGACTGGTGCAGCTCGAAGGTCTCGGTGCGGATCTCACGCTGCGACTCGAGAGGTAGCTCTCCGTTGAGCTCGAAGAGCTCGTCCACGCGAAGTGAGTCGGCGTCCTCCCAAGTCATCCTCAGTCTCTCGGCCTTGTACCTTAGGTAGACAGCCATGCACATGAGCCATGCTAGGTTGGCGATGTCCTCCGCCCTGTTCTTCCCCATCTTCTCCACCTTGATCCGCTCACAGCCGAGCAGGTGAGCGCGTTCCGTGAGCAAGTCGTCCTTGCGTTGAAGTCTGTCCTTCAGCCTGTTCTGACTCTCTGTCAGCCTGCGGAGATCCTCGTTGATGTGCAGCAGCTCTTCATGGGTGTCCACTCGCTCCCTCTCAGACTACAGCAGGAGGTCACACGGTCGAGGCTCTACTCGAGCTGGTGAACACGGTAGCATAGTGCACTGTTCTCTCTCTCCAGCTGAACACAACGCGGCTGGTACTAGCGGGCGTCGACGGTGGTGTCTCTGATCTGGCCGAAGAGGGTACGTGACTCGTCCTCCAAGCGGCGTGCATACTTATCCAGGTCGACCAAGTAGCTGGCCGTCTCCACCAAGGTCTCGTCAGTCTCATGGAATGGTGCAGCGTCGACGTCGTCCTGGATCCCCTCGTGCAAAGGAACTCTATCCACGAGCTGTGCGAGGCGCCAGTAGTCCCGGGGTAGAAGTCGGAGCACTCCGAACTCGAAGGAGGCACAGTACTGAGCGAGGAGGCAGCCTAGTACCTGACGACAGGCGACGTCCAGCGCGGTTGCGACGGTGAGCGCAGTGTTGTAGCAGACCTCTCCCTTGAATCCCGGAAGGCTCGGGTGAGGGAGAACGATGACCGTGCAAAGCACCATCCGCCCTATCACGGTGGGTACGTACTCGGCGCGGTACGTCACGTAGGTCGGAGGGACCCCAAGCCTGAGAAGGGCCCTCTCCATCCAGTGGCAGATCGCCCCGCATGTCTCAGGGGTGATCTCAGCGACCTTGCGCTCCATCTCCTGTGAAACATAAGAAATTTTAGTCAGCGCAGGTGAGTAAGATGTTTTCAAAAAGGGATAAGTTTTATAACATTGCTCAAGGGTATAAATATAGAAGTAGAGCGTATATAGTCCTAACTCTATCGGCCATTTCTGGGGATACGTGCTACGGTCAAGTATGGCTCTCGTACCACCTATAAAACCCCGGATTTTCATAGAAAACCCGAATCCATGTACCATCACGATAGTCCCTAGATCAGTGGCTATCGCGTACAGACGTCTCATAGATAAATACACAAAGTCATACATCGCATCACATAAGAGTAAAAGTACATAATATTACATGTCCATTATGGAGTACATGATTACAAGCCTCTTGGCTGAATCAGAGTGAAATTCTTCACAACGGTAGCTAGCATCTCAGTAGGGTCTCCATCTTTTATTCTTCTCGCCACACGCATCCTTGAGCGAAGCGACGTATCCCTCAGTCGTACCATCCATTGGCGTTGTTGTCGTACTCGGTCTCGTACCCTGCACACCCAAATTCTATCCCCAAGGAGTGGGATAGGTCCACGTCACCAACTTTATGCAGCTTGAAGTGGCCTAACATCTAAAGGGAGAAAAAGAGACAAGGAAGCGGCTCTGGTTTCCTATGTAGCAGCAGTAGAGTAATACTCAAGATATCTCCAGCAAGATCCCAAGCCTAAAGCTCTCAACTTAGTTCGGAACCACCTAGTCACCCAGGGCCCCATCTCCTCAACCTACTCTTGTCTAGGGTCGATGCGAGAACTTCCTCTCCTCGCACCTCAATGGTTACAACTGGATCAATGAGGTAGATGGAGCCTCTCTCCTGTAACCGACTGCATCCACGGCTCACCATGCACTCATCTATAGGGGGGAGGTAGAAATCCCAAAACATGAGAACAAAGCTATAAGGGGACATATCCATAACCAAGGACAAGGCTATAGCTATAGATCGAACGACTCTGCAGAGTGTGTACACCTAAACCCATCCCGGAATGGTACCTGGCCAGTGTACGGCCGACCGAGCCCATCCTTCCATGCAAACTCTCGGTAGTTACGGTCCCATCCTGCATCCGATCCTCAAAGCGATCCCCCTCGCAAAGGGAACTGCACCGAAACTGTGAATTGCCCCTGTGTGGCCACATGGATGACGCACTGAGAGAAGGTGGTCTCCCTCCACCTCTGCCCCACTGATACCCTCTATCCTGCTGGCAGGTATGGTTCCACACTTGCTGAGCTCAACTCGGCCCTAACCCCACGCTCGGCGGGGTGGTGTGTACATAAAGGTCCCATGAAAAAGTCTGTCCACTCTATTTCAAACAGGGGCGAGCTCATATCCTCCAAACGCAAGTAAAACCCCAACACCTAGGCTCTGAAAATCGTCAAAGTAGGGATACACTGAGTGCACCCTTATACCTGATCCCAGATCGCTTGTCTCGAGCTCACCCCCGCCAAAGTACCCAAAACGCCTTCTCCTGACGGTTTTATCCCACTCACACCAAGACCACTATTCCATCCCAACACATGTATTGCGAAGCTCAGCGTATATACACACTTATAAACACATATAGTAGTAGGGCAATCAAGGACTGGATAAAGTAAAGTAGGCAGTGCGAGGGTCATCATTATGCATATAAAGTAAAGCGCTAGCAATCTATATTGCAATGTCTATAGGTTTTCAAAGTCAGTTGGGCATGAACCTGGGGTCGGGTAGTCCTCTGCAGCGAAGTCCTCGGCGTAGTCGTACTCCAGGATCAGCTCTCCGGCTCCAGCTGCTCCTGTTAGCGCGTAAAATAAAATAAACAACGGTCCTAATGCAATTAACTCCAAAAGAATGGCAATTAAGAGCCAAAAGAGAGCAAACACTAGCCTAGCATGGAGTCTAAGATTTTAGAGAATTTCTGGAAAAGGTTTTATATTTTTCAGAGCAAAATTGGATTTACTGGGATTTTTCAAAGTTAAAATAGTTTTCTGAAAATAAAATACGCATACACAATAGCACAGACTATAGGCTGACTACTGGTTGGCTATAAAGGGCTTAAAGCTAGCTGTTAGATGGCTGCAGGATAGCTCCTATAGCTGACGGGGTGGCCACATGGCGGTTTTAAGCCCAGCTATAGCCCGCGTGGCTGCTGGCGTGGCCGACCGCATGGGATCCCGGCGGGATTCGCTGCGGCGCGGTGCGGTGCGGGTAACCGTGTGGTTCGAAAGGTGATCGGCGGGCTGCACCGGATCCGGCGGATCAGCTACGGCTGCAACCATGTGTGGTCCACCGCGTGCAAAAGAAACCCCACGGGTTCAAACGTGACTCAAGGGTGATCGACGATTTGGCCCAAAGGGACGGCCGGCGAACGGGATCTTGCCAGCGATGAGGGAGACCAGGGTCGCCACCACCATCGACAAGGCGAACAAGGGATGCAACATGGGTTACTGCGACCAATAGAAAGGTGAGGCTTGGCTTGTGTGCTGGGCACAACAGCGGAACGCGGCGGTGCGGCTAGGGCGCCCGTGTCGGTGTGAACACGCATGCACGCGTGTGCGCTTGGGTGCGCACGAGTGTAGGGGTGTGTGCGACTCGAACCGGGGTCCGAATTCGGCCGCAAAGCGGCGGGGTGGTGCAGACCGCGGCAGCGCGATGAAGACGATCACCGGCGATAGCGCTAGGGTGCGCTCCTCTCCTGGGCCAAACATGCACGCCACAGGCGAGGCCGAGTGCGTGCAAGAATGTGGGCTTGGCCC
The DNA here is from genome assembly GCA_947561735.1 of Cenchrus americanus. NCBI lineage: Eukaryota > Viridiplantae > Streptophyta > Magnoliopsida > Poales > Poaceae > Cenchrus > Cenchrus americanus. The sequence continues at coordinate 53,428,319 of OX387242.1, forward strand.
GTTGCCCGTAGGCTTAGGGTCTTCTTGGCCTAGGTTGGGCTCAGGACGGTGCCAAAGGCGGCGGCGAACAGGGCTCTCGCGGCCGGGCACAGACGCGTGCAGTTGTTGGCAAAAACCGGTGGCGAGGCGTGCACTGAACGGCCACAAAGATGGCGGTTCCCTCCCCTGTGGTTGTGTGCACGAGGCAAACCTCCATGGCCAGGGCCATGGAAGCGCGGAGAGCAAAGGGGCAACGTCCCGACGAGGTTCGGCGCAAGGGAAAAAGAGAGAGGCCAAAGGCCTGGCCTTGACCTCTCCGGTTAGCGCGCGCATGCGTGCGAGAGTGCACAGCTGCGCAAGGGCGGCGTTCCACTCAGGCATGTGCGTGAACGCGAACGCACCGACATCGGGACCATGACGGCGGGTCAGAACGGCGGTGGCACCACGACGACTAAAGGAAGCACGGAAGGGTCGGCAGGGTGGCGCGTGCGTCGGTGAAGGCAGCGGCATCTGCAAGAAAGCATCCTAGCCTGGCTTGAAGGCCGGCATCACCAGCGATGGCGACGCGGCAGCGCAGTGCAAACAGTGAGTTCCCCCTCGGCTCGAAGGCCGAGGCGTCCTGAAAGGCGTCCTCAAAGGCCGTAGCGCAGGCGTCAGTGAAGAAGGGCAGCGCGTGCTTGTCGGCAAGGAAGAAGAAGACGACGTCGCAGTGACAAGGATGCAGAGGAAGCAGGCGCGCTCGACGATGGTGGGTCCGGCTCCTCCCCATGGGCGCTTCGGTCTTCGCGGCGAACGGCATCCCCTTGGGCGGCCTCCGTTTCCCCGCCTCCCTTCTCTCCTCCTTCTCTTCCTCCTTCGGCAAGCGGGCGGTGTGGACAGGGGATGGCCCCTGAGGTGGCTAGGGTTGGGAACTCCGGGTGGAGCGGTGGTGGCCTACTTAAAGCGGCGGCCGGGCCTGTCTGCGTGGGTGGCAAAGATGTAGCGGCGGGCGCGCGGCCACATCACGATGGCTCTCCCGCGCGGCGCGGCGGCGCTCGGGGCCTCCGGCGTCACTAAAGGGAAAAGGGGGGAGGATGACGACGACCACGTCATCCCAGCGTCACTGCAGGTCCCAGCTGTCAGGGGCACAGCGTGGGCGCGGTTAAAGGGCCGCACACGGGCCGGAAGGAAGGGGTGGGTCGGTTGGTTGGTTGCGGCCTACTCAAGGGAGATAAGGTTTTTCCTATATAGGCTTACTCCTATATCCTATATAATTCAAATTTGAATCCAAAATTCAAATTTGAATCCACACGAATAAATCCAAATAAAAATCCAACTTCTCACACTAACATTTATAAGTCCTAATATTTATGGATCGAAACAATTACAAGCCTAGGACTTTAGGAAAGGAGAAAGAAAGAAGACATCCTTATTTATTTCATAAGCACTCAAACTCGTAACAAGTTTTTGAAATCCCCTAAATTTACATACACACAAATTCATGGATGTTACAACGCGGAGCTTGGGCGGCATCCTTTATAGGCGCGCGAGCGAGACACAGGCGTGGTGTGCACGCCAAGGTAGGCAGCGGCGTGCCCGGCCTGGACGCTGGAGCAGCAGCTTGGCTGCTGGCTCAGATGAGCTCCAGCGGATCTGCACTGGGCCGAAACGGCTGTGTCAGAGCGGGTCAGGCCCACGGGCTTGGCCCAAATCGAAAGGATAGGATAGGGTTTTTATTTTCCGAAATTATTTAAAATGCGAAAACAATTCCAGAAAAACTAGAAATTGTTTTTAAAGGCACGAAAAATACCCAGAAAATTCCCAAAATTCCGGTAAAATTCCCAGAGACACATTGGGACACGAACACTCCAAATAAAGTATTTTAAGCTCATGAAAAAGATTTTGGAGCCTTCTAATAAATAGAAATAGCTTAAGGAAAATGAGAATAAATTCCAGAAAAATCTGGAAAATCCTCGAAAGGGTTTGGTCAGCACCCAAATGCATTTTTGAAACCTTTTGCACTCAAGAAGAACCAAACTGCATCAGCATGGATGCAACACTCACAACTTTTTATTTGATTCAGAAAATCAAATGAGAATTTTCCTACACTATATTTCATGTAAAGTAAATAAATGTTGGAAATGTTTTAAAATTATGAGAAAATTGTTATTTAATTATTCTCTCTATTCACATCCTCAAATTGGAAATTTCATGGTGTGACAAACCTACCCCCCTTAAAAGGAATCTCATCCCGAGATTCGAAGAAAGAAGAAATAATGAGGAGGGAGATAAACAAGAATTTTGCGATTGAGGTAGGTAGGCGATCATCCTCTTTTGTCGATCAGCCTGAAATCTTTATTCACCATCTTGTCTTGGTCATTGTGGTTTTCATCAGAGTGAGCTAGATGGGATAAAAGCAAGCATAGGGTGGAAAGGAAGGTAGAGTGAGGTCTTATTTTCTTTAACTTGCTCACTTCTAGATGGCGAAGGCGGGTGTACCATTTGCTTGTTGCCATTTGGTGAGGGCTTCAAATTATTCTTATGGTGTCCTTCATTGATTAAGTAGAGAGAGGAAGGTGACAAGGAGATGGGAGATACAATAGAAGAACCCAACTAAGCAACTGATGTTATTGCAGATATAAGAACCACAATACACCAACACTCACTTCAAAGAACCAACACAAGCAATGTCATAAAACAAGGCATCATCATGCAAGCACTGAATTCCACCAATCAAGATAGTCAAAGGAACGATGCTAAACATTGTTAATAGTCATAGGGTATCCTCCTAAACATGGGCATAGCTTCTCCGATCATTGATCGTCTAAGGATGTTGAATCAGAAAGGACACTTTGGAATCAAAAGTCAAGGGAAGAGTCCAAAGTAGAGCATTGTTTGAGGAACAAACATAAGTTCAAAGATGAGGATGTATAGATAGGAATTGACAGATATGCTTAAAGTGGATAGGCAAACAAGATATCAAGGGGGTTATTAAAAGAAAATGGTCAAGGAGTGAGATTATTCATCACAAAGTTCAAGGGTAAAGTAGTGACGCATTTTAAATCAAAGAAAACCTTAAGGAACGACCATTTCTAACTAGGCTCATGTCCTACAGTCGGTACAGCTCTGGTACCCCTCTGTTACACCTGTTTTTCCAAAGAAAACCAAGTGCATAACTATAAGTATGCCAGGATCTATTTTCATACATATAGTGACATATAAGTGAATAACAATTCAGTATCACGTAAGAAAAAGAAAGATTATCAGAGTTTACGCTTAATCTTGGAAACGGAGACACCATACTCCACAAGCAATCGACTAGGGGTTGCGTACGCCTAGAACTCCACAACATCTTCACATCATCTTCATGTAGCAGCTTCCTCTCTCTCAGCAATGTATATAGCAAGGTGAGCACTTGTCGTACTCAGCAAGTGTGGGGAAAGGATGAATGCAAAGGCTTTATAGTGAACTGGGTTCTAAGCATTTAGCATTTTTAGTTGCTCAAATTTTATTAGCACCTGGTTACTAATAAAGTATAAGTTTATACCAACCCACATTAAGCATAAAGGTAAGATAGATAAGATACGCCATAAGCATATGGCAAGCATAACCATGATTTAAGTCCATCTTCAAGTTCAATTATCATGTGAGGGTCCAGGCCGCTCTTGACCGTGAGCACGGCTAATCGATTAGTTTTACACTCTATAGAGGTTGTACACTTTCACCACAAGTCACGTAAAAGCTGCAAAGAACTTCTGACCCAACCACGCGATGCTGATCATCAGGCACCATACCACACTACCGAGGTGGGGCTGCATAGGGACACTACGAGGCCTTTACAAAGGTTCTCCAACAAGTTGTGACCAACAAGGTCTGGATCAGTTAGCAAGGTATAAAGTCCCCTAGCAGGTCGATACCCCACCATAAAAAAATAACTCACCCAACCCCCTGCTAGAGCGAGTCCATAGCCCGCAGTACCACCGATCCCTTGTCCTTATTAGGTAAGATCACCCCTAGCTAAATTCCTAACTAATTACCTGTCCAAGACCAGTGCCCGTTTAGTTCTTGTGGGTATACTGTTTTCCTAGGTGGTTCTCCATGTTCCGATTAGCATAGCAAAGGTGGTCTTGCAATTAAAATTAACATGAAGGAACATAGACATAAAAGTATCCAAGTTGATTAATATCATCCCATTTAAGCAAACTAAGCAATATATACCATCAAGATAAATTGAACAATCAGTCAGAGGTAAAAAGAATGCTAGTCTCATCTTTAATAGGAACCCATCAAAATTAATGCAAAGCATATGCAAAGTGATTAATAAAGCTATTAGCATAGAAGAACAAGGATACACTTGCCTTTAACCACAGAGTAGTTGCTCAGAATGTCTTCACTTCTCACTCTTCAAAGCTTCTTGGACAACGTTCATTCTACTCGCACCATCAATCATCGGGCACAAGCATACCAAAGCAAACAAACAAGCAAACTAAAAATAATGCACCACTCAAAAGAAAAGCTTTAAAAGAATGCACTACAGGATAGAGATCGATTCTATGGATCACTGAAGCACACAAACCGTGCTTAGAGGAGAAAGGCTTGTTTAACTTTAAAGAGATGGCTACGAAAGGTTGAGCAAGGATCAGAAAGATCACACTGAGATATAGCTTGATAAAGAACGTCTAACGAACATTTTGTATTTATGAACACAAAAGACTATGAGCTTAGGTTCATTATATGTGTGAACATCCTAATAGATCTAGGGGTTATGCAGAAAACTTACAAGGCACAAGAAACAGATCTACTGATTACACAAAAAGCCAGGGGTCTGTTGACGGTTAATAGTTGCATCAAAGTTCGTTTGGACTCGCAAGCAGATAAGTCCTCCGTCGTAGTCAACAGACGCTTCTTCCCTCAAGTGTGAACCCAAAGTATCGAATCCGTGGAACAATGTGTAACGCAAGATCCAATCTAATAAGCGGAAAACACATTGATCTTGCAAAGGGGTTTTGCATCTAATCTATGGAAGAACCACAAAACGTATCTAATCTACTAAGCACCGAAGGTAGCAAGAGATAGAGAGGGATGGGTAAAACCAATCTAGAGGGATTGGATTGAGCACTTGTTGAAGTTCCAAGAATAGATGAACAAAGCAAATTGAATCTCATAAAAAGCCTCTTTAAATCGTGGCTTCCGTTCCAACTCTGAAGACGCCCGCCTTTTGGAGCCACCTTTCTGTCACAACGCACTCCTATTCGTGCGGGTTAGCCTAGGGCAAGTCCCAAAGGACAAGATGAATACGCTCAGTAGGTCAGGTATGCACCTCTAACCACCATGGCTACAATAACATCCTATGCGATCTATCCGAAATAGATTGGAGAAGAAGAAAACCCAAGCGAAGACAAAGTCATAGTGAAAGCACTTGATCGCTAGAAATCGGATTCAAACTTGCAAATTCAACATGAGAGTATAATACATGGACAAGATCACCACCGGGATCCTACCTCGACCTTGATCCTAGCTCCGGGAACTCTGACGTGGTCTTGCAAGGTTCCCACATCGGCTACGGGAACCATAGTCAACCATCTCGACCCTCTCCTCCCTGGAACGGTGTCCCTCCTTTCTCTGCTCCTCGGCGGCAGATGACGAAAGAATTTCTCCGTGGCTCTTGGCGAAGGGGTAATAAATAGTCTGAATAGCGGCTAGGTCAAAGGGGGTGTCGAACCGGGCCTGGGATGGGCTGGGCCGGTCGGCCCATGCCGGCCGGCCCAGGCCCGTTTCGGCTCAGTTTGGCACCGGCCTTTGCCCAGTTGCTTCTCGCGCGATTCCCTCTTTGTGTGCACTTGCATGTCGGCATTTGACATCATTTCCTTCACGGTTAAGGCTTGAATCCTTACTATCCAAGCTTTGATGTTTTTTGGATGAGTCCCTGAAGATTTGCATGTTGACACTTCGGTCCCCGGGTCATTTGGAGTCATGTTCATCGCATGTCTTGACTCTTGTCGGGCTTCATGATCTTCTTCCAAAGTGCTTGGTGAACTTATCCCGAAAATCTCCTCTTTAGCGTAGATTTCCTACGTAAACAATAAACTCCAAAATTGACATGCAAGAGTGAACTTGTTATATACGGCGGGTTAGTTCCAGTGGTTAGAATAATAAATCAATGCCAACATTAAAGGTAACCTCATGGCTAGGTTGACGAAAATTCACCGTCAACATCTCCCCCATGCTTAAACGTTACTCGTCCTCGAGTAAGCCTTTAATGAATATCAGCGTTGCCTTTCATTGCTTATATCCTACACTTGATCGTACATGAGAAAACATAATGCTCTCAAAGATTTAATCATTAAAGTTCCATAATGTACTAGCCTTCATCCTTATGGAGGGTAGATATTAAGTTAATCACTTCCCACAAGTAATTACCTCATGCTCCAAAATTTCAAATGAATCTTAGAAATTTTGAAATTAAGAGCGAGATGAAGGAATAGAGCTAAACCAAGTTCAAAAATAAACTTCCTTGCATCTTGCTCATGTACTCTCATCTTACCTTGTCTCTCAAAGCCTCCTTTCCCTTCCCAATATGTATAGTGGAAGGCTTTATGTGGAGCTATATGGGAAAAGTTAGTCCTACCAAGATACTATAAATTAGATGTTGTCAAAACAAAACAAGCTTCTCATGATCCCGAGGCACAAAGGAAGTCCTCGTTATCAGATTGCGCATGGTTGGAAAGATGAGTTTGGATCTTAAATCTTGAAACTTTTGAGATTCCTAATGCAATCTAGAGAGTCGGGGAGTTCACTTTGTTTTATTTTTATAAACTCATTTTTTTTCTCATACATATTTTTCTTTTTTTCTTTATCTCTTTCTTTTTTTTCTGAATACACATCATTTTTTTCCTTCATCATTTTTTATTTCCTCCCCTTGAACTCTAAATTGCATTGTACCAACCTCCTCCACCATGCTTAGACATTTGCTCGTCCTCAGGCAAAGAGGTGATAGAGATAAGGTAGGTTCTAGAAATATTTTTCCTTTGGAGAGATACTTGAAATATTCAACCTTGGCACCATCTTGAGATCTTCCTTGAGTTGAAGATCCATACTCAATGATAGAAATTCTTTTATATATTTTAAAATCATTTTGCAAAAATATACGACGGTTTGAAAATTTTACACTTCTGACATCCATTTGCCGTTGGCCACGGCAGTTCAGATGTTGCCCGTGGGCCCCCACGGGTTCGGAGGTGAGCCGCCGTGGGCCACGGCGGCTAGCGACAAACTGTCGTGCGCTACGGCGGCAAGCCAAACTGCCGTAGCCCACGGCGGTATGGCCTGTCCAGCCGCTGCGGCGTATGGCAGAAAGTTCCCCTCCTCTATATAATCCAAAAATTAGCTCGGAAATGTCATAAAAATTCAGGAAAAAAGAAAGAGAGGGTTGGGAGGAGAGGGGAGGAGAGTGAGGGGCGGAGTAGCGAAGCTCTGCCAGTTCTTCGCTTCATTGTAAGTATTTTGTCGATTTAAAATCTTGTAAATCTTTTAGCAGTTATTTAGAAATTGTATTTAGTGATTTACTGTGTTTCTTTAAATTTGTGGTATTAAAATTTTCTTTTTTGTAGGGTTAGGGTTGAGGAGGAGAAGAGGGGAGGTGGAGGGTGTGGAGTAGTGAAGCTCTGCTACTTCTTCGCTTTGCAGGTAGTTCACTGATTTCACTAATTCTAGTAATTTCTATTTCGGTATAGTTATAGTTTGTAGATCTGTAGTTGTAGTTTATAGATCTGTAGTTGTAGTTTATATTACGTAATATATTTACTGTTAAGTGTGTATATTGCGGCTGATTAGTTTGTTAATGTAGTTTAGATAAGTTTATTTGTTTCTTAGTCCCTGGATGTAGCATTTGATAGTAGTTACTGCTTTTTATTATGAATCCGACATGTTGGAGTCAGTGACAATCAAAATATATTATGGAATTGGAGAGATTATATATGGTCCACAAGGAGTTGACTTGTCAAATTTTAGTTTAGTTGAGAAAAATGTTCCAAGAGCAGGAGAAAGAATTTGGGAGGTTATAACCAACTGACTCGGCAAGGTATTTTCAGTAGATTTCAAGCACCATTGCATGTCGGTGATGGCACTAATCAACAGAAGTACACCAGTGTATTGGGAGCTCATGGCACTTGAAGGCACTCCACGATGGATGGGTTTTATCAGAATTGCATGCTGAGTTGGTTTGCCTGTGATTTTGTTTGTCCAAACTTACCAGAAAGGTGGGTCTAGCAGTCAAGTGCATGAGGAAGTTGCAGATGTGGATGAGGGGGAAGGTGTTGAAGAAGGGGAAGATGCTGAAGGAGGTGAACAACAAGAGGAGGAAGAAGGGGATTCTGAGGGTGAGGAGGCACCTAAAGGTTATATTGTCACTGGTGTTATTGATGAGGGAGAAGAAAACGCAGAGGTGATGAGACAATATTAGAGAGAGTTGGAAGCTGAGGAACGTGCATTGGAAGTGGACTCTTCAGATGATGATTATGATGATGGTGGTGAGTTTGAGGATCATGTGCCCTTGGATTGGCGAAACTACGATTTCTCTCAGTGTAATGTTAATACTGATGAGAATGTACGACGAGAGTACACAGAGAATGAGGTTTGTGTAGGCACTATGTTCCCCAGTACTGCACATCGGAAGGATGCAGTGAAGAGTGGTCCACCTTGACTCTACACAGGGAGTTCAGGGTAGTCAAGTGCTCTCCTAGGATATATGATGTGTGTTGCGTCAAGGATGGTTGTTCTTTTAGAGTGTATGCATATATGGGTAGTCAAGTGCTCTCCTCAAGTTCACTCTCGCATGTTGATTTTGGAGTTTGTTGTTTACGTAGGAAACTAGCGCTTAAAGGGAGACTTTCGGGATAAGTTCATCAAGCACTTCAAGAGACGATCATGAAGCCCGGCACAAGTCAAGACACATCATGAACATGAATCCAAAGCCAGGGACCAAAGCATGAAGCAGTAAAAATCTAGGGACCTGGACAAAAGATGCTGAAGCTTGTGCGACAAGGAGCTCTGTCCAAACCGTATAGAATGTAACGTCAAGGGCCCACACGCATAAGGGAGCAAGTCAACAATTGACTGAGAAGCATCGGGGAGGGAGACAAGGCCGAAACGGACCTGGGCTGGTCGGCCCAGGCTGGCCAGCCTAGCCTGTTTCAGGCCTGGTTCGCGCCCGCTTTGACCTAGGTGCTCGTCTATTTATTGCCTCTGCCTCCACCGGCCGCCACATCCATCCATTCATCAGAGAACCACCGACACGATGGAGAAGCACTGGGAGGAAGCTGACGGCCACCGCAAGTCCTCAAGTTGCCTAGGATATGGCCTAGGCCATGCCCTAGCCACCATGGTTGGCCCTGCGTGGTGAAGCCATGGTGGAGTTCCGGAGCCCATGCCTTGATTCCATCATGGCAAGTGTACATTCTACATTCGATGGTGATGTAATCATATCTTGTCCTACTTTGATCTACATCGATGAGTTTATTCATATGTGTAGCTAGCATATGCCCTTAGTAGGAATAGACTAATCATGGTGGTTAGTCTATCTCTTGTGGATACATCATTGTAGTGCATAGACTGAGGTTGTCGCTCGGTGATGAATATCCTTGCCTAGTGACAGTACGGTGGAGGAGAAAGCGGCGAGTCAACGTGCATCGGACCACTCCATATCGGGTTACTCCATATCGAGTGTACTCCTTATCATAGCATAGATTAGATTGGTTTGTCATCGTGGCCGAAGCAGCAACAAGAAGACGATAGGCTAGGGTTACCCCTTTGGATGCTTACCTTTATGGCTAGGTGGATGTGATCCTTACATCCTTTCATGTATGTTTAATCTTTATGCAATCAACACTTCACATAAGGTTAGACCGGTAGGTTCGATAGAGAACCTTAGTCGTTTGCTTCCAATCCTTGGATTGACAAATCTAGGGAGGACCCTCCTTGGTGAAAAAGGCACCAAGTCACCCGTAGGCTTGCGGTGAACTTGAGCACGGTTTTGCACCGTCAACAAGCCCCTTTTTCTGGCTCCGTTGCCGGGGATTGGCAACTCGAACCCTAGGGTGATCTATCTTTCTTTTAACTAACCATAATTTTATCATTGCATATACGCTTGCTTTCTTGTTTGTGTCCTTGAAAGTAGGTAGAAAACTGGACACAAAGCGATCGAGAAAAGTTTTCAACAATCGGACTTCAACAAGTCCAACCTCGCTCAACCAAGTTGATGGCTACACATGATTTGCTCTTTAGTGGTAGGTGCTAACCTTGGTTAGTGGCCCAACATTTGCTATTGAGCCCCCACCCAAAGCAAACGAAGATGAACAAGGTATGCTTATGTGTCAATTAAGTTTTTAGGCCTAATCTCCTTTGGAGGATTGTTTGTTCAAGCTATAGGTTTCGGAAGCGACCATGCAAGCACGACGGAGAAGAATTTCATTACCATCATGCTCATGCAGTGATGGTAATGACTTTTGAAGCCAAGGATGCTCGACATGGTGCCCTAAAAGACTTCAAGATGAAGACCACACGTACATCTCCGGATCGATGGACGAAAGGATAACAATGTCATCATGATGTTTGCATGAGCCTCAGCAGAAAACAACTAGATATATTTGGATTCTCAGAAGCTCCATGAAGAATATGTTCCAACGAATCAAGCGGCAAGGCAATCGGAGGTTCTTACAAGCGGATATGGCCGAATCACTGATGGTTGCACGTGCTGAAATTCTGGACAGCAAGCAGTGCTGAAGTGAAACAGCGATAGCTCCCCCATCCGGACTCCGATTAAGACGAATGAGTACCCGTTGGAAAGGTAATTTTATAAAATTTTCAATAGAGTTATATTTTGGTATATTTTCTGTTCTGGATTCAGGGGTAAATCCACGAAGAAGAGTCAGCAACAAGGCGATGACGACAAGATAGAGGAGATGGACATGGTGTCAATAAAGAGAAGATGGGGCAACGGTTACACAGCACGTACATGATGAAATTCAGAAGCTAAGGACTAAAACAAACCCTCTAGAGCTTGGATGAATGAAGATACAAGAGGCACCACTCAACACATGATGATGTTGGAAGTGAACCACGACCGAGTTCACAAGTCAACATCAAGCTGCATGGCTATTTTGGATTCTCGCACAAGTAACCATGGCTTCACAACGATAAAAAGGTACGTGAGAAAGTCGAGCTCTATGACTTTAAATGAAGTGCTTTGCGAGAAGCAACCCGATCTTTTTATATATCTATATAAACTTTGACAAGTCTACATTGTGTTCTTTATTTGAAAACTTCAAGTAACATTGTACCATTTCTCTAATAAATGTCACAACCACATCTTGTATGCTTTAATAGATATTGAGTGAGCACTTTGCTACTTTTATTTTGGAAAACTTGTAGACGCCTTTTGTGTGATTATTTGTGTTTAGAATCTTTTTAATTGTGTCTTTAGAGATAAATATGAAGTATGATCCCTTTTGATTCTAAACTTGTGATTAGTTAACTTAGGCTAATTTTTGTTTTTGGTTTAGACCACCACCATATCATTCCATGTCATTTTGTTCATTCATATCATGTTGCACTTCTTTCAACATTGTTCTCCACACTTGCATTTTGTTGCATGATGCATATCATATTTAAGACCCTCTTTGTGAAAAACAAAAAAAATCACCTTTACCTAAACCTTCCTATCAAACCACTCCTAGAACCTAGGCCAACAAAGGAAGGATCTACTTGTGTTAATCCGACCAAGTCTATCTTATTCCTTTTATAATTAAAATTTTGACTAGCCTCATTCTAAAACCTTAGGCAAAACCTCTCATACCTTTAGTAATTCTAAAACCATAGGTTTGTTTCTCATCCGAAAATCTAACCCTTGCTTTTCTTCTTTTTCAAAACCACCTTAGAAAGAATTTCTTCACCCGACTTATCTTTTCAAAATTCTTGCATTAATACCCACAAGCCCTGCCTTAAAACCTTGTTAGCATGTTTGATTAGGCCTTTTGAGAAAAGGTTTTGATGACAAGACTTTACCTCTCATAAAGTGACTTGCTTGTCATTATTAAGGAACAACATTGAAAGCCTTTTTCAAACATTGCTGACCCTTTTCACTAATTCCCTTTTGCATTTGCATTTTGCATCAATTCCTTTGTTCTATCATGCATAGTTTAAGCTTGGCTTCCTCGTGAAACTTTTTTTGATGAATGCTTTATTTCAATGATAATGCTTCACTAGTGGCATTTTCTTTAGCAATTTTGTGTAAACATAGTGTTTGGACTTTATTGCGGATAATCATCATTTGAGTTTCTAAAGCCTTGTTGATTTATATTGCATTAGGTTGGTTTATAAACTTTGCAATGTGCTTTAATTTGCTTGCGGCATGAAGAATTTTAACCTTGAAATGAACATGGTGTTTTGACCTTGGTTAAATCTTTATGTTTATATAGAAATAAAGCAATCTAGTTGTAAACATAGTGTTTAGAACTTGTTGCAAACATTGTCTTTGTTTATATCCCTTCCTTTCATTTGCATTCTACACCTAGACACACGTACACCCATTAGGTTCTTGCTTTTCTCTATACTAGGTGAGCTATGCCACAATTTAAGATCTTAGGGAAGCATGCATTTGGTTTGTTGGCAATTGTTGCTACTCCCGACCATCATCCCGGGAGTAGAATGAATTGTTTTGCAGGCATGGCGAAGTATTCCCATGAGTTCTTGACCAATTGCAATCAAGATCGTTAGTCATCTACAAGGCTTGAGAGGGAAGGTGCTGTTTCAATCAAAGTTTGAGCACGTGTTCAGAGATGTGCAATGGAAAAAAAGTTATATTCAGAAGCTCCTTCAAATCCCCTTTCCAACGCATCAAGAATTATCAATTTTTATGGCAAAAATATTGAGCGCTGCGCAGTCCGAAATCGCCTTGGACAGATTGCAGCGCCGGAGTAAAATAGGCATAACTCTCTTGTTCGGAACCCGTTTCATGCGTGTGATGGCTCGTTGGAAAGATAATTTCATAAACTTCAATTCGGAGGGGTTATTCAGTACATGTTCTGTTCAGGAAGTAAAAGGAAAACTGTGGAAGATGAGGCATCGACAAGGACGGGATGGAAGTCGGTGATGACGATATGACGAAGGATTGGAACCATGGCTTGATGATAATAAGAAGAGGTTGAAGGACAAATGAGTCACAAAGACAAGAAGTGAAGATGATTCTCAAACGCATGGCAATAGGTGATGACAAGCAATTCAAGTTCTTCCACACTTAGCAACACGCTAAGCATGGGGGAGGAATTGAAGGATGAAAGGGAAAAAGGCCACGTGGAGTACAAGGATTACCTTCACCAAGATGCTCATCATTCTTTCTCCATGCTAAGCACAATGCTTAAGCATGGCAGAGGCCACGATGCACTTCATTACGAGCATCGAAAAGGACGGTAACTCGCCCTTAACTTTATCTTTGTTCATCACCTTTTAAATACTTGCACATATATGCTTTCAACCATAGACAACCTTTGTATTTATCTCTCGATCAATAACATGGCTACTAGGAGGACAACCTAGGTTAGTTAGTTTTTACTTTTCAACAAATGAATCACCATCTCTTTTGAGCTTACCACGATAATATCATTTGTATGTCTTGCTTATGGAAAAATGATGAAAGTTGCCGCCTTGTTTTACTTGCATGATGTTTTATATGACATGACTTTTTGCTCTCTATTAAAAGGAACTTAAATTGAATTAAATACCAGCTATTTCATTTGTGGAGGTTAAATGACTAATTTTTAGACCCACATACTTTATGTTGCTCCTTGATTTAAGTTTACCGTAGACCTATGCCTTGCACTTGTTTTATTTAAAACCATTGTGCTATCTATGTTTGTGAATCTCTTGCAAGGCTCTACCTACCAAAGCCTATACACATACAAGTACTTTAATGATATAACCTTTAGTTTGCAAACTTATATATTGATGAGTTGGATTAGGATTGGTTTATGTGGTACGAGACTAAGAAGCTGGTCATTCCTTTGCGTATCTTTCTCATGCGAGCCATTTTTGTCCATGCATTGTGAGTTTCTACATTGAAAATTTCACAAACTTCGCTGGGCATCCACCCTAAACCCAAAACATCTATTTGTGATTACCTCCTTGACCACAACCCAAATTGAGTATGGATGATCTTTCAATGAATTTTCTGAAGATTTTCAGGCAAGATTTTGAGACATATAACATACAGAGGGACTCATCAATGATCATGCGAGTTTCGACATGGAGGATGCCCTTGAAGATTTCAAAAGATTTATAAAGGAATACAAGGATTTTGTACTTCTCTAGCAGCCATAGGTCCCCTCACTTCTATGCTTGAGGACGAGCAATCATTTAAGCATGGGGGAGGACTGCTATAGCAGTACTATGTTGCTTAAAAGTTCGGAGGAGCATAAAAAATGAAGAATAAAAAAATAAAAAAATAATATAAGAGAAAAAAAATGAAGGAAAGAAAGAAAAAAGAAGAAGAAGGAAGGAAAGAAAAAATAAGAAGAAGAAATAAAAAATAATAAGAAAAGAAAAAAAGAAACGAAAAAAGAGAAAAATAAAAATGTTCCTCAGTTCTTTTTAGCTTCATTTAATTCTTAGAGCTTTGAAGACAAGTCCATACTCGATCTTTTCCAACCATGTGCAATCCGATAACGAGAACTTCATCCGTCTCGGGATCACCCATTTGCCACTTGCACATGTCCACCTTTCTAAATGCACGTGTTCCATCTCTCTCCCTTTCCAACATTTATTTTCCATTGCCTTTTTGACTAGTCTCACTAATTCCAATAGAAATCTCTCTTAGTTTGACAACATTTCAAGTATAATGCTTTGCTAGGATTGTTTTTACCTACCAAGCTCCACATAAGCTTTCCACTTTCAAATATGAGTAGAATAGGTTGAGAATAATCTAGTGTAGGCATGAGTGACTTGCCAAGATGAGTGTTTCCATGAGCTTTTGCAAGAGAACCTCACTTATGTTAGATGTGCAACTTTTTGAAAATTCTTCACGATTTAACAAGGTAAAGGTTTAAAGTTTGCTTATGTTTGAGAGCACTATATTTGTTTCTATTGTGGCATGTTCTTTAATGAAAGTCCATCTTCCATAATGAAGTAGCCGGTCAAAACTTGAACTTTAAATGTTAAATACTTGAGAGAGCAATATGTCTTGTTGTGTATAACTAAGTGCAGGGAAGACATTGAAGGGCAACGCTGATTTCCAAGTTAAGTAAAGATCATGGACTTGCTCGAGGACGAGCAAGGTTTAAGCATGGGGGTATATTGACGGTCGATTTTGGTACACCAAGCTATGAGTTTACTGTCAACATTTTTGAGCGAGTTTACTGTCAACATTTGCACGTATTTGATATTCTAACCAATGGTACTAACCCCCCGCAGGTATCAAGTTCACTCTCGCATGTCGATTTTGGAGTTTGTTGTTTACATAGGAAACTAGCGCTTAATGGGAGACTTTCGGGATAAGTTCATCAAGCACTTCAAGAGACGATCATGAAGCCCGGCACAAGTCAAAACACATCATGAACATGACTCCAAAGGGCCCAGGGACAAAGCATGAAGCCGTAAAACTCCAGGGACCTGGACAGAAGATGTTGAAGCTTGCGCGACAAGGAGCTCTATCCAAACCGTGGAGAAGATGATGTCAAGGGCTCAAATGCATAAGGGAGCAAGTCAACAATTGACCGAGAAGCATCGGGGAGCGAGACGGGGCCGAAATGGGCCGGGGCCGGTCGGCCCAGGCCGGCCGGCTCGGCTCGTTTCGGGCCCGGTTCGCGCCCTCCTTTGACCTAGGTGCTCATCTATTTATTGCCTCTACCTCCGCTAGCCGCCACATCCATCCATTTATCAGAGAGCCGCCGACACGATGGAGAAGCACCGGGAGGAAGCCGACGACTGCCACAAGTCCTCAAGTTGCCTAGGAGATGGCCTAGGCCATGCCCTAGCCACCATGGTTGGCCCTGCGTGGTGAAGCCATGGTGGAGTTCCGGAGCCCATGCCTTGATTCCATCATGGCAATTGTACATTCTACATTCGATGGTGATGTAATCATATCTTGTTCTACTTTGATCTACATCGATGGGTTTATTCATATTTGTAGCTAGCATATGCCCTTAGTAGGAATAGAGTAATAATGGTGGTTAGTCTATCTCTTGCGGATACATCATTGTAGTGCATAGACCGAGGTTGTCGCTCGATGATGAATATCCTTGCGTAGTGACAGTATGGTGGAGGAGAAAGCGGCGAGTGAACATGCATCGGACCACTTCATATGGGGTTACTCTGTATGGAGTGTACTGCTTATCATATCTTAGATTAGATTGGTTTGTCATCGTGGCCGGAGCAGCAACAAGAAGACTATAGGCTAGGGTTACCCCTTTGGATGCTTACCTTTATGGCTAGGTTGATGTGATCTATACATCCTTTCATGTATGTTTAATCTTTATGCAATCAACACTTCACATAGGGTTAGACCGGTAGGTTAGATATAGAACCTTAGTTGTTTGCTTCCGATCCTTGGATTGATAAATCTAGGGGGACCCTCCTTGGTGAAAATGGCACCAAGTCACCCATAGGCTTGCGGTGAACTTGAGCACGGTTTTGCACCGTCAACAGCTTCGGTGTAGGTTTATTCTTCGGCTTAGTCATCTTTTTGTTCTTCGCAAGGGGACGTTGATTCATGGTCTTGATGGATGCAACATCTTTTCTTCCTTGGATTCGTTCTTCTTCGGCTCCTCCCTTCCGATGTGATGATGAGGTAGAACATAATTAACATTGATCATGATACATACCTCGAATCGTAGTTGACTTGAGTGCACTCCTCACGCCATCGATGTTGAACTTGATCTCCCTCTTACCAATGTCAATGCTCTGACGATCTTGAGGAACGATCTCCCTAGGATGAGTGGCGATGAGGTCGATCTCCTCACGATCTTGGAGGTTCAAACGATGTTCGGCCTCTGTTTTTGGATCTTGTGTTGCAGGTCACCTTTGCCTACAAAACTTTTCTAGATCATCCACAAATTATATGTTTTCTTTGTTGGAGATGTAGCCGTCCATCTCTAGTTAGGGTTAACAAATAAACAAATTAAAGAAAACTAAAAGAAAACTAGGGTTTAGCAAAACCATAGATTGATTTTTTTTGTTTTGAGGATGATCAAAATTAAGAGATGCAAAAGAAATTAAAATCAAGAGAAAAACTGAAAATATTCACAAACGCAATACTAGATTTAATATTGATTACTTGTTCCCCGACAACAGCGCCATAAAAAGGGGCTTGTTGATGGTTAATAGTTGTGTCAAAGTTCGTTTGGACTGGCAAGCGGACAAGTCCTCCGTCGTAATCAAGGGAACCTTCTTCCCTCAAGTGTGAACCCAAGGTATCGAATCCGTGGAACAATGTGTAATGCAAGATCCAATCTAATAAGTGGAAAACACATTGATCTTGCAAAGGGGTTTTGCATCTAATCTATGGAAGAACCATAAAACGCATCTAATCTACTAAGCACCGAAGGTAGCAAGAGATAGAGAGGGATAGGTAAAACCAATCTAGAGGGATTGGATCGAGCACTTGTTGAAGTTCCAAAAATAGATGAACAAAGCAAATTGAATCTCATAAAAAGCCTCTTTAAATCATGGCTTCCGTTCCAACTCCGAAGACGCCGGCCTTTTGGAGACACCGTTCTGCCACAACGCACTCCTATTCGTGCGGGTTAGCCTATGGCAAGTCCAAAGGACAAGATGAATACGCTCGGTAGGTCAGGCACTCCCTCCGGTTTGGTAAATGAAGTCGTTTTGGATATGATTTGAGTCAAACATTGGGAATATAAATCATGAATAACTTTTAAGTCATTGAGTTTGGAAATGTGAAAACTACATGAATAGATTTGTCTTGCAAAATACTTTCATAAAAGTATACATATGTTCATTTTTAACAAATATTATTTTTTAAAATAAGAAGACAAAGTTGTACTTTGGAGACCGTGTCGCTGTCCTAAACGACTTCATTTACCAAACCGGAGGGAGTATGCACCTCTAACCACCATGGCTACAAGAACATCTTATGCAATCTATCCGAAATAGATTGGAGAAGAAGAATACCCAAGCGAACACAAAGTCATAGTGAAAGCACTTGATCGCTAGAAATCGGATTCAAACATGCCAATTCAACATGAGAGTATAATACATGGACAAGATCACCACCGAGATCCTACCTCGACCTTGATCCTAGCTCCAAGAACTCTGACGTGGTCTTCCATGCAAGGTTCCCACATCGGCTAGGGGAACCCTAGTCAACCATCTCTCGACGTGGTCTTCCATGCAAGGTTCCCACATCGGCTAGGGGAACCCTAGTCAACCATCTCGACCCTCTCCTCTCTGGAACGGTGTCCCTCCCTTCTCTTCTCCTCGGCGGCAGATGACGAAAGAATTTCACCGTGGCTCTTGGCGAGGGCGTAATAAATAGTCTGAATGGCGGCTAGGTCAAAGGGGCTGCCGAACCGGGCCTGGGATGGGCTGGGCCGGTCGGCCCATGCCGGCTGGCCTAGGCCCGTTTCGGCTCAGATTGGCACCGGCCTTTGCCCAGTTGCTTCTCGCGCGATTCCCTCTTTGTGTGCACTTGCATGTCGGCATTTGACATCGTTTCTTTCACGGGTTAAGGCTTGAATCCTTACTATCCAAGCTTTGTTGTTTTTTGGTTGAGTCCCTGAAGATTAGCATGTTGACACTTCGGTCCACGGGTCATTTGGAGTCATGTTCATCGCATGTCCTGACTCTTGTCGGGCTTCATGATCTTCTTCCAAAGTGCTTGATGAACTTATCCCGAAAATCTCCTCTTTAGCATAGATTTTCTACGTAAACAATAAACTCCAAAATTGACATGCAAGAGTGAACTTGTTATATACGGCGGGTTAGTTCCAGTGGTTAGAATAATAAATCAATGCCAACATTAAAGGTAAACTCATGGCTAGGTTGACGAAAATTCACCGTCAACATCTCCCCCATGCTTAAACCTTACTCGTCCTCGAGTAAGCCTTTAATGAATATCAGCATTGCCTTTCATTGCTTATATCCTACACTTGATCGTACACGAGAAAACATAATGCTCTCAAAGATTTAATCATTAAAGTTCCATGATGTACTAGCCTTCATCCTTATGGAGGGTAGATATTAAGTTAATCACTTCCGACAAGTAATTACCTCATGCTCCAAAATTTCAAATGAATCTTAGAAATTTTGAAATTAAGAGTGAGATGTAGGAATAGAGCTAAACCAAGTTCAAAAATAAGCTTCCTTGCATCTTGCTCATGTACTCTCATCTTATTTTGTCTCTCAAAGCCTCCTTTCCCTTCCCAATATATATAGTGGAAGGCTTTATGTGGAGCTATATGGGAAAAGTTTAGTCCTACCAAGATACTATAAATTAGATGTTGTCAAAACAAAACAAGCTTCTCATGATCCCGAGGCACAAAGGAAGTCCTCGTTATCAGATTGCGCATGGTTGGAAAGATGAGTTTGGATCTTAAATCTTGAAACTTTTGAGATTCCTAATGCAATTTAGAGAATCGGGGAGTTCACTTTGTTTTATTTTTATAAACTCATTTTTTCTCATACATATTTTTTTTCTTTATCTCTTTCTTTTTTTTCTTAATACACATCATTTTTTTCTTTCATCATTTTTTATTTCCTCCCCTTGAACTCTAAATTGCATTGTACCTACCTCCTCCACCATGCTTTGACGTTTGCTCGTCCTCAGGCAAAGAGGTGATAGAGATAAGGTAGGTTCTAGAAATATTTTTCCTTTGAAGAGATTCTTGAAATCTTCAACCTTAGCACCATCTTGAGATCTTCCTTGAATTGACGATCCATACTCAATGATAGAAATTCTTTTATATATATTTTAAAATCATTTTGCAAAATTATACGAATGTTTGATAATTTTACACTTTTGACATCCATTCGCCGTGGGCCACGGCGGTTCGGATGTTGCCCGTGGCCCCCCACAGGTTCGGAGGTGAGCCGCCGTGGGCCACGGCGGCTAGCGACAAACTGTCGTGCATTACGGCGGCAAACCAAACTGCCGTAGCCCACGACGGTATGGCCCGTCCAGCCGCTGCGACGTATGGCGGTAAGTTCCCCTCCTCTATATAATCCGAAAATTAGCTCGGAAATGTCATAAAAATTCAGGAAAAAAGAAATAGAGGGTTGGGAAGAGAGGGGAGGAGAGTGAGGGGGTGGAGTAGCGAAGCTCTGCCAGTTCTTCGCTTCATTGTAAGTATTTTGTCTATTTAAAATTTTGTAAATCTTGTAGAAGTTATTTAGAAATTGTATTTAGTGATTTACTGTGTTTCTTTAAATCTGTGGTATTATAAATTTTTTTTGTAGGGTTAGGGTTGAGGAGGAGAAGAGGGGAGGTGGAGGGTGTGGAATAGTGAAGCTCTGCTACTTCTTCGCTTTGCAGGTAGTTCACTGATTTCACTAATTCTAGTAATTTCTATTTCGGTGTAGTTGTAGTTTGTAGATCTGTAGTTGTAGTTTATAGATCTGTAGTTGTAGTTTATATTACGTAATATATTTACTGTTAAGTGTGTAGATTGCGGCTGATTAGTTTGTTAATGTAGTTTAGATAAGTTTATTTGTTTCTTAGTCCCTGGATGTAGCATTTGGTAGTAGTTACTGCTTTTTATTATGAATCCGACATGTTGGAGTCAGTGACAATCAAAATATATTATGGAATTGGAGAGATTATATATGGTCAAATTTTAGTTTAGTTGAGAAAAATGTTCCAAGAGCAGGAGAAAGAATTTGGGAGGTCATAACCAACTGACTCAGAAAGGTATTTTTAGTAGATTTCAAGCACCATTGCATGTCAGTGATGGCACTAATCAACAGAAGTACACCAGTGTATTGGGAGCTCGTGGCACTTGAAGACACTCCACGATGGAAGGGTTTTATCAGAAATGCATGCTGGGTTGGTTTGCCTGTGATTTTGTTTGTCCAAACTTACCAGAAAGGTGGGTCTAGCAGTCAAGTGCATGAGGAAGTTGCAGATGTGGATGAGGGGGAAGGTGGTGAAGAAGGGGAAGGTGTTGAAGAAGGGGAAGATGCTGAAGAAGGTGAACAACAAGAGGAGGAAGAAGGGGATTCTGAGGGTGAGGAGGCATCTAAAGGTTATATTGTCACTGGTGTTATTGATGAGGGAGAAGAAAACCCAGAGGTGATGAGACAATATTAGAGAGAGTTGGAAGCTGATGAACATGCATTGGTAGAGGACTCTTCAGATGATGATTATGATGATGATGGTGAGTTTGAGGATCATGTGCCCTTGGATTGGCGAAACTACGATTTCTCCCAATGTAATGTTAATACTGATGAACGTGCATTGGAAGGAGCTTGTTGATGGTTAATAGTTGTGTCAAAGTTCGTTTGGACTGGCAAGCAGACAAGTCCTCCGTCGTAGTCAAGGGAACCTTCTTCCCTCAAGTGTGAACCCAAGGTATCGAATCCGTGGAACAATGTGTAACGCAAGATCCAATCTAATAAGCGGAAAACACTTTGATCTTGCAAAGGGGTTTTGCATCTAATCTATGGAAGAACCATAAAACACATCTAATCTACTAAACACCGGAGGTAACAAGAGATAGAGACGAATAGGTAAAACCAATCTAGAGGGACTGGATTGAGCACTTGTTGAAGTTCCAAGCATAGATGAACAAAGCAAATTGAATCTCATAAAAAGCCTCTTTAAATTGTGGCTTCCGTTCCAACTCTGAAGACGCCCGCCTTTTGGAGCCACCGTTCTGTCACAACGCACTCCTATTCGTGCGGGTTAGCCTAGGGCAAGTCCAAAGGACAAGATGAATACGCTCGGTAGGTCAGGTATGCACCTCTAACTACCATGGCTACAAGAACATCCTATGCAATCTATCCGAAATAGATTGGAGAAGAAGAAAACCCAAGCGAAGACAAAGTCGTAGTGAAAGCACTTGATCGATAGAAATCGGATTCAAACTTGCAAATTCAACATGAGAGTGTAATACATGGATAAGATCACCACCATGATCCTACCTCAACCTTGATCCTAGCTCCGGGAACTCCGACGGGTCTTCCATTCTAGGTTTTCATGTTGGCTAGTGGAACCCTAGTTAGCCATCTCGACCCTCTCCTCTCCGGAACGGTGTCCCTCCCTTCTCTGCTCCTCGGCAGCAGATGACAAAAGAATTTCTCTGTGGCGAGGGGGCTATAAATAGTCTAAATGGCGGCTAGGTCAAAGGGGGTGCCGAATCGGGCCGGTCGGCCCAGGCCCGTTTTGGCCCAGTTCGGCCCCGGCCTTTGCCCCTGTTGCTTCTCACGCGATTCCCTCTTTGTGTGCACTTGCATGTGGGCCTTTGACGTCGTTTCCTTTATGGTTAAGGCTTGAATCCTTGCTATCGAAGCTTCGCTATTTTCTGGTTGAGTCCCTGAAGATTTGCACGTTGACGCTTCGGTCCTCGGGTCATTTGGAGTCATGTTCATCGCATGTCTTGACTCTTGTCGGGCTTCATGATCTTCTTCCAAAGTGTTTGATGAACTTATCCCGAAAGTCTCCTCTTTAGCATAGATTTCTTGTGTAAACAATAAACTCCAAAATCGACATGCAAGAGTGAACTTGTTATATATGGGGGGTTAGTTCCAGTGGTTAGAATAATAAATCAATGCCAACATTAAAGGTAAACTCATGGCTAGGTTGACGGGAATTCACCGTCAACAGGGTCTAACTGTAAAACAAGGAGGTCTTCTTCCTCCTCTGGTCAGGAACGAACAGAGGGGGTCGTGGCGTACAGGGGCTATGGGCGTTCCAATCGCTAGGGCTCCGGGCAGCTAGGGGCTCAAATGAGATGCAAAACGAAGAGAGGGGATTGAGGGGGATTACATGGACATGCTCACCAACAGAGGAGACAAACGGAGATGGCCGGATTTTGAAGAGGGGCGGCGGCGGTAGAGCTCCGGGCAGCCAAATCGCCGACGACCTAGGCATCAAGGGGCTCGGGTGAGTGGCGCACTGGGTAGAGGAGAGGTAGGGAACAACGAGGAAGTGCTCACCGGGGTGAGGACGACAGGGGAGTGGCCAGATACCCGCCGACGGCGAAAGCTCGGGCGGTCGGCTCTGGTCTCCATGGGCAGCGGCGCTCCGGTGATCCACTGGTGATGGGAAGGAGTGGAGGAGATACGTCTCAGCAAGGTGGAGCTCCTGTTGATGGCAGATTCCTACGTCAGACAACGCAGTCGGTGAATCAACGATGAGGAGCTGGCGGCGGCGCTTTGGCTCGAGCAGCTCATCGCGACGGCACGGAACTAGGCAGGCAGGTTGGGGCGGTGGCTAGGGAGCACGGAGCTCGGGCGGCGGCCTTCATAGGCGCGCGGGCGAGACGCGGGCGTGGCGCGCGAGCCAAGGAAAGCGGCGGCGTGCCCGCCCGGATGTTTGGACCGGCCAGCCTTGGCCGCCGGCTCGACGGGCTCCAGCGGGCCTGCACTGGGTCGAAATGGCTGGGTCAGAGCGGGTCGGGCCCATGGGCTTGGCCCAAATCGAAAGGATAGGTTAGGGTTTTTATTTTCCGAAATTATTTTAAATGCGAAAACAATTCCAGAAAATCTAGAAATTATTTTAAAGGCATGAAAAATACCCAGAAAATTCCCAAACTTTCGGGAAAATTCCCAGAGACACATTGTAACACGAACACTCCAAATAAAGTTTTTGAAGCTCATGAAAAAGATTTTGGAGCCTTCTAATAAATAGAAATAGCTTAAGGAAAATGAGAATAAATTCCAGAAAAAATCCAAAAAATCCTCGGAAGGGTTTGGTTAGCACCTAAACGCATTTTTGAAACCTTTTGCACTCAAGAAGCACCAAGATGCATCAGCATGAATGCAAACACTCACAACTTTTTATTTGATTCAGAAAATCAAATAATGATTTTTCCTATACTATATTTACTGTAAAGAAAATAAATGTTGGAAATGTTTTAAAATTATGAGAAAATTGTTATTTAATTGTTCTCCCTATTCACATCCTGAAATTGGAAATTTCAGGGTGTGACACTCCTTTTGAGACCTCTTCGTGATGCCACCTATGATCCTAGGTGGACACCCGAAAAAAATAGAGAAATCTTTAAAATTCTCACAAAAATAAAAAACATTCGGCCATCAATTCAACATATCTAATCATAATAGCCATTGGATCTGTTATCTTTCTGATAAATTAACCACCTCTACCATTATGAGCGTCCTTTTGAGAGCTCTGTGTGATGCCACCTCGGATCCTAGGTGGACAGCCCCCAAAAAAATAGAGAAATCCTTAAAATGCTAAAAAAACATTAACATCCGGCCATCAATTCAACATATCTAGTTATAATAGCCATTGGATCTGTTCTCTTTCTAATAAATTACCCACCTCTGCCATTATGAGGCTCCTTTTGAGACGTCTACGTGATGCCATAGGATCCTAGGTGGACACTCTAAAAAATAGAGAAATCCTTAAAATTCTTACAAAAAATAGAAACATCCGGGCATCAATTCAATATATCTAATCACAGTAGCCATTGGATCTATTATCTTTCTAACAAATTACCCTCCTCTGCCATTATGAGACTCCTTTTAAGATCTCTATGCGATGCCACCTAGGATCCTAGGTGGACACCCAAAAAAGAGAAATCCTTAAAATTCTCACAAAACTCAGAAACATTTAGCCATCCATTTAACATATCTAATCATAATAGCCATTGGATCTAATATCTTTCTAATAAATTACCCACATGTGCCATTATGAGGCTCCTTTTGAGACCACTACGTGATGCCACCTAGGATCCTAGGTGGACACAAAAAATAGAGAAATCCTTAAAATTCTCACAAAAATCAGAAACATCGGGTCATCAATTCAACATATCTAATCATAATAGCCATTTGATCTGTTATCTTTCTAATAAATTACCCAACTCTGCCATTATGAAGCTCCTTTTGAGACCTCTAAGTGATGCCACCTAGGATCCTAGGTGGACACCCTAAAAAAAGAAAAATCCTTAAAATTCTCACAAAAAAACAAAAACATCCGGCCATCAATTAAACATCTCTAATCATAATAGCCATGGGATATGTTATTTTTCTAATAAATTACCCACCTCTGTCATTATGAGGCTTCCTTTGAGACCTCTACGTGATGACACCTAGAATCCTAGGTGGACACCCTAAACAATAGAGACCTCCATAAAATTCTCACAAAAATCAGAAATATTTGGCCATCAATTCAACATATCTAATCATAATAGCCAATGGATTTGTTATCTTTCTAATAAATTACCCACTTTTTCCATTATGAGGCTCCTTTTGAGACCTCTACGTGATGCCACCTAGGATCCTAGGTGGACACCCTAAAAAATTGAGAAATCCTTAAAATTCTGGCAAAAATCAGAAACATCCGACCATCAATTCATCAACTAATAATAATCGCCATTGAATTTGTTATCCTTCTACTAAATTACCCACCTTTGGCATTATGAGGCTCCTTTTGAGACCTCTACGTGATGCTACCTAGGATCCTAGGTGGACACCATAAAAAAAATAGAGAAATTCTTAAAATTCTCACGAAAATCAG
This sequence comes from Cenchrus americanus, assembly GCA_947561735.1. NCBI lineage: Eukaryota > Viridiplantae > Streptophyta > Magnoliopsida > Poales > Poaceae > Cenchrus > Cenchrus americanus. The sequence continues at coordinate 53,453,979 of OX387242.1, forward strand.
AAACACCCGGCCATCAATTCAACATCTCTAATCATAATAGTCATTGGATCTGTTATCTTTCTGAGAAATTACCAACCTCTGCCATTATAAAAATAGACCAAAGTAACCCCTAAACATGTATCTAATTACCCACATATTCCATTAGAAAATAATATAAATTAACCCTTAATTTTCTACTATTACTAATTGGAGGCTCCTTATCTTATTACCTATGCCTGTTAACCAATTTCGTAGCATATGATTTATGAACCTGGTGGGGTTAACCTCGTGACAATATAAACAATCCTCCAAATAGTTTTTGTATGGTAACAATAAAAAATAGATGCTTGATTGTCCCATTACTATCACAGAACCAACATTTTTTCTTCCCTTCCAATTTCTCTTGACTAGATCATCCTTTGTTAGTATTACACCCCGTTGGAGCAGCCAAAGAAAAATCTTTATTTTTAGAGCAATTTTCAAATAAAATTTTGGCTTTCCTCAAAACAAAAATTGGCTAGTAACATGTTATTATGTAACTCCCAATGGTACATCTCTCTCTCTCTCTATCTCTCTCTCTCTCTCTCTCTCTCTCTCTTGCTGGTAATCCCCAATTAACACCATTCAAAAGAAAATATTAAGTGACATTTGATTCATAACATTGGCCACAATCGTGTGAGGATAG